>OU015525.1:76833036-79594286 GCA_907165065.1 Caprimulgus europaeus
ACAACATTAGAAGAAAATATCAGAGTATCAGGACTTGATTCTTATAATTGTGTAGGTCAACTTCAGAGAAGTTGGACTCTTCACTCAGACAAATCTAAAATAACATAAATATTATTTTAAAACTCAAACAAACAAACAAAAAAGGCCCAAACAAACACCTGTAGATCAGCTAACATACCCAAACATACACACACTCAAGAGTTTCAGTATTTTGGTGGAAATTTATAAACAAAAATTGCAAGGTCCACACGTTCTGTTTTCAATATCCATATTGAAAACAGTGCATATTTTCTTGCTTTTCAGATGTCCAGCTTCCAAAATTGTATAAGTATTACCTTGGGAAGCAGAAATTAAAATGTAATAAATTCCTTGAAATTCATTGTCTGGAGCCTTGTTTTACCTCTGAGACCCTTGCCAGCTACCCTTCCAAGCTTCTTGCTGGCTGTTATGGAAGGCACATACCTTTATAGGACACAGATGATAAATATTAGCAATCCTATTGGTGCCAAGAGGTACAGCAATTTTTCTACCACCACCACACTGATACTTATTTCTAATTATTTCCCCAAACATCTTCGTAATTTAAAGAAATTAACTTGATATAAATGAATATGTAAGAACTAAATCTCATCTAATGGGTTTAAAACAATTAAAAACCCCATCAGAATTCCTGTTTATGCTACCTGCCTAATTTCATTTGGCTCCCTTCAGAAATTCAGCCTTAAAGGAATATTTTGGTGTTACTTAATTGAACAATAATTGACTGTGTTAGGACAGAAGAACATAGCTATGGCTGAAAAAGGAATACGTATATGTTACACTAAGCAGACAAATTTAAGTTTTACTGTCAGTTTCCAAAAGTAGTTTTCCTGACCAAAAGGAAACTACTGTACTTTGGGAGATGAAGAAATCAATTGCAAACTTGGCAAGGAAAAAAAAAAGAAAGAAGGGAAGGGCAGACGAAAGATGGAAAAACACTGCAAAATCTTCCCCTAGAGAACCCTTTATGAAAAGTCCCTTTGGCTCTCAGATGTTCTCGATTTTGAATGTTACTACTCAAAGGGCACTCTGTATATTTGTGGCATCTCAAAATGAATGAAAACAAGTGAAAAACAATGGTTTGTTATACAGCAGAACTATCCTGACTAATGCAAGAAAACATAATCAAACGTAACATCAAGCATGGTTACTTTACATATGGATTAAAAAAAGTTACCATCTTCGTGGCAGGTCTGAGAAGTATGAAGTTTTAAAAGTTTAATTAGAAGCCCGATTTTTTTTTTCCAGAAAGTTCAATGAAACAGGCAGTGGCCAAAAGGACAAGATAATAAATACTCTTCTATGCTTTATGTCTCCTGAAGTTATTGCAATTGAATTTTGCAAAGCAGAACAGGTAGATTAAGAGCCAGCAGGATGCACTAGAAGTCAGCATACCAAGAGCAATTTAAACAAATATTAAACACTTGCTCTTACAGATAAAAAGATGTTCCTCTGTTTCTTAGTTTTACACTAAACTGGCAACTACGGCAAGAAAAATTAAGTATCTATTAACATGGCTATCACTTTATATATAAACAGATACAGTATTTCCTTTTCAATTTTATTGAACTTAAATTTTGTCCAGCATACTGCCAAAGAATCTGGTCAGGCAATCTGCTTTTATAACCCATTCATGACACCAAGCTAGCACATCCCAAGGGGACTGAAGAAACTGTTTCAGTGTGCCATGCTGCATTCAGACTTCTTTCCACATCAGCCTAACTACAGAAGAGTCATTAGCCAAAGGCTCGTGCACTTCTGCAGTGCGGGAGCAGACAATCACATACCCGTCCTAAGTGGAGACTTCCTATTGACATAAGAAAATAAATAACCTTTCCCTATCATGACCCCATAAAAGTCAGAAGAATAATGGTTTTTATTTTTCCTCACAGAAGTCATTACACCAGCAATCTGTTATTCAAAAGCAAATGTGTTTTAGTCCTTTTTGAGAGTCATTCTGACACTTAAATATACTATATTTTAAAATGCTGCCTCCATTAAGGTTTATGGTTTACTTGTATGTTATTAATAATTACACTACTAAATTTAATATTGTGCTGTTGAAGAAGCATTCAAAACTGATCCTGTAATAAGATTTTACTGAGACCTTCAAAGGGGAAAAACAATCCATTTCATTTTTGTCAAACCTCAGCTGTAACTTGAAATATCAAACTCTTCATGACTTACAAGTGCAATCAATAAGAATCAAAAACACAAAAATCAAACACACAAACTTAAATAAGGTCCTTATTTAAGTAAAGAGTACTGTAATAATATATTTTCCCTATCTTGCCGATATTCCTGAAAACAGTTGCTTCTAGGAGCTGTTGAAACGTATGTTTCAAATCCTAACAAAGATATGCTGGAACTCCCACAAGTGATAGGCTCTAAAAATCATATCACATTAAACCATGAAATAGAAAATGCATCTGAAATTTAGTGCAAAATTTAACACTCATGAGTTCTTCTGATTCTGTTATCTGCTCCATTTACATGTCAATCTACAGCCCTACCTAAAAAGCTGTTTCTTAAAACCCTTACAATAAGCTGCTCCAGCACTTCCTTTGTAGCATAAGTTGATTTTACACGTGTCTTGAGAAACAAATACTTAACACCAAACCATATCTATTAAACTGATACCATCCATCAGCAAATTATGCAAATCAGAATTATGTAAACACTTTTTTTTAGTTGCTATTTCTATTTTGTGCAGCTGTCTGTCAGAGTTCATTACGTGAGGACAAAATTATTTTAGCAGCATTATTCAAAAAAACCACAGCAAAAATCACAAGCTTGTGTCATTGATGAGCTATCTATTGCTTTTCACATCAGTTAAGGTACCTGACAAACAGAACTAAAGCACCATAGCTGGAGTTCCCTCCCAAAACCATCTTTCTTGCAACCCACAAAAGTCATGCAACTGGCATTCAGAAAGAAATACTTTGCTTCCTACCAGCAGCTTTAAGGGGTATTTCCTTTGGTACATATACACAGAAGAGCCCGCTACTATTTTTTTTCCAAACCTCTCTTATGTAACAGACTGCAAAAACCACCTCTGAACAACGTGATCAAGATGCGATCTCCTGTTTCGGTACTACAACACTCAACATAATCACATTCAACGCAGTCCTGAGCCATTAATCAACTTCTTGCCATAGATCATCCTCATTAGTAAGTTGTCTGCAGTTTTGCAGGATGCAGACTGATAGTCAGTCAAGGCTCCCAAAGGGTAAAGTCATTCACAGACTGAAAAGAGACAGCTTCACCGACTTGGCTCAGAATTAGTCTTACAAGGGTATTTGATCATCGTAGAACGTACGAGTTTTGTTCATGTATCACACTCTTCCTAGGTGGCTTGGGTTTACAGTTGGGGTTCCTCCCCAGACCACCTGTGTAAAGGTAAACATGCTCACAAAAGCCCTAAAGCCACTTGAGCCTCAGAGGCCCACAAGTAGGATATGCAGCAGGTTTCTCTGGAGATCCGCACCTCACTCCCTCACGCCGTGTCATTTATACACTGACCAACTAACTAAGCTGTTTGAAAAATAACAGCCCAGCCTACGTGAGTTAGATAATCAGTTCATTTTTTAAGACAGGATGAATATATCCTTAAATGCAGGATGAAAAAGATATTTTGCCTTCTCTTGATGTTGCAAAAGCCCGCAACAGACTTACATAAACTCCATATAAATCTGAGTAGTCCTCTCGCTATCTTGAGGTACGCGAGTGACGTACCCTATGGAGAGGTTTGCTATGAATGACAGCTCAGGCTGACTCATTGTTTTCACTTTACATACAGACTACCTATACAGACTTCGAACAAACATCTGCAACATGAAGTTTTTACTTTATCTTGTTATTGCCAATAAAAAAAGCATACATGTTTTAAGGGGCAGGAATATCAGTTACTACAGCCGATAAAGTTAAGGGCTGAATGTTTAATAAAGGGCCTATTCATTTCTAAGTATTTTCTGCAAGTTTTGGCTATTTTTCTATAATACACAGGGTTAATCACAACACCCTGAATCAGAACAAAGCACACACCCTAACACTTAAACTATGAGAAAGAAAATGTCTCAGCACAAGATGCTGTATTCCAGTCTTTCACGTATTCATGCCTCCACTCCCCCCAGGGGAAATTTAACATGGTTTCTAAAATTATCTCTCTTCAGGTTTGTTTTTTTTTTATTATTATTATTATTTTCCTCCAAGATCCCTGGCCAAATGAATTTCGGTATTACATTCCCTGCCTGCGATGCTGCACCTTCTCTGTGGTGACTTGATCCAGCTGAAGCTACGCTTTGGCCGATCAATGCCAGCACATTACACACCAGAATGGGAGTAAGGTAAGGGTAAAGGCAAGAAAAGCATCTTTCCTTTCAGCCATTAAATATAGATCAACGAAACATCACAGCGCGGCTCCCCTCCCCACCCCCCTCCGCCCGCTCCTCCAGCGCAGGATTTCGCAGACGGTGGCTTCAAAGGGAGAAGCCCCTCCGCCCCGCACAGGCACACACACACACACAGACAGACAGACCGACCCACAGACACACAGACTGAGGCAGCCGCCGCCGCTCGGAGCCGCCCCAGGGCCCGGGCCACCGCGCCCGCACCTCCCGCGGGGGCTCCGCGCAGGGCCGGGCGCTGCCCCCGCCCGTGGGTCCCCGCGTCCCTTCTTCCTCCTCCTCCTCCTCCCCGGCCCATGACTTCACTGCCGTAACGAGTACATTAGTGTAGGGCGTCGGGAGACACGGTACCGCGGATGCCCTACATAAGCAACGACTAACGTAGGAAGAAAGGGAGGAAAGAGATGGAGGGGGAGGAGGCGCGGGAGGAAGAAACAAGGGAAAATAACGCACTTTGTTACCTCTCTGCTGAAGGCACAAACACAGCTCCCAGCAGCCCAACCCAGCCCGGCTGCCTCGCCGAGGGGAGCAGCGCAGGAGCCCGCACCAAGAAGAAATATCACGCAAGCGGGAAGGGGGGAGGCGGGGGGGTTGGCACCATTACGGTGCCTGTCGTACTCACCGATCGGCGCCGATTCAGCCTGCCTTCTCCCAAATATAGACCAAAACCCAACAGCAAATCCTCAGTCCGCTCGGCAAGGATGAAGGGGACGGGGCGGGGGGGGGGGAGGCGAGCGACAGCCCCGGGCTTCACCGCAAGGTCCTGACCTTGCCCAGCTGCAGCATCTTCGCCTTGCCCCCCCCCGGGCGTGCCCGTGTACGCCCGGCTGAACCCGCGTCCGTGCGAGTGCGCTGCTCCAGGTCCGAGTGGCTCCGCCGCAGGACAGCCGCCCGCTGGCTACCGGGGCGAGGCATCCACCGCCCCGCCGCTCGGGCGAGCTGCGGGGCCGCTGCTGCTGCGGCGGCGGCTGGGACAAGCTGCACGGCGCCGCCGTAGCGCAGCGCGCCGGGCGGGCGCACCGGCCGCGGGATGTGGCCGAAGGAGACACAGCCGCCGCCGCAGCATCTGCCGCCGCGCTCGCTCGCTCCTGCCTGCCTCCCTCCCTCTCTCTCCGCCTGCCTCCGCCCCTCCCTCCCCGTCCCCTCCCCAGCAGGAGCGCGCCCGCCGCGGCCGAGCAGCCGGTGCTGAGAAGGAGGGGGGCGGGCAGCCCCACTCCCGCTGAGGCGCAGCTGCCTGCGCCGGGCGGGGCTGGGCCGGGCCGAGTCCCCCGGCTTCGCTCCACGCGGAGCCGCGGCCCCGCCGCAGAGGGGCGCGTCCCTGTGCCCCTTCAGCCCCGCGGACGGGGGGGCTCTGGTTTAGTGGTGCGGCGGGCCGATGGCGCGCCCCGGGAGGGGGGAGAGAAGCAGCCCCCCGGCAGTGAGTGCGACTCCTGCTTCTTTGGGCTGGGTGCCTGGAACTGGAGGTCTGCCAGCCAGAGCGGTGAAGGCAGGAGGGAAGCGAGAGCTTATTGCCCTGCCCGCTTGTCCTCGGGTCTCGTTCCCCATCCGTGGTGGGAAACCTACCCTGCTTTGCGAAGTGTTCTTGCGAGCAAAGAGGGTAAGGAATATGGAAGTCATGTTTACTCCTCTGCACACTTAACCCCTTCCTGAGAAACTTGTGTAAAATGGACTTACAGCACTCACCTGAAAGTTGCTATTCCATCGGTCCTTTCAACTTGCTGCGCGGGGTTTTGGTATCTGAGGAAAAACACCAATTTTTTTTTGTTGTTGCTTGGGGTGATTACTGCTAATTCACGCTCGCAGCGATCTGAGTATCAGCGTAGCAATCAGGAAAGCCATTTACAGGGCCAAGCCGTCAGGGCAGCGCCTGCAGTCGGTTCCTTGCCTGCCTGAACCCAGGGCCCCGGCACCCGCCGCCCCGCCCGGCCTGAGGGGCGTCCGGCCGCTCCCGCAGGGGAAGGTGCGGGAAGAGCGGCCTGCGCCTCGGTGCCATCATCCTCTCGGGTCGTCTCACCTCAGCCGTTTCACTACCGAACTGCCACGTAGTTGGCTGAATAAATCATCGCAGAGGGTTTATGAACAGCTGCGGCTTTGAAAGATGTACCTGCGGGCGGATTGAGGCGACTCGATAGCGGCGGTGCCCGCCGCCGTCGGGTTGCAGAGCGACTCGCTGCTGCCACCTTTCGCTCGACGTTTTCGCAGCTTTCCCAGTCGCTCCCCTAAGTAGAAACTTCACCTGGCTCAGGTGAAGAAGTAGGAACTTCTCACGAAGGGCTGAGGTGGTTACCTCTCCTTTCCTTTCACGAGATGCGCAGAGACTAGGTGTTCCCTTCATGGTGTCGCTCATGTTGTGTCCAGCCCCAGAAAGACTTTCTTTTCTGCCTGTGGCCTCTTTATTTCCCTGGATAACTTATCTTCATTTTACCTGTGCTGTTTACGTGGGGAAGGTCTCAATTCAGAATTTTGTATGCGCTGCCTTGAGGCCAGCTCATTCATCAGCTGTCTCTAGGCTCACAGTAACCATGCTTGTTTTAATCATCTCAAAGATACACCTTAGGAACAGAAAATTAACATTCAGTGGAGCCTACTTTAGCAATTCAAGAAGCTGTAACACTAAATAGTTAAACAAGTCTTTAGTAATTAAGAGCTTGTCCATCTGAATCTTTTCCTCATCTAATGAAAGAAGAAAAGTTGATTCCCCTGTCATTGTCCAAACTTGTAACAGCAGTATCAGGCCTGCCCTGGCTGTCTGAGGATGGAAAAATCAGCAGCTGGAGGTATAAACACTGCCTACATAGTAGCCTAGCCCGCTGTTTGATGATTACGGCCCTATCCTGGGAAGCAGACTGGTCTTGCAGTCTGAAACTCCTACTCAGACATGTAACTGAGCTCTCTCATTTCTTGACGAATATTCTAACTTCCAAAGTATTGCAGAGTAAGGAGAGACCCACCAGCAGTTACCCTTTCACAGGGAGAGAGAAAAGAAAAAACAGCTCATCATCTGCATCTGAAGTAAAAACATAATGTCTGTTAAGTGACAGATGTTGGGTTTGCGATTCCCAGCCCGAGATAGGCATCTAATTCTGGACTGAAAATAGTGTATTACTCAGTAGATGCCTAGAGTCACTATCTTACTGCTAAACTTACTGGGTGTCAGATCATCCTAGATCCACCATAGCATCATATGTTCCACCTTCTGCACCCCAACCTCTCCTCTTCTTTAGAGCTGAAAGGTCTTTCTGTCAATAAAGGGAGAGAAGACAGAAGGGCTATAAACAGGTCGTATCCTCCTTTCATTCCCCTTGAAATAAAGCCATGTGATAGGGGCACCTCATGGCCCTGGGAATTGTACACACCTGGCTTAATTGGATGAGCAGGGTGTGCTAGTGAAGGATGCACCTAAGACACCCAATTCTCCCCACACTGTAAAGGTTACCCAGCTACCTATACTGATATAGAAGTACTAGTCTGGAAGTTGTTGGCCTGGAAGTTAAACATAGTAGTTATAAAGGTATGTAGCAATGCAGATCCTGTGTAGGGGAAGTGAAGGCAGGAGGCAGAAGGCCTTTGGAGGAATCTGCTTTTCTCTCACAACATTTCATCCTTTCCCATCACTATCTTGCTTGACAGGGCATTCATCTTAAGGCATTGCAGGACTCACAGAGCCATTCCTCCTACTGCTCATCTCCCCTGATTCTCCCTGCATCACCTTTTCAACAATCCCTGACACTAGGGGAGGTCAGAGAAGGGGCAGGACTGAGCCCTGCTTGTGGATATGGAGATTAAGTGGGACAAGGGAACTAAACCAGATTTCCAGAAATGGCTTTTTGCTCCTGTTGCTGCTGTCACAGAGGAAGAGTAAGGAAGAAAAGTGAGAGGTAAGAAGTTAAAAAGGAGTGGGACCGATTTCTGGAAGGACTTACCTCTTCTGTAGTAGGTACTGTCTGCTTACTTCTTTCTCAGTGACTAAGCCTCTCGTTCTGACAAGCCAAAAGCAGAGATAGTTGGAGGCTGTTCACTTTTTTTGGTCAGGTATAGGTAGTCTGTTATCTTAGGCTTGCTTGGTCTGTGCCTAGGAGTGGTGTATCTACCCTGATCCCCAGTTAACTGCCTTTAGGGTTTTTATGAGGATTTTTTATTGAAAAATATGATGGGAGAAAAAAAGGAAATTATTATAATATCAAGGCAAATATTTTCAAGCACAGGAGCTCTAAAACAGCTTTGCCATTTATATTTAACTATGAGATATATAAAAGTTTTTGGGGCCCTCAAGTTTTTATTTGGTCAAAATAATGACAAGTAAAAATTTTAGAAAATAAAAAATGTAGTAACATGAATAGATTTAAATCCAGTAAAAGAATTTTCAGATAATTTGTCTCCTAAGTGACTGACTGTATTATAAAGAACAATAACAATAACAAATTGTTTAAGCTTAGGCTCCAGGGGTGCATGTTACTATAGCTAGTTGCCAGTGATTCTTTTCCCATCCTGTTAACTAGAAATATGACTTTTTCTTTGTGGAAAGTTTCATCTTCATGCAAAGGATGAAGCTAGCATTGGAGGAACTCAGGGAAAAGTCCATTGGTCAGCAGTTAGACAAGGCATCTAAACCTAGACAGAAGCCCTGGTTGTTTCTGCACCTTCTGTCTCAACATAAACCATATTCAATCTTGGTTTAATCCTTCTTGGAACAGAGTTTGGGGGCTTCTTTTCTGAATTTTTGGGCAGAAGGGAAAGCGTTTCTTGGCTGGTTTGACTTTCTTACTTTTAGATTATGTTTAAAATTTTAAAACATATTTAATATGTTTTAAAGATATAAATTTTTAAAATTTATACCTCATATGAAAATTGTTAAGATCCTCTGTCATGATCACACTGAAGTCAATGGGGACTTTACATACTAAGAATGTAACTGAAATAAAACTAAGTGTATGAAAAAGGTTAATGTTTCAGGCAATCTTGAGCAAGTCTGGAATAAAATCAGGAAAACATGTTTTTTGCCCTTTTTAATAAACTGAAAAATCAGCTAAGCATAATTAGTTTTTCAAGTTTAGAGCAATAATTTAAAGAAGTTATTGCAATTACTGTCTTATCACTTTCAAAGAATTCTTTAACGGTGGAATTATTAAAAGAAGTTGACAACATCCAATCGAAATATATTTCCGATAAGAAAGAGCGTATTTCTCAAGACACACACTATGGTGTCTTAATGAAACCAAAGTGGGAATGAATTTAAATAACTGATTCAATTTCTTCTCTCTTATTTGACTATGATGTTACCTTTAATAAGTCAAGCCAACATTGAATTATAGTAATATTTGTATTTTTCATAAATGCAACATTGTGTACCTAACAGCAAAGTACATGTAAATCCTGGGATGAGGTTGGCTTTCTATGCAACAAAGATAAAATGACAAGTGAAGGTCTACATGATTGTGTTTGTGTAAGCTCACGTCCTGTTTTTATGGAAATATTTTTTTAGCAGTAGTCTCTTAAAGAAATAGAAGATATTTTCTGTTCTGAGACACAGCTGGTTTTGGCTCAGTCTGGTTATGTGTAAATTACTGTTGAAGTGCTAAGATTGACTGTCAATAGGAAGATACAATTGAATTTGTAGCACCTGCAGATTTTGTAAATGAATCTGTATTTGCATTGGGAGACTTGGATTGTGTCTACTGAAGACAACTTTCCCAGCTTCATATTCCCAGCTTCATCCATAGATGATCAGACAGGCAGTTATGAACAAATCTCTCTGAAACAGCTGGGTTAAAGTCTTTTTTTGGAATTGCTCAACTTTAAAACATCATCTTAAGAATTATTATTTAGCTAATAGCTGCCATTAGTTTCCTAAGCAATTTGGCATTTTCAGCATGTTGGCTTTTCACATAGAATTATATAAGAAAGTCAAGATTCAATTGAATTCGATTGTCTGTCTCAGTCACAATCAGCGCTCTTACTCAAGGTATAGGAAGGAGACTGCACTATTAAATAAAAAAAGCTTTATCCAAGTGTTCCAGATTAATGACCCAACTGGAGTTTTACTCAACTCCAAGGAATAAGATATTGAAAATGCTAAGAGAGTGAGAGAGAATGTGGCTGATTATTCCTGTCAATTAAACACATCTAAATTAAAGAGGATTTGGGGTTTGCTGTTATAGATTCATACCCTATACATGCAAAGGCTATACAAAGAGCTGAGTGTTCTGTAACAGTGTCTAAACTCTAATTCCACGAAAGAAAGTAATCTCAATCTATCTTCACATGACCTAGCTTTATGAGCAGTATGATGTCAACTCAGCTGCAAATTAAAATCTAGTTTTAATAGTTCAAAACATGTTTATCCCTATTAATGTCAATTGAAATGACAAGTCATTCTCAGAATGTATCTCTAAATGTATTTAGAGCTGCAAAAGCATTTCGGATTAGGGTATAACAGTTACAAAGCTCCATTGTACCTTTTGGATTCTTTTTCCTTTCCACCGTATTTGTGCATTGAATAAGCCCATCACAGCAATAAGGACTATCCTGCAAAGGGCCAAGTAGAAATCTTGCCACAGATTCAGAAAATGATGTTGTTTGAATAACAGCTACTGAAACCTTGTTATACTGATTATCATTTTATTTAATCCAATTATGTATGAGTTTTCCTTCATATTTTTCCACAGTGTAAAAGACTGTCAGAGTTCAAGGAACCAGTAGATTGAGCGTCTAGTTAGACCTCATACTGCATAAGGCTGAGATATTACCTACCTTGAAAGCAAAATGAATGACCTGGCATATCTTACAATTATGGAGTGCTGGCTCAATGGTTCTAATCTATTCTCTGTTATATTTAGTCAGTATCAGGAAAGATGAAGCTAAATTTACTGGGCTGTTAGATCCATGAACAGCATGCTCCAAAAGTCACACGCTTCTGCTTTTTCCAACCATCATGGCTTTAGGTTTCTGGGGACTTGATCTGTTTTCTCAGTGCTCAGCAGACTGGTATCTCATCTGACACCTATTCAGATCCTTTTTCTCAGTTTCATTTGATAGCTACACTAGCAACCATTGTGAAACCCCAAACCACTGAAACTCCATGGGTGTACAACAAAGATTCCTTGCAAGAATTTTTCTACTCCTCAAAGCTTTTGCTTAGTCTTCTTGTGTGGTGTGTATATTGTTCTAGTGTACAGGAGGACACTTTGTAATATTCCTTACATCCACACCTGGTGTTTCTCAGGTGTGCTCCTGGTGCATTTAAAGTGGTTCCCCCACCAGTGGCACCAAGGCTGAAGTCACAGGCGGGTGCTTTCTAGAGACCACTGTTCACAGCGTAGACCCAGGGTCCTCCAGCATGCTCTGTGCATACTGAGACCCAGTAACTACTGACAACGTTAGTGCTGATCTAGATGTAATGGGGACATAGAGTCCTGAAACCTTAATAGATCTCAGAAAACTGAACCCCACTTATCCCCTCTTTGCACCGTACCAGTGAGTGATGTAGATATTCCCTGTTGGAACAAAGGGCATTTCAGCCAAGTGGGACAAGAACCAAAACTACTTCATTCTCTCTATTTCCTCAGCTGAGCTCTTTCATACTTAATAGTTGTGAAGCAGGTGCCTGATTGTCTGCTGCTTTGGCCTGATATTTCCTTCCGTCTGGCCCCAGAATTTGTCTCAAAAAAATATTGGAGTGTATCAGATCATCTGGTTCATGCATGTTAACCAGTCTTACCACTTTTTCCTACAGGTTCTCCTGCAAAATGGGATATCTCTAGTCCAATACGTGATTTGTACTAGAGAGAGATGTGTTTGTCATCATCCTGTAGAGCTTTCAATTATAATCTCAGTTCCATGACTTTTTTTGGAAGAATAATTTTCAGCAATGAAGGAGCATCAGTTGCTGTGGTTTAAATGGCCATCTACTAAGAGCAGAATGGATGAGTGTGCAATGGATAGGCACAATGCTGAATTTTCCTTACGAAAGTTTTCAACATCACAGTTTTCTATCTGGGAAATTAGATTTTCACAATGATGTAAAAATTGAAATAGTGAAAATATGAGTGAAACAACCTTTAAACAATTACAAATTGTCCAGTTTGGTACCTCTGTCGAAGGCCGTCACTGTCCTTCTATGCTCTCTGTGATTGGTTTCAGCCCTTCTTTTGAATGCCTCAAGAAAATACATGGAGCACATGGGGCAGGATGTGTTTCCTTCACTTCCTGTGCTGCTCCTATTCTTTTGTTGAAGGAAAGCCTGAGTTTCCTACTCTATGTTTTTTCAGCAGAAGAAGTAAGTGCTTATTTTCAACTAATCCTGTTATTTAAATCTCTGTATTACTGCACACCTGACCTCCTTGTGTTATTTTTAACTTAGTGGAAAACAGAAAGATATGTTTTATCAGCACCACCTTCTTAAATTAAAAAGGAAAAGATAACTGAGTTTCTCTTACCTTTCATGCAAGAAGAAAAAAATGGAAGTAATAAGCGGTTAAGTAATGCGAAGTACTGAGAGGAAATAAGATGTTTCTAAATCCTAACGTAAAGATTGCCTTTTTTTAATCAAGACCTTATTAAAAATGTATTTTTTCTAAATTTATTTAGCCAGTGATTTTGGCTGGATTTTGGAATTCCCACAACTTCTACTGTGGCTGTACACTGCAAGAACAACTGTAGATGTTCAGAAGTGCATAGTTATTCCCAGCACCAGTGCTTTTGGAGAAATGTTAAAAGTATACTGTGACAGCTCTCACAAACTCAACGGCAAGAATACTTTTAAAGTGGTAAAACCTTTTAACTGAGTTGCAAAAAATCTTTGACATTTCCCATGTCAACTGTGTCCCTATAATAAGTTACTGTTGTCACATTCAGAGTTCAGATTGCAAATCTTTTTCTTTTTTACTCTAGGATATCACTTTAGAAAAACGTATTAGATTCAGTGACCTTTGGTTATGTTTATGTTATTTTGTGATGTCTGGGAGATTTTTCAGCTGTTATAAAGCAACAGAGAATAGTACTGTGCTTTTGGAAGTTTGAACATATTCTGCAGAAAAATATTGGTGAGCAACTCTCTATCTTTGGATTCTTTTTTCCTGTTATTTATTCCAATGAGTGACTGACTAGGTGGTTGCTGATTTAACCTAATACTGCATCAAGCAATTGTGGGACAGTGTAGGCTCTGATCTTCACACCCTTATTATGAATTTTAAGTTTAGAATGGACTTTCACTTTGTAAAACTGGCTCTCTGTTTCTTGTAAAAAAAAAAAAAAACAAACAACCTGTTAAGCCACAAGGCCAAAAATGTGAGGGATCTCATCTTGCTGCCATGTCATTTTAGTAATCTATAGTGTCTGAAAAATAAACTTTTAAAAAGCTACATTTTGTTTTCATATACAGAGCTCAAAAGAAAGAAGAATGCCTCTTTATGGAATTCAATGCGTGTTTATAAGAATTAAAATGGCAAGTATTTGAACAATATGTAAATATTATTTTTCACTTAGGTTTCATCTACAGAAGTAATGGTCAGGATATTATGGTGAAGAAAAATACTTTGATATGTAAAGGATATTTCATCAGTGGTGGTTTAGTGACTTGTCCTTTGGCTACAATATTGCATTTGTCTATTATAAGAAATGTGATCTGGAACTTTAACATAACTGATAACAATCTCAAGTTTGTTACGGTGATAGGGATAACAGACCATTAGTATGTTCCATCTAATATATATAGGAGGCAGTCATTAAAACAGATGGTTGAGAGTCAGGATGCTCTGTTGCAGATCTTCACTGAGTCAGGACATGGCCATAAAGTGGAACCGTGTTTAAGTGGAAGTGTTTAAGGCCAGGCTGGATGAGGCTTTGGGCAACCTAATCTAGTGGAAGGTGTCCCTGCTCATGGCAGGGAGGGTGGAACTAGATGATCTTTAAGGTCCCTTCCAACCCAAATCATTCTGTGATTCTGTGATTCTATGATAACTTCCATACAACTGATTTCTATTTTCATTTACAAATGGGGATATCACACACAGTAAGGGACTAGACTGAGGCCTTTGAATGAGAGACAACATATAAGCAAGACACAAAATAATCCCTGAATATAACCAGTATACCCCATAGTGGGCAAGTACAAACAGACATCAGAATGTATACTGCAGCGAGAGGCAGACCACACTGACTGTGGCTGTTATGCCAGAAAGCTTCTCTTCTTTCACTGGTTTTTCAGGTGGTCTCAATTTTCCCTCATAAGAGTAGTTGAC
Organism: Caprimulgus europaeus; assembly: GCA_907165065.1. The sequence continues at coordinate 76,847,720 of OU015525.1, forward strand.
AAAGAAACATCATGTTACTGAAAGAGGTGAGGTTACCGACCATATACTGCAAATTTCTGTATTTTATTGTGGAGAATGGAATGGCCAAAGTTATGTACTTCTGATGTACTTCTACAGTAACAATCCTGACTATTCTTTCAGACCAGTGCAGACAGTGGAGCTTCATTAGCCTTCCAGAGCAATAGGGAAGGCTCTTTCACTTACCGTATCACAGGTGCTTCCTTTGCTCTTGATTTCCTGTCTCTGTAGATCTAGCATCACCTAATTTCTTTTCACTGTTATGGTTTGCCATAGCCAGCTCTGTCATCCTTCAAATTTTTTTCTTCTGTGCTACTAATCTCTGTACAGATCTGTTCCTACTTTCAGGTCAAGTAATTTAATTTCCAGTACCCTATTGACTCTAAGCCATACCTCTTTATCCTAAGAGATTATGGGGACTTTCATGCTTATTCTTAGGGACCCTGTTTTTCTTCTCTGTCCATCACCACATTCCTTTTTTCTTAGGCAGATGTAGGAAACTATTCTAATGTTATTCTACTTAGTTAGCAATAAATTCTTATGAGGAAAGGCTGAGAGACCTGGGTCTGTTTAACCTGGAGTAGAGAAGACTGAGAGGGGACCTTATCAATGCTTATAAATATCTAAAGGGTAGGCATCAAGAAGATGGGGACAGATTCTTTTCAGTGGTGACTAGTGACAGGACAAGGGGAAATGGACACAAACTGGAACACAGGAAGTTCCATCTGAACATGAGTGTGGTGAGTTGACCTTCCTTGGCTGAATGCCAGCTTCCTAATAAGCCACTGTGCCACCCTGCTCCTCAGCAAGATGGGGAGGGGAGTAAATAAGACTAAAAAAACCCCCAAACAACCCAACAAAAACTCGTGGGTCAAGACAAAGGCAGTTTAATAGAAACAAAGCAAAGCTGCATGTGCAGAAGCAAAAGAAGAACAAAATATTTATTATCGACTTCCCATGAGCAGGCGATGTCTGTCCACTTCCCAGAAAGCAGGGCTTTGGTACGTGTAGCAGTTGCTCCAGAGAACAAACATTATGAATAATTAATGCCCCCCCTTCCATTCTCGTAGCTTTTATTTCTGAGCAGGCATCATATGGTATGGCATATCCCTTTGGTCAGTTTGGGTGTTGTTCTGACTATGTACCCTCCCAATAGCTTGTCCACGCCCAGCCTCCTGAGTGGTGGGAGGAATGTTGAAGAGAAAGCCTTGATGCTGTGTGAGCACCGCTCAGCAGTAATCAAAACACTGGTGTGTTATCAACACCTTTCTAGTTACTAGTACAAAACACAGTACTACGAGGGCTGCTGTGGGAAGATTAACTCCATCTCAGCCAGACCCAATACAATGAGGAAAATAATTCTTTACTGTGAGGGTGACAGAGCACTGGACTGGGCTTCCCAGAGAGGTTGTGGAGTCTCCTTCTCTGGAGGTCTTCAAAACCCACATGGACATGATCCTGTGCAACCTGCTCTAGGTGAACCTGCTTTGGCAGAGGGATTGAACTAGATGATCTCAAGAGGTCCCTTCCAACTCCTACCATTCCATGATTCTGTGATTTACACTAGCTTTCTGCTTCCCCTGGTCATCATTTGGCCCATTGTCTGTACCTAATCTTCATGATCTTAACATGAAGACTCAAGAATTATTCCAGTCCTTAGGGCTTTTAAAATGCTCAGTAATCTTCAGATATTTCAGTGCTGCTTTAACAGCTTCTCTTTAACAGCAACCAGGAGAGTCTGCACAGAATTCCTAGTATTCAGCAAAAAATAATGGAAAGCTAGAATATTTTAGTTGCAACACTTTACATTTCCCAGTGTATCTTCTTGAGCTGCTTCTTGGCAATTTCACTGCTGTAGTGCCTTATGTGACAAGAAGTTGCACGAGACTTCATTTTACATTATGTTCTTCAGCTACAAATTTGAAATTATTGAAAAGCTCAGTTTTCAATAATTGTTTTCTCCTACAGAAAGAGTATACTTGATGAACACAAACTGTAATGTGAAGAAAAAAACCCACAAAGCAACTGAACAAGTTTGTCTCAATTTTGATTGATTAAAATTTTTTTACCTACTGTAGAAAGCCTGTCAAGATATTCCATAGACCCCAGCCCTTTCTCAGAGGCAGCTTATCCTTCCCTGTTGTGTCTCTAAGTGACACAGACCAGAGCTGTTCCCTCATCTTGAAGCAATCAGAATTTTGAATGAGCTATAGATTTGAGGGATTTCTTCAATCTAGAGCTCAAAGCAGTCAAAGAGTGGGGAGCTGAGATTTAAAGCCATTTGGTCCTTTCCAAGAATTACATCAGAAAAGCAGAAACTTTCCCAGATGTAGGAAAATACATGAATGAATAAAAATGCTTTCTGAATGAGATGGCATACACTTTTACAGCCCGTAAACCTTAAAATTTCCTGTGGAAAGGACCAATATTTCATCCTATATAGCACAACACAAAAAATAACATATCTTCCTAGAAACTGGTGATTATTTCTTCATTGCAGATTCTTAAGAATCCTTAGATTAGGTTAAGTTGCCTCCAAAGTCCATCCTCACATGCTGAGACAGCCAGCCAATCTAGAGGTCAAGATATCCACCAGGTCTACTGCCGCTCCACGTTGAAAAACCCAGGGAAGGAACAGTTGGTTTTGTAGGCAATATTTTAAAGGGTATATGTCTCTTGCTAGTTTCAAAATCCTAATAAAGAGGCATTATTGTCTAGTTAACTATTGTTCTCTGGCATTATTTTTTCATGGAGTAGATATCATCCTTTTCCCAAGTGTATCTAAAGCCATTAAATACCCCAAATGAGATCTTAACTTGCCTAAAATATTCAACGCACATACTTGATATTAAATTTTCTCCTTTCCTGGTATGTGGAGAACAGGACTAGATAACAGGTGCACATTGTGGACACATGGATGGTTTAGAAGTGTGCTCTCTTTCAAAAATGATCCTCTGAGAGTAACCTTTTTATACTCACATCGTTTATCTTTTCCCATAGGACTGATTTCTAACAGGTTGTTTTTCACCTTTTACCTGCACAACCGCACACTGCCTTTCTCACTGCTGAATATCTTGTTTTGTCGGATCATTTCTGCAATTTGTCAAAGTCATTTTGAATTCTAATGTTATGTTTCAACATACTTGCAGCCTCACCTGGTTTTCCATCATCTATGCATTTAAAATGCTTACTTTTTACTTTGGCATCAAATTCACTAATGACAAGATTTAAGAGAAAACAGATTCTGAGCAGTACTCTTCTACTGTGGGCAGTAATTCATTCATAGCTACCCTTCTGATTGCAGTTTTCCAACAAAATTTACGCCTACACTGTAGCAGATTTTATCCAGATCGTCCTGTAATAAATTTTGTCTCCATCAGGTCTTCCTCACCTGCTTATCAGAGTATCATGAAGGACATCATTGGAAGTTTTATTATTGTCATGATATGAAACATGCTTCTATGTTTCTGAGTTTCCAATCTATCCACAAGTCTCATTACCCCACTGCAGAATAAAATTATATTAATTTGACACGTTTATTTTTTTACAAATCTACATTAGCTGCTATTAGTCCTGTAATCTTTCAGTCACTTCTCTAGTTGCATATGGTTTAGTTGTTTGTATCAAGGTAACTCAGGGCCCACAATGGAGTCAAAAAATCTGTAAAATGCCCATGAAATCCTCCAGCTTGCTTCCTTTTACCATTCTTAGGGTTAGCCTGCAGTTATGCTGCCTTTTTTCCCTATGAATTTTCAAAAATTACTGCTAGTGAATATGTTTATTTCAGCCAGTACCATAAATATTTAGAATGAAATTTATCAGGGCCAGCTGATCTCCAAACAGTTCTCTTACCTAAATGTATTAATACCTGTTTTCCCTTTGTGCTAGACTGAGGTCTTGTCCCACTGGTGTGAAGTGATCAATTGTGGAAGCTAATGCTGAGAGACAGGGAATTAGGGGAGGCAAGATTCAAAAAGGACACGAAATACATGGGTTTTCTTAGCTGTTAGTGGTTTCCTTCTCTGTTGGGTAATGAGCCAGGATTTTTTTATACTTTTCTGCTAGCATGCTGTGCGTTGGTAATTGTGATATGTCTTGTTGATTTCATGGAGTTTATGCCCTGGTCTTTTGCTTCCACATGCTTGCCTATGTTATTTTGTATTCATCTTCGGCAATCTGATTTAGTCTTCACTTCCCAAATTCTTCTTTTGGTTGAAGTAACTGAAGAATTCATTAGTTAAATCAATCTGTTGTTATTCTTCCTCTTCACTGCACTGTAAGATTGTGTGAAAATAAGGCTCTGGCTTAAAAGTCGTGTGTAATTTGACATTCTTTTGGAACAGGTGATGCCTACACAGAAGTAGATGAGATGGATACAAATGTAACAGAAAAAGATATATAGCTAATAAAAGACAGAGTTAATTAGCTTTTCTAAATCAGCTATACATCTCATTACATTTACATGCCATGCAGAGTCATTGGAATTGTTGGAGTTTATCAATTGGATATTTTAACATTAATACTATAATCTTGTCTAGGAGAACATTAATGCCTTTTTTGTGTCTCGCCTGTTTTTATGAAGCCTGTTTTATAACCCTACAATTAGTTCATTAACTCTGTTTTGCAAACAGTGCTAATACTAGTCAATTATATTTGCTAGCATTTGACAAGACCTAGAAACACCTTACAGATTGCCAACAGAGTCACTACATGAGCAGGAATTTACAGATAAGAGCAATGCTGGTATTTCTATTGATAAGTGTTTCTGACTGTTTTTGTTTTGGTTACTTACATGTGCACATAAACTGGACTCATCAGCTCATTGTGGCTTGAAAGTTGCCTCAGTCTGGCAACTTATCAATGGCAGATCAGCTGTTACTTTGTTAGAAACTGTCACTATGGCCTGTAAGAATTCTTATAGTTAACATTTCAGAATTCAGTATTCCTGGACAAGGGTGGGTCTTTTTATGATGAAAGCATTAAATAGCCTCAGTGTTTACATAATAAATGACATCTGGTAAGGCATAGTGTCTTGGTCCTTTGTAATTAATAATCTTTTCAATTAATTTTGGAGAAAAGTCATCCATTTGCTCTACCAAAAAAAAAAAAACCAAAAAAAACCTAACAAATAATATTCAAGGAAAATAAAAAATCTTAAGTTCAGGCTGTCCTACATGCAAACAATGAGCAGCGAAGGCATGCCTCCATTACATGCCTCAGACTGTGAAATACTGCCACGTTTTATCTGAGAAGAAAGGCTTTGAGGGTCCAGCTGACCTCCCATTCTTCTGTGATTTGGTCAGAAGAGAGAACTTGTCAAACCTCTTTGTCCTGAGATTCACAGTGAAACTCCCATAGCACTACAGCATCCGCTTAGAGCCAACATTTTTTTTACTGTATCTTTAATCTCAAGACCTTTTATAGCCTTCTTTTTCTATTGGAGTCACCTCTGATGTGCCTGATTCAGAGATGCAGTTGCTCTTGTACAGAGAAATTCCTTACCGTTTCAGGAGAACATGCCATTGCACAAAGCAATTCTCTATCCAACTCCAGCCCCTACTTCATGAAGCTTTCCCCATGCTAAGAATGCGAGGAAACTTTATATTATTGAAGGTTGAATATGTATTTCCAATTCAGAGAACTTAGCTTTGTAGAGTATAATGCTTCCGCAGGCATTGACTGTGAGTAAAATAGGCAAAGTTTAATTTTTAGTGTTTCTTACTCATGCACTCAAAGAACATGCAGGGGAAACTAGTCTCTAGCTCGTCACTGCTCTGCTTTTGGGAGGCACAGCAGAGGTGGTGCTCCAGGCTGCTGTCTGTAGCGGCTGCATTGTCTGCTACTCTTCTTTCTGCTTTGTCAGAAGCTATCGCTATCACAAGGCAGAGGAAAAGCCAAGGAAGGGCAGAAATTGTCCATCAGCTTAGCAGATGTGTGTGCATTTCAGAAATCTCTTCTGTCGTATTGGTGATGAGGCTCTTAGAACCATGGGGGACAGAACTGTTTCTTCCCGTCATGCGCCCATGCCCACACAAGCACGCAAATATGTACACATACATCTAATATGCCAGGAAGGAAGACATCAAGAAACATGTTCACTACTGTGGGGGATGTCATCCTCCTATTATTTCAATGGCAAGATAAGGACCTGGAAATCCTTCACCCTGCACCTGTGTGTGAAAGGGGAGGAGGGAGGTGGTTCTAAAAATACACCGTAGTTAGGCAGATTAAAAATTTCTGAACCCCCCTCAAAGGTCCTGGAAAGTACATCTTCTCCTCTCCTTTGGAGCTAGGGCTCCCCAGTCTCATCTACTGGAAGACAGTAAAAGTAGCCAGGAAGTAAAGTGGGAAGCACTGAGCAGGGCCCAAAGCAGGGAACAGAACACTACAAAACAGCTGGAGAGTGTCCAGATCTCCAAACAATGGATCAGTGTCCCCCACATCTCAGAGACCTGAACCTTCCATGTCGTGTGGGTGCTCTGGCTGTAACTGGGAGAAGATAAATGAGCAAGGGTCATATGTGCTCCGGACATAATAAAATGGTATAGAATGTGCAGCCTCCACATGAGCTGCTCTCCACTCTGCTGTAGGGCCTTTTTCCCCTCTTGTCCACCTGATTTTTGATTCAGTGTCAGAACTTGCATCTGATTGCATCAAAACAGACATTTTTGTGCTATAAGATCAAGTCAGGAATCATTTTGGACAACATTTGACAGCTCCTAGGAAAAAAAAAAGGTTTTAAATCTAGACACAAAATGAAGCAAGTATTATTTTCAAAGGGAATAATGCTGAGAGGTTTTTCATTTTATGTTTGAAAACCGTCTTATCAGAATGTGACAGCGGTTAATTTTCTTAACATTTTATGTGTGTAACACAAAGGAACAATAAAAAATTGGGAAAGGTAAAAACAATCATAGATTGTTAGATAGACCATATGGTGAGGGCAGACCTTGAAGAACAATAAAGTCATCATCTTCTGGCCTTTAATGTTCATTTGTTTTCCTGTTTGTTTGTAATGTGCCCTGTGGCAGCATTATAAATCTTCTTCCTGTGTAATAACTCTTACTACTTCTTTTCTTGCAATTACAAAAGGTGTTTTATGTTTACCAGCCATTCCAGACAACACAGATCCTATCTAATGTATATCTGGAGCAGTAAAAAGATTGAGTGTATTGGTGCCTCATATAGTGTGATACATAAAATCAAACATTAATAAAGGCTTTTGACAATCTCCATCTGCTTGATCTTCACACTTCTCTCTCTGTTTTTTTAAGAGATAAAGTCTTGAAATGTTTCAGCATTTCCTCTAACTCATCTAGTCTGCCAGTTTTTGTGTAGATCAGAAGATCTCAATTTATGAGTTGCTTAGTCCTATGACCAGCACAGAGAACAGTGTTTTTGTTGGGGTCATGAGTGTCTCTGGACATTTTCTGTCTCTGGAAATCGTACGGAAAATATCTTAGAGCACTTCTGAATCTGAGGATGAATTGCTGTGAAGAGTTGACTGTAGGGTCATGGAGAGCCGTGGAAAGTGTGATTACATATACTGAGATGTAGGAGGAAAAAAGATTGAGAAGCTCTTGAATAGAATATGCAGTTATAAAGCTCCACTTGAGCTGAAAATAGAATTACCATTTCACTGTTACAAGCATAAAGTACCAGTGCAGTTTTTCTTGATGCAGTTTGTTGAATGTCCATCTCAGCAACTAAAGCACAGGAACTGCAGAACTTCATCATAATAATCCTATCTTCAAAATTGTAACCTTCTAACATAAATTAGATCAAGAAAATTTAAAAGTATCTAAATTGATACTTATGTCTCTATTTAGACTCCTGACTTAGCAACCACATTTCATAATTGTACTGTCCCCCAGTTCAAAACTAAAATCTGAATTTACCAGGTTTAAAACAGAAAATAGGGAGTATGACTCTATAGACTGAAAATGATCAGGTTTTCCTCGATACTAGTTCTTTCTTGTCTTCCACACATTATTTGCTGCTTTCCTGTAAGCACAAGCATTAGGCTACAGTTTCATGCTCTCAGTGGGTTTAATGTAGAGGAAATAGATTTAAGATTCATACAGCAGAAAAAAATATTAAAACTGTGTATTTTGATATGTGAGAAAATGGCATTGCAATTAAACACAGCTCAAGAATTTTCATATGAAACAGTGTAATCCTTGAAAAAGTTCAACCCTTGCCTTGTATTATTACTCTTTTATATAAGTAATTATTTTCTCCCATTTGCTAACTATAGTATTAAACTTATATCTGGAAAGGTGAAAAAAATTACCGTTGCAACTCATTCATATCATTATCAGTAACAATTTGGTGATATTATGAACTGTTTTAGTCTAAGTCAAACTTTTATTCTTTATGAAGATGTAATCTCATGTCACACAGATATGAAAAATCTCCTAAGTGATTATACTCTATTGTGCTTTTATAGGTGATGCTATACATATCACAAAGAAAGTTTTCTTACCAATTTTAATTTTTTATTGATCCTAATTCTGGCATATGTTAGCAAGGGGGAATACATTTTAAGAAGAAATAGTACAGGTCTTAGAAATTATCTGTAGAATAAATGTATTATGAATTCCTTTTCATTTAATCAGGGTTTCCTGAATTTTCACAATGCAACATAGCACTTCCTAATATCATCAAACCCAAGTACTACCAAAACAAGCATCTATCTGCTATTTATGAATGAAGATCAAGCAGACAATTTTATTTTTGTTAATTTCCTTTAGGAACAACTGCTTCCCTAAAAGTGTTGCCTATGATTGTGTCAACAAAATCCCTTAACAAAATACTTGTTAGTGGACTATGAGTTGGTGTCAGTGCAGGAAGCAGGTTTTCCTAAAATAGAAGCTATGGCTAGTTTTGTAATTCCAAAAAGGAGCCTTGCTAAAGACTCTAGAGATGAAGAGAGAAGACTCTAGAAAAATGATAGATATTTAAAGGACTGTTTCTCCCACCCCACCAGTGTGTTCAGCACTGATTCATAAAAAAATACAAGATGGTAGGGCCAGGTAACCTGGTCACATTCTGAGCTAATTTTTTTTCTGAATCAATCCAGAAGGAAGTTTTCAAAGAGTTCTCACAGCACTTTTACAGATGTTCATATCACAGATGTCTTCAAATATCTTTAAGGAGGTTTTTAATTCCTGGCTGGACAAAGCCCAAAGCAGCCTGGTTTGTACTGAACATTGACCCTGCTTTGAGAAGGAGGTTGGGAGTAGGCAGTCTCCCAAGTTCCTTTCCTAACCAAATAAACCTATGATTCTGTGAACTCGCTCTGATTTTTAAAATGTTTATTTACAACCAAAATCCTAACCAAAAGTATGATAAAGTATTAAATTGCTTATGAATCAAAATTCATTTTAGGAGCTTTCAGCATTATCTGCTTTCTACATACCAGCATAGTTCAAAAGTGACTTCTGGACTAGATGTTTCTTACAGGTTGCTTCTGGTTGACTACTGCTCACCTGGAAAAGAGCAAATAACAATTGTTCAAAAAACCAGCGTCACCTAAACATCCAAACACCTCCATATGTATTTGATCTCTCCCTCCTCTGTATAGCAGTCTGTTTCTTTTATATGATCTACTAAAATGTCTTTTGTTCTCAGGCAATGCTGCCATATATTCTGCTAGTTCAAATTTCATTTCCATGTTCTTCTACTTTATGATCATTGAAATTCTTTTATTCTTTAACGGCTGCAAAAAACAAATGGGTAACTGTCATTCTTAGAAACTGTATTACACTAAATTTTCTTCAGATTCGAGGTCTTTATAGCTTTTCCCATATCTGTTAGAACAAAATTTTTACAGTAAAATGATAGTTGAAAAAAAAAGATTGAACCATGTGTCCTCATCCAGAAAAAAATATTGTTCAAACTGTGATTTTCTTCTTTTTATGCACAATTTTGATTAGAATGATTAAAAAAAAATGGGGGGAGGAGTTAAAATGCAAGGATATTTAATGAGGAAATGTGCTAAACCATCAGGTTATATTCTGCTGTTGAAGCTACCATCATTTTTCCATATATACACTGGGGATGATCAAACTGCAATTTTTTCTTGTTGAGTAGTGTGTTGAGATGTGCTAGCATCTTTATTAAGCCACAAGGAATTCTCATAGTAACAAGATCATTTCTCCAAAAGGCAATGAAACCTCATATCCACTTTGTTCTCCCCAGTGCTTTTGTCCATCATCCACGTGGGTATTCCTCACTAATGAAAAGAGGTAGAGAAAGACCTTCTTGTGTTGCCTGGGCAGGCTCTTCAGTGAGAGTAAATGCATGCGAAAAGGGACACCAAAAGCACACCAAAGGGACACTCCTTCTGTCATCCTTGACACTTCTACCATTATGCTTTAGTATAGGGCTTACAAGTGGACTTCACCTGCCCAATCCACTCATCACTGTTATTTATTTCCTTCTCATCTCAGTAGATCTCATATTCCATGACTCTTAAAAAAGACCTCATGCCCATATTCTTCCTTCCGGGCCTTTCCCAACAAATGGCACAGGATAACTGGTTGTTTTCCTTAGCATCTTTCAGGCTAATCAAAGAGCCCCTCTGATGCTTTCCTTACATTTTCTTGTAGTTCCTAATTCCACCATTTGTCAGAGGGTTCCATTTGTACTACCAGTCCCACAAGTGCTTAGAATATGAGTACTCCTGATTTATTTGAAATCTATCTGAAATTATTCATAAACTGGTAGGCACAAACAGATGCATATGTGTGTGTGTGTGTGCATGCATGCATATGTCTATGTATTATAGGTGTAAACAAAGGAGAATTTCCATTCTTATGGGAACGCTAGTGCTTGCAAATCGAAAACCAGAAATATCAACAATTTTCCTGAGCAAAATAAAAATGTCATTTTATTTATGAATGCTACTCATTGCATAGAAACCTTACCTGCAACATGACAGCCCCTCTCCTGCTAACTGCCAGTCTTCTATTTCTTCTTTTTAGAACTAAAACAAAGACTAAGAACAAAACCAATAAATATCATGGAAAAGTTTTTCTAGGTTGCTGTCAGCTCCCTCTGTATCTTCCCCAAAGATGGCCTTTGTACCAACTTCCTGAAAGCATAATCTGAATTGTGTTACAAACACTGCATAGATCCCTTCTGTGTTTAATCAGTTGGTTGCTGCTCTACATTTTTTCTGAACCATGATGTTTTGTCCGTTATAACATTCATTTCAGCCAGATGGATAAAAGTCTGTGGATCTCTATACATGAATGAGTATATTCCTGTAGCACCATCATGTGAGTGCACTGCTGAATCAGAGATCAGAATTCTTATGGAAAATCAATATGTTGTTTCATTTGAACTGAAATATCACCTTAGCTTCCATTTATGCAAACCTCAATGCTCTTTTGAGATTACTTTGCAGAATCTTTATTTCATAATATAATGAAAAATTAATACAAATTGGCTAAGCATTGTTAGCAACCAAATTTGGTTGAAGAATTTTATATATAGGAGATAATACTGACAATAAACTTCAGGTAAAAGAGTGGTTGGTCATACTGAAGAGAATGATTTTTCCTTATTTTTGGTCTACTTAAATCACTTAACGACATCATAACTTGTAAGTATTGAGTACAGAAGAAAAATAGGTTGAAAATAATAAACTTAGAGCTAAAGTAAAGCTGAGGATTTTCCATCTTACAGCTTGTTTCATGCAACTAAAGGATATCTTGCATTTTGAACATTAGAGGCTGAAAAAGAAGTTAAATAATTTCAGATGAACAACTTTAATAATGATTTTTTTAAAAAAATAAATGAACGATTCATGGCCAGTTAGTACTTTCATTTTACAGTAATACATACTTTTAGGAATATGGAACCTAATTGCCTCATAACATTAGTTTCAGAATACAAATGTACCAGCAACTAAATATATCATAGTGTCAGCCAGCAAGGAAATACTGCATATCCAGCTTGTTGAAGCTCCTATAATCAGTAAATATCAGTGCTATTTCACTGTGATGGATTGCAGCTGAACAACTGGCCAGCTGAACCCCCTTTAACCATAAAGCAAGCTATCATAAAGTAGATACGTTTATTTAAATCCTCGTTAATGCGGGATTTAAATAGTTGTGTCATCTAAAGAGAAGACAAACCATATATTCCTATAATGAAGAGAACAGTATATTAATATAAACTGATATGTGATATTATACAGGGTGATATAAAAATTACCCAGTGATGCATGTGACTCAAAACTCTTAAACTTTACCTGCTAAAATATAATTAAATACTTGAGTCATATGCCCTGGAATGAATTCTGTCTAAAATAAAACATGAGAATAAATAGTTGAATGAGGTAAGGAATAAGACTGTGGCAAGACCGTGGGAAGAGCATGGTAATGCAAAAGGAAGGTCAAATAACCTGAATCATGTATTCATTAGGCAGTGGGGAACGTCTAAGGAACAGAGATTTGTAAATAATTCATAGAGAAATTACTTAAGTGTTAACAAGATCATATGATTTCAGAATAATTTCACTTTGGGTTGTATTTATGCTTCAATCCTGCTACATATGAAAGGAAGATATATTTTTCATATACCATGGCAATCTTTTACACTGAAAAAATGGAAAAATCCTTTAACCCATAAAAATTATTATTCAGACAAGATCAGTAAAAGCCTTACTGTTTTGCACTATTCATATAAAGGTAGGTATACAATGCACAATTCTCCATAAGCCCTCAACCCATTTATCAAATTAAAATGTATTTTAAACTATCATAGGTCTATCTAAAGAGAACTTATATTTCAGTTACATTCTCCATCAGCAGTCAAGGGAGAAGCATAGTGTCTGTGGTGGTTCACTTACAGCAAAGTGTGGTTATTCATTAGTCAGCAGCAGCTGTATTCTGGCAAGGAAAGCAAGGGCAAAAACTTTTCCAGGGGTGGACAAAAGTGGATTGGACAATAGCTGCTGCAGTGCGAACAGTGTTCTTTGTTGCTGTGGTCTGATGTCCTCTTATTTCTCAGCCAAGACTCTGATAGCTCCTCAGACCTTCTGCCACAGCTCATGAAGGGTGGTATGATCTGGAGTCACATTGGATTGCTTAGTTACACTTGAGCTTCTATACAACTGCCTTTATTCCAATATCAATTATCAATATTCATACAGCAATTCCACTGTAACAGTGTCAGATGGTAAATAGGATTCAAGTAGCAACATTTCACAGAAACTAGGAAATACGTGTTAAAATAAGAAATAACTATTTAAAAAAAAAATCAAACCTGATTACAAAACTGAAAATTATGACCAAAAAGCATCAAAGACCTTTTTTATATAAGAATCTACTAGTTAAAATCTAATATGTTGTCATTGAGACATATGTCATAGAGGAAAAAAAGGATATTTCTGTTTTTCAGTTCTTTGAAAATTAGTAATTTTCCTTTTTTTAAAACAAAACAAAACAAAACAAAACAAAACAAAACAAAACAAAACAAAACAAAACAAACACATATGGAGAAAGTGAAGTCTGGTAATAGAAGACATGTATGATTTTTTTTTTTTTTTCCTGATTTTTAGCATCCAAGGCTGGAGCTCAATCACAGTAGGTTCTATCACCAAAGTCCTTCCCCTGGATTCTGGGGAGATAACAGAGAAGGAAGGCCTCACATTAATCAGGAAGGGAATTTTTGCTAACTTTATAATGAGCTAATCTACTAACACCCTTAGGGAGGTGAGTTCAGGGCTCACAAACAAAGGCCAAAGTCTCTGGAGTGAAAGAAAATAGTTATTAGTCTTCCTAATGGTTGGATTCTGTGTCTCTCTCTTCTTTTCAAACTGCCTTTTCAAAGACCATGAAAAGGCAGTGATTGAGGGCAGGTGTTGACCAGACTGTTTCCAACACACTACTTTTGTTTCATTCATTTCCACACTGCTTTTTTTTACCAACGTTGACTTCAGTGCAGTCCTTTTATGGGATCCACAGGCTGATGTGATTTGTTCTTAGATTATTTTTTCTCTTTTTTCTCTTTCTTTTGTACTTTCCCCCCTTAGTATATGTTATTAACGGTTATTGGAACATTTTATAAACTTTAATTGACTTTGCAGCACTTGAGCTCACAACTGGGATAGACCTCATGAGCCTCAGTTATTACAGTCGTCAGAAATAGATCCGTTATTTTCTCAGTGTAAGGCTGACTCAATACTACGGTTAACAAAACAGAAAAAAATGAAAACACTTGCTGCTATATCACTGGGCTTGACATTTCTAAATAATCTTAGATTTTCCCTTTTCATTTCCACTGTCACCCAAAGGTCGAGGCCCTGGGAAGTTTAGTCAGGAAATTACTGCATTATGCAGGAGACTACATAGAGTGAGTAAGGGACAAATCTGGACCAGAAGAAGCTTCTTATAACAAGTGAAGGTTGCTGGTTATCTTTGTGGTATTGCATAAATATAAAATTTAATATTATACCTCATGAACCTAAGCTACCATGTTTGTTGATGACTAAACTCTTGAGTTATAAATAAGACTTTAATGAAACTCTGAAGTAATGCCTGACACTGGAAGGTTGCTAGGACTCAGCTAGATAATGATATCATCCCTTTTTGAAACAGAACTGATTCAGTAGTGTACTCAGCACATTGCTTCTATAGGGAACCCTGGAACACAAACAAGTTGTTTAAAAATTATTATAACAGATGGTGTGGGAATCAGGCCAGGTACAAAAGGGAGGGAACCCAGCTATTATTTCTCTTGTTCTTGATCTTGAAGTCGAGAAAGGCAAAACTTGGAGAAAAGTCAGTTTGAAAACTCAGCAGGAGCCTTGCCCAACTAAGACCTGTGCTGTTAGGCCCATAATTCCATAAACTGTTAATTAAATGAGACAACTAATTCTCAGATATATGGCCTGACTGATGTGAGCTAAGCAGAAGTAAAGATCATCTGCTTTTTGGAACTCTACCATATCTAGTCTTCGTCCCACTCTAGTGGCAACTTCCTATATTTCCCTCTCTTCACCATTGAATGGAGAATCAAAACAGTAGCTCACAATTCTTTCCTCATTTGACTTGGCTAATTCCTGAGGTAAAGAAGTCTTTTTGTTCCCTGAGGAACAAGCTTTGCTGTGCTGGAGGAGTAAAAAGAGAAGATGGGGTGACAAGGAGAAAGAAGACTCTTTCCAGCAGAGGAAAGGAAGAAGAAAATGGAGGCAGCCATTCAAAAAAAGGTGAAAGATGTCAAAGAGACTAGAAGAGAAAACTGTAAGTGAAATACTTGGGAAATATAAGGGACTTCTTCAAGCATTATGAATCTGTGTAAGTTTTTGCTAGTGGGGACTGCTGTGAAAAAACTGACAGTCCTGAAGCCAAATCAGAATCAGAGAATGGGAAACTGAACTGCCTACCAGATGGAATAAGAACATGAAAGTTGGATATACGGTGAAAAAAAAAAAAAAAAAGCATTCTGATGGGAACAAAGAAAAAAATCTACTAACTGTTATTACCGAGGACAAATATTCCCACTGAAATGGCTCAAGCATGACTGAACTAGATGTTAAAAGGAGCAGAGTCCCTGAATTAATATAGTGGTTGAACTAATTTTGGGAAATTATTGCAAAAAATGAGTACCACTACAACAGCATAAAAAATATTCTATGGACTGCAGGAATTTAGATCTGTGGTTCTACATATCATAAATACTACAAGTATTTCCATTTGTGTACTTACCAGATTTTTTATTTCCTGTGTATGGATAGCAGAAAAATTAGCACTGTCATTTCTGTCTGGGGCAGCTGAGAGATTTTGTCATTAAAGAGTGATACAATGACAAGGAATAAAGCTATTCCAGAGCACAGATAAGTACTAAGTACACAATCCAATACCTTGAGCTGTTTCAGCTTAAATTAAAAGAAAGGATAAACAAACAGGCTACTAAATAGTGTTTTCTGGTTCAAAATAATGGATTTGTGGTATATAAAGGAATTTAGACTGAAATGATTTGTGTGTCAAAGGCTCTGGAATAAGATGAAAGAAACATACACGGAGTACTTGGAGTTTGTTGCCAAGCAAAAGGGAGATTTTGTAGGAAAGAGTTCTAGATTTAGCTAGATAACTAGACAGCTGAAACAGGATGCTAAGAAAAAAATTGAAACCTGTAAGGATGAAAAAAAAAAAAAAAGATTGGTCATCAAGGAATCTTATAAAGGAAATCAGAAAGTTAAGAAAGAAGATGAAAATTAAGCAAAGTTGTGCTCATCCTGATCAGTGATGAAGAGATGAAAAAAACTACAGGTGTGGCTCCAGTCTCAATTAATATTCTGCTTCTCTTTGCAGAAAGTCGGACATCACTGAATATGTAGCAGGGGTATGGAAGTGGAAACTGAGATGTATCAAATGACAGGAAAAATTGAGGTCAGTACCTCCTCATCAGGTACCTCCTCAGTGTAATGAGTGGGCTACCTGGTGGGATGGATTGCCTTCAGTTTTTTGACTTTTGACTACAGAAACATGGGAAAGTGATCAAATGAGTCTGGTAGCAATGATTTTTTAGTAAAAGTCTAGTGTTGTATGTGTGGAAAGTAGTTCATGAAGCAGTAACTTTTCAGAGGGAAAAAGTTATCTAGGCAGCTGCAGACAAATTACTTTGACCTCTGCAGTGTGAAAAACTTGGAATATATTGTAGAAGAAAAAGCAATTAAGACTAGAGAAGCAAACAGAAATTGGTATAGAACAAGAATAGGAAAGTCTTGCTAGTAAGAACTGATAAAAGAATTTTCTTCTATAAATAAAAGGTTCATGAAAAGGAAATGACATTGGAGGAGAAAAGTTTGAGTTCATCAAGATGAATTATAAGTTATCAGTGTGATGTGGCCCAGAGAAAAGAAATGCAATTAAACATAGAAGAATTTGCAGGAGAGTAAGAAGTATTAGTGCAGGGCCCTAGAAAATTATAATGAAGAGTACTATGTATACTGTGACCACCCACGTTCAAGAAAACTGAATTTATATTAAAAGGAGTACAGAGACTGCTTAGAGAAAGGGCAGAATTTTCTGCAAACAATGACTAACAGAATATGGTTTAATAGTCTCACCAAACAAAGACTGAATGACACACACTTGATCCCTCTGTGAGAGACCTCCACTTCTCTCTACTTTTCTAGAGTGAAAACTGTGGAGGAGTTTCTAAAACCAATAATATTGATACAAGAAAAAAAAGTACCAAAACAAACAAACAAACAAAGTCCCCCAAATGACTGTATGCTGTGCATAAGTAAGTTTAGGTTGGAACTAGGAAGATATTCTTTAACAAAATGAGACTTTGAACCATCTCTCCAGTAGGAAGTGGGGTGAGAAAACTCAACAGTTTTCAGAAGAGAATGTCATTGCTTTATGAAACTTTTCAACCCAGCTGCTTGGCATAGTGCAGGACTCATAATTTTTTTCCTCTTGATATTTTTATTACTTGCCTTTTATTGTACCAACAAATCATTGATTTGGATAAAATCCTACTGAAATAGCCAAATAGGGTCAGGTATTGTTTGCAATATTCATCCTTTTCATCTTACTGCTTGCATTCATTTAATTTATCTCTAGTAGACGTGAAAAGTTTCTATCTGAAAGATATGATATTGGCCACTACTAAATCTAGGATGCTGATTGGTCTAGATAAATTTTAAATTATTATTCCCATGTTTCTTTACTCTTATTTGTAAAATAAAACATTTGTTTGAACAAGAGAAGAAGACCATAAGCCCTCTGATTATCACATGTATTAGACCCTCCACTAACTGATTCATAAAAACTTCAAATACCTATTTTTATTCCAGTTGTCAAATGCAGTGAAAACACACTGAAGTTCTCCTTGACTATATAAGATTAAATAGATTCCTGCTATATTTTAGTAACTGAATTGAGAAAGTATAGGAAAAATTAAGTTCTTATGGGTCAGAATTTAGTGACAAGACATAAATAACAAAACATCTCCAGCAATATATGTGTATTAAACTGACTACTATATACTTATATATAAATATACTGATTGATATGTGCATGTGGGCTAGTTCATTTGCTGAAGCTTGCCATCAGGAGTCACACATTTATCTTAAAGATCCTGACAGTCACAGAGAGATGTCTCCAAGTGACAACTAGATTCTTATGAAGCCTTATCTCTAAGCAACAATAAAGACTGACTTTTGTGTCAGTGGCAGCATGAGAAAGATTCAGTTCTTGCTCAAAAAATGAAAACAAATATACTATGGCTGTACTTAGTGCCTTCTGTTCCCCAAAAGACACTTTTAGTCAAGTTTCAACAAATCCCAGTGATACTGTATACTACCAAATAGTGAAAATGCATTCATAAGCCAAGCTTGACATAATGCACTTCTTATTGCAGTATGAATACATGATGGAGATAAGTATTTTAGATGCAGTTTGTCTTTTATTTTTTATTCTTTTGACAGCCAAGCACTTGGAGCCTCAGCATCCAGTGGTGGAGCTTCCTTCTGTCTTGGCCCTTCAAAGGTCATTAGAAGGGGACAGCGAGGTCTTTAAAAGACTCCAACACTAAAAGGTTAGTGACTGAGTGCTAAGCAAGTAGGCACCAGGAACAAAGTCCATTGCTGAGTGCTAAGGACATACATATTTATATAAGTCTATATACATATGGACTGTATACCTAAATATACATACATACATACATATACATGTATACTGCATATGCAGTGCAGGCAGAGATGGAGGATCATGTAATGGTGATCCAAAACACCACAACACCAACTGAAAAAGTGCTTTCAGATGATTTTGATGTCACCCAGAGTCTTAAGCAGCCTCCTCTTTACTTGGAGCCATTTCTGAGGCATCTGATCACATTGGGACACATTAACTTTTTTTTTTTTTTTTACATTATGCCTGCAGAAGCTTTATAGGCTGTTTCTTTCTTTCTGAGTTTAGTTTACTCAGACCAAGACCTGAGTCATGACTCTAAACGTTTAGCCAGGCAGGATAAGGGATATGCATTTTTGAAAAGCTTCCAAACAGAAAAAAGAAAGCTCTAGCAAGCTTTCTTTGCTCCAAGGCTATCTGGTCACCTACATCTTAGAATATGCCTACCTGTGGTGCAGACATTTACAGGTTAAATTCTAACCTGAATTCCATCATGATAAAGAATAACACTGCTTAAAAATAGGTGCAAATATATAACCTCTTTTTCCCCTTTTTCTTGTAATGAATTTAGATCCATCATGAAGACAACTTTATTACAGAAATCTTGCATTTTATTTTTCTTCCTGATTAGTGAAACAGGCTTTAAAGAAAAATAAGCCAAAATTTATGGTAAATTTGTAATTCTGAAAAGTAAATGGACTGTACTGTTCTTTATTTAATAGATACCTTTTTTTCTTCATACCTGGTTTATGATTTATTTCATGTACTTGAGTTGGTAAGAAGTGCCACTCACTGTTTACTAAAACAAAAAAGGCCTCGTGGATGTGTATGTTCTTAGATCTGGAAGAAGTTAAGTCAGCTGAGATTTACCCTGAGTTTTTTAACACAGATTGTGTTAAATCTCATACCTGTAGTTGCTCCAGGATATGAATTCATGTAATGGCAAACTTCAGAAAAACTTTGAAGTCTTTCAAGATGACTGAAGCTGAGTACCATTAAAAACCTCCTGGTCTGTAGTGTGGAGATACATGGAAAAATGCTCTACTGTAAACAGGCAGAAGCATTTGTAACAGCTATAAACTACAGCAGCTTTTGCACTGCTCAATTGCTAAGGGTTTGGGGTTTTTTTGTGTATTTATGTGACTGTTTCCCTATCTGACTTCAGTGGCTGGCTGAGGTGTGTGTGTGTGTTTCACCTCTTTAAGGGAAAAAGCTGTCTCTCAGCCCCTTCAGTATCCTCTCTATACCATTTCCACTATTGTGCTTTAATTATACAGTCTGGCCTGCAGTACTGCAGCTTTTAAAACCTCAGCTTTTGACATAACAGTTGTTAATATTAGGATGGGCTCTGTGCTATATTAAATCCTCTTACATCCTACTGCTTCTCTTTTTACTGTATTGCTTTTTGGTGTGTCCAGGATATCATAAATAAAAACCCAAAACAGAGAGACATATTTATAAACAAATTAGATAATATTTGCAAAGTACTTGAAATGTAGTTTGTTAAATCAGCACTACATATTATCAACTTGAAATAATTAAATAATAAATAACTGGAATTTCTTGCAATTATGCTTCACATTATGTAGCCTGGCAAATTGTCAAGAGCTGTGATTGATTCCAGCTCTTCACCAAATCATGGCATCTACCATTTAGCAGGAAATTAAGTCACTTCTATTTTTCACCAACAGGTGGTACTCTGAATTTCTGTATTCCTTAAAATATTAATACTGCAATATGGATTTTACTTAATACTTAGGAATTCAATTTTTTTGTCAGTAACCTTAAATTATTTTGTACCTTCTAGTGAAAATAAAAAATACCCACATACATGTAAAGTTTCTGAAAATTTTACTGATTTGCTAGCATTTTTATGGATCTTCCAAAACATATTTGCATACTGTAAAGCACACCTAGATGCTTCAACAGCTAGCCATGATTAGCTGTCAGTTTGTAATCTTTAATGTCGCCTCTTTTTCCTGGACAATCACATTCTGTATTTTGTGCCAGATTCATATAAATTCTTAACCCTCCCTACTTTGTTCATTTATAAAATACCTACTGCATGAAAATATAGGATATTAAGAACTAAAAGATTAAATTGTAGTCCAATTCAAAACTCAGAATTTACACTCATTAAATACAACATACAGTGGGAAATAATATGTAAGAAAGTAAAAAACAGAATATGAAGTGAAAGGTAAAGGTAAGAGTAAACTGAATTTTAGATTTGATTTAAATTTACAGTAGAGAGCAAAACATTCTGAATGATGATTCTCTGGACATTGTTTAAAGTTCTGTGCTACAAATTATGGAGGATTTGAAAATGCCAACTGTAGTAAAATTATGCATTTAACGGTTGTTTTGAATTGACAGATCATTCATGATAAACAGCTTAAATGGACCTTGTCCAAAATAAAATTCTTAGAACTCTGGACAAGGACTCATATTGTTCATCACATTTGTGTTGAGACATCAGTATACCTCCTTGGCTCAGTAGACTTCAGGGTTAGATAGTCAGGAAGATGTGTGCATTCAGACAGGCTTTTTACTGACCTTTGCTTCCACAAATTTTGAGAATTCACATCCAGACAATCCTTTGCAGGCATAGAATGGTGAAGCACACAGTATTTTTGCAGCCCTTTGGGCCCAGAGCATCTTTTGGCTGAAACTACCTCATGTTTCAGAAGTAAAAAGACCAGAATGGGAAGAAATTAAGGAAAAAATAAATCACACTTCTAGCATTACACTTTTGTTTTATTGCTACATTTAGAGACCATATTATGTCCTATAAGTCATCATTTCACTGAGTAAATTATTTAAAGTGCTTCTCAATTCTGTTTATAAGACTTCATCTTTTACTTCAGAGTCCCATGTGGAAATTTATGGATTCTATAATTAACTTTAACATATTTGTGCAAGAAATTTCTTTTTAAGAATATTATGGTCATTACACTTTTTTTTTCTGTAGTGCAGTAATTAAGGTACGTGATGAAGCTTTTATATAACCAGCAGATTCACCTTTAGCTCAAGTATGAGAGCTACAAGTGTATGAGTCTGAATCCAGAGGCCATGGGTTCTGTTTTCAGAGTATATGTACTTTACTGTCAGTTGAATGCCTGTGCATAAGGTTACATCACAATAATTTAATTTTAATACTTGTCTAATTGTCTGCATTTGTTTCAGGAGGAGAATTTAGTTCATGCTAGATCTACATGAACCTTTCAGGGAATAAAACTCAGAGGTAGTTAAGTGTTCTGTGTTTTGGGATTTCACTAAGATTCATGGAAGCAGACTAGACCTGCTGTACTCTTATGTATTAAAGAACCTGCCTTAAGTTTGGGGCAACCTAGGGCAATCTTTTTAATTTCTAATGCATGCATTATAAACTTAAATGTTAGACACATTCAACACCCAAAGCATCTTCCCCCAATGCAGTTTAGAAAAGTGCACAATCTTGAAAAATTGGTGGCTTTAAAAAGTTCTTATATTGTGGAAGTGTTCTTATTCTTGTTTGATATTTTCAGCATGTGTTTTCCATGGGATAGCAATGTATATCTCTAAAAAACAATGAGGAAACAGTAAGGTCTACACAAATATGTACTAGTTTATCTGCAACTGAATGGATACTTCAATGGGCAGGGGAAAATAGGCCTACAGTCTTTCTTTTTGTATCTCTTCATTTCCTCTGTCCAAAATGTATTTTTCTTGAGGTGTGTTATGGAGGTAAAAAAAATAACAGGTAGGTGTAACCTGTCTTATTGATCTGAAGATGTACAGGGAGAGGTCATTACTTCTAGTGTGTGCCTCTCTGACCATCGTTTGTAGCCATACAAAATACTTAACCTACTTTAAACTGAATGACTGCTTAGAAATCTTTGACTTCTTTTAGGCTAACATACACATTTTTCAGACTTTTACCTGGCATATGCAGGATATCACAAACTGTGTGCTCGGTAATCACATGGTTAGCTGAGTTCTCACCCTGTTTTCAGTCTCCTGTTGCTATCTGCATTGCCAGCTTTCATGAGGATGCTGTGATTTTCAAGCTATTACTTTGTTTCTGATCTCGGTCTAAGCTGGCAGGCATCTGGTTTATCTGATGTTTCATAGAGAGAGACTTTCCAAGGCAAATAGTAGCTAAGAACCAAGATTCCCTGCAATGAGTAAGCTGTCATATTTAGTTTCACTAATATGGTGTGGAGAACTTCAGAAGGAAAGGAAAAGCACTCAGGTCCTAAATGTCACTACTAGACAATAGAGGGTAAATTATCTCAGGGAAAGCACTGCTCTGACTTTCCTGTGTTAATTCCAGTACTCCAAGTAATTTGGGTATTTGTCTCTGTATTCCATTATGTCCTGGAGTGTGACATTTGGTAGGTGAGACCAAGGAGAGCAAAGTTTTGTTGGCTTGGAATTTTTTTTTTTTTTTCCTGTCCAGGCTTGTCAAATGCCTTAACTGCCCATGTAGGTTTTTTTCAAAGGTATCTGCAGACAGCTAATGATGGCTTGTGAGAATAGCAATAAAATTTTATTTTAATTTCTCTTTCTCTTTCTTTGAATGCAAACTTTGCTGAAAAAGTAAGGCTCTTTTTGTCATCTGAGTTTTCTGAGCTGGGTTAGTTGCTCTTGGTTCCTCTTCATTGCATGTTACAATGTCCCTGACAATACAGTCACTTCTTTAGCAACCTTTTTTGTTTCTTTTTAAGAAAAGATCTTCTGAGAAGCATATTTTTACTTTAGATTCAGGTGCACTCTGCATATGCAATTGTGAAAAGCAAGTTTAGATTAATCCTTTTGAATTCCTCAACAATATTTTTATGAACATTAGTCTTAAAATTTGCTAATCAAAAAATATTCAGGAAAAAAGAGCTAGTAAAATCTTTAATCCCCGAACATGAAGACAGCATCAGTGCTGTTCTGTAAGAAGTACCATTTTTATAAGATCACAATATGACCAGGTTTTCTTGAACTCTTTTTATTAAGCAGATTAACGAATAGCAGAAACAGTCTTTGCTGTGGTTTGGTTTGGTTCCCCCCTGGCCCTGGTGTCCCCCCTGGACAAAAATCTGTCTTTTTGCCCAATTTGTCTACCAGCTTAATTATTTTCCAGAAAATGAGGAAAATTATCCACCAGCAATCTCCCTTATAGTATAACTTAGTATTGGGCATTGTCTTAGAAAAATTCTTGAAGGAAAGAGTGAGTAGGGACAAAGAGGGAAATGCAATTATCCCAGTTATCAGCATGTTTTTAGTAAAGGCAGATTATGAGAGACCAATCTATTTTTTTTTTCTTTTTAAAAAATATTTCTGATTTCTCAGAGAAAGCATCTAATCTAGAAAATGTCACTGATCTAGATTTAGATTAAGCATCTACTACATGATTTCTGTACAATTATAACATGAGGTGTGGATGACAGAGATTGCTAACGAATTGTGAGGTAGGTAAAAAACCAGCAAAACAGAGTTTATCAGTTGTCAGAAAGTAGGGGGTTGACCTTTTGACAACACTGTTGGGACTGATCCTGTTTAATAGTTAAAGTAGTGGCCACCAGGTAAAGACTAGGCATGGGTTCATTTAATTGGGGAAACAAGAAAGCTGGAGAGTATTGCAGAGGACTAAACCATGGAGCAGTAGGAATAGAATGATATTGAACAATGACAAGTCAGACTTGGAGGGAGACAGAAACAACTGCTGTAGACTGCTGGTCAGTTGTCCAAATGGAAACAACGGAGAAATGTGTGTGCTTGGTCGACTTGAGAAGGCATCTGAGCTGCCACCATGAGACAGGTGTGAGAAGAGCTACTGCTGTTCTAAAATATGTTTGGCAAAGCAGAGATGCAGAGAGTTTGGACAGAAAATTCTGTCATCTGATGCAGATGTGGAATTATCAGAACTCTTTTTTGAGACATGGGCAGGACCTGCTCTGGAATAACATATAAAGCCTAGGTTAGCCTTTTTCCAGAAACAAAAATCTGATCTGAAGACAGACTGTGGTTGACTAGATTAGCTAAATGAGAGGAGTACCTGTATAAAGAAGTAAGATTAGAAGTGGTTGGCTTGTTTATCTTAGCAGAAGAGAGTCTGACTGGGACATTGACTGTTTAATAAATATAAATTTCAGGAGAAGAAAATAGCCACAGAAATGCAAATTTTGACATAATAATAAATTTTAAACATTAATATTATCATCATCTTCATCATTATCCAAAATAGTCAAGAATGCTCTTCCAAAACATAACAAGAAAAATCTTATATTTTTTTAAAGATAAAAGATGCTTATGGAAAAGGTAATAAAACATGAGAATTCTTGAAGTTTGAAAAAGAATCTATGGCTATCTGATGTATTAATATCTTCAAAGACATTTGAAAGGAGACATTGTTCTTTGTATATGTTCTATGTGGATCGTTGTATTGATATGCTTCAGGAATTTTGTCTGTTGCCAAATGGAGCCAGGTTTGGTTTTGGTTTTTTATATCTTTTAATGCATAATTTGTTTTGTTTTGGGTTTCGGTTTCGTTTGGGTTTATTTTCTTTCCCAAAGTTTTTTCATAATTGAACACGGTGGCAAACTGGAGACTAGTGTTCACTAGGTGCTCTCAGTTCTCAGATACCTTGCCATTGAGCCATGCTCACATGCTCAGTGTTAGATTAAAAGACATACTCAAAATCAGGAAGACTTTTTTTCTTACAGATCAAATCACAACTGTTTTCTGTGAAACTTTCTGAAATTAATTATTTCATTGCATAACTGCTATGGTACTAGAGGGGGGCTGATTACTGAGGTGGTTCTTTCCAGTTCTACTGAAAATCTCAAGCGGGGTTTAGGTAGGTTCCAAAGTTTTTGACAGGTTGCAGATTTGTTGTAGTTCATGAGTAAAACTGCACAGCTTTATTTTATAACTGCAGAAGAACTGGTGCTCTTATAAATGTTTCATTGATAACAGTGGGAACTCCTTACTCTTCCTTCTTCTATTTATCCTCATATAAATCCATTGACTTATTTGACCCCTGCTTTGTTCCACTGTCTCCAACATAAACCCAACATGTTTTGCTATTCACTGAGAAGCTCTCTGAATTCATCAGTTTTCAGTCTGCATCCAGTGTGAATCTAGTGCTCACAATAAGCATATTTGAAAGCATTAAAATGGAAGAAACACTTCATTATTTTGCCACTCCTCAAGTAAAAAAAGCTAGCAGTGTTGTCATCACTGAAATTTTATAATTGACTCATCTTAAGTATGAGAGGCTGAACGATAATGTTGTTCTCCTTTAGCAGGTACATTCTATGGTACATTAATCTTCTGGGTCTTTGAGAACTCTGGCCCATACCTAATAAAGGGTAAAAGTTAATTATCCAGCAATCTAAAAAATATTTTTAGCAGAACTGAAGGATATGAAAGGAAATTTTATGTGATTCCTTTCAGCTTTCTTTAATAAGCAAGATCTTACCTCTAACAGATAATCGGAGAGAATTCAACTGACAAAATCTACCCCCATATAATAATTTATATAACTAATAAATAAGTGTATGACTAATTAAAGATACAAAGGAATACAGATTACAACATATGGCAAAATGCCATGTTCTAAAGCACGTACAATGCATACAGTGAAAACAGGGACCTAATAAAATAATTTTACATAATGGTTATATAAAACAGGGAGTGAAATTGATCCTATGATTAAAGGAAAACTATGCCAGGAAGAGAAGAAAAGAGGTGAGATAAGAAATAAATTGTTCAACTTGCTTGGAATATGATACAGAGGGAGAGGAATTGTATCTTTTGTTTCTCAACTTTTTCACTTTTCATTTGTGTTTTTCTATTTTCAAAACAAAGTGTTCAAATTAGTTCAGTTTGTCAAAGATATCTTCCTATATTTAAGCTTAATGCAGTTTACATGAACAAAACAATAACTATGTTTATCTCCTTTAAATGTTGTATGTGTGTATAGCTGCATAGTCATTGATAATATGTATTTTATAATGCTTTTATAGATAAAGTTTGTCAATGACTCTGTAGTTACTCCTGGATAACTTCAGTATTTTCAAAGGAGAATGAATTAAAATAAGTTCCACATTTGTGAAAGGAGCAAATTTTCTCTCCTTTTCCATTTTAAAAATAATCTTTGGCACTAATTCTGCTACCATTCAGCTGGGATTGCCATAAATCATATGTATGTCACTGTGGAGGCTTGTCTACCAGCTTGATAAGATAGCTATGTAAATAAGAATACCAACCTTGCCATTGAACCTAGCACTCTGAAGCCTTCCGTTCTGTATATGTTTACCTGGTCCTTGTCTAACACGTTCAAATGAAAAAAATGCAAACCCACTGTGAACTGAAACTTGCTACTCCTCTTTGCCTCCTGTGTTCATAAGTCACCTCTTGCTTTTGCATTTCACAACACTATTCTCTAGAGCACTTAAGGATAGGGCCCGTTTAAAGAATTAAACAATATTTTCTTCTGTTGTCCTCTTTCCAAAGAGGGAAAAGGGCTCCTGAATTAGGATAAAGGCAGAAGGAAGAATGAGCAGCACAGAAAAAAATAGGTGAAAAATTAAGTTAAAAAAATCAGGGTGAGAAAACATGGGAAAAAAGTGTGGTTAATCACTGTGCACGACTGGTAGTAAATAACTTGGAAACAGTTTAGAAAGAATCTGTTCTCTTATGCAGATGGTGTCCAACCATGTCATGCGACAGGAGAGGCTAACCTGTTGAAATATGGAATGTCCTTTCAGACAAAATTACAAATGACAGGCTAGTCTCTGTACTTTCTGTGAAAGATTTTTCATTGGACCTTGAAGCCAGGATCCTTGCCATCACCTTGATATACACCCCATGGTAAGGAGGATGGAAGAGAATGGGGGAGG
This sequence comes from Caprimulgus europaeus, assembly GCA_907165065.1. The sequence goes on from OU015525.1 coordinate 76,875,271, forward strand.
AGGGAGCTGAGGCTGACAGACAGATGAACAGGCGAGAGCAATGTGGGAGTGACGGAATGAAAATCAGTGGCAGCCCAGTTCTCTCCAGGGCATTTGGACAACATGTGCGCCCTTCCCTCCCTCCCCACACTGTGACATCTACAGCCACCCTTGGCCTAACAAAAACATGTGTTGTGCATTTCAGGGGCCAGACTGGATGAGCTCACTGTGAAGTAAGGACGGCACTGCATATATTTTATAATCTTAGTGCTGGTGCCACATTAAATCCTTATTGACTTTCTTTTTAAAGGTTCAGAATAATCACTTGGCATGTGGTCGTTGCTAGTGCTCACAGCCAGAAGTTTTGTAGCTGGTAGTGTATGCATTTGGGTTTGCTGAAATGGGTTATTTCCTCCTGTTTTCCCATATAAGCAATAGAGCCATTATTCAGGTACCTGAAGGTAGATTCTCGTGCCATTTTACAAATGGGTATCCTGTTTAGCTTCCAGTTGCCACTCTAGAAGTAAAACAGGCCCTGTGCTTATCCCTATCTGTTTCACATATATTTTTTAGATACATCTGGGTGCATAAAAAGGGCTAGATCACTAAGTTTAAGCACCTATATAGCCCCTTGTTACCTATGTCTAGGATAGGGCAAGCTAATTTGTTAAATTCCATAAACCTTTGTCAAACAAAAAGTGAATTTATTCAGTGTTAATGTTGCTAATTTCAAGAATCAGAACTATGAGCAGATTTCTCCTACCAAAATGTTTGATACTACAGTTCCTTCACAAAACCGTATATACATATATATATATATATACATATATACATATATATATATATATATACATATATACATATATATATATATACACTCAAGTATACCCATTTCACCCTGAGGTGACATCCAACATGGTTAGTCTACTGTGAAATGAAGAAGACCAATATCATTTACAGGTCATGTAAATGTCAGGCTCAGCAGCTCCTTCCATAATGAAATATGCTGGGCTAGATTTACTACTCCAGTGGGATACCTCTGCAATACTCTGCTGGTGCAAAATAATCTACTACAATTGGTATATCTGCAGATAAGCCAGAATGGGAGATCCTCAGCTTGCCCAGTACCAGGACTGCAGGCTGCTTTCCCACTTGCCTGTTGTAGCATTCTTTTAAATAATATTTGAGGGTTCATGGAATTAAACAGACCTTTTGGCTGTCTCCTCTAGGGCACTGTCCTTTGTGCCTCTGCCCCATAGTGCAAATTGAGGCTGGAAGTGGAATCCCATCACTTCAGCTTCCTTCCTCTGCTAGAAGGAACGCTCTATGATGCAGAGAGTATGCCCACAGATTTTTTGTCTGTTCAGGGCATGCTATTCAGAGCAAGACAGTCCTTTGATCCAACTAAAGACCCAACATGGGTAAAATGAGTATCCTGGCTTGCAATTTTCTTTCAATGCCAGCTTTCATTTCTTAATGAGGTTTTCATTTTTGGAAGAGTTTGAATTGCTTTCTCACTAATATCTTTTCATGTTCAGAAAAGGAAGTCTTTCCCTTCAACAGTTGTATTTTTTTTAATCTCTTTGCTTCTTTATTCTATAGATGCGGTCAAATTTTGCTTTCAAGACATTTATCAATGAAATAATTCAACAGAATTTTGTCATGTCAGCACTTGCTTACCAACATGTCGTAATTTCTTCATTCAGAATGTCACAATCTAGTCAGTGTGTTTGCTGTGGAGAAGTAATAAAAATGTCTGCTTTTTCAACTTTATTCTTGGCAGTACTGACTCAAAGTTGTTACCTTTTCTAAGTCATAAGGCTTAGTTGAGTCCAACCAGTTTCAAAGGATTATAAGAGAAGAAGAATACACATCTGATGGAATTACTAGTTGGTTGTAAGGAACAGACAGGAACAAATCTATAAGCAATACATATCCATTTATATTGTGAAATGAAAAATACCCATGAAAGAGGGTTGCTAATCTCATTACGTTTGTTCAGCTCAGAAACCACAGTGAGGCAATTTACTTTGAAATCAGGCTTATGCTTGGCAGATCATAGGATTTTAGTGCTAATGAAACATTTCTCATTTGCTTAGTGGGCTTTCAGTGAACCCAGAAGCATCAGTTCAACAAATCCCTCCAATGCATGCTTCTTTCTGATCAGACCCAAGGAACATGGCTTCCCCAACATGATAGGGGTAAGTGGAGAATGAGCCACATGTGCTTTACTGCTTGAGAGTTAAGTTATATTTAGCTGGTCTCCAATTTTAGTCACCTAGCTAAGCTGCTTTTCCTTTGGGAGCTACACAGACACAGGTTCTCCTCAGTGCTGGGCAGAAACTGTGCAGAAGTTGTTAATGGTACTAAGAGACATTATTTGCACCGTGGGAAGTTTTCACCTGAGAGGTGCTATGCAGCAGCTCATCATTTAGCTTCAGTCCTTTCCTATCCTGTTGGAATTCCTGCAGACTGGCTAAAGCCAGATACAGCTGCATGCTGGTTATGTGACTCTGTGGTTTCACAGAGAATGAAACATAAATAGAGTTGTTGTTGCTTCCCTTCCACGTACCCCTGCCAAGTTTCACCAGCTTTAGCTTTACTTTGCCAAAAAAAGAAGGAAGAATTTAATCCTCTGTTTTTAAAATAGAGCTAAATACAACATTGTCAAAACAACTTGAAAATGTGTACTTTTTAAAAGACCTTCTCTTCTGTTAGGTGAGACTCATGCCATTTAGAACACACTTTTGACACAGCACTTAAAAATTAGCAGGCCACAAGACATGGCTGAAAAGCCTGCTGCTCATCACCGCATCTGCTAGTTCAGTAGAACACTGCACATAAAAGGATAATGGGCATTGGAAGGTTTGGTGCAAACCTGAATGACTGTTAAAGAAATCGTTTGATTTCAGAAATATTTTTGTAAAGCTCCCAAGCAGTATTATTATATGAATCGATCACTTAAAGAGGAAAACTCCTTAACACAGTAGCATAAAGGGTACTTGCAGGGTAAAACAAACAAAACAAAATTCTTCAGAGACATTTGTTCTATGTCAAATTGTCACTGACTGGTCACTAGAATTAGGTAAACTCAGAAGATAATCTTTGCAGAGAGGATTTTTGAGTTCTAAGTTTGATGATATACTATGGAACTGTACTCCAGATACTAGATATTAAAATAACAGTACAGGTAGAGAAAAGGGGACATGGCTGACAGAATGTTATTGCATGCTGCCAAGCTTCTGTAGACCTTGATGTAAAGTTGATTCAATAATTTTTCAGAAATAGCAGTTAAAGAACAGGCTAATTTTCCTCTTCCATTTGCTAATCACTGAGGTTGTGACTTACATAATGTTGTCAGTATTTCTTTGAATGCTTTTGTTTGCTGTTATTTGTAAATATTCAATATTATAATTTGAAGATGGACTAGTTTTTCATACCTTTGTCTAATTCAGAAATTCTGTTTCTTCATGGACATCTAACTTTTTTTTATAGTTTTCTTGTGGCAACATTTACATAAGTGAAAATTTACTTTTCAGCAATAAGTTGAGACGTTAAATTAAAATCAGCACTTGGAGGCATTCCTAAGAAAATAATAATTTGCTAAATGTTTGTAAAGAATGAACATAGTGTGATGTGAGAGGAGTCAAAGTTATCATCAAAAAAGATGCTCCAAAGAACATTAAAATAATAGGGATTAGAGAGTTATCTCTTCCTGGCCTCACTATAGGGATAGAAAACAAAGTATTGAAAAGTGTCATCTTCAGAGACCAAATAGAAAATATGATATGCCATATGTCTTTGCTAATTTTTAAGGCTCTTCTGCATTGTATAGAACCTTTCTTGAAAACCTATGCTCTTGATCTTCATCAAAATCATAATACATTATCCATACTTATTTTATGCTTAGCACGTTAAAGGGGATATAATTAGTGTCTTTCATTAGCCTCATTCTTTGTGATTATAAATCTGAAATTAATTCAATTTTATTCACTTTGGACAAGTACAACATAATTGTGACCCTGTGCATTACTTTTACTTCGTTACTGTAATTCCTTTGAGATATCACCCTTATTTGTTTTGCATACAGATACAAGAAGAAGAAGGAATTTGTTAGTTGAGAAAAAAAAGAAGATGGAAAGAGGGTGTAATGGAAGTGTTAATGCCCAAGAACACATAGAACTTTTGCTCTGGTACCAGTGATGCTGTCGTGCTCTAAAAAGCTTATTGTGCAGACAAATATGTTAGAATAGGGCTTTCTACAATGCCACATGGGCATAGCTGCTTGATTTAAGAGCTCTTCCATCAGAGATTCTCCTACTTTCTAATGTTAATCTGAAACTACAGAATGTTGATTGAAGCCTAGAAATCTTAGAACTGGGTTTTAAAATGAATCAAGAATCTCATGGAGGAATAAGGAATATAAAATTCTCTGAAAGGCCCAAGTTGATAAAGTTGAAAGTATCGATTAGGAGTGTCACACTTACATTTGAATGTGTAATCAATAGCATGTATTATTTGACTTGATTTTAAAATACCTAGAATCATAAAAACTCTATTCAATCTGATCCCTGAAGTTTCCTTCCTTGCAGGAACAAAACAACACCCCTACATTTCCAACAGAGACAAGAAAAAGTGGTTTCCCACCCAATGCATTTAAAGACATGGGAATACAAAGAAGGAAAAAAAGATATCAGCTTGAAAGAAACTTAGATTACAAGAAAAAAGTAAACAGTTTTTCTCACAGTTTCTCAAATACAAGGCTTCTAGGGTTCCCCAATTATCAACAGATTATATTAGTTCAAAATTTTTCATTTACCTTTTTGTTTTTGTGTGGTTCATTTTTTTAATTGTAAAAATGTGGGGTTTTTTCTTATTTTTGCATTCTTCATGCCCTTGTTTTGTAAAACCACAAAAGATCTCCCTAAATGGAAATACTGTTCACAGTTCTGCACTAAGTATGCCAGAGCACCTCTCCTTCTGTCCCTGTTTATCTGTCTTATTTGTGTTTTATTGTTTTGTAAGGAGAATGTGTTTTGTCGCATTCATGAATTGCAGATCAGTTTCTCATGAACTGGCAGGACTGATAGCAATAGTTTTTCTTCTCAGCAGTCTGTAATTCCAGTTCTTTCTCATTGCTTGTCTTTTATGTTTCCCCCTTATCTATTTCTTTCTCCCCATAGATGGACAAAGCTGCCTGGAATACTAGATGGCAATTACATTCTGCAGATGATTTCTGTAAATTGGTCTACTTTTTAAGCACTTAGAAGGAAAATTATTTTAGCAGAGAGGACATAAACTTAAAAGGAAGAAGAAATGTATGCATTGTTTACATGGTTGAGTACACAGGCTCAAGATTAGAAAGCATCAATACTATTTACTTATGTTAGATAATGTTCATTGGCTTTATTCCCTAAAAATCTTAAAAAAAATATTCCTATTATTTCAAAGCATATTTTTCTAGCTATTACTTTTTTTTTTTAATCTAGTAGTCCCCTGTGTGTTTTATATGCCTTTAGCTATGTTATTTTTCTTTATTTTTCTTCATTTTTAGCTGCAATATAATATACAACAAACAGATTTTCAGAAATGCTCAACTTGAATTAGTCATTGATAAATCTCAGAAAGAGATATACAAAAGTTAACATTTTGGGAAATCTCATTACTTAGAATGGCACTGTGTGTTTCATCCTAAAGACCCAAAAAGTTGTATTACAAACTAATACAACTGTCACTTTATGGATCATAGAATCATAGAGTCTTAGGATCATGGAATGGTTTTGGTTGGAAGGGACCTAGAGACCTCTAAAGATCATCCTGTCCAAATACTCTGCCATGGATGGGAACAGCTGTTAGATGAGGTTGCTCAAAGCCTCATCCAACCTGACTTTGAACACTTCCAGTGATAGGGCATTCACAACTTCTCTGGGCAATCTGTTCCATTGTGTCACCACCCTCATTGTAAAAAAAAAAAAAAAAAAAGGAAGTCCTCCTTATATCAGTTTAAAACTGTCCCTTGTCCTATTGCTACAGGCCTTCATAAAAAAGCCCCTCTCTTTAAGTCCCCTTTATAAACTGAAAGGCTGCAATAAGGTTTTCCTGGAGTCTTCTCTTCTCCAGGCTGAAAAATCCCAACTCTCTCAGTCTCTATTCATAGGAGAGTTGTTCCAGCCTTCTGATCATTTTTATGGCCCCCCTCTGGACTAGCTGTAGCAGGTCCACATCTTTGTTGTACTTGGTTCCACTGTCTATGCATTTCTTCCTTATACTTTAGTTTGACCAGGAGATCCTTCCTTAGCCATGATGATCTGCCTTCCTTTCCTGATTTCTTACACCATGGGAATTGAGAGCTTTTGTGCTCGAAGAAAAATATCCTCAAAAAGCTGCCAGCTCTGTTCAGCTCCTTTGTCCTTGAGGGCAGTTTCCCAGAGGGTCCCATCCACTAACTACTTAAAAGCAGCTGAAAGTTTACTCTCCTAAAATTCAGGGTCCTGACTCTGCTCTTCAGATGGCCCCTATCCTTCAAGATTGTGAATTGCACCATGGCATGATCAGTGCAGGCCATGCTGACACCTGTCTTGACCTCTCTAATTAGTTCATCCATATTTGGTTGTGTTTGTTACTTACAATGGCTAAAATGAGACAGTTATAAGAAAAGACACTTCTAGAAGCTCTGAGCAACATAAATAAACATGTACTCAGAAAATGTTGCCAGTAACAGTAGTCAACTAAAATAACAGTATATACATATTAGAAGAATTAATGTTTGATTTGGAAATTTTAAATCAGTAAAAGTACTAGGGCACCCTTTGTTTCTAAAGCCATTGAGTAACAAACATTTTATTTAATATCTAAGACCAATAAAAAAATTGTCCAATATATACTAACTTGTTTTGAGAAAATTAAATTAGATTTAAAATGAACAATATCACAGTTGTATAATTTAAACTCCTGTTTTAAAATTTCCAATGTTTTTCCTAGCTTAGGCTTTTTTTCATGGTGTCTTCTGAATTGGAGGGATAGTTTGAGTTGAGTAAGTGTCATTCATGAAATTGTCAAACTCATCAAACTGAAAGACATGAAAAAAAGGTAGTTCTTTATGTTGGGAATAATAAAGCTGATAGCCTCTAGTGTTTGTTTACTACATCTCAGGAAATTCCTCTAAATTTGATATTATAGTTTAAGTCAAGTGTTGCATAGCTGTGACGGATCTATTTCTTAAGTGAAGAGAAAGACAGAGAGAGAGTAAGAGATTGAGAATTTTTTTTTTTGTGTGGTATATTTATTTTGCTATCTTAACATGAACTTTTTAAGTGTCATCTTTCATAATTATAAATTTTGTAAAGGCTGCTATTGAAATTATTTGAGTAGGATAAGGCCAATGAAAGACTGCAGTATTAACATTTCATCATATTAAATTGCAAGACAACCAACTTAATTTTTTAAAGTTGCAATCCATTAAAACTCTGTCATAAAAGCTTGATAAGGTGTTTGGAGTACTGGCATGACAATCAGACATTGTTATAGTCCCAAAAATCTTCAAAAGATGCATTAATCTTGTTAATTGTAGTGGAAATTAAAGGTGCTCAGCATTTTGAACTACCTGAATGTACTGTGCGTCTCTGCTACAGAAGAGGAACCAGAGTGTATTTTGACATTTAGAAAAAATGAGTGAGGAGGCAATTAGCAATTGTTTGAATTATATCTGCATCACTGAAGAAAGAGGTAAAAAAGGAACCAGAGAGCACAAAAAAAATTTTGCTACTGCAGCTATCTTGTACCTGGAGCAGCAAGAATACCTGCAACCAATCATATAGATAATGCAGGTAAAATATTGAAAGGGTATAATAAAATAAGAAAATCCCAGATTCTGAGTATAATGAGAGGATCTATTCTGTCAGTGCCCTAAATGAAAAAGTGATGACCTGACAGAAAAAGGGGAAGTCATGTTCATGTGAGGATTTTTCCAAGTAAGACATTGCTCCCATGCCAATCTCTTTTTTTCTGTAGCTCTGCCCAGCCGTGATGGAGTTGTGCAGGGGAGCATGACAACAGCTTGGATGCTGTACCTGGCCCCCTAGCTGGAGAGCCTCCGCTGGCACCACTGTTGCTGCAGCTACTTGCATTCCTCCCGGTTGCGTGACTTGCCTGTGACCTGTGGGTTTTTCAACTGGCCTAGACAGATAGGCTTCTTTTACCTTCCCCCCCCCCACCTCGCCCCCACCTTTTCCCTCTTTTTTGTCATAAAGGAATTTGCACATATTCTGTGTTGCTGTTCCCAACTGCCTGGGTTATGCCTACTCAGAGGTTAAGCAATGCAGAAAGCTTTCTGCAAATTCTCTGAACTAAAGCTATTCAGGAAAATTTACCAAACTTTTTTTTAGCAGAAAAATAAGCATAAACAACAGTTTTCATGAATTCATATTGACTGAAGTGAAGTGCCCTGTGGTGGAGAAATTTGTAGAAAAGTTTCCTAGGTTTAGTTTTAGGAGACCTTTTGTTTTAGGTTGTATTCATTATTTTATAATATGTATTGGGTATTCTTACTGTTGGCCTGCCTTCATAAAATGCTTGCAATATGTTTATTTCAAAAGTTCATTAAAAGTTGCAGTAGCTTAATGATGATTGAGCCATTGTTTCTGGATCTTTGTGCTGGACAGATATCAAATCATTTATCCACATATAAAATAAAAATTAAATTGTAACATTACATCAGAAGTTTTCATAGCTAGATTTTATTTAATAGAACAGAAATCACAATCTCCCACAGCATCCTCGCTGATAAATTGAGGAAGTGCGGATTAGATGAGCAGGTAGTGAGATGGATTATTAACTGGCTGGTGGGAAGAAGCCAGAGAGTAGTGGTCAATGGGGCGGAGTCTAGTTGGAGACCTGTGTCTAGTGGAGTCCCTCAGGGGTCAGTACTAGGACCAGTATTATTCAATATATTCATAAATGACCTGGATGAGGGAATTGAGTGCACTGTCAGCAAGTTTGCTGATGATACCAAGCTGGGAGGAGTGGCTGACACTCCAGAAGGCTGTGCTGCCATCCAGAGAGACCTGGACAGGCTGGAGAGCTGGGCAGGGAAAAACTTGATGAAATATAATAAGGGCAAGTGTAGGGTGTTGCACCTGGGCAGGAACAATCCCAGGTTCCAGTATAGGTTAGGAAATGATCTCCTAGAGAGCAGTGAAGGGGAAAGGGATCTGGGAGTCCTGGTGGACAGCAGGATGACCATGAGCCAGCACTGTGCCCTTGTGGCCAGGAAGGCCAATGGCATCCTGGGGTGCATTAGAAGGGGTGTAGTCAGTAGGTCAAGAGAGGTTCTTCTTCCCCTTTACTCTGCCCTGGTGAGGCCACATCTGGAATATTGTGTCCAGTTCTGGGCCCCACAGTTCAAGAAGGACAGGGAGCTGCTTGAGAGAGTCCAGCGAAGAGCCACCAAGATGATTAAGGGAGTAGAGCATCTCCCTTATGAGGAAAGGCTGAGGGAGCTGGGGCTCTTTAGCTTGGAGAAGAGGAGGCTGAGGGGGGACCTGATTAATGTTTATAAATATTTGAATGGTGAGTGTCAGGAGGATGGGGCCAGGCTCTTTGCAGTGATGACCAATGATAGGACAAGGGGCAATGGGTGTAAGCTGGAACACAGGAGGTTCCGCTTAAATTTGAGGAAGAACTTCTTTACAGTGAGAGTAACAGAGCACTGGAACAGGCTGCCCAGGGAGGTTGTGGAGTCTCCTTCTCTGGAGACATTCAAGACCCGCCTGGACGCCTTCCTGTGCGAACTCATCTAGGTGTTCCTGCTCCGGCAGGGGGATTGGACTAGATGATCTTTCGAGGTCCCTTCCAATCCCTAATATTCTGTGATTCTGTGATTCTGTGAAATCAGATGTTTCAGTCCAGTCCATTCTGTACAAAACCTGAAAATCTAGGGAAATGTATCTGCAGACTTAAAGATGCAATTTGCAGATACTGATTTTGAACTGAAGCAGTATTTTGGAGAATTTTGAAGGGTTCCAATTGTTTCTGAAATGGGTTGATGACTTTAATTTTGTATTTAACTTCCAGAAATTTAATTTGTCAAAAGTTTATTAATTAAAGCACACTCAAGGTAATAAAGTGGACTTCTGCTTTCTCCTGTACATTCAACCACCATTTTGTCACCTAGTTAGTTACTACTAAGTACATTTTTCACAGCCATTGTTCATATATGTTGTCCTAAATAACTTATTAACATTGACAGGCTTTTCCACCTCACTGCTGAGATTCTTTTCAAGATCATTAATGACTACATTAAAAATCATGGAGTCAAGTGCAAATCTCTGAGGGATTCTTCTGATAATCTTCCTCCCCTGTGAAAACTATTACTGCCACTTGTTTTCTATCTCTTAATTTGATTATCCATTTTATTCCCCTTTTCCACAGTTATCTTCATCTCTTTAAAAGACTTTGGTAGAAGACATTGAAGAAGACTTACCAGATGTCTGCTGGAAGTATAATACAGAGGAAAGTAAACAGTCTAGGAGGTTCCTGGAGTGTGTGGAAGACAACTTCCTGGCACAACTGGTGAGTGAACCAACTAGGGAAGGTGCCCTGCTGGACCTGTTATTTGCAAACAGAGAAGGCCTTGTGGGAGATGTGACAGTTAGACTACCCCTGGGACACAGTGATCACGAAATGATAGAATTTTTGATTCTTGATGAAGCAAGGAGGGAGGTCAGCAGAACTGCCACCTTGGACTTCCAGAGGGCAGACTTTGGACTGTTTAGAAGACTGGTAAGTAAAGTTCCTTGGGAAGCAGTCCTAAAGGGCAAAGGAGCCCAAGAAGGGTAGACGCTCATCAAGAAGGAAATCCTGGAGGCATAAGAGCAGGCCATTCCCATGTGCTGAAAAACAATCTGGCAGAGAAGAAAACTGGCTTGGTTGAGCAGAGACCTTTGGGTGGATCTCAGAAAAAAGAGGAAAGTCTATAAGCTTTGGAAGAAGGGGCAGGCATCTCAGGAGGACTACAAGGAGGAAGTGAAGTCTTGCAGAGAAAAAAATCAGAAGGGCTAAAGCCCAACTAGAATTTAATTTGGCCAACTCTGTGAAGGATAACAAAAAATGTTTCTATAAATATATTAACAAGAGAAAAGCCAAGAAGAATCTCATCTTTGATGACCACTTCAGAGAACTGTGCATTTGTGAGAATGCTATTCCTTTGCAAAAGTGATTTTGCTCTTCCCTAATTGCATATATTTATGAACCATAATGGTTCATATTTATTCAGATGCACATTAATTCTATTTTTCAGCCACTTTCAACTAATTAACTTGCTGGACATGTTGAGCTACTGGCCAGTCCTTGGAGTCCCCTACAGCCTTCTGAAATAATTGGTGTCACATGTGTCAGTCCTCTGCCTGTTTTTTAGAGAAAGAAGTTTGTGATTTACTTGTTTCATCTTCAAGACTTCCTAGAGCTGAAAGGTAAGTATCAATGTCTTGCAAATTTTTTCTCTTAGTTTTATCCATTCCTTCAATAACTTCTGCTGATAGTTGGGTGTATCCTTTAATGTGTCTATAGCTAAAAAAAAAGGTTCAGCTCAGAAATCTCCCTGAACTTATCCATGTTAAGCAGGGATATAAACAAGAAATTTTTCTTCTCTTCTGTGGCCTCCTTTCCTCTGCGTGCTCTTTTCATGCTTTGGTTCATTTCATCTTGCTACAGACCTCCTAGAAGGCTTCTTCATCATATGTTTGAAAGTGGATTTATTATTTGGTTTTGTGACATCTGCAGATAGTTTCTCAAACTTGTTTTTTTGGTGCTCTCACTCTTGTTTTTTTACATATATCTGACCTCTTAGTGATTGTTATTCTTTCTATTACTCAAATTTCAACACAGTTTAAGGTTTTTAAAGGATTTCCCTTTCTAATGATACCCCCTAGCCTGTTGGATTTTCTGGTCTTTGCTAGTAGGTTGTATTCCTTTACTTTGAGAAGCCAAATGGTGGTATTAGATAGTCACTGTGCCACTGGGAATGATTAATCTCTTTAACCTTTTTCTAACAACTTTTCTCATTTATATGTGATTTCTCTTTTAAAAATCAATCAGCAGTAGACCTTTTGATTTAATAGCTTCAGGATTTTGGAATCCAAGTGTCCTATGGTTATTCATTATACAGTGACTTCTAATTATATCACTTAAACCTATTCCTGCACATTGGTCTGGGCCAAACCTAAAAAAACCTCAAACCCTGTCATTGACAGTATCTAGATATTTAACCTTGAAATCATACACAGATGTGATGTTCACCCAGGCTTCCAGGGAGCACTTTACTCTCTTGTCTGTTTACTCTTTTACATTTCCTTTCAGGTTACAAACTCTCCTTTAGTATTGTGTTGCAGAGGAGAGAAAAAGACTTCAGGTTGCTTAAAGAATCACCATCAAAGAAGCATACAAAGGGAAATCAAATTAGGATCGAGTTAGAAGGAGTCACACAGGCATCAGGGAAAATGAGGTACACAGAGATCAAGGGAAATCGAGTTGGAATCAGATTGGAGTGATTTACACAGGGATTAGGGAAAAAGAATAAGGGAGGCCCTCTCATAGAGTCATGAGGTTCAGAATGGACACCTTTGTTTTCTAAAATCCTTCTCAGAGAAGTTTCTAGGTGCAGCTGGATCCACTCCTAGTCCCAGACTTGATCAATTGTTTATGTCTAAAAGTATTCGGTACAGGGATTTCAGTGGTAGTGATTCAACATGTGATTATGGGTTTCATATAACTTTAGAGTTGCAGTAATTTAAGATTCATTAGCAATATTATGGGAAATCACAAGATTAGATTGTATGATTTTCTAACAAAACTTAATCAGTCAATAATCAACAACTTGTTATAATCAACATAGTGCCTTAGTTAAGGATTTAACAGTTTCCTAGATCAAATGGAATACACACACAGAGACACAGAGGTTAACCTGTGATTAAAATGTTTCTTTTACTGTGGATTATAATAAATTTTCAGTACCCAAATGATTCTAAAAATGTTAGGAGATTGAACTATAATGAATTACCATTTCCCTTCGTCGGCTTATGTCAGCAAACAGTTTCCAACTACTCTCTCTTTTCCCTTTGTCAGCTTCTGTCAGTGGATGGTTCTTTTCCCTTCATTGGTTTTTGTCAGTGGATGGTGAAAACCTGCCTTGAGAGGCATCCCAGCTCAGGAGGACATGCAGGGTAGCAGCCTGCTGCAATCTCAGAGAGCTCAAAGGGATTCACTTAGGATCAGTATTTATGGGGTTGCAAGATTATTAACTTTGACCAGTACTTTTTCATTGTGACTATAATTCTTGTCAGATAATCTTGGCAACTTTCAGAGTGGGCTGTGATCCAGGCAAGAAGGGTCTCGGGTGTGTTTTCCAGGCAACAGGACATCCAGGGGTGGTTAGAGAGTGCTTAATCATCCCAACTTGCTGTACTTGTACCTAGGACAAGATGGTACCAGGTTGTTTCAACTCACTGCTCCAGTAGGCAAGATCAGAAAGTGTCAGGTTGTCCTAGCCCACTGTACTTAATTAAAACAAGAATAATGTTGGCTGGTGTTGACATCACTATGTGGCCTAGGATGGTGGTGTCTGTACCACCACATACTGTGAAGCCACTGTCAACATCATGGTCAGGTGAAGTAATATCTTCTCAAGACTTTGTTTTTGTTTTTGGTTTTGTTTTCTAATATGGTTCTGGGATATTTTATAAGGTGGATTTTTGTGTTCAGCATGGAGAACACAGACTTTTACTTGTTTGATTCTGTGCAACTTTGCAAAGTACAAATACAAGTAAAATATATAATAATAAAACAGAGAGTCCTGACTATGGCTTCCTCTTCCGTACACAATGATGCATGATAGCTTGTAGCCAGTTTTTGGCCTGTATACTACTGTGTATGCCTTGTGATATTTTAAAACCACTCAGCAATTTTAGAGCACTGCCTTTGTGGATATTTCCAATATTCTAGTCACATCTCTGAATCACACACCAATGCAAAAAATAAGACATAAAAGAAATATGACATACAGGAAAGTTTGTGAAGTGACAAACTTATGAGAAAAAATTCAAATGGTTTCCTTTACTGTGGTAAGTGGATATGTTGCTCGATATCTCACTTTCCTGACCACATAGATATTTGCAATAGTTTTTCTGAGCTGTGTTCAGGTGAAAGTTATATTAGTTTAATTGATATCAAACTCTCTCAAGTTATTATCAATGAATACAGGGTTGAACTGGGGTTCATGTTTTAAACATATCCTAGTATCTCCTTAAGTCCCTTCAAAACAAAAGACAAAATCCCCCATAGAAGGAAAATGTTGAAGATTCTTGCTAAAGCTCAGACAGGTGTGGTCCATTAAGTACTATTAAAAGTGTTTTAAAACTGTGAAGTGTCAAGCATAAACCCAGGTTTATTTCCAAGGTATATAACATAAAGCATTGTATTTATATATATAAAAATCAATATATTTATATTTTTATATATATATATGTTGAAAGAGTTCTAAAGTGAAAAGCGAACTGCTGGGCAAATCTATGATAAATATGTGCTATTTGTAAAAGCCTATGTTTATATTGACCTAATATCCTGAGGGTCCTAATTTATTAAAGCTCTCTATGCTCTTCCCCTAACTTGCACTTCGAGGGCTGTAGTCCTCCAGGCAGATCACCCATACAGGAAAAAGAAGATGAGTCTGACTTTCACACTGGATGCCTGTAGTACCTTGACTGACCCCTTCAGCCTGAGGCAACCCCAGCACATGAAAACCCCAGCACGTTGTGGGTCCAGGGGGACCAGTCCTTTGCTCTAGGTAGGATGTTCAGCACAGCTGCCACCTCACTTAGCTTTTGTCTCATTAACTGCTAAAGACGTTATTCATCAGAGAAAAGACTGCTTCACATTTGCTGATTTCATATGTGAACATTCTCCCTACTGATGGAATGTGATGGATTAGTTAAATGGCTGCTGCAGTGTAGATATCTGTCGTTGGTGAAGACAGGGAGAGCTGGGCTAGGAAGTGGCTATAGGTTTTTAACATGTGAAGACCACATTCAGTAAAGCTTTTGGATCTCCTTCACTAAGTCAGTCACAGGTTTATTTTCCAGAACCTTTCCTGCTTGTTACGTTATGTTAAACCTCAAACCTAGTACCATGCAGTGCTCTTTTGGGGGATAGTAAATATAGACAATCACATCTATCTCCCACAGTGAGGATTCAGGTGACTACAAGATGCTATTAAAATCTAGCTAAGTTAAGCTGTTGTAGATTAACTTGTCTTTCAATTGTCTTGTCTATACACTTTGTATGAGACTTAGGCAAACATCACTGGTCAAAAACTTTAATGTTATGCAGTGACAGATTGAAAGATCTTGTTCTATGTACCGCTTTTTTACAACTATGAAATTGTTCAATACCTCCTGAACAAGTTAACTTAACAGGAATACTTAAAAAAAAACCCCTAAAACAAACCACCCAAACTAAAGACAGCTATCCATGAAAAAGAATTTGAGTATTGCTTTTCTCAAACAAGCATAATCCAATGACATGGAAGTGTCAGAGGTAAAAAAGAATGCCAGAATTTAAGAAAGAGCTGTAGAAGCACACTGCATCTTGTCTGCCCTGCTGCTCTGCTTAAGCTCACACTGAACCAGAACAAGAGGAAATTATCAAACATCAAGAGGGGAGATAAAGAAATAGTATCACATTGCTGTTGGTTAATATGTTCATCACATATACAGTCATCCTGTCCCCATCTCTTTCCCTAAACTGTTGCTTCAGGGAGGATGATCAGCATTGTGAGAGATGCTGTCTTTATGCAGGGATGAGCTTCTATTTGTGCCATAATAAATACCATTTATATCTATCATCAGAATGCATAAATTTAGTCACGATTATTGTGAATTCAGTCCACAATAGATTTAAGTAGATCTCCAGTGAAGTTGAAAATATGATAATGGGTCCTTGTACCCAAATTCTTCCTGTTTCCAGGGAGTAAAACTCTTCAAAGTAGAAATAATGTCTTAGAAACAGTTAGGCTATACAGTTGAAATATACTAAAATTGTGTTTTCTAGTTCTCAAAATAAGTAATTACAAAGGTATTACAAATTTGAAGATTAGGTCAGTTATGATCACTATACTGGAGTCAGTAAGTTCAAGTTTATGATTTGAAGTAAGAGCAGGTGGTGAAATAAAAGGAACTTAGATCATTATTAGCATGTTTTTTTACTCCAAATCCAATAGTCTATTAGCATATATCAGAGTCTAAACATCCATTATCATGACAGAACTCTCCCAGTTTACTCTAGTACTTCACGACTTGTACTGTTCCTGTACTTCATGTCTTCCCATTTTCATAGTATCCATGCTCAAACACTTTTCTAAAAGCTGGGCCATGATTTTATTAAACACAGAATGATACAGGACATAACCATTTAAAGCTTTTTGGTTTAAAATGACTCTGCTGTTACTTTACACTTTCTTAAATAAATCTGTATTTCAAATGCCCTACTTGATTTTTACAGGTATTTTCAAAGCATTCCAATGATACTTACACTTTTTTTAAATAGTGGAACTTAGTATGAACATGTATGTTCTAGAAAACTCTTCCAAACACCTTTTTAAAGTAAATATGATTCAGGCCTACACATTAATGCTGGTTGTCTCTAATCCAAAGCATATTAGCCACTTCATTAATTTGAAAATATGTTCAGACACTTGGATGACACTGAGTATTTCTGGCTTAGTGAACAAAGTAATGCACAAAGACATTATTCATACATCTGTAGGAAGAAAGGCATTGTTCAGTTACTTTAAAATATTTACCACACATGGTAAATCAGTTTTCCCTTTGTCTATCTTTCACATAAAATTGCACCTAAATCTAAGGTTTCCTTTTGTTCAAGCAAAACCTATTTTTTTATTTTGCTGTTATCCATGTCACTTCATCTCCTCTTTAATAACAAAAGGACTAAAATAAGCTTACACAGAAACAGAAACAATCTTGGAAGAAGGAGTGTCTAGTTTTTGTAGTGGTTTACAGGAAATGTACTCAATGGCTTAAGCCTTGGATTTCCGTTTTGTCAAAACTAGTTGTGTTTCCTAATTTGGGCCTCTGCAAAACTTTCAGCTGCCCCATCTGCCTTACCTTTTGTTGTGTGGTGTGCAAATACAAATACAGTATTGACAGCATCTGTCATCTTCCTCTTTAAAAGTTAATACATTGCTGTTGCACAGTGAACACTTTTTTTACTCTTCCATCCATGTTTTTCTTCATTCACTAGTTTCAGATGAATAATCTTTCTGCTCTTCTTTTGGTGAAGTATACAGGGAATTTACAGTTCCCAAAGGATGACAGTTAGAACAATATCAGATATCCTGTTACAATACTTTCTCTTTCTTCCTAACTTTTAAGGTACGCATTACCTGAGTTATCTTTTTTTTTTTTTTTTTTTTTTCCCTTGCATTTCACCACTTGATGCTGAGTGCTTCAGGGCCCAAAGGGAGTCAAGCTACTTTGTGTGATATGAACTCCTTTGCAGTTTCTCTGACTTTGCTATAAAGTGATGAAAATAATGGCTGAGATGGGGCACTGCACTGATAGGCACAGCCTCTCTGGAGTTCTGTGAAGCCACAGTGCCTCAGCACAGAGCTGCAAACTCCTTCAACAAATGATTGAAAGCACATGTTTATACTCTGAGTTGTAATTAGAAGAATAAAGTAGAGTTGCAGCATTTAATGTCATCCCCATAGGCATTTCATGCAGGCAATGCTTATTGTTTCTTGTTATTTGTTCACAAGACCAGCTACTCTTGTAGGGGAACAACACAAAATATTTTGATGGGAGTGGCTATGAAAATAGAAAATCACTGCAGAGATAAGAAAGATTTTTTTTCTTCTTCTAAATTATGTTTTATTTTTCCTCCCCTATTCCTCTGGAGCATCAGATATTGGGCATTTATTAGTGCAGGCAACCTCAGGGGAGGCAGCACCAGTGTTCAGACGACATTCAGCTAATCCAATGGCCCAAAATATCAGCTGTGCTATTCTTGCTCTTACGCTACCCAGGAGAGAATCTGAATCAGACGGACATGAGAATAGAACCACACTACTCAGTGACACATAAAGCTAATTTTATTTAATAAGCTTTAGAAGGTGGGTAATAATTTCTATTCCAAGATTTATATTTCCACAACACTCTCAGACTTCTCACTCACACTAATCAAGGCCCTCGAGTCCAGCTCTGACAAGGACTACAGATCTGGAGGAACATTACACCAGTCTAACTTCTCAACATGTCTGAGTCTGCTGGCAGCCTGACACCTGGGCATTACGGTTTACCTTGACTCAATCTTCTTCATGCTGCTGGACATCTATGTATAGGGTTTCCCTTGCCTCCCTAGGTGCTATTGTTTTTAGTATTTATTGCTTTCTAACTTAGATTACAGAAGATTCTAACCAAACAGCCCAAGACAATTTCTTTGAGTTTCCCTATACTGAAGGCCAATTAGCATTTTCTACCCAAATTTCTATCACACTCTTGTCTCCTGCCCCTAAATGCGTTACAAGTGTGTGAATTTCACAACAGCAATATAAGGAACTTTATCTGTCCTTTTTTATTTTCCAGTGTATACTGGATTGATATAGACAAGATATAGTCAAGATCTCATTTATCTGAGCAGTGCTTTCAGGTAAGCTTTACCCCACGGCACATACTCTGTGGAACATCTATTGCTGTGTTTGGAGTGAGGAAGGACTTTTCTTCCAGGTCAGACTAGCTGAGGCTTTGGTCTTTCTTTTATGTTCCTCTCCAGTATTGAGCAACAGTTGTTGCCTAAGACCAGCGTCTAAGCCTGTGTTTCTCTAAATGCTTTCTGCCATAACTGGAGCATCAGACAAGGGGGTCCTCTTGCTTTCACTCTTTCTAACACAGCCTCTGTATGGCAACATCTTTGGTTTGAGACATGATTGTCTACACTACTTAGATTAGGGAAAGAGCTCGTATTTTTTCATATTTTTGAAAAATGTTTAGATTAGAGGATCCTGAAGAGTCCAAGGATATGAGGCAGAAAGTTTTCAGGATCATGGGGTAGGAAAGTTTTGCCTATTATAATTCAGGAAAGCATACTAAACCCCTGGTATGCTTATTTGCTTATCCAACTAAAAATAGTTAATTGGAAAAAAAAAACAAACCAACAGCTTTTGTGGAGATGACAACTCCTCTGATGGTAAAATACGGCAAATAACTCTGGTAAAAATCAATATGGCCAAGCTATTAAACCTCAAACTATATTTCTTATTTTTTTTTTATTATTGAAGCCTTCTCCCTTGACTACACTGTCACTTAAAATATCACTGTAATATGGGAAAAATATGTTTTTTCTATACTATTGATTGTGCTCTGCATGAGTATAAATGGTGTCACCAAATGGAAGGGCGATCAATAGGTCAGAACTTACTGATGATATAAAAATTCCTCCAGGTTTCAAGATAAATACATCAAGTCTTTTAACTATGGTTATGAAAACCTTCCCATTTTCTTTTTACAAGTTGTCTTAAAGAACTAGAAAACAGTTACTTACCTCACAGTCTATTCTGCTATGGCAGTTTTATTGTCTTCTTTCTGACATGAGATAGAAAGGGTATATATTTTCAGTGCAGAACGGTTCAAGATATGAAAACAGTAAGCTCTGAATAGCCCTTCATCAGAAAGATAATCTCGCCTCCAAGGTCTTTTAAGAAAAAGAAAGCATTGAGATACCATTGGAGCAAATGGATCCATGCAAGCAAGAGATTAAATATATATTTTAATATATAAAATATATGATATTTATATATAAAATACATAATATTATATATATATATATATAAAAGACACACACACAGAGCCATCCCCCATAATGAAAAATGACTCTACCTCAAGTTTGGCATCTTGTCTCTTATTTGCACTTAGTAGCAAACTCATTCAAAAACTGTAGCTGAACTGAGTTAGATGTAGGAATATGTGTCATGCCTCTGTAAACAGGAAAGCCAATGTAATGACGATTATTCAGGACTGGTTTCAGACTTAAGGTCAGCTGAGCTATATTGCATCATTTGTAGATTTTGCCCAGAGAGGATCATTATAGTACAATAAGCCTTCTCAAGTAAAGTAAAAAACCTTTGTTCAGCATTCCAGCTTGCTGCTTGTTATGAGAGAGACTAAAGCACCACAAGGTGGTCAGAGCAGAACATTTGAATCCTACGTTATTCTAAGGTAGAGTTGCAGTGCCACTATATCAGGCTTTTTATCAGCAGATAGAGAATTTGCTTTTGAACTAATGGACATTCACCAGGACTAAAGAGATTTAAAAAGTCACAAAGAAAATCAATAAATAAGAAAGGCCAATGTTATTTTAACTAAATGGAGACCTTGATTAACTAAAGTATTTCTATTTTCCTCCCACTACCATCCTCACAGCTCAGCTGTTCTGTGCTTGACAATTGCAAGACAAAAGAAAAGAGATCATAAAACTCAGACATGTATGACTTCTTTTGATGACAATAGAAGTCTTTCCATAAGCATAAAGAACAAGATTTGACCCTTTTGTAGCTTATGGCCATGCTACTGAAAAAATATGAGCTAGAAGACTCAAAAATAATTTGTCAGTATTTAATAAAAAGCATTTATTTCAGGGTTAAGCTGCGGTTATGTTGGCCCAAATTCTACACAAATGGTAAAGTTCATGCCAGCAATGGGGTCTGTATCACCTCAGTTTAGCTTCAAACTTCCAGCAGGGGCTTCTTTTCCCTGACAAAGACAAACCCGAGGCAAATCCATATTTGGGTGAGTTGTCACAGGCCTTTCTTTTTACATAGTAAATAATTTAATCAGACTAGGCATTTGGAATTTTCCAGAAAGGTGACTTGCTTTTGCTAGATGCTGCCTGCATTATAACCTTAATAATTTCATTGGAATGGCAAATGTTCTTCTGCCTCTAGATAAGTGCCAATCTGTTTACTGAAAATAACAATTGGAATGCAGCAAAGATGAATTTTAAAATTTGAAGTCATTGAAGTAAACCACTTCAGTATATTAATAAATATTCATTTGAGGAGCATAGTTTATTTTAATGGCTTTTTGTATTCTATTAAATGAACAAAAGGCCTCAGCTTTACCTGGTGTACTTCAAAATCAAGTATTTGCTTGATTCTCAAAAGGCAGCATCATAAAATAATTACAAGTGACTTGTCCTGTGAGAGCATTCCTGTCAGAGTTGAGGTTTTTTTGATTGAACTTTAAGTATACAACTTATAAGGGCTCATCATGTTTCCAGCTGAGTTAATAGGTGTTGTTTACAGACTTCTGTGAAGTCAACCCTAAATGAATATTGAGACTTTTGTTTTGTCTTGCCTTTTGTTTTTTCCAGCTACAGTCATTTGCAGCACATACTCAACAAGAATAATTGTTAAACAGCCATTTGGAATGAGTGACATGCAGCAATTTTACAGGTAGTCAGACAAGAATAGCAGTTATAGCCATTATATACCTTCAAACAGCCTTAGGACTATAGTACTGTAATTATGGAAGCTTTCTTAGCAACATTGAAAGTCTACTGGATGTTATAATAATGTGAGTTTATTTTTATCCTGGTTTCCTAAGAAGAAAAGTTTTATACAATCATGTTGTCCATGTTCATTTATCTGTCTGTCAGTCAGTCAGTCTCCCCAACAACTTTCTAACGCAATATCCTCTTTCAAACAAATTTGGAAGTGCAGCTGAGGACTCAAAGCTATTAAGTTCCTACAAGCTTCATGAAAATAAACTATTGCATAGGAGTTGAAGGTTCAAGTTAGTGTTCCCTTGCATGAAAGATCACATTCTGAGTACAAGAGTTTTACCTTTTCTCTTTGTCTGACAACTGGCCAGTTAGCATGTTTGTACAAATCAGTTATAAAGCTAGTTACAGCACTTGCTGTCCAGATCAAAGCATTTCAGTGAGGGAAAGAGAATGGAGGGACATCTGACACCAATCCACAACCACACTCACTTCCTTCCCTGCTCTGCCCCAACCACACCCCGCCACCCCCCCCAAAAAAAAGAAAAAAAGAGGCTTAATTGTTTTTGTTTATCATAAAAGAATCTGCTTCATTTCCTCTGTCCATCTAGAGTCTAAAACATAATTTCTATCACTTTCCTTGGAAATTTAGTTTTCTGGATTGATATTGTGCTATTGATGAGTTTGCAACAGTATTTTGGTTCATTTAAAACTCCTTTAAGAAAATACTACTTTTTGCAGTGAGCTTTTTATGCACTAGTTAATTCTCGCAGCATCCTTATGAGTCAGCTACATGTTATTATCTGTGTTGCACAGAAACTGAACTCCAGTATAGCATTAGGTTGAATTTATGTTGAGGAGCAAAGTTAGATCAGTGGTGTTCTGATCTTTGTCAAAAAGAAAAAAAAAAAACAAACCAAAACCACTTCACAAACTTACTATCACCCCCCACAGCTATGCCTGATAGTTCTAGTATGTCATTTACATCAGCATTTTCCATGTTTTAAAATAAATTAGCAATTTTTTTTTTCATGTTAAAATGTGGTCATCAATTATATTTCATGGAATTTTCTTCTTTGCTCACTTGTTACAGATTAATTTAATATATAATTACAGTACCATAAGGGTTGTTGTGATTTGAGTTAATCGTAGAAATAAAGGAGTTACCAAATCAGAGAAATGGTTGAACACCATTGCTAATTAACTATGCTGCTAACCATAATCTAGTAAAACTGTGTTTGATATTTGCCAGCGTGAAATAATCTAGAAGAAAGAGCCTGGGAAAACGGGCAGATGACAGAAGCACCTTTGATCATTTAGTCCTGAAGTATCAGTTTACAAACTTTTCTGCTTTAAAATTGTGCCTAGACTTTAGCTGCAGTACTCACCAAGCATGTAAGCACCAAATTCCTTTCCACTTTCTACTAAAAAAAAATGTCCCAGTTGTATATTGTGCAAGGAGTTCTTTCAGTGAATGACACAGTAGCATGAGATTAACTGCACCCTTTTGTCTCCTAAATGAAATGGCAAAGGGATTTGCCATTTTCTGCCTTTTCTGCTCTCTGATATTCACTTGTTTTGCTTGATACTACAACACATTTTTATTCTTCACTAAAATAAACAGACATATTTCAGAAAAGCTTCTTTTGTGCTTTTGCATTGCTTCTGCTGATTCCCACTGACTCTTACTGAACCTACTCCTTGTATGCTGTTTCCCTTTTTAATTAAGATGACCAGAACTGAACACTTTACTGCAGCTGAGCTGCGTAACTGGTACTCAATTCTTTTTCTTGAATAGCTGCACCTGATCAGTGGCATGTACCCCGCAGTATGCATGAGCAGTTCATCTTAACCCTTGCAGTATGCATTGCCTTGTACTTGTTAATATTACCTTCCCATGGCAAATACTGCCCAATCTCTTATCTTTGCCTAGCTGCCCTGAAAACCTTTATAATGCATTCTACTGCTTCAGGCCCACAACCTTTTTAATTGTTTGAGATCTGAATCTTTTCTGCTTATATTCTGTTCTAAATCATTAATTACTGCATTGTATTCTTCTAGTGCTGGCTTGAAAACCTGTGCCTTTCCATGGGTAGAAAATATTATAAAAGTTTAACATTTCTTTTATTTTTTTCCACACTGAATTTATGCACCTAGTTATTTTATAATTAATGCTAATGATGCAAATTAGATCTCAAAATTATATTAAATCAATGTTACATTAGGGGCAAGGCTGTAGCTGTGAGATGGAGCAACAGATAACTCTGCATCTGTATCCAGGCCCTCACTGCCATTGCAAGACTCCAAAAGATCTGTTTCCATCCTACAGTGAGCTGCAGTAAGCAAAATAAGTTATTGCAGTACTTTGCTGACAGCGTATACCAAATGAGACTCATAGCTGTTGACTCTGTAGCCTTTACTCTTGCTCAGCTGCACTTTGAGTATCTCGAGGTCTTCTTCCTGCATGCCTAAACTTGTGACCTTGTAATTTGGTTTGAAGTATAAGGATGTGGTGTGAGCTCTTCTTTCTCCTACTGTGCTTAATCACAATTCAATTATTTGAGTATATATTGATAAAACTTGAGCTAAGTTTCCATAGCAACCATAATGATCAGAACATTGTAATGTGGTATACAAACACTGTTCTGTTTGGAAACTTAAAATGCGATGAAGCCAAGTAAAGAGCATGTAATCAGTGGCTGACATTCACCAATTTAGAATTGGATACAACTCGCTGACCTTTACTTCAGCATCAAGTCTTACCTGGTGCTTAAGACTACCTTCACATCTCATGGGGAGAGGTAGAACCCTACAAAGAATGTTTAATTTCTCTCTAAAGTAGCTTAAATATAATATATGAAGTTAAGCAAGATCTACCCTCAAAAATTCTTCATCCCATTGATAAATATCCTCAGTTTTTACACTGCTACATCCTTTGCCCTCTAAATGATAATGCTGCCTTACATCTGTCTCTCTCCATTTGGACTTCTGTTCTACGATCCGTGGCTAATAACATGCAAAGAAATACCAGTTTTCCCATCCAGTCAATTATCACAATGCAAAAAGCAGGAAAATAATGTGAAGAAGAGAGTAATTGCTATATGTGAGGGCAGAGCAACCTAGGATCCTAATATTTAGGATGATTATTTTCGGGATCCTCGCCGAAAATAATCATCCTAAATATTAAGCAACTACATTAATGTAACTTATTTAAATATTAAAATTTATATTTTTAAAATTTGATCTTCATTAGGTCTTGCCATCTCTGTTTTCCATGCAAGTGACTTAGACTGGAGGAACGTGTAGAAGCCATAGTGACTTTATCTAGTTTTAGGATGCAATCCCTTCTGTTAGTTGCCCTTTTCAACTCATCATAGTTAAAAACAGTTAGAGAACTACATTCATGGTTTCTTTTAGCATAAATACAGTCAAGATAAATGACATTCACAGTTTTATGTACAATTCCCCATCTTTTTTGTGAAAATTTAAATTCTTCTCATGTTGTTCTTCTCTCTCCATGTCCGCTGTATTTGTATTTTCAAATGTATGCCCTTTTATCAACAACAAATCCCATATTTACACATAGACTTTTCATTACCAATGTTGTACTCTGCTCCTTAGAAACTTTTTTTTGCTTTAAACATAAATATCTATAAAAAGCACCTGACACTCCTTCAAAATACCTGTGGATGGTCAAGTTGAAAACTTGTGAATCTAGATGCAATTAATAATAAACTTAGACCTTTCTCTGTATTTTCTACATTAATTATATTTATAACCAGTAAAAGGTCTGAACTTCCTTGCATTCATTTGGAAAATGAAAGGTTTCATTGAAAGTAATTAACACTTGATTTTGAAGGAAGTGGCTGTCCTTTCATTTCTTAGTTATTTCAGGAATGCTTCATGTGAGCATTATTTCTGATGAAAAACCAAGGGATGTTTCAAGGTTCTTAGCCCAGAACTTGTGAGTTCTGAGATGTTAGCTAGTGTCACTGTTCTGGAGATTAGTCCTCATAGATATATCTGCTTAGAACTACCTTGATTTATAAAAGAGGAGAAAGAAAAATGTGGAAACTTACAGATTGACATGGTTCATCGTAAAACTTTATATTAATAAATTAAAAATTCAGAAGAGATGACAAAATAATTAAAGGGATCAGAACAGATGAATTATGAAAATTTTGAAGAAATTGACTCAGTATATACATAATGAAAAAAAATTCTATTCTTGTTATCTAATACATTTGATAACCTACTGACAATAGGTTTGAAAAATCTATTGACTGTAGTGGAATAGAATGAGAATGCTAATTGGCAAGGGCATGCTGTGTGAAAAAGTTGAGACATTAAGCTTTTCTTTCTTTTTTTCTCAAGTAACCTTTCTTCTGACTCATTCTTCCCTGTGTACAGAGAAAGTACTCTCTAGATCTTCTGATATCCCCTTGTTAAAGTTCTTCTAGAAAATCTTAAGGAGATGTTCAGCTGGGATAATTTATTGACTCCAACCAGGCACATAGTTGCTTTAGGCAATTCTAAATCATCCGTATTAGGAAAGATTAACTTCTGGAGACTATTTACTTGTAGGAAGGTGCCAAACAATTCAAACAATCAGTAATAAAAGAAAATATCTTGAAATTCTACACCTCTACTCACAATCCCCAGTGAAGAGTTACACTAGTTGAATGCTCACTTTAGTGAAAGTCAAATTATAGACTCTCTAGACTTTTACTGTGCCTCTTTATATCATACATTTCCATGTAGGAGTACATTTTTGTTATAATTCTTGTTATTTCTGCTGATGGCACATCTTTGCTTTGCAATTTTTTTTCCTTTTGAAGGACTGCTAAATGAGAACTTATATAGGAAAGGACATGGAAGAAGAAGATAAAACTGTAGTTTACAGTTTGTTCACTGAGACA
This sequence comes from Caprimulgus europaeus, assembly GCA_907165065.1. The sequence continues at coordinate 76,901,730 of OU015525.1, forward strand.
GCCAAAGAACACTTGAAAAAGCAAACAGATTTACACATATGTGTATTTAATTTTCAGCAGAATTGTTGGCACATCAGTCCTGGAAGAGTGTCTGACATTTTTTTTTCCTTTGAAAAGATGACATAAACATATTTCTTAAAAATAAGCTAAGGAAAAAAAAAAAAAAAGGAAATTCATTCCTCAGCAAGCAGCCAAACAAAACCAACCAAAAATGATAGCATAACTGAAGTTTTTATCTAGCTCTAAGGATTGGTAGGTGGGTATTTACACCTGTGTTCCAAGTAGAAAATGGAAATGAAAGACATGGAATTTGCATTTTTTTTTCCTGTAAGGCTTAAATTTTGTTGCATTATAAAAAAGGTTCTTGTTACAAGAGCCCAGAAACATGAGGAAGCGTTGAAGCAGATTGATTACAATTGTGAATAATTGCATTCTGATACTGAAAATGTATGCATATCCATTGGTCATGTAGTTAGAACAGCATTTGTAAATGTTTCAGTTTTTGCATATGGTGGAGGTAGCACAACTGGTTTCTTTGCTTTATTATTTCACGCTGTTCCAAAGAAATCCTGTTAAAATATACAGGATGCATAGGAACTAAGCTTCTAATGATAAATCTTAAGTAATCGTGTAAGGGTGAAAAAGTTGCCAGTATGTTATGTGCACTGTTTGGGTTGTGTGCTTGCGCACGTTCTACTGGATGTATTCTGTGAAGATAAATGAAGTATTATTTAAGCTCTTGTTTTACTACGTATGAGATGGGAGAAAAAACAAACAAACAAACAAAAAGCCATACAGGGTGTATGTGAATAGTCTGTTTGAATCACAACTAAATACAGGAAAACATGCTAAAGTCAGTTTGTTTGGGCAGAAATTAAGTAATTGCTCAGATAATTATATTTTATTACTAAACTGAATTAATTGATGGTGTGTTATCCAGATCATCATGAGAATGAATGACACTACTGGAAACTAAATGTATTCATTTCGTATGCAGGCAACCATGAAAGACTCTGTGGAAAAGGTACTTAGTGTCAGCATTGAAAGGCAGGGTATTATGTTTAAGTAAAAATATTCCTCACTTCAGAAATCATGTCATGTCCCTGTCCCTGATGTTCCTACCCTGAGAACAGATTATTGCACTTTACCTTCACCTCCTCACAAAATATTTTGCTGTTTTGGCATCTGGCCCTGGAGAAGGAAAGCCATACTCCACAGACCTCAGGCTAGACACCAGCTATGTTAGTCCTGCTTACGACTAATTGTGTTACTTACAATGCTTTCAGAGTAGACAGATTAAAAGAAGCCAAGATGCATTTAGCCACTGTGCCAGAAAAACACACACAAATATCTAATTTACCATGATGTTTACTTTCATTAGTGGACAGGTGAGACAATAGGTTTTTTAAGTGTTTGCCTAGACTGCAGTTTTTTTGACTGAACCTTTTATAAATTTTAGAATTTTTAAGCTTGTATTTTCAACACATTTCCGTAAGACTAGTTCTTGTTTGCTTTAACTTCATCCTCAAATTTCTGGTAAAGGTATTTTCATGTGTTTTTCCCCCTCTAAAAATTCTTTTTTTTTTTTTTTTTAGTGTGCTATCATATATCTTCTCTAGTCACCCAGACCAGCTTGACATTTGGAAAAACCTTTAGCAGACTATCAAGGGAGAAATGCTTCATGATGTTTCTTAGTAGTACTTCCATTAGGCAGAAGAGGAGGAGACTGCATGGAATATGAAATATTAGAGTTCATCTTCAAATCCATGGATCTACTTAATGCATACTCTACTGTGTAACCAGTGCTTCCAAGAAGCCTTCTTGAAAGTAAGACATCAATGCAAACGTGCTGACAGGGTTTCCCTTGCATCTACTACTAGCTGTACAGAACCAGACCAAAGACAACCTCACTCAGTAGCCTTTCTTGGACAGTGGTCAGTAGAGGAGGCCTGAGAGAGAGTGTAAAAGCAGAGCTAGCCAACAGTAATAGTCTAGCGTATTATCCTAGACCAAGCAGTGAAGCTGCTGAAGGCTTTAAAAACTTTGTGAAATCTGAAAACTTTGCATTGTGCTTGGACTGCAAAGTACCAGAACAGAACTAGAAGACTGTTTTTCATGTGTAATTTAATATAATTTTCCTGTTCTCCCATTCTGGGCTCTCTAGAGGCTGATTCAGTTTTAATATATTTTTATCTACAACACTGCATCCACCTGAAAGAGCCCTAAAGCCATCTCTTGCCCACATATTTTTCCAGTCTTTTAATCACGTATTTCCTATAGTCAGACTGTAGCTGTGAGGAAGGTGCTGGTGCTGTGAGACCCAGAAGAGCTGCTGACAGGGTGATACTAGAAGGCTTGCCTGGGCATTCCCCTGTTATCAAGCAAAGACATCCCCTTGGCACATCTAAGGGTAGAGGCAGGTTAACCCCATTTTATATGGTCAGAACAACAGTTCTGTTTTGCTCTCCTGTCTCAGCTCTGGTAATCAAGCACCAAGATAGCCTGACTGGTCCAACTAGATAGCCCCAATGGCATCCTTGGCTGCTGATTTTTATTCCCTTATTCCTTTCCTAGGTTCTTAATTTTTACCACTGTCCCTTACCAAATAAACAACCTATACCTGATTACTTTTAATAGAATCATAGAATGGTTTGGTTTGGAAGGGACCCTAGCAGGGACATCTTCAACTGGATCAGGTTGCTCAGAGCCCAGTCCAGCCTGACTTAAATGTTTCCAGATATGGGGCTTTTACCACCTATCTGGGCAACCTGTTCCAGTGTTTCATGACCCTCACTGTAAAAATTTTTTTCCTTATACCTAATCTAAATCTAACCTCTTTTAGTTTAAAACCATTACTCCTTGTCTTATCACCCCGTTAGTCCCCATTCTGGTACATTTATACCCTAATTTGGTATTTCTGATACTGTTAACCAGATGATCTCAGCGACATATGATATTGTTGACATGGTTTCCTAGGTTTCCCTAAGCCTTGCAAGTTTTTCCTCCTGAAAGGTCCCCCATACTCACCTCCTGTGAAGTTTGTCAGTTTCTTGCATATCTGCTCCTGAACCACCAGTGAAATCCAGCCATTACTTCATGGGAATTCCATAACTTTTGTTGGATCCCCATACACCTATTTTATTCCATCCAGGAGTTTCTCTTGTCCAGTAATTTTCCATGGCCATTCAGGTGGCTTAACCCCAGGCCAAGACCTAGTCAGTCATCAGCCTGCATCCCCAGCAAAGTGGGGATAACCTCAATGACAAAAATAATCAGCAGAAAAGGATATCTTTTAACACAGACACAGAACATTAGACTGAGTTTCAGAAATATTGCTTAAGAAGGTTGAAAACACCTGTTTTAATAACAAGTACAGCAATACATTTTAGACTCTAGTCTTGTTTAAAAGAATAAGTAAGAATCTCATTTGCACTATGCTCACGAGAGCAATCCCCACTGACGGGATAAACAGCCTACAGAGGAATGATGCAGATGTCCTTGCTTACTGAAAGCAAAGGATAAAAGCAATGTGCTTCACTGCCTTATTCATGATGCATCACTGCCTTCACAAATAATAGCCTATGTGATTTAGTAATTAAATATCCTTTACTACTTCCCACCTTATGCAATCACATTTAGTGTTAGGACTATAGTGCTCAGGAAGACCTCCTGACCCTTCAAATCCACCCAGCTGTGATTGCAGACAGCCATTTAATAAATACCTCATCTAGAAGAGGCCATGCTGACATACCCTGCATCACAAAGCACTTCAGTGCCTTAGAAATTAAGATCTTTAGTGTAGAAGATCACAAAAAGAGGAAGAGGGCAGGAACAATCTAGTGTATCAGCAATCCCCACATCAGTAGAATGGCAGATAACTTTTTTTAGGTGAATATGCTCTGATGAGCCTTGGAAACAGATGACACATGATGATATAGAGGAAGATAAAAATAACTTGGTCAACACAGCAGCAAAAAATACCACCTCATCAGAATGATGAGATTTTCTATCAATTTTATATGCATGTAAGTGGCTACACAAAGTTATAATAATACTGTGGAAAATTATAGTATGTGTCCTAAAGTGCAGAAGTAAAATTGTGTAAAGATTTTTAACTTACAGGGCTTTTTCTTTTAAATTTACTACATGATCTTTTTACTGTATCTCTTAAGTTTTACTTTTTCTTAAAAATGATGTTGTTCAATTTTCTCTTGAAAGACTAAACTGCTTAGTCCTCAGTAACGTTTCCTGATAAAGGTAAACATTATTTTAGAAATCCTAACTCTTGTAGGGAAACTTTAAACATTGTAAAGTATTATTTGACAATATATTTGTCAGCAATTCAGCAATTAATTATTTGTAGTGTTTTGAAGTGTGTATATAAGATGGACATCAGCTAAACTATAAAAATAATATATATTAAATGTTTCTAAATTTCTCTGAGCACTTATTAAAGAAAATTTTTATTAGAAGTGTAATTATGTTGTAATTATGCTTATAGAACAATTAGATTTGTACCAGTGTATCAGGTGTGTAGAGGAGGACAAGTAAATGGTGACATCACAAAAAGAGCACAAGAAAGGAATATGGCTTTTGAATAAATACATTCTTTTTGCATTTGACTTCAATGATGCTTTGTTGCATGCACGTATCAGTTTACTTTTATAAAGCATTTGATTTTCTGTAGATTTATAATTAAAATGCAAAAAGCAGCAATTCATTATTAATAATTAAATTAATATAAATAATTAAATATAACTTGTTGCTTTCAGTAATGGTTGCTGAAATAATGAAAAAACTTTCCAAATATTTATACATATCAGAGGATTTCTTATCAAAAGAGATATATGATTCATCTAAGAGGATTTTTAGGACCCAGAACTTTTCAATAATTAAAAGCAAAGCAGTTTCTTAATAGTTTTGCAATACATAGATAATAAATATTAACCATGAGGAACAGGGTCATGATATATTAATGCATAATGTTATTCTATGTTGTATATTGTTTAATGTTCCTTTACCTAGATGCTTGTCTGGGCATGTCAAAGATTATCTTGCCATATCTCACTTTAATTATACATTTTAATTACTCTGAAGAGTTTTCAGTTAAACGTATTTTGTGCAAAAAGGTATTCAGCTCCCAGTTTTCTCATATAAGTAATCTATAATTTTTTCCACCACTGTTTATCTTACAAATATTTACTGTAGATATAGGACCAGCTGTGTAGTATCTGTTTCCGTAGTTTGTCACTGAGGGTTTTTTCTGTTTCATAATAGACTTCCAATGCTTCTTTTGCTATTTAACTTTAAATGATTTTAAATAACTAATTTAAGAATGACAGATTAATATTTTATTTACCTTTGAAATTCTATAATGGAAAACATGAAAATATTGTACAGAATTGTGCTGTTACTTGGTTGACATCACTTTAGTTTGAAATGTAGACCTGTCTTCATCAACTGTCTTTTGGAAGAGACAAATTAGAAGCTTAGCTTCTGTGAGTTCCTTTTTTTGCTCAAAATCTGTAAAAACTTGGGAATTTTAACTTCACTAAAAAATGCCAGGCTGTAATCCATAGTTGGTTATATTATCAAGACCAGAGAGAGGCATGAGGAAAACCCTCCTACCTAATTACATGCAAAACTGCTCGTCATATGATCATAGGATGGAAAGGACCTCAGAAGGTTTCTAGTCCAACCCTCTGCTCAAAGCAGGGTCACCTGTGATACCAGACCAGGTTACCCACGGCTTTTCCAGTTAGTTTTTGAAAGCATTCAACAGTGGAGACTGCATAGCCTCTCTGAGCAACCTGTTCCAGTCCTTGATTTTTTTTTTCTTTTTCTTTTATCAGGCTAGACCCTCTCTAGTTTCTGGCTCTGTCTGAGATCTTGTGTTCTCTCACCATGTACCACTGTAAAGTGCCTGACTCTAGAGGTATCTAGGAGAATGAATGGAAAATGGTACATTGCCATAAAAAAATCCATGATGCTTTCATGCTATACCTTGGCTAACAACTAAGACATTTTCTGTCTCTTGGTAGTCTACACTTACTTTGAAGCTGTCTGTTCAGGATTCAGCAGAGAAGCCATTATCCACAAATACACTCAAAATAAAATTTCTGCACAAAAGCAGTTGTTTTAAGATTGTCTCTATATACTCTTTCTGCTTATTGCAGAAGAGGAGTTCAAAGTTTTCCAGGGCTAGAAAGATAAAAAGCTAAGTTATTTTCCTTCATAAAATGCACTAAATTTATTAAATTTATTAAATACTTGATTAAAAGGCACAGTTAGTGCTCTAAAACTCCTCCAGCTGATGCTCTGCAGTGGCTTAAGATTTTTCATTGACAATGAATGATTGATAATTACTTTGAAATTTTTGTTACTTGTAATTCATATACAGATTCTTCTAAAATGTATATTTTCCTAGTTTGCTTATAGGAATTTCATATGATATGATGCCATCAAAATATTACTGACATGGATTTATATCATATTTGTCATTCCTTCCATGCACTAAGCCAATTATTCTGGCAAAGAACATCAAGTCCCAGCAAATTAATGCCTGACAGTTATACTCTCATCTTTTACATATGCACACCTCAATTACTTAATTAGTGCTAATATCTTTCAGAGTTTAAAGATAAATAAGCTCAGATTTCTGTTTTCATTTCCCTTGTTTAAAATATAGGTGTTGTCTTGCAGCCTTCCTGCCTCCTACATCAGGCCTATCTTTCTGTAACTCCTGAAAGTAAACAGTAAAAACATTTCTTTGACTGACTTTTAAACACTTTACAGTAAACCCTGAAATCTGACTGATTTATTTGATTGCTTATTAACCTCTTCTTTCCCTGTTCTGTCACTGTTTCTATCCCCTTGTCACTACTGATTGTTTAAAATACTATGTTGTGAATATCCTTCTTTATGTGAAGATTGAGGCAAAGAAAGGCATTGTTCCATACCATTGTAGAAAAAATCCAATACCTCATTGCTGTAATGAAAATCTATCTATAATTCTGATTGATAACTTCCAACAAAGGGTCTTAATTTAGAAACAATTCCCTCATGGTCCAAAGTAACACCACATGAAGCATTAAAGAATGAGCTTTTAGCTTACTACATTAATGAATTCAAGAGGTATATAAAATTTTAATTAAGTAGCTTATACTGTTTTAAAGATGCATGGGTAAAAAATAGCACCTGATATATTTTCAATATATCATTAATTTTTTCACTGTTTCCAGTAAGACATGATTTCTCTTGCTTTTTTTTTTTTACAAATATATAAATCAGGTGGAGGGTTCTGATCTTTTGAAGGACTTCAAAGTGACCGAAACAAAGTGTCTTTGTAATGAGCTCTGAAATAATACTAAAAATAGATCCTCATCCCTGGGAAGTGTGAATGGAAGAAAGTAGAAATGGAAACATTATTAACTGGGACTAAAGGATGTCGTGTACAATCTGCATGCAAGTTAACACTGAACAAATGGAAAACGCAACTTAGAGTGAGATTTCTCTAAAACAACATAGAAGAGTTTGCAAACAGCCCTACATAGACATGAATAAAATGACTTGCTGTCTCACTATAATATTAAGGGTTAATCAACTTAGTTAACAATCATCCACTGTATACAGCTTGTATTAAAACAGAAGAGTAATGTTCCATGTAAAACAAACTATCATCAAAATTGTACCTAAAGCTAATTTAGTTACTTTCTACTTAATTCTATGCATCTGCTAGCTAAACATAAATATTAAGGAAAATGGCATAGCTAATAAGAATTCTACAGGAAACAAACAAAATGCTCACTACTCTGTGAGTAATTGTTAAAGGATATCAGTTTCATAATATGATCATTATAAGAATAAGGGTCAAAAAGCAACATTTTGATGATACCAGTATTTTCATGGCTTAGACCTTCCAAAATTATCTTTCAGTGGTTGTTTCAATATAATCATAGAGTGCACATTAACTTTCAGCCTTTTGAAAAAGGCCAGAAGCAGAGAAAGAAGAAAACCATTCTATTCTGAAACAGCCTCTGCAAACACATCCTGTTTTCTGACTGTACTGCTGTACACCCACAATAAGGGTGTGGCAAAGTTTAGATGCTCTGAAGCCACTCTCCTCCACATCTTTCACGGCTGGTACAAAAGCAGATAGTCACCAAGATAATGTAAATTTCACAGATTTCTAATCTGACTTTCTTCTTTATGTTTCTTCATAGAAAAATGTCATCTGGGATGCCAAAAGAATATAAACCAGACTTTTTTATTTATCTTAGAGTAGATCCTGTTTTTTAAGAATAAGCAATGTTTTGAAAAAGTGTGTAAAATAAGCATACTTTCAATTTATAAGGAATATAGTTTCCTTTCTCTGAGTGGAAGACAGCACATCCAATCCACCCTCTTATATATGACAATTTTATTTCTTTTATTTTTCTAGTCAAGACCTAATTTATTTGGCCCTGGAGCTATAGGTGCCTCTGAAGCCCTCTCTATTTTGTTGGATAGGCTGTGAACAAAGAATTCTTTTGTATGTGATTCTCTAATATAATTTGAACTAAAATAGCTTCAAGACTCAGCAAGCAAGCAAACTAACTGTCTGCATAGAAAACCAAGTCCATAATTCTAACATAAACAACTGTAGAGTTGAATAAATAGACATGTAAGCAGTTATCAGAGCACTCCCAGTAATGCATTTTTAATACTTTAAGGAATGAGTGCAGAAAGGAATCATCATAGTCCCTCAGGCTATAAAGAGCTTCAAGTAGCTTTTATCTTACATCCTGTTAGATTTTTAAAAGTTTGTACTTATAACTGTATTAATATTTCAAGGCTTCTCACCTTACACAAACCCTCAAACAAGTAGAAATACAAGGAAAACACATAGTAATCACAAAGAAGAATGAAAATGTTAAATTCTGTTTATGACTTTCTGATCATATATTTTTATAGTCTATTTTTAAATGGAGGAATCGTTGTGATTTTATGGTTCTCTATGCAGTGTTTAAGTGTGGAAGATGAAATGTAAAAGCTGTTGCTGTGAATTTAGTGCAGACATTAGCAAGATAAGTAGGGATTTAAAATTATCAACATTGCTTGGATGGTTTTCTGTGTGAAATCATTTTGGAAACATCACAGAATCACAGAATGTCAGGGATTCGAAGGGACCTCGAAAGATCATCTAGTCCAATCCCCCTGCTGGAGTAGGAACACCTAGATGAGATCACACAGGAAGGCGTCCAGGCGGATCTTGAATGCCTCCAGAGAAGGAGACTCCACAACCTCTCTGGGCAGCCTGTTCCAGTGGCCTGTCACTCTCACAGTGAAAAAGTTTTTCCTTATGTTTACATGTAACCTCCTGTGTTCCAACTTACATCTATTTCCCGTTGTCCTACCGTTGGGCATCACTGAGAAGAGCCTGGCTCCATCTTCCTGACATTCGCCCTTTACATATTTATAAACATTAATGGGGTCACCCCTCAATCTCCTCTTATCCAAACTAAAGAGACCCAGCTCCGTCAGCAGTTCCTCGTAAGGGAGATGCTCCACTCCCTTAATCATCTTGGTGGCTCTGTGCTGGACTCTCACAAGCAGTTCCTAGTCCTTCTTGAACTGTGGGGCCCAGAACTGGACACAATATTCCAGACGAGGCTTCACCAGGGCAGAGTAGAGGGGAAGAAGAACCTCTCTTGACCTACTAACCACACCCCTTCTAATACACCCCAGGATGCCATTGGCCTTCCTGGCCACAAGGGCACAGTGCTGGCTCATGGTCATCCTGCTGTCCACCAGGACTCTAAGATTCCTTTCCCCTACACTGCTCTGCAACAGGTCTGTCCCCAGTCTGTACTGGTACGTGGGGTTGTTCTTTCCCAAATGTAAGTCTCTACACTTGTCCTTGTTGTATTTTATTAAATTTCTCCCTGCCCAGCTCTCCAGCCTGTCCAGGTCTCTCTGGATAGCAGCACAGCTTTCTGGTGTATCAGCCCTTCCTCCCATCTTTGTGTCATCAGAAAACTTGCTGACAGCGCACTCTCTTCCCTCATCCAGGTCATTGATGGGTATATTGAATAGTACTGGTCCCAGTTCTTCAATGGAGGTATGAGGTAATATGACAAATATGCTATTCTTAATTCTGTGCAAGGATGTGACAAATTGGGTAACAAGATGAGCCACGCTTAAAACCTAGTATTCTGTGTGTAACACGAATAATACTGAATTTTTGTACATATCAAGACATCATTGTCACTGCTCAAAGTTCCTTACAAGTAGCGAATGCTGCAATGCACAACATGCTATGCAGACAAGTGATTCTTCATTGTCACTAATGTCTTAAAACCCTCCTAGAGTGTCAGAAATTTATAGGAATCCAATGTCAGCTAAAATTAGTGTCTCTTGATGGCTCACAGGACAGGGAACCTGGGAAAGATTAGTCCTGTCTTTGTGAACTGAATGGAATGAAAATCTGATGTTAACTCCTGAGTGCTGGAGCTGAATTCTGTTGATTCAGAAGAAATTTATGTTGTTTGACTATAGTAAAATTCAAAGTCAGACATGTCCTTAGTTCTGAACCCCAAGTGAAAGAACTTGTGTATATGAACGGGCAGATTTTTTTAATTGTTGAGGTCTTATTTATGTATCCAAATGAATGGTCAGGTTTCTGAACAGACTAGTATATTAGGTGCTAAGTTATTTTGAAAAATTGGACATGACAGTCTTAGTGGGTGCTGAGTACTAGAAAATATGACTGTATTTAATTGCCTGAAAGTTTTGCTGAGCTTTTTGAAAATCTACCTTAGCTGTGAGTCTTTGACGCTCTGGAAACAAAGGACAGCCTAATCCATACTGTACTTTGTCCCAGCATCAAAAATGTAACAAATGTGTGTATGAAAGCATATGCTGTTCACACCCACTTCTTCCTAAGAAAAAACAGATGCATATATCAAGAATTAAGCATTGAAAATTTGAGCTATTTCTTTTTTTTATACTATACCTCTGTTACCCCTATAGTTGGCTGAGTACACTATCTAGAAGCTGACACACAGTGCGTTGTATGTAGTCATCAGATTCAACACTTTCGCTGCTGCTTCCAGAGATGGATTCCTCCTGCTGATTTCTGATGAGCACCACATTAATGGGAGACTAGATAAAGTAATGAACTGTATGTAGCTGGTATGTTTTTCTGGCTAAAAAATAAATTATTTATCCCTCTTTTAAGAATGATTTAAAATACAAATGAGTTTCTAAGTCCTATTTAGCAACCTGTGTAGAGCAAATAGACATTCTGAAAGAAAGTAGCTTACTGCAAAATAAATGTAAAACCCAAATAAATGCAACATAAATGTGAAAATCAAACATTTAACAATCCCACAAGAACTTATCACATTGAATTCATGTGATGATGAACCTCATACCTTATAGTTGTGTAGAGGAGTAAAAGAGAAATCTGTACACTTTTAATCATGTGGAAGATGTGAGTAGTGCAAGGTATGGCTAGAAAGCCATTTCTATGACTGCCATTTTAAAAAAAAAGAAGTTCAAATTTACTGTATTAAGGATCACAGTCATAACACAAGGCAAATCAGAGCAGCAACACTGTTACTGGTATCACCAAACAGTAAGGTAAGCTGGAATAGGCCTTTTGCAACACTGAATTCTAGTCATTCTTATAGTTCTTGGCTATCCAAACCTCATGCAAGTTTCATTGAGAATTTTAAGTTTGTAAAGAGCATCAGACTCCAATTTTTAATCTTGTTAAATTTTTGTTCTGCTGACATATCAAAGAGAAAATATGGTAGCATATTGATATTTACTGTTAAAATATGCTAGAAAATAAGCTTTTTACTGAAGGTGTGTAAAAAACTAGCTACACATTTTTTTCTTGTATGTTTATTATCACATGAATTGTTTATTATGCAAAACAGCAGCATAAATCTAAGTGCATGACTAAAAATCTGTATAGGAAGAAAGGAAATGAAGATAAAATGGTGGATTTCTTTATATAGTGTTTTCCAGAATTAATGAAGTTAAGAAGAAGATTTTATATTGTGTAATCCTTTATGTAATCTCTGAGTTAAAGAAGGAGAAACAAGGTGTCCCTGTTTTCTTCTAGCTGAGTGAATTTAAACCAATAACTTCTTTATAATGGTAGTGTTGCTGCTCCAATGACAGTATAAGGATACAAGCAAAACAAAGTTTACAAGTGGAAGTAACACTTCTTTTATTACATCCATTGCCATAGCTAGAGAAAATCAGACAAGGTCACAGGCAGATCCTTCTTCAGGTCAGTGAACAGAAGAAACAAACTTCAAAACTAAAAGCAAATTTGGAAGAACCGATTGGAATTTAATTTGATGTATCTGTTATACTGTTTCTGAAAGATAAGGCAGCTGGTACCTGTGAAGTGGAAAAGATTTTTGAGAGTTGAATTTTATTTCTCAAAAAATCCATTTCTGAGAGCTGACAAGGTATCAGTCTCCTAAGGAAAGGAGAGAGACAAGTAGTTTATGGTCTTTACAATGTAGAGAAGTGAGGGGATGGGGGAAAGATTGCAACATGTCATAAAACTAATATCTGTAATGAATCTGTAGTTTTAGACATTAAGTAAAACTATGAAACTTGGTACTTGAGGCACAAGTTTGTACAGCAGGTGGGGGCCGAGTATATGTTCCTTCATAAGTACCAATCATAAGAACTTCTGTTTAGGTTTTTACCCCACAGGAACTTTAAAATCCTGGTCTACTTTCTCATTTCATAATGTAACTACTAATTGTAGGATATTCCATATTAGGTGCCTATAATCCAGATAGTCCTTGAGTCTTAATTCATAGGAATTTCAGAAAAAAACAATGACAAAATTTATCACAAAAGACTTTTAAGGAAAATAAATTTGTGAAAAGAGTAAGAGAAGAAGTACCAGCATGTCCAACAATTATTCATAGGGTAGAAAACAGGAAATCAAATTAAATATTCAGCCCTCAGAATAGAGGGCAGTCAACAGTCGAGTTTTCACGGAACTGTGCTAGTTAGTATAATCTCAAATACCCATAAAAAGAGCAAGCAGTGAGGTAAGAAAATCTGCTAATCATTCCAGGTTATTCAGGACATGAAATATGAGGGTTGCTTGTAAAATTGCAGGAGGGAAATTGAGAGGCAATACAACGCCAGCTGATACTCAGTGCAGATGAATATAAAGGAAAGCACATGAGGAAAGTGGTATGAAAACTTGTCTAGGAAGTTGAAATGCTGAGCCATAAGCTGATTACTCACCAAATAGCCATGTGCCTCCCTCCCAGGGCAGAGAAATACACTCAGTGAGGTTTTGGCACTGGGAGCCATAGTGAATAATCTTGGAGAGTCTAACTCCAACAGGGAGAGAGACTCCTAGACTGCCAGAATGCCTATGCTGAGGAGTCTATGGGGTGATTGTTTTGGGGAAAGTGTCTCTACAATGTCAGATGCTTCTTTATTTATTAGTAATTTTATGGGTTCATTAGGGTGCATATTGATTGCCTAGTTTCAGAAGCTACTATGATGGCACCTAGCAAACCAGATGAAGCATATTATGTGACTTCTTTTACTCGTAATTGCCCAGTAATATCACTTGAAGTGGGGGAAAAAGAAAAAATGGAAAAAAGAAAATAATAAAGTGCCATTAAAATTTACTAAGACACTGATTTTAAAGTTTCTGTGGGGTAAAAACCTAAACAGAAATTCTTATGATTGGTAATATATCTTCTGATATGTACTGACAGTGTGGTGGATTGACCCTGGCCAGCAGCTGAGCACCAACTCTGTTGTAGGATCCCTCCCTGCTCAGTGGGATGAGGAAGAGAATTGGAAGAGCAAAAGCCAGAAAAATTGTGGATTGAGATAAAAACGGTTTAACAGGTGAATAAAAGCTCACACACCAGAAAAGCAACATAAGGAATCCATTCACCACTTCCCATCAGCAAGCAGGTGTTCAGCCATCTCCAGGAAAGCAGAGCTCTATCATGCGTAATGGTTACTTGGGAAGACAAACACCATCACTCCAAAGCCTCCCCCACAACACTCCTTCTTTCCCTCAGCTATTATTGCTGAGCACAATATCATGTGGTCTGAGTATCCTTTTGATAAGTTTGCATCAGCTGTCCCATCTATGTCCCCTCCCAATTTTTTGCACATCCTCAGCCCACTCACCGGGGAGAGAGAGTGGGAAAAAGAGAAAGTCTCAATGTTGTCTAAACACTGCTCTGCCATAAGCAAAACACTGCTGTGTTATCAACACTGTTTTAGTTACAAATTCAAAACACAGCACCATATAGGCTGCTATGAATAAAATTAACTCCAACACAGCCAGACCCAGTAGAATCAGTAAAAATGGTGAGTACAAGATTGTGAATAATAACTAGCACCCTATTTTTAACGATACTTTTACTAAAGTTACTATAAAGCAAAAATAAATTAACATACTAAGAAAAAGCTTCCCAACTGAGAATTTAAAAACATCATTTGAGTAAAAAAGTACCATGGAATAAACTTATTTGAGTTACAGTTTGAAAAGTAACAATGGGAACTGACGCTGAAATTCTGATTTTCATGAACTCCTTTCCATTTTCTTCAGCACAGTGATGGCCTTTGAATGATCTTTGTTGCCACACAGAAGAAGGAAATAAACTGTTTCCCAGCTTCACTGTAAAGAAAATTTAGAGACTAGTATGAACCTTTAATTACAGGAGGAAATAGGATTTCCATTAGACATAAAGAAAACTGAAAAGTTAAATGTGCTCAGACATCGGTAAATTGTCTGAGAAAGGTGTGGACTGACTGTCATTGAGAATTTTTAAGAAAGGGATTAACAAGCTTCTCTTAAGAAGAGATGGATATGATTGTGCTGTCCCTAGGTAATTTGCTCTTTCCTCTACCCTGTTAGTTTCACTTCTGTTATTGCTCATGATTTTACTACTAGTGCTCTACAGGACTGCTTCAGATAGCTCTGCCCCATAGTTAAGATGAAAGAACTGTCATTGTCAGGCGGTAAAAACCAAGAGACACACACACAAAAGGCTTTCCATTATCTTTGAAGTACCTACTTAAAAATAGAATAACTAATCCAAATACAAAGCTGCATAAGTTTGACACATGTTCATACATGGTATTTCATGTTGTTTACTTTTAAGTTTTCATTCCTACATTTCATCTTCCATGCTACTCCAAATAACTACCATTTCTCTTTCATGCCTTATATCCAAGGTCTATCACTGGCTTAATTTATCCATTGAGAGGATAACAGGTGTGCTTTGTCAGATTGCAACAGCAGTGTAAATATGCTTTCTTGACTTTCAAATAGATGTTTGATTTGCAAGTGTCAGGAAAAAGGTAAAAAAGATCACAAACTGCAATCCTTGCAATGAGAGCTCATGAACAGTGTGTTCAATAAATCAATAGAAATACATTTGTGAGTAATTAAGGTCTGGAACCTTGATTTCCTCAGTCTGTTTTCCAGGTCTATATTGACAGCTGTAAAGTTGAGCATAACAATGACATGGCTATTTAAATTGATCAATTCTAGTAAAGTTCATAAAGAATTCTGAAGGCATCTACTCACATCAAAACAGAAACTGCTAAAATAGTGAAATCAGTTGTAACACTTAGTGCAGCATATGGTATGGTGTTTTAGGTACAATATTAAAGACCTTAGCTGTAATGACGAAGAAGTGTTAACAGGTTATTACTTTACTTACCACCTTTTTTAATTCTCATCCCCTATGTTGAAATCCTCTTCTTCTAACCCATGCTCTTGACATACCATGTTTCTTCTTTGCTGCCAGGTCTAGACAATATTTCTATATCCAAAAATCAAGGGCAAAACAGAATACAGAGCAGCAGAGAGGAGGAGACTATTGCTACTGATCCAGCTTTTTGAACACACCACAGTTATAGTAGTTGTTATGACACAGCAGGGGTGCAGAAAGATATAGAAAATTCACTCAAGACTGTGTGAAGCTGCTTGAAAACTGTCCAACAATATTTTCAGCATGCTGTGGGTACACTTTTTCATACCAGCTGGTACAAATTCCATTGATGCTTTGGAGGCCTCTTTCCTGACAGAGTTCTGTGGGAGGGATACTGCTGTCCAGGTGTGGAGCTGTGTGGAATGACTGGTGCTGGGGAACTGTCCTGGGAGTTGTGCTTTCATTGAGACACTGAATCACCTGGTGAAGGAGCTGAAGGAAATGGTTAGCAGGCTATACGTCTTCAGGGAGCATGAAGAGGAGATTGGGTCTTCACAGAAAACTGGCTGAGATGAGAGCCTGAGCCATTCAAAACAATAAAGGAGGGACAGACAGCAAGCTTGTCTTGTTCAAGCAAGCTTGAACTTGTTCTTGTCTTGCTTGTTCAAGCAAGCAGTGGAGGCTGACTGTCAAGATAGAGAAAGCTGGAATCTTATGACTTCTGGTTCCTGCTTTACCTACAGTAGGGAGGTGAAGGACAGTAAGAAATGTTTTTGTAAGAAATATGTTTGTAAGTGCATTAGTAGTTTAAAGGAAGGCTAAGAAGTGCGTCCATTATTCAGAGGGGGACCTAGTGACAATGGATATGGAAAACACCACCTTTGCCTCAGCTTTTGGTAGTAATATTTACCAGTGAAAAATTTACTATATTTACTCAGACATACTGAGTCTCAGAGCCCACTATCAGAGTCTACAGGAGTGAAGCAGAACCCACAATAGAAAAAGAGTCTAGGATCACTTAAGCCAGTTAGTTAGCAATGTTGAGGTCTTTGGGACTAGATACAATGTGTCCCATAGTGCTTTATCATCTTCTAGCGGTCATGACAGTTTGGAGTTCTTAATGACTGGAAAAAGGCAAGTGCCATACCCATCTTCAAGACAGGCAAGAAGGAGGATCCAGTTAGCAGGCTGATTATCCTCACCTCAGTCCTCTTAGAAACGATTTATTAGTGCATGAAGGACAAGAGGGTGACTAGCAACAGGAAGCACAGATTTATGAAGGGAAAATCATGCTTGAACAAACTAATTTTTTTAATGATAAGATGTCTAGTGTGACTGACAAAAGGATGGTAGTGGATGTTGCATACTTTGACTTTCTTTAGCAAAGCCTTTGACACAATCTCCCATAGTGTCCTTATCATCAAATCAGAGAGATACGGGCTGGCTGGTGAGGCGGGTGGAAAATTGGCTGGAAGGCCAGTGTCAAATAGTACTGATCATTGCAAAGTCCAGCTAATGGCCTGTAACTAGTGGCTCATGAGGGATCAATACTGCGACCAATGCTGTTTAATGTTTCTGTTAAAGCCCAAATGATGAGACAGAGTGCACACTCAGCAAATTTGTGGATGACAGCAAACCGTAGGGAGTGGTCAATATGTTGGAGGACACAGAGACCTGAGCAGGCTGGAAAAATGGCTTGATAGAAATCTCATGAAGTTCAGTGAAAGCAAATGCAGTCTTGCATCCAGAGTGCAAATAATCATGTGCAGCAGTACCAGCTGGTGACCAACAAGCACCTCTGCAAAAATGGATCTGGGAATTGTGATGGATAAGAAGTTGAACCTGAGTCAGCAGTGTACCCTTGCAGCAAAAAGACCAACTGCATCCCAGGCTGTATTAGTAAGACTGTAGCCAACAGGTCCAGGGAAGTGATCCTTCCAGTGTATTCAACACTCATCAGACTAGATCTGGAGTTCTGTGTCCAGTTTTGGGCTCACCAGTACAAGGAAGATACTGACATCCTAAAGTGAGTCCAATGGGGTCCACTTGGGGGTTGGAGAACATGATATGTGAGGAAAGGATGAGAAAATAGAGTTTAGTCAGCAAGGAGAAGAGAAGGCTAAGGCGAGACCCTACTGCTATCTAAAGCTACTTGTGAGGATACAGCAAAAATGAAGCCAGACTCCTCAGATAGTGACAGGGCAGAAAGAAACAGGTGCAAGTTTGAATGTGGAAAATTGTGATTAAATACAAGGATTATTTTTTTGTTTTCCACAAAATAAGGTAGAATGAAGGAACAGGTTGTCCAGGGAGATTGTAGAAACTGTCCTTGGAGTTGTTCAAGACTCAACTAGACATGGCCATGAGCAACATGTTCTAATGAGATTTGCTTTGAACAGTGGGTTGGATGAGATTGCCCTCTGGGGATCCCTTTCAACCTAAATAATTGTATGATTCTACAATTCTGCAATCCTATGTAAAGCAGGTGCAAAGCAAGAAACCTTCTTCAGTTGCCTTTTACGGGGGAGGAGTAGCATATAGCAAAAGAACAGAAAGAAGAGACTGGGACAACAAAAATGAAATAGGTAGTAGGATTAGTACCAGATAGGAGTTGTTAACTGGCAGTCTTCATGTACTTTGCAGTTGCAATATACACACATGACGGAAATAACTTAAAGTATTTGGAGCCACAGGAAAATATTTAAGCTGCAGGCTTGTTTCTTGCAAAATGGCAATATAAAGCAGGATTTAACATTCCAGATGACTGGGAGGTGATAATATGCTACTTCTTAAATACAACTGCACTGCAGAAAGAGATCTGTGGGAAAATGTGGGATACCTGTCAGGTATCACAATTATATCTTTTCATCCTTGTTTATGCTTAAATGCTATCCTGATTCAGCTTTCCATTTCAAGCAATTTTTGTCACTTCACTCTTTTTGCTTTTCTTGTATTTTTTCTCATGCCTTTCTATTTTAAAGAAGGAATAAATAGAAAATTAATTTACAAAATTGGCATCCTAAGTTTTCAGTTCCAATTATCTGGACTCAGAATTTCTTTTTTAGTAAGGAATTACATTTTTCCTTAACTTCAGCTCTGCAAGTTCATTCTGGAACCTCAAAATCCAGTCCTATCTTTCCTGGAATCGTAAGCTTGTCGGTGACTTAAAGGAGAAGCTGTTCCTCCATATACTCTGTGACCATTTAATGCACTTGCAGAATTAGTGATTGAGTCTGTTACTGGAATCTACTAAGACATTTCCTTTATGCAAAGAGAGTGCTGAGCTCATCTTACAGCCTTTCAGCCTCAAGGGCTATGAAGAGTCAACTGATAGAGGTACATAGCATCTATCAGTCTGGCTGGCTATTTATTTTACACATAATTTTTTGTATTGTGCAACAGTGTTGAAAAACCCTGGTCAAGTCTCATGCAAAGAAACAGCTAAGAGTGGGAATCTTAAAAAATAGATAAGAGTAGCTATCCCAGGTCAGACCAAGCATTTGTCTAGCCAAATAGTCTGTCTCCATCTGTCCTTACAAACAGATCACAAGTAAAAAAACCTAAACCCAAGATAAGCACATAGTACAACATCCCCTCAGAGCAGAAATTACTGAATACTGAATGTGTGAGTCAGAGACTTCCTGAGCGACAGCTAGTACTTTCATAGGTAAGCTTTAGGAAAGAAGAAAGAATATTAAAAACCTATCCTGCCTTGGTCACAAGACTTAGAGAGACCTGGTTCAATAATCCTTTACATCACAGTCTGTCTAGTCAGGCAAACCATGACACTGTAATTAAGAAAAATTAGAATGGGTGTAAAAGTAATAATTTTAAAAAAGGAAACGTTCACTTAATCCTGAGATGTTTTTGTGAATGAAATATGGGTGAAGCCAAACACCTGGTTGATTTGTTTAATGCTAAAACTTTGGGGAAACTTGTTTGCATGTAGGAGCCCAAAGAGACAATCCCTTTCATTTGATTGCAGAGAATTATGATTCTTCTACCATTAAGCTTTCTATATAATGAAGGCCTCTTTCTCATTTACTTTCTTCCTTTACAGGTCTTTGTGTCAGTTTTGCTTTGACTTCTCATATATTGTGGTTATTTAAGAACAGAATAAAAATAGTTTTTGTAACAGAAAAAAATTCCAAGTGCAAGATCTTGCACCTGGGTTGGGGCAGTCCCAAGCACAAACACAGACTGAGTGGAGAACAGGTTGAAAGCAGCCCTCAGGAGGACTTGGGGGTGCTGGTGAACGAGAAGCTCAGCATGACCTGAAATGTGTGCTTGCAGCCTAGCTACGGCTGTATCAAGAGAAGCATGGCCAGCAGGTCGAGGGAGATGATTCTGCCCCTCTACGCTGCTTTCATGAGACCCCACTTGGAGTGCTGCATCCAGTACTGTATCCTAGCATAAGTAGGACATGGACTTACTGGAGTCCAGAGGAGGGCCATGAGGATGATCAGAGGGCTGAAGCACCTCTCCTATGAGGACAGGCTGAGACAGTTGGGGTTGTTCAGCATGGAGAAGAGAAGGCTACGGGGAGACCTCATAGCGGCCTTCCAGTACCTGAAGGGAGATTACAGGAAGGTTGAGTAGGGACTTTTTACAAGGGCAGGGAGTGATAGAACAAGGGGTAATGGCTTTAAACTGGAAAAGGGTAGGTTTAGATTATATATTAGGAAGAAATTCTTTCCTGGGAGGGTGGTGAGACACAGGAACAAGTTGCCCAAAGAAGTTGTGGATGCTGGATGGGGCTCTGAGCAACCTGATCTAGTTGAAGATATCCCTGTTCATGGCAGGGGGATTGTACTAGATGATCTTTAAGGTCTCTTCCAATCCAAACAATTCTATGATTCTGTGTTTCTATGATTCTATGAAAAATAAATTCTGTAGGGTGTTTGCAAACACAGAGCAAATCTGAATGACTTGCTGCAAGTTGACAAATGTAATCTGAGTGCCAGCCCAGGAAAATTTCAAACACTTTTGTAGCGCGGGTCAAATTGCTCAGATTGTTCTGATAACGCTGCCAGTTGTTTTTCTTTTGCATTTTAAGTCTGAATGTAACTGTTACTTGGTGGTAACTTCTACTGAATGACTGCGGGCTACTACAAGGCTCTCTCATTTTTGTCTTTCTGTAAGGTTTTTTTATAGAAAAATCTTAAATTGCTCACACTATCATTACAGGTTATTTTTCCCATCTGGAAGATGAAATCAGGTGTTTAGGCTTAAATGGCTCAGTGCCAGTTGCTCACCAAGCCAGTCTTCTCTTGCTTTAGGATTTAAGGAGATGGAAAAAAAGGGAAGTGGGTGGCAAGTATTTTTTTCAGACTAGTAGTGTAACCTCCCTTTTGTTTCTAATCGCTGCATTGTCACTAGAATTGTCTATTCTAATCAGCTTAATCAAAGCATGTTATGCACACTTCCCACTTTATTCAGTTACCCTCTCCCAACTTTCCCCCAGTATCATGAATGTGACCACTGAATACATTGTTTTAGATTGTTGCTTTGACAGATTTTTAAAAGTTGAAAGCAGTTTTGGAAAGTCTCTATTTCAGTATTACCCTTCTTCCTCCCATATATTTACATTGGTAAAATGTACTCCCTATTAACTTAATTCTATAAATTGTATGCATTATTATTCCTTTTTTAGACCAACTTGTATCATATTGCCGCAGGGTTGCAAAAAAAAAAAAAAAAAAAAAAGTATTTTACTCAGTTTTGATTTAGACATCATTAATTTAAGCATATGATTTAGCTAACATATGTAATAGCTTTAGAAGTCTGGAAATATATTTATATACATACAATAGATTTACTAATCCTACATCATACTTTATAATCCTCCCTAGGCTTATAAATCCTACCTTCTATATGTAATTCCTATGATTAATTTACAAATCATCCCAATAAATCCTAAATTAAAAGGAGTATATCTGTAAATCCTTTCTTTGCACTTGAAGTACAGAACAAGCAGATGATTTGTGAGATCTTCAAAGCTTGACAGTTACAATTAAATCTGTATCCAGTCTTATTCCTCTTCCTTCTCTGCCTTCCTAACTTTGCCTGTAAATCCTGATCATCTGCTTCTTTCATGAAATTAATCTTTATTTAAACAAGACAGAAATTCTGTAAATTTTCATATGCTTCAATTGACTTAACCACATCACTGTAATCACACCATCTTCAAGCCTTCCCAATCTGAACTGTACTGGAGAAAACAAATTGAACCACATACCCAAGAGAGCATGCAAGATGTGTCAGGAAGTGGTGCTGGAAATTCAGTTAAAAGCATTTTGTTCTGAAAAACAGTGACTGCAGCATGCTCCATTATGATGTTGGATTATTCTATGGCATTCCAGGATTCTTTATAATGGCTCCCCAGAGTGTTCTTCAAAAACTTAACAGCATATGTACTGGCAATTCTATTTTTACAGGCAGTTAAAACTTGCTTCATTTATAAACTCAAAAGCAAGAGTGTTTTACTTCTTCTGTAATTTACAGAGTAGCTGTTAAACAGGGAAGACAGTCTCTGTCCATGTCACTGAAAGCCTCAAATGTATTCTCCAAATTACTTTCATAGGTTCTTCGAGTCCACACACTTGTATAATATTGCCTGCACACTTACACAATTCCTCAGTATGCAAATAACAGACCTACACTGCTGCAAACTGAATGAAACAATTTTATTTGTAAATCCTGTCTGTTTTTAAAACTATATATTTAGCAGCAAATACCTCTTTATTATTTTGTCATTATTTTTGAAGTCAAGGTTGTGTTTAGGTCTTTCAGCTTGTCATGCAAAGAGTGTGGAACATTAAATATTTCAGTAGTTCTGTGAAATCCTCTCTCCAACTAGTAGAAATACTATGGTCGCTAAACACCTTCTCTCAAGAGAGAGTGTTGTTCATTGCCTTTTCCTCTACAACTGCTTAGCACTATTAAGCATTTTATTAGTTCCATTCATCCCTTACTCCCCTCAAAATTCAACCAATTCCCTGGCAATCCCATATCCAAGTCTCACTTTCACTTTTTGTAACCAGCTCTCTTTGGTACCACTGCCTGACTGCGGGGAGCAGGGCAAAATCCCACCTTTTCTTCTTGCACGGCCACATGTTCCTATAGTCTGCTCTACACAGATCCCTGTGTATCCCTCTGCAGGGTTTTCTTGCTTGCGTCCCTGATTTCTGAAAGTCTGAGAAGCAACCTGAGGATCTCAAGGAGGCAGGGTAGTGACTAGCAGGCTTGAGAAAAATTGCTTAGTGGTTCAAGGACTTCCCTAGCAGAAATGAGAGATGGCAAGAGAAGTGTAATTCCTGTTTTTTAACTTTTTTAAGGGAGGGGTAATTTTCAATTCAGAAATACTTATATTTGTGCTTATATCTGAATTTATATGTTGGAGGCATACCAGGGAAGCTTGTAGAGTACCGTTGCTTGAAGAACCTCCCCAGTCTATGAACTTGAAAAAGCCTATTCAAGACAAATAGATTTTTAAATGTTTGACTGTAATAATTTGACTAAAAATTGTTCTAGAAATTTCAGCTGGCTACAGAAGGATGAGTAAGTCTAAATATTGATCTTTAACATTAAGCATACAAAAGAATTATTTCACTCCTACTTTAACTAGCAGGTAACTTTGGTTATGAAGTCTCCTAGGTATCTCCATAATTCCTAAATTCTGAATAATGCACAGTAGAAATCTTATTTTTCAGACTAAGAAATCAGTTAAAGCAAATGGAGATCTCTAAATTGTACTGCAAATATTTTCTGGCACTTGGGGAAATGGAACAGTTGAAGGTTATTCCCTTCTCCCTCCCTTTCTGCATTTAGATTTAGTCACTTCTGTTTCAGCAACAAGCTGCTAGTGTACCAGAGGCAGATCCTGCAGGAAGTTTCAGTCAGAACAGTGTTTCGGACAGGTGATGTCCTCAGCCATTCTGATAGGTGGCAATTCAAAATAACTGTGTTACTAGCTATACTTTTGATGGCAAAAATGTATTTCCTTACATATATGCAAACACTTTATAAGTACACATATTATATTACATATTTATGTTAATATAGGATTTTACACATATGTATGTATATATATACATACTAATACATATATACTATACTAGCAGTATAGATTATATTATATTTTACTAATATATATACTAAAATATATGCATCCACATAAATACGTATACTCATACATCCATATACATACTATTGCATACTGAAACTTAGTTCTCCCCCAGCGTTAGAGGGAAGCTATTATCTATTCATTAGTAATACCGGCTAATGTTAACAGCTCATCAGGGAGATACGTATTTTCTCTGGGTCTTCATATGTTGAATACAAATAAGGAGAGGAATAGCTAGACAATACATTCTACACAAATTGTACTGCTCTGTATTCTCCCATGCCTTTCCTAATCAGTTTCTAACCTCCTATATGACTTCTTAATTATACAGTTACACATTTATATCTTCTCTCACACATCCTCTTCCTCTTTTTGCTAAGCTATCTTCAAAGACTTATGTGATGAGGGTGTTATTTGTAAGTAAGTCTGTCCCTCTGCAATGGATAAATAGGGATGAAGTGAAGCTTCAGCAATAAGCCAGCTTCTCTGCAAGGGGGTTGGCAATATGATGTCCGAAGAAAGTAAATAGGAAACAAAATCCTAGAGCTACAAACATAAGATTAAATAAATTTAAATGTTTTTGAATGACAGAAGAAGCAGCTAAAACAGAAACTAAGAACTAAGTTTACAAGCTTGCCTGGAATTTCAGTAAAAAAACCTGTATTAGCCACAAGGAAAGTGTTTCGGGTCAAAAGAAGAATAATGGGTTCAAAAAAAGAATAATGGGTTCAAAAAAAAGAAGACTTTATTATTTTTTACATAAAAGACAGAGGAAATTATTTTATTGTCCAATTTTCCTGACAAAGCCAAAGAAAAGTTGAAAGAATATATAAAACGAGGTATTGTACAAGTACATAGTAACTTTTCAATAGTTAACTACTTATATAACACAGACTATCATCCACTGATGGCTACCTTAACATCTTGGTCATAGATAAAGGACAATAATTATATCTCCAGAATAATTACAAGAAATTCTGGATTTCCTATAGCATCATTTCATGGCCTTTACTTGAGTAAAACTACGACACAATATAAAGGAGAGATTTAGGCTGAAAGTAAACAAAGGTTATATTTTAATATTAACTGCTGTTATGTGTGAAGAAATTTTCTTCTTTTGAAACCAATCATTTGAAACATGCTTCCCTCAATTTAATGTATAGACTCATTAAAGCGTCAGACATTAGCTTCCCCAAAATAAACTGCTTAACATCTCTATGCAGGCAAAATTCAGACCTTTGCAAAAAAGATTCACTTGCAGATACTGTTGTACTTTCCTGGAATGCTTGATGCTGGAGGAGCTGAGAACGAGATCCATCCACCTGGAGAGAGACTTAACACAACCAGAAACAAAGTACTGAAGTCTTCCCTGAAACTTGGAATGAGGCCATAGTGTTCCTGAGCCGTTCAGCTTCTCCTGCACTCTTTTTAACAGACTCTTTCTGAATACTTGTATGAAAAAAGGGAAAATGCACTGGGGACCATATGGAGCTTACATTTCCTCAGCCATTTTCAGCTCAGTTAGGCCCTTTATCTGCTTAGTCATTTCCTATCTCATTAATCTCAAGCCGTTCCTAAATTAGCTTCCACCCTCCTCACTTCCAGAGCAGTCTTACCACTTATATGTTGATGACTCTGGATACCCTCTGTAAATACTTTTGCATTTTGTATTCTCCACATTGATTGTTGACTAGTTTTCCATATGTACTAGTGTCAGTGGAGCAAAGAAAGATAAAGCAGTAAACTGAGATGGTAGCTCCCTATTGCTTTCTTCAAAAACCAAAATATTCTGCTTGTCTTACTGAGCAGCAGGGGAGAAATGGACATATTTTCAGATGGAAAACCTTTGACAACAAAGCAAAGGTATCACACTATGTTTATAGCAATTTACAAACACTGAAGTGGAAGTTACCATTTCATCGTGTCACAACACACTAACACTGTCTTTCGAATCCTTCTGTCACAGGCAAGAATTTGCATTACTTCAGAATATTGTTAATAAATTCAAATATATACTGCCCAGTAATAAATCACAATTCTTTAAAGTCTCAGGAGTATTTGCAATTATCTTTCAAATCAAGCAGAACTTCAGACCACTTTACACTCCTGCTTAGCTTACAAAATTGAGTGTCACATAAAAAACAGCACTTCAGTGTTTCATTAAACCGTGAATCCATGAGACACAATTGTAGTGTGTATTTATATTCTCATATAAAAATAAAATGACGATTCCGTTCAGTGCTTTAATGCCCCAGTCACAAATGAATAAAAGAGAAATAGAAGTAGGTAGAGAGCAAAACACTAAATTCACCATGTTTTCTCAGGAAGGCAAATAGCTTCCTAAAAACTGAAATCTATAGATAGACAAGAATGATCACCCTCACACCCACAGCTATGCTGGACATCATGTACTAGACCATTCCTATATAGGAAGTCTTCACACTAGCCAAGGAACTGTTTGGCAATACTTGGCAAGTGTTAAACAACAAAAACCACATGTGTGAAAGGACTTAATTTGATTCCATTCCTACTGCTGAGCTGGCAGCAAGACATGAAGCCGTCTGACTGTCTAAGCATAAGTTTTTGTTATTGCAAACAGAAAAGCACTTGGGTCACTTCCTGATTTCCTCCTTTTAATATATCCAGAGATGGCCCTTTTCTTTCCTATGATGATAACAGAAAGTAGTTCAGATTTTTGAAACCTGAAACCTTAACTTTTTCTTTACTAGTCTGAAAAATTTTAAAGACTGTTAGACTCTTGTGATGAATGAGATGTCTCCAGGTTTACTAAGAGAGAGGTTTAGTCTGAATCAGAGATAACACTGCAGTGTTGGCTGTGAAAACTGTAGAAATCATTATTCCACTCAGGCTGCTTGCTCTGAAACCAGAGGAATATCCTGATGGGTTGGGTCTTATGGCTTGGGCAACATGGAACTAACACTACTGGAACCTTGCCACTCACTTCTGTCAGTAGGCAACTCTGTATATTCAGTACCAATAATTTAGGTATGGAATTCATGAGTGGAGGAAGCAGACAGCTAGGGACTTTAAGGTTTAGAATCAATACAAAGGACTCAAAACAGGCCAGGGTTGGTTCTGTGGCTCTGGAGTCAAGTGGCAGGCCCACAATGCTGCACTCCCTTAGAAGCCATACACAAAATGCTAACTAGGAAGAGTTCTTGATCCATACCATCCCTTGAACTATGCATTGGTATGGATGATAGTAGCTGGCACAGGCCAAAATTGTGCCAAGGAATGTGCTAGGAATTAAATGGTAAAGGTTATTTCATGCCATTGTTTCACTTTTGCCTTGGCCCTCTGGAGATTACTGGTATAAATTTAGGTGGGAGACTAGAGGTGGGACTCTGCAAGATCTAGAAGTACCTCAGTTTAGAAAGCCAGAGACAAGAACTTATTCTCAGGGTACACACACACATGTCTATTCCTTCAAAGAACAAAGCAGGTCTCCTGTTTTACATTACTGGTTACTAATGCCATCCAGTGTTATTAATACCACTCGTGGCTGCAGATGGTTTAGTCACTTCTTTCCCTTAAGTGAGAGAATACAAGCCTACATGTCCTATTTCCTACAAAAGTGCTGTAAGTATATCCTATTCTGGTTGTCTAGTTCTGGGAATATTTCCTAGCATTCTTATGGGAGGTGTGCCATTTTGTAACTGAGCCAAGGTCTATTTGGTCAGAAACTAATCACAAATGAATCTTTAACCTAAGCGTTATGCTCTTACTTAGAAAGGGAATAATTGGCACTTTTTTCTGCTTCAGGAACTACATATCTCTTACATATTTACGTTTTTGTAGTTAGTCATTCATTCATATTTAAATGTAACATAGGTCCTAGGTTGTTCAGCCATGCCCTCCTGATGTATTTCACTACACATACAGTGAAGTTCATAAACCGTGGAACCTACTGTGAGAAAAGATTTCAGAACTGGCAAATGAACCTGGGAATTATGACTTCAGCTAGACATCCAGAAAGGACTTTCTTGTTCCCGTAATTTGCAACAATTCAACAGGGACTGCGAAAAAATCTAAATTTTGGACTTACATATTAACAACTTCGGATATGTGAATGAATCTTTTAGTGATCTCAATAACCACAGAAAGTCTTAATCTGTGCTAGTGTTCTCAGCTAGTGATGTTCCTCATATACCTAACCCAGGCCTTTTGGACTGCCACCCCCTAGTTCCTGCTCTGTCTTAAAAAAAACAGGAAACCAAAAAAACCCAACACAGATTTGTCACAAAAAAACCCAACCTAGATTCATCACTGTTCCTACTGTTGCTGGCAGTTATGTGGACAAAACAGAAATCTACACTGAGCTGGGTTGTGCCATGCCGCTATAGTAATAATCGTGATGTATGTGAGAGTACTTTATTCTTCAATTTCATTTGTAGTAAAAATGCTTCTAAGAAATAATTAAGGGAGACATAAATGAACATGATTCTAAACTAAGCCTATTAAAAATTTTAATCAGCTTAAAAAAAGGAGAAGCCTTATCAGCCAACCTGTTTGTTTAATTCATTTGTTAGGTTGTGTACCTTGGTGAATTACCTATGGATTCCTCAGAAAAGCTCTGTTTATTCTTCTGGTTTATCTCATCCAGAACTATAAAAAGAAGGAAAAATATCACCAAACAAACAGAGACTTGCAAAGTTCAGAGTTCTTCAGACAGCAAAGATGCTAGACAGGTACTGTAGTTGAGGGTCTTGTTAACTAGCAGAACTAGATGTCACTTAGCTTTTGCTTTATATAGCCGGTGCTATTAGAAAAACAAAACCTAAGAATATCTTACTCATGTCACATACAGTTGCTTGGTTTGCCTTTGTTTTTGCTTCCATTTTGAACATTAATTACTCCAGGGAAAACATTGCTTCCAGAGTAAGGTAGAACAGTTCAATTATTTTATTACATTGCTGATATGACACAGGAAACAGCCGATATAATTGGTTTTTATTTCTTTAAATTATTACCAAATCTTGATAGAACTCTGTATATTAGACTTCAAACTGGGAATAAATTTTCATTGCCAAGTGCATTTAATTTGAATCTTGGTTTGAAAGCCAGATTTTTTTTTTCTTTGATTTTTGGTGAGTACATGAGAAAAGGTTGTTGTGATGGAAGAAGGGAAGGAGGGGCTTTTTGATTTATTTTTAAAGTTTGGTTATATAATATTTTCAGGGACCCATCAAGACATTTCCATAATTCTCTTGAATACTGCCTCACTGTGACTAAAACAAATGTCTCTTTATAAAGTAATTCTATTAAGGCCTGTGAAACTCATGAATACTCATACTTCTGTTAATTGTCAAGTAACTAGCAATAAGTATGTAATAAAATGTCTATATTTTATAAATTGGACAAAACCAATCACTGAATATTTGATACTGTTGACATTCAGTTCATTTACAGCTCTAACAGGATTAATTTGTATTGTAAATACAGTACCAGAACAATTATTTAACATATCATATATTGCAGAATCATGGAAGGATTAAATTTGGAAGGGACCTTTGGAGATCATCTGGTCATCCATGTTAAATAAATACTATTCTCTCAGTCTCTTTATGTATGTCTGATGCTAGCCTTTTGAGTGATACTTCAATAGACTCTTTCCACCGTGTTATTTAATACTTTAATTAGTTCAGCGTAGCATTATGTGGCCTCAGGGCTGAGCTTGAATTTACCTTGGCTAAATTATATCAGTGCATTCTTCTTGGTTTTTTCACTTTCTTAAGAAATGTCAGTCTCCAAGCAAGGAAAAATTTGACATGTGTTGAGGACTGATATCAACTCAAAATTTGAACCTTACAAGCAGTATGGATGTAACCAGCTCACACTGTTTGGCCTAGAACCCGTATCTGTAAATAGCTAAAGAATCACTGCAGGCTTAGTAAGACTAGCTTTGGGGACTGTCCTTTGACATTCTGGGTGTAAAGAAAAAACTAAAATCAGTACATGAGATCACTCTCACCACATCATTATTTTAAAAAAATAATTGGTCAGCAGGTCATTAATTGTCCAACTAAGGAAAAAACATTCACAAGTGTATCTGCTAGATTTTTTTCAGCTAGGGTTCTATAAAAATCTGATATTTGAGGTTCTATCATAAGTGTAGGAGGTAACACCATCTACAAAAAAGATTACATAATCCTTCTCCCAGTAACAAAGTGGGTTGTCACATGGCTGAACTCAAGGTTTTGGAGTTAACATTTTTATTTCATGTGCTTCAGTCTAACTTTTATTTTTATGTATTTGCTTTCATTAAGTTGCTGAAATTTCTGCAGCTAAGGAAAGCGTGGAAATATGCCATTCTATAGCAGTCATTTCTGAGAACAAAAATATGCTATCCCCAGCTGC
This sequence comes from Caprimulgus europaeus, assembly GCA_907165065.1. Next base: position 76,931,949 of record OU015525.1, read on the forward strand.
TTTGTTAACAAACTGAAACTTGGTCTCAGGTCTTATGGTGCTCCATGACATGTTATGAAGCTGTAGGCCTCTTCTGAGACTTAGTTTCCACACACCTAGAAAAGCCTCTTTATTGCTTGGCAGCTAAATTTTTCTACAACCCCATTTACAATAAGAATGTGCTCTATGCCTTTCTAACTAGTGTTGATGACAAGGTGTTATTTAAACTTCCTGACTTTTACTGAAAAAAGTTAATATATATTAAAAAAATATTAACTTCTTAGGATAAAGGGGCTGAACAAGTGATCCAGTCTTTTGATTTGTTCTGGGTTTTGTAAATACAGGAAAAAAATTTCTTTCAGATTAAAAAAAGGATATTCTATGTGATATTTTCTGTAGGGTCTACTGAGACTGAAGTCTTTCATAGATATTTGCTTAGCAGTTGTAGCTATCCTTTTTGAAAGATATGACTCACCATGTTTACCACATTTTGCATAGTTACAGTACAGTCAGAAACTTCTATCAACTGCTCAACTTCCTCAGATAAAGTAGATATTCTTTGTGTTCCTTTGCCTTAAACAGAAAAAAAAAATCTTGATAAAGAACATTGGAGCTTCTACCTCATTTTTAAAGAAAGTTATAACATATTCACCTCATGTTTGGAAGCAATTGCTAGACAGAAACAGACTACTAAAAAGTAGTCTTGAAGTTAAATTTCAGATGCTCTAAAATTATAATAAAATGTTGCTTAAAGATAAGAAGTATGTAATTTTTTGTGATAAACCCAAAAATAAAAGTAATTTCTATAGCAGCAGCTAGTGCTGATTTTCAAGTCTCACATGACCTAGTCAAAGCTTCAGTAGATTGTAGCATTTTGCTCCTTGATCCAGACAAAAACAAATCCATAAAAAAACCCAAAATAAAATTAATCATAATTTAAAAAGTACAGATTTAGATCCATCTCCCAACAAGGTTAATCCCCAAAATTAAATTGGATCCAGTATTTCCTAGACTGAAATAAACAGATAGCTTCAGAAGCACCTCCTTCAATTTCCACAATGCATCTTCTGAAAAACCTGTTATGCCTTTACAGGTAATGACCGAAAAAACAACGGATATTACCTAGTTAAATGGTGACAGAATCATATAGTTCTATGGCTTGATAGGATAAATTAATAGTCTTATCAAGTATTAAGGTTAAAATAAGTAGGTAATAACATTATTAACAGTACTAGTACCAGAAAACAAATCAGTTTTAAACTTATCTTAAATTATAAAAGCACAATCACAAGGTGAAAATTAGCTATTGTTCTGCTTTATACAGTGAAAGGAAACATATTCCTTAGCCATAAAATAACCATTCTATTTGGATCTGGTTCCGATTTGCAGTATGACATTATGGATTTGTCTCCCGTTAAAGTGTGTAATACCTTACAGGATTCTTGTGGCTGAATTCATAGTCATTTTTAGATCTCTTAGGTATCCTCAGTAGGATGCAATATGTGATATTATCAATTTTAATTTATTATCACAGTACTGAAATAGAATTGAATAAGCATTTGACAGCAACATTTTCTAGTTTTAGCTGAGGTTTGCATTTATTGCTAAGTAAAAATCCAATCCTCATATACAGAACAGAAACCAACTGCAACTTCAGAAATGACTGTTACAAGAAATGTTGTTTTTCTCTTAAATTGCAAGGGATGATTTCACTTATAAATAGAGGAATTCACAGAGTTTACAATAACAAAAGCTAGCAAAATGAAATTTGTAAGAGGGAGTGGGTGGTGTACTGTAATATGGAAGCTCTATTTATTTGTGAATTATTTAAATGCAGAATAATTGAATGGGTACAGCTTACAGAAAACCTGAACAAATTCTTATTTTTCAATATTCCTGTATCTGAGTGATCAATACCCAGTGTGACAAATGCTACAGGATGATAGAATAGCAAAAGGCTACCATGTTAGTGCGATAAATGATATAGAGGGAGCCAGGAATTCAATTAGCAGCAAGCCCAAAAGGAAGCCAGTGAACTAAAGAATGCTCCTCGAGAGTCTAGAAAGTGTTAGGAGCTATTAAGACCACATCTTTATGGTGAAACGATGCAAGTGAAAGGTCCTTTAAAGTGTCACTGTCCGAATCATCTCTCACCCAGAAGGAATACTTGAAATAGTTAAAACTATTTACCTATTTAGTCAGAGAGGTCTGTTGGGGTCAGTTCATCACACGTTGTTTCTGCCGCTCCTTCCTCCTCAGGGGGAGGAGTCCTTCCCCCGCACCAACGTGGGGTCCCTCTCACGGGAGACAGTTCTCCACCAACTTTTCCAACGTGAGTCCTTCCCATGACCGACAGTTCTTCACGAACTGCTTTGGCATGGGTCCATTCCATGGGATGCAGTCCTTCAGGAACGGACTATTCCAGCGCGATTCCCCCACGGGGTCAAAAGTCCTGCCAGCAAACCTGCTCGAGTGTGGGCTCCTCTCTCCACGGGGCCACAGGTCCTGACAGGAACCTGCTCCAGCGTAGGCTTCCCACGGGGTCACAGCCTCCTTCAGGCATCCACCTGCTCTGGCATGAAGTCCTCCACGGGCTACAGGTGGTCATCTGCCCCACCATGGACCTCCATGGGCTGCAGGGCTACAGCCTGCCTCACCATGGTCTTCACCACAAGTTGCAGGGGAATCTCTACTCTGGTGCCTGGAGAACCTCCTCCCCCTCCTTCTTCACTGACTTTGGTGTCTGCAGAGTTGTTTCTTTCACATCTTCTCACTCCTGTCTCTCTAGCTGTAAAGTGTGCAGCTTTTTTTTCTCTTCCTTTTTTTTTTTTTTTTTTCCTTAATTAGATTATCACAGAGGCGTTACTGATGGGCTTGGCCTTGGCAAGCAGTGGGTCCGTGTTGGAGCCGGCTGGCATTGGCTGTGTCAGACATGGGGGAAACTTCTGGCAGCTTCTCACAGAAGCCACCCTCGTAGCCTCCCCACTACCAACACCTAGCCACACAAATCCAATACAGTTTCACTCTGTGGAGCTTGATATGAAGAAATGAGACAAGCAGGGGGTTTTTTTAACAAGGCAGGATTTGAATTTGTGCATTTTGGCCACAGCTTTAAAAGTGAGAGAGCATTTAACTAATTACAAAAGCAACTAGCTATTTCTGCCATGAGAAAGATCCTGCAGCCAGGTAAAGTATCTATGGCCAAGCAGGCCCAGCTATGGAGACAGAAAGTCTATGTAACAGCAGCTTAAAAGATGCCTCATCCAGTAAACATTAATTGCTATGTTATCTTCTATGTTTTGCTATTGCGATTGGTTTTGCTATGTTATAGATTATGTTACAGCACCAACAATGCTTGTTCTTAATTTTGAGGCTTTATGGCATCTCATTAACTTCTAATATGTCCTTAATTCACATTCTAGTTCTTTCATCCAAATTTCAATGAAATGCTTTCTCTGGACAGTCCCATTTTTTTCTCTAGCCAATTGCTTAGAACATGTAAATTTTTTCTTTTTTGCATTACTTTAGTTTAAAGGTATTTAGTCATAGCAATAGCAATACTTTGCAGTATTGGTACTCCACAGTACTCTTCAGTAATCATGTTATTATTTTTCTTGTTACTCTTTCAATTTTCAGTATTTTTCAATATGATTACAAGTATAGAGTACCTGTGGGCACTAGGAACTTTTAGTATATGTCTTTCTAAAAATTTTCTCTCTTGTTATAGTAAACTTTTTTTTTATATACATTTTATATCCTAAGTATATCTATTACACTACGTTAATTTTTGTCACACTAACTGGTCCTAAAAGTCAGTTCACGTAGGCTAGGTCCAAACTGAGTATAACTCTATCAATGAAAGGTGGTCTAACAAAATACCAGACATAAATAATTCTATGACTATTTTCCTCATTCTGACTGAACGACTGTGCTGGTGATCTTTTGCCTTCTAAAGGGCCTCCTAAAAAGCCATGTACACACATTCACAAGTGATTCCTAAATGTTGTCTGGCAACTATTTTTTTACATTTATATGAAATTAGAAATTAGTTGTTGTAAGGGTTTGAGGAAAAAAATATGGACTGTTGTGGAAAGAATAGTCCTATATTTTAGAAATCCAAACATTTTCTCACAAAGTACTGTAAAAGCCCATCCTGTCTTGAGCCTAGTAATCATTCCAGAATGTGATTATGACAAAATAAAAAATTGGGAAAAAGTCACAAATCTCCATTCATAAAGAAAATAGCTTATGCTGTGCTGGGGGCTGAGTGGGTAGAAAATGATTTATGCTCTTGTCTGGTTTTATTATAATAAAAAAGTTGTTTAAAACAGGCTTTTGTAGACAGAGCCTTAAAAATAACTCAGTCCATGCAATCCACCCAACAGTATCACTACTAGTGGAACATTAGAAATTTTAGATAAACTAAAATTAAAGCTTCACATTTTTGGCAGTGCATGCTAGTTGCAGATAGCAAAGGTTATTTTGGTGTCTGATGTGGTGAGGAAATCAACTGACTCAAACGTATTTTAATTCAGGAGAAAGAAGAAAGGAGTTAAGTAGGAAACAAGATAGGACAGGACACAAGAAGTAAAGGACCGGGCTAAGAATAATTTTGAGAAGAAACTGAGTAGAACATTATACATTTAGGACGAAGACATAGACTTGCAAAAGAAGTGGAAGAAAGTCTTACTATGTAGAGTGGTGCTGAAGATAATGCAAGAAGCTGGGATTTGGGTAGCTTGATCTTGTTCCTTTGTGTTCCATAGTTGAATTTTTATTCATTCAGGCTCTGCATGTGATCAATATAAGTATTCTAGGCCTCAGACATAAGTGATCTACTTGTTGGTAAAGCCACTAGCTAGGTACTCTTCTGCAGTAATCTTTTGTGGTGCAGTTTGAGAAAGAAGGGATGCCTTTGGATAAATGAGTGCTCAGTAGCAGGATGCCATGCCTTGAAGAGAACAAACAAGATAAGAAAAATAAATTGATGCAGGAAAAGAAGAGGAGCAGAAAAGACAGTGCTAAGAAGAAAAAAAAAAAATACAAGAAAATATATTAAGAAGAAATATTAAAAATATGAAATACTAAAAATACTCCTCTAGCTAATGATCAGCTTCCAGGAAGTCAACAAGAGGTTTTGTTTGTTGTGAACAGTTAGAAGCTCTTATAAAACATTTGCATTCTTATTGTGAAGAAAGTGTCAGTTCCAAAGCAATGCTTTTGTCATCTACCAATGTACAGAACACTTCTTTAAATAGAAAAGCCAGTCCAAGAAAAAGTTTGAATTTCATGTGCAGGTAGGATGTAAAAGAGGATTTGCACATAACCCTCGAGTCTCCTTTGCTTTGGCATAAGCACAGAACTTGTGCCAGCTTATCCTAATCTTTTTGTTGTGCCAATTAAATACGTGTCTTATTTAATTGTTGAGTTTAGTTATTAGAGAATTTAAACAGCATAGCTGAAAGAAAGATAAGCTAACTGCACCCAACTTGTCCCACAGGGTTAATAGATCCTTTATTCAGGAGCTGAGGTATAAGGTGAGCATATAGGCAACATTAGGGTCAATTTATTTAAGTCCCTCACTAGGATAGCTTTATGAAATAAACATTTTGATTAGATTGTCTATTGGGGGAAAATTTGTGTGTTTCATAAAAATATCTTGATTTTTATAAACTAAGCACAGAGGTAATTCTTTTCCTTTAGGGATCCTGAGAACAGTAGCTATACAATACTGCAACATATATTTGTATGGAACAAAACAAATTAACCTTATCCATTCAGTTTCTGGAAGACAAAACAAGTAGTTCACATTTTAAGTAATTTAAAATTATAAAACTTTAAAATACATGTGAGTGTGTGTATATATATGTGCACAGACAGATCTCACAAAATGACAGTTAAACTTCCAGTCTGGTATTTTTAAATGGTTAACAATGTGCTCTTCTCAACCTGGTCTCTGAATTATGGAACACTTATTATGATGTAGTGTTTCATGCCTTTGTGTCTAAAGTAATCTATCTTTTTTTAAGGGGCACTGTGAAGGACAACACTTTGACAAGTACACCTGTGCCAGCAATTTTTCTGAATTAAAATTGAAGGCACACAGCAGATCTCTCTGTGCTACCCCACTCTGGCCCCTGCCCAAATAACAGAGCACTAGCCTCATGGCTGGCTGCTGGGTCTATTGCCCAACAGGTCCATTTGCTTGGATTCCCTGGGCTTCTCATTGCTGCCTGAGGCTATGCAACAAAACCACAGAAGACCTGAGCAGTCAACACCTGTAGGACCTGGCCCTGCTTCCCTTGGTGTGTGAGCATAGCTGAGACCTTGCAGAGAAGGAGGTTGGGGGTACTCACTATTGATTTAGTTCATTAGCTCTCCACTCCTGCAGTAACAAAAAACTTCTATCTGCAATAATCCTAACAGGTTGCTCATTTTATTCCTGGGAAGGTTCAATTCTTGTGCTTTATTGCATCGTATAAAAAACTTCAAACAGCACAACTGAAAAACAATTTTTGCTTCAATATTCTTACAGGTTGCTTTTAGCAAGCAGTGGTACTCAACTATTAAGAAGCCTTGGTAGCTCTCAACAATGTAGAATTCGCAGTTATCCAAGCAGGAAAGGAAGGAAAGCTGTATTTCAGATGATTTTCTCTTCACGTAGCCTTGCAAAGCACTTAATAGGTGCAGGAAATCCCAGACATTCCAGTAACAGGGAAATACAGCTTGTATACTGGTTCACAAAGTTTTTGGGTCTAAGGCTTTTAAGTCTGAGTGCTGTGTTATTCTGTACTGTGTTATACCTTTCTTGCCTCTACAAAACAAGTTTCAAATAAAAAAAAAAAACACAACAGATTTTTCTGTATATCTTGCATTTGCTGGGCCAACCTTTTGCCTCCATACTGCACTGAGTCCTGCAAGGGTAAGTGCAAAGTTTGCCTTACTGTGCTTTCTGTTTTCAAAGGCTGGCACAAAATTACAGAACAATGCTAATGCCATTCAGGATGGTTCAACTCTCTTTCCAAATGTATCAAATTCTCCTCTCCAGCAGCAAAACATTGCACTTTCGTGACTTTCCTATGATTGATGCTTTAGGAAATGAATGTGTCAGAATTGCAATGGAGACAGCTCATACTCCCTCACCTGGCCTGGTTCCTTCATTTTGAACTGAGTAAATTTCAAGCTAGTGGCCATGAAGACTAACCAGCCATTGAAGTTGTGTTATCTAGGGAATTTTCACTGCAGACCAAACAGGCTCTGTCACATTTGACTTCTGATTTTAGAGTGCATTTTTAAGTATTAAATACATGTACTGTAAAGGTATTCCATATCTAAAAGCAGGTATGTTTTCACTCCTTTTTTCTCAGATGTGGATCTGAAGTTCATTTCCCACATGGGATATAATTAAAAGCTGACTTCAAGCATCCAAATATCTAAAAAGCAGAGGACATTCTTCTTTTGGAATTTTCCTGCAGAACATAAAAACATTGGCCTTATGCTACGAAAAAAAAAGTATCTAATGAAATATGGAAGCATGAGAGACTATGGCTCCCATGAATGTATAAAATCCTAAGAAAATATATGACTAAGGCATAAGCAAATATCATATTTGATCATCAAATACTCAGCGTATAAATTGATATAACTAATGCACAGTTTTTGTTGTTTTGACCACAGATAGCCAAAGATGTCAGAAGTTAGAGTAATAATCTATTAATTCAAAGACAAAAATTCAGAGATGAATATCAAATTTATGAAGAGTAAACTTTTAGTATGGGGTAATAAAAAACTAATGTATGAGGTAAAAGGTAGAAGTACACTCATAAAAATAAAATTTGATGGAAAGCAATAATGCATTTACAGCAGCTGGGAAAACAGAACATCTTCTCATCTTTATAAAAAAATAAGTGAGACACTGAGGATTTTCAAGGCGTCAGAATGACTGTATTGCCTTCAAATTAAGTCAGTTACTCCACTTAACTACAGCATTGGGTCACCTGTTCATATGTGTCTTTTTAACTGCAGCCTGATATTTTCAATTTTTCTGGCAAATAAACAATAACATGAGAAGATGAAATGTATACTATAGAGTGGTGGGAAATAAAGCAAGAAGAAAAAAAAAATTACAAGAAATGATGAACTAATTGACTCATTGAGTAAATAAAAGCAGACAGAAAATCAGCAAAACCAAATTCAATATCCCTACAGTTTAGCTGTAGCCAACTTGAAAAAAATAATCAAAGGATCCATTCAGATTTAACTATTTAAATAGAAAAAGAAAAAACAAGACTATTTAATATTAAACCTTATTTCTCCCACATCTTGACTTCTCTATCATCACTTCCTGCAAGTAGAGTTTATGACTCTGTCCTGTGCTTTTTAGAGAAGAAATGAAGAACTGTACAGGCAAAATCACATTCTGATGGATGTATTATGTGCTGAGAGAATGTGATGACTTATGCTTGTACCTGTCATTATCTTGATGTACTGCATCTTTAGTAGGGAGAAAACTTCTTTACTGTGAAATCAAATATATTCCTAGGAAAATAATGAAGTCAGAAAGGGAGAAATTGAAAATAGAGTCTAACTTGCAAATATCATGTAAAACATGAACTAGCAGCTAAGCCAAACTCAAATACAAATGTTTTCAGCAGCTATGATTTTCAGACCTTTAAGGGGCATGCTCAGAATGGAGTTTAGTCTTCAGCTTTTTTCCTAGGCCAACAGAAAAAATTTCTTATTTGAAACTCATCTTAAGCTCTACCCACAAAATCTAATATTGTCTTCTCATGCATGTGTATAAAATATTAAGGTTTGGAAAATTGTCATTATATCAAAAAGAGCAAAGAACACTTCACACTATCAAGCACTGCCTCCCATTTTCATTATGTTCCTTTTTGCAGGAATTCATTACAGAATAAACGTGACCGTGTCATAGTAAATCTTGAGGAGTTCAAAGTTAGGCTGCTCCGTAATTGTTATGATTTGGCTTCTAACTGCGGCCTGACTTCAGCATTTAGGAATAGATAGCTAAAAGCTAAGACTTCTTGCCTTGCATTTAACATACAGTGAATGCTAACAATTAATAAACCAAATAATTCACTAAATGGAACAAAAAAAAATAGTGTATTATTAAAGATATCCTAATTTTCTTAAGTATCTGGAAGTGGCTATAAGCACACCAAAGATAAGACAATTCATTGTAACTCAAAACAGACACCTAAACACCTCCTATTTTATACAGCTCTGTACAAAGGCTTTCTGCCACTGCTGAAGTGAAAATTTATTTCTAAAATAGGTCTGTTCTCTAAGAATATAATTGTATATATTCAGTGCTTTGCTATTTAGAAATTGTTAATTTCCTACAGGCTGGAGTAAATATTGGTTTTACAGAACTTTGACTCTTGCCTGTCTTATCCTAAAACACAAGTAATGGTGAGTAGAGAGGGTAATATATCACTTAAGTGTGAACTGAGATGTTTTAATGACTTTTTAGACATAAGTGCTGCAGTAAGACTATCATTTATACAGAAGATGTTTCTGCATTGCTCGTGGCGACTTGTCAGAATGCCAGTCAAGTGTAGCACAAAGCCAGTTACAGAGCAGCTTCTGACAACTCTGGGGCTTTTTTTTCCTCCTATTGCTAGGAGTACCAGCTAAAACTGAGTGACAAAAGCAGCAAAAGTTGATCAAGTCAATCAAGATAAATCAAAGGATGGTAAATAAAATAATAGATTCAGTTATCACTGAAGATTTACCTAAAGCTAAACTACAACATCTTGGTAGGACAATGTATTAACTTCTATTTGAGAAGAACAAAGACTTCAATGAAAATGGTGTGTTTTTCTCCATGACAACCCTTGCCACCACCCATTAAAATATTATTGCATTTCTAATGGTTTCTCATTATTACATCTTGGAAAAGGAAATGTACTCTTTCCCATTTGGTTGTTTTATGGAACTCTGTTAAGAATATTTGACAAAACCAGATATGTGACAGTCAAGTTATTTGAAGCTTGACACTATCTTTGTCTGCTAATAATTAAAAGTTAACTTTCAGAGGTGTCTGTAATGAACGAATGAAAAATGAAAATAATAATTTGTTTCCAACTATCTTTTCATGCAAAATAGGTAAATAAATTCCAGACAATCATAATTCAGAGGTTCATTTAATAGTCACTAGAAAGAGTTGGAAGTTGAGAGAACTTTTCTATTATTTCTTCCGTACTACCAAACTCTAAATATATTTTCAAAATTTCTGGAGATACCGGCTTTGTCTGCCTGATCACAATAGCATCTTGAAGCATATCCCCAACAAAGTGTTACCTCAGTACCATGAGATATAAAGGCCTTTGAAATAGTTTCCAACCCAACTGCATTTTCTAAATGTTACATATTGTACTGGTCATAAGGAAAAGATGCTGGTAAATGTGAAAACATGGCTATTTCTTTCACAATGACAATGGTTTTTCATATCTTGGTTTTAGAATCCTACCAATACTCAGTAAAGGATTTAATTACAGGTATCACTATTAAAACTAAAACATTGAAATCATCATTGCAGTTCAGTTACTTTCTTTGGAGGAAGGTGCTGACCTTTCAGAAAAACATAAAACTAGTTTAAAGTTTGCAGTTCAATAACAATAACATACAAAAACTGTCTGTATGCAGAACAGTATGCACTTACAGGTTAGGTAGCATGAGCATGTCATTTTAGAAACCCTGCATGGTCTAATTTTTTCCCCAATGTATCTGAGGTTTTTTGCCTCTATTCATTGCACAAAATTTTATTCCAATTCCTATTTTAAACACAAGGTAGGCAAGAACAGCTTATTTAGTCAAAGAGATTTGTGCAGCGCTGAGAGTTTTTATATAACAACTGTCTTAAGATAGAGTTCACAAAACCTGAAATGGTTATCTGAGGATAATAGAGACATACATTTAAGAGGAAAAATAAATGCTCCACTAAGAGAAAATAGCATTGCTTTCAGAGATGCTGAAAAAGAATCCAAACTCTTGTGCTTTATTTTTTTATTATCCCTTTTTTTCCTCCAGGGAAGATGGTTATCCTAAATCATTATCACTCTTCTCTGTAGCTTTATCCTACAGACATCATTCTGTGTGGACAAAAGATTGAAAGACTGTGTGTAAAGATGAATGTAAGTATTGAGGTCAGGAGAAAATTTTGCTGTCTAGGTAAGAGCATTTTGAGAGGAAATTCTGTTAACAAAGATGAATGAATACACAGTGTTTGTTGTGCAGAGTTCTCCCCTCATGCAGATCTTCTGTGTTTCATGCATGACTTTACTGATCCCTTTTTATTCAGTCTGAAGCCTATTCTTATTTGCAAACTAGTGAGGTGGTTAGGTAAGCTCTGCAGTCAGGACAGAGGGCTTGCAAGACATCCTGCTAATTACATCTTCCAAGCTTGGCTCAGTTTCCCTCTTTCCCAGACACTGCTCATTCCAGCAGAAAAGGGCAGTAATACCGAAAATAATTCTCCCCAGATTAAGTAGTTCTATCACTAGAAAATGACAAGGAATGACCTATGTATCAGTATTTAAAATTATTTAGTATTTTTAAGATTTAAACATAGCTTCTAGCTGCTAGAAATTATACATTGTTTCAGATCCTGCATAGAGAAATATTTTAATCCAAACAATAGAAATGTTTGGATAGCTATGATGTTTTAGGAGACCATGAAAATAATAACAAAGGATAGAAATGATTGTCCTTGCTGTTGACTCTCCATTTAAAAAGAAAGATTATAAAGATCTACCAGAAACAAAAATTAACTTCAAAGGTTACTTGCTTGAAATAGATTTCTGATATAGTGTGTTACCTCGTGTAGAAAAAAAATAAAAATCTATCTATTCAGAGGAAGTAACATGCTGAGTCTATTGAAAATGAACAAAGCCAATCTTAAAAAAAAAAAAAAAAAAGGAAGCCAAAATAATCTAGCTCTATCATATTAAAAGGCAGGAAGGCAGAATCTATACTGGTTTTGATTCGGGGATAGCAAAATCAGAGAAGGACTTCAAGAAAATATTATGAACTGCTTTGTTTGGGGATATTTTTTGGTCTTGCAAACAATGCTCAAACATCTCTAAATCCAGATTATCAGTGTTACAATCTGAATGCTCCTGTAGTACCAGAGAGTTCCAATAATTGACTTTAAACCAAATTATTTCATTAAAATCAGGCTGTCGCATAACATGGGGTTTTCACACAGGCTGAGAAGAGAGAAGAAATCTAAAAGAATTCTAAACACACTTGCCTCAGAGGGACCTTTGGTGGGGGTTGACATTGAGGTCATTGGCAGGGTCATCCCCTCATTGGCAAGGACATGTTCTTGCTGTTTGCATTCACAGTGGTCCCCAAGCACAGAAATTTGCGGAGCTCACTGCCTGCTGCAGAGCAGACTGTTCTCTGATGGAGAGTAAGGGTTGTTGTTGTCATTCAGTTGCTTATAAATTGATTGCTCAATGATTTGAGAAGGGAAGTGGAAGCAATAAATCTATAATTAATCATCTATTTTTTTTTTCCATTGGTGCAGTTTCCTTTGGGAGGGTAAAATTCCTGAAATATCACACCCTAATAATTTCTTCAGGAATAATTGACAAATGGTCTTGATTATTAGTCAAGTACTCCAGGATGAATTTTATTATTCTTTGCACACTTGAACCTCTCTAACTTATCCTATCCTAAGTCACCCTCCATACATTTTGTAGGACTGTGCCCTACATACTGTTTTCCAATAAATAAATAGGTACTTAGTCCCGCATTGCTGTTATCCTTTGGTTGCTGCTGCTGCCTGATCAAAAATCTTATCTACAGCTTCTTTTTCATAAGGACATTTCTTTTGTTCTTTCTCCTTTTATCTTCACCCAGAGAAATGCAACAAATTTCCCTCTCACCTCTTTCTCAACTTCAGAGAGTGACTTCAAAGCATTCTTGATCTACAGTGTAATATTGTTTTCCTTTTTTCCTGTTTGTGCTTCCTGAATAAACTATTTCTATTTTACCAGCCTTCCAATTCTATTGATTTGTTTCACCAACTTTCTGTGATGTTGAATAACCAAGTTTCTTGGTTGTAAAGCAACATTTTAGATCCTTTCTCTTCAGTTTCTCTATTGTTTTGAGTTGATGTGTAAGTTATATGTTTAAACTGACTCTTCTTGTTTTAAAGGCAGCAGAAGAAAATATCTTCATACCTCAATATAAGATCAGTGTCACAGAGTAAGCCATATCACTTCCATGATGCTGAATGATCCCTGATATTGGAATGCAACATTAGGAAACTTGGCATGACCAAGCTAGCTTTCTTGAATGTTCACACTAAGAAAGCAGCCTTCTTCTCAGAGATAATGTTTCAGGCTGACAGGTGATTGTCTTGTTTTTTAGCAGGATGATTATGAATACTGCTATTGTTGCCTTTAGATGGTGATTTTGACTGCCTTAGCTTTAGGGAAATCTCATTATTACATGCTCCTTAATTTTGCAGACTCACAGTGGTGTGATAATTTTTGGGCACCAGGTGGAGGAAATTATGGGGCATGTTCTTGTACATCTGACAGTTTCACCATAGTACTTTCAAGCCAGCTGATCTCTACCATCTTGTTTACTCATTTCTGCTTATTTCTTGGGTCTTGTCATTCTTCTTAGTGAAATGATCAACTCAAACAGTTCAGTTTATCTTCCTGAGAGAATCCTAGTGCAAAAATTTAAACATTCAGAATGTCCTACCTGAATTCCTTCTGTTGGTTAGTTCACCAAAATCTGATGAAGTTCAATATTGGTTTCCCTGAGCATGGTATTCACTCAGCCAGTAACAATGCTGGAAATTCTTTATACTCAAAATCCTGTTACAGTCAAAAGGGAACATGCCATACATATGAAGCTATGGATTAATTGATAAAGTAACGGAAATCTTGATAGTCTAATAAAAATATATCAAACAGTTATTTGTCATTAGGCCAGTTAACAGCACTACTAGCATGTGTACTAGCTTCATTAAGATTAATATCCCTAAAACAGTTACACAAGAAATCCTCCAAATATCTACTCCTTTTCTTGAGTATTGTGCTTAGTCTTGCCATGTCCCTGTGGGTACTAACATCAATAGAGACCACCTTCCTGAAAGAGAGACACCGTGGGTGACACAGTGAGCAGTTATCATCCCAAATTCTTCACAATGATACATACAACATTTATAGGTGGGATCCCTTTCTCCTCAGCCCCAAAGTCCACTAGGAACTACTTTTACATATTGTCTTGTCACAGTGTCTCTCCTTCTCACTTCTTCCCAAGCAAAGTTAGTTAGCCACATGCTACAGTTTCACCGGTGCAGTTGCCCCAGAGGGACTGTTTGTCCCCCAGTGACTACATGCACCCTGCAGTGGCTACTCTTCCCCCAGCACTCTGCCCCAGGCACCCCCAGGCAATTGCTGCCATGGCTAAATCCACCTGCTGACATGGCAGGCAGACAAGTCTTGAGACCTTGTGCTACCAGCTCTGAACCAAGCTTGTGCTTACTAGTAATGATAAAGAACTTATTTATCGTGCTTTTTATTACTCATTGCAGTTTGCTAATAAAGATATCTGATCAGAGCACTGGAAATCTGCTTTCCTGTTTTTCATCTGCTAAAAGTTACCCAAACAATTCCTGCTTGAGCACATCACGGAAGAGTGTGCTTCAATCTAAATGCTGCATCTAGTATGTTCTCTCGTTAAAGTAGTTTTGATGCTTTCATTGAGTATTGCTGTTTATAATGATGGATCTCAGTCTACTGTCCTTACCTAGATGCCTAAGCCAAACCTTAAAGATTACAAATCATATCCAAACTGACAGTGAATTTAAGGAAAGTTACATTTGTAAGATGTTTGTGAGATCAGGATCAAATTTTTCCAAGGAGCAATGACTCAAAATTTAGGGGTATAATATTATGGTAATTGAAAACTGATACTATTGTCTGAAGTCTTTAGTCCAATATAATGAATAAGTGAGTGTTCTTAACCCTCTCACTAAAATAATAAGTGCAAAGGATGTCAAACATTTTACTAGAACAGATCTTTAATCGTCTGTTTTGGTGATTTCACAGGCTGTGGTTTTTGTGAGAAGTTTTATTACAGCTTCTAACTTTTATAAAATACGAGTTTGAAAGTTTTATTAGTAATTGAAAGTGAAGAGTCAGGACACAGATGTGTATGCACAACTCAATTGAAACTCAAGTGCATCTCAGTTTCTTCTAACACACTTAATACCTTAAATCTAAATTATATATATATATATATATATATATATATATATATATATATATATTTAGGCCTAAATGCAAAACTGCTTAAACACATTTCAATGGCAATTTTTGGTGCCAGAATAAAACCAGAAAGACTATCACGCCTCTACCAGATGGAGATAACCATCAAATGGTTTAAATATTTATAATTAATTGCATGTAAAATATATGTGTATTTTAGAAAACAGTAGTTAGACAATGCAGTTTCATTTAAAAGTGTATAAGGCAGAGGTTCAGTTTTATGATTGCTCTTTAACTAATTGTTTTCATATCATGCTGCTTTTCTAGGTTGTATGCTCTTTAAAAAAACCTTAAAAGATGAATTTACATCTATAAATAATGTCGTTTACTTCAGGCTGATTCTTTACAGGTCTTACTTTCAAGAAGTTTTAGTTAGGTAAGTAACACAAGCTTATGTGTAACTACCTGCAAGATCAAGGATCGATAAAACTATATGTAAATCCTAGATTGCCTTGTGGCAAAGGCATGCATCCCTCTTTCTTTATAGCAAAAACAATTTTTAAAAAATCAAACATTATAGAATCATAGAATGGTTGAATGGTTTGAGCTGGAAAGGACCTTAAAGATCATCTAGCTGCAACCCCTCTGCCATGGGCAGGGACACCTTCTACAGGATCTGGTTGCTCAAAGCCTCATCCAACCTGGCCTTGAACACTTACATCTTAAGGAGATATAAGAAAACCATGTATAATCCATGCTTTTGATATGATATCCAAAACCACCACTTCCCAGGTGTGCTTCTGATTGCCTTGAAAGGTTGCTGGGGTTTTTGTTTGTTTGTTTGTTTCTGTTCTGTTTTTTTTTTTTTTTTTCTCATTCTACACACAGTCCAGTTGGGACGGTTAGCCATCTCTTTTCCTGTCTTAACCACATGGGAAAGCAGATGGAGGTCCAGCGAGGCCCTGGACCATGAGTAGAACCAGAGCATATTTGTCACAAGCCCTCATGCATACTTCTCTCTAAATGTCACTGCAATAACTCCTTTTAAGAATGCTGGAAGAAAATGTCATCATGGCTATAGCACTTGCCCAAGGGCTTATGCTCACCTGAGCTGGAATAGGTTTGAGCTCACATTTCTCAAAACTGGTCAGTACAGTCCTTGCAGGTTCTTAGTTGCAGAGGTCCACTGACCAGACTTGAGAGTTACACAAGTTAGAAATGAATTGTGATTTTCTTCCTTCAGTTCTTCCAGTTCTCCAGTTCTCCTCTCTTGTGCTGGATGTGTTTATGCTACTGTCCTCCCCATTAAAAGATGAAGGGGATCCCCTACTGCTTATCTTGTTCTCTTTGTCTTGCCAGTCACCCTTGTGTATTTGGAAGGATGTCTCTTGTGCTTATCTTGTTGTCTGTCTGGCAGCTTTAGTTGCCTGGATACCTTATATGTGCAACTAAATGGAGCTTTGTTTGCCTTTTTGGTGATTATGTTACCCACATATTTAAGTAAAATTGTGTCTGGCTATGCCATCACAGTGTTATAAATATGTACTGCTGTTAAATACAGCATTTAATAATTTAATAGTTTAATAGTTATACTATAGCTAATGTTAATTATATCCTGATTAGTCCATTTATAATTTATCGGTGTCACAGGCCTGCATTTGCTACAATCTCCTTATTTGTCTCGAGTTAATTATTTTCACTTAATGTTTTTCAGTCTACTGTGAAAAAATATGGCACAAATCTTTCAGAATGAGAGAACTTTTAATGGAGGGAGATCTCTACTTTCTGACTGTCTGCAGAGATGGCTCAGTATCTTTTACCCAATGAGCTGGCCATGGCAAAACAGCTTTGCCTTTGCTGCCATTAGGTACAGTGTGACACTTGAAGACAAAGATGCCATTTCCCTTTTACTAAGTGGTTGTATCACTGTCTATATGGAAGGAAGTATTAAGTTCCCTCTAGGACTGGCATGTTGGATGTTAATGCCTCTAAGCTGGAGTGGTTTACTTCTTTCTTTAATCAAACAGCCAAGAGAAAATATAATTATATATTACAAGTCTGAATGGCAAATTAATCAAAGCTCTTTAAAGTTCTTATTTTGCAGCTGGAATGTTGCCTACTCTAGCTTAAAAGCATTTTGCCAAGTACTTAAGGTGCTCAAAATTTACAAACCAGGAAGGATGCACATTTTCTTGGCAAATGTCCTCTGGATCTACTTCAGCTAGCCTTCTCTTAACTGTCACTCCACAGTAACAGTGCTTTGATAATTCTCAAAGTATATATTTTGCTAGAGAAAAAGAAATGTAGTCAGTTATTTCTGGTTCCAGATGGATTTCCTACTTAAGTATTCTGAGCTGTTAAATAGTAGTGAATAGTGAAGCTTATCTTAAGCAAGGACTTGAAAATTGAAAAGTAAATCAAAGTTTACTTCAGTTTTATAAATGGCTACTTAGTGAGAACCAGGAAAAAGCACATTTTGTAAATATTACTCAGTTGTTGAAGTGCAGCTTTCTCACACCTCTGTGATCATGGCACACAGACTGCCTAAAGAACAAGCTGTTGTGTGGCTGTTGATCATGTATATTTTTTGATAACCCTAAAGCATTTATATGAACTAGTTTACTCCAACAGAATTTCTATCTTGGGAAAGAATGTGTGGCTCTGAGGAGACTCTTTTTAACACCAGCCCTGAGTGACATTTTTGCCAAAGCAAACAAAGTGAATGTCAGCAAAGTAATTCAATCTGGGAACAACCCACTCTCTGGTTCTTCACTGACCCAGCTCCTGTGTTAAGGTGGGAAAGTGAGTGTGTCTGCCCTGGAAAGGGGAAGCCTGCATGGAGGTTGTGGCCACAGTTAAAAAATTCTCAATAGCTAAAACCTGTCTTGGAGATCTACATGTTACTGCCTGCAGAGTGAGAAAGCAGCAGTGTACTCCCTCTCCCTCTGCTCCTCATTACATTCAGAGTTCAGGATAAAAGACAGAATCTATTGACCACAAAACTTTTCAGATGGCTTGTTACAATCAATCCCTTCTTCATGTTGGTATTGATCTATTACTTGGTTTGTCTGTCTGTATGCAGGGACAGACAGAAGAAACTAATAGCAAATCCAAACTAGATTATTATTAATTTGAATTAAATAAATGTGATTCCTGCTTTCACTATACTTTAAGAAAATAATATATAGAGAGAATTTGAAAATTCGAAATCTATTATGTCAAGCAGTTTGTTTAGTGAACATTACATGGCTACCTCAGATTTTTTCCTGGTTTTGGCTCTCACTGTGCAGGAAAAAGCAGAAAATTCATAGAAAGGATGCATTAGTAATTTTATTTTATTAAAAACATATAATTTAGCAGGGGCCAGCAACTTGCAAAGGCTAACAACAAAGTACTATAATCTAAAAAATCAGGGCAATTATTAGGCTAATGCTATTAAAATGAAAATTTAGATCAAAAATGCCCTTAACATTCATCAGTAAAACAAGATTTGGGCAACATAACTTCTATTAGTCTCAAGCAAAAATTTTATTGAAACAAATATTTCAGATAAATGAGATTCATACAAATGCATGAGGTCAAATTGAACTCAATAGGGACCCTATTGCATTACAAATCTCATATCTCATGCTGGGTTAGCAAGAAAGGATGGGACATAAACAACATACATTAACTTTTTTTCAGAAAAACAGAACCTTCTCTGCTTATTTCAAGAAGAAAGAAGTCAACAAGGAGAAACATCCATAAAATTCCCAAATAACCAAATGCTCTATAGTCACTCACCATATAGCATGTGGACGAAAGTGGGAGGGTGGGGGAAGTGCAGCTGAATGGAAATATGGAAATGTCACCTGTGCATAAATATTTTCAACTATTTGGAGACAAGGCGTTTCCTCAGTTTTGGCAATATTAAAAAAAAGAAAAAAAAACAATAAAAAAAGAAAATAAAGCCTAGCAACCTCTGCAGATCAAATGAAATTCATACTATCCAGTTTAAATTCTTATCGGTTCTGCAAAAAAACAATGATAACAGAAACGATATTATACTTCCAGTAATACATACACAGGGGTATTGATATCTCTGCTCACTGTACCTTTGATAATCAAACCTCAGATGCAGACATGAGTTTTTCACAGCTAAAATTCAGCACACACACACAGCCAGTCACACACTACAAGGGATCTTCTGAATTGAGGTAGATACAAAGCACAAATACCACATGACCTCCATGTGGTAATAAAAGCGTCGTTTCATTCCTGTGGTGGTGAGAAACCAATGGCCAGCACAGACTGGCTGTAAACTCATGGAAACACAATGATTACAGAAAGAATTCAAAGAGTATAGCATTCTAGAAAGCAATCAGAAACTCAAGAAAAGAGAAAAACATACAACATGTAATTATTACAAAAGAGTATTGGCCCTTTTCAAAGCAAGTGGCCCATTGGAAGAAATCAAGAAATTATACTTTCTGCTGCATTAACAACAAAGCCTGAACCAACCAAGATATGAACTGGAATCAACTGCTATCATTGGTGTCCAGCTTCACAAGGAATTGGCAACATGTAATATGGAAAGTGACTTGCATGAAAGACAGTATTTGTAGCCATTAAGAGAAAGCAGAACTTGGAAAGGTTAATAGACGGTAGGGATTACTTTTTCCAAATATTTGTCTATTTTTTACAGCCTAGGAAATTCTGAAGTGCTTCTGGAATGAAATATTATTTATAAATAGTTTTATGCTTTGAGTGGCTAATGGCAGAAAAAACCCCATGGTCATATCATACCAGGGCCCAAAAAATGGTAATCACCACATAATATCAAGAATAGGAAGAAAACCAGGTTCATTTCTGCAGCCATGTGAACTACAGAAACTGTAATTCCGTGGAGCTTTGTCTTATCAGGGTTAAGAAACAGTATTTAAACCTGTGAGACTTAGCAAAAATTCAGGATCTTTCTTTAGATGGATTGTGTCATATCCTACTGTCACAGGTGCAGTAAAACAGAAGATCAAGACATGAGAAAGGTTCCATAAAGAAAACAGGTGACTTATCCTTTTCTCATTTTGTGATCCCCTTTTAGGACATGTCTGTGGGAAATGGCAATATGGACCCAGTACACTCTCTCTGCTAGCCTGCTCAATTACATACTCATTTCAGTGAGACTACAATGCTTCACAGATGCATTGCACAATGCTTGCTGCAGTTCTACAACAAAGAAAACAAGGCACATTAAACTTTGCTCTTTAACCTCCTTTTTTTTCTACTCAACTAGAACATACAGCATTTGGAAAAAATAATTTTGCCTAGAGTGAAAACTGATGGAACAGGACAACAAACCTTTTGTGCAGTGCTTGCAAATCTGGCACAATGCCTAGCTTTGCTTTCTGTACTACATTTGTCACTGCAAAGACATATTCTACTACTGAGGTGAAACAAATCTAGCTC
Organism: Caprimulgus europaeus; assembly: GCA_907165065.1. The sequence goes on from OU015525.1 coordinate 76,952,633, forward strand.
TCCATATCACCTTTTGCGATCTCATTGAAATAAACACAATGCCTTCTTCCACAAAAATTAGATTAATTGTTTTAGTCAAGCAGTACAATGTAGTATTTCTGTAATGAAAATTATCTTATTCTACTCATCAAAAATATAGCTACGGTAGGGAAATAGTCCTTTCATTATTTACTTAACACCAAATACATTCATTTGTGTCTTTCATTTATCTGTTGTACTCTACTAATGAATAACCAATTAAACTGAATAACTCATTCTCTAATTGCAGTTTTAAAAAAAGGAAGTCATCACTCAGGTATACTATCAGAATTAACCTTCTGTGGTTAATTTAAACATAAGCAGTACAAATAATCTCACTTGAAGCAGCTGGACAGCTCAGAAACATTCATTCTGTTTACACTTGCGTTACAAATATGCAGATGTACATGTTTATCTCAGGTTCTCCTGCAATCAAATTGGGAACTTGTAGGTCTCTCACATTTTACGATTACATTTCTCTTCCATTTCTTCAATCAACAACAAAGGGCAATAAATATACTGACCTTGCATATACACGCACACACAAAATTACCTTTAACCTAAGAGAGAAATTTATTTTTAAATAAAAAGATTTATTTTGGTTAAAGCATTATTAAAATTGTAGAAGCAAAACTAGATTTTTTTTTCTAGAAACATAAAGTATCAGATTGTATTCCACCTCCTACACAGTTAAGCTTGTTCTTAGTCTAGATCATTACACAGTAAAGGTCCTGGACCTCATGGTTTGGATTTATATTCAAAACAAAAGCTCTAATGGCTCAATTTGTGAATAAACCAAGGGACTGCTACTGGTCTTCTATATCAAGTCAGTTTATGAAGATAAATTTTTTAGGCTAAAGTAAGATCGCAGGAAGGTCCAAGGCAAGCACTAATTTAAATTATTCACTGGATGAATTACAAAGGGGGTCTGGGAGTAGGGGGAAAGGCTGAGGCTCTCTCTCCAAGTAAACAGTTTAGTAAGTAAGATACAGTGATGTAGGGTTTTAGCTTCCCTGAGCATAAACTTCTCATCTCTGTCTGGCCTGATAAGTGAGATTCTCCACTGTGGAAGAGCAGAGATTTAGCAGGAGCAGAGGAATTCTCTGATGCAGGTTGCCAGCCACACACCCACTTCACCAGCAGAAGAGGGGGGAGGCATGCTTCTGAAATCAAATAAAAGGGTGTTGAGGGGGGATGGCAGTTAAATCACTTCTGTTAGCTCAGCACTGACATATGCTGACTTCAAGTGCTTGCAGAACTGTTGTGCAGTATGTCAAAATGGTTTAGTAGGGCTTGAGTTTTTGAGTTTTTGTCATTTACTCAGCTAAGTTTTTGACATTCCTATCAAATATGTATAGTCAAAATACAGTTTCCCAAGTAACACATGCTCCTTGTTGCTTTTTTCAAGTGATTCGCTTTGTTTTATTTAATTGTTTTTCAGTTTTGACACATTTTTTATTTGTTTCTTTTTAACTGTCAATGCATCAGTAGACTATTTATTGCTTAGTGTAAATCACTTGATAAAATACTTAACAAATTTAACCTACTTGGCAATATATCTTTCTTTATCCACTACTATATCTTTCCAATTCAAAGATGAACAATTAGTGGAGCTTTAATCCCTTAGAAATCAATTGGTTTGTCATCAGACATAATGCATTTGAGACTGATGCTGCATCCTCAGGCAAGAAAGCTTCTTAAAATTTCATTCTTTTCCTATTAGCAACTGTCTTGAATTCTGTTATATTTTTTCTATACCATAACTTCCACATTGCATATATTGAATTCACATTCAGGGCATGTTTCAGGTTGGAATATGGACTGGCATCAAGTTAGTATAAACAAATTACGGTTTCAGTGGACTCAGGATTTCTCCAAATGAATGAAAAGATTGATGTTAATATACAGCAACCTAATATTTGCCCCCACTTCTTAGAGGTTAGATCTTTATTCTGACAAAATGTAGTATGATGTCCACTGATGTCCAGACGAACAAGTTTTCTAACTCTCAGTGAAGCTTTTAAGCTTTCATTCAAGATAAAAAACAAGAATTTTTTAGTTCTATACTCTAATTCTGGAGTTTTTGTCTGTAGACTTTGTAAGAACAATTTGAAATTAACAAATTACATAGCACTCCTGTAGCAGTCCTTACAGACAGTAAAGAAAATAAAGGTATTTATACACCCCCAGAGACAGAACTCAGCCCGACACTCAATGACAACAGCAAGAGCTTTAAGCTTTCCTTTGTGTTTATCTATCACCCACTGTCTGCTTGAGCACAAAATTACATACATGGCATATAACATTAACACGAATAAGTGACAAAAGTATTTTGAAAGAAAAAAAAAATGCTGTGATAATCTCAATTTTTGCATTTTAATGCTAGATTTTTTAAATATAGCTAAACCAGTACTGTAACCTACTTTTCACCAATGGGTTTCATCATATTTGAACAAACACTCTTACTTTAATGCTAAAATCTAATCTAACATATCTAACCTGCAAAGAGTGTGTTCTTTATCAGCAAAAATATGACAACATTTTTACAGGCCTGTACCTAACACACATATTACAGTTTGAAGAATATGGGTTATACAACAAGAGAACATTTCTTTGAACAAAAGATTTATCACTCTCAGCCACTAAGAATCTATATTTATTATCTGGAAAATTCTTTATTTTATTTAATTTTTTAGCATCCCTGGCTATGACATGATAGTTTTTAATTACACTTTAAACAGGTGCAGGAACAGAGAATGAAGGCTGTGCTGCACTGAATAGTGAAATGAGACTTACTGTATACTCAGAATGATATCTTTCAGACCCATTTCTGATTTTCATTACACCTTTAGATTGTGATGTAATCTGTATTTTAGAATTAGGGCTTTCCTTTGTTTTGAGGAATAGGCACGAGAGTGAGCAAACAAGGATGAGATCCACCAAACCAAAACTACTTTTTCTAAAATAAAGCAGTGGATTTTGTTTCTCTATGGAGATGCAGTGACTATGTGTCTTCTTACAGAAGTAGCCTGATGGGAGCCTCGCGTCTTCTTAAGAACAATTATGCCTGAGACTAAGAAATTCCTCTTCTCAGTTTGTATCTTTTTTTTTTTTTTTTTAATTGTCAGTTTATTCTTTAAGAATCTAAGTACACAGGGAACGTTGGGAAGGGGGCATGGTGTCAGGGAAGGAAGATAATTGTATTTCTAAACAATTAGAGGATCAGGAGGGCAACAGAACTGCTTTGGGTGTCTATCATACCCACACTTTATGTCCAATCAATCAAGAAATGGTACTAGAAACTTAGTCTGCACTGATAGATCTTGGACGTCAAGAGCAGTAACATGTCCTTGCACTCTAACATAGGCAGACTGGGGTCAAATAGGAATCAACAGCAAGGGCTGTACGCAGCGGTCAGATATCCTGTCAAGGCACAAAGATGGACTGTAACAAGATATTTGTTGTGCTTCTAGTGTTTTCAGAAACTCCCAGAACAGAAAAAAAGTTAAACTATGTAATTCCACTTTCATTTTGTAAGAGCAGTGGCTGCTACAGCATCCTCTGCTAGACTGCAAAGTAATCTGAAAAGTATGCACAATCCCCTAAGCAAAAACCTGAGCCAGGGATCTTTCCAGGTCTCTATTGTAAGTGTTCAAAGTCAGGCCTTCCAGTATGCCATTATAGTATGTTTAAAATAAGTCCTTTTGTTCAAAAGTATCCCTAATATATACCATTCAGAGGAGTTTAATAGAGCTTGCTGAGACTTAAAACACATCTAAAGGTAAAATGTGTTTTTAAAGATATTCAGTTTTTCTGTCTATCTACATGCATTGCCTAATAAGTAATACAAAGGGTTACACATGATCAATATGGACATTGTTGCTGGTCTATTGTCAAAGCTGAAATTTGCATTTCAACTTGGAATTACATCCCAGAATATTCTCTCTAAAATTAAATCTCTTACAGTGCGATCTAAAATACTTATTATATTAAGATTAATTTTAATTTCTCAGTGACTATCAGATGTATTTTAATTAGGAGCTTTAAGAAACATATGGCTTGTCGTTGAAATATTTTTTTGTGAATGATGATTACCAGACGCTAGAGACATGTTACACAAAGTAGTGTAATGAAGTAATTAAAAAAAAATAAAGGAAAAAAGGAAAGAGAACAAACAGTTTATTGGGATAAATTAAATTTTAAAACCCCTAATTTTTGCTGGTAAAGAGGAATTCTGAAAATGTTTTTGGTTTTTTTTGTTAAACTACTCTGAATTACTATATAACCACTCTGAATAATGATGTAAGTTAATAAATAACTACATATGCTAACATGCAGTAAAAGTTTAGTGAGTAACCATGCTGAAAAGCTTAGCTAATTAAGATGGCATAATAAACAGTTCAGGATGAAATTTTTAAAAATTAAAATGTTGCTAAAAGGGCTTTTACACAATTTTATTGCACTTTCCTGACAAATCTATTAAAAAAAACATTTAAAATGTTTGGTTGACCTGAATCTTTATCTTTCAGTGACAATTTTTTACTAAGAGAAAACTTTTCATTCCTGTCCTCATAAATTCCATTCACTTCTTATGTGCTAGCTGTAGCTGACGATTGCTTTATTTTGAGTTGGTGGAGGTTTTTGTTTTCTTTTGTTTTGTTTTGTTTTTTGGAAAAGAAGCAGTTGATATATAGTTTTATTTTTTAAAAACAGTGAACAGTAATTTTTTAATACATGATGAGAGATTATTCTTGGTTCTTTTGTTTTAGCTTATATTTTACACTTTCATTTTAATGTAGAAAATGTCATAGTGACAAGAAAAGTCTATTCAAAAGTTGATGTATAAAGTGTCAAAGAAAAACTGCTTGGTAGTTTATAGCAATCTAATTTGTGACTAGTGTAGTGTTGCTTTCAGTCTTTCCTCTTTCCTCTCCATATGTTGCTATTCCCTACCATATATACTACCTTTCCATCCATTATACTAACATTTTTTACTTGTAAAATCAAAGTAATTTAGGGATTTTTTATTATTTTTTTACTGTTTCCCCCCACTTCCCAGGTAGTTTTGGTTGGATGGCTTGAACCAGTTAATCTCCTGAACACATGGCAGAGAGGACACGATTTTATCCCACATTTCTGAGAATACAATTTTTCCTGCTGTGAAACAGCATCCTAAATTTAGTCAGCTGCAACAATTTTTCGAAGACAATATGTTGAATTTCTCCTACTAGTGTACATATACCAGCTCCAATTTATGCAGGAAGCTTGCTGCACATAAACTTTGGCTAATAAATAGAGTATAGTATGAATGGATGGTATCAGCAGGCTACGTGTCGCTTTCATGCAGTTTCTGAAAACAAAGAAAGAAGAAAGTATATTGCTACATTCATTCTGTATAGCACAGTTCATGCATTCTAATGTTACAACTCTCACAGAAAACTGTAAGAAGCTTTTAAAATCGAATAATATTTAAAATTTTCACAGCAGTATTGAGTATTCTGTAAATGATGTTTCTTTAAAGCAGATTCACATTAAGCTATTGCACTGAGACAGTTTTAATCCACTTTCTTTTGTATAAAGTTAAGAGTTAATTTACATTTAAGAGTTAATATTAGTGAAATGGAAGTTTAATAATCAATATATATGTGTACAATTTGTATATATATATATACCTATAAGATTAATATACCTGTTAAAATATAAATTATCCTGACTTATGTCTCACCTCAATCTATATATATATACTGTTTCAAATAAGCAGTTCAAATTTTAAGTCCCTTCAAAAAAGAGTCCTGCTAGCACAAAAGTATTTCTTTTGGAAGTTCTAGAATTTATGTATTGATAATTGCTTTAATTTCAGAAATCCTTTTAGCACTCTTCACCACAAAAATTCAGATACTGAGAGATAAAAAACCCCCTCAAACCTTATTTTACCAGCTAAAGCTCTTACAATTTCTTCTTAATTATATTCCTCTTCAGGTTATAGTTGCATTATTTCTTATAACAGGAATACCTAAAAAACACTAGAAAAGGAAGCCTGTAAAAAACACTTGTGGATAAAAAAAATCCATGCTACAAAAATCTGCAAGTTATTTTTTTTTATCTAGTGCAAACAAACATAGTGAAAATATTCTTATGTTTTATTGTTTGATTTTGCACTCAAATTTTACATGTATTAATGAAAACAAATAGAAAATCCCAACAGTTTAATTACATTTCATTGGAAAAAAAACCCCACTGCGAAGTAGTTAGAAACATGAAAAATAAAAATAATTTTAAATTTAAGGTTTCAACACTGTTTGAACTTGTTCCTCATTATTCTTCTGAAATTCACTTACAAGAAAATTAATCTGAAGGAAGAAAGGTAGGATAGATAGAGCAATCTCCAACAGGTCTTTATCAAAGTATCATCTTCACCCATCTTTTGTACTTCTTTTGGCACAGTTCACCTGGATTACTCACATCATCCCGAATTCTCCATGAAACAAGTTAATTTTTGGCTAACCTTCTGCTTCATGTATATATATATTTATAGCATTTTTTCTGATTACTATACTCAAAATTAACTGTTCTATGCAGTAACAGTTACATAATTCAAATGCTCTGTTTCTTAACAACCACCAGCTGAGGTCTGTAATATTATGGGATTCCATTCAATTAGTGTTTTTCAAGGTGCATTTGATTTAAAATAATCTTTGTTAATAGCCCAGTTTCATTCCAACTGCCTTTCATGTTTTGCAAGTATGATTAATATTTCTGCCCACTAGAAAGGCTTCTCCTAACCCTTCATTGCAATAAATTTGAAAAGCAAAGATTCAGTTACACTGGAAGAGAGGATGAAGAATTTATTTCACCATACTGGTAAATACCCTCAAATCATAGATTTTGAATATTGGAGTTACTATACTGCATATAGATCAGTTTGGACTGTGGAACATGTTAAGTTGTTTCCCTGCAGAACTGGTTATTTAGTTATAATGACTCCTGCTTCTCCCACCCAAACCATGTTGGAAAAATGTCTCAATGATGGTAGTGCATAAAGTCATTTATTACATCAACTGCTGTAAGGAGAAACCTGAGGGATGCCCAACCTATGGCATCTAGTCTTGTGAGTAGCTTTATTGGATTTCAGAGCTTTAAAATATGCTCTTCATTACATAGAAGAACTTCTGGTTGTTCTTCTGACAAAGCCACATTAATATGGGAGAAGTAAGCTTGAGTAAAAGCAAATAAGGCCTGTGGAAAATCCTGCATATCTGGCACTTAAAGTATCTTACTTTCTTGTTTCAAAGTTTAAAAAAGAAAACCAAACCAGCAGAAAATATTTTATTTTCCTTTTACATACGTGTATGTGCTAGAATTCCTCTCACTTTTGTCCTACACTTACCTATTTTGGGGTGTAAAGGAAACAAAGATTTCAGATTAGTTTGTCTCAAACATTTCCATTTAAGTTTTAGGATATTTATAATTTTATGGTAATTTTACTATTACTTACGTTGATGAGTTTTCCAAAGTCTAAAATAATCCTTCTAATAAAAAACATCTGCTGTGTCACTGAAACTAGAAATTGCAATCCTCTTAGTCTTAACTGCAGGTATCATGAGATAAGACAGCCACTTGCCAACCATTGTCAGACTAAGTCTCTATTTTTACAGAAACTTCAAAGCAGATATTTGCTACTGGCAAAGTACTGGGTTTGTCTCATAGCAAATAATCAGGGCCCTACATCAAGGACAACAGAGTACTAGAAAAGGTAATTCTGTCGCTGTGTTTCACTGATAACCCAGCTGCCATGGTTTCTGGATGAGTATCAAAACTCTTAAAAATTCTGCATTGTTTAGTCGTTGTTTTGGCTTGACAGCTGGGATAGTGTCTGTACCAGGTTGAGATAGCTTCCTTTCCAGAATTCCAAATATATTCTGTGCTCTTATCTGAAAGAAAGCTGCTTCTCTGTTGTACGGATATGAAATGGTTCAGATGGGAACACTCAGGGAATGTGGGAGACTCAGGGGAGTCCTGACTCCTGAAAGAGGTACTTCTCCACACGCATTCATACAGACATTAAGCATGCAGAAGGCTGAACGTCATCAGAACAGGTAGTGCCGAATCTGTTTGATATCACTGCCAGAGCCTCCTGCCAGCACTAACATTTTCAGTACACGTCTGTGCTCTGGCCTGTTTAGAACAAGGTTTAAAAACAGCTACAATATTTCCTTGTACCGAACAATTTCGAAACACTCTGGCTTAAAAGGCATGATAGCTTCAAATAACTTCTTGATGTTTTCATAGTAGCTGGCCGTTTGTAACAACTGTGGGTACAAAGGGCTCTCTTCAGCTAAATAAAAAGAGCACAATTAAAAACATTGAAAAAAATAATATATTTTTTTTTTAAAAGCCATTTCAGTCCTATCACTGCCATATGTTGTAGAAACCCCAAGAACACACTCGGCTTGCAACTCTTTCCAGGGACATTTTTTTTGTATTAGACCATTAGACATTTGCTGAGAGTTTGATTTCAGGTAGACATCATAGATCATTTAGTCAAACTTAAACCCATTGCCAGCCACATGTCAGCATCTTCACTGTGTTATACAATTACTTTTGTAATTGAAGAGTTGTAGAGACTTTTATTTTCCAGCAGAAAGGCTACCCGCCGATACTGCCTCCTCAGTCTACTACATGAACCATTCTTTGCAACGTAAAGTTAAATATCAGTGATTCTGCCTAAATCCTTTAAGTGCAAATCTCAGTGAATGCTATTATTCACTAAATACAATTTTGTTTAGACAATCCTCTTAGCCATTTGTGTTTCATTATTTTAGTATTTTATAAAAATCCCAATAATATTTTAACTGTATGTTACGGTATGGGAAATCTGCCATTTACCATAAATTACAGTACCAGTTAGCTTATTCTGCACCAGTGGAGTTTCAAGTTTTATTGCAGTAATTCTGTAAAATTTCTGAGAAATTCTGATGGTTTTCTTTGAAATCTCGGTATTTCTGAAAAATGCATAATTACTTATTAAAATGGTCTGCTCTGGAGTCTATTCTGTTTTATTGTTGATAATTTTCTTTCATGTCTTTGATTCTCCTGTATCTTTTGTGTGATTTTACAATCTCTACTATCCGGATTAGTGTTTTCCAACTTCAATTAATATTTGGTCCTGCAGTGCATTTTGTTACTCCTTGCAGCTGCTACTCAGGTAAAAGATGTTGTAATCCCAGTCCAAGGAGCACAAAAAAATAACCTGTAGACTAGAATAAATTGATTTTTTGGTCTGATTATGCTGGAAGAAGACTTGCTGCCTGGAGAATTTCCCAGTAGGAACCCATGAAGAAACATGGTTCAGTAGCTTCTGACAGAAACATAGAATAGTGCTGTTTCAGGAAAATGAAAGCCAGTTGAAAGAAGGTCAAGGACAACAACAAGTGGCCAGGAAAAGTTTGTCAGATGTACTCATATTGTAATGAGGTCACCCAAAACTTCATATGAAAAGACATCAGGGTACAACACATTGTTCACAAATACAATAGGTATTGTGAGGCAAATGAAGAAAAAACTGCATTCTGGGCCAACACTGAAATCCACGATCAAACACAGTAAGTGGACAAGGGACCACTTTCCAGAGACCGTGTATTAATTTTTCACACCTTCCTTCCCTGACTACTTGACAATGCTTGTCAGAGCAACCTGATGTATCACAACTTGTTCATAGAATCATAGAATCATAGAATGGTTTGGGTTGGAAGGGACCTTAAAGATCATCTAGTTCCAAGCCCTATCTAGTTCCATCAGCAGGGACACCTTCCACTAGACCAGGTTGCTCAAAGTCTCATCTAGCTGGGGCTTAAACACTTCCAGGGAGGGGGCATCCACAGCTTCTCTGGGCAACCTGTTCCAGTGTCTGACCACCCTCACAGGAAAGAATTTCTTCCTAATATATAATCTAAAACTTCCCTCTTCCAGTTTAAAGCCATTACCCCTTGTTCTGTCACTACCTGCCCTTGTAAAAAGTCCCTCCTCAGCTTTCTTGTAGGCCCCTTCAGGTACTGGAAGGCCTCTATAAGATCTCCTCAGAGCCGTCCCTTCTCGAGGCTGAACAGCCCCAACTCTCTGAGCCTGTCCTCATAGGACAGATGCTCCATCCCTCGGATCATCCTCGTGGCCTCCTCTGGACTAGTTCTAACAGGTCCATGTCTTTCCTGTGTTTGAGGCTCCAGAACTGGACACAGTACTGCAGGTGGGGCCTTACAAGAGCGGAATAGAGGGGGAGGATCATCTCCCTTGACCTGCTGACCACACTTCTCTTGTTGCAGCCCAGGATACGGTTGGCCTTCTGGGTTTCAAGCACACATTGCTGGCTCATGTTGAGCTTCTCGTCCACCACCACTCCCAAGTCCTAGTTCCTTACTAGCTCAGAGGAAACCTGGCAAAAAATTTCTGTGACTTTGTATGCAGAAAATGAACAGAAAGTGACCCTTAGAAGAAATCTCTTGCCAACCATGGATGCACGCACCTAGCACTCTTGCCATTACAGGATCTTACAGACCTCATGGTGCTACAACCAAAAAAACCTACATAGAGTGCAAGATGCTGCCACAGAGAACAACATGACAGAGTAACAAATCCCACCTCTCCCACATACTACAGAGAGCAATACAATTGCCAAAATTAATCTCTCTGGTGTAAAACTTCCATTTCACAACACAGATTTGTCTCAGCCACAGGCCAAGCGATGGACCTGGTATATTTTCTGCTAATCACCACTGCACCACAGGCTGAGATCTTACTTATTCTGTTCAGGCTTTACCTTGCAAAGGACCTGCTGTCCTTGTGTCAACCTCTCTACATCTCTGACTTTCCATGGGTCTAGACATATAGCTAGATCAGAAGCAAGGAGTCCCTGGGGATTGAGATCTGGAGGGAAGGTAGAGGCATACAGCTGTTCCCTGTAGCTCACTGACAATCCTTGAAAAAAATAAAACATTATTAAAAAGTTTAAACTTTGCCAGCCACTGGAGTGCTACTGTATTTTCAGGACAGTAATTGATAGGAGAAAATAACCTTGTATCTTTAGAGCACAGTATAAGTCATGTGGTAGAGTCAAAAGCAGTTGCCATCAAGGAACCAGTTAATTTTTCAGTTGATGTCTGAATCACTACTTTTCTGTAGTACACTTAGAAATGTTACTGTTTAGTGGAATGGAAAAGCATAAAGAAGATCTTAACTGCTAATTGCTGTCATCTCTGGAATCAGGTAGTGAGGGGTGGGGGGAAGAAAGAAAGAAAGGAAAAAAAATTGGTATTAAACATCTACCTCATTTACTTATGACTGCATGAACAGATGTTTACTCCAAGAATTGTTTCTCAATATGAGATGAATTTTACCTCATAACTTGTACTAATTATCACTGTAGGGAAATGAAATAATCTGGTAATGTACACAATACTGAAAACAGTGTTTGGATCAGGAGAAATTGTCTCCATGTATGCCATTTAATAAAAATTATTGTAAAGTAAGGTAATGAAAGGTACAGTGTCATCTGAAAATTTGTTGTGGGCACACTCTGCCCCATCATCAACATCATTAATGAAGATTTGAACAGGATTGGACCCAGTGTTGACCCCTGAGTAACACCATTAGTTAATGGCCTTCTATTAGATTTTGTTCCACTGATTAGTACCCTCTGGGCCCAGCAATGCAGCCAGTCTTCAATCCACCTCACTGCCTTCTCATTCAGCCCATGTTTCATCAGCTTCTTTATGAGGATCTTATGGCAGACAGCATTGAAAGCCTTACTGAAATCTAGGTAGACAATATCCACTGCTTTTCTACCATTTGTCACAGAAGGTTATGAGCCTGGTAAAACATAACTTCCCATTGGTAAATCTGTGCTGACCATTATTGTTTTTCACATGCCTGGAAATGGTTTTCAAGGTAGGTTGCTCCATCACCTTCCCAGGAATTGAAGTGAATTTGACCAGCCTGTAGCTCCCTGGGTCCTCCTTGACTTTCTTGAAGACAGGAATGAAGTCCTCAAGCATGTCTCCCAGTCACCAAAATCATTCAAACATTATGGAGAGCATCCTTATAATGACTTCAGCTAGCTCCCTCAACACACATGGGTTCATCCCATCAGGGCCTGTGGGCTTATATATGTTCAGTTTGCTTAAGTATTCTTTGACCTAGTCTTCCACCAAGGCTAGATCCTCTTTACTCCAGTCTTTCTCCCTGGTCTGGGGGGGAAAGTCCCATCCTTCTCTTTCTCATTTAGAAAATTTATATAAGAAAAGAGAGAACTGCAATGTGTTTTGAACTCAAAGGCTTGTATGACTGTCTTTTTATGTATTTCAGACAAAGTGACCCATATACCACTCCTTTGGTCACACAAGATGCAAATGCTAATATTCAGGTAGATGAAACTAGGAGCACTACAGTTTTTCTGGTAAAACAGGTTTAAATAATGTCTCATTTTAATAAAAATGCAAGGACTGAGAATTAATCAGATTATTTCACAAGAATGTATACATGTTGTTCTGAACTTATATATACTTTAGGCAAAGATATTCTGTGCTGAGTTGGTTAGGTACATATAAACCAGGAAAAGTTAAAAGCAACATGAATTACATTTAAGATGACTTATGTTTAAGGATCATTATTTCAGCAAAGCAAGACAGAACTTACATGCAGAACAAAGTGGAAATAACTGTTGATTGCTACTATCTCAGTTTGCAAAACATGTCTGCAGCTGTTTCTGGCTACCCGAGGGAAGGGTAGCAGTGCAAAGCTTTACTAGTTTGCAACATCACTGCTATGCCAGTACATCACCAAGCTCTGAGACAAAGTGTGCTGCTGCCAGATATCCTCACTGCAAAATAAAATACTATGCAGAGAGCTTCAGTGTGGGTAAACTCATAGGTAGCTTAGTGACACTGACCACTACAAGGCCACTGTTTGGTACACTGATATTCTGATATTCTCATAGCTCAAGGCTCCATTTCCACAATCCTTCTTTACCTATCCTGTAATTTAATACTAAAAAAAATACTGGTAATTCATAAAACTTTTTTCTCTTGCTGACATTTTGCTGTCAACCCCCCATGGATCCTACACAGATTCACCAAACACTTATCTCAGCCTTTACAGAGGTGCTCCACAGAGACCATAATAAAAGAGGTAAGGAAATAGGTTAGCTGTGCGATTTTTAATTATCTTCTCTTATGCTTTCAATCCCTGCTTTAGCTAAATTCTCACATTGTTCTCACTGTATCCCTCTGGAAGCTTTCCTGTATTTAACTTGGCAGTGTAGCTTGCACTACTGTTTCTCACTAGCGTTTGAGGAGGTCTTTGTCTTCTTTCATAGTCTAAGCATTATGATGAAATTCAGCTTTCTTTCACAGAAGATCCTAGTGATCTTGCTGGATTCTAAGGGTGGATGGAGAGGGAAGGGAGAGAAAGAAGTTCAGAATAGGGCCAGGTTCGGCTCATAGTCTAACTGGAAGGAACAAGTCTGTGAAAAGAAGTCAGACAAGCTCTGGAAATTACTCAGCATCTGTCCCTCGCCCATTTGAAGACTGTACAGTATATTAACAAATAAGAAACAGAGCAATATTATAGATTATGAAATGAATATTTGAAAAAAATTTCAGTTGCACAACAACATTTATATACACAGCTAAATATGCAATTTTTTACTATGTGCAGATATGTGCATGGTAGAGAAAGAAATGATTTTCTGTGTTACTCTAATCTCATTTATTTTTAATATGGATAATTTCCCTTTTTCCAGAATACATTTTTTATATTATTTGTAGGGATTAAAAAGCGTGTCATAGTTCAAAATAAATTATTTCTTACAAAGAAAATATTAATGAAACTTTAAAAATGAGCAGTTAGGAGAGTTTTCAAATATTGCAGAATGTGGGGCACAAAGCCAGAGGTACCTAGTAACATTCTAATTTTCCATCTAGTGAATAATGATCAGATTTAATCAAACAAGAGCCTTGATACCCAAAAAACTTCCCAAAAGACAGGATTTTTTGAACATCTTTTGGCTTTCTTCAGCAAGAAATAACCAGCTGATTCTACATTTTAAAAAGTCATCATTAAACATAACGGTAGTTCAGATGATATTGAAGAAAAGAAATTAAACTACTTTAATTTGTGAGTTTTCCTGACATGCATGTGGAACTCTCTAAATGTCAAGAATGAGACTGAAACTTTAACACAGGATTTAGGTCAAACGGTCCTCAGGATACAGTAAGTTTGGTTTGCAAAAGCCTTACTCTATGACTTTCAGGAGCAGAGATTTGGGATATATGACCTCCCGAAGCCCCTTCCAGCATGAATTATTCCATGTTTTCAATCTTTACCTTTGTGAAGAAGATGCTGATTCAGAAGAAAACTAACTGTTCCAGCTCCAGTGAAAGACCTCATATGCTAAGGAATAAGCACATACCTGTAATTTCACTGAATCAACAATTTTAGGAAAAAATCAGTTTGATATTTCTCTGAACTGATACAGAGTTCAGATACAGAAATTAAAAGTTAAAGGATTGGTGCTTGTAGTGATGTAGTTCATTGCTGCATCTTTGTTAAACTTTTGTAGGTAGTAGAACAGAAATTGAGGATGAACCAGGTACAGGAATCTCAAAACACTTTCTTCCTGAAAGTATTCAAGAGCCACAAAAGTTATAGCAGTGAGAAAAAGAAAACTAGTCATGTTTTTGTTACCTCTCCAAGGAAAAGTTGTAGAAAATCAAGCCTGATCTCAGATGAAAACGTCAGTCTTTGCTGTGTAACACACATTGGTACCTGTGGGCTGGATAAAAGCTGTTCTTACCGTATGATATGTTCTTTTCAGATAGAAAACCTGTGTCCTGACTGGGCAAATTCTGTGCAGATTACTTTCTTGCCATGTAGGGGTAATACCAGTTTCTTAGTTGATCTCTTTATTTACCAGATGTTTCTTTTGTGCCTCTATATTGTCATGGCTCTAGCACGTAATGAATATGAAATATGACTTTCATTTTGGCAGGAAATGTACTGAAATGAAAACTGTCAATAAAGGAAACTAGGAACAACAAAGGGGACGTATGTTTATGCATTATGATAAAACAAGAAATCACAGCATGTATTTTTCAGGTTGCTCTTTCCTTAGATATGTTTTATAAGAGACTCACTTAGTGCTGGTAAGATGCAAGAACAATTCTGCACTAAGCTGTTCCTGATCATCCAAAAGCCACCTAAGACTCTGAGAGGAAAAAATGAAAAGTATAATATAAAAAAAAAATCTCTACAGCAATGTTAGACTCCAAGCTTATATTCAGTTAGTGTTTTTCTTTAATTCAGTGTTGCACAACATCAAGAAGATGTTGAATTTCCATTAAACAACTCTTGATCAGGCTGTTCACTCTTGTAATTTACTAGCTCTGGCCCTTACTGGAGAGCTTCATGTAACTGATGGTGGTATTTGATCTAAAAAGTATTGATGTACAGTAACTGATCTTTAAAAAACATCTATGACTAGAGCAAGCAAGCTCTTCAAAGACAGTAACGCTTTTTATTTTTCTTCTCATACATTATTCATGAATAATCTGAGTGTATTAATTGGCTTATTACTTGAAATAATCATAGACTTTATAGGGAATTAAAGGCAACTGAGATCTTCATGTCACTGATATTTATAATTAGTGAAAGAACTTTATTTTTCTTCTGACTTGTGATCAATGCTTGAGCATTTAGACAGTATTTAGATACATCTGCTCTGAAGAATCAATGAAACATTGGAGGGAGGAAGTTAGAAGTTATAGTGAAGCCTTCTGTGTGAATATGTATTTTTAGAAATTTTTTTCAAATTCTGAAAAAAAAATGCGTGCAATTTGTCACCAAAAATTCATGAAAGAAATAGTTATATCTCTGATGAACATAAATAGATCAAAATTGTGACTTAAGAGAAATCTGTAGAAAAATCATCATAACTTCAGCAGAAGCCTCTGGTATTTTTAAAATTTGAAAAATTGTAAAGATTTACCATATTTTATCATGTCAATTAAAGAACTTAATATGGTCAATACTGACAAAAAATGTTGAAAAATGATATCTGAATATCTTTTAGCTACTTAATTCTCTGCCACTGTTACTCAGTTGACGTAATTGCTTAATAAAACATGAGATTAGACTACATCATGCAGATAATGGAATATTTGAAAAGAATGTTTAGCGTTGGAACATATTTTGGGACAACAAAATAATAAATAAATAAATATAGTCAAAGAAGGTGGATACAGCAAAAACAGAGGGAATCTGTAAAGTAATATGTAATATTTTTAAGAGGCTTGAATGATTCATGACTTGCAAAAAGCAAACTAGAAGAGTTACAAAGATTTAATTATTTAAAAATTTTGAGATATAAACTTTCCAGTCACTTGATCCAATGCAAATGATGTAAAGAAGGTTTTTAAACAATTCTGACTTCAGGTACTTGGAAAGTATGTAATTGTATTGAGTGAAGTTGTCAAAGTTTCAGTGGCAGTGGGGAGCTGCAGGGGTAGCCTCAGTGAGGAAAGGCAGGGAGAGTTGAGGGAAATGGGGTGAGAAACAGCCATGCAAGTCCCAAAGGGAGAGCAGGAGGAGGGGAGGAGGGGAGGAGGTGCCCCAGCAGAGATTCCCCTGGGATCCGCTGGAGACAACCTGGTGGGGCAGGGGTTTACCTGCAGCCCCTAGAGATGTCCCATGGTGGAGTGGGTATCCACATGGCAGCCCCTGGTGAACCCCACATGGATGTTCCTTGGGGGAACACAACCCATGGACAGCCCACGCTGGAGCAGGTTTATCTTGAAATATTGCAGCCGGTGAGAAGTATTGTGATTCTTACATCAAAGGTCTAAGTAGCACATCCCAGTTTTATGAGAGTTTAAGAAAAGGAGAAAAACATAACTCAGTCATCCTATTAGTATGACTTAATAGCTTCTGTTATTCAATGTTTTAAGGACCATCTAAGCAGAAAGTGAATAATTATTCCTTACTGATTTTCTCTATTGTGTTGGGTCTGTTTGTGTGTGTGTCGGGAAAAGCAGGGGTTTTTTTGGTAGTGGGGGAAGGGCTACCTTGTGAGAGTGAAAAGCTCCCCTGGCTCCAAAAGCAGACCCCCGCCCCCCAGCTCAGACTGGGCCAATGAGAACTAGAGAAACACCTCTGTGGATCTGTATCTGTGAGGGGAAGGACTGTCCTGAAAGGAAGAAGGTGGGGTACCTGAAGAAGAGGCGATTGGCGCATAAAAGAGGACCATCAGCCTAAACAAAGGACAGACAAACACAGGAGAGCTTCGTTGCTAGAGGAAAGAGGAAGAGAGACAGATCCACACACCTGGTTTACCTGATGGAATAGGTAAAGGAAAAGGAAGAGCCTTGCAGCCCATGGATGTTCAACAGAGGAGCAGAGACCCACTTGTAGGCCATGGCAGACCCATGCTGGAGCAGAGAAGTTGAGCCTGAGGGCAAGTGTGACTGGAATTGTGACCCTGAGCCAGAGCAAGGAGTGGACTCCCAGAGTGGGGAGAAAGTCTCATGCAGCCTGTGGATGCCCATGGCCGAACCGGGAGCTGAGCCCAAAGTGGTCCGTGACTCCATGGGAAGCTCATGTTGGAATATCTTGTTCCTGGACTTCCATGCTGAGAAAAGCAGCAACGGTGAACTGACTACAACCCCTATTCCCTACCCCTGTGCTGCTGGTGGGGCAGGTGGAGACATCAAGAGCAAAGTGATTTGAGCCCGGGAAGAAGGAGGGGTGGGGGAAGGTGATGTAAGATGTGGATGTTTTGTCTACTCAGATGGTTTGCAGTGAATTAAATTGATTTTTCTTCCTCAAGTTGAGTCTGGTTTGCCCATGAACATAACAGGTGAGTGAGCCGTCCCTGTCCTTCATTCCTAACCCTGTGCCCCCTTTGTTGTGTCTCCCATACCATCTCACCAGATTGGAGAGTGAATGCAGGACCGCATGGTCCCACTGTGGGTCAAACCACCACGTCTATAGTCATGATTTTAGGATATCCATCACTTTTCTGCTGTTTAGACAGAATCATTGCAATTGATTTCTTGTCTTCTGTGGAGAGTACTGTAGACTTCATGACCCACCTTGTTACCTTTGTAGTCCTGGAAAATGTGGAAGCTGGGCAATCAAGAACTGCAAGCAGTTCAGAAGATGTAGTAGCAATGAATTTATACAGTGGGATACTGCTATTTTCTGTTTTGTTCTCTGTAATGATTTTGCACACCTTGTGAGCAGTGAGGTAATACCCACAATGATTAAGATCTCCTTACTAAGCAGTGGTAGCTACTTTTGAATCATAATGATCTGTGTACAGTGTTGTCTGTGCTCCCATATTTTATTCTTCTTACGTGGATATAGAATTATGTTTGCAATTGTTATTCAGCATCACAGGATGCTGATGTAGTTCTTCAGAGTCAGCTTTAGTTTGGACTGTCATGAGGTTGATTTTTTCCCTGCAAAGTTCATCACTTTTTTACCCATCCTCTTTATCAAGCACTTGTGAGTATGTTAACTGCAGAATTTCCTCCTGCTCTCTAACTATCACTGTTCCTCCATGAAGCAGCTTTTCCTGCTTAGCCAGTGCAACATAGTTCATAAGAGAAGAGTAAATATTTACTGTGCTACTGAAGGCCCATGGGATTATTCCTTGAAAACTGTGAATTACTTGCTTGGAGGCATTCTGATAAGGCAGTGAGATATCTACCTTATCAAGGCTACAGTTTTTTGGCCTAGACTTCTTTAAGACTGTGAGAAATTCTTCTGCATTCTTCTGCATACATCATGATTCCAAATATGCAAAGTATAACATTTTAATGAAACAACTTTTTTTTTTTTGGAACCTGTTCTTTAATCATTCTCAGAAAAATATAGATAATATTACACTTTTTGTATAGACTGGTGATATAGATAGTCTTTAAGAGAAATACAACAGCTTTTTTTACTCATATCTTAGAAGTATCCCTAACAAAATTACCATCGGAATACAAAAATAAAGTAATAGAATTAAAATGTGGGACTTAAGCACATATGGAAATTAATAAAATACTCTACTGATATTGCCTGGTTACCTAAACCCGCCAGACCAGCTATGGTTGCAATGTGTGAAACATCTAATGTAAAAACATTCAATCACTTATCTATTGAACTATGATCTATGCAGGGAAAGGATGTGAGCTAACAGCTCCCCTTCTTACAAGATCATCTCTGTCAGTTTAAACCCCCACTCTTGGAAATTCACTGAATACCAGCCAGTCTCCAGGAATCTCTCTTCAAAAGAAACCTTAGGTCTTTCTTTAAATCCAAAGAAAACCCCAGGAGATTGCTACATTTCTTTTCCAGGTAGAACCAAAGAACTGCAAGAATCATCTGTTTCTACTGCAGAATCTTTTTATACAACAGAAAAGTCACCACATTCATTTGAAAGAATAAATATTAATAGTAGCATATTCTAAGCTACTTAATAAGCTTATTAGTGTATGATGCTGTTACAAATAGCATTTTGTTCTATCCTTAGGTTCAAATGAGTAACATTCCATGGAAGACTCAAAAAAATTTTCCCTCTTTCTTTCTTTCTTCTCCTTAATCCTTGATGAACTTGACCACAAAAAGCAGTATCCTATGGTTAGGCAGAATCACTTTGAAGAAAAGGAGGCTTTTCACAGATTCAGGAACTTTTCACACCCAGGACAATTCTGGATCAAAAAGTTTTCCTGACTATGTTGCACAATATTTACATCAGTCTTCTAGCAAAGAAAATCTGATTTCAATTTCCATTGCCAAATCTCAAAGCCAGATATGCTTTTTTCTCTTCCCTAGTATGCCCTTTGTCAGAATTTCCATAATAAAATTATTGTATTAACATTTTATGTAGAATAACTCAATAACTAAAAAATTAAATAAAGGAAACACCTAGCAAGAATAATGAATTTAAAAGATAATATGAAATGCAGCAAACTGAAGTTCAGAAATTTCAAATTTGAATGCCTGATGGAATCATTTGAACTCCACATGAACAACTCCACATGCTTTAGTGACACATGTTATAGGGAGATAATGCAGGTATGGTAATTTAGCTCATGCTGAGAGTCCATGGGATTAAGCTGTTAATCAAAAAAAGTACTGTTCAGTAATCTTAAAGAACAAATACTGACAAATGAGTTTTTAAAGACATGCTACCAAATTAACGGAAGAATACTACATGGAGCTGCCTAGGTACTGAAAAAAAAAAATCTGATCAGTTACTATGTCTTTAAACCTTTAAACCCAGTTATTTAAGGAGCAAAAGAAGCACAAAGAAACACAGTGATATTTTACAGTAGATAATTAATCTCAAGGGCCTTTCTGTGTGTCAAAGCAACAACACCAACTAAAACAGCTCAGCACTCTAATTGTAAATTATATTTCTCATTGCTGTTTTAGGAAACAGCTGTCAGAATAAACTTTATTTTCCAAAAGAAATCCTGTAATATCTTTCTAGCTTTAAAGATATTTTTTCTATCAAAATATATTCATTCATATCTAACAGATGACTGGGATTAACAGACGTAACCAAACATATATATGATTTAGTGAAATCTGTTCAGGAATATTTTTAGAGCTTTATTGAATCACAGTTTGAAAAGTCCAAACTGTTGAATTAAATGGAAAAAAATCTCGTATGAGTAGCATGTTAAAAAACAGTGTATATCCTGCCTTTGGGACAGAATGGTAGTATGAAGGATAAAAGCAAGCTTCTGAATTGTTCATCTAATTGCATCCATTTTCAAGTGCTTATGTAGATTAAAAAATGACATCACACAGTACCTATTGTCTTTGACTGAATCTCCAGGAATGGTGAAATACCATTCCACTTGTAAATCTCTTGAGTTAATTACCCCCTAAAAGTCAATGGAGAAAGTTAAAATTCCTTTTGGTTATCTGCATTTTGAACAGGCAATTGCTTACATAATCTTAGAGGCAGTAGCACTGTCATGTGCTAAAATTAGTCAATCTGCCCTCTTTGCCAAGGAGAAAATATGCCTATTGTGCAAGTGACTTTCAGTTCTAATTGTCAGACTTAAAGAGTAAGGATTTACAGGTATGTTCACCTATACACTTAGAGAATATAGGGGAAAAGCTTAGACGTAAAAACTGAAGTGTTGGGGTTTTTTTTAATAATGAAAAATGATCATTTTTAATCTTTTTTATTTTAACCAGAACTGAAATTATTGCATGAACTTCTATTTTTTTCTGTCTGACCTGAAATTAGAAGACAATGAAATTAGAAAAGTTTGATTATGAGCTATTGGCAGACTAAATACTTCTAAAGGAATCTGATTATTTTATTATTTTCCCCTCACTCTGCAATAATGCCTGGTTACACATTTAATTTTCTCATTTTCTCAAGCCTACCATGCTACAGGAAAACATTTTCTTTTCCTTCCTGTAAATGGGCGTCTGATTCCCGGATGTATCAGAATCATCTCAGAAACACCAATACTTTGAATTCAACACTTCTGAACAAATAATTAATCAAATCCAAAAGGTGTTTGGAATCAGCAGCAATGCTGTTTCAATGGAAAAAAAAAAAAATGGCCATGAGATTCAACAAAATCTGAATATGGGTCCTGAAGACAATAGTTGAAAACTGCTAGTGGTAAAATAAAGCCTTTATTGCATCAACTTGCACCATTAGGCAGTCTCCTAAAGAGAAAATTTGGGTAAAGGTGCCTATGACAGCTTTTAAATAAGACGACCCTTCTAGTTTTGGTAACTAGGACTGCTTTCGTAAATTTAAACTTTAATCCTTAAGAAGTCTGGATCATTTCAGCCAAAGTATTGGTAAATGCTTAATAAAGCATGCTTTTTCCAAGACATTCTGATGTCCTTCCAGACAAGCACTCCGAACACAACCAATACTCTTTGGTAAATTTTCTTATCCCAGGATATAATGAGTTTATTTAACATTTAATTTTAGCAACTTAAATAATTATGACAGTAAAAGTTTCCATTTAAGGAAACAAACATTTACCAGTTTATTTTTTCCTAATATTCATGAAAACAGGAACTAAAAATAACAGTGATAGGGCTTAACAGAAGAGAAGTGTTAACATAGATTCTAAAAACCTGAAGAAACAAGAAACACTGAACATGTCAGTTTACTGTACCAATGTTTGCACTAAACTGCACGTGTAACACACCTAGAGAAATATTCCATTTTAGCTGCTTGTTTCAAAGATTTGTGGTCAGTTAGTCATAAATCCTGGCAAACATTACAGCACCGAAAACCGAAAACAAATCTAATAATTCTTAAAATTCAATAGTTTGGCTCTTTGGCCCTTTTCTTCTGGCTCCGAAATAAATGAAGTGTAGCTTTTCATAAACTGTTCTCATTCATTTCCACATCACTGAAGCCTGAGCTCCCACAATTAGTACTGAATGAATTTACAATGGAAATTACTTTTTCTAAATGTAGAGAATGACTGCTAAACTTCCACTCTTTAATGCTCACAGTAGTCACTCATAACTCCTGTTTATCACTTTAAGTCCTGAATCGGTGTGCATTTAAACAAAGGTTAATAGTTTTCTCACAGGGGCTAACTCTAATGGGTTTATTTTCTGCTGATTTTACTGAGTCAGAAAATCTTGTTGATTAAATCCTGAAGTACCACAAAATAAGGTTGAGTCTTATTCAAGGTAACTTCTTTGACTTTTACATTATTTGCAATTGTGTTAATGGCTTAATTTTGAACAATTGGTGTCATGTGAGTGGGCTCAATCAACTGAACATTGCCAACAAAAGCTTGAAAGCTTTGAAGACTTTATAGTTTCTTAGCAAAACTACCTTTGCAGTCCCCAGTTTAAGTTGACCAGAAACTTCTGAGCTGAATGGCCTTTACACATTGCCTTGGAAACACTGCTGCAGTATGCATTGGCCATGTGCAGGCTTCTTGGGAAATATTTGCTTGAGAGCATAGAGCGCTGCTCAATAACCAGTCCTACTCTCAACAACAGATATGTCTGAAGAATGTGTCCATAGAATACTCAGAAACCTCAGCTAAAAAACAGTCAAAGGGTGAAGAAAATGGCAAAAAGGAAGAGAGTTACACCTCTAAAACAATCTAGCAAAGCAGGTACCAAACCTCTGATTTTACATATAGGAGCAAGAAGCTCATCCCATTATAATGGGATCACTTCTACTCAACATGCATAAGAATGTGCGTGGGAGAGGATGGTAAGACAGGGAGGAGAGGAGGGAGGGAGAAAGCTGTCTATTACACCTTTTCAATTAAGTTCCCAACTTCCAACTTTTTGGATAACTTTAAGAATGACATGCTGAAAAAGGTGACAAACTTGTGACTGGAGGGAAAACCCAGACCTGAGTCTCTGCAGTGACACAGTCACGAGTGTAATAGGTTTTATCGTTTATGAGAAAACCTAACAGAAAGGAAAGGGAGAGTGGGAAGTGTGGGCATGATATGCTTGAGCAGTGGGTTTAGTCTGTACATGATACTCAGATGCCTATCCTGGAGTATGAAATTATTGCAGAGCTAGCTTGATTCAGCTTTTTTATTATTTTAATTTTAATTTTTATTATTTTTATTTTAATTTTATTTTTTATTTTTATTTTTATTTTTATTTTTATTTTTATTTTTATTTTTATTTTTATTTTTATTTTTATTTTTATTTTTATTTTTATTTTTATTTTTATTTTTATTTTCTTTCTCCAAAACAGAATGCATCTTTCTTTCCAAGATAATCCATTTGTTTCACATACATTCATAGCATTTCTCAAAGGTTTATAATCAAGAAACAAATAATAAATTAAGTGAAGCAAAATATCAGTTTACTGGCATACAAAATTGGAAAACAGGTAACTTATGTTCTGCTTGATCCTTGAAAGAACAGAAGTCATGGTGATTTACATACTTAATTTTTGACCAATTAACATTAAAGAGCTTTCTATTCTACTCATTCTCACCTGCTGCAGCCATATTCTCTGTGCAAAGTGATGAAGTGATGTTAGTGTGTGAAAAATGTGGCTGAAGTGGCAAAAATAGAGAAGGTAGATCATATTAATGGCTCAGTAAAATTGCATTCATCCTGAAACTGCCTTGTAGTTCATGTCTGGCCATTATCTTGCAATCCTGACTCAGTTAAAATTTTTGTAAGTGTAAGTATCTCCTGTTAACTGATTCTCTGCCTTTATTTCTTGAAAATCTCATAGCCTTTCCCTGATTTTCTTATGAAGGGCAGAGATTTAGCTACTGTAATCTAAATTGCATTTATTCTGAATTACAGCATCCAAATAAGAAACAAAATGAAAGGAAATTACACAGTGAAGTTTAGCTGATTTTTTTTGTGTTGCGAGCATCCTGATCTTGAAGTTCTGTTCAGTCTGACTGCTTTTGCTGACACTTTCTGAACAGCTATATTCTAAAAAAGAAAAAACAAAAAAAACCTCATCAGATTTCCTCTATTAATCATCTCTTTTAATTGCTTGATGTGAACCGAGAATTTGAAGAGATTCAACTACATGCCCTGAATTATTTGGGATCCAAAGACCGTTATCAGAGCATGCCACATAAAAACCTAACTTATGATTTTAAATATATATATATATATATTTGATATTCAAGACATTAACTGTCTCCAGCCCTACGTGGATATGATATTACTGCAGAAATTGCTGTGATAATAAATTTCTAATGAGATTGGGAAGACACTTTTATTTAAATCCAAAGTGCCACAGATAGCACCAATTTACCAGAAATAAACTTTCTTTCAAGGGCACATCAACAAAAATGCACAATAATGAGTTGAATTTTGCAACTTGTGTTACTATTTTTAGAATTACGGAAGTTAAAATTTGTACTCTGCAGGACTCTGATATTTAAACATACACACAGAGAGGAGAGGATATATATGTGTATATACACATATAATGTATTCTTATATCATACATAACACATATGTAAGACATACACTATACTTGTGGACACATATATCACATACACATATCATATGGAAGGTGTATTATACATAATGTATACGATATGTATAAATACTATTTGTAAAAATGTTTTTCTTTTACATTTAACAAAAAGTATCAGGATTTCAAGTCTTTTATAAAATGAAAAAATACAGAAATGTAAAAACTTTTTCTCTATTTTATGTGTTTTCCAATGTTGTTTGGTTTTTTCCCCCTAATTATTCAGTATAAGATTGTTGTATTCTTAATTTTTTTCCTAAAGGACATATATATATTTTCAGTTTCAATTATTTATGACTAGAACTTGAGTTTATGACTGGTAATTATTTTGGTAATCAGAATAATAGGTATCATAACATATTTAAATGTTAATTAAAAGTTAATATTGCAATTAATTTTCTCATTCTTTTGCTATCTGGTAGCTTGTTTTCTCATTAGTTATTCTAACAGACCATTTATCATAGTGTCCTGGTTTTTGCTAGAATAGGGTTAATTTTCTTAGTAGCTGGAAAGCACTGTGTTTTGGTTTCAGTGGAGATTGTTATGAGAACAATGTTGATAACTACAAGGACACTGTGCTTACGCAGTTTCCAATAGCAGAGGTCTGGAAGTGTGGGGTGAAGAAAGAGCAAGCCTTTTTTATGCCTTCTTCCAAACACATCCAAAGAAAGGACACCACTTCCAGACTAAAAATCCCACCCTGTGTAGCACCTTGTGTACTGGAGAGAAAGAGAAAGGAAAAGGCGAATCTTTTACAGCAGAGTGGAGTTCATCTACTGGAACCAAGACCATTGCCAGAAGTGTATGCAGGAAGAGCACTGAGCTGAAGGATACAGTTTTTCTAGGGTAGCAATTCCTAAAGTAAGAAGGAATTTGAGACTGACATCTTCTATGGTAGGTGTTTGCTCCATCACCCCTTTCCAGAATCTTCTTGGCCAAGATCAGAAATGTGGCTAGGGTCTGGAAGATTGGTGGCTGTACCTTTTTTGTTGATAAATTTTGTTTTGATTATTTAAAAAATTTATAAGGAAGAGTTGTTGCATTGTCCTTTTTTTTTTTTTTTTTTTTTTCCAACAAGTAGAATCTAAAATTGATGAATGTTTCATCAAATTCAGCATATGGTTGTGCAGTTCATCAGTCCCAGTGTAAATATCTTGGGTTCAGAAGGCAGGCACAGCTGAACCCCAACTCCAAAGGCATTGTAAGTGAAAAGTAATATCAACAGTGGCTTTGACTCTTACCGTTAGGAAAGGAATACACGTTTTTTTCCAGGCTCCCGGCCTCTGTAGATTACATATGCTGAGATAAAGGCCAAAATTCAGGAAACACTATGACACTGGGAGGAATCCTTTCAAACGAGTAAACTGTAGGTGTGAAAAGAGGCACGTTTTCTACCAGAAGACTGGATGGAGGAGAGAGAGTTATCTAACATGTTTTCCAAGCAAGGACAGAAAACTAAGAAGTAAAGCAGATTTATTTGTTGGTTAGCTACTGCAGTGGTTGAGATGCTCCTGCTGCGCTGGGCGTATGGCATGCTGTGAGCTGTGGGTGGACATGAGCCAGGCTGGGCTCAGCAGTGCCAGAGAGCCCCGTCCTGCAGGGAAAGCTGCAGCAACTTCCATGTACAGTTCGTACAAGGTCTTGAAGGAGGCAATGCTTTTTCAGTACACTGGCATGTGGCAAGTCCTGCAGGCTTCTCCATCTTGTAGCCAGCTGGCCCAGTGCAGCCATGACTCTGCAAGACTTCAGTGCTAAAGTAAGGGAATATGCCAACTAACAGAGCATGACTGCTGTCTCCAGTAATATTGAGCTGCACTCGGCTCCATCCTTTGCAGGAGGGGGAATGAGATGCCACCAAACCCCAAAAGGACCAGGCAGAGTTACAGACAGTGAAGCACATATTTATTTCTTTCTTTCTGCTTACTTACCCTTATGTGGGATGGACAATCCCTATAGAGCAACAAAGTTTTCCCCCACTGGAAAAATTGCTAGGATTCACCACAGATCCCAGAAACACAACTCAGATGGCGATAATGCTTCTCAGTTACAGAAGCAGCAGAAGCAACAGCACCTTATCATCCCAACAAGAGCTAAATAGAGGTTGCAGCCAGAAAACTATATAAAAAATGCATTTCTCCTTATCTGTAAGATCATAAGAACATATTTAATGCACTTATTATAATCTTACACTATAAGTTCTCCCTAGATAGGTTCAGACAAAAAATGCAGGAGAAAGAAATAGATAGATTAATCTTTGGCTTCAAGAATGACAAACTTCAGGCCTCTAGTTTCATTTCAATAGATGTCAGTTTGATGGTCTCACCCCTGTCCCTTTTGCATCTTTCCAGTTTGTAAGGACAAATCTTTATATGCTTTTAAATTAAAGCAGTGGAACAATTCAGTGCTGAAACACTCATATAATTCACAGCTGCAGAAATACATCTGTCACCATACCTGCATCAGTTGGAATAACACATACACAGCAGCTGAATTCCATTTGAAAACTTTAATCTTTGCATGGTCATTAACAGTGTGACTGAGAGGTCAGTCATGATTTTTTAAGTACAAACCATTGTTCATGTTGATCACGACAAAGCTTAATCACTATATAGAAAGGATTGTCTAGGTACCAAATGGGGTAGCAGAGTTCCTTTGTCTAGCAGACAATGCAAATAATAACTTTAAAAATTAGAAGAATCTGTTTCTAGCCTTACGGTTCAACTAGTTTCATAGAGATAGGAAGATCTTTGCTTCGCTTGGAAATCCTCAGAGAAAACAATATCAAAGAACATGCAGAGGAAAACAAGTCTTAGAATAGTATTTACACTTAATTGCTTTTTTTCTTCCCTTACATTTTGAAAGACTTATTAGCATGTTCCAAGTTGGAGATTCTGACTTAAATGAAGTATTTTTTAAACTGGAAGATCCATGACCTTTTTCTCTAATTGACCAGCTGGGTCTTCTTGATGTTTTCAGTAAATAGCATGATGTACTGATAATTTCACATAGCATGATTACTATGAAGCAAGTATTGGATAGTAATACAAAATATTTACATTCAGTAATAGATAAAATATTATTTTCTTTGTTATTATAATAAAAAGACAGTTAAAGTTCCAGTGTATTATTGTAGCAAGGGCTTATTTTTAATTTATTAGGATGCAATTTAGTCTTAGACTGCAGTACAGTGCAATTTCTTGGAGATAAGTTGAAAGATTAGAAAGTTAGACAGAAAAAGGTTGTCTGTGTTAAGGTGAGAACAGATGAAACAGATAATTTTCAGAATTAGCAATTCTGAGGAAATTGTGTAAAAAATATACACTAATACTGAATTAATTTAATATGTTTGAGATCTGAAAGATGTATTATGATCTGTGGTGCTTCATACATTAAAAGTATGCAATTATATCTCAACCTCATTTCATAGAAATATTCCAAGACACAAAATACTGTCAGAAAAATCAAGTTATCAGGTAAATGAGCTCCCATCTAGGAAGCAGCAAATAGAAATTAAAAATCTAAATGAAATATAATTAGTAGTTGCTCAAAAAAGCTGTGAATAAACTTGTAATTTTGACCCCATTAAAATTAATAGAATTTTGCTATTGACTTTTATATGTGTTATTTTTTCCCTAAGAGTGAGTCAAAGAAATTATTTAGAAAATTTATTTTAAGATCTGTTGAGGAAAAATGTTTATAATTTGCTAGTAGACCATTTAAAATATATATATTTTTATTAATGAAATAATTTATTGCATTTCAAATTTAGGCTGCCTTTTAAAAAGTTGCAGCTTTTTAAGCTGAAATTTTATTTCAAATATGTCTTTCATGCTGCCTGTCATCAAGGTACTTACCACTTATTTTAGTTGTTAAGAATCCTGTGGATACAGAATTGTTTTTAGGGCCCAGATCTCATTTTGACACATTACCTCTGTCCAGCTTGCTGAGAGGAGAGAAGTGACATTTTAATGTAGCTTAAAGGAAAACTGCTCTGCTTTCATGAAGTCCAGCTTTCCAAAAGTTCACACATTA
This sequence comes from Caprimulgus europaeus, assembly GCA_907165065.1. The sequence continues at coordinate 76,981,707 of OU015525.1, forward strand.
AGAATCATTTGTCATCTGAGATATAAGATGACATTGAAAAAAAAAAAGTTTTATGTCAGTTGGCATTGCTGAATGGCCATTTTGTAGGCAGGTAATGTGTGCAATATATCTCAGTACAAGAAACTACACAACATTTTCCAGCAGTATTTTGCCTATGGCTTTAACAGGAGAAAAAAGCAGTAGCCTCCCTAAGCATTTTCACCTTAGGAAGGTTTATTGGGTAACCATTGCCTGGAAGTTCCTAAGCATTCCTCTGAAGCAGTGCTGCAGACAATGTGCTGGACTGGGTAGTTGCTTGGGACCATTTAGACTCACTCCCTCATATGCCTGTATGAGAGCAGTGTTCTTGCTAAATGTTCTTAGGAAAAGGTCAGGATCAAACTCACAACATTACATGCACACTATTTTATATGTTGATTAGAGGAGTGAGTTAACACTACAGAAAAAATCTGTGGCAAATTTTTTTGAGTGGAGATGATGCAATGAAGTTTTTGAAAAAGTTAAGATTCAAGTGATTTAACTGCATTTCAATTTAGAGGTAGACTAATTTTGGCTGTCCTCAGAGTAAGCATAATTTATTAAGTATCCCAAAATCTGATTTTATATGATCTTTAGAGGTGACATTACCACATTTGTAATTGCTGTCTCTTTAAAATTCTGATGCATGAACCTTACAAGCATTTTAATTCATCTGATTAAAAGCAAGAGGTAAAACAATACAGAAAAAAAAAAAAAAAGACATGCCACTTTACAGCTGAAAAAACCCTATAATGTATATATGTGGAGATTTATTCCGGGGTATTACTGCTACTGTGAACATTGAAGACAGATTAACTGGAAAAAATAAAGTGATTTCACAGGGATATGTACAGATTTATGGCTCTCTTTAATCTGTTTGGCAAATAAGTATAGCTTTTAAAATATGTATTTATACTCATATTAAAATTCTGTGATTTAGAAACTTTGACCTCAATTAATTGATTTATTTTTGTCCAGGAGCATAAATTCAGGAGCCATAGGAAGGAATTCTGAAGAGAATGATTAGCAAAATAATATCTTTAAGAGGAAAAGAAAGGCTATTAGTAGAATGAAGAGGCTGAGAAAGGAATTGGTTTAGTATAATGGAAATCTGTGAAAGAGAAGTAGAGTGTTACAAATAAAAGTGTCATCTGTGATAGGGTGATGTGGATGAAAGAAGCAAAAGCATCAGCACTGAATGGAAAGCTGTGGAGAGACAACATTTTATATGCACATATAGGCACACATCTACACATATCTGCACATACCCATGATATATTTTCAGTTAATGTGTTCTGTAATTGTTACAAAGTTGTAAATTCTATTTGTATACTTAAATCTCAGCTGAGAAAAGGATATTAACTATCTGATAATCTGATTTTTGTTGTTAACAGGAATAATACTTAAACTGAAAATGGATATAATTTTTTTCACACATGTTTTGGGCAACTCTGTTCATCACAAGTGCTGGTACTGTATCTGTATGGTTGCTGCACATAAAATTAACAAACTAGTTTCAAGGTATGGTGCTTTATAGACATGAATTGGAAATGTTTAAGTAAGTTAGACAGAAATAATTTTGTTTTGACAAATAAACTACCTGATAAAAGACTGCACGTTGAGGGGTAACTCTATGGGCCTAGGCTGCAGATGAGTCAGGCAACACCATCAAGTGACACGGCACTACAGATGGATCAGAAATACATAGTGGGTCAGAGATAACAACTAATACTTTAGAGGTACAATTTAGAATTAAGATATAATTTAATGGAATTTAAACAGTACTGGAAAGATAAAATGGTAGATGGTGGAGTTGGGAGTAACTGATTCCTGTTGTGTGGCATACATTCACTTTGTCTTCTCCACTCACATTTGAGTGACTGGTACCAGACAAAATGCAATTTCTTGAAAGTATTGTGCACCTTTGGTAGGGGAGCTTTAAATAGACTCTCACCTATCTTGTGCTTTTGCACTTCTCAGAAACTATTAATGGCATTGTATTTTAGCCAGCTATCTGTATTCTCTCTGCTGAAGTTTCAGAACATGCCTCAACTATTTTACAAAGACAAAATTTTGAGGGATGAAGCATTCCTATGATATCTGACTGAGCCCAGGCAGTGAGCTTTATAGAAGAGCTGAAAATAGATCTGGTTGATAGATTTCATCTTCATATCTGATATCTACATCAACAGCAAGTTTGGCCTCTGGAATCTCTGTTTTCTTGGTATTTTGCAGCATGCTGAACAGAAAGAAAGATACAAGAGAAGGCTGACCTCCCTCTACTCCTGTTCTGGTGATGCGCCTGTGAAAAGCCTAGGATACTCAATTTAAACCAGATACAATCAGTGTATTCACTAACACAAGTCTCTACACAATTCTAAAGAGAATAGTTATGTGATTTATGATATTAACTTCAAGACTGAGTGAATTCCTCTGTTTCTCTTCCAGAAGTTGTTTTTATTAGTTGATGACCAAAGTGCACCAGAAATTATTCAAAATCAAAATCTTAACACTATTTGTTAAACATATGGATCCTTCCTACTCACTTACTTGCCACTTTCCTGACAATTTGATTCTGCAAATGAAAATTGTTGGCAATAGAGGAAAACTTGCAAGCACATCTCAAACCTCACATGGCTTCTTTTTTAGTACGTAGATTTAAACCAGCAGCTATTCACTACAAAATAACAGTATCCAAAATATAATCCTCATTTCAGTATAAAATGATGGATACTTATCACTATTGGAAATGGAATAATTTTTTCAGGAACCTGAACTTTGGGCACTGTTTCTTTATGCACCTTCTGGATTTCAGTGTGCAATGAATTCGAGATTAAAACTAAGGATAGTATTGCCCTTCAAAAATGGTAATCTGTGTGTCCACTTGAGGAAATTCTATACCTATTCTGAAATTTCATATTCTTCTCCTTATTTCAGCATATGGGCAGAAAGGAACAAAACCCTGCAGGAGCAAGTGATGGTAAACTAGCACATTTTATAAGGTACAACTAGAATGAAAGTTTAAAAAACTGTTGATCACTGAAAGCAAGTGAAAGGTATTAGGTTTCTTCAGAGTCAAAACCAGCGCAAAATACATCAGTAGTAAGTAAAAGAGAATCATTCAAAATCAGAGTAGCTCAAAGAGGTTCACTCAAAATATATTGCAACTGGTGGTTATTTTAACATTTTCATTTTTTGCATGGTGCCATGATGATACAGACAAGCATATTTAGCGGTGAGGCAACTCACTAAGACCGTGCAATCACACACATCCAGCGAGGTCCCTTCATAATACTGATTAAATGCCCTATTAAAAATGTATTTTTGGCCCTGAGAGCTTTTTCAGAACTTCTTTATTCTGATGGTCAGGCATCTTATATCCAGTCCATTCCCATTTGTGTTTGTGCCAACACTGATATTTAGCTTTAACAGCTCCTCTCTTTTCTAAGAGGTACCTTCCCTTATAAAGTATTCTAAGACGGTAATCATACCCCTTTTCAACTTTTATTTTGCTCATAAAAACAAGCTGTGCTCTTCTACCAGAATCCTCTCCAAGTACAGGCTTTCCATTATCCTGATGTTCCTTGTTGCCCTTTTGTGTAACTCTTATCTCTGATCTTTATTTTATTTTATTTTTTTTAATATGGCTGACTAGAACTTTACAGTTTTCCAGATGAGTTCAAAGTGGGACCTTATGCTATGGCACTAATACTTCCATACTTCTCTTGGAAATGTTTTGCCTGGAGCATTTTAGGATTGGATTTGCCTTTTTCACAGATGCATCACATTATTGCAGGAATTTGATTCCATTGAGAGGAACAATTAAATTAAAATGACATTGAAATAAGCTCATTCCCACCCTGTCACTATGTTGATTCAGTAAACAGAGTAAATTTCTTGCACACATCTTTCCTTCATTAAGTATTAGATTCCATCTTTTTGTCATAAAAATAAACTTTTAAATTTCACAGTTTTCTTTTCCTCAATAGATCTAACATGATGATCCTCCATATGTGAAATTTAAATGTGGTTTAAAAAAAAACTTTTAGAAAGCATAGAATAAATTTTTATGTAGCCAATTCAGTCTGTTCCAAAGCACTGTATAGGATATGTCATGTTTCTGGAAAGTACAGTTTTCAGAAACACATTGCAAATTACTTTAGATAGATAAGAACATATTGAAAACTGATCAACATTATTGTAAGAGTCAATAAGAATAGGAGGTAAATGCCTCCTTCGCAAGTAAATAAGTAAATACCCTATATACATTTTAAAGTTATATTAAAAATATAAAAATAAATACTGAACTATATTAACATTTCAAAGCCCATACTTTCCTATCAAAATTCGGTAAAACTGCATTAATTGTGGAAGCTAAACAGTATTGAAATTACTCCTCATAACAAAACTGAATGACAAAGAAGACATTTATATTCAAACTACATGATGAAAGACAAACATAACTACATGCTGAAAGGCCAACATTTCTTCTCAATGTTAGCTGTAAAAAACACTTAAAACAAAACACACACCTCCCACTTTTTTCAACAGGTTGTAGAAAAAACTTCTAGAAAATAATACAATTAAAATAGGACAAGGAGTATTTTTTTATTAAAATGCCAAATAAATACATTGGCTTGTATAAGAACATTAGTGACAAAGGAATCTGAAAGAATACTAGGACTGGAGACTAAATGAGAGGGGAAAGTAGCAGTTGCATCAATCTTTACCAAAAGAAAGACTGCTTTTAGTGGTTAGTAAAGGGTAAATTTATTGTGTCCTCCTCCTGAAATATTCTGGTTTCTGATAAATTTATTATGATGTATTATGACTGAAAGACTTCTTACGAAAATGATCATGACAATAAAATTAAGTATAAGTGATTTGAGAGAATCAGGACAGAAAGAGGAAATTAAACTCTAAGTAGGTAAATGCACAGTTTTATAAATTAATTGATGGGTACATAATTTCTTTTTCAATAGATTACAGAAAACCGTAAAGAGTGAAAGCAAAGCATCAGACTATTCAAATATTCTTGAAATATTACAGAGCATTACTTCACCAATTTGACTGAGATCAGTTCATATCATTGTATCATTGTATCGCTATATCATGAAAATACAGAAATGTTGACAGTTCAGTACAAAGTGTGATGATATAGAACAGCAGACTGAGATGGAAGAGACTGTAACAGAGGCTGAATGGGTATTTTTTCATTCTGGGTTTATCAAATAACTAAAATACCATAGGAGCCAGAAAGGTTTGAATTAAATAAAAAACTGAGAAGGAAAGGAAAGGAAAGGAAAGGAAAGGAAAGGAAAGGAAAGGAAAGGAAAGGAAAGGAAAGGAAAGGAAAGGAAAGGAAAGGAAAGGAAAGGAAAGGAAAGGAAAGGAAAGGAAAGGAAAGGAAAGGAAAGGAAAGGAAAGGAAAGGAAAGGAAAGGAAAGGAAAGGAAAGGAAAGGAAAGGAAAGGAAAGGAAAGGAAAGGAAAGGAAAGGAAAGGAAAGGAAAGGAAAGGAAAAAAAACCAAAAAGGAGGCAATGCCTAAGAAGTGAAGTACGTAATATATTTAAACTGAAATCTCTCAGCAACATACTCGGATTGAATGACAGAATTAATGTAGAAAATGGAAAAAAGAAACTGGAAACCAACAGGTGATATTTGGATTTGCATTTATGTATGTTAATTTTGAGACACCTCAACTCATAGTAACTGGTGTGAAACCTGGAAGCACTATGAAAGACTGCTTAAAATCTGCAAAAGAAAGGAAGCTCAAACCTTCCTATACATAGTAAGAATAAATCATAGCCTCTAAAAAGTTTACACTGATAGTAGTATACAGTTTGATTATATATGCACAGAGTATTTTAAATTTAGTATATTAAGTGCCACTTTATTCTCCTTTAAAGTTCAATTTTAAATTCTTTGAGCAACTCTCTCTACTTTCTGTTCCTTGACAGTAAATATAAATCTGGTGCTTGATCCAAAGCCAGGTGCTCAGTGGTTCCAACAGTGCAGAATCAAGCTCCCAGGTGTCTCGTCTGTAATTGTTACTTTCAACCCTGCTTATGAACTTGTTCAAGTGAGCTGATTGTATCTTATCTTCAGTTCCATTCAATCTAGAGACTAATAAAAATAGAACAAAAGGTATGACTGCATTTTAAAGTATTATTGTATGTTTATTAAAATAAATAACATTATTGCAAATTATATAATTCCTGAATGAAGTGACTAGTCCCAATGCTAACCATTATTAGCTAGATTTTTAGATTAAAGAAATCCTTATCACAGCTATTTCTCTCAAACTTTAGAATGATGGAAAGCTGATTATTTGAAGACACCCAAGCAAGACCAATACATTAGAAAATATTGTATGGAATAATCCTAAAGTAGGGAAAAAGGACAAACTAAAGCTACTATTGGATGAAATCCCAGCTGCAGAGAGTCAGTGACTAAGTTCTTTCATTGCCATCTTCATGAACAACTTCCAGATAATTTCCAATATTCTATAAAGTATTACTAAATCTGCCTAAAAAACCAACCCAACAAAACCAACCTACTCTTGCTAGGTATGCATAGAAGGTGGACCAATAGCAGAGTTCTACAAGATTGTTGTAATACAATTTTGAAATTCATGTTGTCTAAAATTTCCAGACAAAAAACTTAGTGTAGCTATTAACTCTGATTTTTTTGAATAAACATTTTTTGAGTTTTTATTCTGTACACCTTATTATTGTGCAAGGATTTGTTTCACTGTAGTTCTTCAGTAATCCCTTTGATTCTTCAACCTGAGTTTCATTTGATTCCAGTGTCAAAAGAATGTCAAGATCAATATGGAAAAGAAGAAAAAGAAAACAAAAAGCTCAGTTACTTGCTATTAATTAACTGGATGTCCTATTTCACCTGAATCATGGAAGAATAGTATTTGGACCCTGGTAAAGATTGATGCAACTGCTACTTTCCCCTCTCATTTAGTCTCCAGTCCTAGTATTCTTTCAGATTCCTTTATCTAAATGCATGCTAATCTTTTCAAAGAACTCCAGTAGGTTTGTGACTTCTTGTATTTATCCATATGTCCCTTAATTCCAGTCTTTAGTCATCCGTAGTTCCCCTGGGGCTCTTTTTAAAAAATTGGCATTGTTTTAACCACTTTCCAGTCCTCTGACACTGAGTCAGTTTTCTACACACCACAGTTTGTAGTTTGGCTATTTCATACTCGAGTTCCCTCAGAACTCTGGGGCAGAAGCCATCTGTTCCTGGTGATTTGTTATTGCTCACATTGTCTCCTTGATCCATAACCTTTCTGCCAATATTTCAACTTTAGACAAAGCCTCTGACACGTACTCTGAAGAGAAGGGTGTCTGCTTCTACAATTCAAACTCCTCTGTAGTTAACATGGATGAAAAAAAATAAAATATCAATGTCATAACCTCTGTCTACTTAAGACATAAGAAGTTGGACATTCGACATTTCATTTGTTCTATTACCTCTGCAGTCTCTGGAAAACTTCCTCTTCTGTTTCATACAAAAAAAAATTTGTAGTATCAGTTTTTGGAACACTGTTCCTTGTTGGAGTTTATGATATTTTCTTGGACACAAATTAATGTATTGGGAAAATGCCTGCTTAAATTATTAGCTTCCTTTACATTGCTGTTTAGCTATTTCACTTTGTCATTTCTCAATTCTTTATTGACAGGTGGTATGCTTTTGCTCTATGCCTCCAATATGGTTTCCATGCTGCTTTCAAATATATTTCTTTTTTGATTGCTCCTGGTAGCTTCCTCATTTTCTTGTGGTTCCCCTTTTGAAAACCATGAAGAACTGTGCTGGTTTTCTCTTTTTGTTAACTTCTTGAAGAAGTCATGATGTGTATCTAAAACTTCAGCCTCAGTATTATGCTTCTGTGTCACCTTTCTCCAATCTGTAGAAAGGTAAGTTAAATCCTCTAAGGATACTGTGCTTCATGTTCTCATTGCCCCTTTGACTTCCTCAATGTGTTATTGGCACTGCTACCATCCTAAAAAGAAATGGCACATATTCCTTTTCTATAGATTTTTCTGTGTGTCTGAGGTAGCAAAGGATAGAACTGAAAAATCAAGAAACAGGAGTCGTGGAATAGTCTGTTCTGTTCAGTTCATCTGCATCTCTTTGCATATACTATATTGTTTCTTAATGATACTTATATTTTCACACATGGACTTACTACTAAACAAAACCTAGCCCAAATTCACATTTCCTGTCCTTATACAGCAAATGTAAGCTCTCTTCCTGTATCCTTATCTAGACATATGCCCCTGCATCAGCATCCTCTCCTTTCCCTTTACTACACCCTTCTACACATGGTTCTTCCTCTGCCCCAGTCTCATTTTCTTCTTAGCTTTATTGCAGATGTTGTGCAACTATAAATTCAACATAAAGGAGTAGTGAGATGCTATGGCTGTAATTTGCTCTTGTTCCAACCAATGTGCAAAGCTGTAAATGATTAAACAAGTGCAAAGCCCTTGTGCTGAAATAAATCAGAACACTTCATAATCCTGGGGCAATGAGTTAATATTTATGACTATAATATTATACTACAATATTATACTGATAGGTCATGCTGCACAGTTACCTTCCATTTTAATGCTCTTCTTCAGTGTTTAAAAACTTTCATATAATCTTTGTTAGTGAAAAGCTAAGTAGCTATGAATATATGATCCTTTATAACTGCAAGATGTAATATATAAACTAAAACAATTTATCTCACATGTATAGGCCTCTGATTTTTACAGAACAAATAAATGGTCCATATTAAAGCAATCTAAATCTTTTCCTCTCTTAATTTATTTATATTTACTCCATACTCGGCAGACTTCTCAAACGCTATTTCCAAATACGTCATTTCAAGTTGATAGCACTGTACACAATACAAATCTTCAGTCTCTAGTGCCTAGGAATATATTAACTATCAACTAAAATTATACCCTACACTCCAGACCCAAACCAGCTCCTAGTATAAATGACAGATGTTGTCCATCTGTCCTGGGAAGACTGACACCTACAAGCCTCAGTTACATTCATTCAGCTTTAGAAATGCAATGAAAGTCTTGGATTGTCAAATCTTGTCTGTTGCAAGGAAAAATGGTGTAGAAGTTTAGTTCACAGGAACACACATGAAGCCAATTGCGTACAAGTTATGCTACCAAAGGCTTCCTATTTCCTTAAAACACATCTAAGAACTATAACAATAGGTCATAATCTACAATCATACTGGCCACAAGAAGAGAAAAGTACAGATCACAACCCTCATCGATATCCTACATCTCTTTGACTTGTTAAATCAGGCTGCAGTTTCATATTTTTGCAACAGAAAAAGCAATAAAAAAACCCAGTTGGATCTGTCCTTACAGTTCTAAGAATATGAAGGAGATGTAAATCTAGGAGCAAGAGGTCAAGGTTGAGGGCAGTTTTAGTAAAGGCTGTTAGACAATGCTGAAAAGTAAACTACTTTTTACAGCCATGAACAAAATCCTTTCTGGTCATTCTATCAGTCTGACCTAGATAAAACATCCCTTCCTGTTCTCTAATCGGGATTCCTAGAATGGCTGTTACATGGTAAAATCACAGCATCAAAACTGTGAGTAATCACTGCTTACTGTGCTACAGTAAGTGTTGAAAATTACCCTTGCAAACTCTAGCACTCCAGATCTACCATCTTTCAAAAGGGATGGCATCTCTTGTGTCCAGCCTCAACCACCAAGAGCCAGGAAAAATAAATTAGAGATGGTACCAGGTGTGTGTGAGAGAACAGGCTGGACAAGATGATGGGAGCTGGGCAATGTGCTGCTGAAAAAAACATGATATGAAACTGTAGCATCTGTCAGCAGAGGAAGACAGTGAAAGGTTTTATTGGTGGCTGGAGTATGTTTTGATGGTGAAGCACCAAATTTGAGTAGAACCTCTGGACGACCCTAAGAAGAAGACAAATAGTTTGTAAAACCAGCATGCTTCAGCAATGAATGTTATTATTTGAGGTACATAGCCTGCAGTGCCAGGTATTTGTGAAAAGGAAATCTAATTTCCTCTTGTATCTTAATGCATGTTTCAAAATTTGATGATTATTTTGGATGTGGTAAATTAATACCTTCCCATATTTTACCTTAGCTCACTTGATTTAAGGGTGATTTCCAAAATTATTGGTTAATATCAAGCCATTTGTCACACAGGGATATATTAAGCAAATCTGGGTTATTTGGACAACTTTACACATTCTCCATACCCCAGAATGCTTTTCTTATGAATCTGAAGAAACCCTACAGTCTAGGATGATTTGATATCATAGGAATCGGAAGTATCTTCCAGTGACCACTAACACCCATGTAGGAAGGTAAGATGTAGTAGAGTTGATGGGACCTCAACTGTTTTAGCAAGAGACATTGAAAAAATACTTGAGAGATATTAATTTATCTAGAGTCTTAGGTCATCATCTAACTGCCCAATTTTATATCACATTTCTAGTACTTTTGAATCAAGAGATACAAATGCAAAAATCAAGTTATGCATCAAGGGAGAGAAATAATTCATGTCTGGTCTCAAAAGACAAGTAATCGCCTGTGGTTGCAATATTTATTCATTTTTTAATTAATTTTATTACTTCTGTGCTTTTCTTCCACAAATCCTCAATCAGCTTTGCCCATCTGAATCCCTAAAGTCCCGGGAGCTGGAGTTTTTTTTTTCAGAATAACTTTCGAATCCTTAGAGATGTTAACACACAACAGAAAAAGATATGTTTTTTTCCTTTTTTTTTTTTAATAAGAAGGAGGTGTTATTCATTCTTCTGACAGATGGCCAGTGATTGGCATGCTGTGGATAGGTCTCCAGAATGAACACATTAACTGTCTCTCCTAATAGAACAAGCCACAAGTTCTCATATTTTCTACCCTTTCAGTCTCAGCATTAAATTCATACTGAGCATTCATTAGTTCATCCAATTTTCTTCCTGTAAGCAATATTTTTATTAAAAATGGCTCCTCTAACTTAAATTTATTTTTCTTATGAAAGCATTTTAATAGCTAGCTTTCTGAATTCACTTGTCCTTTATTATTGCTTTCCAAACATCCCAAAGTCCCTTTTCAGTATATCAGCCTCACTATTGCTATTAAATTTAAAATACATGTCCCCAAGATCTGGATTTCAGCTAATGCATTTACAACTTCTAGCTTTTGACAGAAAAAGGCAGGAGGTAAGCAGGAATAGAAATTGCTGTAGCAGAGCTGGTTTATACCCCAACTCTTCCACAATCTTGTCTATTGTGGTAGGGACCAGGTAAGAGTGAAAAAATAGAGACAAACAGCTAACAGTCCCGTATTGTAGTACAAGACAACTTTTCCTTATCTAACTTAGTGATCATTACATTTAATGACTGAGTGTTTAAACATAGATTGACAACAGTGGAACCATCAGCACCAAACATTAAAAACAAAGTTCTATTTACTTGCTGTGGTTTAGTATCTTAATAGGCAGCTGGTATTTCTTTAAAACACCACTCTCTTAGAAGAAAACATCCCTGAAAGGATTTATCACCTAGAAAAACTATGAAGTTTTTCCTAATGTCTAAGTTACCTTCTGTTCATGTGAACAAATTTTTTGAAAAGAAAATCTGCATGTCTGTGGCAACTGTGAACAAATCATCAATAATTACTGGGAGGGAGTAAGGCAACTCTTTAGGTTAATTTTTAGTCACACTTTGCTGCATCTCAGGGTGAAGGCATCTGATCAGAGCTGTTTGTCAGGCAGAATGAACTCAAGCTTAGCAGCCTAGTGATGCTCTTACAAGCTGAGAAGAGGACTGCAATGAGCCCAACAGCTCTCCCATTCTCTTCACTCACTTTCACCTGAGGTGGATGCTTCCCCTTCTCTCTCTGCAGTGCACGGGCTGCACGAAGGAGAGGGGGACACTGCTTCTCTGTCCTTCTAGTCCCTCCAGAAGTGAGTGCAGAATATAAGGAAGAGAGGAAAAAGGTCAGGTGAGGCAGAACATATGACCTTGGGATTGAGGGGCAGATGTGGAATAAAACCTAGTGAGAGGAAAGGAGTGAGGTGGGTATGAGGCAGCAGAACCAATTCTTCAGCAGAGAATAGCTGGATATGAGAGTGTGAGCTTTTGCAGAACCAAAGTTTGAAATCTTAGGTAAGACGGAAACGATAGCGATCACCAAACACATTAATGTTTGGGTGGGAATGCAGAGTACTAAAAGAAAATTAGGAAGACTGAAATCCAGAACATAAACTATTCAAGAATTTGCAATATTTCATCCGGTGATAAGGAAAATGATTGATTTTTCATCTCTTAAGAAGAGGTTGCTTCTGTCATACATACTGCATTAATGAAGCCTGTAACTAATGAAAATAATTTATGAAGTTTTAATGGAAAGAGCAAGGATTTGTGATTGAAACAAACCAAAACTAAAATAAACATTATTCTAAAGCAGTCTTGTAAGAGAATGAAAAGATGCAACATAACCCTTTTCCAACTTAACTAGATCTTCAGAAAGAAGTACCAATATGAACACAGCGAGTGCAAAATATAAGCCAGAAACATGCAATAATTATTTACTTCTCTTCTCTTGTGTAACTCTGTGATGAGTTAACCTTGGCTGTCTGCCAGATGCCCACCAAGCTGCTCTCTCAACCACCTCCTCAACAGGACAGGGAGAGAAAATAAATGAAAAATCTCTTAGGTTAAGATAAGGACAGAGATTGCTCACCAATTACTGTAATGAACAAAATAGACTCGACTTGGGGAATACTAATTTATTGCCAATTAAAAAGAGTAGTGACTTCTTCATGAACTGCTCCAGTACAGATCCTTACCATGTAGTAGAGTCCTTCAAGAATGAACTATTGCAGAAAGGCTTCCCCACAGGCCATATTTCCTGCCAGGAAACCTGCTTCTGTGTGGGCTTTTCTCCATGGGCTGAAGTTCATGTCAGGGTTCTGCTCCTGCATGGGCTCTCCATAGGCTGCACTTTCCTCAGGGCATATCCACTTGCTCCAGCATGGTCCCTCCATTGGATGCCATGTGGTATCTTCTTCAACATAGTCTCCCTATGTGCTGCAGGGAAATACCTGCTCCACCATGGACTCTGAAGGAGCTACAGGAGAACGAACCTCAACTCCAGTACCTGGTACACCTACTCCCCTTCCTCCTTCTTTCACCTTGGTGTCTGCAGGGCTGTTTCTCACATTTTTCTCATTCCTTTCTCTCACAGCTGCTCTGCAGCATTTTTTACCCTTTCTTAAATATATCATCACAGAGGCATCACCAGGATTGTTGATGGGCTTGGCTTTTGGACAATGCTGGGTCTGTTTTGGACCCAACTGGAATTCGCTGCTTCTGACATGGGGTCAACCCCTGGTGTCTTAACACAGAAGCCACCCCTGCACACCTTTCCCCTACTTAAACCTTGCCGTATAAACCCAATAGAAAATCCGAACCACTGTTCTAGTTGATTGCTTTTAGTCCGAGTGAAATGCAGCTAGTCCAGACACTAGCCACTTGTTCTAATTTGCTTTTCTTCCTCCATCAAATTGAATAACAATTTTTTTTTCAGAAAACCAGAACAATTCTATTTACTCAGTTTACTCAGAGTGGAGCATAATACAACTCTATAGAAGCCTGTGCACGTAAAAATGGAAGAGGCTAAATGGGGGTCCCTTTAAAAATACTCAACCAAACAATCAAAAAGTTGAAACCAAAGAATGCTATGTGTTCTAGTATTAAATCACTGGATTCCAGGGAGTGCATTTTGGTTAATTCATTTTTTATAACAGCTGGAATGTTCAAAAAGAGCCCAAGAAAGTTTATATTTTTTGGAATTTCTCTGTCTCGTGTTCTCAAGTTTCACTGTAAGAAATTTAATATCATATAATCACATAATCATAGAATCATAGAATGATTTGGGTTGGAAGGGACCTTTAAAGATCATCTAGTCCAACCCCTCCACCATGGGCAGCGTTGTCTTCTGTAAGATCAGGTTGCTCGAAGTCCCTTCAAACCTAACCTTGAACATTTCCAGGAATGAGGCACCCACAACATGTTTCAGTGTCTCACCACCCTCATCATAAATAATTTCTTCCTTTTGTCCAATCTAAATCTGTTCTCTTTCAGTTTAAAACCATTGCCCCTTGTCCTATCTCTACAGGCCCTGGTTAAGTCTCTCTGCACCTTTCTTATAGGCACCCTTTATGTATTGAAAGGCCACAATAAGGTCTTCCCAGAGCCTTCTCTTCTCCAGGCTGAACCACACCAACTCTCTTTTAGTAGGAGAGGTGTTCCAGCCCTCTATCATTTTTGTGGTCATTGGTCAAGTCCTAATGAAGGTAATAAATACTACAAAGTAAGTTTAGCTTATGGATTAAAAATGTAATTACAGTAAGTCCTCAAACATACTAGAAGGTTGTTTGGGGCTTTTTTGGGGTGGTGTTTTTTTGGTTTTTTTTCCCCCTGAAACTCAAATTCTGATCCTGTTTATGCCTTTCTAAAACACTTTAAAAATATCTAATGAAGTTTTATCATTCTGAGTTTACAGAATGTTAGGTTGTAAATGTCTTGACACCTTTACAGCCTGGACTTCCGTTTATTTTTACTTAATTGTGGAATTATCTATTACTCCTCTTAATCTTCTAAATCATTATAACTAGGCTTCTAAAGTAACTTTTCAATTTTTTAACAAGTACTTTTAGATTTATCATCCATCCTAAAAAAATGAAACAAGTGGAGATTGTCCCATATCAAAAGCAGAAAGCGCTTCCATTGTACCATTTTTTGGCCGTATCTGCTGTATCTCTTACACTGATTTGTTCTATTTGTTAATGGGAGCGCTTAAGGCAAATAAGGCTAAAGCAGTTTTTGTTTTGCTTTGCTGTGAGTGCTTTAATAGGATTGGTTCTACCACATATTGTCAATTTTGGCTCAAAGTTATGTTCACGAAAGAGTATTTTAACAAGAGCGTAGAACTGGAGAAGGTAACAGCCAAGTTCGACCAATGAAGGCAACACAATAAATATTCCAAGATTATCAACATTGGATCAAAATTATTCTGAACAAAATTTTTCTGAACTGGTACAAAATTCTTTAAATAAACTTAATTTTTCTGTCCTAGCATGGATTTCAAGAAACCAATGCTCCTACCTGTCCACCATAGCTAGAGGATACATTCATAACATAGCATGAGGACCTGAGCATTGAATTAATCTGAGTGCTCATGCCTTCCATATAGAAAGAATTGAGATAAAACAGTAGAATCAAATTATACTGAATTCATTTGAGATGGTGTGTTCCAGATCAGCTTAACAAAATAGTTAATTTCATGCATATTTAACTCGAAACATAATATTTAACTATTTTCTATTTTAAAAAATAAAATATTTTCCTTAAATGAAGGTTTTATATCACCAAATTTCAACTAACTATATAAAATTGTTCCAGAAAAAAATTTTCATTGAAAATGAATATTAATTGATGGGTTTTTTTTGTTTATTTGTTTTGTTTTGTTTGTTTGACTGGGTTTTTTTTGTTGTTGTTGTTTTTCTTGATAATAATGAGAAGGAAAAAAAAAAGCAAATTCCAACAGGTGGAAATATCATAGTTACTTAGATTCATATTTCTATCTTACCCCATAAAGCTGATTGCCTCTTTTCTGAGGTGTAGGAAAGCAGTCTAATTTCTAACATCTTAAGTTCTTTTTACATTAGGATCTAAGGCTGCTTGATACCTGTTGGTCGAAAACCCACATAAAGTATTAAAAATAAGAACATGCATTCTACAGATAAAACACAAGTAGTTCCTTGCTGAATGAGATTATAATTAAGAAAAAAAATTCTTTTTCTTGATGCTTTCACAGCAGAGAGGAAAATTACTGAACAGATTTTTTTTAAGAGGAACGTTTATTAGCAGCTATCAGTTGCTTGAGTTATATGAGAGAAAGATAGACGGGTTTTGTAAACAGAATAAAAAAGGTGGAAAGAAGGAAATACAAAATACAAACAAAACAAATCAATGCAAAAATTTTTGGTTACAAAGATGAACTTGACAAATTAAATAGAAATATCCCAGTGAAATATACAAATCTGCTGAAATGATATCCTTTGTTCTTCAGGAGAAAATTTCAATACTTTAGTTAAAAGTTAACATCACCTGAGGCACCCAGTTATAGTATACAGGTCTCTGAGGAAACACCAAGTGTTCCATATAATAGTATCTTTCATGCAGACAACCATTTCCATTAAACATTTTTCCTCATTTGAAAGAGATAAAGCATCATTATTAGAAGAACAGATGATACATTTCAAGTTTTTATCTCCTGTGGATTCAGCTAGCTCTGACATGGAAAGAAAAATCTTTTAAACCATTTGCATAATATCTCCCTCTCCCAACAGCAAGTTACTAATACAGTAATAATGTTTAGATACTTCAGTGTTGCTTCGATACAGGCCAGCAGACCTTCAACATATCTTAAGTGGAATTTAGTAAGGACTAGGAGCACTGTGATATTTACATAACTGTTCCATGCCAAGACAGAGCAGTATTCTCTCTTATCGACAACGCAAACAACAAAACTGTCTTTACCACAACTATTACTGAGACAGCAGCAATTTTGACAAAAGATACATATTGGTTCATTTATCCTATTGGACAAAATGACTGTTAAAATGCAAAATATTTGTTTAGTATTGTGTGTGTATTAGTTATGCTAATAGGCTGCAGTAATTTGCTCCTCACTTAGAGCTCCAGCTAATCGCATCCACAGTGCACATGCAAAATTTCCTGGATGCTCTTTTCCCAGTGAATGAACAATTGCTTGAAATGATACTAAAAGAATGAAGAAAAAAACCACAACCTTAATGTATTTTCTGCTCTCTTGTGAGGGCTCGTGTCAGTACAGGTGCACGAACGTCATCAGGTATTTACCCGACACTCACATCAGTGGCCCGGGTAAAGAGACATCACCCCATCTTTGGAATCTACCCCTTCCTGCTAGTTTGACTTACTATCAGCCTACGCTGGGATAGTTAGCATCTTGAACAGACATTTTTGGTTCCATAGAGGCAAGGGCTATTGCAGAAATAACCAGAATTGCAACTGAGCTGCAGTCAGAACAGAAGCAGTTTATTCCTGTAGCTGTGGGAGAGAGCCCAGGGCAGCAGAGCTAGACTGGGCCGATGCCAGCTCTGCCTGCATAGGGCAGTTACAGAGCTCATGTACCTTCAGGATGTGAAACACATTCTTTAACAAAACTGTCTCAGATACACATGATACGGTAAATAACAACGGTAATTGAAATCTTCAGATATTGAGGCTCCAGAGAGTGCATCCTTTTATGAATAATCCACTCCTTTGTTAGTTAAATTGTGCTGACAGACCATTACCTACAAATGTTTATCAGCTAGTGAGGCCTGCAAAAGTCTAACTAACTAACAAAGTAAGTAACTAATTGCTTTGCTTCCACAGGACAGGTACTGGAAATGACGAGGAGAAGCACAACCCAAAAAATGCTAATTTACATCAGTATCTGGGTTTTGTTATAGTCTCATTTCATGGATTAAATGCCAAACAGACAGGGAAATAATCAGTGATGGTTCTATGATTTCATTTTATTGTATAATTAATTGATGTGTTAGGGCTTCAACTTTCTTAGACACATGACTAGTTACAATTTGATGTCAAAATCCCAAATGAATTCATGACTAACACTTAAGCACAAGTGTTGTTCTCTCTTTCTCCATACATGCACACAATTCACATGGTTGTACTGTTGAGACTTGGGAAGAGCAGAAGTTTAGAAGAAAGGGGACAGTTTACTATAGAATATGTAAGGATGTTCTTTATTCTTCCTTTTTTATTTCTAGCCTCAGAAAAGCAACAAGTAGAGAAGATGGAAATAAATGACAGAAAGCAGCCTTCACCTGCAGTCCAGGAGTAGACAACATTTGTCCATGCCTAGGAGTATAAGGAATTAGTGGAAATAAACAACCCAGTTCACCTTCCTTACCAAAGAAAAATAAATCCAGTACTTGAAAAATTAATGTCCTTTGGACATTAAAAAGTTATTTCTAAACTTCCAATTCTCATAGCAGTTCACCTCTGTACTGTCAAAGAACAAAAGACTGGAGAAGAAAATGAGAGCCAGTGGTTAAATAATGAATAATTTATATATATATATATATATATATATATATATATATATATATATATACTCCATTATATAATTTAAAACATACAGTGATCTCAAGGTAAACTGTTTTCTCAGAGACATAAAGAAAGATCACTGCTTACCAAAGGGTATCTTTGATTCCAGCACAGGAGCAATAAATCCTTCCTTTTGTCACTGATTTTGAAAACAGTAATATGAACTGGTTAAATCAACTGACAAATTTAATCCCATATTTATGATCACTTCTTGTAGGTTTTTCAAAAGGGAAAGAACATATAGAGGAATTGTTTGGCTGATTTTTTTATTTTTTTTAAAGGCAGATTTCTTTCCCTAAGTCTCCCAGTTTGAGAATAAAGGGTGAATCAAGAAATGAAAGCAAAGTATTTTCTTTTTTTCCCCCCAGCTTTCCAGAAGGTACTACATACAATAACATAGTCATAAAGTTTGGAGAGGGATATTTAGGAAAGATTTCTTGTCAAGCAGAAAACTTTATGTTTGTTTGTTTGTTTGTTTTTTTAACTGTGCTTGGGAAGCATTTGGGAACTATTTGACAAAAGAATTTGCTAACCCAGTGCAAAAGTGCAGATAAATGCTTGCTGAGCTCATTTCACATTAATAAATTGTGCATGAGAGCTCACAGCTACATCTTGGTATGAGGCACCGATGACACCAAAATTAAGCGGAATGAGCTTTTCTGTCCACCTCCCCTGCAAATACAAACTGTAACTAAATAAGCTTAGAAAGAAATGTTTGCTACATGCCATGTGCAAAAGGTTGAGCTGTGGCTGCATGTTTCCAACAGCTGAATCGGAGTTCTTCCACAGACAGAGACATCGTCAGGAAATTTTCTCTTTTCAGACCAGGGATGTGGGTTGTAAATCACAACTGAATCTTTGTTCTTAAAAAGAAAAGAATAAAAAATTTGAGGAAGATTTCTGTGACAGGGTTTGTCAGGGGAAAGCCCCCTGCACAGCACTCTCCCCCTCATTTAATAACTGCTTACAACTTGCCCCATTCTTCCTGCTTGGGCCTGTTTGCCTCTAGGCCTAGGAAGAAGAATTGACTTAAGTGCTATTTTACATGAGAAATTAACACTTCCATATGCCCTTCTCCACACATATAAGGCACTGCCACTCAAAGACGTAAATTTTAGCTTGAGTAACATGTCTACACATACACGAAAAGGTATATGGGAAGCCCTATGGGGAATTTATTTTCTATGGTGACAGGCACTTATATAGGCACAAAATTGTTTAAGCATGTTAATAACACAGCTTGGAATATACTGTGAAACAAAAGATTTCTCTGTGAACTGACTGGAAAAAACAGTGGAGCAGTGCAGACCTGTAATCATCGCAGCTCACACCACACACTGCTGATCACTGCCATGGCAACGGATGGTGTTTCATGACATCACTGAAATCAAGGGGGGATAAGCAACAAGGGTGAACAGATACCAAACAATTTCTGTAAGGAAGAAACTTGTTTGAATATATACATTGAGCTATCTACAATGTCATTCAAACTAAAGGGTAAAAGAAGCAGGAAAAAGAGCACAACATTCACGTACAAGAATTTCCAGTGAATAAACCAGCTTCATTGTAACCTTACAATTTTACCATGGAAATTGCATTTGTGTTGAACATCTTCAGTCTTCTCTGATATTTTTCAGAAATGTGATATGGGACAATCTGTAAAACAAGCTATCCAGGGCAGCTGAAAAAAGGAGAAAGGTATTTTATTATTTTGTTCAAAGATTACCCTATTTACTTATTTGTTACACATTAGTAATGTCTACAGCATTACAAAAGGGACAAAAAAAATTATGAGTTATGGTTTTAATGGTGGAAGACATACCTTATTTGAATAGAGACCAAGAAAAGAAGCGATGTGAGGAAATGGGGCCGAAATACTGATAATGAGACTGTGAGAGTCATCTGGCATGACAGCTCTCTATAATCCAAGTGACGAATTTAGAGAAATTAGCTTCATTGAAGTCTAAGTCTTTTCATTGATTTCCAATGGTTTTGTACCTTCCTAAAAAAGTGAGTACCCTGACCTCCAAGATATACAAGAAACAAAACTTAGGAACTGATCCAATACTCATATTTCCCACATTACTTGTATCTTTCTATTGTGCTGTAGGTCTAAAATATGTGAGTGAGCCTAGAAATCTAATCAAAGGGGATTCTTGTTTTCAAGTTTGTTTCTCAAACTGACTTCTTTATTGCAGATTGCTTTTTGGTAGCTTTTTTCATTTACTGGTAGATTTTTACATTGCTGTTTACTGTCACATTTTTTTGCATAATCTTGATCAAATTATATAAAATAATATGTGTGATAATAATAATATGTGTGATAATAATGAGTGACCAATTATCAATAAAAAGAAGAGTCAAAAATAAAAAGAACAAGTCCTTGAAACAAAATTGCAATATACTGTAGGATATTGAGTATGAAAGGATTACCTTCAGTCACCAGTATTTCCTTGGAGGATGAAATAGTGTTAGTTCACACGTAAAGATGAATATTACCTCATAAAGATTTACTTGAATTTGAGCATGTATTATTTTCCATATCATGATTGGTTCTACATCTCCTCCCATAATACAAAAGCTAGAGGTACTATTAAACCATGACAAAAATGAATAAACAAAAAGAAATAGAAAAGTAAGCAGGTGATTAAGAGGTTTTAAAAAGTACTTAGATGTTTATATGAACAACAAAAAATATCCAGTAGTTATGTGTATATAAAAATTTCAAAATACATCAGTTGTAGCACTTGCTGAAGAAAAATGTACACTTTTAAAACAAGTACTTGGGTTCCTAAGGTTTTTTTTAACACCTACTTGGATACATATAATTTTTATCGCTGGTATAGGAAGAGTGCATAATATAGCATATATGATTTCCAATGTGTAAGAATACAGAACTAACGGTCAGCCTTTTAAATTGAGTTTCTTTAGGAAAGCAAGATTAACATTACAGAGGGAGTAGATTTGAATCAGACTGATAATATTAGCACATGATGAAATGCTAATATGGTGATGTTCTTCTTTTCACAGCTAGCAAAAGTGATCATTTTTCCTTGAAATAATACATTACTTAAAAAAACCACAAGGTATTAATCGTACTGTTTCATACTTTTAAAATAAATTGAACAGTAGCATTAGAGATGGAGTACTTTGCTCTTACAAAAAATATAAAAGAGGGCTTCTGGTTATGCTTAAAATAGTTATGATATAGATTTGATTATGACTATCAGTCAAGCTTGAAAAAGTTTACTTATTATAAATATTCACAAATCATGTCATAGAGAGGTAATTTATTTTAATAATACCATTTAAGACTGATATTGTAGTTTCACTTCAGAGCATTCACAAAATTAACCAATTAAATACAGTTTAGTTCATGTATTAAATATTTTTTATAGAGCTGACAAAGCCTTTTTAATTTAATCGATGTGTGCAAACCCTTTTCTCTGTGTGTCCCAACTTTAGTTCCAGAGACCAGTTCTTTGCAGATAGAAGAAGCTATAAAGCTGAAAATACAAAAATATGTTACAAATGTTATTGCAAATTAATCTTAAATACCATAATCACAATGGACACTCAAGGATCCTTATTTGCTTTACTTTAAGGGAGAAAAAAATCAAAAGTTGTGCAATTTCACTGTCCAGTCTGTTCAAGAGTAAATTAATTTATTTCCTCGGTGTTTGTTCTGATTACTGCATTACAGTATGCCAGTAGAAAAGTGTTTTGTTGCTGCTCCTTTACAGCAGTTTCTGTCTCTACACGCATCTTGGTAAGCTATAGGCAACATTTCTAAGAAACTTTAAAAAGTAAACCTCATACGCCTAGTTATGTACAAACAAATAATTGCAAAGTAGACGATATGAAAACCCATAGTGATGGACTTTTAAATTAGGATTTCAGTAGTAGCAAGCTGCTCATCTAGAATAAATTACTAATATCACCGGAGAGAGGAGGTGAACCACAGCTACTGTCTTACTGGTATATTAGTAGAACCCACAACAGTATAGAGCTCTGTCAAAGTGCTATGCACATACTAATCTGGCAACAAATAGTCCTGCTGACTAGAGTGTCACAGTTCACATGGTTAACACTTAGTCAGAAGCAATTAATCTCAGTTCTGGGAAAATATCAAAGGAGTAGCTCCTGAATGTTCAGTCCATATCTCCCTAGTGCTCACAGTGATGCCTACACAGTGCTGAACTTCAGTGAAACAAACAAATGTAAACAGCTTGCTGTAGTGAACTATTAATTTTGCCCTAGACTTTATATGCTTTGACTTTAAAAAAACCCACAAAACCAACATTGAAAAGACAGTAAGGTTATATGTTTGGAATGACTCCCTTAAAGTATTATGAAATTTCATTTTATTTGCTTTCCCCCTCAAAAAAAATTGTGTTTCCATAAAGAGAAAATCTGTAATTATTAAATTAAGGAGCTAAAGATCCCTTTCTTTTAAAAGATCCTTAAAATTAAATTAGCTGTAAAGAGTATCAGTTTTTAATTTTTACTCTGTTTTTCAAAATGTATCTTGAGTTCCAAGTATAAAAATCCAAATACTGCCTGTTTGGGTTTTTTTTATCTATTGATTAAAAAAATAGCCTGGTCTACTGGTCAGAGCCCTTAAAAATTAATAATGTCCTTTTTTATAAAACTGGGCAATGTCAGCAATGTCACTTAAATATATTTTTTCCTTTGAGATACTTTACACAACAGTATTTCAGAAAGATGAACAATAGTCTCCATAAAGCCATTTGATTCTATTTGGCTAGCATGAAAGTGCTATTTACTAAAATGTTGAGTACATAACAGGATTCCAAGTGCTCTTATATTGGGTGGTTTTATTCCTTCACATAAGAGATAGTTAATTATCAGTTAGAACACAAAAGGCCACTAGATACCTCTGTTATAAAACGTCTTGATCCCCACTATTGTTTTCCAGCTTTTAATATTTCTTTTTAAATGTCCTGTCTGTCCTGAGAATTTATAATATAATAGTTTTGGATCTAAACTGACATATGCAAGCCAATCTGAAGCTTATATTTAAATATGAAAATATGTGAGGGTTAGGTCTTTTGGGTCAGACAAACGATGAGAAAGCTCCTAAAAATTTTGGGAGGGCTTTTCTAGAAAAGAAAAATATGACCTGTTTGTTTGTTATTATTAGTTTATTTCATATTGATAATGTTTGATCTAAATTAATCTTAAATTTCAAGTGCAAGCAGTGGTGCTCCTAGGTCAGGAGAACTGATATTAATTTAAACATCTTTAAACTTAAGGCATTCTGAATCCTAGCCAGACTTTGAAAACAGATCTTTAAATATAAAATTAAATTGATAAATACCCAAAGGAGCCTCCTAGAAGACTGCTCTTCAAGTTCTCTCTTCAAGTTTTCTAAAAGGTTTTGAAAAAGGCAGTGATTTAATGATGTATTTATAGAAATGAAATCAGTGTGAACAAGAGAAACAGAAAAATGCATTTTCTCAGACTGCTCAACATGGGAAGCATAGTTTGATCGCTAATCTGCTGTAGGTAGCTTTAGGAATAAGGTGAATTATCATTAACAATAGAGATTACCCGGTATGCTACAGTTTGATACACTTACAAAGATAAGATTATGCATTAATTGTATTACAACTGTGCCTTTTTCATGATCTAAGACAAATGCCTGTAAACATTTCACATCAGTCTGATGTTTGTGGGATGGCATTGTAAATCTTACTGTGTTACAGTTTTTTCCAGTGCTCAAGCATGTATGCCAATGTTTTATCTACAATACAAGCTATACAGAAACAACATTTCATCTGATTAAATAAATAGTAAGAGTATTTCTATATAATAAATGTTTTTATAGACAAACAATACTGCAGTCTGGCACTAGACTGTTTTCAGTTTAAATGCTTTAATAAGGTTTCTCATGACAAATGTTTTGTGGGGTACAGGACAGACCTAAGGTATCAGAACACTCAGAATAAAATTCTACGTGACAGTTTAATTCAGAGCTTTGCTTCTCCAAAGCAGATACTTGGAGAGATGACAATACTGTTGTGTTTTTTCATGTGAAAAGGATGTATTTCACTGGTAACTGGACACTATCTACACAAGAGACTAAGAAGCAATCAGGCCTGAGTTTGCCTAAATGAAACTTCAGAAGACCTGTACTGGCTATCAATATAATACATTTTTAATCTCTGTGAACAGGAAACTGTACTTAAGAGAAGAAAAGCTTCTTGTAAGGAGCTCCTGGGGAAAAAAAGAAATAGTAGTTTGGTCATAAGAGGAGATATTAGAAGTAGACTGATTGCTTTTGAAGAATACGCACAAGTCTAGCATCTGGTGCCTCTGACAGGTTTTCCCTAGTGGTGTAAATGCATTTATTTTTCAGATTAATTTAGAGCAGTTTCAGCACTTTAAAGAGACAAATATGAATCTAAAGTAAAACAGAATTCTCACTATTTCAAGTTGCAAAAAAACCCAAACAAAACCAAACAAAGAACCAACCTCTTACTCTGAAGAAGTTAAACTTCTTATTTTCCTGTTGTCCTTAGACTAAAACAAAAGATTTAATCCTTCTGAAAAGGAGTTTCAAAACCTTGTTTTTATGCCAGGTATGAATAGGAGTGATATTTGTATTTACAAATTTCTCTGTGTAGTAGCACACAGCAATCATACAGTGTGCTGCAGACTGACAACATCTAAGCAGAGTAAGTTGAGACTTCAGTAATGGAATAGAAATTTGCTTGCTTTTACTGCTGCCTCATTCTTGCCATCCCATGCTGTGTTTTCACGTTTTATACACACATTCTGAGAGAGATTGTCTCTTATGGTATGTCTGTACAGTGGCCAAGAAAAAGATATTCTGACAGGTACCTCTGGATATAATCTCATTGAAAGTTATAACCATGTCCACTAATCTGAAAGGATGGGTTTATTTGATCAATGTAATAAAAACATTTTGAAATGGTAATTTATGTATTGGAAGTGTCAGGAAAGAGACATACAATAGTCATTTCAAAGCTTTTGGCATGGCATAACAAGGTTTTGCTGGTTTTGTACACGTAAAATGATGTAACATAAATTGTCTTATGAAGAGAGAGCTGCAGAGGACACTCTAAGGGATGACTGTAGCTTCATAACAGACATACAGAAAGGGTACCTCTGTCTTTAGGTAACTTGGAGGGCTCAGATTCCTGGGTAGGTCTATATGAAGGTGAGACCTTTCTCCTTCCTCCCTTCCTTTCCACAGAAGGAAATGGAGGACGCAGGAGAGCCACAGTCTAGCAAGACTGCTTCTTGGATGGATGAAACCCCATGATGTTGATACCCACTGTAGTGTTTACTCCCAGGTTAAGCACAGAGTACAGGAGCATCTAATGAACTAAAAATGCTGTTTCTGAACAACAGCAAACAGCTAGGAACTGTGCCTTTAGGGCTGAAAAGTTTGCATTTTAAAGAGATAAAAGTAAACCCTGGGGAAGTAGAAATTCGTTTCCTGTATGAGATGCCTTGTGTTTGAACCTACCCATACCAGCTCATGACTAATTTATCCCATATTCTGTTGAAAGCGTATATTAATTATATTGAAATGTTCTTGGCAAATGGGACCATTAGTGTATCTAATGAAGTGTCCACATTCACATCTGCAGGTGCAAGCTACTTTCATTTTTGTTGCAGTGTAAGAATGTAAGAAAGCTTAACAGAATGTAGAAGATTGATGTGTGATGTGTTTCACAAAGTATGGCCTCTCAGGCTTATGAAATCTTTCAAAAACTGATTTAGAATAAGAAAGGAATGCTCAACTGTTCTTGAACATGCCTAATCAGAATCAGTACCAAGTGTTTAGCTGTTAACTCCAAAATCCTGTTTGATGAGGTATCAGACAGAAAGCTGAATCCATTTTTACCAACATCTGTGTATTAATTGCTTCCTTACTGATTTTTAACTTAATATTTCCTCATCCATATGCCTAAACATAAATTCATAGAAGTGTACATTAGTTTCTTTGTAAAAACAAGTAGATACACGAGCTGTAATCCACCTTCTGTGACTTTTCCTGCCTTGTTTAAGAGCCATATGCTCCATAGAACCCAGAGCAAAGCAGGCATAAAATTACTTCGCCTTCTCCAAAAGTGCCGGTTGTTTTTATGCTTGGTGACAATAACCTATTTTTGAAGAAGTGTTTCACTGGAAATCCTGAATAAGCGCAACTATTTAAGTATAATAACATACTTCACAAAGCTAGTTAGTGCATACATTCATAGAATAGCTATGTAAGTGTAACATAACTATGTTTAAATACGGTTAGTATTCCCCTTTCCCTCCAACAAGGTGACATCATTTTATGTACTGCTGTATGAAATCATGAGCATTCTATCATCTCTGTTTCTGTCTGGAAACCCTAGAAGATCACATCAGGTAGGTGATGTGATGTTTATCTGGAGACTCAGAGGAGACTTTAAAGACTGTTGCAAAAAAATAAAATAAAAAAAAAATTACAGAATCACAGAATGTTAGGGGTTGGAAGGCACCCCTGGAGATCACCTAGTCCAATCTCCCTGCTAAAGCAGGTTCACCTACATCAAATTACACAGGACTGCATCCACGTGGGTTTTGAATATCTGCAGGGAAGGAGACTCCACAATGTCTCTGGGCAGCCTGTTCCAGTGCTCTGTCACCTTCACAGTAAGGAAGCTTTTCCTAATGTTTAAGCAGAACCTCCTGTGTTCCTGCTTGTGTCCATTGCCTCTTGTCTTATTGCTGGCCACCACTGAAAAAAGTCTGGCCCACATCCTCTTGAAACCTGTCCTTTAGATATTTATAAACATTGATAACGTCCCCTCTCAGTCTTCTCTTCTCCAGCCTAAACAGACCCAGCTCTCTCAGTCTTTCCTTGTAAGAGAGATGCTCCAGGCCCTTAATCATCTTTGTAGCCCTCCACTGGACTCTCTCCAGAAGTTCCCTATCTCTCTTGAGCTGAGGGGCCCAGAACTTGACACAATACTTCAGATATGGCCTCACTAGGATATTGTAGAGGGGGCGGATCACTTCCTTCGACCTGCTGGTCACACTCTTCTTAATGCACCCCAAAATACCATCGGCTGCCTTGACTACAAGGGCACATTGTTGGCTCATGGTCAACTTTCTTCCTGAAACAGGATGCTACCTTATTAATTTGTCACACCATTAACACATTCCTTCAGGCGGCACTAGAGATACTTTACACAAGCAATCAGGCCACTGTTTGGAAGCACTGGAGACTCCTAGGTACTGTTTTTCACTACGATGTGCATGAGAAGAAAAAGAAAAGCCAAATAGGTGGTGAGCAATTTAGTCTACAACAGAGATAACTACACTGAATAAAGGAGACTGAGACCACGTCCCTTTTCTCAGGGGAAAAGTGCACACCAAATAAATAACTGCTGAAAAGGCTAGTAGAATTCTCAGAAAACAAACAATCCCAAACTCTTAACAAGTGTGTGAGGGTTACTGATCTCAATAAAAGCACAGCAACACTGCAATCAGTCAATACTCACGTAGTTGCCTTCCCTTGTCTCAAACAAAGCTCTGCAGAACCGTTCTTATTCCTGTTCTAAATCATGTTGGATAATTTATTTGCAGAACTTTGGGGTTTTTAGCTTATGTTAAAATACAAATTTATTTTACAGCTTTTGGTCTAAAGATAAGAATCTACTCAGACCCATCTAAAACTTAGGCCAACTCAGGGTCTTGTCAAATGGAGACAGCAGTGAAAGTTACCATGCGTCAGAGACAAGTTCAATCAGTTTGTCTGGGTGGATGCAAATAAATAAAATCAAACAAGTGACCTCTTCTCTTTCCCTCTTACAAAACAAATGTCAAAACACAAAATCAGTATTCCCACTAAAATCTGTTTTGGCATCCAGTGAGCATGACAAATGATATCCTATGACCTATAAACATAAATTGCCAGACATTCTGGAGATGTAACAAAACCTCCTCAATCTTTCTAATTATTGCATGACAATACATACAGTTAATTTTCAATTTCATTGACAACCTTTAACCCTCAAAGTACTCATTGTGATCCAGATT
This sequence comes from Caprimulgus europaeus, assembly GCA_907165065.1. The sequence continues at coordinate 77,010,022 of OU015525.1, forward strand.
AATCTAGTCTTTTCGTGCAGTCTGCAGGGTACATAAATTAATCTGTTAATTCCATTATCAAATCTATAATTTCTGATCTAGTACCAACAAATGTTTTAGAAAAACACCTTGACTGAAACCATGCTTATAATGCTTTAAAAATCTTGACTTATTCCTGTTTAATGTCAGAAACAACACAGATGGCTTGCAAAATCCATCTATATCAGTGAAATATGATCCTAATTAAAAGTGTACATAAGACAAAACCTGACTGCAAGTATCATGGCCCTGAGGACACTGCCAGCCCTGATTGTCCCAGCTCTTTGGGAGCAGCCAGCATCACTGATGCATGGCAGAGAGCTCCTGGTGCACCAGTCAGCACATGGCACTCGGTGAGGGAGACAAGTGGCAGGAGAGAGAACCCACTTCTAGTGGTAAACGGCTGGCCTGTCTTCCTTCATCGCACCCCTGATCTTTCACCAAGTAGGAAAGTCTTGAGGGTGGAGACCACAACAGTTGTGGAGTTCCTGGGTAGTTCTGTCATGTTTCAAAGTTAATGATCCTGCTTGATACATTTTAAGACGATATTATTTTTCTCTGCTTTTGGACTTTCCCAGCTGAAAAACAAAGTAAACCCGGCACTTTCGTTACTAATACACAAGCAGACTCAGCTATTGCTTTTGCAAAACATAACGTCCAGACAGAGAAGGAAAATGGCTTCACTCCTAACTGCAACTCATTTCACAGTCCTAGAAAAGTACTTACTGCCTGCGGGTCATTCTCACAGCAACACCCATTGCTGGCCAGGCAACTGCCCTTGCTGTTAAATGTTCACTGTTGTGATAGTCAGCTGTATTGTAGGAGGCCTTGGAAGTACAGGGAAACATTCAGGAGAACCTGATTCAGCTCTTTTCATGGTAACAACTGCAGAGTAATGTTGTTATTACAATAAAACAGACTTTGTTAATAGTACAGATGCACAGATGCTCGCTGCATGGAACAAGACCCTGTGCTTGCCTGTTATACAAATATACACAGCCTTCAAACTTCTCTGTGGATATGTGGTGAGCAAGAGACTATTTAAAATTTATTGGTATGTGGGTAGAAAATGCTGTATTTGAATTAAAACAGAATGCACCTCTTTAGAATTAGCTATGTTATTATTCCTTTGCCAGCAAGCAACTCTTCAATTTATTTGCAAGCTAAATTCTAAAAGATATCCTGCCCTTCTTTTCAAAGACTTTAGTGGGAGTTAAAATTCAGTAGGAGTTATAATTCACCCATGGGAGAGGAGGGAATCTGCAAGCCAAGGTAAACAAATCTTATCCAAGTCATGTGTACAAAATTTCTGAATTTCTTTTTCATGTTGTCCAAACACAGGATTAGGGATGAAACAAGAACAAACAGCTAAAACAGAGCAGGAAATACATTTACCATCTCTGGGACAGACTCTTTTTATGTGTAAATCAGGTTAGTGCCAAACAGTCAAAGAAGCTGTACCAATTTGCAACAAATGAATGTCTCACTTTATTCTAGGTTAGGAGCAAGGTCGTTAATATCTTTTCAGGTTTGTATTTGAAATCAGACAGATATGTTAAAAAGCTTATTATCTCTGAAAACCCTGGTGACATCTTTCTGTACATGCTGTACTATTAATGCACAATTCCAACAGGTTGTCTGTGCATTGGGATGAGTAATAATCAAAGGCAGATGTCAGTAAGGGACAACTCACCATTTCCAAGCGTAAAAGACAGAATATAAAACCAAAAAGTTCTTTTCTTTCCTAAAAATGTACAATGCTTGTATGATCACAAGCCTTGCATAGCCATTAAATAACAAAAGCCAATCAAACATTTAAGCTACATTTCGAAAAGGAAGAGCAGGAAAGCTGATACAGTTCTTTTTGATACTGAGTACCATAGGAGGGAGTGATACAGAACTTCTGCATTTTCAGTTAGCAAGATGTTTTTCCTTGAAGTTTAAATATATCTAGCAATCTGACCCAAACTGCCCACCTTTCTCCACAGAAGTCAGTGCTGACAAATCCAAACTGAGAAAGACTGTATTCAATATCTATCACAATGGTATTTCACAGATCTTCCACAGCAATTAAGCACCTAACTACCCTTAAAAATCTGTGGTTGAAAAGCCTGAGAAATATGTAACCAGAAAAAGACCCTGAAGTAATCAGATAATGGCAAGAACAAAACACAGACTGAAGGTATTCACATATTTATGAATATGAATACATTACTCCAGCACAATCCAGTGCAGAGCACAATGGTGCTTTCATAAACAGCTTCGCTAATTTATGTCCTTCAGACACCTTCTATGTACCAGGTGAATTCAATACAGTACAATTTCTTGAAACACAGAACTGAAACATACAATAGTCATATACAACTAGTTGTAAGTGAGCTAGAAAAGTGGTAATAGTACCTATCTTCTCACAGAAGTGCTCTGCCCGTATATACAGTTCCTTGGTAGTTATAGGCTGCCCCTTTTAACTAGTAACAAAAACTTACTTTTCCATAGCTATCTACTGCCTTTGGTCTTTACTATGTCTTATTGATGCAATTCTTTGTTCCAGTGAATTTTCACTCTGCTTTTCAGGGTCATCCGTTACACTCTAGACCTTCTCGTTTTTCCATCATCCAAAAAAAAATTTTTTTTAGTTGGATCTGTTCTTTCTCTTTTCAGTTAATCTATTGATCTGCTGCTTTGCCATTGCTTCTAAAATTTTGTTTTTATATATAAATTGTAATTGTTCTTTGGCTTTGTTTTACTCTGACCCAACAATTTGCAGTATATAGGCTCTTATAAGAGCTCAGACTTTGCTACAGGGAAATAATATACAGTTGTCACCAGGACAATTTGTATTCATGCAATTCACAGTAATATATCTGGAAAATGTCAAAATTAGAATGACAACAGACAGAAATACAGCATTTTTATTTCATGATGATAGAACAAAGTATATGGCACATCTCTCTTTTGAATCTACCATCTTCACTGAGAAGAACACACAGACTAGCATGCTTGAGTTTCAAAAATACCTCTTCCGCCTTGTGCAAGAGGATATTTTCAACTTAACGAGGTGAGCTGATGGCTCCAATTTCCAATTCAAGTTCAATAAGTTGCATACAAAATTCTCAACGTGTGGTATTGAGAGCACACTTCTAAGTACACCGCATATAAGGCTCATACCTCTATTGCCAAAGAGCAGATGCATGGTAAACTGAAGCACAAGGCGTCTGTGCTCGGGGAGCTTATTCAGTTATAAATAAAGTTTTAATTTTATCATAATGTTAGAAAATATATATGAAAAGGTTAACCTGTATGCTACTGTTGTATTCGTAGCTGTGTCTTATATCTGTCAATAGAAAGATTACTAAAGCTGAAACTCAAGCCAACTTATTTAATGCAGTTAACATTAGAATACTTAAGACAGTAGTATGACTGAAACAAAAAAGATGTCATTTTATCCTAAACAGTACTAAATTAATGACTGTTGCATCATATATCCTAATATTGATTAAGTAAATACACTGAGTCTTATCACAGTAGCAAACGTTGGTAATTCATTATGCCTATGGGAAAAAGTAAATTCTAGAAAATATTTTCTTTGGACATGTGCATTATTATTTAGGATGTGAGAAAATAATTTAATAGAGGAGAGAACAGAGGTAACTTTTGGTTTCTCTGTTAAATCATGTTAGCAGTTTTTTACAGTAAAATAAATCCTGGAATACTGTACCAAGAGATTTGCAACTTCCATATTAGACATAATAAAAGAACATAACTAGTCCTTCAAGCTAGAAAATAAATCTAGTAACAGAGGGCATCTCAGACTGAACTGTAGTCATCTGCTTGGCTTGCACTATCAACTTCCTTTTCTGAATAAATAAATAGTATTTTTTTTTTTTTAAATATTATTACTTAGGTTAGTTCCCTGACAGAATAATTCAGAAATCATTTGAGAATAGAGTACTAGAAGTAATAAAATCTGATTTAGAGTAAATTATCTTCATGTTTGTGGTGGTTTCACTTCTTTGATTAGCAGCCAAAACCAGACACTCTCTCACTCTCCCCGCTTCAGGGAATATGGAAGAGAAACAGAAAGGTAAAAATAGAGAAAACTCGTCTGGGATAAAAACGATTTACTAATTGGAAAAAAATAAAGAAGTAATAATAATATGCAAATGAGTGATGCACAGTGCAATTGTTCACCACCTGCCAAAAGATGCCCAGCCTGTCACCAGCCAGTGATCCCACAGCAGAAACAGTTCTGAAACTGAAACTGCAATCCCAGAAGAGCTAGTCCGAGTAATTCCCACTTTCCAGTCAACCCTGTTTAATATACTGAACATGACATGACATGACATGACATGACATGACATGACAAGATATGATATGATATGATATGATATGATATGATATGATATGATATGATATGATATGATATGATATGATATGATATGATATTAAATACCTCATTGGCTTATCCAAATGCCAATTTTGGGTTTTGCTAATTACTCTGCTTCCCTCCCTTAGTCCTTTGCACTTGCAGACTAATAAAACACAATGGTCTTGGATTTCCAGCAGCAACTATAACACTTGTACCTTATCCACTTTCTTCTTGTAAAAAATCCCATACTGAAAACAAAACACAGTGCTTTCTAGTTACTAAGAAGAAAATTTACTCTATCCTGGCAAAACTAGGACAATCTATTTGACTGAACAGACTGAGATCTTGCTTGGGTTGGGGTTAGAACCCTCTCCCTAAATTTCCTGGAGAACATAAAAGTGAACTGTGCACACTCAAAACTCTGTAAGTCAAGCAAGATGAGGTGTGCATGCAGTGATCAAGCTGGACAGAGAAATGATGCAACCCTAAAATGTTAATTGATGCCTAGGAAACCTAGTACATTTCTACCCTGAAAAATGACCAATAGTTAATACTGTTAAGGTTGCTTTAACATTGCAGTGGGGCAGTACTGAAAGCATTATGTGGGATTTTGTTGATATTACCTCATGACCTTAGAATAAAAATAATATTTCTGGTTATGGTAAAAAAATTATATTTATACTGTAATTAAGCATACAGATTAGAGTGGGTACTTTTCCAGCTGGATTAGATGAAACATTCAAACATTAAATGCTGCAAGTACCAATAATTGACTTCCAGTTCTTCTTTAGCCCCAAGTGTTAAATGTTAAATGCTGGCTTCAAGGGGAGACAAACCAACCAACAAACAAACTAGCTTTAGGTACAATTTTAAATTGCAATGTTATAATACCTGAGAACAGATAGGCTGCATTTCCAGGGATGCAGCAGAAGAAAAATGAAGAAGAGAAGATGATATAGGCTGAAGTGGTAAAGTCAGCTTACTGGTACTGATTCAGGAGATAATTCAGATAAAAGCAACTTCATATACTTCTGTATCAGAACTGCTAACTGGACAGGTATTGATTAGGTCAAACACCACAAAGTTACAGACTTACTAGAAGGAAATTTCACTTAGGCTGCCAAGGAAGGAATCTGAAATAACATGTGGCATCAGTGTGAAAGTCTGAGTTGAGTTACAATGAAGATTTCAGTGTCTTAGTTGGTTATGAAGAAATAAAAAGATAAAAAATCCTGGCTTGACTTACACCCATGTTGGCACTGAATGCATCATTCTGATTTATGTGGAGTGACAGAAAATGGTGCAGATTGTATACAATCCTTTCCTGCGCACTGAACACTTTATGTTACTTAAGTCAGAGCTCAGATGCTTAAACTGTTTAGACTAGAAGTGGTGACTTTGGTACCATTGTCTAACTTCACAGGGAGTGCTCAAGTAAAACAAAATGTGGCTGGAAATAAGAGGCAGTGCATTGTAGCATGTAAAGGGCTTGGCAGAAGTTAAATGGCAGTTGCTTGGTGCCATCAAGGCAGGTCATGAGTATGTACAGTTATACATATGCATATCTAAAGGAACTTTTCTGATGACACTTCAAATATGTTTTTGCAATGCAGTCCAGTATCATAAAACAGATTAATATTTATTTACACAGTGCAGGGCTGCATAGAGAAAGGAGCTCAGGTCCAAAAGTATAGCAGTTAAATCAATTCAGTCCAAACTGAAGAAGCTGTACTGCTTCCAACCCCAGAGCTAGCTTTTTGATATTTGCTTCAGGTCTCTGATATGCATCATACTGTATGACAGAAGCATGCTTTTGACTGCCTAGGAAAGTCAGATGGCAGGGAAGAAGAGAGCTTGAGAAGTCAAGATTTCAACCTGGTGCTCATCTCTATTTATTGATCTAGTCAATTGAACAGATTTTTGCCTGACATAGTATGCATTGTCCCAAAGTGCTCACAAATTTGAAAATTGCTCAGTATTATGTGTACTCTTTCCATTTCTTCAGGTGATAGAAAATGTAAAAGCTGATTGCTACTCTTGTTTTGACAGTGCTTTCACTATAATTAAAAATAAAGCTGCTTTCTCTTCTGCGATATACTCTTTTAGCAGCCAGCAACACAAAGAATAAGGCCCAGAAATACTATTGTTTCTCAGACTGCCTCTCTCACACTCACCTATCTGGGACATTTTCCACTTCTGTCATCAGTTACAGAGAAAGGTTTGTTCAATAAAACACTATTGCATGAACATGATTGATTTAAAGCAAGGTATTTGGACCTGGTACTTTAGTGGGACTCTCTATTTATGAGATTTTGGCAGCATTAGGGAAATAGTAGCTTGCCCAGAAAATCAAATTGCTGTTTTAAAAGAAGTAAGGGCCTATTTTGATGTCGTAAGAGTTCCCATTTCCATGTGAAATGAACTATATGACAAACACATAGAAGCTACTCTGTTTAAACACTCTGAACAAAACACCGAACAAAACTCTGAAGTTTAATGTCCAGTCTACATGGCAGGAAATCATCATGCATTTATTCACATTTTGATTCACAAGAGGTACTGAAGGAAAAAATAATATGCTTAGGAACAGCCAGAAATGGCAAACACACAGTTAAATAGTATAGTTGGTTTTAAGTATAAGCAGAAATGCTTTATATCTGACTAGTTCTTTCCCTCATAGGCTAACTAACATTCTTGATCTCAACTGGATTATTTCAAAGGTCATTCTTTAAAGGTCTTTCTCTAAAGGTAAAGAGACATGCATATTTTTATAGGATAAGGGCATAAAAAAATAAGCTCTTAAAAGAAAGAATTAGCTTACCTCTCTTGTCTAGAGTATGGACACTTACTAAGCTCAACAGAAATCCATATGGATTAAATGCCTTCATTTTTTCTAAAGTATAGAAAATGTAAGAAGTTTAGTATTAAATAGAGAACGGTTCACAGCTTATATAACATCATACTGATATTTTTGTAAGTATGCATCAAATGAATAAAGAGGTGTGTTTCATTAAGTAGCTAGCCAGACTTAGCCAGGGAAGGCTTAGTACACCTAGCAACAAGTGTGGCAACAATAATTTCCAATGGCAGTCTCCTGTGCAAAGGCCTACCATTTCTAAATCAATTAAAGCAAATAGAACCAAACTGCCGACTCTGCAGTTTGTGAGCAGACAACAGTCTGGGGAATATGGCTAAGGTGACATCAGATGGGCTATCAGAAGCTACGTGACAGGAAGGTTAAGACACATTTAGCACTTCTAACATATGAAAACCAAGTCATCTCTAACAGTACAGTGACAGAGAATAAGAAACACATTAGTGATTCCTAACCTTGATATAGACCTTGCTATGTACTAGGATTTTCTCACACTCTTCAACAATTTCTTTAAGTGACAGTCTAGCAAGTCTTACAAGTTCATGCACAATTTAAGTCTTTTCAACAGGCCAATGGATGTCAATATGACCAGTTACCCACTTAAATCTATAGTGCTACACTTCTTCAACAGATGTTATTTTCAAAACTGTCCCAACTGTCAAAGCCATGCTTGCCAAAATATTAAATCTTTGAGGAAAGGCTAGAAATTTTTTTTCTAAAAATTCACAACCATAAATGTCTATTTTTTATGAAATAGAGCTCTGCAGGAAAATTGTGGAAAGATCCACATAGTCATCAAAATGTTATGATGGAAACACAAAATACTGCAGGTAGATTGCATCACACTTTATGGAAAGATCATTGTCACCTTTAGTTCATGTGAAGTAAAGAAAAACTTTCCATTGAAGCTTCATTGAGGTTTCCATTAAAGAAAAGGTTTCTCATCAGGAAGTAATTCAGTCCTAATGTTAAAAGCACCCACACAAGTTCCTCTGCAGTAGCTTAAAAACTTACATAATAAATCAACTTTAAAAAACTTCACCCTATAATTTTTTGAAACAGTGTCACTACTTTTGAAAATTTTCTGGTATGGCAAAAAGATGAGAGAACACAAAGTCCTGAAATGTTAATTTCAGGATCTTTTTTTTTTTTTTTTGAAGCTTACTGCACCCTCATGAAATCCTAAAATTTTATACAGAGAGAATTTCTATCAATCCAAGGAGTGAATGAGTGAACACAGTCTTTTTTAATTTTCTTTTTTTTCCCCCTTTAATTTGCAGTATGTTTATTTACATCTAATACCTCAGTTTTATTTTTTTATTCCCCATTGCTACAAAAATGAAATAAGCAGATCTTGAAAATCACTTAAAAACAAAACCTCAAACAATTTAACAGATTAATAGATCACACTAATGAAGAATGTCTTGAAGCACAAAAGTAAAAAAAATACTGAGACTTTGACTTCAAACAGATGAAATATATAATTAGAAAAACTGTCTACCTTACAAAGAGCTCATGTAACTGCTCCAGATATGTAGATCAGGATAGAGCTGCTCACTGTATCTAGAAATCCTAAGAAGAGATTCAGACTTTGCACATGACATAGATAATCTGCTCTTGACAGAGAGCACATTTAGTGGTTTGTCAGTAAATGAACAAAACTGAACAGTGGGGTCTGTGCCCACTCCTGGCTTACATTAAGGCAGGCGAGGCAGAGTACGGGACGATGTGATGTTTTGTCAATAACATGAGACATAATAGCGCAATTTAAAAAATATACATCAACTTAAAACCAAAATTATATTGCAGCAGTAACAAGGCCATTTCAGATAATACATTTCAGAAAGTACAGCCAGTTAAGTGAAAATTTATGAGACAGCTATAACTACCTCAACAGCAAAGTTGTACTTTCATGAGCATGCTTGAACTATTCTGCTTTAAGTGCTAAGTGACGCTGATTTGTGTAGATAAACAAAAGCAAGCGTGTTCAATATAGCTGATGCACAGTACAGCAAAACATTTCAAAGGGCATAGCTATGACAGCATGATCATTGCTAAAACTGATTAAACTTAGTTAACAGTTTTCTGGAAGTTGATCTTCCCCAAATGTGACAAGGAGGTATAGAGTAGCAGTGTTTATTTTATCCCAGCCTTCTGACTGTACTGCTTTTTTTCCTACTCAAAAGGAAACAGGAGGCTGGGGATTGCTCTGATCTTTTGATGAGTACAATCCAGTAGTCTGCTACAGTTTCAGTTTCCTACTAGAAATGGGTCTGTGCAAACTGCAGATCACCTGTGCTGCATGTCCAAAAAATATTAGTGCAGATAATGGCATCTTTATCTTCATTTGGTAACTGTTTTCTGCATCTAACCAATATCACCTTGAGTTGTCAGGAATTAGTTTTGCTCCTTTGCCTCTTATCTAAACTTTAGGTACACATTAAAATAAGGGTGGCAGTTTTGGTGGCTTGCTAAAATAGAGATCGGAGAAGGACTGTATTGTCATCCTTTTAGAAACTTTTTAGCCCGTGCCTGTTTCTAAATTTGTATATAAATATTCATCATGACATGAAATAAAGTCCTTCCCTGAGGAAGAGAAAATAAGAAAGCCTTCCAATACTATTAAGTGCACAATATTTGTCTTCTGACACCTCTGCAGAGTATCTCATGAGGAAGGCATGTAGGCTGTTCTGTTTGCACAACTACAGATCTTCCAGGTTAGGACTGTGGTCAGCAGGAGGAGGGAACTGATTGTCCCCCTGTACTCAGCACTGGTGAGGCTGCACCTCAAGTACTGTGTTCAGCTTTGGGCCCCTCACTACAGGAAAGACATTGAAGTGCTGGAGTGTGTTCAAAGAAGAGCAAGGAAGCTGTTGAAGGGTCTGGAGCACAGGTCTTACGAGAAATGGCTGAAGGAACTGGGGTTTAGTCTGGAGAAAAGGAGACTGAGGGGAAACCCTACTGCTCTCTGAAAGGAGGTTGTAGTGAGGTGGGTGTCGGTCTCTTCTCCCAAGTAACAAGTGATGGCACAAGAGGAAATGGCCTCAAGTTGCTCCAGGGGAGGTTTAGATTGGCTATTATGAAAAATTTCTTCACTGAAAGGGTAGTCAAACATTGGAACAGGCTACCCAGGGAAGTGGTTGAGTCACCATCTCTGAAGGTAATTAAAAGACCTGTAATGTAGATGTAGTGCTTAGGGTTTGGTGGTGAACTTGGAAGTGTAAGGTTCATGGTTGGACTCAATGATCTTAAAGGTCTTTTCCAACCGAAATGTTTCTATGATTCTAAGTCTAGGGCATTGCTAAAGGAAACACTCTGATCTGACTGGCCAGACTCCACTGGAGAGCACACAAATCAAGAGCAATCTTTGATCTTTCTCAGCTCACGTGCACTTACAAATAGCCTGACAGCTGACTGAGAATATTTTTCACTCAAGAACAAAGTGGTGGCAGAATTTTCACAAAAATGAAAATTTGTATCAGTAAGTTCTTTCATTCTCCTCTCTTCAATGTTTTGTTAACACTGTGGACTTGACCCTACAAGCCTTTCTCACTCAAAGCTTCCACTATCTTTAGTCAAAGAGAGTAGCAGCTAGAACATTGGGCTGCATAGTAGTAAAATCTGTTCACAGTTTTGCCATTTTAAACCTCCTTGAAAACTGTCCAGCTCACTTGAACTTGGCATGTGAAAAAGCAGCATCTGATAAAAGGACCCCACTGTGGTCAATACTTCTTTCCAAGGTAAAGAAAGTGATGTGTATGTCCTGTACTATCCTCGGCTTTTCCAAGAGGCACCTGGAATATACATTTTATATAACACAAGACAAACAGATACAGACCCAATTAGTAGAATAGTAACATTTGTCATGATTATTACCACTAAACATTAAAAGCATAATTACTTATTGGCAGTTTTTAATTCAGAGCACAATATGACGCTGAAGAGAAGTTTACCAAGGTTTCTAAGTGCTTTCTAAGTGATTTTAAGACAGTTTTTATCAGAAGAATACCAAGAAGAAACAAGTAAAAACCCAGTTGACTAATGAAAAAAACTACTCCAAATCTTCCCAAAGAAACTATCTGAATTTATAAGAAAAAACCCACATATATTCTGTGGAAATAATCTGAGGCACAAATGGGAAAAAAAATCTTGGTAGTCATTAATGCCACATTTTCTAGAAAGGATTTATTAAAATGCAAAGTATGAGTGCAGATTAAGGGAGGGATATAATCTTTGTGAGAACAATTAAAAAAAATAACCTGTGACATCTAAGAAAAAAAGATTAGCTTGAAACAACTTTACAAACATATGAAATAGAAAGTTGGAGGAAACAGAACAAATATCCTCTGAAACTGCTGCCAAAACTGCTGGTCTCATTCCCTTTTATGAAACAGGATTATACATCCAGATTCCTAATCCCAAACCAAACTTTCCAAGATAGTGTAAATGAGTATGGTCATTATTTCCATGCACATATATACACATTATCTGCTACCTATGTTGCCATTTTAGGCAGAGGGTTAAGGGCACGTGTATGGAAATGTGCTAGATTGTATTTCATACACCCAGTCTGATGACAAAATCAACTGAGATCAACAGGAGTTCTTTCATTCATTCTAGGCAAATTTTATTTTAGCTGAAATGGATCTTTAGAAGAGAATCAAGTCACCACTCCTTTAATTAAACACAGAAAGAGAGAAAAACGGTCAGTGGAGTAAATGCTGCTGATTAGTCACCAATTTTCTTTGTTTCTGTAAGACTGCAATAACAGCAATAACTTTTCTCATAAAAGTGAGGATAACTATCAATTGACTCTACAATACTTTGAAAATATAAATTCAGCTGAAAGAAACAGATGGTTTTACTCCATTGCCCAGCGAACTACCACTTCCCCCTGAAAAAAAAAAAAAAGAAAAAACAAAAACCAACATGTATCCTTTTTACCAGGCAGTTACACATGGATTCAACATCTACTGGGCAAATGTGGAGATGGAGAGAGAAGAAGAATTTGAGGAATTTTGAAAAGTTGAGAAAATAAAGTATTACACAAATATTATTCTTTTATTTTCCTGTGTGGCTGATGGCAGAGCTGTTTTACATGAGAATTGATATTCCTTCCTGTAGTCAAGTTTTTTACTGCCCAGAACACGATCGAGATTGACATCTTACAAAATGAAAAAGTAATAAGAAATTTCTTGGGGGGCATAAAGTGAAAGTGAGGAAGAAAGAGAAAATGTGTGAGGTAGATCCTACACAAGAGCAGACTGAAGAAATAGTCAGATGCATAATGTCTCAAGTAAAGCTTTCTGAAATAGATGTGAAGCCCAAGGCTAGTGAAAATGTTACAGTGAAACCATGCACCCTGAGAATGAGGTTTCTGATGGAATCTGTCCTTCCCTTAAAATGTATTTAAAATTCAAACTTGATTTTTGTTCAAATAAATGATTTTACGGAGAATATCATAATGGTTTATCTATGGCCATCTTCCTTTTCCAATCTCAAGAAATTCCCTTTTATATACAATGAAAATTATCCTGTTCAAGCAGAAATCATAAGGATTGGTATTGTCAAACAAGCTTAACTGCTTTTCTTCTCACAGTGTATTCTACTCAGAATTTCTTACGCACTACTGGGATGTTGATACTTTCTTCCACTTCAGAAATGCAGAACCTTTACTGCCAATTTAACAATTTTCTTTCTAAGAAGCACCTTTGGTTTTCTGACATTCTGTTCCTGAATTTGTGGCAAGCTCTTTGTAAACTCATAAATAAGTGGACATCCAATTTGGCATCCACAGTGAAAACCCTTTTAAAAACTGTTTTGCTGCAGAGATACCCCACAGGTACACAGCTGGTGTCTCATGATTGTTCGTTCTTAGAGTACTTGTGAATGTCTTTGTTGCTTTATGTTTTCTGATTTTCTTTTTAAACTATATATAATTTAAAGTAAAGAAAAAACCCATCATTTTTATGTCTAGCATAGCTGCAAATAACTTGTGATGAGGACTCCTACAGAAGTAACAAATACCAAATAATATCCTTGAATTCAAACATCAATATACAAGCAGAGTTTATTTATTGCCTGCCTGTAAAGTAGACACTTCTGGTTTCATGGACAGTGCAAGTTGGAAGATTCTAAAATAATTATAATTTTTTAAAAATATTGAACAGCACAGAGTTTTACTTGTATATATTTGCTTTTGCTATCCTTGCCACAGGTCAGTTAAGAAGAAACTCCCTTTTGGTGATACACGGAATAATGTGCAAAGTGCTCTGAGATGAAAAGTGCAGAAGAATTAATGTCACACTACTTTTTGAAATCCAAATGCTGTTACCTCTCGTCACTTGGTACATGTCATTCAGATTAACCCAGCTTTTAGCCTTTCATGTTGCTTCTGGTTTGCTGTTGGAAAATCTGTATTACAGTTCTGGAGAGCTCACTCTTTGTTGAAACACAGTAAATGAGGTAAATGAGGTCTTGTATTTCATTCTCTTACCCTAAAGCAGGGTAAGCTGTACTTATACAACTGCTGACAGATACTGTTATAAAGCCTCTTCCCAAATGTTTTGAATGATGAAGAATTCAAAGTCTCTCCAGACACGGCTTTATGTTCTATTTCATTCTATTTCCTCTTCTATTTTATAATATGTAAACTAAACTGTGCTAGCTGCACTGTAGAGCTATTATTTATGCTCTTAATGAAGTTTGTTAAGTAGCCACAAATACTAACTGGACAACTTGTATGGTACCACTGTATTTCTTTAGTTTGCTGCTATTAAGAGTACCTGAATGTGTTCAGCAAAGGAATTAAATACTCTGGGGTTCTGTCTTCTAAATTAAGTTCCATTTTAAAGGTTTTCAATCCACTGTGTAAATAATAACACAGAATTTTCAAACTGTGAAGACCTCTCTCTCTGTGATTCTTGTTTGACAAAGGTGAAGACTGTCTTTTTATTGCTTGTTGGAACAAGTCATAACATTTGGTGGTTTCCAGAGTTGCCACACCTTATAGGAATACTATATTTTTCTCAAATTGCCTTAAATCACAACTGGCATGCCTCAGTGAAGAATATATTTGGATGTCACATGCTTTACTGATGCTTTAAGAACATACATAGTGAAAAAAAAACCTGAACTGGTGGAGCTCATGGCTGGTTCCTGATGAGCCCAGGCATACCTATGACAACTATTCTGGTGCTCACGGTGAAAGATCACCAACTTCTTCCTCCTAGCCAACCCCAGGAGCCTATTGCCTGGTACTTCCCAGCTGTGAGCCCACTGTCCCCTTGCTTGCCCACGCAGCAGGGCAGCAGCAGGCACCGCTGGCTCCTGCTCTGTGCTGAGCAGCAGCGCAGAGGTGTCAGCCAGGGGCCATGGGAGCTTTCCAGGGCTGTTTTTTCCCTGCTCACTACAGGGTTATCAGGATCTTGTCTCTAGCTCCGTTCAAATCCAGAGTTGATTGCCCTTCAGTAAAAGGAAGGCAAGGCTTTAGAAAAGGGTGGGAGATGGGGAGGGAAGAAGACAGACCATGCATCTTTTGCTGAAAAGTTTGTGGATGTTTGAAGTTCTTAGAAAGATTTCCAGGCTTCAGGGACAAATATTTTTTTCTTTTCTATTTTTATTCAGAAGAATGCTTTCTTACTTGCAAAACAATACCATGTGTTGCAGAAAATGCTGAAGGGTTAACTGTAGAGAATCTTTTTCTCTTCTACTTATTTTTAAACATCAATAAATATTTTATGACCCATATAAGTTAGTCAGTAGTACTTTTGAAACCACTTTGAAATTAACGGGCATTTAACTTATTCATTTGCCTTTTTTTCCACCCCAGTTTAATTTAAGCTTTTCTTTTGGCAGTAGATAAAACCCCTGAATTAAAAGATTCAGTTTGGGAAGGTTACATTGTCTTTAATCAGTAAGGCTAAAAAAAATTAATATTCCAAAACCAAGATACTTCTTCTACCAGAGAAATTAAACCTCAAAGAGGAAAAATAATGATCCAGACGACAACATTGAAAAGTTATCTAATTTTATGTTGTAGATGGGCAGCTTGTGAAGAGAAATGTAGACACTGAGAAAGCAAAAAAAAAAAAAAAAAAAGTATTTCTGGCAGCAGTGCTTTGATTCCTTAAATATGTCATCTTGAGAGATCATGAAGAAAAATACTAAAGTATGTGGCTTATGTTTAATTAACATTTTTAATTCATAGAGTTAGCTATGTAGCACATATATATGTGTGTGTGTGCATGCATAAAAATACTCGGTTATGTTATTACTAGTTACACTATTACTGATGTGAATAAAATCTAAACAATGACAAATTGAACATTAACAGAGAGAAATTGAATGCGTAATAGGCAGGAAATCAGCATGTCAGAGTCCAGTACTCTCTGATCAGGTTCTTTTAGATATTGCATGAATGGGGGGTGTAATGTTTAATATAAAATTTACTTGCTTGGAGACAGTTGATGTTACATGGGATTTCTGATTTATCAGAGTGATACAAAATATGCTGAAAACATAATACAAATGTAAGTTACACTTAGTAAAAAATAGATATTTCAGTACCTGGTTCAGTCACAATACCAACGTGGTCCGACTTACTGGCATCTATAATATGTTCAGCATCACAGTGATGAGTGTCCCCAGTCACTGGGAAGGAAAACATGGGCTGAAGCCAGATCATGCCAGTTGCTCTCTTTGAAATACTTTTGTTGTTTAATTTTCGTACTCTCTGTTGGGCTGAGCTTCCTCCCCCATGCTGATCTGGCTAACTCAAGGAGACATTCACAGTCCTTTGAAGAACTCAAGGAGAAACATTTACATCACCAGTTGATCCACTGTACTATTGATAGCTGTTTAAATCAAAGGCCTCCCTCTGATCCCCATTGTGTCGTACAGTCAGCTTCTGTGCAACAACTGTGGTCAGTCACACCATGGATTATTCCCTGAACTTCATGGGAACATCCTCCTTGCCCATCTCCTCTGAGCCTTCTTCCATTGTAGGGATTTATAGGTCAGTGACATAAAGAATCCTATTTACTAATAATATTTTTTATTCTGCAAATCAAACAGCCCAAATCTCTCAATGTGTATTCTTGCTTCTGAACTTAATAGTTTTCCACTACAGTTTACATAACAGTCATATTACTATGAGTCAGATCCTATGGTTTTCATGTACTTTTTCAAAAGGTTTGGCTAAGAAATGTCAGTAAAAGCTGTGAGACACATCTTGCTTTCTGTAAATGACAACTTATCCATTAGAAGTGGCACTTGTACAGTTAAAAGTACATTTAACATTCATAAAAGGTGGATTTTACCCTTATACAGAGAGTCAGTATTAGAACCAATGTGCTACTGCAAATCTGTTAAATTCCTAGGCTCTGAGGATAATGTTTAGATGACTATTGTAGAATATCAAAGGTCAACTCTATCTAGTATTCCCTTTAAGAAAAAGAGGTTTCCCTCTCTCATTCACTACTTAGGTTTTTTCAGAAAATATTTTGTCTTTTTTGTTCCTTAGCCTATCTCATATATTCATCCCATAAATCCTAACAGTCAGAAATCAATGCTTGTAACCAAAGTCAGTATTAAAGTTTATAGAGATATATATATATAGGACATTTCTTATAAATTGATCACTTGCATGCATATGTGGGAAACAAAATCTTAAAGCACACATTGTTCAAATTCCAGGATGTAATGTCTATTAATGAAGGAGACAGTTTTCCCTTGAGCAGGTGCTGTTAATAACGATAAGCAAAGAACAACCAAATAACTAATTGCTTCAAGGCTTTTGCAGATGTCATTTTATCTATGTTAATAGTAGATAGGGAAGAGTTATGGACACCAACAGGAAAATCCTTATTCTCCGCAAGAACTTGGAAAAGAAGAGTTATGGACACTAACAAGAACATCTTTATCTTCCTCAAGGACTTAGGAAACTTCTAACTTAACAATATTACTTATGGCTTAATGCGTTAAAGGACAATGTGGGAAAGAATGTTCACTGCCAAAAGATCATTAGAGACCCCTCATGACCACCATAGCTACACAAAATGCATGCCTAGTGTATGCACACATGATAATAAGTTATGGGAAATCACTTGAATATGCATGATGATTCCAGGAAATGTAATGCATATGTATGATAATATAACCAAGAGCTGCCTTGCAATCGGTGCACATGCTTTGAGGTGTGAACCACTGTGCTCCCAGCCATGTAAATAAAGAATCCTTGCTTTCTAAAATTACAAAACAAGTTTTAGGGAGTTTTTGTATTTGCTGATTTATGGTAACATGCTCATGTCTCGGTTTTGAAACTGAAGCTTTCATGTTCAGGACATGGACAAATAATTTGTTGCATCATCTGAAACTGGCCTAATTACAGACATGTATAAACAGGTGCATAAAACACATGTAAGTATTGATTAAAGTACCTTAAAAGTGAAAAAATTAAAGACAAGTTCAGTCTGGAGAGTGTATTTTCTCAATAATTCGATACTGCCAAAAGTGTCCTAAGCTTTAGTATCTTTTTAGCTATAACTGCTGTTCTTTATGGTTGCACTTGATAAATATTCAGTTAATATAGGAATAAGTTCTGTCCAGATAGAATTCAAACATATTTAAAATAGCTTAAAAAATCAACTTTATTCCTTTTATTCCCACAGTTTAGCTGTTGCTTTGGCTGCATGGATCTTTCCTTTCCCCTGCCCCCCAATTCATGTCACTGTGTCAGATCTAAGACAAAGAAAGTGAGAAGCATATCTAAATACATGGATGTCAAGGGAGTGATTTACCTAGCAACAGTAACTATGTGAAAGTTTTTCAGAAATATCTCCCTGTGCATGTGATGGTACCTTAATGTTTTGGGTTTTAGAGAATCGAAGAAATGGCTGGGTGGATTCAAGCCAACCAAAGCACCAAATTACATGCAATGCACATATATTCTGGAGAATGTAATGCCAACAATGCACATGGGAATTTATGCACACCCTTTCCCTTAATGCTATAAGAATTTTTGCTCATAAATCCATAGTTAGAAAAACGTTATTTTACCCCGTGCTACATTAGATATAACAAATATGTGAACAGTTGAAATATGTTAGGATAAATGTTTCTGAGTTGTAAAGGCTATCATTTTTTAAAAGCAAATCACCACATAAAGAATTATCTGAAGTGTTATAACAATAACCCTGAGACCAAAGAGAGGCAGAAAGCTGAATGGCTGAGTTATACTGTGATGTATAACTATCTGCTGCTGTGTCAGTAATGGATAGTGCTGACAGATGACCCAGGGGACCAAACCCCAATGTACAGATGAAGAGCTTTGTCTTAGGCAACTATATTTGATAGATCCTACTGAAAGAAAACTGTGTTCACATCAACTCAGCATAGTAACAGGTGAGCACAGGTTAAAATAATGTAAATCCAGAATAATCCAGTTGAGGACTTAAACATAGTCATTATACATAAGGAGCCACACTATTCGAATTCAACATATGATCTAAAGCAGAATCTCCAGGTCAGATCAAAGCTCTTCGAAAAACTTACCTTTTGTATTCCACCTTATCTCCCCTCTTCCCACAGACTTTTGCCAATCATTCCTGTAAATTTAATGTCTTTCAAAAAGATACTGTAATCTGAGTCATCAGATCTTTGACATGGATACCCTCTAGTGAGCCCCCAATGAACACTAGAAAGGTTAAACTCAGAAAAATTTACTTTGATTATAAAAAAGTAATTAACTTTTTTAAAAGAGAAAGTTCAAATTAGATCAGACTGAACAGAAATAAAGAAGCGTTCACAGCTAACCTTGTTCGCAATGTCTTTACTTCCAGGTGTGGTTTCAGGCAAATTAATCATTTTCCAAACTGTATCAAACTCAGCATGTTCCAGATCCTTCAGTCATCTCTGGGCCTACCAGGCTACTTGCTACTCCTCTGAGGAGGATCCTGCTTCTCTGCTTTCCCTGCTGCACACTGAAGGCCCTAAAACTTTTGCTTCCACTGAACAAACTACATTGCTGCCCGGGGTCTGTCCCTGTCCTTTGGGAGTCTCCCTCTGATACAGTTTTCCAGAAACTCACAGGTGAGAACAAATAGCACAAAACACGGACTCCATCACATGAGTGATCTTAGCAGTATTTTCTTTGCTCCTTCTTAGATAGCATTTATTTTCCTCTCAATATTTCTTCTGTCTTTTCTATAGCTCGGAGGTCTTCTTCAGCCTGGCTTATTGAAACCCTTCCTACATCTTTGCGTTTTCCACACTGTATTTCTTCAACCTTGAGTCTTTTGCACAGAGTTTCTTTCACCCTATTCCATAACAATGATTCTGACTGCTCATCTTTCCCCTTCTCAACTCTTTGTGTCTGAAAAGGTATCTCCAGCGCCATTCCTTTACCTTACCAGTTTCTCCTTTCAGACTGTGCTGATCTCTAAACCCTTCTTTTTCCCTCAGCTCATCTTCCCACAATCAACAGTCACTTCCTCTTTCTTTTCAGACTCTTCCACTGATGTTCAAAAGGACAGAGCTTTGTAACATTAAAATGATAGTATCAGGATGGACAGATATGACTCTTAATAATTTTACAAATGATGGGAAAATGTGGCTCTCTCACAGTTTTCAAATGCGTTCACTACAAATAAAGAGAATTTCAGGGAGAGAGCTCAACACCATATAGTAGAAAACACTACCAACCAAACAAATCCTGAATACTGAAACAAAAGCATTTTATGCAAATTCAACTGAACTCATGCAGTCAACAAAATTCTATTAACAGACGCAATAGCCTTGCTATTCTGTTCAATTCTTGCTGAAGAAACTTTTTCAACGATGTGTTTTAAAGCACTCCAGGTCTTTACTTTCCAGAGAATTGGTAACTTTTAAAATTCTACTTTACAAACTGTGGCTGAGAAGCTGTGATTTCTCTTATTGACTTCTCTTCCTTCCTTGTTCCCTCTCAAAGATTTTGCTTATTTAGTTCCAGTATATATGTGGCTGGTTCTAGCTGCACACTTACTACCATCAATCATTTCACTGGTAAAAAGCACTAAGAGTAAGGCATAAATGAGGTCCATGTTACATCCTAAGGTGTCTGCAATCAAATAGTCTCAGTAAAGTCTAGCACTCCCAAGCTGTACTCTCTTTTTCCATTTACTGCTACCATAATCTATACTAAGATATTTACATACATGGTTCTCACTCTCTAGCATGCAGAACACATGCACCCACTTTGTTTGCCTGGATAGTTCATCTTATCTGACCATCTGCAGAACTTAAATACTAGTTTGACATGGGTGTCAGTCTCATATCTGAATAACTTCTCCTCTTCTGCTTCTCACACTAGACTAATTAAATCCTAGCTTTTTCTATATCTAAACCAAGAAAATAACAGATAATCTTCACTGTTACTCCTTTAACTAACAAGTGCCTTGACAAGAGGTCAATGAGGTCCCATTATGTTCTAGAAAAAAGGGTAGAAACAAAAAAGTCCATGAAAAAAGTTTCAAAAATGTACCACTTTTAAAATTAGCTAGTAGTATTTTCTCTGCTAGGAAAGGAATCAGCTGTTGGTAAATACTAACCTTTTGGGAAAGTACACACACTTAATGCCTACTTGCCTTAAAAAGAGCAAGACAGAAGGAGAGGCAGTCACTGTTCCTGTGAGATTGGTTCTTCCACTGCTTAGACAAGATTCTTGCCAGAATAGAGAATAATCTGATCTGGCTGAGAAAGATGCTAATTTCAAAGTGCAACCAGTGCAGAAAATAATAGACACCAATGACATGCATCGCCATGGAACTGTGTGTTCATGGGCAGCATGAAGAATCAGTTTTCATGAAGTCCCAGATCTTAAAAGGCATGGTACGTGAGTCTCACAAAGGCTAATGGGAAAACTATTGATGCAATACTATTCCTAGACTACAGTTTAGAGACTATGAATAAGGGTATTCTGTATTCTCAATGGACCTCCTTATAATCATACAAATGTTAGTTAAGAAAAAAAAAAATTGCAAAATTTGTTAGTAAAATAACCCAACAACAACACTGTAATTCTTCAAAGATATATTTTCTTCGTTGTCAGTGTATTCTAGCTGTGCATTTCATTTTACTTTATTTTTTTGTCACATATTGGAAAGAACCATAGCCTTATATTCCCTTTCATGTACCTATCACTCAATTTATAATAAAAATTCCAGTGCATATCAAAAAACACAACCTTTTATAGAAATGTGTTGTGACAGATTTAAACTGTATGAAATTTTACGCTATTTGTAAAACTCTTCAAGTCATGTCAGTAAAAAGTCTTCTTTCTGAAGTACAGTGAGTGTACTCTATACCCATCAATACTGTACAGGGTATGTTTACAAAGGTTACAGGGCAAACAACAGAACATACACTGTTATAAAAAGAACATTTTTTAAACTGGCATAGCATTTATGACACAAATTTTTTCATTGCCAAATAGCTCTTTTCATGATTGGTTACCAATTTTATATATGCATTTGTCTAATTTAGCAGATTTTCATGCTTGTTGGTGGCTTTTAGTGGTTATACTTTCCAAGAAAAAATATTTTGGTTCGGAGATTAAAATGAGGCCTACATGTATTTTCTGTTAAATCTATTCTGCAATCTTATCTTTTAAGAGTATATAACAAACATGCTTCCTGATTCAGCTACTTCATATTCCCAGGTTAGAAAGTGAAAAACCCAGTAGAAGGGGTTATGATCTGCCCACTACTGTACAGAAAAACCCAACTGTTAAAATTTAATTGCTGCAGTAGGAGTCAGCTATGACATCAGCATTAGTAATTGATGCAGTTTGAAAAGTTGCTCCCTCCTGTGAGAGGAATTGTGGCAAGGGTATTTTGCTTATAGTGGGTTATTGTGTTGTAATGTAATATGAGTAAAACATAGTTCTTTTTTGTATGTGTCAGTCTTTTTTATTAGTATGATACAGCTGCTTTGATAGGCCTTTGTATAGTACTCATGAGAATTAAATTTACTGCTATACCTATGAAAGGAGCTGAATGACAATATTTTACCTCATTCTCACATGGACTGGTAACACTAATTACAAGAATTTTTCTCTTATCATGGTGTATGCATTCCTCTGTGAGGCTTACAATTCTCCAACAGTCCCATTTATATTAAAGCTTTCATACAGCCAGCCTCATTACAGAACATTCTTTTAACATTCAAATACTTTAGATGATACTTGCAAGTATTATTCTGAAAATTCATCTAATAAAAACAATTGTCTGTAGATATAATTTCATGACACCCTGACAATTACTTAATTGGAACAATTTTTTTCTCAACATGATGTGCCATTTAAATGGTTTCACTGAATATCTGAATGTTTTACTGAATATTTTACTGAATATTATTTGTGAATAACTGGGGACTAGGAAGGGCACCCACTGTACCACCATTTTCAAATTTCTGAATGAGAAATAATAATGTTCAAAACTGCATGAAATGTAGTGCACAGTATGTGAAACTGACAGATACATTTTTCTGTCTTCCCTAATGGAATATGAAATAGCTGTATTTTTGCCAGAATATTTCCTCATTACTTGTTCAGCTCAGAAAAAACCCTCATCATCCACTCAGTGTCTCTGTGTGACTTGTCAATAGAGAAATCAACTAAGCTGAATATGAAGCATGGGTGTTAGAATTCTGTAAAGTCTACAAAACACTAACCAAGTAGCTAAGAAGTTCTACTCTTCTCACTGAAATTAAAGGAAAAAAGCACATTCTCCTTGATAATATAGGACTATCATCCACTGTGTTTCAGCCATGAGATGATAGTTTCAGTGCAAAGGGTTAATAAGCCTGACAGTGCAGTAGAGAGAAGCCCTTGAAGCTGACACAGCCAACTATGGGAGGGTTAGTGTTGGAGCATGACTTTGATAAATGGAGCTGAAGAACAAAAAAACCCAAAACACTTCATTTATCATGTCATCATTGCCAGTCTGACCTGCTACAAATGGCATAAAACAAAAACTGAGCTGCTGTAAGCAGCCCAGGCATTGCAGCTGCTCTGGCCATCAATAAGAAAAGTGTTTATCTCCAAAAATATTCCAATTATATGATGTATTGTAATACCCAGGAAAGTGGTGCACCTAAGGTATAGAGACAAAAATAATTTTCAGATTACAAAGTAAAAATCTAACTGAGGAAATTACAAAAATTGAGAGTTTTTACTGCAAAGCAAGAAAGAAACATTTCCTGCTTGTGTATTTCAGGTAAGAGACAGTGATAGCTAGTGCATGTAGCTGTAAGAAAACACATAGAAATGATTCTTCTAAACTGTCATATTCCTCCAGAAAAGTCTGAGATCTAAAGCCAAAGCAAGTTAGGAAAGTCTGGACCTTAAGGAGGTGTTCAGTACCCAGAATGACTACAGTTGGTGTGGTCAGAAGAGAAAGCAATGACAGCTATATGCAAAATACCTTAGATGTGCTGTAGATGTGATATTACAGTACAATAACTCAAATGAATTCTTGTGTATGTTGACATTCTGGCAATTATCACCTGCAATTATTACTGTCAAAACCTGTAAAACAATTTTACAGTTAAAACAACAACAACAAAAAAAATGGAATTTCACTCATACTTTCTATTTAAATGAGGACTATTTTATGGTTTTTTTCAGCTAAAGATGAGCATCTTGAAGCATTTTAAACACCTTTAGTTTCTCATGCTATGACCATTTATCAAGTGATCTACAAATTCAAGGCACTTTGAATTCACATGGAGCCCTTTAATTTATGCCATTAAGACACTATGCCTTTGCAATGAGTTAATCAGTATACTAAGGATATTCTTTGCTACATTCTGCATGAAGCAAATGGAATCCATATGAAGAAGGAATCACAGGAAGCATTATCAAAGTTATTTCTTTTTTCATCTTTTCTGGTCCATCTGGTCAATTCCTTATGTTTTCATCTCCACCTATGTAAAACAACATCTTGATAGATAATTTGGCTAATATTTCAAAGTGCTATTTCTCTTTAACACTTGTAGAGTCTTTCTCTCCATTTCCTTGATTAAGCAAATTACACAAAAAGCTTCCTTACAGCCACAATATTAATTGGTGCATTACACTGCAGCAAGATAGTTTGGATGGTAACTTTTTTTTAAAAAAACCCAACTGTTTAACTTAATGAAGTTCAGTGAAAGTACCTCTTGCACACTGGACTTACGAAACTCCTAACACTTTTAAAAAATAAAAGCAGAGTGAAGTCACAAGTGTTCACTAAGTTCATGTCTCCTTGGACCTAAGGAACTGTTTAAGCTTCCATCTACCAATGCAATCAAAACAAAACACATGAAGATACCAGTATCAGGGTTCCATCATCCACTCAACAACCTAGACAATGCAAAGGTAGAGTTGATATGGAGCTGTATTTTTTTTTCTTTCTGGATATGCAATAAAATTTGATTTCCAAGCAGAAGAAAAGGTATCATTTTTGTAATTATTATCTTGAGAAGTTTCTCCCTCCTTGCTCCAGATTTTGTAACAATCTGGCAATTTTTTTTTTGTTTTAAATATCAAGGTATTATTATTATTAGATTCCCACAATAGATTGTGTTTTATTACCACACAATATGACTATGTGTTTATTTTCAGAGGGAGAAATGATGGCATGTGCTATGAGTCTTTTGCAAGTAAAATCAGAGAGCAGCAGGAACCAACTACTCCAGAAGAGAAGGCAGGAGTGACACAGGACAGGAGAGGCAGCACCTGCAAAGATAAAGGGCATAGTCCCATTGTACTCAAGACAAAAAAGCAGGCCCAGTAATTGCGTCCAGCTGACAGGCTGACAGTTCAGATCACCAGGCTAGCCCATAGCCACAAGACAAGTCCAAGGTTAAGCTGGAAAGTCAAGTCCACAGGTCAAGAGGAGCAGCAAGAAATATGGGTGACCACAGGCAAAGCTGTAAGATAACTCTGGCAAAGACAAGACTAAGCGTCTTGGCTTAAAAGCATCTCTCGTGTGAAGAGGAGCAGGATGCCAAAAAGGTTTTTTGCAGCTTTTTCTCTCCAAGCTCTTTTCACAGTGCTCCAACCCTGGGTCCCGCAGCTGCACCAGATCAGAGCACAGGCCTTAAGCACAGGCAGCCAAACCCCAGCAGGAAAGCAAGGCAAAATTCAGGGCTCTGCCACATAATTAGCAACGTCAATTTTTGCAACTGCATGCTGTACCTGACGTGAACAGTTACTACTGACTTTCATAAATTGAATAAATTAGTAACAACTCCACAGCATTTATCTGAAGACCTCAAAGCAATTTAGAACAATTAATGAATTAAGCCTCTTGCCATCCCTTTGATGTGTAGAATTATTTTTATCTCCAGCATGCAGATGCAGAACTTGGACACTGCAAAAGAAATCCTAAACTCAACAGCAGTTTGACCTCAATGAGCGAGGCCAGGATTTCATCCACAGAAGTCAAATGAGTTTCCTAAGATCATAATAGGGGCTTCAAGTCCCTCTTTTTCATATGGAAGGAGTTCTCATAACAGTTAATAGGCTTGCATTACCTTTTTTCTTTTTTTCTTTTTCTTAAGAGCTCAGTTTACGTTCCTAGCAAAAACAAGTATAAAAACTACAGCCTCTTTACCTGAGGCTTACAATTTAATTCTAAAACTATACTTACTTCTAAAATGCACCCTTTATAACACAATATGTTTTTAACTTTCCTCTGCTTGATGGAACCACAGCTTCAGAATGTAGTATGTACTGGGTGTGTGTAAAAACAATGATTTCAACAATTTCTGCAATCTTGACCAAAACAGAGTCTTATACTTTCCTAAGCTTTGCCACATTCAATTTTTTTTGCTGTCAGTAAGACAGCACACAATATTTTAGTATCATTTTATAACATGCAACTCTTTACAAAACCTTTGTATTGTATTAAATACATATTTGTTCAATTTTGTGTATAATTTTTTCTCTTTCTGCTTTGAAATATGGATTTGTTCCAGTTAGAGATGTATGAAAACAGGCTTGAAATCTCCAGAAAGAGTAGACTACAATTGCTTCCATCCTGAATAAAAACAGATAAAATACAGAAGTTAAGATTTTATAAAAAATGCATTTTGGACTTCATTTGCTGTTTGCTTTTCTTTCTTGCCTTATATTCATATCTGCATACACCCATGTGCATATAAATCCGCACATATATAAATTACTGATTTTTTGCATAGGACTGATATTTGTTTTCACTTCTGTCAGTTAAAAAAGTTAAAGTACGTAACAAAATAGAGATCAGGAATCTTCATTGAAGATTTCACAGCACTAAATCTAAATAATACTTTGCTTAGTCTAACTCTATTTCAGCTTTAGTTTTATTTTAGTTAAGACCCAACACATTTTTTTTCTAAAAACATAAGTTTTTGACAACTTTTTCCCGTATTTTTTTCTTGACAGCTTTACTCTTGATTGCATTTTCTGGTTTTGCCCACAAATTATCTAGAATTTGCCTCCTGTGTACTTCCATTGCTTTCACAGGATCATAGAATGGTTTGGGTTGTCAGGGACATCACTTCCAGAGATGGCACATCTACAACTTCTCCAGACAACCTGTTCCAGTGTCTCATGACCCTCATGGTAAAAAAAAAAATGTCTTCCTTATATCTAATCTAAAACTACTCTCTGTTTAAAAACGTTGTCCCTTGTCCTGTCACTACAAGCCTTGATAAAAAAATATTTCTTTATCTTTCTTCTAAAACGCTTTTATATATTGAAAGGCCTCAACAGCATCTCCCCAGAGCCTTCTGTTCTCCAAGTGGGGTCTCACCAGAATGGGAAGGGGCAGAATCACTTGCCTTGACCTGCTTCTTTTGATGCAGCCCACAGTGTGATTTGCTTTCTGGGCTCCCAGCACACTTTGTCAACTCATATTCAGTCTTTCACCCACCAGTATCCCCAAGTCCTCCAAAGGGCTGCTCTCAATCCATTCATCCTCCTGACTGCATTGATGTTGGGCATTGTCCTAACAGAGGACCTTGCACTTGCTGAACTTCATGAGGTTCATATGGGCCCACTCCTCAAGCCTGGCAAGGTGCCTCTGGATGGCATCCCTTCCTTCAGGCATATCAGCTGCACCACTCAGCTTAGTGTCAGCTGCAAACTTCATAAGGTTGTACTCAATCCCATTATCTCTGTAACTGATGAAGGTATTAAACAGTATTGGTCCCAGTACAGACCCTTGAGGGACACCACTCATGAGGGACTTTCACTCTGAATGGTGAAAACTCAAAGTAAACTGATAACAAGATGTTCTGTAAGATTTCCACAATTTTTAGGTGGTCTGATCTTAATGTCTTGTTACCATAAATTGATGCAACAGCACATGATATCAAGGATTGTGAACAGTGACCATAAATATTGAGTTAACCAGAAATAGAGATTTACTTTAAATATTCCCAATCATGCCCACAGCGCGCCAGAAACTGACCCTGCTTTGAGGTTATATAGGATAGAAACAAAATGCTGGTTTTAATGCGTTGGATTGTTGGGGTTTTTTTGTTTGTTTTAAAAATTAATAAGGGGCATATCATTTTGCGTTGTCTGAGATATAAGACACTTTCCTGTTTCCATAGAGTCTGTTTTTCTGTTTATTTTTCCTGGAAGTAAATAAAAGAAAATATTATTTGGAAATGAAGTACCTTAAGATCAGGAAGGTAAAAACATAGAGATAAGCATATCTGGTAAAGGACTTCATAGAAATCACTGAGAAACAACTGAAACAACTGAATTTTCTAGCACACAGATCAAACAGGGTAAGAAACCTTGATAAAAATGCAATAAAATTAACATTAAACTAGCTCTTTATCTGACCATATAGTGTAACATTATGGATTAAAATTCTAAAAAATGAAATTTACTGTACTTTGTTCTTGTTGATTTTTAGGGGTCATATGACAGTAATTCAGCAGCTCTCCATGGTCCATACCTCCAACCTCCTCACCAAAATAAAATGGAAAGAATCAGATCCCATTATCATTACCGGACTGGAGAAGGTTATAAAGGGAAGAAAGATAAAAGAAGGCCAACTGTCTACACTGCAAATTAGAATCACTTCACAACCAGGTCAGGACACAGCAGTACTTTAATCAGATTCTGTACAGTTCCTGTTTGTAGTATTGACAAATCCTAATTATAATGAAATACTATTTGTTCCCTGGTGTTGAATGTTTCTGCTGTAATGACTATAGTGATTTGACTCAACTGAGCTTATAATTTATTTTCTTGGCTAAGACCGAAAAGTTAAAAGTGAAAGCAATAGAAGAGAATTGGAAAAGAGGGTAAGTATAGATGGGGTGCAAACATGATGTTTTTCAAGATGTTGAAAAGTCCTGTAAATCTTTCCTCTACTTCTAGCAGAGCCTATCAGTTCAGTGTCAGATTGTTATACAAAGACACTTTTAAGTCTGCAATTCAAACTAAAAATGGCACATTACTGATCACATTACTATCTCCTGAAAAACAATATGGCAGTTGGGTTAATGGCAAAGGTATGGGATGAACTACCAGAAAATGGTAGGCTGTGGTTTAATCTTCCATTGACTTATTAAGAGCTTGGAAAAATTAATTTTGCACATAATGTCACCATCTTATCTAGAAGAATATTCTATTTGGCCCATTAACTCCAAATTGCTTGCCTAAAATGAAATTTAATATATTTTGGTCAATCAATGTGAAGTGCAATCATCAAACACCTTACAAGCTGATTTGGTCAGTAACTATTTGCAGTATTTCTCATTCAAACAGAGATGAAATAAAATGGAAACACAATGCTTTAAAACTGACTTAAGTAATCTCCAAGATTTACATTAGAAATATTTCTTGTATGTTTGAAATCTAAGACTTTAAGAAAATTTGAATATTTTTATATTATGTAATTCAGCATATGATATTTATAACATAGGAAAAGTCAGATTACAGTCATTGCATATTTAGCTGTTCCTAGATCAGATTTGACAATTTTCCATCAATGAGTATTGTGCAAGATCAGCAGTGATAATAAACAGCACCCAAAGCTTTATGATCGAATGTGAATATTTTTCTGTGTTTCCTGGGCCTGTAAAATGCCTAAACAAACATAACAAACAATAGCACTTACTTTTTTTTCTCATTTTGAACTTTCTCATAAATAAAACATAATATGACTGTATTTTCAATTTTAAAATTTTTGTTTCATATTCAAACATGCTGCATTTAAATTAGTCCAGTTTAAAAATCTTCAAAAAATGTTTTTGTGTTTGTGCTTTATTTTTCCTCTTTTCCTTTTTCAATTTTTTTCTTTCTATATTTCCATTTGTAAAGAAGGAAACTGAGTAAGAAAGCTAGAAAACAAGGTAAAACTCAAAACTGGAAAATAATCCTTCTTTTGTGCCTGTTTACATTCCTCAGTGACCCTCATATTTTAAGTGAAAAACGAAAAAAAAGGAAGAAACCAAAAAAAAAAAAAAACAGAAAAAAAAAATGCAAAGGAAACAGTAAGAACAAAAGGAGACAACCTTAGTCACTGAACTGTGAATTACCTGACCACTACTGATTATTTCTTCTGAAGTTCCACCTCAACAAATTATTTTAAAACAATAATAAAAGAAAACATTAAAGTAGGTGTTTACTATGATAAAGGATCAAGGAAGAATTACTTGCTTCTAAAAGTGAACAAATTTTATCACAATAAACGGGTTATGCGCCCCTCTTTGGTTCACTATAACATTTGCAATAAGATCTTTTTCTGTTTCTTTCCTGCCTGCCTTTTTGCCACAGTTCTACAATATGACAATACATTTTTAAGAAAAAAAAAAAAACAAGCCACAGTAACAGTTAAAGAAAAATGATTAATTAAAAAAACCAAACCAGTCTTTCAGATAAAACTTTCAATGCATTCTCTGAGTTTTGGATACGAATTGAAAAATGTCAAAGGAGTTTGCATTATCCTTGTTCAGGGCAGAGATCATCTGAGAAACCAAAAATCATAATACAATAAAACAAATATTAAAAGGCATAGTTAAACCTAAATAATATTTATTATTTATTAAAATTTTAATTAAAAATTATAAATAAAATTAATTATAAATTTCAATACAGGAAACACTGAAGAGAAGAAAGAATAAAGAACAGAAGAGTAGGAAGTCTGACGCAAAGGGAAACAAAAACCTGGGAAAATTACACAGGGATTAAAAAAGAAAAAAGAAAGTTCCCAAGATTAAAAAAACTCCCTGGAGTTTTGAAACATGGGAAAGCACAGAGATGGAAAAGAAAAAAAAACACAAAAAACCCCCAAAAAACCCCCAATCAATCAACCAAAACTCTTGATTCACAGCTAAAAGACTTTTTCTCTATATTTTGTACATAGAATACCACTAAAATTAAAAAAAAAAAAATCTCCCTGTAGTAGGATTTGGACCTAAAGTGCATAGGTACAGTCTCAGGACAGTATTCATGGCTGTCACTACCCTTAAGAGCATGGACAAGTTTTCTCATGAAGTTAATGAAAACACACTTTGAAATGGAGGCTTATTACCAGAAAGAAATCACACTTGGGAACATTTGATTCATGACACCCGTCTCACAGTTCTTATAGTCCAATATAAAGTCCCAACAGAGACAGCCATGTCAATTTTCCTTTGAAGATAGGTTATCACCTGAATACCTTCTAGTACTATTTTATCTAATTTAGAAAGATGATATATACTTACGTGAAAATTAATGGATTTACACCTGTGTGGCTGAATAAAAAGTAAATATTATGGTTTCCTTTGCCTAATAATTTTTACTCATAAAAAAAATTGCAGATTATTTTGTTAGCAACTGACTTTGTACATTATTCCTCCTCCCCTGGAATTGTCTCTGGAGGAGCAAGATACTCATTCCTGACATCTTGTAGGTGCAAGGTCAAGGAAATAACTATGCTGTCATGTAACCAAGGAAAGAAGTATGTTGTGTAGTTCAGGGAGGTCCACACTTGACATAGCAGCAATGATTTGCATTCCCTGGAGATTTTCTGTATGCATATATTGGATAAAGTTTGCTTCTATTTACCTTGTTCTTACCATATGATTGCAATCTTAATCCTTGGCCTTGTGAAGGCTTCAGAGCAAAGAAAGAACTATGAGAGCAGTTATTCCTCAGCTCCTCAGAGAAAATATGACAAAAACATCTGGATTTTGTATAGCAGTCAACATTTTGAACATTTTACTACAATCTGGACTTAAGGGTAAGATGAATCTTTTTATACTGTTTTTGCTCTTTAACCTGAACAAACATGGGAAAAAACATAAATGAGTAATACTGAGTGACCACTATTCACAAAGGAGGTAGAGAACAAGCTGATGTTATATTATCTCTTTGGGTCATCACCCTGAAATTCTCTGGTGAACTGTAAAACAACACTTAGGCTGTGAACTTGCACATTATAGCCCATGACATGATTTTATTTTTTAATGACAAATTGTTCTGAACTAAAAGCCAGACAAGTTTCACACAGAAGTGTTATTCAAGAGTAGGAATTCTGAAGGCTCAAAAACAAGAAAGATTTTAAATCCCACATTATTATATTGAAAATTCTTTAGTTATTTTTAGCTGATGTTATGAGTTGATGTGTGGGGCAACCAGCATGATTTCTGGTTGCATGGTGTTAGCACTGTTGTATTATGTCTCATATGACATTATGCGTCTAACCAGGCAGATCTGTCGGTGAAGATAGTCCTGGCACAAAGCTGGGTCTCTTTATTTTTTAGCATATATTTCTTAGGTACATCTTCTTTCCTGCTTCCACAGGAAAATTTGCATGATGGTTAAGCAGAATCCAATTCTAAATCTCTATGCTAGCACTTAGTATTGATAAGATCTGTCTCAGGGACCCTTACGTTTCCCTACTAATTGGGAATAGTCTGTATATGATTCATGCAGCTGTATTTGACACTGCTGTTTAAATAGCACACTATGTGGGCAGAAGTGAATGAAAAGTTACATAAAAGAAGGCAAGAACTGAATTCTATTTGAAATTTGTTCTAGCCACCCTAAGTGGCCAGCTGAGCAGAGCAGACTGGGCGGTGACTGACTCACAGAGTTTCTTGTTCAAACAATTTCCATTGTGTTGAAGCTGGGAATTGGCTGTTATCTTCTCTCAGCAGCTTCACAAATTTGCACAAAGTCTTAACTTAGAGATACTTTAAAAGGTTTCAGAATAACTATTTTTCTTTCCTACCTTGTTTCTCTGCCCTGTCTCTTCTATGCTTGTTTTACTCTTCTGGATTTCAGATCAGGCAATCTTGCAACAGCATGGATCTCATTTGAAATTAGTGAATGTATTTCAGCTGTAGCCCCAGCACAGAACAAAATATATGACTGCTGACTTGTCACTGAATTGGCCTGAAAAAATAGGGCTCTGATGAAGTAGTTAAAAAAAAAAAAAAATCTGCTGCAGGTTGAGAATCCATATGCTACCAGTAGTGAAGCACATATCTATTGCACTTATAGCAGCCATTGTTACTTCATAGGTTCTACAGATAGGTGGGAATGAATAGGTAGGTGAAAATCAGGACTCTTCCTTGTTCTCAAACTGTCTCCTCATCTCTTCTGAGAAGTCATCCAATACAACTCAACTAGAGCAATATCCAGGAAAAGACCCCTGTACTCACTTCCAATCTTAACTACTGTAAAATTGGAAAGAAAGGCTCCCTCTGCCTTACACAGTACATAATTTAAATGTAGCCTTAAAGGTTAAATATTGGCCCACTGTTTTGTGTTTTAGGTGGTTTGTGAATTGTAAAAAATAAGATAACAATACAAACTTGATTTTACCATAGAAACATACTCTGGATAAATTTGGAGACTTTTGTAGGCTTCTTTTCTTACAGCATCTTTTCCTACATTGGAGCAAAATCTATCTCCAATATGATGTCACAGCTGTTATGTAAACAAGATGGGAGAAATTTTATTTTATTTTATTTTTTTTCTACAGGGGGAAGCATATGTCACTGAAAATTAAAAACAGAGTTATGCTTGGATGTAACAGCTTGAACACCTCTGTAACTTTAGCATGCTTCAAAATTTAATTCTTCAGCTTGAGCAACAAGTTAAAAATGAACTTGAATGGTGACAGCAATGAGTCTACAATATGCATCACTTGAATCTTTTATTATACTGGCTTCAGTCCAACAGTACCATGATGCTGGTGAGCTGTTACTACAGAAACAGGTACAGAAATGTTTTTGGATTGTTGTTTTTGCTTTAGTTCCTTTTGCAAATCTTGTGGTGCTGCTGTAGCCAGCTCCTGTGAACTTCTGGTGGACTTAGTTTGCTTTAATTGCCAGAAAAGCCTGTAAGCTATAGTTTAGTCTTTACAAACCCACAGTATATACGCTGAGTTTAGTGAGTTCTCCTCACTGAAGTTATATCCTGATATCAAGCCTTTCTGTACACTCAGGGGAAAACAACTGCTAGTACCAACATGGTAGAGGGGTAGAAAGGTGCCAATGGTGAAGTTCAGACATATTTCTGTGCTTCTCTAATCACACATTCCTGATCCACAATGGACTGATTGTTAGCAGCCATCAGCTAGCCTCAGCCACCACAGAGTGCAATGTGGGTCTCTTTCTCTCTGAAGAGCTCTTTTTTTTTTTTTTTTTAAGGACATTTCTGGGCTCCACTCTTGTAACAGAACTCTGGGTAGCACATACTCATGGACCCTATCTTACTGTATCTGAAGTTGTGTGATTTTTTGTTACTATGCTCTGAAAAGAGACACACTTATTACCATTGAGCTTCAGAGACTTCCAAATCTTAACAGATGAAACACTCTTCCCTTTCCCTCCCCTCTCAAAGTGAATGTGCTTAAAACATCGATGTTAAGTATTTCTTACTCTTGTGGGAATTCACTGAAACAATAAAGTTACACTTCTGTTGTCCCATGAGACATATAGTTGTCTTTCACAAGAAGACAGAGGCCAAGGCCATTGAAAAGCTTCAGACTGACGAATGAAACCAGGAGAAATATGCTGTCAGACTTCCAGGCAGAGATAATATGCTTCTAGAATAAAAGTGATGCTATCAGAGGAATGTATCTTTGTCAGACAAATGAAAAAGAAGTCTCTCAGTTTTCTCTATACTTTGCCTTACAGATGACTGTCTATCATCATGAGGTACAGAGAAAAGTGTATATAACTAAATGGCTGGAGTCTGGACAGTGTTGATTTGCTGAACATTCTTTTGTGATGTTTCTTATCAAAGCAAATGGGTTTTAGAGTTGGCAATAATAAGATAAAATGACCAAAAAATACTGTCTTAGAGTGACACAACCACATGTTAACTCAATGCCCTTAATAAAAAGTACCATAGACCTTCAAAGCAAATGTCTTTGAACAAGACACACACTGTATGAAAACAATATTGTAGATCTATTCATTCATAAATGACACCATTTTGTAGACATTTCTGAATCTGTGGCTCACTATACACTGAACTATTATTTTATGCAGTATAAAAATATAGTACAGTCTTCTTTTTTTCCAGATGGATGAAGTTTGAATCTGTTTTTGTTTTAGCTCCCATACTACACTCAATACAGCACTGGGAAACAGAACAAAAGTTGTTAATGCATAAAACCTAGGGAATCCAGTAGTGTTTTTCAGCTCTGGTATCCGAATAAACATAGCCACAAAAGTTTTTAATGTTTGTCAGTGGTTTGCACTGATGCTGTAATTTGCTTTACTGTACTGGACCATCTCAAGCACACTCTGCTGTTTATTAAGTTATTGAGAACCTTCTGACCTGCTTGGAAGACATGGGGGTACTACTTAACATGAATAGTAATCAATGTGGGACTAGGAACCAACATATTTGCCATAACAATATTTATTATTTGCAATGTTACCAGAGTGCTAGCATCATTAACAGTTCCATGCATATATCTGAATTCATTACATAACCTGTAAGTACTATTTTGATATGTAATGTCAGATTCTGCCCTTGTTAACCAAATAAAAATATTTTACTTTCTTGGGTTTGGGGCAAAAGCTTTCCAAGCTCACTACTCCCATAGTTTAATCTTTACTATCTGAATGAAAAAAAATAGTGTACTCTTGATGAGTTCTAACTACCAACCACTAATGCCACTGCTTTAGTATGGATTGTGCTGCACTTGAGTTACAGTGCACGCCTGTATTATGTTCTACAACCCAATGCAGGACTGAAATTCTTTCACTAGGAGTTAAACCTTTATGTATTCTAGAGAATATTTTGTCTCTCATTATGTAATTTTAAAGTCCACTACTTTAAAATGAAACATTCTTTAGTTGATTGTGATTGATTTTTCCAAGAAGTCTTGACCAGTAAGTAGACAAATTAATTTTAACCTATTAATTAGTATTGTGAATTGATAGGGCTTTAAACAAATACAATCCCACCTCCCTCCCTGCCTTGTTATGGATAGGGAATCAAATGCAAAATCTTGAAACACAGGGTGGCAAGGAACATTGCTGTCACAAAAAAAAAGAGTAAAAAAAGTTCGAAGACAACTTTTCACTCTGTTCAGAAGAAAACTTGCTGAGACCAAGGTGGTTACCTCTCCAACTGTCTTCTATTTCTCAAGTGAGCATATATGCCAGATGAAAAATAATAGTTTGTCAGTAATAACACAGGGTCTTTCTGCATGATAGAAGAAGGTATGAGCCTTTTCCCTTAATATTTTACTCTTCAAGATTAGTCCCTTGTTTTGGTTCTGTTCCCTTAAGAATATCTGTTTCTGTAGCCAAATGCTGAGGTTCTCCTCTCCTTACTTTAAAAGGCTGATCTTTGCGAAATTGATTGATTGACATTGTTGCTTGCCTTTCTTCACCAAACTAAAGTATATGATAACTGCATTTTCACTTTCGTCGTTCGTATAAAAAAGCCTTCTTCAATTGAGCCATTACAGCTTCGCAAGGAGGTACTAGAATTTCTGGTAGTTCTCAGTCCATGTCATGATCAGGACTGATTTTTTGGAGACCTGCCTGAACTTACACCTCTCTAACAGCTGTAGGCTAATTAAATATTTGGAAGCATTATTTCATCCCATACAAAGCACAGCTCAGTTGCATTCATCTTATTTGAAACGGAATTCTTGATCTCATTCTAGGAATACACAAACGTCACAACAAATATTACATGTTTTTATTGCTATACCGTGGGCATTTATTTGACAGGACTTGAGGCTGTCAGTTTTCTCAAGCTGAGTCTTGAATTGTTTTGTGAAAGTTGTGACTGCTACTGATAGAAGTTGACTTATTTTAGATGTGGTATGCAGCTCTCTAGTTTAATCTGAACTCAGTCATAGGGCTCAGGTGCCCTTTGAAATCTAAAGTTTCAAGAGGCAGCTTTGATCCTTCTTTGTCTGCATTTTTTGCAATACACTGCAAGATGCTAACAGTCTGTCCACACCAAGTGGAACAATTGAGATTATTTTATTTCAGGTAATGTTACAATTTCCCTCTCCTTCTACCTCTCCCTTTCCTTCTTAACGTAGTTTATGGAAGTTTCCATAACAGAAACTAAGGCATTTTGTCTGTTTGTTCTGTGCAGCACCTGGTGGTTTTTCTAATTCATATTCATTCTTTCAACTGTAGAAAGTAGACCAGCTGTCTCAGTGCAACTCAGCACCAGAAATGTGTTACCACCAGACAAGTGGGTTTATGCCATGTGCATCCAATTCTGCTAGCCCCTCCACTGAGGTTGTGCTGATTTACTGACAAACAAATTTAAGCATATATCTTTTTTGCAGGAAAGGTTTCCAAGGAAACCACATAATTTGCAGTTCTAGATACTGAAGATATTGTGTGGAATACTGATGACAGTGTGTCGACTTAAACAACATGATGCCAATGTGAGCCTTGCGGGTTCATGGCAGAAGAAAAGTAGGCATTTGTATTGGAGTCCACGTCAATTTTCCCATCACTGACGACTATGTCTGACAATAGCAATTGCTAAGATCCTTTGTAAAAGCTAGCACACAAGGAGTTCCTATTTTCTACAAGACCCTGTGCAGATTGCAGTAGCTTATGAGTGGCTTCTACAATTAGGTCCAAATCAATCAAAGTTGATCTGCATGTGCTGACATTTGACCTGATTAGTCTCTAATAAAGAAGGTCAAAACTATGGTAATAGATGCACGGAATAACTTGGTCACTGAAATGATGAGGAAGATGATTCTGGGTTTACTGCTAGTATACTGGAAAATGTAAATTTTCCACATCAAAGAGGTGATTCAAATCTCTCATTCATCATAAGCAGAGAATCCTATCTTTACACTCTCAAAGATGTCCTTGTATGAAACTATCACCAGTAAGACAGCAGGAACTTTCTGATTTAACTCCCAACAATCTATTTTTAGACTCTCAGTTCTGAGGTTCTGAGGTTCTCAGATGAACACTTGACTCTTAAGGAAATTCGATGTTTAAGCCAGCTACCTCTTAATTTTTGCCTTTTTGATCGTGAATCCTTCCCTTATTTTATAGTTGGGTTGGTTTCTTTTTCACACTTTTTCTACATTCCTTTTTGCAACCTTGAAACCCTACTTGCAGCCCTCATAGACTGTAGGAATTTCTGTGGTTCTTGTAAAATCATTTTGACATTGGGATTAGACTTTAGTTTTGTTCTTCCTGTGAGGTGATATAGGCTGTCTTGGGAAGGGAAGTATGAAAGAAAAGAGTGTAAAAGAAGAAAAGAGGGGAGTAAAAGCATTTATTGCAAACCAGGCAGTGTCACAGTCAAAATCTCTTAATATCCTTTTTTTTTTTTTTTTCTTCCCCAAACAAGCTGAAAATTGAGACAATTCATTACACTAAGGAATAAAAGCAATAACCTGCCTTTATTCTGTTCCTTTCTGTTCCTCTATCAACTTCCATGAGATCAAGTCTCCTAAGATAATTACCACCAAAGAGTAAAAGCTCTTATCCTCTTTTCTCCTTTTACCTAGAAGCTTGTTTAAATCAGGCAGTTGACAATTGTGGTCCTGGTCTAAGATCCAGCATATGTGTCTGGTTTTCTTGTAAACTCAAACAAACATTCTTTTGAATTATTTGAAAGGGCCCATATACCCCTTTATTTTATGACCACATACATGTGGATATTTTGTGATTTCTGTCAAATCACTATCAATTTTCACTTTTGCTACATTGACTGATGCTCATGTACTTACGAAAAATTTATATTGACTAAATGCTGAAACTGTCTCAACACAACAGCAATTTCAGAGAATGTGAAAAAACCTGCTTAGGCCTTAATGGCCTTCAGTCTAAAGAAGACAGATTGGTCCATGTCCTCTACTCCGCTTCTTTATCCTTATTTACCAAGTTGATATTTAGCTTCCCAGAAGTCATGAGCTCATGCATAGCCAGACTTAGTAGCTATTTCCAATGTTGCATCCCTTCCTTCACATAACTTTTGAGCTCTCTTCAGACTACAGTGATACTTTCCAACATTTTGTCTTTTTTTTTTAATCCCTTATGTGAGCTTTACTCACCCTGCAATGGATTCTAGTATTCTTCTGGGTTTCTTGTCTCACTTAGCAGAGCTTTTCGGCTGTGCATTATGGTTATTCTTGGTAGCTTATATCTCATTTACAAGTACAGCTTTCATCAATAACTAAAAAACCTTTATCCATCAGACCAAGATTAAGGCCAGTAATTACCTTTGTTTATATATTAAATGATAACAATTAGAAAAAATCGATAAAACAGTATGATTGTAATTATTCTAACACCAAAACTCATAAACTGCTGGACTTCAACTGTTCCTGTGTTTTTTGTTTATAACTGCAGGGCACAGACAGTTCTCTCCTTGAAGTGACACAGGTGAATTCCTTTAAACCGTGCTCATTTTGAGTTTCCCATCCATAGGCTTCTGAATGCTTTCAAAGAGAATTACTTCAAAAGGTAATAGAGGTTCCAAAGGCTGAACAATAGCTCAAATCTGTTTTGACATGAGTGAAGGGATTATGATCTCAACAAGCTTTTCCTTCTCATTCGCCAGCTTGGCCCTCCCTAGTTTCAAGCTTCTATCTGACCTCTGATTACAAGGCTCACTGGTCTGAGACAGGCATTGCCTGCTCTGGATTAACATCTGCACAATGACACTCATAATGTGGAGGAAGGCATAAAATTCACATTTGTTTTCACCACCCTCTTTTTTCACTTTGCAGTCATTAGTTTCTACTATCAATCCTCAAAGGAAGGAAGGTAAATTCACCCCCTGAAACAGTCCATACATTGCATTATCTAATTTACCCTCCAAATGGTCTCTAAAAGATTGGTCTTTATATAACGAAGAGATTGACAGAAAAGGTCACATGCTACAGCTGGAGTAGGTAAAAGAATTTAATACTTGGCAGGAAGTCCTGAAAACAAGACAGCAGGCACGAACAGGTCTTCTCTGGAAATTACTACAGTACCTCAAAGTTTCTTGTTGCTATCTTATATTGTGTCAGTTATGTCTGCACCTTATTAATGTCCCATTCTTACTAAGTTTCCACTAACATAAAATAACAAGGCATTACATGCGTCTAGACTATTCCCTTTACACAAAGGCATGTGTACTAGCATATTTCATCTTAATATAGTCAAGCCTTCTGAGCAGTTGCAAAATCTTCACTGACTAGCAGATGGTTATTGCAAATCAGTTTCCTCTTTTCCTCAGCTCTTCACATTATCAGTCATGCTAGTAAGTATAGGAAATACTGTATATAATAATGACAATTAAGCAAGCAAGCCTCAAACTCAATAACCAGCAACGTTGCTCGAGAGTCTTAGGGACATCTCTTGAGATGCAGCCCAGATAGGAGCCTTCCAGACTCTCTGGTTCTACTGGAAGCAATACCCATAGAATCCACTTTAAAGCTGCACTGAGTATTTGTTTTGCAGAGGGACAAAGGAAGGGCTAACCAGAGTTTGCTCACCTCTGCTCCTGTATTGAAGACCCTCATTTTTGCTCTAAGGCCATCCCTGTGACATTCGCAGTAAATCGATTAGTTGTGTCATTTCTTACAGTGTGTCCTCCATGTCATTTTTCTGAGAAAGGTTGTCTCACTCAGCACTGTTTCTTGTTGTCTGTGCAATTTGCAGCAACACATGCCTCATGGGAGAGCAGCAACAAATACAAGCCTGGTTGCCAAAAAATGAGCTCTTGAATGAGGCGTTTTCCTTCACTGAGTCTTTTTGGGCATCCATCACACTCCTAGTGTCCAAGTTCATATGCAGATATTACAGCTGCCTGGAAATTTTCAAATGGAAAACATGGATGCACTACCTGTTCTCATTTCAAAAAGGGATAAAATGCAAAACTTTGACTTCTCTTGTGAAGTGGAAAATCCACTGCTCATCAGCTCTGATTGCTAGACTGCATCTCCAAATATTCCTAGAGGAGTTGTGAGTGGGTGATGTATGTCTTATACTTTCTCTCATTTTTCCACAAAGGGAATAGAAACTCTTTTCCCTCAGGAATTTTTGATCATTGGAATTGCATGGAACTGTCAGTCTTTGAAAGAAAACTGTATTTTCTGTTTACTGCACTCAGTTGCTGATAATATGTAAACAAAGTATTCTGAGGAAATAAGCAGTCTCACTGCTGTATTATTTATATTGTAAAAAGAATTATATTTTATTGTACTTATTTTAAAAAAAATCAGTTTATAATTTTATCTTTCAGTGTAATTTCCCACTGGATCCCAATGATTTGCCATACACATGAGTCAGAATTTGCTTTCTATTGACAATCAGTTTAAGAGAATGTTTGAGAAAACTCATGTGTTGAGCTACTGCACAGTGTGGTTACAGGAAAAGGAAAGAGGAAAAAGAAGGCATACAGTCTACATTTACACTGGTAAATTAAACATATTAAGGAACATCCTTTGTCACTGATGGCACTGGCAGGGAACAGCCTCTTCTATGTGATTTTTAACTTCCTGTTTCCCAAAAGAAGTCAGCCTTGATCAGACTGAAAATTAGCTGACACAGATCCTGACACAGAACATATTCCACAGGTTCTTGTGACTGTTCAGAAGTATAATTGCCTAGTACAACATGCCTGCCATGTTCTGCCATTATCTACTATTATTACACCTTTCTATTTTTAAGAAACAGCCTGACCCCACCCTCCATAGGTCTGCAGTCCCTCATGAGCTTTCAGTGCTCCAGCATACAGCCCACAACTGCTGCTAGTGTGCCTTGGGGCACTCCAGCTGCTAAAAGTCCTCTTGCTCCCCCTTTGCTGCGTATGTTCACGCTAGGTGACTTTTTGTATCTCCTTTAGCTTTTGTAGGAACCCTTTCTTGGTATATGGCTCACACATATACTGCTCTCTGGTGTCTTCTTATCTCATTGGATGGACATGTGACATTGTTATGCTTACTGTGATACTATTGGAGGGCAGTGGGAGAATGAGGACATTGAGTGGCATAGTACCATCTATAGCAAGAAACAAGAATGCTCCCCAGAATGTGGACAAAAAACTGGATGTGCAGTCAACACACTCAAGGGCAGGGCTGTCACTCAGATGAGCCTACATAGGATAAAAGAATGAGCTGACAAGAATCTTTTGAAATTGAAGACGGACAAATGCAGAGTGCTACATTAGGAACAGATATTCCCTGCATTCGTACAGTGTGGTGATGAACTGACTGGAGTTCAGATCCGCTGAAAAGGCTCTAGTTGTCCTGGTGGACAGTAGGCAAAACACGAGTCAGCATTGTGCTCTGGCAACAAAGAAGGCCAACAGCATCTTACATTTTATTACTGTGAAGTAATGTCACTGGGAAGGAATCACTCCCCTTTATTTAACTCTACAAGACCACGTCCTAAGCACTGCACCTAGTTTTGAGCCCTCCACTACAAGAAAAACATCGATAAACTGTGTGTGTCAGTTGGAGGGCCTTCAAGATGGTTGGGTTCTGGAACATGTGCCCTGTGAGAAAAAGCTGAGGGAACTGGGCTTGTACAGCCTGGAGAAGAGATGGCTCCAGGGGATGGAGGATGGCTCCAGGGTGGCTTGAAGGGATCTGTAAGAAGCCTTCCAACTCCTACAAGGAAGTTGTTGAAAAGACAGAGACAAGCTCTTTACCAAGGTATATGGCTGGAAGAGAAGATACAGTGGACTTAAATTATGACAGGGCAGGTTCCAAGTGGATGCAAGTCAAAAATTGCTCAGTATGCTTAAGAACTGGAGCTGGTTGCTCCAAGAGATTGTATAATCTTCAGCTCTGGAGGTTTCCAAGACTCAACTGGACAAAACCCTAAGCAATCTGATCTGAGTTGCATGTTGAATCTGTTTTGAACATCAGGGGGGCTCACACCTCCTGGAGTGCACATGAACTCATGAGTGCAGCTTCACCAGCTGCAGGGATGCCACAAAGTGAGAGCACCAACAGGTCCTGCAGGATGTGGGTGCAAGTAGGGGAGCTGCACCTACAGACAGAGCAGTATTGTACTTGTAAACCACATCTGCTGCTAGGAAGGGGTTGTGTGTGTAACACGGCATGCATGTTTGTGATTCGAACTCACTGAGATTACTTACAGAGATATATTTAGAAATTTTAATGGATTTATTAACATT
This sequence comes from Caprimulgus europaeus, assembly GCA_907165065.1. The sequence goes on from OU015525.1 coordinate 77,052,904, forward strand.
TTCTAAATGTGTTCTCTTTTATATGCTATATTAACAATATTAATACTGAACGCACAGTTCATTGTTTGCTGGTTAGTTACATGTCATTAGCAACCTAATAAACCATTTCAAACCTGCTGTTGCTTTAAACTTTGCAAAATTAGGAGTTTTTCTCTGTGACACCTTCCAACATGAATGATTCTATGATTTTATCCTGTGATAGCATTTTAATTGTCAAAGTGCACTTGGAAATTCTTTGGAAAGGCAGTGGTTAACACAGGCCAAATTCATGCTCACAGACATTTCTACATGTGCTTGAATTCACCAGTAGAGAGGTAGATAGTCTCTTGCTCCATGCACTCAGCATCATGCCCTATACTAACATCCACATTTCCAGGGGGACCAGATTTTCCAGGGCTAAGTCCTTTGTTCATTTAAGAGCACAGTGCTCAGTGCATTGATTTTTTTTTTTTTTTAACACAACTCATCTGCAAGCATCAAATATAGGAAACAATCTGACCACTTAAACCATTTTGAATATTTAACCCAGTTTGCTTAGACACTGAAACTGTGTAATCTCCTAGCTGTTTTGGGCTAACTGAAAAGGCAGAAGGAAACAAAGGAGGAATGCAGCCTCACAGCATTCTGACCTGTCGTAAAAATTCTGAGAAACAAGCCTACTTCTTAAGGAATCTTGCTGTCATGTTTCTCCTTCCTGTTTTTCAAGACACAATCTGCCCCTTAGTCTACAGTCAAATTGAGATCATGTTCTCACTCCCTCAAGAGCATATGCATATCTTTTGGTTATAAGAGCAGATATTGCGGTGAGTAGTTGAAGAAGTTCAGTCTTGTGTAAGGGCTGCTGTGCTCATTTGTCTTTACATGGGAAAAAGAGAAGGGTTGTGTTAAAATCTGAATTCATAAAGCTCAAACTCCGGATCACACTGTTCAAACATCATTACACTTCTCATCTTTATATAAACTGGAAGAGGCTATAATTTAGACCTGTCAACAGGGCTAAAAATCATAGCCGACATAGGAAAAGGTTTAAATTCCTGGCAATGTTGGATATTGCTGGAATCAAATGATTAATGGAGAAATGAGAAGAATAAGTAATGGACTCTTTGGAAAAAAAAGATGAAAGTTTGGGTCAGGGCAAAGATATAAAAGTAAAATGAAAGAGCATTTAGGAAATAAATTGCTCTGTACATTATAAGAGGAACTCATCTTTACACAGACAGGGTCTCCACAAGCTGTTATAACTAGTTTTTTCTAGTTTTCTTTCTTGTGAATACTTCCTTTCTTCTCTTTGACCTTCTCTTCTCTTACAGCACCATATAGGTAAATGCTCAGAGTTAAAGCTATTCCCCATAGAAGAGAGGTAAAAGTCTCTAAGTGAACAAGCCAATGAAGTAGAAAATATTGGCTGGGGTAGAAATATGAATATTATTTTCATATCACTGGTACACTTTATCAGCTAGCACAACAATTAAAGAAGATAATCTGACTAAAGCTAGTACTTAAGAAAGTACATTAAAAGAAAAAAGCAGTCTTGCAGCAGGCACTATGAGAATCAAAAGTAAACACAGAACACCAAACTACAGGTCTGTATAACATTAACTCTCACATCTTTAACCCATTGAGACTGCTGGAGAGTCTCTGGACAGTATCACTGGAAAGTAAAGAATGTGGAGAGGACTAATAAGCCAAAGTAAAGAGGATGGTAAGGACACAACTGTAGACAATCGTTTAATACTTCCTTCAGGATCCTAAACAGTGCTTTGGAAGATCAGTGAAATCAGGCTACAAGAAAAGAGATGCAAGACAAGCAAGAGAATTTGTTGCTGTATCACAGTTCAAAAGCATAAAAGTCCAAATACTCGTTACCTTGCCATTTTGTATCTGAAAAAGAGGTTGGAAAACCAGAGCCAACAATGTGAAAAATTCAATACCTGCTTCCATCTGAAACTTAGTTTGAGATAATATCTGTTTTTACTGCCAAATATTGTTTTACTTTTCAGAGACCATCCCTGAAATTTCCTCCTCTTTCTTCTGTTTGTACTAAAATATGTTTATGATTCTGAATATAGAATTCTTGTTCTGGCAGATATTTCTATAATAGGCTTCACTGGGCATGGCTTGCTGTGTTCTTTGCGGGACATAGCTATCTAGTTGCATTTCTAAAATGTATTTTCTTTAAATCACAGGTTGCTCACCTATACTGATGGATCAATGAAATTCTTTCCCTCTTCTTCTTATCAACTTGCCCATCAAAACTAAATCACTCTTCCTGGAATTAAAACTTTCAGGGAAAGGGTTCTTGCAGTTAATGCACTACACAGCAGAATAAAATCTCATTCTGCTGCTGGGACTGAAAACCTCGACTTTTCCTTCCAATGTAATTTTTTAAAAAATTGCATCAGAAGAATTTTCTTCAATAAAACACAGTTTCCATTTTAAGAATGTAATTTTCCAAAGATGACTTCTGAGACATAAAAGTCTAGACTATTTCTTTATAGATTCAATTTATTAACATTGAATGCTATTAGCAGCTATTTCACTACATCAGGCAAATCCATAGTGATCTTGCAGAGTGCTTGGATATCACCAAACCTGATACCTTTCCAAGAAAACAAAATCTGCAGAAGTGTTTTGTTTGAACTCCTCCCACAATCGTGAAGTAGAGTCTCAAGACAGAAATTTAGAAGTTGCTATATTGAGTTCATTCTCATTTTTACACTCTTGAAGGAGTATTTTTTTATTAGCGGGTAATGACCAATTTCACTTTTATTGTTTAAATATATCACAACAGGTGAGACAGCAACATTTTTGTGGCCATGCTAAGATATCAGTGAGTCAAATGTCTTTTATTTTTATGGGAATCTGCTTATATATAAAGAATCTTCTAATCATGAGAAAAAAATTTCTGGATTCTGATTGATTTATTTACCACTAAAGACAGATAGAGGAAAGACTCTTGTTACCTTATATGTGTAGGAACATCACTCATTTCAATCACCATGTTGTCACCTTTAAAGACCAATTTGTTATCCTTTCACTTTTATTGTTAAAATTACTGGCATCAGGGCAAAAATAATTTTATAGAGACTGCTATCTAGAATAAGTACCTACTCTAAAGCTCAGCTTTAGACTCGCATTTCTTCTACATTGTATCATAGCTTTTGGAATTGACAGCTGTGAAGTATAGATACAAAGAGATGTTGAATGAGACTTTTAGGCAACTTGTATGTTTCTGTTTTCATTTTCACTCACTTTTTGCTATCATAGAAGAATTACCCTAAGTAATGGCAGGCTCTTTGAACAAATGTATATAACAAGGGTAAACATCATAGCACATGCCATATTCTTTTATAGTAGTATATGCTAACAACTTCAATTTTGACTACAGGCAGTGATATATTGACAGTGAAAGGCCAAATTAATCCTGTCTGCTCTTCATAAAAGGCAGGTAGTTAGAATATGCATATGAAACTGAAGCAATAGTTGAACCTAACTTCCGGTGTTAGATCCTTACAGTCTTTGAAGAAGTGTGCATCCAGACCCAGATCTAAGATGTATGAGTTTGCCTGTGTCCCTGGCATAGGTCTCCAGATTACAATATCATAGAAAAATGTTCCCCATTAGTTGGTTTATTTTTTTTGTAAGTGGAAAAATAAACTTAAAATATCATGATTGTACATTGAGACTTTAAACTACATATTACTATAGTGTTTGCCAACAATATGATCTATCTTCTGTCTTTTTATATCTGGCTAATCTTCCCTAATAAAGACTTTTAATAAAAACAAATTAGCATATTTTTATTTTTCCTTTGTTACATTTGAAAGAACAAACAATAAAACTATTTGCACTGATTGTTAGCATTTCCAGGTAAGGTATAGATTATTTCAAGAAGTTTACTCTGCATGTAAATGACCATGTGGACAGCATGGTCTGCTGTCCACAAAAATTTTATATGCATCTGTATTTTTCTATCTCTCTGCCCCCTATAACAGCAGAGTCTATGAGGATGATTCAAATAATAAAAAATGAGTAATGTGTCTCAAAAGGCTGAACACCACTATACCAAATAATCTGTAAGCACCCATGTAGCTCTCCACAACTGTGCAATTTCAGTCAGAATTCCAATTGCAGAGAGCTCTTTAGGGATCTGAAAGTAAAAGAATTATTTTTCTTTATATCTGCTTCTTTCTTTTCCTTGGCAAGCACTCTCATTGACAGAAGACAGCTTCTTAAGGCAAATTAAGTAACAGCTGGCAATGTGTGATTCATACAATCTGGGGTCTTTCAATGGTTCTGAGGGGCTCCTTCTACATGAACAGAGTGATACTTTTGGGTACAGCATGTATTGGCACATGATCCTTATCACACACTAAGCCCATCATTGTTGGCACACAGTATTCTCATATTAGTAAATCCAGTAACTTGCTCCTTTCTATCTCTACAGTAGCTGACAGTAGTCTACTGTCAAATATTACTGATGACCTTCTAAGAACTAAGAACAGAAGGCATGAAACATACTAAAAGAATATGAAAAGTAATAAAATAATTGCAAAATTATTGAAGAAATAAAACTGAACTCGATATGTATAAAAGGAAGGCAAGACTACATGTTTGATGCAAAGGATCAAGGATTATCAATTAATAAGAAAATAAATTTACCTTCTGAAATTTATAAAATGAAAATTGTTGTAAAGAACAGTTGTTCTAATGCATATCAGACATAAATAAAGGTATTTTATGAAGAAATAAGGAAAGTTTTTTCAGTAAATTTTACTGTCAGTGCTGTTATAGCACATAGAATGTTTTCTTCTTCATAAACTATAGAATGTAAGATATTTTATATAGTATATTGTTCTAAAGAAACAGTTATGTTTTCACATCTATAACTTACTTGGGAAGCTAGAAACTGTTGGAATAGCTTCAGGAATATTTTCCTGAAGATGCATTCTAGAGTTTTTCCTTAAAACATCTTATTTTAAATTCTGTCATGAATCTCATTGTATACACAGTATATAAAGATAAAAGTCAAAGTAAAAAAAGAGCTTAACATACCTGAAGTTCCTTATCTCAGGTTCAACGGATTTTGAGTGAGGTGTCCGTGCCTTTGAAAATCTTTTGTTGTTGAATTTGCTTTACTTACAGCAGAGTAGGAGGGAATCTCTCTACAAAGAGATTAAAATCACCTAACATTAAATCATAAATTTACATTGATAAATTATAATGTTATTGTTGAAGTAGTGGTGGTCTAACAATCTAAGGAAGGCAAAATTTATGTGGAAAGTATTTCCTCATCAACTGTAGCATCTTCTCGGGTATGGGATTTTTCTGTTAATTCACAAGTCATTACCACGTATACATACACAAACAATCCAAATAGAGGTCACTTAAAAGATAGTTGTTGAACACAAAGATATAGTAGTAATGCTGGGAAACAGCAGGGTAGTTACAGATATTGCAGAAGCTGAGGGAGAAGCCCCATGAATTATTTGCTAGCTCTATTTCTGGGCAGCAGTGAATCAACTTGACTACCACAGGGTGGCATTGTCAAAGAGAAGTTACGTTAACATCTAGTTTATGACTGAAGCCAAACTGTTAAGTTAAAATTCCTCCTTCCCCTGAGGAAAGAAGGAAGGTAAATTTCTGAGAGTTTACAGCTGCATTAAATCAGGATAATCCTTGCATTTATTCAGTGGTACTGACCAAGAAGATGGAAAGTCCAGCCATAACTGTGCCCAGTGCTAGCACCTTGCCAGATTTCTCATCTAAAGTATGAATAGCAGACAGAAAGATGGATATATTCATGTGTACTTGAACAATAAAAATGTAATAGGACTTTCTTAGTTACCTGACTGGTTGCCAAATCAAATTCAAGTCTACTCCTTACTGTTTAGCCTTTTGGCACTTTGTCACTGGCAAAATGAATAAGTGGCCACAATGAGCTTGCAGTAAAATAAGCTTTATTTTAAAAACCACTAAATAAATGTTTCCATCCTCTAGCTGCCTGAGTTTTTATGCAGTTTTTGAAATCTGAATTGTAAATACAGCTTCATTTTTTTGTATTAAAAAGATAATTTTATGTCTTCTTATTTTATATGTGAATCTTTGCAATTGGTCTAGTCTTCTGCATTCTAACCACATGGAGACCAAAGGGACATACATGAAGAAAATGTTTCTTTAAACTGAAAAAAGGAAGAGTGTATTTTTTTCTGGTCCGATAAATTATGGTTTGATATGAACATGAAAAAAAGCAAGAGTCCTTTTAAGAAAACATGTACTACTATTTGCTGACATTTTGTCAGGTGCATAGTAAATGTTATCTTGAGAAAACCAGATGAAATCTATAAACATTTCAAGAGAGAGCACTGTAAGTACAAAAAACAACAAGAGACTAACAAAAACCTAATTATCATGATGGCAAACATACTGTATAGAAATAAGAGGATAGCTGTCAATATCCCTAAAGCAGAAAGGTCACTTTACAGTTACAATTATAATAGCTTCGCTTATCTTCCTTTTGTCTGAATCTGTCAGCAGATAAATGCCTACATCTACCCTAATCACAACATGAGTTTTATCATGTGATGACATGCTTGCCAAAAACAATCATTTAAGCCTTGTTTAAGTAGAGACACTGAAGAAAAATGACCTGGTTTAACTTTTATATGACTTAAACCCAAAGGCAAACCCTTGCACAGAAAAAAATTGAAATATCTGAATATTCTTATTTCCAGTGTAAAGGAAACTGAATCATGTCACTAAATGAAGTTATGTGAACATACACAATTAGCTGGTTTCCCTTGAAGCTATACCTTGAGTCAATTTCAATTCAGTGTGTCTCTAATAAACAAGGGCTAATTCTACTCCCATGTCACAGAGAGGCAGAGCTTCAATCAAGTGTAATAGGAATATTAGATTCAAATATTAGTTCAATTTCCAAAGTCAAAGCGACAGATCTCTCCTGTGTCACGGAAGTAAAAGACACTTGTTGAAACCAGAAAGGGTTTTATCATAAGCTTTTGTAAAAGATAATATCAGATTTCAAATTTTTGCAACTCTGCAGGTCAAGATAGGTCATTACGAATGACATCTATGAAGTTCCCATGCGCCTGGACTAGTTACAAATGAATGGATTTTTTTTCTTCATGGCCTACCAGGAGTCCAGAATTAATGCCACCACACTTTTGAACATGCTGTGCTGTCTGCAAAATTATGAGAACCTGGATGGCTTGTGTGAAGCCCCAGGCTAATATACCTAAATGGCTTCTATTTGCGGAGCTGGAAGGTACTTTTGCCTGATGATGCACTGAACATTGTCCAAAAACTCAGACATCTTTGAAATGAAAGGCCTTTGTACTGTACGCTGCATTGATGACATAGCTATATGACTAGCCTACTTCACCTCCTACAATCAGTTAGGAGAGATAATTGACATAGGAGGATGTGGTGGGTTGACCTTGGCTGGCTTCCAGGTGTCCAACAAGCTGCTCTCTCACTTCCTATCCTCAGTGGGACAGGTGAAGAAAATGAGACCAAAAACTTGTGTACCAAGGTAAAGCCAGCTTAACAAAGAAAAGCAAAGGCCAAGTGCAGAAGAAAAGCAAAAAGATTTATTTTCTAATTCCCATCAGGAGGTGATGTCCAGCCAATTCCTGCAAAGCAGGGCCTCAGAACATATAGTGTTCGTTTTGGAATGTTTTATAATGAATATACGCCCTCTTCCTCCTTTCTCTTAGTTTTTTTGCTTAGCATGATGTCATATGGTATGGAATATCCCTTTGGTCAGTTTGGGTCAGCTGTGCTGGCTACAACCCCTCCCAACCTCTTGCCTGCCCTCAGCCTGCTGGCCTTTAGGAGACAGGTGGTGTTGGAGAGGAAGCTTTGATGCTTTGTGAGCACTGCTCAGCAGTAGCCAAAACACTGATGTGTTATTAACATCATTCTAGCTACAAATACAAAACATGGCACTATGAGGGCTCTTATGGGAAGTTATCTCCATCCCAGCCAGACTCAATACAGACGAATAAATTTCTTGCTAAATCTTCTTTGTGCCTAAAGGCTAAGAAATCCTTGGCTTAGTCAAAGTAGAACAATGGTCAGTAGGAACATAGAGAAAGCTGTTAATAAGTTCTTCCTCTCCTTTGTACGTCAAGAGAAGCATGATGGTATGAAAGGAAATAAGACTAAAACTAGTATGAATCTTATGAAGCCACAAAGTTACAAGATGCTAAGAGAAAAGACTGAGTTCTAATAAATACTTGAATAATAAAGAAGGCACCCCTAGATTGTGCATAACAATATGAAATGGAGTATGTTTTTCTCTGCTAGAGAACTGAAAAACAGAATAAAAAACTTCTAAACAAGTTTCATGCAGATTTGAAGACTCCAGAAGAAAAGCAAGATATTATACCCTCACCAAATCCAAACAGGCCCAACTATATGAGCACATGGCAGTGTGGTTGGCACTCAAGGACATTCCCAAGAAAACATAAAAGTTTGCAGGAAACAACAGTTTTCTCTTTATCAACATTTCAATTTAGAAAGATCCCCTCTGTTTCTCTAAAATTGTTTAAATTACCATGTACCAACTGTCTAAGACTATATATAATATTATATTGATGTTATCTTGATGATCTATCTTACACACAATTAAAAATTCTTGTGAAAAATGTATCCATGTCACATAAAATTAATTTTTAATAGTAAGCTCCATAGCTCCCATTCTACTCAATATCTGGATATCTGGGCCTTTTTGCATCTTGAAGATTAACAGCTGGCAGTTTTTGGCTAGGGATATTTTCTTCATGTAGGTTCCCTCCATCTAAGGTAAATGCTGCTGTGAAATCAACTCTTACAAAATAAGGAATGTGTTACATTAACTCAGAGGCAGAGAGGAACTGATACTTGCTGCCACTACAGAGCACAGCAAGTGTAATTTAACAACAAGAAGCCATGAGCCTTTTAATTTCCATTTCTATTGCTTTTGGTTAATCTCGTTTTCCTTCTGGATAGGTGAGATATGTAGATTCCATTATTCAATAAAAGAATATTCACAGCTAGATGCTGCTATATTTCCTGGCTTTTGGACGGTACATTTTTTAGTAATAACATATTAGTGGAATTTTTAGCATTGAGAGTAAAAATAAAATCCTCTTTTATATGAGAATCTCTATAAAAGCATTGATTATTTACATTATTTCATGTATCTTGTTTATTATTTTCTCTGTATAGTTTCTACTACCTTTCTTGGGATTCTGAAGTATGAAGAATACTTCTGCCAGAAGAAAAGCAGTGTCACTTCTTAAAATTAATTGAATAAAATTTTGTTTAAAAAGTAAAGAATTGTCTGATACATTTCCAGGTTATCACCATAGCTACACTTTGTCTTCTTCAGATTTTTCTGTTGTTCTTTCTTAATAGAGGAATTATTTCTTAGCTTTCAAATAATTGTGAGCAAATAAATAAAGATTATTCTTCCTTCAAGTGGAGGTTCACCCCATTAGATCTATATTTCCAAGGCCTGTTTTAACTACTGATATCATAAGGAAACTTTTAGTATACTACTTCTCTCCCTTAACATTCTGAAGACTCTATTATTATAGAGATTTACTTTTTTTTTTTTTCCTCCTAGACTTAAATTTACATACTTGTAATAAGCATATTGTGGAAGAATTCAAAACATATTTCACCCACTTGACAAGGTATTTAAATTACAGAATTATATTAACTTATAAAGTAAACTTATTTTCTCTTTTGGGGCCCAGAAAACAATAATTGCTTCATTTAGGTTTTCATTTTAAATCCAGGTGGAGGATTGAATTTTTAATGGGAATGATCAGAGAAATACACAAATCTACCATGAGAGCTATAGCTTTCTATACAGAAATTCCTATGCGGTATTAAAATTGCTGTTTCACAACTACTTTTTCAATGGTCATGAAAAGCACTGAAAAGATGTTAAAATATATTATACAGGAAAGAAGTTACACATTCTGCATTTGGCTTATTCTGCTTTTCTGTCCATTTGCTGTGGGATTCAAGAATACATTTGCTTCTAATTCTTTGTCAAAAGAGAAAGATGTGGAAGCCATAGGCAGGAGTACGCAAAAGGTGTTGAAAACATGCCTGTGTGAAAGAGTAGGATCTATAAGGATAATTCTATAAGGTTTTGTTTGTTTGTTTCAAATAAAACTTATTTTTTTCTTTAGATAGCAGTTAGTTTTGCTCTAAAACTTTAACTAAAATTTTGAGTGCCATACTTCATTTCAGTTAGGAACAAAATTTAGTATTGAAGACAAGTATCTCAGAGGTGATCCCAATTATTTATAAACAATGGACAGTGGGATCTGAACAAAAGAGATTTTTTTTTTCTCTTGTTTCTCAGGGTTCTGCGCAAAGTAGATCCTCAAACCTTTTCAGTGCTCCTAACGCACTCTGGAGCATATCTGGTTGAAGGCTTTTGGCAAAAACTGTCCATAAACAGAAATTGCTCCAAACTGATGAGTGCATGTGGCAAGGGATTATCTGGGTAGAAAACAATGCTTCATTTATGCAGAATATTTTGAGAGACCTTCAGAGATCAAGTTACTGAATCTGTGCTGTTTTAGCTCATTCCTCAATGCATTCCTTTCTTATCAAGAATTTTGTCATTTGAAACATGCAAAGAAATTGTGAGTATTTCTGATCCTTGTTGTCAGAGGCATGTAGCCTTAAAAAAAGTGGTCTTCTGGCTTTTTCAATCCTAATTAACTCTTTTTTGGTTTGTGGAAGGAGCTCTTCAGTGCTGTGTCTCCAGTGGAGGGAACAGAGGGGCTAACAGGTGTGGTAAAGCTTCTAATGTGGACAAGCTTACAGCTGGTGGAAGAGGCTATGTGGCGGTGGAGAAGACATGATCCACTCATTTTATCTGTAACTGAACCTTTAAGGGCACAATCTGACACAATATATCAAATACATCAGAATGAATGTCTGAGTTGAAGACAATCTCCTCCAAAACTAAAAACAGCTTTTAGAACGTGTCTGGAAATTAAATGGGCCCATTTAGGGTCCCCAGAAATATATCTTGCCAGAGGGAAACCACCTGCTGCTGAGGGAGATGTAATTCCCTTCAGTTTTTTTTCTGCACAAAATACAGGGAAACTGAAGCAGGCATGCTTAGAGATTTACCTAAGGACCTCAGCAGGAAAAGTTATGGTCTTTTTCCAACCACACTTTACCACAAACTGTGTCTAATTTGCTATTTACAGTCACCCTTGAAGTAGGTTTTGAATGCTAGCTTTCCTTCCTTTCTTCTGAGTATGTATAGCTCAGATTAGCTCAGGTTGCTATTTCTCCCTTCAATGCCCAGTGTGGTCAGGTTTGGGTAGAAAGTAAGAGCTGAAGTAGGCTGATGCCTGTTCTTTAGAAGACAGAAGAAGATGAGCAATTATGTAAAGCATCTTACATTTAGTACTATTTCTTAAAAATCTGGCATAATGTTAATACAGATGCTGATATATGTTGTCTGGCACCCCTTATATCTGAGGCAGGATACTCTATCACTTCTATCAATCTTAAAATCATTTATTTGGAAAAGATTATTTGTTTCTGGTTTTGTTTTAGCTGAGAGATTGTCTAATGCAACAGATAAATAGTGAAGAAATAATGTATGTGTGTGCATGAGAAAGATCTTAAAGAAAAAAGAAACAGAAAAAAAATACCAATCAAGTTGATAAATATGCATGAAGAAAGAATAAAGATTGATTATACTAAAGCAAATAATGTATTGGATTTTGGAAATCCTTCATTATGTGGTGTGCTGATAGTAGCACCAACCATTCCTGATATTTCTAAAAATAAATTAAATGTTCTTGAAAATTGAGAGTAGTAAAAATTGTGTTGGTTGTATACTTAACTCCTTAATGTACAACAATGAACATAACAATGTACCACTGTACTCTATCTCACATAGGAAGCTGGCTAGCTAGCTAGCTAGCTGAAACAGTAAAAAAAGAATCTTTGTTTCCCATTTCAAGCACATTCATCTACCATGAATGGAATAAAAATTTGCAAAGAATGTAAGTTGGTTAAAAAACAATTATTGTGCACTTCCTTTGTAATAGGCAGAGTAACCTTTACAGCATCCTATGATTCATTAGAGAATATGTCAAGAACCTGTAAATAATACTTGAAACTTTCTTTTTGGTCTCTTAATTAAACTAACAGTGAAAGTCCTATCTCTTGAGGCATATGCTTCTACCCTGAATATTTTAGGCAATATTTCATTTCTTGCAGTGGTTTCACTTTAAACATGAAGGTGAGTTAAACAAGTAATAATCTTCTGTTCAAACTCTAAATTACCAGATTAAACACCTTTAATATAACTAATTTGCTTTATCTACACCCAAGTATCAGGCCTTTATGATTTTTATAAAGCACAGGTTGTTTCATAATGATGAATACATGTAGTCCCATCTACAGTTGTTTAGTAGATCTAACTATGCAGTCAAATGAGCTTTTGGCCCTTTTTGAAATAAAGAAGCTGCAGTTACATTTAGATCTAGATTTCAACATCTCTTTTCTCCTAATGAGAAACTTATATGACTCTTAATCATTTAGGAGAAATCCTTAGCTTTCTGTTTCTCTTACACTTAAATAGGTAGAGAATCTTATTTTACTACATGCTGAAAAGTGGTGAAACCTCTTCAGCCATTGTATAAACCAAAATTAATTTTGTAAACTTCTGTATTTCAGAAACATATCCATCAAGACTTACAGAGCAGCAACAAGAGTTTTCATTGCCTTTAGGCTCTATCCCTGGTTTTGTTTGTACAATGCAGTCAGGAGATGCCAAAGGTAAGGCATGAGAGGAAAAATAAACTCTTTCACATTGCTTTGCTTCCAACACATGACAAATATGACAGCAGTATTTTCCACCAGAAGGTGCCTTTGACACCAGCTGGACTGTTCTTCCAGCAGCTTCCATCAGCCACTGTTTACCTACTTTACTTTCAGTTGCAATACTCTTCTTTCTAAGATGGAGTTCCACTGTCCTTTTCTGTTTGCATGGCAAAGGATTACTATACTTTTGGCTAAATTCTTCTGTTACGTTTGAGTCAAATTTTGGACATGTTACCCATTCTCTGTGATAACTCAGAGCTTTATATGGAAATCTCGTATAGTCATTTTAAGACTACTTTTATTGCTGTTTTGTATTTCAAAAGTCAGAGATGTAATACCATTAATGACTCTTTATGTGACTAATCATCATAAGCCACACAAACATGATTATTAGTATGCAGGGTTTCTCCTTCTATTCCTTCATTTACTTCCACCTTCCATTCTTGCTTCCAACATGTTCTTCCTCATTTATAGATCAAGTATTTTAAAATTCCGATATTCAAATGTTTAGTCTATACACAAGATGGAAAGGGAAGCTAAGGAAACTTTTCCTAACTGAATTTATTTCCCATCTCCCTATAAACACAATATACCTGGCTTGCCTATTCTTTTTTTTTTTTTTTTTTAACTAACTTGAAAATTCTAACCTGAGCACTGTGACTGTAATCAAATGCTCATTTGATTAAATGGGAAGAAATCAAACAGATATCAGGACCTTGGTAGGTGGTAATCTTATTTTTTTCTCAGTAACAAACTCAGTTGTGCCTATCCACAAACTTTAAAATTAAGCCAGTGAGTACTCTGCTAAAGGGATTGGATCATCATTTAGATCCTCAACCCACATCTGTACACAGATCACTTCATAGTAGCCAAAATAAAGTAAGGAGCTACCTTAAATCTCTAGCTTCCATGTGATGGGGCCACAATTTTCTCCAGGAAGCAGTCAAATAATTTCTGTAAGTAATGATTTAGGGTTAGATTTTGCTGTACCCTGCTTAAAGGTGCAATGCCTTCCTTACACTCTCACTGTATAAGCAGAAATATGATTCCTTGTCCAAATTTGTCCTCATTTAATGATAACTGTAGAGAGACTCTTTCCCCTAATGTTTCCTAAAGAAACTAACATGCACTTTTGCCTGTCTTTTCCATGCCGATCTTGTGTTAACTCAGCTACCCAGCTTATAATGGAAAGACAATAAAATATGAGAAAAGATGCAAAATACTTAGTTTGAGTTCAGACAAACTGCTACCATCGATACATAAAAAAAATAATAGACTTAAAGGAAAGGTAAAAGCAGTAAAAAATTAAAAGGCATACAAGAGTCTATAATATGACAATTTTGAAGTCACAACTTTTCATAAAATAGAAAAAGATATAATGGCAGATATAATTAAGACATTTTTGAAAATTGGAGGGTTATTACACGCTGTGAAATAATCTGTCCTGACCATACAGCTAAGCTATCTATTATTACTCAGTAAACTGCGAGGCACAGGAGATTAGGCAATATTTGTTGTTTAAAATTTGGAATCTAAATTTCTTTTAACTTGTGAAACGTTTATAAATTCTAATTGGAAAAGGTTTTGTCTCACAAAGACTGAAAAATTTAAAATCTATTAGATTAATAATGTGAAAAACAAAAAAAACCCCACCTAGTCTTGGAAAAAAAGGTTCCTGTTCACCAATAATCTCCTCTAGATTCTTCTAACAAAAAAGGTACAATTTACAATTCCATTTACATACTTTAAGAACAGACTGAAAAATGAGTTCCATAAGAAAAGACTTATGGTTTTCTGACTTTTCATGGTTTCTATATGCATGTATTAGAAAGGTATGAAAGTTAAACCTGAAATACATTTGGCTTAAAACCCATTGTCACTTAATTTACCATCTGTGTTCAGCATCACAAAAAGACCTGCACAAGCTTGTGTGGGCACCAGCACCAAAAACTTTAACACAGATTTTATATTTTTTTTTATAATTTACACTAGTGCATTACAATTTTTATTTATTTTCTGATTTTCAGTGACTTAATGAGCCCTATTATTTGCATTTTGATTTCTCCATGGGTATATTCTATATATCTATTTTACATCTAAAGTGTTATTTAGGTTTTCATTGCTTTTAATTCATTAACCTTGTGTATCTTATCTCTCTCAAAACATACTAATTGAAATTATGTATCTTTTTTCCATTTTTAATACTGCCATCAGTGAATAACAGTAGTGAAAAAAACCACAAATGAATGTGTGTATCTATTGATCTATATGTAGAATGATAGATATGTACATTGCTGTCTCAGAGATGGGAAATGTGATGCATTCCCTTTGGTCATTAGCCTTCTTGTGACAGCTATTAAACAGTGGTAAGCTTTTGGAGAAGTAGAAAAGCTTTGGATGCTTCTGAAACTCTGGTTATCCTGCAGCAGGCAGCCATTCATCCTTTGCTGATGATACTGACCCCCTGCCTGGTAAAGATAAAGCCTGTTGGTTTTTTGGGAAATGTTTAGGTTCCTCTTTAGCACTGAGCCATTGTCTCAAGCTGTTTCTCTTGCTGCCTGGCTGATCTTGAGCCTGGGATAATTGGTAGAGAGGTCACAGATTGCAGAGGAAAATAAAACCTCTATCTTTATGGTCCTAGATAAGCATAATTTGATGGCAAAGGAGTTACTAAGCTGATGTATTACATGCTGTACCTAAACAGATATTACCATTTCTGTATCATTTTAATACAGCTGTCTGTACAGCAGAGGAGGTGAAGAATGAGCTATAAAACATTTAAAGAACTTTGACTTGATGAAAGCAGGAGTTTATTGGGCAATGACCATATTTCGTCTCTAGATACCTATATCTATCAAGGACAAGACAAGTTATAGGAGAAGGATGCAAAATAAACTGAAGCAAGTGAAGCAGACCTAATTAGCAGTAATAGGATATTAAATCTAGGCTATATCACTGACTCCTTGAATCCTTCTAAAGGTGATAACCAGGGATTACTCCAGTAGTATCATGGAATGTCTAGCCTATATAATCTTTCTAAATCTGCAGTACAATGAAGTCCTTTTTATTAATGTTTATTAGGTATTAATGTAAGAAATGCTGCAGAGTTAATAGGAAAAAAGGAAATACAGACAAGAAAACTTTTTAGATAAAAATCTTACTATTTTATTTCATATTTCCTGAAATGACAGGTGTCAATAGGACTATTTCCTGTGGTTTATCCATGAAAGTTTATGATATCTTCGGACAATACAGCTGCAAGCCTCCATTACCTTTAAAACATGTTGCAAATGTTGATCAGAATACACATTTTTAAAGCGATTTTTTTTTTTTTCTAAATGCATTATCTGATAGGTGAGTGCAGCTAAGAATGCAGTTAGGAAGACATGACAAGATATTCAAATGGGATGGCTGTGGTTGTCTGTAATTGTCTACTTTCTGAAAATTAGGAAGCCATAACAAACTACTGACTTGAAATTAAAAATAAGAGTGGGTACACTTCTCAGTACTGTGGTATGGTGAAATCCTATGGTATCTAACAACAGAAATATATAGAGCATGAGACGAACAAGCAAAACAAACCCGCAGGCATGAGAACTTAGACATTAAATCCCATATAATAGGCATACTTCAAGAACAACTTTTGTGCAATAATGAATCAAATAATATGGTGAAATTAATTTTTACAGATTTTTTTTTTTTAACTTTAAGAAAACAGGAACATGTGAAAAAGTGAAATGATCTAAAATGTAGAGTTTGGTCTTAAAAAAAATAACGTATTTTTTCATGGGTCACTGGTAAAATGTAGACCAAGTTAGTGTTCTTGGCATAAACTCATGGCTTTATTTTCAATTTATTTTCATATATGAAAGGGGGAGAGCTTTGTTTGCCATCACCATGATGACAGGTAAGCCCTTGTAACTGGTTGCCCAGAGGGGTTGTGCAGTCTCCAGGAGGTTTTTAAGACCTGACTAGGTAAATCTTCGAGCAGCTTGGCCTGACCTCATAGCTGTCCCTGCTTTGAGTAAGAGGTCAGACTGGATGACCTCCTGAGATCCTTTCCAAACTTGAACTACCCTGTGATTGTATGAATTTTTATATGCATTTGTAATCTCTACTGTGACAAGCTGCTATGTGTGGCAGCTGGCAATTGTTATTCTTATTTACCACATAAAGCAGTTATAAAAGTAATGTCTCTGTCCTTCTCATATCCAGACTGCTTCTGCTTAGTGTGGGATCATAGAAGACAAGGTAGCAAGCACTTTTTGTAATCATTACGAAAGACATGGAAGAGGGCATCACCTGTTAGAGGTAGGAGTTAAATCTCTGGAAAATCAATATGAACATAACAGTAGTGTCTGCAAGCACTGACTGCTAAAACTGAAATCATTCACTGCAGTCCAAGTATTTTTCCTCTTCCCTTATGAAAGCACATGCCTCAAAATATCCACACTCATTGTAACTTCTCAGAACTTTGACTTCTCATATTTTAAAGGCCTTTGTCATGGTTTAGCCCCAGCTGACATCTAGTACCACATGGCCACTCTCTCACTCCTCTCCCCACGGTGGGATGGGGAGGAGAAAATATAATGACAGGCTCGTGGGTCGAGACAAGGACAGGGAGGCATCACTCAGCAATTATGGTCACAGAAAAAATAGACTCGACATGGGGAGAAAATAAATTTAATTTGTTACCAATCAGTCAGAGCAGTATAATGAAAAAATAAATCCAAATCTTAAACCACCTTCCTCCCTTCTTCCCAGGCTCTACTTTACTCCTGATTTCTCTACCTCCTCCCCCTGCAGTAGTGCAGGAGGATGGGGAATGGGAGTTGAGGTCAGTTCATCACACGCTGTTTCTGCTGCTCCTTTCTCCTCAAGGAGGAGGGCTCCTCACACTCTTCCCTTGCTCCAGCAAATGGTCCCTCCCACAGGAGATAGTTCACTACAAACTTCTGCAACGTGAGTCCCTCCCACGAGCTACAATCCTTCACAAACTGCTCCAGCGTGGGTCCCTTCCATGAGATGCAATCCTTCAGAGACAGACTGCTCCAGTGTGGGTCTCCCACAGGAGTCACAAGTCCTGCCAGCAAACCTGCTCCAGCATGGGCTTCCCACAGGGTCACAGCCTCCTTCAGGCATCCACCTGCTCTGGCATGGGGTCTTCCATGGGCTGTAGATGGATATCTGCTCCATTGTTAACCTCCATGGGCTGCAGGGGGACAGCCTGCCTCACCATGGTCTTCACCACAGGCTGCAGGGGAATCTCTGCTCTGCACCTGGAGCACCTTCTCTCCCTCCTTCTTCACTGACCTGGGTGTCTGCAGAGTTTTCTCTCACATCCCACTCCTCTCCACTGCAGGTTGTTGTTTTGTCCAGCATCTTTTTCCCGCTAAATATGTTATCACAGGGGCGTTACCACCATTACTGATTGGCTCAGCCTTGGCCAGAGGCAGGTCCAACTTCAAGCCGGGAAAGCTTCTGGCAGCTTCTCACTAGAGCCACTCCTGTAGCTCCTTCCCTGCCACCAAATCCCCACCACACAAATCCAACACAGAACTTTGCTTATATACCTGTTCTAGTTCACACTGTGACAACCTTATGAGTGTTGTCACAGCTGCCATTCAAAAGAAAAAAGAATGAGATAATCTCTAATGTTTTGGTGTTAGTTTTGGTTTACAACGTAAAATCAAAGATTCCCCCATGTCATGCATATGGACAAAAGCTGCAGTATTGTGAAGTAAGGAAACTTCTTTTACTTAGTCATATAAAATTTCACCTTTGGTGACTCAGAGACAGTGACCTGGATCACAGGATGCTACGCAAGTATCTGTGGAAGAACCTCAAGTCAGCTTAAAGATCTTGCAGTTTCACACCTTAAGTAAAATCAAATAGCATGACTTCTCTGTGAATGAAGTACATTGGCACCAGTAAGAGAAGATGATGGTTTAATTATCAAGAAATAGAAATGAACTATGAATTACAGATTAAATAAAATCTCTTGATGTCTGTGTGACACTCTGTAAATTTGGAATACGTTTTCTAAACAGAAAGGTTAGATTAATAATATTTTCTAAGATTAATATTAACAGTAAATGTAGCAGAAAAAATATTGCTATGATTTTTCAATAGAGAATGTATTAGAAGTGTTCCAATGAGAAAACTGAGTTTTGACTTATCAAAATACCATATTTAATATATAAAATTAAACATAAATAGTAAATGTAAACAGTATTTGCTCCAGGTGCTATTAGTTCATACAGTTTATGCCTTATTTTCTCTTTTTGGTTACATAGATCTCTATAATACATTGTTTTACCATGTCCTTGATAGATTATGGAAGATACTATCATCAGAGAAGATAGATAACAGCTGATTGAACCATAATTGCCTTCAGCACTCTACACAGATTCAGTTCAATGTCAAACTCTCTCTAAAAAAAATCAACATTTCAAAATGAGTATTTCAAAATTTGTTCCACAAAATGAACCTCAGCTTTTCAATTAATTGGTTTATACAAATTAGGTAGGTATTTAGAATTTTATTAATTTCTTTTTAAAGCAGGTAATAATTCCAAACAATTCAATTTCTTTCTACTAGACAGGGAAAACCACCAAAAAACCTGTGCCACCATTTTACGTTATAAATCAGCAGGGGATCTCACTTCTCCTTTCTGTCCTCACCCTCATCTCCACCTAAGAAAGAGTGTTTCATTCTTTCTGAGTTTCTAGGTGGTACCAGCCTGTTGTTTCACAGTTCCCTAGGTGCCTTAGCCTCTGTATTCCTAAAGGCCTTCACTTTTCCCACTCTATAACCTCTTCACCTAAGCTGCTGTGACAGTATTTTCCATAGCTTCTGTGACAGTGTTTTCCCCATATTTTTCTAATGCTGTTGTTTTGGTGCTGTCGTTCCCATGGCCTTGCTTGCACAAGCTCAGTAGTCTTGCTACTGTGGCTTCTCATGGGAAGCAGTTGCCATCAGGGTAAAATTGATCTTTCTTTTTCTCCCTTCTCCCTGCTGCCTCAAGCTACCCCCTAGTTATATTAGTGAGGACAATAATATGCATTCAGAGAGGTTAACAGCCAAGCAGTGTGCAGTACCTGCCTCTGATCTAATCAGCTCTGCCAATTTCATAAGCAGGAATAAGCAGCTGGGTGGTTGAGCAGCTCCTGGTGGAAACCGTATAATTACTATAGGAAAAATATTACAGCAGGAATCACCTGCTGCATCAGAGCAGATACACAGGGAAGGATGTTTGTCTGGGGATCCCTGTTGCTTCTTTTCATGAGTGACCACTAAGAAGAGTTTTCCCTTTGCTAACCTCTTTCTCTTTGCCTCTTTGTCCCTTTGATTTTTTTTTTTTTAATGACCAAAAGCTATTTGCACCATTAGAACGGCTGTTTGCCATCAGCTACCATCCACACTAATAAATATTTGTGCATTTGAACCTGTCCCAGCATCCTTTGCACAACACTGTGTAGCTCTGGAGCAGATGCACTAACTTCTCTGACAGCTTTGCTTCAATGTTATAACATCAAAACCAGATTGTACTGCATCTAATTGGAATGTAGTTAATTTTCTTTACAGTACCTTGTATGGTGTTGTGTTTTGGATTTTGAGTGTCAGTGTGGGGCTTAGCTGCCTACTGGGGTTGGACCATAACACTGATAAAAGTTTTGGGTGGTCATCATGTTATTATACTTTAAAGTAAATCCTAACTTACACATTTATAACTTGAATCATCACAGTGAGAAAACTGAGAAACAACTGAGGCACAGCCATTTGCAGGTGCTAAGTATATATATTAAAAAAGCAGACAGAAGGATTGAACTGAGAAGAAATGAAAACAAAACTAGATTTCATGCTGTGATCTATAAATCCATCAGAAGCTCCAGGCAAAATAAAGCATTCATGATATTAGTATGGTATTAGAAACCTTGACAGTAAACTCATACAATCTATGAAGTTTCTATGCGTAATATAGTCACAATATTTCAAACTTTGTTAAATAATTTTCCAGTTTCCAAATTTCTTCCAATAAGGACTAGCTCCAAAGAAAAAGTACAATGTAGTTTCATATAAAATTAAGAGCTGGAAAATAGAAATCACTATCTCTTAGAAAACCTTACAGATAAGATTAAATTGGAAAAGGAACTATAATTAATAGACTCCTGCTGACCATAAAGACTCTTCTTCAGCAGAGGAATAGTTTCTATTTAGAAAATCTAAGAAGAGATATTTCCATAAAATAAGGTTTTGTTATACAGGATAGCAGAGGTAATTTTTAAAATGTAATTGAGCTGGAAGAATACACTAGAAATAAGATTTTTGGACATGAATACAAAACAATCTGCACTGTTAGAGTACAGCAGAAACTGTGTTTATGCCTGTCTTCTTATACGTATCTGAAAAGAGCCTGGAGAAATACTTCAAGACTATATAAAATCACACCCTACTTTATTAATATCAAATGCTTGGCAGCTCAGATTTCCCAGTCTTATTTTGCTTTTGTAAGGCCAGACCAAAACTTCATTAATATGACCACACAAAAGAGGAAGTGAAAGCCAAGTGCTCTCTTACTGTCCCATGTGATGTGCCTTACTGTTGTTGTTACAAGTGCTGTAAATAGGAAAGAACGCTGTGAAGGAGAGTGGAGAAAGTACTCCTTCTTAATGGCAGTACAGAGATCTATTGGATATATATATTTCTCCACTCTGGTGTGTTTGTTTCAAACAAATAAGGATTTTTTGTAACCTAAATTGTAGTAACCCTCTAAACAGACTGAGGGAGTTTTTCTGGGGCAAAATATAACCTGAAGGAACTCTCAGAAAAGAGGGAAAGTAAAACTTTTACTGTTGCCAATTAATATATAATTTATTTTGAGATATTCACAATAAAGGAATATTTCATTTGCTATTCTCATCTGGGCTTTCTTTTAAGTTAGAACAGTACAAGTTAAATAATTCTGTGTTTGATGATTTTTCTAAAAAAGTTTTGTTTAATTTAAGAGCGATTTCTAAATTGCCATTTATAATTGCAACAGTTCTGTATCAGTCTGTACAAGATCTGCTTTATTCTGCTTGGACTGGATTTCTTCAAATCACTCTTGGTCTCCTGCCAGGTACATATGAAAAAAAACCAAACCGACTAAAATTTTGTATAAAGTTCTTGAAAATATCATCTCTGTACACCTAATTATGGATTAGATTTTAGTCCTCTACAGTCACAGATCAGCAAGATCAATCCATATCTCCTGCCTTTATTGTATTTTGGACATAAACTGGACTGTTTATAACAGTTTTATAGTTATAGTATCTTAATGTACTGCAATATCCAAATGTATCACCCTTCACAGTGTAGGTTTAGTGTTTCTGTTGTGAGAATCACTTAGAAAGTCAGCTTTATCAGCAGCAAAATCTAAGGCAGGAAATCTCTACTGGAGGACAGAAAATGAATCCCTCCTTTCTAGTTAGCTGCCTTCTGCTATAATTTCACATTCTAATTCAAATGAATAGAACTTACTTGTTTTCCATGAGCCAAGGAAATATTTTTATATACATTTCATAATGTGTGACATAAAATTCTGTGTTCTTTCTTTGTGTAATATTAAGTGTAACTTCAGAGAACGTGTATTCCACTATTTTTTGTTATGTTGCATAGTATTTGATCCTATAAGAGATCATGAAAGTTCTGTTGTGATTTTCAGTTTACTTAGTGTTTGTTTATGTATGCATCTAGGTGAAAACTTACCTGCTGTATTGCAGGTTCTTAGAACCTCGAAACCTGACTGGTTTTAGAAAGTGATTTCTAACCTGCAGGATGAAGTCTCTGAACACATGTTAAAAAAGGCCCTGTCAAAGCATTCTAGGTTTTTTCCCTGGACTAGCATTCAAATTCTTACTTTACTTCAAAAGCTTACCTTCAGTTTCTGTCAATTGCAACCAAGTTACTGAGATAAGATGAATACCGATTTTGTATCATTTTTGTGTATCAGTAAAAGAGGGTCTGGTAATAAGCAGATAATATCTATGTCAAAGAATGGAAAATAGTCTAAGATGCTAGATTGTGGGATACAATTATTAGCAACTAAGCTATTGAATCATCTGTCTGATATTCTGCCTTGGGCTAAATGACCGAACTTGAGCAACTGAGACATGAATCAGACCAACAGATTCATAGGTTACAAATAACATAAAGGAACATTCTTTTCAGGTGCTTAAATGAACAATGTAATATTCAGGTATGATAAGGATGATTCTTCTTTTTTAGGAGAATTTGGAAAACTAAATGTATGTAGAACGGTGTATCAGGAACGTAAAATACCATCAGGTGAACAACAAACTACTGTCTGCTACAATTTGAAAAACATATAAAATGAGCCTCAAAGTTCTCTTCATAGGCAAATATGCTTTTGGTGAAGTTTAACCTGGAAATTGCTAACGGTACTAGTAGGAAAAGTGACCTGACTGTTTTGAATTTTTGTAGACGCACACCTCTATTAGCAACAAAATTGCTGTGAGTAAGAGCTATTGGTAATGAACCAAAACAAAATAAAAAACAAAACCTTGACCCCAGGATGCACTCAGTTTAGTTTTGATGGATATAATGGCAAGGAATTTTAAAAGAATACAATCACAGTTACGGTATAGAAAGTAGAAAAACTAAGAATTTATGCTATTATGCTTGATTTATAGTTTATCTTTCATGTAAGAGCTTCCTCTCATCTCATTTAAACAGTAAGCAATTGCTAGCTTGAAGGAAAAAAAAGAAACTATTCTATATTTTGTTCATTCTCAAAGCAAGAATGGCAACTGCTTTTATTTTTCATGACAAGCTGTCTTTCTCCTCCTGGAAGGGCAAAAAAACCCAACTAATCAATCAGTCTCATCTTTATTTAAAAGTGAGCTTTGACATTATGCACAAGCCAGCCATGTACTCACACCTGTGACACTGAAATTACACAGAAGAAAAATGATATCTAATAAAACTTTTTTTTTTTTTTTTTTTTTTTTAGGTTACGCCTTTATATGTTGTGGGCTTGTGTTTATCCAATTGCTGTATCTCTATGGGGTGTATCTTTAAGCATTAATTAAGCCTTGGGCCCAACAAACCTCTGAATCTGTATTTATTTCTGGGTAACTAGCTATACCTTCCTGAGTTAATCTTGTTGAACTCTGGGTGTAACTCAAAACAAAGCAATTCTTATGCAGCTATAATATTCATTATATTCATGTCCTGCAGGAAAGCAGAGATTTTTCTCTTAACATTACCAATAAAACAAAAATTGCTGCCTGTTGGACTTTGCATTTAAATGGGGTGGTTACACTTTCCATCTGTCTGTGTCATCTCAAACTAGTGGCATGTGTACTCCTACTCTTTATCATCACAAACACAAATGAGTTCACCCATACTGTGTTTTATCAATAATCTGTTTGATTTTGTACTGGAAGGGAAGCAGTAGCCTGATACAATCACTTACAGTCAAGAGGAATTTCATTTGTTCCTCATCACCTCTGAGCTAGTAAATTGAGATTGATAGCTGGTATCTTGGTTTGGCTCATGACTGTTATAATCCAGAAATCTATACTGCATTTAGAAAAAAAGTTTCAATTTGGTCTCTGGGGGACATTCCAGACTTGATTAGAAGATATATCAAAGATACAGCCAGGGCAACTGACACTTTGGTTGACTCTTGAATTAGGGTTCAGTGATAGAAAGAGGAATCAGCTCTGTGAACATAGTGGTGGAAATTTGGGAAGAACAACAACTTCTAGTGAAGATATTTCCAGCTTTGGAGTATAAAGCATTATCCAGGCATAAGCTTGCATTCATATATACTGTCAAATCACATTTTAATGGAGCCTACTTTTCTAGTAAAATAAAATATTCACTAGTTATTTCCTTAGAGTTTTTTCATGTGAAAAGAGTAATAAACCTTTTCTAAGTTTCTTTTATTTTCCCTT
Source organism: Caprimulgus europaeus (assembly GCA_907165065.1). The sequence goes on from OU015525.1 coordinate 77,077,746, forward strand.
TCACTGAAAATTTCACAGTAGAGTAGGATACCTGACTTCTCTGCCTTTTTACTACTTCTTACCATAAGGCTTCACTAAATCATTCTAAGGGAGTCTAGAATTTACAAATGCTTTTATTTTACTTGAAATAAATTTTGCTGTGAAGCAATAGCCAGATTCATGTTTTAATATGTTCACATTGTTAGAGTCTTTCTGCTGTTGACAATAAGTTATAAGACAATCTTCTTTGTTAGCTAATAAATCTTGTTAAAAAGTGAACTGATCGTAATAAGCACAGTTTGTCAGTTGTTTGCCTTCTGAAAGTTCTCTTCAATACATTTTAATTACATGTTTAACTTAACATTTATATGATTTAACCCAAAACTAATTTGGTGGTGATTTGCATTCAGTGCAGGAAAGTATTTTTATGCAGACTGATTCTACCCTTTGTTATTTATTGAGAATTGACCTTGACAAGGAGGCTTGGATCATCTTGAATGAGAATTGCTGCCAGGCAACCCATCGTCCCTCTCCAGGGTGAGTGAAGTGCTGCAATATTACGAGTGCTCTTCTGACTGCTGTGAACAGACTAGAACTAAATATATCCATTGGATAATGATAGGTAGTATTTGGGACCTTCAAGGAATAAACAGCAACGCATGGAGAGATGGAATAGCAAGAGAAAAAAACCCTTGCACTTTTGGGGGCTGCATTTGGCCCATGAGCTCCGGAATCTAAGAACTCATTTATGTCTTACGATAATACATGCACACAAATTTACCAAACTATGAGTTATAATAATACCAGATATCATAGCTAAAGCTTAAAAGAAGCATTTTTTCAATCCTTAGTTCTAATTTATTGGCATAAAAGCAAACGAATGCTGAATGATGTTGATAACTATGTCAATGATGAAAAATTGAAAAGTAAAGTTTACAATTCAAACAAACCTAACTGGGCTTGTAGATAGTAAATATACATATATATATACATAAAAGCTTACTTGAGGACATTACTTGCAAGGTACATTTGAAGTAAACAAATAATAGACCACGTGACCAAAGCATCCTATATATATTTATTAGTATGAATGAATATGTTAAGTGCACAAGCAATCTATGTAATTAGTTTTCTAATTTCTATTAGAATATGTATAATATTTTGTACTAGTATACATTTTATTTGGTGCTGCAGATAAATGATAACCAAATTGTAGCTTATAATTCAACATATGCCAGTATGTAAACTCATCCAGACACAAAATCAACTTAAAAACCCCTCTATCTTCTCTACTCTGAACGAAGAAATGGAGAAAGAACTTCAGCAAAAAAGCAAGGATTATTCATATTATTGCTAGCACCTCCTTCTGAAGAGATAGCATACATATATGTTATACACATATATATACATATGTACATATAGCATACATATATACGTAGCATACATATATACTACAGACTACTTGTAGTCTCTCAGAGGACATTCTGGCTTTTAAGAGCAGAGTAGCTGAACTGCAGAGGTTCACTTATAGTAAGTTTAAGTACACCCTTGAGCAGATAATTCTCAAAGCAAACAATCCCCTGTGCTGAGAAGACAGCAGAGCTTCATAGAGATTTTTAAGAACATCACACAGTAGAATCAAATTCAAGACAGCAGTCATATCTTTTGGGAGCAGGACACTGAACTGAAGAAAGGGGAAATAATCATCTGGGAGACATCAGTCTTCCTTTCCTTATTAAAAGATGGCCATTTAACCTATTGCACTGAGGACATCTCTTCAGAATCAGAAACTTAAGTTGGAGATAAGTACTTTAAAAGCAGAAGATGCCATTTCAACCAAACTGACAGCCTCTCATCCCAGAGAATACTGTGTAGTGATTTGTCTGTTGATTATAGAAGTGTTTGATCTCATAAGGAATCTGGATCCACCCTAGAAAGTTCTGGAGAGAAGCCAGCAATCACAGTTTACCTGGGTACTGCTGACAGAGAAGAACAAGCAAAAGAATCTGGAGGCAAATTCAGACACTTCAGAAAAAAGATGGCAGCCAGTACACCTACGTTAGTGAAATGTTCCTAACCTGCAAGACTGAAGGAGATGAAGAATCTTAGTGCCTTGCTTAGAAGGTGCAAGGAGTAAGAACTTGTATTCATCAGAAACCAAGACACAGTATATGAAAGAGTATCTATATAGAAGAAATTGATTTTAGCTCAGTAATAGGAGAAACAGGTTTCCCATGCCTGAAATAAATAAACAACAAAAATTGAGTTACTTTTCTGGGTGGGGGGAAGCTTGCACAGTTTGGAATGTTGTTTCTGTTATGGAAGAAGACATGCACACTCAGTACTCAAGCAGAGGAATTAGAAACAGCATAATGCTTTTCATATGGGATGTGAAGACAAGAACCAAAGAAGCAGTTCTTATGCTTCTGCATCAAAGTTGTAAGTTTAAGAAATCGTGCAAATGATCTACTTAGTCTAGCACTAAATAAAGACATGTTAAATAGGATGCTGAATATTTGTCTGATTGGTGGGAAGCTGAAATTGGGTTACAAATTATACAGGACTAATGTTGAAGTTTAGTATACATGAAAAACTACTGACCTCAGAGGGTAACAGAATCTGAATAGATTGAAATTCCAGGTCTCAGGTAGGAAAAGTACATTTTTTAATCTATTTTCCTGACACTACAGGATGTTGACACTGATTGTGATCTATTTACAGAGATCAGAGGCAGGAAATACAGTAGTAAATACAGCAGTCATGGGAGACTTGGCTCCATCTAGAGTAGACAAGTGTTATGTCAGGCTTTAATGCAGAGACCAAAATTTTATGCACTATTGTAATGGTTTAAACCCCAGTTGGCAACTAAGCACTACACAGCTGTGTGCTCACTTCCCCCTGATAGGATGGGGAGAGAATCAGAAGGGCAAGAGTGAGAAAATTTAAGGGTTAAGATAAAGATAGTTTAACAGACAAAGCAAAAGCCATGTGTGCAGACAAAGTAAAACAAGGAATTCATTCCCTTCTTCCCATTGGCATGCGGGTGTTCAGCCAGCTTCAGAAAAGCAGAGCTCCATCATGTGTAATGATTATTTGGGAAAACAAACACCATCACTCTGAACATACTCCCCTTCCTTCTTCTTTCTCCAGCTTTATATGCTGACCATGACATCATACAGTATGGAATATTCCTTTGATCAATTGAGGTCAGCTGTCCCAGCTGTGTCCCCTCCCAACATCTTGTGCACCTCCAAGCCTACTCACTGGTGGAGTAGTGTGACAGGCAGAAAAGACCTTGACTCTGTGTAAGCACGGCTCAGCATTAACGAAAACATCTCTGGATTATAAACTGTTTTCAACACAAATCCAAAACATAGCCCCATACCATCTACTATGAAGAAAATTAACTCTATCGCAGCCAAAACCAGAACAACTATCGACTAGCAACAGACTGGAGGCTTCACAGGAAAACATGCAGCCTTTCAATTAATCCAGAGTAGAATGCAGGACGTACTTTGATATGTTAGACTGCCTCCTCAAGTATAACAGCAATTGTAATGTATCTAAATGAACTGTATCTCAAAAAAGGGACACTGCATAAAAATAAGGAAATTGTCAAAGAGCTGCAAGGGCCAGCTAAGACACTTAAATGTCGGCAGGTGGAAAGGCTTAAGAGAGGATGAAAAGAACATGAAAAGGCTAAGCAATAGGGCAAAGGAAGTTATTGGAAGCAAGAAAATGTCTTTCAAAAACCTGAAATTGCTTCCAAATGAAGAAAGTAGAAAAGCTCAAGTTTTGCAGGAAGGGCATAATAAACAAATAAATGAATGTTAAAAGTTTAAAGAATGTCTAAAATAAAGTAATAAAAAATAACAGATCCTCATCCAAACACATCAAACATCAGAAAGGTTGCCAGAGTGTATGCAGGAAGAATGGATAATCAGGATACAAAAAAGCAGAGAAGCTAAATTCATTCTTAACAATGATGTCCACTATGGACAAAGTCGATGAAATTCTAATGCCAAAATCTGTTCATAGGTTCTATCTAAACTTCAAATGATTGCTTGGGAGAAGTTAGGGAGTAAAGAGATAATAAAGGAAGAAATACATGGCCAGTACTGATATTCACTCAGGAGTTTAAAGGAACAGTTTGGGTGAAATAGCCAAATTACTAAGGAAGAATGTAACATCTTATTAAAACTGCCTTGGAGTGTGGCAAATATGATGCTATCTTTTAAGTGTATTCCAAGGTAAATCTTGGCAACTACATGCTTGCAAGCCTGTATTGGACAAATAAGTAGAAAACATAAGATAGGAAATAATGGACACCTGGATAAAAACAGCCCACTAGGAGAGGGGACGGGTGAACATAGCATTGACAAAAAGAAGTCGTGGTTCTGATGGTACTTTTCTGAAAGGGACAAGAAGTCCATGAGAAAGGGTGATCTGGCTATTGTAGTCTTTTATTTCCAATCCAAAGATAAATCAAATGTTCTGTGGAGCCAAAGGCTCTTATGAAAAATCAGTAATTACAGAATAAAGAGGAAGATCTTGCACGGATTTTAAAAAAGTGACTAAATGGTAAGACGAAGAGCAGTAAAGAATCAGTACTCAGTGGAGAGAAGTAATCAGTGGAATCCTGAACGTTTTCCTAATTTTCCTTGAAATCCTGATGAGTTTTTCAGAAAGCAGATCAAGCCACAACTGTATGCTCCTAAATGAGTAAGTGGAACCAAGAATAGTAAGAACATTTCTGGACTTTATTTCTCACATGCAACTGAAATCTGTGATAGATACTTAAAGTAAGCATTTAGATAATCATCTGGCTTTGGATCTGTCTGGTTTGGCATCATCTCCATCCACAGTGCTTGTATTTTTTGTTTGGCAAATAAAAATTATACATCACATGTATTGATTAAAGAAATATAGCTGAATTATGAAAATTTACTGTTCATTTTGCCAGTAATGAAAGTAATATCCCCAAATCACTATTTATGTATTATAAGTTGTGATTTGAGGGATTTTTTTTTTTCCTATTGAATTTCACATTAATTTGATATATGTGAAAAACTTCACTTACCTTTCTGAAAGCAAACCAGCCAGCATGCACCAGCCTATGCTTTTGATAAAACTTTAACAGAAATTAAAAAGTACTGCTTTGATGGTGGCAATAGGATACTGCTGCATCTCCTCATACCATTAGAGTATTACAGATATAGAAAAACATATACAGTTCTTTAAAAAGCTATTTAGGATGCCTGTTACATTACTGAAGAATAACTGTATTTGTAACTACTTCATGCAAAAGCTCTCATATTTTATTGGGAGAAGTAATGTAGTAAGGAGGAAAATGACAATTTTATCTGGACATGGGTATCACAAACACACTTTCTTTCACTTTTTCACTTACCTAACAGGAGAATACGAATCAAACTGTGGGATAGCCTTTTGCCCTGCCCCAGTTCCATACTTCCCAGGTGAGAATGCCAATCCAGTATTCATCCCATTGCACTGCCAGAAACCATATTTTCAACAGCTTTTCCCTACCTTCCATTATACACCTTTAAGTAAATCCTGCAGGTTCTGGCTGTTACTGAAATTTTTCATGAAACATAGACACTGATGTACATCACATAAAAAAGTTACTGTTAATGATTTATTTTGTGTGTGTGCATAGGATAGTATCAGAATACTTACAGCACAAGTATTTCTGACTGTATAAAAATAACATAAAGTCAAATATTTTAATGGGCAAAACAATACACGAATAAAAGAAAAAAAAACATATTTGAGCACATAGTTCAGGTAGGTTTTTTCTATTTCTGCAATATGTAGGGGTGCTATGAAATGGTTATTATACAGCCAATGTCTGTTTTGATTTGAGAAAAAATATTACCCCATGTTAAAATCATACTTGTATTCCTTATGGAAAAATAAGTCTATTTTACTTTGCCTGCTTTATCCCAGTACTGTTGGTATTCCTTTGTCATCTTAAGGTAATTACATACAAAATCACTTTGGTTTTGGAATGCTAGAACCATTATGTTCTTCTATTGACAAGAAGTATTATGTCTCCCTGGTAGGGACCTATTCCAAAGGATCCGAGTGAATGATGCGCATACTTGTTTTGTTTCATATGTAGCTTTTGCTAGACTCATGCGGCACAGACTTGCACACATCAAGACAAAAATGTTTCCATTATTCCCTGCTCTTAAATAGCTTGATCAAATTCACTTGCATGGGCATCAAGATTTGTCCAGTTTTACCATTCTTCATTATTATCCCAAATTTTCAGTTCTGCCTAAATTTGTTATCATTTTTTAAACACTTTCTTTCCAAATTAACATGGAAATCATAGTGTCCAGTAACCTTGACTTACAAGTCACCAAAATGTTAATGTAGCTGTAAACTGCAAAGCATATACCCCAAGCAGCTAAGCAGAGGGGAAACTCTGGACTAAGTTACCAGGCATGAGAGACTGACATAATGCTATGTGGGTGATAGCACCCTACTCCAGGGGTGTAACTGATTTCCAGATTAACTCAGTCATACTGGTTTACCCCCTAATCCTGGGACAAATGCAGTTCTACTACTGGTCATGCAGCATCATTATGGCAGCTGCTCTCAAACCAGCTGGGCTCCATGCACCTCTAAGTAGTTGTTCTGTTCCCTAGTATATTGTTATTGTCTTGCTGTATTTACAAATAATACCTATCAACTATTCAAGATATTCCTCTTGTCAAATTGTGAATATACATTCATAGTACTATATGGTATATTGTTTGTTTGTTTAGATTGCTGATTTTTCTTTTGGAATCTCTAATTTATGGAAATAACATTGTAGTTTACAATCATCCAATTATTTCTGATCACAGGAATCCATAATAGTAAATGGTAATATAGATAATGGATAGTAGTCCCAATGAAAATAAGGAATGTAACTTCCAGCTTACTTTAATTTGCTGTATAATCACCAAGTACTTCTTCACACAATACACAAGAAAAACCAAAGAGCTTCATAACAAAAGCTAATTGCCTAAGCTATGTAATGATAAATAATTCTTTGATCGTTTAAAATGCTCTTTTGTGTGAGAAAGTGAATTCAAATATTTTTGAGGAATGTCACTAATTTTATACTAATTTACAATTTTGTTCCATACAAATATGATTGTTCTTTGATTTTGTGTGAAATCTACAGACATTAGCAATAGAAAGGAATGTAGCAGAATAATTACAGATGTGCTGGTAGACTGGAGTTCAATATTGGATTAACCAATGAGAATATATGCTTAGTGTAGATATAATTACATAGAAAAGATAGTCTCGTGAAATTTTTGCTCTTTCTTTTTTATACAGTACTTACTCCTTTCTGTATCCCACAATACAGATATTGTCAAACATGTAAGTTCTCCTTTGTTTTCGATAAAAAATAGACCAGCAGTAACTGTTAAGATTATGATGGACTAGTATCTCAACTTTATATAAATCTTTTAAAACATACTTTCAGCAGCTGCTCTTTCACTCCTTACATTTTTCACATGACACATTATATGTACCTGCTAGAAGTAACTTCTACATGTGCCATTTTCAAGACTGTGAAAAATACAAGTCCTGGCTCCTTATTTTCATATAACTATGTGTAAACAGCACGGTTTAGGCCTTTTTTTGTCATGACGGCTTTGTCCCTTGTTCTGTTTCCACAATTAAAGAAAAATGAGGTTGAAAATTACTGAGGTTATTTGTGAAGTTGCAGTAATCTTACATGACACTAAACTTCAAAAGGTTTGAGGAAGATTTACTTTCTGATAATAAGGTTGTGGGTGGTTTTTGGTTTTTGTTTGTTTGTTTGTTTGTTGTTGTTGTTTATTTTTTCCCCCAAATGTGCTGTATTAGATGTTTCTAAGTAAACAGAAACATATATGTAAATAAACTGCAGAAAATGAGAAGCAATATGCCCTGTTCACTGATGGGTACTGTTGGAAAACACTGGAGATGGATGGCCGCTGTATCAAGTCCTATACAACAAGTTGCAGAAACTGCTGACTGCCAGCGAGAAGCTGGGAGAAGAACAGGTAGGATGCAGAATGGTACTACCTGGAGTATCTGGCAGAAAACACCAGGGAAGACTCAAGGTTGACCTCTAGGTTTTTGAAGCTGGGGATACAGAAGATTTAAAGCCCACAATACTCTAAATGAAAAAGAGATATGGAGGAGTCTGAGCTGTTTTGCTGATTGGTACTGAAGCACAGCTCCCCTTAGCATCCTGACTGCCAGTGCTGGGTTGGATGTTCAGCTACGGTCCCGCCTACACATCATGCAACAGATGCTACACGGAGTAAGTGGGTTGCACTGATCACACAATGGGCTCAAATAGAAAACCTCAGTCATGCAGGAATCTCAGAAATGGTCATGGCTTGTCCAGAAGGCAAAGATTTTGGAACACCAGTAGAAGAGGAGGTGGCACATGCTGAAGAGGCTCCGTGTTGGACATCAAAAAGAACTGTTGTGGCTTGACCCTATGCAGCAACTAAGAACCACACAGCCACTCGCTTACTCCCCTCAGTAGGATAGGGGAGACAATCAGAAGAGTAAAAGTGAGAAAACTTGTGGGCTGAGATAAAGACGGTTTAATAAGTAAAGCAAAAGGCAGACACGCAAGCAAAGCAAAACAAGGAATTCATTCACCATTTCCTATCAGCAGACAGATGTTCAGCCATGTCCAGGAAAGCAGAGCTCCATCATGTGTAATGGTTACTTGGGAATACAAACGCCATTACTCTGAACATCCCCCTCTTCCTTCTTCTTCCCTCAGCTTTATATGCTGACCATGACACCATATGGTCTGGAATATCTCTTTGGTCAGTTGGGGTCAGCTGTCCCAGCTGTGTCCCCTCCCAGCTTCTTGCGCACGCCCAACCTACTTGTTGGTGGGGTGGTGTGATAGGCAGAGAAGTCCTTAGTTGTGTGTAAGCACTGCTCAGTAGTAACAAAAAACATCTCTGTATTATCAACATTGTTTCCAGCATATATCCAAAACATAGCTCCATACTAGCTACTATGAAGAAAATTAACTCTATCGCAGTCAAAATACATTATTTTTCTGTAAAAGGCAGGTGCTTCTGTTTATGTGCTACAAACAAACTACAGCAAGATCTGCAGCTACTTTTTTTTTGTTTATGCCAGATATTACTGTCATGGCCATTAATCTTGACATGTCTTTTTAATTTGAATTTAAGACCTCACTCCATAATGATGTGATAGAAATGTTTTTATTTCTTCCCATTCCCATAGGTATGTTGAAGCAACTCCATTCTGAATCAAAGCTGATGTTCTCAACAGAGAATTGGAAAGCTACTCACAACACTATTTATTTCCTATGTGAGGTTCCATACATCAAAGAGAAATGCAAATCCTGGTTGTATGTGTGACATACACATGTTTTATAGAATTTATAAGTAGAGAGTTTGAATTCTTTTTGCCAGATTCCAATGCCAAATAATAATGTTCTCAGACTTAATTCTGTCATTAAGAAATAGGAACTTGTAGTTTTAACATAACTAGACTAAGTCTACATATTCATAGAATCATATGCATTTTTTAAAAAGTGTGTTTATGCATACTGCGTTGATGATTGAATGTGTGAATACCTTGTTATTTCCAGCTTTTAGTCTTAATTTTCTATAAGACCATAATTCATCATATGTATACAGAAACTTGCTTCTCCCATAGAGATCCAATGACAGAAGAGCCAAATATCAGTATGAGTAGTGTTTTTTTACATGAGTTTAACAGTTTGAAGTCAGAGTGCTATTTAACATATGGAAAAGTGATTAGTAGAGCAATACTTAAGCACTTGCTAAATTAATGGTACAGTGAGTATGTATCGGATTTGCATGGCCAGGTTTTGGTAGCCAAGGTGGGGCATAAGGGTGGCTTCTGTGAGAAGCTGCCAGAAGCTTCCTCCATGTCCAACACAGCCAATGCCAGCCAGCCAGCTCCAATATGGACCCACTGCTGGCCAAGGCCAAGCCCATCAGTAATGCCTCTGTGATAGCGTAATTAAGAAAAAAACATAGGAAAAGAGAAAAAAAAATTACATACTTTTCAGCTCAAGAGAGAGGAGTGAGAAGATGTGAGAGAAACAACTCTGCAGATACCAAGGTCAGTGAAGAAGGAGAGGGAGGACTTGCTTCAGGTGCTGGAGTGGAGACTCCCCCGCAACTTGTGGTGAAGACCATGGTGAAGCAGGCTGTCCCCCTGCAGCCCATGGAGATCCATGGTGGAGCAGATGACCACCTGTAGCCCGTGGACAACCCCACACAGAGCAGGTGGATGCCTGAAGGAGGCTGTGATCCCATGGGAAGCCCGCTCTGGAGCAAGTTCCTGTCAGGACCTATGGTCCCATGGAGAGAGGAGCCCACGGTGGAGCAGGTTTGCTGGCAAGACTTGTGACCCTGTGGGCGACCCATGCTGGAGCAGTCTGTTCCTGAAGGACTGCACCCCATGGAATGGACCCATGGTAAAGCAGTTCATGAAGAACTGTCAGTCATGGGAAGGACTCACGTTGGAGAAGTTCGTGGAGGACTGTCTCCTGTGAGAGGGACCCCACGCTTGTGTGGGGGAAGGAGTCCTCCCCCTGAGAGGAAGGAGCGGCAGAAACGTGTGATGAACTGACCCCAACCTCCATTCCCTGTCTCCTTGTGCCACTGGCAGGGAGGAGGCAGAAATCAGGAAAGAAGTTAAATCCAGGAAGCAGGGAGGGGTAGGGGGAGGTGTTTTAAGGTTTGTTTTTGTTTCTCATTATCCTCTTGTCTGATTGGTAATAAACTAAAATTCATTTTATTTCCCCAAGTTGAGTCTGTTTTGTCTGTGCCAGTAATTGGTGAGTGATCTCTCTCTGTCCTTATCTCAACTTATGAGCCTTTCATTATATTTTTAATCCCCCTGTCCAGTTGAGGAGGGGGAGTGATAGAGTGGACTTTTGTGGGCATCTGGCATCCAGCCAGGATCAACGCACCACAGAGGAAAAGTGTTTTCTACTTTGATGTTGTCTACTACTAGTGTCAACATTAAAAAATTATATTTTAGTAAAAGTTTAAGTCTGAGTAAGAAATTAATAAGGGAAGTCATCCATGGGACTTTAAAAATTCTTCATTAAAATGAACAGCTCTCAGACTCTCACTCTATTCATGTCACATCCAACATCCCCATCCAATTTGTGAAAGCCACAATCTGAAGTATGCCACTTGAGAACTGAGCTTAATGACTAGCATTCTTTAGTTGCATAAAATGAGAAGAAAAATGTGAACAATCACACTGAGAAGTGCCCTTTTCAGAACATTTAAGAAAAAGTCCATAGCACAAAAAAGGTTGAGCATGAAGATAGTTTGTATAATATTGGTTCTTTCAGTTTTCTTAGTTTGAAAGAAAGTACAAACATACAATGATGAAATCTCAGACAAACACAGACATACACACTCCCTTCCTTATTTTTCAAGAGAGTGGTGAACAACTTTAATATACTGAGAAGTTATTTTGCATTATTATATTTTTAATTACTATTTTATTAAGTTAGTTCAAAAGAATAGATGCAAATATCCTAAAAGTAGTAGCCTTTAAGGCTTCACTACATTGAAGATACAGAGTAACTAAAAAAATAAAATAAATCTACTGTAACTCTAAAATATCTAAATAGTAATGATAATGCTTAGAAATAACTCGTATGTGGTTCATAAAAATAAATTCTACTTCCTATTTAGTCTACAAGGTTACCCAAATCAAAACCTTATGTTGAGCTGGGATACACTATGTAGATATTTGTTTCATCTGTTCTGAAAAATCCTCTGGAGACAGCTCACTGTGGTATTTTCCCTTCCCCAAGGCTTTCTGTACTATCGTAGTATGTGTGTATATCCAGGGATATGCAAAAACTGGAGTAAACTGCTACCATTTTCTTTAAGACAATTTTTCACATATTGACAGATATGTTTAATCTGTTGTAGATCACATTTACCAAATCTCTGATCCTTCTTCTTTAGACTTTTTTCTACTCATTTATCTTTAAGGAATGCAGATTAAAAGAAGAAAAAATGCTGGTAAATTCTGTTCTGTTACTTTCACACAAGGAAAAGTTATCAGCGACAAGTTAGTATAGTACTTTCTTTTAATGATGATATTCCTGCATTAATCTCAGAAGAGTATTTCCATTCCTCAGCTTCTCCTGTTGCTTTATTTGCCATTGCAAAATTTCCAGGTTCATAAAAAACAGCATACCTGCTAAAATAGAGCAAGTCCACAGAACACCCTTAACCACAATATTAGTGAAATGGCGTTCAGAAAGAATCTGCAAATTTAATACAATGCCTGAATTAGTGATATCTAGAAGGTGAATGAGCCATTGGTGATTGTAATAAAGGAGTAGTTTTTGACATTAGACATCGTATTTTGTTGCTGAGACTAAACATATAATGAAAATTATGCATGAATGAGTAACTTTAATGGATACATATTTTAATATAAAACTCAGCTTCACACACACTGGTACTTAAAAACATACCATGTTTGAAACATATGAATATAAACTTTATTTAAAAACTTTTGTATTCATAAAATGTACACATTAATCTCAAGGACCATCATAGCATCTGAATCTGGAATGTGAACAACTGAAACACCTGTGGGCTCAATACTCTTCCAAATGCATTGAATTCACAGTATGAATACAAACACTTCGGAGACACAGAGAAGATTTAGAAACAAAACCTAAAATAAATAAATAAATATATACATATATAAGGACATACACTCCTACAGTTCAACAGAGCTTTTGACTTCTCTAGAAATTTTCTCACATGAATAGGCAAAACATGTTCCCTTATTTTGAGTAGACATTTATTCTGCAGGTTCTGAAAATTTGAAACAATACTTGATCAAGAAATAGACTTTTTTTCCTAATTTGGAGACTGCCTCTATCATTGTAGATTTTTACCTCCTTTTCTTTTATGAGCTATCCTGAGACACGGAATGTGTTCACAAGAAATTACTGGCAATATATTGCCTTTGTAGCAATTTTTCTAGAATCAATCTAGAATCTAGATTTCTTACTTTCAGCAATAAATATGGTTTAATTTTCAAAATAAGGTAATTTTTTGGTAAAAGTAAAATACCCTCTAAGCACTATAGTCAGGGGTGGAACTCAAGTTTTCCTATCATCATCAGCATTGCACTTAAGTTTTTCAATAAAAATGGGCCTGACACAAAGTTTATAGAAGCATATAACGATTATATATGGAAAGGACCCCTGAAGATCATGTAGTTGTAACTGCTGCTCCAAGCAGGGCTAACTCTAAAGTTGGTCAGGTTGGTCAGGTTGGTCAGGGCCTTGTCTAATTTAGTTTTTAATATGCTGAAGGATGGAGATTTCACAAACCTATTAGTCCCTTCCAGCCTCAACAATCCTATGATTCTGTAAAATTCAAGTAAACGCAGATAATTTTAATCAAAGTCAAGTGATTCATTCTATTTTGGGCATTTAGTCTATTTACCACATTTTGGAGAGTTTCTTTCCTGCTCTTTTCAAATTGTTGGTGCTACAGACTTATGAATGGCTTTTATATTTGGTTATCTACACTCATAAGTCAACTAAAGTATCTGTATAGCTATCTATATTTATTACTGAATTTTGAATTACTTTAAAAATATATATATATATATATATTTTTAGTGACTTACAGAGATTCTGCTTCTTTGTCTCTAAGGAACTTTTCCCCTTAAGAATAAAAGGGAGAATGAAAATTTCACCTGGAAGAGAAAGAATGTGAAATATTCCTCAAGCATTTCAGTCCAATGGAAATCATCCTAAGGAGAGATCCAGAGACCGGTGTATATGTATTTTAGGTTTAATGATAGGAGGAAAGAAAACTTCCTCTTTAAGTCACTTCCTGGAAACAAGTACTTTGTCTTTTTCTCCATCTTACAATCATAAAATAATTCAAGTTGGAAGGGCCCTGAAGAGGTCATCTAGTCTTCTTCATTTAAGTAGTATTTTCATTGAACCATAACAATTTCATGACAAGCCATTCTTGCTTTTACAGAGTATTTTTTGATGTATTGGGCAAGAAAGATCAGCCTTCTCAGCTTTCTCTCTAGTATGCTCAAGAAAGGTTTGTGGATTGTTAAAGACTATTCATGTACAAAAGTTTGTCAGTCAGTAGTCTGCTGAGGGCTCTAGCCACAGCTGATAGACAGACATGACTGTTGCAGGCTGCGGACAAGAAATGATAGGGTTATTAATTTAGTTCAGCATTTTCATTTAACTGTAAAACATAGCTTTTTAAAATAAGGAAAGTGTAGACCTAATGTATTCTGCCATGCTTCTGAAAACAGTAGCGTGTGGACTGTTGAAGCAAATGAAAAAAATTAAATTACAAAAGTCAGGATCACTAACAAATTTTTATTTTTTTGTCTGAATTGCTGAAACAACTTATTTTTTTTCAAGCAACTGCTATCATAAAAAGTTTTACTTATTGAAAAGGAAGCTTCCCATCTCAAGCTGATCTCTGCCCAAAGTTTCAATTAATATATTCATGTATCATGGTGGAAATCTAAAATGACTATATGTACAGAGTCATGTTTGCACTGGTAAAATGAAAGGGACAGATGTTGCTGGCATGTTGTTATTTCATTTAATTTGCTTTGATTCCATTTGAAATGGGAGGACACAATGTAATAAGCTTTACTCAGAGAGAAAAATATTTTGGAGACTTGATCTCCCAAAAAGTCAGATCTTAAAGAATAATCTTCAGCAATGAGGAATATTTATTTAAGATCCCCTTTGGCTTCCTTACACACACTGTGTATTATAACAAAATTAGAATACTGATAGACTGTTACACCCAATTCTACATCAGCAGCAGCATACCCGATCACAATAGATGACCTCATCAAAAATGAGGGGCTGATTTTTGTATTGTGAAACAACAGCTTCTACCTAGGAAGAGCTCATACTTACGTTGAATCAAATCACAAATAAAGGTACCAATACCTTTGCTGCCATAATTATCTAGGGGAAGTAAAACTCCTAGTGCCTTTCTATTGTCCACCAAGTGTCACAGAAATAACAGCTCTGCCCTTTGTGGTTTGTTTTGAGAACATTAAATATGCATGATTTACGCTTTGAATAAAACCTCTTAAAAATACTACAATACTGTATTATCCAACAGGTTTGTTACAATAGTAAAAATAAAACTATTAAAATTGTAAAAAAGCAACCAACACAGGTAATCACAGATAAGAAAGAAGAGAAAATACATTCTCAAGAGCACCGCCATGTAATCTTGCTGTCTTGAGGCAGAGACAATATACAGTTCGAATTCAGTATCTATGTATGTCAAGATTGTTCATTTAGAAGAAGGTTCTCATGGATTTTGAAGATTTGCCTTAGCTAAGTAACTTTAGCAACACTTTCTTGTATATTTAAATATTCAGGTGAACTTGTCTTTAACTGGTTGTAGCTGACTGGGCAGAACACAGACATACAGCATATGTCGGGCATCTAGAATATAAAAAATGAGGACTTCTCCTTGGATCATATCATCAAAATAGATTATTTATGTAGTTTTCATCTGATGTCAAAGCAGAAGATCCCCCAAAACAAATGACTCTGTTCATCTAGCTGGCTAGACTAACTTCACAGAATACTTATGCAAGTGCTCCAGTTTGGCACCCTTGGACTGACAGCAAGGCAGTAAACTTCATGAAGATTCTGAGGCAGATAGGTGGAGGCAGAGATCAAATAGATGATTCTGCTTTATTGTTCATAGTCCACTGTTGTTCTAAATAAATGCAGCCCATTTTATTCCATAATGTAACTGCAACTGTGGGAATGTAGGACTTCTTGTCCCAAAGGATGCCCTGGTGTTTTCTCAGGGCAACTCTCAGTTAATTTTACAAAGTGAGTTTCCTTGCAAAGTGAAGCTAGGGACAAAAAGGAAGTTCACAATTTCATTAATTTCTTTAAAACTTCCTTATCAAATAAGGATCTAATATAGTATAAAAAATGTAGAGCTATCAAATTAAATTCTCTAACAAACCACTTATTAAAGATGTAAGAAACTAGGCTAAAACCCTACCAATTTTTTTTTAATATAAAATTAGCTGAGGAGAGGTTGCACATGCAATAGCTGCCTTGTACAGAGAAGCTGAAGAAGCAAATTGTAAAACTTCAGTACCTTGCAAATTATGATCACTGCTGTACCTGAGGACTTGACCTGTCCCTGAGGAACACTGAAAAAGATCCAAGGTGTTATAAATCCACAATGATGTAGGATGGGCAAAAGAGTCAAGAAAGGATCTGTTTGATATGTGGATCTAACTGTAAATACAGCACTGAGAAAGACCAAAGCCATCTGGGTCAGGTGAAGATCAGCAATAAACAAAGTCTGGAACTTAATGAGATAAATAGGGATTTTTTCACACGGAGTGAATGGAGACACAGCAGGAGAATGAAGTCCAAAATACTCTCCTTCCCTAACCTGGGAGACAAATTTATCAAGAAAAAACAGCTAGATCAATTGGATACTTTAGGCTAGCTAAAGTAGTCACTCTTCATTTGAAATAGGAAAAATGAACATTCAGAAACCCTCCAACAGAATGGATTTCCAAGTTAACTGAATTGTCATACGTATTATTGGTGGGCTGAATGGAATGCTATGTACTATTGGTGGAGTAAGGGGAATGCTATGTACTTGTAAATGGCATAGGCTGCTCATGATCCCTTGAGGTAAAAATCTGTACCTTGAGACCAAGGTTACTGACCTGAAAGAGTTTAGGGAAATAGAAATATTTATTAACCACAGGTTTGCAAACGGCACTGAACAATCGTTCGTTTAAGACACTCACTTTAATTTTGAAGAATGGTATCTTTTTCAAGGGAAAATTACTCCAGTGTTGTGTCTAGCCCAAGATTATGCACCAAAGATATATCCCTGAAAGAAGGGATTACAGTCAAAGGGAAGAAGCAGCTCGTTGCGTTACACAAACCATTCATCAGTCAAATAGACTCAGGAAAGGACTATAGAGTTATTTCCATAAAAAATACAGAAGTGACAGACCTTCCAAGTGTCTGAATAGGCTTTAGAAGACCTATTAGGAAGAGCTATTATAGGCTGCATAGATGCCTAGGATATATATATAGGTAGGAGATAGGTTCTCAGCAAAACTGAGGTTTGTCTGATTTAAAATGAAGAGAGGGAGAAAGTCAATGCATACAGAAAGAGGCAACCACACAGAGTAAAGTCACAGGCTGAAGAAATACCAGAGCATAGAAACAGCCAAATGGTAAAGGAAAAAAACAGGATCAACAAAATACCACGTAAAGAGAATGTAGAACAACAGAACAATTTGCTGATATACACAAACTTATGAGAAGGCTATAAACTCAATAAATCTTTGGGAAAACTTCACTATCCTTAGTGAGGACAAATCTAATCGATATATCTAACATCTGAAGAAGGCAAGGAGTAAGCAGACCAGTGCTAGATTACAGCAAAGAATACATGAGAAACAAAACAGGCCATGAAAATGGTGTTATACAGTTGTATGTTGAAATGCATAGACAAGTTAAGAAGCAAAATTTGTCAACAAGTCACATGGAATCTCTGTTGACTAGAAGTCCAGACCTAGATGACAAAAAAACCCACTTTGAGTTTATATTACTGTCTCCCTGACCACAAAGGCAACAATGACAGTAACATGCAGAAGAGATCAGAGATGCTTTGAGATTAGGACATGCAACAGAAATGGTAGACTTCACTTGCCTAATTTAAACTAGGGAAAGATCACAGGGTACACACAAGAGAATGGGTAATTTTTTATTTGGTCCTCGCTAGCACAAAGAATGTGGTTCTAAATGCTGATGCTTGAGACCAAGTCAGCAACAGTGACTGATTCTTCCAATTCAGTATTCTTTCAGAAGCAACAAAAGCAGACATTCACCACAGCTACAGTCAATTTTTAAAAGGTGACCAACATAAAAATGAACAAACTTGTTGAAAAGAAGGTTAAAGAAAAAGATAGGAGATTTAAGTCTTTTCAGACAGCATGGAGGTTACCTGAGGATCACATTAGAAACACAATGTACAAACTCTTGGTAAAAATTTTAGAGAGCAGACCAATGTTAGATCAGCTAAATGCCATAAAGATAGTTACTAGAAAAGGTATAGTAGCCTTCAAAAAAAAAAAAAAAAGAAAGAAAGAATAAAAAAATCTAGGAAGTTAAAAGTGATATTGCAACAAATCATGCCAAAAGGTTATTTTACTGCAGAACTAGTAAAAGATATAAAAGCCAACAACATAAGGAGGATAAATTCTTTAGGGAAAAAAAGTGATTGAGACAGAAGATAACACAGGTAATGATTGGTCATGGTTTATTTACCAGCTATTTTCTATCCCCAAACTAAAGGATAATGACCAGCTTTTCTTTAAAATCTGGACTCTTAAATCAGGGTTTTGAACTTCTACCAATTAATAAGTAAATGCTGCAGCCACCCTGCTCCTTCTTACTCTTGCATTTATGTTCTCCATATACTAAGGAGGTAAAGTTCTTGAAAATGCATCGTCAAATGACTTCCATGATCCTGATGCTGTGTATCTCTCATTTTACTGTTACATCAGGTCCATAAAGCTCTATTTTTCAACTATTAGGTGTATGTCCCTGTTATTAGTCTCCTCTTCCTTCCCTTATATCCCTGCCCCATGAGGACAGCTTAGAGGTTTACCTAGTTACCCCAGCCTTGTTTCCATCTGCTTTGATTTCTCTTTTTGGGTAGCTGGCCATCTCTACTGGCTACCGAACAAGGTTAAACAGCTGTTCTCCTGCCTTCTGTCACTGAAGACATTCTCACCAGACTGCTTCTCAGTTACCCATATTAACTTAGGACTCCCTTCTTAGGCTCAGTCTGGGCTTTTATAGTGCAACTATCATTAATGCCTGCCAAGTTTTTCTTAATATGTAAGCTATGACCTTTTCTGTTCAAATACATAGCTAGAACTCATTCAGAGTCTCATTTTGCATCTGATTTTCTGCAACATGGCCTTGACAGTTTCAGTCTTTCTCTTTTAATCTGTTTAGAACATTGCAACAAAGACTGTTTTCCCAGTTGACTTTAGACTTTTCATCCATCTCTTTATCTTCTTCCTCTATCTTGTACTATATTAAAGTAAACGGCTTATCTTTACTTTCACTATCTGGCATCTATCCTATCTTATATATTATCTCTACTTTTGTATGAAGACTACAATTATCCCATGAAGCTAATATTCAACATCTAAATAGTAGTTAAAAAAAAAAATCTTCATGCCATTCTATTATATGCTTGCATCCTTGAGAAATTGTATTGGATTCATCTGTCAAGATTTTGGTAGCGGGAGTGGGTTGGCTACCGGGGCGGGTCCTGTGCGGAGTGGCCGGACACAGCCAGTCCCATCCGGCTCCAGCGGCCCCAGCGCGGGGCACAGCTGAGCCCCTCAGCCACGGACAAGCGGGGGCCTCGGGGAAAGCCTGTGTCAGAAAGGGCAAAACGCTGCCCGGCAGCCAGGGCTGAGGGAAACGGGGTGAGAAACAGCCCTGCCAGCCCCGAGGAGAGAGCGGGAGGAGGGGAGCAGGGGCTCCGGGCACCCCAGCAGAGATGCCCGTGTGGCCCCGGGGTGGGGAGATCATAGTGATGCAGGTTGTCCCCCTGCAGTCTGTGGAGGACTGCATCACAGCCTAGGCAGAAGTCCATACCACAGAAGGTGGACATTCCCTGAAGGAAGCTGCAGCCCATGGGAAGGCTCCACATCAGGTGGAAAAGTGTGAGGAGGAAGGAGCAGCACAGTGGAGCTGTTACGAACTGACTGCAGCCCCCCATTCCCCATCTCCCCGTGCCACTCATGGGGAGGAGGTAGAGGAGTTGAGGATGAAGGAGAAAAGCTGAGCCTGTGAAGAAGGGGGCTTGGCTGGAGGAAGGTGTTTTAGGTTTTTTCTTTGTTTGTCATGGTCCAAATTTTTTTAATTGGCAATAAATCAAGTGAATATTCCCCAAGTTTTACCTGTGACAGTAATTGGTCAGTGATCAGCCTTTCTTCATCTCAATCCATGGGCTCTTCCATCTTATTTTCTCCCCTGTCCTATTGAGGACGTGCAGTGAAAAAGTGACTGGGTGGGAACCTGGCAGCCAAACCAGGTCAATTCACCACAGAAGTTCCATATACATATTTACAAACTTTTCCATCATCCATCTTCTTAAAAATAATCTCTTCATATACTAATTTGCTGTGGATTTTTATTAAACCCATGATAATCATTAGTTTGATGATGTGTGAAAGGATTGGTCATGTTGATTATTAAAGTTTTATATATTATTATGTACTCTTGTCTCTTTTGTATGTAGATTATACAGCTTAAAAAGCCCTGGGGACAGGGATCACTTTGTTGTGTGTAATTATACAGTAAACATCAGACTATAGTACTGATTCACGTACAGTGTCCCTTAAGGACGCTTACACAGATTACTATTTTAGGCAACTAAGTGCAACACTTTTTGCATTACTTCTCCTTATTTTACATCACTTATATTTAAAATATTAGAACTTTTAGGTACAAATTTAAGACTTTAATGTTTTTTTAATTTGTATATTCTACAAAAGTTCCATCTTAAAATTGCCAGAATATTAGCCAGTTATCACTAAAGACTATTTCCCTACAATGTAAAATAAAACAGGTGGGTGGAGTAGATGTCCACTGGAGGTCCCTTACAACCCAAATTATTATATGATTCTAAGGAGTAAAAATCTCTCAAATCCTTGTTGACAGAGAATGTGTGATCAAAGTACCCAAAACAGTAAAGAATTTACAGGATAAATCACCAATTTGATTGTAATTCCAAACAAAAAATTAACTTTAGAAAATTCACATGTAGGAAATCATTCCTAAATCTGACATTATTGTCTCATGTTTTATAAACACATTTTTTTCTCCTCCAAGAGAAGCACCAGGAATAATCTTTTCCTGATTCTCTAATATACGCTGTGTATTTTACCAATTAACCTGGGAAAGTTTGGGTAAAATATTTTGGTAATGTGTTAATTCAGAGGTAAAATTCAAGTAACTCTATTGTGTCTGTTACTTCACTTTTTTTTTTTTTTTTTCCCCCTGAAAATATCCTAGGAAATGACCTTACTAAGAAAAATGTTCCTAAATGAAAAAATATTAAAGGAAAGAAGAAAAAGTCATTATACACATAAAGACATAGTCTAAGTTGTTTTCATCCAATCAGGAAATAGAAGAAATTCCATGTGATTTATTTTGCCACAGTAAGAATAAAATTATACTGAGTACAAACTTAATTAACTGCTTTTGAATGTTGTGCAGACCTGCAAAGGGCAATAAAGTGTATTCTAGAAATTGTCTGAAATAGCACACAAATCTGAGAAGGGGGAAACATTGTGAGTTTAGTCTTTCCTGATTTTGATGAATCCTATATGGAACAAGCTGCAGTTTATAGCAACCCCTGTTCACTTGTTCTTGAAACAATATTGAGATGCTGGTTTAAGGAAAGTAAACTGACAACTGCTAAAAAAGGACAATTGTAGCAAGTACCATTGATGTTGGAGTGAAAAGTTCAAGCAGCAGTGGTGACAAAACACCAAACCAGCCAAACAACCTTCAAGCTTACTAAGACAGCCAACCAGTTCGCACTGCTTCTTACAGCAGTTCTACTACTAAGAAATAACTTATTTTGAGAAATGAAATTCTCTCCTGTTACCATGCTGCACATGGTATACATGGAAAGCATCATAATACGTGCCTAGTCAGATTTGACTGAGAGGCCTCCTAGCCAAAACTCTAGAGAAAGGGATGAAGGGAAGACACCAAGGTTTTAAAGATGATGTCCTAACATGGGTATTTTCTGCACACTGTGAAATAAGACTGTCTTTTGTGGAAAGAGAAGGGGACTATCTAGTCTCTCATGCCTTTAGAAATTAATAAGTGTTGCCTAATGGGTGTTTGTTCTTAACTCATTAATATTATTCAGCTCTTATTTATCCACACTGGATGAGTGATACAGAAAGACGCCTAGTATCATGTCAATAGCCATGACCCATACTATGTAGAGCACCATCAAAGAGACAGTCAGAGGAAAGGACTGTAGAATATCAAATACTTTTGTATGGCTTTATGTTTGAAAGCAAAATAACTTCCTTAAACCTTAGAGAAGGTGAGAAACGTTTATTGCTAGATCACACAGGGCATTCTGGGTACTCAATTTTTTCACAGTATTGCCTTAGAAAATTATGCCATTCAGCTATTGTAATATCTACTACCTTACATAATTTTTTTTTAATGAAAAAGTTTCCTGATTTGTCTCATAAGTGTAGGTGACATTATCTTAAAATATTTTTTCCAAAAATTAAAACCTATAGGATGATGATAGCTAACAACACTTAAAAAGTCAAGCCTATAGTTTATTGTAGCTTGTATTCTGTGTACATAACACACACACAGACACAGGCACACATTTTGAAATCATGTAGAAATTGTACTTGCATATTTGTTAGCCTGCAGGGAGAATTGTTCTAGCTTTTATCATTGAGGGTACGAAAAATTCAACATTAAATCATTTCAGATTAATGGGAATTTTTCTCTTAGGGCAGAAATAATTCTGTGTGGTACCTCCCGGAAGCCAAATAAGATGATTTCAGCCTCTTGGGAGGAGATGCAACAGCTTCACAGAAGAAGTCTTTCTACTGACTGTCATTTAATTCCCAGTAGGTGTTTCATTTTCTCGTAAAGACTTCATCATTATTTTTCCTATTTATTCAGAGCAAACATCTTTCCCTTCAGCTGCAATAAAAAGGATCTAAACTCAAAGAGCTTACTTTTTCATAAAACATGACATACGTTTTTGCTTTCTAGGAGCAGACTTCTGATTCATCTGAAGGATGAACTAACAGTGATGAATGAAGAGGAAGAATTAAATGTACATTTCTTCAGGACCCAGTGAAAAAAGAAATACTGAAAGATAAATATATGGATAAGAAAGAATTCAATTTACAACTTGGCTTATCTGCTGTGACACTTAACATTGAACAGTTAGAGTACCATCTGAAAAAGATCAAATCTAAAATGAAAGCAGAATAGTTACAGCTTTATCTTTTCAGAATTCAAAAGAATGTAAAGTCCTTCGTAGGCACATTAATGACATTATGAAGGAAGCAGGAGAGAGAAGAGAAAAAAAAAATCATGAACTCTACCAGATAGATGCAAGAAGAATTCAGGAAGAAAGGCAGAATGTGGGTCTCACAAGTAGAGATAGTGAATGAATAAAAATTGATACATTAAGAAATGTTGTTGTTGGGTTGGGTTCTTTTTAGTTCTGAAAGGTGTTTTTAGTGAGAAAAAATGAGATTTCCTCAAAGTGATCTTACATGACAAATCTCTAATTTTGTGGAAAAAAAAAAAAATCAGAATGGCTGCAGCATATTATCGACCACTTTGAGAATAAAAGTTTTCATTTTGAAGATTATTTTGCATTCAAAATTTCAAGGGTTTATTTTGTGTTTGTTTCTTTGTTTTAAAGCATGAAATTAAACAAGAACTAGAACAGAGACTGCAAAATTATCATAGCATTGCTGTTTGGTCTCAGTTGTCTTTTTGGCCATTTCTAAAGTTTTTAATAAAAACTACTCATTTGAAAATGTTAGGGAAGGTGCCAAACTTGGAAAAACCTATATATTTTTATTTTCTGGGATTTTATCTCTCAAAAATATAAAGTATTATCTACAGATGAGCTCTGTTCCATTCAATGATTGAAATGGAAGGAAAGATGAGAAACTTCAGCAGAGTACTTTGAGGAAATGGAACTTTACTGGGAGCTACAAAGGGTGTCTCCAGGCAATATTTTCCATCACTTTGCTAAAGAAGCAATGAGCAAGCATAAGCACAGGCCAAAGAATAAGCAATAAGGTTTTGCATCAATGAATTTTCAAGAGAAAATTTCAATAAGCAGAAGTTTCAAATGCAAGAGCTGCTGCTTTCAGAAGTGTCCAGTTTTTCACGACCAGGATGTCCACATGGTGAAAAATACTTTGAGTGCCTATACTGTGTAAACAGTTTTTAGTACAGCTTGATACTTAGTCAACTCAATAAAAAGCATTATTAATCATTATTAACCATCATTAATCTTAATCATTGTATGACTAAAACTAGGTTTTGGTATCATATGAGAATGAAGGGAAAACCAATATTACCAGAAAAAAAAGGAGGGGAGAGGAGAAACAAAGAGTGAAGAATGTGAAATCTACCATATAAAATAAGCACATTAAATATTTTTTTCTCTTTTAAATCATATAGATAATCTTATCCTGACAATTGTTGACTTTAATAAAACAGGAACTGAAGTGAACCTGACAAATAGTTCTGTATTTAATAAACATTTTTTTCAAGATGGGCATCTTTATATCCAGTAGTAATAACTAGCAGACAGACTTCTACCGCACAAGTCATAAAACCATTTTTCAGGATTTTCAATAGCAAGAGATCTAAAACCATAAAATATTTTAATAAAAATAAACTGAGATAGAATAACAAAGGCACTTCAGGACAGAATGAATGTTTCCAGAAAATATTGTTGTGAGAAAAATATATATGTTTTAATAAACTATTTTATCTTTCAAAGAAACAAATTTAAGTTTGGTTCTAAAAAAATAATTTTCTGAAATCACTATCTCATAAATTGTGACTGTATAAAGGTTCATTCTTTTTCTATTAGTTGTCCTGCTTGGTAGAAGTCTTTCTTTTTATCTTCTTTGTTGATAGTTTGAGATTTCCTGTTTTTAGGATATTATTGCATAGGATTTGAATCTCAACCTGAGTATTCAGTCCCTTCTTATATGGCTACAAATATTTATTGAACACAAGTTCAAGTTAAGTAAGCACAAATATTCACTTAGTTGCTGCATCTGCTTCCTTTCTGGGGCCTCTAAGCTCTTTCTTCTGTTACAATTTGTAGCTTTTAGCAATATTGCTCTGTTGTTATTGGAAACTAAAAAAAGATGTTAATACACATAAGGAAAGAGATACATAAGTATTCAGATATTTATATCCTATTATTTCTAGTGGAAAACTCACTGTTAATTTTAATCACTTCTTATTTTCATGCTGTATTAAATGCATGCTTATTTTGTCATTGTTTGTTTTTCTATCTTCTGTCTTAGAATCTTATCTCAAGGGTTGTGAAAGAGTATTCCATGTCATCCTCCATCAGCAAAAGCTGCGTGAGCTACTCTTCCTCTTCTACACCAACTTGTCATACCGAATTTATATCCCATTCCGTATTTCTCAAGAAACATAATATTTTAAGTTCTCTTGTATTGTGAGAATAATATACAGAAAAGTATTTTTGCATTTTCTGATTTTTTGTTTCAGGTGTAAGACAATAAAAATTAATGCAGCTAAGCTGAAGAATAGGAATGCATGTACTCTAGAACTGCTGTAAATGTTCTCTAGGGAGAATGCCTGAGCTAAGCAAAATGCATCCAGATGGAGAAAGGTGTGTGCAGGTGTGCAGCCAGCATCCAGTTCAGACTCATGAGAAGTTGTGAAGCAGAACCACAAGGATGGCAGGGGCTGCTAGGCAATCTGACCGAAATGCTTAATTATAAAGTTCATTATAGATATGCCTTAAGAAAGACTGGAAGATTAATTCTGTTTATAATTTTAAGCACTTTTTGAGATTTTCTCCTAAATCGCAAACTGCCTTTGTTCCTTAGGCAAATGGCTTTTCTTGACCTTTGCAAAATATCTACAGAGAACTAATGACAAGCCATACAAAATTGTATTGCAAACAGACATCAGGCTGTAGAGAGTTTTGTATGAAACATACCGTAGAATATGTATTAATCTTCTAATGATTTTTTATAAAAATAAAAGAAAAAAGAAAAAAGGAAAAAAAGAAAAAAGGGGAAAAGAGAAAGTACTGGTTTTGAAAAAAATATTGAAAGATTTTTGAAATAAAAATATTCTAAGCTTCAAAATGTTTGTATAGTTTGTCATCAGCTCTGGAAATTATGATCTCAACTGCTACCACTGATAATAAAATTTTGTAGTGTTATTAATATTTGATCAAATCTAGATATTAACTAAGTCAGAAAACACTGTGATTTGATATTTTTTGTGTACATTCTTGAGACAAATTTTATAAGTTGAAACTAAAATAACTTCTTTTTTTTTAAATGTGGCTTCTGCTTAACATTTTGATGTTAGGCAACTTAACAAGGCATGGAGAATATTGTAACTCCACTTTCTGCAATTTGATAGTCCATTTTCTAAATCAAGAACGCTAGCTTCCAGAATTTTATTCCCTTTAATACTAGCATCAGTAAGAAGTGGATAGCTGCACAGAGAGTTGTATAACTATTAGGCAGCAATTATCACCAAATTTTAAGAGAGAATTTATGACTAAAAGATGAAGTATTACCAATCCATATTTATTTCATGCCTGCAATTTCTGATCAAAGAAAGTACTAACAACATTTTTGCTTCTTATGCCTTAATTTATTTAGAAATGGATCTACCCTCTTGTGATAGTTTCACTGGGCTAGCCCTTGGCTAGCAGCCAACACAGTTGTTCACCCACTTCCCCTCCACCCCCAGGGGATAGGGGAGAGGATTTTGGGACAAGGACAAGGAGGCTTGTAAGTTGAGATAAAAACAGTTTAATAATAGAAATAAAAGAAAAGTGAAAAAAATCCCTAATATTAAAATAGTAGTGATAATGATAACAGTAATAAAATATACAAATGAGTAATGTACAGTGCAACTGCTCACCATCCGCTGACTAAGCCTGGCCCGTTCCCAGATAATGATCCCAGAGGAGCAACAATCCCGAACCAAAACCACAATCCTGGAAAAGCAAGAGCCCAAGCACATGACAGAGAGAATTCCCCCCTTTCCAGTCAGCCAGGGATAGTATACTAAACAGGACGTGATATGATCTGGAACATTTCACTGGCACATCCAAATGCCAGTTTTGGGGTTTGTTATTCCCTACGCTTCTCCCTCCCAGTCCTAATGCAGCTGTGAAGCAGCCAAACACAGTGGCCTTGAGCTCCAGCAGCAACTAATAACATCAGCACTGTTATCAATGTTTTTCTCATAACAAGCCTTACACTGAAAATAAAACACAGCTATTGTAACTACCAAGAAGAAAATTAACTCTACCCTAGCAAAACCAGGACACCTCTGAAGTCAGAAGGAAATTATAGCAAAAACACATTGCAAAAAGTTACCAATTCTTACTGAAAATTAATAAGGACATCTCTCTCTTCACTTAAAAAAAAATAAAATTTTTTGAAGAAAATATCATCTATGATTCTAACCTGGGAAATAAGAAATTCCAGAGTTATCTGTGCCATGTTGCATGTGTTAAAGTGCCCGTGTTGAACCAGGATAATCTGCCGAACTTTGCCCTTCTACCAGGTAGTTAATTAAAGATCTACTTTTCTTCAAAGAGAAGTTTGACAAAGAGAAGCCCTGCAACTCAATCTATCTGAATTGCCTTTCTAGTTACTTAATAATTGGAAGAAATAGTTTTCATCTATTAAATTACTGCTGACTTCTTGCTATATGGGAAATATTTTGTTTGTAAATGCCCCAAATACGGTGATTGGCACTTCTACAGAAGTTCAATAGTATTATGTAATAATGAACTATTGTCCTTTCCCTTTCTTCACTGTAGATACTATAATATGACAGCATCCAGGTTTAACATGAGACCTAAATAAACATTTTCTTGTTTCCTTCATCCATTCTCACTTTCTTATATCAAAAATCTTTTCTGTCACAATGCAGCAATCTTCCATAGCTTGCTTTCTCCACTGAAAGTCTCAGTTCTATCCACAATAATTACTTAGAAATCCATTTAAGTGCAGAAACCTCATTTTCTCTAAATAAGGAATGCAAAAGATTTTTTTAAAAAACCCCAATCAGTATGTGAGTTAGTATTGAGGAGGAAAAGTCTGTGTCTGCCTGTTTGTATTTTAAAATCTTGCTACCTGAATCTGTTTCCAGGAAGGATTTGAAAACGAGCATTAAGCATGGCCAATTCTTCAGTTTTAACCAACATACAAGATAATAATTAAACATACCCATGGCTTCTAATTCCTGAAAATAGGTATATATGCTCATCTGCATATATGTCATATACATATATGTTTCTTTTGCAAGAAAAAATTTCAGAACATATGTAGGAAGTTTCTAAGTAAGAAAGACAGTCAAAATAATAACCACATATGCCTACTTGTATTATTGATCATCTATCCCTACTAGGTGCTAGTAACAGTTTGATTTTATTAGCAGGCAAAAACTGTTGGGACACCTTCTACTAGAAAAAATGAATGGCTTCTGACTTCAATATCGCTGAACTGATAAATAACGAAGTGTTTAGTCTATTATTTAACAAAACCGTAAAATTTCAGAGTTATTTGAACAAGAACAGGTTATATCATTGGGTACTCATTAGAGAGTTAGAAGCTAGAACCACTCTACATGGAGTATGTTTAAACTATAGAAGTCTACTGATTTAAGATTGTTCTATACGCATCAAGGAAAATAAATTTTACTTAAATGTTAATTACTGAAAAAATAATGGTTCAATATTTAGGATAATAAATTGACTTTTTAACAAAATCTCTAAAGATTACTATAGTTTACACAAACTCCTTTTTCCTAGAGAGATAGTAGATACCACAATCCATAAAACATGTTTCTGAGGAATAAGTCAAAGAAAGAGGAAGCTAATTACTTTCCAATAACTTATCACAGAGTATACACTGAACTTGCATTATATTTAAAACTATAAGCATTCAGTTTAAAAAGGAAGTATTTAAAGTTGCTAAGCAACAGTGTCTTTGTTTATCATCTTGTTTTTGAAGTGAAAGCACTGGCAAGGGGAAAACAACAAACAAACATACATAAATATAAACAATTTCACAGTCAACATAAAAAAACAACTTTTGTTTACAGAATATAAATTGATAAATACTCTTGACAACAACTTAATCTAAAGTTCAATGGGCTTTCTATGCATTGCTGTGTTATTTTGACTTTGCTTTCTAAATCTGTCAGTAAAAGGATATTAGTAAGTAAGCAACAAGAAACTACAGAACAGGTTTATTATTGAGTAGAATTTCTGAAAAATGTTAAAACTAAAAGATCATTCTGTATCTGAATTTGGACAAAAGTATATGTTTTTTCCTCCTATAACACAAAAGAAGCAGAGATGAGCTTCACTGTCTCCAAACTGCTCAGGTTACAAATAGCCAAGTTAATGACTGTGTATCGGGGGACTGGATAGAGCTCTCCAGTTGTGGAGCAGTGTAGCCTCAATGAGCTGTAGCTGCTTTCCCAAACATGTCTGGGTCATTGCTGGAAGTTAACCATCTGAAACGCTTTCTTTTTCTTGTGCCAAATCCTTTACAGTGGGTGGGGAGAAGGGAAGTGGACCCACACACTCTGTGCAAAGGAGTGACCCATCCTCATAATGATTGTCAGAGGGACTGTCTGTCTTTCTCAGTGTTCGAAAGCTAACAGGCACTGCCTAATATGTCTGTCCTACCACTAACTGCAATTTCCCCATTTATGTCATCATTTTGTCTCTTAAAAAAACATATGATTCTCTTTTACAGCTTTCATTTTTTTATTCACTGTAAGTAAGGTCAAGACCTTTTGTATTTTAGAAAATGAGACAGATCATCAGCCAGGAAAGGTGACACTGGCCATCTTTTAATGTGTCTGATCACAGTCTCTGGGGTTGGTATTTTGTAATTCTCATTGGATATGCTGTTGAAATGGATAAGGCCCCAGACCTCCTGACAAAAGCACTTCAGCATCAATATATGATCCAGAGTGTCCATATTTGATCTTTCATTGCTAACTCAAACTGTACATGTCGGTTTTTTTCCAGTGTAATTTAATTAATCCCCTTAATATGTGGCAAAATTCTTAGTGTTTTATGAAGATTTTTGGATCTTCAGGAAGAGATTTCTTTGCTTTTATTTTTACTCCTCTTTTTCAAACACAGTTGACTTTTACCTCTGTTGCTACAAATGTTACCATATGCATATAAACATAGACATATATATATGGGCCCCAGAAATGCTGGTACTCTGTTTTATTTTCCATTCTCAAGACATTTTCATCCAAGGTGGCCTGGTATAGTCCTGCAAGTTAAACTTACAAAATCATCCTAATCTTTTGAGGTTTATATGTGAGGTAAAAAAGGCAAATATTATGATGATACTTTTTTTTTGTCTTAAACAAATGAAAAACATTTTTTTCCATGCCTTTTATAATGCCCTATATAATTTTTTGAAGAAAAAAGAAATCCAAAGAACAATTAAGGCTGACATTCCAGATTAAGGTTGACATTCCAGCTATCTATAGGGATCCACAACTACTACTTTTAATGTTTGGGGTTTTTTTCTGTATGTTAGTAAAATGAATTAAAACAGATTTTTCATCAGAAACCTGAACTTTCAAATTTTAAATTTTGGAGGTATTAATGAGGTATTTTTAAAGCTAAGTATTATTCTGCTAACATGACAAAAACACACATCCTGCTTTAGGTTTTCTTTTTCATGAGGATTTATCTCTGAATACTTTTTGAAGAAAGTGGGGCTTATCTGGCTCATATACTTTTGGGCTTCTGGAATCCATTTTGATGTCATGGCTGGGTACTGGGAGCAGAGGTCAGCCATTCCAGCAGATATTGCTGAAGATAATCAGTGACTACAAGAAGAAAATACAACACACATGCTAAATAAAACCAAATTAATTTTAAAATATTTAAATTAAAATGGGAAAATACATTTCCAATCTATTTCTTTTTTCCTTTCTTGTGAAAATAGGGTAAGTATTTGTCAATGATTTTGAAAATACGAAGAAAAAAGAATTATTTTAGACTAATGTCCTCCAGGAAGACGCACAGTGGATCCAAATGTGCAAGAACTATACAACTCTGGTTCTGTGAAAAACTAAGTACCTTTAGAGACATACAGACTGTTCCAATCTTCAATGAACATTAATGAATAGCAAGATGAGAAGACTTTGTAGAAGTGGGTCCTTAATTTTGAGCTTGGCTGTGTGGGAGATGCATTAAAATGTTTCAAATCCTTGTTTTTCAGAATATTAAGAATATTAAGAGCATGTTACATAAACCCACATTTTGAGAACTATAAAGATGATGTGATCTTATAAAGTGCCAGTCAAAACTGTAGATCTGACCTCTTACAGTTCCCACCATCATTCAGCAACTATTCCTAAAGCTTTAAAGGCACAGCTTAAATAAGAATCATCAGGAAAACATTTCAGTAACAATGTTCAAAATCACTGCTAAAAAAGAGCTAAAAAATAATAATCTACCAGAACCCTAAAAATAGAATCAAAGAGAATGGTCTGATAATGCTATACAGTGTGTTTATTTCACAGAACATTTGTATTGGGCTATTAATCAGTGAGTTAGGTTATTAACTTATGAGTGAAATACAAACCTGAGGGCAGGAAAGCATTTTAAAATGATAAATGGGAAGTGGATTCAAGGGAACTTTATTTATGGATTAAGGATGTACCAAGCTCTATTTCCATGAACACACTAAGAACCTGTCTGCAAGGACACCCTCCTTTACTCTCAACTAGGAACGTCTTTCCAATTAGAATGGAGTCACAGGTACTATCAGCTAATTTTCCTTTTATTCTTTACTTCTTTTGCTTCTTTCTGTTCTGTATGTGCTTTTTTGACATTTAAAAAAAATGCATCTGTCTCCTCCTCCACCTTGTTAAAAGCTATGATTGGCAAATCAACTCACCCACTCTGTGCAATTTCTCATTCATTCTTCAGCAGTCTGATGTAGTACCTGGGTTGGGAAGTAATATGCACCTTTGTCCCTTTTGCAGGCCCCTTCCATTTTAACTGCACAAACCCTTCAAAGTAAGAGCAATATCTGCCACTTAAGACTACTATAAAAAGACAATAAATATTTTATTGAGGGAAAATGTTTAATATTGTTATTCAAAATACTTCCCAAATTCTATTGAAAACAATAGAACACAGCTGAACTCAAGCAATATATCCTCTCCTCATTCAGCACTTGAGGTATTAAACTGTTGTGGTGGCACATTGTGACCTGAATAAATTCGAACTTAAGAAGAAATCACATTTGGTGGTTTTGAAGAGTACCATACAAAAGAATAAAAAGATATCCACATACTTCTTACTCCCTTAGATGTATATCTAAGCTTGAGACCACTTGAATTTGTGAACTCAAATGTT
Organism: Caprimulgus europaeus; assembly: GCA_907165065.1. The sequence goes on from OU015525.1 coordinate 77,110,091, forward strand.
CTGATGTTGCAAAGTTCTTAAACTACATGTTTAGTTTAATTTCTGTTCAATTTAGAATCCTGAAGAAGGAATCACAGATTCTAGTATGCATTGGTCCTTATAAAAGGATCATATAGTGCAACTAGCTCAGACCTTGTAAATGACAGCCATATGCCAGTAGCTTGTCTGCTATCATGTGTTACTCCTCAAAGGCCACATGAGACACACAAGTGTTAAAACACATCTTTAAAGTTGCTAGCCTACAACAGTGTGCATGAAGACAAAAGAAATTCCTGAATACTAGATATTCTCACTTGATATATCAAAGACTTTATTATCAGTATCTTGCTAACTGGTGTTATAGCAGTGCAACATACGCAGACAATTAGCTTCCAAATGAATAAATTTTCTGCATTCAAATCAATAACTTGTGAATTCAGTATGATACTGTAAAATTACCATACACTTTTGGTTACAAAATCAATCATTCTTGATATTTTGGTTATAATTTTAATTTACATTCATTTCAGGACTTCAGAACATATAATTTAAATCAGTTCATACATTTAAGGAAATGAAAGCTGTGGTAACTGTTTCTAAGTCCTGAAGAAGAAATTTTAAAAGCACTTTAAAAGATAACTATTTTCACAATAAAATGAGGGCTAGTAACCTTTAGCATGGCAGGTATCCTGGTTTCGCTAGGATAGAGTTAATTTTCTTAGTAGCTAGAAAGTGCTGAGCTTTGGTTTCAGTATGGGATTTGTTAAGAGAAGAATGTTGATAACATACTAATGTTTTCAGTTGTTGCAGGAAGTGCGAGGACTTCGTGTTTTGCTAATGCGCAAGTGCAAAGGACCAGGGTTGAGGTGGGGGGGAAGGCAGGGGGGAAGCATGGTAGTTAGCAAAAAACAGAATGGGCATTTGGATATGCCAATGAGATATTCCATATCATATCACATCATGTTCAACCTGTTAATGAGGATTGATGGAAAGGCTGAGGATTCTCTTGGGGATCGCTTGGGCTGGCTCTTCTTGCAGTTTCAGGACTGTATCTGCTCTGGGATCACTAGCTGGAGACAGACTGGACATTGGTTGGCGGGTGGTGAGGAATTACACTGTGCATCACTCATTTGAATATTGCATTATTAGTGTTACATTATTATTATTTAATTATTATTTTATTTTAATTTTTAAATTGTATTTAACCCACGAATCCCCTTGACCTTACCCCTTCAACTATCTCCCCTGCTCCTCATGCGGAAGAGAGTGAGTGAGTGGCTGTGTTTAGGTGCTGGCCAAGTGAAATCACCGCAACGGGACATTGTGCCACCTAGAAATACAGAGAGAAGACTACAATCTTACAAAAGGAAGGAGTTATTTTTCTGTTTTCATACACTTAGATGTAGACTGATCTGTAGCTAGGACTTAGACATATTAATTATACTAGCTATATAATTTGTCTTCTTATTATTTATAATAATTAATAGAGCATGAGAGCAGACTTCTTATACTTTCTTCCTTCTAGCGTATTTGATATTCTCTTTGTGCCTTCATGGTAAGTAACACCAGATAATTGATGCAAACTGTCTACCTCACTCACAGTTTTCTAGTTCTCTTTTTCAGGGAATGTATAGACCCTTCTCAGTTAAGCTGAATGGTTTTCTTTAATTCTTCTTTACACACACACCTTCAGTCACACCTCTTAACTTGTCCTGAACCTTCTCCATTTCTAATATGTCCATTTTGAGATGAGTGGAGTAGCTAGGAAACTGCATACAACACCCAAAAAGTCATATGGGTTTGTACAATAATATAGCATTGTTCTTAATTTTTGTCTATATTTCTTTCTTACTAACTTTTAGAATTCAATTTGATTTATGACCATGACTAATTCTGACCAAGTGACCACAAATGACATCACCAAGCTGAATTCTCAAGAAACTGTCTGTCATAATCTGTCCTCTATGTTAATGATTGTTAAGTTGGTACTCATTGTTTTTCATGTGAAGCTGGTATTGGTTTTGCCCATTGTAGGGTCTTTTGCAATTATGTGAAGTAAATTTCACCTGCCACTTTAATGCTCAGTCTTGTAAAGTCTTTCTGCAGTTCCCGACAGTCAATTTTTCTTCACCTTCTTTTAGGCAAAGGCACACATATCACATAAATCAGACTTCGTATTAAAGAATTTTATTTTATGACAAATATACAACTTTAAAACCATTCAGAAATGAAAGGAGAAATATTGAAAGCTACAGAAATATGGGATTCTTCAGTACAGATAATTAGTAAATTTTTTTTTGCATTGCTAATAAATTTAACAAAAAAATATTCAACAAGTTATATAGTATTGGGTGCATTTCTTCAATGTTAACAGGAGAGCTAGATGAAAGGAAAAATACTTCTAACTCATGTTTTGATGCAGAAAGTGTTTTGTTTTTTTTTTCCTGAGGTGTCAAGTGCAAAGAGTTTTCTTTAAATCTATGCAAGTTGAAGGCAAGAATCTTTGTTTCATAAGGTTTTGAGCAAACAGAAGAGACTATGCAGAGATTCATGTTCACAGTTTTTTAACGTAGAGCTAACTCTGGAGGAAGATGGTTGGTATGTTTGGTAGAATTTACAGGCTGGTGAGCAGCTAGTAGAATATAGAAACTTGTGATAAGCCTGTACAATTAAATACATACTTGTGTGCAGAAAATAGATAGTCAGAGGTTTAGGAAATGGAGACAAAATTGTCATTCTCTTTCTACTATCTTTTCCTTGTCATAGGTTGGGAGGGTAAGGCAGAAGAGCTTAAGATAAAGGATTCTTGATCATGAATGAAAAATTTTAGAGGGAATCTTAGCAAGTTGATGAAAGAGGATGAATTTAAAATTTCAGAGGAGTGTTTAAATTTCTCTATTGTTACATGAAAAGATTCACTGACCTTTGCTTTATGCAGCACCAATTCAAAGTGAAATCGCTACACATTGTTCTTCAGAGTATTCAACCCACTTTACCTCTTTACCTTTTTTTAAAAAACAAAACCAAAAACCATTAGAAATTTCCTAGGTAAAATAATCTAAACTTTATTTCTCCTTGATCTGGTTAAAGTAAACAAGCAGGTGGACCACTTAGCGTACTATATATGGATGACTTTTTTTTTTTTCCCAAGGATTTTTTCAAGCTATCTCCAAGAGAAATGTTAGTAACAAGCAGTTACCCAAAGAATTGTGTGCCAGCTTATGGTTCCTTCCCTTACTCTCAAGACCTGAGAGAAAAATGTTGACATTAGATTCCTTTTCAACACAAACATCACTTCTTAGAAAAATATGTTACCATGAAATTACTTACACTGAGTTTAGCCAGCATATGGAACTATATGGACTATACTTTCTATTCATGCCTTTTGTGTTTCCTTAACCAGCAGCGTTTTTACTGCCCAAGACAGTTTATCCCTCATAACCAGGATGAATATAACATAAACCAAACAAACTTTCCTTCTTCATAATTTTTGTAGGCAGCATTTAACATTTACATACATGGAATATTAGCACAAGGGATACAAAGTCATTACATACTAATGCTCTGCAAAGAGGAGAGACAATATCCTCAGCATCGCTCTGCACTGCATTTCAAATGGCACATTTCAGGCGATTTATGCTAATTTCCATCATTTACAGAACATAATTATACAAATCAGTTAAAATTCAGCACAACAGCCTGTAAGTGTTTAGAACTATGGAGAACACGATAATGGTCTCATTAACTGTAAGCTGAGAACTGAATCTCCATTTCTAGGCAAAAACTGTTATTGCTCTAGTCATGATCCATGACACTTTTCCTGTTTTATAGGTTATAACAGCCACTGGTCAGCTGCTTCTTTCCCTTAGTAACCTCACTGACCCCACCCAAAGCAATAAAGAAAGATCAATTGTACTGATCTTGCCTAAAGTGACCTTATTGTCTGCTTTCTGGCTGGTATCCATCAGTGATATCCAACTTCATCTCATATGCTTAGGAGCCTTGAGTATATACAGAGTTCATAGTTTAAACCTTTGATATATTGAAAGGAGATGGCAATAGAACAGCAAATGTTTGCTTTTCAATTTGACATTAGAGTGAGAAGGATAATAAACACTGTGTTCATAAGTGTAGCTAAAGCAAACAAAAAGCCATCATTTCTGAAGTACATGAATGCTGGGAGGTGTTAGGAGAAAAAGGTCAACTAACTGTCCAAAACCTATCAAAAAGGCTAGTTACATCAAACAGTACAGCTAAGATAAATATTGGATCAATAAAATAAATATTTTCCTTTTTTTTCCTCCTTCTCCTCAAAAATTTTTATTGGTAGTTTTGACTAGGAAATTGAAAAGGACAAAGATGAGTTGCATAGACCCAAATTTGTTCCAGGTTATACTTAAGCATATTAGTCTCATCCTGTCACACTGACATAGTGCTATACAATTACTGATCCATAACTGCAGATATATCTCAAACATATAAATCCCTCAACTTTTACTTGCTAAGGGAAGTAATTTACATAATGACAGTACACTTCATGCTCAGTAACTATAAAACTATTTTTTCAAATCTCCATCCTCTGAGTAGTTAATATCCTAGGACTACAGGCATTTCTATTGTGGCTGCTATAAACTTACCAGCATAACTTAACCTATGTTAATCATTGGTATCCAATGATTAATCAGTGGTATACCATGATTAATCATTATAAATATCAACACCTTTGTATACGCCTGAGCTTACAGACTTACCAGTGTATAAAAGCAACACGGAAAATCTAAAGATGTTAAAAAAGTGTATGCACTAGAAGCTATTTAGATACGACCTCTATCAAACAGTAGTGATCATGAGTAGTGTAAACAATGCCCAAACTGTGAATAATGACATGAATAAGAGATGTTTGCTTGTCTTATTAGCCAAAAAAACTTCAGGGAGGTACAAGAAAAGATGATTAAGGCACTGGAGCATCTTTCTTATGAGGAAAGACTGAGAGAGCTGGGTCTGTTTAGCCTGGAGTAGAGAAGACTGAGAGAGTGACCTTATCAGTGTTGATAAATACCTAAAGTTCAAGTGTCAAGAGGATGGGGCCAGACTTTTTTCAGTGGTGGCTAGCGATAGGACAAGGAGAAACGGGCACAAACTGGAACACGGGAGGTTCTGCTTAAACATGAGGAAGAACTTCCTTACTGTGAGGGTGACAGAGCACTGGAACAGGCTGCCCAGAGACATTGTGAAGTCTCCTTCCCTGCAGATATTCAAAACCCATGTGGATGCAGTCCTGAGCAACTTGCTGTAGGTGAACTTGCTTTGGCAGGAGGGTTGGACTAGATGATCTCCAGAGGTCCCTTCCAACCCCTACCATTCTGTGATTCTGTGATACAGTGATCCCACAATTCTTAGAACATGCTTTCTATTTATTAATTTCTTTTCATTAAATCACTTTTACACAAACAGAAAGCCATGCTGGACTTCTATCTGCCTTGTATAGTTTTGGTATTCCTAGTAAGCTGTGGCAAATTGTTCTACAGTTTAACTCCATGTTCTATAAAAAGTACTATTCCTTATTTTATTTAGAACCTGTCATTAGCTGCATTCAGATGACATAATATTTTTTTTTCTGTTGGAAAAGAAAATGCAGTTTTTCCATACTCATTTTCTCCACCCTCTCATGATTTTGCAGATATCTGTATTGACCCTGTAGCGTGACTTCACTGCTAACCACTTTCAACATAAAGATTGACTATTTATTTTCACCTAGTTTCCTTTCTTTAAACTTGTCTAATATGCTGCACATCTCCCACTAACTCTACAGTTTATTTTCGTTTTTACCAGTCTGCTCAGTAAATACCTTAGCCTCACTGAAGCATTCATTGTCCAGATAGCACCAGGAATATGCTGCAAATTAAAGCAGGCTGCCTCTACCTTCTTGATCTTTTTTATTAAATCATTTTACTTTGCCTAATAGAAGTAGAGATCTAGCTACCTACGGCAACAGAAAGAAATTTAAGCTTGTTTGTCATTCTTTGTCTGTACAAACATTCCAGGATGATCTTTTTAGCACCTAGAAGAGAGAAACAGAAATCTTCCAGTTGATAGGTTTCAAGTTAATATGCTATGACTTCTATTTAGTTAAACCCTTCCCATTGACTATTTATGTACCAGGATTTCTTGGCTGGTTTTATTTTGCATACTAATTGTCATTTTAGACTATTAGCTATCTAGGAAAAGAACTGCTATTAATTGTTTCACCTAGGCCACTATAAATTTTGTGTCACCTTTGATTTACCAGATTCAAATTTATTAATTTGAAGGATAGGAAATGTTATAAAATAGCTCTTAAGGAAGAGCTATATAATAGCACTTAAAATATATTTTTAAGAGAGAAGAATACAAAATAAGGATTCAATTTGAAAAGATAACTGCTATTCAAAGCCTTCTTAGTGTATTTATTTATTGCCAGATTTGTAGACACCATACATGGTATCTAGAAGACTTACAGTTTTTAAAATCTTCAGCAGGATCTAAACCCTGAGATAAATGCAAATGTAAAATTTGTAGGAAAAGATAATTCACAAAATAGCCATTACAGTATCAGAAATGACATTACAAAACCAGTATCTTCTGCTGTGTAATACCTTATAGAAACTAGAAACTTCTCACTCTTTTTTACCTCATCTCTATTGCATGGGTGAGCAAATAATCTATCAGAAAAAGAAGGCTGAATGAGTAGCAAACAAGAAATGCATTTGGCATTCTTAGATTTTCACCTTGCCTCAACTGAGAAATGTAAGAGGATTAAACCATATTCTCAATAAGACAATGAAGGACAAAGTATTTTATTACTTTCATGAATTATGTTTTTTCTTAAATGCACAAAAATCATGGTTTTAAGAGAACTGCATTGATAATCAAAGACTTATGTGAAGAAACAGGAATAACAGATTTGGAGAGACAGACTTTTTTTGCTATAGTCTTCTACTTTTGGATACAAGTTGCCACCAGCTGAATCATTTTGGGGTAATATATTAATTTCTACATATATTTTCAATTTAGACTGACTGGAAACTTGCATTCAAATGCCAAAATATTACCTACAGTCTTATAGTTTAATGCTTGCCTTTCACACTGAAACAGGTGTAAAAAGAAAACACATGACAAATAGCTGCAAACAAGTATCTCTTTAGAAAGGCTAGTATTACTTTTATGCAGTCTAGACAATATGAAATATAAAGAGCTCACAGGGCAAAGCACTAGTCTGTGGGGGGAAGAAAACTGCAATCTTTTTTCCACAGAGTTTAAGCAAAGAGCAAGCATGTTAAAGGTAGGAAACTCATGATGGTAAAACTTTTTAGCATACGTTACTTGTTAAGATTGGAAGCAGAAGTTACTATGACTGACAGTCACAAAACTCCAGAAATACTTTCCAAATTTTAATTATATGAATTTGTGAAATAATTTTGTACATTAATGTATCAAATATGAACTAAACTTATGTCCTTTTCTAGTTGTGGTTTGATCCAGGCATTATTACCTATAGAATTAAGGTCTTGTTCTTAATAGTCTCAAAATTATGCTGTAAAACATTCCCTTGATCTGTGTCTACTGGAATAAGTTGATTTATTATGACCTGAAGTAGTAGCCAATAGAAAACTCATGAGAAAAGAAAAAAGAATAATCCATTATTTTCTAGACCAGTAAAAACACCCAAGAGCAACAACAAAAAAAGATCTTGTCAATATTTAGTATTAATGTTGAAGTCTTACTTCTAGTGCCACCTAATAAAGCAAACAATCTCACCACTTTATTAAAAAAAAAAAGTTTGCTTTTAGAGCATGATTCCTCCCTTTGCTCAAGTTCATATCTGAGTTTCTTGCAAGCTGACTCATTTAATGGCTTCTATAAATATTATAGATGTAGTTGCTAGAAGATAAACTAATATGAAAGGTGGATTTCTACAAACTGGGATTAGGAGTGAGGAATCAGCAACAATTGCAGCAGCAAAGATTTGGGGTTTTTCTGCCTTCTTCTGAAGGATTTGATCCGGTGAATGGAATGGGACAAGTGTGGGACTGCGAAATGGGACTTTGGGAAAGGGCCCCTCTTCTGAGGTGATGAAGGACAAAGAGGAGCTTGAGGAGGCATCACGGTTGATGAGAGAAGAGTGCTATAAAAAGTGTTCCATCTTAAAAAGATTCCCTTTGTAGCTCTAAAGCAAAAATTCAAAAACATCCTCTGCCTTGCAGAAACAAAGTAATGAAATTCTGTTGAAAACAAACCTAAATAAATGTTAAATTTTAGGCAAGAAAGGCCACACCATCTGTTACTATGTACAAACAACAACATTATTAGATTATAAATAATGTATCATCACAGAAGATATGGCTGCCTTCAGATTATTAAGTTAGGAGGCCTACAGAAAGACTCTATAAATAGGAAGAAAAGAATCACTTTTACAACTTAAAGTACAATCAGAAAATAACCTTATTGAGATGTGAACAAGAACAAGACAGGTTTGTGCCATAGAAAGTAATGAGCAGCAAGGGAATGAAATAGTTATGATTTAAAGACAACAGATAGCAAAACTGTGAAGATGGTGACTTCAGTCTTCGGTGCATCAGTCAGTGCCCCTTGAGATACCTACAGTGAGTCAGACATAAATGATAGATGTAGCAAATAATTGTTCCTGGAACCATTCTGTCACAGATTCTCCTAAGAACTGTTAATCTTTGGACACGGTTTTATAAGACAGAGCAAGGAGATTAATCCTAATTGATGCAACAGGCTTAAAGGATTTAAATATGTTTAAATACAAATAAATCTGGCAATCCAAAAATCAGAAAAAATCATTTACCAGCTAAAATAATATATAATTTGATAAATGCTAAATGAAATGTCAGTTTATTTTCTGGCACCAGGAGAAAAAAAAAAAAAAAACAAACAAAAATCAAAACCAAACCAACCTTTAAAATATAGTAGAAGAGTAGCAATCCTGTTTTTCTAGAAAAAAGGGTTCCTAAGCCTGAGTGAGTCTAGTAACAGAAAATGTCAGTATTTTGGGATGTTACTGGTTCGTGTGTGTGTGAACATGTGCATAAGAAAGCTCATTACTGAGTTGTCACATCAAATCTGGCACAACTAAGAACTCAGGCATTTAGGTAACAGAAATTTGCCATACATTCTCTGCTCCTTGTGCATGTTTTATATACGTGTATGATACGACATACTCATTCCTGTCTAATAGGGTATAACGTGTCATTCATACAGAAGTAACTCCTCTCATGAAATACGGCTGTAGTTACAGAGAGTATTTCGCTTGCATTGTACTGCTGCACAACTGTGAGATGACCGCACATTCTCTAAGGGTAAGTCTACATATTATTCTTTTAGTGTAATTGAGCAAAAATTAGCCGAAATGCAAAGCTCCCAAACTTGCAGTTTTTTATGAAGTACAAAACTTGTCCTATTTTAACTCTCAGAAGAGATGGACTGACAATTTGAGGGGGAAATTACCAAAGAAATTACCTTAGTGTATTCAGTTATTCCTGATACCATAAACATTCACCTGGTGTTTAGCATGTCTCTTTTGAAAACATTTTATACCAACCACTTCCAAGTGTGACTCACCCTGCTGCCACTATCTATACTTTGAGAGTGTGAAATATCTGCATCACTTGAAATTATAGATAAAAGATGGTTGGAGAATAAATCACTAGACTGGGAAACTTGCAAAGTTACAATTTAGGCAAGACATTTTGCATTTGAAATTAATAGGACCTATGTTTTCAATAAGAACAACATGATAGGTCACTATATAGAGAGAGAAATTGAAAAGGTTTCCACTCCTACAAAAAAGTTATAATTAGCAACTCAATGTGATAGGCTCATTTAACACCAGGCACAACAATTTCCTTGGAAGGCTTGATGAGTTTCAGAGTAATTTATGTTGTCTCCTTGTTGTTACATCAATCTAAGCACTTTATTAGGAAAGAAATGATCATTATTTTACCATTGTATATATTCATGTCTCTCTCCCATCTTGAAGACCTTGTAGCATTATTGTCTTTTCTTCTCAGAAAGCGGATAAACTGGAAACGGTTCAAAGAAGGGTGTCAAGGATGATTAAAGGTCTAGTATGAATTCTATATCAACCACTTCTGCACATAAGTGTTGTGGGTTGATTGTTTGTTTGTTTTTTTCTAAATCTTGAAAGAAAGAAAAACAAGAGTAGAAAGAGGAAGAAGACAGAGAGTTGTAAAATCATGAGTAGCATGGAAAAGACAATTAGGAAATATGTTTCACTCTCCTCCAGTACAGGTAATGACAATATCAATTAAAGCTAAGAGGTAACAGCTTCAAAACAATCAGTCAGACTTGTTTTTCCTGGCATATTGTAATTAAGCTGAGGAATTCTTTGCTGCAAGGTGCTATGAGTTCATTAACCAATTAGGTAAGTTCATGGAAAAAAGAATGCACTGTAAAAACCACTCATATTTATATGAGTAAAAACAAATATGTCATGTATAATGCTTGGAATCTCCAAATCTTTAATCTTGGAAAATCCTGAGGACGCATCACTGTATATTTACGCTGTCTCATCATCTTCTCTAGGCTTCTAGTTTTGGCAACAAAATAGTGGGCTACTCAGACTCCTTGCTTTCAAACAGTATATCTGTCCTTATACTCTTACTTCCTCACTCCTCTACAGGCTATGAATGTCCCCCGACTTTCTTCAAGAAGAAAAGTAGTTAGAGTGAAAATAGAAAGGAACATTATTTTAAAATGAGTTGTTTAGACTGCTGTTTTTTCTTTCAACTGACACTTGGAAATCCAGGTGTGTCATCATTTCCAGGACTTAAGGGGAATGAATAACATCAGCTTTAAGAATTTAAAAGATCAAATTTTTAAGCTGGATTGCAGTGTGATGTAATTATCTTTCTATTTAATATTATATGGCTTACTTGCATTCAAAGTTTTTGAAAAATAGTTTGTTTTTATACTGGACAATTTCCATATTGTTGATTTATTGTGCTCAGTAGTGTGTATAATTCCCATTTCTTCTGAAACTTTCAACTCTTATCTTATGCCTTCAGTGTGTTTACTGAATTTTCAATGAGTTTTATATATAGATGTAGATACTGCAAGTCAAGATTAACAGGTCCATTTTGTAAGACTGTTTCTTAGAGAATGAGAAACTTTTTTTACATATAATGCCATAAAAATAAATATTCCACATTGATATATTCTTGCAATACCTTGCTTTAAAACATTTTTTAAAAAAATATCTTTTACGAACTTCTAGATAATGATGTTTTTCTAACAACTTCAAATGAAAATAGGATGTGTTATACCATCATGTTTAAATGAGTCAGGTTCATTTATGGCATTACACAGACAAATGCATTCCACTGAACAAAAAGAAAAAAAGTTGTTAAGAGTTTATCCCAGGAGATGTTAGTTGGCTTCAGTGGAAGTCCCAATGTGGCATGAATATTATCATAGTAGATTTGGAATTCCTACAGAATAGAGATATTCATAAACCATGCACAAGCATACCTATTCAAATATACTCAAAGATATGAACATTTTCAAAATTAAATATTTTCCTCTGCTTATAAATTATATGCTGATAGACCTTTTTCTTCTTTGCAACTTTAACTGCATTTTTACAACAAATTTTAAACCCTGGTTCATTTTTCAGCTATAGAATATTTACTATTTTCTATTTTAAATTGCTATTAACTATTTTCTATTTCATTGATCACATTAGTTTAATAATAATTGCTGCTTTAAAAGATATTTAAAAAATATATTGTGTAGAAAATAAAAGACTTTCTAAAAATATTTCTAAAACCAGTAAAAATGTCATGAATTGGAAACTAATCTTTTCATTTTTCCCCTACAAATATTCTTATAAATAAAAAGTGTCTTAGCCAAACGTTTATAACCTAAGATATTAAAAACTTTATAGACATCAATAAAATATATTGGCTGCTTTTTCCACTGAACTATTTATGATTTCTTTTTCTTTTGATGTTTAGAATGCTTTTTCTATTTTTTGCAAGATAGTTACTGCAAATAATATTTTCCAGTAATTTTTGTTTGATAAAGCAAATCTTTTGCTAAGGCTATTACTGTTTTTTTTCAAACATCTGAACCTTGCCTTGGGAAAAAGGAAAACAAAACAAGCCCTGCAACACAACATTGCTGGTGAAAAAAACCCCACAGTTTTGCTTGTGTTTTCGCACATGCATGAGTTTAACTGTTCCTCTTAGCCATTACTTTTCAGCTAATCCTTTTCTTTCTCCTGTAACCCCAATTGCTAATGAAAAAAAATAAATAGAAAAAAAAAAAAAGAAGAAGAAATAGTTTTAGGCAATTCATTATCTCTATCCATGAAAAATATAACATGGAAAATCACTAGAAAGAATAGAATTTTGTGAATGCCTTATATGAGTGAGTCTTTCTTCAAGTTTCATAGAAAATAAATGGTCCAGAGGAAGTTAGCACTACGTAACTCATAGGGTAATGTAACCCAAAAGAGTATCTGAGCCAGTCACATAATAATACAGTCCTGATGTTTCACAAAAATTTTGTATGTCCTGCTCAGGGATACTATATCTATTTCAATATAAATAAATGCGCAGGCTCAGCAAACATAAGAACAGTGGATTGTACAACAGGGAGAACACAGAGTTCCTTTCAGACCTGTAGCTAACAACAGATAGTGGAGTGCAAACCACCATTTATGGTGGTTTAGGTATTTTGGTGGCCTATAGTGAAATCAGATTTAATGAGAAACTCCGAAACATTATTCTCTTTTGGCTATATCCAAAAAGGAAAGTTTTTTGATTTGGTAAGAAAAGGAAGTTTGGAAGCATTAAAACAATTTCTTACAAGCTCAAGATCATCCCTAGAGTCAAGCTACTTAGAAGGTTTGGCATTATTCCCTAAGTAACATGGCATAAGTCAAGTGTCTTCATTACCTCATTAGACTCACCATTTGCAATGTCCATTTGTACCCTGGATAGCCTGTTTGGGTAAAAACAATCAGTTTCTCAATACTATTTCAGTTTAGAAAATTAATTTCACGGATATGTTTCAGGAGTTCTGTATCTATTGCAAGTAAAATAGCAGAAGCAGAAGTCTGACCTCACACTGAAGACAAAGGAGAACTACTTGAAATGTAAGTTCAGAGGGTAAAAAAATTTTGCATTCACAGATCCCACACTGAGTCTTTTCTTTAACACCAAAGGGAAATATTTTCAAACCATATATTTATATATCATTCACATAATCCCTAAGGCACTGGTGGGAAAGGTGATGTACAGTGGATAGAAACAGTAAAAAATCATGCAAGATTCAGCATTTTTACTTAATGCTGAATCGGTAAAACAATTGAGCAACCAAACTGAAAATCATTCAGCTCCAAAGTACAGATTCTTATTTGCAAAATTCTTTCTGTAAATAAAGGAAGAAAAATATCTCGAGCGTCATATAAAGAGCAGGAAAACTATTTTAACCTGAGCTGAACATTTTTCCCATTGCTACTTCACGCAATTGCAGGCTCAGTCAACACTGAGGCTTGTAATTCCTGCTATTTACAGTACAGTTAAAAGGATTGTATAGTAACATTATTTTTCTTGTGCATAGTAATAGTATAGTTTTCTGATGGAGAAAACAAAGTTTTTCCTAGTTTTTTTACGTAAGGGGTTAAGAATATTAATCACTCCTATTTACATTAGCAACTGTGTTATGGCACACACACAAACTGCCGCATTTTCCTGAAAAAAACCCTATTACTTTATAGGAAAGAGGCTGGTGGTGCCAGGGGAATTGCACTGACAGATCTGGAGGCTTGTGGGCTGATTATTTTGTGTGCACTAAAAAGAGAAAACCACTAGACATGACTCAGAAGTCTTTTATTACAGCACATGCAAAGAGACAGACACAACATGATTGCATAAGCCTTTGTTTTAATCAGAAAACTGGGCAATATCCAAAATAAAACCAGTGATGTCAGCAAAACAAGTAGAAAGATAAGACTTTGAAAACTACCAGAAATGCAAACAGAGATCCAGAACAATATTTTTATGAGGTTTTTGCTTTAAAGAGATCTGTAAATAGATTCTGACAAGATCCATTTAAGAAATACTGCATAAATATCTCTTATTTCACATCCAGGTGGAAGCAAGACCCCTGAAATTTAAGGAATAAAGAAGAAGTAGGAGAGGAGCTCATACAGACACTAACTATTCAAAAATAGCCACTAACCTGGCACATGAAAAGTACAGAGATGACTGTAGAAGAAGTGAAGGCTCAGACCAAATTTTTATTTCAGCTTTGGACTGTTAGAAACTTCCTGTTTATTTCTGCATTACAATGAAGCCTTAAGGAGGGCCTTTCACATACTGAGTGACCAAGTCCCCAGTCAGTAAATTTACGTCAGGTGAGAAATCAGAACCCAGGACAAATCAAATAATGTCTTTCAAGTTCCCCCTAACTTGCTGCATATGTTTTTCTGAGTGGATGACATTAACTAACTGTCTTAATTGTTGAATCCTCACAACCTTAAACAGAAATCAACTGAAGTTTAGTATCCTAAGGAAATGGAATACTTTCCCTCCATGACTGTCAGTTCTGAGTTGCTTAACACAGGTTAACAATGCAAAGCAGACTAACCTCCTGCTGTTTTGTTTTGGTTTTTTTTAAATTTCTTATTGGTTTTGGTTTTTTTAAGGTTAATCATTCATAGAAATTTATTTTTTCATCTTGTTCACATAAAATACAATTCTTCCACATACAGAAAAATCATCTGTGTGTCTATCTTTTTGCACCCTTTACATTTTCTCATAAGCATACAGGTTAATCTGTTCTTTTTACATGTATAATTGAGTACTTTAAAGGCAATCTAAGCTGACAGATGCAGTAGAACCACAGACTTATATCTCCAGCTCCCTTTCCCAGTTATAGGAAATATTCCTAGATGCAAATAAGCAAAATTACTGTTGACAGAATTTATTTTGTGCTGTGGTTAGCAGTATGATGAAAAGTATCCCTATAAGGAGACAACCTTTATGCCTTCATCTTTCCTGTGTTTGAAGAAAGGCTGGTGTCTTGTTCTTTCACCTTTTGCATCACATCGAGCCTTAAAAGACTAGCTTTCTTCATGTTGATAAATACAGGACATCCTTGGATGCTCTAAGAGGTATAACAAAGTGCTGCACCCTACCTTATGCAAACTAAAAACTAGGTATGACAGAGGACTACCACAGTAGACTCTTTCCTCCTGTTCACTCCAAGAGCATCAGCAAGATATTTTCTTGCATTGAGACCCTTAATTCATACAATGTTCTTTTTAGAGCTTTTTAAAGTAATCTGGTAATACAAGTTTGAGTTCAGTTCTGATAGGAATATCAGCATACGGTTTGAGTTCTGCTGTGACATCAGGTCACATGACAGAGCAAAGAAGTAAGAGGCCTAAATTTATGGATGTAATATCTCTGTGAGTATTCTCAGCAAATCAACGGTACTGCTATTTATGCTAGCTCAATTAGTCCAGCACAGGCATAGAGTTCTACTATAACACCATTATTTTTTCTCTCTGCAGATATATTAGTTGCATGTATATAGTAAAGGGTTTATATTTACCCTATTGATTTTAGCTAGTGCTTAAAACCTTTTGTTTCTTCTCTATATGTGTAAGCTAAGTTTCTATGTGCACTTCCTTTTTCACAGATCGAGGCACAATTCATTAATGACATGAATTACACACACCACAGTTGTAATCTGAATAGATTTATCAGATGATCAGTGATGCTGCCTGGCATACTGACACAATCTGTACTGTTTGTCCTTTGCCAGAAACTGAGATGTGTTAGATTTAACCTGATGTTAAACACTTTGTGTAAGACTAACTGTTCTCAGGAAGTTTGTATTCAAATTTTTTTTATAAAGTTAAAAACTGACCACAAGTAAGAAATGGTCACATAGCTCTTTTTTTTTTCTCTCTACTCTCTTTATTCTAAGTGATCTTCCCAGATGTTCTGGCTGCATAAAGATGCACAATACAACAGTTGTGGCAGTGTCCTGTAGATATCTATCCTTAATAAGTAAAATCAACTTAAAAAAAAAAAAAAAATTGTTTACAGAACAAGACTTTAGATTGATTCCTAAAATCTGAGAACAACATACTTCATTATCTCTGGAGTTTTCTTGACTGCTCTGCATAACTATAATAAAAACCTATTTCATCACTATGTCACTACAGTGTTATGCCTGTTTAACTTCAATGGTTTCAATGAGTGACTGTGATAAATCAGGACCCTGAAGAGCACAAATGTAAGATAACATAAATGTCCATCTGTTGAACCAAATCAGACCCTCTGCAAAACAGGAACAGCTGCTGACTACAGAAAACTATCTTAAAACATTTTAAGGTACTGAGTTGACTCCTGTTAAGCCATATAACAAAGCAAAGCAGGGCCTCACAAAGACAACTTTCATCACTACCGTGTTATTCTGGAACTGGAAAAACATAACAGAACCTAGCAAGAATCTTCAAGTAGCAGAGCTGAGGTCAAATAGAAAGACTGGAGGACCATGCTCTAAGACACTAACTAGTGCTGAAACAGTGTAAGAGAAAAGCACAATTAAAAAAAAACCTAAATTTGTTACTGTAAGCAGAATAAAACCACTATTCTTCATCATGTTTCTTGAAAGCTTTAAACAAGCTACAGAATAAATTAAAAGAACTTAGAAATGTCACTAGCAAGTAAAAAGTTACTTTTTAACAGATATACAATGGACACTTAGTAACATGGGAAACACACATAAACAAAAATTATATCAGAGAATGAAATAGAGCATATGAATCTTCAAAACAAATTCAAGGTATTATGAGATATGGTCGTTTACAGAGTACTCTACATGAACTAGTCACAGGTAGAAAAATACTCATTTTCCTTTAAAAAATTCTGGTGGTAAGCAAATCAAACAAAAGGGCTAAAGTCTTTTAGAACACTGATTTCTGCTAAAACTTTAAAAACTAACAAAAAATATGTTAAGCAGAAACATTATTATTTCCTTGTATCTACATGTGATGCCAATCTCTAAGCGTGGCATATAATGATTTTAGCAGACATGTATTTCATGAATAGTTATTAAGCTTCTATGTTAATTTGAGATTTGAGTAAGCAAGTACCTCATATTAGGTAATGTTCACAAACTATGGACCAACATAACAACTGGTTAGGTATTAATGGGATTTCTGTATTAAACATTCCCTCTTCATTATTATGAGGCAAAACAAGCCCACCTTTTTGAGCTTTCCATTAAATTAGGAACGCTGCTTTTTCCTTTAAGTAAAATCCCTAAAAAAATGACCTTAAAAAGAAAATTGACCATAACATCTGGGTGTTTTTGCACATAGATGCAAAAAATTAATGAGCTGTGACATCTTAGTTTTGCTCAGAATTTTCTTCTTGCTTCCCTCCAATATCTCACACCAATGTAGTGAAGGAGGAATGTAGAAAAAATCACTTCTGACTGAGGATCCTATTAATGGTCTGGGGCAAAGTGCTATGGATATGTTAAATGTTGCAAAATATTGGACACTGATCAGATTTGTAACAGAAACACTGTTAGGAACTAGCAGCACTTACATAGTCCATCTGGGCATCAGACACTCACGGAAAACTTAAACCAGCCTTTTCAACTAAAAACAGAGTTCAAAATTCAAGAAAAACACAAGTTCTGCAAACAATAACTTTACAGCAAAAATTCATAAGATCAGAAGTATTTCAGTCAAGACCTATTATATTAAGCTTCACCCATTCTTCAAGTTTATTGAGAGTTACCCTAATCTGCACCCTGTATTTTACCAGATAGAAGTCTGAGAAAAAATATAAATCAACTCAGAAGTCCACACATTTAGTAGCTAAAGGAATCCATTCCCAAGGGTACCATCACAAACACAGCCTTTGTGCAACCAAAGGTCAGGCTGACAGTTGGTAGGAAAAGTATTGCATGGCTGGAGATTCATGGCAGGAGTGTCTTCAGGGCTGGAAAACAGAAGGCTACAGCATTTATTCATTTATCCCCCTATTTATTGTTCAGTCTTCAGACAAAAATATCCTCAGGCTTTGCCTTACTTTTCAAGATTTACCACAGTCTTTCATGGACCACAGGAGGACTGTTTGTCATTCTGAAGGATCAGAAAATGCCAAGGTTGGTCAGGTTCCTAAATTTGTCCTTCCACAGTACAAATTCTGTGTGCACAAAGGAAGACCTTTGCATTCTAGATTTCAAGATTCTGTTATGATAAGAGATGATCAAATAACTTTTTGTTATTCTTAAGAGAAGTCTTTAGATGGAATTTTGCAAGGTGGTTGTTGGGTTTTTTTGTTTGTTTTTTTAACACATTTTGCTGGTTTAAGGGGTATACAGTCCCTGATTCAGTAAAATAACATAATCTTCTATTTCTTATTGGATTACACTTAGCATTAAAGATGAAGAGATATTTTAAGTAAAAAAAATAACTGACTTTGAGCAGAAAATGAAATAAAGTTTAAGAAAATTTTCAAGATAATGTTTGACTTCAAAAAGCTCACAAACTATGATACCCAGCAGCATACCTCATCCTGGAACTTTCCCGTTTAAATACTGAGCATGATGTCACTTTGTTGGGGAATGGCTTAAGGAGCAGGAACACTAGCTCCCTGGATGACTTAATCACTGGCGTTTAGCATGGCTAAGCCTCAGCTAGCACGTGGGAGCTATGCAGAAAGTATTGGCAAAGTCGCAGTAACCAATCAGAGTGTGACATGTATGCATAGCCTTCTGATGTAACCAATCAGAGTGTGACATGTATGCATAGCCTTCTGATGTAACCAATCAGGGTGTGACATGTGTGCATAGTCATTATAGGAAAGTATAAAAGAAGTTGAATACTGCAAATAAAGTTGAAGCTTGTTTACCATCCATATTGGATTGATCTCTTGCTTCCTCTGCTCATCAAAAGTCACTTACTATGGAATACTGTCATGTGGTATGGAATGCCGTCATGTGGCCACTGACCACAGCGGCTGCTCCAGCCACCCCTCTCTCAGTTCCCTGAGAACAATTAAATCTATCTTAACCAAACCCAGGACACTCTGTCAGACAGCCTTCTGCTGCATAGCAGAGATAGGCACAACAGCCCTTTTGAATGACAGAGAATTAATAAACTTGCAGAAGTAAAAGTTGAATAGTGATGGAAGATACTTCCTTTTTCAGGAAGTAGCACCATGTATTCATACTTATCAATGAGCAGTCTCTGTTTATATAGTTATCTGGACTTGGCCTGTGATTTTTTAGAAACTTACATTGATTTCTTGACCATCACCTCCAGTATTTAGCAAAAAAATCTAACTTCTGAGCTACATTATTTGAAAATTTTAAATAGTTTTCCAAAGCCTTCATTACTCTACATAGTACCCAAAGTCATGTAATTCTCCTTTGTTGGATCATCTTTGTTTGGGCAACTCTTATTGTTCAGAAAACTGAAGATACAATCATCTCCAGGACCTGTTTCTACTCTCCATTATACCAGTTGGCACCACTCTGATTCTTTAGTGCTCAAAAATGTAAGCCTTAGCAAATCTAGGTAGTCTTAATGAAAATAGTTGGAATAAAACAAATAACTTGTATTAAAGTAAATATTCATCATTAAGAACATTTATATAGAAACAAGTCTAAAGGGTAATAGAAAAAAAAAATCATATACTCAGTTTATATCCTTTGGTACTTTAAGAAGCTTTGTGTTCTGCCAAACCAAAAGATATAAATCTTAATTTGCATTCCCATGAAAACACAAGTCATTTAAACCTCCTCCTTCTCAATGGCAATTTTCTATTGTAATGGGTCCAAGATTATTTTTTCCATTTTGTTCTTATAAAATATTTCAAGAGGTTTACCTTCACTATTCTGTCCATGCACCTAAAACAGTGATAGTATGCAATTAGTATGAGAGTTTCTGATCAGTCTAACCTCTTTCTAAACTAGAACCACTGACTATAATATTTAGTTTCAGGAAAAAAAAAAAAAAATTACAAAATACTAAACACAAAAACACTACCACTAAAGAAATTCCTGCTTCTTTTCCAAATGCGTCAATAACCTTAAGTATCATGGTTTTCTTGGCTATTTTGAGAAACTGTACCTTACTTGCTTCCTCTAAGTGTCATATTTGTCCTCTGACTATATTTAATGAGTTAATTTGGTGAGCAACAGGGTATATATGTCTATCCTACTGAGACACACATATGAAAATTAGTATATTTTTTAAATTCATGCTATCCCTAACAACATACAATCTATTGAAGGTGATGTAGTATCTGTGTTAACTTTCTATCCACAACCTGTTAGTATTGTAGTTAAATACATTGGTTCAGTTTGTTTACTTTCAACAGGATTAATAAATTCTAATAACCTCTCTGAAATCCTAGTGTAGTCTAAGTAGTTGTACTATAAGATAGTTAGGAAGAGCAGTATCACGCAGTGTAGACAAGATTGACATGCTCCTTAATTTGTGGCATATCTAAGACTTGAACTCTGGTTTGGGTTTTTGGTTTTGTTTTGTTTTGTTTTGGATTTTTTTTAAGGAGAAGCTACAGAAATTGCTATAGCAATAGGCTTCTGTATCATACTGTGCTAGTTTCAGTTTCTCTCTTTCTCAAGGGTACACCTGAAATGTTATTACGGTTCTTACCCTTCCTATGTTTTTGTGTGTTACAGCTGACATGCCTACATCAATATATTCTATATGAATTTTGTTAAGAAAATCCACATTATGTACCATAGGATGGGAAATCCCTGTTGTTATGCAATTATGGCGAATCTGGAAGAAACTGGGGGCAGCAGAGGTTTGAAATTATCATTATGCTGAAAGACATTGATCAGTATGTCACGATAGCTTCTTGTTTAGGAAGAGTTAGAAAACATGGGTTTTGCAAACCTCTACATTTTTTTAACTTGTGCATAACAGTCTTCTGTAGTTTGCAAACTGCACACTGTAAAATATTAGAACGTAATAACTAATGTTTGCTAAACACAAAGAATTTACCAGGACGCAACTGATTATTTAACAAGATTTCTATAGGAAGAAGAAGGAGGAGGTTTGATATGATGTGGTCATTCAGGGGCATTAAGCAGTTTGGTGTCAGCGCTGTTGGTACTTAAGGAAAGGAGCAGTGGGTGAACAATTGCATCAGAAATTACATTCTTTTATTCTGCATCTAGTGCAGAATTTCAAAGTTTAAGGGCTTTCCAAACATGATTGACTATTAACTGAATTCAGAGTCTTTATTAGTCTTGGTTTATGTATACTTGACATTTGTCATGTAAACTCTCAATTCACGTTCTTTACTCTAATTCTCTATAATGTCAGAGAAAATAAGTAGTCTGTTGTTTTCACCTCTGAAATTCTTCTGAGCTACTTTCTTAAAGTTCACTAATAAACTGGGGCTGGCTATACCCAAAGATGTTCTCTCTGTTCTCCTCTCTCATTTATCACTGAAATGTTTTCAAACACTGAAAAAAAAAGTTAGGTATGGCTTATATATTGCTTCCTTGGACTTTCATGATTTTGTGCTCTGGTAATTTTCATTTTGCCTCAGTCTTGCTTCAGTAGCTCTTACCATATTCTTCCATCAAGACCCCAAAATTTGATTTACATTTTCTTATCTCCATCCCACTCATGCAGAGCTTTTTGTGCTGCCATGCCTTAGACGCCTTAAGTCAGATTCCAGTGTAACCTTCACCCTTGGTATATCCAGTTTCTTTCCCTGTTAAATTTGCAGTTGTTTCTGGCTTCCCTTAGGTATTTTAACAGTAAGTTTTAATAAAATATTGTATTTGCTACACCATTAGTTCTCCGCTTTTACAGGTAATTAAACTGTGAAACGGACATTTTTGCAAATCATGCAAGGTAGTCCTAGATGTTGATGTTATTCCTCAATGTGTTCAGCATCCATCATTTTTTATGTATTCCTATTGATAATATTTTGGGATCTTATCTAGGCTTTTCAGCAGATTACTTTATTCAGGCTGTTTATTGAACACTTCATTTGCTATGAACTACTGTGTGTATATACTTCATGAACCTTTGGTATCTCCAAGGTATCCCGAAAACACTGTGCTGCACTTGGTTGCATTTGTTCCCTTAGTCACTTCCTGAATTCACTACCTATTCTGCTGAACATGCGTATGTATAACATTCACATATATATAGCATACCCTTGTAAGCAGAACAAGTTTTATCTTGTTCATATTCACCCACAGAATAGTTTCTCTTTTTCATTTACCATATATTGCTGCCTTCCCATTAGGTACTACATCTTTTCCCTTTCAGAAATAAACAAGATATATATCAGCTACAATTTAAAAAAAGGATCTGACTGGAAAACTGAGAATAGGTGTAACATGGAACCTTTTCATGCTGTAAACTTCACTTTTCCTGACATCTTCCCTACTTATCTTTTAGTCAGGTTGCATGTCATACCTAATTTCAAACTGAAAATAAAATAAATAAATAAATAAATAAACCCCCAAGATCACACTTTAAAAACACTATTATCAACTCCCATCATACTATATGCATAAAGAGGACATTTTTCCTGTCACTGTGGTTCTAACCATACCACCATTGAAGTAAATTGGATTATTGTTGTTGATTCACCTGGAATAGGCTCCGAGTTGCTTAAAGGCAATGGTTGAGATAAAAGAGCTGTGCAGTCTGTCAGATGAATTCTCTTTAAAGAAGATAAACAGCAATATACATTTTATTCATAGCTATTATTAGAAGCTGATGTTAAGGTGATAATGTAATTAGTAGTGTTGGGAAATGTGAAATTTCTCATGCTGTATATTGATGTTTCTTCTCTGGAAATCCTTGATGCTTACTGTTTCTGGCAGATAAGGTAACAATGTATATTTCATCTGACAGAACCAGCAACTCCACATAAGCAGCTCTGGAAAACAACCAAACTGTGAATAAGGGGCAGCCAAATGTTTTCAACGGTGCTCATAAAGCAAATCCATTCTGTCAAGGAGCTGTAAGACTCAGTGTGAAGGCAGTCTATGCTCACTTGAGACAAACCCAAAGTATGGATATAGGGAAATAGATAATATGCTGAAAGAGTTCACACTTGTTTCCAAAGACTACTGAGCTTCAGACTTCTCTGTGGAAAACACAGAAATTATTTAATGCTACTGCTGCTAAATAAATGTACAAGATGCAAATTACAAATTACAAATTGTATGTTACTGGAATAATGAGGAGTTTACATACATTCCCTTATAGTACACATAAAATTACTGAAGACAAATCCATTCAACCCTTAAGAGCAGTCTATATGCAATGGAATTTTAGATTTTGCAGGAACTCCAACAGCTTTTTACTGTGAATCCAGTTAAGCTCTTTCTTCAAGAACCCAGTACCACTCACTAGTGTTCCAAGAGAGCATAGTCACAGAAAGGACAATGTTATTCATACATAACTTACTTAACCCAGAGAGTCGGGGGGGGACACAACAAAAATCTGAAGGAGGTGTAACAATGGGCATTGTTGTCTTGAAAGTATTCAAGCAAGGCTCTGACACCTAAATAGGGGCAAAGGGACTCTCTGAAAAAGATAATTTCACTTCACAGCATTCAGATAGCTACAGGAAACTAAAAATGCTAATAGATTAGTTACAGTGAGAAAATTAGTTATGAAATTGTATCTAGTAAGGTTAAAGATTCTAACACTCCAACAGAAATATGAGGCTATTATAAAATACATGTTTAATAGAGACTACATACATAGGCAGAATCCTTTGATTAATTTATTACTTATATTGAATTAATGACTCAGAGACACAGCTATGGAACTTTGACAAAACCCTTTATAAGAAGTCAGACAGTAACAAGAACTGAAGATCCAAAACCACATAAGAGATTACAGCACAAGATAAACTGAGGAAAAGCATTACATCTCTGTCAAGCTACAAAAGGAAGAATAAATTAGTCCATGTCTAGAAAGCAGGCAATTTATAGCTACACTCAGGAGACTGACCATCAGGAAACTGGAAACTAACAACACAAGTAGAAGAATGAGGAACTGACTCCGTAAAGCAAGTATCTGTTGAAGGAGTTTGACAGGACTCTGGTAGGTATTCCTTCCTTCTCCTGCAGACACCATGCAAAACCTCACCAGGAAAAGACTGTCCACAGTTAGCTAAATCCTTCCTCTACCTATACATATTTAGCCAGATATTTACAATTCAGTTATGCTGAAGTGGTACACACAGTGGAGTCAAAGAAATGCAAATAAGAAGTTGAACACTTTACATGGAAGAATTGCTCCAGACTAGGTAAACAAAGAACAGAACTATCTGTGGAGAAACAAAGTTTTAGTGGTTTGTAATTTTCTATATTCATTAATTATATTTTTTTTCATTGCTCAGTACAACCTTGTCTGTTGCTTTTTCCTCTCCTAATGCAGAATGTTGTACTGGACAGGTCAGATCTTGTTTTTATAGATGTGGTAATCTCAGGCAGATGCAGGAATAATTAGGCTTAATATATGTGTACTTTTACACAAGAACAATTGCATTTTCTGATTTGCTTCTCCAATAGGAAATGTAAAGGACCTATTTTTGTGCTGATTAGTTAGAAATAAAACAGCAGGTATTATAAATTCTGGTATAGGTGAATAATCCAAGTTGTTTGAAGTATCATTAATTTATAAAGCCCTTATTACAGAGATAATTATTAGCAATGATTTTTTTAAAGGAGAAACTCAAGGGATATTTTGCTTTTCCTTTCTTGTTTTCAGATAGAAATATATATATGCCACTATATTGCTTAGTCAGCATCCTCTAAGTGGAGTAATTTCTAAAACCAATACCAGAACAAATCTTATTTTTAATTCACACACTTTCTTAGGGGGTCAAACAGTATAGAGTCTATGCTTTGTTTTAAGGAGTGGTTTTACAAGTTTGTGTTTTATTATAAAATCACAGCTTGCTGTTAATATCTTTAGTTTGAATACTGGACATTGTTATGCTCAGGACACCTTTAAAAGCTATGAACTAGTATCCTTATATAAGAGAATCAAGAAGACTTCCTAACAATATTAGAGGAAATATTATCTTATCAGCTTGTCGTACACCTAGACAAACCTTATGGATGCAAAACCAAACCCTTTCTCAATTACTGAATGCCTTACTTAGTTCAATAGACCTTTTTTTTTTTAATCTTTTCATTTGTATTGAGTCTGGATGAGATGGAGTTAATTATCCCCATAGCAGCCCTCATAGTGCTGTGTTTTTATTGGTAGCTAGAAATCTGTTCATACTTTTTGTTACTGCTGATCAGTGCTCACACAGCATCAAGACTGTCTCTCCAACATGTTGGAGGTTTCATGTAAACATAAGGAAAAACTTTTTCACTGTGAGAGTGACAGGCCACTGGAACAGGCTGCCCAGAGAGGTTGTGGAGTCTCCTTCTCTGGAGACATTCAAAATCCACCTGGGTGTGTTCCTGTGTGACCTACTGTAGGTGATCCTGCTCTGGCAGGTGGGTTGGATGAGATGATCTTTCGAGGTCTCTTTCAATCCGTAACATTCTGTGATTCTGTAGCATTCCACCCACCAGTAGGATGGGGCTGGGCAAGATCTGGGCAGGGGACATAGCCAGGACAGCTGACCCAAACATTGCTTTTGCTTCTATTAAACTGCCTTTATCTTGATCCATGAGGGTTTGGGGTTTTTTGGGTTTTGTTGTTGTTGGGCTTTTTTTTTTGTTTACGTGTTTGTTTTTCCCTATCATATTTTCTCCTCTCCCTATCCTGCACAAAAGTGGAGTGATAGAGCAGCTTGGTGGGCACCTGGCATTCAGCCAACGCCAACCCACCACATAATTATTTATAAAGTTCTGGTATCTGGGCTGGGACGCCGTAAGGGCAAAGATGCCAAGCTGTGTGGGCCTAGAAGTCAGGTTCTTTTGCAACTAATGTTACGTTTCAATGTCTGCACAGCAGAAAATAATGATACAAAAAGTTTAACATACAGAGTAAGGAATGTTTATCGTTCTAAAAAATAGTATGCTTGGGTCAGACATTCAGAATACGTTAGGTTAATACACCTTCATGAGGATATTAGACACCCTTATTACTAGCTAATCTTTGCTATGGAAACATAAAGTGAAAGTATAATCATAAAGTTTGACTTTTTCTGAAAATTTCCTTTGCTTGTGCCCTTTTTTTACACTCTGTTTTCCCATGCCTTTTATACTGATGCCAAAAGGTTATGGATTTGGTTCACATTATCATGAATTCTTTATTAAATTAAATTTCTATGGTTTTATTACCAATATGAATGTAATCCACTATGTCCCATTTTATTATAGAATTATTCCACTTTTTGCCATTTCCACATTGTCCCAAGGTATCACAGTGTCAGATAAAGCACCTAAGCAGAGGTATCTGTCAGTGTCCTTCCTTTCCAGCCGTGACTACAATTAACAGCAGCACTGAGAGAGGGAGGGAGACATTACTTCCTGTACCCAAGAGGATACTCTTCACAGCACATCAACACACTGTCTTATGAACCATATGCCTCACTACTCTGTGACAACTGGTATTCTCAAACCCTGACAGATGCTTGCTAAGATATCTTGAGAATTGAAATTGCATCTTTTTATTGGAAATACTGAAAATGATGCAGATTGCTCATTCCTTCTCAGTAGACAAAGTCAAAAAGAAGTTCCTGTGTAGCCTCTTTTTCCATGGTTCTGCTAAAAAGCCTGAATTGAACTTAATAGAGAGGAACTTAATAACCTAGGTATGCTGTCATGATGATTTAGCTGTCTGATACATGATTGAAGTGCTATAAGCATATGCCACTCTAGGCTATTGCAGAGCAATTCTTAATCAGGTTAAAAATACCTTAAAGGCATGTCTCACAGCTTTAGTAGCACTTCCAAAGTCCATGCAACTGCATTTTCTTTGTTGTTCTCAGGCACACGGAAACAGTACAAGATGGGAGGTAACATAAAGCTCCCACAGCACTCTCATAGCAGGAAGACAGCTATTTGAAATCACCCCTTCTGACAAAGAAGTGTCTGAAACACAAATAGTAGTCTCCAAAATCATAAATGTGTGTTAATGGGAGTAATTATTTGAGAAGGGAACAAGTATTTAAAAAGGATCATGACTGATCAGTCAAAGCTGATGTTTATATACTTAAAAATGCTTGATGTATTCATCTTTCTTATACCATCTGTCCAGCTGATTTTAGTATCTACAATATCCCATTGACAGAATTCTGCTGTTTAAACATCCCATATTAAGAAAAGCAGACTCTATCTTGTTTTGAATCTATTTCCTGTTATCTTATTTGGAAACAGTCTGCTTATTGGATCAGAAGACATATTGTATAGTCTTACTAAACAATTGTTTTACTTTATGCAGATCCTTTAAAATCAGTGTGTGATAAGAAGTATGACTTCCAAAGTCCTGTTTACAGTGAAGTACTTTGTCTCAAGGACATAGAAGATTTTTTTACCATGGAGGATAGAGTTAATTTGGTCAAGAAACTGCTTAACTTCAAAATTTCAAAGTTGACATCACCCTGGACATTGCACAACATAATATACTACTTTTTGGGTTTTCCCATGATAGAAATATCTGCATTTTCACTTATAAGTAATAGTTGGAGAAATCAATATCGAACATTTTTAAACAAGAAATAACACACTAGGAAACATATTTAATTTATAATAAATAAACTTTTTTATATTAAATGATGGTGAATTCTAGCAGACAGGCTTTAAAAGCAAATAAAATTTGGAGACATTGACAATAGTTTTAGTCTAGTTAATAACTTTTCCTTCCTTTCAAAATCAAACCAAATCAAACCAAACCAAACCAAATGTAAGTTCAAATATTTGGATAGAAAGATTAAATGGCAGTTACAACCCTAAAAGCAACAGATTTGGTTATCCCAAGATATAACTTAGAACTATGTGCTTTCTATTAGACAGCTCAATATTTTGCAGGGACAAAGGATATAAGTGAAAACCTAATTCAACAGTGGGCACAAGGTGAGTTCCTCAGCAGCTGACTTACTGATTTTTACTGCCTGTTACTCTAAAATATGTTCAGAAGCACGGTTAGTTATTGTAACCTTGTATTTGTGTTCTACCTGATTGGAGCATGAACATCACTTGAGTTTCCTCCCAGACATTTAATGTCCTAAAGTAACAGTTTTCAGAGCATGATTCCTGGATACTGGAAGTTTATTGGGGGTGACAAGGGCCTCTGTCTTGTCCACAGAATTCTTGTTTTGACACAGGAGGAAATATTTTTAGGAGCGGAGAAAATGAGCAGCCTCAGGAGCCACTCTTTTTTTCTGGAGAAGAGTGATTGATGACATTAGATGAGTTTGCAGAAGAGCAGCAGGAATTAAGATTGCTCAGACATTTCAGTCATCTGTTTGAAAGCAGTGTCTCCTCCACACAGAGTTACTTAGTAACACATTTTTTGGTACAATAACAAAAAGTCTCTGGAGAATTAGTGATACAAAAGGACAAAAAGCAACTTTCATAGAACAGAGTTTTTGGCTGCTAATACTGCTTTAATTCCCCTTGGAAACAAGCTAGAAGACCAGGATGGCTGTATTATTTAAAAAACTAATATCCTCATGCTTGATACACTGCAAGGCTTTCATTCTCTGTCTTTCAGCATAATATAAAACCCTGTATTACTATGTAGTAAAACTTCATTTTGTCATGACAGCACTGTTTACCTCTCCTCCTTGCTTTTTTCCAGACACCCTATCTTTAACTGGACTGAAAAATTTCTGAACCTCTGAGGCAGCAGTATTTCATCTGTATTACCTTTTTGATCTCTCTCTTGCTGCTTTAAATAAGCGTGATGCAGTGAGAGATAAGATGCAATAAGAGAAACCAATGAACTGTTTCAGAGCCTACAGATGATTTCTCCATATCACTTCCTTTCACTGTTTCTGTGCCTTTTGTATTAAATTTTCAAAGTTAGCATAAGACTTTGTAAGTGCAGTTTCACTATCACAATTACAAATAAATACAATATTTAAGGAGTATGAATTTTTTTTAAAAAGCCTCAAGGAGTTAGACATCCAATTTGCACACTAAAATTCCACAAAAAAAATGAGCACTTTACTCTTTTCAGTACACCTTGAAAATCATAAAACTACTATCATATTTAGGCATTGTATAATGGACTTTTTAGAGGAAAACTCATCATTTCACTCTTTCCAAAGAATTCAAACTTTGAGATAAGAAGGTCTTTAGAAGTCAGATGTGTGGATATGTCAAAATACTCAACACAAATTTCTGTGTTTTAGTTTTTGACTGATTCATTTGGCCTGTTTAGTTCTGCATACCTAAGCTCTCATCAGTAAGGCCAGTCTATGCTTAATGGAAATTCACTGTGCTTATTAAAAATGAAGTTGTATTAGCAAGTCTTTTTTGACTGAAAAATTAACATGTGAGGCAATGACAGCTTTATGGCAGATGGAGCTCAATGAACCACAGAAGAGAAAGGTATACCTGCAAATTCAAAAACAGATGACTATGTGAGGTGACATCATACTGAACAATAAATACTGCATGATGCCCTCCTTAAATTAGATGATAGGAAAGTAAAAGCATATAAAAGAGAACTGCAGAGTATTTTGTGCTTTTAATTAATATGATGATGTGATGATTGGTGTGCAGAAAAAATGAAGGTCCTAAATTGCTTGAAAGATTGATGTTTAAGTTGGGCTGGAACAAATGTACCAGACTTCTATGCAGATTGCCCATGTTCATGTACATAGCAGGAAGTCGGGTGAATTCAGCCCCTTAGAAGGCTACTGTAGGCTACTACCAGGTAACTACTGAGAAAATGAATAGATGGACTAAAAATATGAAAAACCCAACAAAACCCCAAACTGGGAAACTCTGTAGTAAAACTTGGTAAGTTGTTAAGACAAAACATACTGGATTGGACAGTATAAAATCCCTATTTAGTATCAGCTAAAACAATTTATAGAAATAATGACATTTAGTTTTATGAATCCAAATAATTTATTTTAAATTATTTCTAAAACAAGATCTCTTTCTGTATTATAGTCCTAAACACTTTTTTATAGTGTGAGCAAATGAAAATGGTAAATTCTAACGAGGTTGAAAAAACATCAGAATCTTCTTTGCTGCTTGAAAGCAGTAGTAGATAGTAGTAGATTTAACACGCTAAGCTCCATTCCAAGTACTGCTCTTGATAATTTAAAATTAACACCTGTTGATTTTGACAAAAATTGTACATACAAAATAAAAATCCACTCTCAGTTAGCTGTGCCCTTCAGGGCTGTATTTAATTGCCTTTAGGACAGAGAGCAGGGTTATCTCTCTCATCTCATATACCAGCTGTAGTACTGCTTCCAGCAATGAAATATTTCAACCTTCAGGAGAGGAATCCTTCTAGTAAAAGAGAGCGGTTAAATGCTCTTAGTAATATTGTGAGCAGGATTGTCACTGAGTGCCCCATATGACATTGGGATTCTGGCACTGAAAAATAATTTACCATGAAATAAATTACTTTTACTCCTACCCAGGATATCAGAAAGATCTGTAGCAGTTGCCCTTGAGCAAAAGGGCAAAAAAGAAAAAGGGCATTTGATCTTAATAATGCCTTGCTAATTCTCATTAACGAGTGGGATATCCTTTGTGAATTGCAACAGGAATAATGAAATGAAAGAAAAATGTATTGATAAAAAGCAATTAGACTAAATCCCAAAGAAGACCAACTCATGAGAATATGGAGGTTGGTTTAAGCTTGGCTTGTTAGAGCAATCATATACACACTTCAAATCACTACTTTTTTTTTTTTTCCCCAGGTTCTAGATTTACAGATGGCCATGGGAGAGATAATGAGGTCATACCCTATTCTATTTTAAATTCTAATTTGAAATTTACATAGCTGTAGCAGCGTTTCAAATGCTTTGAGAAACTACTATGGCTTTTTTTTTTAATTTTTTTTTTTTTAGGAGTTAATACTGGCAGAATGAAAGAATTCTCAGTCAACTAGTTGGAATTACTTCTGAAGAAATTAAATAGTGGGCAAATTAAACAAGTAATTTTTAGCCACAGTCCAAGCTACTGGGTTTTGTGCCCACAGTTGCAGATGCACCCACATCTGCAAATGTTTACAGTAATATTTTATACTTACAGTTCAAATTTCTGTACAAGTTCTTTAAATATTTTATGAACCTGCTAGTTTTACATTCCCTAATAATCAGGCATAAATATTAAACTACATAAAACACCACCCAAATATCAGAACATTAAAAAAGAAAAAAAAAGTTGTCTGATAACAAGTGAGAGATGGTCAGCTCTACAAGAATCAGGAACAGTGAGAACTGTGGTGCAAATAGCTTTGCCAAACTGATTTGAAATAACTTGAAGTACTACTCTTTTTATATTCTGGAACTGAATCAGGCCATTGCTGTTGTCAGCTGAGCTCCACACAGCCCCTTGCTTGCTCCCGTCCAGTAGGATGGGGAAGAGAATTGCAAGGCCATAAGGGAGAAAATTTATGGGTTGAGATAAAGACAGATTAATAGGTAAAGCTAAAGCTAAAGCTACATGTGTAAGCAAAACGAAATAATGAATTAATTCACTACTTCCCATTCATAGGTGGGTGTTTAGCCATTTCCAGGAATGCAGAACTCCATCACACATAATGACTACTCAGGAAGTCAAATCCATAACCCTAAATGCTCCCCCACTTAATCCTTCTTTCCCAAGTTTCTATTGCTGTCTATGGCTTCTGTTGCGTCCTATGGTACGGGATATCCCTTTGGTCGATATGGATCAGCTCTTCTGGCTGCGTTCCCTCTTGGACACTTGGCCACCCCCAGTCTACTTGCCTAGGGGAGAAGAATGAGAAACAGAGAAGACTTTGATGCTATAAAGTATAGTACAACAAAATATAAGAAATAGTAATATAAAAATAATAAAAGATATGAAAAATATTTATATGGATGAAACTATGCTACTCAAAACCCCTTCTATATTCTTAACCTTACCCTTTTCATATTCTTGCTTTTAGTTTTAATCTTTTCTCTTGCTATTACAAGTCTAATATAAAATCAATAATGTCCTAGCCATTCTAAAAATAAACCCTTGCAAATGTTTAATTTAATATTGCTGAAAAATTATATTCATTTTTTAAAAGTTCTCATTTAAAACTAAAGTAACGATATTTTGGAACTGGTCTAAATTAGGAAATAATTTGCATTACACTTTTGCCTGATGAAGCAAATGAAGTGTTTTTTGAGCAGCCACAAATTTCAGTTATTCACTTAGGTACATCTCAGTCAAAGGGTTTTCTCAAAATAGTGGATGTCACTATGTGATATTGTACTCTTAGCAAATATCCATGTGTGCCATATTATCTTGCCCTCCTTGGGAATTTATGCAATTGTGCTGAAACTTAATGAAAGAAGGGTAAGATCATGCATTTTACATCAGTAAGGACAGACAGAAGATGTACACAGATGACTTAGTTGGCAGGAACTTATTTATAAAGAAATGCTAACATAATGTCTTCAAGTCATTCCAGTCTAGCAACTGAATTCTGAAAGATCATGCTGATGACTGCCTGGTCACAATCTCTAATGTAGAAAAAAAAGGAATCACAAGATTAGTTCCATATCATACTTGGATGAACAACTAGTGTCTTTAATGGTTATGAAGGACTAAATTTATTAAAATGTTAAAAGTTGTATTTGTAAAGTGCTGTGAATCTCTTTCAAGGAAGCTCTGAAACTATTGTAAATGGCAAAGAAGGTAGAAAATAAATGCTTAATGGTTTTAGGTTTTGCAAATGAACAAATTGCATTTCATTTGATTTTAAAGGTAGCTAGTTTAGGAGCTCTTCAGTGTTAGAATTCAGTGGTACCTCCTAGGTATAAATTATTTGAAAACTTAATTGAATTTTTGTATTTACACCATTTTTCCTGTATTTATAACACAAATATTTAGATAAGAGATTTCAAGTCACGTTTATCTATCTAAGTAAATAAAGCCTGTGTATTTTCTTTAGATTATCTTAATAATGAATTGTGCCTATGGAGAAAAAAGAAGCTTCAGAAAAATAGTTGATGAAAGGCTACAGATTTCAAATCTTAGAATAATTTAATGGCAGCTATATTATAGAGAACAATATTAATCAGCTCAGGGTAGATTTATGTGCTATTTATTTGTAACTCGGAACACATCCATAACACCCTGGCTGGTATTTTAAAAAGAGATTTCAAGATTTAATCACATTTCAAATTTGATAATACTGCCATTTAGCTTATCATGATGTTAGGTTAAAATCCTCTCACTGCTTGCTTTGTAGAAACATAGAAATCCCTCTCTCCCAAAACAAAACAAAATGTAAGAAAAAAATGTACTGGTGTGTTTATTGTTAGTAGATTATTCCAAAAAGGTCTGGTTAGAAGCACTGTTCCAGCTACTGATGCATCAGAATATAAAGGTGTTTGTTCACCTGCTCTTTGGAAGAGCAGGACAATTTTTTTACAAAGGAGAAAGAGTCAATAATTTAAGAGGAAGAGACAAAAGTGAGGTGTACAGAGCAGGATTACATGTGAGTACAAAGAGTATTGATGCTGGTAGAGGATGAGATGGTAACTAGCACATCATGCAAACTCTATCATAAGTCTACCAATCTCTTCCTCACTCAACTAGTTCCTGTACTGAGGGCACCTAACTGAAACTCTCTGATCATTTATAGCGAAAACAAAGTCCAAGCAAGTGTCCCCAGTTCTTTATCTCATTTGTATCTGATATGGTAACCACAAGTCTAGTGCACTCTCAATTCACTACTGATTCTTCCTCAGTTCAGTGTAGTTTAACAATTTTACTATCATGTAATCTGCTTTTCAGAAGCTCACTCTAATACTTCTCAAGTTTCCCTTGAAACCACATTCCCCGAAAAATCAGTCCTGCAATACCAGGTTTGACTTTCAGTGCTATAATTCCGATCTCCTTGCCAAGTCGCTTCCTGCCCAGTTATATCCATTGACAGTCTGCCCAAAGTTTTTATGGCAGTCCTGACTCTAACTAAAACCATCCTAGCTCCCTGCTTAATTACTTGCTGCAGGAGCAGTGCCCCCTTGCTCACAAGGGCCTTTCTCCCTGCTGCAATGTTTCTAACCAAGGTCTCAATCATTTCTTACAATCTCAGCCAAACACATCCAGTTTCTAACAGCTCTGAATTATAGAATGTTTTTTATTTCAAAGCCAGAAATGTGGTCAGCACTGAGAGTCTGTCTTGAAGCCAACAGCACTTCAGCTTCCTGCTCTGCAGAGAAACGCCATTAAAAGTAGCAACGTTTAAGTGCTACATTTTCATTAATTGAAAGCAGCAGTGAGTAGCCACATGGATGTTTTTGATCACATAAACATAGAGTTTTGAAAGGTTTCTTGAGGTCTACATAACCATGGTTTTATTGGCTAAAGTATGGTTTTGCTCAAAATTCACAGTCAAAAAAGAGTTCTCCCATGTTTCATTTGATGTGAAATCATAAGTAAATTTGTATTGTAGCTTGTCCATGAGTCAGCTCAGACACCAAGAACAACTTATTAAGCATGGATTTTGGTTTTGCCATCCATTCTATTACACTCTATTAAATCTAGAATGTAAAGAGTAACTTTTACTGCAGTACTTCAAAAAACCTTCTAAAACAATCCATTTCATCATTTCCTTTCCTAAATTTCCCTACAGTTGAATCATATTCAGGCTTGAATATTAAAGTCTCCACATAAGTTGCTGCCTGAAGATATTTTCTGAGGGCTTGGAGTATCGGTTTGGGGGAATAGTGAAAAATTTTTAATGTATATAATTTCCAAGAGATTCTCCAAATATATTAGTTAAGTTGGCTAGATTCAGAGAAAGATGAAAGAGCTTATTTCAAACCTAGAAACATTGTCTAAAAGAAAGACTAAACCTTTATCATCATGTGACAATTCTCTTTTTCTCTTCATATTTCAACTGCTACATAATTTGACTATGAAGATGATCTGATTAGATGGTGTGTTGACAGAGAGAAAGTACATAACAACCGTCATGTAGCAGCCACTATGAGAAGACTCCTTGAAAGATACAGCCCAAACCAACATACCAGCCCTTTCCACACCTTTCTCAGTACATTGTAAATAATTATGACTATTAGATTTTGGGATTATTTGAATGATTAACTTCAGCTCTTAACTAGGAGATCAGCACAGCAATACTGATCTCTGTTGCAGTACATATAATTAATCCTATGAATACTTATAAAGTTAAGATTATATTGTTTTGCAAATCTGTAAAATAGATATTGTTGTCATTGTTGAACTGTGTTTAATTTCCAAGATCTACAACATATTAATACATGTATTTATTAAAAAATGTGTATAAGCAAGTAAAAATTGGCCTTCCTGTTAAGATGCCCAGTGGCTAGTTACAGCTGTCCTCCTGTGAACAGCCAAATGAAATATAATGCAAATGATGGAAACTTAAGTGAGCATGTTTTGTCAGATTAAAGGGTATGGGTATATTTTCCAGGTCCTAAGTATTATAATAATGATTTTACCAGTGGAAATGCAAGACATTAATAATAAAATCAGAATGAATAATCAGAATGCATATATTATACAATATTATCCAAAACCTGTACTTTGTTAATTTAAACTGTGAAATTATAGCAAAATCATTACCCCTTGTCCTATTGCTACAGGCCCTTGTAAAAAGTCTCTCTCCAGCCTTCCTGTAGGTCCCTTTCAGGCACTGGAAGGTTGCTATAAGGTTTCCCTGGAGCTTTCTCTTCTCCAGGTTAAACAACCAAAATTCTCACCTTTCCTCATAGGAGAGGTGTTCCATCCCTCAGACCATTTTTGTGGCCTTCCTCTGGGCCTGCTGCAGCAGAATCTTGTCTTAAGAGATCCATGTCTTTCTTATGGTCCCCCTTTCTTTAGAGCATTGTTAATCTACTTCAATTGGCACTGAGAACCTGTAAGCACCAAGAAGACTCAAGGAAGTTAACTGAAGCCTCAAGCTGAAGAGATCTCTTGTTCTTCACAAATATGCCCATGCATAATAGGGTCCTTCCTGTATATCATTATTCAAACTTAGGTTTTGATGAGCCCTTAGGATGGGTTAATATATACTATCAAATACCAATAATTGAAACTACACACATAGACTTCCAGTTTAATCTGAAGTTTTATGGTAGTAAGTGTTCAGATAATGTAAATATTTGCACATTTATGTTGCACAAATTTATAATATAGTCAGTAAAGTTTGTATGGATGCAGAAAGAATGAAATGAGTGTGTGTGATTGTCAGAAGGAGCATCAGAAAAAGGTTTAAAAATGTGACCTGCACTGAGGAGGAATGGCACTGTTCTCACAGGTAGCACCAGGGAAGGTGTTGCTTATATCAAGATGGAAAGGCCTGCACTCAAACAAAGTCACAGCTCAGATGACTTCTCAGTTGAAGACCACTACCTCCACACAAGGAAGATGGCAACTAGGTTGCTACATATGGTACACACCATTCTTTTTTACTGTTTGCTCAAAAGAACAGACTATGGAAACAAATTTTAACCATGCACTTACAAAAGAGGAAAACAAAATACAATAGGTATCACCTTAGCCAAAGATTTATTAAAGCAGAAATCAACAAGATTTTCAGGCATAAAATCTGGTAACTCCTAAAGGTTGCAAAAGAATTGTCCATAAACTTTTTTGTCATCTCCAGTCAAGAGGAACTGATGAGGGCTTGATGGCATACTTTTTGTACTGCACTAGTGATCCTAGCCAGAATATGGGAGAGAGTGTGAATGCATAAAATCCACTTCCTAAAGATGTTGTAAATAAATATCCTGGGTTGACTTTTACTTCACTAATTTTCCTATCATGCTATTTCACTGTAGTGTCATATTAATAGAGTAACTGTGTAATGTATTTAAAGACAGTACTTCTCCAAATTATTCTAGTGTATTTCTTATGCTTATTCCCACAATGAAAGAAAGAAGTTGTGGCAAGACTATGTAAAAAATTACCTTACTTAAAATAAATATTGCACAGGCAATTCAGCAGTTTTCTTGCCTTAGTTTCAACCATTGAATTATTTATGTTTATTGCAAATATTCTTTGGTCATCTGGAACTTTTAAAGTTCACAAATATATATTTCACATTTGGTTCATTTTCTTCAGGTAAAAATTTTCCACTTATTTCTGTATGTGCAACTATGTCTTCCAGAAATCCAGTTTCATCATTGTAGCTTTGATGTAACTGTACTCAGATCAGTACTCAAATGCACAAATGTTAGCAAGAAAACAACACAAAGATTGAAGTAGATTCTTACTTGTGTAATTCCCCTGAAAGACAGTAATCACACTTAATGTTCTCAATTGGATGTGACAGGAGCTCAATGAAAATAAAAATACTGCTGCTTCAGGAAGTTCTCAGGGTTTTGAGACACAGTAGTCACTGTAGTTCCTGAAGAAAGGCCAATACTAGTATTTAGATATCAGCATTTCAAAAGTACCCCTAGGCAAAGTGAAAGAGGTCAATAATTGTATTGCCTCTATCCTTTAATGAACATCTGAGAACTATTTTATGCTACAGAGGATGAATGCTTTTAAAAAGTTGATAAAGTTATATATGAAAAAGTGAATCTAACAATAAAATACTAAGTATTTATCAAATATAACACCACAAAAGGTGAAGTCAGAAAAACCCACAAGTCAGTTTTCTGTGTGAGCACGGTCACACACACTGCTTGCTATACAGAAAAATGGTCAGTGTAAGAGCCAGGCCAAGATTCACTGCTGCTTGGGTGCACTTCCTGATCTTAATTTTTTTTCTGTTTTGAATATAGATCAAAAATAAAAATGCCCCAGCTTTTCAGTCTTCAAAATCTGAAAACTTCCAAAAAAACCAAAACCAATTTGAACATGGTAAGTCTGTGTGCAAAATAGCTGTTCACATTACCTAGGCAGTATTCAAAAATTATTAACACTACAAGTATATTGAGACTAGCCTGTGAATGAGTTCCTAGCTAGGGACTCATGTTCTGGTGCTTGAATTGTTGAATGCTTATTCTTTCAGGCTATAAATCATGGAATGACAGACTAGATTTTTAATAAATCTGTTCTATTTAGTACCCAGAAACTGTTTTTCTGCTTAAAAAACCCCAGGCTTCTACAGCTCAACAGATCATCCCCTTCACCAAGGAAAGAACCAGAGTTCAGAAAGGTGGAATGGGAAGAGCTAGAGAACTGGTCCTAAAAAGCAGCTCAAATGATGTATGTATGGAGAAATGTAAGTTTCCACACTTAGTCAAGAGTCTTAAGCTCCAGACTCATTCAGGACAAAAATGAAGGTAAAAAAGTGCTTAGGTACAAATATCCTTCCCTCACTTTGGGTCTGATGAAGTCTCACCTGGAAAAATGCTTTATACTTTGGAAATATATGGAAAATTACAATAGAAAAAGAGGAGTGAATTATCACCAGGCTCCATTGTGGAAAAGGTAAATAGTAACCATTCTGTAAGAGTTTTTTTAAAAAAATTAAAAACACAACCAGATAACAGGATAGATTTTTGGTGAAGCTGGAGAACTTCAGTTGCAGTATAGCTGGTTTAATTACTTAAAAGAATACAGTTCCTGCTTTGGGAATAATTTAGAGTGATAAAAAAATCCCTATCCCTGCATTTTTGTTGCCTTGCTTATTAAAAAAATAAAAATAAAATCAGTTTTATTAGCCAATGGATAGAAAAATTAATTATTATATAAAGCCTTGCCCTGATATAACCTACAAATGATAAATAAATGGCATTTTAAAAAGTTTTAACTTCTCAGCATGATAAACTGTAACAAAGGAGACTATCAGACACGTTAGCAAAAAACCGCTAAGTCTTTTTGTCTCTTATATTGCACTTCAAATAAATCAATACTTAGCCGTAATTATGGCTCTCACCGGAACACTGCAGCTTTGTTATCTGGCAGATTCTTACAAACTATCTGTTAAGTTCCTAAAATATTTTTTAATTATTTGTAGAAAGTTTTGTTTAAACACAGAAGCTGGGATTGTGCATTGCAAGTAGGCATTTTGGAGGTTTTGTTAAAAGTTTAAGAAACCATGTCATGTAACCATACATGTAAACTCTGAAACAAAATAGCAGCTCCATAACTACTCAGAAATAAACTATTTAAAAAATAAAATATTGTGACTTCAAACACTGAAAATGTACATCAATGCTATAAAAAGAAAATTTATCGTTGATAAAACCATTCTTAACATCAGTTTACAACTTTTATGCATAAGGTTTCACCTGAAATCATCTTTTCACTAAAGTCAAAGATATTTTAAAAAATACAGTAAGACAAAAATGCATGCACAGAGAATACAATTTGTCTTAGCTGTTACTACTTATTATCAAGTCAACCAAAAGCGCAATAGCAAGGTGTAGAGGCAGAAATAAAAAAAACCGTCTGAATCTATCTATCATATAATAAATGGATTAAAAGAATCTTTGCAGTAGAACGTGTTTTGAGCAGTCATAAAACCAAACTACCCCTACCCAATTTCTTTACTATTTTTTTCTGAAAAAATATCATGAAGTCTCTAATTTCTGTTTCAGATGTCCTACAAGATCATCACAATTAGGTTTTTTTTCAAGTTAAAAATTAAGAAATAGGCAAGAGTTATGCCTAATTCCAAAGTGGTTTATATTTTCTGAAGTTTTGGAACAAGGTTACTCACATGCATGACCTCATCATCTCAGTGGAGGTTCAGCAACTTATGAACTGTGCTACCCTCAAAATCTTAAGGGCAGAAAAGAAATATACCCTGTATACAGCCAAGACTGATAGTCTAATACAAGAATAATTATTAGTTCAGAACTAAGTATTACTAACCATCAAGCTAAAGACTATTTTGAGTTGTTCCTGTCTTCATAACTTTTTTTGCTATCTCTCTGGACAGGGAATTTAGTGCTCACAAGAACAATCAAAGATATCACAAGAGAAGGCAAAATGCAATGGAAAAATACTTAGTAAAGACAAAGCTAGGCAAAGCTCATTCCTCCTTACACAATTTTCTTTTGTTGCATTACAATTCTGAACTTGGGCTTTTGTATGAGTTCTCTCTTCAGATAGTGCAGCCAGTGACCTACTGCATGAGTTACACATGTTAGAAGGTTAGCTTAAATATATTCCAAAAATTAGAGTTCAGTTCAGACTGAGGACAATATAACTTTTTTTTTTTTTTTTTTTTTAGGATAGTACATAGCTTCATTTTTCAAGAATTTTTGGGGGATTTCAGGAAATCTATAAAAAAAGTACCTCTTATCTCAGCTCCTCTTTCACTGTGTGAAAATCCATGAAGTTTTGCTATTTACCTGTGTGGACTTTTTTGAGTCAGAAGATCGTCTTCATCACATAGTGAAGACAATACAAATACTCAGATGAAAGGCAAGTAGATGCTGTCCTGGAGTAGGCATCCATAACACTTAAAACGTAACCACTGAACCCACATCCATAAAATAGATATAAAGATTAAGAACTTCTCTAAACAAAATTCGCTCTTCTAGACATTTAAGTTAAATTATGTTAAAAAAGACTAACTTTCCTTTTAAAAGTAGTACCATTTTCTTTATTAATTTTAAACTAAGATATTTGTTTTGATTAAAGTACTGTACTAATAACAGTTTATAAAACTAAACCTGATGCACAAGAAATTGAAATTAAAAATTTGTTTAGAAAGCATAGCTATTTAACAATGACATGGCTTAAAGTAAAAAGACTTACAAAAATAAAAAAAAATAAATGTATATATATGGAATAACACATTAATTTAATAGCTTAAATGATGTGAAGCTTTGCCAGAAGCAAAACTATAAACAAAACTGAAAATTTATTATGGTATCTTTGGAACAACTATCATCTACTTGAACTTGTGCAAGGTGTTTGACACTGTCCTGCACGACACCCTTGTCTCTAGGTTGGAGAGGCATGGACTAGATGGATGGACCCCTTGGTGGATAAAGAATTGGCAGCATGGTTCCACTCAAAGTGTTCTGGTCAACAATTTAATGTCCAAGAGGTGACCGGTGACAAGTGGCATCCCTCAGGGGTTGCTACTGGGACTGGCACTGTTTAACATCTTCGTTGGCAACACGGACAGTAGGATTGAATGCATCCTCAGAAAGTTTGCAGACGACACTGAGCTGTGTAGTTTGGTCGACACACTGGAGGAAAGGTTTGCAATCCAGAAGAGGGACCTTTT
This sequence comes from Caprimulgus europaeus, assembly GCA_907165065.1. The sequence continues at coordinate 77,151,459 of OU015525.1, forward strand.
CAGGCTTGAAAGGTGGGCCTGTGAAGTTCAACTCATGAAGTTCAACCTCATGAAGCTCAACAAAGCCAAGTGCAAGGTCCTGCACATGGGTCTGAGCAACCCCAAACATAAATACAGGCTGGGTGGAGAATGGATCGTGAGCCGCCCTGAGGAGAAGGCCTTGGGAGTACTGGTGTATGAGAAGCTCAGCATGAGTTGGCAATGCATGCTCACAGCACAGAAAGCCAACCGTATCCTGGGCTTTATCAAGAGAAGCGTGGCCAGCAGGTCAAGGGAGGTGATTCTGCCCCTCGATTCGCCTCTCATGAGACCCCACCTGAAGTACTGCATCCAGTTCTGTGGCTCCCAACATAAGAAGGATATAGACATAATGGAGTGAGTCCAGGGGAGGGCCACTGGGATGATCAAAGGATTGGAGCACCTTTCCTATGAGGACAGGATGAGAGAGAAGAGAAAGAGGAGAGAAGGCTCTGGAGAGAAGAGCCTGGAGAGAAGAGTCCAATGACTTTCCAGTACCTGAAGCGGACCTACAGGAAGGCTGGGGGGGGACTTTTTACAAGGGCAAGTAGTGATAGAATAAAGGGCAATGGTTTTAAACTGGCCAAGAGTAGATTTAGATTAGACATTAGGAAGAAATTTTTCACTCTGAGGGTGGTCAGACACTGGAACAGGTTGCCCAGAGAAGCTGTGGATGCCCCCTTTCGGAAGTGTTCAAGGCCAGGTTGGATGAGGCTTTGAGCAGCCTGGTCTGGTGGAAAGTGTCCCTGCTCATGACAGGTGGGTTGGAACAAGATGATCTTTAAGGTCCCTTCCAACCTATACCATTCTATGATTCTATTCTATTATATTATTAAAGTTATCTTCTGGGTAATTTTGTCTTAAAATATGCACAGAACTTTTCCATTTACCTTTTCTCCAGTCAACTCTAATAAGTGTTTCTTTTCTTTTGGAAAGAAAATGTAATCTAATTTCAGATGAAGGGAAACAGAAGAAAAACAAAAAGTATGAAGTTTCTAATAAAACGTAGTTTTGCAATATACTCCAGCATGTCATCCTCTGTGAATTGTCTTGGAAGGAGGAAGCTGCAGAGAACTCAAGAACACAATGCTCGAAAGATGAAGAACATCATGTACAGACTTACAACTTCACAAGTGTGCAACTCTAAGGGTTCATAGGATAATTCACATTGGAAGACACCTCAGGAGGTCTTTAGTCCAACGCCAGGCAGATAGGCTTAATCTCTTCCCTTAATGTACTGACTCTGCTCCTGTGAATACTGCCCAGGATAGTATTGGCAGCTCTGCAGCCAGGGATCTTTCCAAAGCCTTGAAAAGTATTTTTTCGGTTCTCATATCTAAATATTTACAATGTCTAAGGAATCTACAACTCCTAATACATTTCCTGACTTTCTAACATATTAAAGCCAGAGAGCTTAATATAATTAATGTTAATATTTAAAAAAAATATATTAAAACCAGAGGCATTAATACACAGATTAGCACTGAATATCAGAAAGCAGACTTCACACTGAGAAGCTATCAGCTTTGTTGAAACTAGCATCATCACCATCCCTGGAAACATTCAAGCTCAGGCTGGCCAGGGGTGTGAGCAATCTGATCTAGTTGAAGATGTCCCCGCTTACTGCAAGGGGGGTCAGACTACATGACTTTTAAAGGTCCCTTCCAACCCAAACTGTTCTATGGTTCTATGAGACTGTCTGTCAAGCAACTTGTTGAGGGCTGTGTGAAGTAAATGAAAAGCAGACTGAGCTGCAACTCAGTGGAGAATTCATGCTGCTACAAGGAATTATTTTCTTTCTAGGAGGGTCTTTTTGAAGCCTGTAGTTCAGAGCTGGAGCCTCTCTAACACTTTGTAACCTTTCATGCTACACGTGATTGGTTATGGGATTGCTGTCTAGTTACACAAATCCTGTCTATCAAATGGGGATTTGGAATAAGAAATCACTGGGTACTTGCTTTGTGAATAGAAGGTGCCAGTGCACAGGCAAAAGGCAGGAAAGAAGTAGTATCAAAAGGAAATGAGAGTCACTAAGCACTATAAGTGAAATTTAATCAGTGTCACTGAACCGCGTTTGCACTCATTCGGAAAACTGAGACAAAAAACCCAGAAGCTGGAAGCAGATATTAGATTGAAGATAAAAAACAATGAAGGCTTACACTCTTCAAAAGGCTGTAAGTATCACTTACAATTTGCAGTGCCAATAGTCATCACTGGGAGTTGAAAAGTTTTGGTAGTGTAAGGTAAGGATCTACATATGTGACTTTTAAAGCTCAAATTCAAGCTGAATTGTACACAGGTCATGGTTATTGGGAGAGGTTCCCACAGTCTAAAAGAAAGAAAATGTCAATCCTATCTTCAGGAAGTATAAGAAAGAGAATCTGGGGAACTACAGCCTTGCCAGCCCTTGTGTTGATCTTTGGGAGTGTGGTGGACCAAATCTTTCTGGAGACCATTTCCAAATGCATAAAGGATAAGAATATGATCAGGAGTCAGCAATCACGATTTACCAAGATGAAATTTTACATAACCAACCTGGTATGACTGACTTGGTAGATGAAGGGAGAGCAGTAGTTGTTGTTTATCTCATTATACTAAGGCTTTCGACATTGTCTGCTGTAACATCTTCTCAGACAAACTGACAAAGTGCAAGCCAGATGAATGCACAGTAAATGGAACAGTGAATGGACTGAAAACTGATTGAACCTCTGAACTCCAGCTGGAAGCCAGTCACTAGTTATGTACTCCAGGGGCTGATACAGAGTCCAATGACTTTTAAGATCTTAGTGACCTAGAGGATGAGGCAGAGTGTATACTCAGCAAGTTTGCAGGTTAAACAAAACTGAGGAGGAAGGAGCAGCAGAGACAATGTGTTATGAAGCCCTCATACCCCCATTCCACGTCTCCCTGTGCTGCTGGTGGGGAGGAGGTAGAGAAAATTGAAAGGAAAGTTGAGCCCAGGAGAAGGGAGGAGTGAATGGAAGGTGTTTTGAGATTTAGATTTATTTCTCAATATCCTACTCTGATTCGATTGGTAATAAATTAAATTAATTTCCCCAAGCTGAGTCTGTTTTGCCCAGGATGGTAACTGGTGAGTCATCTCTCCCTGTCCTTACCTTGACTCACAAGCCTTTTGTTATATTTTCTCTCCTCTGTCCAGCTGAGAAGTGGAGTGATAGAGCAGCTTTGGTCAGCACTTGGCACCCAGCCAGGATGAAGTCACCACTAAGCTTCAGATATATTCTTACCATGTAGCAGGCAGCAAAGGAGGTTTTATTGGTAATTAGTTGTGCAAGGCATCTTTTAAAACTCACCAGTAGTATCCCTATTGGTTACATGCTACCATTAACCTCTTTTTATACCCTGCTGTAGCGTCTCAGCCAAAATAGTTGGCCTCAAATCCTTTGCCTAGAACACTTTTCACAGAATGTAAGCTAGAGGATTGATACAGTTTCTGTGGCACTTTTGGGGCTACCAGCTTGCTAGCAGAGCTCTGTTTGGAGGTCAGGTAAGATAAAGATAAAATATCCACCAAATATTGCCCAAGTATTCTTAACATAGTGGTCTTGACAGGGAGACCACCGTATATTGAGGAGTTAGTGCTCCACTAACAGGTGGCGTGAGTAGGTGCAGGCCTATACCACGCTGTACTGCACATGTTATTTTGCCTCAAGGACTCTGTTATGCTACACATACCCCTTGGTGTAAGACAAACTCAGGTAGATAATAATAATGGAAGATCCTATAGCTGATTCCCAATTGGCATGATGATGCCACTGGCATGTGTTTGTCTTTACTCTGAAATTAAGGAATATATTTTCATAAAACCGTCCTCTTGAAGAAAAATCTTTAAAAAATTCTAAAAACTGCAATAGCAGGAAACCTTACCATGCACAGGAATGTTGGACAGCATGCCATTGTCTGACCAGAGAGGTCTATGTGATGGATCATCCCAGGTTTCCATCGTCAGGGATGTGCTATTTTATAACTTACTATCACCTTTTCTGGAATATTAATGTGTGGTTTTCTTGTTGAAATCCAATAAGAACTAGCACCTTCTGGTGTAAAAAAAAACCAAAACAAAACAACCCAGAACCCCAATGTAGAGAAACATGCTGTGAGAGGCTGAGGCATGGGTGACTTTTAGTCACTAATGGGGAGCTAGACTTTTATGCTGTGTGTGAACCTTACTGACTGTATCACGTGGGTGGGGTCTTAACCAATTAGTTGCTGGCACGCATCACATGTTGTGTGGCAAAGTGTATAAAAGGAACCTGTACCAAATAAAGACAGAGCAATCACCCTATCTCCATGAGAACACGTGGTTTAGACTCTCGGCACAGGCTACCTATACCCTACAGTTGGCGCCTGAACGCTACTGATTACCCTGGATCTTCACAAGAAATGAAACGCTGAGCGAAACATTGAGTGAAGGTTGATTTATTGCCACAAGAAACGGAACGCTGTGCGACGCGTTGAGTGGACACCCCCCCATGGCCGTATAGACGAAATGTTGAAGGCATTTGTGGCAGAGACCACGGAGTTCGCCGTCCTTATCGTTTCAGGTGAGGCTGAACTGAAGTTAGCCGAGTGCGAATATTTTGCCGGCATGTATAATAGAAGCAGGCATGTATAATGGAAGCAGGCATGCATAATGGCAGGATTTACTGCGTGGAGCCCTCATTAATCTTCTCTAAGAGAAGCGAGGCATCTCTGGGAAGCTTTTTCATAAGCTGGGATCCTGGGCGAGGAGCAAGGATTCCCTCTTTTCATAAGGTGGAATCCCGGGCTAGAAGCAGGGATTCTTCCCCCCCCCCTCTTGTTCGAATGGGAGAAATGGCGACAGATAAAAATGAGACAGTCAGGGAGCTCGCGGCACCTTGGAGAGTGGAGCAGAGTCCCAGAATAGCGGTCGTAAAAAAAAAAAAAAAAAAAAAAAAAAAAAAAAAAAAAAAATCTTCTTAAGCTAGTAAAAAAGACTGACCGCAGGCTCGGGGCACCTTGGAAAGAAAGCAGAAAGGACTAGCGGTCGTAAATATCTTCTCCAGTTCGTGAAAGAGACTGAACTGTAAATTCACCGCGCTAAGGAATGCAAAGAATGCATCAGAGATAAGAGATAGCCCCTCTCTCTCATTTACTTACATGCTTTTTAGAAAAGCGGGATATAGCATTTTTTTCAGTCTCCTGAGAAGTATTTTGATGAGAATACGCGGAGAAGTTTTGGAAAATGAACTGTGTAGTGCGGGCAAGATCCCCCTCCCTCCGACCAAGATGGCGCCCCCGAAAAAGAAGTGCGCAACAGCTGGGCAAGATGGCCCCCCCTCCTTCCCCCTCCCTTTGATGATGATGCTGGGAGGCGGTGCTGAGTTGTGAGCTGACGGACCCGGCGGGGAGGCACTTTCCCCGCCTGGCACCACCTACTCCCCTCCCCCCGGGGAGGCACCTTCTGTGCCTCGCACCCCCCACCCCCCTTTCCCCCCTGGGGAAGCTCCCCAGTCCCCCCCCTTCGAGGGAGCGTAAAAGCGGATAGAAAAAGCAACGAGGAATTATGGACTAGTTTTCCTGTATACAAGCATTTGTTGATTTCTTGATGATTAACTTTTTTGGGCTATTTTTAGCAGCAAGCCAGAGACGGTGAACAGTGGTTTCCATGACGACTTTGATAAGAACATTCCAACACCAGATAAGAGCATACCAGACCGGTGATGGCTGCATTCCTTGTGAGGGGGTTTTTCACTCCCCCTCCCTGCCGCTTTCTCTGCAGCTTTTTGGGGCCAGGCGGCGGGCTGCAGTTTTTTTAAAGTGATATTAACTTGCATTTCAGACCTTCTAAAATTATGGTTTAAGTTATACAATGCTTTATGATTTGTATTGTTTTATGGAATGAGTGTGTGGGTAAAGTGAAGGTACCTTCTGTCTGTGTGAAATGAATGAATGTTGTAAAGGTAATTTTCCTTTGTGATGACACTACACGAAAATTTAAAAAGTTTCTGGGATCAGAGATGAATATGAAATAATCACTATTGTGTGAGAGAGTCACACAGACCTACTAACTTTGGATAGAAGCTATGTTTTTATCGTTATAGATTCTGGAACACTGTGGGATTTTCTTCAGGCGGCATTCCGAGTGTACTTGTTGTTAACTTCTGTTTGGTAAAAAAAAAAAAGAAAAGGCAAAAGGAAGAAGAACAAAAAAAAAAGAGAAAGCCCTGAACACTGTATGTAGAAGAATATAAAGATGTGAAGATATGTATTAGATAGTAACATAAGCAGGTAATGAAGTGTATATTAGTAATAGAACATAGCATAGGGTAGATGTGAATATGAATTATCCTTATTTTAACAGATAAAGGTGTATCACTAAGTTTTTCTGCAGGAGTTTACATAGTTTCCAAAGAGTATTTTCAAATTAACAGAATGAGCATGGATCAAGTTTTCAGTATAAGCTATGGATTCTTATGAGGCTTTTAACTTTTAGTTTTCCTTCCTGATGAAAAATAGTGTCACCAATTATCACCTTTATGACTAAGGCCCTGTCATCATTTCCAATGTGAGTTTTTATTTACAAGGGTGTATGGCATGCTTATAAAGATACTGTAAGTATGGAATTTGATTTTTGAAAAACAATCTCAACTAGCAGGGACTTCTCCTGGGGAGACATTTTTAGTTTGTTTCTTTGTTTTGTGACATGGATTATATTTCAAATTAGAAATCAATTAGCAAAGCAGGACCAACCCCGTATTAGTATCATTATTACTATTGTTATTGTTATGAAATTTTTTATGCTTCAGAAATAGTTCTGTTTTAGGGTAATGTAAAGAATGGAAACTCTGAACCAAGTTTTATTTTGAAAACTGAAGCAGCAGATGCAGAGATTTTAAATTGGCTATTATAAATATACATTTAGTATTGAAGTTATCTACTGATTTTTGATTGGGGCCACTGACGGCAGCGCTTGCCTGACACTTAAATGGAAAACAGAAAACCCTGTTTGGGTTGATCAATGGCCTCTATTAAAAGAAAAGCTGCAACATGTTGAGGAACTTGTACAAGAACAATTAAAACTGGGTCATACTAAACCCTCTGTTAGCCCATGGGATACTCCTATTTTTACCATTCAGGAAAAAAAAAAAAAATCGGGGAAATGGAGATTATTACATGATTTGAGAGCTGGAATTTGTTAATACTAGATCTTAAGGATTGTTTTTTCACAATTCCTTTGCACGAGGATGATAGTGACAAGTTTGTGTTTTCTGTGCCCTCCATCAATAGGGCTGCCCCGTCACAGCATTATCAATGGGTTGTACTGCCACAGGGTACAAAGAACTTTCCTACCGTTTGTCAGTGGCTTGTGGATTTAGCCTTAAGACCGTGGCGAAGGGAAAAGCCTGACTTGATTACATACCATTATATGGATGACTTATTGGTAGCTAGTCCTACACCCCTTCCTGAGCAAAACCAGAAAGGACTTGTAACATGCTTGCAAAATTTTGTTCTAGTCATTGCACCTGAAAAGGTTCAGAAACATTCTCTTTGGAATTACTTGGGCATGCAAATTACAGAAATTAGACTCATACCTCAGAAAATTCTTTTGCAACCAGAAATTAAGACTGTTAATGATATTCAAAAATTGATAGGTGATCTGCAATGGCTTTGAACTTTCTGTGGAATTGCTAACACAGATTTTTCTCCTTTGATTGACCTTCTACGGAATAGTAGTTCCCTTTCTGACCCTAGATCATTTACTGTGGAGGCTACAAAAGCACTGGATGACATTACAAAAAAAAAAAAAAAAAAAAAAAAAAAATTTTTTTTAGACACTCAGCCATGAATCATAGATTGGAAAATTGTCCCTTTTCTTTAGTTATCTATAACCGAGAGAAAGAAGATGTTTCATTGGTTGTTCAGTTACTTGACAGCGCCCCTATGCGATTAATAGAGTGGGTATTTCATAGTTCTACTTTTAGGGCCACAATTACTACTCGGGCCGATGCAATTGGGCAGTTGATATTAAAGTCGGGGCCCGAGGACACCCATGGTAGGTTACTCACAATGTACATTTAGTATTTTAGGTAGGGATATTAGTGCTCAAAATACACGAATTTGTGGCTTGTCATGGAATAAAGGAAGGTTTTAAAATACCAATTTTTCAAAATACATCTGCAATGATAAATACATTTTGCTACACCAGCAATTCAGTGATTAATAAGCCACTTATATTGTACAATGACACAGTAGCTCTTAAAGCAGAAGATTGCATCTAAGATAGGGATTTTTAGTAGCATTTTACAATTTCATTATGAATTCCTAAAGAGACATTAGGTTGTTATAACTTGAATGTTCTGATGTAAAAACACAACAGCAAGGAAATTCAGAGTTGATTCCATTTCAGTTGTCTTCTATGGTTTTATCCAGGTATTGCAACCTCCTGACATGCTGTACCTTGCTAAAACAGGGATGAGTACAGAACAAATTTTTTTTCCTTGTTTTTGTGGGCTTGTCACAGCTTTGATATTTGAATGTTTTCTTTTCGTTGTAGAAACACTAAATGGCTTATCCTGTATTTGAATAGCACTGGTTAAGATGGATACTAACAAACTGGGAATCCTTGAACTGTTCTAACTTGCAATCATCATTAATTTGGATTTTTCTTTAATTCTGCAGATGCATTTTTAGTTGAAGTAGTTAAATTGTTTCAAGTGTGAAAGTGTTTTGGGTAGTATTTTATATTGATGTATACATTGAAATAGAGATCATTATGATAATTGTAATAGTTGTAGTAGCTTTTAGGTATAAGTACACCACATCCAGATGGGGCTATACAGTACTGTGATGTTCAACACCTGGGCAGGGTAACTACTTGGAAACAAGTTGCACTGTCAGTAAACCGTATAGATCAAGTATTCAGTGTTAGCACTCGCTAATGCAGAAGGAGAAGAGAAGATTTCAACATGATTAGTACTACATAGCATTCATACATCTGGTAAATTAGTGCTTAAAAAAAAAAAAAAAAAAAAAAAAAAAAAGGGGAGAAAAGAGTCTTAAGTTTATAGTTATTACTGCATTAAGAATTTTGTTGATTAGCATTGTTTTAAGACCTTAAGTTGTAGTACCTAGATAAAACATGTAGATAACTTTGGCTAATGTAAGAAAGTAAGAATCACTATGGCTTTCACTACCTATGCCTGAGAATCCTTTTAGGACCTATCTTGTAGAGTGCTTTGTATAACTTTGCTTACATAGATGTTAGTAGACATTGATAGCATTAGACATGCAGTGCTACAGAATAGAGTAGCAATTGATTTTAATTTGTTAGCTCAAGCGACATGTTTGTGAGGAATCTGAAGGCATGTGCTGTATGACTCTATCAGACCACTCAGACTCAGTTCATATGGCCATTAGAAGGTTAAGGGAAAATGTCAAACAGTTGAGGGTAAATAATGATAATTGGTTAAGTGAATAGTTTTTACACAAATGAGTCTTTTCACTGTTAAAGTCAGGATTTAAGATGCTATTTGTAATTTGGCAATCTTTTATTAGTGCCTTGTTTGCTATCGTGTCTGCAAGGGCCCTGCAGAAGATGGTGGACAACGCCTTTGTGGTATAAAGACAAAAAATAGAAATTCTTGGCTCCTTAAGAGCCCAAGATGCAGGCAGTTTTGGCCTTGGCAATTAACTCCTGACTTTTGAAACACCAGAATAGAAAAACAAAATTAGAAAATTCTAATACAATTGGTCAGAAGTAAAAAGAAGGCCTTAGATGGCTCAGTCTTATAATTTTGCTTTGCATTGTAGCGCATATATCGTTTTCTTGTATGGCCAAACGTGTGGATCAACTTGCCCTAGGTATCCTTTTAGCTTAAATTGATAAAAACGGGGAAGAGTGTAGGAAACTGTTGGCAGAGCACCACGTAGAGCACCGCACACATCTGGTGTGGATGCTGATATGTTAGGATCAGCTTTGAAAAATCAGAATATTGAGTGCTTCTCTGGGTCAGATTGGTGCTGATTTGGGTATGGAGTGGAGTCAAGCTGGTTTGATGTGGACTTTGGGCTGATTTGTTTTCATGATGGGTTGGAGATCTGGCCATCTCAGATTGTTTAGGAGACTACATGGGAAAGGGTAGCCATTTCCATGTTAGTGTCTCTTAACAGCAGAAATACATTTCTTTTGGCAACCTGTCGCTTTAGCTTTCAACTTTAGTTAAAGAGAGTGTATGCTTTTTTAGGCATTGCAATTTTTAGTTCTAATTATAGTAAGAATTGCTTATAGATGTGTAATGAAAAGAGTACAGAGTGTCACTGCTACAGGAAAAGATGGACGCCAGCTGAAAGTTTGCGACGAAGAAGTGAACCTGAACCAAGATGAGAGCGAATCAGTGGGACTGAGAGATCAACGTGTGATTAGTGCTATTAACCAGTGGTAATTGGACATGTATACGAAACCAAGTCAAAAGAAACTTTGACAATTTTGTATCAGGAGTAGCTTTAGCTGGTAACTGCAAGGTACCAGTACCCTGTTAACATTTGGCTTTCCTCATTTGGATTGGGACCATGGTTGAAAAAACATAGTGATGTATTTAATTGGCATTGGAGGCATAATTTTATTGGTAGTATTTTGTTGCCCTGTTTGATCAGCTGCTTGCAAAATTTGATTATAAAGACGTTTTTCTAGAACACAGGCCACTCCTTATACAAAAGAAAAAGGGGGAAATGTAGAGAAACATGCTGTGAGAGGCTGAGGCATGGGTGACTTTTAGTCACTAAGGAGCTGGGTGACTTTTAATCACTAATGGGGAGCTAGACTTTTATGCTGTGTGTGAACCTTACTGACTGTATCACGTGGGTGGGGTCTTAACCAATTAGTTGCTGGCACGCATCACATGTTGTGTGGCAAAGTGTATAAAAGGAACCTGTACCAAATAAAGACAGAGCAATCACCCTATCTCCATGAGAACACGTGGTTTAGACTCTCGGCACAGGCTACCTATACCCTACACCCCAACTCTGAAATCTATGCTAAAAAACAGTATAAAGCTCTCCTTTTATTCTATACTGTTGTCCCTGCAGGGCCCTATCCCAGGATGCCGCATTAGTAATGTCTTCCAACATGTGTTTTGTTACATCATTGCAAGATGATAACTTTACCCATGACCTGATGCTGAAAAGACAAAATTTCTAGTGCTACATGACTTTGCTATGATAGTGAAGCTCAGAATTGCAGCTGACAGTATTATACAAGAATAGGTCTCAAAGTGTAGATTTTAAGAGCACCAAATTCCTCACAGCATCTTGCTATTTCCTTATATAAATACCTTGTACCTTTTTGGATTCACACAATACCATATATATCTACATGAGTGTTAATTTCATTAGTTTAATTCTTAGTTCTCTATTTTATTGACACCCAAGCCTTCTTTAGACATGCATTTAGTTTCTGACATTTCATGGAGTTTTATGTTTCTAATGTGATGCCAGATGTTTTTTCAAATGATTTCTGAATATTGAGGTAAATCATTCTTATCACAGTGTAGGACTTCCAAAGAGAAAAAACAAACACCCCACACATAATCTCTTTTTTTTTCCAGATTATTAGAGAGTAAATAGTTCAACAAATTTATAGATAGTTTAATCCTAAATATACCTATAGTGCTATAAGAATAACACTTATTGAATGAGAAAAAACAAACAGGGAATTAAAAAATGGGAAATAATAAAAGGCTCAAGAAAAACACAAACGCGCACAAAACAGGCATATATCCATTTGTTTTTGAAAGGGAAAACTTCAATCATGAAGCATTGCTTATAGATAAATATCTTCCAGGTAGACTATGGAGGTTCCAGTAGAGAGCATTTTTAGGTTTTTCGTTTGTTTGTTTGTTTTTTTGGATGTTTTACGGTCTGAAAAGATCCCTTTTACCTATTCCTACTGGTTCAAAAACTGTGGCAGGCGAGACCTAAAAAGACGTGAGCAGTAGGATGGGTCACAAGGACAGACTTCCAGCTCTGATTATGCAATTTTATTCTCACAGCTATTGTGAGACCCCTGTAGGTCATATTTAATGATTATTGCTCTGTTGCTTGCCCTCATGTACTTTTAATCTAAAGATTTTTATCTGATTCTGGACTGTGTAGTTTTATTTCACTACACAATATTAATTTTTAGCTAGCACTGAAAAGATTACATAGAATGAGAAAATTTCTCTACCTTTCTGTTCTTATTTTCTTCATTAACTCCTGTTTCATATAGATTAAATACACTGCCATTGTCAATTTCCTTTGGCTTAATAGTTAGGCTATGCTATTATTAAAGGAATCAACAGTAATTATGGAACACTTTAGCAAACAGAAAGCAGGATAAGATGGTTTAGGTTCATAATGTTATTAGCGGCACTGATAGTAGAAGTAATGAACAGTTTATGGATTCAGACAATCCAATAAAACTCATGAGACAAACAATTACAACTTCGTAAAGCAAATGTTTTCTCTTATTTCAATACCTACCTTGAAAACATTTTAAATTAACAGATACAATACTGGTATAGAACCATTATCAGATACCTGTAGAGAAAACAGATTGATCACGACATATGGGGCTTCAGATCACACCAGAAAAATCCATTTTGCAATTATTTCTTAACCAAATTTTTCAAGTATTAACTGCAAAAAATTAGAGGTTTGTTAAAAATATAAGTACATAAAAAAAGAAGCTGAGTCTTAAGGACTGAAAACTGAAGAAACTTGGAAAAAACCCAACATTCCCTCATGGATTTATGCCATAATTATATGAAATTTTTTAAAAATTTCGGTTTCTTTTACTTGGCAATGGTAAAACTCAAACCATGTTCTAAGGGAGCACAGCACATACCCATGATTCTCCGATGTACTGTAGCTTTACGACATACTTGGTAAACTTTACATCACGGTGGAATTTAGGGTGAGGTAGACACAAAAACAGAACCACACCACTCAGTAACATAAACTGCAAGCTATATTTACTAAACAGGACAGATATTATGGGTGAATAGCCATTTAAGACATACACACATGTACACACAAACTATACAGAACATGTGCACACTGTTTAAGGTCTCCAGTCCAGCTGAGATCAGCACCATGGACGTGGTGGTGGAGGATGCTCACTGTAGCTGGCTGAGATGCTTGAGTCCTAGCAGATGTCCTGACCTCTATGTGTGGCCATTCCACCTTGGTCTTAGACTTCTGCATGGCTTCAGATGCTTGTGAATGCATCCTCTCCTGAGAGGCTAGTTTGTTCACTCTTTGTTGTTTTCTGATTTAGGTGATCCCACAATCTACCAGTGGCCTTGCTGGGTAAATCACCCCAGGCTAATCTCTGAAATTCACTATACCTACAGTCAGTTAGCACAGTTTCCTGAGTGACTTGTTACAGGAATATAAAACTGTGACGCTTTCCTTCTTTCCCACTCATGCATAAAATATTAGAACAGGGCAGATGTAATACAGAGGTATGTGACACACCTCCCCTTAGCAATTATCTTTGTTTTCCTTGTTTTCCCAGCACATACGAATACCACCTAATGACACAGAGCTGGGTAGCATAGTCTAGGTCTCATTTTATCTGAGATATGCTTTTGGGAAGGCTTCACTCTGTGACATTTTAAATACTAGGTCAGTCTCTCACATCCATACACACACGATTTTTTCATTATTGAAGAAAATATATATTTTTTTGCAATAGCTTCATCTGTTTTCAAATAAATTTTTGTGACTTAATTTATGAAATTTTAAAATCTATATACTTTGTACTACGTGCAATTGCTTAGCTGATTACATATTTAATTGTCCTGCATGTTATCAAATGCTTCAACAGTTTAATTGAACTACATCAAAATCTATTTACAGTTACAGTTTGAACAATTACTTTTTGAGATAATTACTATTTCAAAAAAGTAATTATCTTTCTTCTGAACTAGACCAATATAGTATTCATTTTACCCAGCCTGGCATTAAAATGTATTAAAGTATCCAGCTAGTACCATCTCAGTTTTGCTTTGAGGTTTGTTTTGGGGTTTTTTCCCTTCCTTTTTTCCTTCCAGTAAAACAATCTTAGGCAGAGCCCACCCTGTCCCCACTCATGAAAAGGCCTGCTAAGATCTGCCACTTGAATCATATATGATTTATTATATCATGTGATATTCCTGTGGTGGAAACAAATTGACATTACTATTCCCTCTTTTTTATTTAAACAACAGAAAGTTTTTAAATGGTTCCTGTATGGTTTTACCAGTGCAAGTTATGGAATACAGAGGTTCCCTGAAGTTTGTATCATTAGGCTGTGAATACTTCCTCTAATTTTTTTTCTATTCTTCTGTAGTTAGCATAAACCCCAAAGCCTTCCAGTTCTTTTATTTTTTCATTTATTTATTGTCTTCAGATTCTCAGTGTTAAAAGCTCAAGCTTCAGTGAAGTATTGTTACCACTAGAAGAGCTACTTTTCTGGCCTGCAATATTTTATTAAAAAACAAATGTCTGAACAATTTTATGTAACCAAAAATACAATACTCAGTGACTGGATGCTGATAGCTGTAGCATAGTAAACTAAAAACTTGAATGGTTATGTTGGATGCACTGTATCTCATTGATTGAATTTGGGGAGGTCAGATTTCACCAGGGAAATAAAAATTCGCTTATATTCAATAATACGGATTAGTAAAGAGTAATCGCTTCCAAAAGGATTTGGTTGGAAATTCCCAACGTTACTGGTTAAGAACCAAGAATAATTCAGCTCTTAGACATTCTTTCCTTTAATTGAAAATTTCAGCTTCTTGAAAATGACATGAAACTGCAATTTCATGATTGTTTGCAGTTGAGAAATTCATTCTGATTCAGTGAACTTTGTTTACACATGCATCATGTCACTGAATATCAACTTCAAACATTTAACTATGGACAAATCATCTATTTTTCAATACTACTGCAATACTTCTGAGAAAAATTGTGAATCACTTACAAACTGCTATCCTGTTTCTATTACATGCTGTCATAACACAGAATTGTTTCATTTTCAGTGGTATCTAAAGCTGTTCCAGTTCATGTGTGTTTTATAATTCAGTATTTAGGACTTGCATAAATCTTGCTTGGTACCAAATTTAATAGATTTTACTAAGCACTTCTCATTTTTCTTACTGAGAATTTATTAACTCCCTTCTAATTACAAAATGTATTATTTTTGTACATTCTGCAGATTCATTTTTGTTTTAAATACTGTGTTGTTGCCATGACAACCATAATATTAACATCCAGCTTGCACATCAAGATGGCTGACTGCTGATGACCTTTCACTTTGTAAGCCACTGTCTCTGGGAGGTTAGACAAGGCTGATTTAGTCTGGTGAAACTTAAGACACAGAAGTTTTAACATGTACTATACACTGTACATCCCATCACACTGTAGTGCATTCCTCTGATTCTGTCTCCTTCCTTCCCATTAAAGAACAGGGGTGAAAATGCTGAGAACCAGTCATCATGAGCTAGAACCTTTTGGAGTGAAGGCAAAGTGCCTGTGTGTAACACACCTGTGTGCCACCAAAGAGAAGGATCAGTCGGAATTCAGAGGGTTGCTGTATCTCCTGACACAGCCCCAGCCTGCCTTAATGCTTTTTCTTTTGCAGGAGCTGAGCCTGCGACTTCAGCATTCATTTGCTTTGCAATCCAAGATTGAGACTGTGTATTGTTCTCTGTATAAATTTACACGTTACAACATACTGACGGGTGTGACATCTCCCACATCCTCTAGAAAGAGAACCTTTAGACATGGTTCGATGCTTCATGGACCTGGTCTTTACTTGCAGGATTTTCTGTGTCTGCTCAGTGTCACTCAGAGGTTGCATCAAGCAGCCCCACTGGCTAGAGGACAGATGGTAGATACTGTACCTCACTTAGACCTGTTACTTTATAGTTGTCAAAGAAAATATCCAAGTGGTTTGTTGTTTTGTTTTTTTTTTTTTTCCTGCAGGAGTCTCAAACAGAAATTTGGTCCACTATACATGCCTATTAGCCTACTTTCTCCATACAGTGAAAAATAATGCCCCATTGAAAAACCTAAAATATAATTACTCTGGAACTTCTACTTCTTCCTAGGACTGAGAATTAATATATTCCATTTCTCCCAGTTTCTCTGATTATGCACCTCTGTTTCACATGAACAGTCAATGTTATTGTTAGTAGGTTCAATTAAACAGCCCTCATTTTACTTCCTCACTGCCTTAGGCAGTAAGTCTCCAATATTTCCCAATTCTGAATAATAACATTTCAAAGACAACATCTCAGATAGAACAGAGGGAGCTACAAGGAAAGAAGCAAAGTTAATTTCTTTTTCGGTAGCAATTATCAATCATCAATCTTTTTTTTTTTTTTTTTTTAAGTGGGAACCACATTAACAAACTGCTCATGTATTTGGTATCTGCAATTGATTTCCAGGAATAAACTGCATTAGAAACAGTATTTTTTAGTCCTTCACAAGACCTGATATCAAAATACATTTCCTTTTTTTCATAAAAACTAATACTTTCTAGTTTTGAGTTCCAGTGTTTTCCTTATAATCCCATTTAACTGCTTAAATTGTCACCTGAAATATGCTAAGTGGAGACACAGAACATAAAATGTCTATTCAAATTTGGGCAGAATAACATTTTGATTAGAAATGCTAAGCAAAACCTACAGAAGTATTACTGAGAGGGAAAGGCCCACACCTCATCCCTCACAACAGGCTGCATTTTGATAGAAATAAAGTGCTTACTCAGAAGGTGTCCAGACACACTGTCCACACTGTCTGTAAAGTATATCCGTTGATTTTCAGCTTCTATCAGTTGTAAACCAGGGGCTTCTGAGATCTGCCCACAAAGCAGACCACAATAGGAATGGGCTTATGCACAGCTGTTTCTTCTTCCTGCTGACCTTGTGCAAGGAATGCTTCAGCAGCATTTGGACTGCCCATTAATTTTGAGGGAAGTATTCCTATAGTGTACGACTTTGTTAATCACCTAATACTTTAAACTGTTCTTAGACTAGAACTGTCTCAAAAGTTGTCCCCTTTCTTTTATTTTTCAACAACTTTTCATTTGTAATCTTTAGAAAATTAGGATTTTCCCTGGTGCACACAAAAGCTATGGTTAAATAGGAAAGTGCTGCAGTGGAAACTCTGCTTTGCTAGTACGTGTGAACTTATCTTTTCAGGTATCCTGCATCTCCGTCATAAAAATGAAAAACACTCCTCTTGACTTTTCCTGGTAAACATACAAGCAGTTTGGGGTCAGAAAGTTCATAGAAGGCAGGATTATGACAGATGATACTAAGATCATCATATAGATCACCTACCCATGACTAGTGCATGTCCACAATGTCAGCATGGCCAAGCAAACCTAGTGTGAAGACATTGCACAACCCCAGTCACACAAGGATTTTTTAAATGGGCACACTGCTAAACCCACTGAAAATACCTACTCCTTCCCTCTGGCTGCAGTCACAGGCTTCTGCAAAACTCCTACAGCCACTGAAGGGTCTTCCAGTTCCACATCCTGAATGCTGCTATTAGACTATGAAGGAAGAATCGCAGCTACTGTGGTTGGCTTTGCCTGAAACTTGCAGCTGTTCAAACAACAACTACAAGACCTGTGTTTGGATCAGGACTTGTGGTCTTGTAGTGTCTCATTGCAGTGTTTGGCCTGCTGATTTTGGTATAGAAAACTGGACATCAGTATGCTTAGTTCTGTACAAAACATCTTTTACTTGGAGCACCTTATACATCTGCATAAGAATGCAGGCAAGCTATTTCAAAAGGAGGATTCACAGCAGGATTGGGTCCTTTAGCTCACATACATCTTGTCTGACTTCACTTCTCCCATCTAGTTCATGGCTTTTCCATCAAAATATTCATGAATATTGCAGCAGCATTCTCTCAGCCATACCCCAAGTCAGGTTTTAAAAATAGATTTGGCTTCTTTCCCATGCTCTATGTGGCACCAACACATTTTCTTGCTGTATCTCAGTTCCTTTGACTTTAAAAAAAACAAAAAAAAACCAAAAAAACAAACCACACCAGAAGAAACAAACTAACCAACCCAAAAATCTGTAATGGGAGCTCTCTCTAGTCCCTGTTGTATAATATAGACTATTTCTTTCTACCACCCCTCTCTCTCCATTGCCACACCATCTGCTGGTAACACGGACCATCTGATAGGTAGTGAAGAGGTGCAACATTCATTCTGCTAAATCAGAGCTGCCTCCCAGCTGTTCTAGCCCTTTCCTGTAGCTGGTCTCCATCTGCCTCCACAGTACTCTCACACATAGACTTTCTGGATCAGCCCTGGGCACCCACCACCCACATTCAGATGAATAGTTTCTAGATCCCACTGAGCCGTCTGTACTGTACACTTGCATCTTGTAGATACTGAGTCAGACTTTGCCTGTACCTTCATCTTATGTGTTTAAAGTCCTGTTTCTCTTCTATCTGTATGACACTGACAAGCATGCATATAATATATCTGCTTTCCTATCACGATGTAACGAGAGCTTTAGAAAACTTTCTCCTCTCCCCAGTTTATTGCATTGACCTCTACTGCATGCCACTGCTACCCAACATGCCCAATAACAACATACTTAATTATAACTTCCAAATCTCCTCCTCCATTTAAATGAGTTGCAACACTTAATTTTCCAGGCAAAGGAAACCATAACAACAGTGGGAATTTTCCATGTGTATATTTCAAAGAATGTCATGGACTTAGGGAAGAGGCTATGAATTGTATGAGTATGAACTGCCTATCTCTTTCTCTTACCACCCACTCATCTTCTCAGCACTATGGCTGTTCTCCAGGTGAAAGAGGAGGACATCTTGCTTCCATATATAGAGCAATCTCAGTAAAGGAAAGAAGAGATCCATCCAGAGCTACATCCAGTCTACTCACAGCCAACCTCCTCATAGAATGCACCCATAGTGCGCTTTCTTTTAACCTCAGCTTTCTCTCCCCTGCAACTCCACCCTGTTGTGAGAACAAGAAGCACCCCCAAGGTGGGAAATACATAGAATGATCCTCTAGGTGCCTGTCCAGTGCAACTACACACCAGCACAACAGCATGAAGGAGTGCATGGGGTTACAGTACATAGAGTTACAAGGCCTGTTCGGATTGTTGGAGGGCAGAAACATGTCCCAGAGATATTTTAACTGCTGAACTGTAGCTGGAAATTGTTTGGGAAGATTGGTGGTTAGCATAGGCCAAAGTGATACAAGTAGGATTTCTAACAACCTACTTGCATAGATAAACTTGTTCTACTTGTGGGGAATGTTCTCAGGTGATGTAATTTACTAATATAGCTGTAGCCTTTAGTACACACTGACACAGTGCTGACTAAATTAGGACATTTTTTGTTTATTTTTTTTCTTCTTCTCCCCAGCTGTGCTACTTTTATGCTGGTAAGTTACAACTTCTGTGTCTTGGTGAAATGGGTATAGGAATTATGTGCTACAGCAAAGATTTACTCCAAAAGAAAATTTATGGGAAAAAAAAAATACTAATGAAACTGTACCACTATATTTATAGCTCCTTCTCATGGTACCTATTGTAATATTACCATCTACAGGGAGAATTAGAACAATGTAACTATAGTAGTAAAAACTATGTCAGTAAATTTTCTTTGTAGACAAATCCTAAAGCATTCATATGCCAATAGAAATGTGTAAAGGTTGCAGTATTCTCATGACCTAAGATTCTTGAGAAATTGCATCTGTGATCATGAGTGTAACCACACTGTAGTTGTTTTTTAGTTTGGTTGTACTGTTCAGTTTGTTAACTCATAACATATGATTTTCTCAAAGATTTATGCAGCATGGCCCTTAATTTTTGAATTACTGATTAAAAAAAAAAAAAGCAAGCCCATGCTGTGTTCAAATCAGAACCATTTTTTTGTTATCTGAGAGGATCAAATAAAATTTCTTACAGTTGTGTGGAATAGGTAAGGGTTATAGGGGAAGAATAATTAGAGTAGGAGGAAAAAAAGAGGTGGCAGTTTTATAGATACATTTCCAAGTTAAAAGATGTGTGCATAATGGTATTTAAGTTACTTCAGTAACAGTATTTTACAGTATAAAAAGAAATATAATTTGGTTGAGGAGAAAGAAACGAACCTTAAGTGGTCATGAAAGCTCTTCTCTGAAGTCTCATATCTTAGCAATATTTATTTGGGTTTCCATATGCAACATTTGTACTTACCACAAACATGCCAAACATGCTTGCAAATTCAACCAAATGTTCATTTATAAGCAAACAAAAGAGGTCATGAATACAAATGAAATTATATGGTAGACTCTATTTATACCTATAGTTACCAGACAGCTTTAGCTGCAATATACTTAGTAATTAAGTAGATGTTTACTCCTATTATCTATAATCAGACAGCAGGCGATGAAGAGAAATCTAGATAATGAAGGTCCTCATTCTGCCCTCCCTACTGATACTGATTTCAAAGAGAAGCAGTCAAAGACAGCTCTAATACATATCATCGGTAAAAACAGCATAAATGGTATTTTGGGAGAAAAAAGTAAGATTACAAAACAAATAATGGTATTTTGTGAAAGATTTATGTTACTCTACATTAGTTTAAAGTAGAACAAAGAAAGAATTCCATATTTGTAGGTGAATATCATTTTACACATCACTGGGAGAAAAAAAGAGGCCATTTGGGTACTGAACAGAACACACAAGTTCCAAGTGCCTACATTTCATCACAAGGAACTACAACTCAAAGCTGCAGGGGATGAAGTACAAGGAACAAGGCTTTCTTGCACTAAAATCAAGATGCTTAAACACTGTGCAAATATTTCACAATAATAATCTTCACAAGAAATTGCAACAGGGAAAAGACTGAAATTCTGTCAGATGAAAGAGAGTTGTGAGGAATGTGTTCAGAGATGCCAGTACTGATTGAGTAAGCCCAGCTGCTGCCTTCTAGATTAGTTATCTATAGAACTCTCTCAATATGCTGTTTGTCAGATTGTCAAGTGATAACTTCAGTGAACTAAACTCCTCTCGTTTGCAGGAGACTCACGTAGTTGGAGATAAGAATAAAATCTGTTCACTAAGCCATTTAAATTAAACTGTATGAACAAATAATTATTCTGTTGCTGAAGTATTTTCCATCATTTTGTAGAATAAATCAAGACCCCAAAATACAACTCAAAACACCTGTAGTCAGACATGAGAATTTGAACAGGAAGCTCTGTTTGATTGCAGTTATCCCTTAATTTGGATACTTACACACACTGAAACTGAAAACAAAGAAAATTCCTTTCATTCAAAAAACCCCCACAGCAACTCCAAAACCACAAAGACCACTCCTCAGTCCCCCTTCTGTTTAGCACTGTATTGGGTTTGCGTGGCAAGGTTTTTGGTAGCAGTGGGGGAGGGGACATGGGGTGGCTTCTGTGAGAGAAGCTGCCAGAAGCTTCCCCCATGTCCGACCCAACACAGCCAATGCCAGCCGGCTACAAGAAGGGACCCACCGCTGGCCAAGGCCGAGCCAATCAGTAACGCCTCTGTGATAACATAATTAAGAAAAAAAAAAAGGAAGGGAAAAAAAAAAAAGCTGCACACTTTGCAGCTAGGGAGAGGAGTGAGAAGATGTAAGAGAAAACAACTTCGCAGACACCAAAGTCAGTGAAGAAGGAGGGGGAGGATGGGCTCTGGCGCCGGAGCAGAGATTTCCCCCCCCCAACATGTGGTGAAGACCATGGTGAAGCAGGCTGTCCCCCTGCAGCCCATGGAGGTCCATGGTGGTGCAGATGACCACCTGTAGCCCGTGGAGGACCCCACGCCGGAGCAGGTGGATGCCGAAGGAGGCTGTGACCCCGCGGGAAGCCCGCGCTGGAGCAGGTTCCTGTCAGGACCTGTAGCCCGTGGAGAGAGGAGCCCACGCCGGAGCAGGTTTGCTGGCAGGACTTGTGACCCCGTGGGGGACCCGCGCTGGAGCAGTCCCTTCCTGAAGGACTGCACCCCATGGAATGGACCCAGACTGGAGCAGCTCGTGAAGAGCTGTCAGTCATGGGAAGGACTCACGTTGGAGCAGTTGGTGGAGGACTGTCTCCCGTGAGAGGGACCCCATGCTGGTGCGGGGGAAGGAGACCTCCCCCTGAGGAGGAAGCAGCGGCAGAAACACCGTGTGATGAACTGACCCCAACCCCATTCCTTGTCCCCCTGTGCTGCTGGGGGGAGGAGGTGGAAAATCGGGAAAGAGATTAAGCCCGGGAAGAAGGGAGGGATGGGGGAGGTGTTTTAAGATGTGGTTTTACTTCTCATTCTCCTCTGATTTTGATTTGTAATAAAGTAAATTTGTTTTTTTTCCCCCAAGTCGAGTCTGTTTTGCCCGTGCCAGTAATTGCTGAGTGATCTCTCTCCGTCCTTATCTCCACCCACGAGCTTTTCGTTATAATTTTCTCCCCCTGCCCATTTGAGGAGGGGGAGTGATAGAGTGGGCTTTGGTGGGCATCCGGTCTCTAGCCAGGGTCAACCCACCACAAGCACAATGCAATAATTCAGACTATACAGCAGACCTCAGAGAATAAAATTTTGTTGAAATAGAAGCAATGAGAGCCTTCTTCCTTAGAAGTAGGAATCACTCTTTAGTCTATACACGTAAAACGAGTTAGAACTCACAACTTCTTTAAGCAATATTACCTGCTAACAGTCACTCACAGGTGGGAGAAGAGGCTTCCAGAAAGCAATACACCTGCGTCCCTGTGGATAAAGACAGCAGCAGGCTAACAGGGCTAGCTGTTGAACCTAAAAAAGGGCATTGGAAAAGAGACCAGGAAAGGTAGAGGACAAGGGAACCATGGGTAATAGCGATTTTTAAAAAAATAGTTTAAAGTAAATTCTAAGTGGGGGTTGGAATAAATAATGACACTGTATGTTTGGTGTGAGAATTTACAATAACATTTTGTACTAGAAGTTCAGGTGCTGAAAATAGAAAAAATATTTTAATTGGAAGAGACTTTGAAGTTTTCCACTTATTCTTTGCTCACTATTGTACAATCAACAAGAAATTAAGTTTTTGTCCCTGCCAAGGTAAGGCTTCCATATGCCATGAGATTAATAAGTAGGGATTTATTTCTGAAGACACCTTATTTGTAAAGTTCATATATCAACTCTCTTATGGCCAAGTTTCACAGACCACAGAATGGACACGGTAATTTCCCATCTTTCAGTCCTTCATAGCACCAAAACAATGGCCTTTCCTCTGTTAATAGTCTTCAGGTGTATCTCTTGATACAACTTTTGCCATAATGTCTATCATTTGTATATGCTGGTTTAATTTGTACTATTAATGAGAGATTAGTAAAATCATAAGGTAAATATATGCTCCAAATGTTTAGAATTCTGGAGGCATTAACACTTGTAAGCAATGGATATTTGCCTTGTATTGTACTAGCTTCAACTTTTAGCTGCAATATTATAATTACTTTGGTATGGCATACAATAAAGTTAGTGATAATATACTCTGAGAAGTGACATTATGCAGATGAATACTGAGTGATATGTCCCAGCTAGATACCATTTGAGGGTCACAATGGCTCCTTTTCCAGAAAGTAATGCAGTTCTTTTTTAAAACTTAGAAAACTGAGTTTTGTTGTAGGACTAATGCACATAGTTGCAATACGGCATAATAATTTTATTTATTTATTTATTTTTTAAAGAACTTGACTGAAAGTGATCTTATTCACTACCTTGAAACAAATATGTCAGTTCCATCACTATTATACATAGCACCTATCTTTAATCATTATTAAGATGGGAAAAACCTGCAAAGTTTCAGTTACTTTATGAGATCACTAATAAATGCTACAAATTAAACGAGTGCTATAGACTTCTTTCTTTTCCACAATGTATGATTAAATATATATCTTTTTGAATGTGTATATATACATACATATACTTAAACAGTGCCAGTTTTTTGTGATTGTATTTCAGTATTATTTGTGCAAGATAAAAAAAGGGAAAAAAAAGTCACATGGCTATTGGGAAGCTGCAAGAAGTAAATTTATCTCCCAAAGTGAAGACATGATTGAAAGGCAAATTATTCTGGTGTGTTTGTCTTCAATCCATTGTATTCAGGAAGTGTATAAGCACACATGTGAATTACACACAAATATGAAACTTGTGTTGTTTTAGACAGCAGATGGACACATTAAGCAGATAGCATTATTTTTAAGAACTGATGATAGAAGCATTTTTACCTGATTAAACTGCCTCAAGAAAGGAAACATACACTTTATTTCAGACAGCTTTGAAGTAACAACATAATTAAAACTTACAGTTTTTGATGCATGGTGACCTCTTCTGTCTCTTTTAAAATAAAATCTGTTTTGACATGTCTACAGATAAACTTAATTGGTCACAAAAATTTACAATTTACCTGCTTTTATCACATAAATACTTAGCAGCTTGAAGGCTCTACTCAAATGCAAGCTGAAATGTCTGAGTATTACTAGAAAAAAGAACAAAGGTGAAATTAGTATTAGAGTAATCACAATTTCATACTTGAATGGGACTTGCAAAGGATATTGAGAAGTCCAGCTGAGTTATAGCAACACTGCAATACAATCCTATCGTACCTTTCACAAAGAATCTCTAGGTGCTCTTCAATTTAGCACAATTCAAAATGCCCTTAAGTAAAATCTTTGTCAGCAGTTCTATTTTGAAATAGCTTTCTGGAAGATGTTAAGACAGGGACTTTTGAATACAAAAATTGAATTTCTTCTTCAAAACAGCAATATTCACTAAAACTCTAACTTGAAGATGTCCATGGTAGACACCAATCAATGAGATAAACCTTTCCTTTAACAAGAGTTAATTAATAAACTGAAGATATAGCAGGTTAATTACCTGTAAGAAAACAGCATTGTTTCATGAAGAATCAATGAAAATTTTTTTTAAAAAAGATTGTTCTAAGAAACATAGAGCAAGAAGAAGTTAAGTGCAGCACTGAGTATCAGCTTTGATTCCCAAGAACATTATGATGGTGGAAAAGATAACATTGAACTGCAGTAAGAAACATCTGGATTGATATAAGTACTAAAGAAACCTTAGTTTTCTTGATCTCCATTTATTTCCACAATCTGTCCGTATGTGATGCAGAATATCAAATAAACTATTCTTATCTGAAAAGATCCTACAGCTCAGAAAACCTGTAAGCAGTGGTTGGAATTGTTAGAGGTGATGTCACCAGTCAGTTCCTTTCTTCATCCCATTAGTGCTCAGCTTTTGTTGCTCTTAAGACTTTGTACCTTACGGCCACCTTCAGCACATTTCTACATTGGTAGTGAGGTGAAATATTACCCTGTTCTGCTTCATTTAGTATCATCACAGCACCACCTCTCTTGAGAGTGGTCTCATCCAGGGGAGAAAAAGGGTAGAAAGACTGAAGTTTTCTCAGTGCTTTGATAACAGAGGGTAGGGAGGTGAATAACACAATGCCTTTCTTGTTTTAAAAGAAGACCAGAAGAAATCCAGGAAGTCATAGGGTGTTAATCCTGGTACTAGCACTTGCTAGAAAACACATTGGAAAATTAAATTAGTGGCCACACAAAGTTAGTAGTGTGGGAAGGAGCCAACATAGCTTTTTGAGAGGAAGATACTGCCTCAGGTCCCACTGAAATTTTCTAACCAAATCAAGAATCATGTAAGGAAAGGTGGCCGGGATGACATTGCCTACCAGATATAAAATGAAGCAAAGTCTTCTTCTGTCTTTTTGTAAAAGAGTGAAATGCATACAAAATAATGGAAATCTATAATAGGAGAGTTTTTAATACTGAAAAATAAAACAGTGGGTTTTGAGAACATAAGAAATTAAGATGTTTACATTTTTTGTGTCTCACTTTTCCTGTTTTGTTTTTATTTGGTTGCAAGTCAGAAGTAAGAAAAACAAAGGTGTGAAGAATAACTCGCATTTATCAACCTTCAAGTTGAATGTTAGAAAGAAACTGCTGAGATTTCATTATAATACAAACTGCCTAGTTTCTCAAAAGTGTCCTTTTATGCATAGAACAACACATTACAAAGTGACATTTCTAATTAAAAAAAAAAAAGCACAGAATATTTTGGAAGATTAAATAATCTTTGAGGCTCTTTCTGACAACATAAGGAAACAGAAGGCACAGTTCCCATTTTGCTTCCATTTCAAAGTTCAGAAAATTAAAACATATTTGGCTAACTTGGAAACAATTAAACACAAGTTCGCAACACATGTATAACTCCTTTGAAGACCTCTACAAATCACTGGCAAGCATTGCTGTCCAGTTCTACTTTCATAAAAAAATGAGTAGCATTGTTTTAAAAGAGATATAAAATGCTGCAGAATTAAAAAAGAGTAAAGGTATACTATGCCCTTGGAAAGTACTCTAAAGTACATTCTAAAGAAAGACCTTTGTTTATGTCCAAGGTAGACCCCTAACAAAGGTGAACAGGATAGAATTTTTTAATAGTCTGAAAAACATTAAAATATAAGATGTATTTTCCATGAAATCATTGTTATAATAAAAAGAAAACCTTTATTTGTTCATCACTTATCTGAAAATGTGTATGACTAATACTTCTGATATCCAAAAGAAAGAATAATAATCCATAAATTCGTTAAACACACATGTTCAAGGAAATAAAAACAAAAAGACTACTATGAAGAACATTCTAATATTAAAATTTTCAGAAAACACTGAAATAATGTTCAAAAGCTCTTGATTCCATGTGAAATCTAAGAATTAGGTAGGAGTGGGATGAAAATTTATTTGTTGGGAAGTACAGGTACCCATTTCCTTATGTTCTTGTTTTACTAAGAACAATTATCAAAGTGAAAAAATACTAAAGGGCATTTCTCATGTCAGTATTTACAGTCATATTTCTCCTTTAATAACATCACAGGAAAAACTATACACTTTTATTGTAAAAAATGTGTATATTTTTCCCTTTGTTGTTAGCTGTTCAGATAATTATGTGCATATAGCTGTCAATAACAAACATCCCTGAGATCAAGTAATTTGAATACTCTCTTACCAAACTGATTTAAAATTGAGGTGTTTCCTTTATTATTTCATTCAGGTAAAATTGTCATTACTATTTCTTTGGATTAAAACTAAGCTTGAAGAATGAATGTTTTGAAACTGAACAGCTGCAAACAAAAATGCACAACTTCAGGATGTAGTTTATAGAAGATGATGTTTGAACTGAAAACAACTTAATCTTAAATTCGCTTTCAAATAGATTAAGGTGCATGGTTTACAACAGAATTTAAATTTTAAACAATTTTTAACCTGTATAGACACTAGAGCTTGAATTTAATTTCAAAATAGTGTTTTCATAATTCACATTTTATGTCATGGACTTTTCATAACCAATAAAAAACTTATTTATGTATATTAGCATAAACTTTAGTATTTGAACAGCCTCAGAAAAAGACCACAGTAGCTGAGAAGAATGATTGTGGATCCTATACCCTTCAGCACAGCATTTCACACTTTCTAAAAGTGGCTTCTACTTGTGTGACCTCAATTACAAAGAATAAAAATCTTACTATTATGAATTAAACTAACTTCATTATCTGAATCTGTAACTTCAGTTTTGTTGTTCCCCTAACTACAAAAACAGCTTTGTCATTGAAGTGCTCCATTTTAAGTGGTTATTGTTTATGCTAGTGTATGGAAAATGGCTCATTTCCTACTGTGAGTCCTTCTTACAATGATTAGAGCTACTTGTATTTTAATGTTAATTCCAGACTTCGAGTTCCATTAATTTTTTTGCACACACGTATGTAATTTTACTAGAAAAACTTCATAAATTTGTTTAGCACAACTTAAAGCATTCAAAACAGATGGTATTCAACTGGATGCGTATTTCAAAGCTAACTGTCACTATATGACTGATCCTTTAGCCTCCATATTTCACTAGGCACATCATTTATGCAGTTTTGGTTTTAGTTCTGAACTGTGATAGCTTTGTTAGAGATGAATGAAGTACTATCTGAAAAAGTTAGATTTGCACAGGCAAACATTACAGAGTGGGGAGCTCTAGGTAGGCTGGATACGAGATTTTAGAATTCTCCATGAAGGTCTTTTAATTTGTTATACTCATGTTTCAGAAAGACAATGAGGTTGCTATAGAATATCTGGTCAGAATTCCTAAAAGAAGGACTTTGATTTGCTAAACTGAGTACAGCAAATATCCCAGGGCCCAGACTAAGGAATGAATCATGTTGAATCTAATGCCCTCATTATTAAGAAAAAGGGATGATTTATTATTATGTTATCCAGATCAACAACTGCACCAAGAATTATTTTAAATTATGCTAACTTACTGGTGTCCTGAAAAAAACCGGTCATAATAACATCCAAAAATTACTTTAGATTCATTTTCACCAATGTTTTAAATCAACATTTAAGTATCTCTAGTCAGAGCTGTAAATGAAACCCATTTAAGTCTGCATGGGAAAACTTGAATTGGAATCTCATTTTATTTTCTGCTATAAGAGAAAAAGACAAAACTTTTCTGAAAAATACAGCAACTCTTTCAAATTTTTAAATGCAAAATGCTAAAAGTACAATGCATAGGCAGCTGTACTGGTATTATTACCACTTTACTTGGTTTACAGTAGATTCTACAAAACAATTAAGTTTCAGCAAAAAAATAACTTTTGACTTTATGAGACTAGTTCAAACTCAGACTTTACACAAGGTCAAGCTACTTGAAGTTAAACATTTCAAGTCACAATAGAAATTGTATCTTTCAATGGGACCAAAACTATGAATTTCTATTTTTTTTTTAATTTAGACACTGTAAACTTCTTAAATGAACAAAAAAAATTACCTTAAGTTTGTTGGATTTTGTTTTTTATTGTTTTGTTTCTTTAAATTATAGAGCAGGTTCTGTAATTATAGCCACTAGAAAATGGCAATCCATATTTATAAGAAATATAACAAGAGGCATGCATGAAAAGTGCTTTCCATTTGTTAGAAAAAAAAATATTAAAAGATCAATCTTCATTAGGTAAAGTAAATGCAATTGAGAAAACTAGTATACCAGGAACTGAGAAAATACTTGGGCATAAACTGATAAAGTATGAGAGAACACTGAACGAGCAGTAGAAAGACAATGTCACTGTCATCAAGATTAGGCAATACTTCAATGAACAAAAGATCTTCACTTGAAACAAGAGGTTTTCTGGCTTGGATTCCCACTCTGTTTTGCCTCTGCTACACACACACCCAAATACTGTACTAAGTGTTTCCACTCAAAGCTGACTTAGGATCTGAGAAATTTGATTTTCATCAGAATTAATATCTCTCCCAAAAAGTTTCAGATAATTTTCTCTGACCAAAGTTTAAAGAACATTCCAACAAGCTCTTGTAGTTGATATTGCTGAGTTACCTAAAAAATAACTTACTTTCATAGTGGCAATTTATCACACCAGAGTAGTTGAATAAAAAAATATGGAGAAAATTGATTTCATTGAACAATAACAACTGATTAAAAAGCTATGGTTATAAATGGACAGTCAAAATATGAGCCCAGCATGCAAAATCAACCCATAAGTAACATATGAATTCAAGTAAATTTCCTTCAGATTCATTTTTTAGATACACATTAATTCTTCCAGTAAAAAAAAAACAAAACAAAACAACCAACCACCCTGTTCATTATCGTGACATAAAATAAGTTATGAATAAACTAACGAGGTTTATGAACAGAGGTAATCTATCATATTTTTGCATACCTGACACTTGATTTTTTAATGATATTTTACTTTTTTAAAAAAATGCCTGGAGATAAACTAAAACCCCCTGTTATTGAAATGTTAAGATTCACTATCTCCCCATCACAAAGTATTCTGAAAAAGTTGTTGCAAAGCTGTATTAGTAAGTGTCATATAATTTCCATTTTCAATCAACATATCACATATTTCTGATTGTTGATGTAATAGGTTTATTTCTGTAATATGCTGCTGGGAAAGTGTGATCAAAGATTTCTTCTATTATCCTACCTTCTTTCAATTCTCAGAAACCATGGCTTCCTATTGCATAGTTATATATTGATTATGAAGGCATGGTTTTGCAAAGTAAGCTCAGAACTCCACATTTAATGTTTGCTGTGTCATTTTTACAAGCAGACTTAGAACATGTTCGTATGCACTCATGTAAGGACTTCATTTTGTGTCACCCTATTTGCATATAAAATTCAGAAACTGCTATCTCAATTATGTATATTTTCTGGAACCCCAGTCTATTGCAAGCGTATATATTGATAAATTGTAAGCATATACACTGATATACTGACACATTTATCTTCAAGATCTTTTATACTAGTATTTATTATAAAGATTATCCTCTCTCAGCCTATAATCATGAACAAATACAAGAGTTTGATAACACTGCTGAAAAATTCAAAGAAAAGTAAGAAGCCATTCAAGTTCACGTGTTTAAACAACAGATGGTTTAAGCTTGCTGAGTCATTCTTAGGCACCATTACATGAAAAAGAAAGATTTTCATTCTTTCATATTCAAATATGGCTGTTTTGTAATTCAGTCATCAAGAACTGAACATATCACATATGATTACTGAAATATGCACTGCACTAAAATCCAAGAAGTAGAAAAATAACGCTGTCTATGGAGTGAGAATAACATTATTTAGAAAATATCACTATCTTATATCAACATTTTTGGATGCCTACTGCTTACTTAAATAATTTTAAGAGGAGATGCAGAATCATTTGCACTAAATTGATAAAGATTTTTGAGTATTTTACCTTCCCCTGTGCAAGATATTGAATAGTTAAGACAACAGTCAGGTTGAACTGCACACTTTAACAGTCAGACAGACCCAGTCCCTGCAGGGATTAGCTGTAGGGAACAAAGGACTGAGATTTTACTTCACATGTTGTCAGTAAGTTGTAGAAATAGGACAAGCTTAGCACAGGACTAGAACAACGTTCAAAAGCTCTTCAGCATGTTAGTCATCTCAGATCTATCACAGCCTACAGTCTGGCCACTTGTTTCTAACTTACATAGAATCATAGATTCATAAAATAGTTTTGTTGGAAAAGACCATTATGATCATCTAGTCCAACCATAAAGTTTTCTTCCTACTACCACTTCCTTGTTAGTTTCTGAAATTAAAACTTTGTTAGAAGGAAGTGCTGTTTCTTTAAAAGAGACATGAGAAATATGCAAGTCCAAGTGTTTGATGATGAAGTGACAGACAGAAGTGGTCCATGAAACCCAGAATCAACAAAAAAAAAAAAAGACTGCAAACTGTATGGAGTAGTTTTTTGGTTTTTGTTTGTTTGTTTGTTTTGTTTTTTTAAAAAAAAGAGTGAACAACAGGAAACTTATGCAGAGCTTCTGCCATTTTCTGTAAATGAGTCTGGAATCACAGTCTCTCCAAAAAAAAAAAAAAATCTTTTGCTGCACACTGACATTGAAAAGGCCAAGATATTAAAACAGGAAGTATAATGAAATTTATTGGCAATATCTCAATGAGACTACACACCAGCAAAAATGCTTGAGCAATAGCACCGGCAGCTGCCTGCTGAGAGAGAATTCTGCAACAGAACAGTTGGCTTGGAAAGGGAGAAGGAGGAAAAATAACTTCAGGGACTGGAAGCCAACCATCTCTTTCTCAGAAATCAATCTCACTGAGGGTCACAGTAAGTCGACATGCTGGAAGATACCACAGAAAATTAAATAAATTGAGCAGCAACAGCAAGGCTTTGGAAATTGCTCTTCAACAGGCATGCTAAAAAAATAACAAAGTATAATGAAATATGGACAAATTTTCTTTCCTGGAACTGCAGCCCATATAAGCCAAAGCCATAAGAGTTATCTGTTTTCAAAGTTACTGAAGAATTTAACTTTAACCACTCAGATTTTATGGTTTCAACTGGAATTAGAAAATAATAGAGTCATTTAGGTTGGAAAGGACCTTTAAGACCATTGGGTCCAACCATTAAATTATAGTTAATTAGAGTTAATAACAGTTAATTATATATGGTTTTTGTTAGTTCCTTTCTTCATTATATATTTGAAGTAAGATAATTGATGTAAGTTAAGCTTAACCATCAGTAAATAGCTGAAACTAACAGTAAATTATTAATCAAATCTAGCATCCCAGGGGAGAACGGAAGTTTACCTGTACTAGGATGTAGATGAGAAAGAAGTTGGGGATCAGTATCCAAAACCAACTAATGAGTATTGTGATAAAAACAAAGCCCATGACATGGCCAACCAAACAACTGGAACACCTTATTCTGCATTTTAGATCCATAGCACATTGCCTACTATATCAAGAGACATAATGCACCCTTTTTTTGAGCTGTATAGCCCAGAAAGTGTACCAGAAGAGGATGAATTTTCCTCACATTCTGATATGCATTCCAGGCTGCTTGTTTGAATTCTGAAGCTCACAGGAATTGTGCCACCGTGGGGAAAAAAAGTGATAAATGAATGCTTAAATCAATCCAAGAAAACAAAAAAATGTTATATTTAGAAAAAAAAGTTTATTTTCTGTGGCAACTGTTCATGAACAAAGCTTCTCCTGGACCTACCAGAAAGTTATGAAAAACACTGAACCATGGATATTGTCCTTGAAAATAACATGTAGTCACACTGGAATAAAATTGTACATCTCTCTTCTATTAATGCTAAGAGGACGTTTGAAAAATTCCTCTCTATTTTTTTTCTGGATTGTGAGAATGGAGCATTTTAATTCAGAGCTTTCCTGGATACTATAATTTATTTTTTTTAAATATATATTATGTGGTTAGAATATCAGTCTCACTATTTTAAACCACAGGAAAAAATTCTGACAGAAGAAATAACTACCACTGTGTATACCTTGATAGTTAATGACACTTTTTTTTCTGTTCTATAATTTGTAAATCAATGCACTTTCTCCTGGTTTGACCTCTGCTAGATGCATAACACTTGGGCTTGAAAAAAAAAAAATCTGAGATGTTTCCTAATTGTGGCCTGGAAAAAGAGGAGAAGGAAAAATAGTCCAGAGAGAAGGGCAAATTATTAAATAAGACAATATGCTTATAGGTAAATTTAAAGAGAAAGTCTAGTTTAATTAGTTCTATAGTCTTATTAAAATAATAAATGCCTCTCTTAAATGACTGCTACACAGACATGAATATTTTTTGTTAACCTCGATGAAGTTAACATTCCATGGATAGTACCATTTTATGCCACTTATTCCCCCAGGATCAGATTTCATTATGCTTATTCATAGCAGCTAGTGAGTTACTATGCATGAAGATTAAATTATTCTAATGAGACCACTCATAAAGCAAAGAACAACCAAAATGAGTGCATGTGGCAGAATTTTACTTCTGATAATCATGGTGATACTTTTAATTCAGCACTGCAAAGTTTTTCTCTGCTTGCATTCTCTCTCCTTGTAAACTTAGACATCGATTACCATCTTTCAATAGCAGTCTACCTTCTACTTGCTTTAATAGAAAATGTTCAGGCCACTGTAAGACGTAAGAGACTAGAACTTGGAAAAGAGAAGTGTATGGACATTGGAATCAAGGACAGGTGACACAGGAGGACTACAGAGATGGTGTTTGCCACTGTAGGGAAAAAATTCATGTAGCCAAGGCTCAAGTAGAGCTCAAGCTGACCAGTGCTATGAAGAATAACAAAAAGAGATTTTTAAAATATGTTAACAGCAAAAGGAGGATCAGAGATAACATTGGTCCATTACTTGATGAGGTGGGTCACCTCAAAATAGAGACAAAGACAAAGCAGAGGCATTTAATATCTTCCTCACCTCTGTTTTCAACACTAATGATGGGTCCTGGGACTCCTGGAACCCTATGTTAGAAGGCTGTGACTAAAGGAGATGATAAACTGTCAACCAACTCTGAAGTTGTTTGAGACTTGCTGCTGCAGCTAAATGCACGTAACTCTACGGGGTCTAATGGGATTTGTCCCAGAGTAGTGAAAGAGTTGGACTATGTTATCATGGGACCTCTCTCCATTAGTTTTCAACTGTCTTGGGAACCTGGAGAGGTCCCAGTGCTGTCAAATGCTGGCAAATCTATTCCAATTTTCAAGAGGGGTAAGAAGGAAGACCGTGGTAATTACAGGCTGTGCTGATTTTAGCTAGGATATTTAATTTTCTTCATGGTTGCTAGTATGAAGCTACGTTTTGGATACGTACTGAAAACAGTGTTGATAATACAGGGATGTTTTCATTACTGCTAAGCAAGTGCTTACACAGAGTCAAGGCCCTTTCTGCCTCTCACACCATCCCACCAGCGAGGAGGCTTGGGGCATGCAAGAAGTTGGGAGGGGACACAGCTGGGACAGCTGACCCCAACTGACCAAAGGGATATTCCAGACCATATGATGTCATGCTCAGCACATAAAGCTGGGGGAAGAAGAAGGAAGGACTGGGACATTCAGAATTTTGGTGTTTTCCTTCCTGAGTAACTGTTATATATGATGGTGCCCTGCTTTCCTGAAGATGGCTGAATATCTGCCTGCCAATGTGAAGTAATGGATGAATTCCTTGTCTTGCTTTGCTTGCACAAGTGGCTTTTGCTTTATGTCTTAAACTGTCTTAGCCTCAACCCACAAGTTTTCTCACTTTTACCCTTCTGATTCTCTCCCTCATCTCACTGTGAGGGGAGTGAATGAGGGACTGTGTGGCGCTTTGGTGCCAGCTGGGGTTAAACCACAACACAGGACTGTCAGTCTCATCTCAGTGCCCTGGTAAAACTGTAGAGAAGGTTATTCTGGGACTTACTGAAAAACACTTGAGAGACTATGCAGTCATTGGTCATAGCCAGCATGGGTTCACAAGAGGAAAGTCCTGTTTAACTAATTTAATTTCCTTTCATGACAAGGTCACCCACCTAGTTGATCAAGGGAAGCTAGTAGGTGTGGGTTTTTTGGATTTTAGCAAAGCTTTTGCTACTATCTCTCACAGTATCCTTCTGGACAAAATGTCCATCATATAGTCAGACGAGTCCATAATATGTTGGGTGAATATTTGGTTGATGGACTTGGCTCAAAGAGTTATAGGAAATGAGAGTTACGCTAGACTAGTGGCCAGTCACTAGTGGGATTCCCCAGGGCTCAATTTTAGGGCCAGTGCTCTTCAATGTTTTAATAAAAGTTCTAGATGCAGGAGTCAAATGTACATTAAGTAAGTTTGCCAATGATACTAAATTAGGAGGAGCTGTGGACTTCCTCGAGGGTAGAGAGGCCTTACAGAGAGACCTGGATAGACTAGGGAGCTGGGCTATGATTAGTCATATGAAAATTAATACAAGCAAGTGTCAGATTCTGCACCTGGGACGGGGTAATCCTGGTAATACATACAAATTAGGGGAGAGGAGCCTGGAGAGCAGCCCCAGAGAAAGAGATCTGGGTTGATAACAAGTTGAATATGAGGCAACTGTGTGACCTGGCAGGCAAAAGGTTCAACTGCGTCCCGTGGTGCATCAAGCACAGCATAGCTAACTAGTCAAGGGAGGTAATTGTTCTATTCTACGCTGCACTGGTGCAGCTCCACCTTGAGTACTGTGTGCATCTTTTGGCCCTTCAGTATCAGAAGGACATCAAGCTACTAGAGTGTGTCCAGAGGTGTTAAGGTCAAGAGGAGGTCACTTGTTTTCTTCAGATTAAAAAGAAGGCTGAGGAGTGATATCATCGCAGTCTACAACTTCCTCAAGAGGGGCAGTGGAGAGGAAGGTGCTGATCTCCTCTCTCTGGTGATCAGCAATAGGACACAAGGAAGTGGTATGAAGTTGTGTCAGAAGTAGTTCAGATTGGACATTAGGAAAAGGTTCTTCACTGAGGGGGTGGTACAGTCACTTGAACAGGTTCCCCAGAGAAGTGGTCATGGCATAGAGCCTGTCAGATTTCAAAGAGTGTCTGGATGATGCTCTCAGTTATATAGGTAGTTCTGTGAGGAGAGGTATTTGGACTTGATGATCCCTATGGGTGCCTTCCAACTCAAGATACTCTATGATTCACCTGAAAAAAAATATAGTAGAAAAATGCTGAAAAAGGTAAGAAAAAAAAAAAATCACTATGAAAGGCCAGTAGAGTTCTCATATGAACACAGGACTAAATATTCTGATATGACAGCTATTTCCACAGTAAAGGAAATTTTACAATTTTGCTAGCAAAACAGCCATCTGCTCTGGGTAGCAGTTAACTACAGTTCAAGCTGAAATGAGTTTCCTCAGTGCATGTGTGAAATCTTTGACTCATGCAATGATTTCTTTAGTCCCCATGCACATGAAAGGCTCTCATTCATACAAGCCCAGATATTTACACAGGTACCAGATCTTCTTGTACAGGCAATGGACAGTGGCAAATTTGTTTTTGCTTGTTCATTTTCCCCAGTAGCTCTCACTGCTCCTTTTTATAGTTTTCTACATTTAGCTCCCACCAATTGAGGCACTGTGAGCATCAAAACATTTTTACTGTTGCTTTTTCTCTCTTTCCTTTTATAGATATAGAAAATAGGTCTGCTCCAAGTTTTATTCCTTTTTGGTTCACTTGTTATTTACACAGTGCTTTCTTCTCAATAGGGAGCAACTCAGTTTATAGTAGCTAGGACTGTGACTCCAGGCATTACCTTCTGGGCTTTTTTTGCAGATGTTTTGGTTTCTTTCTACTCAGTTATTCTGTCTTTTTTCATGTCCAGCATTACCTCTTTCCAGATTCATAATAGCATCCATGCCCTGAAATAGCTAATTTTTAGCTTACAGTATTCTGCTCCTAAACTGGTTCACATCTATCTTGTTAACACCA
The DNA here is from genome assembly GCA_907165065.1 of Caprimulgus europaeus. The sequence continues at coordinate 77,188,330 of OU015525.1, forward strand.
TCCTTTTTTAATTAACAGGTACTAATACATTGAATTCTGTTTTGCTTTATTACCTGTACTAGTTAACAAAAGGTTTGAAGGTATTTTCACTTATGATCTTTCTCACAGATACTAAGCTATTTTTCTGCAGCACCTTTGGCTTTTTCGTCTCAAAGTCAAGTATTTCTTCAGCTATAGAACACTCTAAGCTTTCAAGCATACCGGAATGGGACATTATACCCAAGTCATACTGCTAATACAGTAACATGACTAAGATTGCTTTTTTTTATGGGAAGGAGAGGTAGCCTTATAGCTCACAGCTGTCAAAATGAAGAAGTCTTCTCCCTCTTCCCCCTCACCTTAAACCATATTCTGCACATTTCTGGCCCTTCTGTGAGCTGCTTTAACATCTCAACAGAAAACAGTCCAGAACTTTTCCCCTACGTAACAGTATATTAAAGCAGCCATGAAAGGGTCTAAGATACAAAGGATCTGGCACAAAGTACAGTAAGAATGTAGGACTGTTGATAGAGAAAGGCTAATTGAAACACCTTGTTTAGCAGCAGTAAATTGTTAGGTTACCTGTCTATAGTTTATAGAACTGCATTCTGTCAGGTGAACTTTGATAAGTAATACACCTAAGGTAGCATTTCCATAGATAGAAAGCAGACAGAATTTGGTCTATAAATAACACATCACCTCACGGGATGTGTTACAGGGGTGATCCATTCACACAGCCTTGAACCCACAGGAACCTTCACAGGATCAAGAGCAACAAAATGCCTTTTTTCCTTTCACAGCCTAGAGCTGATATGTATCAGCAATCTCTGCATTAACAGAAATCACTGTCCTGTCAAAGGACATTAGAATAGCATGGGAAAAAACCCTGAACTGTGCAGGTAGGTATGTAGTCAGATTGGTGACCTTAATGAATCCCAGACATGATAAGTTCAATTTGTCCATTCCTATACACAGCTGGGTACATTGTTTTCCCATGCTTCTAGTCTATTACATGTTTACTTTTACAAATACATTATCAATACGAGTGAGAATATTTCTTCAAAGAACCAAAGTTTAACAAATGTTTTAGTCTGAGCATGCAACATGTGCGTGTCTGTGCATATGTGTCTATACATACAACCACATGAATGCTCACTTTCTTGACATGGTCTTAGGAAACCCTCCATTATCTTTTATTGTCAAGAAAATGGTCCTGAGATTTTTTGACTATGTTTAGGCAACCTCCTGTTCTGCTCTCCAGGTATTCCATTCTGCAAAGTTCATGCACATCATCTGTCTTGCACTGGTCATTTTAATTTCAATAAGGTTTCTACTGTGAATACCTAATCTGTAGGCTGAAAAAGCACTTTAAATAAAGAGGTCTGTTACCACTCTAACCTGAAAATAAGGGCAAAAAGGCAAGTGTTATATCTTAACAATTGTCAATGACATTAATAGATTTGAAAGCTGAGAAACAAGGTAGCCTCTGTACTCCTGAAGTTATGCAATTAACTTCAAAGATGAACCCTTGTTAAAAAGCTCTGATCTTCTCATAACATTTTCAGTTTGTACAGGCTTTTTGCTAGTGTAAAGTTGGTTTTGGTTTCCTCACCTGAAGTGCTGTGTCACAGAAAAATCAGACATCCAATATGAATTAAAGGATAAGTTTCAAGATACCAGTCAGGTTAATTAGTACCTATGTTTTATACTGTTTAATTAGCTGATATTCCCCCAATTTGATCCTTCCTCTTTTTCAGTCGTTAAATACCTGGCATCAACTTTGACATACTCCTACAGTAAAGTACTCCACCATGTTATTGAACAGTCTGTTGCTTCTTTGTGCTTTGAATACTCAGCTGTGGAGAGAAACGTTTTCTTTCACGATATCTTTCCCATATGACTCTTTGAGGAAACTTAAAAATTGCTGAAAATATTTGGAAAAAAATACATTTAGTATATTAAAGAGAGAAACTTCCTCCTCATAAGATCCAACAGCCTAATAGTTAAGGAGTAATCCACTTGCAAGTTGTGATAGTCCAGCTAAAAGACCAGTCTTGAAGTCTCAGATTCAGCTGTCAGTGTAGAAGTCTGAAACCAGCTTTCTAAATCTCTCAAAGTGAATCCTTATTTATTTTATATTATGTTTATATGAGGAAAAGCTGAGATCCTTTAAAAAAGAGATTGTAGAAATTAATACATCTTTATTAAATTCTGGTACTGAAAAACTAGCAATTGATAGGCAAAAACTATCAAGAACGGACTGGAACTAAACAGAAAACTACTGTGTTTTTCTCTTCTATATACAAAAGCTATGAATGAAAGAGTGTTAAAGAGAATTTGATTACTGTGAAGTTAGCTTATGCTTAATGTAAGAACATGTGATAGTGTTAGGAATAAATGTACAATAAAAATGTTTGCAATTAAGCATTAAGAGGTGATTGTTTCCATTTCTCCATTTATTGATTTGAACAAAGACTTCATTCTCAGCCTCTTGCCTTTCAAAAAAACAAACTATGGCCTTTCAATTTATTTTTTTTTCTCTGAACATTCAGTAATGTACAAATCACTTATTACCATTAGAAATCCTTCTATCTGCCCTGTAACTTGATGCCTGTGTGCAGTGTCGGTAAATTAACACTATGTTTAGAGAATTTTGCCAATCATCATCCCTATTATACAAGTTCTGGCTTTTATTATCTTTATAATATTATCATTCTATTACTATCTTCAAGTTGTTTCAGTGAAAAGTCTAAGACTACATAGCAGAAGCGTTTTTTGGAAGTGACCTCTCTGTTCAGGTAATTGGCTGTGCTAATTTTTTTAGCATTTGATTCAAAAGTATAAGAAGCTTTTTTTATGATATGGTATGATAAAAAGGCATAAAAATCCATATTTATGCATATTGTCTAATGACATTTTCTTTTCTCTCTCTGTCTTTCAAAATGTATGAAGAAGACAAAGCTACTACTGACTGTCTCCATAGAGACACCATGACAGTATCATAAGAAAACATTTTTATTTCAGTACCTAATGGATTTGCCTCCTGAGCAAAACCACTCAATAACGAAAGTGCCAGGAATAGAAAAGCCATTCATTACAGTGTGCATTTTATTGTGATCTGCACTGGCTTGGTCTGTGATAAGTGATTTAGCGCAGTGTTTAGAAATGTTGGAGAGCCAGATTTTTCTCAATTTGTTTACTTTGCTAGATTCAGGGCTTATTTAAGTTCACAGTCTGGTTTAAATGACACAAAAGAGCAACCTATTTCTCTCAATATAGGAAAATGAGTATTTTGCTTGGCCTTGGAACAAAACTTGGTTTAGAAAAGGAAGCTATTTATTTGAGGAGGCATTCTTTATAATTTAATTGATAACTATCAGAAGGCTTTTTTAATTGAGAAAGTAGAACTGTAAATATGTGATGCCTGCTTGCAAGACTACCACTCTAATCTGGAGTTTACATGGGAAATCAAGGCTATCCACAAGCTAGTATGTCAGAGATGCAATTTTACATTCTGAAAGACAGAGACAATACAGAGTCTTAACATTTTTCACTAATTTAAATACATAAATGTTTAAAGGAAGCTCATCACCTCTAGGTGCCTCCCCTATTAAATATTTCTAATTTCCCTCCAAAGTACAGTGTGGGGTTATATAGCACGTGCTAATATACAATGGACTTTTATAGTACATGTAAAACAAGTCAATTCATCATATGAACAGAAAAAAACCAAAACAAAATGTACTACCCTCCAGATAATTTAGACATCTTAAACCAAAAGTGATTCAGTAAGAAAACATGTGATTTGGAAATTTTTAACTTCTTATGATGTTCTTGTTACTTATGGATTTTTTAAAGTGTGCAAAATGGATTTCAAATCAGTGGATTAATTTTAAGTCTTTTGAGATATCAACTAATTGTTACAAGGGATTTCAGGTAAAAAGCCATTTCAGACTGGTATTTTTGTACTTATAATGTTACCAAGTGACAATGACACCTGAGTGATCTGTAGCTCTACTGTTTTTTTAATATCATAAAATCACTAAATATACAGTGATTTTGAAAGAGGATATGATCTTTAATTCTACTGTTACCACTGAGGTTACATATTACTCTTTTTCAATCTCATTCCCTCTTGTGGTTATGAATAGACTTCCAGAAACATCTTGCTAAAAAAGACCTAACCCATACATCATCACCCATTTAGAAGCACTAAGATTACTTCCTTACATCATATTCCACTCCTTTTTGTCATACAGTAAAACACTTTGTCTCTTTCATTAGTTCTATCATACATATAACGCTATAGAACATAGCTTTAAAGTACAGAGATGGAGTTGGACAATAAAGCTACCATTTTAAGTTAAAAATAACAAGAACCTATTATTGTCATCTCCCACAGCTGTCCGTGATACTCACTGTTAAATGAAAAGCCACCAAAAAGTTGTACTTCAAGTCTGTTAGAAGAGTCTCATCTCCATCAATTGATGTCAAAGTCCAAATAGGCATACTCATCTGAGAATCACTAAACAAAATGCAGTAATTCAGTGCATTAAAGATACACTTAGGTTGTTTGAGAAAGTCATTTAGAAATGTAACTATTTTCTTTCTCACAGAGTAGCCCAGAGCATGTGCTTCTTTATTATGTCTATTTTCCATGAAGTTGTCAAGTCAGTGACAGATTATTTAATGACAAATTTTAATTTCATATTGCAAACTTCAAAACTAATTTGTCTATTCAGGGCCTTACCTTCAGGAGCTGACACTTTTGCCTTAGTTTTCTACATTCTTTTGTCTGTATGTCTTCAGTTTTAAAACACCCTTTATTTGTCCTGTGGTAAGGAAATCTGCAATCCTGAAGTGATGGCACCACAGAAAATTAAATAATCTAGTGGTGTAAGACATAAATTTAATAAAACCTTACAAACATTTAGGAGATAAAACCACTTCAGAGTAGTACTGATACTGGAAGCAAGAACGCCTATCATCTCTAACATTTTGCACAAGTGATGTGATGCAGTTTGAAAAATACAGTCTCCAACTACATAACGTGTTGATCTATATTCCATACTATATTGTGAAAATATAAATCAAATATGAGGAAAATGCCTTTATCAGACAAGAGAATGATTTTGTAAAATTCTTTAAGGAAGTTGTTAGTCAAGCAAGAGCACAAATTCATAGATTCTATGTAAAGCTTTGTGATTATATTATAGAGTAAAAGGTATGAGTATTCATCTATTGCTCACCGAAACCAAATCCAATAAAATTCAGGTTAACATCTGGTCAAACATTCAGGTTTTTAATAAGTTTGGTTTATAAATATTATCTCAACATTTTCAAGAAAGAAAGGGGCAAGGGAGGAAAGAACTATTTCCCATTATAAATTCCAAGTTTCCTTTTAAGAGAGTCAGATTAAGCTTGACCAGTTTTACTAGCTTGGTAAATTGAGTAGCAAAGACTCAGACATATTTACTGCCTGCATGGCACAATCCTAATATGTGCACTACAAAAAAGTGTTAATGGAGGTATGCCAGTGGCAATGCACTGGCACAACACTATAAGGATGCTAACATTATAATAACAGAATGCTTTCATTTTTATTTATTCATTTTTAAACAGTAATCTCCTTATTAAACTATGTTTGCATCCTCATCTGGATGCTTATATTGTATACCTGTCACATGGCATCAGGTCATTTTGTGATGAATAAATATCTCCCTTATTACTTCCACCTCTATGTCTTTGAAGAATTGTTCATTTTCCACCATTCTCTCAACTTTGTTAGTTTGTTTTTTAGTAGATATTACATCTGTTGGCCAGATTTTTAAATAGTACCTATTCTGAGTGATGCTTTAGCAAAGTTGCTATACCAATACGCATAGCAATCACAGGTCCTGCCAAGGCCTACAGTACTTAATTAATTTATAGAGAATTTAGTCTGTTGTAATTGCATTTGAACTAGCTGTTTTTCCAGATCTTGTGGAACGTGTGGTACTTACAAACACCGACCTGACATTTTGTCTCTGACTAAATCCATGAGACTCATTCAGTGGCAGTGGTCATTCTTTACCTTTATGCTTTTGATTTGCAGTGGACAGGTGATCTTGGTTATTTACACTTCTTTTAATGTAAAATAATAGAGAAAGAGTTCTGACCCAACTATATAAATCAGTCACTCTTAGAAAACAAATCTTTAACCATTTTTTCATCCAGCAGTCTGTAAAGGTCTGCCCAGGGCTGTCTTAGATTAGAAAGGAAGGTAACTGACATTAATTTCATTATTATAACAATGACAAAGAAATGAAATACTAATGAAACAAATATTGAGTAATCATGCTTGGACTTCTTTCTCCAACTTTGGGTATCCATAGTGGACTTTTACATATTATTTTGTTGTTCTGTGTTGAGAAAAACTGTAGCTGCAGTGAGAATATTTAAAAAAACACTGGATATACTACTCACAAAAACCCCTAATAGGAAAATTTACTGGTTTTTTTTTTCCAGGTGTGAAATAAAGTTATCCCAGTAAATTGAATTACAGACTGATTTTCAAGGGCAATCAGAGTGTACACTGTTATGTTTGAAACTGGGAACTATTGAGAACTGCAACAAAAAAGCCAGAACTACACACCTAAATAAATGCAACATTTTGTCAGGAGCATGGAATGGTTCCCACGCAGTGGGGGTTGCTGGAAAATAATTTCTGTTCTATATATTTGTATCTTTTAAGTTCTCAGCATAGATTTAGTTCTTTAACTTTAGGCATAAATATTTGGAAAAAAAAAAAATCATAATAGGTTCTCAAATAATTTAAAGTTACCAGTCAGAAACTGAGTCATTGTGTGAAAAGAAGGGTTTGGTCCAACAAAAATAATTCCTTCTAGAAAAACCTCATGCCAGCCTGAAGATTACTGTGAAGGAAAACTGTCCAGTGCCTATAATGAAACCGAAGCTCTCTCTTTCTAGGAAATCAGACGGGGGATTTGAACTGTGGAGTCCTATTCTGGTATAAGTGTTTCTTACTGAGTTGGATTCGAGCATTTCTGTTAACAATTCTGTCACTTCAGCTCTTCTTCTCAGACTTTATAATAGGTGTCCAAAAAAGAAATATTCCATTTTGAGTAGAGGAAAAAATTTCCATTGAACAAACATAAACTTTGTCTTTCTTCCAACAATCTATCTATCCCTTAGTACCTATTGTTTTGCAGTTTTTATGACAAATCAGTCTATCACCCAAGAATGTTTCTACAGTGCTAGTCTATATGAATTTTCAAATATAGAAAGATGGGAGTAAATCCAAGGTGTTTAATTTAATATTTTTTAACTTTTATTTTTTTAAATAGGGCTGGCTTAACACCATAGATCGCTTCCAGAATATATCTATAAATACCAGAGTACGATAAACCCTCATTTTTTAATCCATAGATTTTCAGAGAGGGAAAAAACCCCAAAAAACCCAACACAAGTATTTCCTATGGGTGTATAGTAATTCAGTACAGCAATACTATGGATCCCAAACAATAAGCTTTTTGCCTTCAAATACAGTAATTCAGTTCTGTTCCAAGACATTTTTGCATGTGTATGTGTATGCATGTATGAGAGAGAATGAGATTGTGTGCACATGCAGGGGAGAGAGAGGGAGATCTGACAGGATATGCATTTATAAGATGCTCTTTAGCTACTCCAGATGCTAGTAAATATGAACCCTCTAACTATTTTTAGAAATCAGTAAAACCTCAATTTTTAAAATATTTTTTTCAGAATGCTTTTGTTACACTACTGTTGAACTAGTGTCCATCTTGGCTGGAGAGGCAATACACATGGTTTATCAGCCACTGCTGTGTTAACATGTAGGGGAGGAGATAGATGCTATCACTTAGTCAAGTAATACTTGACAAACAGATATACCTACAATAGAAAGAGTGGATGACCTTGATAATATATATTTCAGTTACTCCATTATCTCTCCAACTGAGATAAAGAATAAGGTCAGTAAATCAGACCATCACTGTTTAACAGTCAAAGAACACGATTTTGTACAGTTTTCTTTCTACTGTCTTTACTACTGGAAATGTCAATTACTGTATGAACTTCAGGTACTTTTAGAAGCTGTTTTTTCTAAGGCTAATACCAACATGCCTTTAAAAATGCTTTTTGCTCATTTTAAAGCACAATGTTCACTATGCTAAAACAAACAAAAACCAAACACATAAACACACAAAAGACATGTTTGCAAAACTGACAAAAAGAACCCTAAGTTCTCAGGGCTTTCCAGCACACATCAGTGTGTTTTTGAATTACATTAGAAGTCAGATTTGTACCACTCAAATAATCAATGGATGTGTGCTTGAACTAGATGTTTAGTCCAGATCATATTGTATTTAGTCTTCAGCATATATACTGTATGCAGAAAGAGTATTGCTGATTTGAATAAAACTAAGTAAAGAATTGCATTCATATTAATAAAGAGGGTAGAAGCCATAATTACACAAGGTCAGATTTTGCCATGCTTAATCAGTAATTTTAGTAGTAAATTATTCTTATTCAAGACTAATTACTTCTAAAAGGTAGAAGTTGGAAACGGTAGCCAGAAAGCTAGTTCTTTGAAATGCAGACTTTGCTACCAGAAAAACAGAATTCTTCTCAGGTTCTGAATATTAAATTTACTCAAGTAGATTCACATACCCACTCTCCTGACTTTTTAAATTAAGAGCCCACATACTTTTGTAGATGTGTGAGTAATCCAATCTAAATGGATAAATGCAATGACAACCACACTATCGCTGTCAATGCAAAAGAAAAAATTTCTAGGATGGACACAGGCAATAAAGAGGGATGGATATAGGCAATAAGGAAAATAAGATGTGCAAACACAGAATGACATATTTTCCAAAATGTTTTTGGCCTTGGTTAAATTACAGAAATTACGATTCTCAGGTCTTATATTTTCATTTATGAATGGATTTTTTTTCAGAGACAATATTTCCTTCTTTTTCTGACCATGTGCAAAAATATTTGTTAAAACTCAGCTTTATGCTGAAAAACTGTTTTGTTAGTAAAACAGTTAGTGACTGACTGACTTACTTTATTGAAAGCTAAATCTGGGTAGCCAGCTATTTGACTTGAGATTTCAGTACAAGAAGTAGAAAAGGGAGGGAGAACCCTATTTTACTTAAAATAAAAAGAATACTGAGAAATACTTCATTCAAAAATTAGTGGGGTTTGGTTGTTGTTTTTTGGTTTTTTTTTGGGTTTTTTTGAATGATGAAGCTTCCTTTACAGCCTTAATTTCTAATTTAGCCATAATAAATATGCCTTATATGAGCATTTAAATAAGAATATATCAACATTTTCTGTGTGGCTGTTGCCTCAACTCATAGAAAAATGTAATAAACAAAGCAAGAATACATCAAATACATTAGTTGCTCTAAGTATATATTCTATTCTTTAAGACAGATAGGTCTGTGATAACTTTTAGGTACATCATACTCTTCCCATAAAGTAAGAGCTAAGTCATTTCTGCCAAAAGAATGTAAACAGTAGTCACTTAGGTCACTGAAATTGAAGCCTGAAATATAAAGGATTTTTTTCAAATACTGATTATTATAACAATAATACAAGCAATGAGTACTTGCACCCCCAGCTATTGGGGCATGCCAATTTTACTCAGTGACTGGGCAGTAAAACAGCTGATAAAATTTACCATATGTGCCACAGATTCTACTATTGCATGAGACCATGAAATGTTAGTGTCTGGATTCTGTGCACAGTTCAAGTTGACATCACGGAAAGGATGCAGTAGAACTAGCAGATACCATAGAATTAGTAGAAATTAGGAAAAGGTCTATGAGAAATATCAAGTAAATGAAATATCTTCTGCCTTAAGAACAACAAAACAGACAGGAACCATTCAGCTTGGAGAAGAGATAATTGGGGAAATAAGACAGATGCCTGTTTGTTCATAGGCAGCATAGAGATGAAGTGGGATAAGTTTTTCATCTTGTGCTAGAAGGCCAAGGTACTTTTACCTTGTAGTCTGAAAAGGAAAAAACACCTACTGTGCAAAGAAAAACAAACTTAAACTAAAATACAAGAGAACTTTACAAAGTGGAAATTAATTTATTCTAAACTGTGAATCTGAAGTAATCTTAAAATCAAATAGTTTTAACCTGAAGTCATAGAACATCCAAAGTGTGCTAAATGTAACCATATCCTTTTCAATATCATCCTGGGTTTCTTTTTAGTAGCTAGAATTGCACTGTATTCTGGTTTCAGCATGGGATTTGTTATGAGAGAAATGTTGATAACATACTAGTGTTTTCATTTTGACACTGGTGAAGGACTCCATGTTTTTCTAGCCTACAAGCACAAGATCTAAGAGGTTGAGGAATATTTAAATTAATAAGCTAAAGTGACATTTGGATATGCCAATAGGATATTCCATATCATAGCACATCATGTCCAGTATATTAATGAGGGTCTCTTCCTCTCTGTCTCTCTCTGACTTTGGCTCGGGCTCTCGCTCTTCTGAGATTGAGGTTTTGGTTTGTGGTTGTCACTCCTCCTGGATTGTTATCAGGGAACGGGCTGGGCTTGGTCAGTGGATGGTGAGCAACTGGATTATGTAACAGTCATTTGCTTCTTCTTCTTCTTCTTCTTCTTCTTCTTCTTCTTCTTCTTCTTCTTCTTCTTCTTCTTCTTCTTCTTCTTCTTATTATTATTATTGGTGTTATTTTATTTCAATTATGAAATTATTCTTATCTAAACATATGATTCTCCTTAACCTTGCCTCCAATTTTCTCCCTTAACTCCTGGGTAGGGCAGGGAATGAGTGAATGGCTGTGTTTGGCTGCTAGCCAAGTTAAACCACCATAAATATATTTAGGAACCTTAGTACTGTATTAGGAATCTAGTTATAATAAATGAGAAAAAGGAAAGAAAAGCAGAACTTTTACCTATATCTAGCAACTCTCAGATCACATTGTTTCAATGTAAGTAAGGTGTGTCTTGACTAAGTGACATGATTTTATGGGGTCTTTTCATTTGAAATAATCTTCTCTTCTGTTTTATATCATGATGTTCCCCCATGTTGAACTTGCCATTAAAGTTAGATACGGAATAGAGAGAAAAGAGTAGCTTTCTACTACTCTTCTATGAGACTTGAAAAAAAAACAACAATCAAAAAACTAACCAACAAACACTACCTTTTCCACTTTTCTGAAGGAAAGAGTTATGAAACACAAGACAGCTTTAGGTTCCACTGAAGTTCTACATTTGAGGAGATAAACATGTCAGTTGATCCTCAGAGATCCTGAAACTTAGTGTTTCACCTCAACAGCTCCCACAGGTTTATAGTGTGATGATAGACAGGTCCAGTGCCAAATAGAAAATCTGAAAACATTATATTTGGGCAGACAACTCACCAGGGGAGATACAGATGAAATAATGAAGAGCATTCAGACAAACCTGACTCAATATGCAGTCAGCCAGTTCTTTTGTGCTGCTTAGAAGCACCTCTTTACTAGCATAACTCTAATTAAGAAAGCTGTCAGCATCCATTCCATGAAGTGGAATACAAATATTATAGAACAAGAAAAGTCAGTATTTTCTATTATTGTCTAAGCAAAGTGAGCCTATATTGGGGTAACTGCATTTCTGAAGCAGCCTATGGAGACAGTGCTGACCCTATACTTACAGTTCAGTAACTCTCTTCTGGTCACATATGGGAGAAATGGAGAAGCAGATGAAGTGCTGATAACTATTGCTTAAGCAGTAACACAAAAATGTTTCCAGAGAAGGTAGATATTACTGATATGATAAAGGACGAATTAGAGACTTTACAATAACAACATTGTTTTCACTTCTCATCATGCTAAATTTTTCCTTATTTTGTCAAAAGTACTATGTAAGAATATCATTGCCATGTTGTGATGAAGATCCTTGTCTAAAAGAAAGAATAGCCAACCAAGAAAATAATGGAAGTATCTCCACAGAGAGGAGTAAATACAGTTGCCTTATGTTGCCTCACAGCAGAACATGCCAAATAGTGTACACAAGTTCAGGAAAGTCAGTTGGATGGAAGGAGACTGGTCTGAAAGAGGCAGATCTAGAATTCAGTGGGCATGAAATGAGGCAGATGGCTGTTCCTATCATAAAGGATATCTCTGTTTTGCTTTCATGGCAAGATCCTTGAGATGTAGATGTGTCTAGAGAGGATATTTCTCTCTGCATCTTGTCAAGCTACCAGATGGGACTACACAGTTCCAGACATAAGCAGGATGAGAGGTAGAAAAGAACACAACACTAAACTGATGGAGACATGCTCAGGCATCAGGTTCAAGTGCCACGAATTATGAAAATGAAAACTCATTACTTTATTAGAAATGAAAGGAAAGCTCAGGAGATGATCCCACATTTGTCAGTGTAACATACCTATTCTATATGCATATAGATATATCTATAACTGCTAAATCATATTTTCTCCTCTCTAAACTTCATTCTTAGTGTCAATATGACACTAAGAATGAAGTTTCCTTGGCTAGGAGGTGGATGATTGGGTTGATTCCCCAAATAAAAACTTTTAGTCTCCTTTAATGACAATATGTTGCTTTTTTGATTTTACCTTAGCTACTATCCCAAATGGATATTTCATCATTCTATCATAGAGTTCTTATGAATGATAATCCTCTAATGATACTTATTGTAATAAAATAATTATCTCTCCTACTAGTATACCAACAAGACCCATTCAGCAATATTGAAAACACTGGTTTATCATCATCATTGCTTTAGTCACAGATCCAAAACTCAGCACACTATAGTTTAACTCCATCCCAACCAGATCCAGTACAGATATGAAATACTTGCTATTGCATAGTTCATGTCTGAATATCTACAATCTGAATATTCAAAAAGCTAATTCAGTAATGAAAAGTTTAATTTTTTTTTGCTTCAGCTTCTGTCCATGTGGTATTCATTCTGAAATTTTATTGAAATCAGTTTTCTAATTATTTATTCATTTATTTGTCCAATAAATTAAATTATATTAACTATCATCAAGAAATTAATCAGTTAAAGGTTCCATTGTTTGATCTCCTACTACCTTGGAACTTTCAGTTGAGATTTAAGTTTTTCTCAGAATTTACTAGAGATCAGAAATCATAAGCGAGATATGATTAGTAGGTAACAAATATCTTAGAACATAAGTCACCTACATAAGTAAGCAAAAATAGAGAACATTCCTGACCTTAAAAAAACAACTCCCCCTACACTAGCTCATTATTTCTTAAAGTTACTACTCCAAAACCATACAACTTTTCTGAAGCATGCTGTGCAGCTAACAAAACTATTTCACAGAACTTTCTTACTGTATGGTTTTGATCCTAGTCTTTGATAATGAAAGTAATTTCCTTCCCTAGATTGCAAACACAACTTAAAAAAAAAAAATCACCAGAAAAACTCTTTTAGGAAAATCTCCATACCTAAATCAGAATATATACAGATGGTTTAAGGCTGTGTATCATTTTCATTTTGAACCAGTGTTGAGGAAAGACATTCATTATCGCTTGTAAGAAAAAGCCTAAAGGTATTATACAGTTTCATGTAATTTGTAAAAGCTTTTGGAATCAACAGGAATTCAACATTAAGTAAATTCCCTTATATTTTTCTTACTTAGCAGAACAAAAGAAAGGTTGGGACCTTGAAATTCCCACCTTCACATGCACCTATAAAATCTATGTATAATTGATATTAAATCCTGGAAATTGTCATTGTATGTCCATCCTATTTTAAAGGTGTTTATGTACAAATTTTCACCAAAATAACCTACCAGTTGATTTAGAATAACTTTCTCTTTTCCCCAACCATTTACTGATTCAGTTCCAAAGAAATAAAAATTTTAAAAGTTGTCTAGACACACTTCAGAGAGTATTCTGTTTGAGAAGACTGCTTCCCTATATTCTTAAAAAATGTAATTTGTTTTTTTGTTTGTCCTTTTTTTGCTTTCAATAATTCTCAAATTTAGGAATTTGAAACAATGGACTTAGTCAAAGGTTTCCAAGGGCAGTTGCTCACCTCTACTCACACCATCCCGTGCTGTGCATAGTGTTAGTTTTTCACTATTGTCACATAGCTGAATAAGAAGAAATAATAGCATTTTCTATTTGCCTACAATCTCTCAAATTCAAGTACTTAAGTGTCCAGACAGTTATGGTCTTCCAATTTCTCTGAAAGAAGTAAAACTCTAAAAATTTTAAAATTACTGAAGAGATGTTGCAGAAGTAATCTAGCACCTAAATTAATACTGGAAAGTAGCTCTGCAGAGAAGGACCTTGGGATCCCTGAGGGAAGCAAACTAAATGTGAGCCAGCAATGTGTCCTTGGAGCAAAGAAAGCTAACAGTGTTGTGGTCTGCATTAGGAAGAGTATTGCCAGTAGCTCAGGAGAGGCGATCCTTCTCCTCTACTCAGCACTGGAGTAGAGGAGACAGCCACATCTGGAGTATTTTGTCCAGGGCTGGGCTGGTCTGGTTTCTCAGGTACAAGAAAAATAGGAACTTACTGGAGCAAGTCCAACAAAGAGACACAAAGATGATTAAGGGACTGGAGCATCTGTCATATGAGGAGAGGCTGAGAGAGCTGGAACACTGTAACCTGGAAAAGAGGAGGCTCAAGGGGGATCTTATCAATGTATACAAATGCCTACTTTTGAGGAAATGAAGATGAGGGAGCCAGACTCTTCTTGCTGGTGTCCAGTGGCAGGACAAAAGGCATTGGGCACAAATGGAAATATAGGAAATTACATCTGAACACAAGAAAATATTTATACTGTGAGGATGGTAAAAGATATGCATGGGTTTCCCAGAGAACTGGTAGAGTCTCTGGAGATATTAAAAACCCAACTGGAACTAAATAACTTGCTCTAGCTGTCTCTGCTTGAGCAGGGGGTTTTGGCCCACATGACCTTGAGAGGTGCCTTCCAACCTCAACCATTTCTGTGGTTCTTGCACTGCTTCTTCCAGTGCTTTCCTTTCATTCCTCTGATACCTGAACTTAGTTCAATCTTTGATTTTCTCAAGGCTGCAGCTAAATCTCACAGAACAAAACTGACAGTATGCTACAGGGAACTCTTTGAGTCATATACACAAAGAGGTAAGAATCACTTTGACATGAATTTGTGTTTTCTTTCAGTTTAGTCTTAATAATAAATTGAACAATATAACTAGCCTCAAAAAGCAGGCAGCCTAGAACAAGAGCTTGAAAGAACTTGATATCAGAGGTTGCTGCTGTGTAAAGCAATACAGTTCAGCTCCTCAAATTCCTCAGTTTCTTTCTTTCCTCACCTTCTCTGGACCCTTCCTGACAGGTGACAGTATTTGATGGAAGTGTCACTGTTGATCTGAGGACTTACCACCTCTCAGATAAATGAATTCTCCAGCAGCCCAAGTGCAAAAAGTCTGCAATTGCTTCAGCCCAGTCCTTGTTCCACTGCCAGAGGCAGAGCAAGTGCTATCAAAACTTAATGGGAGAAATGTATTTTATGTTGAACTGTCAAGGAAGCATTGCTTTAATGTGATCAATTTCAACACTTTCATTTACACATACTGCTTAAAGATATTGTGGAATAGGAAATACCTTTTTGCCATCACACACAGCAGTACCATTTTACATTTGTCCTGTGCCATTTCTGTGGTATCTGAAGACACTAATAACTGCAAAAAACTATTAAGATGAGCCTACCAAATTTAACCAAACAGTTGATTTTCAGGGACATCAGGTGGAACAACTTTTAAACCTGTTCTAATCAACAAAATTAAGTTACATATTCTACATTTTGCAGGTTTGTTTTTTTCACAGAATCACAGAACGTTAGGGATTGGAAGGGACCTCGAAAGATCATCTAGTCCAATCCCCCTGCCAGAGCAGGAACACCTAGATGAGTTAACACAGGAAGGCGTCCAGGCGGGTCTTCAATGTCTCCAGAGAAGGAGACTCCACAACCTCCCTGGGCAGCCTGTTCCAGTGCTCTGTTACTCACAGTAAAGAAGTTCCTTCTGAAATTTAAGCAGAACCTCCTGTGTCCAGCTTGCACTCGTTGCCCCTCATCCTATCATTGGACACCACTGTGAAGAGCCTGGCCCCATCCTTCTCACACTCACCCTTCATATATTTATAAACATTAATAAGGTCACCCCTCAGTCTCCTCTCCTCCAAGCTAAAGAGGCCCAGCTCCCTCAGCCTTTCCTCATAAGGGAGATGCTCCACTCCCTTCATCATCTTGGTGGCTCTGCACTGGACTCTTTGAAGCAGTTCCCTGTCCTTCTTGAACTGTGAGGCCCAGAACTGGACACAATATTCCAGATGTGGCCTCACCAGGGCAGAGTAGAGGGGGAGGAGAACCTCTCTCAACCTACTAACCACACCCTTTCTAATGCACCCCAGGATGCCATTGGCCTTCCTGGCCACAAGGGCACAGTGCTGGTTCGTGGTCATCCTGCTGTCCACCAGGACTCCCAGGTCCCTTTCCCCTACACTATTCTCTAGTAGATCATTCCCCAACCTACACTGGAACCTGGGGTTGTTCCTGCCCAGGTGCAACACCCTACACTTGCCCTTATTATATTTCATCAAGTTTTTCCCTGCCCAGTTCTCCAGCCTGTCCAGGTCTCTCTGGATGGCAGCACAGCCTGCTGGCATGTCAGCCACTCCTCCCAGCTTTGTATCATCAGCAAACTTGCTGACAGTGCACTCTGTTCCCTCATCCAGGTCATTTATGAATATATTGAATATTACTGGTCCTAGTACCAACCCTTGGGGGACTCCACTAGACACAGGTCTCCAACTAGACTCTGCCCCATTGACCACCACTCTCTGGCTTCTTCCCACCAGCCAGTTAACAGTCCATCTCACTACCTGATCATCCAATCCACACTTCCTCAATTTAGCAGAGAGGATGTTGTGGTTTTTTTTGGGTTTTGGTTTTGGGTTTTTTTTCCTGATCATTTTAGGATAACTTTATCAAGTCTGATACTGAGTAGTGCAAGCAGGTGCTGAGCAACATGGTCTATACCTAAATAAGAGCATGTATATTAAATAAGTGTAAGATAACCTACGTGCTTTATTATTCCTGATAATAATCAGAACTGAGTTTTATTTAGCAGGCTGTGAGGCAGACCATTCATTCCCATGCCCCACCACATCAGTTCCTCTACCCATCTAAATCAAGACCCTCAGAAGATTTCTTAATCAAGAGGTTGAAATGTTCATAAGGTTTTCCCTGAGCAAGCAATAGAATTACCAATTGGTGGTGACAGGTATTTTTAAAACATATTCACATTTGGTAAAATTTGCTCTCACTGCATCTTTCCTAGTGGTATATCAGGAAAACAAATCTCATTCTGCTTCTATAGTACACGATTTTTCAGTATAAATTTTCATAAAACATATACAAAAAACAAACACAGAACTCTACTTAATACTTCAGAAAAACACAGTCTAAGCATATAAAGTGAGCACACGATCATTTTACATTATTTTATTTATGAATCCCAGCTACAGTCATAAAATGATCCTTGAATTTTTGGATCAGGATCAGAGCAACTATATTCTTTTAGGGCTCCGAGCTTGTGGTGTAGAAATGTAGTTTGTGTTTCATTCAATGCTGTTCAGCATATGTGAGGAGCAGCACCATTATCTTGCCTCAAAGATTGTCTGCAAGATCACTGGCAAGATTGTTTTCACGAGACCACTGAGAAGGAAACGACTTGTGAAATGCCCTGCCCGCAGGAGGTCTTCTGCCCAGACATGTCCCTGCCCCAGTGCTGGTGGGGGCACAAAGAGACGTGCCATTGCTGTGGTAACCACAGCCCTCGAAGGGGTACTTAAGGAAGACCTGCATGGGCAGCAAGCAGAAGAGCGGGAAGAAAGAGAGAGAAGAGGGACAGAGAGGACGACCACCTGACTGCACCACGCCACGCTGCACCACTGCTGGAACACGCTACTGAGACCTCCTCACCCGCCCCTTCACCGTCGCCTCGCCGCTGGACCCGTGGTGGTGACTATTCTTGCCGCCCTATCCCGACTCCTGGCTTCTTTTCCATCTTTCTTTCCATTCTGTCCTATCGCTACCCTCCTTATTACTTTTGTTAATAAATGGTGTTTCGAGAATGCGGCATTTGACCTCGTTTGTGTCTTAATCTCGCTCTTGGGAACATATCGAAACCTTTCCCCGACATCGGATCGGAATATTTGAATGATCCCGACATCGGATCGGGACAGCATATTAATATGTTGATTCTGTTTAAGAACCTGTAGGGAGACACATTATTGATTACAGTCACTGTTCTTCCATCTCTCTGCTGATTTCTGTCCAAACCAAAGGATCAGGGAAGCAATAATTGGTCTGAGCATAAAGCTGAAAGTCAGAAGTTTTATTGAGTGCAGTGAAGAGAAAAGGTAGTTTTCATCTTAATACTTCATCATATGCCTGTCTAAGCAGAGCAAATGTACACTTTCTGCAAGAAATTTCAAGATGTTTATAGATCAGAAATCTGAGTAACATGAATAATGGCAGTGGAAAAAATGGCCTAATTTCAGTACTATTATGGACAAACTAATAAGAGAAATATGTCTTAATTTCATTATAGTATATTTATGTCTAGAACATGCTTGACATCACATATTTATTCCAATTTCTGTATTTCCATACTCCTACTTTGGCAAGTTGCAATGCAGTTCAGATTAAAATTAAAGTAATTTTAGTCTACAGTAACAACTTCATTTCTATTGTTATTAACTTAACTGCACTCTTGATATAGTAGAAATTAAGAACTCATCTGTGCAACCATTTAAATTAAATTATACTTATCTAAGAATCATAGAATGAATCATAGAAGGATTTGGGTTGTAGGGAACCTTAAAGATCATCTACTTCCAACCCCCACTTCAATGAGCAGTGTAATTTTCAACTAGATGAGGTCACTTGAAGCCTCATCCTTTCTGGCTTGGATGCCTTCAGGAACAGAGCATCTACCAACAATCTGGGTAGCCTGTTCCAGTGTCTCACCACCATCATAGTAAAATATTTCTTCTTTATCTCAAGTCTAAATCTGCCCTCTTTCAGTTTAAAATAATTGTCTTTGGCCTGTGATATCTTATTCCATATCATATAACATCATGTTCAGAATATAAATGACAGCTAGCCAGAAAACAAGCTCCCTCTCTCTCTTCCAGGGTAGCAGTTTCGGGTTTGGGATTTTTGCTCCTTTGAGATCGTTATTGGCAAGTGGTGAGCAATTGCACTGTGCATCGCTCATGCATATTCTATTATTAATATTACTACTGCAATTTTTAAAATTTTTCAACTATTAAAATGTTCTTATCTCAACCTGTGACTCTATCTTTACTCCTCCAATTCTCTCCCCTGTTTCCTGGGGCTGGTGTGGGGGCTGCGAGCGAGTGGCGGCTGTGTGGTATTTCGCTGCCAGCCAAGTTAAACTGTGAGAATCCTTTTTGCTATACCCCCAGAGAATAGTATTGCAATCCAATAAACCAACATTCTGACCACCAAGTTAACATAATGAATGCTTATTGCAGATGTGTTCTAACACAGTTTAGTCAAAACTGTCATTACCTCAACCCTTTGAGCCTCACATTGTGTGCCAAAAAGGACTGTCACAGTTTAACTTGGCTAATAGCCAAGTTAAATTTTTTCAACTTTGCATTATCAGACTTGAAGAAGTTTTGATGTAGCACATGACCTAGACCATAGACAGTTTGAGAAGTATTCTGATATTCTTGTACTTTTCTCATATTAAATTCAGTGCTCTTTAAACAAGAACAACTAAATTAGGATTGCTTGATTAACTTCTCCTGAAGCTTACAATATGTCCTCATACAACTTAAGCTTGGGAACTTTCCTACATAAATGCTCTCTTAATCTTCCTTGAAATGAAACCAGGAAGCTCCCTGTTAGTCGTATGTCTTTTCTAAAAAGGCTAATTTTATATTCCTCTATTGAGTGAGATACTTGACAGTAAAAATAATTTCAAGTCATACTCAGGTATGAACACTTGTTCTCTACATCCATCTGAACAGACCCCTTATGTAGAGCAAAAAAAGAATGACATCACATTTTTGTTAGCTCTCCACAAACTTCAATAAGCAAGTCCAGGACAGTATTAGGTATACTTCAATAAACTTAAAATACAAATTTTGTATTTATTGAAATGAACAGAAGCGGCTTCATTCAGCTGCATAGGAGTGCACTAGGACTTAGAAGATGCAGCCTATACCTTTAGCAATTCATTAGAGGTTTCTAACAAGTTGGTACATTTAATCTGTCATGTTTTTTTTCAGAGTAAACTACTTCAGACTATTTTATTATTTACCTGTAAGTTATAGCAAATGAGGCATGGTACGAATTTCTAAAGTTACCAGTATAATAGAAAAGCTTAAAGGCCAGATGACCTACACATAAACAGCCAGTATAAGAATTAGAGTTAACTGAGGTCCTCAGTTTCAAAGCTACTTCCTAAAAAAGACTTGCTAAGTGCTGCCTAAAACTAGCAACGCTTAGACACTTGCATACTATTGTATACATCCTGTGGGTTTTGACATTCAGAGTGGTGCAAAAGCAAAGACAGAAATTTCCTGATGATGGAAGTGGAGAACTCCTTGTGCTCTTGCATGGAGATGGAGTTTTCTGAAGTGAGCTATGATTGAATGATGTAGAGTTGACTGTATAGGCTAAAATGAGGACACATCACTAAAACATGAAAAATTGATAGAATCAACCAAGTGTCCACCTAGAAACATGTCTGTAATCCAAATAATTTCTAATTGTATTTGGAAAAGACTAGTAATAAAGCAAAGCAATGGTGCAGAGAGGACCCCAGTGGAGAAGATCGGAAACAGCATTGAGAGTGTCAGGACTACACAGCTCCTGCCAGATCTCCCCAGGGTCATAGAGACCACAGTCCATGAGAAACCTGATGTATCAAATAAATAATGACAGTACAGGAGAGAAACCTTTATTTGATTTTTGTTATACTGTGAATTCAAAGTTGCATGTTTTGAAGTGTTACATGTGCGTCCAGACTTTGTATTTTCCATACAGTGACAAAGGGTGTCTCTCATCTCTCTAGCTTGTGATTTCAAATACATGAAATTGTTTTGTGCAGTAGAGATGAGAGAGAATTTCACGGGCTATCCCCAGGCTTCAGAGACAGGCATGTGGCAACCTGGGTTGAGCAGTGAAAGGAATGCATAAATATTCTTATAATTGTTCATGAAGAAACTATTCTTTCTCTGTGTGATTTTGTGCTCTTAAACATCTGCTGTGTGCAAAGCTGGCACAAGCAAGCATGCACAGATGTGTCCAAGCCTACTAAAGAATTTTCTGTTGAGATCCCTAGCAATTAAAACTAACGTAACTGATTACAACTCATCAAAACATTAGGTTCCTTGCTAATCATAGTATCTAGGATTCATACTGTAGCAGCTCAGTGGTTGAAACACTTTGTGAGCTAAGGAAATTAAATGGTTCTGGTACATGCCAAACCAGATGAGATTCAGTCAAGATAGTTTTATGCTCTGGTCTCTGCTCTAGGTTTCTTTTATGCACTTAATGCCAGAAAGAAGCACATAAATTCCTAGGAACAGAAAAAGTCAAAACCTCTTTCCCATCTGAGTATCCAAAAAAGTCATGCTACAATCCTCAGAAGTGAGCTTTGATTTTTTTTTTTTTAATAAATTATGAACTGAGAAACAGTCCTTCAAAAAACAGGTGTTTGCAAACAAAAGCTGCATGTTAAAATCCTTCCAAGCAGAGATTACCCATATAATTTAATTTCTCTCAATAGCTTGACAGCAGCACTTTTATTTTACTGTAGATATCTGAAACTATTCTTTATAACTGGAACAGCTGGAAATTTTTCAGTAACCCATAATTACATTTCCCAGTGGCTAGCTGTAGGCACCTTTCTCTGTAGTCTAGTGGTTGGTTTAGATCCTTTTCTGAAATGAAGAATGGTTCACAGGTAAGTTTAAGTCACAAGAAAAGCTGCTACTCTCCCAGCTAATCTCTAAACCATCATTCCCTCTTCATGAACCCGCTGTTGTTACAGCAGCAATTACTGAGCCACATGCACACTTACTGGCAAACTTAGCCTGTAGCAAGATTACTACTATTTCCTATCTCTGTTAAGAAAATCTAAGAATCCTCTAGAGTTTCTTTTAATAGCCAGAGATATAAAGTGAAATTGAAAGCAGTGATTAATACGCAGTTTAGCTATCTATTCAATCTCTGAAAAATGCAACCTAAACAAAGACTGGATTTATGGTACAGGATAATGTTGCCTGCTTCAGTTGTCTGACTTGCTTTTGATTGTATTTGAGTACTCCAAGTATTGTGTTCCTAATGCACTTCTTATGCAGTCAGGTCACCCAGACTACAGTTCTTGTCTCCAGGCTGTGCAAGAAACATTTGAGTTCAGCAATGCACATTAAAAACTTCCACTTTAATATAAATATATCTACCATAAATATTTTCACAGTCAAACCAGGGGAAAAAAGAAAAAAAAATACCAAACCTTCAGAAACCATACTAAATCTATTCTATTTTAACCCCAATCAGCACAGTCACTAACGCAGTCACTAAACATAGTCACTCGCTCATTCCCCCCTAGTCAAATGGAGGAGATAACTAAAAGAATAAGAGTGAGAAAACTCGTGGATTGAGGCAAAGACAGTTTAATAGGTAAAGCAAAAGCCGCATGTGCAAGCAAAGCAATGTAAGGAATTCATTCACCACTTCCCATTGGCAGGCAGGTGTTCAGCCATCTCCAGAAAAGCAGGGCTCCATCATGTGTAGTGGTTGCTTGGGAAGACAAACACCATCACTCCAAACATCCCTCCCTACCTTCTTCTTACCCCAGCTTTATATGCTGAGCATGACATTATATGGTATGGAATATCCCTTTGGTCAGCTGGGGTCAGTTGTCCCGTCTGTATCCCTTCCTGACTTTTGTGCACCCTTAACCACTCACTGGTGGGGTCGTGAGAGACACAGAAAAGGCCTTAACACTGTTTAAGCACTGTTCAGCAATGCCTAAAACATCTCAGTATTATCAACACTGTTTTCATCACAAATCAAAACAGCCTCAATACCAGCTACTATGATGAAAATTAACTCTATCCCAGCCAAACTGCTTAGAGATTACCACCACAATAAAGGAGTATATCTAAAGAAATTTTGCTAATTGAATTTGGTTTAGCTAACATACAAATAAAGATAGCAAACTTAATGGAAAGAGATCTGGAGGTTTGGTTACATTTCTGTGCCATACATTAGTGTCATACACAAAACAGTCTCTACTTGAGGAATTTCACTTCATTTGATTTATTGCCAATCAACATGAGCTTTTAATTACTGATTAAGGTATTCGGAAAAAAAACATATACAATTAAACAGACAACTAGGGCAACACCTTTTCTCCCAGCTTCAGAGGCTCAGCTTCAGTTCAACTCCTCTTCTACCCCTTTTCTCATCTCCACTCCCACAGTTTTCAGTAGTGGGCTCCACCATGGGTTGCTGTACCTCAGGAGTGTCTCATTGCTGCATGCCAAGCAATGTCTTCTTCCATGTGTCACCTGCACTTCTGTCTCTGGTTTCTGCAAAATGTGTTTCTTCACATATCCTTGAGTATCTCCTTTTTTGTCTCCTCTCCCACTTTGCATCTTTCTTTTTATGTTGCCTACTCCCCACAGCTAATGCCCTTTCTTAATGATATCTAAACAGTGATGCTGTGCGCTCCTCAGACTGAATTTTGGTGCACAGTGGGCTGTTTCTATTTGTTGTCAATTCAGCTGGACCTTGCTTGATTGGCACAGTGTAGTTCCTGACCTCCTCCTACACAGGGTATCCTGCAGCCCCGATATCCAAACCCTGCCAATTGTTCCCAATAGTTGCCTGTGTAGGAAGAAATTAAGGAGAAGATACCATGTTTTTAAATAACTGAAGGAAAGTATTAACCTACTCTGGAATTATCAGGAAATTAAATATTTCTTAGTTACAGGTACAGGCCTCTCCTGGAACACCAGTTCTTCTAACATCATTTAAAAGTTTGTTTATTAATGAACCCTAGTTAAATCATTTTTTCCTCCTAGATTTTTCTATTAACCTCTGAGGCAAGGTTACCTAAAAAAGAAGAGACCAAAATGTTTTGTACCATAGCATCCTTGCATCTTTCAGCTGTCTTTTGAACATACTTCAAGCCAAACCTTCCCAAAGGCTTTTCTACAGGTATATTTATCACCAGGCCTTAAACAGATGAAAATATGCATAATTTTTATTAAACATGAAAGACTTTCAAATTAATTAGGCAGCTGACTAGTTGGTATGCCTGCTATCACCCCCAACATTTTTCACTGCATAACTGATAAGTTAAATACCTGATTACACTGAAAGTTAATTGGTTTTTAATAGAGCATCTGCAGAAAAAAGTTGTAAGCTCTGAGGTACATGTCAATCAAAATGTAATACAGTTTTTAACTGGAGAAGATTAACACATGCCACTTCATAAGGTTTGAACCTGCCTTCCTCATCCCCGAGAGTTACTTGAAGAGATAAAATTCTTGGCCAAGGGTACACGGTTTGAATAAGATGCATTACTTCTTTCTGTCAGTAGTTTCTTTAACTTCAGTAGAATTTTATATCAGAGTAAGGTGGTTAAGACTACTCTAAGGTAATTTATTACACAGAGATGGTTTCCTTCAGTATACCTTTAGAAAAATACCTCAGTCAAAAAGGAAAATGGGCAAACAGGGAAAATTAACTGCCTATAACTTGAAAAAGCAGCAAAAATCTATGCTAAAGCTGTATATCTAGTTTCTGCTGAAATGAAGTAAACAGTAGGAAGGAATTTTTTTCAGGAAGGAATAAAATGCAGACAGAATAGCCTTGTTGTCTAAGAATAAGGGGAAGCAGTCATGAGCAGGCTATTGTTTCAATAATTTTTCAAAACTATTACAAACACTGGGAAAGGACAGAAGGAATTTTATGCGCTTAAAATATTCCTAACCATGAAATTTGTAATTCTTATAGAATTATAAGTTTATGATATAATTCTTATAACAATTAATTTCAGTAAGTACAGGTCTTAACAAGCATGGTTTCTTATACTGGATAGCATTTCATTGAAAAGTAGAATATAATTCTACTTTTCATATGATACAATAATAGCATTTGGGTTGAAGAACTTCATATTGAGAATACAAATCTGAACATCAAACACCCTGTAGGAGTACTGGTTTCCTTCATTCCATTTCTGAAGCCACTCTCTCGTACACACTCTCAAAATCTACAGTGTGCTCTATCCATAGTACAAGAATTTTAAAATTGTGCATGCTTATGTATAAATTCTGTTCTACTGCATTATCAGTTTTGAACTACTTTAAGGTTCTGTCTGGATCACAGCTTTGCTCTTTTCTCTCTTCTTTTACATTCCAGAGGCCTAATTTTTCAGTTTCCTTAACTCCTGCTGTTCATAGATTTTAAAAACGTCTTTTTACCTTGATCAGTCTTCAGAAATCCAAAATGTTAACTGTATGCATTACAACATCAGTACCACTCTCCCATCTAATGTCAGCCCAAGATATTCAGTCTTGGTATTTTTGATGTTACTGTGTTAAAAGTCTTGTTAGAGAAAAAAAAAAAAAAAATCTATTTCCCTGAAACCTTTTACCTGACCTCAAACATTCCCAATTTGTCAAAGTTAATTAAGCCTTTAATTATTTTTATACGCTTATGCTTCATTTTCAATTACATAATATTTTAGTTTACCAAATGATCCATTTTTTTGCTCAAAAGAAAAATGTGTAACCTTAAGACTATCTAAGTCTTTTCACTGAGGTATTTTTTCATAGCTTGGTAGATCTCTCTACTCAGAAATTTTAATCACCTTAGTGGAAAACATATAACAGTGCTGAGATGAACATTCAAATTCATTCCAGTGTTATCATAATGGTTAAGAGAATAGAAATCTATTACTGTAATTTTAATCAGTTTCTAACACTCCTGATGTTCTTGTCAGATCAAGTTGTCTGTTCTAGGCAGCCTAATTATTTTTATTGTTTTAGTCATAGTAAACCAGTCCTGCAGAAGATACACAAGCACTTCAATTTATACTGCACAATGATAGGCGAATGGTGAATTGCCAATGTAAATTGTTGCAAGCTCAAATTGTTTGTGTAAAAAGCTAGAGGGTAAGAAGGGAGAAGAGAGGCTGTGAAGTCTCAGTCTTTGGTGATATTCAAAACCCAACTGGACACAGCCCTGAGCAACCTGCTCTAGTTGACCCTACTTCAGAAAGAGTATTGGTCTAGATAATTTTTGAATGTCCCTACCAATGTTACCTGTTATGTGATATTGTGTGTGATTAACAGAGCCTGGTATGAATTCAAGTACAATGGTCCAAACAGAGAAAGTATTGTACCTAGTGCAACTAGAAATATCTACAGAATGTCAATGAAACCTCAGCTCCTGTCAGATATGTAATTTTTTTCTCATTTGAAAAACTGCAATCTGTTTTGTATAGTGATATGAACATTACTACATAAACCTTGTAAAAGATTTGTTTTGATATTATTGCACAGTGTCCTCATGAAGACCTCAGCTTGAAATCAGAAGAGAAAGCTACAGCTGTTGAATCAGTAATTCTCAAAGAAGCTTATTTCAGTGAGCAAGAATGAAACAATACATCCAACAAATCAGTGTTTGGTTATCATTCTAACAAGATAAAGGCAGTGAGCTGACAACTTCAGAAACAATAGAGTAAACCTTTGAGAACCTCCTGGCTTAAAACCAAACATAACTAATCACAACACCTGTGCAAATAAACTCAGAAGTTCTGTTTCTCTTGACATCACCCAGTAATCAAGAAATGTGGCAAAATGAGCCATCAGAACTGAGACATGCTCACTGATATCAGACTAGCATTTCAGAATGACTGTCAGCTCCCTTATGCCAACAAGGCTAGAAAGGAAGCTGACATAAGGATAAGCAGTTTTGTGCTTTGTCATAGCAACACAGTATTTAGACAATAAACCAACTATCAGAAAAAAAAAGTATAAAGCTGTAAAGTGTTTTCTAGGGAGGTTTTTTTTGTTTATTTTCCTTTTTTTTTTTTTAC
This sequence comes from Caprimulgus europaeus, assembly GCA_907165065.1. Next base: position 77,215,499 of record OU015525.1, read on the forward strand.
CCCTCAAAATTATGAGCATTAGTCTCCCTCACTGCAGGGAACACTTTTCTGTTTTGACATTTTGAGCCATGATGTTTCTTGCCCCCTTAAAATTAGAATTTGTCTCACTCCCAAGTTTTAGAAAAGGTATTGACTTTTTTTCGTCTCTCTTTCTGCCTAGTGAAATTTAATCTTCTAATGGGAATGAGAGGACTAGTTGCAGAAGGAGGTGCAAGTGCCTGATGACAATTCAGAAGGCTTCAAATCTTCCTACCAGTAGGTGGAGCAAAAATGTCATCAATGTAGAGACAAACCTTGAACTAGGACTCCCACAGGGAGTGTTCCTTTTCCTTTTTTAAATTATTTTTTTAACTACTCAATCCAAGAAAGACAGCCTAATGCCTCCTTTTTTCAGTGCAGTTTAAGAGTAAAGGAGGAATTCTGTCTGATGCAGTGTTCAGAGGCACAAGAAATCAAAAATTGCTCTGCCAGTTCCTGCCCTCCTGCTTGTTTGCTTTATCTGAGGATGTGGACAAGAGGACTGAAGATGTGGTTCAGCACAGCAGTGCTGGGTATGTATATTCATGGACTTCTGTTTAGCTGGTGTTTTCCTTGCTTTTAGCCCTGAGCTCAGTCCAGCAGATAATCTTTTTGTCCTTTAGCTCTTCCATGTACATTGCTTCATTTCCCAGAACAAAGTTGTTTCATGACATATAAGAGATAATAGACTCACTGAAAATGAACTCCTTTTCCTACATTTATTTTATTTAGTCAGGTCTGTGCTTATGCTCATGACAAAAGCATGCTACAAAAATCACACATCTCTCAAATATACAGCCTTAACTCTGAAGTACCTTGAGTGTGTTAAAATATTGATAGATTTTTCACTCAGGCAGTACTCGAGAAGCTTGAGTACTTAAAAGATCTTGAACACATCTTTCAACTTTGTTATCCTTCTGCAAGCTATGGACTAATCAGAATCAGCATGGGACTTGCTACACAGACAGGAATACCTACAGAAATTAATATTTAAACTGAAAACCTCAAAATGAAAAGCCTTGTCATCTCCTGATAGAATCGTGCCTGCTGTTTCCATCATTCACAACAAAGCACAACTTTACATTAAATCACAGCTGATAACCAGGATGCAAATATTCAAGATGGCCTTTGAAAAGGACATTGCAACCTCTCAATCTTGAACAAGAATGCACTTAGAATTTTATTATCAATCACTTCTGCCTCTAAACTCAAGTACCTCTAAACTAAAAAATTTCCAGACCAACTGACTCTTTTACATCACAATCTTTAGGAAATAACATTGTTGTGGTATTTTGTGTCAATTTGGGGTCAGTTTAGAAAGTGTTAATTGGGAAAAATTCACTGACTGTAATAATACTTTAGTTAGTTCAGCAGTTAATTACATCTTTTAACATGGAAAATATTAATTCGATTTTGTTTCTATTGATTTAGTCCATTAACAAAAATATACCTTTTCATATAGCAGTATTTAGAAGCTTTCTAACTGAAAGGAATGATATTGAGACAAAGTCTTCCAGAATTTTAATCAAATCATGAAAGTTGAGTTACAGTGCCTCTCACTACAAGGACAATGAAGCTGGGGAAGGGTCTAGAGCACAAGTCTCATGAGGAGCAGCTGACGGAGCTGAGGTTGTTTAGCCTGGAGAGGAGGAGGCTGAAGGGAGACCTTATTACTCTCTACAACTACCTGAAAGGAGGTCCTAGGGAGGTGGGTGTTGGTCTCTTCTCCCAAATAACAAGTGATAGGACAAGAGGAAACAGACTCAGGTTGTGTCAAGAGAGGTTTAGGTTGGATATTAGGAAAAATTTATTCACTGAAAGAGTTACCAAGTGTTGGAACAGGCTGCCCAGGGAAATGGTTGAGTCACCATCTCTAGAGGTATTTAAAAGACCTGTAGATGTGATGCTTAGGGAGATGACTTAGTGGTGGACTTGGCAGTGTTAGTTTTATGGTTGAACTAGTTGATCTTAAAGGAATTTTGCAACCTAAATGAGTCTATGATTATGAAATTTAGGGCATTTAAGACTGAAAGTCTGAACTCCAGTGAAGTAGTATCCCAGCAAAATGTTAGAAATTTACACAATGGAGACAACCTTCAGCTTTTTTAATTTATTATTTGTAAGTAGTGCAGAAGCTACTAGATATTTAAACATTAAAAAATTGCAAAATATTTAATGCATGATATATGTTAATACTGTATAGAAAAATGGTGATCAGCACCAGCAGATATACTTAGGAAAGTTATACACAGGTGTATGTTCTGCAGCCTTTGGCAAAGATTTAACAGCACTTTTGTATAGGGGCTGACAATTACAATTCAGGAGTTTATGATTTAATACACAAAGAAAACAAGACATATTGAGCTCAAAGTTCCTCCCTCGTTAGCATGTCTTGGTTATGTAAAATTATGCACAGAAAAAGTGTTCCAAATCAGTGGTTTACTGACACAACAAAAAAACATCACTGAGAACTTTACAAGCTCTCTCCTGTCAAGCCACATGTTTAGGATTCCAAGCTTATATGCACAGATTTCAAGACCTGGGTCTGTAAAGGTTTGTGATAGTTTCCAGAACTATCATAAGAGGATAGTAAAGGGCCTTCAGGCACAATGAGTTCAAATAAATTGTTAATGTAAGCATTTTGACCTGAAGTGGAGGGAAATGATGCTTCCATAATTTTAATAGATATTTCATTCCTTATTTTATTTTCCTGTTTCTGTGTCTTGGAAATACATATCTTACCAGTCCATTGCTTCCACTCACTCAAAACAGCCACTGACCATAATGCAACATCACTCTCCCGTATTTGACAAAGCAGTGGCATTTAGCTTTCTCTGTTAATAAACAATAGACAGACTTTAAGGGATCATTTAAAATTTACATCCAATACTCAAACTAAAAGAAGCCTCATTTCAAGAGGTTAAACAGGAAAATATGAAATACTGATTTCAGACTAGTAGTATAAAAGGTATATTTCGTGCAAACAGCTCTCAATATTTCTTTGAAACCTGACTTGCAATGAATATCTGGAAGTATGTTATAGTAAAAGGATTCTTTTTATAAGAATTCTTATATTTTCCATAGTTTTCAAAGCTAAAAATGACTTAAATTTTTCTTCAAATTTAGCCATAAACATGTAAGCTGTCAATTTACTAAATACAATCCTCATAAAACAGCTAGTTAACATATTTTGTTACAGTTAAAATGGTCAGCCTATTAATTTTTAACTCTAAAGGGATTTTGTTATGAAGTTAGAGAATTCAGCAACTTCACATACCTTATATGGCAAAATTAATAATCTTATTAATCCCTTTCATATGTGCCAAAAATGTACCAGAATAATACGATGAAGCCCCAGGAGCTCAACATCTGTAAAAGTAATTACATCCTGAACTATAGAAGAAAGAACAGGTGCTTGTGGAAGCAAGTGAAGGACAAGAAAGTCTGTGGAAAAAGCCAACATCAATTTATCAAGGGTAAGTCCCACTTGACCAATCTGGTTGCTTTGTATGAGGAAACAATTTGCTCAGAGCAGAGGATGTACTTTGCCTTGATTTTAGGAAGGCTTTTGACACAGTCTCCCATAACATCCTCCTCACTGACAACCTGGTAAATTCTGAACTGGACAGATGGACCACAAGATGGGTGGGTATCTGTCTGAGTTGTCAAGCTCAGGGGTGGTACTTAATGGCTCAAAGTCAAACTGGCAGCTGATCAGGAGTAGAGTTCCTCAGAGGGCAATAACAGATCCGATACTGTCCTGGGTTACAAAACGGCAGATGAGGAGGATCCTCTAAATCATCTTTTCACACCTTACTCCTTGGACTATTTATGTCTTCTCTCCTTCTTAAACAAGTTTTTAGCTAAAGAACTTTTGCAGGAATGAAAGTATAGCTGTGGCAACATTGAGGTTATCACAGCTCTGTTTTTAGTTTGTCTTTGGGAACTCCTAGAGGCATAGCAAGCTCCAAATCTATCTTTATAGCTCAAGCTTGGCTACATACACAAGAACAGCAGAAAAGGCATAGCATATAATCATACTAAACTTGTTTCTAAAAAAAAAAAACAAAAAACATTTGGAGATCACCATTTCATGTTATCACTCTCAAAGATTATTGATTTAAGAAACTACTAGATCTGACTTCAGCAGATCAAGAAATCATACTCTTCTATGGGTGTTGTTCACACAGCAGCAGTAGAGTTGATGCTTAGAACTATTCAGTTTTATGCCATATTTCAGGGAATTACCAGAAAATAGTAAGACTGATTTCTAAAAATGACAACACAGAACTGTAGCAACATTTTAACATTTCTGTCTTCTCTTGTTCATCTCTATACATTTATTTTTCATCAGGTGTAGTTTAACTTGGTGTACTCTCTCAATTTCATCAGTGTAAAAAAAAAAAAGTCATCAGCTGTAAAAGGCAGCAAAAACTTAATGGCTTGTGCTTACCTTAGCAGGTGACTGTGACAATGAGCAATAACCAAATGAACTCTTTGTACTTGATGCTTGCTTTAAGCACTTAATTTCTGTTCAAGTATCCCTGTATCAGGTAGAAAATGCTTGGTCTCTCTGACATTAACTACTGGCAACTACTTTTACAGAAGATTTTGCAGCCCTTTAGAAAGTAATTAGAATTATAGAATAGTTTGCTTGGAAAAGACTATTGCGATCATCTAGCCCAACTGTAAACCTAGCATTGCCAAGTTCACCACTAAAACATATCCCTAAATACCAAATACCTCCAGGGATGGTGACTCCACAGCTCTCCTGGGAAGCCTGTTCCAATACTTGACAACCCTTTAGGTGAATATTTTTTTTCCTAATATCCAACCTAAACATCCACTGGGACAACTTAAGTACGTTGCCTCTTGCCCTATCACTTGTTATTTGTGAGAAGAGGTCAACACCCACCTCACTATAACCTCCTTTCAGGTAGCTGTAGAGAGCAATAAGGTCTCCCCTAAGCCTCCTCTTCCCCAGATTAAACAATCCCAGTTTTTAGACTAACCTAACTGTCTAATTCCTTTCAAATAGAACCTATTGGGTAAAGAAAAAAAAAAAAAGATCCTTCTCAGTCACAGTTACATTTGACATCCAGTAGCACTTCTGCTCTCCTTTCTTTTAAGGAAATTTGAATCACACAAGTGTCAGTAGAAATTACGCTATGAGTGTCTAAACCAAATGCAATTACAGAGCATGAGTTCTTGATAGTAATCTGAATCAGAGCTAAACTTCAAAAAGCAAACACTTTTCTGTAATGCATATCCATAAATTTTAAACCTCAAAAATATCTGACTATAAACACCACTTCTAAAATAATCTTAAGAGTTCCTTTACATTATAATATCTTATTTTAGAAATTTGAAGACAACCCAAAATAAATATTAGATATTTATATATATATATACACATATATATATAAAAATATATATATTTCTACCTGCACATAGGCCTTTAATAAACTACTGCATTATGATGGCATAGTGGTTTTCTAACTGTGCATGAAACTGCCTAGGTGTAACAGATAAACAAAAGTTTGTAGGCATATTCTCCAGACAGTTACTGCATCAAAAGAACAATTTTTGGGGATAAGAACTTTTATTGTAAACCTATTAAAACCTAAAATATCCATGTTCGTAATTTTTCAGAACTTTCAGCAGTCAATATTGAACAGGACCTCCTTCTATCTCTGTCAAAGAGAGCATAACTCAAGTAATTGTTCACCAGATGGTCCATGGAACTTAACATTCTGCAAAACAGAACACTTCAAGCTAGAGCCCTGTACTTCTACAGTTAGAATTGAAGCACTATTCAGGTTACTTCTAGTCAACTGGCAAGTATTAAATCACCAAGCTATGACAATATGATTGCATGCTTCTCTGAGAACTATGGGAAATTTGATAGCAATCACAGCAGGTAGAACATGTGTCGTTGTATATCCCTGATACAGAGGAAAGAAAAAAGAAAATCCTGCACCTTTTTAAGATATTTGTATTCAGTATATAACCCACAACCATCTTGGAAAATAGTAGTTGAAAGAGTAAAAAAAAAAAATTAAAAAAAAAAAAAAAAAAGGAGTACAGGAATGCAGTAAAACCTACACAGAATTATCTATTTTCCACTTGCTTTTTAACCATTTACTCATTTTCTGTCATCTACCTTAGTTTAAGTCTCTGCCTCCTTGCAGAGGTGTTCAGATTTCTTCTACAGCTTTGTTATATAGTGAGCTATTTAGCCTTACTATGTCTCCAAGCCTGTCTGTCCAATCCTTTTATGTTTCTGAACAGGTTTCCAGTACTAGAAATTTGAAACAGCTTACTCAGGCTAGAATTTAACACTAAAACTCGAGAACATCAAAATACTTTTTTTCTATAAATTACCACTGTCAGCTAATTAACTCTGAAACTAAAAACCGTTTAGTTCCAAGTATTGGATCAAACATATACTCTCAATATGACCATCTAAGTGACTGAATGTTCTAACATAATTATGAAGGAAAAAAACATTGTTGAGAAAAAAATATCAGTTTTCCTAGTAATTTATTTAAAATAAAGTATCCATGGAGGTTTTTTACTTCATTTCTCTGTAGCTTCTAGTATTTCTGAGTAGGCCTGCTGGCAACAGGATGAAAGCTGGTAAGTAGTGCTGTTCCTGAATACATGAACCCAGGCAAGAGAAGTTAATACTGAGTCTTTAAGTCAAACTTGTTTTTCAACATATGTGTTCATATACACAAAAACTCTGGGTAACGTGATTTCAGAAGAAAAATGAATCTTTTCAGGATTTAAGATTTGGCATGCCACCATCACACAATTAAGTGGAAAGGATTGGAATATTATAGCATTTTGTCCAAACACTACTCATACACAAAGAACTTCCCCTTTCTTAACCTTCCAGTCCCTCTTATTTGGGAGAGTTGAAAGCAAACCCTGCCTAGGAAAACTGCTGCTCTGTTACTCACTGTTTAATAAGTTCTTTCATTTATTTAAGCGAATAATTTCAGAGGTGTCAACTGTCTCACAAATTAAAGTAAAACATAACCAAAAGGTATTTCTCCATCATGCAGAAAAGAACGTTGTTTCTAGATTAGATTTATTGCTTTTCAGAAAATCACACATCACTGTCCACAACAAAAAACATGATGACAAAGCAGCACAACAGTTAGAAATTATTTGGACAGCAATGCCAAGCTACTTACTGAATGCTTCCCTGGGGACTTTTTTTTATATTGGCTGCATGAAAATGTATACAGCCACTAAAAGAAAATTTGTTTTACTAAAAGAAAAGTAAGAAATAAAAGGCAGGTAAGTCCCTATGAAAACATGTGCAACAATATGGAACAGATTCCACCTCCATCCTTTACAGTTAATCTAGAAGAAGAATGTTCCCTTATTCCTCAAAAAGTGGATGTGGAGATTCAAAGAGGAACATAGGTATAATTTCAAGCTATTAGAGAATCAATTGAGACAGATCTGTTCAGGTTGTCCTATTTAAACAAGTTATAAACTACTGTTAAGGAAAGCAAGAATAGCTTCATTGATGGAACATATACATTTTCTAGAAATAGACAGGTTAGACTTAACACTTGATAGTTCCCAAGGCAGCTATCCTTACACTCAGCAGAGAGCTTCAAGAAATCACTGCTCCTCAAGGGGTAGAGAAATGGAGATATTCCTCATCCACTGAATGGCAAATTTGGAAGCCTTAGTGGTACCACTGTCATAACTCTGGGATGGCAGACAATTGTTCCCAAAAGTCCCTCAAAACAACATGCATCAATCTGGCTTCAATTGTGTTACTCTCCCCTGTCACAAAGGAGAGCAGGTTTTAATATGTCTATATGTATTGGGTTGGGGAGGGGAGGTGGGGGCGGGGGGGGGCAGCAGGTGGAGCACATTTTGGGTAGTGGGGAAAGGAGCTACAGTAACAGCCCTGGTGAGAAGCTTTGCAAAGCTCCCCTTGCCCCAAGGCATACCCACCTCCATCCCAGGCTAAGCTAATTAGCAATAGAGAAATGCCCCTGTGAATCCATATTTATGAGTGGAAGGACTGTCTTGAAAAGAAGAAGGTGGAGAGAACCTGGAGGAGAGGCCATTGACCTGAACAAAATACAACCATTGGCCTAAACAAAGAGAGCTTCATTGCTAGGAGGAAGGAAGAGGGGGAGGATAGAGAATCTCAGACACTCAGTTCAACACACATGGAGTAGGAGAAGGTAAATGAGGTTTTCTGCAGCCCAGGGAAGTTTAACAGTGGAACAGATACCCATGTGTAGGCCATGGAGGACTCCATACCGGAGTGGAAGAGCTGAGCCTGAGGGCAGGTGTGACTGTATTGAGACCCCAGAGAGGCTCAACATCAGAGGAGGGGGTAAACTCCCAGAGCCAGGAGGTGCACTGGACTGGAGACCCATCTGCAGCCCGTGGATGTCCCCATGCCTGAGCCAGGAGCTGTGCCCGAAGAGGTCCATGACTCCACGGGAAGTTTGCTTTGGAACACTTTGTTTCTAGACTTTTGCAACCCACAGTAGGGACTTGCATGCCAAAAACAGTGTCATAGGCAAGCTGACTGCAACCCCTATTCCCTATCCCTTGTGCTGCTGAGGGAGGAAGGTAGAAAAATCAGGAGCAAAGTTATTTGAGCCTGGGAAGAAGGGAGGGGTGGGGGGAAGGTGTCGTAAGATGTGGTTGTTATGTCTTACTGTGCTACTCGGATGATTGATAACAAATTAAATTGATTTTTCTTCCCCAAGTTGAGTTTGTTTTTCCAGTGACCATAATTAGTGAGTGAGCCATCCCTGTCCTCATTTTTAATCCATGACTCCTTTGCTGTGATTCCCTTCCCTTCCCACTGGGTGGGGGGAGGGAGTGCAGGACTACATGGTCTAACTTGGGGGTGAAACTACCACACTATATGAGGAGACATAAGAATATCCAAACACTAGTGCCTTTCCCACCCACCACCCCCCTTCCCCCACCCCACATAGATATTCGCAGATAGAGGACTTAATAAAAGCAGTTAAGCCTGGTTTATGAATGAAAAAAAGATTCCTGAATGGAAGATAACATTCAAGATATAGGAACTTCAAAGACCTTTGCTTTTTTTGAGAGGCAAAAACAGGGAAATGATCCAATCTAACACCAATATGAGAAGTCCTAATTGAAGCAACCCTGAAAAGCAACAGAAGCATTTTAAAACTGAAACTTTGAAGATCTGTCAGTGAATTTTCCAAAATTCCTGAAGATAGAACGAGTGATGTGTCAGAGGTAGTCTGATCAAGTAATTGTCTAAACTCAGCATCCATTCCCAGACCCGCAAAGAGTGCAATTCTGTAACCTTTAGGATTACCAAGACCAGCTTTTCCACAAACACACACTGTAGTTTGACTATGCCTCTGCTTTCCCACTAATAACTTGTTTCTCCTATCTACCTGACTGCAACTGTCAGTGAAACTTCAATTTCCACATAAGTTCAACATTTAGAGACTGTTATCCTTCTTTGTGATTTGGTAGAAATTGCCCAAGAGCTTTGACAGTTAGACACACACTTGAATTTTTTTTTCTCTAGGGAAGCAGCTGAGAGTTCAGGAGAGAAATAAAGCTATTCAGTGTTGTACAGAAGATAATTTAACAATTCATTATAGAAAAAGTGCTCTTGATAATAACCTACTCCGCATATTTTAATATTTATGGATTGTATCTGACATAATCGGAAAATGACACTTGAGGACCAGTGACTGACTCTGCCCTTTTCTAGATTATTTTTCTTCTGTTCAATCTATCTGATTCTGGGAAGTGCCACGATGGTTCAGCAGATAATATATTTATTTAAACCAAATCTGTGGCTACATTTGGTACCACTAAATACACCAGAAATCTATAGGAGCAGATACAGCTTGTTATTACTTTGAAAATCGTAACACCCACCAAGTCATTATAAGTGGTACCACCTTCCTGGCATGTGATCAAGAAGGACAGATGCAAACTGCAGTGAGAATATGTTCCTGCTGAGATCTAGTGTTTTCTAAATTTAAGGGAAAAAGAGAATCATGAACACTGGGAATTAAGGCACTATACAGTGGTTATACATCTGAAGGATTACTTAATCTTAACTCAGAGTTAAGTATCTTACTTGGCAGGGAAAAGTATGAATACGCTAAGTGTCTTCTTGATATAAACTAAATTGTCATGAACAAAGTCTTTAAATATAGAGGGCTGGGAACATCAGGTAATAGGAATGGAAAGACTGGTATCAAACCTATAATAAAAAGATTAATTTAATATAATTTCCACATTTCTTACCCTCTGTCACAAGAAATGATTAATTTTGAGCCAATTGTCTCCTCATTAGAATATTTGCCAAGAAAATGAGATATCAAAATTTTAAATGATTAATTTGTTGAAAAAGTCCTGAGCTATTCTATTTTGACCTCTTGAAGTAGAGTATTTAACTGGCCAGCAATTCCATTCTGCCTTCTTTTTATAGCTCTACTAACCTACCAAGAATGCCTGGCATTAATCAAAATACAGCATTGCCAGGTCAAAGATTATAATTCTATGTTAATCCTGCAAATATTATATATTTTTAATAAGTAACATGTTATAGTGAAATATGGTCTGCTATACTTACACTTTCTCGGAATGAAACTGCTGAAGTCTTTAGAAAATTAGAAGAAATAAACCTCTGAAAAATGTATCAATGTCTAGAATTATTCAGACCAATAATGAGTTTTTAAAAACAAACAGAAAGTTATGTCACTATGTGTATAATTGTCTTATATGGTGAGGTTAAGACAGTTGCCAGATGGGAAAGGAAAGCAACATTTCAAGTCCTGCATATTGGCCTTTGTCCTGCATATTATCTTAGAATGGGTAAGTGAAAAATAGATAAATTTACTCAGTAATATTTGTAGAACATAAAATTACGAGGTGAAAACTGCACCAGTCCAAGCACATATATAGATTTCTCTGCTTAAATACATGCTCAGATTGCTTACTCTAGATTTATTCATAATTTAGAAAGTATCAGAATTAAGATTAGGTTAACTTGGCTCACTTCCCAACACCCATCTGTTACAATATTCTGTTTCCCACTCTACTTACGTATAACTAGTCTTAGAGATGTCAATGCTCATTTCATTTCAGTATTTAATTTTCCATTTCCATTGTTTATTGTAGGATACATAGCTTTGTACAGTTTTGTGAAGTCCAGTTTAATAAGTTGCTTTGTTTATTGATATTTCTGTACAATGAATCATTAAACACTACAAAAAAATCATTAAATAATATCATTAAGAGAGAAAAAAGCAAAAATAGTCCATTTTATATGCCCAAACATATTAGTATGCTTTTTATTACCAGAATCATTTCCTTGCTGAAATTTCTGTTGACTTCATTTGCAGCTGAATTGCTCATATTGCTGCCAAAGAGATTTCATGAACTGGGGAACACAGCAACATCCTTCAGAAACCTTTGCATGAACTGCTATACTCAAGAGAGGGAAGAATCTAGATCTCTGTATCAGCCTTTTTGTTAAAACACAAAGAACATCTAACCTCTCCTCAAAAAGCCCCCCAAAAATACCCCAGAAACAACACACTAAACAAAACCAAACAAAAAATCCCAGCATGGAACATCTTTTCCAGTAATCTTTAAATATGATCCCTAAACACCACCTAGCTTGCCAGAGGACCCTGCCACAGTTATTTAGATTTCTTCACTAGGAACTTGATTTCAGTTAAGAGCGACTGTAGTGTAAATTACAGTGATCAAGTCTCTGAACAAAAGAAACAACACAAAATAATGTAACTTGAAATGATATTTTCATATATGAAATAAAAGAGAAAATAAGATACATCTATTTTGATTTCTTTTATTGTCTTCCTGAAAACACAGGGTTCTTTAAAAAAAGAGCTTTATGGTTCTAAAAAATTATAAGCAAATTGGACTTGTGCAGACCCTGCAATAGGTTGTAAGAGTTTCAAGACGCATACTGTTCAGAAAGTCTGCCTGGAAATCTGTCTGGATTGGCAATGTACTCACTGTACCCCAAATTTAGCTTTGCCATATGCTTTTTTCTCCTCTGCTATGGCTATGCTGCTATAAGCAAGTGGGTTTTACTTTTTCCTTTAGATTATTTTATTAAGCCTGCATACAATAAAGATATAAGACCTGCTCAAGTAGTTAAAGGAACAAGTCCTTTTTTACCTTTGAAGATGCACTCAGACACTTACATGAAGCAACTTAATCCTGCAGTGCCACTTTGCATTTACTTTTATCTTCATTAAAATATATCAGCTTTGAATTAAGATATCAACATTACTTGTGAACATACTACTAATGATTCAAGCAAATCTAGGTGTTTGTCCTGGTTTTGCTAGGATAGAGTTAATTTTCTTCTTAGTAGTTAGAATAGTTGCGTTTTAGTTTCAGTGTAGGACTTGTTATGAGAAGAACATTGATAAAAGTACTGATGTTATTAGTTACTGCTGGAGCTCAAGGCCACTGTGTTTGGCTGGTTCACAGCTGCATGAGGACTCGGAGGGAGAAGAGTAATAAGCAGGAAAACCCTTAACATTTGAATATACCAATGAAACATTCCAGATCATATCATGTCTTATTCAGTGTATTAACCAGGGTTAACTGGAAATGGGGATATTCTCTTGGGGATCACTCAGGCTCATGCTTCTGGGATTGCAGGTTTGGGACCGTCTCTGCTCCAGGATCGCTGGCTGGCACAAGCTGGGCATTGGTCAGTGGGTGGTGAGCAATTGGATTGTGCATCACTTAATTGTATTTTCTGTTTTCACTGTTATTGTCATTATTGTATTTCAATTAGTAAATTGTTTTTATCACAACCTGTGAGTCTTCTTGCTTTTATCCTTCCAATTCCCTCTCCTGCTTCCTGGGTAGGGGGTTGAGGGAGAGTGAGAGAGTGATTTGGTGTGTTTTTGGCTGCAAGCGAAAGGAGTGAAACCTCCTCAGTGATGTTTAGTTTTGAGGCTTCCTGTCCTGTTTCCGATTTGGTTAAGAAAGAAAATCAGTAAAGCAGACATTAAGCTCTGGTGCCTTGTGAACAAGAGAATCTCTCTCCTACTGATACTTTGATTTATTTATTTATTTTTTTATATATATACAGCTGCATGTTGCTAATCAGTTGTGTCAGTAAAAACATTACTATAGAAAGTGAAACTAAATCTGATATATTGGACAAAAGAACTCAAGAACTTTGAACTGCAGGAAGCGAGTTCGAACCTCAAATTAGATATGGAACTCCATTGAGATACATGGGTTTAGTTTTCTTGTCTAAATTAAGCCCATGAAGATCTGAACCCAGATCTTGCATTGAAAATTAGACCTCTGTTCACTAGGGTAGATGTAAGAAAGCAATTTCTAAAAGTTTTCGGTAGATTCTGAATCCAGCAAATCCACTAATTAATACTGGCTTCATAGAAAATATAATTTGGAAAGTGTCTGTTATTCAAATTGTATTAAGGTATTATGCAGTTTAGCAAATGCTTGTATGGGACATTTCAATATAAGGACATAAATTATGTGATTATATATTTATGTGAATACACAAAATGGCTACAATGAAGCGCTATCAGTAATGGGCTAGTTGATCTGGCAAAAACAAGACTTCAGCTAGTAGTTCAATTCAACTGCTGTGTCCTGCAGAGTTCCAAGTTCAATCAGACCAAGATAACCATTAATTCATTACATGGAAGTAAATTAAGTAATAATTAGTAGATTAAGAACTTTGGGAATGGATTGAGCACCATATAAGAACTGACCAGTTTCTAAATTTTCAGTTTCATTTCAGATTCTCTGCAGAAAAAACATCAAAACTTTTTTAAGTATGAATTTTTTTGGTTTTCTTCATTCTGTGGTTTTTGTTTTTGGGTTTTTTTTTTTTTACTTCTTTTCACAAAAACCTGCAGAAATATTTGCGTAAGGATTTGGTTTTGGTAATCTTTTCAATAATCTTAATCAAGTATTAAGAACAGAGGAAGTTAATCATACAATTCTACAAATATTTTGTGTCTGTTTACCAGAATAACCTTGCACAGTTTGTTACATGACTTTGAGAAAATGAACACTTCCATTCAAGTGTCAAGACATCTTCTAAAAATGATCAATAAGCAATATCTTCCATGGGCATATCTAGACTAGCCTGAAAGATTAACCAGACTCATTGACGTATAGTGATCTCTATCAGATAATTTAACATACAAAGAGGCTGCCTGAAAAAATACCTAAGTCTCATCAGACTTTTCCTGGATAAATAAGTTAAAACCCATAGCATTCAAAATATCTCCCTTTATTCACCCTTCCTCTTTTTTCTTTCTTTATGTAAAAAAAAAAAACCAACAAACAAACCAAAAACCAAAACACAACCCAAAAAACCAACCCAGTTGTTTTTTCATCTTGCATGAAAGATCATACATGAAAATCAGGACATAGTACATACACAATTGAATTTTCTAAATAGCTGTAAAGCAAGACTTTAACCATACTGTTATAACACTGTCCAGAAACAAAGTAGAGGGCTTTTTCTTGCAGTTAAAATTTTTTTTCTGCAGTGGCTCAATGACTCAGTCTTCCCAAAGAAAACTTGACAGTGCCCATTGTAAACTCTTCCAAATGAAAACTGTCTTGTTATGCCTGCCACAACAGAGCCTTGATGAACATTTCGGCTTTTGTATGACTGTATTTGTTGTCTGTACTCTCTGATGTGCTAAGCTTTGTTAGTTCTCTTAGACGTTTTACAATATGCAAGCTAAGGATACTCTTACAGATTATTTTATAACTCTATATTACCTGATTTCACAAGCATCCAAGACAGTCAGAAGCCAGACAGAAAACCAAAACAGCTCCTCATTTATATCATTGAATAATTAGCTTCCAATAGCAATAAGCAACTGGGGACAGTAACAAGTTCAATGCGATCTGCTGTCAGCTATCATTCATAAAATTGTATATAGATGTCATTTTATGTTTGTGCTTCCTTCAACAAGAGATCCTTTGAAGTCTTGCTCAAGTCTACTTTCATTCATTTATGCAGTATATCCCATTTTTATTCAAGCAAAGCCTTAAGCAGCTGGGTATAATCAAGGCTAGTAGTCAAAGGAATGTGTTTGAGCTGCAATACTGTCCCAGATGATATTTCATGTCACAAGGCATGACAACTACTTTCAAAGGAATGCTTTCGAAGCATTAGCTGAAATCAGATTTTTACTGTGGAACTATCAATTGAATAAACAAGATATATTTAATAAGACTTGTTGTTGTTTTTTGTTATTTTTCATTTTTGTTGTTATTTTGGGTTTTTGTTTTATTTTTTAGTACTTTGAAGAAAGTAGATAATGTTATGATTTAGATTTGTAATTTGTATGATAGTCTTTGTTTTAAGCCAGAGACTTAAATTTTCTGTCTCCAAGCTACAAATACAGACCTACTTACAAAAGTCCCTAGGAAAAAGACAGACCCTGAAGTAGATCACATTCAATTTGAAATATGCCAGAGAAAGATGTCTAAAGGCAAAATGCAAGCATTTATGCCTTCGTTTGTTTTGCTGTATTTGAAGATGTTTTTTATGCAATGTAGATAAGCTCAGAAAATGACAGTATCTACACAGCTTTTTTCTTCCTCAAAGAATGGATTAAAAGTACAAATGAAAGTGCATACCACTAGTTAATTACTGTGCAGTATCTTGGAATAGAGCAAAGCACTAAAATTCAACTGGATTACAAAGAACCTCCTTTGCCCTGGAATGTATCAGTCATCCTCTGACTCGGAGATGACAAGCAGATGAAAATGCCAAGCTTTGGGTTGAACTAGTTGCCAGAGGAGTAGTAAACCGTGTAAAAGTGACTAGAGCTACTTTGAACCACTGTGTTCAAAGTAAAGATTTCGATACAACAGAGTAGCACACAGTCATGTAGTGGGCTGTGCACAGGACAAGAAAAGGATAAATTATTTTAAGCTTAAATGCATGAAATTACTAGCTAAAACACTTTTGAGTTTAGCGTGAAATTTATATATTGAAGAGAAAATACGCTTTACCATCTATATACATCTTTTCTTTGTTTAGATTATATATTTAGCTCAATAACCTCTTAAAAAAAAATGAAAGCCCATTAACTTCACTAAACTGAAACAAACACTAAACAGTGATCCATAACGAAGGAAAGAAAAGGTTTCTACAGATAATGTGCATGTCTGCACATTAAAACAGTTAAATCAGAAATATCATAAAGGTAATACAAATATTATACTTAATTGTATGCCAAGACCTACAGGTGCTACAACTGGAATCATAGAACTGCCTAGATTGGAAGAGACCTTTGAGACCACCGAGTCCAATTATTAACCTCACACTGACAAGTCCTTGACTAAACCATGTCCCTAAGCACTGTGTCTACACGACTCAAATACCTCTAGGAATGGGGACTCCACAACTTCTCTTGGCAACCCTTTCAGTGAAGAAATTCCTCCTAATATCCAGTCTAAACTTCCCTTTGTGCAATTTGAGGCCATTTCCTCTTGTCCTATCACTTGTTACTTGGTTGAACAGTCTGACTCCCACCTCTCTGTGTCTGCCTTGGAGCCAGAGGAGCTTTTCACTTTCACAAGCTGGTCCTTCCCTCACTACCAAAACACCCCCCCCAATCCACCCCCAACACACCAGTCATGACCAGCTGCTAACACTGGATTTAACTCCATTCACCATCACTCTTTGGGCATGGCCATCCAGCCATTTTTTTACCCAGCAAAATATATGCCCATTCAAGCTGTGAGCAGACAGTTTCCACAGTGTACCAGAAAACTATCTTCATAATCTCAACACCTTATGGAAATGATCAGTATTTCAAGATCAGCAAAGAAAAGATAAAAGACCAAACAGGAATCAAACCTTTTACATAAAAAGTGTATTTCTCCTAAGAGAGGAGAAGGGTGGTATGTTGCTTGAGAATAGGCTTGTTTAGACCCTATTATAGTACGAACTGTAATCTTCAACATGAAGTTCAGAGTCCAGTTGTATTCAACATTCACTGGACTACTTGTATTACATAGCTAAAGTATTTAAACAGCTTGAATTACCATGAGTTATGAAAACCACAAGTAAACATATCATACTAAGGAAGCCAGGAATACAAAAACAGATGTCTAAAGTAACAGTAACATCCCATTAGCAGACCATGGGGCTTTTTGTGTTCCAGGAATTTTTGCCTCTTCTAGTCCTTGATTAAGAAAACCTTCTAAAACTGCCACTGCAAATTCCAGGGAGCAAGACAAAAATAACTTTCCAAATCACTTTTGGATCTGTACTAAGGAAAAACCATAACACTGCATGTTCTGGCTCATAAGCAGAGTGTAGTTTCTTATGGGTTTCAATTTAAACAGTGAACATCCTAAAACATTAGTTCTATGGAGTAATAGAACTAGAAATGTTAAAAATAACCAGAAGAAGAAAATAGTACAGAAACAATTAAACAGTGTTTTAAAAAAATGAAAATTTTACAATTTAGTGCCTAAACAAAGTGATCTGAGCATAGTAATTAAAAGGTTTCTAAAGACTCAGATATTTTTGTAATACCAAAATAAGACCATAATTCTTTATACATAATAAACTATAAGAAAAAGTAATCATTACAAAGCATACTACAAGTAAAAGCAGAAGCAGCTGCTAACTGTGTTTCTTTAATAGAAACACTTAGCAATGTATTAAAAGAAACTAAAATTTAGAGGAGAAATTAAAGATCCTGATATGACACTCATTTTATTAAAATATTAAACATTACAAGGTAGACGCACTTCATTACAATATTGAGACAAAACAGCCAATATTGGCAGTTTAAAAGGGCAAGTTCCATAGATGCTAAAATGCTTCAGTAAGATTTTAAATGGATAAAAGAGCTATGTAATAATATGTAGTCTCAGTGATATATCCGATTATAAAATTATATGAATCTGTGACTAATCAGCTCTTAATACAATCCTTAAGAATTAACACAAAAATGTACAAATGCTTCTTTATGAAAAAATTATAAGCCTTTTAAAGTAGATACAAGTTTACTGCAGAAAGTGAGGGGTGTCACCCTCCTAAGTAATTTTTCCAACTACACTACCTGTGATAGAATGGTTCTGCCTCCACCTTGCTGTATTGACTGAAGTGAATCAGCTTTTAAGTAGAAAACATAGAAATTGTTTTAGATTTTAATTTCACTGTAAGATTAACTGCTGCTGCTGCTTCAGTTTCAAGTTCAGATTTGTATGAGGCACAGATTGCTGCTTCAAAGTGTAAGCTCAGTAAGCTCAAGTTTTCATCATGTAAATAGTTCAGCAAAAATCTGAACTCATGTAAACTGTTTCCATTAGCTGAACCACTCAAATATAGATATATCCTTTTCCATGCCAACAAGACAAAAATCTCACATCTTACCATAAGATTTTTCAGGTTCATGACAAATATAAATCCAAAACTAATTCTTGTTTGTAAAAATTATGTTTTCTTTCTTTTAAAGAGTGAATAAAAAATAAATTATTTTGGCACATTTCACAATACTTCTAAACTGCAGATTACGGACAGAGTAGATTTCTGCTGCCTTGTCATGTCAGCATTCTTCACTCTATTTTTCTTTACATCTTAAGCTGTATCATCTCACTACATGACTTCTTTGAAATGAGAGATATACATGCCATAGATTTTCTTTTTCCCTTCTGAGTGACATTACAATCAAGGAAATGAAATTTCAGCTCTATTCTT
Organism: Caprimulgus europaeus; assembly: GCA_907165065.1. The sequence goes on from OU015525.1 coordinate 77,234,289, forward strand.
AGCATTGTCATGGCCCTGGCTGTACAAATGCCTTCATACCTTTTTGGTTTTAAGACTTAGAACCCACATATCAGAAGTCCACTGAACTCCATTAAAGTAGCAGGTAAGATTCCACGCAAGAAGCCTAACATTTTTCTTAAATATGTTGTGTTGGGTTTGCGTGGCAAGGTTTTGGTAGCAGTGGGCGGGGGGACATGGGGTGGCTTCTGTGAGAGAAACTGCCAGAAGCTTCCCCCATGTCCGACCCAACACAGCCAATGCCAGCCGGCTACAAGAACGGACCCGCCGCTGGCCAAGGCCGAGCCAATCAGTAACGCCTCTGTGATAACATAATTAAGAAAAAAAAAAAAAAAAAAAAAGGACGAGAGGGAAAAAAAGCTGCACACTTTGCAGCTGGAGAGAGGAGTGAGAAGATGTAAGAAAAAACAACTCCACAGACACCAAGGTCAGTGAAGAAGGAGGGGGAGGAGGTGCTCCAGGCGCCAGAGCAGAGGTTCCCCCACAGCCTGTGGTGAAGACCATGGTGAGGCAGGCTGTCCCCCTGCAGTCCATGGAGGTCCATGGTGGAGCAGGTGACCACCTATAGCCCGTGGAGGACCCCACGCCGGAGCAGGTGGATGCCCAAAGGAGGCTGTGACCCCGCGGGAAGCCCGCGCTGGAGCAGGTTCCTGTCAGGACCTGTAGCCCGTGGAGAGAGGAGCCCACGCTGGAGCAGGTTTGCTGGCAGGACTTGTGATCCCGTGGGGGACCCACGCTGGAGCAGTCCCTTCCTGAAGGACTGCAACCCATGGAATGGACCCAGGCTGGAGCAGTTTGTGAAGATCTGTCAGTCATGGGAAGGACTCACGTTGGAGAAGTTGGTGGAGGACTGTCTCCCGTGAGAGGGACCCCACACTGGTGTGGGGGAAGGAGACCTCCCCCTGAGGAGGAAGAAGCGGCAGAAACACCATGTGATGAACTGACCCCAACCCCATTTCCCTGTTCCCCTGTGCGTCTGGGGGAAGGAGGTGGAAATCGGGAGAGAAGTTAAGCCTGGGAAGAAGGGAGGGATGGGGGAGGTGTTTTAAGATTTTTTTTTTTTTTTTTTTAAACTTATCACTATTCTCTGATTTTGATTGGTAATAAAGTAAATTTGTTTTTTCCCCCCAAGTCGAGTCTGTTTTGCCCGTGCCAGTAACTGGTGAGTGATCTCTCTCTGTCCTTATCTCCACTCACGAGCTTTTCGTTATATTTTTCTCCCCCTGCCCAGTTGAGGGGAGGGAAGTGATAGAGTGGGCTTTGGTGGGCATCCGGCCTCTAGCCAGGGTCAACCCACCACATATGTGTGTATATATATTTGCATGCATGTATGTTTGTCAGACAGCATAATAAAATTAACTACATTTGATTTAAGAGTTCTGTGCCAACTTACTCACTTTGGCCAAATTTATGAGATCCAGTTCCATTCAAAGGACTTGGTTCCATTGAAGCACTGGCTGTTCATTTAGGTACCGAATCAAGGGAGATAACTATTTGCCCTTGAAGCAGATTCCTATTTATATTTCATGATTCTGTATTGGAAAGTATAGTAATCAAAATCCAATAATGGGAACAAGTGTCATAAAAGTCAAAGCTGAAGCAAACAATTAGTAGAGTAAGGATAGGAATACAGAAATATTCAGAAACAAACATACACAAAAAGAAAATGGTAACAAGCTAAAGTTGTTAGAATTGTTAAAATTGCTAATTAAAGCCTTGAGACAAGTACAGAAAGGGTTTCAAAACAGTTTTTTACATATATACCACTAAACAAGTTGCATAGAGCTATTACACTGTGAAATACGTTACTTAGGTAGCAACTATCATTTGACCATTGGAAAAATCTATTAAAATGACTCAATTTTCTTAATTAGGCACCTAAATTAGTGTGCCTTAGTAAAAAAGCATTCAAACTCTTCCAGGGAAACAGGCAATTCCTAGAAATAGTTGTGCAAGGTTAGTGAGAATGTACTTTCACACTTATTCCTCAGTTTACAGAAACCAAACTGATTCAAGTTTGTATAAAGTTGTATAACTACTTGGCTGCCAGAAAGCCCAATATAAGTCATGGCATAAGTTTATATCAAACATCTGTACAGTGAGGAGGGTAAACATCTGAAAAATGACTGTGTGTTATCTTTTAATCCAACTTCCTGAAACAAGAAGTCTGACAATTACACTTAGTTTTCTCTAGAAAGAAAAATGAGTACTTTGTACTACTTTTTGCTACACAGATTATGTAGCAAGAAAAAAAAAAAAAAAAAGAAAAAAAGAAAAAAAGAGGATGAAATGGTTGACAAAAATCAGAAAAGTGATTAGCCAGAAATCTTGCTACAGATAGCAATAAATGCAAGAAAAGTTTAATCTAGTATATAAATGTTTGGGTCAGTGTGCAGTATTTTATTACCATACTCCAATGCACTCTGGAGTCTACTCTGAATGCTCCTGAATTACAAGATTACTTTAATTGCAGAGAACTATGGGGGCATTGAAGTTCTAGGGAGTTTGCTGTTGGTTCAGAAAGAGTATGATAAATCAGCATTGGGAAAAGTAGAAGGTATAATTTGTATTACTCTTCACATTGTGTGTTTGCAAAGAATTTGTCTGTTTCAGGCTCCATTAATTTTCTAAGATATACCTTGATTCTTCCATATAAACTCTACAGCTGTCGCCCCACTTTACATTGGACTAACTTAACAGGACATAAGTTGGCTGAAGATCGAGAAGACTGTGGTTTGAAGACCTATACATCTTTTTAAATGTCAGAACACACAACCTCATTTGAAAGATGTAAACACCAACATGCATTTCATATAATGGTATAGACTGGAAGGGACCTTAATCTTTAAGGTCTTAATCTAGTTTCAACCCCCCTGCCATGAACAGCAACGTTTTCCACTAGACCAGGCCACTAAGTCCCATCCAACCTGTCCTTGAACACTTCCAGGGAGGGGGCATCCACAGTTTCTCTGGGCAACCTGTTCCAGTGTCTCACCACCCTCACAGGAAAGAATTTCTTCCTAATGTCTAATTCAAATCTGTCCTTTTCCAGTTTGAAGCCATTTCCCCTTGTTCTAGCACTTGCTAACCTTGTAAAAGGTCCCTCCCCAGCCTTCCTATAGGCCCCTTCAGGTACTGGAAGGCCGCTGTAAGATCTCCCCAAAGCCTTCTCCTCTCCAGGCTGAACAGCCCCAACTCTCTCAGCCTGTTTTACAGGAGAGGTGCTCCAGCCTTCTGATCATCCTCATGGTCCTCTTCTGGACTCACTCCAGTAGGTTCATGTCCATTTTACATTGGTGGCTCCAGAACTGGATGCAGTACTCCAGGTGGAGTCTCCTAAGAGCAGAGTAGAGGGGTAGAATCACCTCCCTCAACCTGCTGGCCATACTTCTCTTGATACAGCCCAGGATACAGTTTGCCTTCTGGGCTGTGAGCACACATTTCTGGCTCATATTGAGCTTCTCATCCACCAGTACCACCAAGTCCTTCTCTTCATGGCTACCCTTGATCGATCCTCTCACCAGCCTGTATTTGCGCTTGGTTTTGCCCCAGCCCGGGTGCAGGTCCTTGCACTTGGCTTTGTTGAACTGAATGTAGTTTACACAGGACCACCTTTCAAGTCTGTCAAGGTCCCTCTGGATGGCATCCCTTTCCTCCAGCATGCTGACCGAACTACACAGCTTGATGTAGTTAGCAGACTTGCTGAGGGGTGCACTCAATCCCACTGTCCACATCAAAGATGTTAAACAGTGCCAGTCTGACAAACTGTTTTATCTCAGCTGTGTATGACCTAGAAACTGTTATGTGTGGATACATACTTTGAAGCAGATCTACTTGTAAGAGATCCTGCTCTGAAAGGAAGAAAAGCACAGCCATCGAGAATAAGAATCCCTATTGTCAATTTTCTATTTTGAAGACACACAGCTATGTTCTAAGTTCCTGTTTACATTAAAAGAAAAATGTGTTACTGAACCAAAGCTTATACAAAACTATTGACTAATTTTACAGTTGATTTTAACAGCAAAAGTAGAAGTGCAAATATTCAATATAACAACCTATAAAGACTAGTTATTGCTAGAGATTTCCACATAATTAAAAAGCATCTGTGGAAAGGACATATTACCTCTCTTGCAACTTTTTTTTTTTTTTTAAGGACAACCAACATAATTCACAACACAAAAATAGTGACCAGCAAGCACACTATAAATCCCTTTCATTTTAATGAACAGTTATATTGTTGGTATTATTTACAGTGTTATAAGACATTTCCAGTAAAATTTGCACTCAAAATTACACAATTTGAAACTGTACTGTCTTTCAAAATAAATATTTTTTTTGTGCATGTCTTCATTTATGAAGTCTCAGCTCAGATGTGTCACAGTAATTCGTTTTTGGAAACATCAGTATTAACTATATTACAGTTTATAGGAAGTTACATGTTTAAAAAATATCTCCAAATACAGTGAGTTACAAGCACTTGTCATTGAAAGATACTCAATTTTCTTAGCACTTAGGTCTTTCTAGTTCAGAGAACACCATCTATTTCCTTTCAAGGACATATCTATCTTTTGTTTCTTCTCAGATGTAAATTACAAACCATTCTAACAGCTAACTAACTTGCCATACATACCTGATTTTCATTTAAAATGCAGAGGAAGCTGCCTAGAACAGCAGCATTTCAGATGCTATTGGGACCCAGTTGAACCAAATAGACTAAAGACATCTTGAAATATAAAAACTGCATTATATTGAAATTTGTCATAAGAAAATAAGAATGAGCTAAGGATTGTAAAACTCAGTTTAAGAAGTAATGTTTGTGGTCTGTGCCTCCCCTCCATTTATTCTCTTACCAGAGAAAGATTAATTTAAAATACTTCACCCCAAAACCCATGCTATAAAAGATTAAAAGAAGAGTACAGTAGTGATAGCTTTCAAGTTATATATTAGGAGACAATATCACAAGAATGGTGAAAGGTTTCAGAACTTTTCAGCCCCTTTTACCATACTATTTAACATTCAGTTTTACCCAGAAATTAATAGATAATAGCCCGTGGATTCAATTTTCTCTAATATGTTACTTTTCTCCTAAGGAGGCAGCTACTTCATTCTTAATAAAGTACTTCTTTAAGAAAAACTGGCATAAATATCTTAAACAACTGAATACCAAGCTTACATTACTATCCTGCTATAGTCCTAAGTGGCACTGATGGTTGCTTACTGTTCCACCCAGGCTTTTTTGAAGATTCCTTTCATCACCCACACAGCATTTTGCATTGGCTACAGCACTCTCATTTTCAATCCTTAAACTGAATTTGGTTTAAAGCACAACCTTAGGCACATCCTGGATGATATCCTACTTATTGTAAGATGAAAGAGTATACCAAGTTCTAATGAAGACTACAGGACAAATAAGCTATTGACCCATAATTCAGAATTTATGTTCCTCCCCTTGAAAATGATAACAGCTGCTGAGAGCATTCAACTGCAAAATTACAAACACAAGCAATTTAATATTCAGCCTAGGATTTCACAGATGAGGTCTTATCAAGAGAAAGCAGTTATAGAAGCAGCAAACTTTCAAGTCTTATGTACACCTGAACCTAAATTCAGAAGTATAATAGTTCATGTCTTAACATGTTCTTTGCTTCTATAGTTAAAAAAAACCAACTTCTATAATAAAAAAAAAAAAATCCTGAGAGTTGGTGCAGACCATCTGGAGACAAGTATGTCATGCAGTCTTCCACTATTACAATTTGAGCACAAGAAAGTAGATAATTCACGAGAAGTAAAGTTTCCTTTGCTCTCCTTTCCAAGAACTGGAGGTATTATTAACCTGTGATTTCCAGCACTGAATTTTCACACACTGCAACAGCTGAATATGAATGAACTCACTGATCAAGAACTATACTATTGATAATTTTATATTTTTACTTGAGGTAACCACAGATGCAAGTACAAGTTTCTTTAATTGGCTTTAACTGGCGAGGATAACTGTGATTCCTTGTAAAATAGGAAAGGCTGTTTTTGTGGTTAGAACAGATAATTCAAACTCTCGTTATACTGTGAGTGCATACAATTATTTTTGTAAAGCATTTTAGTTTTGGTTACAGAATAAGAAAATGGTTGATTTTAAGAAGTGAATGAAGGCTATCTAGAGAAGGCAATAATCCTTTAAACAGGATCTTGTAGGCAAGAGACTGTGCTGAGATTTTAGATTGCTAGATGAGAGAGACTTCTTAAACTCTTAACTAGTCATTCCACATAACTGCAGTTAACTCATCATGTGTTGAAATAATTACTGAGACACTTCTGAAGATGCATTTTTACCATCTAAAAATTAATGTTATGATCCAGATGTTAATTTTGGAATAATGCACTCAATTAGAATAAATAGTTGGATTTAAAAAGTCTGACAAGCAAACTTAATTGGTTGATAAAATGCTGGGGAAATTCCATGTTTTTAATTAAAATCTATTACTTTACAACTGGTGTTCTAGACAGAGATATTGTCATAGGTTCAGTTTTACAGAAACAGTCTTACTGTTGCACCCGCCACATCCTTTTACCTGTAATTTCTATTAGGGAAAGGGGTAAACCAGATTTTTTAAGAGGTGTTCAGATATTTCAAAGAAAATGTAAACATTATTTTCCTTGAATATTTATTACCTTGTTCTTAAACTAAAAAAAAAAAAAGTTGTTTTAACTGCTAACTTAAGCCATTAAAAAGTTGCAGGTTTGGGTTAATTATCACCTCAGTGTCAGTTTTCAAAAATGAATCTACTATGCCTTATTCTTCTGGGCTCATTGATTGCTTAGGCAAGAAAGGCTAAAACAAGAGACAAGAACAACTGTCTGCAGCTTTTGTTTTAAATTACATCCTATTCTGTAGATTCAGCTAAGAGACTAACTTAAATTATAGCAGGATCAGTGAACCATTAAATCAGTAGCACAATGCCACCTTTCACCAAATATTTGAATAAGACAAGTAAAAAGGCAGTTGTATGTAGAAAGTAAAGTATCAGTAAGGTAAAAGTTTCCTATTTTTGTTTTTTTATATTAATAAATGGAAAATATTAAAAATATTCAATTAAAATATATAGGTGTTGAGGTCCACTGTTACACAATACATAGAAGAAAGCAGAGATCTGATGACTGAAGGATAGGGAAGAAGTCATTCACATACCATATTTTGGGGAAACCGTATTTGTTTCAGCATGCTGAATACAAATAACAAATTCTGTGAAAGATTTCTCATTTAAATATTTTAAATTATAGTCCAATTCTTAAGAGTATTGATCTTTTTTAGTTCTTCAAGAAATGTTTGAAAATTTGAGTGGTTTGTCTTAAGCTTGTTCTCTGATGACTGTTTTTAGGTAACTTACTGAGAAAGAGTCCGCAAATTTTTCTATTTAATGTAATTTCACACAATGTGCAGTAGACCTATGAAACTCCTTGCAGAGGACGTAGTGAATGGAAGAAGTTTACAAGTGTTCAGAGAGAAACTAGACAAATGTTTGAAATCAGAGTCAGAGAGTGACTAAACAGACAAAACTTTTTTAGGCATAGAAAAACTCCCGAAAATAGCTGGGGTGTCTAAGAAAGTGTGAAGTAGAGATGTGTTGCATATGTTAATCCTGTCCCTAGTCCCCTTGCTGTCTGTTTATGCATTCACTTGCATAACAGGACGACAAGCAAGGTACACTGATCTTCCATTTGAGACAGCAAACCCACACATCTACAGAGTTAATACAATTAATTCTCGTATTTGTCTTAATTCCTTATACTGCAGTAAGAGAAATTTCAATCTATTTTCCATGAACAGTGTGTCCAGTCCACATAGCTGGTGGAAAACATCCCTGGAAATCACACTAGAATTCTATAAGCAAGTGTCAGCACAGAATTACACTCTAGACTTAAACACTGAAAGCCATGTCATTCAGTAGTTGTGTATTTCTGACTGGTTGAATCTACTTTCAAGAAGTGTTGTAGTGGGTAAACTGACTGATGTGTTTGAGAACATTTCTTTTCTAATCTTTGACTGCAAAGTACCAAAGGAAGTACTCCAAGCTACTGTCAAGATTTAATATTTTCTTTATAAACACTTAATTGTATGACACATCATGCTGAGATAAGTAATCACATTCTTAATAATCTTGATTCTAAATGACAAAACAGCAAGAAACATGTACATTACTTCTGTTATGAGAGAGAGAAATAAGTAAATAAGAACTTCAAAACATTTTGTGTGGTAAAAGAAATAAGTCTATGTAGCTGTCTGCTATTAAAGCTGAAGTACTTGTGTAGTCCAGAAAGTTGATTTGGCATTCCTGATGAAGAGCCAGAAGACTGAGAGAGAGCTAGCAGCACTGGATCTCATGATGTATCTGGCCCTGACTTATCAGTAGCTGGTGCAATTGCCTGGTAGCCACATACCACCATGCCCTCCCTGCATTAGCTTTGTTCTGGGAGTGCCCGGGGTGCACTCCCCTACATAGTCTGTGCAGGACAAACAGCCCTTCTGGGTACTGGGGTTGTGGCATAGCTGCACGTACCTCCTAAACTTGCCCTGGGAAGCAAAGAGAAGGTGGAAGCAGGCAGAAGGCTGCAATAAGAACACACAAAAATGATCCCAAGCAAGCCACAGGACTGAGGAGTGTAAGTCCAAAGAAAGACCTTACAGCACTGATGCCTTTTGATAACCCTCTCTACCCCAGCTGTGTCAACTTAGAAGCTTTGTGTTTTACACTAAATGGGAATCATAATTAATTGGATAGATAGGTTAGTCTCTCAAAGAGCAAGATGAAATTACAGATTCAACTGATCAAATTACAAGGCAGTATAAAATTTACTGTTCTGTGGTTATAATACTTATAATATTTATTATAAGATATATTATAACATTTATATAACATATACAATATTTTTAAAATAGGAATTTTGTTAGGTTAGATCCTGTGGTTGGCATAGGTCTGTTTTTCAGTATGAGTCTGTTCTGCACGTTATCCACAATAAATTGATTAAGCTATAGAAATTAGTGTAAGTCAGAGGCAAGCAATATTTTAGTTCTATATTTTGTTCAGGTTGGCTATAGAGAACCTAAGCATTATGAGCTCTCATTGGCATGACTCAAGAGTTTTCACCATTACTTTGGTAAAACTTCGTTTGAGGGCTGAAGTTTACTAGAACAGAATACATCAAATTAATAAGTGCTTTAGAATAAGCTATGAATCACATCTTCATAATTGGTTTTCTGCAGTTTGTAAGCACTATACTACATTTTCTTAGAGTACAGGAAAGTTAATATCATACTTTACCTGATAAATAAATACAGAGTAATAAAAACATTAGCTGGATATGTATAGCATAATTCTTGTATAATACAGAATATTATATGAAATTAATCTCATAAGAACAATGAAGATGTAAAAAAATATTGTACACAGATCATAAGATGTGACCTGTTTGTTACACTACAACATTAAAAACAGGTAGATAAACAAGTACAAATTCACAGAGTAAATAGAGTTGCATGGTTATTTCATTGACATTGTCATAACTTTTTATTTGGATGAGCTTTTGAGTCTGTATTTGGCTGCTAGAGGGATCTCACATCTTATTCATGCTGAAGGTTGCTAGGGGTCTAATCTTGGAGGTTCTCAACACAAACTGGACTGTAACCCTATCTTGTTCAGTCATTGAAATCTCCTTGTGAGAAAATCCACATTGCTCTGAGCTTGTAAGAAACAAATGCATTTATGATTATCTAGATATCCACATGTTAACTTTAATTGGCTCTGTAAACTGATTCAGCTTTCCTAAACAAAGATATTCACAAAAGATATCTGGTTGAATCCCCGATAAGCACCAGATACATGATCTTTGCTTCATTTTACAGCACAATATTTCCACCATTTGAACCATTAATGAAGTCCCAGGCCCCACTAACAAACTCTAGAAAAGACTTTTTCTGCAGTCCTAGTCTTAACTCTAATGTGTGGAGGACTCAATATCACATTTAGAGGGAGTCTAGGGGCAGGGAGGAGGGGAGTTTTTAGTAACTTGTGCACAATTAATTCCTCCTCCCAGTAAGGCAAGCTCTAAACAAAATACTATCAAATGACAAACTTCTTTTTCTGATCACCAAAGAATAGAGTCCTACAATAAGTGGAGAACACTGCTCCTTTTGAGAGCACCTATTAAATTTGCTGGATACCAGTAAGTGAATTTATTAAAGACTATGAAAGAAAAGGCAGGCCAACAAATATCTGACTTCAGTCTGACTCTTAATTGAAAAAGAGATGTTATGAAGATTTGTGTAAGTCTTAGCTTTGGTATCCTACCATAACATACCTCAAGACTAGTTGTATGTCCTTGTCTCTTTTGCCATTTCCAGTTCAGACAAATCAACATTCACTGCATTGATAAAATTGTCTACCTTCTGGGGAAAGTTAAAGTACACTTAAACTTACATTTTCAAGAAGTTATAGGAATACTATCAAATACAGAAGAGACTTTAGCATAGAATTTATTTACCCTTAAATATTGATCCCTACTACTTGTAGCTGAGTATCTTGCAGTACAGATGCTTAACATGACTTATATAATTTCTTCCATGGAACTATCAACATCTATCCTGGTTCTACATCACTGCTTTAGGAAATAAATTTTAAATCAAGGTACTTCTGACTACTGTTTCCTTCAATCAGATCCATGATGAACTAATAAATAAATAAAATCAAAACACAAGATCATATTTTTTCTTTAATCACCACCCCTTTTCCTTACCTTCTCAGAAGTCTGACCATGAATTTTTCAGTTAACACTAATATCTGTAGCCAAATGCTGTAGAAAACAGCTGAAAGCAGTTTAGCTAAAAAAAACCAAGAGAAACTAAATATAGAAGGCACTGGTGATCCTAAGCTAACAACTTTGTTGGAGCAGTGAAGAACCTTGTTTTATCTTAATGACTTCCATGTGGATACTGGCAACTGTTGTTGGTCCTCCCAAAAGCCTTCTCTCCCTCAGGCCCTGTCCTCTCACTCTAAACTCTTTCTGGTTTATTCATATCAATAATATGATATCATTAATCACTTATAATATTATTCTTATAATGTAATGATTATTATGCAGTGCCCAGACTGGACACAACATTCTGGACAGGGTCTGCTGAGTAAAGGGGAATAGTCGCTTCCCCCATCTACCAGCTGTACTCCTTTTACTACAACCCAGCATACCTTTGACTACCTTTGCTGCCAGGGCACACTTCTGGTTCATGTTTAGCCTATGTCTGCCAAGGCACCAAGGTCCTTTCCAGTAGAACTGCTCCACAACCTTTCAGTTCCTAGCCTGCACCATTCCAAAGAACTCTTCCTCCCCACAGGGTGCGCTTCATACTTGCAATGTTGAAAGTAATGAAGCTCTTCTCAAAACTTATTATAGCTATGAGCAGAATAAGATTATTAGCATGCTCTTTCATAGGACAGCATAAAGTAATTCCACTTCTGAATGCAGGCTTCTTACCCTTACCTACAAGAAAAAAAGGTATTTCATATATTTACTGCTGGTTTTAGTACTTGCCCTTTCAGAATGAGTCATCTCTCAAATACTACTAAGACATAAATAGAAGTTATGAAGTCTTGATATCAAGATAGAGAACAGGTAAATAAAGATTTATTTTTTGTAACATATGCCAAACATTTGACTAGTTAATTCACAAGCTTGACAGAGGATTTGCAGACTCCTTCAAACACCACATACTAGCTACTCTCAAGATTTCAGAATAATGAATATTTGAATATTAGTAGGAATTACTTCTACCCTCAACTTTCCAAAAGACACACAATTCCACTATACTCATGAAAATGGCCATTTATGTGGGACAGTACTTCAATGGAGAGCTTTTGAATATGCAGAGGTTAGTATCAAACAGCAATAAACAGTACCATGATTTAAGAAAAATAAGAATTGCCAGGACACCAACTAATTCTTGAGACTTGGGGAAGCAGGGATGGAAATAAGAGCTTTGGGTAGTGGGTCAGTACTGGCATCCTGCCTGACTTTGCTTTCCCAAACAACTACAAGATTACTTCTTTGTTGTAGTTTCAGTGGAAACAAATATGGCAATTACTCACTACCCAATGAGATCCAGATCACCGTATTACTTGATATCTCTAGCAACTAAACTGTATTTCTTCAATATTAGTTGCCAAACTAATTCTGCAGAACCTGTTTCAAAGGAATAGATACATGAATATCTGCATCTGTCACACTGATGGTCTTTATTTCAGACAGATTGGGGGTTTTTTAAAGAATAAAATAATGTTTCAAAGGAAGCAAAATGTTTCCATGGAAATAAGCTTCTTGAATACTAGAAGCTTCTTTCTCATATTTCTTTTCTTTGAAGACATTGACAAAGTATCTTCAGGAAAAGGACTCAGTCCTAAAATGATGAAATGTCAGATTCTTACCAGGACTATATAAAAACCTTATGTCATCATATACTATGTATTTAGGAGCTGAAAATTAATATAATTTGAAAAACAAGTCATCTTAAACTTTTCCAGGCACAGAAATAAGGTTGAAACAGAGAACAAAAAGAAGAGAATTTGGGTCAGAATTGAAGGTCGCTTGCAAGAAGTTATACCTATCACCAAAGTACACTGTAACTAGATCTTGCAACTGCCAGACTGACCAACTGTCATCATAATAGCCTTCTAAAATGTACAACAGAAAAAACCTTGTAAACTAAGTTATGCCAGAACACAGCAATATTGACACTCATGGTTTATTAGTCACATTTTCAAACAGTGCTGTTGGCTTCAGTGGCATAGGAGAGTCAGGCATTAACATCTAAATACCTTTCAGTTGGATCTGGAGAGATTTATTCCATGAACATGGAAACACAGTTGTCTTCAGCTTCACTTTGAAAATTTGCATGACTTGCATGACATCTTAAGGTAATAATACCATATTCAGGCAACCTCTCATTGCCTGAGCAATACCTACCATAGCTAAAGTTATGGAAGACTTCCACTTGGTAAGAAAGCATTTGAAACTGAAGCAAAAAGAATCTGCATCAGAAGTTTTCTCCATACATCCTCTGCTCAGGAAAAGACAAACTAAGAAACAAGATGTTTACTTATTTTACCTGTTACTCTTATGTGAAGAAGTAAAATTGCTTGGGCCTGCTGCTTTCATATCTATATATTTCTTAGTCCATTTACCAAGAAGAAGAATAATAGCCATTTAAATTTTGTGCTGCTTTTTCTCCTGTAATAGACTTTATTTTTCCTACAGTGTTCCTCTAGGGTTTTATCCTTCTAGTTATCCCTTCCTTCTTGAAATAATAGGTAGCAAACTATATTTTCAAGAACTCATGGGTCTGATTACCTCTTCACCTGGATCAGATAACTTTTTAGTACTATGTGAAAGTGATTAACCTCATTCAATTTTTTTTAATTTTTTTTTATTTTTTTTACACAAACTTTTTGAAGTAGTATAGAAATGTTATAGGTATCACTGAAGGTAAAAACTGCCTAGCTGGACATATTTCTAAACTTAATTAGAAGGCCTCAATTTACATGGTGCCTCTGATTACATGAGGCTTTAAGTTTGTTTTCAGCAGTGCTTTATACACTGCAAAACTAATCTCCTCTAAGTTGTACATATTTAGTGCACACATGTTTTTCAAGGTGTCAGAATGAACTTGCTTACTGCCTTTGGGAAATGAAACTTCAGGCTTTAAGAGAGCTATACATGTGCAGACTTGTTTAGTGATCACCACACATGTAGTTTTACCTATGCCAGTTATTTCCAGAGCAGTAACAAAAAATTTTTCTATTCCGAGAAAAGGAATCAAAGCAATTTGTTTAAACTTGTCCTTCCCATTCATATCCCTTCTCCACTTTTCATATCACCAGCCAACTCATGTGGGAAGGCTCTCAAAAAAGTGTCATAAGAGATCTTTCACTAAGGAAAGTCAACAAAACAGTCATTGCTATTTCACTGTATGCAAATGGAGCTGATCTTCAAACCCCACCATCTCAACAGTGTTAATTTTGATACTAATTGTAGACAAGAATTGAATTGGGCACTTTCTCTTCTACAGACTTCTGCAGTATAGACATTTCAAAAGTTCCAGTAATCCATACCTGTCAAGCAGAGAAGGATCTAAAAGTCTGCTTGTAAAAACTTTAAACTAGAAAACTGGTAAATATTGCCTATTTCCCAATACTCTAGGTCCAATTTGCCAACATTCTGAAATCTTGTGCAGATTATGCTATTCAAAAATTAAGGCTACAGGTGAGATACTTAGCAAAGATAAAACACAGCTGGTTTCTTGAGGCTATTTTCTACCACATGGCTATCAAGCTCACCATCAGCACCCCTCTTTTCTCAACACATATTCAAAAGGATTGCCTGCCAAAGCCACAATTCTTTTGAAGGCTGAGCATGCTAATTTAAGTATCAGTACCACTAGTCTCATCTATTTTGAGGGTAAGCCTTACCTGCACAAGGATTTCCCCTTGCACCCACACCAGTTACTGTAGATTCCCCCCCACTCCCCTAATAAGAGAATATTAAGTTCACTACTATTGGCAGTTACAAAAGAGACCTTTTAAGAAAAAGAGAGTAATTACATCCAGAGATAAGCTTCATTTTTATTTTTTGCTAGTGTAGTGTTCAAGTCCAGGAGAAGACGAGGCAACTTTTTTTTTTTTTTTGTGGGATGCAACTGGCAATAAAACTCATTGATTTTAAGATCAAACTAGCAATATGAATCCACCCCAAGGAAACAATATCATGTTATGTACTCTTCATAAGGTATGTCATTGACATTATACTCCATTTTAGAAACCCATTTATGAGTACTATATACTACTTCACATCATAAAGTGATTCTCTATTGGAACAACTACCAGTAAAAAGCTAGTAGTGTTGAAAGAAGTTTTTCTTGTGGCTTACCTTCAGAATTTCGTTTCCCTGAATAATATTTTTTGATTACTTGTTCTATGCAGCTAAGGTACCATGCAGCTCTATGTAGAAACTGGTGTAATCACATTGACATATGCATATAGAGAGGTACACATTACACAGAGCTGTGGACACTTAGAATTTAAGCATACATAAATTTGATCATTTCAATAGCATATTTACTTGGTGGAGCAGCAAGAAGACACAAAAATTATGGGGTTGTTTTTGGTTTTTTTTTTAAGAGCTGGAAACAGTGAAGGTTGAAATAGATGTACTGAGATTTACACTTATGTCAAAATACACTAGTTATCTTCAGAACCTCAGGCTTTAGTACACTAAATTTAAGTAATGCATGTAGTAAGAAATTAAACAATTTTTGTTGTCACTTAGATACTCCTACACCCTACCCAAAGGTTGAATTCAACAATGGAAAAAAAAATGGTATAATCAAAGCATTCTATATGTCATGATCACTAAAAGCAACAAAATACATTCAAAATACTAAGTTAAGATAATAGTAATAATGAATTAAACAATATCAGAAAATCTGAATCCAGTGAATTCCATGCCTGACTAATCAAATATTCCTATTCTTTGTCCAGTTCCAGCTTGATGCGAGTAAAGTTAATTTATTTCTGTCCCATGCATCAGCTTCAACAGGACATTAATAAGTTAAATTATAACCCCATTCATCCTTCTACAAGCCTATTAATCAAGTTTCTTCCCCTGTGTTCAGTATCAATGAAACAAAGGCTATTTCACAAGTCATTCTAAATCTTGTACCATGTCATATCAAATAACACGCTACACTTCGCTAAGATGTTTCTATTTTCCTACTATACATTTCTTAGTAACTGTCAGTTTTATTGAGAAATTTTTCGGGTTAGAAAATACTTTTCTGAAGAAAACAAACCAAGCATATTAAGGATTCCTTTCTCTGGTCTGTCGCATTTCTTGTGTTTATCTGACATTAACCTACTACTTGTGTGTGCTTTGTTAGCATCTGTGCATGGGATTTCTTCTTCATCATCTTCTACTGTAAAAGTATCATTAAGTAAAAGCTAATAGTGATAACATTTCCTCTATGAGATACTTTGTCTATCATGCAGCTGCACTGAAGCTTAAGTTTAATAATTAGCAAACTAATTAGCTTAAACTTAACAGTTACAGAATAATCATTAACTTACAAAGTTGTTAATAAAAATGAGATGCATACAAAGGCATAAAACTTTGACTTTGAATCTATCAACATATCCCAATTGCTTTAGAATAAATATTTAGATGTTAAGACAAACTACTATTTTTCAGATCCAGATGCTATAAAAATAATTACAAAATCATTTAATTAGTTTAATATTAAAGTTAGAGAAGTAAGAACACCAAAGAACTGAAAATGCTTATGGACTAGTATTTAAAAAAAAAAAAAGTTGCAGCCATTGCAGGTGTTTTCTGAAAACATTAAAACCCTTATTCTGTTTAAATGACTCCAGTCACCTAAATCTTCAGACTCACAATTAAAATTTGAAAAGTTCAAAAACCAAACTCTTGAGAGAGAGGAAAGAGTTTTATGCATAGTAGTAATTTTACCCGAGTCCATAACTTTCATGACTTTGATTCCAATATTACAGAGCATCCTCAACATCCACTGAATGTGGATCTTTCACTAGTGGTAACAGATACACTTCAAGTTGCATCACAGCATGCTTGTAACTGTTTCACACCTTCTGTTGAGCTTTTAGCATCTTGTTAGAATGGAAGAAAGCTTAGCTAGGAAAAGTTATTCCTACCAATACATGTTACAGATTGGCTCATTCATATATGAATAATTGCCTAATCAGTTCTCTGTATCTAATTAAATATCAGGTTAAAGAGTGTAGTACACCATTCCTTTGCATTTTGACCCTTTCCTTTTGTTATCTTAAGTTTACTGCAGCCAAGTCTATCATTATAGCATCCGATACTGCTAGAAAAATTATTGGATTCATAATAAAGGTTTAAAATTTAGCTGCTTCTACACCTAATGAGAGAGTTCACTTTTCACAGAGACAGTTGTGATTTACCTGCAATCCAAGGTAAAAAGATAAAGTTGGAAAAGCAGGCAGTGGTCACAGCAGCAATAGTAACCATGTAACAGAAATCTTCCTACTACACATTACTTCACTCATTCTCTTTTTCACAGAGATGTAAGTGTTGGTCCTCATCATAATCTTTCTTGAACTATTGTCATTCTGTTACATTCCTCCCCTCCAAACCTTCACTATGTTAAAAAACAGAGAAGTGATCATCATGTCTCTGCCCTGGGGTGGAAGTTCTTAAAGGTTATAAATATAAATTGAGATTTGACAGGAACTTGAAGCCAAATTGAGTAAAGGCAGGTCCTCAGGAAAGCTCTCTGTTCATTGCAACACTTGTTATGGACAAGTTCTTCACAAGAAGCTACCTAAAGTTTTAGAATATGTCAAAGAGTAAAATGAAAGATTTTTTGTTGTTTTTGAAGTTTTGATTATCCACACTGTGATGAGGCAGAGTTTAGAAGTTAAACATACGAAAGGAGCCGTTCTCCAGATTTTATTTTTTCTTCTCCATAATATCTCACAATGTTTATCTACCCCATAAGACCTGTTTCCCCAAGCCTTTTCAAGATGCAAGAGATGTATTGCACAAAAACACCATAAATCTGTAAGAATTATTGTTTCTCAAAAGCCTCTTCTGCTTCCTCTCAACAGCCAAAGCGATCTTATGGTAGGTTTTCCTGAGATTGTTGTAACTGGACAGAAAGATAACATTAACCTATTTTTTTGCTTCTCCTCCCTGCCTTTCCCCTAAACCAGAAGCCTCTCTCATCATGAAAGGGAGCCCTCAGGAGCACCCAAAGGGGAAAAAAAAAGAAATTGCAAACCAAATAAATACCAAACAGAAAATGATTCCATAAAGCCTCTGTTTTATCTTCCCTATGGGATGCAAAATATTTCTTTCGTATTTAGACAATCCAAAGCACTTCAACAATTTATATGTATAGTCACATACTTCAGCAAGTTAAAGACTCACTAAAAACAGACTTTCTCACCATTTTGCACTCCTTATTTATTACTATTAAAAAAAAAATTGAAGTAAAAGTGTATTAGGACCAGAAGACAGTAGAACAGATGCATTTATTACAAACAGAAACATACCAGAAGGAGCACCTTAAAAAGGTGACCTGAAAGTCTCAAAAGACCCTATAAGACATCAGACAAAACACCAATTCATACTTAGACAGTAAGTTATCTTTGTTTTTTTACTAGCTCATCACACATATTTTGCAGATATTACATTAAAACTAACATCCAATCCCACACTTCCCCATTCAGGTGACTACACTCTCTGCTAACCTGGCCAGTTACCTAAAGACTACTTTTTTAAAGAAGCAAAGGGAGGTGAAAATACTTGAAAACACAAAGTGATTTCATTTAATAACCATACATGCCATACTCTCATAGCAAAGCATCATCTCCTAAACAGAAAAGCAAAGGGGCAAAAAAGCCTCTTTAGATAAATTTGAAATACACTTACAACATCTGAGCTCTACTCTATTTTAGTTGTTATAGCAAGTTTCCCAACATCAAAACACAACTCACCAAAACAGCACTCAACTTTCATCAGTCCTGCTTCTCAGAACCATCTGTCAGAAGATGAACCCACAGTTTCTCTTCTTTGAGCTCTTCATATACCTTTGAAAGCCTGAAATAACCATGAGCTTCAAAGTTTTCCAGATACTTCCCCAAACTCTTGCACCTAACCATGTACAGCTGCTTCCCAAGCTGAAGGCTGATTGCTTCCACTGCCAGCCAGGGAGTGTATTCTGTGTGCTACACCACATTTTCCTATCAAGATCAGCTCAGTCCTAATGAATTTGACTGCAATTATCATTAATTAGAGTTAGCTCAAAATTTATTTTAAGCATTGCATCCATTTTTACTTGGGTATTTTTGGCATTTCCTTTATTTAAAATTCTAATGATGCTGTTCAGAATGTTTTCTAGTATTGATGAATTGTAATTGTCGAGCCTTGAAATGTGCCCTTTACATAGCTATAAATTGAGTTTACTCCAGAACAGGTTCACCAGGCAGTAGTCAGCATTAAAAAAAAAAAAAAATAAAAAAAATCATCACTCATATCCTGTATCTTCCTTCATATTTGTTGTTTCTACTCCTGCATATTTTTTTTTTATTTATTTATTTTTGGCTTAAACCCAGACAGGTGACAGGTATGCTTACCATAGATATTTACAGTAGCTCTGGCAGCAGACTCTTCCCAGTGAGGCTGACAAGAAAAATAAAAATATTTCAGGAAAGGTGGAGGCATTAATACTCAGGACTCAGTTTCATGAGCTCCAAGAGCAAGACTTCAAAAACTTGAAAGACCTCTAACAGGAGGACAACTAATAGCAAAAACAGTAGGAGACCCAACTATTACCCTCTGTTCTGGCCCAAAGGCTCTGAAGAGATTCACATTCTGTTTTTCCGAGCAGGAAAAAAAAAAGTGGTGAGGAAAAGGAAGAGCAAACTGGGAACTGCTTTCTTTGATGCTCCTCATCTCAGAGAAATAGTGAAGACATGAAAAGCGAAATCCAATTATATGTGGCTAGCATGTGATGATCACAGCACAATAAACTGAGGAGATGAAACAAGAACAAAAACTCTGATGTGAGCAATAAAAATGGGATGAATCAAATACAGCTTGTTTCTTTTTGTTTCATATAGATACTGTTCCACAACTATTTATGGATATATAACTATATATATATGAATGTATATAACACCTGCAATGCACATTAGTATATGTAGAGAAGAGATATGCACAGCTACTTTAAACAGTCATTCTGGCATGTTTGCCTCTGGGTACATTAAATATGTATAGTTTATGTCATTAAATTTTGCTTCTTTACTGAATGTTCCCATTCAGAAAATGCAGCATAACATATTGTTGGAAAAAGGTCTCTAAATAGATCAAAGTAAAATTGGCCCTTGGATTAATAAGTTATTCAAAATTTGGCCATTATTCAATTACTAACAAAAAGAAAAGTCACCCTGATTTTTGGAAATATGTATATGACTAAAAATTTTCACTGAAGAGCTTGGACCAATGCTAATTAGTTGGTGGATTATTTATTCCCAAACTCTTTTAATCAAATTTAGTCTATTTTTTGTTATATAATTTTTCTTGTAAATCACATAACACTGCTTCTGTTCCCTGAGGAGAAATGTTTTAAATGTGAGATTAAGGGCTAAAAAATGCATAATAGAAAAAATACACACCAAAGATTTCTTATCTCTCTTTTCTACTTACAAGTACATTTTCTCATTATGCAAATTCACTTTACAGCGTATGAGATTTGAATCCACTGTTTATTTGCTGTAACCATTTAGCATTTCCTGCTATTCTATTTTTTTGTAAACATAAAATCACAAATACATATGGTGCTTGCTATTTAAAAATCTGTCTGTCCATTTTCCCAGAAAGTCTTCAGATTTGAGCTTTCAGGCTTTTTATTTCTCATCAATATTTTTATTTTCTGCAAACGGTTGAAAATATATGGAATGGGATACCTTCTTCTACTTGCAGCACAACTCTGAAAATCTTGAGTGGCATGAGCTATCATTTAGCTACAGGACCAACTTTTTTCACAGTGATAAGGGACAGGTTGTAAAAGTATTCAAACAGCTAAGCTTGAAAATAGTGAGATTTGTCAAATGCATCTAGGCTTATAAGTTTTTGGAAGTTACTTTAAAAATTCCATTTTTTGCCCGTTCGTGTTTTCATGCATGACCTGGAGGACATCATTACATGTCTCACGCTTCCCCTCTCTAAAGTTGATGCAATACTATAATAGCCTCATCTCAATTTGTAATGTCAGGACGAAATCATTAATTGTGAAGTAGTCAGGGGTGGCTTTATTGGGAGTGACTTCATTGGGTGTATGTGTTGTTGTGGAATGAGTGAGTATGAGCACCACGCACAGAACAATAATTTTACCATTGAATAGCATAAAATACTAATGAGAAACCTAGAAAATTGAAGAAATGTGTTTATAATTAATCTTTGTTTCCTTTTCATGCATGAACAGTATATTTCTACATATTCTTTCCTGATGATGTTGCAGGAAGTCAAATGTATTTTAGGTTTACATGTTTCAAATATTAACTTTGTTGCATATAAGAAGAGATAGTTCCATGGGAAGAACAAACTTCACTTCATTCGTGCTTCAAGATAACTATATAAATAGCACAGTTGATCTAGCCTGATGACAAGCTTATATTTTTTCCTTTAAACCACAAAAACTCTTACTTTCTGTTATAAAATGCTAGAAATTTTTAGTCATGAACACACTGTTTCTAGGGGAGCAATGTACAACAGTTTAATCAATTTTCACGCTACTGAGGTATGAATCAGAAAAAAAACCAACCCTATAATAAAACCCAGTAGTTCTCACTTCTCACTGCAGGAATAAGTGTTTCTGTGATCACAGGTGTATATTAATCTATAAGTACAGTGAAGATCTTAAGTTAATCAACATTTTAATCTACATGGGTGACAGAGAACTGGCACTTCAATGCTGTATTTAAAGACAAGGTGGCATGAAAAACTTTTTTACCTCCTGTTATCTAGATATATTTTGAGACTCACTAATTTCAAACCAGTTGTAAAAGAGATAACCAGTTGCTTACAGAAACATTAAAAGGTCAACAAACGCTTTTTAAATCCCCCTCTGTGTGCTCTGCAGACCTCTCATTCCCTACAAAGAATTTATTCCTGCAACTGTTTTGTTAAAATGTTAGAAAAAATAAACCCACAAAAGAAATAATTAAAATTTAAAGTATATAGTGGAGATATTAGTCCAAAGAGCAGAAGGATTTGCTTAGAGTAGTTATAAAACATATAGGAAACTGCAATCTCCCAAACTATTATTGATTAAAAAACCGACTAACATAAAGGCAATAAAATCCATACAATCATAGCCTATTCCTAAGTAAGGGTAGCAATATAAGTCATAAAATAGGCTGTAGCATGTTTATCAGAGTTTTGACACTGCATTTATTAAAATGGTGAATGCTAATTGCATAAAGATTTTGAGGGTCCAAGCCTTGCTCCTGAAAAATGAAAACAGCCCAAATTAAAAAAATAAAACTGAATAAAAATCTTCCTCTCTTTTTAGCACACAGCACAAATAAATTTCAGTGAACTTGTACTTTCAGATATTTCCAAAGGTGGACTCTTCTGAAGGATTCACTTGCCTAATCTGTCTCAAAAATTGTTTCACACTTGCATGACCTAATGGGAATGAACTATATGAACAAAGTCTGGTTGCTGTGAAAGTTTTGTGAGAAAACTTGCCTCTCCCAGGCCACAGAGCCACCACTGTGGTGGGATGTGGCTGCTATGGGATATCTTGGACCCCAAGATCAGCAGGTCACATTTAAGAGTATGAGCAGAAATACTTGAAATACTCTGAGAAATACCTGCTTTAAATTTATTTATTTCACTGGTTGCTCATTCTTTATCTCTGGTAACTTAGTTTATGCCTTTTAGAAGATCCGAGTAGAAGTAAGAGATCCTAAGCAGAAAGAAAGCAGGTTCAGGAGTGACTTCTTAGTCTTGTATATATTTTTTTCTGAACATGTTTCCAAATTACTTAATCATCCCACCATAGGGCTGATTCCTAAATGCTTTTGCCCCGGCTGTCATGCTCAGATGGCAAGTCTTCCAAAAAACAGCCCGATTCTCACTGCATAGTAAATGCTTTTTCCTATATGCATTATTTTAGAAATAAACAAAATGTATTATTATAAGTTAAACCAGGTCTCCATTTTCATCCTAGAGGTACTAGTAAGTAGAAACTAGAGTAATTCTCGATTGTGTTGGACTAACTGGAAAATCACAACTTGTAATTGATATGTTGATACAGTTGTCCGAGTTCTGTCAAACCACCTGCATTTCAAACATTTGCATCTTGTTCAGAGAAATAGGAGAGGTGCTGATTGCATTTAAGTTTACATTCAAACTTTATTATTGCCTTAGACTAATAGCCTTATTAGAGTCTTTTTTTGAAAGCTTTATTATTAGAAAAAAAATGCTAAGGGCAGAGAAAGTAATTTGTTAAACAGAGAACGGTAATTGGAAGCTTACTTTGCCCTGTCATTGTAAAACCCTGGCTCTCTTTTGAAAAGAACAGAAACATATATTTTTTTAAATTAAAATTAAGAAGATAACTCTTCTTAACTAAATAATTAAAATAGAATTTATATACAATCATCCATTTCTGTGCTGCAAAGTATATAATTTTGTATTAAACTGAAACAAAGTTCAATTTAAGAAATAATTCTTTATAACATTCCTCCACTAGAAAGAGCAATTGGCATGTATTTCTTCTCATTTAACTTTGAGAAAATAAAGTATAGGGTTTCATATATTCATAAAAGGTTAAAGTTAAAACTACAATAATTCAGTGTTTGATAGATAAAGAGCTGGTACAAGTAATTCATATTATCCTTTTAAGAAATTGATTTGTTTGAAAATTGATGCAAATGTTACATATACTAATCATATAGAGAGATGGAGAGAATTTAGACAATTTCTCTACTGAGGTACTGCTTTCGTTTGTGTTCTTGATCTAAACCAAGAATAACTCCAGTACAGTGAATTAAAATATTCTTCTTGACAGGAAAATAGTGAAGAACAATAATTGCATTATTTTCCTTATACTACATAGGAAATGTTCCCTAGTTTTGGGTATCAGTTTTGAAAAAAAGCCTAAAATTCTTCCCACTGTTCAACAAGTGTGTAGATGTGGTAGGCATGGAGGTACAGCTAACATTTTCAGTGCAATGTCTGGTACCCAGTGTGGCCAGAAGCCTTTAGGATGAACTTTACCGGAACACTCAGCATGCTGGGTGCATGGACTACAGGGCCAGCCTGCTCCGGGGAGTCACACCTTCCCTCTGATGCCACTTGTGTCTTCTCCATCACCACTGTGCAGCTGCTGTGAAAGTCCTACAGGACTGACCACGTTGCCAGTCTCAGTGCTGGATTCTGCGTACTTTTTTCTAACATTCTGAAGCAGTGCTGGACTTACAAGGAGAAAATGACACAAGACCAGGAGGGAAAAAAATAAAGAGTCAATGTGACTGAACTGACCAAAATTTTTAGAGAGCTTCTGGCCAGTGATTAGGATGACGTTCTCCATTGCCTTGCCTTAGAGTCTTCTTTAAGCTCCTCACAGAAATGAAATAAAGTTTGTTTGTCAAATCCCTGTGTATAAAAAACTACCCCTATATTAGACCTAAAAGTAAGAGTGTGCTAAGCTCTCTAAATCCTGTTAGAAAGATAAACCCCTAAATCTTCTCCACTGTCTCTAGTGTCAAGCAACAGCATTTCAATTCTCTTTGTGCTGTTGCTTTCAAGACTTGACTTGAATAAGTTAAATCTGCCTAACAAATACTTTGGTATATGTCAATTTCAACTGAAAGTGCTCCTTTCTTAAATCAGACATCATCAATGAAAATTCATAAATAATGCTATATATTAGTACCTCTTAATTAATTTTTCTTCAGTGTGGAAGTTCATCTGTGTTTTTTTCTGTGTGGAACATGTTCTCTATCAAAATCTGAAACTAGCACTTATTTCAGTGTATAATATTTCTTATATACACTTGTATAAGTATATATTTATATACTTATATACCATATATACAAGTATATACTTATATACTATATATACTTGCATGTACTTATATGTATACTTATTTCTTATATATACATACATATCACTGATACTCTCTTTGGAGATTTTAGCCTGAAATGGCCATATAAACTGAACTACAAATCAACAGCTGGGCATATTGAAACATAGGGAAGTGTAAGGGCCAATAACTGGTTATTAAAACACCAGTAACCAAGCTACTGATCTTCTGTTGTATTGATCTAAACTAACTTGTATTGAAAATATAGTGAAAAGTGAACAAACAGACACACCAGATACTTTTTGTGCAGTACTGAGAGCACACATGCACATCATCACAGCTTGTGCACCAGCAGCTCTTTTGAAATCCTTCATACCACCAGACTAAACCCATGTTTTTACTGCAATGTAGGTGTGCACTTCTGTGAGCAAGGGTTTTGTTACACTTCAAGAATAAGGCAGACTGGTTTACAGATGGGATTTCTAAATACAGTCACACAGAAACATATTGGCTAAGTTCACACTGAACTGGAACCATATGACCTGGGTGCTTCTGCAGCAAGTGGATTTTCTACCCACTCTACAATCTCTGCTAAGGAATCTAATCAGTATATTCTACAATGTGAGAAAAGGACCAAGAAATCTACAAGGAAAAGCAATCTGCAGAAAAAAAAATGTATCTATAAAAAACTATAGCAAAGTTTGTGAGGAGAAATGGTATTGTGAACTTTTATATCCTTATAGTACTACAACAATATTACTACTTTAAGCTGTACCATTTTTCAAACTGCTATAAGGAAGGAAAGG
Source organism: Caprimulgus europaeus (assembly GCA_907165065.1). The sequence goes on from OU015525.1 coordinate 77,259,804, forward strand.
TATGAGAACTGCAGAATAAGATTTTCCTTTTCCTTGTGGCAGAACCAGCATTGTGGTCAAATAGTAATGTCACTTGGAGGAACAGAAGTATACAAGTAAAATGTTTAACAGGGGTTATTCTTTCTGTACAGGAGTTCACTATTGGTATAACTGTCAATCAGTGCTAATTTTCTCTTTACCTTTTCTAACCAAAAGGAGTTGTTTTTAAAGGCATGTTATTGATTCGTAGGCAATATAAACATGATTTTACTTGTAACTAAATGTTGAATCCTTGTGAAAAGTAAAGAATACATTATTCTAATGTAGTAATATTGTCAGATAGATTAATTTTGCCACAACCTCATAGATTCCTAAACATTCAAAAAATCACATGTTATGCTTCTTTTAAAGTAGCATTTTCATGCTTTAAATGTCTTGGTTTGAAATAGCTAGTTCTGCTTTAGCTTAAAGAAATTTTGCAGTCTTAATTCAATTTAACAGCCAGAAACAGACAGACAACAATTTAAAACTTGACCAGGATGAAATCCTTCAGACTACGAGTTGACAGTGACAGCCCTGTGGGTCTTCCAGTGCTTATAATTTATCAAAAGCTATTTTAAAGTTCTAATGCAGTTTACAAATTATGAGCTCTATGTTCTTTAGAGCTCCCATTTCCTCTGTTGTTATTTATTAATCACCATTAACAGGGCTTTACTAGAATCTAAATTTCATTATATAGCAGTACCATGATGTCTGAATGATCATGAATTTTGCATTGCACTGGTTACAAGGAAAGGTAATTATACACTAAGATATTGTTCATGATTACAAACTTTTTCTTTTCTTTTCTTTTCTTTTCTTTTCTTTTCTTTTCTTTTCTTTTCTTTTCTTTTCTTTTCTTTTCTTTTCTTTTCTTTTCTTTTCTTTTCTTTTCTTTTCTTTTCTTTTCTTTTCTTTTCTTTTCTTTTCTTTTCTTTTCTTTTCTTTTCTTTTCTTTTCTTTTCTTTTCTTTTCTTTTCTTTTCTTCTTTTCTGAATTTCCCAACTTGCAACAACTCCTAACTGCTAGTGATGGAAATAATGTTCCATTCAAAATATATTTAAAGGAGAAATAATAATAAAAAAAAATCACAGTATTTCAGACTAAAGGTAAAGTAACAACTTCAATTCTCTCTATAATATGACTGTTATGTTGCAAGATGGTTGAAGCATTGGTCTCATAGTACAAAAAAGAAAAATGTCATGATTTTAAATGATGTCTTTGTATGATGCAGCAGACTGTAAAATAAAAATAATTCAAGTATTGTGAGAATTTGAAGTCAAACCACTTAGAAACTAGACTAATACTGGCATTATAAATCACATAGACTGACTTGAAGATTTGGACATTTTTTCTAGATATGAAATCCAACATTTTTGGAAAAAAATACTGACTTTTGGGTTTCCTATCTGAGTTTGCCTCTTGGTGTGTGATATTTAAATAAGTACGGTGAAACCCTCCTGAAAAACATCTCTTTAAGTCTGCCAAAAAATGACACTATCATTTCTTCTAAGTATTTTAGTTGAGAAACACTGCAAACTTTTAAGAACCAGAGATTTGTTATCAATATAGGTCCGCTTAGATTGACAATCATTAATTGTTGATGGACAAAACATGGTTAAAAAGAATGACATAGCTTTTCAAAATCCAAACAACAGAATAATTATGAATGATCTAATGAAATATAATTGTTTCACGTCTTTCAAAATAGAAGTCCTGTATCTAGCAACTGCTGAAAAAGGAGACTATGACCTAACCTTCTCTGCAATTAGATTTTAAGAACTAAAAAAATAAAATGAATGCCATATGCGTGTTCCATACACATAAAATAGCTTCCATAATTTTGCAAGCTTCCAAATTAATAATGCTGTACCAGTGGTCTATGGGAAGCAATAGAAATTCTCACTGAAGACAATTCAGTCCTCTAATTGTTGAGGAAAGTGAAAGTAATGAAGATAACATAAACAATAATAAAAAGCAGAGAGTATTTGTTGACTAATATATGCCCACCTAAGACTTAAGCTATCATTGGTTACAATGGTCTGAATAGGGACTAGAAACTGAAGCCACTCTCTCTTGAAAAACTCTACACTTCGAGTGCATCCTGGAAGATGCTAGATTCCAGTGGATGCATTGGGTTTTTGTTTGGTCTTTTTAATGAGGATATAAAAAATGAAATTTGCTTAAATTTGAAAAGTTGAGATCATTAATATCCTGAAGAAGATGTACTCTTATAATTTGGAGGTATTGCTGGTGCTGTGAAGAATGAGATAACAGTAAAAAAATAATTAGACCCCACTTCCTAGTAGACAAAGAAATAACATTCTTAGTACAAAATTTCAAAGTCATGGACTAATAGAATAATAATGAGGAGTTCTACTATATAGAAAGACATCATTAGTTGAAACTGGCAGAAAACTAGAGAGATCTGAGTATATATTTTTAGTCAGGATCCCTATAAGCAACAATGTAGGAAAAAAAAGGGGAAAAGTGATGCTAAGATCTGTCAGACAAAGTATGTGAAGTAGAGTAAGGCAATAGATAAGTACACAAGACAGAGAATATCTCAATTAGTACATTCTGTGTGGTTCTGATTATCTATGTTCAAAATCAGGGTAACTTGCAACAAGGATAGTAATTGACTGTTAGGATGTTCAGGGAAGGAGCATCTATTAAAAAAAAGTTTAAAATCTTATCTAGATCAGCACAAAAAATACTGAAAGATACAGAGTCTCTTTAAGTGTGTTTGGAAGTAACAAGAAGGGAGGGGAGGGCAGGAAAAGTATTTATTCATTTGTGATAGGGTGTGTTTTAGGAGCCTTCTGGAAATGAAATAGGTTGTCAGAGTCCATTACTCACTGTCTGGGTTCTTTTAGGTATTCCTCATGTGAAGAATATAATGTTTAATACCAAATGCATTTTTTTCTAAGTTATCTGATGTTACATAGGATTTTGATTGAGCAGAATGACATACTAATGTGCCTAAATCACAATATGAGTCCATATCACACTTAGCAGAGTATAGCAGTGCCTTTATTGGCAACATAAGTTTTGATAGAAAATAAGAACAAAATTTTTGAACCTCTGAGCTAGTAGAGTGCTAAAAAGATTTTCTGAATGAAATTATAAAAGAGCTTAAGTTTGTGTCAAGATGCAGTTTGCCTATTAAGGAAGGAATTTTATAACAAGACAGGAGTCATTTCAAAGGTAGAATATTAAGTCTGAGAGAAGAGTAACTAGGAGGACAATTTACTGTAATCTCAAAGGGGTTGCAGAAAAATTACTGTTTCCTGATATTTTATTTGCACCAGAATTTTACTGCAACAGCTCTGTTTTAGGATTGCAGTTGATCAACTGCAGAAGACAAGGGCTCCCCCACCAGTGCATAAGCTAGGAGGTATTTTTCTCTACTGTTATTTTTTGCTTATCTGTGTGATTTTTAACTGCAATCTGGAGCCTGTAACTCTCAGACCTGGAGTTTGTTACTTGTGTGAGTGTGTTCTGCAATCTGTAGTGAAGTTGCTGCATGCGCATTAACTATTCTACAGGTAGTTGGGACTAGAGGTCTAGCTGCCTTCAGCTGTGAGCCAGAGGCCCTACAAACCCTGCTTAAAAATCCTTTGGAATATTAGAACAATATCCCAGTAGAGGTGAATGTTTCTTTTTTATTGAAATATTAAATTTTATGCAGAAAAAATATTGATAGGACTGTTCATATTATCTAAGATGATACTTACATAGAAGTTTTTCCTGTCAACATGCTGGAAAGAATTTTAGTTGCCTTTGATTTATTTACCTTAGTAATTGGATTTGCATTCAAGATAGTGGCTGGTAAAGATGATAAAAACAATTGAAAAAGATAATTGTGTGTGTTTAGATGTGAGGAAGGAGGGAATTTTCCCACCAAATCTTTGCATGAGACTGATGACACAGAAGAGGGGGCATAAGAGGGAGTGCAAGTCAGCTTGCTGTGCTGTCTTTAGGATGCTGATTCCACCTAGTCATTCTTTCCGATCTATATTGATATAGATTGAGATATATATATATAAATCTATATTGATATAGATTGATATATATGTATATATATATAAAATCATATATAGAGATTTTTATATATTCTATAGGTTTTTCAGAAACCTAGCAGTTACATGTCAGAATGACAGGTCTTATCCTTGTTTCAGGATAGATATTAGATTAGATATTAGGAAGAAATCCTTTACTGTGAGGGTGATGAGACACTGGAACGGGTTGCCCAAAAGAGTTGTGGATGGTCCTTCCCCGTGAGTGCTCAAGGCCAGGCTGGATGAAACTTTGAGCAACCTGGTCCAGTGGAAGGCATCCCTGGTCATGGCAGGGGGTTTGAACTAGATGATCTTTAAATTCCCTTCCAAACCAAACTATTCTATGATTCTATATTTCAGGGATGTAATTATCTGACAACTTCCTAGAAGTATTACTTTTACACCTTAAATAACTTTCCTTCAGCATTCAGTTTTAGAATGAACTCAGAAAAATCAATAATTATTCTCTTCAATAATTTAATACATTGGATCAAGACTTAGAATTTTTTATTAAAAATATTGATTTAAACATAAGGAAAAATGTTAGCAAGACAACTGTTATCTCAGGAAATATCAATCATTTTTCATATCTAACATGTCTCCTGCCAGCTTTTACATATTTAACTATTTTTGAGGGGGAAGAGGGATAACAGATGGTTGTGAGTTCTGAAAGACTCACAAGGAATATGAAAGATAAGATCATCAACTCTACAGCAAGACACTTTCCCTAGGAGACAAAAAAACCTCTCTTTCTTTTAACTCTTTCCAAGTATGACTGATGTGAATTAGAACAGATGCCTTAACCATGGAGTTAAAATCACAAATGACACATGGGAGTTTTATCCAAAACTACCAAAGCTCCATTGAAGTGCTAAAGTATTGATTTTTCTTCAAAGCTTCCAAGGACATTAGTATTAATCTGTGACTGTTTTGAAAGATTTAAAATGTGCTGAAGGTGGATAATCAGCAATATGCTTAGATTCAAGCATAACCAAATCAGTCAATGTTTTTGGGTCTAATGTTTTCAAAAACTAATGCTATCTGACAAAAACTGTCTGTTAATATTTATGTTTCATGTCTTATTATTCTGTGCTAGGAAAAAAACAAAGCAAAACAAAATTAATGAAAAAACATTCAAAACCAATCTTATTCACTAAGAATAAAATAACTTTTCTACTACTATTGAGTAGTAGTACCTGAGGTGCCTAAATACTTCTGTGGTTCTGGACCTATATACCTAACTCCAAGTTCAGGAACACTTACCTATTCATAAGTATATTAAGTCAGCTAAGCCTGACACTGTCACTCCAATGAGATCAAATCCACTTCACTTTTAGGTATGCTTTCATATTACTTTCAAAGAAAAAAAAAAACCCAACAGTAATTTTTTTTCATATTCATATTACTTTAAAAGAAAAAAATTGCAATGCCTCAAAGTTTCAAATGCCACTCAGCACACTGTTCAGAATAATGGAAGTTCAGCACCTGTATTCTTCATGGTAAAACAAAGGCAATTTTAAATGTACTCTTTAATCTAGTATGGCACTGACAACTCTTCAGACCACAAACACAGTTTAGTGTGGTATTAGAAGCTGGTTGCCAGTCATGGATCACTTCTTATTTTGGCATAACCTTGTCACAAGGAAGTAAGGAATCAGTATTTCCTACAATAGTGTTTCAAAGGGCTGCAAAGTCATTCTCTAACAACTTAGCACTTCTTTAAATTATTTTTTGCTCCATTTTTAAACTGCCAACATCATGTCAGTGCAAAGAATAATAACCATGGTAAAGCTGTGCGCTATCTTAGACCCCCAGGAATCATTGCAATGAGCAGCTTCTTAACAAATGAAAGAAGATCCCCAATTTAGTTTTCATCCTCATTAGTGGTAAAAGATGTTTGAAGTGTCCAAAGAAAGAGATGAAACGGCAATGATAATACTTGAAGTGTTGAGTCAGCTTTTCAGTCTCTCAGTTCTTACCCAGTTCATACCTGTAGCATAACATCCCCTACGGCCCTCAAAAAACTGGTTGAGAGCCTGAACCTAGTAGTTTTGCAAATGTAACTGTAACATGTTGACCAAAAGAATGATTCAAACTGCTTGAATTTTTCATGTGCATTTCCTGTTGTAATACTATGATATACTTGTTTGGTGCCTCAGCTCCCTCCTTGTGTATCAAATCAATATCCTTTACCTCACCCCCTTACAATAATGTTGCATAGAAATATGGATTTTAATACACTGCATGGAAATTTTTGTAATAGTATTTCAGCTGTGTACCATGTTTAAACTAAAGATTTCCTCATAAATAAAAATTAGTGCAGAGATGTTATGTGTGAATGATGCTACCTGAGTAATGGAAGTAATGAAAAAACATAATGATGATGGTGCACAATCCTAGTGTAACAGTTGGAAGGGTAAGCTGCTTTTGCATGAAAAGTTGGAACTTGAAATATCAGCAATGAAGCTGTTGTGTTTATTTTGTGTCCTCCTGTTTGTCAGGAAAATTGTTACTTTTCTCAAGTGACTTCTCAGAGAGATTGCATATTTTATGTCAGGACTCCTTGATTATAACAACTTAATACTGAAATCTTTTTAAAAGAACTGGACGGTAATCTCATTATGTTTGTGAATTCCTCCTTTAGAGCTTACCTTGGGTTTTTTTCTCCATTTCATCAAGAAACTTTGACTGGAAAAACATTTGACTTCAAAAGTTTGAAGCTTCCATAAAAGTTAATATAGTGAAGTTGAATATCCCATGCTTAATATCATGTGTTCTGGATTCTAATTTTATCTTTCTGTACATGAAAATATACAAATGAGAAAACAAACAAACAAACAAACACAAGCTGAACATAACACCAATGGCAGAGCACAAGTTTAAGATGATGGATCACAAATTAAGGGCTTTTATATTTCATACTTCCATGAGAGATGACACGTATTATGTAAGTAACTCTTTAAGACACCAATTTACAGTCCTAGGATGCTTTCCAATACCTTATTGTAATGTAAAACCAAAGTCAAATCTGAGATTTAGTTAATCCTTCTCCATTGAAGGATTCTTTTATTCGTTTAGATAGGTGAATTGTTGTCACAGAGCGAGTCCAAACTGAAAATTATGAAGAAGTTGTCTGCAATAATTTCACTCTTTTTTAAATACTGTTTTCCAAGTGGGGTATACTTAGTATAGATTTTACATACTGCTATATATCTAAATATATCTTTGTATTGCAGTTTTGACATGCTGTCCATAGCATTATAGGGTAAAACCTTTCAGTAAACACATAGATATCTCAGTGGCCTTTTTGTTTGTTTAGTTGCTAGTGAATTTAACCTCCATGCAGCAATACTGCTGTTTTCAATCTATTTGATAAAGTTTGATGGGAGAAGGAGAGGCTTGGTAACTTATAAAACTTCCTGAAGACTTACTAAAATGTTGAGTTATGCAGACTGTATGGATCAGCTATAAGAACTGAGATTAAAAAGGTGTCAGCCTTACAGACAGACTATAGAAATAATCTGAACAACATAGGTTAGCTGCTTGGTAAATACACTGATGTTTGTTTAGTTTAGATTGGGATAGGTATTTGTTTGGAGAAAACTTAACAGGGCTTTGAAGTGTTAAAGTTACTGAGATGCCTCAAAATATCACACAGCCCTCATGTGGTCTCACTCTATGACAGACAGCTTGCAAATGCTGGTCACAGGAGGTTTTTTCCATATTATCTGTGTTATCATTCAAAATGAATATCTAGCAACAGGAGTTTTCAATAGAGTATTAAATACATAGGGTTTTTGTTTGTTGGGTTTTTTTTAATTATTATTCCTAAGTGTTATCTTATATTCCTACTACTACTAAAGAGTGCTTATACCTTTTGGGGATTCTGAGGTGTAACCATCACCTAATCAGACAATTATCAGCACCTGATAGTGATAATCTAAATATTTAAATTAAAAATTTGTTTACCATTTCTTGTGAGGAAGGCACTCTTCTGTCTAGTAGGTATGGTTTGTCTTTCTTTTGATGCCTAAATTTGTTTTTTTTTATGTCAGCCTTCAAGTACATTAATGCACATATACTTTATGTAAACTTAGATGACTATAATACACATGGTTTATGCTAGTTGCACTAAAACTTGAGAAACTTTTTTTTTTATTGTTTCAGATTTCGGTAACACTGATTTAAGACAAAGTATATTTTTTGTTTCCTTGCAGCCTGTGGAGAAGCATTGTAGAAAACCTTATTTTGTGTAAGAATCACAGCTGCTGGAAGCCAGTTACAATAAAATTAGTATGCTAGTTGAAATCTGGCAACTGGGAGTCCATTGTTCTTACTGCGATGTTTCTTGCTGAACAATGGCCTCTTGCTAGATTTCAGAGCTGGGTGAAAAACTTTTGGTTTTTTTTTTTTTTTTTTCCTGACAAGAGCTTACCTTCCAGTATTCTATAAATATACTTGTTAATTACTTTACCTACACTGATGGATGGAAGTTGGCTAATTCAGTTAGTGATAAAAATTAAATTGACAATTGTCTTCAAATCTATACTGTTTTTTAAAAATTTTAAAAAATAGTTCATTTGGAAACTATGCAAGGTCAACTTCAATATAATATAAAGCCCTTCTATGACTAAAACCAATTACAAAAACTTGAATATGACAAAATAGCAAATAGTAAGCTATCATTTTGAGTATCTGCTTTTTTTTTTTTCTGAAAGAAAGATGATGAAAATACAGGATGAAAAGAGGCATAAGAAAAATAAATATTTTTCAGAGAGAAAAGCACTGTGTTTTGTGTATGCTGGTCTGTCCAGAAGATGCTTCACATGTTTCTTGTAGATTTAGACTCCTAGAAAATAGGTTGTATGTGTTGTGCTCCTGGGTATTCATAAATCTTTGGCACATAGATAAATACTTTCTGCCTCAACCAAATTTAGGTTTGAAAAAGATAGAATGAGAAACTCAACTGTTTAGTATGCAAAAACTCAACTGTTTAGTATGCAAAAAGTCAAGTCTTGCATGTTCCCTGAGTTACTGAGGCTCCTCATGCATAAGTATAGAACTCCTGAGCTCAGTAGATTTCAGTATGTTCCTAAGTACTTGTAAGGGATAAAGCCTGCAGTAGTTATTTATTATTAAAGGAATTATACAAATCCAGGCTTCTAAAACAATTATTTGTGTGATGTTAAATGGTTTTTCTGTTCTAAGGTCTTCTTGAAAAAGGGCCAAATCTCCTATAACTTCTTTGAAACCTTTGAAGTATACAAGCAAAAGAATTCCGAAAGAGCTGAGAGTTTGCATAGTCAAATGAAACCCTAACAAATAAAGTCGTAATGACTTAAGCCTAGCAATCCAGTAAAGACAATGGATCAGATGTCATTGAAAGTAGTTATACAATGCTAAACACTTTCCAGTGGGAAACTATTTTGTTAACTCTGAAACTGACAACTGGAGAAGCTAGTGATATCCTCGATGCTTTCTGAATTCTTTCAGTGCTGGTAAACTGTACATGTAAAGCATGTGAGAACAAAGCCAGGGTGCCAGCAAAAAGTACATGAAACTTCCATAATCCTGAGTCTCATACTGATGGCTGCTAGCATGGTTAGAGGTGCCAAATCAGTCAGGGGTATTCTGGCACTCAGATAGGATAGTAATAGTGATGTTGGAAATAATTAAAATGAAATGTGTCTTGCAAAACCAATTCTTAAAAATTCAATCAGTTTCAGCTGGGGCTGATTCCTGACTAAGAGGATCACTTAGGGGTTTTTCTATCAGTCCCAGAGATTGTTAGCTTAATAAGCTTGCAGTTTGTAAAATAATTTGCTGGTTACTCACATAGGAATCAGTACTCTCTCAGGGTCTTCAATAATGTCTGGCTTAAGAATAAATTTTATTTGGCTGTATATCTCCTCTGTCAAGCTCGGGGATCCCTGTGTAATTTTTCAAGGTTTGTTGAAGTTATTTATCCCTGGTAGATGATTTTACTGTTTTTTCTTAAAGTGTTTAACCTTGTTTGTAACAAGCAAGGAACATTTTCTCTCTCTACCATAACGTAGTTATTTATTTTTATATATACTGTGTCTGTATATATACTTTCTCTATATAGAGTATATATGCCATGACCTGAATGTCAGTAAGACAGGCAGAAGGAAAGAGGGAAGGAAGCTGAGCCTAGAGGGTTTGAAAAGATAGTATTATTTCAGTATAGATACATTTACACAAATATGTAGGCCTGTTGAGCTTGTGCTGCTGAAAGAGTACATACTGGAATTTAAAAAAAAAAAAAAAGAGAGAGACATGGGAAGTAACACAAGGAACTATCATCTGTTAGGAAGTAATTCAAGAAAAAGCAAAACACAACTAACAACAAATACAAATGTCTACTCTGTTATCCATTATAGGTTAAGAGTGAGGAAGGAACGGCATATTCAATAAAATATTTTTACTTTAGATCAGCCTGAAATTTTAAAAAAATATATGTTACAATATTTCACAGTAAATAATTGAAAATATTTTGGGCTAATATTAGACCTCATACAGGCGTGCATGGGCTCTAAAAAAATAGTATTAGAAAAAAAAATCCTGGTTTGGAGGCTGTTATTGTAGGCTGCTATGTGCTCTTTTGGTTTCCACTGAGGCTCAGAATAAACTATCCAGTTTCATAGCATCTCTCAGTATCTTCATAAGTCCTTATCCATAAAGATCTTGATTAAAATTCATATATGAATCTCTACAAGAATTACTTTAGGCTAAAATTATTTCTCATTCACAAAGAATATGGTTAATTCAATCTCTCCCCACCCCCATATTTTTAGATCTGTTAAAATAACATATGCTTTTTAAAAACAAGCATCTCTTACTGCACCACATTTTTTTCCATTGCTTTGGTGTCAGTGGTAGGTGGCTAGCTCTTTAGAAAGCACTGAGTCTGCAACAGAGTTATGTTATTCACACAATTCCCTTTAATGAGTTGGCTCTGAGCCAACAGTGTCAGTGTCTCTGTTTGTGCTAGCTCTGTGGTGTACATGATGACATAATTGTTTCTTGACTAATAAACTATAATGTGAACCACATGGACTGTGGAAATCTAATTTACAGGCCAAATGGTCACTTTGACAATGAATTGAAGATGCCACCACAAGGAAACCAAAGATCTGAACTACATGGTACCGACACACAAAGATGATCAGAGGGATGGAGCACCTCTCTTATGAAGAAAGGTTGAGGGAGCTGGGCTTGTTTAGCTTGGAGAAGAGAAGGCTCCGGGAGACCTCATTGCAGCCTTCCAGTACTTGAAGGGAGCTTATAACCAGGAGGGAGAGTGACTTTTGACATGGGCATATAGTGATAGGGCAAGAGGAAAGAGTTTTAGACTAGGAGAGGGGAGATTTGGTTGGATATTAGGAGGAAATTTTTCACCCAGAGAGTGGTGAGGCACTGGAACACGTTGCCCAGAGAAGTTGTGGATATCCCATCCCTGGAGGCATTCAAGGTACGGTTGGGTGGGGCCCTGGGCAGCCTGATCTAGTGGCTGGCGACACTGTTCACAGCAGGGAGGTTGGAACTAGATAATCTTCAAGGTCCTTTCCAGCCCAAGTCATTCTATGGTTCTATGACATGCATTCCACCTTGAACAATAAAAAGTGTGTCCTGCTGACAAATGAAAGTACTTCTGGGAGACCATTATAGAAGAGCAATATAGGATTAATACTGTATGTTTCCTTAGCACAGAAGCAATTTATAAGTGACTGTGACAAGATAAACTCTAATTTTATGACTGTTTGCATGGAGTTCAGGCTAGATTAATAAGTTAAGCGAAATAAAGAAAACAACTGTTCTAAAAAGTGAAACAGGTACTGTGAAATATTGGATTGCTTTCAGTGTTACTCCTAAGTAGACTCAGTTTAAGCCTGATAATTTACTGGAGACTCTTGGACTGTATGAACTTTTTCCAGTTTCATGAATAATATAAAAGTGATGATGCAACTGGACATCTAAGATGCACTTTTTTTTTAAAAGACATTTAGTGCTTTTGTTTCACTTAACAGCAAAGAAGAACTACATTTTCTTTTACATCCTTTTAAAAGATGGCTAAGCATGTAAGAGTGTATCTTTCCCATCACTTCAAGGCAAAATGGGAAGTACAAGTCAACTGGTTTTTACACACTGAATGTTACCACTGATCAAGTGAATCAAAAGTTAAGCAGGCTTTTTTTTACTAGGCAACATGGTGCTTTACAACAGACTGGCAGTGACATAACATAATAAATCTAAAATGTTTACCAGTCAAACAAAAATCAAGAGACAAGAAGTAATAGAATAAACCATCGGAGCTCAGTTCCACTCTTTTCTATTTGGAAAAAGAAAAAACGAAAAACAAATTCCCTCAAAACCCAACCTTCATTTTGGTGTAACACTTTCAATGACTGGACTTTCAATAGTCAGTTTAAAAACTATAAAGAAAATGTCTGAAAAGATATTTTATAAGGCCATTAAAGGACAAGAAGGTTTCCTCATAAAAGGTACCAAGAGAGCTATCTAAGCAGATCACCTGAATGAACTACCTGAAAGAACTTGCTAAGCATATGAACTTTTTAAATCCAGTCTTGCTTTGAGGATGTCAAGGCAAAAAAACCCAACAACAAACTTAGGAAGAGTGTCGAGTGTCTTACTTAATTTGCTGAGCTTGTAAGATTCGCTGACTGAATCTCACTATAACTTTATTTTCTAAACACTAAATTCACCTACTGAATATATTGTGCGGGTAAAAACATCAAGGATTTTGATCAAATGAGATTTTTCTATTTTGATTTAGCTCTTAATTTCTTCATGTGAGGAGTTCCTGTTTGTGAGTTTACTGCATAGAGCAAACTTGCTATTGGTGTGCTACTCGTTTTAACTTCTACTCATTGCTTATGCTGCACTTTAGCTTTGTATGCTTCTATCTAGTATAGAAGTTCATTCCCATGAGCAGTGACTATGTTCAGTTACTTAAACACCTTATAAAAAAAATAAATCTGCTCCTTCTCTGATGTGCAATATTAAAGCTAGAGGTAGATGTCCATATAAGTACCAATGTAATGAATCTTCAGGAATTAATAGGATTGATACATTACTGTTATACAATCGAAAATTGCTATCTCTGACAAAACATTAGAGAGTTCCTTTTGCTAAAAAAAAAAAAAAAAAAGAGTTCTTTAAAATACCAGATAAATTTTATTTCATACTGAGCTCCCTATTCAATAACAATTATTTTGATTCTTATTATAATCAGTTATATCAACTATAGGTATGTAAAAAAATTTGTAAATTGATCTATCAAAGGTAAAATTTTCACTGATAAATGGTTATATTTTTTGGATGATAAATGAAAGCTTTTATGTATGAAAGAAAACCTTCAAATATTTAAATCTTAACAGATGAAATCTAGGCTTACTATGTCTGTTTATACTTGACTTCTCTCATCCTGCTTAATATCTCAATATGCTTTCAGCGCACAGCATGACAGATGCTCTTAGAAGATGATTGTTTTTGTGATCAATAAAGAGGAACTACAAGCATGTAAGTCCCTGTAAATGAAAGCTGGTTCAAGTTTCATGCTAAATGCTTTAAGTAATACATTGCTTCTTGAAGAAACTAATAGGATAAATTAATCTCTAAAGGGATCATACAGAGACATTCTATGAATAAAAGGCCAGTTCTTACAAGGCTGAGAGAAACACAGATGCTGGATATCTTGCAGGTCTATGCTACCACTAAGATAGCTGTACATTACTCTAGCCATCTCCAAGAGGCCAACAGTTCAATATGATGTCTTTTGCAAGTCATAGAAGAAGTATTTCTAGTTTGAAGTTCACTAAATGCCTTAATAGACTTCTAGATTACTTATTCCTTTGTTTTGTTTTAAACCTATTTGTGTTCTAATTTTACACATAATTAGTTTGCAATAATGTGAAACACTGTTGATTTTATTTTCTTCAAGGATCAAGGACTGAAACATATGCTGGACAGAAGTTTCTTCTTTTTAAGCCATAACTTATGTAGAAAATAACATTATCCTTCTTGGAAATATTAGAAATAAACTTTCAAGTGCTTGTCCCTTGGAAAGTTCTTAAAAGCCTGGTCTTGTGCATCTGTCAGCCTTATAGCTGTCTTTGTTTCTGCTTCTTGTTCCTACCCTACTCTTCTGTTACAGAGGGAAATTCTTTCTCTCTCTCTTCCTCTTCTTCCTCTTTCTCCTTCTCTGTTCACTGCTTTCCAGAAACCTCTCTCAGATGTGCTTGTTTAAAGTCTCATATAGAAACCACTGTTTTTAACCTGCAGAGGAGTCTGTATGATCCAAGAAATCAGACAGCCCTCCTGTCAGTTGGTTAGACATTTAACAAAATAGAACATATAATAGAGGTACTGTAAGTGAGAAACAGACAAACAAGAATTCATCAGCATTAATAGCTATTAAGAATGCCTTTAAGAAATGTGAAAAACACTAATGAGAAAAAGCTTGCCCACTAGAAAGAAAGTCACTCAGCTTTATAAGAAGTGGGTCTTACATAGTTCTTTTTATAGAATCTCTACATGAGTGAGTACACCACTTCTGCATCAAATACATGTTGGTCTGACAGCCGAGGCTAAAACAGATTATGCTGTCTGAGTTGTTAATTCTTTGAACAGAATACTCTACTCTATGTAATATGGCTGCTACACAGTTAGCAAACAAACATATTTATCCTTGTGTTATTTTTGGTATAAAAATTATTGGGGTTATTAGCTGCTACCTCTGTTAACAGATCAGAAGACTGTGTAATCAATTTATTCTTTCTATGGATCAGCATTTTTACACCTGATTTTATTCCTACTTCAAACATCTCATCACAATTAATGAGATGTGACATAGTACCTTGACAAAGAGGTTGTTTGTCTCATTGTTTTCTACAAGCTTACCCATCACTTTTCTTTCTAGTTAACATTTCAGGTATTAGGAATAGCACAACTGAAGCTTCTCCACGCCTACTCTCACCCAAATGTACAGGTTATCCATTGAAAATATCTATTGGACGTCTTTATGTTTTATTCTCCTTAACACCATCTCAGTTTGCATATGTGAATTTGTGTTTCTTTGGACCCGATGGGAGGTTCATGTGCTTGCAGACTGTCAATTACTTGTTGGTGTTCCTGTCTGAATATATATATATATTTTTTTTTTACTTCTTTCCCTTAAGCTGCTTGAAAAATGACTTCTCTGAGAATCCTCTTCTGCATGTGCTTGTTTTTGTCACTTCCTAGAATTAATTTTTGTCATGTCAGATTATTTCTCTGACTCTTTTTTCAGAAATTCATAGGCAACTAAGGCCCAAGTTTATGCCTCCTTTTATTGTCATTTCTGTTGGCCCTTTACTCCCTACCTGTCCGTTCCTTAATATTTCCTTCATTGAGGCAGCATACATATCCTGTTACTTGTTATCAGATGCTATTGAAAACAATTTTGCCCAAAAGCATGATGTTCAAGACATGTTGGTTTTTTTTGCAAATTGTATTACATTCTTGGGTGGAATTTATGTAGCTTTAGAGGATATTGCTTCCTTGTTGCACACTCTGTAAGTCAGCTATTAAAGCTAGAACCTGCAATAGCTGGCATAAAAGATGGTTTATATTTGATAAAAGAAGTCTTTGAATTCTACCTTTAACCATATTCCTGAGACCAATGTGAGATTATCAAGGTATGGTTGAGCTGTTTCTTCAGGATCTGATCCCATGTACTTATAGGAGTAATCAAAGCAAAAGGCTGGAACGTGTTTCTCCCAAAACATGCACCTGTGAAACCTCTCTTTGCCTAAGCTATGCAGCTGTCAGACTTCAGAATGTGGTGAGGGTAGCTGAAACCTTGTTTGCTTTTAAATATTTTGCACTGATTATTACTATGATAGTTGTGTTCCACATTGACAAAGGAAAGGAAAAAGGTAAAAGGTCTAACAGGAATGCATTATATTGCTTTTTGCCTGCCCTCACTAATACCACAGAATCAAGATGTCACAGTGTTTTTCTAATTCTGCTATGGCACGGAGCTCCCTTGTACAAGTTCTGTCCAATGAAATCTTGTCCAAAGATTTAAGGGATTTGATCTAGATAACAGCTAGAATTGCCTCAGATTTGTTGTTAAGATGGAACTAGGAAGAAATGCATGTTCCACTTTAAGATTTCACATTCTCATCAAGCTTTATTTTGTCCCTCAGAACTTCTAGATGATCTGAAACAGTTCTGTGATGGAAAGTCATCCCTAGGCAGTATTCAGGCTCATTCTTCCTCCTGGACACTTTCCTGTGCAACCTGTTGTACAGAACCTGCTTTAGCAGAGGGATTGGACTAGGTGTTCTCCTGAGAACCCTTCCAACTCCTATGATTCTGTGATGCTGGCTGTATCTCTCCTGCCTCCAATTATTTAACAGATATAAATTGAAGTAGCAGTTGATTTGCCTTTGGGACCCACAAGGTCTGTGTAGATGTAATTTTATCAATAGCAAGAATGATTAATATTTACATGAGGTTTCTTCAGCCTTAGTTTCTAGCATTGATACTCAATTTTTGTGTGAATATCAAAGAAAAAATGTATCATATAATTTGCCAAACTTTCATATTTGACTGGCCTGAATAGCTGTATCTTTACTGTTAGACTGGAAGTATATTTTACTGTATTATAATCAGCTGAAAACAGAAGAATAAGGATCTTGATATGTATGCCCTCACTTATAGTTCAGGACCAGCAAAAAAATACAATGTCTAAGGATGGGCTTTTTTGATAGTCTAAGAAAAAGAGTTCTTTAAAATCTGTGTTTAGATCTCAGTATAACTTGAATCTATCTTAAAAACCACTTTATTAACACTATATATGCATTTCTATGTATTTAATTTTAAATAACTTCCTCTATTTATTATGCAGGAAGCCTTTGTAGGATGAAGAGCTGTTTAATAAAGTGTAACCCATGAGTGCAATTCCACCACCTGGGTCAGCACCTCAGGCTCTCTGTGGGAATGCAAACCACTAATTGGGGTTTGATTTTGTTGCTGTTATTTTCAACCAAAAGGTGTTTTACACTCCAGGGGATGTGCTGTGATGCTACTTGTAGTGTTAGTTTCTTTTCACGTTTTTATGGTAGAGATTCTAAGTTCAAATGTGTAGCCTATTCTGTCAAACCGAACTTTGCTACACTGACTTGACCTTTGTTGGATTTCTGCTGTTACTCCCAGGTTCATGCAATTGTAAAGAAGAACAGAGATGGTTGTGTGAATCACAGAATACTGAAAAGGTCAAAGCAGCAATGTAGGCTTCATTGTTTCTCCAAGTATAAGGTGTTGAAACTGTATCCACATAAGTCTCAGGACTAGACTTGAAATAAGCCTAGAAAATGGTCTATGTGAACTATTGGTTTTGATGGTAGGTGTGATGAAAATGGTAAGAACGCTGTTATTCTGAGGAGGGCCTTAAGATTTTGATCAAAATTTTTAACTCTTGCAAAGCCAAATTAAGGTTATAAGCAAAGTTTCATTATAGACATTTTGGTCTACCATATAGGTTTCACACAGCTGAACCATACACTACATGTTTCCCAGGTGATGGTTATGTCTTGCAGTCTGCATTTTGTAAGACCTGTCAAAAGAATTTCATTCTTTTTCAATCTACCATGCTACCATAAAATTAGACTGTATGGGTTTGATTTTTTTTTTTCATATTATAACAAGCTTTCTCATCCTAAGAAAACTTTATTAAAAAAAATCCATACTCCTCCAGCCTTCTGTATGACTATTGACTAATATAGGGCAAGTAGAGTCATTATTTTACATATTTGTCACACCACTGTGTCTCCTATATAATGGTATATAACCCACAATTACCACATGAATTGTATCAGATTAATTATGTGACGTTTTTGTGTTTCATTAGGAGATGAATGGGTTATTTCAAATTTTACAAATTGAAATTGTACTATATTACACCCAAAATCTTCATACGAGCAAAGAAACCTCACACCTTATAAATGGAACCAATAATTTATTCTTAGTCCAAATAAAATTTTAGCAGCCTTATCATAATACAGAAGTTGCTACAAGTCTAGGTACAATAATGCTAACACAGTATAAATTAATATATAAAAGCCGCACTAATGATACTGGTACAACTGTTTTAGGTAAATTTCTTAGTATGTACCCCTTTTGTGCTTACCTTTCCAATGTCCCTCTGGGTCCTAAGTTTGACAGCATCAGTCTTTCTGAGGAAGAATAGTGGTGATGAGAGGGGGTTACAGTAAGTCATCATTGTCCTGAGTCCTTCACTTGAAGGCATGTGATGCTCACAATGAGACTTTCCTCCTCTTCAGTTTTGCATTTGCTTGGATTTAATTTTTTACATTATCTAATATATTCTGCTTTCTTCTCTTTGAGTTCCAGGTAAAGTTGAGAAACTCTGTGATAGCCTGTCCTGATTAACACATGTACTCACTGTTTGCTATGCAATGGCAATCTAAAGCAGACCTTACCACAGGTGGTATTCACAGACCTAAGATGAAGCATGCAAGGCAAAAGTCCCCTGATTGCTACACAATTGCAAGTTAAAACTGGCTCTGGCCAAGACAGACCTCATGAAGTCCTGCAACTTTGCTCTGTCAGTTCAGTACAGAAGATGCATATTTTCATCTGAACTTTTACCAGAAGAAAAATAAGGACTTACTTGTTGTGAAATTAGGCTTAATAAGTAGGAAGATAGTTCCCCTTTCAAACTCCAGGATAATGTCTCTCTTTACAAAATACATGTGTGTGGCTATGATGTCGATCTCCTGTTCTAATTTGGTGACAGGAGAGCTGAATTATAAAACTGGACAATACTTTTTCTGTTCCTGGTGGAGGGATAGAAACATGAGATGAAGTTTTGGCTCAAGCTCTCTCAAAACTGCCTTTAGAACTATTATTCTGAAGCCTTCCTTTCTACCAAAGATCAGAGACAGATTCACAAAGCAAATTGACAGCACCCTCCACTTTTCCCAGCAGCCCAGCTTTTAAGGAACTCTCTCTGGGTACAAGTCAGAAGTTCTTTTTTTTTTTTTGTTGCCTTATTTTTAGCTGTACAGTAGGTACTAACTGTCATTCTTTTAATCTGAGGTTAAAAATTTTCTTTGATCAAGGAAGACTGTAGAGTTTTATGATTCTAAGTAATTTTGGGTGTTTTTTTTTTTTTTTCAGTAGTTGAACCAAAATATTTTACATCTGTAGGCAACCAAAAGTGACTTCTTAGCAATAACCACTAAGAAGTATAATGCACATTAAAAATACCGATAAAATCTTTAATTTTGAAGATAGAAAAAAATCTAGTAGCAAAAATCACTAAAGCTTTTATCGAGTATGGCTCCATTGATTTTTTTTTTTTTTTTTCCTACCCAACGGTGTCTTTTTCTCATAGTTTTAGTTAGATATGCCAAATCATTAATTTGGAGCCAAAAATGAGTCATCTTCCATATTTAAGGATATACCAAACAGAATTTGGCTTATCTTATCATTGTTTAAAATGTGAGTTCTGCTTGGAAAAAAGCTTGTATTAATATATTGATAGATTTCTATTGCTTTTGCTGTTCTGCAGAAGGTTAATGAATCTGTTAAGACCAGTCTCCAGACAGTGTGGGGATTTTTTTCTTTTCCTGCTTAATGCAGTTGGTGTTTACTCAACATTCATGGTCTAAATTCGGTTGCTGCAAGGTGAAGAAGCTTGAAGAAAGTAGATACAGGGGAAAAAAAAAAAAAGAGTATAGGTAGGTTTGAAAACCCTCTTTCTTAATATAGAAACAGTTGGATACTTGGTAGAGTATCACTGTGTGAGCTGACACAGGCAGGACATATGAATAACCACAAAAACCATGGATAAAATGCAAAAAGCAAATTTATTCTCGTTACCTCACAAACCAGGGGATTGCCAAAGTAGTGCTCTGGGCAGGGGCACATAAGCAGGAATGCAGGCACCTCAGAGCTCAGTCCCTGCTAGAGTAAGAGCAAGAGATTCCGAACCTGCTGCTTTCACCTGTATATATCAGGGATTTTTAGCAGGCAATAGTTTTCCACTGTGCTTTGATCTTTCTCAGAGCAGGGCAGGAATCCCAGGCATGTTCAGTGTACCCCTGAATCTATCAGAGGCGTATGTTATCTAAATGCAGATGTTCTACCTGTCAAGCACATAAGACTAAACAATTATTAGTAGTGTGATGTATGTGTTTTTTGATACCCCAGCTGCAAGTTGCTTGAATGCATTTACAGTCCTCCTCGCCAACCTTCCACTATATTCCTACAATTGCTAATCATATATGAATTTCAAAATGTTTGGAAAGTCTCATGTTCTTGTAAAAAAAAAAAAAAAAAAAAAAAAAGAAGATATTTAGGCAAGCAGTATATAATTGAAATTCTTGAAGTTTTTAGGAGATGATAAATTTTTGTCACTGGTATTCATTCAGCTGACTAGGAAAGGTGCCCTTCTAGACCTGCTGTTTGTGAGTAGAGGAGGATTTGTGGGGGATGTGATGAGAGGTGGCTGTCTTGGCCACAGCAATCATGAAATGACTGAGTTTAAAAATTTTCAGTGTGATGAGAAAGAAAGGACAACGGAGTTGCTGCTCAGGACTTCAAGAGAACAAACTTGAGCTATTCAGGGAGCTATTTGGCGGACTATCCTGGGAATCTGCTTTCGAGGGCTTAGGAGTCCCTGAAAGCTGATCAGTCTTTAAGAACACCTTTTACAAGCACTGAAGCAGGCAATCTCATTGTGTCCTAAGTCAAACAAGTGGGGCAGAAGACCAGCTTGATTGAACAGGGAACTCCTTGTGGAGCTCAAGAGGAAAAAGAAATTGTATGATCTTGAGAAACAAAGTCAAGCTTTGTGGGAAGATTATAGAGATGTACTTCCTATATGCGGAGAGAAAACATGAAAGGCTGAAGCTCAATTGGAGTTGGAACTGGCCAGTGTTGTTTCAGATAGCAAGGCCTTTTTTAAGTATGGTAATAACAGGAGGAAGTCTAAAGAAAATCTTAGACTGATACTTCTTGAAGATGTTCCTCTGACAAATAGGAATGAAGAAAAAGCACAGGCATTCAATGCTTTTTTTTTGCCTCAGTCTTTAATAATACTGATGGACCTTGGGCTACCCAGTCCCCTGAGTCAGAGGACCATGAGTGTGGGAACAGTGACTTTCCATTTGTGGATGCTGAAATTGTAAGTGACCAGCTGTATCAGCTGAATGTTCACAAGTCCTTGGGACCTGATGAGATTCATCTCAGGACAGTGAAGGAGCTAGCAAATGTTACAGCGGGACCCCTCTCGATCATCTACCAAAGGTCTTGGGACTCTGGGCAGGTCCCTGCTGACTGGAAGCTAGCCAATATTATTCTAGCCTACAAAAAGTATGTGAAGAAAGACCCAGAGAACTGCAGACCTATGAGTCTAACCTCAGTTTCTGGAAAAATTATGAAGATTATACTAAGTACTATTGAAAGGTGTTTAAAGAATAATACAATCACTAGGCACCGTCAATATGGATCACAAAAGTAGTACTGTTTAATTTGATATCCTTCTGTGATAAGGTCATCTGTCTAGTGGATGAAGGGAAGGCAGTGGATGTAGTTTTTCTGGATTTTAGTAAGGCTTTTGATACTGTTCTTCACAACATCATTCTGAATAAGGTGTCCAGCTGTGAGATAAGTGGGTTCGCAGTGTGCTGGGTGAAGAACTGGCTGAAAGGCAGAGCTCAGTGTTGTATTGAATGGGGCAACATCTGCCTGGTGACCATTCACCAGTGATGTTCCTCAGGGTTCAATGCTAGGGTCAGTTCTGTTCAATATATTTATCAAAGATCTGGATGCAGGAGTTGAATGCACCATTATCAAGTTTACTGATGATACCAAACTGGGAGCTGTTCTTGACTCTCTTGAGGGACAAGATGCCTTGCAGAGGAAAGAGTTGTAGAGAGAGGAAAAACTATTGTTAGTATAAGTAAGTCTTGAATCTTCTTAGCTCTTAGCAACAGCATGGAGGAGGGACCGCTTCTTGTCTTCTATTATGGTGGTGTAATTACCTTAACTCTTAATCACTTTACACCTATTTTCTCCTGATTGTGAAATCTGAGTTTCTTTCAGGTCTCCCTTAATCCACAAGAGGAATAAAAACACCTTTATTATCTGATTTAATTTTTTTGTCTAAATAATAGAATTAGAATGATGTTGTAGAGGAATTAAATAAGTGTAAAATTACAGAGACATTAAGACAATCCAAGGAAACAAATAAACAAAAACTCTCAAGAAATTGCTGGATAGATCAGCATTTTGGTTGTACATAGTTTTTCATGGTGAAATGAATAAAGTTTAACTTTAATTAGACATAGTTATTTTCAAGCTTTGCCACTGATATTGTCAAAACAATACACATTGGGATTTCTGAGACAAAGCTGGGAAAGAGAATATTTAATAAGATGGAATGGGAATTTTTTTTTTTTTCATATTATTTTGGCATAATTATTTTGTTGGACTTCAAATTATTTCCATTTTGGTTTGACCTGACCAAACTTTTTCAGTTAGCTACAGAACTAGATAGGGAATTTTTATCAAGTAAAGCCTTACTCTACTGAAAAACAGCCTTTGTTTTAAGCCCCTCTTGGAAATCCTTCACTGGAATTATATCTTGTTTCTTATATTGTGATATTTCCTCATTCTCTCAGTCAAGTGAGGTGCTTCTTTATTAGTATATAATTTGTCTTCTGGACCTGAACCTTCTTAGGTATAGAATACATGTCTAGTTTTAAAACACAGTACAAATTTATGATGCTCCATAAATGATTAATAGCAATAATACAGCTGAGTAAATAGAGCTGACTTTTTTGAGGTTGGGAAATGCTGCTGCTTTATTAAAGAGCAAAATTAAAATAAACATTCTGGTGTAACTGCACTGACTTTAGAGACAGTTTGTATGAAGGTCAACAATGTTTGTCTGTCCTGCCATTTTGAAGAACACATCATTTAATTCTCATTCTCTTTATGCTTGTTTCAACACGGTCATCTGTTCTGTTATCCTCTTTCCAAGCCTTGTATAAAAGGGACTTTTGTTCCTCGCAGACCATTCTTAGATCTGACTTTAAAGTAAAGTAGGGAGAAATATGACTAAAAGAGAAGGGGAAAACCACTGGGAAAGGTTCAAATTAAGTCCCTGTATTATAGTAGTCATTACTAAGTCACAAATATATATATATTTTTTTTTTTTACAGCATCCCTCGTTCTCTGTAAGAGTCCAGTACCCCTGCTTAATAATAGCTGCCTCTTTAAGCCTCTGTGGTGATAACTCTCAGAGGCATCTAAGGTTAGAAGAGAGTTGGCTACAAAAGTCAGCTCATGAAATTAAAGAATAATTTTGTTTAAAAAAGACCCTTAAGAGCATTGAATCCAACCATAAACTTAATACTGTCAACATGTCTTTTAAATACCTTCAGGGATGGAGACTCAATCACTTCCCTGGGCAACCTGCTCCAATGCTTGACAACCATTTTGGTGAAGAAATTTTTCCTAATATTCAATCTAAACCTCCCCTGATGCAACTGGAGGCCATACCCTCTCATCCTGTTACGTGTTACTTGGGAGACCAACAACCACCTCACTACAACCTCCTTTCAGGTAGTTGTAGAGGGTGGTAAGGTCTCCCCTCAACCTCCTCTTCTTGGAGGCTAAATAACCCCAGTTCTCTCAGCCAATCCTTACAGAACTTTTTCTCTAGACCCTCTACCAGATTTCTTGCCCTTCTCTGCACAGGCTTCAGAACCTCAATGTCTTTCTTGTAGTGAGGGGCCCCAAACTGAACACAGTATTACAGTATTTAATGTGTGGCCTCACCAATGCTGGGTACAGGTGGACGATCACTTCCCTAGTCCTGCTGGCCATATTATTCCTGATAGAAGCCAGGATGCTATTGGCCTACTTGGCCACATTGCTGGCTCATATTCAGCCAGCTGTCAGCCAACACCCCAGGTCCTTTTCTTCTGGGCAGCTTTGCAGCCACTCCTCTCTAAGCCTGTAGGATTGAATGGGGTTATTGTGACCTAAGTGCAGGACTCAGCAGTGAACCTTGTTTAGTCTCATACAACTGTCCTCAGCCCATTGATCCAACCTGTGCAGATCCCTCTTTAGGGCTTTCCTACCCTCAAGCAGATCAATGCTCCCACCTAGCCTGGTGTTGTCTGCAAAGTTACTGAGGGTTTACTTGGTCCTCTCATTGATAAAGATATTAAACAGAACTGGCCCTAAATATTGAGCCCTGGGGAACACCACTTGTGACCAGCCAACAACTGGATTTAAATCCATTCACCACAACTCTTTGGGCTTTCTATCCAGCCAGTTTTCCATACAGTGAAGAGTACCTCTGTCCAAGCCATGAACAACTAGTTCATCTAGGTGACAGGGTGAAAAACAATTGCTGAAAAGTGCATTGTGAAAGAAGTAAAACAAAGGAACAGGTACATATTTTATGTTTCTTTTTTTTCCAAGCATGTTATTAAAAGATTTGTGTGTACTATTCCAAGGTCTGTGCAGACAGTGGAGAAAAGTTTGGTGGATCCCATAGTGTACTTGGAAAATCAAATGATTGCAGCCCAATAATCAAACTAAATGACTACCTAGGCATAGATGTGTGGGCAGGTGAGCGATAATATTTCTCATTTCCTTGTAATTAAGTATTCTGATACTATATGTGGTTGTTTCTGAAATGACTGTTCAGCATTTCACTCTTATAAGCCTCACTGTAAAGAATAAAACTGTTCAGCATTCACTCAGGTCAGAACCTCTTGAAAATGTAGTGTGCTGCTTTTGGGGTTTTTTTGTTTTTTGTTATTTTTTTTAATATCCAAGATAAACTTAACCATACAAAATTAAAAAGGAAAAAAACACACCAACAAATGCGTGAAACCAATATTTTAGCTGCATCTGCTTTATCAACTCAGTTATTCTCTCAGCTGCCTTGTGCTGCTACAGGGACCTGTAGATCTCCTTTGGTAACACTCTTGTTCTGTTTAGCAATAAATATACCCGTGGATATGGTCTGGCCCTGAACCTGGTGGATACTTTACCTACCTAAAAGAGGCTTGGCAAAATAAATACATCTGTCTTATGTCCTTTACCTTAAGAGTAGCCATTTGGTTAAGATTATATTGTATGACTACATTTAGCAGAAGAACACTGAAATCAAAGATTTATGAGGTTGCTTCCAAACCTTTCTTATTCAGTGTTTTTAAAATGTTGATACATCTGTTCTGTAACATAGGGTTTGCAATGATGATTTTGTACAAAAGTAGGGTACCAGTCATGATACTACTATTTATGTTTTTGCTGAGACACCAGCTGTGGTAACAAGGCTGCTTATCAGTCTCTCAAATCTGGTTTCTTACTAGGGTCTTTACGGAATAACTAGGCTATCACCTGTGCTATAAGACAGTTCCTCAAAGCAGAGAATCCTGTTTTCACAAAATTGGTAGAGAAACAGTTGACCTGATCAGTGCATGGGACGTAGAAGCTATTGTATGTTTTTTCTCCAGCCCTGTAAATATTCTCACCTTCAAATTTATCAGCTCCTTGAAGTGATGAGACAGTGAAAATAATTTAATCTTTTGATAAGGTCAGCTACTATTTGGGTATTACATGAGACAGGATAACTTCTCTACTTGTAAGTCCTGTGAAAATTCCTGGTTGAATAGTTTAATATTACCTCTAAAATTTCTCTTCTGATTTCATTTAGTCATTCTTAATTTCATTCTGCTTTGATATCTTATTTTGTTACTGACTTCTGTTAGAAAGATATTTGAAATATGAGATAATGCTGGTTTGGTTTTTTTTTTGTCTTTTCTCTCTTATAACCTGTGTAAGTATATTCTTGGTCTTGCCCACTTCAGTCTTGGATAACTTTATTAGTCCAGGTAACTGCTCTGTGACTAATGATATTAAAATCAATTTGGTAGCATTTTGGCACTTCAATGAAATAAGTACTTTTTGATTGTCATAAAAAAAGGTAGCCAAAGATGACTGGCTTAACAGTTTTTAAACCAGTTAAAGGTCAAGAAGGCTGCTAAATTATGCTTTTTCTTTTTCTTTTCTTTTTTTTTTTTTCCTTAAAAAAAGGGAATATCCAGGCAGCAAGACACCAAAAAGACCAACAATCAGCAAAATAATAGAGGATATGGTAAAGAATAGAACTGGTAGGCATAAGTAAGCATAAATGTGGAGAAATGTCAGTGTTTCTTGGATAAAGTCCTGTCTTGTACTGGTATTAGAACTCTCAAAAGAACTCAATAAGTACAAGGAGAATGACAAATATATGCATCTATATACCTGAATTTCCCCAAACCATTTTCTTTTGTGAGATTCCTCTACCAAGGCACTTAAAGAATCTATGCAGTCATTCTTTAAGAGGGAAAAACTGACCATAACTAAACAGTAGATTAAAACAGAGGATGGGGATAAATGTTCTTAAAGTTGGAAGAGGTCATCCTAAGCACTGCACAGGAACTGTGGCTGGGAGCCGTGATGTTCAACATATGAAGAAATTTTTAGGAGAAGGAGAGACTACTGAGGTGATTTTATTAACAACATTATGTTAATTAAGGTGGTGAAGACAAGGGTTAATGGCTAAGAATTACAAAAAGACCTTAAGAGACCGTGTGACTGGACAGTAAAATTGCAAGTGATGTTTCATGTAGCTAAATGTCAAGTAGTGCACGTGGGAGGGGAAACATTCCTAATTCATGTATAAAATTATCCTCTCTGAGTTGATCATTGCCACTCAATAGTGAACTGATATTGGGATTTTTATTATTAGAAAATAAAATGCTGATGGAATCTACATAAATATATATGTATTAGGGATAATTTGACTTATACTGGTGAGCTTTTTTTAATTTTTTTTTTTGAGTGGGTATTTAAAGGTCAACTCTTTTACAAACTTCTGCAATAACAAGGACTAGAAGAGCTATGGTAAAAGGTGTTGGATGTAACATGCTCATAAGAATATGACTTTATGTACAAGGATGTTTCCTGAATTAATGAGATAAAAAACAGATTGCATTATAGTGCATTGATTAAAAAAGGAAAATAGCAGATCCCATGTTTAGCAACTGTTACTAAGTTTGATAATTTCAAAACGGCTAATATGTTACAGCTAAGACAACTTACTGAATAATCTTTAATCAATCAAATAAATTTTATTTATTTTGATTGTTCTGTAATCAGACGTATTCTAAAACATTAAAACCTTTCAATTATATTTCACATAGCTCCTGACAGATAGTTTTCTGTGCAGCTGTAAAAACTTGCACGCTTAGGTGTTCAAGGGGTTGGCTCTACACAGAAGCCCAGAATGGATTTCAGGTTAAGAGTTACAAATTGGCATTAAAGGTGAGATACGCCCTCAGGGCTGATGCTTGTACTAGTAATCTAATTTTTCTCTGGATGGCTCACTAACTCTAGGGTACAGAGACATAGCTCTCTGTACCTGTTTAATGGACAGAGAAGGGGAAATGGGACAGATGGTATTGAGTGTCTTCTAAAGCAGAGCTGTAGCAAACAGAGTTAAGTTTAACTAGATTCAGTGGGTTATCCTCATCTTCTGAAAATTACATGTCAGCAGAGTTCCAGAGGTACTTCTGTTCCCTACCTCAACTACTGTGTCCAAAACTGGATAATTTTGATGAAGCAATAGGATGTCATTCCTCAAGATATTTACCTGTGCCCTGAGTCAGGAATATGAGTTCTCTGAGTGCAAGAGAGTAGCTTTAGTACTCTTGGTTAACCAAAAAGAACTTAAGATGTTTCCACTCTTGATGCTTCTATTGAATAATTTATGGCCTCCTTTGCTAGGTAAGATTACTTATTAGATAACTGGGATTCTTGTGGTTGTGTTAATTCTCCATTCATCATCTCAGCTGAATAAGAAATCACTAACTCCCTTTTTTTAAGATTGTAGGGAAAAGGCAAATTCAATCTTAAGAACTGCTAGTAAGGAAGAGAATAAAACTGAGAAAACTATTATGCTATTGAATCTAATCAAAGTCCACACTCTAACTGCACTTAGAATAGGATGTGCATTCAGGTTGTTTTGTCTAACACTTTTAAATCAAATTCATAAAGATTCTCAAAAGGGCAGCAAGGGTGATTAAATGTATGAAATTACTTACTATGTGAAAAAAAATCTAAATAAACTTGGATTTTTTAGCCTGAAATTAATTAAAGGGAGATAAAGATGACTTATTTAAGAAGAAAATATATTAGCTCTTCACTCTCTATTGCAGTAACAGAATTAGGTAAAATCAAATGAACCTATCCAGCAACAGGTACACGTGAAATAAAATAAGTTAACCTGTAATTAAGCAGTTGAGTTCCTTGCCACCACTGTTGTGCATATTAAGTTTACTTACATGAACTTGAAAAGGCTTTGGACAAACTAATGCAAAATAAATTCATAGACACTTTTACCTAGAAATTCATTGTGACTGTTAAATACTTGAGGCTAAGCTACGAGTTGTTGGAGACAGTAAGTATATTGCACAGAGTATATTGGTGTGCTTCCTTTGTTCTTTTACCCTCTCATAAGCATCTGCCTTTGGATATAGGCCATGCTGGTCTGTGGTGTAAAGCAATATGAGAGTTCTTAGGTTCAGAAGATAGTTCAGAAAATAGATTTGGATTATAATGACAGGTTCCTCTTCAGACACAAGCAAGTATTCTCTTCCAAAACACATGTGAACAACAGAGTTTCTGCTACCTTTTAATATTGTGGAATTCTCTTGTGTGAAGGGGAATGAGAAAGAGGTCAAATAGAGGGGTTGCGGGAAAAGAAAGATTAGCCAAAAAATTTAAAAATTGATCAGAACATTCATGTCTGGCTTTCAGTTTCTGGAAATTCTAGAAGCTGCAGCATGGAAATAATACCTTATTTTTATTTATGCAGTGCTCAAGAGGACACGACTATAGGAAATACTCATTAATTATTACTTTATTGAATTAATTTCACCTAATAGTGAACCTTCTGATTCCTTAACATTGATTAACCACAGAAGCATACACCATGAGAATCTGGCTGATATTACAAATTAATATGTCCTCAAAACAGAAGAGTTAAATTTTTTTGATTTATTGCCCATCCTTGTCTTGGGAGAATCTTATACATAAATATGGATATTGACCTTCTAAAATGCTTTGCAAACATGAATAATCTAAATAATTTATGAGATAAGTAATTAAGAACCAGGAAGTTTTTTTCTGAAGAACAGACTAGCTCAATCTCTAAAGATAATTCTGTCTTAAAGAAAAGCACATTTCGGTGTCTGACAGAACAATTTACAAGTGTTCTCTAGTGCCACATCCAAATTTTCAGCTTGAGATTTTAAAGAATAACGATGGAGGTTTTTTAGTTCTTGTAATCTACCAGTGGTATTTACTTTTGTTTAGTATTTAAAATTTACAAAGACCAGCCTCCTCCTCAAAAGAATAGCAGTTTAAAATCAAACTTTAAATTCTCATTTCAAGGCAATTCATAATTCCACCGATGAAAGCATTGGAGTACAGTCTAATCTCTTCCCAGTCATAAGCCCAAGCAAGCAACTCTAACTCAAAATTGCAATCACAAAACCGTATCTCCATTTTCATTAACATAGAAAGTCACTTGGTAACTTACTGTTTTTTCTTGTGCGCACTTTTGTGAGCAACAGACAAATGAAAATAGTTGAGTAAATAGAAGAGATTGTAGGATTGTATTTTTAAAAAATATTTTGCTAAAGGCATACACTGCTACATATTTAGGCCGTATTTGACTTATCAATGTGGAGAGTTTCTAAAATTTGGAAGCCATACTTCAAATCTGTTTGAAAAGCTTAGGATAAAAATTTACTATATTTCCTTTAGATATAAGACATTAATTTTCTAGGCCTTAAAAATTTTGCAGTTGTTTGTTTGCTGGTGTGATGAAGCCATCCCCTAACACTGAGGCACAGTGGCATGCTGTCATTGGACAGTGGACTAGGACTGCCTGCTCAGCCCTTGAGCACTTACATGCTAATGCACGACTCTTTCTTTGATCTTCACAACAATAGCAGAAAAGGACACTGGTGTGCAACTCAGGAACAGCACCCAGACAGTATGTGGGAGAAAATATGCACTTTTACTTTTCTTCAAACATTGAAAACTCCCAAGCATCATTCACTTCTACGCATCCAAACTGCATAACAAGCTCTTAGCTGTAACAGCGTTCTTTCCACTTGACATCAGGGAGGCTTCTGCAGCCAGCCACAGAAGAGGCAAATTCTTGGCTAGTACTGTAAACCACTCTCAGTGCAGAACGCACTGTTTCTAATACCATTGTCCTAGCTGCCTCCTTCCTTAAACAATTCCTTGCTTTAAGAGGCTAATAACATTATTGATATGCTTAAATACAAAGAAGAAAATTCAAGCAGAGCTTACAGCCAGCTATTTGGTTCAGAGTGGTTCCTTTGTTATCTTTGGGAAAATTAAAGGTCAAGATGTTTCATGCAGCTCTGTAGGGCCAAGTTCTCCTCTGAGAAGCATCTGTCATCTAATCTTGCCTTCTCTGAATGAAACATTGATTTATCTTGGAACAACCCTTTCCATCTGAGTGTAAAATCATCTGCATAGGCTTCTGCAATCCCTACTTTCAACAAAAGAATAATTTCAGACATTACTTTGTCCCTACCCCATCCCCCATAGTGTCAACAATTTTTTTAAACAGAGTTTCCACACTGTCTCATGCAGATGTGATCAAAATGTTCCTCACTGTTCTGTGAGGAACATTTTGATCTGTATCTGTTCTAATATCCACCAAATATTTTCATCTAGGCAACCATTTTAAAACTTTATCAATGGAGAAAAGAAAATGTCAAAGTAATTTTGTTTTGCAGGATGAAGGGAAAAAATCTTTTTTTAAGTGTAAATATGATCTAAAGAGTCAGTAGGTGAGATATTGTGGAAAGGTATAATTTTGTTCATTTTCTGAGAGTTTTTACTCATAAAAGAGCATAAAGATCTTTGTTTAATAACTTTAAGTATGTGACTGTAACCCAGGTTTACAATTGAAAACCTCATAGGAGTGCTGCAAACTGATTTTAAAGGCTAAAATATTATCTTTAGCAATGTTTATATCTTCTTTTTCTTTAACTTACATATTATTTTAAAAAAACAAAAAAACAAAAAAGGTAAAAAAAGATGCATCCACACAACACGATTAAATTGTGTCAGCTATGAGGTATGGGTAGAAACTGAATAATCACAAATTGCTTGCAGTATAGCAAGTTGTAATGATACTTTGAAGTCACAAGTTTCAAATTGCCAAAGATGTTTTAAAACTCAAATTTCTTTGAAGCATTCCAAGTAGATCATTCATCTTGAACATGTCTGCGTTTGCTCTCAGCAATCTGTTCAGTACATAGCTATTATTAAGCTGAAAAGCAATACATCTCTATGCATAGTGATAAGCTTTTCTTTATCTCTTTGAAAATAATTGGATGTTGCTTTGATGTTGTTGGTAGATATTTGTGTCCAGGAAATGGTTTACTGATGGATATTTATCAGAGTGTATGGAAGAGAATGGGTAAATATGCAGATACTTTTTACTCAAACTTTCAAAACAGAATTAAAATAGAGAAGGATTTACACCAAAAATAAGTCAAGGCACATTTAAGTAAGTTGTTAGATGAAAATCATAGACTATAAAATACAATTTCTTTATTCTACTTTTTAAATATTTCAAAATCCGACATAAGATTAAACTATGCCAGTTTCCGGTGAAATCTTTATGTTTACTTGCATTAATGGGTAACAACAGGAAACATGCATCCACACACCCAGGAACTTCAGGAATAGAGTAGTAAACATAACTGAAAGAAGGCCACAGACAACAAAATATATTCTCCTGCATAAGAAACAGCCTTAGAAACAAACATAACCAATGAACCTAGGTAATGTTAAAATAACATTCTTAAAGAATTATTAATTTCTCTGAAAAGTATCTGACATTATTTTGCATAATTTTTTTTTTTTTTTTATATATAGGAAGTTGCCTTTCCCTATAAATGCTTTAAAATCAATGTAATAATTATTATACCAAATATTTTCTCATTGGTAGTGATGTTACTGTAGGTAATTTCCCAAGGAAGTTTCTTTGTGTGAGACAACAGTTACTACTTATAATGACAGAATACTGTGTCTTCTACAAAACAGTTCAGAAAAGACTGGTAACAACTGCTAAATTCTTGAATATTGATACTGTGCTAGTATTTTCATGTTTTTAATCAAGTTTGGGTGTTTTTTGTTTGTTTGTTTGTTTGTTTGTTTTAAAGAAAATCTGGTTATTTCCTTCAACCTCTCACTTTACCCACCCTGTCCCCAGGTACTAAAACATTTAGAGGACAACTTCATGTCATCACATGTTTTTACAAGAATTAATCTATTTAGGATGTAAGCACCTAAAATCAAGAGAAAAATCCCACGTGGTGTAAATTCCTAGTTGTTACAGCAGAAGGAGAAAAGACAGTAGAGCCATGACTGTACAAAGTAGTAATCTCAGAATTCAATGACTGACTTTCTGTCAGGGAAAAAAAAGAAAAAAAGAACCCAAACAACAAAAGCAAACAAAACCACCAAAGAAAAAAAACCCTTAAGAATCTATCTGAAGGTGAGGAGATCTTACTAACAGTTTGAAGCATGTAGTGCTTTCAGCATAGCAATTTTGTTTTTACTATATGCTCAAATCTGTGTTTGGAGAGAGCAGGCCTGGAACAGCCTCAAGTAGTGGTACCATCATACTTGATTCATACATGTTGATGTTCTCCTGTTATCCAGGGAAAGCACCTCTCTGCCTCCTGACATTGGTAGTAAGTTTGACTCTCATGGTATGGTTGGTTTGGTTTGTTGTCCTGATGTAATCTGTGGCGATCAAAAAGGGCTAGGCTGGCAGTCTCCAAAAAGCCCTAATCACATAATATTCATATCTCCAACTCCTCTGTGAAGGTCAACTGTATTTCACATAACTGCTACTGATCAGCACTGTATGGAGCTGATTTGTTATGGAGCTCCTTTCCCGCCTCCAATAATTATTCTCTTGTGTGAGCTTCTAGGAGCTTCTTGGGGGCCTCTTTGCCCTATTTATTCAATTAGGAGAAAAATACTTGGTGCTGAGAGCACAGCATCCAAAGTAGCTGTGCTTCACAGGGGTATAAAGGACATCCTCTAGTCTTATCCCAGAGACTGAATGTGTATTAACAATTGTAATGCACTTCTGATGCACTTCTTCAGGTTTAGTTTCATTTAAAAAGAAGCCAGGTCATGTCCTTGAAGATCATACTCTTTGACATGAGGCTAAATACAGTAACTTGGGAAAATCTGGAGATTCAATTCACTTTTTGTTTTGAACTGAAATGCTTATATAGTTGAACTCTGAGATGTCCATTGACAATTTGTCCTTATTGATATTTCATAAGCAGCAGCAGGAAGAACACGACACATTACTCCAGTTTTCTTGGAACGGAAGTAGACATGGAGGAACAGGACACTAAGGGAAGGAAGAAAAAGTATGGCTTTCTGAGTACTGATGTACTTTTTCTCATATTTCAGGAAGTGTTAGGAATTCCATCAAACAGGTCAGTAGCTGAGTTGAGTATTATGAAATGTATTAACTTACTTTCATGAGCTAGCTTTGGTTATGAACACCTTCCAAATGACGTGTGAAAAATAAGCTTGTAGATTTGTGTGTTCAGTTTTGAGCTCTGAGAATTAGAGTATCCATGTATTCCTACAAGGATGGACTTCCATACTCTTGGGACAGGTAAGATCATCTGACTTCTGAAAAACTGACATCCTGATTCCTGAGTAAACATATTTAGACGCTGATCAAAGGCATTTTAGATAATACTTCTGTATGTTACTTCTACATGAGAAAGTTATTTAAAATTCTCTTCCTTCGGTGACAGAAATTGCAATACTAATAAGTATTTTAAAGCTGTGTCACAACTCATAGTTTGAAATTTATGATAAGCCCTCCCTGTCTCATGAACGAAAAAATTACAGTTCCTTCATGTTCAAGTTAAGCAATAAGAAAAGAAAGAAACCAATGGAAAATAAGAGTTATGAGGGAAAGGTAACGAAAATGTCTGGGAATTGGAAAGAACATTTCTTTGGCACGTCATATTAGTTTATATTTATTGTTCAGGTTCATACATTTTTTCAATCCTTTGCCTTTGTGTTGGTAACTTCAATGCCAAACAAAGTGTTATTGGTATATGTAAATAAGATTATATTAAATGGGAAAAAAACTTTATAATTAGACTCATAGGATGGCTGAATTTCAAATATATGTTAAGGAGAAAAAAGAAGAGATTCTTAAAATCAGTAGCAGTGAATATTAAATCAAACAAAATAATCATTCATAACTAATTTGCCATACTTGTAGAATACTTGTTGAAGCTGAAACACATTCAAGGAATCTTTATTCAACCCTGTTTTGGTCTATCTTTCAGACTACTTTTGTGAAAAAGGAAGTTCATTGTGGGATTCAGTGCAATAGGCTGATATCGTATTTTTGAGATATTTTCTCTTTTTGACAGTTTTGTGTGCCTTGCTAAAAGATATATTCCGTTCTCTTGTTTTTTGTTGGTTTTTTTTTTCTCTTTCTTATTTTGTTTCTTTTTACAATGTAAATACATGGATCACTACAGGTCATGGGCATTCAGGCGAGCGAGAAATGAACTAGACACACATCTGTGAGATGCAAGTTCAAATCCACTTTATTATCAGAAAGCTGCTTGTTATATACCCCTTTGAGTTCCATATACGTGTCCATGCACCAAGCATGCTACAAAAGTAATTATTATTGGTTACTAGCTACTGTTCACACTCTGACCCCTCAGTCCCACTGGTTCGTTCTTATCTCAGTTCCACGTCCGACTTCCCTGCCGTAATATCCTGTTTTTGTCTGAACCGACTTTAACCGAAAAGACATTCTTTACATAGCTCACATAACTTCACACAGTCAAACTAAGGATCTAACTCTGCACACTCACACAGCACAGCTTAAGGCCCCAACACCTACATCTTTTGGGATGTAGGGTAACTGTGTTTCTTTGCTTTTTGTTCAAAAAGTTTATATCTTAATTTTTTTTTTTACTTAGTTATTAAACTGTGATTGAGTTACAAATTATGTATATACATTATTTGATTTACAACGGCTAGCTACCAGCCAAAAGCTAGTATTGTATTTGTCCTGGTTTTGGCTGGAGTAGAGTTAATTTTTACCATAGCATCTAGTATGGGACTATGTTTTGGATTTATATTGGAAGCAGCATTGATAATACAGGGATGTTTTTGTTATTGCTAAACAGCGCTTACACAGTGTCAAGGCCTTTTCTGCCTCTCACACCACCCCACCAGCAAGTGGGTTGGGAATGACCAAGAAGATGGGAGGGGACACAGCTGGGACAGCTGACCCCAACTGACCAAAGGGATATTCCATCCCATATGATGTCATGCTCAGCATATAAAGCTGGGGGAAGAAAAAGGAAGGAGAGGACATTCGGAGTGATGGTGTTTTTCTTGATGGCTTGTTCCTGGTTTTTAGCTGAAACAGAGCTGGGATTCTTTTTCAGTAGCTAGAATAGTGCTGCATTTTGCTTTTCAGCCTGGGACTTATGAGATAGACACTGATAACATACCTATGTTTGCATTTTTGTCACTGGAAGTGAAGAACTTTGTGTTCTGTTAGTCTACAAGCACAAGATTTAAAGGGGGTGAATATTTGAATTAATAAGCTACATTGACATTTAGATATGCCAATGGGATATTCCATATCATATCACATCACATATCATATCCAATTCTCTCCTCCATCCCATTGAAGGGCAGAGTGAGTGAGCATCTGTGGGGTGCTTGGCTACCAACTGGGGTTAAAAAATAATAGTATTATTTTTGTATCCTTTAATCACATTTTTTCTGACTTGGGAAAAAATCTGCTCGTTTCCCCCTTTATTATATTGCCAGAATGAAGTGATTGTTTCTTGGGGAGAAATGAAGGATATTTCAGTATATTTTTGTAACACAGGTCAACAGCTGAGATTTTTCCAATGTGACTAAGAAGAAAAGTGTTGAATCAAAAGCAAAAGTCACAGGGTAACTTTTTTGTATGAGATTGGGTGAGAGCCAGGAAATGTAGAGACTGAAAAAATTCCAGCACACTCATGTAGTATAGACTAATGGTAAAGGACTTAAAAATATTTGTTTTCTTTCTATAGACTAGAAATAAAGCTTTACATTAACTTTAGAATAATCTTTTTGTTTTTATTGTTGGCTCTCCAATAGTACATCCAATCTTCATTAGATTTCTTACTTTCATATTTCACAAAAATACATGTTTAAAGCTTTGCCTATTTTCACTGAATTTTATACATACTGTTATAAAATGATGTAATTGTGATAACAGGAAGATATGCACCATTTTTCATTACTCAAGTACATTTTTTTAACAAAGAATCTGTGATTAGTAAATGCTCCTAGCTTAAATAACCCACTCAAATAGGTTCAACTGCAGAAATGGATATGGCTTTATCAGTGTAGAACTCTCTGCAGTACCAACCCAATGTTAGAACTCAAATCTAAACTACTTTCAGGAGATTGGAATGGTAAATAGAGGTTTGCAAGATAAATCCATGAGATATGAAGCAGAAAATGTTTACATTTAGTTAATGCACTTAATCTACATCTTCAGGGATCTGAACCTCTGCCAGTTGGTTTGGAGAGTGGTTCTGTGTATAGCAAGAGCAACACAGACAGTGTGCTGAATCCACTGCTGCTTCCTTTCAGTAGA
Source organism: Caprimulgus europaeus (assembly GCA_907165065.1). Next base: position 77,296,794 of record OU015525.1, read on the forward strand.
GAATCAGGGATCAGGAACATTTTCTCAGTCTCAGCATGAAAGACTTAACTGTAGGCTAGGTTGGAAATTGCCCAGTTAATGATCCATAGTTTGGTTACATAATCCATGAATGATGGGTGTACCTATGGATTATGCCTCTCCATATGTTAAAAGAGCAGAAAATCTGTGAACACAATCTTTTGATAAAGATTATATGCAAGTGTCTTGTTAAACACCAGTTAATACTTTGTTTCTGAGACGAGAGATTGTGCACATGTAATGATTTTTTGAGCCTCCTGGGGAGAAAAATTATTGACATAGCAATTAGACTGCTTTAAGCAACTTGTTTCATTTATACATGTATATCAGTCTTGGATTATAGGCAATCAAACAACAAATATTTTATGTGTACCTCGATTCAATGTAATTCAGAGATCCTAGAAACATACCTCTGAGAATTCAATGTGCCAAAATCTTTCTTGGATTGCCATTCCTTAAATTTCAGTATGTCTGTGTTAACTTTGTTATATGACATGTTCCTCTGTACTATGTGGTGCCTCAAAACCTGCCTTTGTGACTAGCTACTAAACTAAGGGATCATAGCAATGAAGATTGCTGCAAACCAAAACATTTCTGCTTCCAATTGCCATCTTCCTTTGTAGTGATAATTCCAAAATTAAACTTATTCTTCCCTTTCTCTTTTAAGAAAGAAAGTATTTGGAATCCATATGTATGTCAAATAATTGGTCTGGAAATTAAAACGAAAGCCTGTTGGGTTACAGGGTATAAAATGTACCTAGAAACTGAAAGCAGGTATTTAATTTGGTCTTGGAACAGTAGAGTATGTTGCAGTACTGTTTGGGCTGCTCCAGAATTGCTCTAATACTTTCAACAAGTCTAGAATATTGCAGAAACACATCTTAATAATTTCCTGAGACAACTCTGAGCAAGTTTGTAATTGCCTGAACAATTTATTGACAACTGCTGTGACCAAAATAGGTAAGCAACACTGAAACTGCTTGCAGCTTCCCAAGGGATCGAGCATGCTTTGAATCAAATTTAGCCTAAAAGTGACACTGCATGGATTTTCATTTTCACACCCTACAGTTACACACTGTTAACTAGATTCTTAAGTAAGTTACGTGGACAAAAAGTTAATATGTCAAAATAAAAGGTATCCGTACTGAAAAATAGCAATTCCTATTCCATGAGGACCAATTAAACACTTTTGTCTAACTTAAAATGTAAAACAGGGTCATTTTAAGTATGCAGAATGTATTTCTTTGTTGTCAAGAAAATTCAAAATATAACAAATGTCAATGAAATATAAAAGTAACTCCAAATACACTTGGTAAATTAATTCTCATAGTAGATAACCGTATGTTGGTAGGAGAAAAAAATTCTTAACAGATACATACAGATACCATTTCTTATGTCACCAGATTTTAAGTAAACTTGGAAAAGTGTGTTTTCATGTTGTTTGATTCCTACAAAATGAGCATTACTTACCACTTAGACCAGTTTATCGTTTAGTTTGGTATATTTACTGTAAACTTTGAGTAGCCAGACTCATTGAAAATCTATTGTTTGTCTTGAGTGTCAGTGGCTGCAGGAGTATATTCAAAGTTACTCCTGACTCTATTGCTGAACTTGTGACACCATGTTAGGTAGAACAAAGGGCTGTTGCTTACAAAACTGTCTAAGCTGAGTTTCTAGAAGATTCATAACAGTGTGCACTGCAATGGAGATAAAATCTTCCACATTTTTTTTCTTTTTTCCCTGCCTCTGAATTTGTTTCCCTGTGCCATAAGCATTAAAATTTTCTTGCTTACCATTTTGTTTATTTAAAAGTAGCTATGAAGAAAAAGTAGTTATAATCATATCTAGGTTTGTATTATTCCTTACTGACACAAAAGCATTTAAGTGGTTTACTGGTGATAGAAAAGAGTTTTTCAGTAACAACTTCCTTTACCATTTAACATAGTTGCTTCCCGACATTGAAAAACCAACCAACCAACCAAACAAAAGTGCTGTTTATTTTGCCTGAACATTGGAATATAAATTGATTACTATCACTATTAGATAGGTGCTATAGACCAAAATTATGATGTAGATTTGATCAATGATTTTCAGACAAGAACACAAATTAGCAAGGAAATAATATGAATTAGGTAGGAAGCTTATGAGAATTTAATTTTATTGAAAGACCATTTATTTGGTTTTTAAGGTGGGATTTCATTATGATTTTGTCTGCAGACAGGTTCAACACTTTGGTAGTCTTAAAGAAAAGAACAATTGCAATGCAGATATGTGTATGTGCTTTCCTATTGCCTGCTATGTGAAAAAGCTGAAGCGTCTCTTTCACTTCTATAAAGGATCATTATCTTTGAACAGATTGCATTGATGCTCTGCCATATTCTGTATAGATCTGTTCTCTCTGTCTTTCAACAGGCTTGGTTTTTAAGCTATTTTATCCTTCCATGTTACAAGATTTTACAATTTCTGGAATCCATGCATTTGTCCTACTCCATACTGTTTGTTACCATCCTGCAGTGAAAAAAGACATAACTTCTAAAACAGTGTATAAAAAATACATGAAAATAATATGACTCTTCTGCCAAATTTAACCTATTTTATTTTCACCTCTTAATCCTTGGAGTATTATCACAAGGCTTCAGGATAACAGAAATTGGAGCAGAACAACTGTAAAAGGAAAGAAGTAGAGATCAAAATAATCACTAGCTAAGATGATGAATGTCTGATTTAGGCATTAAAGAAAGCTTGACTATTGTTTTTGATGGTGTTTGCAATAACTCAGTACTGGTTGATAGTACCTCCAGGAAGGATTGCTGATGGAAATTAAGAGTACTAGTTTAGGCCTGTAATGTTCTAGGATGTTTAAAGGATTCAGCCACAAGTACTGAGTACAATCTAGCAGGAGCAAACTGCTATAGATTCCTCAGAAGTGTTCCACCATTAGAATGCAATTACTGGTTAGAATAATAGATTTGTAATTATTAGTGTCTTCCAATGAAGACATTTTTCAAGGGAAGTGAAAAACATTGTCAACAGATTGAACTGAGCAGATTTTTCTCTCTCTTAGTGTCAGACAGGCAAAAGTACTCTCCCCAACCAGTCTCTCTGATACAAAATGTATGTCACAGTCTATAAGAACTGGAGCCGCTGCTAGTACCCACTGACTATAGAATCCCAGCTTCAGAACACTCCTCATTTACAGGTGCATCTGCAGTGAAAAGTTGGTTTTGATTGAGCATATATATATATATAAAATTCCACTGAGTAGGTTATTCGTCTGTTTGCTTTCGAGGATGCTACAGTGAGCAGTGTGTCAGAAGCAGTCTTCTGTTATTTCTTTTTTTTTCCTTTGTGACCTTAGTAAAAAGTAATTGTGATTTTTAAACATTTTTCCTATCAGAAACTGGGAGAAGAAAAGGTTTGATTCTCTCCTAATTAAAAAGTTATTTCCTTGAAGTTACAAAACAATCTCCAAAAAAACAGACAGGCAACCACAAAAATATTTTTAAACCCCCTATTTCTATAAAATATATAAAATGTACATGGAAATATAAGCGAAATAAGAATATGGATCAGTGTTTTTAGTGCAGCTTTTGTGGTAACAAATTTAAACTACAGAGTGTAACCCTAAAACATGTTCATTGGTATTCTATGGTTCTATGATATAATCTTGTAGAGAAAAGATCAGCCAAAATATGGACATTTCTGTACATGAAAATTAAAATGTTCTCTTACAAACAGTAAAATTTGGGTTGTTAATAGTGGTTTAAGGAAGAAGAAATTTACATTGATAAATTATATACAATTGCAAAAGATCCCTCACTTTCTTCTGCTCATTTTCTACAGTGTGATTAATCCAACTGAGGTCTGTCTAATATTTGTGACATAAAAAAGTCTATTCAGAAATAAACTAATGTTTATTGGTTTTCCATACTACTGTGTGATTCCCAGAACACAGTAATTATGGAGAAAATTATGATGATTTAGACAGATAGCTTGTGGTAAACTGCTCCTTGGTTCTATTTATTTTTGGTTAAGACGTAAGAGAAATATCCCACAGAATAAGATAAATGTTTAAACCAGTAGATTGGAAGGAATTGTGTAAGATACATGTGTAAGATGTATTTTTGGTAGCTACCTGGTATTTTGGAAAGTGGAAAATTTATGGTGGAATTCACCAAAGACATGTCTTTTTCCTAGTAAGGGAGTAAAACATTACTACAGAAAGCCCTGATTAGTTATGTATGTGCACTGGCTAAATAACTGTAGAAAGTAATGCATTCCTACAAATTTGATTAGACAACTTTCAATGTGTCTATTCACAAAAAAAATCCCTCACTGTTTTGGCTGTTTCATTCATCTTTTATTTAGTTTATTTGTAGGGTTTTGTTTTGTTCTGTTCTGTTCTGTTCTGTTCTGTTTTGGTTTGGTTTTTTTTCATTCCAGTGAGATGGCTGGTGTTGGCATAATTCTTTTCTTTCTTTGCCAGCTCAGACAAAACTATTATTTCTAGTCATTCTAAATAAAGGTACATGCATACTTGCACATTATAGCTATTATTTAGCAAAACGCCTGAAACATCTGACAGTTCCTGGAAAACCATAAACCTTTTGTTGTAATTACTTTATAATTATATATCTTTGCATGCTCTGTTGTTCTAGAACTTGTAAACAAACAAGGTTGAATTTTCAATGAAATTTTGAACTGCTGTTGTATTTCCTGATAATTACAGTCAAAGTGGACCATAATGAAACAGGCTGCAGTATTAAAAATAAGACACTTATACTTAGTTTTTGGTGGAGGATTTTTAAATTTTTTTTGTTGATTTTTCTGAGAAGACTCTAGTATTTACAATAAAATATTAATTTATTTTTTTACAATAGAACAGGCAACCTTACCTTTTTTTTTTTTTTCAAATATAAGGTTGATTATTCAAGCTAATAACAATTCTTTGAGAGTGAATGTGCTGGGTTTGGCTGAGTTAGAGTTAATTTTCTACATAGTAGCTGGTATGGGGCTATGTTTTGGATTTATGTTGGAAACAGCATTGATAATACAGGGTCATTTTTGTTATTGTTGAGTAGTGATCACACAGAGTCAAGGCCTTTTCTGCCTCTCACACCACCCCATCAGCGAGTAGGTTGGGGATGCACAAGAAGTTGGGAGGGGACACAGCTGGGAGAGCTGACCCCAACTGACCAAAGGGATATTCCATCCCACATGATGTCATGCTCAGCATATAAAGCTGGGGGAAGAAGGAGGAAGGAGGGGACATTTGGAGTGATGGCATTTGTCTTCCCAAGTAATCATTAGACATGATGGAGCCCTGCTGTCCTGGAGATGGCTGAACACCTGCCTGCCAATGGGAAGTGGTGAATTAATTCCTTGTTTTGCTTTGCCTGCATGCACAGCTTTTGCTTTACCTATTAAAATGTCTTTATCTCAACCCATGAGTTTTCTCACTTGTAGCCTTCAATTAGCCACAACAGTGACTTTAAAAGCATTCACTAAACAGTCAGATAAATTAATCTAAATTAATTGCATTTAATGAATACTTTTCACAGTCTGAAGACTTAACAGTGTTATGAGAAACCATTCTCTCACCTCCTCAGGTAACTATTGGCAGTCTTGAAATTACACTCATTTAAAATAACCAGATTAGAGACTCAGAATTTGAACACTATTGCAGAAGTAATGTGAACATATATCTGATTTTAAAAACATCATGTGACATCTGAAATGTGATGTCATGTGATTCCTCAAATACATTAATGCTTATTCCAGTAATTGAACAAAATTCAAAGAAACATGCACTCTCTGCAGCGTTCTGGTAATATTTCACTTTAGATATAAGTTTTCTGAAAGGCTACACATGTATGCATTACCTTGTAAACATTTCACAGAAGAACAGGAGCAGGCATTATATTACTGAAGAATCATATCTCTAGTGTAATATGTGTTTTCCTGTGTGGACTGCATTGGAAAACGTCTCATATGTTGGATCTGAACAGAGAACAGGTTGAAGCAAAATCCTGTATCTAGCCATGTGCAACCTTTCATGCCCTGACCAAAATCCTGGTTCATAACTCCTAGCCTTTAAAGTGTATTTTTTCCCACAGTACTCAACATACCTTTATTTCACTAGACAAGATCAGTATTGGTTAGGACTCTCTACATCACCTGAACCATCAGTAAGATACTGGCAGTAGTTGCTCTTCAACTTCTGACTCAAGTATCATGTACTTTACCTTAATGATTTAGCAGTAGAGGACCTAATATCAAACAGACTTAAAATCACAGACCTATACATTGTTCTTTTAGCTCTGATTTTCATGGTCAATGTTTGAACGTCAAACTTTACAGCTTTGAGAACAATAGAGTTCACTGGGGATGACTGTATATTTCCCCTTCACTAAAAATTTGCTCGTGCTGGCAGACATATGCAATGTTTGTTGAGACATAGGTCCTGTCATGAAAGACTGATGTCTGCTGGCTAAATATGTGATAACAATGGTTAACACTTGATTTCATCCTTCTTGTAAAATGCCACTCAAAGAAACAATGTTTACCAATTGCAAATGATTCTTTATCGCATACATCCGTTTTCTATACTTTTTCATCTCCTTCAGACTTCTTTGAAGCTGATGCACTTGCAGAAATTCAGTGTTTAAGGAGCAGAAATCTGTTTTCTCTCATTCTTATGTATGTATTTGAAGGACTTTCTGACAAATCCACTCAAATTGTGAGACAGATATCTCTGGTCTGGCCTTCATCAGCAAAAGCAGTGTAGTATTTTAGTTACTGCTGTTGATGCTGCTAACTTCATCATTCACAGAAGAGGAAGAGAAGAGTCTGTGTGAGAGAAAAGTAGATTTCTAAAGTCAAGTAATGCCATTAGAAAGTGCACTAAAGTTCAGTTGAATTCTCTGGAAGGGGGATTCTATGACATTATCTGCAGTGCCTGTTAATCTCTGAGGAACCAAAGACTGGTGTGCTTCTGAAAGCTGAACTATTTAGAATTACACTTGTTAAAGATATATATACTAATAGCAGTATTTCCTGACAATAGCAACAATCTGAATTCATCTCATAATCCCATCCAATAATAATAAGATGATGATGTTGAGAACATTGTCAAATTCAGTGAGTGTTAACTTACTTTGCTGATTTCCTGAAAGAGTTCTACTCTTTCCCAACTGGCTAGTGAAATTGCTGGAATAAGAATTACTCCTGATTTTTTCTGAGAATCATAGAATGGTTTGGGCTGGAAGGGATCTTAAAGATCATCTAGCTCCAACCCCTCTGTCATGAGCAGGGACACCTTCCACTAGACCAGGTTGCTCAAAGCCTCATCCAACCTGACTTTGAACACTTCCAGGGAAGGGGCATCCACAACTTCCTTGGGCAACCTGTTCCAGTGTCTCACCACCCTCACACTGAAGAATTTCTTTCTAATATCTAATCTAAACCTTCCCTCTTTGAGCTTAAAGCCATTTCCCCTTGTCCTGTCATTAACTGTCCTTGTGAAAAGTCCTTCCCCTGCTTTCCTGTAGGCCGCCTTCAGGTACCGGAGGGCCGCTATAAGCTCTCCCCGGAGCCGTCCCTTCTCGAGGCTGAACAGCCCCAACTCTCAGCCTGTCCTCACAGGAGAGGTGCTTCAGCCCTCGGATCATCCTCGTGGCCTTTCTCTGGACTCATTCTAACTGGTCCATGTCTCTCTTGTGTTGGGGGCTCCAGAACTGGACACAGTACTCCAGGTGGGGCCTCATGAGAGCGCAGTAGAGGGGCAGAATCCCCTCCCTCGAACTGCTGGCCACACTTCTCTTGATGCAGCCCAGGATACGGTTGGCCTTCTGGGCTGCAAGTGCACATTGCTGGCTCGTGTTGAGCTTTTCATCCACCACCACTCCCAAGTCCTTCTCTTCGGAGCTGGCCTCAAGCCACTCATTGCCCAGCCTGTACTCGTGCTTGGGGTTGTCCCGACCCAGATACAGGACCTTGCATTTGGCCTTGTTGAACTTCATGAGGTTGGCATGAGGCTCTCAAGCCTGTCAAGGTCCCTCTGGATGGCATCCCATCCCTCCAGAGTGTCAACCACACCACTCAGCTTGGTGTCATCAGCAAACTTGCTGAGGGTGCACTCAATCCCCCTGTCCATGTCTCCAACAAAGATGTTAAAGAGCACCGGTCCCAATACCAAACCCTGAGGGACTCCACTCGTCACCGGTTACCACTCGGACTTTGAGTTGTTGACCACAACTCTTTGAGTGTGACCATCCAGCCAGTTCCTTATCCACCGAGTAGTCCATCCATCAAACCCACATGTTTCCAATTTGGAAATAAGAATGCCATGTGGGATAGTGTCAAACGCCTTGCACAAGTCCAGGTAGATGACATCAGTTTCTTTGGCCTTGTCCACCCATGTTGTAACCCCATCATAAAAGGCCACCAGATTGGTCAGGCATGATTTGTCCTTGGTGAAGTCATGTTGGTTGTCACCAATCACCTTCCTGTTCTCCATGTACCTTAGCACAGTTTCTAGGAGTATCTGTTCCATGATCTTGCCTGTCACTGAGGCGACTGGCTGGCCTGTAGTTCCCCGGGTCTTCCTTGTTACCCTTTTTAAAAATGGAGGTTATGTTCCCCTTTTTTCCAGTCTGTGGGAACTTTACCAGACTGCCAGGACTTCTCAAATATGATGGATAGAGGCTTTGCAACTTCATCCGCCAGTTCCCTCAGGACCCATGGATGCATCCCATCAGGTCCCATGGACTTGTGCCCCTTCAGGTTCCTTAGGTGCTCCTGAACCTGATCTTCTCCAACAGTGGGAGGCTTTTCATTCTCCTGGATTCATCCTTGGATTTGTAGGACTTGGGCAGTGTGGCATGAGTCCTTGCTGGTAAAGACTGAAGCAAAAAAGTCATTGAGCACCTCAGCCTTCTCAATGTCCTGGGTGACCAGATCTCCTGTCACCTTCCGGAGAGGGCCCATATTTTCCCTAGTTTTCCTTTTCTCCCCAACATACCTATAAAAGCTTACTTTGTTGCCCTTGACATCTCTGGCTAAATTTAATTCTGTCAGGGCCTTGGCTTTCCTAACCTGATCCCTGGCTTCTTGAGCAATTTCTCTGTATTCTTCCCAGGTTACCTTCCACCCTCTATAGGCTTCTTTCTTGATCCTAAGTTTGTTCAGGATCTTCCTATCCATCCATGCAGACCTCCTGTTGTTTTTGCCCGCCTTCTTCTTTGTAAGGATGCACCGTTCCTGGGCTTGGAGGAAGAGATCTTTGAGTATGATCCAACTGTCCCGCACCCCTCTTCCTTCCAGGAATTCATCCCATGGTACGTGTCCAAGCAGATCCCTGAAGAGGTCAAAGTCTGCTCCCTGAAATCCAGGGTGGTGAGCTTATAGTGCATTTTCTTCACTGCCCTGAGGATCTTGAATTCCAACATTTCATGGTCACTGCAGCCAAGACTGCCCGAGAGCTTCACGTTCCCCACCAACCCCTCCTTGTTGGAGAGAACAAGGTCCAGCATGGCACCTCTCCTGTCAGTTCCTCGACTATCTGGAGAAGGAAGTTGTCCTCCACACATTCCAGGAACCGCTTGGATTGTTTGTGGCCTGCTGTGTTGTCCCTCCAACAGATGTCAGGGTGGTTGAAGTCCCCCATGAGGACCAGGGCTTGTGAACGTGAGGCTGCTCCTATCTGCCTGTAGAGGGCCTCATCTACTTGGTCTCCCTGGTCTGGTGGCCTGTAGCAGACCCCACTGTAACATCCCCTTTTCCTGCCTTCCCTTTAATCCTTACCCAAAGACTCTCTGTTAGCTCCTCATCTGTCTCCAGGTAGAGCTCTGTACACTCCAGCTGGTTGTTGGCATAGAGGGCAACACCCCCTTCTCGTCTCCCCTGCCTGTCCTTCCTGAAGAGCCTGTACCCTTTCATTCCAACGCTCCAGTCATGGGAGCCATCCCACCATGTCTCCATGATGCCAGTCAGGTCATATCCCTGGAGACACACAAACATCTCCAATTCTTCTTGTTTATTGCCCATGCTATGTGCATTAGCGTAGAGGCATTTAAGTTGGGCCCCCAGCAAAGCTGACTTTGCCTTGTTGGCTGGAGCAGCTGGAATCCCAGTGCAGTGCTCTTCAGGCATGGACCTCCCAGAGTTACTACCAGCAATCCCAGTTATATCCCCTTCCCCCTTCCAATCTAGTTTAAAGCTCTATCAATGAGCCCCTCTAATTCTTGCCCTAGGATCCTTCTCCCCTTCTGAGACAGGTGTGTCCCATCTTTTGCCAGGAGCCCTGGTACCATGTAAACCTCCCCATGGTCAAAGAAACCAATGTCTACCTAGAATGCCACAGTTGTTTTTCTTCACTGCAGCTGCGGAAGACATGAATCATGCAGTCTTAGAAAAACAGAAATTACTCTGTGGCCAATTAAAATAATGCCCCTGTTAAAAATGAGAAGCAAATGGGACTCAATTATGTGTGTAAATTTGTGTGCACAGATGAGGGGTTTACAGAAAAAAATTGCTTTCTGTTAAGAAAAAAAAACCAACAACAAAAAAACCTGACACATCCAAGGATGAGTATTGTCAAGCTGCTTACTTGGCCTATTTGAAAGGGGGCCATACTTTGGAGTTGGAAGGCTCAAGTTGTATTTTATCAAATAACTGAAAACTCGGAAGCTATTTCTGAAGAATAATCTGGATCTATCATTGAAAATATGAAACCTTGACATATCGTTTTTAATTTAGACTGACAGGTCTTCTTTCTTGGTTAGTCATTGTTTTTGTTCTTTTCTTTTTTTTTTTAAGTTTGTGCTGTTGCAAAGCTTTATGTCAACACTAAGTGGTGTGTGTAGTGTTAGCAGTTGAAAGGTCAAAAAAACCCCCCAAAACTCCACAGAATTTTTTTTTTTTTCTTAAAATGATATTAATCCTGACAACTGCTTCATTGTTGGATGGCAGATGGTCATAAACCCAGGCAACATTTGGTCACAGATCACTTTGTCTGAAACTGCAAAGCAAGCATTATTTTTACATAAAAATTATTGCTTCGTTTTTAGACTTATATTTGGCTCCTACAGAAATGTGAGCAAAATTGAAGAAAATTATTCTGCCTGCCAGACTCTTGTGGCATCTTCATTCTCTTGTTCTCTCCTTCTAAGCAGATTCTCACACCTGTTACCAGACTTTTATGCTTGTCAAAAACAATAAAAGCAAATGGTTTTAATTATTAAGGACAGTCCTTAAGGCAGGACCATTAGGGAATCCTACTCATCATCCAGCTGGTCCTCCAAAATCTATTTGCTGCCACAGTCTGTGAGTAAGAGTTTCTTTTGCATCCAGTGTTTGAAAGCTGCTATTTAATTTTGGCCTTGATTTTTGGACCACAAATGTCTGTCATACTTCAAATGCTAAATTTACTACCTAACAGTGAGAAGCTGTTTATTTTAATGCTATTGCAACATTACTGAAAAAAATTGAAGCTCATGTTATGTCAGTTTGCTCTTGTAGTTTCTCTGCATTCACAATTTTGACTGGCTTGTCGAATTTAAAAAAAAAAAAAAAAAAAGCGTAAAACAAAATTGTCACATCTTTTGGCAAAAATATGAAAATCTCTAAATGCATTTGGTGAAAACAAAATAGTTTCAAGCTTATGAATGTGGTTTTAAAAATATTTTAAACCCCAGTAAGTATCAGTAAAGAAAGCCAGCCATTGGCACTCTGCAAAATATATTTCAAAAGTGAATATTGTAGAGTTCCTACCTATTTTAAAATAATAGTAAGTACATAATTTTCTTGTTTACATGTCAAGGAAAACTGGTAGGTGAGGAAATGATTGCTGATATGTGTGTGTGTATTTATATATATGAAAAAATTACTTCAATCTGAGCAGCTAAATGTTCATATCACATTTTATTTTTTTGCCTAAAATGTTTTTGAAATCAAAGGCTCTTAAAGAGTTTATCATTGGCTAGGAGAAGACATTTTAACTGTCTTTTCTTCCTATCCCTCATTTCAATAATTTATTGTCTAGTACTTTCCAAAAGTTAAAAACAGAATTGTGGAAGATCATAAATGAGTTGTTCTCTAATGTAGGAAGGAGGTTATTTTTATACAAGGTTTTTTTCACAGTGACAAGAACTAAGCACCCACAGATATACAAAGTTCTGTTAGATCCACTGTCCAGTTTCTACAAAGTGAGAGCATTGGATATATTTAACATAGAATGTGGAAGTGCTATATACTAGAAAATGTTCCACACAACATCTGGTACACTAAGTAACTAGCATTTCTGCAGATTACTTTAAAACCCAGGAGAGACCTGATGTTTATCACTTTCTGCTACTGTTATAACTATAACCTTAGAATATGCATGACAAAGACAAAAAAGACTTCTGAATACAGTGAAACCTGTGCTGCTTCAACTGGTTCATAGGGAGTTGCACTTCCAATGGACTTAATAGCATTTGCTGTCTTACTGTGCTTTAATAATTGATAATTCTACTATACGTGGAAAAGCATGACTTTTGGGGCAGCTGTTCAGGTGATTACTTAAATACTGTATTTAGCAGAGGAATGAAATTGTGCTGCCATTCTTAGAGAGTGGTACAGGCTGGAGGAGTGGGCCAAGAGGAACTTTAAGAAGTTGAACAGGGACAAAGGCCAAGTCCTCCCACAGGCGGGAAGCACCCTGTGCAGCTGGTGCCCACCTGGCTGTGGGAAAGGGCCCAAAGCACACTGAGCACGAGCCAGCAGTGTGCCCTGGCTGCAGGGACAGCCAACAGTGCCCTGGGAAATATTCACAGGGCCACAGCCAGGACATCAAGGGGAGTGATTATTCCCTTTTACCCAGCACATCTAGCATACCACATCAAATTTTGAACCTCCAAAGACAGGAAAGACATTAACAGTTCCCTGATCCGATCTCTGACATCCACAGTCCCTAATCATCCTAGGCTTCAAGGACGATTAGGGACTGGGACACGTGGCCTATGAGGAGAGGCTGAGAGACCAGGGCTTGTTTGGCCTGGAGAAGAAATGACTTTAAGGGGACCTAAAAACAATGTTCCAGGACCTACAAAGGGGTCTCAAGAAGACAGAGCCAGGCACTTCATAGCAGTGTATCATGGGAGGATGAGAGATATTTAACACAGTAAGGTCTGATTGGATATAAAGAGAAAGCTTTCACCACTAGGACAGTGTTGACCAGAGGCAAGTTGCCCACCAATATTGTGTTGTCTTTTGCCCTGAAGGTTTTCAAGCCCTGATTGATTAAAGCCCTCTGTAACCTGATCAGGCCTGACCTGCTTTCAGTAAAAGGTTGGATCAAAGTCTTTCTGAGATACCTTCCATCCAGAATTATTCCAGGAAAATTCAAAGTCTTTTCAAAGCATTGAAAGTTCTACATTGCTAAAATATTTCAAGAAGTGAGAAACTCTGAATGCCAGAAATTCTCTGTTACAAATGTCACCTCTCCAACACAAGCTGGTGATTCTGCTCCTATCACTCATGCTGACTACTTGTAAGTGTTCTGAGTACTTCCACTGAAATTAGTACAGTTACTGTCAGAATAAGATACAAGCAGTGAGAAAGAATGGCAGAGCTAAGCTGTCAGTGTTAGCTAAGCCTTGAGAGGCTTATCACTTACTCTTCAGTTGTGAATTAAATGACAAATACTTATAAAGCAATGGCACCTTTTAACAAATAAAACTAATTTGCTTACTTTAAATTTTAGTAAGACCTAATATTTTGTAGGTTCATTGGCCAAAAAAAGAAGAATGTTGATTCCAGTGGTTTTTCCTTCTTCAGAAATTGATCTGCAGTACAGAAGTACAGTTAAACTGAACAATATCTGAATTGTAACTATGATGCCAAGTAGACCTTTCCTTATTTAACAAGTATTTTCTATTATTATATGATTTGATATATGGTTAATAAAGTTAAACTATGCTAGAGATATATAAGAATCACTCAGAGACTCTCACATATTAATATGCATCATAATTTAACTTACAAGACACGTTCACCAGAGTAGAATTCTACTGATTAATATTTGCCATGTAAACTGCAATATGTTGATGAAGAATGAGTCTTACTGATTGACTGTATGAATGGAGTAAATAAAAGTCCCACCTAATAACTTATCAAACTGACAAGTAATCATGTAGAGAATTTACAAGTGAAAATTAATGTCTGCTACAATAAAAATGCATCCAACAGGAAAGAGAAGACTCTTCAGTGTTTGGTTATCCTTCTGGCTTTTCCACTTCTTTTTTACTAAGTGTAAGGATATCAGGTTCTTTGTTTAATTCCCACATTGTACAATAAGCAGTTGGTTCTTTTGTAAGGCCTGTGTTATAAGGAACTGCGTTTAAGTTATAGTGAAATCCGGTGGAGACTTTTAAATTCCAATTGTTGATTGCATGAAATATCAAGTTTGAAACATAGTTGATTTATGCGATAGAACCTACACAGACAGTCTAAAAATTTAAATTCGAACTGCAATTGCTTAGAAGGACAGGTTCACAGCCTTATAATACTAGCCTTAGCTGTTGTGATCCTTTCACATTATAACTATTCAAGAGATTATGTAGAACTACTCAGGAAATTTATAATGTCAGTATAGTGTTATAAGTAAAAGATATCAGTGTCAAGACTCCCTAAAAAAAAAAAAAAAAAAATATTTGTTTCCATTATTTTTGCTGTGGTGTGTAGTGCTGTGGATGTAGTCATTTAGATGGTGCAGTCTCACTCTCTCCTTCCTGTGTGACAGGCTATATGCTGTATTGGCTTTTAGTAAGTGAGCATATGAGCTTTTCCATCCCTCTGCTGCCTCCTCACTGGTAAATCTGCACCTGACAGATTAGTACTGTCTTGTCTGGATTCTGAAAATGAGTTTTTTTAAAATTGCTTATTTCTTAGGTTTTCTTAGGCTAACCTATATATTAAAGCATGTTTGCTACAGTTAAGACTACAGTTTGATCATATGCCTTCCACAAAATGAATCAATCCTGTGATTCCTGTGAAATGTATAAATGCTTCAAGCTGAGGAAGAATATTGTCAGCAATGTTCACTGCATTACCTCTTTAAATGCAGTGGATATTCCTTTTGATACAGCCATCTGGACTGGGAGGGATGTTTATCCCCATGTGTTACACTGAGAAAACTGGTTCTGTCTCTGCAACTAATATCTCCCTACAATCTACAAAGGATTGTCCCCTCTGCCCATGAGAAAGACAGATTACCCATTCACATTTTTCATTCTTTCAAATGTAGGATGCCAAGTGCTTATAACTTGCTTCTATATCAGAAAGTGAACTAATTTTATGTCATAATATCACTACACTATCAGCTTTTATGATCTCACGTAGTTCGTTGTTGAAGAGTGCAGCATCGGGAGCAGGTGATTTCACAGGAGGGAATTGTTCTATTCACATATTTTAAATTGAATCAGAACTGAAGAGGTTTATTGCCACTTAATTAATTGGTAATAAGTGAACTATACATTGAGGGTCAGTATCATAATTGCAACAGATAAACCACTGTCCTAGACACATAATATTCTTGCATATACCTACAAATTTCTAAACTACCTTCTCTAACTAATCCTTAAGAGTTCTGTGAACATACATGCATGCACACACACATGATTACATGCACACTCATCCCTCTCAGAGGATCTGTAGGTCAAAAGCATATACTAGCTCCCCACACCAACTTTTGCAGCCCTCCAATGTACACCTATACTAAGAGAGCACCCCATACACCCAAGGTGCGGATCTCTCTCTGCTGCACTCTGGCACGCTCAAGTCTCCAACAGGAATCAACTCCGTCAAATATGGACAGATGCCAGCAGGGTGACTTCTGGAAATGTCAAAACAGATTTGCTTTGCTGCTCTGTTATTCTCTCCTTTGCCTCCACCATTGCAACATTTTATGATCGTTTTCTACTTCTCAAGTTGAGTCTTTCTTTGTTTCAAAAGGCTTCTGATATTCCCCTGGTTACTGTTTAATCTAACCAATGTTTGTTCCTTTCTTCCCCTTTTGTGTTGCTAGATTTGGGGAAAATGCCCTCCTAGACAGTTTTGGATGGTTCACTCAACCACTTGCTTGGCACACAGGTTCCTAACATACCAACTGCTGTTATCCAGGCCACTTAGCACAAAGGAGGGACTGTGCAGGTTAGTCTTTCATGGTGTTTTTGTCACTCACAGTAGTCCTGTGTCCTAGTCAGGGCACACTTGCCAAAAGTTTGCTAGCCTTCACATAAGCTCTTTAGTTGTATGTTCTGCTATCAATGGCATCACAACCCTATTTCGGCTAGGCTTACAAAAATATAAGGAAGGTGACATTGGCTCTGACCAATGATCTGTGTGATTGGCAGCAGCTGTCAACAGCAGATCTTTAAGAAAGAATATTAGAACAGGGCAAACATAGTGATTCTTCTTGAAAATCCTCTCCTGGCCTCCAACATTTGTGGCTCAGAGACACCCTAAGCCATAAATAACACCTTTTAGTCTGACATACCTCAATCAATTTCCCTTTTTTGATGGTCTTTAGCCCCCTCCTCCGATGAATCCACATTCTCTTTTATAATCTATAACATCCCTTGGCAAGGAGCTCCACAACTTAATGACATGTTAAGAATCACCTCCTTTTGTTGTATTTGTGTATTGTACAGGACAATGAATGACAGATTGAGAAGCAACCTTGTCCAAGCAAATCAATAGGCATCCTCAATCAGCTGTTTTCCAGGCTGAACGATCCTATTCCATTTATCGTTTTTTAAATTTTTCTCTTTTTCCTGCTCTGACCCTTTTCAGTTTTGTTATATTTTTTTTGAGATAGGGCACCAGAAAGCACAAAGTATGCATAAGGCATTTTTGTGGAAGACATTCCCAGGTGCTGGCTCCAGTTCTTGATTCCTGATTGTTCTACACAGCAAGCTAAGCACATGCTTGCTCGTCATAGAGCTCAATATTACTGGGACATTGCTGTTATTTTCCTTATGGTTACTTGTTTCATTACTTGCGATGCAGCAAGGATTTCCTGTAGCTAGGAGTCTCCTTGTGATGGATAAATCATAAACTAGAGTAAGCCATGTGTTCTGTATCCTTCTGTGGATTAAATACATTGCTTACCTCTGCAGTATATCTTAATTGCATATGTTTAATAATGCTACCCTAAAAATATAATTAATAAGAAGTTTAGTGGATTAGCAGATTAATTAAGGATTCAGGGAAAAATAAATTTTAAAATGTTAGCTTCACTATATCTTTTTAAAAAATAACTATAGAAGGAATTGGTTTAAGCAAATGATGTTGCAGAAATATTACAGATATTCAGTATAAAATAAAATACCCATGTGGTCAGCTAACTCAGCAGGCAGGAATCTGATGCTAGAGAGCTCAGGAAACTGATTTGTGGTATGAACTTGTGCATGAGTTCTCAGACAAAAAGTTTTAGAAGATGAATTCAAGTGATAGTTTTGACATTTTTCTATCATTTGGAATGTACATGAATAAACAGATATGTTTCAGAAGAACGTGTTTATCTGAAGTGCTTGTTACATGCTATCATGTTTTAAATTAATTAATTAAATTAAATTAAATTAATTAAAATGTTAGTAAACACAATTCATTCTTAATTACCCTAAAACTTTTGTCTTTTGGATGAATTTGACAATTTTCCTTCTCCTTTTCTCATGTGGAATACTGGGAAATCAGACTCAATACTTACAAGTGGCCACAGAAGTCCCTCTCTATTTCTAAGCAGTATCTTCAAGACTGATGCATCACCACTGAAAAATATTAAGAATTCTAGCTGGCTATTGGTATGTGATGTGGTGTATTCCATAAAAGATTTCCACTACAAGTTGAAAATAATAATGTCCTTCTGACATCTGTATATTTTTTCAGTTCAGTTCCTTTCCCTTTTTTTTATCTTCAGAATCTCTACTCATTTTTTTTTTATTATTTCACTCACCTCAACTCTAAACTTTAAAATTCTCCAGTTTTAGAAAGTATTTTTTCATCTTAAAAAAATTTATATGCCAATAGTTTAAGAAATGCAGCTACCTGACAAAACCTCTTCTTTCTCATAGATGCTTTACTTAGTGTTACATCCATCCTATAAGTGAAATAATTCATTTGAGCAAATTAATAAGCCAGGGAGTGTTGCTACTGACAATCTCTGTTCTTTTCTCTGGCACTTTAGGATTCATTGTTACAGGTTGGGGAAGAGCATCCAAACTCAGACTTCCAGAATGGAGAAAAAGACAATACTAGAGCAAGAGAGAATGGCCTTGGGAAAGCATCTCTACCTTCCAGCAGCTCCATAGACTACTGAGTGCAAGCTGAGGGAAGTTTCAGACTCCTGCAGTCCTAGTCATGACCCATTTACAGGTGTCCCATCTAAATGCCAATGGCAGGCAGGCATCTTGGCCTAGACCTGGCAATGCAGTATTACTGAAGCCAAGCTATTAGAAAGAAAAGTTACAGGGGTAAAATTGGTGTAAACTGCCATTAGTGAGTCAGAAAGATTTTGCAGAACTGCTCTGGTTTTGACTCTGGCAATAAATCCATATTTGTGATTTTCCCCGTGAAGCCTTTTCCCACAAAATGTGTTCCTAGAAGGTGTTTGTTGGAAAGTTACCTTTGTTAGTTTTGTAGTGCTATTATTTAAATGGTAACAAATGCTCTGGGACAAAATCCTGTATATCAAAATGAAACATTGATCCAGCCTAAGCAGTGTGAAATTAACATGATGGAAAGGGCTAGAGGTTCTAGATAACACTGTCTTTATTTGTGTGAGGAAGTTTAGACCGGATATTGGCAAAATTTATTTATTGAACGAATGGTCAAGCATTGGAATAGTCTGGGAAGTGGTGGAGTCACTATCTCTGGAGGTGTTAAAAAAATGTGTAGACATGACACTTCAGTACATGTTTAGAGGGCATGGCGGTGTTGGGTTGACAATTGGACTTCATGATCTTAGAGGTCTTTTCCAACCTTAATGATTTTATGGTTCTTTAGATTGTGATCCCAAGTAATATTGCACTAATATGTTGATTCATACGCTATCTATGCTGTATGTGTGAAGAGGCTTTTAATAGGAACATTTACTTAAACATTTAGGCTAGAAGTTCTTTGACCCTCAGGCTCCATATTTTTACTTTTTATTTCTAGAATACTGTTTCTCTAATAGTTAATTTCTGATCAGCATGAATTGTGCTGCACTGGAGTAACACTACATGCAAATGCTGGCTTTTCTTGTAGTTCCTGGTATGTGGTTCAGGTTGTGGAAGGTTGATTGCAATGGATCTCCTGTTCCAGTTCCCTCCTCTTTTCTAGAATCATGCAGAGAAGACATGCAGGGATAGGAAACATGTTGACATTCTCATCAGGCATGTCAAAGAGCAAATAGAAGTAATCTTTATTTTTATGTCTTATAACATAATAATAGTAACAGTGATAATAATAATCACAACAATAATACTAATAACCACAACAACAACAATAATAATAATAATGCACCTTAATTAGATTAATTCTTTTTGTGTCTTACACTACATTACAATCAATATTATAGTATTATTGTAATATTTTAAATCCAAAAAGCAACTCATCATGGATCCATTAGGATGAGTTTGCTTACAAATCTGACTTTGGTTTTGCTATAAATGAGATGGAATTATAAATAATGTTTTTTGCTGCTTTTTTTTTTGTTAGGTGAGCACATAAGAATCATAATATATATATTCTATAATACAGAGAGATTCTTAATATCTCAATTGTCTCAAAGGGATTAAGCTAAATATGGTAGACAGCTTACAATAAAATTTGAGAAAATAGAACTGGAACTTGAGACTAGATCCAGTTATTTCCTATCTGAGATTATAGTCCAAATTAGTGTCTAATGGTTACAGTTTGACCCTATGGAAGGGTTAAGAAATTTACCTTCACATTTAATTTATGAAAGTGGGTTAAAAAATATATTTTTAGAAGAAATATTTATCATTCTAAAAATGCAAATACTCTCAGCTACTTGTTAGCAATTCCTTACAGAACAAATAGAGAAACAAATAAATTCAACATGTTATACATTACTATAGAGTATATTAATAATTTTGGTTACAGGCATTACAAATTAGGATGATAGAAATTTCTCTGGGGAAAATAGCTTAGGGGTATAATAGACTTGGAACTTTCAACAGTGTGACTAATGAATTATCCAATTTTACCCCAAACTGAAGCACACATCTTCACAGCTCAAAACTAATCAGGAAACACTAATTCCCTTTATCACCATGGATGGTAATGAATGGGGAATTTAAAATACTAAATGGGGATTAGACAGGGTAGAAATATTACTCTTAAAACCTGTTGCACTGTACGATCTGCCTGATTTTTGCTAAATGTTGATTTATTTGTACATTACATCGTTTTATAATATGTTAATTATGTCCTGTGTGAAGTGAGATAGGGAAGGAACTCTGTCACCCCACTCAGGCAAAGCTAAGACCATGGCACGTTGGCTCTGTAGGATGGCTGTGCTGGAAGGTGGTGGTTAGATCTCCAAGTGAAACAATGTAAGTACAGGATGGAAGTCCTTCCCAAGGGCTGCAGGGAAACCCCTGCCCCAGCGGGGTCTCTAAACCCCGGGGCCGCAGGGGCATCACTGCCCGGGTGCCTGGAGCCCCTGCTCCCCTCCTCCCGCTCTCCCCTCGGGGCTGGCAGGGCTGTTTCTCAAGCCGTTTCCCTCAGCCCTGGCTGCCGGGCAGCGTTTTGCCCTTTCTGACACTGGCTTTCCCTGAGGCCCCCGCCCGCCCGTGGCTGAGGGGCTCAGCTGTGCCCCGCGCTGGGGCCGCTGGAGCCGGATGAGACCGGCTGTGTCCGGCTGCTCCGCACAGGGCCCGCCCCAACAGCCAGCACCTGGGCACCTGCACCAGGTATGTAAGTATATAGAAAGAGAAATTAATGTTGTCTTAGAAGTCTATAAAACTAGTGATCAGATAAAATTTGGAGAGCCACTTACTTGTGTGAAGCAGCAGGCTTTATAATAGATTTAAATAGCATACACCTAGTTGGCTATTCGCCTTTTTAAAAAAATATTCTAAGTTTATTTTCATAGTTACTTTCCCTAGACAACAAATAGGATGGACTGTAGCAATGGCTTACCAGTTGTCAAACTATTGCCCGTGAATCTCTAATGACCTGTGGAGCGTTTGCCAGCAGCATTCAGAAGAGTGCTGGCAGCTGCAGCCTCTCCCTGCGGCGGTTCACTTGCCTTGAAGAAAGAGTCCAGGGAGCTGGACATGGCAGGAAAAAGAGGAGGAGGGAAGAAATTAGGAGAACAGACTAGAAAAAACACCATGACAACACACTCAAAATCAAACAAAATAGAACCAGGATGAGGACAACAGAATGATGCACTGGAGGGGAAGAGAGCTACAGGGTGTCAAAAGGAACGAAGAGAAGGTGGGGAGGGAGAGAGAACAGGAGGGCAAAAAACTTTACACACAATTGGAAACAGGGAGGGATGTGACCCACCAGGGAGTGGCTTTTCTAAGATGTGATGTGACTTCTGGAAACATCCATGAGCATTTGGAAATTGAGTTACACGTTTCAAGCATTAAAATAATAGAAAAATATGGTCCTTGCAAGTGGGAAGTAAAATTTCTACAGTCCTAATTATTTGCAAAGCATGACAGTTTTTAAATTGCAAGCTATTAATTCTTCAGGGATCTTTGCCACCAAGATGTAGAATCATAGAATCATAGAATCATTTATGTTGGAACAGAATTTTAAGATCATAGAGGCCAATCATAAACCTAACACTGCCAAGTCCACCACTGAAACATGTCCCTAAGTGACACATCTACCCATCTTTTAAATACCTCCAGTATAATTTAAAAATGCTTATCCAGTGGGCAGTGAGTCGAAGCACAGAGTCAGGGTACCTTTCTAAAGAATATAGAGGACATCTCATGTTGCCTGTCTGAACCCCATGCCACAGAAAGGCCAAGCAGTTTGACCTTGTGAGAAACATACTGATTAGAGTTGTGCTGAAGGCACAACTGAAGGTATTTCAAACAAAGCAACACAAGCAGTGTTGAGAAAAATCATAGACTTTAAGTATTAGATGTATTTTCTTTAAATAACCTGGGAACAACACATTATAGTTGACCACAGGGGAGTGCAGAACAATGTCCAAGTGTATGTGTTACTCAGTTTCATGCATTTATGTGTTTTTGAAAATGTTGTTTGTTAAATATGCCTGTTTTATTTCTTTAAAAGTACTTTAAATATATTTAAAGTACTTTAAAATGTTACTTCAATATGGTTTCTAAATATATGGGATTTTGGTAAAAGAACTATGTTTTTGGGAAGTTGGTTTCACAGAGAAATCTAGTGTGAATGGCTCATTTATAAACTAGATAACTTTGAATGCCTTTGATAAGCTTACTCTTGTGTACAGCCACAAAATGAATTTTCTGTGTCTACAAATCCTGTTAATAGGATATTGATTACATATTTTGCCTTCTAAATTTTGCATTTCTTAGTTGTAAATATTGACATTGTTTTGAATCATGTCTCCAAATGAAAGTTGGGGAAAACAAAACAATGTTCAACAAAACCAAACAAAAAATAAATCCATTTTTAAAAAGGGAAATGAGGAAGATCCAGGGAACTAAAGTTCAAGTCAGTCTCACCTCTGCACCCGGCCAGATCATGGAGCATATCGTTCTGGAAACTGTGCTAAGGTACATGGGAAATGAGGAGGTGATTGGTGACAGCTAATTTGCTTCACCAAGGGCAAATAATGCCTGATCAATTTGATGGTCTTCTATGACAGGGTTACAGCGTTGATGGATAAGGGAAGAGCAATTGACGTTCAACTCATGCAAGGCTTGACACTGTCCCACAAGACATCCTTGCCTCTAAGTTAGAGAGATATGGACTGGATGGATGAACCACTCAGTGGATAAGAAATTGGCTGGATATTCACATTCAAAGAGTTGTGGTCAATGATTCGATGTCCAAGCGGAGACCAGTGACGAGTAGCATCCCTCAAGGGTTGGTATTGGGATCAGCACTGTTTAACATTTTTGTCGGTGACACAGATAGTGGAATTGAGTGCACCCTCAGCAAGTTTGCTGACAACACCAAGTTGTGTGGTCCAGTCAACACACTGGAGGGAAGATATGCCATCCAGAGGGACCTTGATGGGCTTGAGAGTTGGGCCCATGCAAACCACATCAAGTTCAACAAGGCCAAGTACAAGATCCTGCACCTGAGTCAGGACAATCCCAAACATAAATACAGGCTGGGCAGAGAATGGATTGAGAGCAGCCCTGAGGATAAGGACTTGGGGGTACTGGTGGATGAAAAGCTCCACATGAGCCAGTAATGTACACTTGCAGTCCAGAAAGCCAGCCATATCCTGGGCTGCATCAAGAGAAGTGTGGCCAGCAGGTCAAGGAAGGTGACTCTGCCCCTCTATTCTGCTCTTGGGAGACCCCACCTGGAGTACTGCATCCAGTTCTGGAGTCCCCAACATGAAAAAGACATGGACCTACTAAAGTGAGTCCAGAGGAGGCCATGAGGATGATCAGAGGGCTAAAGCACCTCTCCTATGAGGACAGGCTGAGAGAGTTGGGGCTGTTCAGCCTGGAGAACAGAAGGCTCTGGGAAGACTTTACAGCAGCCTTCCAGGCTACAGGAAGGCTGGAGAGGGACTTTTGATAAGGGCAAGTAGTGATAGAACAAGGGGTAATGGTTTTAAACTGGAAGAGAGTAGGTTTATATTAAATATTAGGAAGAAATTCTTCCCTGTGAGGGTAGTCAGACACTGGCACAGGTTGCTCAAGGAAATTGTGGATGCCCCCTCCCTGGAAATCTTTAAGGCCAGGTTGGATGAGACTTTGAGCAACCTGGTCTAGTGGAAGGTGTTCCTGGTCATGGCAGGGGGGTTGGAACGGGATGATCTTTAAGGTCCTTTCCAACCCCAAACCATTCTATGATTCTATGATATTGAAATGCTTATATAGCCACTGCGTAAGCTAACATCTGTTCTTTCCACACTGCCCTCTCCACCTTTTCCAAGAGAGATAAAAAAAAAAAAAAACTACATCCGTATACCTGTCAAAGGAAGGTAGCTGATTTATTTTTATTTTTATTTTTTTTAAATAATAAGAAGTAGTGGTGAGAAAGGCTAGAGCTCAGCACAGCATCAGCAGAGCTCCACAGGTAACAGCTTGGCCGAATATGGTAAATTATGTCCATTTGGTCCTTGAGCAGTACCAAGATAATTTCAGTGACAAGGATTAAATTCTTGCTGCAACCATTAAAAGCATATTCTGAATGGACTGACAGCTGCAAACACTACATTTGGTTGTGCTTTCTTAACTTTTGTTCTAATTATTTTTTTCAGTATAAATTTTTATATCTGGTTTTCTTTGCAATCTGAAAAAACTTGTTCCTTTTAAACGTTCCCATTCTAAAGCCACTTGTTGCTTCTGGTAACTCATTAGAGAAAAGGAGCTACTCCGTTACCATCCATAGGTGGATCAAAGGAAATGACATCCATATGTTATCTCTATGTTTCTCCTGCCCCCCATTTACAAAAACTATTAAAATTTAGCTAGTTAAGTGAAAGTAAGGTTTATGGAAGGTAATATTAGTTTCAATATGTTGGAAATGTTGGCAAGAAATTAAGAAATGAAATCTTCTGAGTAAGACAGCAATTCAGTTTTCTGCAACAAAACTGTTTTTGCTTTTTTTAAAATTTTCCATTTTAATAGTACAGTTATTAACTATTAAATGTTTAAATTTAAAAAAAAAAAAAAGTCTCCGTCCCTTATTTTCATTTTACCTTGTGAAAGCCCTGAAAGCATGAAGCATGTTAGGGACTCATGCTCTTTCTTGCTCCCAACCTGTTTCACCATATTCATTCTGTTCTTTTACAAACACAAATGGCTAGAAGTGGATGGATTGAGATGGGCAGCTCCCAAGAATGGAAAGATGTTTTTCAAGAGAGAAGATATTTTCAGGGAAAGGAAATAACTGTATCCAGTGATCACCAAACTTATAAGAAAACTCTTATGGGATAGGACACTGTGTTGGTCAAAACATTGAGTTTGGTCTGTCTAGAGAGTTTTATAAAGGCTAGTATCCTTAAAATACTGGAAAACTTTTAAAGTAAAAAGCCAAGGTATTATTTGGAACAGAAATATAAGCAGGCAACTTTTTAGAAATGGAACTCAAAATTACTAGAGAGGAGTACAAAAGAATAAATTATTTGTAAATAAAACTTCCCCTATCACTGTCTACTTGTGGGTAAGGTGTTTTATTTCCAGTTTGCACTCTGGGTAGCCAAGATTTTCTGGCTGCTGCAAACTCTGTCATCTCCTCTATGTCTCCAAGGAAAGCCTCTCCCCACCATCACCGATAAGGCCTGACTGTGTCTACCATGTACTGCACTTTAATTTCCAATCTTTGATCTGTGCTGCAAGCTCATAGCTTTCTGGCCTCTCACTCATTCTCTGCTGTGGATCTCCTCTGCACTTTTGAAATGTCTCTTTCCTGTGCATGTTCAGTTCATTACAGTATGCAATGAACTCTCCAGACCTAAACTCATTACTTATTTTTTAAGGAATCATCATATAGTTACATGAAAAAGTAAAACATATGCCATCTTTAACATATCATCACTGGATTGTTAAATAGTGTTGGATAGAAGGAAAGAGAAAAGTAAAGAAGGGGAAACAAAGGACCATGACAGTAATACACCTACAAGTCCTTTTTGGAAGGAAACCTGTCATGCAACTCCCTCACACTGTTACATGATGGTTCTTGGTTTTGGTGGGGTTTTTCTGGGTGGGGAGGGAAGCATGTCTTAGGATCTTCTTAGAAACCTCTTCTGAAGGTGGGAAGGGGGAAAATATTTAAAGAGATAAGGGCCTAAATCATGTCCCACTTTAGGGCATATGTTTCCCAGGAAGTACACCAGAGATGGCACAAGATCTGAATATATTTTTTTATATGTTTTTTTTTTTTTTTTTCCTCTTTGAGATACGCACTTGTATATGGGTATGATTACTGTAGACTGCTAAAATTAGTCCAATGCTTAATTATTTTGACACAGTGACAGACATGATAAAATGCTCCCTGGTGCCTCAAGCGGATTCTTGCCAGAAGATACTAAAGAGATTTGACTGTGCCCTTCAAAACTAGAAGTCACATTTATGTCTGAACAAAATTGTTTGTGACAGACTGAAATGAATGGTTATAGGTGTCAGAAGACTGGATGTATAAAATCTCAGTAGTAGTAACATAAAATGTAAGAAAGAGCTAGGGGTGTTTCCTTAAGTGTTTTTTTTTTTGTTTGTTTGTTTGTTTGTTTGTTTTTTGTAAATTGCATTTAAAATATCTAAGTTTTACTTCTTTCTAAATATTTTTTCCCCAAAATGCTATCACTTGAACTAAAAATTATTCCCTAAGGCTACCATATATTTGTTTCTGAAAGCTAAGTATATGTGAAGAAGAGAGAGAAAAAACCCACATTCTTAAATTCTTTTAATTGTAAAAGTTTATATTATTTTCAAGGACTTTTACATTCACAGACACATCTTCAACTTTAGAGAAAAAGCCTGAGATTTATCAGAGGTCATCCTGATGGTAATACAGGTTCTGGTTTGGTATTTGCTCATGGAAAATGATGCTCACTGGAATTTTGTTACTCTGACAATTACATTTTTTTTGTTCCCTCTACTTGTACTTATTATATCCTAGTTCATCATGTGCAGGATGAGCTAGTTTTATTCTGAGATCAGTTTTTTCAGTAGAACCATCTGTGTTGCTGGGCTTGTAAATGAGAAAGAAAGATAATTCCTTCTAAAATTCAAAAGCAGACTGGAGGACTAAAGTGGCTGCAGGCAAAATATTATGTGCAGTACTTGTGCTTTAAATGAAGAAAGGACTACAAAGTGAGTGCTGTGGAAATGCTATGTTGATAAATTTTATTCTGGCCACCTCTTTACCATTTGGGGATTTGGAATCTCCTTTCATATGATGGAGGATATTTTCTATAACCTTGCAGAGGTATTATGAAGATTACTGCTTTTTAAAAAAAATCAGGAATTCTGATACAGTGATAAGAAATGCCATATCTGTTTGGACTTTAAAAAATTTATTTGTAATTTTAAAAATCTGTGTATTGCTTATGATTTTGTGTTTACTATAAGTTTCGCAGAAATCAGGTTTAAGCCTTCAAATGAGTACATTTAACCTGAATAATAATTAATGATTCAGTGGCCTTGAATGTCATAGTTTGGTTTCCCTTTAATGGGAGGTTGCATAAACTTTGCACCACTCCAGGGGCTTGGACTGAAAAGGAAAAGTTTAAAAAAAGCATTTTTATGTTTTAAAAAACTGATAGGTTAGTTCTCACTCCAGAATATTTTCCTCACTCTTACTGATATCCAGAAACTCAACCTACATCCTCTCTTTAGAATTCTGCACAAGATATACTCAAGAAAGAATACCACATGAGCACATTTTTTAATCTTAGAATAGTAGTCTTGACAAATATATGCAAAAAATTATATGGAGTTAACTTAAATAATTACCTTAAAAAAAAAGAAAATGTTGTGTTTTCCTATGAACTGCTTGTAAATAATTTTTTTAAAAAAACCCAAACCATGGCAAATCTTGATGCACCACTCCAATGCTTTCTATATTTTAACAATGTTCAAAATGTAGCAAGACTTTGAATAGGACATGAAAAGTTACCTAGTTTAATTTAATGCATAGAGCATCTGCAGTAACTTCCCTCTGATTTTTCACTGATGTTGAGAATTCAAATGTTCTTTTATGGTAAACATTTACAGCTGTTCTTGTGGAGAAATGCACAAAGTAATAGAAATAGATTACCTTAAAGGGAGAAGATTTGTGTGAGTGTTTTGGAACATAGATGTCAACTTCAGCTGAACTATTACTGACACTGAAAAGAAATGGGAGGCTGTGACTTCACAAAGAATGAGGGTTTCTGTTCAGTATCACTGCTCGTAAGTTCAGATTTCTCTAAACTGCTATGTTCTGTAGTCTAACAATAAGGAAAACCAAATTATTGACCTGTGCATCAAACATAATCCCCTAAATCCAAGTAAAACCTTTCTGTCATTGTGAATGTTGCAGCAGAGGGGCATCTTGACTTCAAAGAACAGCTAGCCACTTGGTGCTGTTCATCTTGCAAAAGCATAGGGCAATGCCAGGAACATTCTTTTTTATGGTAAAAGTTGAATTCAGTGTGCTATTCTACAAGAAAGAACATTACATATCAGTGCCATAAACAAGGTGCTGAAATGAAAGGGCCATGTACATGAGAAGAAGTAATTAGAGCATGCATGGAAATCAGGGGTCAGCCTCTTTATTTGCAAGGACAAGCTGTTGTGAGAAAACCATTTAATTTGCTCATCCTGCATTTGGAACACCTTCATAGAAATAATCCTAAACAAATCCACGTGAATCCAATAATGTTAAAGAGTTGAAACAATAAAACATGAAGAGAGAATTCGAAGGGAATTAATCTGCAAGTATAGGCGAGTATCTACTAGAGTTATGGCTTTTTAATTTATTTACTGGTGTCTTTCGGAAGAATATGTATTTTGCTTCATCACATGGAGTGTTATATATATTTTAAAAGTGAGAGTGACTGATAGAAGGGAGGCAGATATTAGAACTTTGGTAGTGAAACAACTGCAAATTTGCAAGTGAAAAACTGTTATCAATTCCGTTTATAGCTATATGTTCATCTCCTTCTTGAAATTAGCTATGGAAATCATTTCATGAACACCAGAAGTGTGGAAAGTGAGTAACCACCTGGTTCAGTGAATTGTCAGCATACGTACCCTGTAGTCAGCAGGGATAAGATTTAGTTCTCTGAGGTGTCTTTCAATGCCCACAAGAATTATAGAGTATATTTTTAAAAACGTTTCCTTAAAACAAATAAATCAAATAAATGTGGCATGTTACTGGAGTATGACATTTGGTCTGGTACCCAGGTTTACTGGTTGGTTCTGGCAGGGGATGATACTAGGCAAGAAACTTCCTGTTTTTCATAGTTCAGTTTGTACAGGTATGAAATAGAAAATAATAATACTCAATTCCCTTTGCAAGCTATTTTGAAATCTCATGGTAAGATCATGGGATAAAGGTATAAAGGAGAATACCCTTCTTCATTGTGAAATCTTTTTCCATTTCTGAAAAACTTTCCTTTCTTTGTGTTAATCAAGACACTAACAGTCTAGAAATATGTGCAAGAATATAATTCAATTATTTGTTGTACTGTATAAATCTGAAATTATGATTTAAGACAGCTGAGAGGCATTTTCACTTTTCAGTCTTTACATTCCCGTAATGTAGGTTCTTCCTGAGTAATTTCCATATTGTACAGATTGTTAAACATACTGAGACTTTGCTTGCAGTTACCTAAATTTCCATCATAAAGTCTTACCTATCATGCAGCTGCAGATAAATACATCAAAGTGTAAAAATAATCATATAAACTAAAATTCCTCCACAAATCATCCTCCAAATAAATGTGATCCCATGATTTCCTTGTGGAAAAAGAAACAAAAGTTAGGCCAATTCTCAATTGTAACATTGTAACAAACAGCATTGTAATTTATTAGTTTTTGATTAATGAAACTTACATTTCTTATCATATTCAGTATTCAGTAGATAAGATAATCTTTTACAGTATTGTGTGACTTTTTTGGTGGTTTTTTTTTTCAGTAAAACCCAGTTCATATAAATATTCAAAGTTGGAACCAGCAATTTACTCAGTCATTCTGGTAAATGGAGAATTAGCAATGCTAAAGTCAGGTTCCTTTCAGAATATTTCAAGTTTAGCCTACCATTCCACTCAGAATATTTGAATTTTATTCCATTTGGGTATTGTGTGACTGCTACACACACTTCCACTTGGAAACTTAAAGAAAAATGGTCTTTCCCAGGTATAAGTACCCATTCTGTCCTGGCACACATGGTAGTTTATTTTAAAGGAAAAGAAAAATATATGTTATTCTGAGCTTTAATGCAAGTGAGACCTTTCAATCTTTTTTTTTTCTTTTTTTTTTTTTTTGTAATTTGATAGCAACTTAAATTTTATTATATCTAGTTGTTTTGTTTTTATATAGCTAGCAAATCAGCAAACCACTTAAGTTTTAGTTAACATTTTTGATAAAAGAAAGCTACTTTTATAAAACTCTATTTTGTTAATTTATTCTGCATTAATATTGGTTGTAAGGAATTTCTAGAATCGTAAATCTGTTCTTTAAATATGATTCAGATAGAGGTTACAAATGTAAATACAGCCTCGAGGTTTTCTTAAGAAATTGCTGAAAGGAGGTGTTTTGGGGTTTTTTGCTTGTTTTGCTGAAATTTGAACTGTGCTAGAGGGCAGTTAATAGCTGTTCAGTATAGACATGTACTTATTCAAATATGTGTCTGAAAAACTGCTGGTTCATGGTCATGGCACTCAGAAATGTAACCTTTTCCTTTTTTTTTTACCTTATCTGATAAAATCTAGGCCAGTGTTGCTGAGTGGAAAAAGATCATGAGCATCCATATTCCTTGTCTATAACAAGCAATGAGAGGACTTTTGTCATGCCATCACCAGGGTTTCTGTAGAAAGATCAAGGAAAATATGGCCTCATAGCAGCTGCCATTTTATTGCAAATTTTGTTTCTCCCCTGTCTGAAGGCTAAAGAAATACTTTTACATAGAACTGGAAGAGAGGTCCTGATTTTTTTTTTTTTTTTTAAATGTTTGCTCTTTGTTAACTGCAGCCTAAAATGTCTCAAAAATTTAGCAAAAATAAATTTTAAATCAGTTACGCCTGGGTTCCTCCTGTTTCTTTTGAAAAGCTATTTAATGATTTATCTTTGCTGTCAGCTGGACGCCATTTTTTAATTCATTTTAATTTTCTGTTGGAATATATCCATGGTTATCTTGATTCTATTGGTCTGGTTGCAAACAATGTATTTCAGTTCAGTATCCCTTTTCTTTCATTTGTTTTCTAACCCACTAATTAGTATAGAGAAATAACACTATCTTATCCCATACTCTTCTGATCTGGTCTGGGCCATTAGAGAACCTGTTAGTTAATGAAAACTTTAATTACAACAAAGCCAGGATCTGAAAAATAACTTTCCACTTCCCAAGCAGGTTCTCCATAAACTCTTATTGTTTCCTGTTAATCAGTTACTCCTTCATCATAAATACTGCAGCTAATATTTGTAGGATGCTTTTTCAAGGGTTTTACAGAAGTGCAATGATCTCTTCTGTGTCCCTTGTATTGACAAGGCATGAATTTCTCTGTATTTTCATCAAAGAAGAATGTTACTATGAGAAAGTGACTGCTAATGTCTACTTTTATCTTTTACATTGCCCTTAAATGTGTTCCTTGAAAGGTCTTTCTTGTTTAATTGCCATTGTCTCTTTGTGGCTGTCACAGTTCTCAAAGACAAACAATATGTTCTATGCATTTGGAAATTTTTTAGTGCAATTCAAAGTGACAGCTTCTGCTAGACATGAAAAATATTTAGTGAGCAGAAATTTCATACTCAGAAAAAATCCCCTTTTTTGTCATGCTTTTAAATATTATTTTAATGTCTCAGTCTTCCTAACCTCCTTCCTATTAATCTAGAGAATTGAGCGAGTCTGTATTACTCTAAGGTTTTGATACAGCTTTTCTGTAAACAACCAGACAGCTGGTGAAGTTCTCACCAACTTGAAAATTTTTAATGGGGGATTTGGGTTTTTTTGTTTGTTTTTTTAACCGGCAGTAGTGAAAAGCTTCCACCAGTCAAGAAAATGTAGATACTGAAGGATAATTGGTACTTATTCAAGCAGTAAGACTCTATGAAATAGTAATTCATTTCCTATGTGGACAATATTCTAGACTTCAATGCATGCTTTGTTGGCAAAAAACTAACAGCAGTCACTAACACACAGTGTGGAGGTTAACAAATACCTTTGGAGAGAAATACCCTGGGGAAAAAGCCATACTCCTCAAGTGAAAATCTTGGCCAAGTAACTAACCTAAATTTGTAAACGTTAAGGTTACTGGGTAGTGTGAAAATATCACTGGGTAATAAGGTAATTTCCAGGTCTTTTAAACAGCAAACACTGCAACCCATGTGCACCAGAAGACATCTAGCACATGTTTTCTGTTTATTGGGTTCTGCCATAAGTGTTGTCTGCAAGCTGGCTAATGGTACATGGGATACTCTAGCAAAACATGATTAACACTTCTCCAGACAGTACCAAGAAATCTCTTGTTCACTATTAAATCCATTAAAGAAGAATGTATGCTACTATACAAGAAATTTCATTACATATTCTTTTTTTTCTCTTTTTTTTTTCTCCTTTTTTTTTGCCCCTGGACTTGTTATAGGTTACCAATAATGGCATACTCCCAGACATTCTAGGATAATATCTGCCTGTTTTGTTGGGTAAATATGACACCTGAAGGCTCTTAAGGGATGGGTTAGTATTTGCCTCTTCCCATTCAGGTGTATGAAATCAGTAGGGTTTTGCTCTAGATTGAGGTCAGCTGCTAGTCTGAATTCATGACAGTGCTACGCCAGCAGTAGAAGTGATCTAGCATAGAGATCTGCTAAAGTTATGTCTTTTAAAATAAAGGTGTTGAAGTTGCAGATGCTTAGTTTACTGCCAGTATCATATCTTTCTTCTAGAAGAGAGGTGAGTACCTGTGGGAAAACTTTTGATATTTTTTATTGTGTATAATGCTTGCTTAGTTGCTGGGTAAGTAATTTAGATTTTGAAATAAAACAGAGTTCTATACAGATCAGGTTTAGATTTAATTTGTAGCTACAGAAAAATAATTATTCCTTCTCAGGAATCATTTACAATACACTCCTGGATGTTCTGTCTTTTATTTATGATTCACAATTTAAGGAACTGATTACAGTACTTTGGTATAGGTACTAAAAAGTATGTTACATATTCACTCAGTTCAGTTCTGTCACCTTGCCTTTCCTAATGCCTAAATTATACCCTCCCCTCTTAACTGTTGTGAAGTAATATTTTGCAATAGAGTTTGTCTTCTTTATCCACTAAAATAAAAATAGTCCAGGAGTTCTTCATTAAATATGAATTACATGCCACATGTATTATACATAAAAAGAAGGTTAAATACAATGAACATGAACAAAAAATGACAAAGAAGGGTAATACAAGCAGAAAAGTGCCAGGAGAAAAACCAAAAAGAAAACTAAAAGGCAAAGGGAAAACTCAGGATACAAAGATGAAAACTTGGAATTAAGAAGCTTTTCTCATTTGCTGCATCTATTTCACAAAGCAGACAAAATGTCCAGTGTAATAACAGACTGACAAGTTTAAATTCCAGACTTTCATTAAAAAAATGTCTATAAGGTTATATTTGTATTAAAGTTTTTAAATCTCAAAAATGATTCTTCTCCTACCAGACAGAACTTAGGTGAACCTCTTTTTGACTCAGCATTTTCTAAAATCTACTGACAAAATGAGTACTTGATCTACTTGTCTCTTCTCCAAGTTTGTAGTCTTTCTGTTATTTCTTCTGTTACTTTAATCATTATTATAATTATATTAATATTTTAAATTATATTATTATAATAATGTTAAATGACTGTCATGTTTTGAATTTGCTTACTAGGAATAGAGTGAGAGTTTTCGATTTTGGCCCTTTTATTCTTCTGTTCCTGTTGGACAATCAAAATATTAAATTATGAAAACTTAATATATCACATTTGACATTTAATAACAAAATGTGAACTTAAGCTTTTATGGCTTGTATGGGTTATACTGAAATTGTTGCTTGATTTTCAATAACTTTGCAGGAGAAGTTATAGGAATGTAATGATAGTTTTCAGTCTTCTGTTAGATCTACTTTTGTGTATTTAGTTACCATTCTTACTCTATCCTAGGGCAATGGAGCTCAGTAAAAAACCTTTTACTGACTTCAAGGAATGTTAAATTTGGTACCATATATGGACCAGACTACCTAGCTGTTTATTCTACAGGATACAATTATTTCAAGGTGTAGTAAGGATCATAATTCTTGGTCACCATATGCTTAACATAAGCATATCTAGATCAAAAGAGACAAAGAAAATAGTAATAACACTTTGGAGAACCAAGCAGCTCATTTTCTCAAATTGTGTCATTTAGTGGCAATGTGGGCAACAGTATGAGCATTAACACACATAGAGGAGGCTGTGTCTTGAAATTGCTTCTGACTTGGAAATAACTGCAAAGATTAGGAAGTAACTAAGTAATGTCTTACCATCAGCTCCTAGTCTTTATAATATCTTTCCATTCTTTTACTTAAAAACAACTGAGTGGCACTAAGACATACAAGCAGATACCATTAGCTACCCTAGTATCCATGAACCTGTAGGCCAAAACCAGTGCTCTGTCCCTTCGACTGAAAAACACACTAGCAGCCACTCCAGGACATAAAGCTCTGTTAACATCACTTTATTAAAAGTACACTCCATACCTGGAATGGTATACTTTTTGCTAACTTTTAAAAAGGAAGTTTAATCCTCATTTCATCCTGGTAATATCATAAAAGAAATCTCTCTATTAAAAATAAATTATTTCAACAATGGACAAGGCATTGTAGTAAAGAAATGTCTTTGACATGACTGCTATAATTCCAGTCATAATGGCTCAGCAGGATCTCCAGGAAGCAGTTACATTCACAAGATGATGAGTTGAGGTTTGGTAGATTATGAGATATTTGAAATCTTATCTACTTAAACCATTTTTGAACTAGGAGAACATACAACCCTAACTACCATAACTACTCCTCATGATGGTAGATTGTAACCCAGCAAAATGCTTTCAGATTAGGAACAGCTCGTTCTTTCAAAGGACATTATATAGTTAAAGAAAAATTAAATGTCTTTGACAAATGAAGCCTGAAAAGGTGTTATCTTTCCTGCTTGGAAAGGATTGCAACAGAGAATGTAGATGCTATTAACTTCTGCTTAATTGCAGAAGGGAATAGAAGGGAATTTCCTTGCCATCAAACACCTTTGAGGAATACTGATTTAGTCACAGTATTATACAGTCATTAGTTCAACTTGGTGCTTTATGAACTAGCTGAGCAGACAACAGGCATTCTTTTCTGGGCTGTGCCAGAGTACAAGAAAAATTTTGAGCAGAAGAGTGATTTAATAAATATGTAATGCTTAAACTGAGACTGTCTAGGCATTTCATCGTGCCAACAAGGTATTTATGCATTTTATTTCCCTGTCTCCTTCAAACTTTTCAATATTTATTCTTTTTACTGAATAAAATTGACTGTGCTGCCTGAGAGAAGAAATCACCAGTCCTAGTGGAGAGATCTAGAATTAGAGATGTGAGTCCTTAATTACCTTTTAATATCCACACATGTTTATGATTAGAATAATAAGCAGATGTAGATGTAATTTCCTGTACTTCAAAAGACATATGCTATCTGAGATATTTCTGAAGAAAAATGTCCTTCAATTAGCCCTTCCCTGTGACACCACAGTTCCATAGTTCTATCTGACACCACAGAAGATCAAACAGTCATAGCCTGAATATTAAGACTGTCTTTTCAGCCTAGTTCTTTGCTAGTTTCTTTGTATAACTAAATTTATAGTATTTCAACTATTTAGTGGGTACCAGTTTTGGAAAAAAAATCTTGTGTATATATGTATAGTAAGATTAATTCTTATATTTGAGAAGGGAAATACTCTTCTGGGAAATGTCTGGAGAGGCAGAAAAGAAACAGAAATATACGGTCTTACTCGTAAACCTAAACTTCCTAGAGTAGGCCTCTAAATACTAGCTAGACTACAGAAATAATATGCTTAGAAGACAGAGAAAGGCAGAATTGAACAGTTTATAGAATACATAAAAAGACTGGACAGGATAGGAAAAGTTTAGAGACTAGGTGAAGGCACAGGTTAATAACAAAAAATAGTGGAGAAAAATCATTAAAATGAATAACGTCTATGAAGGAGTATGTAGATCAGAGGCAAAGAAAGCTACTTTGCCAATTTCCTTTTTCTTATTTTCTTTAACCTTTTTTGCTCTGTTCGAAAGGAAAAAACATACTTAGTATTCAGAAAAAGAAGGGAATAAAAGTAGTTCAATGGAGCCAATTTTTAAAAGGTGTTCTGGAAGCCTTCTGGATTTTTATGTCTTCAACTACCTCATTTCCTATTTTATCTTTACCCATCATATGGGTTATTTTGGGACTTTTTTGTACTTTGTTGGCTAGTAGATTGACTATATAAAGGGAAATATTATGGCAACTAAGTCTGAGAGATAAAGAAGAATGTTATCAGTAAAAGCAGAAAACTGAACACAGTTGTTTTCACAGTTTAATTTCATTTGTGTTTTATCTAGAAATTTATGTTAAATAATGCTTGTCTTGGAACATGCCTTATGCAATGCATCTGAATTATCTTACTTGGTACATCCTCCCCTTATTAGTATCTTTTCCATGTGTACTGGATATTAACATTGGCAAATGTCAACAGTCTAACAATGGATCTGTTAAACTGCATTTAAGAAGTTTTGTTTCTACAGCAACATTGGGACACTAGGAACCTCTGTCATGTATTTTAGATATTAAAATGTAATAGTATGCATTGGGGACACAAATTTCAAATATCGGGTAAACTTTTTATGAACGGAAGCAGGGCTTTATGACTAGGCAAAGATTTAAGGTGGTTGTTATTTTGTCTGAGATAGGGAGTTGTCCACACTTATTAAATGTAATCAGAATATCACAGTATATGTAGAACAACATATTCTTATTTTTTAAGCCCAAAGTTAAATCATTGCTGGATCAAATTCTCATTCTATCTAAACTTTTTTTTTTAAATTTTCAGAAACTCACTGTAATATACCCACCAACTTAGTACCACAACTGTTAAATAGAAAATCTAACAAAGGCAGGGGAAAGTACCTGTGTGTAATCTAGCTGAAGTGAATGCAAAAGCAGTCTTCAATCAAGACAGTGACAGGAAAAGACTAGTTAATCAAGTTTTATGGCTCTGCTTAAGTGATATGGAAGAGTTGGTAACCATACTGGGAAGATAATCTTTCCCTTCCTACAAAAAAGCACCCCAAAAAACCCCCCAAAACCCTAAACTAAAGAAGAGTATAAAGTGTAGGTTACAGGGTTATTTTACTAAGAAATAAAGGGAAATTGTGGGAGGGTAAGTTTATTTATTGGGGTTACAGGAAGAGTCTGATCTTTATTTTTGTTAGG
This sequence comes from Caprimulgus europaeus, assembly GCA_907165065.1. The sequence goes on from OU015525.1 coordinate 77,334,151, forward strand.
TTTACATTTGCTAAGCCATTCAAAGATTGGTTTAGAAGATAGCAAAAATGTCTTTAAATTAGCTTTCCTATCAACACCTTAGCTTATGATGTATAGCAAAATCTCAAGAGAGTTATATGCTTAGAAATGACATCTGAAAGGATATGCTTCGAATTTGATGTGTATGTAAAGGTGAGAGGTGAAGGAGGAACCATGCAAGTACAATGATACAAGAATGTCTATCTGAAAGACACCTGAGGAAAAAGTGGAGAATTAGGCACAGAACTGTATATCTGTTCTGTGTGGGTAATAAGGCAAGACAGAAATAGTTTTCAGTGATGTTTAAGGAATGAGGAAATTTCAGAAGGAGATTAATTGAATGCAACACTAAGGCTTGGCCAGAAAGTAATGACTGGACCCTTTAGGCAGAGCAGTCACACTATGTAGCAAAAGAGCATCCCTGTGGAGCTGGAGTGCAAAACTATGGAGAACTCTAAAATTCACTTTTTTGGGAGTAACTTAACTCAGATAAGATTTGATCTTAACAATATCTAAAAAGAACTTTCAAATGAATATTATCCTCAGTGGTAGTATATACCTGTGCTACTTCAGCACTATTCACATTCTTCCTATATTTTTTTAATAGTAAACTCCAAAGCAGAAATAACACAGATACAGAGGATGTTTTACATTCCAGTATAAAATTGGTCACTATGGAAACCTATTTGAGCAATGTTAGAAAGCCCTGGGTACAATTATGTTAATACCAATTCAGAGGGGACATTATATCTTCAATCTCTTCTTATTAAATACAGTTGCAACACTATTAGAATCTGTGTGCCTGTAAGAGGGGTTGGATGTGTTAATTCATATGAATTACATCATAGCATCAGTTAAGGTTCAGAAGCAGATTTTTTTTTTTTTTTTTTGACATTTTCACACTCTTATACTTCACGCATAATCTGAAGGGTCAGAAATTTCTGGTAAAGTCACTGCAGTGTTAAAGATGTCTGAACTGGAGGTGAAAGCTTTAGGAAAAAATTCCCTGTGACTCAAGAGACCAATATAATCTCAGGTTGTTGTATTAATTTAATTGGGCCATATTCTGGGTGTTAAATTTGGGACACTTCAGGTCTTATATCAGGGTATTTGGTTTAAAATTTTGTCTATTTATTACAAAGACTTCAATAAACAAATTTCTCTGAATTAATGCTTAGATTTTTCCTCCAAATTAACAATTTTTAAAATACTTTTTTAATAAGATCAGTTTCAAATTTTTCAGTTTTAAAGAGCTGAATTATGATTTTTGTCCCCTGATATAGCAAATAAAAGTATGTCTTTCTCCTTTACAGTTGTGTAATGTTTAGTTCTTAAAATAGTAATAAAGAGCAGAGGAGAAAGAAGTGAGTGAAATAAGATTAATTATTAAAACATTCTGACCTTAAAGAGTCTTTGCATTTTGAAAAATGTTCTCTGGGAAAACCAGTTGGGTCTGCTTAAAAATCTAGCACTCATGAATGCTGTGTTCAGAAAAAAACCTCCACTTTTTAGCACGAAAGGAAATGGGACACTTATGAAACAAATTGTATTGAGAATATCACAGAAGATCTTCAAACGGTTCATTATTTCCTCTGGTTTTAGCTAACATAATTAGTAATGACTAGAAAAACTATGGCTTAAACACTTTTAAGGATCTTTTGGAAATACTGCAGAGTATTTATATAAATTACTACTATGTAGAAAAGTTAAATTTATTATTTTTTTTAATTACTTTAAACTTTTAGTTGTAACACCAGTGTAAACAGAAGTTGTTATCCTTCAGGGAACAAAGCTTAGTAAAATTTTCAGAATTTCCAAGTTCTCTGAAATGCTGTTACAAAATAATATAGTATCAAAAGCTCAGTAAGCCTTTATAGTGGGAGCCATAGCTGCTTTCTGCTGGATGGTATGGAAGACCGGTACTAATAATAAATTGGTGGGTCTCTGATGATTGAAGTACACATTTAAAAACTACGGAATCCAAAGGTCTCAGTCGGTCAAACTACAAATACAAAGCTAAAATTTTCGTCTGACTTGGAACAAACAGTGGGGTTGACAAGCAGTCCTTTTTAGCATTATGCATTTCACTTCAGGAAAAAACAAGAAGAATAAAATAGTTTATTAACGTGAAAGGCACTTATAAAGTATTTTTCAGTAGTACGGAAGTATATTCAGAATAGTTGGCCCCATCATCATACACATTCTATAATTATTTTTGCCTTTATGCCAAAAACTCTGTGTTTTTGACAAATACTTTTCTGTACCATACAATTGACTTGTGGTCCTATGATTGCACAAAAAAGATCTGAAAAATGAGTGAAACAAAATTTTTCCTGCCTCAAGAATGTGGTACAATGTAATTACACTGTCTCTAAGTAAATTTGGCTTTGGTACTGGGAAGCACACCTAAAGTGCCTAGTGGAACATATTGCCATCACAACAGACATAAGATGAAGTGGATAACTTCAGTGTCTGTTTAATAAACATTTTAAAAATGGTTTACTGTGTCAAAGATAGTGGTTTTCCTATAATGTACCCCAAAATTACTTTTAAAATGCACAAGTGCTTTGTCTGTCTTTCAGTCCCTGGATCACACTAAGCATATCGTCATACTCTTGGTTTTCTAAGTGCCTAACTAGTCTGGTGTTTTCAAAAGAAATATTTAATTGTTCTGTGATTGTGTTGTTTGCTCACTAAACCCAGCACAGTTTCACCATCTGGTGGAATTTTTCTCCTTAAATCTTAAAATAACTTTCAGACTGATGTGCTGCTGGCCCTAACTGACCTCTGTAAAGACAGGAAAACAATTCTGAATCTCAGATGAGAGGAGGTAATAGATCTTTTCAAATATTTCCTTGAAAATAGAAAGGAACAGAGTCAAAAGAACAGACACAACTCTCTTCTGCAGCTTATTAAATTGGTCTTGTTGGCTTACTCCTTGATATGTTGAAAAGCTCAGTTTCTTTTATTAGAATCTATACTGACTGTAGGTTATAATCCTTTGAGTGATAGCTAAACTTTCTTCTAGTACTTGCTTGTAAAGCTGAGAATTTATATTCGATGTCTCTCTTACTCATAGCCCCACAGTCTATCTTTTACTTTATTTTTATAATTCCATCTTTGCACATCAATAAATCGCCTCAGTTTGGCAATGGTCAAAATAATGCTGTGATGTTTGACCAAGTATTCTAGGTCCTTCAGATTCTAATTTTATTACATTTGAGATAAGATAAAAACATTACATAAAATTTTGTCTAGTAACAGTGGAAAGGAATGGCAAGTGCTCTGAACAAAAAATACTTCTCAAGATAAATCAGTTTTCAGATTAAGTTAGGCTGTTGTTGGCTTCATTTAGCTCTGGAACTTGTAGCTTAAATGGTGTATTGCAGCACTTCTGCTCTGAAAATTTGTATATTTTTTAGCAGATATGTCTAATTTAACATTAGGTACCTACTTTGCTTTTAAATGTAATAGCGGAGAGAGACTGACTGAGATTCACCTCTTGGTCTAATCTCAAGTTTGTAAATATACAATGTCTTCATTTATCCAGATCAGAACTGACACAATCTATCAGAACATGTAACAAACATTTTCTCAGTTCAAATCTGAGGATATGTTTTATACGCTCCATGTTCTTACTATCAGATTCACAGAAATAATGCTTTTTTTAGCTCCCTTCTAGGATTAATAGGTGATGGAGTAGTTATAAAACATCCTTTCAGCTTTCGAAAGTTGAAGGAAATTAAACACTGAGGATGTAAACTAGACTTGTAAATGGCTCATACGGCCTAGGCAAGCCAATTTTTTTTGTTCTGCTACCCAAAAAAAGACGATAGCTGTTTGCCATGTCCTAGAGTTGACAGGGAGCAGTCAGCACATATGTACCTCCTGGTTGTAGTCATCAAATAGTACTTGCACTCCTTTGATGACAAGAATGATTTATGGAAGGTCTGCGGACAGAGTGGTAGTAGGCAGAGCACTATACTGTGCAGCACTGATAGGCTGACAGTTTTAGTGGACACCCAAAACCACTTCAAGTGAGACCCTTCATCAGGATCACAGAATCGTAGGGGTTGGAAGGGACCTTAGGAGATCATGTAGTCCAAACATCCCTGCCAAAGCAGGTTCCCTACAGCAGGTTGCACAGGAAAGCATCCAGGTGGGGTTTGAACATCTCCAGAGATGGAGATTCCATAACCTCTCTGAGCAGCTTATTCCAGTGCTCTGTCACCCTCACAGTAAAGAAATTTTTCCTTAGGTTTGCATGGAACTTCCGGTGTTTGCCCATTGCCCCTTGTCCTGTCACAGGGTTCTACTGAAAAAAGCCCAGCCCCATCCATTTGGCCCCTGCATTTCAGGTATTTATAGACATTAAGATCCCCCCTCAGTCTTCTCTTCTCCAGGCTGAAGAGTCCCAGCTCCCTCAGACTTTCCTCATATGGGAGATGCTCCAGGTCCCTAATCATCTCTGTGGCCCTCTGCTGGACTCTCTCCAGAAGATCCCTGTCTTTCTTGAACTGGGGAGCCCAGAACTGGATGCAGTACTCCAGATGTGGCCTCATCAGAGTAGAGTACAGGGGGAGGAGAACCTCCCTCGACCTGCTGGCCATGTTATTTTTAATGCACCCCAGGATACTGTTGATCTTCTTGGCCACAGGGGCACACTGCTGGCTCATGGCCAGCCTGCTGTCCTCCAGCACATCGAGGTCCTTTTCCTCAGAGCTCCTCTCCAACAGGTCAGCCCCTAACCTGTACTGATGTATGCGGTTATTCCTCCCCAGGTGCAGGACTCTGCACTTGCTCTTGTTGAACCTCATCAGGTTCCTTTCGGCCCAACTCTCCAGCCTGTCCAGGTCTCGCTGTATGGCAACACAACCTTCTGGTGTGCCAGCCACTCCTCCCAACTTCGTATCATCAGCAAATGTGCTGAGGATGGACATTATCCCTACATCCAGGTTATTGATGAAGATGTTAAACAAGACTGGACCCAGTACCGACCCCTGGGGAACACCTCTAGTTACAGGTCTCCAAATAGATTCTGTGCCACTGAGCTCTGCCAGTCAGCCAGTTCTCCATCCACCTCACCATCCAGTAATCAATCCCACACCTACAAGGATGTTGTGGGGGACAGTATCAAAAGCCTTGTTGAAATCAAGGTAGACAACATCCACCGCTTTTCCCTCATTCTACCCAGCTGGTGACAAAATCATAGAGGGCTACCAGATTGGTCAAGCATGACTTCCCCTTAGTGAAACCATGCTGACTACTTCTGTTAACCTTCTCTTCTTCCAGCTGCTTAGAGATGGTATCAAGAATGATCGAGCTGTTCCATCACCTTTCCAGGAATGGAAGTGAGGCTGACTGGCCTGTAATTCCCCAGATCCTTCTTCTTGCCCTTTTTAAAGATTGGAGTGACATTGGCTATCCTCCAGCTTCCAGGTACCTCTCCAGTTCTCCAAGACCTTTCTAAGGTGATGAAGAGTAGTTTAGTGATCGTTTCCACCAGCTCCTTCAGCACACATGCGTGTATCTCATTGGGGCCCATGGATTTGTGTATATTGATTTTGTTTAGACTATCTACGATCAGCTCTTCCTTAATAAAGGGGCAGTCCTCCTCTTTCCAGACTCTCTCACTTCCCTCTAGCATCTGGGATTCCTGAGAAGTACTTTTAGCTGTACAGACCGGAGTAAAGAAGGTGTTCAGTATCTCTGCCTTCTCAGCATCTCTTGTTACCAGGGTACCTGTCTCATTCAACAGCCATCATCATCAACAGTGGGCCCGCATCTTCCCTAGGCTTCCCTTTGTTATTGATGTACTTAAAAAAGCCTTTTTTGTTGTCTTCAACCTCCTTTGCCAGATTTAGTTCCAAGTGGGCCTTAGCCTTCCTAGTTGCATCCCTGCAGGCCCTGACTGCATTCCTATGTTCCTTCCAAGTGGCTAGACCCTTTTTCCACATTTCATGGACCTTCCTCTTCCCTTTGAGATTTTCCAGGGATCATAGAGCATCAAAAGGAGGAGAATTAAGAAATATGGAAATCTTGCATCTCTTGTGACCCTGCCTTTTTATCTGTTTCCATAGTGTGCTCTTCCTTAAAGAGAGCTTGGACAGCTTTACAGTACCAGACTGTGGACTCATGGGACCACATCCTAAGACTTTGTACTGCCACTGGAGCCAGATGAGTCATGAGGCACTGTACCCTGCTGGCAGTCTGGACACTCTTGGGTGTTAAAGACTGAACCCACCTTCTCCTTTTGGAAGTCATAAAGGCAGTCAGAACATATCTAGGTCCTACCTACTCAAATATCAGGTTCTTGAGAACTCTACCAGCTTATACTAATTTAATTTTTCTGTCTCCTGTGCCCTTATGATACTTGATAGGAACAGAGTATGATATATACTACAGATTCTTGTATTGTAACTTTTATTTCCAGTATAAATTTTATTTTGGTTGTAATATCCAAGCTTTGAAACATACAAATCAACTTATTCTTGCTCTATACTGCATAATTTGTTAGTGAACTACAGTTGTATCATGCCTGAATTAGCTAATAGAAAAAAATTCTTTAATAGAGTCTCACCAGTACCACCTGCCAATGGCTCTCGTGCAGCACAAATAAGATATGCTAAGTGGGCACGCAAGAGATTTCTCACTGCACACATAAACCTACAGCAGTGCATTCCTAATAAAACTGCTGGCCAGTGTCATGTGGCATGAATGGCAGATAAATTGGTAGTGGTTTACAAGCCTATTGTGTGCTGTTTTCTGAAAAATGGCTGTAAAGCAGCAACACTGCTTTTGAATTCTTTGATACAGACCCTGTACATCCGCAGAGGTTTCTGTTCTGTGTAGAAGGCAGGCAAAAAGGCTCTGGAACACTAGTGCTGGGTCATCAGCTGCTCATCTGAGTGAGGAAATAAAAAGACAGGGTGCTTTAAAGTGAAAAGAAATAGCTTTTGACAATCCACTGTTGTGGAACACCAAAAACCTGTCATTCATACGACTCCTATAAACTGACCCAAAAAGATAGCTAAACACAAATGAGCCTTGAGTGTTATATTGCTGGTCTTGGGACACATTTGTGCTTTTGTTATGCACTCTTGATGTACAAGACAAATAGATGGAAGCAGTGTCTACCCTTCTTGAAAACAGATTGTCACCTTGTATTAAATGTCTTTCTGTTATAAAATGTTGCTTTACTGCACTAAAGATTGCCCATCCTTTTTAGAAGATCATTTTAACTAGTCATTGTCCTCTCTGCACTCAGAAATGGCAATAATTTTCAACTTTTTCCCTGTGATAGTGAATGTTGAATTAGATGGTGGTATCTTTAATTCTGTTCTGTTTTGAAGTATTCCATTTTAAAGTTTGAACTAAAGTGCTTTTTCAGCATACTAAACTCTCTAGCGGAAAACAGGAAGGTGTGATTGCTTACAATGCATTTATTGGTATAGCTATTTGGTGACTGTGGTACTGTTAAGGAAGTAAGAAGATAATTCACCTGCATTAATTGTTGTTCAATTTGCCTTTACTTCATATTATTGAACAATATATAAAGGGTTAGAAATACATTTTAGTAATACATTTAACTGAAACTCAACAAATTTATGACAGTACAAAAAACAGGGGAGCGCATAGCCTTAATTTGAAAATGGACTATGACAGAATTCACAGGTTCCCTATTGCTATGTAATCAGTCTTACTTATTCCTTCCTACTACATACTTGCCTTTTCTTTGTCATTCACATACGGTAAATGGAAACTGCACAATTTGGGGTATTATAAGCCAATTCTATTTAATTTTATTTTGTTGCTTCTCCAAATTTTCACTTTTCCAATGGAAAAACAACATTCTCCTCTACTGTAATAAAGTTTGCAGCAGCAGAATTCCCTGGTGCAATAACGAGTAGGCAGCTTAAACAGCCATGGGTACACTCACAGAAGAAAATGTATCTTCGAAATCATTCTGCATATTTCTTTTCCCACCTCTTTAACAGCTCACTGCTTCACATCTAGCCAATGTCTCTGCAGAAAGCTTTTGAAAGCATTGTGAATTCTGAAGTGCTTTCACTAATACTGAAACCTTGGAACGTCCTGGACTGTAGCTTTGTCAGATTGGAAACTGAAAATGCCATCATGCTGTTAAAGCATTTCATTATATTTGAATTGTTATAGCTTTTGAGTGAAAGTCACAGTGCTACTTACAAAGGTGTGTATATATCTTGTGAGAGATGGCAGTTCTTATTGTCAGTGTCTGATTCTGCTGCTTTTAACTTGCTTGTGTTAGCTGCAGACCATAAGCTTATGAAAAGAAAAAAAAAAATAATATCATGAGGTGTATTTCAGGTATCTGTGATGACACACAGCAAAAATCGTTCAGAATACTCACATTATTTTTATTTTTTCTACCACAACTGAATGCTCATGACTGTAAAAGTCAAAGGATGAGCCCAAATGATACCCAAGAGAATCCCTAGCTTTCCAGTCAACCTGCATTAATATGTTGAACATGATATGATATGATATGATATGGAATATCTCATTGCCATATCCAAATGAAAATTTTAGATTTTGCTAATTACTACACTCCCCACTGATTCTTTTGCACTTACAGACTAGCAAAACACAGAGTCCTTGGACTTCCAGCAGCAACTAAAAACATTAGTACGTTAGCAACATTCTTCTCCTAACAAATCCCATACTGAAACCAAAACACAGCTATTGTAGCTACTAAGAATAAAATTAACTCTATCCTGGTTAAACCAGTACCATTTTTCTCATAAGAGAAATTATCATTATTTCTTCAGGTTATTGTCCTGCCTCTGATGATTTTATAATCAATTACTGCATTTCCTTTGTCATCTTTTTACTCGGTAAAATTCTTGTCCTTTTAGTAGCTGTTCACAGAAAGACATTATGAATCTTCATTGGTCTTTGCCTTTTTCTGAACTTGTTCTTTTTCTACTGTAACTCTTGAGGATGGGAAGTTTTAAAGAGTATCATTGAAATATTTGGGTTAGGTTTGTTTTCCTTACCAATAATTCTTAGTATTCAGTAAATTTTTGACTGTGTTTTACTGTGAGTGTGAGGTGGTTTCATCCTTTTGGCTTGCAGCCAAACACAGTCTGCTCTCTGGCTCCCCCCTGCACTCAGGGAGTAGGGGAGAGAATTGGAAGGGAAAGGGCAAGAAGACTCACAGGCTGAGATAAAAACAATTTACTAATTGTAATAAAATGATAATGATAACAACAGTAATAACAGAGTATACAACTGAGTGATGCACAGTGCAACCATCTGCTGATCAATGCCCAGCCTGTGCCAGCCAGCATTCCCAGAATCCAGACAGTCCTGAAACCAAAACCCCAGAAGAGTGAGCACAAGTGATTCCCAAGAGAATACCCCCGTGTTCCAGTCAGCCCTGGTTAATATACTGACATGACGTGATATGATCTGGAATACTTCATTGGCACATCCAAATGACAGTTTTGGGTTTTGCTGTTCCCTATACTTCTCCCTCCCAGTCCTAAAGCAGCTGTGAACCAGCCTTGAGCTCCAGCAGCAACTAATAACATCAGTACTTTTATCAGTGTTCTTCTCATAACAAGTCTTACACTGAAACTAAAACACAGCTATTCTAACTACTAAGAAGAAAATTAACTCTATCCTAGCAAAACCAGGACAAAGTGTAAGATAGAAATGTGATATTTTAAAATTTACAAGGCAGATGAACAAGATACTTTATGATCATGCACAGTCTTGAGAGGTTATCCAGGAGTTGCATTATGTTGAGTAGGAATTAATATGAAGAATTTACAAGAACCATATAAAGAGAGCTTTTGAATTAGTGCAAACAGCACATACGAATATTTCTGCTATGTTCTGATGTTTCCTCACTGTGATGTATCAGTTTGCTGTGGTTAATCAGTGCACAGTTTTTGCCATTTACTTTTCCAGGCCACAGAGAGGCTGAAATGTATATTCATACTAGGGAGTAACTACAGATGCTAAGATACACCCAAAAAAACAAAACTGTTTTAAGAACTGTAGATAAAATATGCCATATTACTCTGATAGAGACAATGTTTCTGATGCTAAGTCTGAGAGCTAGGATTATGGACAGTGATAAATGTTTTTTATAGAAGCTTGGCTACAAACCCTATTAAATTTGGGTAAATCATTGCTAAATACACTAATTTCTTATGAGTTTGGGGTTTTTGGGGATATCTATATATTGACAAACTTTTTCTTAAAGGTGGGATTTAGGGTTGGTTTTGTGGTTCGTTTGGAGATTTTTGTTTGGGTTTTTTTCCCTGCATAATTTATCTTTACATTTTCTTCAATTCTTCCTCAAGCACAAGGGTGGTTTGGGCTCTCTGAGAGATTTGTATTTCACCTTCAGCCTGAGTCAGAGGATTTGTCATTTGGCAGAGAAGCACCTCTCTTGAAAACTCTCATAGACTGATTTGGGTTGGAAGGGACCTTTAAAGGTCATCTAGTCCAACCCCCCCTGTGATAGGAAGTGACACCTTCAACTAGATCAGGTTTCTCAGACCCCCGTACAGCCTGACCTTGAATGTTTTCAGGGATGGGGTGTCTGCCACCTCTCTGGGCAACCTGTGCCAGTGTTTCACCCCCCTCATTGTGAAACATGACTTGCTTACATCCAGTCTAAATCTACCCTCTTTTAGTTTAAAACTATTACACCTTTTCCTATCACTACAGGCCCTGCTAAAAAGTCTGTCCCCATCTTTCTTAGAGGCCTTCTTTCAAGTATTGAACGGCCACAACAAGGTTTTCCCAAAGCCTTCTCTTCTCAAGGCTGAATAACTCCAATTCTCTCAGCCTTTCTTCATAGGAGAGATGTTCTGGTTGTTTTCGTAGCCATCCTCTGGACCTAACAGGTCCATGTCTTTCATTTGCTGAGGACTTCAGAGCTGGACACAGTACTCCAGGTTGGGTAAGATGCACTTAAAAAGTCAAGACTGTTTTAAGAGCTACAGATTAAATGGGCCAAATTACTCTAATAGAAACAGTATTTCTGAAGTTCTGGAGAAAACATGTTGAAAGAGAGGATTTTACACGTTGGTTTTTTTTTTTTCCCCATCTAATTTATGGTGGTTTTTTTCAATATTCAAAACTTGGCTTCAAGAAGAAAGACAACTTATTTTATATTTATTTTCTCCCAAACTTTGTAATAGCTTCAAAATGGCCTTATTGTTGGTGCTGATATCTGATCCAAACAAACTGAAAATAAAATGAAAGCTCCATTTACAGGAGGCAACACGGTCTGTTACAGTACCATCCACAATTTAGGAAAAGTTTGCTCAAAATCAAAGCCAACATATAGTTTTCTGTTAGTCTTGTCCTGAGCATGTTAGACACAAGAAGTCTGTTTGAGGCCAGTAAACACACCGAAACTAATCTCTTGCACATGCTCTTGCCAGAGTGTGAAACAGAAGTACCACATTTTTTTTCCTCTTACTCATCTGTTAGCTAACTGGCACAGAAGCAGTAATGTTGTAGTTGAACAGTTTAGTATTTAAAAAAAAAAATCGCTAGATTATAAGATCCTTTAGTATCCACAGAACATATTTTCGCCTCTTTATTTCTGAAGTGTAAGATGCATGTGGATGGAGTTTGCCTTATTTCTACACCTGGCTTCTGCTCAGCTGTCAATTTTTGTTGTCATTCTACACTCCCACAATTAGTTTATATATATATATATATATATGAGATACACAAATTATATTTATATATATTTTTATATACATAATTAAAGTTTAACACTACAATATTTTTCTAAGCTATTAAGATTCAGAAATCCTAGCCTACAAAATGTATTAGTTTGCTAGGGAATGTTTACAACTCATGTTCAAATCAGTTCTTCCTTAAGAGTCATCACAGCAAAGTAACAAGCTTTGAATATTTCAAAACTAGTACAACTCACTCTAGATAACTTGCCTTTCAATTGATCTTAATGTCACCCAGGTTTATTTATTTACTTATTTTAAATGAACCTGAAATTGAGAATGGCAAGTGCTAAAAGACATACAGGTAGATAGGAAAGACTTGTGTACATACTATTTCATTATTTCAAAGACAGAAATGTATTAACTCAAGTAAAGTTGTTACTTCTAAGTATGATGCAGTGAATGTTACAATTTTTAAAACTGTCCTTGAAAACTTTCTGTAAGTAAAGTGATTGTCTGCAATTAACAATGTGCCTTTCAGAAATAGAATGTGAATTATTTTAAAAAAAAAAAATATCTGTATCTAGCTCATTAAAAAAAAAATAAAAAATCAAACTACCAAGGAACTCTTTTGACTTTATCCTATATTTAAAAAGTTTTGAAATCTCTAGCTTTTCAGAAAAATCTGATTTTAGTACACAGTGGTGGAGATTGCAGTGAACCATTTAAGCATAAAAGTCAGGTTTAACAATTTGTAGGTTCTGTTCTGCCCTGATCTTGAGTTCTTTGTAAACTTCCTACTTCAATTCTCCTTTTATCATTTGCCAGGCTGGACAAAATTGTTTCTTTTGGTTTTGATCTGATTTGTTCTCCCCTGATTCTATGTCAGCTCTTCCAGAAGTAAAGGCTGTTTCAAACTGCATAAAGGTAAACCACTTCAAATGAATGAGGCAGAACACCAAAATAATGAAGAACAGTGCGTTAAAGCAAATGCACTGTTAGGTTAAGAGTAGGCAGTGTGATCATTTTCACAGACGTTATTTTCAATTCAGAATTGTCTTAGAAAGGAAAAAAAAATGTACTAAAAATAGTCAGTGTAGGGTTGTCTAGATTATCTTGTTGGGTGATCATACAGATGATACCAAACACCTATACAGGCAAGTGAACAAGACATTCTGTCTTCAATAAAGTGAAAACTCCAGTATAAGAGAAAGCATTGAAACATCCAGCTCAGAAACAGATCTTTTAGCTGATAGAGTGTGAAATTGTCTCAGTGTAAAGGAAAGAAGATTGTTCTCTATTTTCTGAGGTAAAGTCCTTAACTTTCAATTAATTTTTTGACTATTAAACTGAGCTATACTAAATAATAAAATCTTCAACCTAAATATATGTGTTTACTTCTTATGAATGTACTCCCAGTTGCAACACTTCTGAAGGCTGCATTAGAAATTTTAATGTTTAAACACTTTCCACATAATGAATGTGAATGTACACACACAGAAATTTATAAATCCGGTCCCTTTATCATGGCCTCAATTTCTTTCTTTAAAAAAGTATTACTGTTTGTGGATGAGTTAATTAGAGGGAAGAGTTATAAGTTGAATTCTGAATAGATATCAGACTAAAAAGAGTTTGAATGGATTAAATATTTTATTTGTATTGAAGTGTTACAAAATACCTTGTGGGAAAATTAACTACTGGAAGAATTAAGCATTCTGCATAAAATGAAAAATATTCAATTTGTTAATGTTTTCCACAGAGCTATACTCAGCAATTTTTAGGATGAACTAAAAAAATGAACGACAGCTATTCTTCCATCCTCTTATTTGCAATAAGGAGAAATTAAATAATGAAAAAAAAAAAAAAAAAAAGAAAATAATATTGCAGAGGGAAGAAAAAGGAAATAAGTTAAAACTATTTTTTGGATGTTTTTTATTGATTTACTTTTCTTAGATATGATGTATTTGGACAAGGTAACAGGATTTATAGCATGTCTTGCTATTCTTTTTTAGTATAGGTTTCTTATGATAGTCACTTTAATTTTGACACTAAAAGGATGTTATGATGATGAGAGGTTACTGAGACAGGGGAAATAATGTTTGTGTGTAGAAGAGAAAAAAAATCTATTTGACAATGAGGAATGAAAACTTCTCTTACCTGGTTTTCTAATTGCTGTGCTTTGTCTCCCTTTTTTCTGGGGATGAGGGAGGGCAGGTTACCATTAGCCTCTCTTTTTAAACCAGGAATTCTCAGAGAATTCACAATATCAGTGCTTAGAATTATAATCAGATAAACCAACTTGGAAAGTTTCCCATGGATAGGACAATCTTAAATTTATCATCTTTTGACTGATATCTATTAGGCATGTCCCTAAGGCTCACTGTCTGTACTCTTATTTAAGACTGGATTATCCCATCTTCGGTGTCAGTGATTGCATCCCAGTTTGTTGCTTTTACTTAAATATGTCCTATCTCTTGATCTGGAATGTTTTTGATAGAGACATAATCTGTTTGATCATTTGCAAACCACTTGGGTCACAGAAATTCCTTCCAGGAATCCTTTTAGTACTAGTCACATCTATGGAATTACTTAAATAATAATAGAGTAGATTGAATAGAAAAATTGCGTAGTCTAAATAATACACAAAAACTTTTCTGCACGGAATTTGGTAGCCCTCAATTAGCAGCATCAGAACATAATTGTCCAAGCCTAACAGGAAATTTTTATGACAGAAAGCAATTATCCAGTTAGACTCTGGCTACCAAACCATTTTATGAGAAGTGCCTCACAAGCCTGTGTCCTCTCAGGTTTGAGATACATGCTTACACTTAGTAGAAAAGATTAAGATCAGCAATATGCTTTCTTCTTTTCTTTTTACGAAAGGATAAGTGCAGACTGAGAACAAAAGGTTTTTCACTAAGTCACCATGAGGAACAAATAAATAAACCGAAAACATGAGAGAAGGAAAGTTTTTAACCAAGAGGGTCTTCCTCACAGTTCTTTTTTATCTAGACAAAAAGGGGTTTTGGAGATAAGTTTTCTGAGGAAACAGAATATTGCAGGAAATGACCTGGGTATCTATTCTTGTACCATCACCTGTTTTAAATGAAAGAAGAAATTTTTATCATCTTTATCAAAATGATCTCCTAAGTTTAGCTTTGGGCTATGATAAATTGAGCAGCACAGCCTAATTTCTGAGTTTTCCTGGAGAGAAGCAGCTGCTGCACTCCTCTATACAGGATGCATTCTTCCCCCAACTATAGCTGGAGCAAGGGCTACACCTTGGTACTTTCTTTTGCCTCTCAGAAAGTGTGGAAAGGGCCTGAGGTTTTTCCTGTAGTTCCCTGTTTAACAATCTGTACAGTATCTAAGAATGATTAGCCTATGCAAATTTATTAGGGTAACCACATTTTGTTTCTTGCAAAATGCACACAAGAAAAAAATCTTCTAAAACACTAATAGGTTTTTGCTGTTCACTGCCCCTCTTCTAGATGCAGTATTTTTAGATTGTAATAAGAGGATCTATTTTTTTTTCCCCACCATCCCATTTCATTTGTCTCTCTACTTTATTCTCTTAATATGGCATTGTATTTCTTTCAGTTTCTGTAGTCTCATTAGTACTAATAATTTCTGAGATTTACTGCCCTCTTCAATGTCAATTGAATGCCAATGCCAATGGCCTTAAGTTGCACCAAGGGAGGTACAGATGGGATGTCAGGAAATATTTCTTCACTGAAAGGGTTATCAGGCAATGGAATGGGCTGCCTAGGGAGGTGGATGAGTCACCATCCCTGGAGGTATTTAAAAAATGGGTAGATGGGGTGCTCGAAGATATGGTTTAGTAGTGGATAGGTATGGTTGGATTTGATGATCTCAAAGGTCTTTTCCAATCAGGCTATTCTATGTTTCATCTTTGCTGCACTAAGCAATTTAGAAATTTCAACTTATTAACCATTGCTGCTATCTGTACCTAATTAACAAGTATCATACTACTTTCTGCTACTTTTTGTCACCTTCCTTCTCTGATCCGTTATGACAAATAGAGAACTTTTCATATGTACTCTTCTAACTTGTCACTGCTGAAGACCTTCTTACTCTTAATGTACTTTTCTACTGAAGACAAGAAGCTGGCATGTAATTTGCATGAACTGCTTTCAAGATCTGCTTCTAAACATGACAGTCTGAGCTCCTGTCACTGATAGTGTATTAATACCTCTTCCCATTAAAGGCACAAACTAGGTGAAGCACATAGACGAGTGATGGGTCAGACTAGCTGCTTCCTTTATACTTCAACAAAGCAGAATGCTTTATTGCCATGAGTGGGTTCATGGAAAATAGATGTTCAAGACAAATATATTTTTTTTTTCCCCAGAAGTGTTGTTGTATCAGAGAATAATGAAATAGAAAACAGATTTGCTAGAAGGGAACACTTTCTGGATATCAGGATGCCTCTGAACTCAAATACTGCTTGTGAGATGCAGCCTGCAAAGCAAGCTATAGGTAATAGTGACTCACCAAAAATCACTTTTGGCTACCAGTTCTACAAAAGAATAAACATCCACTGTGCAGCAGTAAGCAATTCAGCTGCATATATGATTGTTTCTTTCAGTCACGGTAAAGCCTGTAGTTGAATCAAGTATGCTGGGTCAAGTATAGCAGAGATAGATTTTTTTTTTAATTTTTTTTTTTTTTTTAATGTAATTATGAGCTAACCTAAAGCTTTTGCCACAATATATCTCTTCAGTGAAGAGGGACAATCCCAACAGTTTTGGTAACCACCTTCTCTGCTTTTGTTTCTGTGAGGGTGGTAATGACTAAACTTAAATTTTGTTTGCCCTCTGACATGTAAGTCATGTGGTCTAAGGATAGATGAGGTGGTTAGAAAGGCTTTTTCCTAAAATGTTTATAGCTATGTAGTGTACATAAATGAGAAATGTATTGTTTGGTCCCATGTAAGGATACATTTCAAAGAAATGTACCCTTAAATGTACAATACCTGGCAGGTAAGACAGGGAACGTTCCAAAATTTCTTTCAATAAGCAAGTATAAAATTTAAAGAAAGGTTGTGGGATGGGACTTCTGAGGAGTGGCTATCTTGGATTCTAAGTGGTAGCACTAGTGTGTAAGAGCAAAATTAATTACGTTATGAAGCAGAGCCACAGTAAAGGAGCAGAAAGCCGACAAAGTAGAATTTCATATGGGAAAGATTGCAGACAAAAAAATTCTAATAGCATATAAATGCCAAATTATGTCTACAAACACTGCACTGCTTGCAGCTATATGAAACAGAGGAAGCAGTAAGCCTGATGATAGTATCTGTTGCAAATGAATGCAGCTAGAAATTCCTAGCTTGGTCTCTCTACTCTAAATAATGTATTTTGAAAAGAAAAAAAAAAAAATCCTTTAGTAAGATCTTAGTACTGCTCTCTCAACTCTTTATGGGTCAGAATAGCCAGAGGACAGCTACATACAGAGAAAAGTACTAATATGGAAAAGGAACAAATTTGTCCTCTATTTCCTGTCCCAGTTTTTTCTTTCTATACAAGGTGTGCTTTGTTGACAATGACGGTCTTCAAATTTGTTTCTACAGCTCACTGTTTGTACATCATGTTCCTTTAGGGACAGGTCTTGAAATGAACATTTAGTGCTTCTCTTTGCTATAATTATCACCTGATGAAAGAGCTACTCTCACTTTCTTAGAGCCAACTTCTCTGGATATTGTTCTTTTTAGAAGTTTTATTGTTCTTTCAAAATTGTGTAGGTTTTAGTTTTTCTGGGGACTAGATAAACTGCATCTTACTTTTGGTTTCATGAACATATTTTCACAGTAGTATATTGTGCTGAAATGATAACTGTTCATTACATGTAGCTGTTAAATTTTGAAAACAAAAAATGTGGCTTCTATGTTCTCTTTTCTGATTTTTGTTTGAAATAATTATTTCTCTTTGCTGGACTCATCAGTCTCCACTTCTAAAATCTATTATAATCCTGTTTTTTTTTTTTTTTCATGATATCTAAATTATTTTGATATTTTATGAACATGCAGTATTTCAAGATCTTGATCAGAATTCTAATGTGGACCATTGCCAGGTGGGAAATAGTTGAAAAGGCACCAGTTCATTAAATTGGATTAAAGACCAAAGTTAAAAGTTTTATTTAAATGTAACAGAGTTCACTACACTGTTCAAACACCAGGAGTTTCTGTGTTAGCATTGCTGATGACACTTAAGTCCAGGAAATGGATAGCATTTTTCTTACTTGGAAGTGGTTGAGAAAGATAGGGTAGTTCACCACCTAGTTACCTAGCAGGCTTTATTTTCATTGCTTCCCCCAAATCCCCAATCAGATCTGCAACTCAAAATTTTTATTTATTTTTGTGTTGGTGATGTTTGCAAGTATTAACTCTATTATGGTGACACCTACGCAATCAGTTTTCATAGGGCTTTCTACCCCCATTAAACATCTTGACATTCACTGCCTGCAGATGTCATCACACTTAAAAAAAAATTGCACTTATAGGCAGGAAACAGAGTGTACAGGATTAAATAATACCACATACTAGACCAACTATTAAATGTAAAATATATATTTTCATTTTCAGGTTCAGTTATGTGCCATCAGTGTTCTCAGACAATCACAACTATGTGTGAGACTGCATGTAAAAATACCACCCCATGCCCACACCACCTAATGCATGTATAATTAAAATACCATTCCAGCCATATGGAGAGAAAGACATGTAGTGGGTAGCACATGGAGTCAATCTATCAATTTGATCAAATAGTTTGTCTACTCTAAAAGAGAATTGATACAAAAAGTATGGGCAGAAGATTTGCCTGGATTAGTCTTTAGATAGCATGACTGTGTGACTCATGGTTTCCCTACCGTTGTGTGACTCTAATAAAGAAACATGCAAGCCCTAGTATCTGTTTAGAGGCAAACCAAGGGAAGATCTGATTTCTCACCCGGACGGTCCACAGCTGATATAGTTCTCTCTGTTATCAACAGGTTTTTTTATGGTTTTGAGAGCAGGGAGGGATCAGCCTGCTTTGAATAGCTATTCTTGTGAGACACTGAAAGAAAGCAGGGGTGGTGGGGTGGGAAGGCTGTATGTAGTGAGAAAGAGGTTCTTGTAACAGATTACTGCATTAGTGGTGAAGATATAAGGACAGAGCAACATTCGGTAAAAGCATTTTAAGGATAATCAGTCAAAGGAATATTAGAGATGCCTGAAACCACTGTGAATAGTGTTATCAAGGTCAGAACAGTGCCTTTTCAATTTATAAAATACATATCTCAGTAATAAGGCACTATTAAAATTTCTATATTGAGATGATAATTGTTATAATGAAATGAGTTAATTTCTTCAAGTCTGACACGTAAAGCTTGATAAGAAGCTGTTTAAATGTGAATTCCAGGGACATACATACAGATTTCCTAGTGGTAAAAGCAGGTTACATTATTATGTTGGAAATTTAAAACAAATGTAGATACTGATCAATGAAGTGAAATGGTATTTATCCTGTACCGCAGTTACATCAACTAACAGTTGAAAACATCCTAAACTATAAGTAGCAGAGAATATATGAAGTAACATATTCATTTTCTGAGAGAAGAGAGATCTAATTCAGATGATGAATTGACAAACTCTATAAAGGGATATGTGAAACCATCCTCAGTTGTACAACAATCAGAAAGTGGTGAAGTGAAAACTATGAAAACTCAGCCTTGTAGAAATCGGTAATTATTGGAAACCACTAATTATGCTTGCTTTGGTTTCCTTGCTAAGTTATAATATAGTTGTGTTTTAGTATTAATGGGACAGAAAAAGTTTTTGGAAGTGGAAGATGTCCAGAAGCTTAATTTTACATGTTTTCTTATTTAGATAATTGCAATCACTTTGCTCTTTTGTACTTGCCACAGTTCTCAAAGACAAGGCAAAAGAAAAACATCAATGTACAGGAAGAGGATAGGTAGATTTTTTTAATCACAGATGACAGTTGATTGGTTCAAATTTGGCATGAAAGTTCATCTCGATCTTTTATTCTAAATATGATTATTATTAAGAAGTTTAAGTACAGATATTTATTTATATTTTTAGACTAACTCCTACTAACACCAAAACAGAGATCCTGAAGTTACTCAAAAGTTTATTATGCTAATATATTCTCCACATTGCATGATTTTACTACCCCTGTACAGTGGTATTCAAGAGTTTTTTGTGTAGCCTGTGGTCTTGTGTAGGCGCTTTTAGATATGAGGCACAAAGTCGGAAAATTGACCCTTCTGCAAGAAGGACAGACTTCCTCCCTGGTATTGGAATTTAAGTTTTAGGGAGCACTCCTGGACTTGTTTTGTAGTGCTGTGATTTCTTCACACTAGAGTCCTAAGGCTGACAGCAGTAGCTCAGACTGCCCTCTTTAGATATGATTTTGTAGGAAAAAATTCAGGGAAGTCTATACTGTGCAGTGCCTGGAGACATGCGGTGCAATGTTCCACACATCTTTCTTGAAGGCATCCCATGATGACAGCTTGCAGAGCAGGTGTGATGGCAACTCATTCTTTCACAGATCATGTCCCAAGAGCACTGTGCAGATAGAATGACCTTCAAAGCACCGGCAGGTGTCCCTGGTGTCCCTTGTGTTGGTGGGCATGACAATGCCTTGGGACAGAGCTAGTGGGAGATGCACATCTACAGCAGTCTGCTGTCTAGACTAGGAATGGGGGAGAAGTTAAATGTGTGCAAGGACAGAGAGAAGCTGGATTACATATTCTGTGAGAAAGATGTGAGTTATTGACGTTTCTTTGAGAGGTGTTCTTGCTAGCTTTGAGCAGGAGCAAATGGAAAATTCCCTGCAACTGAAGGTGCTCCCCTGGACAAAAGAGAATCCCTTTTGAGGGCAGCTAGTAGAATATATTCTTGTTTGTTCTGTGCCTGGGGTATGTCGTGTTGCTGACAGCTGAGGTCATTGGCATGCTATTGAGGCTTTTTGGGTGTTGAGGGGTTGATCTTCTGGCTATGCAAGTATGTGGACTGCATGCTGCTGTAGAAATGCCCCCTTAACTCCTATATTGAGTAGATGAATGTTAGAACTCTCGTGAACAAAATAATCTAGTAAAAATCTGGCTGACAAGCAGTGGTAGAGATCCTTGTCCATGCCAAGCCATCCAGCTTCTGCCTTCAGATTTTCAGATTTTCCTGCACAAATGGTGTTCATTCTACATTCAAGAATGCTGGGAACTTCCCTCATCTCCAGCTGACATGCCAACAACAAGGTTGTTCTGGAAAACTGTGGCCTGGGTGCTAGAATGAGAAGTAGGGCAGGAATTGAATGTATGTGATGTATTTATTTATTTATTTAAATTCCCCCCATGGTGGAAGATATTATTATTAACTCTCATGGGAACTGAGACTGATGCTACAGTAGTGTGTTTCTATGTAATCATACTGAACAGTCCTTCAGTTACACAAATTGTTTCCAAACATTGCATGTGAGGTCTGTGAGTTGCAAGCCCAATATCACTGCAATTTAATGTATGGCATCATTTTTGAAAGTGGTGGGTGTCCTTTTTTAATGTAGGAAAGCATATATATATATATATATATATATATATATATATATATATGTGAAGTCATACCTGGTTATCATAATCATTCTGTATTGAGATACTCTCTTATTTGTACTGGTATGCCCTGCTATTTGCTGACAATTGCCATGTAAAAGTATTTCAGCACTAATGCCAGACTGCTCTTTTAAACAGACATAAGAGCCTATTTTGTGAAGGACTCCTTTTTCATTGCAATGCCTGTTACCTCTGCAGCAACATCTACCTAGTCTTACACAACATACTTTCCATGTGAATATTCCTTCTCTCCTCTCTCTCTCTCTCTCCTTCTCCCTCTCTCTCTCACTCTGTCTCCTAAAAATATAAAGAAAGAATGATAGTCACCAGAGCTGGATTCCTCTTCTTTGATGGAGAGACCAACCGATGTTTCTAGACGTTATTGTGAACTGAGGAAAAAACCTTGCCTCTGTGAAGAGGATCCCTCCTCTTGTAGTCACTCATGCTTGGAAAAGGATGATTCTGTGCTCCTGCTTCTTTCACAGAAGTCCCAGTTTCAAACCCAGGCTTCAACAATTAGAATTTGCTGGGCAAATCTATTTTAATTGGCAACAAATTAAATTAATTTTCCCCAAGCCAAGTCTGTTTTGCAA
The DNA here is from genome assembly GCA_907165065.1 of Caprimulgus europaeus. The sequence continues at coordinate 77,356,076 of OU015525.1, forward strand.
AAGTCAGTTGCTGGTAAGTGATCTCCCTGTTTTTAACTCAACCCATGAGCCTTTTCATCCTGTTTTCTCCCTCTGTCCTGTTGAGAAGGGGGAATGAGAGAGTGGCTGAATGGGAGTTTGGGCCTTAGCCAAGGTGATCCCAGCGCAATGCTGAATTTGGGTTTATTAAAAATCTAGCATATATTCTTCTAGTGACCTATGTATGCATTAACCTGAGACATCTGGTTAAACTATAAGTATCCTAAGTATAACACAAAGCACATGAATCGTTCCTGTAGCAGCAAAATCTCCCCTTGGCTTCCACATAGGATTGACATATTTCAAATTATTTTAAAAAGAGAGCAGACTTTGGGAATGGCAACAGCTCAGAACAAAATTCCTTGACAACAAAGCAATTCATTCTGTGCAGGTGAAGAAATGCTTTGGAAAGGTAAAAGCCAGCTACATGTTTATTTTCCAGTGGTAGGTAGCTCCTGACTGATATTTTCCCAGTAGCAAGTAGGTTGTTGGAAGAACACCTATGTATCCCATGTGTAACTAGTATTCCAGGTAGGTCTTGAACATAAGGTACACAAAGAGATCACACCGTGCATGTTCAGCAAGATGCATACCTGTAAATGCTATGCATTTTGTTTACTAAAGCATGAGGTTTACTGCAGGGATGCAATGAATTCAGATGCATTGCCAAAGATGGTTTAGAGAGAAGGAGCTTTTTTCATCTGCTCAGGGAAATTATATTCCTTTATTGGTTGAACAGAGGCATCTTAAGCAGCTAGTAGACCCTATTATTTGAGTTCTACTTGATGTAACCACATCTGTGCATATTAAGAAATTTTGCAGGAGCTCACAATGGACTGTACTTAGAAATCATCTTAGTATGTCCAAGACTAACAAGTAGAAAATAAAACTCTAACTTATTCCAGAAAGCAATATTCTGATGTTTGGTGAAACCACCTTCTGAAGAAAACAAAGCAAAAAACAACAAACCAACAGCAAAACACAAAGCAAACCTAAGGACTTTCTGTTTGAGTTCTTAAAATTATGAAATTTATCTTAAAAACCTGTAGACTTTTGGCTCTGATGCTCTGTCAGAATACTGTTTTGAAACTTCCCTCCTTGCTATATCTAATAAAAAATCATCTCTTCCTCAGGCTTTATTTTGGTGTGCCAAAGTGATTGAAACAAAAAAAAGGCTAAGCTTCTCCAGAATATATTTTTGTAGGTTTTGTAGGCTCATGAGGGTTTTCTCTGCCTGTTCTTGGCGTAAACAAACGTACTCCGGCATAATAAACAGTTTTATCAATATAGCTGCATAGTTTCCAATCATACTAGTCTGCAAGGAGAGCTTGCATACATATGCCTATGAAATACCACACAGACACATATTCATTCTTGTAATAACTTACTTTTTCTTCTTCTCATCATCCTAATAGGTCTCTGCTACATCTGTTGCACATCAAATTCTTCTTTCCTGAAGCCTGTGTAATTACAGAGTTCTCATTCTAACAATTTCTTTGAACATCAAGACTACTTAAGCGTTTTGCATATCAGTTTATTTATGCAGAAGGCATGCCTCAGAGAGAGAGATTGTAAAGCCTGAATCTCAACAGTCTATTTGGATAGAAAATTCTTAAAAATAAAATTAAAAAATCTAACTTCTGAGAATCATAATAAATCCTGGGAAAAGAGGGAGCAGATACCGTAATACCAGCATATCCTAGTGTCTTTCTTCACCTTTCTCTTGTTTTTACCCTATAAAAATATTTGCATTCCAACTCTTGCTTTTGCCTGGTAAACTAAAGTTAATTTATGACTATTGGAAAGTAAGCTAAGCTTCATGTTCATAATAATAACTTTTCTTCTTGAGCTGATTATTCTAATATTTTGTAGATCTTTGCAATTTCTTTTCTTTTAATTAGATTAATTTAGTAAGTAAGAACTCAATTGCATAATCATTTTTCCTCCACCCTTTACTACATCCTTTTCACAGCTGTTAAGAAAACAGAGGAAAAAAGCCCTGATTCACTACAGCATTCAATATTTATTTTCCAAATACAGCCCAGGAATGTCAGCACTACTGGGATTGAACTGAAAGGTTATTCAAGATGGCTGACCTTTATTTATGACTGGAGTAAACATGTCAGTGAGGGTATATGCTGTTCAGATTTTATTCCTTCTTTTTTCTCACTCTGTAATTGTGACCTGTCCATGAGAAATTTCCTTGAAAGAATAATTGTCTTATAATAAGCACTAATTAGCTGTTGAACTGATTCTAGCATATGGTGCAGCAGAATTTCCCCAAAACTGGCTTGAATGGAATGGTACCATCTGTCTGGGTTGAGTTCAGCTAACAGTCTGTCAGATTTTGTTGTTCTAACCTCACTGATAATTAAAGAAAAATTGGCATAGACTAAGAAAACTGAACCTCCCAGATAACTACTGAGCCTTCAGTTTCTCTATAATCAAGAGTCCTTATGAATTGTAAACAGCCATTAGGTTTAATACTAGTGAAAACAAATTTTATGGATAACATTCTCTCTCATCCTTGAACCTGGTATTCTGATATAAAGCACACTTGGGCTGCAAAAGACCTGTTGATTTCTGTTCTGGAACATTGCCTAAAGGTGTAAATTCTATTTAATTTCATCTTTTTCTTCTTATTTTTTTTTTTCATGTACCTTATCATTTGTATTAGTGGTAGCTAACTGTTGAAGAGAAATATGACAATTGAAAATTAAAATTAAAAAAAATGCTAAATATTTGCCTATCAGCAAACAAAACATATGGAACAGAGTGTTTTCTACACTACTACTATCTATCAAATATTTTCAATATCAGACATCATGTAAGTTCCTGTTTGTATCAGAAGAAATGGTGTAGGCCTAAACCTCAGTGAGATTCAACTGAATTACGTTACTTCAGAATTAAAACAAGCTTGCATTGCTGTGAACAACTTTAGACCAATGCTACCAAAAAATACAGTATTTTATGCTGCACATTATGCACACTGAACCGATTAAAAATATAAATACAGGAAACTGCTGAAAAAAAAGACACTTTTTAACATTAGCAAGGTGTAGGGATAGAGAATTCTTCCAAGGGAAATAAAGAAATTAGAAATGACAATTCATTGATATTTTTTCCTTCAAATTAAAAGCAGCTTCATTAATACATGTTTATGTTTCTGCAGCAACTGGTGCATGCTTTTACAGAGTTTACTAAAAGTAGTAACTTTTAAAATAATATCAGCAAATAAGAAGCTTACACTCAGAGAACACATATTTCCATGTCCTTGAAGCATACAGATTCCCAAGGAGCAGTTTTATGGTGCTCATAATCCCAGATAACTCTTTGTCTTGAGACAGAACTAGCTGTCTTGATCTGTCACTTCCATCAGAGCATGATGCTTATTCAGTATAAAGAGATATTGCAAATGCAGTCATCCTAAAACACTTAAGATTGTGCAGCCATTAGCCTCACACTTCCAGCAATTTATGCACAGAACAAACTTAATAAAAATCATGCAGAGACTACGGAGGAGAATGTTGTCCTTAGTTGCTTCAGATCTTATTCCTGTGTATATCTGATGATTCACAAAGGCAGAGGCCTGACCACAGTGCTGGTCAGGCATGCAGCTGAACATTGAGGCAGCTTCACTCTTACAAGTACATCCCCTTCACACTTGCCAAAGCTCTGGTCCTCAAGTTTTGTGTAGTGAGCATTTTCAAGCCACAGAGAAGTGATGAACCTCTGAATCTTTACTGGATTTTGATGTACACTAGTATAATGAGAATAGAGAGGTCTATGTGCATCCTTCTTTATGTAGTCTCTGGTCATCACCTTAATATTTCAACAGTTATAGTTTAGATGTGTCTGCATACATTAGCTCTTATCTCATCCTTCTCAGCTGAAGTAAACAGTGATTCTAACCATCGATATGCCAGGAGTAGTTTTAGACTACTCTCATTATTTCTTTCAACTAGACTTTTTTCAACTGAATTAACATGCTCCCATTCTAGAAAGTACAAGAACCATAATGAATTTAGTCTCCCTATTTTTCAGCACTGATGAGAGTACAATTGCACAACTGAAATTTTATTTTTTATGTCAAAAATAAAAGCAATTAACAAGCTCCAGGCAGACCTGTAGCCCTTCAGCCTTTCATAAAATTCCATTAAACAGTGTAGAATTGGCAGTATACTAATAGTGTACTACTTCTAAGCACAAATAGTTTTAAGACTAAAGGAGAATTATAAGAATTTTTTGAGTTAAAACTGTTTAGTTTAATTTCTTCTCAATACACTGAAATACTTGAAAGAATGGGAAGTTCTTCTTAATTACAGCTAGTAAAATAAAGTCCAAAGTTCATGAAGGTAGGAAACTTTTCATAACCTGATTTATATAAAGTAAAATTTGCTAAAATACTGATTTCTGTCAAATACATCAAATAGTTGGCTAGAATTTACACTAGCATTTTAGAATAAATAAGCCTTCTTTCAGAGAAGCATCATACAAAGAAAAGATCAAGACTGAGACAATAAGAGAAAACTACAAACAGTAGAACAATGTTATCCTCTTTGGATTAATGAAAATCATACTGTTGACCTAGTTAAACTGAGAAATTGAATTCAATATTATTTTGTTAAATTTGTTTAAAATAAGAGTAGCAGACAAGGAATGGAAATTTTCAAAGACTGAATATTCCCCCTGCCCCAAAAATTGAAAACTAAGGTTATTAGGCCTTTACTACTTCATTGTACAACCTGCAGTTATGCTAATCCTTGTATTTGTTTCAGACCTTCTCCCACACCACTTTTAGACAGCACTAGTGGAAATGAAATTGCAGAATTTGCAAGACTTAGTTAAAAACTCTGACAGATCTTAAATGGGATACTATTAAACCATTTAAATTTACAGAAAACAGCCTTTAATTTTCACTATTGGAAAACACTCTAATCTCAAACACTGCCTTGAACGGTGGATCGTATTATTCAGTATAGAACAAGAGCTCTCATACTTGAATGCCTCAGTGAATCCTCCAGCTTAACAAAGAACCTGAGAATTAATAGGTTATCTCCATCTCTTTTTGAGAACTTTTAATATTGCCTCAAGTCCCATTTTGAGATATGAGATTGCTGCCTCTTTTCAGCTATTGACTGAATTCTTACAACTGAAATGATGCCAAACTCAACCATTTCAAGAATAATTTCTGACTGCACTACATTCCTTTGAGTGTATTGCGATGTTATTTGTATGGTTCTAGCTGTGTAGTAACTATATTGCTAGATATTGCCCTCTACTGACAAGTGATTACAAGTCACTGAAGTTTGAACCCCTGCCTAGAAAATAGGAACTTAATTTATTTTTATGAGATAGAATGCAGATAATTCAAGAATACGCAACCAGAAAACTTGTGTTAGACATAAACACAATGTGTGGGGGGGTAAGGAAAAAAGGGAAGGGTGGGGGCTTGGAAAAAAAGTGTTATTTTAAGCAGTCTGAGAAATTCTTTAATTAAAAGCTATTATGAAAAATATCTTCAGTTTTGAAGTAAGTTAGTTCAGAACTACAAATTATTCCTTCAGAATTATGCATCTGAAGAATGCCGAGCTACCAATTGGTGCACAGTGCATTTGATAAATGAAAGGTACTTCAGTACTGGTTTGTTCTTTTTCTGAACAGTGATCAACAAGAAGTTACAATTTAGACAATTAAGTAAATTATAATGATCAATAATTTGGCTATGTAGGTTGATAGAATTTGAATTCACATGAAGAAAAATCTAGTTTTAAGCTTTTGAGAGTTACTGAAGTTCTGGGCTGCACAAATCAATTTTTCATGTATTTTTCTTTTGGGAAAACTGCCTCCAAAAACTAGGACCCCGAGCTGTTAAAATTTGCAAAAATGGGTATTTACTTTGAAATTCTGATGATAACTTAAAGCCCACTTATTTATTTTCAGCTGAGTATTTCTAAATATATATATATATTAGTCTAAAGTACATAATAAAAATCTCGTTTTGAATTAATGTACTTTTTTAGCTTATGGTTTACTCATGCTACCTTTTCTTTGATAAAATGACTCATTTATATGTAACTTTAAAATGCTTGGAGACCGAGAGAGACTTCAGACTCTTAAAATTCAAATCCTACAAACATAATATGAAGATAAGCTTGCTGATTCTGTGCTGACCTAGAACTAACAGGTTTTTCTAGATTCAGGAGGAAGTTGAAAATTCTGTTGTTTGTGGTGGTAAATTAACTTTCTGAGACGAAATGAAAATTGGTGTTAGCTCCTCAGAGTTGTGTTTCTTTGTTTCCACTGTGTAGCTGCTGCATATCTCACCAGTTATTAGAAATCACTACACTTTTTTGAACCTCATAGAGAACTGGATAAGAAGATTCCTGTGTAAACACTCACGTTTCTCCTGTGTAAACCATCACTTTTCTTTTACATTAATATGACCAAATAGATTAATTCTCATTTATCACTTAAGCCAAATACCACCTTTGGTATCTGTCATGGTTCTTTTAAATGTCTTCAAACAAATAGCTTTTCCTAAACTCTCCACCTCCTCTCTTTTTGGTTTTGGGTTTTTTTGGGTTTTTTTGTTTGTTTGGTTGGTTGGTTGGTTGGTTTTTTTTTTAACTAGAGAGAAATAACTTTGTAGACAACTGTTAAATTAATTTAGCAATGACTTATTAAAGAAATATGAAGCACGTATTTAAACATTTAATGTATGCTTATGTCTTTCCTGTAAAATTAACATTCTTGTAGAAATTACTTTGCTCTTCTTTGCTTACATATCCTGAAAATGCAATTCTGCTTCACATAAAAGTTCTCAAATAGACCGTCTCAGTTAAAAGCAAACACAGTCTGGTTCAGTGAAGGCAATAGAATTAAGCATGCAAGAATCAAATGTAATTGATTTTTGGTCACTAATGAACCTTAACATAAAACAATTTCCTCCTTATTCCCGTGAGCACAATTCCTACATGAGAATAGGCTTTTTCTGGTTTTACAGTGTTGCAAAATGAAAATAATGAAACTAATTCTATTCAAACTTCCCTACCACATTTTGATTAAATACAAGTCAAAGTTCAAGAAAGGGAAAATAAAAATAAAAATCAGAATTTCTTGACAATAGACTCCCAGTATAATACTTTAGCAAAGGAGACTTGACTATTCTAGCTTAGCAGATGCTAAAACAGAGTTTATATTGAAATGAGTAATAAAGTAGGAAAACTAGTACAGAAGTAATTTTTCTTTAACTGCCTCCAAAAGATTTTCCTTTTTTTTAATTATTTATGATGTGACATTAGTGAAAGGTTGTTTTTTTTTCTTTTATTTGGTTTATAAACTTTATATTATGTTTATTTCCTTTTAGTTAGCTAATGTTAAATAAATACCACAAGGAATTAAAAAAAAAAAAAAAGTAGCTTGGATAATATCAGCTATAGTAACTCATATTCTAGACTGACCAAACCAATTTATAAAACAACAGAGGGCATACTCAGTAAACTAACAGAGGTCTAATTCTGCCAACGCATATGCACATCAGCTCACTCTGATAGGTGAAGCTCAGGTTGGATCCATCTGTTAATGAGCCTTAAGTACAAAAGAGAAATCTTCCAGTAAGTAGTGCTCATCAAATAGGCAATAAATCCTGTTTTTTCTATTTTTCTTTATGGAAAATTGTTACTGTGAACATTTCCTACACTATTTTCAGTACCCTTTCAGTTATTTGAATGTTAATGCAATGTAATGGTTCTTGTTTACTTATTTAATTCAGTGCAAGCATATTTTTCTGATAGTAATATATTGTAATATTATTATTCCTGACGTCTTCTAGTATTAATACTTTTAGGCCTTAAATAAGCACTCTTATCCCAGCCCTCAAAGGTAAGCCATATGTTGTTGAAATTTTTACTGAATACTTACTGGAAATCTCGTTATAATTGATTGGCTAGTTACACCTAAACAAAAATAAATTTAAAACTACTTAATGAGCCATAGTGACATTGGTTTAACTTGCAATGAACCCAGCTTCAACCAGTCTTAAAGACAATTTTTTATATTCTATTACAGCTAAATTCTTAAATTTTTCATCAATTCTTTAAGAATTTTGGTTTTCTAGGATGCCCCCACAAACCACAAAGAACAATTATAGAAACTAGATAACTACATCATCTACAGTGCACATATAGGCAGATGTTTGCTAATGTATATTGTTTATTACCTTCTAGGTAGAAGACTATTGCCTCTCCTGATGTTGTTCCATCTTCTAACATTATTGCTATTGTTATTTATCTATGAAACACCACTAATATAAAGTTTATAAACAGTTCTTCCAGTGTGCCCTTGCATTCAGGCCATCAGTGGTCTCAGTGGCTTATGAAGTCTGTACAAGCTACCCAAAGCGCAGAGGTAATTACTCTGCACTGGTTCCCACTTGTTTTTTCTTTGACTTTCTAGCTCCTTTCTACTATCTGATCCCTCCTGAGATGTCTCTAAACTTCCTTCTCTTAAGTTTTCTCAGCCACACTTGGGAAAAAGAGCAATCACTCGCTTCTAGAACAATCCTCTCAAATATTTACTATAGCAAACATACCTAGAAATAAACAAAGCAAATGTTGTCCACCATAATTTTCATGATCTACTCTTCACTGACTTAAGTGTGCCTTCATAATTTCTATTCTAGGTCTGCCCCTCTTGGTCTACACTCATCCATTGTGCCTAAAATCAAGTTTCCAGCTCACAGGCACTACCTTACTGTTCAAAAGCTCAGGTTTGTTTATTGCTGTGGCATTTTTGTTCCTTTTTTTCTGATTAACAGTGTTTTCTGTTGACAGGACATTAATGTGTGTGGCCAGCTATTTTAGTTCAGGATTTTTCTTTAGGGTGATGATTGTGAGTCATTATTTTTGCCATTTCTAGGTGGCAAATTAATCATGAGCCAGAAGATCACCTAGAGTGTCAGGCTAGTCAAAACAATAATGAGACACCCCCATGGTCTCCCTCCTCTCACCTCAAAATCAAAGACTGAGTAAGACTACCAAAGATGTAAAAAACAGTAGTGCTCTCTGGTACCACTACACCAGATTAACCACAAGTTAAGGGGAAGTTGAGCAAAAAAGAAGATGCATTTCCACTCTCATTTTTTCCTTCAAGACACAGCTACTTACCATGCAGCTATTTGTATATAATAAAACTTTAAATACAAAATTTATATGTTTATAAATAAATATAGAATATATGTTCTCTCTATGTAGAATAATATCTCTGTTATTCTATATAGAGATAATAATAGAAAGGAGTAACTTCCACATTGGAGTGATTTAATCACCACAGGTCATCAATGGGCTGTTTCAGAGGACAGAGCCAGGGCAGTGGTGGGGGGGGGAAGAACCACAGAGAGGAAAAAGGATGGGGTATGGGAGGCTTCAGGCTCAGTTATGGGGGTCTCAGACCCAGAAGGGAAGGTAACACAGCTCAGCACTGACAAGACACAGAGGGATTTTCTTAGTAGCCTGAAGAGGAGTAAAGCATCAGAGCCCATAGCAAGGCTGGTCAGTTGTGGGGGTTCATAGGGGAATGTCCCTGCACAGCCACACACCAGGCTCCACAGTGCTCAGCTCAGGGCTTGAGACAGCCCAAACAAACTATTCAGATCATGTTTTTTCCTGTTCATTTTGGAATCTCTGGGACTTGCCCTCTTTAAATGTCTGGTTTTCTTTATTGATTGCCTAAAGAAATCTCATGGCTTGACACTTTTGTTCTGAAATCAAACTTCCGATGAACATCAGGGATTAGGTTGATTTTTGTTAGAGGACAATTTATGTGAGAAAATGGAATAATTAAAACAATTTTTTTTAATCATTAGTCAAAATCCACTATATTGATGACTCTTCAAAATATTTTTTTCCTTTAAAAAAAAAAAAAAATACTTTCCTATAACTGAGACCTGAACAAGAGGCAAAAGGGCAGTTTATATCACTGGGAAGATGCAGATGATCTTAGTGGACTTCAGTGCTTATAAGAAAGAAGAATGTGCATAAAACCTACTGTGCTCCTAGATAAAATGTCAGTTATTTGGGGCATAAAGAAAAAAATCTCATTTAATTCTTATCAGTTATGTTGAAGATAAACTTTGACCAGGACTCATGTGCACAAATATATGGAAGAATATTTCCTTAACCTTTTCTCAGTAATAACAAGGGAAAATAACTCTTCCCTAGCTTTGCTCTTGTAAGTGAAGGGGGAAAAAAAAAGTTTAAAGCAAACAAAGACACAAGCTGAATAAGGTAAATTAATTCTACATACAAAGAGTAATATTTGACTTGCTGTTAAATTGTATTTCTAAGTGCTTAAAGACTTGAATGGGGTGATTGAAAAGAGATGATAAAATTTTATTATTTATTTATCAAATATAGGAGTAGAAAATAAATATGAGAGGTATAGGTAAAGATTAGCCATTCTTTAAAACATTATCCCTGTTCAGTTGACAAATATTTCAATGAGAGAAAAAAGTTTTAAAGTTCTGAAGTGTTCTTTTCCATTTACATCTCAACAAATTTTAGTCTGTTGTGAATAGCTTCTTATAAGTCCCTGATCTGTTTATATAACACGTAAATACTTACTGTTTCAAAAGGGAATTGGTAGGAAAAAAAAAGTGATGCCAGTAAGAGCAAGATGACCTGTAAATTTTATTTAATAACAAACCACATATGTTCCCTTTCTGTGCAGCTGAAGAAAAGATGTTCACAATTCTTTGTACCTTTCAAATGTGGAGCACACTCCCAAGCATAAACAATTGTCAGGCAATTTTATTTCCAATGAACATTGGAACAGTTTCAAAAACAAAGAGAATTTGTCATATAGTCAGGGCTGACAGTAAGAATCTGGTGAAAGATTGTAAGCTAGGGTTGTATTCTATTTTCCTTTTAAATTAAATCAAATGAATTGTTTGCATCAGAATATTTTAATGGAGAAGATACACCAAATTATGTATTTAAGAGAGTCTACCGCACCTCCACCAACAAAAAAAAAAAAGTCTTTGAAAATTTATCTCTGAAAATTCATTCAAGAGAGAAGGAGTGATTAGAAATTTAAAATGTTATAATGGTAGTTATGATTCCCTTTCCAGTTTTCATCATTATATTATAAGCATTTGTTAACTGGCAATTTGTTTTTTGACTCTAAGATTGTTTTCTTTTTCCTGTGATGACTGCTGCTATATCCCATATCAGATACTATCTTTATGAAATAATTTCTGCGTCATTCTTCTTAAACTGCAGCTAAGATGTAACAAACAGCACATGCATGAAAATTAGTACTTTTGTACAGTATGCTGATCTGAACTACCACTGATTAATGCAAGAAGTTCTGCTGCTTCTTATTGCTTAAATGGACAGAATATTTTTCCCATGTGAGGCTAGAATTTAATTTTCAGGAAGCAAAAATAATGTAGAGAGATGTTTGAAATGATAATATTTAGCAGCATTAAACTCTATTTTGAAACAAAAAGGTGCGGAGTCTAGAAATTGGCTTTTAGCTACTCTGAATAGTTAATTGTGTTTAAAATGTGCTGTATATGTACTTGAGTGGGACAGACTTAAATCTCCAGTCAGTAGTTCTCACTAACCTTTTTTCCATACAGTAGTGCATTACTCTAGCACATATTCTGAGGAGAGTGGAGAAGAGTTTAAATGAAAGCTGTATGTATGCACATGCATTACATAATGGATATGGATAATCTAGAAGATGTTTAATGATAATTTTTATAGTTAATTAAATTGCACACAGTAAGGAATATGGTATACAACACTTATTTTCTCAGCAAAATAATGTGGAAGTCCATTAGTCTACTGTCGAAGTAGTGATTTTTTTCCACCTTCAGCATTTAGCTTGTGCTTTTATAGTATGATTTTAAAATTGTCTTAACCTTGTATGTTTCCAGGATTCTGCTTGAATCTTTTCTTATGAACAGTCCCTTGTCAGTCTTATTTCCCATTTTTGTGTCTTGCACCATTTTTTATGATTTTTTTTTTTCCTAGGTTCAAGATACGCAGGTTTTCATTATGTATTTTTTCTCCATGTGACTTTCTTTATGGGAAAGCTCCCTTACCCATACTATTTATATTCCTTTGCTTTATCCCACTTTACATTCTTTACATCATTACTTCTACTGCCTTCCCTTCAGAGAATAATTCCCCAAGGATTTGTTGAGCCTGCCTGCTGCTTTGAAAGACAATGCCGTATTTAGAAAACATAACAAGCTTTGTGTTCATGGCTGTGGAAGCCTATTATTTGGGGCACATGAAAATTACCAAATTAACACAACAGTGCTAAAAAGATATGTTTATTCTAAATGACCATTAAAAGGTGATAAAGTTTGGCTCAGGTCTTTGTAGTTTCCATTCTTTATTTAAATGGCAAAAGTTGAAATATTTTAGATCCATTAAAATTTCTGTTTCTGAAATTTATTGTATTTTTAAAGAAATTAGGATTGTGAAGCAGAAAGGAAAAAAGTTCATTAGAATAGAGTCTCAATACAGTCTAAAACTGCAAGCTGTTAAAGTGTTTATATTAATACAGACATGGTATTTTCACAACTGTATTATAGGGGGAGAAAGGTTCACTCGTGTTAGTCTTGACAACCATGTAATTGAACTGAGAGTAGATTTGCTTATGAAGGTTAGAAAAAAACTTTAGAGCATACATCTAGATCTTATTTTTTTCTTTAAATTTAGATTTCTTTTAAACCTCACAATGTGTAATAATAATTTGGACACCAAATATTTTTCTTCATGCATTAATTTTATTTCTAAATTTGAGAGGTCATTAATTTGCCTTTTTTTTAGTGCAGCAACACTTTCATTTTTCATTAATGCTTTTGTTTTCTACAGTACAGGAAATGGAAAGGGTTTTAGGTTTTTTTTTATTTTAGCTCATTTTTTATAGATTCGTATATTTGTCAAAAGAGAAGCAGAGATTACTTTGAAAGGCATGAACTATGTGCTGAGTGAGCATAGGGTAGTCAGCCCTTCTTCATGAAAACATCTCATTCTGACCTCTAATATTGACTGACTTTACCTGCAAATGTTGAGTCTTGTGAGAGAAATATATATATATATATATATATATATATATATAATCTTCCTATTCAGCTTTTCTTTAAGATTATTCTTTTAAATTTTATGTGATATTACTTTTTTTCCTCTCCCCCTGCCCGCTCTCTGTCCTTTACTCTTGTCCGGGATCCTTTCCTTCTCTTCCCTCCTTCCTGACCCTTCCTTGTCATTGTCAAAAACTGTTAAATGTCAACAATTTAATCTCAATACTTAGAGAGTATTTCAGTAAGTCAGTTGGAATAGAAATTCAAGCTTCCAAGTAGAAGTTAAGTCTGTTAGTCTCTAAACAATCAAATTGTACTTTAGGAATCCCTAGAGGAGAATATGTAACTGATAATACTGAGTCCTGCCACTCCTGGGAAACATACTTTTTCAAACTCAGGACAAAAGCATGGCAATAACACAACCATTTATTTTGATAGTTGTTCTCTTCTCTCCTTTGTACATAGTGGGACAGATTATGTGGTCTTGTTACTCCATCCCACTCCTGTCTCTAAGGAACTTTCTAAGTATTTGTCTGGGGGCTTTCAGAAATGAAGTGCCCTCCCAAACCTGTTTCTTTTTCTGATGGCTGATGTCATACTTGGCAATTTAAGAAATCCTCACCGTACAGTGGACAGCAATTCTACTAAACTCATTTGCTAAATGTTCCTTCCCTCAGACCTTGCTTTCTGTAATTCTGATATCCCTTGATAAGTGCCTTGGCCACAAAGCACTCTCTCTTAGAATCTACTTGAACTTTAACACCCAATTAAATTAAAATTTTTCCTGCTTTAACTGCAGTCATTATGTCGTCTTTTTGTTTTACTTTAAGACAGGAGGCCTGAAGACAACTGTTACTTCACTGTATCTTCACCTGTTTATGTCTATTCAATTCTCCTGGGTTTTCTATTTAATCCATCAATACAAAATCCATCCCTATGGAGTCCATCCATATAACATTACTTGACAGTTCAGCACCTGCTTAATCTTTCCATATTCACATCAAATTATCTTTATGTGATAATGCCAAGTGTTTTACATCCTTCATTTACCATTCAGTTTTGGTGCAGTTGAAAACCTCACTTTTTTTTAACATTAGCCATTTCTTCTTTTGTTGGAAAAGCTTTTATCATTGCACTTTAATGAGGCATTTTTTCAAGGGAAAATTGACACTTTGATCATACCTAAAAAATTATCTCAGATACTCAGCAGACCAATCTGTAGACAAAAGAATAAGAAGTCAAGCTAACCAATGGTAACAAGAATATTTTAAAATTAGGACTTTTCAGGTAATACTGAGGGAAACAATAGGGGGAAAAAAAACAAAAACAAAAACAAAACAAAAAACCCAACCAAACAAACAAACAAAAAACCCCCAAACCCTAAGGTAAAGAGGACAAAGAAGCTGCCAGCAACTTAAGTTCCCAAAATGGCAAGAAGTAAATCACATGAGGTTAGCACACAAGATGCATGCTGGCAACACCTCCCTGGTGTCAGGGAAACATCTCCAAAGTCTTGGCCTGATTATGAAACCTAAGAAGCAAAACCTACTACAATGAGCTGTAGGACTTACTGAATGGCATAATGTTATTCATCAAATCTTTCCTGATGTCCTTCTTCTAGTTGTGATCACTATCTAATGCTTCTGTGACAGAAATAGATATTGTTTATTTGCCCAGTTATTAATGGGGGAAAGGAGGGGATATTGGATTAGTTATGAACAGGGGGGACTTCTGCCCTTTACTGGCAATCACAGAAACCATAAATCAAAAGGTTTGATTTCTGTGTCTTATCTTCAACAAACTTCTTTAACACAGCATAAGCAATTTCTATATCTATTGCTTTGCACAATTTAGAGGCTCTGGGTTGTCCATTGCTATTTACTTTTTATTAGTTTACTAAACAGTGTACAATATCATCTGAAAGACTCTCCAATACTGGTCACATTTAACAGGATCTCTTAATTCACCATGTGACAGCCTAACCCGATACCCTTTGGGCAGAAGTGCTAATCTTGTTTTCAGCAGGAAGTACCTTGTAGCAAGTTGCTGTTACTCCAAAGTACCTAAGTACTACTTCCTATTGTAGTAAGCCTGGCTCAGGGGAGACAGACTAACTAGGAACAACTGCACACTTAAGGAAGGAAAGGGAATCACTTATCTATATTGGCCTTGAATTTATACCTTTTTCCAGTAAAGTTTTAATTGAAAGATAAATTGTTTTGTAGTAAGAGTAATGGGTTCCAAGTTTGTCTCAAAATATGAAAACCTATGCCTGTTTCGTAAACTTGTCCTTTCTAGAACGGTATATCCTGAACTGTCTCAGTGTTACAGATCTGTCTTTCCAATTACATTCTATTTAGGTGTTTTCCCCAGCCCATCTACCAGTTATTAGAGTATGTATTAGGATTATAGTCTTCACTCTATTTTAGATCTTTAGATCTGCATAAAAATCTGAGAAACTTATGTGAAATAAGAAAATGATACTAAGTACATTTGTACAGGTTCTTATTTAACCAGTGAAGTTACAGTGATCCATCTGTTAGAAAGAAAAAGAAATAATAATTTTGAGTATTGTGGTTGTTGCTAGGATTACTTTTGGTTTAGTAAGCTACAAGAAAAGGGAATAATAAAAAAAAAAAAGCACAATAATAGTAATAGTAAGGGCTGATATTATTTTTGTACCACTGCAAAACTCTTTGAGAGTCAACACAATTCAGTATTCTAATGTGCATTAGACATGTAAGAGTTAAGAAGCGAGAAGAAAAAGTGTGAGGTTGATATTATACAAAAGACAACTTTGAGGAAGTGATTTGATATACTTCTCTAAAGGTAATTTTGATACCTGTGCACTGTAAAGTAGATGCTAGAATAACTAAAAAGACTTCAAGACAAAACTTTGAAAAAAATGTTACAGAACAGGTCTATAGACTCACCAGGGGCACTGATAAGGTAAATAGGAAATGGATCTTTGTTGTCTTTTCTGAATTGCCAGGTGAGAGGAAACAAATTAAAGTAGAAGGAATAGTATTAAAATAAAATAAGATATTTCTTCACACACAACAAGTTAGTTCAGAAGTGGAACTTGCTATTGTAAGATTATAAATTTGCCAAAGTTGGCATGGATTCAAATGCAAACAATTCTAGAACACAAAGATACTGCCTTGTAATGTTTCCAGAGGCTGGAGCGCTAGTCTGGAAAAGCATCATGAGGTGTTCTCCTTGTAGCAGTTGTTCCAAGGCATCTGCTCTCAGCCATAGTTCCCCTACAAAACGGGAAGAACAGGACAGGTATTAAAATCACTCATGTGCCTACTTTCTAAAAGAGATAAGAAAAGCCCTCACTCACTCTCACATATGCTTTGTCTTGCCTCTTGGGCAGTATTCTTCAATAGTAGGCAGAAGATGAAATTTTTATTTTATATATTTATATTTCTGATATCTAAAATATTTTAGAAGCCATCCCTATATCTAAAAACCCTATTATTCAACACTAATTTTTTCATATGTATTTTGGGGCAGATGTTCTGGTAGCTGTCTACTTAGGGCAATATAGTAGGAATTTTAGTGGCTACATAACCACCTGCTGCTTTTCTTAAAGTCTTTGATTGCTTGTACAAGTCATTTCATACTTAGAAATCAAAGCCTACTCAAAGAGAATAATCAGACTGAGATGATTTCAGAAATTATTGAGCAGGCTTTCTTCCTGTAATGTATGTGAAATGAACAAAATTATAAGAGGTAAGTAACTACAGCTGGTAGTTAAAACTGGGCTATTGCAACACTGGCTATCCTTCCAAGGAAACACAGTATTATTATATCTACTGTCTTTCATTATTCAGTTGCTAACCTACTGGCATATTTTTCCTACTATTCGGCTGATGATTGAGATTACAGAAGGCTATTGCTTTCTATTTCTAGAGAAATAATAATAGACTTTCCCTTAGTCAATAGCCCTCAGTAATTTACCTAATTTAAACTCAAAGGGCTTCCCCTCCCCTAGATTCTTTTGAGGTAAAAGGATTTTCAAATCCAAGGAGACTCATTTGGTAGTATTTGAAAAATTAAATTACCTAACACCAGAAAAACAGTTCTCCACAAATTTTTGAGACAGGACCTTTCAGGAAAAAAATTTTATGATGTAAAAGAATCTATTGCTATGTGTTGGCTTAGAGCACAGATGGAATACAAAGAAGCTCTATTCTTTCTGACTCAGTGTTTATGATGCAGCTCCAATTTTTCTAAAAAAAATTTTACAGTTTATTTTACTACATTTGGGAGGATTCTAAAGAAACTGAACCACAACAGCTGATTTTTCTGTCTTAAGAAGAGAAAATTTAAATGCAAAGGTTTCTTAATGTTGGAACAATTTCCTGCAGAATGTCTAGAAGGGAAATTTTCCTTCCTCTAACTTTTGTCGGTGCCCAAATTACTCTCTCATTGTATTCTCGGCTAAAAATAAAATGCACAGAGATTATTTAACCCTGTTTGTTGATATGCCTTTTAAAATCTTAATCCCATTCCCAGTAGAGTCAATAGGAAGAATAATGAGCATGTAACTTCCATTGAAATCCATTTTTAGATGCTAGAGATTTTGTCTGCATCTTCCTCGGGAGTCACAGATCATAAATATTTATGATTTACTGAAGAAAGTGGTAGGAGGGTGCTAATATATCAGTATACTGAAAAAGTTACCTAACTTAGAAAAGAAGCCTTGAAACTAGAAATAGCAAACTTGCAAATCAGGACAAATACTAGTAATATCATTCTCAGCATGGGCCTTAGAAGATATGAGCTCTGTCACAGAAGATTTCCCTTAAAAGTTTCAATCTGAAATCTGTCTTGTGGAGAATAGGGAGATGATCACAAGCTTTGTTTGTTTAGTTTCCACTGTTTCCAAGTTCAACATGATTCAAAAAAAGAACTTATCACAAGAAATAATGACAATATGATCTTACCCTTGCTAAAAAGGGAAAAAATTAACATGAGGGCATTTCATTGAATTGCCGAGAGGGGCTGAAATTCTCGCCATCTCTTTGTGTTGGAGCTGCCGCATGGACACAAGGTTAACTTTAACCTTAGTGTGCTCATTCTGCAAACCTTCCCTTGGAGGCAAACCATACTACAGCATTCTCTAGCCAACCTGACATTTTAACATCTTGGGACAGCTAGTTAAGGAAATAGTTTCACCTTCCATTCCCATAGAGCAGATTAAAACCTGTCATTTCCAAGGAGGAGCTGGCATCTCTAGGCAATTATCCAGATACAAAGTAATTACCTGCCATAAGTACCAAACGTAACCACCACAGTGCATACTTGGCTACATGGCTTGTTTTTGGTAAATGCAAAATAATGTATACCTATAATCAGCTGAAAAGAAAGATGTTTCGGAATTTGGAGAAAAGCAGAACTGGGCAACAAATGATGGGAACATATAAGGACTTTAAAAAATATCTTTAAAAATAAACAAACAAAAAACCCCCAAAGAGTAAAACTAAAGGGAAACAGGAAGACGAAGCCAGCAGGTCACTGTTAAGCTGAACTTTTTAAGTGGTCCAAGAGATGGGCGGTGTCAGGGAAAAGCTTTACACTCCCACACACGCACCCCCACAGTAACTGAGAGCTGCTTTATACATCTCCAATGTGTTAGCATTGTTGAACCTGGGAAAACTACAATACTTCCTGCAACCAGTGTCAGTATCAGCCTCTGGGCAGTGGTTTGGCATCAATATGGAGTTGCTCCACCTCGGGCAATTTGCTTCTCCATGGTGGCAGATGGCCAAGTAACAATGTCCCACCAATTTCTACTGCTGGAGGTTTTTATAGGCAGGTATCAACACAAGCTACCAATCAAATCAGTCCATGATGATATCACAGTATATTTTCCAAAATTTTAAGGCATCATTCCCTTGCCACTTGTTGATCTATGGCCAGTATCTAGGTTCACTACACTCAGTTCTTGCTTTTGTTGCCCTGTTAGACTGGGCTTATTATATCCAGGGTTTTGTGTCTATTCTTCTCTCAGCTGCAGCTCATTATACTCTCTTACTGAACTTGTGATGAAGGCAAGTTCCCATGATGGGAGTTCTCTTACTTATTGTACATCTTCTGTAATTCTTGGAAAATGGGGATATTCCAAAAGTCTGATGTAGTTCCAATATATACAAAAGTATTATACTCAAAAAATCTGTATCTCAGCCTGAGCTGGTTCTTACAGAAAATGGGACTTAATGTGACTGGTTCTCTGGTGCCAACCCTCAGTTCAACATGAACCTTCATTTGCATTCCTGAGGAAAAGTAAAACTCAGATTAATGGTAAAACAGGAAAAAGGGGTCACCCTAAACAAGCAACAGCCTGGACTCCCTTGTCTGGAAAGTAAGTGGGCTATTGTACTCCCTAGAACTTTTGCCCTAATGATAAGTTCTGTAATATGGATGTCAACATTGCTAATACTCAATTCTAAAGCAACTCCAAGTCAGAATTAGCTTTTGATGGCCAAGAATGTTCAGATTGCTTTGGTTAATGTGGTGAAGAGATGCAAAGTAGTAGAAGAGTAGAAGTTTCCCTGATCAACATAAACCAATAAATTGTTCATTAAGTGACAGGTATTAGAAGCTCTGAATCAGGCTATTATTTAACAGAAGGGGATAGACATGTTCAAAGTCCATACTCCATCAGCATTGGGGAAAGGCTGTGTGAATGCAATACAAAAGAGGAAAAACATAGAAATGCGCATTTTGATTTATAGTACATGGCTTTAGAAGCCTTTTAAGGTAAGGGCTATGTCAAATCTGGTGGTCATATTTAAAGGCCTGGGGTTTTTTTCTATTTCCCATCCCTTTCCAATTTTTCTTTATTTTGATCCCTTGACTTGGTATCTGTGAGTGGAAGTGACTGATGATCTTATAACGTGCTTTCATGTCAGACACACAGTAATTTGGTGATTTAGTTACCCATGTTATACGGAAGCTTCTTTGGTTTTGCAAAGAAAAACTACCATTTTTTTCTTGACAGGAGCATGCAGAAGAGTGATAGATTATTGCCAGACATCTAAGCAATTATATGAAGTAATGGCTGGTATAGTTTGATTGCTGGTGATTAGTAAAACAATAAATTATGAGCAAGATAAAATACTGTTGCAGAATGACCTGAATCATAGTTAAGATATAGTAAGAAAACACGTTTCCAGCATAGGCATATGCAGAGTAGTACAATGAGAATCAAGAATGCAAGTGGTCTTCTATCTTTTATATCTCAAAAAACAATGACAAAATGGTGAGGATTTCAGAGGTAGCTTCCTCAACATGAACCTCTAACATAATTATGGAAAAAATGGCAAACTTTTTCCTTGATTCTTTGAAAAGGTAGATATAATACTGATTTTAACTCTGTAGGTGGCATTGTCAAAACCATAATGAAATTCCCTCTGGTCTTTCTATTTGCTTTTAAAGAACAGTTCAGAAATGTCAAAAAAGGTTGAAAAGAAAGCACACCCCAATGGTATAGAAGCTGCAAAACAAGCCTAAACCATAAAGTAGGAAAATTATATGTTCTCTAAATAAACAGATGGGAAAGACACCCACCATAAGCAAGATCATTTCCAAGAGCTCGAATTTTGACTTTAGACAACTATGGCCTTAAAATAAATTATTTTTTATCTATTTTGGGTACTCCTAATATATTTCTGCAACTGGCTGTTGTTGATGCTTCTTGTCTGTTGTATCTCCAGAGAATCTTGGCCCAGTACTGGGAAGCAAGATTCAGATGCTTGTGCTATTTGTTCCTGTTGTCTTTTTGAAGAGCCAGAGCCACTTGTATTTTTGCCAACACAAGGGTTCGCTTGATGCTTAGTTTGATCTTAAAGCTTTCCTGTTTGTTTTTGTGCGGTAAATCAGTAGCAAACATAACTCTTGTTTAATGCTCATCAGGTAATGATGCAGTAGAGTCAACTGTCTAGCAACTTTAAAACAAGAATTCAAACTACAGTTCTACTCTTTATCTACTACATCACTTCCTCATGCACCCTACTGTGCCTCTTCTGCTGTTCCTCTTCCTACTGCATATAATTTTTTATAGTGTCTGCCAAGAAAGTATTGATAATTGACTATAACCATATGCTAAGCATGGAACTCGGCTCCTGTTAATAGTTGTGGTATATATTCAGTTCAGACTAGTTCATATTGCATGTCCTTCAAAAGATGTTTTGGGACATTTTGAAGTCTACATGTCACCATCAGTTACAGATGTTCTCATTAGTCCTTTGAAGTACAACCACCTTGTTCATTAGTTGTTTATCTTGCTACTTAACAGTCATATACTCAAGCTCTTACTTCTTCATTTGCACAGCTGTAATAATCAGATATATTTTTAGGCCTGCTTAGCACTGCCTTTGCCTACAGCTAGGAGTATAGTTCAATATTAAAATGACATTTTAACACTCGCATGCATGTGTTAGAATATCTACAGGTTCACTAGATGGAACTTGTCTCTCCCTTTGTAAAACTACCTTAACCTGTTGTGGTGGGTTGACCCGGGCTAGAGACCGGATGCCCACCAAAGCCCACTCTATCACTCCCCCTCCTCAAATGGGCAGGGGGAGAAAATTATAATGAAAAGCTCGTGGGTGGAGATAAGGACGGAGAGAGATCACTCACCAATTACTGGCACGGGCAAAACAGACTCGACTTGGGGGAAAAAAACAAATTTACTTTATTACAAATCAAAATCAGAGGAGAATGAGAAGTAAAACCAAATCTTAAAACACCTCCCCCATCCCTCCCTTCTTCCCGGGCTTAATCTCTTTCCCGATTTTCCACCTCCTCCCCCCAGCAGCACAGGGGGACAGGGAATGGGGTTGGGGTCAGTTCATCACACGGTGTTTCTGCCGCTGCTTCCTCCTCAGGGGGAGGTCTCCTTCCCCCGCACCAGCGTGGGGTCCCTCTCACGGGAGACAGTCCTCCACCAACTGCTCCAACGTGAGTCCTTCCCATGACTGACAGCTCTTCACGAGCTGCTCCAGTCTGGGTCCATTCCATGGGGTGCAGTCCTTCAGGAAGGGACTGCTCCAGCGCGGGTCCCCCACGGGGTCACAAGTCCTGCCAGCAAACCTGCTCCGGCGTGGGCTCCTCTCTCCACGGGCTACAGGTCCTGACAGGGACCCGCGGGGTCACAGCCTCCTTCGGCATCCACCTGCTCTGGCGTGGGGTCCTCCACGGGCTACAGGTGGTCATCTGCACCACCATGGACCTCCATGGGCTGCAGGGGGACAGCCTGCTTCACCATGGTCTTCACCACATGTTGGGGGGGGGAATCTCTGCTCCGGCGCCAGAGCCCATCCTCCCCCTCCTTCTTCACTGACCTTGGTGTCTGCAGAGTTGTTTTCTCTTACATCTTCTCACTCCTCTCTCTAGCTGCAAAGTATGCAGCTTTTTTTTTTCTCCCTTCCTTTTTTTTTTTTTCTTAATTATGTTATCACAGAGGCGTTACTGATTGGCTCGGCCTTGGCCAGCGGCGGGTCCCTTCTTGTAGCCGGCTGGCATTGGCTGTGTCGGGTCGGACATGGGGGAAGCTTCTGGCAGCTTCTCTCACAGAAGCCACCCCATGTCCCCTCCCCCACTGCTACCAAAAACCTTGCCACGCAAACCCAATACACCTGTAGAAATGAATCTTTATGTACCTAGATAAAAGAATCTTAATTGCTCCAATAAAAACAAAATAACCAAATTGAGAGATAGGGAGCCCCTACTAAAAATATCACAAAACTCAATATTTTGCTGAATCTCATGGAAAGTAGGACCTGGGGCCTCAGATTTCCATTGACAGAGGAAGAATTTGAACTATGTGCTAGCTTGTTTTTCTAATTACATAACTAGTAGCATGTGGAAGACGAGTCATAATTTCATCTGATGGGCTTAACCTGGATCATCCACCTTAATCAAGGCTGGTGTTGCCTATGAGTAAATTCTGAGGAGGTAATTATCACCTTTTATTAGATTTTTCTAACTGGTCAGTTACTGTTCTCTGCTTACTGTTTTAGCCTTTGTTTCCTGCCAATAAAACACCACAATTTGATTTCCTGGAAAGTATAACAATTAAACTTTGGAGGCCTGGTAGAATCTAACTAGGTGAAACTTAAGGACTTTGGGTGATGGATGAACAGACTAAATACACCAGCGTCTGGAGCAAATGAAAGGTCATATGCAATGTGTCACACACATAGAGAATGTTCTGAAAGATTCTGTTCTCTGCCTTGGAACATAATAAAAAGATATTCAATGCCACTAAAAATGAACAAGCACAACTACAAAACATTCATTTTTCAGGAAAGCACTGAGCCCAAGAATTTTTATTAAAATTGGATAGATGATAAAATAGTGTGATGTTTTCTGAGGTGGATACCACACTGCGTTTTCTACTGAAGCGAGTCTCTCGTAGAACCGTCAGGGTCCTGAGTGCACCAACAGGCCTTATTGCCCCTGACTAGCCTTACCTGGGGTCTTCACTCATTGGAGACTCCACTACTGGGGTCTTGTATCCATGCGCTGAGGAGCCTTGTTTCAGCTCAACGTTGGACCTTAAGTCCCTTTCTGAGATATGTTATTAGAATGCCAGTTTCCAGTCCAACCACAGCCTATACCTGCACTTGCTTATGATCCCAATTAATCCAGAGCCTGACATGTGGATTCCTTTTGCTTTTTACGGAAGCAAGTATTACTGAATTTGATAGCAACGGTAAGCCTGTGTCATCTAAAGTTAGCACTCTGGAAAGATCAGAAAGGGTTCTTTCTCATAATTCTTGAGTTCTCAAAGAGAAGATGTCTCCCTCAGAGAGGATATGGAATCACAGAATTGTAGAATGGTTTGGGCTGGAAGGGACCTTAAAGATCATCTAGCTCCAACCCCCCTGCCATCAGCAGGGACACCTTCCACTAGACCAGGTTGCTCAAAGCCTCATCCAACCTGGCCTTGAACACTTCCAGGGAGGGGGCATCCACAACTTCCTTGGGCAACCTGTTCCAGTGTCTCTCCACCCTCACAGTGAAGAGTTTCTTTCTGATATCTAATCTAAACCTACCCTTTTTCAGCTTAAAGCCAATTCCCCTTGTCCTGTCATTAAGTGCCCTTATGAAAAGTCCTTCCCCAGCTTTCCTGTAGGCCGCCTTCAGGTATCAGAAGGCCGCTATAAGCTCTCCCCGGAGCCATCCCTTCTCGAGGCTGAACAGCCCCAACTCTCTCAGCTTGTCCTCGTAGGAGAGGTGCTCTAGCCCTCAGATCATCCTCGTGGCCGTTCTCTGGACGTCAGAAGACACATTTCAGCTAGTTTAATTTAGATAGAAAATGTAACCAAATATCTGCTACCTTGCCTTTTATAAATCTTTCAGAGAAATACTAAACTCTGTAGGATCTCACTGATTCAAAATTTTTTTTTTTTTTTTTAATGCTAAGTTTAATCAAGAGCTCTTGACTGACTGGAAAGAATTTTTATATATCTACAACTGCACTGTAGATTTAGGGAGACTGAAAAGTCAAGGTAGAAGGATGGAATGGGAGAAAGAAAAAGAAGAAAAATGTAGGATAGACCTTATTTAAAGGAAGAAAGAAAACTGAAAGCACAAGAGGCCTTGACTTCTCATGAGTCAGGAGACATAATTTAGACAGATCTGCATTCTTCAAAACAAAACTAACTCCTAGAAAAACCCTACCATGATGCAGTATTTGCAGTCAGTGAATGCCCTAGTCAGTCTCAATTTACTCTAGCCTTGCTTGTTATAATGCTACATAAAAATAATCCCCCTGTAGTCTGATTATCATTACATCTCATGCCTGGAGCCATTTATATTCTTTAATCCAATTAGTTTTGTGGGTTTTTTAATTGTTATTATTTTTTTTTTAATATGAAGGTACTTAAATTACAGAAAAAGGAGATGTTATCATTCTCTTTCAGAAAACTTCTCATTTGTAGATTTTGGTGAAGCTGCAATTCTTAGATTAATAACCACACAATTGAAATCCATTTATAAACTGCCATTACAGATTTCTCTAAAAAATATTCTATACAATGCACAATTCACATTATCCTTTGTATAGCTTCTAAATATACAGTAAAAAGTTGTTCAAAAATTTGAAGTGCATTTTACCCCAAATTTTCAGAAATAACAGTGGAGAGTAATAAAATTTATTATGTTATCTTTTATATATTTGGTACATATTACTTAAGTTTTATACAGTTTCTACAACTTACCCAGAACTATAATTGCATTAAATAAACATCCAGAAATTGAAAGAGAGCCCTCATGTTTTTCAAGTGGCTCCGTGTTATGATACGATGTAAAGTATTTCCTAAAATACATTAAATCTAAGCTTTTAATAAATGGTAGTGTATGTAAGAAAGTTAGGTGACTAGTTTTACAATATGCTCATGTATGCTTTTATATCTGGCTCTTCAGTGTCTAACAGTATATGCACACATTAAAAGTGTGAGTTTAGTAAAGCTATAGTGGGAATCATTTTAGCTTCTATCATCAAGGAGAAAACATATTGAAAGACCTTTAAAAGTTTATTTTGTTTACTAGGATGAGCAGCAGTTTGACACTTTACTACTAGTGACTTCTTTCAGTCACTACAGTTATATATTAATAGTCCCTTTTGATTTACAGAGAAATCCCACATGAAATAGAATCCCACAGTATTTCAGACACATGTAGGAGCCAAGGCATTGCCCCTTATACACATCTGAATTTTTTCTTCATCTCCCTCCTTCCCCCACAAACTGAGTAGGAAACCTGGAAACTGAACTTAAGCATAAATTCTAACTATTAAATTGGGCTAGACTCTTACTCAGAACTATAAAGCCAAATGACATTTTACTGACATAACTGACTTCCTTTTGTAGTTTGGGTTTTGCTTTTACTAAATATAATTAAAAAAAATTGACAGAATAAAAATTTAGAGTGTTTTAGTAGTGGCAAAATAATTAGGTATATACAAACCTTTTATTCTTTTTCATGTAATTATTCATTTTGCATATGGAAAGTGTATTTTCATAGATTTCCACAACAGATATTTATTTGTTAGCATTACTTATTTCAAATAATTGTGTTCTTGGTCAAACCCATGTTAATACTTTTCTCTTACCTGAATATTTTCTATTATTTACAGATTGCATCACATTTAGAGACTATTTTGTTGCAAAGAATGCAAGAAATTTAGTCTTCCTCTGATGTGTTCTTCCTTAATTATTTAACTACAGTGTAATTTCTTTCTAATTTTTTAGTCTTTTCAGAAAAAAAGGCTATGTAGTTTTTTATATAGTGGGTAATGTAGAAAAGAAACTATGGGATAATTTTTTTAAAAAAAGCAAGTAAAGAAACATTTTTCATTGAATTTGTCAACCTGTCACTAAAAAATGTAGTAAGGTAAGAATCTTACTCTTACTCTCTCTCTCTGTTTTCAAAGTCACCATGTTCAGGGCTCTCAATATTTTTATTATTACAGTAAAATATACCTTTTTAAATGTGAACAATTATTTGTCCATAAATGTGCTAACAAGATTGTATTAACTGCATTTCCATTTACAGTGTTAATGAGTGGTACAAAAGCTTCCCTATTCTCCTAATGATTAATTTTATGTATGGTCAGAATCATAAAAATAAGAGGACAGGTGAAGATTCATGCATAATTTGCTCTTTATTAGCAATATTCAAAACTTACCAAGCTCCTTTCTTGTAAGCTCTAATTTGCTTGTTTTATTTTGTTTGGTTTGGGTTTGTTTTGTTTTAGTTTTTTGAAGCTCTGCTCTCCTAGATTTATGTAAATACTAGTAAAAAATTGTATTTCTTGCCTCATAAGGATATACTGTCCACTTTCTTAGAGAACTGGCTGTTGCCTTTCTATTACTGTGGGATTTCCCCTCTTGATTCAGGGGCAGTCCTGTTATGGCAGGATTTTGCTTGAGTTCTAAGGAGACAAAACAAATACTTATGAGTGAGCTCTGTGTTGTGAGTTGGTTTTCCATAGGGGCTATATAGCTTAGAAAGCTGAAATGCTGTGGTTTAGTGTTATAAGAGATGACATAACAAAATTGCAAGTTGTGTTGTTATATAAAATATAAATTAGGAAGAAGGATAATATCCTGTTCTTAGGTTTAGGCTTTGCAGCTGACATTCATAGCTCGGGGATGGAGGCAAGGAAGAAGAATATACATTATATAGATAAGTGTCTGAATTTCCTAAGTTGTCTTATAAGTTTCAACAGATCTGAAAATAATTACTACAGTAAGATTTCTTGGTTGAGTATTTCTTCTTCTTGCTGAAGCTTTTGATCTAGAGCTTTGTAATATGCAAATTAGTACTTTGCAATGAGATGATCTATGATAATGAAATAGAAATAAGTTGATATTTTTGTCTTGAAGTGTCTTATAAAGACCTCAAGCCATATCAAAGATGAATGAGTTACCAGCACACTGTGCTTTTGCTCCTTCTTATTTAGATCACTTTTGTCCTTGGAATTCCATTTCTCCTTTTATTGTTGTTGTTGTTGTTATGTATAATATCTGACATAAATTTAGCTATCAGCCTAGTTATGTACACTTGTGCTCTGGCCTTTCTGACCTACATGAAACAGTGAGGAGAATCAATTCCATCCTTCCTTGTATTGCCTATCTATTTCTTAACACTACAGTCTCATTTTTTTTTCTCCTGAAGTGCATGTATTTTTTAATATGACTTCATTCTGTATGCATAGCTTGAATTGGTTTTTGTTACATAAGACATGTTTGCCTTTTTAATACAGAAAAGCAAGGATCATGTTTCGTGTTTAGATGTATGATTCATTGTTAGAAATATATTTCAAAAGAAGGAAAAAAACATTAATGCAACTTAATAGACAAATGGAAAATATGTAGTCCACAAGATGCAAATGAGAGGATATACCTTTTAATAATGGAAGATTATGAAACCTCTGAATAGAATTTCTCTATTAGCCAGGTCAAGAACTGCAGAAAGCATAAGATGGTAGATCGGCATTATATGTTATCTAAAAAAAAGTGAATTTGGCAAGAAAGTTTTGTGCAATGATATTTTGACTGGCAGGAGAAAAATTATATCCATGTCTGTGTATTTCTGCTATTGATCTCATAACCAGAAAAGTGTTTTTATGAAGCTATCTTTTCTGCAGCCATGCTGTGTTCAGTTCAGTCAATAGAAGTTCTTCCTGATAACTAGAACAAATACATTTTTTTTAATTTTTTCATTTGAGTGCTGTGACAATTCTAAATTTGTATTAATACATAACCTCAGTATTTGGGAAGTCTTACAGTTTTTGCCAACTACAAATGTTCTGCTCCATTTTTCTCTTTAAGAAACATACACAAATAATGGAGCATAAATGGAACATAACCATGATCAATTGCGAAGACCAAGCTGGAGATTGTTACTAGGAAATACCAGAGAAAACACAAACAGTGACTTAGAGGATACTATACTAAGAATTACACAAAAATCAGGATAAGAATGTAATGAAAGATAAAGAATGCTGTAATTCATCTTGCCAAAGGTTTCTGTCAAAGAAACCTGACAGTAAAAGAGCAACCAAAATGTAGGTTCATGTTTCATATTACATCTGTAAACACTGATAAGATCACAGAAATCTGGTTGCATATTAGATATAATAAAAATTGGAAAGGTAAATTTTTATACTGGTTGTATAAATTTAAACAACCTAAAATTGTAAGTAGTTAAAAAAATTCTTTCATGAACAGGATACCTGTGCATATACCTTTGCATACACAAACGCATGCTCTCTGTGTCTCACTGTGATTTATCACTGTGTTAATTTGATGATTAACAAAAAAAAAATGCTGCTGATTGAAATATTTTCAAATTTAACGTTTCCAAATCAGATTAAAAGTCTAAAACTGGAAAAAAAACAAAAACAAAAACAAAGAAAACCAAACAAACATTTTTTTAAGAAGAAGGGAGTCATGGTTATAAGGCAATGGATTAGGATATTTCTCAGGAATTGGGAAATGGGGCTAGGAAGTAAATTCATATGATTTCGGAAACTGGCTGTTCCTATTGAAACTTGGTAGATATTAGTTCAAAAGGTATTTGGATGGCTGCAAAAAAAAAAAAATCTTAAACTGTTTTTGGAGTTTTCCCTTAGAATTTCACGACATAGTTACAATGTCCAAATAAAACATACATCTAGATCATGTTTTAAAAAGAAACAAACAAAAATACCCCACCTTACAGCAATTAACATTCAGAATGATGCAATTATATAATATACAGATCTTAAACTTTATGTATTTTCATAAGTGTTCTATTTGCTTTCCTGTAAGTACTTTTATAGAAATATCTTACTTGGATTAAAGTTTCATATGAGTTTATAATTTTATACATTACAGAGACTAGGTGACAGAAAATGAAAAGCACTAAAAGATGAAGTATTTGAAAGGAACTTGGAAGATAACAGAAAAATAATAGCACAGATCTATCAGGAACAGTTTTTGCCAAATCAGTCTAATTGACTTTTCATATTATAACTGGCCTTTTATATAGGAGAGAAATAAGGGATATCTAGTCTTGTTTTAAGTACAACTTTTGATATTCAGGTAACAAGTTCATAAGAAATTTAAGGGAACAATGTCTTGAGAAAAACTCCAGTGCAAGTAGAGAACTCCTTGAAAAAACATATTGAAAGATTTACTGGAGTTTCGGAAAAACTGAAGGATTTATGGTCTAGTTCTTAGTTTGGTGATGGTAGGTGATTTCATAAACTGACCAATAGAATAAAAAATACAGAGCTAATTTCAGATGATCTCAAACTTTAGGACAGTTTGTATGGACTGAAATACAAGGTTAAGCATCCTCAATGTTGGACAAAAATAGATATAAGGGTTAAAAAAATAAAACAGAACAAAAAACCCACATTTTATTTAGGACAGCTACAAAATGTGAAGATAGGAATGTTCAGTTGTACTCAGACCACAGAAGAAGTAAATTACTAGCTTGGAGCTCTGCAGAAAGGTTTTTGAGGGTTTAGAATTTATCATAAGCTAAACATAAAACAAAAACACTATAATGCTTAAAAACTAGTACGCCTCATATTTTGTTGCATGAATAGGTGCATAGACTGCAATATGTATAACATTATCTTTCTGCTGTACTTAACATCAGTACAGTTGCTCCTGGAGTATTACCATACTGTTTAGTGACAAAGTTCAGAAAGATGAGGACAGATGGAGAGAATCTTCAGAATGAGAAAGGGAAGATCGAATTCATCTGGGCTTTTCTAGCAAAATTTTGACAAACAAAATGCTGTTTGTTTGTTTGTTTGGGGGTTTGGGGTTGTTTGTTTGGGTTTTGGTTTTTTTTTCCATTTTCTGTGATGTATAGAACATGAAAAAATTGACTTAAATTGCAACTAGGATGTCAAGTTAGACATTGGAGAAATTTTTCTATCACAAAGGAAGAAATTTCATAGATTGCTGGTGGGGGCGTTGGATTTCTTTGTCATTAAAGGCTTTCAGAATAGATGGTGAGTAACTGACAGAAGTAATGTAGCAATGCCCAATTCTCTCTTGGGACAGAAGGACAGATTAAATGGCCTAGTACGGTTCTCTCAACTTCCCCTGCCCTCTTTTTCTTTTCAGGTCTAGAATACTTTGCATTAAAATATCCCATGCACTTTCATTACTGAAACTATGTTCTGTATGGAGAGAAGCAAAGTAAAATCTCTACGTTTCTTGCCAGTATCCTATTGCCACAGAGCATTCTCCTCTCCCTGAAAACAAGGAATGAGGCATTTATTTTCCCAAAAGATATTGGCTAGACTAAGGGATGTCAGGTTGACTAACACTTCTCTGTCAAACAACTTTTGCCACATTAAGTCCAGAAAAGGGAAGAAGGCACACTTGATTTTGAAAAGTGTGTTATGAGTAAGCTTTTCAAAGTCTATGGTGTTTCATAAAGTGTACGAGTATTATTATACTCCAGTATAAAGTGTTTGTAGGTACTGGAGTTACTTCAGCTGACCCTCCAAGGTGACTAGTGTTTGCCTTAATCAAGAGACTAATTATCAAAGTAAAATACATGTCTGCAGCTATAAGCACTGAGGATAGAACACAGAGTAGAAGAGATTAGTAATTGTAGTCTGGCAAATTATATGGAACTAGTAATCCCACTTGCTGGTCGACAATGGAAGATGGAAAACCATTTATTCTGTCAGGTGCTAGATAAATGTTTCTGCCATGTGAATCTCCCCAGCCCTTTGTGAAATGAATGCAGACAGGAGCGGCTTTAACTCCTCGTCTTGTGGCTTCTATATTGGCCTTGTGGGGTCTCTGGCAGCAATTTTTAGTTCTTAGGTTTTAGTTTGCAAATTCTTCTCACTATTTTATTTTAAGTTTTGATCAGCCTTGTTTTAACATTTCAGCTACTGAAAATATAGCTGCCTTTCTGGAATTTAGAGTTACAATTAAACAAGTATTTATGTCCTTGTCTACTTTAAGCCTGTTTGCATTTTCATTGTAGCTATACTATAGCTACACTGCAATTATCAGTCTAAATACTCTTAAAATACACAAAGGACTCTGAATTGCCAAGGTTCCAATTACAGCAGGGAAATTTCGGTGATTAAGCTTTCTTCAGCTCATGCAAGCACTTTCTATCAGTTCTGACAGGCCTATGTGAAATGTACCCTGAGAAATCCCAGACTGCTGAATTTGCCAGGTTTGATCTTCTGTTATAGTCACAAATACAGCATGGAAACAAATCTGTCTAATTTTTCACTGCATGTACCTTACCCACGGCATTAGATAAATCAACCATACTAGTAACTAAATCATTTTCCAAAAGGTTTAGTACTACAGTGAGGCTATGGTAAACTAGCATTATATTACATTTGTGTACAAAATTCATTAATATACTTGACCTTCTTTATTCAAATGTGGTTCTTTGCCTGACTTTACATTTCTCATATGTAATACAATATTCAAAATACATAAATATGGTAAATCTCATGTAATGTATTCGATGTGACTTTTAAAAGTTTTAATTTCCTAGTTCCTTTTTCTTTTTAGCCTCAAATTTTAATTGCAGAACATTGCCCTAATGGTGCAGACTGAGAAATTATTCCTATCTTTGTATCTTCTTAATTGCTGACACAATAAGCAGCAAATAACAGCTTCTCAGTATGTTCATCTTTCTTGGAGAGATAATATCTTGCAATTGAAGTATACTTACAAAGCTGGGCACTTGGAGATTTCCCATGACTGTCCAGTTTTGAGCAACTGCCACTGGACATGTAAAGTGTATCAATAAGCTTTTGAATGTTATGGTTTGCTGCATGCAGTACAACTGTATGTCTGGTTTAGATTTCCTTTTCTCTAGTCTTTCCTGTTGTAATCTAGACAAGTGGCTATCCCTATTTAGCATAGAGTAAGTTTTGTATTAAAGTACCAAGCAGGAACAAGATGACCTTTGTACATCATACACAATGCAATGCCATCTGATTTTCTGAGTGCAGGAAACTTCTTCCAGTGGCAAGTCTCACTAAGTAAATGAATTTGCAGGAATTCACAGGACTTTTTTGAGAGTATACTTTCATTTCAAAGTGTAACAAGTGAAAAAACATTTGAGCTAATTCCTTTGGGTCAAATCCCCAGCTGGTTTAGAGTCATTCATCTATTTAAGTAAATAGAACTATGTCAATTTGCAGAAGTTAGAAGTTTTCACTCTGCTGAAAAAAAAAATATGTGTATCAGGGACAAAAAGAGCTTACAGACAGATGACTATTTTTGACGTTTGTATATTGCTCACATGCAGCTACTGCAGTAAACAAGCTTAGCTGCAATATATGAAGAGGTTGTTGCACTCTGCTGAAGACCATATGCATTTCCTCCTGCTCCATGAGAAGCACTGATATTTGGGAAAGCAGTTCAAAAGAGGGGAGCTTGGAACACAGGAGGCATTACCTTTCTTCTCTGGGTTATTGAGTTACACTTTCCTGTGTCACATGATGCCAGTGGAGGCTCATGGTAACAACT
This sequence comes from Caprimulgus europaeus, assembly GCA_907165065.1. The sequence continues at coordinate 77,389,238 of OU015525.1, forward strand.
CTCTTAGTCATATCAGGGTTACATACACCTCTGTAGATTTTATTAAATCAATGTAATGTATTTAATATGCTAAGAAAAAACATATAACTGAAGAAAGGAAAGAACAGAGAATTAATGGTTTTGCCTTAGTTTTCCAAGAAACTAACAGAGCAGATGAATGAGCTAGGGAGCTGCTATAACAACGCAAAATAATTATCTAGCAGCTGAGAGAAGAGAAAACAGATCTGGAAATGTGGGTGTTCGTTTTGCGTAGGGAAGAAGGAATGTATGCACTGAGAAGAAACTAAACTGAAACTGGACTATTTTGCTAATCTTTGACTGGAATAATCTGAGCCTCAGTATATGACAATCAGTGTTTAGTCAGCTATTAGAAATAGCATGGGGGCATCTTAATGAACTGCTAATAAGAACAGGAAGTTGAAAAAATGCTCTAAATACCTTTCCTCATAGATGGCACAGGCAGCAGTATGTACAGTGATACACATGCATCAATATTTATATGTATACATTTGGCATTTTGAAATTGTTTCTATTGAATATTTACAAACAGCCATATTCAGCATGTTGAACAGCTGTTAAATTGCTAGTAGACTAGATGCAGTTATTGGTAATATTTAAAAAAAAAAAAAAACACAGAAATTTTTCAATACCAAGATTTAATGTGATTATTTGAGAAAATCACATTTTTTTCAGTACAAAGTGCCTATGTTCTTTGAAGGTTGATTTACTAATTATGGATGTAGAAGTCCAACCTTGCCATGGTTTAATCCCAGATGGCAATGAAGCACAACACAGCTCACTCCCCAGCCCACAGTGGGATGGGATGGAAATTGGAAGGCTAAAAGTGAGAAAACTTATGGGTGAGGATAAAGACAGTTTAATAGGCACAGCAAAAGCTGCACATGCAAGCAAAGCAAAACAAGGGATTCATTCACCACTTCCCATCGGCAGGCAGATGTTCAGCCGTCTCCAGGACAGCAGGGCTTCGTCACATATAAGGGTTACTTGGGAAGACAAACACCATCAGTCTGAATGTTCCACCCTTCCTTCTTCTTCCCCTAGCTTTATATGCTGACCATGACATCATATGGTCTGGAATATCCCTTTGGTCAATTGGGGTCAGCTGTCCCAGCTGTGTCCTCTCCCAACTTCTTGTGCATCCCCAACCTACTTGCTGGTGGGGTGGTGTGAGAGGCAGAAAAGGTCTTGACTCTGTGTAACCACTGCTCAAGAGCAATGAAAGCATCTCTGTATTATTAATGCTCTTTTCAGCATAAATCCAAAACATAACCCCATACGAGCTACTATGAAGAAAATTAACTCTAACCCAGCCAAAACCAGCACCAGCCTTAAGAAGAGATTGTTTGGAAACTATTAGGAGTATAGAAGCACTTCTAGTATGTGAAATACAGCTTAAATGGTATGCACACTGTTACATAATATTATTCCAATGCTTTAAAATTAAAAATTTTTTATTTTATATGTTGAAATTCAGTATGAATCTAAACAATGATAGCATATATCTTTCCCGTTTCATTTGTCTGAATCTAAATTTCAACATTGTGCTGTTGTGTTCTGCTTCTTGAATTTAAAACTGAAATATTTCAAGAGATGGAAACTATTAAAATTATCCACATTACTCTCTGGCTGATAGGTCTGCCACACTTTGAAACAAATGAATTCCCAGTGTGCATTGTCACTCCAGTCAGCAGCAGACACATTTATTTCTGTACTCAGGCTGTAGCACATTTTAATGATTCTGAAATACAAGAAGACATGCAAACCTGATTTTGCATTCCATGCCCTTAAGCAAGCCTATTATCCATGTTGTGAAAACAGCAAGTTAGCATTTTTGTTGTAATTATTTGAGCTGATTATGTATTATGTTTCTACTCACAGACATTTTCTTCCAAAGCAGTTTATGCAATTACTAGTTGAGAAAAGGCAAAGCAGCGCTCCAGAGGCATCTGCCTTAAGGTAGTCTCATGCAAGTTTCCCCTTGACAGAGTTGACATGTTTTATCATTGAAAAAAACACACAATGTGACCATTGTATGGCTCAGATAAGGGTTGATACAGGACTGTCTGTGAGAGAATATATTTCCTTTTTTTAACACTAAACTGATGATGGTAATAATTCTTAAACTATGCATGTTTATGCTGAACAGGACTCTGATACTAGTGCCATCCAGAGATTTAAAAGGTAATGTGTTCATTAGCCAGTAGATACCCTAGAGTAAGGAGCACTCCTTCAGTAATCCACATTTGCACACATACATATTGTGATAAAATAAGAAATGATCCCATGAGTGTCATTTTCATAAAGAAATGCTTCTGCAAGTGTTAGGAAGAGGTGAAGCCTACTGCAAAGCTCATATTTCCTTTTTCAGTTAAATCAGTTGTAACATTTTTATAGTACCTTTTCTTCATACTGGTCTAAGTACAGAGAAATGCTGAGAGATCAGCAGTTGAGCTGGCTAGATGAAAAATACAACAGCTGCACTGCTGAGTGAAAAGGGCTGCAAGCCCAGTGTCTGAGGTCATTGGAGCAAGTGCTTCTTATTGGTACCTGGAGCACAGGGATGGGGACATCTGGTTTCCTTTCTCCTGCAAGGATGAGGAAGGCTTGCTCACTCTGCAGAAGGAAAAAGCCCTCATCACTGTCATTAGAGAAGGACAAGAGGAGGATTGGGCTACATGATTCCACACAAGGAATGGGCCTAGCTGTGTGGGTGGGGGAGCAGGACAGGACAATCTGGTGGCTGCTGCAAAGCCCGAGAAGTTGCAGTGTGGTGCAAACTACCCAGGTAGAGCACAAACAATGAATGGGGGAAGATGTGATTGTGCCCAGTGCACTCTATTGCCCTTGAACCAAATGAAAGGGGTTCCTGTTGTGAGCACTGGAATCACTGGGTGTGTGGCCTAGGTAGCAGTCATGCATGGACAAATTAGTCTGGATGACAATCAGTGGAAACACATGCCCATTGTGGCAGACTCAGAAATCCCAAGAATTTTAGGAAGAAGATGCCTGAGGAGTGGATGTCCCAGAGAATTATGGGGATATGACTGGGCCTTTGGTGTTTTTTCTGGAGTGGAGTTCCTTGTCTTACCTATCTCTCAGGCCTGCCTGAAGAGTCAAGATGTGGTAGGTCTTTTTAAGGTTCCCCAACAACATATATTAATGACAGCAGAGATTGTCAATCAGAAGCAGTGTCAAGCCAGTTGGGATGCTGGAACTCACATTTGAATGCAGAAGCACTGTCTTAAGGTGTAATGGTCTGTAACATGAGCCCATTCCCCCTACAATAGTTCAGTATGTCCCATGAAAAAGCAAAATGAGGCGTACTGGCTGAGGTTAGATCATCAAATCCTGAAATTAAGTGACCCAACTTTTGGCTGCTGCTGTCCCAGACATGCTCAAGCTGCCATATCAACTGCAATTAATGGCTTTGCTGCTAAATGAGAGTATTAAAAAAAAATTGAGACCATTTCTCCAGTGTAATATACTTAGCTTTTTAGATGCCTAGCTGTTCTCCTGTTGTCTTGTAATTAATTGTGCATCATATCTCATCTTGAGAGAGGAGTGTGGTTGGAAGCAAATGAGGTGAAATGGGTTTTTTGCCTAAAACTACAGGTTCTATATTTCTAATATGATATTCTATATTTCAATACTAGCAATAAGTGTAACCTGTTAAATCTTTATGACACTTTCCATTCCTCCAAAACTACAAAATGTTGGAGGAAAAAACAACTGTTAAGAAGTAGAAACTGAAACATTTTGTCCCAGTATCTAGGTTTCTATTCTGATTGAAATAATATTTCTTTAAAATTTTCTAATCAAAATTTAAATAATATTAAAATTGTAAAATTAAAATATCAAAATTGTACATTAGTTCAACCCCAAAATTATTTTGAGTCTACCATAATAAAAGAAAAAATAGCATAAAGCTAGTTGTCTTAAGAGCTTTTAATGCAATGAGAAAAGGGTTTCAGATTTTTATGCCGAGCAGTCTGTCTTTCTGTACGCCTCTGTCTTGGACAATGGGTCAGCAGACAATTTTTTTAATGCATGCTTCCTCATTGGTTTAATTTCAACTGCCAAAAAAGCTCCCAAAGTATAAGCTATTTTCCTACCAATATTAAGACTACAGAGGATCTGATGCTGATTTGGAGCAAGCATTTTATCTCTTAAGTAATTCCATTTAGCTCTTTTATCTCCTCTATTTTCAAAAATACTCAGATCCAAAAATCGCCCTTTTCATTTGAGTTTACACGTGATTGTCACTTTTATTTGAGAGGTGAAAGTGAAAAATTCTTCGCAATTTACTTCTGCTTGGCTTTTTTTTCTTTCTATTGAAGATTTTCCTATAGTACTTTTGCTGCCTATTATTTCTTGCACCTCCAAAGATGTAATGCTTTTCTTTTTTGAGAATTAAAGCAGCTAAGCAAAAAGACTTTTCAAAAAGCTCCTTGCATCAAAACTAAAAGCAACAGCATTTATTTTCAGTGAAAAAGTAATTCCAATAAGGTTAGAGCATTTAAAGATATGAGGTTTAATTATAAATGAATAAAAGTTTAGAAGAAACTTAATTAGTGTTAGTGTCACTAGATTGTAGTGAATCTGTGCAATGCTAAATACTGTAGTAACTTTTTTTGAATCTTAAGGAACATCTGCATTGGAAAGAGGATTGAGATCACTTCTTCAAAAACATTGAGGGCTTTTGTTTTGTTTTAACACACCTCAGTGAGATTCATTACTTACTAAGTACCTAGTTCAGAATGCCAAAAAAAAAAAAAAAAAAAAAAAAAAAAGAGAGAAAAAGAAAGAAAATCTGTTTGTCATCTTCTGCTTATACTGGATATATTAGTCTTCATTTTATTCCTGCTGAACAGGTAGTCCTCCTATTAGAAAGATAAAATAAATAAAAATTACTGGAGTAAAATATTAAAAACTTGTATCTGGCAGCAGATAATTTACTACTTACTGTATATTTTTCTCTAGGTGAGGTTCAATATTATTCATAAAGCTTATGGTAATACATAAGTAGTCAAGGAAGCTTTGACTAACAGGGAAAATATTCATCAAACCAGATAAAAAAATTTCTTATAATATCCAGATAGCTATATAAAGGTTTGGGGTTTTTTTTAAATTTAATATGTTACACTTGCTGATAGCTGTTACATAGAGCAAGGATGATATTCTGGGGGGTTTAGCAAGTTAACAGAGCAAAGGAACACCTCTCTCAGTAGATAACAATGAGTGGAAAATTGAACAGAGAGACAGTATTGTGTGGAGACGTACTTGAGTGGAAGGAAAAAGGACAGAGAAAATAGCCCAAATACATGAAAGGAAGTAGTAGACATGACAATATGTTCACTAAAATGTGTTTGCCTTAGCTACAAGACAATAATGAAACAATTGAAATAAAAGGTTGTTTTGTTTTGTGCAGTTATCACTCTACAAGAAGAAAACAAAGTCTGGTGACTCAGGCTTTCCCATGTCATTTTAATTTATGTGATGATGGCTTTTATGTTGCCAGGTGAACTCAGCAGGCTGTCATTTTTTTGTATGTATAAAATAGTTTAAAATGCAAGCCTCCATTTTTAGAAGTTATTTTATACTTTGAAGAAAAAAAATGGCTGATACTTCACTTGTTTCATTACTTTTGGTAGTGTGAAAGTTTTAATTAAGTATGGTATCGCAGCAATCAAAGAGAGCACTAAAACAACACAGATAAAAGCTAATAAGGTTTTATGTCACTTAATGCAGAAGACAACCCAACATCTCACTGCTTTGTCAAGCAGCAAAAAATGTAGCTTACTTTTATTTGAAAATTCCCCACTAATTGGAAGGAATAAGAATTGATGCCATATAACATAGACTTTGTTGATTCCAGTGCACCACAGTAATTACATCCAGGCTAGTTTACAATTCAGCTCAAGTTTTTGCAGATTTGTTTATACTAAGAGACAAAAGTATAGTACATGAAAACATTAATATATTTGGATCAGCTGACAAAGGAGGAATTCCTCAGTGCAGAATTCAATTTCTGTTATCTGATCCCATTTTTATCTTAGTTTAAATAGTGGATATAGTAAATAATACGATGTAATCAGATACCAAGAGCAAATAAAGAGTGTTGAGTTGCTAATCATAGAAGAACAAAATGGAAGTACAGCTAAAGAGATGACATAACCGGCCCTTTTGTCAGATAAATTTTAGTCATTCTGACATTCAAGAAGATAGTATCAGATATACAAGAGCATTATAAAGTTTCTGCTTTTGAAGATGTGGGCATTTATGAAGGAAGAAAGTAAGTTCCAGCAACTTGGAAGAAGATATGTTATGCAGATTCTTTCTGTATCAGTAGGAAAAAAAAATGGTATAAGAGCTACAGAAAGGACTTTGAGATTTTTGCACATTATTTTAAATTCTTATTAGTTTGCATTCTATCTAGTTTTTTTGTATTCTATCTGCTTATGCTTAACATTCTTAATTACAGTTCTGTGACAACTCATTTGGCCTTGTTCCTATTGTCTGGGTAATATACTGTTACTACATTCAAGAAGAAGCAAATGCATTATTAAATTTCTGGTGCAAAAAAAGACACTGAAATTTGTTCTTAATGTTACTACTTTTGTTTATTGGAACACTCTAGATAGTTTTTATTTATAGGACAACAGTTTGAGGAGCACTGAAGGTGCTTAGTTTTTTTTATATTGGAACATTTTTTTTCAGCAGAACTTTCACCCAGAGGAGATGCAAGTAGATAAAGTCACTAGTTAAGACATACTCACATTCAGAAGTAGAAAACATCCTTTAAACAGGGAGCTGTTGGAAGGGCTTGTATTTGAATTCATAAAACTGAAACAGTACAAGAGCAAATACACATCCAGAATGTGCACTATTAAAAAGGAGGAATAGTGAACTGCCTCCCTGCAGCTGCATATGAATTTGTATACTACTAGTTCACAAGATCCTCTATTAGAAAGTCCAAATCAGCTCAATTTATCTACTTTTTATTAAGTATTTTAAGGCTTTTGAAATGTAATTTCTACCTTAAAAAAGCAATACGATCAAAATTCTCTTGTAAAATTGCAAGACAAAATGAAACAACAAAATTTTATAGCAAATAAAACAAACATAGAATCTGAAAAGTTTGGAGCACCCTAAAGTATGATTATAGTTCTGTGACTAGTTTCAGAGAAATCCACAGTCAAACTCAGTGCTGATAGTCTCCAGGATATTATAGTGTTTAATAGTTTTACAGAAGGCGACAGGTGAAATAGTGCCTGGTTCTGCATTATAACAGTTACCATCTGTGACAATTTGGTATGACAATCTCATGCCTTTTCCACTGAGTTCTCAGAGGAGTAACAGAATGCAAACACTAAAATGTAATTACTGTAATTGGAAAGATTTTGGTAATCACTGTCTACCTACTTGTGCATTTGTATTCTAAATGTCCATATTTGTAACTGTACCATCTTTATAGAATTCATGTGACACAGTAGGGAAAAGAAACCCAACCAAATAAAACCCCATCAAAAAACCCTACTCTCACCAAAAATATAAAGATATTGAAATATTGCAACACCTTGATAAGGGAAAGAAAGCAAAAAATAGAGAATGCAGAAGCTGAGATATAATTTATGTCAAAATTTACACTACCTGTGACTCTTCTTCATGTTAACTGATTTATTTACTTAGTGATTTTTTTAATCCCTTTTAGCTTAATTATGTCTGGGAGAAAATGTAAAAGACCTATGAAAATAATTTTATAATATTCCAATGGGAAGCTGAATTGTTTGTCTTGGAACCCAGAAAAACTAACTAATAGCTGATGTAATATAAATGTATTAATTTAATTTTTATTTAATTTAGACACATTTAATCTTTGACCAGCAAGTAGACTTTCAGCAAGTGCTTCAGTTGGACTTGATGATCTTTAAGGTCTTTTCCAACCAAAACTATTCTTCAGGAATAAAAGGCTTTATTCTTCAGGAATAAAGTTTAGAATTACAGCCAAATTATCTCAGTGTAACTTTGACATCTTCATTGGACTTGCACTAGCCCACTGATTTTTTGATTAGGTAAATCCTGTGGACCTGATGCTTTGAAATGATTGATTCTGTTAGTCTGAACATTAATATATAGTGTTCATGAGATACTGTTGCTAAAGTCTTTGTATCAGTAAAGTGAGAGCACGTGGAAAATTTCCCCTGTGGTTCTATAACTTTGCTTTTCTCTTCAGTAATTCTATATAAAAAGAACCTCAAAATTGTGGTTCTACTCTGCCTGCTAAATACCCATCTAAATCATAACCCATCAAATGGTGAGAAAGTGTTTGAAGGGTGCATGGTCTGTTTATATTTGAAACAAAGATAAAAGCTGTCAATTTGATTGCTTGCAGGGTGGTTTAGCAAATTAGTCATCAAATTGATGGGAGTGATTACTGAAGATGTCCTTTTGAATACTTGCCTTAGAGCCATGCTATTGTGGGGAATGTGACTCTGAGGGCATCATCTTCACAAAAGACATTCACTTTGAAATTATGCATGTGCCTAGTCTGACTTCAATCTCAGTGTTGCATCGTAGTAGCTGGCATACAGTGATCCAGTCCTCCACCTGTGTGTGTCAGGGGTGGGGACGTGATTGTCTTTCTGTTTATGGTATAGCCTAGTCCAATATGTAATAACTGCAAGACAGAATAGGTGACTTACAGCATTCTTTAGACACATGAACAGATACACTTGACTGCACTGTGCAGGTTCTTTCCTGTGCATTTAACTTGCACTTGGTGCACTTGCCCATTCTGGAGAATTTATGCCTTGTTATTTTCAACTTCTTTCCAGTATGTAGTTCTCAAGACAATAATGATCATCCCTTTTTCCTATAATGTATTTTTGCATAATTACAGTGAAATTATTTTTCATCCCTGCAGCTACAACAGCTGCTTTGTGATCTTTCAAGCCTATGCATCTTTGAAGAATACAACCATAGCTAAGAAATTGTCTCTGGTGAGATTCAGAGTAGAGGTACAGTTTTTCCCTTGGTATTTGTGTTAGAATGCATATTTTTTATCTGCATTGAAATATGAGTCAGGAATAGTCATCAAACAATTAATTTGAACAGGTTCTCTATGTTTCTTTAATTATGGTTATTTCTGACTAATAAGTAACTTAGATAAAGAAGGCATGATTAGCAGTTCAAAATATTATGGAACAAGAAACTTTCTTAAAACTTAACATCTGTTAGTCAACAGCAAAGAACAGTTTCATTGACATAATTGCCTGTTGTTTGCTTTTCTTCTGAGAAGAGGAAGTTTTGTAAAGCTGCATGGTTACATTTTCATTATTTGGGCAGCAAATATAAAGATGGAAAAATGTTTAATGTTATTGGGTCATATTTGCACTGAAATATGAGCTTTTCCGGTTCTGATAAGGCTTTTCCGGATACTGAAAGCAACTTAAAAAAAACAGAGTAAATAGGGAGAGGTATGAAAAAGAGGGAGAAAATATATGTGAAAATAAAACGTCAAATAAGGAATTAATAAGTTAGAGAACATTCTGTAAAAATAAGGAAGGGACAAATGCATTATGAGGAAGCAAGCTAATTGGTTTTAAAAATGAATTACCATGAAAAGAAATGTAAATAAAGAACACGGATGAATACTTAGCCATAGATATGTTTCATTGAAAGTAGATTTACTGAGAAGTGAAAAAGTATATATGTAAAAACTGAGATAAACCACAATGGAATTCACTTTAGTTTGGCCAAATATTCTGATGTGGTTAGAGGTACAGAGGAATATTCTTACTTTAGAACAGAAGTTTTATAGTGATAGTGCTACCAAACTATTCATTTCTTTTGACAAAAATGCATCTTTTCTTCAATTTCCAAGATTTTCCATAAGAGTTTACTTCAATGAAAAATATAACTTCATGAAGTTTAATAAAAAAAAAAAAAGAGAAACATTTCAAGCATCTCTTTGCTTGATAATCAAAGAAGCCAAGTGCACTACAGGGTATAGGCACGAAATGACAGTTTTAAGTGGTACAATATGTTATATGGCCATAAATCAAATCTCTGATAGACACAATTACAAAACACCCCAAAGGAAAAAGGAGTGTGAAAGGTTATTATCTGCAACTAAAGTCTCAGCATTAGGAAACTGAAGAATAGTGTTTAAAATGTCAAACTTTGCCCCTATAAATATTAAATATTTTAGGGTAGTTGGAGCTCATAAAGGGAAGATAAAGCCTGGATTTGAAGAACTTATATATGACTCATCTGATATTATTCTAAAAAGGCAGCTTTTGGAAGTCAAAGAGAATAGATTCTTAGAACTAGAAATTACAGCTAAAAAAAATGACTATCATGCACATCAAAGGTGATTAATTGGTGAGTAATAAATTAATCATTGGCATGTTGCTATAAACATTTCTAGGGTTTTAAGGAGTTAAGTATATTCAGAATTCAGCAACAATTTAGTTAAGAGCTTGTACTCAATCCTTGGTTTGCCCTACCAATACCTGCATATTGAAGTCTTATATCTATTTCAGAATCAACATATTTAAATTCTCATACAGGCTGTGCCAAGGGGTATGTCTTTAAATGTCCACATCTTTGTCCTTTGTTCTAGTTTCAATACAAGTCTTTTTTTGTCCTGGGGATTCAATGACACATTATCTTCTGCACCTCTTCTGCATATAAGAACTCCTATTTGATCTTAGTACAACACTCAGCACTTAGCTGGCATTATTGTTTTCCACTGCTGCATTTTTCAGACCATCAGTACAACCCCTGGTACGAGGACAACCTGTCATATGGTGACAACCTCTGTAGGGCACAGGCAATACTGTTACCAACCACTGACACTGTTGCATTTTGCCTCAGCCAGGCTTCTTGTTGCCCCTAGGACAAATGAAGTTTACACATGTCAGTTCTTTTAGGCCCTATTACTGAATATTTATTTAGTAACTTATGTATAATACCACTGTAAAGAATATATTAGAACTACACTGTGTCTTTTCTTGGGGTTCAATGCTAACTGTAATGCTTCATGATCAAGAGCAGACCCTGTCTGTTAGAACCACTTGTCATTGAGTGGTAGTCAGCAAATAGTTATGTCATGAACCAAAAAAAATTAAGATGTAGAAGTGTAGTCACAGATGTGGCCAGCTTCCAGATATGAGGTAAATTCTAGCAATAGTATTGAAAAAATATTACCCAATAAATTATCTTTCTTTGCTTAAAACTTTTTGTATGTTCTCTCCAAATGTGCTATGAATTTGGGATGCTAATTTACATTAATAAAAACTTTTCCTGCCCTATTTCACAGCCCAAGTCAAACTCAAAATATTGGGCAAAAGTATTGTAAAGGGTTTATTTTTTATCTTTTCGAAGTGGGAGTTTTAATGTCAATAGCCAAAATGTCCTCCTATAATTATGAAGAACTCTGTGAAGAAGAAAATTTTGTAAGTGAAGCCTTAGCTGATATCTTGAAATTTCTCAGGTCATCACAGGCATTGACGGGGTTTTTTCAGTGTCTATACTTCATTTTAAATACTTTTATATGTAGCACAATTGTATAAATACTTGTACATATGCAGTCATTTTGATGAGTTGCACAAGGCTGCTCATAAGTGTGGTTAGCTGTTTATACAATAAGGTACCTCTTTTTTTCTACTGGTTGCTGTAAAGTTCTAAAATTCATATATTTACTTCTAAAATAAAAGGCATAATGAAGTCTGGCCCCTTAGATCCAGGATCACTTTTCAGCAAGGTGTTTAAGTTACCGTGACTGCAGTACATTAGCAAGTAGAACAGTGTAGTAGGAACAGATCTGTATAATGCAATAATCAATAAGAGGACTCAGTGTTTGCACAGTGCATGTTTGGGTGGGGATGGGAGGAAGGTGGGTTAAATTTGTGATGTAAATTTACAACACTAATGTACAGATATCTGTTGCAACTTCAGTATATGACTAAAGCCCACTAAACAAAACAGAACTGGCGAGGGCAGGGAAGGATTACAAGGCATATCTACTCTGAGGATATGAAGTATCCCAATCCATTTATGTGCAAGCCACTCATACAGCTAGATGTCTGGTGCAAAACTGTTAAAAAATATTCAGTGTCTGTCTTCAAGTGTTCCTTCTAAGTGGATAAATGAAAGCCATAGACAGCCAAGACCAGGAAATTTTGCCCAACTGCCTGTAAGTTACACTAAAGTTCCAAACACTCATCCAGTGGGAACTCAGAGATGCTTGTTCTTCAGCTTTGTTCTGAAACATTTCAAAATTTAAATTAATTATTATCTTCACATCATGAAGACAAATAGTTGTCAGAAAATAAAGCTAATTATTGCTGAAACTTATGCTTTTTGGTTATTGTTTCTACAATAGGTATTTCTTTGCTTGCTACAATATTACGTTTCCTCCAACACTTGATCAACAGTGTTCTGTATTTTTAGCCATGGGAAACTATTAACTTGGTTCTTAATGAGGATCTGGGCTCTGCTTGCAGTTGTCTTGCCTAATGAATGAACAGTGATTTTTCACTTTTAGTGTGCTTCATGTATGTTTAACTACTTCAAAAATTCGACTGGACTTTGTGTCATTACACTTACTGTGATGACAGAAGGTGGCAAAAGAATACATGAACAAAGCACAGAAAAATACCTACCTTCCTTGAGTTTCCTGTAATATCATATGGAAATTTAAAGACCATGTTTCACTGTGTTTTTTCACCATTTTCTTTTATAGTACATGATATCTCATGTGGCTGTTGTATGCCACTTTGATGTGTCTATAATTTAGACTTTTGAGTGTAACTATCTTAATGATATGTTAAAGTGTCCAAGTAAATGGGATATCTGATTTATTGATAGGCAAGTAAACTTTTCTTCTTCTTCAAGTAAATGTAAAGAGAGGCTTAAAACCAACTGTCATTCTAACTATTTCTTTCCAAGGGAACTGTCCTAATAAATTAAAATTTGAAGGAGCAGTCATGCAATTTTTATTTCAATGCATTTGATTTTCTGCACTTAAATGATTAATTCACTTCCAGTTATATTCTGCTTATTGAAGATATATTCAAAAAACAACCTGAGTTCAAAGAACTGTTGGCACGGTAATTTATTCTCATTTAAAATCCAAATTATATCTCATTAGGGACCCTATATTCTGGGGGGAATGCCCATCATTGGTTTTGTTAATGATTTTCTAATGTTGTAATTCTGTATGAGTACGTGCATTAATTTACATGTAAAACTACCAGTATGATTAAACTAGATTTGCTCTAATGTCATAACCTCTAGAACTAAATTTAGATTAAAACAGAAAGAATCCTGTCTTTATTATGTAAAAAGATTAAAATCTTAAATCACACTAGCCTTGAACTGAAATGCTTTTAGTCAAATTCTGGAAGACAAAAATTAATTAATCTATTACTGATTATTTTGAAAGCTTCCTATGGTTAATATAACAGGTAATATATAAATTATTGTAAAACATATTTTTCAGCTATTGATTTTCATAGTTGTTTGACTTAGGTGAGAGGCTTGGGTTTTCTTTAAAAAAAGGTTTTGCTAATGATTACTGAGTACAGCTTTGATTGATTGTATTTTTAAGCTCATTTTGTGACTCAGAATTCAAGTTAGTAAAAAATCGGTGCCATTCATTTAATCTTAAGACGTTTTGGATGTAAAAGCCTAGTTTTTACATAAATTATAATCTTTTGGAAGTGTTGGTGTTATATCAAAGTGCTAATGAAAAAAGAGATGACTTAGATATCTAAAAAAATGGAATATCTGATTCTTGTGACATTTTTGTTAAAAGAAAATATACGGAATTAAATGTTTCACCATTACCCTGCTCCTTTGACACTTATTCACTCTTGTATGGGGAGGTTGTGCATTCATAATAATCCTGACTTGTTTTATTTGATGCTTTGTTTAATGCTTTTTTTTTTTTTTAGAGCTTTAAGTTAGAAGCAAGTCATCGGAGAATTAGGAGTGTTCGGTCTTCACTATTCTATAATGGGGGAGGGGTGTTTTTATGTCACACAAAGGTGAAAGATTTTACCCTAAGATCTGTCTAATATATCATCTAACTCACAAGCAAAAGCATAGTGGTTGTCATGAGATTTAGTAAAAGAAATTTTCATGTTACTATTTTAAATAAGATTAGTCTTATGGGCAGCTCCCAAGTAATTTTTATTAATGCATTGGTCTTAATGTGGAATGTTAGTTTTAAAAATGTTGTATGCATACATCAGTAATGTGGTTTTTTTAAAGTGCAGTTCTTATGTAACATTCTGTAGGGTGGCTGCCCCCTTCAGATATGCTACAAGTATTTCTTTTGTCACAGGACTAAAGGGCACAATAAATTAGCTGTGTTCTAACATGATTTAACTAATTTAGTCGGATATTTCTATACAAGGTTCAAATGTACAAAAAGCATATTTGGAAGCAATGAACTGGCCTGCAAGCCGAGAACTGTGCTACTTGTTCCTTCCTGTATTCCAGTCATATTTTGATCTGATTCTATAATTATCAAATAGATAGGAGATAGATAGAAGCCATCCAATATTAGAGGTAATATTTTAAATAGGAAAGATGTAGCAGTGTCCAGTGGCTGTGAAGTAAATAGAAGGAAATGAAAATTAAAATAAATCCCTTTTTTTTTTTTAATTGTGAGGGTGATTTATCCCCTCAATCAGATGAGAAACATCTCTAAAACATTATGGTTTTAACTACAAATTGCTATGCTAGACTGAAGAATATGCTACATGAAATCTCAAGCTTTATGGAGGAGTTCTAAGTCTCAATTCCCAAGTCTCATTTCTAAGTCTTATCTTTGCATGGCTATTGAATTTTTCTAATATTATAGTAACAGGTTATAGATTTGCCAGTAGGGCAAGGCTTCAACTTCTATATGACTTATTCATGTATTCCTTTTGGGAGTAAGATTACCATGAACATATTTAATGAAAAAATGTATTCAGTAATACAATGCATGCAGGTCTCTTTATATGTGTAATCAAAAGATAGGTCTAAGTCTTTGCACACTGTAAATTTCTTCAGTCAAAACGGAATGCAAAATCTAACGTTTTAGAATATCACCACAAGGATTTCCAATGATCCTTTAGTGTGATGTTCATTTGAATCCATGGTCAAAATTGTTAAAATTCAAATTACTGATCCTGAATCATAAATCCAACCTGCAAAGGATCCTTCCTAACAGTCTATTGCTTTTCTTTTGCAACTGTATCATTTCCATTTGTTCTATGCAGTGCAAGAATGGTAATAACTGGACATGCTGCAGTGAATTTTCAACCAAAAGCCCTCAACTTTGGGTTTTACTTTATTAAAAATGTTTAAACAAGGCAAAGTCTGTCTACCTTCAGAGCACAGGATATGGGAAAATTTTTCAAAGGTGCAAATCTCTGAATTATCTACTTATTTTTAATCCTTTTGAAAGAAAACTCTTTTGAACCCGTTCTTTTTCCTCTGAATGATAATCACGTACCTGGCACACACCGCCTCTGACATATGCACTCACAGCTGTTTTAAAATCTTTTAGCTATGTTTTATTTTATACATAGAGAGGTATAATTTGTGCAAATGCAATTTAATAAGCAGCCCAATTATAATTTACAAATTTAGAAATACACTAAATTTTGTTTCTGTTTCAATTAAGTAGTTGCCTAATTATTCTATAAACAGAATTAGTTAACAGAGAGAGAATCAAAAATGCAATCATTCACTAGGCTGTTCAGCAAAGTAAAAAGCACTGAATGGTCTTTTTTACTATTTCAGTCAATATGTTCTTGTTTATGTCCTGATTCAGCAATGTATTTATGTGCCTGAGCAGTTCTCAGGGCCTTGAAGGCACCGCCAGCCCTGACCATCCCTGACCACCCCCAGGGCTCCCCCCACCTGTCCACAGCCCAGGACCCCACGTCAGCCCTGCGGGGCCGTCAGCCCCTGCCCCAGCGACACCGCAGCAGGGACGGGCTCCAGCTCCCCACAGCCCTGCCTTGCCCAGCCATGGGCCCTGCTGAGCTAGGCCAACCCCTGGGCTGATGTCCCAGCCTGGCCTCAGCCTGTCCAGGGCTGGGGGTGCCCTGGTGCCCTCCGGCTGCCCTGCTCCTGGCTGGAGTGGTGCGACAGACCCTGGCTGCAGGGCCCTGCCCTGATGGACCCAGGGGAGCCCCTGATGGGCTGGCACCTGGCTCCGTGGCACTGCCAGCCCCTGCAGTGCCCTGCAGCTTTTAGTATGGGTTGTTGGTTATCATCCAGCACTCCACTGGCAAAATTACCTGGTATGTTCCCAGTGAATTTAAGCAGAGGTCCCATATGTAGCACAGCAAACTTAAGAGGAAATGATCTGCAGCACACTCACAAAGGGTGTCAGCCACAGGAGAGGCAGACTAGCAAGAGGGACAGCATGATTTGGGTGCCCGGAGTATTGTAGAAAGCCCAAGGTGTACTCTGAGTTCTGGTAAAACTGGAGAGCTATGTTACAGTGATGAAATTAGGGAAAGACAAGCCCTTTGAGGGTGGCTGTGGACCTCCACTGACACGCTTTCTAGATTGGAGCTAGCTTACATCCCACCAGCTCAGAAAAAGGTAGAAAGGCCTTATAGCTGCCTGCGTAATGTGCCCACGTGTCTCACCTGAGTATTTGGTATGTTTTTTCCCTCTTAAACTCTGAAAAGTGTATTGTAAGGGAACAGTGAGTCTGCCAGAACTTTGAGGTTGATCAAATTAGATTTCTTCTTTTACATGAGTTGTCAAGAAAGACTAAAACGATTTTAAAGTAAAAAAGGAAGAAAAAATTCTCAAAACAATATACATCTCTTTAAATAGAAACAATGCTAGGCAAAATGTTTTAACAAAATAAAATGGGCTTATAGCCACCTTGCCTCTTGCACCCTTTAACCTTCCAGGCTGGCTCCTTGACTCCAGGCCTGGCTTCCCCATAGCCTTCTTGTTTTATATCTTACTTTGCCTTCTGTGACGCATGTCTTCTGAACCTGTCAGTCCTGGAGGAGGCTCAGGTTGACAGAGAGACACAGTCTCTGCTTATCTCCAGAGGGATCTGTCAACTCAGCCACTCCCTTTTGAAAGGAGTATAATATAGATAGAAAAACATTGATCCCATCCATCTATGACACACCTGCATCCTTTCACCCAGTTTTCTGTTCAGTCATTATCATTTTACAGAGCATAGCCAAATTAAAAGATTTGCAGTCTGTAATGCACTTTTTCCCCATATACCTAATCTCTTTTGCCATAGTCTCTTTTATCACACAGTGAGGAATTGTGCCTATCTGTATCAGCCGGTAGTTTTTCAGTGCTGGTTTCAGGTAAATGGAGGGAATACCTTGCCTTATTATTCCATGTGGTCATAACAAATTTATATCCAGGCAATTTTTTTCACTCCTTTGGCTAACTTCCTTCCAGAATGTCATTGCCTCATGACAAGATAGAATGGTCTCTACTAACAAATCCAGGGTTAAGCTAAAGTGGTAAAAATATTCTAAAATGTTATTCTGAACTATATGAATTATTTTCCCATATGCATTTTAATTTCTCATACTTTAAAAGAGGAACACTAACCTTGAAAATACCTTTGTCAAGACTTACAATGTTTTCCCTTTCCTAATTACCTGAAGATCTACCTCTTCATATGCTGCTCCAGCATATGCCTTTGCAGATTTATTTCTATTTGCTCACATAAATATGAAATGTTTTCTTACAGTGAATAATTCAGGAGTGGCTGTCCAGTGATGATAGCAGGCTGAGGGTGCTTACATTGAAAGCAGAGATTAAAAAAAATTCTACTTAATTTAGCGGACTAGATAATTAGGTATAGCATGTTTTCTAAACACTCTGACTATTCTGCATCTGAATCCTTTTTTTTTTTTTTTTTTTACCAATTGTTTAAAATGTCTGTTGTCAACTGGATAGGTACAGATCGAATACTAAAAAATGGAAATCTTGTCAGTTAAATTTTATACAACTCTGCTATCCCTAAAAAAAAATCTTGGTAACCAAAGGTATCCTCAGTTTGGGGTGGATTCTAGTTGATATTTTCAATCTTAAAAATTAAGATTATTTAGATCATAGTCCAGATAATGGAACTGGGCTTTTGAAACATTATGCAGGGAAAGTGTACAGTCCTGGGACACAGTGTACTTCCAAAGTTCTGTTAATCGTTTTGGCCTTAGAATAGCATGATCCAATTAATTCAAGATAGTAATCATCTACAGAAGTTATGTACAATTAATATGAAGTCTTGCTTCTGCAAGTTACATTTGAATTTTATTTCAAGGTCAGTTGAAAGTGTTTTTTTTATTCAATGCACTATTTTTACTTTGGGATTTTAGTGTTTTAAGGTTGTCTCATCATTTACTGTCCCACTTTGCAGTAATGTAAGTGTTCTGCAATTCACTTAGTACATTAACTAATGAAAGCCTGAGAGTTATAAACCCACCAGATAAAATTGTGTTTCTATACTATTTATAGAGAAAGTTGCTTAATCTATCTAAACTTAATCTAAGTAAAACGGATTTTCAAAGCTTTACAATTCTTCTGGAAATACAGGCTCAACTTACAAAAAAAAAAAAATCGGTTTCTCAAGTGTATCATATCCTGTATGCTTCTTTCCTTTAAAATATTCTTTCAAAAACCCCAGAAACTAGTAAAATTCCACAGTTACATTTCAATCTGTCTGTTGTCTTTACATGGTTTAACGTATGGTGATAATAGTACTTTTCAGATTCTTCATTTCCAAGAATTTACTCCTGTAACTTGGACAGAGTAACTGTTTTTCAAACCTGCAGTTTAAACAGTTTCACATATGATTTGTAATGTTGTCTTCTTGGATATAGGAATATTAAGTAGTAGAGCCTTTAGCAAACAAAATAATTAAATAGAAAGGTGAGGGGAAAAAAACATAAACAAAGAATAGATAGACTCCAAATAGTAATCTCAGCAGTAAAGTATAGAATGAGAAATGATGAACTACATTATGTTTAAGTTTCTCTATTGAAGTAAATTTGATTATTCACCTCAGTAAAGCAAACAAGATTTGGTCTTTTTTTGTATAAAATGCTTTGGTATAATTTGGAATAAAACTCTGTTTACTGACATAGATGAAGCAAATTAAGAATAAGCTGCTCAAAGTTTAGTTAGAAACATACCTGTTAGACCATCTTTGAATGTATACTGTTATTAACCGTTAAGCAGAGAGCCTGTTAATGTGGGGGGGGGGGGGGGGGGGGGAATGAGAGGGAGGAAAGAAAGGAAAAATACACAGAAATAGTGCTTCTTAGATACCTAATGTACTTATGCACAGGAACAAAAGACATATGAGTAGCCCAGAAGAATTAGAGTGTGAAGAAATAGATAATGTAGTTTAAAATCAGTATTTCCATTGAGGCAATACCTGAGGCATTCATTGTGGTTTGCAGCCATTTCTTAGGGAGATGTTGGTGTTGCTCTTCCTTGAGGATCTGGGTGGAGTGATCGCATATTTCATGATTCATTTTGTGTAAAATAGATGCCTCCTAGAAGATGAGTACTTTATCCTTTATTGATTGTCAGTGTGAGGTCATTCTTGTGAGCACTTTTTAGTTTTTCCTACATAGGTAACCATTAGGCTATTTTGGGCACAGAGTGAAGCATATTACATTCCTGGAAAATACAAGTATAAATTCAGGAATGTTGAGGTTTCTGGTCTAAAAGTATTTATTGCAGCCACATGGAGATGATGGTAAAGACTTACTTTTTTTTTGGTCAGGTATGTGTCAATGCAACAATTAGTATAATTTGGACCACGGGGAATTTGCTACTGAGGATGTAGCTGGGTTTGAGTAGGGGTAGGGTGACACTTTCCAAAGGCTGCAATGAGTAGTTTCAAAATGACTTTTTAAAAATTATGATATTTCATCTAGGGTGCAGCTGCTGCCATTTACAGCACTGAGGAAAGATATTATGTGAATACCTGAAGTGAGTAATCAATGAGGATTTTCTTTTTGTGTAGAGGTAATACTTTACATGGTGTTCAAGTGGCTCTTTCAACAGTGTGATCTTTTTCATTAGAGGATTGCTCTTATTAAATAACAGTCCTCTTCAGATGACAGAAATAAGCATTCAGTGTGTAATGTAAACCTCAGAGCAAATGCAGTGGTACTGGATGGTGTGGTCATGTTACAGCTTTTAGATTGTGTTTTGGAAAGTAGACTTTTGTATAAAATAGACATATTAATTGGTTGATATTCTATGGAGTGCTTTTATAAATTAGTATTTTTTGCAAATTATTTTGCAAATCAGCAAATTAATGCTGATGTAAGAATATTATGAGAACACTCTGAAGAGGTGATGATTACCCAATTCCTGGCACAACTTAAAAAGAAATCCATGCTTTCAGTCAACATGATGAAGTTGTCTACATTTCTGAAGCATAGCATATGCTTGGTTAGAGTAATTAAGAAATTCCTCTTCAGAGTGGTTTGTTAAATAATGCCATATTCTGAAGTCATTTTTATAGGTTTTCCCATAGATATTCCTGTACCTTGGAGGAAGTGATGGTGAAATAAATTAGTTGTGAATGAAAATGGAGTGCGTGCTGTTGGCAACATCTTTAAATGGGTACTCTGAATGCTAGTCTTGGTTTTGTAAATTACTCAAAGCCGTTTGGGTGTCATCATTGTATTGAGCATTAGTATGCAAGCTGGTGGCTTCAAGGGCAGCCAGGAAAGGA
Source organism: Caprimulgus europaeus (assembly GCA_907165065.1). Next base: position 77,410,017 of record OU015525.1, read on the forward strand.
CTGCTGTGTGGCAACATTTTAGCCTGTAGTCTCCAGAGAAAATTTCTTATATTCATCTTTTTGATATAAAGGTTTAAAGAATTGTCTTAATGAAATCTGCCAGTTCTTTGGTAAAGATTCTCTGGGTGGATATCATACACCTTTGCATATAGATCTCAGTAAAACTAACATGGGAGAACTAAATCTGAGACAGGTGCATTAGGCAGTACAGTTTTCCTGAGAACTGACTCTGAGCTCCAAGTGAAAGGTGAGTGTAGAGTCTTCCTTGACTTTCTTATAGTAGACAGTGTCAAACAGTTATCTCTTTGCCTTATTGATATAATCCTTGGATACTAAAACAATTGTAGTTCCTCCTTTTTTCTTTTTTTTTTTTTTTTTTCTACTGGCTTTATGACCATTTTGTACTTGGATCTCAAGGAACTTAGAGATCTATAATTGCTTCCCAATAAGAAACAGATTGTTACAATAGGGTTGTGCGTGTTTGGTTTTTTTGTTTGGTTTTGGGTAGGTTTTTTTCTGGACTGTTGATCAAGATTTTCTGGAAGTGGAAAATAGTGATCCCAAGTAAAATGTCATTCACCACGTGGTGCCTCAATTATTGTTTGTTTGGTTGGGGTTTTTTTAATATAATTCATCTTCTCACTGTGGTTCAGACAATTAAGTGGTGTTGTAAATGGCTTCTTATTCATTATGTCCAATGAGCAAACACTTTATATTGGTGTAGTCCACAGGAGCTAGATTCGTATGAAAAAGGGCTTTTCTGGAAGCCCTCAAATTTAAGAATTAATGTATTTCAAACTTTCTGTTTGTTAGGCTGTCTGAAAAAAAGTGGGATTTCCCTTCACAGATGTGAAACTAAGGCTTAATCAAGACAAGATAAATACTTGTCTAGAGTAGATTCCTTTTCTCCTCCATATTTCAAAACTCGGAAAAAAGTTTTTTACTTAAATTGTCTTTGTTAACAGAACCATGATTATTGGAGTCTTTTGATAGAATTTTATATAAGTTTTGTAGAAATTCAAATAAAATACAAACCTAAGAAAATAATGAATGCAAGACTGTCCCTTTTGCTTCTAGCATTATTTTACAGGACTGTTCCACTGCTCTGCTTCTGGACCTACTTTGTCAGCCTCAATTTCCTGTCATATTTAACAGCCAACAAAATTTGTCTCAGATTAAAGTTTATTTGATATTTTCAGCCTTCCTGACCTTAATTAATCAATTCAAGGGATATCATTTTGACAGAATGCCAACATGATACTTCACTCAAATTAAATGCCAGTTGTCAATTATTTTAAAATGTCATACTATCAAGATATTACTTAAAGTAACTGTTTAGCATGTGCAAAAAATACTTATGAAAATTCTTTGGTACATGCACATGTTCAGAAATGCAGTATGTGGGATAGTTTCTGGAATTTGTTATACTGTTCCATGCTGGTAAGCTTTCATAGCTATCAGGAACTTTTATTTGTAGTAATCTTTGTTCTGAAATATCAATGGGTTTTTTTAGCTGTTTGAAAGAAATAGTTCTAAAAAAAAAATAATTAAAAAAATTATCCAAATAACTAAGACCAAATTTCAATAATAGAGTGAAAGATTAACCTTTATGATTTGTCTTACTTACCCTCTGATTTTCAATAACTGAGTAGATCTCAGTGGCTAAAGTTGTTTGTATTGAGCTTCTAACTGCTTAGTGTTGCATAACATGTATCTTCACATAACTTTCCCTGAACTCTGTTGGAGCAACTTATACCTACTTTTCCATGTGGTGATCCTAAGGTTTCTATTGGACAATATAAAGTATTACTGCAGCAAAACAAAATTAATAAAAAATTAGAAAGCAAGCTTCTTTTTTAATTAGTATTATTCATTGTAAAATATTCAACAAGCCAGTATAGTGCAATCATGCTAATCTCAGCTCAGAATCTAACTTTTAAAAGAGGAATACAAAGCAAATATAATTCTTATGGACTGCATTAGTGCTACCTCAGCTTTTCCTTAAATGTAAGGAAATAATTCTGTTTAAAAACAGACATCTAGATTCAACAAACAAAAGAAGGTCTCAAGTATAGAGGCAATCTCTTGAGATGCCAAAATTCTCTTTCAAAGCAAGCTGGATTCATTGTGAATACTGCTTCACATTATCTAATTTCACAGCTTTGGAGGATTTAACTCTGATCTACTGCGTTTGGTGTCTGTTTTGTTTACCCTGCATTCATATCTTACTATAGTGTTTGCTATACCTCAAGCACTTACGCTCTTTTATGGTGGATCAGACAAAATGTAAAATAATTTTCTCAAACATCTGTGGCATAAGCACTTCCAAAAATTTTCAGTAGTTTGTAAGGGTAGAATATTATCAGGGACTATTCTAGTAAGAATGGATAGATTTTTTGATTGTCCAAAATAGCTTGTAGCAAAAGCAAAATATTTTTGATGTTCAAATAGACAAATATGTCTATGGCAAGAAATCTAATGCTTTATGTTTGAACTGCATTTCAAGAGCCCTAGATTTTGCTGTGAAATACATTCCTAAGAGTTTATATAAATTAAGGCATCTTGTTTAATTAGTCTATACTTCCCACCCCTCCCACCTCACCAAATGAGCATAGTCTTGTGCATTCTATATCAGCGGACACACTTTCCAATACATGTCAGCTGTTCTGATTGTACTCTGGGGAACAGGGAAGAAAAATCTATAAATAAGCAGTTAAATATAATTTGTTAGTCTATACAAGCTGTTTATCAGAAATGCAGGTTAATAAAAACCAATCCTTTTTTATGTGTTAACAACTTAGTTGCTAGCTGAGATATGATAGTAACTGAGTAACAGTGGTGTAACGCGTAATTAAGGTGACACAAACTAGACTTCTAACGTATTATTACTTGAATAAGACACTGTAGATGGATCCATTTTATCTTCAGCAAAACTGATATCTGATTTCACTAATGCATGTAAGTAACCGAAATATGACAAATTTGTCATTAAAAATCTACATGTAGCTATGGTATAAGCAGGAGGAGATTTTGACCTATTACTCACATGCTATTTGGATTATAATTTCAGGTATATGGAAGAAGATGATTGTTTGTTTTGCTTGTCAAAGATCCTCATTTCTAGAGATATTTTCCTTAAATTGTGTTCTAAAAGTTAGAGCTAGTTTAAAAATTCATTGTTTCAAAAACTGTTTTTTCTAGTCATTCTAAATCTTGATCTCTTTGCAATGATTTTAAGTTTAGTTAACTTTAAAGATATAGGTAATAGATTTGTCCACAGTTAATGAACATGGATGCCATGGTACCTATGTATATAGATAATTTACCAATGCATATAAGTAGAGAAAAGATATTTTAGCTTTTGATAATACAAACATATCAGATGAATTTGATTTCTCAACAGTGCTCCTGCAATTTTCAAACAAAAGAATCAAGATAAATTATGCAATCTACCTAATATTTGCAACAAAAAATTTCTATGAGAGAACTAACACTGTAACTAGATTATTTTTTTTTCCCATTTCACCATGCACAAATTAAAAATACTGAAGTGTTTGCAACTCACACATGCAGGACTGCTCTTTCTAAAAGATCCATAACTCTTTAACAAAATAAGCATCTATGCAGAGACTCCCTCTATTTTTGTTCCTTTTCATGTGGTGCTTCATAGTCTTGGTAAAAGGCAATGTAAAATGCAAATCCTGTCTTAGACTGCTCTTCTAAAATAAAATATACGGCCATTTCAAAGCAAAGCAAAAAAAATCCTTCCACTCTTTAATAAACTGTATCTATACTCAATATCTAATCAGTAAAAATTAAGTTAGTATAACCTCTGCACTGCCAGTTACTCTTTAGTCCTTGCACAGGTATTGTCAGGGAAATGCAATCCACCATGTAGTATGAGTTTTGAAGCCTAGATTAAGAATTAACATCAGAAAGGACTAATTAGAGTCACAGACAGTCCCTTGAGAGCAGGAACAGACAGAAAATTTGGATCATACCCTTTCTTGTAGAGAGGAGCCTTTGCACACATTGCCCTTTTTCTGTGCTGTATCTTTTATAAGCAAGCTGAGGGCAATTAGTGAAATACCCATGATACAGGAGATTAAGAATCCTTCAAAAGTTAGACTGTATTTAGAAAGAAAAGACTTATCAAAACTGAATTTTGCTGCTCTTATGTAAGCTTCAATTTAAGTAATAGCAGCACTTCAGGAAAAGAGTTCATCTGAATGAGAAATCAAAACTCATATCAGTGACTGAGAAAGAAAGCCTGGCCTCCAACTATTCATCAGTTGCTTTACAAAGTTATTATATAATGTAGGGCATGAAAAAAAAATGAAATAAATCTATATAGATATTGTATAGCATTAATTACTGTAAGGTTATTCTTTATTTCCCTTGAGTTTGAGGAAGTGTTATGTAGATTGAGAGAAAGCAATATGTCCTGTCTGACACTTTTGTATATGGATTAATAGAAAACTACCGGAGAAATCATTACTTATCATCATCATAGAATCATCATAGAATACCAGCTTGAAAGGGACCTCAAGGACCATCTGCTCCAACCTTTCTTGGCAAAAGCATGGTCTAGAAAACATGGTCCAGCACCCTGTCCTGCTGAATCTTAAAAGTGTACACTGTTGGGGAATCCACCACTTCCCTGGGGAGATTATTCCAATGGCTGATTGTTCTCACTGTGAAAAATTTTCCTCTTGTGTGCAGTTGGAATCTCCCAAGGAGTAACTTGTACCCATTACCTCTCATCTTTTCCATGTGACTCCTTGTAAAAATGGAGTCTCCATTTTCTTTGTCTCCCCTAAGCCTTCTTTTCTCAAGGCTGAACAAACCCAGTTCTTTCAGCCTTTCCTCATATGGCAGGCTTCCCAGTCCTTTCATGATCTTTGTGGCCCCTTAGGAGCTATTAGGCGTTGTTGAGAGAAAAAGATAGACTTGCTGAATGAAAATGTATGGGTTTTGCTACATAGCAGTTTGAATAAAAGAAAATATAACTGAGTTGATGAATTGAAAAAGATAATTAATTTGCTTATTCCAGTGACAGTTTTTTTCTATTTTTCCTATTCCATAAAGTTGGGAGATTTTATATGTAATTTGTTCTTCAGTTGTGGAAGTGTAATGTCATTTTAGACGTAATCTTGGAAACTAGAAGCCTGATAAAATATTTATTTGAACTCAGATGATTGAAACATTGCATTTGTAATTTGAGCTAGATATGAGAAAAACTTTAATGTATTAATATTTATTAAGTCCTGAGAAATTTTATTTTGGGCAGAAGAGCTACTCTGATGTTTCAGAGTAAACTATATGCATTCGTACAGAAGCATAGCACATCAGAAGTAACGGAAAATCTACAGGCTTTGGTGGTAGATGGTAGATGAGATACCTTTGGGAATAAGGATTATATTTTCGTCAATACTGATGGTTCAAAATGTAAGTCTTTGTCTCAATACTAGCCTGTAGGAAATAAGAATTTTGAAGCATGTCTTTTATATGCCTCAATCATATTTGAAACATAAACTGTCACTGTACATAACTTACTTTTAAATGATTATTCACTTACACCTTCCATGCTTCAGATGGGAGTATTTTGGCTAACTGCATCCTTGTACCTCAGAAATGTACACTGGATGCTCTGGTGCTCCTGTGTTGCAAAGTGGAGCAGGACCATTTAGAGCTTTGTTCACTCTAATTGCCCATAATGCAAGATGCTGTCTTGCTTGACATCTTGGTCTCTAAGTTATAGAGGTATGGACTAGATGGATGGACCACTCAATAGATAAGGAATTGGCTGGATGATCGCTCTCGAAGAGATGTGGTCAATGGCTCGGTGTCCAAGTGGAGACCAGAGACAAGTGATGTCTCTTAGGGGTTGTTATTGGGACTGGCACTGTCCAACATCTTTGTTGGTGACATGGACAGTGGGATTGAGTGCACCCTCAGCAAGTTGCCAACTACACCTAGTGGTGCGGTTTGGTTACCATGCTGGAGGGAAGAGATGCCATCCAGAGGGACCTTGACAAGCTTGAGAGGTGGGCTCGTGCAAATTTCATTAAGTTCAACAAAGCTGAGGTCATGCACTTGGGTAAGGGCAACCCCAAGCACAAACACAGGCTGGGCGTACAGCGGACTGAGAGCAGCCCTGAGGAGGAGGACTAGGCGGTCCTGGTGGGCAAGAAGCTCACCATGAGCAGGTAATGCATGCTTGCAGACCAGAAGGCCAACCATATCCTGGGCTGCATCAAGAGAAGCAAGGCCAGCAGGTCAAGGGAGGTGATTCTGCCCCTCTGCTCTGCTCTCATGAGCCCCCACCCAAAGTACTGCATCCAGTTCTGGTGCCCCCAGCTTAAGGTTATGGCCCTACTAGAGTGAGTCCAGAGGAGGGCCAGAAGGATGATCAGAGGGCTGGAGCACCTCTCCTGTAAGGACAGGCTGAGAGAGTTGGGGCTGTTCAGCCTGGAGAAGAGAAGGCTCCAGGGAGATCTTGTAGCAGCCTTCCAGTACCTGAAGGGGCTACAGGAAGGTGGGGGAGGGACTTTTGACAAGGGCAGGTAGTGATAGAACAAGGGGTAATGGCTTTAAACTGGAAGAGGGTAGATTTAGATTAGATATTAGGAAGAAATTCTTCCCTATGGGGGTGGTGAGACACTGGAACAGGTTGCCCAGAGAAGCTGGGGACTCCTCCTCCCTAAAAGTTTTCAAAGCCAGGTTGGATGAGGCTTTGAGCAACCTGGTTTAGTGGAACGTGTCCCTTCTCATGTCAGGGGAGTTGGAACTAGACGTTCTTTAGAGGTCCCTTCCAACCCATACTGTTCTGTGATTCTAAGATCAAATTTTTCAACTTTGTTCTGTAAGCAGCCTTATCCATAGTCATACAGGAAAAAAGTACATACTTTAATTTTCTCAGTCTTCTTCACAGGTCTGATTACCAGTGTTCAAGGAAAGTTAATACGAATAAATAGTAGTCAGGATACAGAAGGACTGTTAGGTTGTTAAAAAATTTACAGGCTAGCTTACAAAAACACGTATTGGCTTAATTCATGAAATGCAGTGTGTAAAATAGTGTGATTGGTTTCTATGGTACCATCAAGAGGGTTAGCACTGAGGAATGAAAAGTAATTAACATATTACCAGAAAACTGGTTTTGAACATTTTCCAAATAGGTGATATTTTTCATTATTGTCTTTTTGAACATTTGAAAGTGTGGTATTGATAGGTGGGATTGTAGATGTTTGCAAGAGCACAAAAGAAGGTCACTACCCTTAACTTCTGTTACTATGAAAAAGAAGAAACAAAACACAACAGAAATCAGCCATCCCTACAGAATGCATACAATGATGTTAATGTTATTGTTTGCTTTCTTAATGTTATTAAACTGCAATATGAACAAAATTTGTGCAAGAAGCAGAAAATTCATACATGTAAGGTTTTTTTTGGTAATGCAAGAAATAGAGCTATCTTGTACTGAAAATATATAATTCATAGTAAAACCAATGTTGGCCTCTTTTTTATTCATGGTAGTAACTGAAATATAAATATAGCACTGTCCACACAGCGTCTGGCATAGCATAATGCATTTACTGCATATACTGTGGAAGTTAATGTTATGGGTATGGAAGAGCCTGTAATATGTTGTTGGCTTGTTTGGCTATAAATTCAATGACAGCATTTATTTTTAATAAAAATGTTCTTCAGAGCAAGCCACAGACTGTATAGATTTGACCCATCATGTGCCTGACATTTGAAAGTAACTGCAACTCTTCCCAGAAGCATTTATTTGCCTTTTAAATCCTATTTGTCAAAAAATGTGTGGGTAGGACCTATAATGCTGATTTATTCCCCAATGTTTTGCTTTCCAATAATGTCCCAGGATCTGAACAGATTAGCTTGTAGGCTAATCCTTTCTTGGGAACAAACAAAGTTATTCAGTGTTCTAGGGAAATAAATCTTCAGTCATGAAGGAAATTCTTCAGTCATGGCCTCCTGTGACTGACTGGTTTCTTAACATTCTGGAAAAGAGAACATGGAAATTGACTTCTTTCTTGGATGATTAGTACATTGATAGTACCAGACACAGATCATATTTGTTCTTCTGAAAACCATGTAGAAAAGTGGAGGAGCCTGAAGTCCTCTGAAACATCAGCCCTTCTATACCTCACTTTCTGAGGAAAGAAACAGATGAAGTTAGGGATTGGTTACATAATTGCTGTGGCAAGAAGAAAATACTGGGGAAAGGATACTGCAGGGTTATAGACTTTTTCTCTCTTAAAAAGCTTTATCTAGAAGGTAGAAACCAGATCTTTGAGTACCTGGAGCTACTGTTTCAGGCATGAATTCGTATCCACTGTTGTAAAAGCAGAATAAATTTATTTTCTGTCATTTACAGAAGATAAAAAGCCAATATAAATGAGAACCCTCCTTTCCCCAGCTCTTTTTCAGTATTTCTCTATCTTTGCTGCTTATTATCTGACCACTTTGGAAAGGGAATCCTGACTTCTACCTTAGGTTTGTACAATATGTATAAAATATCTTCCTCAGTGTTTCAGGAGGTAGTACTGGCAGGAAGACAATTCTGATGTGAAAGAGAAAAGCACTCAGTGCACCAAATTAAGAGTTTATTACAAATTAGCATAGTTTGCTGGACTTTCTAAAAATATATTTTACCCAGAACTTAATTATTTTAGGTGTTATTTTGGATTATGTTGAGTTTCTTAAAATATTTTTAAGTAAATGAAGTGAAAAGTATGACATAGTATTTAATTCTTCATATATATATATATATATATATATATATATATATATACAAATCTTTTTCTCCATGGATTTAACAGAAAAGTTAGTATAGACGTACAGAGAGACTCTTTCAATTATTCCACAAGGGAAGATTTCATTATCATACACATATCGTATCATCACTGTAAATGAGATTGAATAGAACAAATGTCTTTTATTCCATACCTTCCTATATCTATTTACTTCCATTTCTGTCATAGTATAGGAAGATCTAGAGGACGAAAATCAGAAAAATAATGAATTTTTGTCAAACTTCCACCAATGCACTTTGCAAAAACTCAACCTTTGCACATTCTGCATAGCACTAGTTAATGGGAATAGTCTGTTAACAATGAACTGGGAGTATTGTTTTCAGGAAAAACTGCATTGAAAGTCAGTCGCAGGCATCTTTTTGTCCCTTGCTGAGAGAAAAGTCTTTGGGATCACTTACCACAAGAAGGAGGTCTAAATTGAAGCAAACAAAAATCAACAAAAGTAAAAGATGTTTAAACTGATCTACTGTTTCACAAAGAAATTTATTTTGTCACCAGATTTTCTTTTTTTTTTTTTCTTGAAGCCTTATTTTACTGAAGAATAACAGTTCACTTAGGGTTTAACCTTTCAATTCTTAAAACTTGCTAAATAGTTTTAGTACTGAGACTAGTATCTTGCGTAACATTCTGCTAGAGTGCTATGTGGGCATGTAAGAATACTCTGGTTTGTGTGCCATTATGATGGATGATTTGATAAGTTGCTCAGATATGATGGAGACTCAGAACACAGGAGGTTCCACTTAAACATGAAGAAAATCTTCTTTACTGTGAGGGTGACAGAGCACAGGAACAAGCTGCCCAGAGAGGTCGTGGAGTCTCCTTCTCTGGAGATATTCAAAACCTGCCTGGATGCAGTCGTGTGCTATTTGCTTTAGGTGAACCTGCTTCAGCAGGACGGTTGGACTAGATGATCTCCAGAAGTCACGTCCAGCCCCTACCATTCTGTGGTTTTGTGATTCTGTGACTCTACTGTAAGAATATTTAGCCAGGAAGGATAGCTAGGAAGTATGGCTAGCTAGTAAGAATAGTCATACCAGGAAGTATGAATTTTCAAACTTCTTTTTTCTTTGTGATTACCAATTCCAGTTTTCTAGCAGAAGGCATGTGCTAAAGCACTAGTTGCATTTCTTCAAAATACAGCTTTTTCTTTGTCGGCAACAAAATAAGAATATGAGGCTTTTATGAGCTTACTCACATGTAGACTGTTAAAAAGCATTGCTCATGATACATACATGTTTTCTAATTTGTTTTGCCATTATATCTGGATTATCTGAGAGAAGTGGAATCCTTGATTATTTTGAACTGCTTTGTTAGAAACTTTCAGCTTGTCCGAGTTTGGTAGATAAATTGGTTTACTGCATCTTCTAGAGTAAAATTCTCCTTCCTTATAGCTATTGCTGGGGTTTCCTGTGACAAAATATTTTTCAATTATTATATAAATTATTTAATTTGAAAATATATGTACAGGATATGAATTAAAGAAATTAAATAGTGATGTTTTCAAGTGAGTGTTTGACAGTGAGTGAGGTCTTCTTTAAGAGAACCAAGATTATAATTCCAGCTATCAGGAATTCCAGTTCACAACAAATATCTAGAACTATTTTAGATCAAATAAAAAAAGTAGGAAGGAAGATAGAGTTTCAAACCTGAGGCTTTTTCCTAAGAATTAATAAGTGATGCAAATAGAAAATTGAATTTCCAGGTAAATTTAGACTTCAAATAAATGTTTGAGTTCAGTAAGATATCATTGTACTGTCCCCTTAATCTGATTCATTGTTGCTGAAAGCTGTTGTTATTGGTAGGGGTTCCCTACGTGTTTGCATTTTCATGTGGGTTGTATAGGTTTTGTGTTGTTTCTTGAAAGCCCTTAAGTAGTCTGCAGTGAGTCAGGATAGGGAAAATGGTTATATCTCATATTAAAGCCCTGATAGGATCAGGCAAAAAAAGTAGGAAAGAATTCTCTAGCTCTAAACAAAGCTAGGAAAAGAAAATAAAATCTTATAAAAAGTGTAGTCAGTGCTGCACTTTTTTGAAAGACATAGGCAAAAACTTAAAAAGAAGAGAAAAATCCAAACTTCCCCTTATAACAATAATAACTACTACTGTCAGATTTAACTACTTTGGGTGAACTGATGAATGTGTGGTGTCAGTGAAAAATTTATGTAGTTATACAGCCATAAAAAATGCAAATGAAGTAATATTAGCTCACTTCCATACTCAGATCCAATGAAAATGGTTGAAATGTTTTAAATACAATACAGTAATTGACATAGGCCAAAATTAAGTCTGAATTTAGCACCACTGAAATGGCAATATACTCCAAGTACCACAGTCTAAGTCATCCACAGCTACATATGAAGCAATATAATGAATTTTGATTTTTTTTACTTCCTGTCACAAGTTTAGCAAAAGCCTTGCTTTGACATTTCCTCTAAAAGTATGTAACTTTTTAACTTCCTGGTTTTAGGAAGGACTTTGCACTTTACCAGAAAATTTCAGGCTTAGTTCTTCACTGGTGTGGCACAACTTGTATGCAGGCAGAAGTTTGCTTTTTCTGCACTCGAAGAATCAGCATTTTCTTGTAATGCTTAAAACATTATTGAATCACCTGTAGGGTACTCTGAATGTAGCTATTAAGTTGTTTTTATTACTATACATGAAGAGGAAATTTACCTTTTTCACCTTGGGTAAAAAATTGGATGTTTGCCATACTTAAGATGTTCTGCTGCTCCATTCGAGCAAATCTGAACTTTGAGGGTGATCGGCATTAACTAAAAGCAGAGCTGTTAAAAAAGTCCTTGATGATGTTAGAAGTACTAGGTCTGGATTACAGTGTGCTTCTGCACAAATGTATCACTATTCTTTTAAAACTAGCTTTTCTTATAAGACAGGTTCTTCTTAATTTTCGTATGCATTCCTTGCACACAATGCAATGTTTTTTAAAAATGAAAACTTGTCTGCATAATTTTATTTTGAATAGATATAGAAAGATTACCACTTTCAATTTTATAGAAAAATGTGGAATGTTGTAAAATTAATTCATATTTTTCTTAACTGTGATTCCCCATATTGAGGGTCAATGGATATTGCAGAGTAAAACATTGCTTTCTATATCTTCCTGATATTTTTATTTTTCTTCATTAAGTGATTTACTATTCAGTGACATACTAAATGCTACCACTGGAATTTTTCTATTAAAACAAAGGTAATTAATTAATTTTAAAATAACTTTTATTAGAAAACTGTTTCAAATTAGGGAGAGTTAGTCCCTGTTCTCACTGGAAATATGAAGATTTCAAGGGAAAAAAAATAGTTTCTGTGACATAGTACTAAGCAACAGAATGTAAACCTGAGAATATACCATTATTTATCAAATAGGAAATGCAGATAATTTTCTTCTCTATGGCAGCAGGATTTTGTAGTAATTAAGCCTTGCTGTGGTGTCTCCCATACAATTAAATTATCTTCTATAGAATGAGTTTATGTACATTTAGTGAATACTATTTACACTCAGAAGTCAAGAGATTGTGTCCTTTCTGCAGTTATGGTCTCTTTCCTAGATCCAAGAAAAGACATTGAAGATTGAGTTGGAAGATTTCTTTAACAAAGGAGAATCTGAATGGCATATCTATTCTTATTCCCTTTCCCCCACTGCTACTGTTTGTGTCAAGTCAAGTTTATCTTCCAGAGAAGCAAAAATGACTAAGGTATCACAGTAAATTTATATCATTCATGATGTTTCTCTATGGTTCTCATATGCAATTTGGTATGAAGTAGAAAATCTTAGAAGGCATATCTGATACCCTGCTGGGAATGCCGAACACTGACTTGTAAGAAGGGTCAGATAATAAAAATAACATATGGCCGCTCTTGTCATTTGCATCTAAAAAGTCATGTTGGAAGAGAAATACAAACAACCCTTCCAATGATTAATCAGGTTTAGATGGCATTTTATGGACCTTTCCTTTTATTTTACACTTCTGGAATTGACATAGGTTAAGTTTTTCCTATCACACCAAGTGTAAATACTTTCTGGTTTTGCTTTTCTTTTTTTATTTTTTTTTTCCCTCAAAGACCTTTTTTTTTCAATCAGTCTTGATCCTTGAAAAGATATTACTCCTTAAAATCATGTCACATTCTTAATTCCTATTAAGGCAGGTTTTCTGCCACTGCTGTCTAGGAATATGTGACTGTGTTATTTTTTCTATTTTATGGATTATATAAAAGTGCATTTCTCCTATCCAGTTCAAGTTACTTAACTGAAGGTACTTTGCCACTCTTTCTATAATAATATATTTGGGATTATATTCAACTCTTTTATAAGTTGCCTTCATCATGGAATGTCATGGCACTTTAATACTTGAAAGAAAACTTCGTAGTACTCAAAAAGGGATTGTTAAACTATATTAATTGCACTGCCAGAGAACTGAGATGCTAGCACTTTGATATCTAGTGATGAGCATTATGCCCTGATCTGAATGGTGGTCTAAAGCCATCCCAATCACTACCTTAATACAGGATATTTTTATAAGAAAAAGAGGAGGAGGAGGTGTACATGAAAATGTGGGAAAATCAAAGCAATGATGCCCCAGAAAAAGTGTTAGGCTGTAGGCGCTTCTCCAGTGCAAAAAAACCTATGAACTGCCTGATAATTCAAGGTAAGAACTAAGCAAGACTTAAAAGATTTTTAACTATTTTCATGACCCATTGCCTAAAGGTGAATTCCATCCTTGCACACACACTGCAAATTTAGCTGTTAATTTTTTGTCTGCAGTAAACATTTTGAGACTTCATATTAATTATGTTGTACAATAAGGCACAGATGGATGCATAATTGAAAGCTCTTACTCCTGAAATGCAAAAGAAGATTTAAAAGCATAGTTTCAAATCCTCACCAGAGTGTATCCAAAATTACCTTAATCACTATGCAATTTAGTATGATTTTATCAGGATACACAAATAAGATGAGCACATCATCTTTGCTGCTAGAATGTTCTGTTGGTATTTAATGGAATTGTATCAGTATGATGTTGTTTGTGCTCTGTGTCATGTTTCAATATTAATGCTTTGTAGTGAATGCACCTTGAATGTAATTGCTCCAATTTGCTTTTCTGGAACACTGCTTCTTTTTCCCTTGTCTGTTTATATAAATTCAGATGTTGAATACCCACAGGCAAGGAACCAGAGTTCCTATATGATTATAACATGGTATTATACATATTAGTTCTTTCACAAGTAATGTGCACTTTCTATGTATCTTACTGGAAAGGTTTTCAAAAAGCTGAAAAACAGTTTAGGGAGTTAGTTGGAAGAAGGATACTTATTTTCAAAAGTAATAAAGACCATAGATTTTTATGGAATCAAATTTATCTGAGTAGGAATTGGATACATCTGATAGCAGGATTTTGCCAACATTTACCGAAGTACCTTATCTTTTCATCTAACTATGTAGTTGTGTAGCAAAAGTCTTTGTCCTTAGTTAGATATAATATTATAAAATTTTTGAAAGTGAATCCATGTGTACAGTCTAATAGCCTATTTGCTTGTGTGTATGAGGCAGGAAGTTTTCCCTTTGTGCTGTAGTCCCTACCTACTGCTACTCGCTGCTTATACTATAAAGAAGCAGCACAGCCATTTCCATTTCTGTACTGCCCAAGCAGCCTGCTGAGTCAGAGCACACTGCTGATTTTTCTCACTGCAAATTTTTATCCTGTGCCTGTTTTGATTTCAGTGTTTTTTCTGAACACCCACCTCAATCTTATGTCACCAGCAAGGTCACCTTTGATTTTCCAACTCATGTTCCTGTGATTCATAGCCTCTTGAAGAGGGTCAGATGCCTGCAAACTCTTACAGCTGCCTCTGTCTCAAATCCTTTAAAATAAGAGCAATAGTGAAAACTCTGCCTCTAGAGATCCATACTCAAGGAACAGAGGAAGCCTTCTACTGAGTTTGACTCTACCAAAGAATCCAAGTGCCCTTGGGAATACCAGCTCCAGGATTCTTGGCCAAAGACATTTTCCTCTTTGCCTTCTCCAGATATCACCAGTAATAATGAGATAATGAGGCTTTCTAGCACTATGCAGCTGGCTTTGAGTCTAGCTCAGCTGGTCAAGCTCACCTTGAAATTATCTCTAGTGCTACTACACCCTGCAAAGCTTTAGACAATGTTCTGCAAAATCAGAGCCTTGCATCTCTCCACCAGCACCAGTTCATCAAGCAGCAGCTTTGTCTGCTCAGCACCATTTTCACTCAGCATCACCCTGATTTTAAGCTAGTCTTCAAATTCACATCAGCAATCTTGTTTAGGGCCATCATCCGGTACCAGGCCATCCCTTCCTGAAGCCAGTGAGAGATCTCAGATGCTTGGAGCTAGGTACTTCATCAATTTCCACCACAAGGTGTGTGATCTAAACAATCAGGGATGCAATTGGTAGAAGTTCTCCCCTGATTCTCTTCATTGCCCATCTGCACTAGTTTTCTTGTATGTAATTAGAAGAAGATGAAAGTGATGGTGAATAATCTCTTGCTTAAAAATGTTATTTAATTTTATCTTGTTTACCTCTGTGTTCCCTCAAGACTTTAGTCTTCTGGTACATCTTAGAAGTTAAAAACCCTATAGGCCAGAGGGGTGCTGCAGGAAAATGCCAAAGTTTTTAAAGTGGCAATTTCCTCCTACCTAACTAGGAAGAAAGACAACATGCTGAATTTGTACAAAATTAACATCTGCATCTTTCCAACAGTGTAAGAATAGAACAGATATACATATCTTTTAATGATAAACATTTTAATGAAACCATTGAAGTGTTTCATTCTGTTTATATTTGCTGGGCTGAAGGCCTCTCTCTGGGATGCTGAACCAAGAGTCCTTTACCAAATAGCCAGGTTTTCAGAAAGGCATATTACTGGTCTCTTCTTCCTCATGTAATTTGACTCAGTTTATCTTGAAATCTCTCTTAGAGAAGAATGTTGCTTTTAGCAGACAGGCAGACATTCTTCACTGGGACAGCTGTGCAAGAATTCAATAGTGCACATCTGCTGTGCATGTTTGACCTCAGTCCTAGTCACACCTTCACCTACTGACACTGTGATGTCTGTAACACACCCAGAGCTGGAACAACTTTATTTTGTGGGATTGTATGTCCTTTGTAGGGTATTGCTGGTTTGGTAACAGTTTAGTGTCATCTATTATAACAATGGACACTATGCCATAAAGAGAGGTATTTCAACAGTAACCAAGTATTTTCTGGTTGAATAGTCCACTTATACCTTTGCCTTCCATCTGCTTTGGATCCCTTTCATTTTGGGAAACAACACGTTATTGAGAGAAACAGAAATAGAAATGAATGTGCTCCCCTAGATATCATGCATTGAACAGCAAATAGGTTTGACACCAACGTGCATACACTTTGTAAACTGCAAAACCAAATCTTTCTGG
This sequence comes from Caprimulgus europaeus, assembly GCA_907165065.1. Next base: position 77,426,292 of record OU015525.1, read on the forward strand.
TTTCACATAACCAGGAGAAGAATACTCACTCTGTGCATATCTGTGTTGACTACGCATCCTGAAGAATATATCCTAGGTAGAAGAAACTTGGTCTTCAAACTGAATGAGAATGGCTACTAAGGCCACCAATGTGCTATGTTTTAATTCCTTACTGTTGATGTCCAGTTTAAAAGCAGCAGATGAACTTACGTTTATACAAACAAACAAACAGAAAATGAAATAATTAAAATATCTTATAATAAGCAAAATATTTGGATCACAAAGAAATTCAGTTTCATGGATACTATGGTTACAGTTATTGATTTACATCCTTTTTAGTTACATTCAGAGGAAGTGAGTAAACACTTTACATTTTAGTATGTGGAGCTAGCTAACAACATGAAGAGGATGTTTTTATGACATTTGACATACTGGCATCATCTCAGGCACCATGTTAGAAATTTTAACTAATTTAATAATAAACTTAAAATTATAGCTTTTTCAGTGGAGAATGGAAAAAATCTTAACTGAGTAAATGGTCCTCTATTATTAAAACAGATAGTAAAGCTGCATTTGAGAAAATTAATCAATTAAAATCTTTTAAAAATATATATTAATCTAGGCATATCTTATGCAAACCTGGACATGATGTTGATAAAGGCAAAATTAAAACAGGATTTCTAAGATCCGCTTTTAAAAAAGAGGAAAAAATGTTTAACAAGGTGAGATACAAACAGGATAGCCCAATAAACAGAAACTGGTGCTTTGTGAAAATAAAATCCAAGACAAGGATAACAAGCCCTCTATCAATTCATTGTAGATCAAAGCCTATTAGACTGTACAGCTGGGCCAGGTGAGGCTTCTTCCATCAAGAGAAGTCTTGAGGGGAGCTTATGCATCTGTTCTACTCACATTGAAGAACATAAACCTGTGATGTGTAAGTAAGTGACCTCAAAGTGATCTTTAAAGCCCCCCCCTTTTTTTTTAGTTGGAGAAGATTATGAAGAAAGCAATTAAACTTTCTTAATGAATGTGCATGTTTATCCAAGAGTGACTGCAGGAGCTATTAAGATGGAATGAGACATAAACACTTGTCAAGAAGAGTACTATTAATGTATTATGTCACATATATTTCTGTATACATTCATGAAATCAGCCATACTTCTCTTGGCTTTTCTTTTGTTTGTGATTTGGCAAATAAAGCTAGGCAATAAATTATGTTTCTAAAGTTGGGAATGAATGAATTGGAGTCGCTTCTCAAACAGTTAACATTTAGATGATCTGATATGGAATGTGACTCAAACCAATTGATATTAATGGACAACACAGGACTAGCAGACACAAGAAAATTTTTATTTTCTGTTTGAGTAGAAGCAAACATGACAATGGCATCTTGTTAGAAGATTAATATGGGCCTCTAAAATTGTGTTTATAATGTAATCGTGTGTATGCTGAATGCACAGAACAGTACATTCTTGGTGAAGAGACGAAACTGACCTTATATTTGTGACACTAAAAAATTGGCCATAGTCATACTATGAAATAAGATGTCTGATCATTCTTGGGAAATATTAGAGGGGTGATTTTCAACTAGTGAAGGTGACTGTCAAGAAACTAGTCTGACCTGTGTACGTCTTCATCTTGAGGGAAGGTAATAAGCTCAGCAGTCTTTCACCAGTGGCTCCTATTTCAAGCAAAGGATTGCTGAGACTGGGAGCTTAAGTGGAAGCTTCAGCTGGTCTCACATGAAAACTCAGCACCCTAGAACTGTACTCAGTAGTCCAGTGGTGAAATATTGAGATATTTCATCCTTTACATAACAGTTATGGTTGCATTAATTACCACATAGGCTTTCTGCTCTGAGGGTTACCTAGGTAGTTTTCTCCTTATCTGCTCCCTACTCCTTTTAGTGTCTGACCCAGTATCACCATAATGTTTTTGTGCAAATGAGAATAATCAAAAATATTCTTGCAGAGACTAAAGTTTATATTCATCCTGAGGTAAAACTTTTCTTCCCATTTGAGGTACTTTAAAGTAAAAGAGTAAGCACGTTTCACAAAACTCTGGAAGCAAGGAAAGATAGATCATTGATTCACTGTTATTTTAACAAGTACCCTGGTAGCTAAGATTACTGCTGAAGAGCTATAGGAAACCCAAATTCTTTTTTTTTTATTTCGCTGTCTGAGCAGGTTTCAGTATATACTGGCTAGACTCCTGGAGGTAATTTAGGAGGAAGTGCCTCATTTTTAATTTTTTTTTCTGTTGAAGCTGTTACATCTTTCACAAGTATTTGCATTTTAAGCCAAAAGAAGAAAATAAAAGTCATCCTGTAATCTGATAGTTAGGCACTCATTTGCTATTTCCAAGTTATTTTTCTCAGACAATAAAGCTTTACTTTCAACTGCCATAAACTCCTTCTTGATAGCTAATGTCAATATCCTTCTTTGTCAGATAGTAAAAATTAAATTCAGTTTCACAAGTAATTTTGCATAGACTGCGACAAAAATTTCTGTCCAGTAATGAGTCACGAACCTACCTTGTTGCTAAGGTGCGATAGGTTAGTCTTAGGAAAGTTCAAATATTTATAAGCATGTCATTTTATTTCCCAAATTTTTAGTTTGTGGTAGGGCAGAAGACTCTGGATATTTTTTCTAACTTTTTTTTCAATTTAGAGAAGAATATGTGAAATATATATATAAATATATAAATATGTATATGTATATAAAATGTGTATACACATATGTGTGTATGTATAAATGTATTGATAAATCTTTGTGGAGTTCCTGGTTAGTCAGTGCCAGCTCATTAACACATGCATGATTACTGACTCATTTATATCTTTAGTCATTGTCATTTTCTGAGCAGACATGTAATCACCTGCCTGGTGTTTCCATTCTTTAGGATTAGGAAGCAAATTCTCACAAGATCTAAGAATCATCACAAATATTACTACTTTCCAGTTCATTTCTTACCTTCAGGAGCATAAACTTGTATAAAAAAAAAAAAAAAAAAGAAAATAGCAAAAACAAAGTCATAAACCCTTACCAAAGTTCAGCTTTACAAGCAGTTCAGATTGTATCTTGTACTTAAGTGTCATATTCTTCAATGCACTGTTTGAAGATGCTTGAACATTATGGAGACCAATGCAATAACAGAGATTTTAGAAAAACATTATGATTTTACTTTAAATGAGATGCAGATTTGGTACCTTTTACATGACTTAACCTGTTATGTTTTTTTGGAAACACTGTATTTTAGAAAAATAAAAATATTTAACTGAGTGAACATAGTGAAGAAAGTGATTTCTCCTATCTATCTGTTGCAAAAGCAAAAAGGAAAAATACATAATCTAAGCAACATCATAAATCTATTTTTGCCTAAACTTCTCCCTAAGTTCTCTTCAGAAATATTACACATATAATGTTTAACAAATGCTTTTCTATTTTTTTCACTACCAAAAGGATATCTCTATGTTTTAATTTCAGATGTTGTGTTGTTTCTCTTTAAAGGTATTTAAATATGTTGTCATTGCCAGGTTTGGTTTTTTTTTTTTTTTCAGGTAGAGTAACTGTGCTTTTTTTCTTTTTTTCTGTTTGTTTTTTTTTTTTTTTTTTAAAAAAAAAAAAGGCAAATATCTAGATAACTTGTTCTCAAACAGACCTGAACTGGCTTGGGCAACAAGAAGTCTGCTCCTTGATGGCTTATTTAGCAGTTGTTTTGAAGACCTGCTTCTCCTTCTTCTCTGCCAGCTGACTGCCATTCCTTTCTGACATTAAATCTCATGTCCTGTCTATCAATGCCCTAGTGGCTTTTTGTTGCCTGATTGCAATGATTATCCTTTTTTAAAGATTGAGTTTCATGACTAGTCAAAACCATTCTAAAACCTTGTTACTTTCATGAGAGTCACCCCCTTTTTTGCAGCAGCTCTGGTGCTTTTACTGCCATAGTGAATCCTACAGGCTCGTTGGTCTGTCTAAGGAGTAAGCCTACTAGAAAAGAATTAAATCAGGGACAGTTTTCAGGTGGACCACTAAAGCAATCCAAACATTCATGCAACTTGTGCTTGTATTTATCTGTAAACAACAAAAGGAAAAAACGTGCTAAAAAGCTCTTTTATTATTCAAAATATTCTCAGGACTAAATTAGCACTGCAATTACACTTTTAAACCTAAAATATAAACAGGAAATAATCTGCATCTGTTAGGTAGAGACTCAATTTGGAATTTAGCTTTCCTGTATACTCAGTTACATATGAAACACCTAAAATAGTAATTAATAACTTAGAATGTGTTGCTCTAGCATGTAAAATATTTAATTTAGAGCTAAATTATCTTATGCATCTTTTATTTCTACTCAGTAGAATTAAGTCTTTAGTAATATAGAATAATACTTGGAATTACTCTTAAAGCTTGTACACTAACTTTCAGCTCAGATTTTTAAAAGGACGATATTTTCAAATCTCTCTGAGAACATTTTAAGGAAATATTTTGTTTTTCATTAAAAAAATTGAATGACACATAACCATTTTTTTTTTTTTTTAGACAAAGCTGTTTCTGGCATTCTGACAGAGAGCAGACATATGGTAATTTGTAAATACACAATTTTTCTCTATTCTTATGTCTGGAAAAAAATGTTTTTCAGAAAAATGTTGAGAACCTGAGTAATTTTAAATTGCATTCTTCAGGAAATATAATTTTAATTTGTTTTTACATTTACCAAAATAAAATGTTATTGTATTTAAACTCATCTAATCATAGCTTTTAAGTCTGATCTCATCTGGTAATGAATTCCATATGGTCTCAAAGGAAACATTTTCTAAATGTAAGAACATTAGGAAAACCTTTTTAATTATATACCTGAGTTCACTTATTCTCCCAGTGTAGTATAATAAATATGATTTACTCAAACCTACAGTTAGCAAGTGCCACTGTCATTACACAAGAAATATAGTATCTACATTTCTGCTTCAGGCCTAGACAATGTTTTAAAAATTTCAATACCTCATTTTATTTCTCCTTAATATCTTTGCCTAAGTAAGTAGCTGATAAGTCAACATAAGAATTCACCTTGCTCCACGTACCTGTACCTCAGGTTGTGAGATGCTAAGAATCATACAGAGATTAGAGAAGAAAACTTCATATTCAAAAGATCATTAATGCCTGCTAAAAGCTCTGAACATGTCCTGTGAGCTCTGCATAACTGCATTTTACTAGTAGTCATAGATAATGCACTTGGTATTATTACAAGTTCTGTTTGCAGGGGTAGTTTCTGACCATGCATCTGTGAGAAATGTTAATAATATTTGGATGCATTTCTTTTTTATTATGAAATTTATTTAGGATCCTACCACGGGACTCCGTCCTATCAAAGAGTTGCAACTGTCACAGGGGGCTAATTTAGATCCAGCACGAAATCTCAGTAACTGTGGTTTGTGGCTAATTAGAGAATACCAGAACTATTCTCCTCTCTCCTCTCTTATTTAGATACCAATTTGACACCTTTATAAATTCATGAGCTGGAATTGCTCTGCACAAATGCACAATATCTTATTTTTCATTCAGCACTGTTTCCATTTTCCAGTGCCCTGTCTGACTTTGCTCATAGGTTGGAAAGTAGCATGATGCATCATTTATGCTGCCTTCCAACTTTATTGACTGATAGCCTCCTTTGCTGTCAATCATTTCATTGCATTTTGTCAAAAATAGTGTGAAAAAAATAGTTACATAGGTGATATGACTGAAGTCTATTCACCTGTAAACAAGTGCTTGAGACAGAAATCAGAAAGAATGGTTAGCTGAGGTCATTTAAGTTATGACAAAGACCTAAATGGCAGTCAAAGGTTAGTATCCAGTTGACATAGTGACAACTATAGTTTCCTTGTTTGATTGGAAAAACACATGATCAATAATTATTAAGAAGTCATTTTTTTTTCTTTTGAATGAGGTTCAGTTTGATAGCATGTGATCTAAAGCTCTATGCAAAGGCACTCATGTAAGATTGTTATATGACCTGACCACAAAACTGCCTAATTGCCTATCTCTTGCTCAAGTCCAGAAGTTCTATATTCAAACACTGACTAGCCCATAGTAGATACATGTCAGAGGGCAGCAAGTTCAAGGCTGCTCCTCGGGAAGAACTAGGAGCTGGGAGTGACTACAGCAATGTGTTCTTATGGACCAGGTCACAGTCCTGCAGTACCTAAGCTAGGTAGGAACAGCTAGATGGTGGTAACAGCCCCAGACAAGGGAATGATTCAGGGTCCATCCAGGAAGTTTGGCAGAAGCAACAGGAGAATCTATGGGAGAAAAGGCTACAGTGTGGGACCAATGTTCACCAAGGAGTCAGGGCCAGAAACAGGTCTGGAGATGGCACACTCACAGCACAGGTCAGGACAAGTCTGGAAGTCCAGACACAAGCTTAAATGGAGCTCCTGGGCCCATGGGAAGAAAGTGTGAGTGAAGGCTCCAGGCAAAGCTGATCAGGGCCTCAGGACTATGAAGGCCTGTTCATGTAATCAGGACCCTGAGAATAAATGTATGATGACAAAGGAAAGTTTCATCAGGCTTCTTCCTGTGGTGCAGTGTAAGGCTGTACTGAGATATAGCTGTTTTACACAAGGATGTATTCTATAGCTCAATTATTAGGTCTACACTGGAATATCTGAGGATATAATTTTCAAGTTGTATGCTTTTAACTACTATGTTTGACTATTGCTGCATTGTGCTTTGAACTTTTATGACTATACCTTTAGAAAATATGGAGTATAATGGATCAAGTGTGTTCCATCAAGCATATCAAGTATTTGTAGAAGTCCTGGTTGCCTTTGACCTTTCCTGTCATATTCAGTTCCAGGTGGGCTTTGACTTTCCTAACCATGTCTCTGCATGCTCCAATAGCATGGGGAATCCCAAACACTTCATGAAGCTCCAGCCTGAACTTAAATAAAGCCCCTAGTGAGAGGGGGGGTGTGTGGGGGATCATAGTTGAGGCTATTCAGGACCATCAAGGCCTGTTACTGCTCTCAGGGCCCTGATAAAGGCTTCAGAGGATACATCACTAAAGTTAGAACCCCCTTTTTTTAAAGGTTTAATATTTAATTATTTGGATTCAAGTACTACAGTCTCAGGAAGACAAACCTCCTGTGAAAGTCAGTGATAATTGTGCTAGCATCAGGTCTGCAGAATCAGTGCTAGAGACTCTTGATAAAGGCAGTTTGTCCTTTAAGAACTAAAATAATTCAAACTTTCTCATTTCATTAAATGTTTTAAATGTTTTATAGTATTCAAATGACCATGAGTGAAAGTTAAATTTTAAATCAGTAAGTTTAATATCACTGCATGATAGGAATGATAAAAAGGTAGAAGTGGGAATGTCATACTTGGTTTTGTTTGGTAGAAGCTGGTTATAGGCAATGTCAAAATATTAAAGCAAAGAGAATGAGGTATTAGCATGTGACTCCAAATTTTTATATCCCATTTATTAATAAAAGCAAGGAACTTCAATGTGAAACACTCCCTGTGCCCTCCACACTTGCAGCCTGTCACAATGAAGTTGATATTTGTTGAATCCTTACAAATTTTTTGAAGGATATATATATATATATGTGGGGTCCGCATTCTTTGTACCTTTCCTGAGGAAAAGGGACCAACAGTAAATTTTAGAATCACAAAATCACAGTGGTTGGAAAAGACCTTTAAGATCATCAAGTCCAACCATTAACCTATCACTATGAATCCCATCTCTAAACCATATCCCTAAGCACCACATCTACCTGTCTTTTAAATACCACCAAGGATGGTGACTCCACCACTTGCCTGGGCAGCTTGTTCCAATGTGTCCTTTCTGTGAAGAAATTTTTCCTAATATCTAACCTCAACCTCTCCTGATGCAACTTGTAGCCATTTCCTCTTGTTCTGTCACCCGTTACCCAGGAGACCAACACCTACCTCTCTACAACCTCCCTTCAGGTAGTTTTAGACAACGATAAAGTCTCCCCTCAGCCTCCTCTTCTCCAGACTAAACAACCCCAACTCCCTCAGCTGCTCCTCATAAGACTTATTCTCCAAGCCCTTCAGCAGCTTTGTTGCCCTTCTTTGGACACCCTCCAGAGCCTCAATGTCCTTCTTATTTTGGGGGGCCCAGAACTGAACACAGTACTCAAGGTGCAGCCTCACCAGTGCCAAATACAAGGGGCACAATCACTTCCCTACTCCTGCTGGCCACACTATTCCTGTGAAATTAATTCATTAAATATTCCATCTCCATGTTCTGCTGATATTTTAAAGTGTGAGTCATTTCAGTTACACAACAAAAAAATGTTGTAACATTGTTCATACCCTAACAACACATTATATTCTCAAAAAAAAAAAAAATTCCAGTCTCTTATCCTCACTGTTGTCCAAGCAAATCAAAATGAACTTTTTGGAAGTACGTACATTTAAATATACAAAACCAGAGAAAACTTGTGGGGTAAAAAAACCAGTCTATTAATTAAAAGGAAGGAAAGAGTATGAGAAGAAAAAGCTTTAGAAAAAGGTGCAGAAGACTAAGAAATATAAAGTTCTTTTGAAGAGTTTAAAAATTGATATTTCATTATTTAAAATTATGAAATCACTCTCTTAATCTTTCCTCATTCTTGATTGCTCTTTCTTTATTTCTCCTCAAAGAATCTGTGCTTTGACAGACACTTTAAAGAAACTGAAGTTTCTACCAGTTTGTAGTCCAGTGTGGGTTTGTGTAAAGAAAAACTTCATAATGAGATACCTTCAGAAATGATCATATTTTTGTCAAAAATCTGTTTGGGTAATGTGTAGTGCAGCCCTATACCTGGGAAGGGTCAGATGCAACCTGAGCATCTTTTAACCCCACTAAACAAAAGACTCACCTGAAGATGAGGCATAGGAGGCCAACATCATAATAACATTTCTTTCCTCACCCTTCCCTGAAGATAACTAAAAGTAGGTAAATTTTGGTATGACTCCGGCTTCCTATGCCGAACACAGCCAAGATGTTGGTGTGATTCTTGGTGACTTGCAGAAGAATATTTTATAGAGAAACTGCTATTCCAGTTTAATATAAGATTTGTTGTGACAGACTGGAATAACAGGAGCATATAGGCCATCAGCTATGCTGCTGTGATGCCAACAAAATAGAGGGGGAGATCACAAGGAGGTCACATTTCAAAAAGACACAAAATCCAAACCTCCAATCAGTCCTAGCACTTGAGACTGACTTTAGATCTACTGTCTAAGAATAGATAAACATGCAAAAGACAAATTTATTTCATTTTGCAGTTTAAATACTCATGAGTATGCTGTTTAGGGGCTATTTCAGAAAACAATGGAATAACACAAGCAATGAAGTATGAATGATGTCTGTATGTTAGACAAAGAAATAGGAAGAAGAAGAGGTGACCACAGCAAGATATTAGAAGCATTTGTTCCTTTTGTTTTGAGTAAAATTAAGTTTATGTGGAAAAATGGTGTCTTTTAGGCTTGTTCAGACAGATACGCTGTATCTTTCAAACAGGTGAAAATAGGTTATATTGCAAAAAGCCAGCATTTAGGCAAGCACAGGAAAGAGTGCTGGATGAACAAGCACATCAAAGGTCCTTAAAAGTAATGGAGACTGTGTGTTAACAAATGGCACAGGTAGAATTTGCTTACAGCTAACTAGTGACAGATGCATGCTACCACAATATTCAGTATCCCTCCAAACAAATCAACTGGGTATTATTGGCTGAGAACTGAGATTACACAGGCTTTAAAGTTTATCACTGTCGCTGACTATAACATTTTTTTCCTTTACTGGATGATAATCATCACGTCTGTGTCTCTTCCACAAACTATTTTTCAATTATTTCTACTGCCAGACTGTAGTTCTTTTACCAAACGAGAACAGTAAAAAGGGCATATTCACTTCCAGCTGTTATCACATCCTCATACAATAAGTACTGATCCTTGGGCTATTGGAAAGGTATTGACAGAACAGTCAAAAATAGATTTGCATAAATTATGGAAAATCTTTATATGACCTCACATTTCCACATGAGCTTACAAGAAAATGCAGAAACGGAATTTCAGTACTTCACATGTATCAGTGTGCTTCTTTAGTTTGACAGAGAATGGATATTATGCTTATTTTTTGCTATACCTACCCATAGAAAGTGAGTATACTTTTCATAGAAGAACACCTCTGATTATGTCACTATCCTTCAATTTACCTTCGAAACACTTTGCTATCATTGATCTAAAAATTGCTTTTCCCCTTAATGCCTCATTTCCTAGTCTGGAAAATGGGAATAGTACCATTCTACAATGCAGGGTTTTTATGTCAAATGCTCAAATAAAAGGCAATATAGGTGATACAATTATCTTATGTAGGTAAATTTTGATGGGGAAAAAGAGTTATAAATATGTGTAGTCTGGAGACATAACTGCCTGCACACAACATCCGGAAAAACGTCAATGTGGACCTAGGAAAAAGTTGTTTAGGTGATATATTCAGCTATAACTATGACTAATAGGATGAGGTTTTAAAAAGGAGCATTTAAGGTGAATATCAATAAAAACTCCCTAAGAATGAGACTGAAGTGTGTCTCACTTTCAAATGACACTAGTGGAGAGGCATCTAGTTAGAGAAGTGAATTAAAAACCATTGAAAACACATTGTAAATCATATTGTTGTATTTTTTTCATTGGATGGCAACTGAAAAATCTCTCTCTAGTTCTAATTGCTCTGTTTTTAATTCTCTCTTTCTCAGAAAATAAATTATAGAAACCCAACAGATAAGATTTTTAGTAACTATTTCCACCCATTACTGTGACAGAATTTGATTTAAAAAAAAAGACCAAGAGTATTCTCTACCGAAAATATGTTTTTAAGTTTTTGGGTGTTTCAATCATAATAAAGCAGACCTTTTGCTTTAATATAATATTTTAGTATACTGATGGGGTTTGTATAGTCATGAGTATTATGTGAAATGATCTGAGACTTTCAGTGAAATCTTCTCCCTGTAAATCTTCAGCAATCTAATCAGCATTTTAACCCTAATTGTATAGAATCACAGAATTGTGAGGGTTGGAAGGGACTTCAGGAGATCATCTTGTTCAACACCCCCTGCCAAAGCAGGTTTCCTACAGCAGGTTGCAAAAGAAAGGGTCCAGGCAGGTCTCGAACATCTCCAGAGATGGAGACTCCACAACCTCTCTGGGCAGCCTGTTCTAGTCCTGCTTCCAAAAAGATGATATACAGTTTGGATACTGTGTATCTATTTCTTGAAACATAGTAAACTGACTATCCTATCTCAATTAAAATGAAAATTTAAATTCTATATTTTTAATTGCATTGGAGTCTTCAAATCTGAGTTTGACTAAAATATGGATGTATTAATAAAAGATAAAAAGTTCATGATACAGTATGAAAACGATTAAGATTTCTGGGAAAATATTTGAGTGTATCCTGCAATGCCTATGCTGATGTAAGAGTTGAATGACTTATACTGGTTTTAGTCTGTTATGTGGAGAGTTTGTATTGAAAAACAGCCATAGTTAGGATTAAACTGTGAAAACTGTGTATGAATTGGGGAAAATTACGGGTTTTTTTAAGCTAATAACTAAATCAGATATGCATAATCGCTTTAGGAATCAACTTCTCATCCTTTCAGAGAAAGGAAATAAAGATGGTGTAAAGGAAGGTGGAGGGAAGGGACCATTTTACTGTGTCCAGTGTCATATGAATGTATATGTTATCCATGGGCAAGTAGCAGATATGTATATACTGTAGGTAAGTTCTAACTCTAACAGAAAAAAAAAACAACAACAAACTCCCCCAAAACCAAAAACAACAACAACAAAAAAACCCCACCTTATCATCTGAGTCTAGAGTGGTTGAAGTGAACAACTTAAGAGTCTAGAGATTCTTCAAGAGTTTCTTCAGGTACTTAATTAATCAGTCTCTTCTTCAAACCAGCAAACTCAGTACTGCTGAGGAACAGCACAGTTGCCCAGAGAGGTTCAAATTCTCACTTCAGATTGGCATAGAGGGACTGAGACCAAAGAAGCGGCCGTGGGTGGAGGCTGGAGGGTTAGGCATCAGGTAGGCAAAGGGCAAAGGACTCCAGATGGAAGTCTGCCTTGTTGAAAGTTGCTCATCTGCCATCCTGCACCAAGGAAATAACTCTTTAAGAAGAGGCTTTACCAAAAACAGGACATAGATTGCAGTGGTGAGCAGTTGCTACCAGAAAAACAATAAGCTAGATTTGTGTCTGCAGAGAGAATTTCATGGTGACTTGATTGCTAAGTGCATAAATGTGTCAGACCTTGTGAGATGTCACTAACAACTTCTAGGAAACAACAGAGGGGGTCTGCAGCTAGTATGCATAGGAATAGAAATAGCAGAGTGAAAGGCAAGGGGGAGATTGGAGGGGGAGGAGTGGAATTTAGGCTTTTTAAGGATGTTTTAAGAATACAAAGCTCAGTAAACTAGGTTGTTTGCAGCCCTCTCAGTAATTTCTATGGGAAAAAAGAATGAGGAAGAGAGGCAAACTTTTAATGCTGAGCTGAGAAGCCAGTAGTAAAGACTTAGATGCATCAAAAGCTGTGGACAAATTCTAGCATAATGGATGGTCTTGCAGAAGACATGTACTTCATCTGAATGATAAGTAGGCCAAGCTGCTAGCACTTAATGTTAGGGAAGTTGAGACAGCTTTTCAATTAAAGAAAAGGAGAAAGCTGACAAGTACTGAACAACACAGAGCTGAAGATGATATATCTATTATGGATGACATTATGGAAATTTTGTTAGTCTCTGTGAAGGCTAGATCACAGCCTTCATTAGTCTAACGCAGAGTATGATTTGAACAGGATGCTGAGAAGAGAACCAAACCTGTACACTAACAACAGAAGGTAAGTTGTCCGACTAAGGAACATGAATATCAAAATAGCAGACATATCAGAAATTTGGTGGAAAGTGGACAATCTGCTAGGCATCATTCAGTGGAATATAATAAGCAGCAACAACAATAAAATGAACAATGACAATTTGCCAGGATCCAACGATATGCATCTGAGAGTTCTCATCCCTTTACTTAAAATTCTTCTGGTACTTTAAGTAATTGGCAGATATGAAGGTAGCTTTTAAATTGATCCCAGGTGAGATTCCAAGAAATACAAAGTCCATAAGCCTGATATCTCAACAGGGCAAATTAGTAGAGCCTATAATAAAGCATTACTAATAAGCACATGTATAAACCTGACCATATACTGGGGAAGAGTAAGTGTGGATCCTTGAAAGGAAACCCTGCCTCATAAACATTCTGAAGTTATTTGAAAGTTCAGCATATGGGTAAGGGTATTCTGCCTAATATATGCTGCCTGGACTCCCACAAGGTTTCTGGCACAATTTGTAAGCCAAAGCTTAAAGAACCTAAGCATTTATGGCATATGGGATAAAATCCCTCATTTTATTTCATCGTTTGATTAGATGATGAAACGGAGGGTAGGAATAAATATTTTTTGCAGTGTAATAACCAGTGAATTCCACACAGACCTGCGCTGGGTCTTGTGCAGTTCAAGGTATTTATACATGACTTTGAACAGCAAGTGATTAGTGAAGTGGCCAAGTTTACTGCTGACACCAAGTTATTCAAGGCAGTAAAAATGAAGGCAGACTATGAAGAATTGAAGAAGGACCTTAGGAAGCTGAATGAGTAGCCAATAAAATGGCAGATGAAATTCAGTATAGATAAATGTCAAGCCATGCATATGGGAATGAGCAGGCCTACATTCACATACAACATAATGGACCTTGAACTAGCCATTATCACTCAGGAACAAAATCTTGGGTTATAATAAATGTCTCATGAAAATGTCAGCTCAATAGTGGTTAAAAAGGCAAATCAAGGCTAAGAATTATTTAAAAAGGAATAAAGAATAAAACAGAATACATTGTATCTCATTTTATAATTCTCTGGCATCACCCCTCTCTCCTCCATTTGAAACAGAATCTATGAAAACTGGAAAAGGCTCAGAGAAGGAGAACAAGGATTATCAAAGGTATGGAACTGCTTCTTTGTATGAAAGAATGAAATGATAAAGCTGTTAGGCTTGGGAAAAAATTATGAAAGAAAGAGGTTAAGATAGAGTTTTCTAAAAAAGAGTGCCTGGGAGAAGCTGGATAAGGATTGATAATCTTTACAGTAAATATAAAATTATCCAGAATAAAAGGAGGGATAAATTAAATTAGTAGGAGTCAGGTTCAAAATAATTCTAGGGAACAAGTTCTTCACACAGCAGCGTGTGGCTGGTGGAACTACTCCAAAGTATGTTGGAAACACTAAAAGGAACACGGGCATATTAAGTCTAAATGCATGCATACCGGCTCTACCTCTTGAAGTAAAAATCATTGGAAATAATATTAAAGGGAAGTGTTACAGACACTTCTCAATTTTTTATTCTTCCCTAGATTACCATTTGTTACATGTTTTATCTTGGCAACAAAAGAAACAGGCATTTAGTGTGACTCAGGATGGCCTTTACGATCTGTATCCATTGTTCTTGATTATTCCAATGACAAGCACTGCCTACATCTATACCGGTAAATAAAACAAGATCAAGGGTAGAGACCAAGAGGCATGGCCTCATTGGTTATACATGTATCACTGCTTCACTCTGATCCTTATGCAACCCTAAAATCATAGTAATTTTGTATGAATTTTTCTTTTTCTATTCAAAGATCTTGACAGTTTTTTCATACCCTGTCCAAGTCTCGTTTTCACAGAGTGGATTGAAAAGATGTCTGCGTGCCCTCATTTATAATGCAAGTACATTGAGGGGTGCTTTATGGTGTGAAGCATGGCGAAGATAGCACTGGACGAGTGTGGGAGATTGAAACAACCACACCTGAAGCAATGTTGACCATTCTACCTGTTAGAGTCAGTCCCAAGGATGCACAGTATGGCGCCGTTCTTTCCTGTCTTTTCAAATGCGCACAGCAAGGTGTGTATCAGCAAATGATGTGGACAGCAGCAGCCTGATGGATGAGCACCAGCCCTCTCATAGTGCAGAGGCAGACCATATGTGATCTAAAACGAGCAGATAGTGGTAGGCACATTGCCTTTTTCTGAAACCAAGCCTATAATTAAGAGTGAGAAATGCTGCCTGAACCAGAAGGCATTTGGGCTGTCCTAATAAGGAGTTTGATCACTCAGTTAATTTTGCTATGCAATATTTTTTTTTTCATAAGCAGAGTCCGTATTATGTCCATGGAGAGAAACACAGGTTTCTCCTATACTTATTGTTCCTGGAGAGATTTATATTCCCATCCTAGCAGTAGCAACATTAATCTTCATAGGTATGGACTTTATACATAGTAAGAATAATAATTGTGAAAATAATTATGAAAAAGGATTTTGCCTTATACCTACTATCCATCTTATCTCTAATTTCATAAGCCACCACTCATTATTCAAGGCTGCTAAATTGAAATGTTCTGAAGGTCAAAATGCCTCTAGTACCTCTACTTTTTCATGGACAAATCACTGCTTTCACCAATATGTTTTATGCCTCTAAGACTACTTAATTACTGGTCTTTTCCATTTCAGATCGATGTTCACGTCAAGTGCGTTTGAACAATTTTTAATAGAACCATATCATGTCTTCCTAATACTAACAGACCAGACTATCTCTAGTTTCAGGCTAACTGGTACTTTACTCTTGCAGAGAGAGAAAGGATCCAGATACATGTGATTTAAACTAAATATTTTTACATTTAGCCAGCACGGTGTTCTTGGAAAGCAGATACTGAACCCTTGCAAAGTTTTTAAATGAAGAGATGCAATATTTCCTTCTATTTACTGATACATTTGGTAATTGAATATTTAACAGTAGTCTCTGGCTTCTGCTTACCTCAGTGGTTGCATTTTTCATAATCTGAGGTTTCTTCTCAGGCATGCGTTATTCTCATTAAACTTGGCAAAATAATTTTCTTCATTAGAAAGGGCACTGTCCCCTAGATTGTTACCAACAGATATTATAGGGGTTTATAAAGGCATTGTTTCTTCTTTGAAAAACGTCTTATAGTCTGTTGTTAGTTACAGATTGTCTCCAGAGAAATAACACATGGGATCTATAGAAATTTTTTCTTTCTTTATTTTGCTTCCTTGAAGCTGAGAATGTTCTGCGGGATGATCACAGTTCTATTCCACAGCTAGAAATGCTAAGCTAAATCTACTTCATAATTTTTTTCCGATTAGGACTCAGTGGAAGATCCATATAATAATTCAGTTGAATTAGTGCATTTCACTGATTAAAGTTTTCTGTCTAGAAAATAATTTTCCTCCAAAGTTACTGTTTTGATGTGACTAACAAAACAGCTTGATTAACACTGTAACAATGTCTACCAAAAGAAATATATAGAGATTTGCTACTTAAGGCAAGCTAAGAGAAGAATTAATTAATGTTATACGCCAATGAATCATTATCTTATCTAGTTAATTTGTATAAAATTTGTTAATTTTTTTTATCTTTTTCATTGACCAAACTATGGGGGGAAAAAGCAAACTTTTTCATAAATCTCTAATTTTATATTGCTTTTATACTAACCATCATTAAAATATTTGAAATTCATGTAATGAATACCTTGCATTTTATGGGAATCCCTCAGTATTTTATCATTAATCACTGTGTCACTAAAACACAATAATAATTCAAAAAGAGAATAAAAGGTATGGATTTAAGTGATCAAAGGAATACAGATAAGGCCTAGCTTGAGTCTAAAAAAGGCTGATCAGTTGAAGGGCTAAGTCAGCATGAACCTACACTATTGCTTAGGGTTTCCAAGAAAGTAATTCACTTCAAGCTGTTATTTTTTCATAAGTATAGATTTCTGGCTAAGAACAGTCACGCAGGTATTTTGTTGGGGGTTTTTTCCCAATAAAATCCAAAATCTGTGCAAATGCTTTTTCACACCTACATCCAGTTTCCATCTAGAACAGACAGCTGGTCTGACTAGCACTGAGACCAAAACAAGGAAGGGAAAGACTACGTTAAATGGAAAGGCAGAGCCACTTACCTTTGAGCAGCAATCTGCATTTAGGTTGCATAACCTGATCTCAAAACTGTATGACCGTGAAACTACAGAAGACTTTTGATCTGAATGGGATCCTGGATTCAGTTCAGTACCACAGCATACACATACATCTCTCCTAAACATGTATAATTTAAAGTTTTGTTTGATTAATACTTAGTGAATGCTGTGCGTCTTTTGTACAAACAGAACCTAAGTCTCTATAGTGTTTCCATATTTTTCATTGTTACTGGAAAATATTTTCAGTGGACAAAATGTGCTACACTTTGACTGATTTAATTAATGAGGTGCCTAAGCCTGGGTGCCTCTACAATCATTAGAGACAGGGAATGGTCCATAGCATGGTGACAGATGAGATAGATACAAATATCTCTGTAGTGTTGCAAGTGTAAATTTATGGCATGACAGGTAACAACAACATTATTAGTGCCCACAGATGTTAAGACATAATCTTATCACTGATATCTGCTTCTTTGTGTTTAATGTCCAAATTGTTGCCATCTTTGTCGTGTATCCTTGCAGCATCCTCTACCTTACTGTCTTTTTTCCAGAACAGCCTCAGAGGTGTCTGTACAGCCACCCCTCTGCTGCTGCACAGCAGCACTTTCTAACGAAGAAAGATTGTTCTCTTTCTTCCCTCAGTAGTGACTTTTCTTGTCCCAGGAAAACTGTCAAAATGTAACATAGCAACAACACGTGGACGATAGTTTGGGAAACCTTCTAGTGTGCCAGGTTGCACTGCAGTATTTTCCAGGTGAATTTAAAGCACAAGGTCAAACTCACATTTTCATCACGTCCAAGTCCTCCATAAATCTCAGTGCCCTATTGCTCAAAAACTGCAGTAATGCCACAGGTTTATTTTTTGTATTAATTTTTTAGAAGATCTAAGTATTTTTTTTTTTTAATGTGCCCCCAGGGTTAAATGAATTGGTGTAATGTGGTAAGTTGAATGTTTGAAGGTGGGTGAAAATGCTCCTTTAAATAATGCAGAAACAAAGTGAATGCTGTATCAGAACCTATACTTGTGGATATTTATATATCAGGTGCACTACTAAACATATTTTGTTTTTATCTGCCTAAGATATGTTACAGAAAACCTGTCTGGGCTAAAATGATGAAGTATATTGCAGAATCATATGTCTGTTATTGCTGTTTCTTACGTGGTAGAAATCCTAAAAAAAAAAAAAAATATGTCCTTTGAGTCATATGGAAACGTGGTAATTTAATAGATTCCTCTAGCTCATAGTGAAATGCCAAAAAAAAAAAAAAATCCCAAAACTAAACCATGACAGATTTGCAACAGAACTCAGATGAAACCTGTGGAGCTGTAATGATTCTGCTGAAGTAGCTGAAGACTTAACCTAGCAATGTAAAAAAACAAAGGAGTATTTTTCTTCCACTAACAAGAAAACTATGAAGAGACTTGCTATAATACTCTCAAGGCAGGTAATTTTTAACTAGTTCAAAAATAATTTACAATGAATAATTTGCTGTTTCAAAGACTGTATGTGTGAATGTCAAAATTTCCACTGATAATAAACTTGGTTGTGTTAAAGGCATGCAAACATAATTTATCTTTACTAGAATATGAATAATTCATAAGTGATCAAGAACTTTTCAAAAATCAGTTTATAGATCACAGATTACTTTTAAATATATTTTTTAATGTTTTCATTTTGTATAGATTGAGTCTGTGTTCTGCAAACTGCTCTTCCAAAGCTTAAGTATATTCTGAAGGACTCCACATAAAGCATGTGAAATGACAGTGAAACCCTGAAATGAAATTTTGGCCTTTACTAAACACTTTATGCTTCACTTATGCTCAGAATTCACAGGATTTATGTAAAACAAAATATCCAGTGCATCAAGTTTATTTCATTTTTGAAGGTTTACTGCTACCTGAAATTCTTGACTATAACCAGATCCTTCCCACTTCTCTCAGCACTGCAGCTGAGGTGTCCAGCTACCAGAAGCAGACAAAATCTAAACTCAGTAATTCACATGAAATTTGGGGACTTTTTCTTGGTTTCAAATTGGATCAAACCAAAAGCAGAAATTTGTCAACATTTCCTGTAAAGCAGATGGAATACTAAAGTAAGTCACTGAAATTAAAACAGCTTTAGCAAATAAAAATATCAGCAATTTTTAGCAATCTAAAAACTAAAAGTAGTAGTAAATGAGAATTTCCCTGAGTAGATATGAAGTTATCTGGGGTATTGGGCTCTAGAATAACCTTTTAGAATAAAAGTCCAGAACAATAGACCTGGGGAAATAATTTTATGTCAAGCTTTATAAAAACTGATATGTAAGGTCCCATCACTTTGCTAAGAGACTCAGATAAATTATTCTTGTTCTCACCAATCTTATGACAAGAGAGTCTCCCTCAGCTGCAGTTCATTATTGCAGCCTGTCTCCCATTTTGCCACTCCTCATGATTGCTGGTGATTAGAAATTAGGTTTGGCCTTGATCTTCATCCCACTGCAACTGAGACAAATTAATGCTAAAGCAAGCACACTGAACAGCTAGTGAGTTTTGTGACCTAGCAACACATTTTGTGTCCAAAAGCTTCAGATGTTTCCTATCACATGATCTAATAAATTGCTTCATGTATTAAGAAGGAATGTACTTGAGAGATCTGCATGAGAAGCCTGGGAGCTGAGACATGTGGCTTTGTGAGTTTTAGAGGCCCCTGGAATCACAGACTTTGCAGCCAGTGGATCTTTGCAGCATTTGCATCTCAGACACATAAATCCTGAAATTCTAGTGACTTTCTGGTTTGAAACTAGAAGAGGTGTGTACAGGAAAAGCTCTTCAAACCTGAAGGATTTTGATTTTAAAAAACTTTCAAAAACTGATGTGTTGCATGACCAAAGTGCAGAAGGGTGCTCACCTGCTCCAGCTGTGCTCTAGTCTTAAGGGTGATAAAGTTGGAAGAGCTGGTGTTCTGAAGATGTGTTGCCATTTTAGCATGCAAATCTACCAGGCTAACAGGTTGCGGGGGTGTGGAATTATTTTCACAGACAAGACTTATATTACTTATCTACACAGTAATGGGGCAAGTTCATGTTCTCCTAGATTCAGAGGGAACAAAGGGAAAGACTCTTTACCCCTCCTGTATATTCCTTATATTCAGAAAAATTCCCATTGGTTTGACTTGCTATTGATATGTTTTATCCCTGAACATTGTGTGAAATATACAGGAGAATGGACAAATTATTTTTCTCATTCTGCATGTCTTCAATTAATTTAGGAATTCATAATTGTACACAGGTATATTACTTAGCTGTATAATTACTACTACAGTGTCAATTTAGGACAAGTTAATGTCAATAATATTGCTCAATATTAAGTTTTAATTTTTCAGATTTGTGCCTATTGCTAGGAATTATCCACAACTTTTCTCATGTTAATAAATTACAGAGAAATTATGTTACAGTGACACTGGAATTCCTAAGCAGTTTCTCAGACAGCATTTTTTTTTTCCTTATTTATTTTTTGGGTGTATGAAGTAAAAAATAAATTTAATGGGTTTTAATACTATGACAGATGACCTATCACTCATTTTTAATCATTACTATAGCCATTAACAACACAAAGCAAAAACTCTGCTTCAGATGATCACAGCAATTGTATACAGTCAGCTTTTTTTTAATATCAAACGTGATCCAAGAGCTAGTAACTGCAAGAGTAGTGGCTCCTTGCCAGTCTCTTATTCTTCAAAACTTTGGCACAATATAATCAATTTTTTATTTTTTATTTTTTTTTCTCTTTAAGGAGCAATCTATTTAGTGGCGGGAGCTGGATAAGATTTCAAGAGGAAAGGCTATAAAAGGTATCCTGTATGCAGAGGAAGAGTCAGAGCTTGCTGTGATTCTTTACAGTAAATTGTAGGTAAGCACTCTCACTCTCACTTCATATCATATTATATGTAGTAGATAAGGAATGAATGGCAAGGCAAGGATCTGATTGCAGCTGAAGTTTGAGTTCTGAAAATCTGTACTTTTTCAATGTGGCATAAATGAAAGCATTTTATTGCTATCATATTGTCCTTTATTTTTAACATCTTTTTGTCATTGTCCGTGCTCTTTGACTTCTTTGGTTCTTAGAGCTAACATAATATCTTCCATACTTTTATATACAAACCCCTAGACTTTTAAACCACAACTTATTCCTGTTCTTTGGGTCCTCCAAATGATTTAGGTATTCATTTATATGTCTAGGTGTCTAAGCCTAAAAGTCAGATTGACAGAAATTCTGTTCAGCTAATGCCTTGCCTGAGGGGTTAAAAGTGTCTCACCATTTAAATATGAGCTCCCTACCATGACTAGAAATCTTCTTACCCTAGAGGTATGACACCTTTCTGGAACCACAAATGGTGTGGTTTACATTATCTGCTTTCATTCAGTGGCTCAGTAGTTAGAACATTTGTGCAAAATAAAAATATTTGGTGACACAGAGAAACCCGAGTTTCCTTGCTTATCAGAGGAGTGCTTTCACCATAAGACTATGTGGTAATCATCATTTTTTCCCCATTTCTGTGTCCCAGTCTCTAGCATGAATACTGAGAGAGTGTTGAGGACATAGTTCAGAATAATAGTAATACTGGTAGCTAAATCACTCTTTCAGAAGGTGAGAAGATGATAGGAGGACACATAACTGTGTCCATCAAGCTGTAGAATTAAAAGACTCATTGCTTTTTGTCAGAAAGGATTGGACCTCCTAAGTTCTTAAAAAAAAGGCTCTAGTACCTAAGTAGAGTGAACAAGGCTACAGAACTGAAGTTGAAGATAGATTATTCCTGCAATTTAAGGCCCTCTTTGCCCATGGTTGATCTCTGTCAGGACTCTGAGTATGCAATTAGGCATCAGTTGTTCTGTGTCAGAGGGTGCTGGACTCAGCAGACAACCTGATCATAATGTCCCAACAAAAAATCAGTGTCTTATTAACCAGTTAAAAGATTCATCTCTTACTAATCAAGTACAAAGGTTAATTTAAAATACCTAGAGGTTTGACTTTCTTGTTAGTTCTACCAGCCAGAAGTTCAGTGGTAGGTAGCTCCACCTAAAGACACAGAGATCTCATTTTATCATGTCCACATTTGGGACTCATGTTGCCCTTCACAAGCTCTCCTCGAAGTGAATGGATCGTGCAACTATCAGATGGGAGGTGTTACTGTTGTTTCTTCACCTGATAAGTGGCTAATTGCTAGTTGCTAGAAACCATAAAAATATGCAATATTTTAATGCAATATAATATAGAGATATAATTTCTCTACTCATGCTGTGTTGTTACATTTTTCCTTCATCATCTGCTGTCTCATGCTAATATAAGAAGCAAATTAAACTAGGTAGACTTTTGGTCAGCCTTCTTGTAGTGATTCTTTGTATTTTATATTACTACAGTGTGTTTGTTTGCCCATAGCAAAGCCATAGGAAATAAGAGTATCCCTAATCTCTGAGTAGGGGCAGCAGTTTTGTAAATGGTGAATTCTGAACAAATCACATCACTGCATTTTCACCTTCTCTGTTTCAGTGATGTCTTACCAAGTCAATTCAGCAGACAGAACTGACAGCAATGCTCAGAGTACTGCTAAGTAGGGTGGTGGAGGTTTTTTGGGTTTAACATACATTTTGCAGGAAAGCAGCTATTTAATATCAATTAAAGCAATTTATGTCAGCCATTGTGCTCTAGAAGTGGTACAAAGTTCATTGATTTGTCTCAGCTCTTTAATACATAGGCTAGCACTTGCCTCTGTGATGACATGCTTATATAGTACCATGTATCCCAAAGATACTGAGAAGAGAGGCAGGACAGATGACTGATGACCTGAACCAAGCACTAGTATTAATAAATTCTAATGGACTGTTCAACGCTGCCCTTCCTCCCTCTTTATTTAATTGTATTTGCCTATACCTGACACCTATGACACAAAACGGAAGTTCACTAGAAGAAGGCCTTGCATTTTGTACATTCAGTAAGATGAAAGAGTTCTCTCACCCATTGACCTGGCTCATTGCAACAGTAAAACATTGTGTTAAACGTCTAGACTGTCTTTTAGCTACGTTAGGATAAGACTCAGTGATGCAATAATGTATTCATGTGGAACACACTTGTTTCTTCTGCCTTTGAGTGCCAGAATTTTTGAAAGGCTACATTTTTTCTATTTCAGAAACATATTCTTGTAAGTGTATGTTGTACTTATTATACATAAGGAATTACCTTCTACATGCACAGGACCCTTCCTGGACAGAATCATTTTTGTCCATTTCCAAAAAGTATCCACTTGGAGTTCCAGATTAAGCAGTCTGTACATCTCCTTTTCTGTCCAATGTTAAACCTGGGTGGTGCATGAGGCATGCAGGGTGCTATCTGAGATAGCAAGAATATTATTGTACTGGTTTTGGATGAAATAGAGTTAATTTTCTTCATGGTAGCTTGCATGGTGCCATGTTTTGGATTTGTGATGAAAACAGCGTGAAAACACACCAAAGTTCTAGCCATTGCTAAACAGTGCCTACACAGTGTCAAGGCCTTTTTTTGCTCCTCACATTGCCCTGCCAGTGAGATGGTTGGGGGTGCACAACAAATTGGGAGGGGACACAGCTGGGACAGCTGACCTCAACTGACCAAAGGGATGTTCCAGACCATATGATGTCATGCTCAATAATATAAAGCTGAAGGAAGAAGAAGGAACAGATAGACATTTGCAGTTATGGTTCTTGTCTTCCCAAGTAACCATTATGCATGATGAAGCTCTGCTATCTTGGAGATGGCTGAACACCTGTTTGCCAGTGGGAAGTAGTGAATGAATTTCTTGGTTTGCTTTGCTGGCATGTGCAGCTTTTGCTCTATCTGTTAATCTGTCTTTATCTCAACACACATGATCTCACACTTTTACTCTTCTGATTCTCTTCCCTACCCAGCTGGCTGAGGAGGTGAGCAAGGAGCTGTGTGGTGCTTAGCTGCCCACTGGGCTTAAATCACAACAATTATTAAATAATTTCTAGTGTAATTTAGTTTTGTCAGCTAGTGAGAAGGAATACTAGTCCTGAAACCAATGCAGAAATTACAAACTTAATAATCTTAACGGAACATACACTTAATCAGGAAGTATTTAGCACAAAATTTAAATCAGCTTTAATCTAAAAATAGCAATTGACTATAAGTTTTCTCTGAAATATATATGGATTTCTGAGAAAAGCAATGCCCTTTCCTCACTGCTGCATATTCAAAGTGAATTAGAAAAAATATTTTATAGCAGCTGATGATTTAGTGAGCCCTTAGTATTTTTAACTGGTTTGTCAATTTAACTTATTGTCTTTTTCATTTGTAGTCGTTGCTCAATTGATTTCTATTCCCATTTATTTTACTTTAAAAACAAACACCAAAAAACCCCCACCAAGTCCATACAACATGTTGATATGGTTTCTTCTCTCTGCATCCAGCCTAAAGACACAGAGAGCAAAGCAGTCAGCCTTATGAATGTTTTGTCCAACTGGAATTAAAGCTTTTTTTTTTTTTTTTTTTTTTTTTGCAACTGGTTTTATAGTGGGTTCTGTGTTGGTTGCAACAGCTTCTTTTAAGAGAAACATTCTGTTGTTTTGTATAAAATATATATAAACATAAATTCCAGACACTCATGTTGATTAAGATTACCCCATATTAATTTGTAGTCTGCAATTGTGGTAAGTAATAGTGGTTTTGTAAGCAGTCACATGAATGTATGTTAGTTACAAGTATAGCCAGGTGTTTTACTTTGAATCTACAATTATTAAAATTACTGGATATTAGAATGTAAAAATTACTAAGAATATGTTTGCTGTATCATAAAAATGTTTTAGGACATATCATTTTTCAGACGTTCTGTTAGAAATTGTGATATTTTATATTATAATTTTTCTGTTTCCTCTGTGTAACAAGGGATATGCATATGCACAAAGAAAGTTTAAATAGAACAAAAAATTTAATAAAATAAAAAGGAAATCTATCATTATAATGTTCAGTCCCAGTCATGTGATGTCTTAGATGAGCTCTTAAAAGGAAGATAGGGGAAACAGAGAGCACTGAGAACTGAAGAACAATGTCAGCATTTTGTCAGAGATTTTAAAGACTTATTTTCCTCCTGCCTGAGTTACTTTAATCAGTGAACCACATGTCAGTATCATATTCAGTAGTATCAGCAGGGCTCACAGCTGTATAGAAGCTGGAGTAAGTAAAGCTACTAGCTTGGGCTGGGATCTGACATCCTCAAAGAACAGCTGATTCCGTCACAGGCAGGTTATTCACCCTTGTACCTTTGCTCAATCATGTAGCTAAGTCTGTGACAATTTGTGGTGGTTTAGCAGCAGCCAGCAGCTAAAAACATGTGGTCACCATTCGCTCCCCCAAGTCTGGTGGGATGGGGAAGAGAAAACATGACAAAGGGGCTCATAGGTTGAAATGAGGACAGGGAGGGCTCACTCACCAATTAATGTCACGGGCAAAACAAACTTAACTTGGGGAAGAAAAGTCAATTTTATTTGTTACCCGTCAATCAGAGTAGGAAAATGAAACATATGACCACATCTTAAAACATCTTCCTCCCACCCCTCCCTTCTTCCTGGGTTAAAATTACTTTGCTCCCAATTTCTCTATATCCTCCCTCTGCAACAGTACAGGGTGACAGGGAATGTGGGTCACAGTCACACATTTTTTCTACTGCTCCCTCAAAATAAAAAAAAAATAAAAATTGTTTACTTCAAGAGATGTAGTCATTTTAAAATATTTCTTTGGCCACATGTTTCCCACTGAAGGAAGAGACAGGGCTCAGTTCTCTCCTTTGGTGATTTCCAGGAAGATACTCAGCTAAAACCAGATTATCTGTGAAACTGCAAAAGCTCCACACAATTCCAGTGGAAGGTCAGGGAGCATCCTGCTGGAGTTTTACGTTTGTAATGCCCAATATCTTGACCCTGAAAATGCTTGAGTGATTGATTACCTGGTTTTTCACCCATGCTTCTGTAGGCTCAGTTCTACTTGCAAACCATCTGGACATGTACTGCTAAAATCATCATTCATGAAAGAGGAATTTGAGATCCTCAGCTACATGCTTGCTGGTAATGTTACTGCTCAGAATACAAGGATTCAGAAAAGAAAGAAATGCTTTTCCAAAGGCTGTAGATCCACATACAAATTAGTCTTCCAGCCCAGTCTTTCTTCTCTTCTGCAGTTCTTTATATGTATGATTTTTGTTTGTAAGGGAGACAGAAATGGCAACCCATGTAAGCCATGCACATAGCAGTAGAACCCGGTACACTTGACTATATTGTCTGCAAGAAAAAGTTTCTGCTCTCAAGGGGCAGGACACAGCCACATCTACTGTAGAAATGTGTAATTAGTGTGTAGAATCTGACACTAGCTATTGGTAAGTAATGTTTCTTTCCAAATTTACTGCATCTTGGAAATTATATTATGCTATTGATCTTACATTTCTTGAAGACTAACGCTTGCTTGCCACACGTGGTTTGGATATATTCATAGGGATCTGCTTTCCCTGAACTTGGGTATGTACATATGCTGCTTAGAAACATGGTAAAAGGAACTATTTAAACTCTTTTTGACATGAATCTGTGCTGGTGTACCACAGGAGCTATAAAATAAAATTTAAAATTTATTGTGCCATTATACTCAAACATTAACACAAGAGTACAGCACTAGGGTCTAATGCAAAAGACAGATTGATTACTTAAAGGACTTCATAGATATTACTACTAAAATACACTATTTGACATTACTTGTTAAGCTGTATTTGAGTAAGGTGCTTTTTAACAATATAACTGAATTCACAGTAAATTAATAATTCTGTCTTTAATTCTGATGTAACTTATTGTTTCTAAGCATCCACATTGCTGTGCTGCCTAAACATACTGCTTAGGTAATGCCATGGTGTGATAATAAGAAGCTCAATCTTAAGGCCATTGAAGTCAGCAGAAGTTATAAACAGACTGTGACAACAACATTACATATAAAGTACTACTGTGTGAGAATCACATATTTTGCTGAAATTTAAGCAGAAATTCAAAACTCCAGCTAGTTTCTACTCATGCTGACGTTGTGAGTGTCTTGGCAGTAGAGATATGAAATAACACCAAAAAACATCTGATCAGGGAAATAAAAAAGAAAAAAATATTATTTTCTGGGAACTTATAATTTCTCAAGTAAAATTTCTCAGGAAATGTTTCTTCTGCATAAAACAAGCTTCCCATTTAAAAAAAAAAAAAAACAAAACAGCTAAATCAGAAAATAAAAAAAAGAATGCTCATGTTCCATGCCTTGGTATTACACAGTGTGCTTGAGTGCTTGTGTCTGCACACAGAGGAGGGTGGAAATAAAAGAAAGAGGTAGGAGAGAAAAGTGGGGAACACCTTTGACAGTGGCACCAGATTAAAAGAACTCTAGAAATAAGGACTCCAGTAGGAATGTGTTGTCAACTAATTTTTTCCCGCCCCCCATAATTTTCCGTTTTGAACCAAAAATATACGTTTCCATACCTATAGAAACATATATTTTTTTAGACTTCTATTTTTTTATGAATCTGATTTACTAAAATCAGTCTTATAGAACTTACTGAGCTGATATAGCAGTCCCATAATTACCAGCTACTTTTAAAAATTAATTAATTTTGTCATGGTGGCAGTTATTTTATCTATCTGATATGACAAGACTACGTGCAATGGGTTAAGACATTACTACAGTTATCTGTTTACCTTGTCACTCTATCAGGGCTACTGAGATGCGTACTTTAGCCATGTCCCCTGCAGATCCCCAACTGTTGTCTTGGTGCAGCCATAGAAGCTGTGCCAGGGAGACTGGGCTGCGTGGGGCCAGCACGAGTCCCTCTCTGCTGACTGGTGGGACGTTGTAATCGCTGGTGGAGCAGCAAAGAGAAAAGTTGGTGTTTTCAGTGCCCAAAATTGTCACTGCTAGTTTTTTCAGTGAATAAGCTGAATTCATCGTATCTAAGGTGCTTAAAAAAAGTTTCTTATTTACTGCAGTGTATTTTAAATCAGGTGTTATAGAAAAAAACCTGCTACTGTGAGGTAAAGCTTTGATCTATTCCTTCTAGAGATTAAAAAAAACAAAAAACAAAAAACAAACAAACCAAAAAACTGTATGGTGAAGCATAATTCAGTTCAGATAGAACATATTACCTTCATTAAGGAGTTAGTCACAGTAGTGTTGATTATTATGTACTTGATTTCTAGGCATCCTGCCATGCACTGGTCTCCTTTTTGTGTGTTTAAGACTATAGTATAAAGCTGACTATCTCCTCTTTAAAATAGACATGTCTCAGTCTTACCCTCCATCAGGATCTAAGTTGCCACCTCCCAGGGTTCCCCGGTATAGATTCTCACTGTCTTTTGGTGTCTTTTGGAGATGAGGTCTTGTCTGGATATAAGGGAGAACCTGATGTCTTCTCTTATTTAGCCAATAGATGACCAGCTAAATGTACTTCCTCATGCATCCCTCCAGTGTCCAAAACACAGTGAACCCACAATGTTTCTAGCTCAGGGTAGTACCTATAAATACATTCCAAAATGAAATAATGAGATTATTTGTTGCTCTTCTGCAAGCTGTCCCACTTTGAGTAATTAAATGTTAGACTAGACAGAGATAGAAAAAAAATTGTTATATTTTAGGGTTTAGTTGTAAAATAGATTATTTTAGTTATTTAAAGGAAAAAGAGGTTTTCAGGGGGAGTTTGGTTTGGGGTTGTTGGGGTTTGGGTTTTTTTTTGCTTGATTGCTTTTTTTTCTTTTCTTTTCCTTTGTCTGGGTCCCCCAGAACACTATCCAGCGCTGGAACCTTTGAGTAAAAGAAGATGGTGGCATCATGTTATTAGGAGCTTTTTAGGACCCAATAAATCTTCTGAATTAAGCCGTACAGGGAAGAAAGCAGGGTGTTGACTGGCAGTGAGAGAAAAGTGGTGGAGCAAATGACACATACAATACATGCTAGGTACATACAATACCTCAGGGTCTTGTGTTGCACCAAATGTGTTACTAATAACATTAAGAATCATAATAAATATAAAAAATGTCTATGTTGTTATATTATATGTTGAAACATATGTTGAAAGCTGTTGCTTGGGTCCTGCCTTATCCAAACATGTGGGACTTAAAAGAAGTATGGTGGACAAGTAGAGCTATTTATAAAGGAGTTAGTGTTTCCTACAATGTCCAACAAAGCAATGAGATTTTTGTTCAGAAATATTAAATTAAGAGATGCTGGAGGTGAGGACTTTCAAAACAGAGTTCATACTGAGGCTCTGGCATCTTGAAAATATTGTTTTGTGTACTAGATGTTAAAAGCAGAAACAAGTGCAAAGAACTTATATGTTGAAACAAGCAAAATCTAGGATATATTTTCACACCACTTGCTACTCCATGTAGCTGTGAACACTTGGCATTTTCTAAGGAATCATTAGTCATTGTATTTCTACATTTTCTTTTCATGGGTAAGAGAGAAATGTGCATATTTTATCTCCTCTTTCTAAATATACCACACTATTTCCTCTCATTTTCAATGAATGTCACTGAAATTTTCTGCTTCTTGTTAACACCTTTTTCCATTTGAAATGTATGTAGTTTGATACAAATTTTTTCTGCATAAATCTATTTTTGTATTAAGGTATACAAATTACTTGCAATCTACATGGAATAATATTTCATATGGATTTTTTAACCATCCATTTTCTGGTATCTTTACTTTTTCACAAGTGCTGTGTCTCTCTTCTATTAAATACTGTGTTGCATTTGACCCTGTTTCGAAACTTTTCCATTTCCTTGTGACATAGTCAGCCACAATCTCAGCCTTTCCTGTATATAAACTATATCACCCAAGCTAAGAGCCATGCTGACAATTTGATGGAGTGGGAAGACTGAAAGACTGAGCTATATACATCTGTAGCATGCTTAACCCAGTGGAAACATCAGTAGTAAACACTGACAGGTGCACTCTCCTCATGCCTCTGGCAGCCAATGGAGTTCTTCATAACCAAGTCTTTGACCTTCCATCACCACCACCTTCAACTTCACCATCTCCTTCCTCCTGTCCCCCTACTTCCCCATCAAAATAAAATAGTATACAAAAGCTACCTTTAAATTCTAACTGGAATAAGCTGTGAGGTTTGGGGTTTTTTTCCAGTTTGTTTTGTGGTGAGGGGTTTTTTTTGGGGGGGTGGGGGAAGTTACTTTTTTTTTAGTAGAAAGATCTTGAAATTAATTTCAGAGATATTGCGTGTGTATGTCTGCTACACAAAAATAGGTTAGACACTGGAAAAGTGATGTTAACTAGATCTGGATAGGATAAATGTTTGATTGAACTTACATTGAATGAGGGTAGTCATTCTGGTTGATAGAGGACTTCTATGGACATTGTTTAAGTCAGATCGATCTGTTACAATATCTGAAAATGTTGAGTTCTTCAAATTCCATTAACATTTATGTGTCTAATAGGAAACAAGATCCATAGCTTTTTCACAGAAGGTATTTACTGTAGAACTAGAATTAATTAGTGAAAATAGAATAATTACAGACAATCTTATTTGTGTTCTGGACAGTTAATTAGAAAGATCAAGATACAGGTCAACACTGCTTGCTTGTTCCTCTGTTTATTTTAAAGGCTCTGCCTGGGACTTGCAAGTACATGGGATACATTTTAGCTGCTAGTATCTATACCTTACTGTGCATTGTATCATAATTGTATATAACTTTAGTCACTTCCCCTCCCTTCCTCTCTCTCTCCTTCCTTCCTCCTTTCCTTCCTTCTTCATTTCCTCTCTGCCTTGCTGCCTTCCCTCTTCCCTTCCTCCTCTTCCTGCACTCTCCATCCCTTTGCTCCTTCTCTCATTCATTCTTTCCCTTCTCTTCATTCTTTCATAGAACATTTTTAATATGCATTCCCATTGAGCTTTGATTTAATATACCCATTCTATGCATTGTATAGATTTTCTTCACCAGCAAATGGTCTTTCTGTTCTTCTGCTGGATGGGGAGAAAGACGTTAATGCCTTTCCTTGTGCCTGCTCAGTTGGAGAATACTGAACTGGAAAGTACTTTTGATTGCTTTTATCATTAGCAGTAATCACATTTGCAAATAAAAGCTCACTGAAAGTCATCAACTTACTAGGTATTAAGTAGGTTGTACATTGACCTCCAGCTACTATCTTTAGATGTACATATATCAATAATGAATCACAAAACAGAGATACAAGCACTTTTCCTCCAGAAATGAGAGGAGATAATGATTTATCTGTAAAATTCATTTAGCAGGCCTGTCTCAGAAAATTTATCTCTCTTTCAGAGGAATTGTCAGTTTCAGTCATGTTATTTGAGACATCTCCAATATATATTCTACTTTTTTTTTTTCTGCTACAATGTCAATAAATGGCTAGTATTTAATAACTAGGTACTTGCTCTTAACATGAGTGAAGGAGAGATAAAGGTGAAGTGAACAGAGACTTCTGACAGGAGATTTAAATCTGAAAATCATCCTTACTTGGAGGTGTGAAGGAAGTACTTTCCCTTTTCATTTCTTTTTAACTTAAATTCAGGAGTTATGGATGCAATTCATTCACAGAAAATGTCTTGACATCAGGAATAGGAGGAAATTTAAACTCTGGTTTTGAGTAGTAGGGTCTTTTTTCAGCTGGTCCTGATAGCCTTCAAAATTTTGATCTGATATTTGATATGGACTGAAACAAAAAATAGTGTAAATAATATATAAACAATCAACATGACAAGAAACAGAAAATTAAACAAATATGTTTAGGCATTATATGGATTTTAACACCTCATCCTCAATCGATTTGAAGGATACTGAAAGGAGCAGTACCCTCCTTATTTGTTGCTGTGCTGAAAGACAAATACCGAAATGTCTACTGTACTAATTATGTAATTCCTGCTGTTTCATTGACTTTCCCTTTGCCAGCATGCATCTGGATACTGCTTTAGCACATTGAATCAGTGCTACCACAGGTGGCCTTTTATATTCTAAATTATTTTTCTGCATTATTTACCTCCCATTCCTTAATGAGCATGGGGAGGTTAGAGGAACAGCAGACATCATGTTGTTGAGAGCAACGTAATGTGCCTGCACTCCACACTGGATGCTGAACCACGAACTACATAGCTACTACTCCATCACTTGGGTCAGCTGTGTCATCCCCTGAGGGGCATTGCTTTAAAGCCATGCTCTAGTACAACATGAAAACTTCAGCTCTATCAGCAGGCTAGGTAACAAGACGTGAATTACTGAAGAGCAGAAGGCAATAGACAGAACAATGACAGCAGAATTGCTGGGTTATATAAGCTGGCCTTGCCACTTACTTTTTATAGACTTTTTTAGAAGCCACTTTATCTCTACTGCCCTAAGTTTATTTATCTACAAAATAAGATTAATGATTCTTTAAATCATAACCATAAGTCTCCATGTTATTTTCAAACTGTTTTCATTATTGATTACCTTACATAAATGACAGCACTGACAATTTGTTTTTAACAGCCTAATTCTGTGGAGTATGTAGTTGGTTTTCCCTGTGTTGTGTGAACCGAATCCTCAAATAGTCTTCCTAAAACTATGGAACCATTACAGAATAAAGAGAAGACGTAGAGGGGATCTTATCAATGTCTAAATATATGAAATGTGAGGGCCAAATGGATGGGGCTGGTCTCTTTTTGGTGGTGCTCAGTGACAGGACAAGGGGCAATGGGCAAAAACTGGAACACCAGAAGTTCCATGCAAAGTTAAGGCAAAACTTCTTTACCTTGAGGGTGACAGAGCACTGGGACAGGCTGACCAGAGAGGTTGTGGAGTTTCCGTCTCTGGAGATGTTCAAACCCCACCTGGATCCAGTCCTGTGCAATGTGCTGTAGGGAACCTGCTTTGGCAGGGAGGTTTGGACTAGACGATCTCCTGAGATCCCTTCCAACCCCTACCATTCTGTGATTCTGTGGTTATTTTGAATGAAATTGAATTTGTGATGTAACTTATTGTATGAACATTATTCACACACTTCCAAATTTGTAGAAGAACCTGCATACCCCTTCTTCTTGAGGAAGTAGATAAATTTACTCTTATTTACATTTAAGTACAGGTTTTCTTTCAGAGATCTGTATCAACAGTCTGTCTTAGACTTGACATTTGCAAATCATATATATTTTTCTGTCAGCACAACAGTGTTTTTCCTCCACTGTCAATACAAAATAATCACAGAAATGTTTTCTTTCTTGTAAATGAGGAAGCTGAAACACAAAGTTTAAGTGACAAGGACAACAGCAGGAAGAACAAGCAAAATTAATGTATTCTAGGGGAGAAAGTAGGAACTACAGGTTTAAACCACTTTTTTTTTTTTTTCTGATTTTGTCTCTGATGTGACTTTGAAGAAACCATTTGGAGTTTAATTTTTCAAATTGCACTTTAAATGTTAGTGTTCACATTGAGACAGTAAGGTTGCTCACAGTTTTTGAAAATAATGCATTCTGTGTTTCAAAAGCAGTGCCATCTTGAAATATGAATTCCTTTAAAAGTATTCTGGTTATTAGGATTACTGCAATTTACTGTATTGGAATATTTATGGCATTGACACTTTAATGCTAAATAACTACTAAATTAAAAAAAAAAAAAAATGTTCTGGTAATTCTTCAGTGCTTTTTTCCAATAGGGAAAGGCAAGGAAGACATATTTCTATATGATGAGAAATATCTATCAAATCAGAGAACAATAATGTGAATATAAATTTTGTATGTCTCTGTGTGTATATGTATCAATGCACAACACTGCCTGAAGGGCATTTGTCCCAAATGGAGCATATTAAAGAAAGTGAAACCATCACTAAACTGTAACTTGGAAATTACAAAGAAACTTTCAAAAAAGGAGTGTCAAACAGAAAAAAAAGTATAAAAATTTGTAGCTGAGAAAAGATTCCTCAGAATGGAAATAGCAATGGTCAAAATCTGGTATGACATTGGCCAGAGACAGATGCCTTCCCATCAGATGCCACGAGATGCTTCAAGGAGACTTTCCTGCTGCTGCTGGCTCAGACTCTTTGGAGGGACAGTTGCTATTTAATAGCAAGCACAAAGCCTCGAAAACTGGCGATCTCCATAAATTGCAGAATGTATTCATTTCACTAAGAATAAGAAGCAAACTAGTATTGTGCCTTTTGGCTCTTCCAAACTACATTAATTTCTGACTTTCTACAAACTGCATTGCTCTGACCTGCCAGAGGCGCAGAAGACAGCTCAGTCAATGTTCCCCATAGAAAAAAAAAAAAAAAAATACTCCAAGGATTTCCAGTCTTTCTAAATCTACCTCGAAGAGGGACTTTACCTGCCACATTTATTGTTAATATTTTGGAAGCTTTTTGCAAAATTAGCTTGCATTGGTGAATGCCTTGAATAAATAAAGACTCTTCATGTGACTCCATCTATGGAGAGGAAAAAACTTCTGAAGCACAGGAAAACAACCTGGAAAGGGTGGAAAATGCAGAAAGATGAAATGTCAAATAAACGATAAAGGAAGACAATGGATGCTCTTTCGAGGAATGTCTGTGACCAAAGGAAGTAGACACCATAGTTTTTATTTAGATTCTTATTTATCCTATGAGGAAAGGCATCTTTCAGTTTGTTGGAGGACTGAACCCATGACAGTTGCTGAGGTACTCCTGCAGTCTGTCTTCAGAATTAATTAGTTGAAGTCCACACGTAAGGTAAGGGGGAAAGGCACTCTTTGGTATAGTGAAGTATGTCCCTTCCGATTGCATCTACAAAGGCAGTACTGCTGAAGTATTTCTGAATTTTTTTGTTGTCTGCAGTATACCATCTACAAAGATAATCTTGAGGCAGCTGTGGAGATGTTGCTCTGGTTTGTCAGCAAAGGGCAGAGGTCAGGGCCAGAAATCAAGTGCCTTGCTATATCTATTTATGTGTATTCAGTTAGCAAAAAAGAGATTCTTAACTAGTGTTTCACAGAGAACATGTAGTAGATGAACTCAGACTGTTTGGAAATTATTCTTAATAGCAATAAATTATTTTTATTATATAAAGAGTGATTAAGAGGAAGGCGATTGAGAAATATTGCTCAAACACATTTGTATTAGTAAGTCCTTGACTCAGCCTAAGCCACTGGGAGCTGGAATAAGGTGTCAGCATAGTTATTAATTGAGACTGTAGATATTGTCAAGATATTCTGAAATTTATTTTTTTTTAATTGTAAGTTTTAAAATTTGCATGTTTGAAAGTGCATTTTAAGTAGGAAAATGTAAATCTAAAGAACTAATGGAAAAATTGATATAGATATTTACACCATACCCTACAATGACTACAAAACATTATTTTTCATCTACATCTAATTTATGCTGTGAAAGACCTGTTGCTTAAACCAACATGAAAACACTTTGCTCTTAGAGATGCATATTGATGAATATAGTAGCTCTATTTCTTCAAAATATAAGAAACGTTATTGCGCTGCATTTTAATGGTGTGAAATATGAGGTGTTCATCCTGGAATTGATTATTGTAGATTGGATATAGATATCCTGCAGAGAAGGTGATTTGAAAGTTAGATTAATTAAATGGACCCATGGTTTGTCACCAAAGTTTGATTTTTATATTAAATTGGTTTTCTCCTGTTTTCTTTAAAATTCACTTCGCACTGTTCCTACACATTGAAAATTATGATATAAAAAAGAAAGGGTGCTGTTTATTTTTCCTTTGTCCCAACTTGATTATTTTACTGAAAATATTTACAGTGAGTATAGATCTAATAACTGAAAGGCTTGGTAGATTCACAGTATTTCACAATCAGGAGAGCATTAGTTGTGGACTACGGATTCCTTTGCTCTATTTCCAGTTTTACAACTGGTCTGCCACTTCATCTTAGCCACAGTCTTTCACTTTTCTGTTCTTCTGTCTTTGAAATGGGAATAAAGGCAGTGAGAATCTTTGTAAAAAGTTGTGGCTTATACTGATAAGAAGAAATATGGTGGAGTTAGGCAGTATTTTTAAATGTAATGCCATCAGGACCCAGGTTGCACAACTGAAACCTCTCCAGTCCATCTTTGCTGATGCAAGACCAACTAAGGACTTATCAGCACCTCAGAAGCCTGGCTTTTTGTTGCTCTGTACTCATCCAGAGAGTTGTTGACAATCAAAGAATCAGAAAATAAGTTTTCTTTATATTTTTACCTTTTATTTTATACTTTTCCCCTGAGATACTAAGAAAGCATTGTAAAACACTTTGAAAGCTATATTTTTCCACCCATTCTCCCTAATGGACCAAATAATAGTCTTTTATATAGAAGCTTTGGCCCTAAAAAAGTAGTGCTTATTACAGAACAAACAAGCTACATTTGTGAATAACTTTTAACTCATGGTAGCCCTAGGG
This sequence comes from Caprimulgus europaeus, assembly GCA_907165065.1. Next base: position 77,462,781 of record OU015525.1, read on the forward strand.
ATTTCTGTATGACAAGAAGCTACATGAGTTCCAGTCAGAACTCATTCAGAGTCAAGTTAGCTAATACATTTATTACAGACCTCATTAATCCAACACAATTTAATTTATGCAGACAATATTCTGATTTAGGTCGTACCAGGAGGATGACAGTGACTCTTAAGATTTATGTAGTCTAGCTATTTCCAGTATAAAAGTTCTCTGTATAACGCTCATATCGCCATTCCTTGTACGGGAGTATCGGTAATGAGATTGAGGTAATTTCAGGAAACATTATTTTCTTTTGTTTCACTCATTTGTAACTTCTTAAATACTGAACAAAAATGCTATGCCCCTCATGGATGCTTGAAATATATGGCCAGCTTTTCAAAGTGACAGAGTAAGAAATGTGCTAAGAACCCAGCTCCTTCTTTGATTTATTTCCTATGACTTCTGGCTTGTCTCCCTCCCTCTGTAATGAAGAGGAACCAGGAGACTGAAGAGATGTAACATATAGAGCAGTCTCCCAATCCATCCTCTTTCTCAGTCAGTGTAGTCCAATGAATTCAGTTCCTGGAAGCAGAGTAGAAAGAGGACAGGACAGTTCCAATATTGAGCAGGTAGACTGGCGTTATTGCTAAGAAGTGACCTCTCCTATAACTAGTTAGTTTAATTACAATTGCTGCTTCATTTGCAGCATCACATGCTGCAACTGTGAAGGTTTAATACGAGGGTTTTACGGAGGAAGACTTATGTGTGGTAAAGTGAGCAAGTCTGTAACAAATAAAACACCCAGTACCCTGCTATGAGTAGTCTGAGCTCAGAAAATAGAATTATTCTTAAAGATTCCACTGGAATTAACCTGTGAAATTTTAACTCAGACATTTTGATCCTTAAAGTCATAGAATAATTTAAGGTCAGAGGGATCTCTGGTGAATATCTAGTACAATCCTTTGCTCAAAGCAGGGACAACTTTGAAGTTAGATCATGTTGTTTAGAACTTTTTCAGTCAAGTTGAACATCTCCAAGGTGGGGAGTCCACACTCTACTTGGGCAAGCTTTTTCATTGTTTTAATATCCTTGTGAATGGGGTTTTTTTTAATCTTTAAGATTTATATTGAGAATATATAATATTCATAATTCCAAATAATTTAGATTTCCCTTTCTGCAGATTGTTTGTGCTCCACTGTGCACCTCTATAAAACCTGACTGTAGCTTTTTTTTTAGCTACCTATTACCTGAAGACAACAGTTAGTATAGTCCTTAGATCAATTAGGGCAAGTAAGATGCTAAAATGCTATCAGCCCTTTCCTCTCCTGGCAGAACAAAAACAGTTCACTCAGTCTCTCTTCATATATCTAGTGCTCTAGTACCATAATAAACCTGGTGACCCTCCACTGAACTTACTGCAGCGTATCAATACCTGTTTTTTACTGGGGAGGCCAAAATGGGATATGATACAGCAGACTTGAATCTTCAGCAAATAAAGAGCCAAAGCCTTGAACTAATTGCAAGAGCAAAACTACATATTAAGCTCATACTTGGCAACCTAGGCTGCTGCTTGGAAAAGGAGAACCTAAAATATAAGAATATGCATAACAATATGCATAATAATATTCATGCATATTAATAATAATGTGCAAGTATAAATTAAAATATGCATAAAACCTTTTCTTTAATGCCTCCCAGCAACTTTTGTGGAATAAAGACAAACAAGAACAGATACTTGCTAGCAGTCATTATCAGACTTGACGTTAGATATACACAAACCAGATTACATGGTTCAACTGCAAGTTATTATTTTTGTGTTTTCTGTTCCGAGTTTATTCTTTTACCATCATGTTCCATATTTTTCCAAGCTACGATATTGGAACAAAAGGCATATATCCTGAGCCACAGAATAGAAAGAGTAATGCTGAGAAAATTTGTGGGTTGAGATAAAGAGAGTTTAATATGGGGGGTGGGGGGAAGACGACACACAAACAAGAAAAGCAAGTGATGCAAATAAAACTCAAACAGTTACCATCGGCTGACTGACACCCAAACATCCCTCAAGCAATGGCAGCCCCAGAAAACTTACCCCTGCCCAGCTTTTGTTACTAAGCATATGATATAAAATATAGTCAGTTGGCGTCAGCTGTTCCAGCTGTGTCCCCTCCCAACTTATTGTGCACCCGAAGCCTATTCACTGATGGGGCAGTGTGAGGAACAGAAAAGGCCTTGACATTTTGTAAGCACTGTTCAGCAATAACTAAAACATCCCTGTGTTATCAACATTGTTTTAATCACAAATCAAAAACATGGCACCATACAAGCTACCATGAAGAAAATTAACTCTATCCCAGACAAAACCAATAAAAAGTGCCATGTTTCCTAGTTGTTCACCCTACAGGAAACAAACTCAAAGAGTTGTCTCAAAAAGACAGTAAAAAGGTGGAGAGAAAGAACTGAATATAAAATAGAAATGCAAGGAATTTATATTCTTATCTTCCCCTTTACTTATTGATGTCATACTCTTTTGGACAGACAGTCAAGCCCTCTTTCCTCTCTTTTGCTGATAATACAGGCTATGGAAAGATTGTCTTTCTATCTCTCCAAGTAAGTTTCCAACATGAGAATATAAGGACATAACAACAACTGAGAGCAAAGTAGTTGATATGGCAACAGCAAATAGCCAGAAGACCTTGTGCAGTCTCTCAAGATGGAAAAGGTTGATTTTCTTCAGTAAGAGAGGGGAAAAGAATAAATGAATAAATATCTCAAACTTCAGATATACAATTGCATTCTAATAGTATAATAATTGAATTGCCTCATGGCTTGTTTTAGAACTGGCAGTGAAATTATAATGAAGAGTAGTTTTAGCATTGTAAATGAGAAATTATTTACTTAGAGGGCTATGTTCATTGCTATTGTTTGCTGCTGACCTTGATATGTGAGGTATTAGATTTGCCTTCACCTCTAAGGACTTATTGAAAGGGTATGACAGGTGAAGATCTTTGTTTTCTATGGAGCTCAGAATAGCACTTATCAGACCATTCTGTATTTTGCACTTTTCTTTCAGTAATGCATTCAGGACTAAATAAATATCTTGCAAATATGAAAAAAAAATCTGTTTAAATCCTTTTCTGTCTGAATGTAATATCTGAAAGTCTACTCTTGAATAATATATACCAATTTTACTGTATTAAAACAAACTTTTTTTTACCATAAGTAATATAGTAATCTCAACACACTTAGAATACACTCAGTTTTAATCTGTTTTGTCAAATGTTCTTTACAGGGCTCATGTACATGGATCATGGTAGTGGAATAGTGAAATAGTAGAATCATGTTTGAAAAGGAATTTTAATGTCATATGATGTCTCCCTTTCTACTTAACTCATCTACAAATTAAGATACAGTAGAAATAATATTTTAATAACTCCAATGAAATCATTACCTACTTCAGGTTCTGATGCTCACATTGTGTAGTACTTTGCTTTTATCTTGACCAAAATCCACTGAAAGCAGTCGATATGCTGGAGCTTGTGTTTACTAAATGGTTCCATTGATGCTTAAAAGGCTGAAGTTATGAAAATAATATTATTCTGAAAATAATATCTTAGACAGACTTCTGAGATTTAAACAACACTATGGTGTGTAACAAGTCTGCAGGTGACATACAATTCTGTTTCTCTTCCTGTCTTTGCACTACTAATGCATTTTAGTTATAACGTTTTGTTGTTGGATGAAATTAAGTACTTGTTCTACATTTTTCTTCTGAAGGAAATAATTTTTAATTGTTCCTAGCCCTAGATTCCTTTTTCTTTTAATCTTGGGCTGTTGGAGTTTACACCCAAATTTTTTATGAAATATGTTTGCTATTATGGCCAATTGCATTACAAAATTGGCTTTGGGAAAGCAAACACACACCCTAGAACAGATCAGAATATCAAAAGAAGTGTGTTACACAAAATATGGCAGATAACTGTTTTGAATTTTTGTAATATAGTGAGCAAATATTGAAAATTTCAGGATTAGTCACTCATAAATTTTCTACTGCTGTTGCTTCTCTATGCTCTGTCCACTTCCTTTGCTGCTGATAAGACTGATTTTTGGACAGATATTGAGAAGGAGAGCTAGTAGGTCCTGAATTCATCAGTTCATCAGTGATTCATTAATTCTTTAGAAACTTCTTAAAACTACTGTCTTATGAATTTGGATAGCTATACCTCTTACCTGAAAGTGGATATCTAACATCAGAGCTTAATGCTGCTACTTTTTACTTCTAAGGATTAAAGGGTCAGTTCCACTCAGCTTCAGTTATAGCAGCTGCTGGCACGTGAAGTCTAGGAGATACAACCGGCATAAAAAAAGACCTCAAGATAGCCTACTATTTATAAAATTAAGTAGAAAAAATAAATTATTCTCTAGCTTCACAGCTCTTTATTATCTGGGATTCATAAAAAGTGCACAAGAAAATGAAGGTCTTGATATCTATTACATGGTCTCTGGAGAGCAAGTTGATTCTTACCAGGGTTATAGTTTTACATCAGTCCCCAGTTAGGAGAAAAATAGCACTTTCGTGCAATATCTTCATTTTTATGCAATATGGTTTATTTCAAAGTCCTCCATGAAAGGAGATACACATGGATCCATTGTAACTAAGTATCCAAGATTTATAAAGGCCATCCTGAGGCAGTGAAATTCTGTGTGCTTCCATGACAACAGGAAACAAATTAAACCAGACTGTGTATCCCAATTGCAACAGGCTGAAAAAAATAATGCAGAGTAATTCTATGGAAGAAGAAAATCTTACAAGAACTTGATGGGCCATCACCATGATAAGATACCACCTTCCAATTTAATAAAAAGGTTTTAAGCCTCATTTGCTGTCTGGTCCCTTACTGTCATGGTTTCAGCTGGGATAGAGCTAACTTTCTCCTCTCAGTAGCTAGAATAGCACTGTGTTTTGTATTCAGTATGGGATTTGGTATGAGAAGAATGTCGATAATATACTGATGGTTTTGGTTGTTGCTGGGAAATCAAAGTCTTTCCAACTTCCCATGTTTTGCTAGTCTGCAAGTGCAGAAGAAGTTGGAGAGAGTGTAGCCAGAGTGATAAATCCAAATTGGCATTTGGATATGCTACAGTCCATATCATATAGTGTCATGTTCAGTATATAGGTGAAGGTTTAACAGAATACTCTCTCTTCTGGGATTGTAGTTTCAGATTTGGGATTTTTGCTTCTCTGGGATCACTGTCTGGGAACAGGCTGGGCATTGGTCGGCATGTGGTGAGCACTTGCACTGTGCATCACTCATTTCTTTATTCTATTATTATTACTATTATTATTATTATCATCATCATTATTATTTTAATTTTATTTCAGTTATTGAATTGTTCTTATCTCAACCTATGAGTCTGTGGTAGTTTCACTAGGCTAGCCCAAAGAGGGAGGAGCTCTAAGATTGAGTCCCATGCTCTACTGACTGAGCCAGCTAGGACGCCCAGCGTGGGCAGGGGAGAGTGAGTGAGTAGCTGTGTGGTGTTTGGCTGCCAACCAAGTTAAACCATGACATTTACAAACCATGGCTCTGGTATCACCTGTAAGATTTGTTTCTTACCTGTCTCTTCAAGACCACTTCACTCCTTTCCTCTGAGAAGAAGATTCAGAGTGAAACTATTTATGATGAGTGAATCATCTTCTCTCAATCATGATTAACAAAGTTAAAGAAGGGGCATATGACAGCTGTAGACAAAGCCTGTGTTTTTCAGTGTGCCTGACCAGTAAGTGATGCAGAGATTGCAGAGATTGAAGATTGAACTGCTCAAAAATTTGACTTTCTGCAGACTTTTTTTTGGTTTTAATTTATTCTTATTTTATTTGGAATGGTCATAGTGTACTTGCAAAAGCCTTTTCTTAGGACTCAGGAAGAATGGAATCACTCAGTTAAATCTACTACAGAGCACAGTGTACAGGCTGAAGTGACCAGTGCGGTGCTTTGCCTTGCTATGATCCGTGGAGGAAAGAAACAGGTTGTAGAGAAACTTATCTGTGGTCCCATTGTTTAAGAATACAAACAAGCAATTGACTTTCAACTCTAACACGCTGATTTGCATTTGATGGAAATAAGTTCCTGTGAACACCATAGCTGAATCCCTCTGGTGTCTTTGTGTGTGTGCGTGTATATGCAGCAGCTTTTGGCAGAATAAAAAGTTATAGTTCAGTAGCTTTCCTGCTGAGTTGTATGGCATGTTTCCAGATGATTTACCACACAGCTTACTGTACTGTGATGAGGCATCATCTGTTAGTCTTCAAGCAATTCTACTTCCTGCTGGTTGCAACTTTCTACTGGATTTTTTGACCAACAAAATTGTGAAGACTCTGAAAATCTCTGTATGTGTTGTCTGACTGCTATTTCTTTATATCAGATTAGGTTTTCTATGATTTATGATTTTTCTAGATAGACTCAAAATGGTAAACGATCTACCGGAGGGCTGAACAGCACCAACTTACAAAATAGTCTGGCAGTATTAGAACAGAGAGGAAGTAGACCAAGAAGGGATGTTTGATCATAATAAATGCAATGTTATTCACAGTGGCAGAATAAACAAAACCCAAGATTTGAAATCTACAATTCAGAGTGAGGTAAAGCCTCCAAGGAGCAATCGCAAATACAGCATTAAAGTGCCTCATTGACTCCTGTGTATTAACCTAATATTGACTTTGTTAAAGATTAAGCTTCCACAAATTGGCTGGGGAGAGAAATAGAAGCATAAAGGTTTCTGACTGGATATTCCTGTGTATGTACCAATTCAGCAAAACACTGAATGTTGTTTACCTTTATGCATAGTTTCTCTGAATCAACATCTCAGCCCCTGATGAACTAAAAGTGATTGTTTCTGAGCAGATGAGTTCATTTTGGTCTTTTGGTGCATACTCAGAAGGGAAATAATGTGAAAGAGAATCCTGATTTTGAGAGATTTTCTATGCCAACATCTTCATTTGAATGATATACTAGGGATTTTCAACAACTCCTTAAATTACTTGAATGAGTCTCACATAGCATAGAGTGGAACCCTCAAATAATATACCACATGATAAATACTTAACTTGAATAAAATTTGGGGGTTTTGTTTGTTTGGTTTGGGGTTTTTTTGGGTTTTTTTTGTTTTGTTTTTTGTTTGTTTTTTTTTAATCTGGGGAGGGGGAACATGAATCCTATGGTAGAGACTTCTTGCATGAGGAGTATACACACAGCAGTTGAGAGGCACAGCAATCTTAAATAAATAAGATTTAAATAAATGCATTCAAAAAAGCACTTACAAATTATTCTTTAAATATGATAGACAAACCATTACCTTAGTACAAATTTTTTTTTTTTTTTTTTTTTTGGTGGGTTTGGAACTACTACAAACTAGATATTCAAAATCTCTAGTAATTCCAGCTAACTTATATTCATTGAATTTTACCATTTAATTTATGATAACTTTTATTTATTTTATGCTTTTCCACACTACTGTAGACTTATTCCTTGCTTTTTTCAGGGTGGTATTTTTCATATTTTGAAAACTAAACAGTATAAGAAATATTGAATGGACTAAGAAACAGTGCTTCGTAATGGAAGGGAACTAGAATGATCAGAGAGTCTGAACTCAATTGTTCTATTTATTTTAGGTAGGCATGATTAACTAATGTGAAATTTGGATGAAGGAGAATGAAGAATAGAGTGCTTCCTTCCAAAGGGCAATATGAAAGCAAATATAAAACAGGGAAATGTTTTTTTAAAAAGAAAGGAAAGTGAAAAGCTCAATCAGCACAAGACATATGAAATAGACCAGAGAAGGAAAATAAAGGTGTTTCAATGGAAATTAGCTTCATTCATAGCAGAGAAATCGAGTTTCTTTTTAGGCAATACATAGAAAAAGGTATCAAAAGAAAATAATCTGGGTCAAAGTGAGAAGAGGTGACTGTATCAGAGCTATTGTTTATAATAGGAATGGATGGCAGTAGGCCCGGAGCACATTAGCAAAAGAACATCACTGGGAACAGTCAAAACTATAGCATAGGTTGCACATTACTGTGATTATCTGCAGACTTTTTCACTTCATAAAGCTGTTGCTATAATGTACTATGTAATAATATCTCTACCGTAAACTCTTTGAATGTGATTGCAATACAGAGTTATTTCTCTAAATTTTTAGCACTTAGTGTTTACTTTTCTGTTCCCTTACTTTTTTTCCTGGTAATGATGTTTTGTGCTTTCCACCTGTTTTCCACGTGATGAATGTTTCCACAAATCACAATGTCACAATGTTTATTATTAGATTTAGCATGTTCCTTCTTCCCAAGACATTTTTCTCAAGGCTGATTAATTGCCATTTCTGATTACTTCTGGAAAAGCATTTGGCTGTCTGCAGTTCCATATGAACACTATTATATAATCCAGCATGAGTTTAGTATCTTTGCTGGGATCTACTTTTCAAAGATTTCCATCTTTATTTATAAGGTGACAAAAAGGAAAACTGTTTATTCAGCTTCCTCTTGTTATTTTTCTTAATGCTTCATCAATTCGTGGTTTTGATTTTACAATGAGGGTGGTATTAAAATACCTGGAACTCTAGCAGCTACTTCTGATAATTTAAATTCTGCTATTACCTGCCCAGAGGAATGTACATTGATACCCTATTAGAGACAAAAGAGCATAATGCATCCCTGTTCAACGCTGTTTCCTGTCCAGCTATTGTTTCCTGACTTAGGGTACAAAACATAGCAACTGTTGAGTTGTACATTGCCAGTAAATATTAACAAGATCACAGCTGGCTTATTGTAGAGCTAAATTCCTAGTAAAAATATTTTATCTATAGTTCATCAATATCACAAGCAATCAAAAAACTAGTCATATCTAAAGGAAGAGAATGCGGTTTTATTCATTGTCTACAGATCTTTAATTCACCCAGTCCTCCTTGATTTATAAAATCCTGAAATAGTTGTTGAAAGTCTAAGGTACTCAGCTACTTAGTAGTAAAGCTTTCAATAGGAGGGAACCAAAAATGTCAGGTTGATGTATGCCTGTACTTGTCAATTAGTATTAAGGGATTTTTAAGTGTTTATGATGGTTCAGAGTATGTTGAAATTATTGGAATGAGTGGATATTCAGTAACTTTGAAACTCAGGGTACTTCCTAAGATTTCTTAAATGCTTGAGATTCCTAGCTCTGGTGGGTTTTTTGTTTTCAGTATAAAGCCTGCCTTACTAGGTCAGCCAGCTTGTTGCCAAAGATTGTTCTGCCTCTTCTAGACAGGTGGGATCCTGTCTAGAAGAGGCAGAGCAAGCTGTCAGGTTAAACCATTAAAAGAAATAAACTTATTTTTAGGATTTATAATATAATTAATAAAATGATGGTACTGGGGAATACAAATGAGAATTTAATAAGTAAATGGCAAATACACCTAAAGCAACTACTAATAAAAAATATTGGAATAGATTACTTATTCTAATAAGATCATCTATAATAGGCATTAAAATATAAATTACTAAGTATTATCATTCTATATTATTTATATTACATTGTAAAACAATACTAGTGTGATGTAGATATTACTAAAAAATGTACTTTTTATTATTATACAGCAGGGACATTGCTCTCTGCATTCTAGCAATGCCTTTGATATTCTGCTTTCAAAGGAATTTTTAAGTTCAGTAATCATTATGAAACTATAATTAAAATAATTATAACTTATTAAGTAATAGTATAGAAATAACTATTAATTCTATATTATTAGTGTAATTAAAATTATTGGAAGTGTCAAAATCATTTACATGTTTAGAAAAATACAGCATTATAAGACAGACACAGATGTCCTTTGAGGCTATCCAGGATAGCTTGATATGGGGACTATAAAAGAGAGCATATCTGAAAACATACAAGTGAAATACTTGGGCAACACCTAACATTTTTGGTGGTACAGACTTGAAGTCACTGGGCTCTTTTAAACAGCTTTAAACAGGATCATATTGCTAACTGCTCACTGGTCTGGGGAAAAAGTCTAATCTAGCTTGTCAGCTTTTTGCATGTTCAAAATTCAGTCAAAGTGTTTATGTATACAGACTTAACTGTCTTAGCTTAGCCACGCTCCAATAGTGACCTTTTGTCCTTAACAGTTGCTGTCTGTAAAATAAGAACAATGATGGTAAGCATGCTACATAAACATGTGGTAAAAATTACTTAGAACTTAAGTATTGTGAAGATCAGGAGAATCACAGAATGGTTTTAGTTGGAAAAGACCTTTAGGATCATCAGGTTCAACCATTAACCTAGCTCTGCCAAATCTGCCTCTAAACCATGGCCCTAAGCTCCAGAAGTACACATCTTTCAAATACCTCCAGGGATGCTGTCTCAATGACTTCTGTGGACAGCCTGTTCCAAAGTTTGATAACCCTTTCAGTAAAGGAATTTTTCCTAATATTCAACCTAAACCTCTCTTGACACAACTTGAGGCCATTTCTTCTTGTCCTATCACTTGTTACTTGGGAGAAGACAACACCACCCACCTCTCTACAACCTCTTTTCAAGTAGTTGTAGACAGCAATAAGGTCTCCCCTGAGCCTTCTTTTTTCCAAACTAAACAACCCCAGTTCCCTCAGCTGCTTCTCATAAGACTTGTGTGCCAGACCCTTCACCTGCTTTGTTGTTCTTTTTTGGACATGCTCCAACACCTCATTGTCTTTCTTGTAGTGAGGGGCCTAAAACTGAACACAGTATTCAAGATTCAGCCTCACCAGTGCCAAGTACAGGGGGACAATTGCTTCCCTAGCCCTGCTGGCCACACTATTTCTGATACAGCCCATGATATTGGCTTTCTTGACCACCTGTGCACACTGCTGGCTCCTATTCAGCCAGCTGTTGACCAACACTTCAGGTACTTTTCCTCTAGGCAGCCTTCCAGCCACTCCTCTCCAAGCCTGTATTGTTACATGGGGTTGTTGTGACTCAAGTGCAGGACTCGACACCGAGCCTTGCTGACACTCATACAACTGCCCTCAGTCCATCAATCCAGCCTTTCCAGATCCCTCTGTAGATCCTTCTTACCCTCAAGAAAATCAACATTCCCACCCAGTTTAGTGTCACCTGTAAACTTACTGAGAGTGCACTCAATCCCCTCATCCAGATCATTGATAAAGATGTTAAACAGAGCTGACCCTAATACTGGGCCCTGGGGAACACCACTTGGGATTGATCACCAGCTGGATTTAACTCCATTCACCACAACTCTTTGGGCCTGCCATCCAGACAGTTTTTTACTTGGTGAAGAGTACATCCATTCAAGCCATGAACAACCATTTTATCTCTAGGCAGACAACATCCACAGCCTTTCCCTCATCCTTTAAGTAGGTCATCTTGTCATAGAAGGAGAACAGGTTAGTTAATCAGCTTCTGCTTTTCATAAAACCTAGATGGGGTCTACTACTTAAAATGAAGCATTTCTATAGACACATTCCCATCCCAAGGGCAGAATACTGATGCTTCAACAAGAACATCTTAGTTCAGTTCAGAAATTAAATTTTTATTCAAATCTCCTGCTCATCTCAGTGAGCTCCAAATGCACTCAGAACATGAGACTAGGCAAAGTGCAATGTAAAAAATTCTGAAATGTGTTTATGGCAGATTTCCACACTCCAGTAACAACCAATCAACTCTGTAAGTTAGTACTGTCTGCTGTCAGAGCTATTTAAAACCAGACCAGGTAAATCTCCAGTAACTTCATACCTCTGGAATGCAGTGTGGGCATAGGTTGGCACAGCTCCTGCTGTTACTGAAGGCATAGTGAGCAGCCAAGTGTGCACAGCACGCTTAATGATGGTAGCAACCAAAAGGAAATGGAAACAAGTCGGAATCTTGTAGTTAGAGATGATTTGGCAGAACAATACAGGGCAGAATAGCACAATTTGCCAATGCCCCTTGGGAATCATGAGTCACTGGTGGGTTCATCATTGCCCTCAATATGGAGCGCTTTTGGGACAATACTGTCCTTCAGCTGCCAAGCTCCAGGGGCCTTCCTTTCAGGGTGTGTGGGTCTGGAAGAAAACTGCTATATTGAAATGTGAGGTTCAGTTCTGGCCACTTCAAGGTTAGGCACTGCAGAACTGGAACTTGCAACATCAGGGCAGATGACAGCAGGCAGAGAGCAAAGCCTGACTTTTAGAAACTGAAAGTTTGAAAGATATTATTTTTCACTTACATTTACAGGAAATATTTGACAGTAGAAACCTTTTTATTAACTCTTAATAAATACTTGAAGGAGTAGAATTTCTGGTGCCTAAACATGGTCATTAATTTATAGAAATGTGTTTGGATCTATTGAGTATGGTGAGGTAAGCGTAGTCTTTCATGAGAGTTAAAGTGACTGTTGGTTGAAATGTTGTTGATTGCTACATAAAGACTGGTCAGTTAAACCTTTATTCCACACACCATCTACCATATGACATATGTATGTGTCAAGCACAACAGCTCACTGCTTTGGCAGAAATAAGCTGAGGTGTCAGATTCCTTTTCAGAAAAGGACACACAGAGGCTGTCATGCAAATTTTGTTTTCTCCTCTATAGCATCTGATTCCGGTATTTTAAATAAATGATATAGCTCATGTATCATGCAGTATACTTAAAACTTTTCCTTTTAAGTTAGACATAACATTTACAAACTTAAAAACTAGTGACAACAGGGTTCCATTAACTCCTCAATTATTACATAATGTGTGTCAACATATCCCAAACTCAAAAAGTCTTAAGACATTATTAAGTCAGTTTCATTATCTCCTCTGCAGATGTTCATTGAACAAATTAACATCGTAAGATTTATTACCTAATTATACCATTAAGTGAAAACTTGTGTCCCTTGGCTTGGAAGCTGTGGAGGAGGATGGAGAGGGGCAGCAGCACTTGCCCTTCCCCTGTAGAGTCCCACTTCCTCACCTGTGCTGGAGCTCCAGCCCCTCTCTTCTGGGAAAGTGGTTCTCAGGGCTATTATAGCTAGGAAGCCTCAGCACTTGTGAGGAGGAAACAGGTGATCGATTCTGCCATTACTTTCACTTTCAATAGATATTCTATAGAATACCTGATTTCACAAAAAAAATGTATAGAAAAAAATGACATATATATAAAAAAAAGATGTAGCTCAGCTACATAATCACATCATAGGTATAAAAGTGGCAGTGTTCAGCAATGGATTTTAACTAGATTTCAGTTGTTCTCTGTTCTAAAGCAAAATTTTAGGGTAGCTTTCTGTAAAAAGCTGTGGGAAAGAAATTCATTTTAATGGTCTTCTGGGAAAAATGTCTAAAGACAGTTTTCAAGCATGACAGTGTTCTGTTATTTTGGACAGTGACACATCTATAAAAAAATCATGAAAATGATTGTGAGTCTATTTTCTTTAAAACTCTTAAATATATTTTCCAACAACAATAAATATATGTTTACAGTTACACAGACGTCTAAAGACAGCATCAGTCCTGTTGTCTGATTTCTGACAAGTCATAAGAGAGAAGATTGGCTGCATATTCTATCTAGGTCACTGACGTGAATGACTTTCAGAAAACGAAAAAGCTACTCTATGGTGTTTGTCTAAGGAGACATGAAATGGATTTTCAATGTTCAAGTCACAGGAGAGAGTATTTCTTTTTGGAATCAAGCTATATGTTAGAATGAAACCTTTTGCATGCCTAGAAAGAATACTTTGCTAGTGGCTATATTTTTACCTTATCATGTGAATTTGAAGTGGGAGGACAGAGGTGACTCTGAAAACTTCTCCCCACCATCAAAAGCTGTGGCTTTGTGGAGCTGCTCTGCTTGCTGCCAAAGGGTGACCATTAGCACAAAGCACTGCTTGTGTTTCCTCTCTTCCTCAAGCAGTCATAACCAAATCAAGATGCAAAACCCATGCACAGCCTAGTGCAATGCTAGTGCTGACCCCCTGCCCCTGGGGAGGACCTCTCCTGAGGAGCTGGTGAGGCTTATGGCAAAGAGTGGAAAAAGATGAACCTAGGGGTGCTGAGATCTGCGCAAGGCTTTGGATTTTCTGGGCATTCTGTGGAAAGTCCTTCTGAAACAGGACTAAAGAGGCCCATGGCTCTTTCATCTTTTCACATTCAAAGGTGTGGGGCAGGTCAGACTGATGGAGATGCGTGTGTTCACCTACAGCAGACCACCAACTTGAACTGTGGGCTTATACATCTTGGCATCCTAACATTTTCAGTTTCAGATGTCATTGCTCAGTGCTGATATGCCAGAAAACAGTTACTCAGATGTTCCCTGGACAATTAATTCATATGTAAGGAAACCTGAAGCCTCTGTTGGGCTTTTCTCTGTGGCATCTCAATAAGGGAAGAAAATATGTTGGGTGTATAATAAGGACTGTTCCCAGGAATTCTTAACTTTGCTTTTATACCCTGTTGCACTGAGGATAGGCAGCACGTGGGAGAGCAGATCCTGTTGTAAGGCTGCTTCAGGCAGAGGAGAAAATTGTGTTGACACTCATGTCCACACTGCCTATCAGGTTCAGGTTCCAGCAGCCATCCCTTTGCCTGCATGTGAACTTCCCCACTCCAGGTACTCATTGGTTGCTTTGTCTTAGCGAAATAAACTGTATGCATTGGAGTGCACTGGGGTATCAGAGCAGAAGAGCAGAGCAAAGAACTCCCTCAAAAGAGAATTCAAATAGACATTGTTACTTCAAAATATGTCTTGATTCAAGGAAGCAAGTTCTCAAAAACTAAATTTTAATGTAACTCATTATTATAGCTGAGAATAAGAATAGAAATTCTTCTGTTGTACAGTACTTATTTATACCAACCTTCACACCTAACACTACTGAACTATTCTGAACAGCCTTCAACCCTATTTGCTCATTTAGTCCTGTATTTGCTACACGCAATTTTACCATATACCATAGATTTACATACCCATACTTACATTTCTCTGAAAAGAAAATGGAGCTCACGTATCCCATTTCTGTAGTATTTTTGATGATCAAGGATTCTTTTCAAAGAAGACATTCCTCATAAGTGGACTTATATTTTTCAGTTTTAATGCTTTTTTTGAAAACTTGTAGAAGTTGTGATGGAATAAAGTATTTTCCATTGTGCCATTTTTCTTGTTAAACTTATTTCTGTTGGTTTGTAAATCAGTGATAAGCATTTCAGTTCTTACTGTCTAGAAAGAAAAGTTAATTCCTTGCCAATTATTTTAGTAGAAAGATGCATTTAAATAATATTGCTTGTGATTGAAAATTGATATTGTGAAATAGAAAGTAATCCAGAATCACAGTAATTGCGAACAGAGTCTTGCTTCCCTCCTCTGCATCTTCATTTTTCAATTATGAAGTGAGGCAATTGATTAAAATTGTGTCTAATAGCTTTGTATCTGTGATTTTGGAGTTCAAAGCAAGTTGAATAATGCTTTGTCTACTTGTTCTTTGCCTTCAAAGATAAAAGATGTTTTATTTCCTTTATAGAACCTCACAAAAGGAAAGCAGATAATTATACCAAATGGTTATGTAAATCCCAACAGAAAGAGTAAATCCACTCTTTTGAAAGTATTCACTAAGTTCTTTAATTTACTGGAGATAGTAGGTTTTCATGTCTTTATGAGTTAAAGTCATACAAATGTCCAATTAGTATTACGAAATACTATTTTCCTTTTGTTCTAAAAATAGTTTTTAAAGTTTTCTTGTCTGATAACAATGAATAAGAGATTTATATAAAAACAATACAGTGTAGGTGAAACAAAGCAAGTGATGTAAGATGTTAAAAACAGTGAAAAGAAAATAAACTTCAAAGACATGACAAGGAGCATTCTAGCAATGCCCCTCACAATGTAAATATTCAAAATAACAGGGAAGGCAAACGAAGCTTCATTTTGGGAAATCTTTAGAGGCATTATTTTCCACTTGCTATGAATACATGCTGAAAATATTTGTGCTTGCACTTACCGAGACTTGCAGGAATCTGAGTTATATTCCCTACAAAGATCGCTTTACAGCTGTTGTCGCATCACTTCATCTTTTTATGAACTAGTTTTCTGCCTCTATAGAGTCACGAAAGAGCTAATATAGACAAGTAAGGATGTCTCTCTTAGGACTCAAGTTATTTTTCAAGACTCAGAGCTCTTGAGTAAAAATAACATGTTTTAGAAATACTTCTGCTAAACCATATTTCCACTTGCATAGTACAGAATGGGGGGTAAGATTTTTATGTAGCTGAAAAAAGAACTGTTTAATGTAACTAGCAGGAGCTTATAGGGAAAATATCTTTCAAAGGAATATACATGGAAACACAGGATTGCTGTGTGAATTTTTAGTGACGTGTTTTGTCATTTTCTTCAGCTGTTTTCTGTGATTTGTGATGAAGAACTGATGATCAGGTTCGTGCATATATCTGAGCCTTAGAACACACCTTTGACAGTTCAGTGTCAATGATCGTTCTATGAATTTCATATTTTCATACAAAGAGAGAAGCAGTGACTGACTTCAGAAATTCCTCTCTAAAATTAGCACTGAATGTAAGTTTGGGGTAATTAAAGAAAATAAACCTATACTACAAAAGTATAATGAAGAACTGCAGTTTCATTTTATATAATCTGTTACTTCCTGGAAAAGGAGGACCAACAACTTTGTGGTCCTAATTTAATTCTTTTAACTTTAAATTTAGCTGCTTCAGTAGGAAAATAGCAATTAGGCTCTTCAGGTTTTTTCCTGAAAAGAAAACAGAAGTGTCACTTTGTAGTAATATGAGCTGGAAGAGGAGAAAAAGTTGGAGTGGAAAGAAATATATTAATGTTAGTAATATAAATATCTTATTTTTTTTACTTTTACCAGCAGTATTTAGCAGCAAGTAAAATGGATGTTTTTAATCAGAATTATGACAGATTTCCATTCATTTTCTGTACTTGTTGTTGAACTATGAGAACAACATTTCTGTGGGATAAGTGACTTCTGTATGAGTATCTCATGTAGTGTTTACTTAAATGTTTTTGAATGAAGAGAAATAACATCAAAATTATTAAAGATTTATAATATTTTTTTCTTGAGATAATGACCATATAATTACAAGTCGGTTACATAATTATACTTGTACTTGAGCTTAGATTTCATAACAGTCGATTCAGTGATTCAATTTATCCTGCATGATTATGCTGTGTCATAAAAAGTCAAATACGTATGCTACAAAGAAAAATGTGAATAATGTAAGTTCACATTTTCACATTAAAAGAGAACTTGTTCAGTCCAAACTTACTTAATCATCATATGTTTAGTAATTACTGCATTATTCCCTTTTATTACTCTCAAGAAATTAGAACAAACTTTACAGGCTCTTAAGCCTCTGATTTATTTTGTTATGTAAACTATCCTATACTTCCATAGTCTGTAGATTTTCATTATTAAGAAGCTGATTCTTGGACTTAATAAGAATAATTTATTGAGAATATCTTCATCAGCCCTCCTGTTGATCATGCAATCAAGTTGACTGTGTTCATCAGGAGATTACAAGAAGGCTGTACAGTAAAGAAAGATGATGAGAAAGTCACACTTTAATTAGACAAGTCTATGTTCTTCTAGTTGAGTATAATCATTATTCACATGGAATTTTTATTCCATGTTATGACAGAAGTTCAAAAAAGGCTAGCTAATACCCATAGAAAATTGAATTCTTCCCATAAGAATAATACCGGTAAGTGATAAAGTCATGGTCCTTATGCTAGAAAATGCTGAAAATAATTGCTGTATATTACTTATTTAAGTCTTTATCATTAGTATTTGAATATTTTAAATGTATTATCTCATGCTGGTTTTTCATATGTTAAATTTTGATTGTTTGATTTTGCAATTTTGATTAATGTTGTTTTAAGATGCTTATTGGTGTGTTATTTCCCATATTTTGGGAAAAGTTGTCTGACAAGTAATTCCATCAAAATATCTAGTATTAAATCCATGTGATTTTCTAGTAGTATTCACCCTTGCTACTGTGCAAACTAAGTTGTTACTCGATCCTTGCACCAATGCTAAAGACAGATAGAAAGTTCTGACCATAGTTTAAACTATTCAGGAGTTAAGTGTTTTATTGATTACTTAATAATATGTAATTCACCTACAGTCATTGCATCAGGATCAACATTGCAAAAGAGAAACCATTGTTCTAGGGACTTGCAAAGTGATAATAAATACCTACAAATCGCTAAGCACGTTTCTGTAATTATTGTCAAAAAGTTCTTATCTCACGCACACACAGACTGATGGCAAATGTCTGTCCGTCACCCTCATGGCATGGGTTAGTTTCCCGCTTCTGGAAATGTGGGGGACTTGCATCCCTGGCTTCAGAGGTGCTGCACTCCAGAGCATCTGGCCTAGGAAGCACCCCCACAATCAATTCACAGATATTTGCTAGAAGCAGACAAACAAGGCTCAGAGTCCCCTTGCAATAGCACTCAGCTTGAAAACCTAGATCCTTAATGAGAACAGCTGAACAGAAGGAATAGGTGACCATAAGAATAAGAATAAATAGTCAGGTTTTCTAACACAAAGCTTCCAAGAACACATGGGACTCTGCGGCAGCTCAGAAGTGGGTATTTGTGCCATTTTTGTGCTTTTGAGAGAAATCTCCCTCCTCCTTCTGGCGACTCAAGTTCTTACATGCAGTCTGTCCCAAGTTAGCTAGTCCTCCTTCTCCCTGATGCTGGACACTGCAGCACCTCTCAAACCCTTCCCTTCATCCCTGTGGCCTTGTCATTGCCACGTCCGGCTGTAAGCTTTAAGCCTAGTGCAAGCTTTAAAGGAAGTGACTGTCCTGTGCCAGTTGCCAGGATATCAGGGAGGATTGTCCTTTTTCACCTCTTTTTTTTTTAATTTTTTTTTTTTTTAAATCTTCACCCTTTTAATCCCTTTCAAAGGATGTATGGGGTGGGGGCAAGAGGCATCTTCTGTGATGTTGCTAATAAAGCTTTCACTTACAACCAAATCACATTAGATTGCCCTTTCAGCATTCCTTTAATTTTCTTTCCATTTTTTTAAGTTCCAAGTTGTGTGCATGGGAACGTGCATAGATTGTTTGTTTGTTTTCTTTGTGCTTAAATGTTCAAATTATTTTTGGAGATACCTTCTGCCCCTTTTGTGACTACCATAGGTTGGGAAACACTGACTAACTTTTACCTGAAGTATCCAGCATCTGGGTAATTGGGAACACTGATCTGAGGTTTAACACACACTGGTTTTCCTGTCCAGAGAAGAAACTGGAGGAAATCATTGTTTTCCTGCTGTCACCTTGTAGAGCAGTGGAGAACGTTGGCCTGTTTGTACTTTTTAGCACTGTGAACAGAGAAAAGCTGGTGTGGGATCAGTGTGGACAGAGCCATCTGAGATTTAAACTGTTAAGGTCCAGGAAGTAATTCAGGATGGTGATCTGCACTCTGATTATAAATGAAGATTTGATTAATGATGATTGGGCTTCAATGAGGTTAGCAAAAGATGCAAAGGTCACCTCCTGGCAGGATTTCAGATTTCTTCTGGACTGCAACATTATAGGAAAAAAGATGTTATTTTTCACAATAGGAGAATAAACATAATTTTTTCTACACTTAGTCTTAAAACTGCAAACCATTTCAGCTACACTTGGAAGTATTACACAGCCTTATTTTCAGGCAGTGTTATCCACCACCTATGTAGAGTGTCTTTGTTCTTTTCTGTTTTTTCTGTCGTATTAACACCTCTAATTGTCAAACCAGGCAATTTCCTAGCTTCAACTGTATCAGCCAAGAAACATCGGTAGTGAACAATTTGTAACCCTCTATCAATAATTAGAAGTGTTGACATTAATTAAAGGTCAACATTTTAACCTTATGAAATCACCTTCAAAATTGTGAAAATAAAATGACTGAGCACTCAGTCGTTTCAAAGGGTTGTTAGAATTAAAGGACTATAAAGGACCTCTTACATCAGAAAGCACATTTCCATGCTAATATGAGAAAGACTCATCATTAGTTATTTTTAATTTACTCTGAATATAGTTATCCATCTTTGTAACGGTAGTGTAAACGTAACAACATTTTTTTTTTTAAATTAAAATTCTACACCGAAACACTGTTTATTTTGGGGGTTTTTTTCTAATTTTCTGAGTCATTAAGATAATTTGAAAAAGAATTTAAAATAAATCGTGAATTTAACTTTAGATTTGTGTTGCTAAAGAAAAGTAATTTTCCACATGCTGTATTCTACAATGCATCTACTCACACTCACCTTAAATACAGAAATATAAAACATAAATGTTTAAACATCAATGTTTGGAACAATGACATTTTGCAAATGTCTGGGAAAATAAATTCAAATTTACCCTTATGTAGGACAATTTGAAATAAACACTCTCTTTACCAGACTTTATTTTTCAACTCTGAATACTTAAATTCCATTTGGAGTCAGATATTGCAAACTACTGCAGATAATAAATAAAGATATATTTAAGAAGGACCTTGTATTAGGGTAACACTTTAATAAAAATGAATTTTAAAAGGAAATAACATCATAATAAATTGAAATGCTTACACTTTTGCCCTGATTATTAGAAATATCTATCACCACCAGTTTAAGCAATGAGACTAGTTGAACTTAGTGATTTTAAAGAGAATATTTATTTCTCTTGCATCATTAATATTTGAATATTAAATTATTTTAAATGTGTGAAAACAGATGATGAATAGGACATGAAGCATGGCATAAAAACTCAGTATTACTTCCTGATTGCATTCATAAGAAGAAACTTAATAGAATAACATTGCTGCAATGTTTTTTCTCTGGGTTCAAAATTACAAAATCAATTGAGTTTATTTGCTAGCTTGCTCAAATCTACTTAACTATTGCAATGGATAGCAATTGAAGTATAGATCAACCAATTAGTTCTCATCTATAGTTACAGAGTTTGAATTTTAATGAAAATCACAGATAAAAGTACGGATACAGTTACTATGCATTTTTTACATCTCTTAATATTATATTTTACTGGCACAATCCTGTCTCTCTACAGACAACAGCACAGACATCTTGGTCATATTATTTTCCGAGATTTTTCCAGATGTCACTTATAAGGTAGTTGTTGACTACATTTGTAAAATCCCACTCAATATCTGCTATCTCAAAAAAAAAAAAAAAACAAAAAAAACACAAAAAAAAAATCCAGAAAAAAAACAAACCACACATATTTTTATTTGTCAGAGTAGGTACATGAATCAAACTGTTCATGAATGTGAGTTCAGTTCTGAATGGAACAATACTTCAAGATACACCTGACAAACCCTTACTGCTCTCTTCTAGTAGGAGCACAGTAGGGCAGCAATACAATACTATTCCCATGCCAAATGTACACAATACCAAGATATACCAAGATGACTAGCTACTATACTGGTGTTACTATGTGACCAATGACTTTATATAGATCCACTGACTCTCTTCTTCTCTTTATCAACCAACCTTTTGTCCAGAATATTTGAAAGTAGTACAATAGTGGTAAATAAAACAGGTAGACAGGCAGACAGAGATATATTCAACATTGAAAGTTAAGTAATATTAACTCTGTCTTTTTCACTTTAAATGTGTTGAAAAAACTTAGTTGTCATTTCTCTTCTGAACTCAGTCAAGTCAAAGGGTAGAGGATTTTTTTTTCTCCTGCAGTTATCCTTATACGATTAATTAAAAGGAGTTAGAACTGTCTCTGCATTAAATGTTTAGTTACACACCAAATAATGGAAATGTAAAAAAAGGAAATAGAGATAAACAAAAAGAGAAGTTAGACATCCTCCAGGTGTTTGGTTTTGGGGTAGGTTTTTTCCATTTCTGTACATATCCACATAATCCATTTTAATCACATATCTTCATCTACATTTTAAAGTTTATACATGACGAAAAGAAAAACCATCCAGCCTATAGGTACACACACAAAACTCCAGCAATGGAAATTATTCTTCTCAAGAGATAAGAATAAGAGTTTCTATTAAAAAATGTCAAGGCTGAGAGTCAGGTTTTTGTGAGAATATAGATAGAAAAAAAATATAAGAAACATTTCAATCTTTACTAGCCTCCTAAATGTAGGGGTAACTAGACAATTTGGAATAAAAAAGCTGCAGCACATAGAAACACATACTTGCTCACTTGAGCTGTTATGGTGATTACTAAACACTTACTGTCATATTGCTTATCTGCTCTTCTAAAAGACCTTTAAATCTGCACACAGCAGAGGACTCATTTTAAGGTGCTCTCCTCAGTGTTAGAAGTTTAAATCAGACCAATATCCCGTGCTTAGAGTTTTACCCTCAAGTATACAATTGCTCATCAAATTATTGAAAAACATGAGACAGCCATGGCAAATTAATATATTGCTTACTGATTTTAGCTTACACACTTTGTTAGCTTTGATATTGGTGATGAACAAAAAAAAGTACAACGGATGAATGACTGCGACTACAGTGACAGAAAGGTAGAATTCTGTTAAGAGGAAATATATGTACATCTCATCTTGGGAGTGTAACAGAATTTTATGTAGCAGACATACAAACGTCTAACCACACTATAAGAAACTTGCTTTACTGCTACATTTAAAGTCTGGAGGAAGAGAAATCCTGGACATGTTATTTCATTTATACTACGCAATAAATATGTTTCTAACAACACATTATGAAGCTAAAGTTTTAAAAGAAAGCTGATTGTACAGTGGTGCACTTTGCACCTGAAAGAAAATATTAATAGAAAAGAAACTGCAATTAAAGACAGAAAGATAAAAAAAAAAAGGTATGCGCTTAGAGTTTTAATTATTGTAAAGGTGTATAGTTCAACAGATTGTCATGAGACCTTGCTGATTTCTACCCAATAAAGATTTTATACATAATGTTAAGTAACAGTTTTTCATAGAAAAAAGAAAAATACTTGTCGGTTCCTATGGCTTGCTTTTACAGGTAGACAATACTGATACTGAACGCTATCTGAAGTACAACAAATAAACAATCTAATCGGCTCATTCTAAAGGAAGTGAGATAAAAGATAACATAAAAGATAAGATAAAAATCACTGCTCTTTCAGTGTTATGTACTTTTTGAAACATATGCTTCCTGAATTCAAGAGTTTTAGCATATCTCCTTGCTTGAAGAGTATCAGTAAGGATAAATGCAGTTTATGTGGAGGAGTTGTTACAGACAGTATGCAATAACCAGTATTTCCAGGGCACATATCCCAGCATTTCTAATGCTTGTGGTTCTTTCCTAGGTGATTTCAATATATAATCTTACTGAATCATAAATAAAGACCACAGAGAAGAAACGCAAGGCCAGAGCAATGTCTAGTACGTTTTGTAAAACTGTAGTTCATAAAACAAGACTTCTGCCCTTCTGAAACCATGACACTTGTAACAGAGTAGCAAAGGGAAGCATAAGTATTACCTCTGATCCTTGATTTTTTAAACAGAAAGATATTGGGTTTTATTTTTAGTCTAAGATATGAAAAATTCTTCTGTGCCAACATACACAATGCTCCAATGTAAAAAAGGGTTTGTATGTACCTACCTGGTAGTTTCATTTTAAAATATTTTCCAGAGATACATCATTTTACTTAAAATGGCATGTTTTCTTCTCCTTTTTTTACTTATTACTGAACATATCTCAACAAGCTCGAGAACTGGGCACATGTGAGTTTCAACAAGGCCAAGTGCAAGGTCCTGCACCTGCATCAGGGCAATCCCAAGCACAAGTAATAGGCTGGGCAGTGAATAGATTGAGAGTAGCTCTGAGGAGAAGGACTTGGGGATGTTGACTGATGTGAAGCTCAGCCTGAGCCAGCAATGTGTGCTCACAGCCCAGAAAGCCAACCATATCCTGAGTTGCATCAAAAGAAGCACGGCGAGCAGGTTGAGGGAGGTGATTCTCCCGCTCTACTCCGCTCTCATGAGACCTCACCTGGAGTACTGTGTCCAGCTCTGTAGTCCTCAGCAGAGGAAGGACATGAACCTGTTGGAGCAGGTCCAGAGGAGGGCCAAAAAAATGATCAGAGGGATGGAACACCTCTCCTATGAAGAAAGGCTGAGAGTTGGGGTTGTTCAGCCTGAAGAAAAGAAGGCTCTGGGGAGACCTTGGTTGCAGCCTTTCAATACTTAAAGGGGGCCAATAAGAAACACGGGGCCAGAAATTTTAGCAGGCCTTCAGTGACAGGAGAACGAGTAATAGTTTTAAACTAAAAGAAGGTAGATTCAAACTAGATATAAGGAAGAAATTTTTTACAATGAGGATGCTGAAACACTGGAACAGGTTGCCCAGAGAGGTGGTAGATGGCCCATTCCTGAAAACTTTCAGAGTCAGGCTGGATGAGGCTCTGAACAACCTGATCTAGTTGAAGATGTATGTCCCTGCTCATTCTGATGGATTTCTTTTTATATTTTTTATCTTTTTAATAAAAATACGTTTCTTTCAACTGAATTCAACATTGAGAAGAAAGCACTAGTTACTTTTCCTAGTCTTCTTCTTTAAAAAAGATTAGGTGATTTAGACTTGCACATTTATACTAAACAAATAAATTAACAGATGTAAAATTTTGGAATTCAGGAGTAAAAAGAAAGCAAGATTCTTTCATTCTGCAGTAGAAACACGTAATATGAAAAATAATACTATAATACCTACAGAAATTTTTATATAATTTTAACAGTAATTTGGATGTCTTTAAAAGCGTTACAAATTTCCTGCAGTATATTTCAATATGTGCAGTTTACCACAGAAAAATGATCTAGTAGCTCTAGTAAGCAGTGCTGTCACCACTGAATAGCCTTCAGCATGTTTGAATAATGCAATTCTACAATTTTCTATTTGGGTACAGTTCTTAGACTGTATTATAAATGAAAATTTTCCTCTTAATATGATAAAAATGTATCACTAAATCTGTTAACTTTTAATAACAATAATATCCCTTTAAAATAATTCCCACCAGCAATATTTCAAAACTGGGGATTTTTTGTGTACTTCAAGTCAATAAATCCTGACAGTATAACTAGTAATTATCTTCAGTGAATGGAAAAATGTTTTCCACTGAGAACAATGTATCTTTACACTTTATTAACTAACATTTCTATTTTCCCCAAATGATTAAAAAAAACAACAGAAGCCATGACATTCCATGCATTTTAAAAGTCAGAGAGTCTGAAGTGGTAAAAAATGTGCATTTTGCAATCAAACCCATGAGTACTTACAGATTTGTCATAGATTTATAGAAAATCAGGTCACAAAGTTCTTACATTTGATTAAAAGAAAACCTGTAATTTGAAATGAGTCTTAGAAAGCTTTGTTTTGACACAATCGCACATAATTCTAGTTAATAAGTTTCAGCATCAAGGCTGTTAACTTTATGCTCATAGAATCAATTTTTGAAAGAAAATGTTTTCTTGGGATACTTAGAGAAGCATATTTTCCTTTAATCAGGAAACAAGGACACAAATCTTGAATTGTTATCTTGCCTGGTTCTTGCAATGACTATTGTCACTGCTCTGGGTAATTCCACATTCAGACATTATTAGCCCTTAAACTGTCACATACCTAAAGTTTGGATGTTACTTCTAGCTTGAAAGATCAATTTCCTTTTTTTCTGGGAACAGAGAGTGCTTATCGCTACAGTTAAACAAGCAAGCAATTTAAGATACATGCAAAAATAAAGCATTTTTTATTTTATAGTACTACAGTGGTAAGTTGAACAGATTCATCCATGTAGGAAAAGGAATATCCCTTTTCATATTAAAATGTGATCTGGCAAGTTCAAACCAAATGACATACCAAAAAACCCTAAATTGTTCTGTTGTCCTTTAACAATGAATTGCCAAGAGCCTAATTGGATTTCTCCAAAATACTACTCTGCTTACCAAGTGTGGGGATTGTTGTTGCTCTTATTTTATTTATGATGTCAATATGCAGCTTTTCTCTTTGCTAAGGGATTGAAGAAGCATTTCTACAAACATCAGCATGAAAGACATATTTTATAGTGCTGAACATTTACAATTTGACTTCTCTTTTAATTCCAGAGTTTATGCATCTGCTGTTACAGTCCAAGCACTGGTTCAAAAGTTTTCTTCTCTATCATGAGCTACAACTATACAAGCAATATTCTAAGAAATTAACAACAGAATGAAAACTTGCTATCAAACAACTTACTAAAAAGTAGGCAGGTTAAAACTGAGATCCCTCCAGCTCTTTTTTTTCTATCCTTTTACATGAAACCTGTTGTGGCTTTGCAAACTATTGGACAGGTAATGCAGAAAGAACATGAAATAATATTGTGAAACCAGAGTCCAACATTTCCAAATGTAATTAGTATCTCATAACAATATTTGTTGTTGTCAGACATAAAGATACTCAAGAATTTTCAAGAGGATTTAAGATTTTACTGTGAGAATAACCAGGTAAACGCATGAACCATTAGGAAAAATAGCTAATCATGTGCTTAATGTTTTCCATAAACAACAACTTTCATAATTCTGATTATAACATAGATACTATTATCTTGATCAATAGGAGAATTACCCTAGTCATTTCAAATGAACAGAAGATTTAGCTGTCTGTAATAGTATTCAGTCATAGCAATGGTGAAGCAAACAATAGTAAACTTGCACTATGTATGAAATTCAGACATATGCACTGGACTCAATTCCTGTAATATGTTCAAAATATGTAATATTCAAATTAAAGACACCTTTTCAAGAAAAAATATACCTGACACAAGTTGAAAGGTTAGAAAAGAGTAAATATGCAAAAGAAAATTGTTTACTGTGGGAGATCTTGATGAAGTGGATAGTAGTAGAGCCGAATGAGAATCTAGAAGGACATTGCATTATTTAGGCATAACTAATATCGGAAGGTCAAACTCTTGGCTTTCACTGTGAACAATTTTACTACATTTAAGAGATTTGTAGAGCACGAGCACAAGTAAACGACATTTTCAGAATACACAATATGACATGTTTAAGTTTACACAGATATGAACCAGAAGTTAAGCATATGAGCACACTTAGACTATGTTATCATCATTCATATTAAGAAAATAAAACATTCTTCTATGTTTGGAGACACAAAAGAAACAAAGCTTAACAAAAGTGAACTTCATACTGAAGGAGACAGCCATGGATCACAAAAATGCAGAGAAGGAAAACAGTGGGATTTGAAAAGACTTAGATTCACAGAGCAGTTTGGTATTCACACTGATGAGACTCAGTGGTTTCCATTTTTAAGACAACACCTCCAGAGTGTACACCTCACCGCAGTCAGAGAAGGAGAGTGGAGTCTCTCCAGCTGGAGTAGGAACTCAGAGTGAGCTTTTTCAGAGACATTCCTTGTAAAAGGTACAAAACTATTTTCTCAGAAAGAAGTACCTTGGTTTCCTTCAACTTTCTCCTGTGTATATTATCCGGATTTTTTGCAAGTATGAACAGATACTTTTCACATGGTCCTGTCTCTTGAGATTTACTCAGGAATTATTTCATTTTCTACCTCCCTAAAACAGTAGGGTACTATTTTTTCAGGCTTTCATGCTATCTTCCATGAAGTTTCCCTGAATTTCTATTTATAATTCAAATTATACAACAACTTTCTTTTCAAACTAATAGTTCCATTTAGAAACAGACTGATCTTCTACTAAACAAAATGAAAAGAAGACACAAAATATAAAAATATTCTTTAACTGCACTCTGAGAAAATAGGAAGAAGGTAGTAAACCTGTGAAATGTGTTTAATTCTGTAATTAAAATGCCTCTAGGATTAGAATATGGGGAATTTTTTAAATATCAGCAGAGTGCTTATAAATACTTACTCACTACTAGAAAACCTTGGGATATTAAGTGATGTATTTTGCAAAGAGATGAGCGAGAGTAAGGGGACCTGAAAGGAAATTGTTTTCATTGTTCTTTAACCTATGGGGAAGAAAAGCTGTGCTATAAAATTTGGATCTTAAAAATTTATATGTTATTTTAGTTGAGTTTCCGAGGGGTTTTTTCAAATTTAAATTTATGTTTGCTTTATGTAGGATTACAGTTCAGATTAAAACATCCTTCTCTTTCTAAAGACTGGAAGACTTCTTAAAATACTATATTTCCATCTCTTTCCATGCTAATTGAAGCAGCACCCACAATAGTACTAAAACTGATGCTTGTAGTTTAAATATGCCATCAGAAGCAAGAGACTGAAGCTACAGGGATAACAAAATATAACTGAGACAGCAAGTCTGTTCATTTAGAATCCTAAAATAATCTTCTGCTTTTGAGGAGTATCCTATAAGCAGAATTAATTTGTGAACATCTGTTCACTACAAGACAGAAGATGAGTTTTAGTCAGAATATATTTCATTTTGATGTTTATTATGTGTTATTTAGTACAAGCTGACTCTTTAGGAAATTAGTTGTGCTATAGCATTGGTTTTAAGATAGATGTTTTCTTTATACTATGTTATGTGAATAAATGAAAACTATACTCTTACTCAAATTATTAGAATTGAAATGTTATGATGTGTTTTTCAAAGACAACTAACACTTAAAATACTGAGGGCTACTTTAAATTCAGTTCCTCATCAAAGTACTCAAGGCACTTAAAAACGTTGTCAGTCTGAAAAATACTCACTAGACCTATCCCTAGCCTTGGCCTGATATTCTGCAGGATTTAGTTCTTGTGAAGAGAAATGTAATTTTTCTGATTATCATAAATGCATAAAGACTTAAACATTATAGAGCTTTCATATAATTCTACTAAATCTCAATTATGTTTGTAATATGACACTAGAACTAAGGTAAAATCAATCAGAATATATTTTCTTAGTCTTGTCAGTGTTAACTAATGAGTTTCTGCTATGGCTTTGATTAGTCCATCAGAAAAAGCCAGTTAATACTTCCATAGAAACAAGTGGATTGACCCAAATTTTCCAAAGAAATACAGTATTAATTCCTTTGTCACCAAGCAGTGTCAACAGATTCTTTTGAACAGGAGTCAGTACTGATATGAATTAAATCTAATTCACCCAGGTAAACTAATTTTGTTACTTTTTGAATACAGAGTGCCAGCACTAAATTAACAGGATAATTTTAAAAAATAGCACTTTAGATAATCATAGAGCTTTCTAAGATGATCTATTATTGCATTTGTCCAATTGTTAGTACCTTCTTTACACAGTCAGGAAACTAACATGATTATACTAAAGCACAGCCACATTAGTCCCCATAGGGAATTAATTAACCTGTTTTTTTCTAGGTACTTGTAATAATCTTCTGAAGTTATGAGTTGCTGTGTTTAATATTGCCATGGAGGTCCAACAAATGTAACGAATGATTAAGTTTTGGAAAACCCAGTAACACATTTATCTCTGTATGAAAGAAAAGAGAAACTTCAGAAAGTGGAAAAAAAAAAAAGCTTCTTTTCAAAGGGTCGGACATATGACAGTATATAATTTCCTTCCCATATATTATTAAGAGTTTCAAAGAATTTTATTACTTAACTCCAGCATTTGTCACATTCATAAATCAGTGATCCAAATTCATGAAAAGATAACTGATTTAACCATGATTTAGAAGCTCTGGAGTGCAGCTGAAGAGCTAATAATTTTGCAACATCAATCTTGTGTTCTTCCTAGAATGTTTGACCTCACTGGGGGAAGAGTTTGGGGAGAAAAAAAAAGTGTGAACAAAGAATCTCTGCAAAACTGTACTTTGGCTAGTGTAGCAGACTATACTATCTCTCTTATCTTCTGGGCAAAATAAACTATGATAGGGCAGTCCATTATCCAAAAAAAAAGGTAGGGTAAGTTTATCAGAGGATGAGTACATCTTTAAATGAGTGTAGCATGGAAAAGTCCAAACTGTGAAACCTCAAACCAGAAGCAATATAGTCTCATCAGCATAAAGACGCACCTTCTGGTATTTAGTACTAGTAACACCCTACCAGGGCTGTCCTGTGCCACAGCCCCTTGCTTGGCACCAGCTCAGACATCAGCACACTGTACTTCTTCATGTTATGGTAGAGATATGACTGAAAGCAGCACAACTCATTCTGACTAGCAGCACAAATGCTGAAAGAGATGTGGATCAAAAATAAAATCAGGAAAGGAAGAACTGAGCCAGAAGACTTTGTTGGCTTGTGAACAAATGGCTGTGGAGACGAAAATGCATTTAGAAAAGAAATGAAAAGATTTCTAAGTATGGGAGCAGCAGTCTTCACAGATATACTCCCAATTCAGAAAATCAAACTTTAGCCAAGAGCTCAGTTCAGCCAAGTTGTCTATTGGGAGCTGTCACCACTTTGACAACTGATGATGAGGGTATCATTATTAAGTCAGTTGGCATACACAAGGCTTCAGAAGCTTTTGCTGGATTTATCAGTATTTGGTCCATGCTGCATGAAGCTATTACTGTCTCCTTTACAACAGTTTTATGTAATAATAAAGTTAGTTTCATTGTGATGTTTTCCCAGCAATTTTTTGTGATCAATTTCTAAAGATATATAAAATGTAGTGCGGCATAAATATTCTATGACTGAATTCAAAGAGAAGAACTCTGACTCTTGGCTCAGATCAACACATATTATTAACTTGGATATCCTGATATAAAAGTTTTAAGTGGAGTTAAACATATATACATTAATATCAAACTCTCAAAAAACCAACTTTTTTTTTGTAAGAAAATATTCTTCTCATAACTCTAAGAACTTCAAGAAAATGCCATTTCTTCAGGACAAATGAATGGCAATTTCTACAGTAACTTCATGTATGAGTAAATCTCATGGACTTATAGAACTGAGCAAAATATTAGCTATAAAGTTACTTTCACTGGGCTGAGTTAATCTTTAATGGTATTTTCAGGATTGCAAATATCTGAAAGAAATTTTGTATTCAGTTTCATTTCTAGAGTTAGTGTGTTTCAGTGCTGTAGCCCCAAAGCCAAATTCTGATATGCAAATTTGTCTGGATTTCTGGAGGTGAATTTTCACAAAGATCAGAATCCAACAGCAAATGGGGCAGAGACAGCAATTTACAAAGGGAGAAAGGTCCCGAAACAGTGCTAGCAACAAAAGCTCCGTTAGCTGAACACTTGTTGTGCCATCTCCATTAGAGAGTTTATAAAAACAGTAGAGAAAATTCTATGACACAGAGCTCACCATTGGCTTTACATAGAAGCCTGATGTAGCATTTGCTCAGTCACAATCCTTTTCTGGAAAGACAAATAAGTGCAATAACTGCCCTCCCAACAAGAAGAGTGATGACTTCTTCCAGGGTAGACTCATTTGTTCATCACGACAATGGCAAAAATAGCACCAACTACTTTGTCCTGTTACAAAAAGTATAATTGCCATTTTATTCACAGTCAAGGAGATAGCAATAGCAGCAGCAATCATAATCTCACCTAAATAGCATTTTATCTGAGTTATCTCCTTAATGAGATATCTAGACTATTTAGATAATGAGTTATGTACTTAAACAAGAAAATCCAAAACAATAGTAATACGTGTAAAAAATAAAATAGCAAAAATTTAAAAAACAATGTTCTTAACAATAACTACAACTGAATTCAGTATCTATCACTTCCAGTGGCAAAATCGGCAGAATTCAGATTTGAGTAACAGGTTTGCAGGTGAAGGAGAAGCCTTACTAATACCTTCCCTAGCAAGATCTCTTCCAGAGTAAATCATTCACACTGCTCTGCATGGATGTTTTCATCTTTTACAACTCTGTTGGAAGATTGTTCAGCTTGAGAGTGGGTGGTGTTATGCAGTGCTTTTCTCTTTTGGATTCCCTTAGAACTAAGAAAAACTTACTGTCTCTTTGATCAGTCTTGATTCATGTCCAAATGGCAGCCCTCTGTCATTCAGAAGTAACTCATTCATATCACATCTTCATCTGCCTACTGACATTAATATCTGCACATCAACACTCAGGAAAACTAACCTATTAATAGTGGAGGCTTTGTATGTGCCACAACAGAAATTTGACAATTGTTAAAATCAGTTACATAAAAATGTTTCTCCTGCTGAAATTTCAATCTTGCTTGCAGAGCAGAATGCCCACTATCAGAGTCTTGGCAGATATTTTATTGTCTGTGATACACACAAACTCAGAAACAGACAGAACTTCCTTTCTCTCTCTCTCTGGCTGCTGCCCAATGAGGACAATGAAATGGAAGTGATCCTAGCTCGTTCTTCAGTGTCCTGGTTTTCCTAGGATAGAGTTAATTTTCTTCTCAGTAGTTAGAAGAGCCGTCTTTTGATTTCAGTTCAGAGCTGTTACGAGAACATCACTGATAACAGTGCTGGTGTTGTGAGTTACTGCTGGAGCTCAAGGCCACCATGTTTCGCTGGTTCACACTTGCATTAGGACTGGGAGGGAGAAGCACAGTGAATAGCAAAACCCAAAACTGTCATTTGGATGTGCCAATGAAATATTGCATATCATATCACGTCATGTTTAGTATATTATCTGGGGCTTACCAGAAAGGGGGGATGGATTTGCACTGG
Source organism: Caprimulgus europaeus (assembly GCA_907165065.1). Next base: position 77,495,279 of record OU015525.1, read on the forward strand.
TTTTCTCTCGGGCTCGGGTTCTTCTGGGATCGCGGTTTCGGTTCGGGATTGTTGCTCCTCCGGGGTCGTTATCCGGGAATGAGCCGGGCTTATCAGTGGGTGGTAAGCAGTTTGCACCAGGTTATCACTCATTTGCATATCTTACTACTGTTATCATTATCATTACTATTTTAATATTAGTTGTTTAGGGGTTTTTGTTGTTTTGTTGTTGGAATTGCTTTTTTTTAAGTTTTCTTTTATTTTTATTATTAAACTGTTTTTATCTCAACCTACAAAACTCCTAATTCTTGCCCCCAACTGTCTCCCCTATCCCCTGGGAGTGGGGGAGAAAGTGGGTGAATGGTGTGTTGGCTGCTAGCCAAGGGCTAGCCCGGTGAAACTATCACATTCAAGAACAAGGAACAGCATCCCATGCATGAAACACAGCAAACTCAAAAAAAAAAAAAAAAAAGTCAAATCACTTAAAGCTGCAGGTCCTTAATATATGCACAATAAAGTCTGAGTTGCAGCACTGGACAAAGAACAGAAGGTGTTGCAGGTGTTGTTTATGATAAGACTAAAATAACCACACAATTTGGAGTATAACTCTATCAATCAATTAAAGTCAGAAAGGTCTTTCCGAAGAAATACACAATTAAAATAATACAAATTCCAGTTACTGCTCCCAGCAAACCCTTGGAACTTTTGGTAGTTCAGTGTGCAGTGGCAAGTGATGTACTCACCCAAAAGACTTGCTCTAATCTGTACTGATTCTCAGATGCCACCATAACTTATTCTCAAGACTTCAAAGTGAGAAGTTCCTGGATGGGCAGAAGATAAGGCTGATAAAGTGATTCACTAACCTCACCTATGAATAGCAAATAAATTTTACAAAAAATAAATCAGAGGTATTGCAATGGAACATGGTGATGTAGATTAAGCACAGGAAGGGGTTGTGGAGAGAGACTCTGAAATCTCTACCAAGGAGGATTTTCAAAGCTCAACTGGATGACGCCTTGCACAATAGATCTAACTGTCAAGCTAACCCTGGTTTGAGCTGGGGGTTGGTAAAGATGTCCTGCTGAGATTGGATTCAACTTATTTTTTTTCTATGATTCCTACGATCTACTTTTCTAGTGAAAAAATACTGAACAGGTTTTAAAATAAAAGGAAGCAACAAATTGAAGAAAATGCCTGTATCTGGAGAAGTAGGGATGGGTAGGAGAAAAAAAAAAATAGTTCTTTATTTCCAATGGAAATAACATATAATAACAGGAAAAACAACCCCATTGGTAAATGCTATATCTGAATAGAGAAGTTTGAATGGCTACAAACAGAAAAAAACCTGCATGTACTTCTTCAAAAGTTGGTGTTGAGCACGAAACAGCTAGACTTCAGAAAGCACGAAACAGAAAGACTTCAGAAATCCATTCCTATTCAGTATATGAAGAAAGAAAGAAAATCTGTAGAGCTGAATAAATACGTCTGAAATGGGTGAATGAGAGAATCTGCACAGGTTACAAACTGCTTGATAGAATTGTGCTTGCAATTGAAAACGTGGAAATTGAGTGAATATTTGTGAAAAGAATTAAGGTCAAAGGTAACACTTTGATAATCTACCCTTCTGCAAAACAGCCAGATCATTTTCTAAAAGAGCAGTAACAAACCCCTCTCCATCAGTGCATCAGGATGTTGAGCTTCAGCTGATAAAAGTGTCAGAATTTGGGATCTTGGTATTGCATAATAGGATTTGTAGTCAAGCATAATTTTGTCAGTTTTCATTATAATAGTACTAGCATTTTCCAGCCAAAATCAACTTGTTTAAATATATTGTCCTTGAACTGAGTTGGAAAATCTGCAAACTTGAACAGAGTAGGACCACACAGCCCTTACAAATTGTTTAGAAAATAAATAGAATTAAAGAATAAATGGATATCAACATCATTCAACACGAATATGTTGAACATGAATACCTGTCCTTGAAGCACTGGAATTGAGTTAGCACTAATTCTAACTGCAGATTAAGACATTTCTGTCTCTCACTAGGTGTAGCATTCATCTTTGTTTGAAGTATATATATAATCCAGTCCTGCCCCCTTGCAGCACTTTCCCCTCTATGCCCTGCTTCCCCAGGCTATTCAGAATTAGCTGGAGATAGCAGCTGAAAAAATACTTAGGCCAACTTGTTTTATGTGGCATGTGTTATTTAATTCCTCTGATGTGTGCTCAGGGCAATGGCTGTGTTTAGGGTATCTTGATCTGTGCATGAACTAATAAATTTTTATGTATGCTTAGCTTTGGTCTACTATTACAGTAAAAATTTATACTGTATGTGAAAAAGGAATCTTGTCAAACACATCCACTTCTTAAATATACATAGCCTTATTAAGGCTTTATTAACAGCTGCAAGGTATTGGCAATAAACTGGAACATTCATTCATGAGTAAAGAGTTTTAAGACACCAGTTGATAGCTACCAATTAGCAAGTTTGCAAGGGTTACGATTAAAAAATTTTGAATAGGACTATTAAACTATTTAATGAGATTTATAATCACGGAGGTAAAGTAAGCCTCCTACCTAAATGGTTTAGTATTATAATTTAAAAAAAATTTTCACCCCAGTAGTAAGATTATAAACTACTCTTTTTACTCAGCATGACCACCATATTGAGAAAATAATTAGGTGGTGGTCTACTGTTTTGCAGTACTGCCCTCATTCATAATATGTACTAAATGTTACACTGAATGTAAGGGGGGGTGTTTTTATTTGGGGTTTTTTGGGGTTGGGTGGGTTTTTTTTTCTTTTACCATATCTGGAATGCATACATATGTCAAGGGAGCTTTCTTTGTTTATTTATGATTCACCTTCAGAGTACAGACAAGAAAAATTCATAAACCATTTACACCCAGGGAACAAAAAACATATTTTAGGCTAGTGCTTGCAGAACAAGTATCTCCCATAACTAGTTGCCAGGATGAACAGCTAGACCTTGATATTTTGTTCTTGCTTTACTTTTAGTGTGTCTTATTCTCACCTGCTACATATTCAATTACAATTCTAGGCATTTACCTTCAGCCAATATGGCTGCATCTTATTCATATCATAAATCTGACCCAAATAGAACCACTAGCTACAGAAAAATTAGGAATAAATCCTCTTCTCCTAGACAACACACAGCCCTTTGAATAACATGAGGGTCCTTCCTTTCTCTAAAATCCCATGCTTTACATGATATGTACATTTCAATTTCAGCAAAGAAAGAAGGCAGAAATCTAACACATTACATAGGCTTCTACTATCCTCAAAGATGTTCTAATTTATCCATTATAAATGAAGAAGAAGCCTGACAGAAAAACACGACATCTAATGGTCTAATAAAATCACTTTCTAATAACACAGTTTTGCAAGTTCAGAGTTTACTTTCACTATCCTTGTTGAAATAAATTTAATAGATCAAATGTTGACATGAATACACAGCAATGGTGATCTAACCAAAGCCTTTTTAGCAAGTCATGAATTTCCTGCTTGAAATCTAATCTTGGAGAAAAAAAATCTGCATTTTTGTCTCTCTTTCAGGATGTGAGCTGAAAGTAAAATTAAGAAAACTTATGTAGAACTGTAGTCATCACTTTCAGCTGTCATCTTTCTCTACTTGGTGCTCTGTATTAAGTGAAAAAAATATAGAATTGACTCTTACTAAACAGAGGAACTCTGTTATCATTAATTTTAGATAGTCTTCAATAGAAAGAGTTGTACTAGAATTGCAGTAGGGTAACATTACAGACAGCTTTTCAAATTGCATTGAACAACAACTTTACATTAGATGCCTCTTGGATACCTACTCATCTTCTAAAACCTAGCTGACTACATTTCCAACTCTGCCAAGGTTTAACCAAGCAAAATATTATGCAGTATAAATACATTTCAGTAACTGAGGTAATTCTGAGGAGACTATTTTCTTTGTTATCAATGCATCCTTTTGACTGTCCAAGCTCATCATCTTTACTCAAAAAGATCCACACAGTAATTCAAGCAGTAACTGTCACAAAATTACATTATAACCAAACTAATATTAAGGTTTTTATTACAAGCAAGAAAAGATATTTATTCTAGCCAACCCTTTATGGTGGTTTTACTTGGCTAGCAGCCAAACATAGCCATTTGCTCAATCCCCACCCCAGGAGATAGGGAAGAGAATTGGAGGCAAGGGTAAGGATAAGAAAAATACAATAATTGAAATAAAATAAAACTTAAAATAATACTGATGTAGAAGTAATAATGATAATAATAACAGTAATAAAATATGCAAATTAGTGCAATTGCTTACCATCTGCCAACCAAGTCCAGAGGAGTGACGATCCCGAACCAAAACCACAATCCTGGAAGAACAAGAGCCTGAGCAAAAGCCAGAGAGACCCAAAAGAGGAAGAGACCCTCATTAATATGCTGAACATGACATTATATAATATGGAATATCCCACTGGCATATTCAAATGCCAGTTTAGCTTATTAATTTAGATATTGCTTGTCCCCCTTAAATCTTGCACTTGTAGACTAACAAAACAGAAAGTCCTTCACTTCCAGTGACAAAAATGCAAACACTGGCATGTTACCAATGTTTCTCTCATAACAAGTCCCAGGCTGAAATCAAAACACAATACTATTCTAGCTACTAAAAAGAAACCTAGCTCTGTGTCAGCTAAAAACCAGGACACCCTTGCTTGTACTGATTATGTATTGTCCATGTTTCTTATAAAATTATAATACTTGCATAATAAGATTTCCATTTAGTGAACACTGCCTGTCTTTGAGCTGCTATGACAGTAAGGACCAAATCACGGTGCAATACACAGTTCCAAAGACAGAAGAGGCCATTCAGACCATGTTTTGTGAATGATGCCTCTTATTCTGAAAATAACTGTCTTAGTTTTTCACTTTTCTCTTTTTCCAGGACTACAAATGAGTATAACAAGGCATATGTTTGCAAATAGCTTCTTAAAATAGTTGTTATTAACACCAGATTAACAGTTTGTGAAGGTACAGTAGCAAGACTTCCTACAGTACACACCCTTTCAATGAAACATAACCTATGGCTTACTCTAGGTCACAGCTCTGCCTGCACTCTCAGGATAAATCCATTTAGAGTGCCCATACTTTGCCGATATCTGTGGTAGGCCACTAGTCTTCATCATTTTGACAATCAGATACACAGAGCTGTAGTCCAAGAATCTGTGAAGACTGCTTGTCACCTACAATAATTCATTTCTCAGATTTTGACACTTCATGCTCATTCTTGTTCCTCAATTTAGGTTTTCCTTGCCACAAGCAGTTAAATACAGATTCTCCAACTTTTCTTGGACTGAAGATACACAAAATGTTAGACTTCTCAGGTCTTAGGTTTGCATGTTTTATACAAACTTTTTAAGAAATTACAAACTATACATGGATTCTTCTAGTCCTTGGTTTCTACACTAAAGTCAGTTTCTGCTAGAAGCTACATGCAGTACTTCTGACTCCACATCATAGGACAAAGAATGAGTCACTTTGTTGAGAGAGACTAAATTCAGATTTGTCTTGGGCATCGATCCTCTTTTTAACTATTATTATATGAAAATGCAATACTAAATCTTGACTGTCTTTACAGTATGTGCATTCATTCACAAGAGCAGACATTTGCAAAAGATGCATTTATACTTTTCTTTCATGAAGAAACTAGATTTTGTACAGCATTGTGCATTAATATCTAGATTTTGCTTAACTTTGGATAGCAATACGTGTACCTGTTTCTTGAGCACTGAACTATGCTACTTTATACTAAGAATCTGGATGCCAATAAAAAACTATTCCCACTAGATGTTTGTTGTGCGTATGTGAGGATGATTGCCTTACAGACAGCCCGCAGGAAAATCAGAACAGCTTTATTTATTCAAAGAACAGTTTACAACACCCATTTCTAATATCATGGAGATATTATGATTTTTTTAAATAATGAATTTCTGTTTTATATTTATTTTTCTTTCTCACGTTGCTCTTTGTGACAGTTTCACTGGGCTAGCCCTTGGCTAGCAGCCAACACCCACTTCCTCCTCACCTCCAGGGGACAGGGGAGAGGATTGAGGGGCAAGCGTAAAGACACTCGCAGGTTGAGATAAGAAAAATTTAATAGTAGAAGTAAAAGAAAACTTAAAATAATACTAATATTAAAATAATAGTGATAATGTAACAGTAAAAAAATATGGAAATGAGTGACACCCAGTACAACTGCTCACCACCTGCCAACCAAGCCCGGGCCATTCCTAGATAATGATCCTGGAGGAGCGACAATCCCGAACCAAAACCGCAATCCTGGAAGAGTGAGAGCCTGAGCCAAAGTCAGAGAGAGACAAAAGAGGAAGAGACCCTCACTAATGTACTGAACATGACATTATGTGATATGGAATATCTCATTGGCATACCCAAATGCCAATTTAGCTTATTAATTTAAATATTCCTCACCCCCTTAGATCTTGCACTTGTAGAAAACACTGGTATATTATCTTTGTTTCTCTCATAACAAATCCCAGGCTGAAAGTAAAACACAGCACTAGCTGCTAAAAAGAAAGCCAGCTCTGTTCTAGCTAAAAACCAGGACACTCTTTTTCTAACCTCAGCCACATACTCTGGATTTCATGTTGCCATGCAGGTCTCATCTATACAACTTTTCTACAATCACAGCATGAAACCCTTTCCTTTATACTGCTGAACTTCAAAAGTCTGATTTCAACATTTTGTTGTTTAAAAAACTCCCATCCCTCTGCTTCATTTTTTTTTTCCTCTCAAGAGAAGAGTGAGGGAAAGACTAGAAAAATCTTTTTTCATCCTTCTATACTGTACTTGTATCCAGTAGCATCACATTGCACTAACACTGTTCTTACTATATGCGCAATATTGATGGTATATAAAATAATGGCATTATTTTCTAGATAACAAAGGTATACATCAGTCCAGTGTTTGGTTACCTAAAGCAGAAAAAGAACATTAGTCTTAACAAGTAGGACAGAGTCAGACTAATAGGGAAGAATGACTGTTAAAAAAATAAAAGTAAAAATCTTTAAGGAAACAGTGAAAGAAATTGTAAGGTAAAAGAGCAACAATCAAAGATGTTGATACACAGTCTGCTCTTTTCTTCAAACAGCTGTTACTGAGTATGACTAGATAAGTATTAGCAGTCTACAAGGTTGTCTTGCATAGAAAACAAGTTCAGAGAGACAAGAAAGCAATTATTCTAGTTTTAAAGAAAAGCAAATAATTTTATTATTATGCTCCTGCTTCCTTTTTGCAATATGGGTTGTTTTTAGAATCCAATAGACTGGTGATCAGAACTCCACCTAGGCACTTATAAATAAATAAACAAAAAAACTTCAAACCCAACAACCTACCTCTAAATGCTTTATTTAATGTATTCTGCATTCCTATATTAAATATATAGATATATATATATATTAAAAACAAATAACACTATGGTATTTGTTATTGCCTAGAGTTCCCTAAGTTTATCAGCTGACACAATGTCCACTGCCAGACTTCAACCACAGAAATATTGTTGCTTAAATCTCTTTCATTCAAGGAATAACTTGGGATTTAGACTGAGACTTTGCTATGTGTTACATAATATTTAAAAGTGGAAAAAAAAAGGTGAAAAACCTTTTACAGAAATCATTAGTCAAATGATCACTGAAAAAAATAATATCATATCTAAATATTTTTACTTCAGACTAATAAGAACAACATGCGCTAAACCAGATTTCTATTTGCTTCAGAATTACACCAAATGCTGTACCATTCACATATTACATTTGCTAATCTGTGTTCTGGAGCCTGTGATCTGGACATATTTGAAGCAATTGCATCAGGGCACTCTACAGTTCTACTTCCCAGCTGCAAGATATAATTTCTCAAAGGGAGAAAGGAATTTTCCCAACATTATCATTTGCAGCTGTTTATATTTTTCTAGACATTTGACAGGGTTCCAGAAAAGGGTTGCTACAATATTCATATAAGGTGTTAGTCTATAGGTAGGTTGTAGTCATGAAGAAGTCCTTTAGCTTAGAAACTGACACCATAAAGATTTTAGCTTATTCAAATGATACTGTCAGTAGCACAAGTAAGATTTGTTCTCAAACTATTTTCACAAAAAGCAGAAGGCCATACTGTCACTCAGGTCTGCATATATAAGACAACTTTAAAAGATTTTCTTTAACTCTTCTTCATTTAACATAAGTTTTATCCCAGTAGAATAGTTAATGAAAGGGAAACAATGAAGAAAACTGTCAAATAAAGCAAGTTAGACAGTTATTACTTACAAAGACAATATTGACTGCAAGTCAGACTTGTTTGCCCAGTCAAAAGGTTGATTTCAAACCATAAAATCTACAGCATCCTGCAACTGAATTAAGAGAAATTATGTACTCAAGCAAAACATAATTGACATGGATCACTTAGCAACAGAAAGTAACAGTGCTTCAATTTGCAGAGAAGAGAAGGACCTTGATTCTCTACACAGAAAGGCTGCTAAGGAGCTTTACTTACTTCAGGGTCAGGAGGAGCGGAGGTCCTTGATAGTTCAAGTGATTATTTTTTTTCCCCACCTGGATCCCTCTCTTTCCCAGCCTTTGGCTCTTCCACTAAACATCGCATAATAAATTTGGTATATTCCCAGCTTGGCTCTATAGCATCCCATGATTAATTTCACATAATCCCACAAGCCTCTTCAAATATGTCATACATAAACTTCCCTCACTTATCAGTTACAAATTGTTGGTTGAGCATTTCCAAGGCCTTGAGTTGTTCCTTCAGCTGTGTTTCCTCAATCTGTGACCAGAGAGACCTGGTCTTTGGGTCTCCCTCATCTTCTATGTCTTAGAGTTTTTGTATCTAGGTGGGTTTTACTATTGTTTCTGTCTCTAGTCTTTTGTTTTCATCTTGAATGCTTGTTAACCAGATATGTTCATAAACCATATCTGCCCACAAAACAGATGACCTTACATTCCAACTACTTATATATCCCTTATATTTTGCATATCCACACACTTCCTAGTTCCATCTCAAAAATGTATTTAACAACACCAAGCACTAAACCACCTTTGATGAGTGCCTTGGCATCTCAAGTTGGACATATAATCTTTAAGTACCCATTCCAGGTTTGTTGTCAGATGCCATTAAGTTTTTTATAGGCCTTTGTGAACTCAAAGTCTTTGATTTTATGATCTAGATGGCACACTGACTTATGTTCCTAAAGTACTCTTTTCTACAGTACCTTTTGGACTAAAACAATGTTTTGTACAAGTACATGAAACAGAGACATGAAGATACTACAAAGCAATAAGGTTTGTTTGAAGTAAGGGCAAGTAACTACAATACATGCTGAAAACAGGGAAGTAGCTAAACTGAGATATCTTTGGTTTGAATGCAGAGATGAATGAAGCCACTAGATAGGTCTAACTGAAACAGGCTGAGAACTATACAACAGATTACAGGGCTATACTATCACCATTGCCATTGAAGACTCTCTGCAGGCCTGCAGTTGTTGCAGTAGCATTTCATTAATCAGAAATGACCTGTCTGAGAAGATTCTCTCTTTCAGATACAAATGTGACTAATCCAACCTCATGTCCAATTTATGAACAGGTAAAGGAGAGTTTTTAGCAACTAAACCTGAAACCTCTGATTCTTATTCCAGCCCCAGAAATTTTGATTCCCATGCTATTCCCTTAGCTTTGCCTTTTACTTCCCAAGCTGAGCCCTATTAACCAAAATGACCGTGTGCTACTTTCCTATATACAGTTTCCCAGCTACTGATTTTAGTCTCATGCTATTCAGTTTCAGCCTCAGCATGAGAAATGTCGCTTCAGCATACTGATGCCTTTCATTTGCAATACATGCTCAGTTCACCAAAACTATCCTGTGACTGTCAGGATTTCAATCCTCAGGATCCTGCAGCACTTAAAAAATACTATTGTTACAGGTTATACCTTGCTGCATTATACATAAGACAGCATGCAGTCTGAACACAGTCAAAAGCCATATATAACCATCAACAGCAAAGGCAATATTGGCACCTAAACAGAGGACTCCTGTTCAGGTAACACTGAATCCAAATTTTGTCTGACCGTTAACAAAAGTTGCATTGGTTCTGGATTTGTCAATGACTTATATGAGAGGGTATCACTGGATAAGATGCTAGCAAAATGGGCTAATCCTCAGTTGCCTTTAACCCTTTCTGCCCCAGCTATAATTATGGCTCTACATAAAACTTCTCAAAGGCCAGTCTATAGGCTGAGTGCTCGCTATCTCCTGGTTATACCAATTTTTTTCACAATCAGCTGTATGTTTTGCTATTCCTGCTTCAAGGGCACAGTCATCAGCATATATGATTGCTTTAATGATTTTTAGAGCACTGTAGTCCATTAGGATAATTGGAAGCACATCCATATTCTAACATGCATACCTTTGCTAGCTAATATTCTTCAAAATATTTAAGAAAAAAAGAACAGTGTTTTACCCATCACACACCCTATTCAATAATTGGAAGAGTATCAGACACCATACACTTTGACCTCAAATATCAGAGGGTGGAACAGACTTATTTTATCAATGAATTTCTCTTGTGGAATTGTAAAACACTGAAGAAAAACTATGCTACAAAAAATCCTCTGTTTTGCAAATCATCCAAACATGTCTGTAAACAGGGAATCTGTATTGGCAGCTATCAGAAGGGAGCAGCAGGAGAGGGTTGCTCAGGAAGAGAGGGAAGCGGGTAGCTGGGAGTGGCAGCGAGCCCAGCAGGGCAGCACTGTGACTGGCAAGGGTACAGGCTCAGGGTACCCACAGAAGCTGAGTAGAGTGAACCTGAAGTTGATAATGAGGTTCAGTTGAAGACCAGTGATCTCCAGAGAAGTCCATGATGATAAGGTCTAAGGCCAGACAGAAAGGCAAAGTACAGCAAGAGACACAGCCAGGCAGACACAGCTGCAGCACTGCTCAGGCAAATCCCAACGGTGAGAGACTGAGCTTAAAAGCATCACCCAAGCGAAGGCGACAAGTGCCTGTCAAGGCTTCAGAAACCTCTTCCTCAGACAGCACAGTAACTCAAGGCCATACAGATGCCATGTCAAATTTGGTCTGGGAATCAGGCACCCAAAATAGCAGGATGTGGAAGAAGAGGGTGTTCACTGCCCTGACAAGTACAGTCAAGAATAAGGTAGTGTAATTGTATTCCCTGTTTCCTCTCTATTAAGCTAAACAGACTATGGCAACAGTTTAAAAACTGTACTAGATTATTCTTTTAAAAGGTCTTCCTCATGGTTTTCAACTTTTATAAACTACTTTTCCTATAGGGAGGAAGCAAGAACAAAGCCTTTCCATCACACTGATCTTTCTTCAGAACCGTTAGACTTTCTGTATGGCAACACCTGCTGTATCCAGCTCAGATTCTGCAAGACACGGTACTTCCTAATCATTGCAGTAACAGCTTCTCTAAAAGAAATGAGAAAGATAGTAGCTTGTCTGGCTTCAGTTGACCACAAATATTCTACCCAGCACTTCAAGATGCTAGAAGAGGAGACCAGCAGCTGTGGTTTCACAGTTGTTCCTTAGACTAGCACCACTAATAGTCAACATTAGAATGCAGTTAACATAAAAAACAAATAATCTTTATTACAGTAGAAATCACTCCCAATACATGTTGTAAGATGTCAAGATGACTAAACACTTGCTTTCAGAACTGAACACTCTTCTTCTGCCACTGGTACCAATATTAATGTTGTCCTTTGACTAGGCATTCAGTCAACCTAAGCAGCTCCTCGAGCAGTACTTTCCATTGTCTTTTTTTGTTACCTACACAATATAAATCATCCAGCATGGTCCAGGCAATCTGTTCACTCCTATTGCTTGCAGTTCTATGACCTTTTCATGGCAACTACTTAGGCTGTTATGCTTAAAAAGTTTGACATCTTTGGACTGCATCCTTAGATTTCCCTCCAGCATTCAAATTGCACCTAATGATTTTCATGGGTTTGGAGCAAACTTGTTATACAGCTGAAATAAAACATCTATGAGTTAATTTCATTCACTCATTACAGTCTGACTAAACACTGTATTTTCCTGGGTTTAAAATTGATACCATAGTAGAAACCTCAATGCTACTTAATGTTTATAAGCACTACCCATGATGAACAGAAATAGGATGTAAATATTGTCTCTAAATGTACCTAGAATTCAAGCTACTCACTCAAAGGACAGGGAAAAGAAAAAAAAAAGAAAAAAAACCCCAAAAAAAACACAAAAAACCATCCAAGGAGTCAAGACTATTTAACACTGAAATTGTCGTACTGGTATCCATCAGAGCACTCAGGTACCAGAATAGACTACTAGAGGAAGTGACAAAGCAAAATATCTCATTGCTTTTGAGGACATCAAAATCAACTTCTCATCTGTTTTTGGAAAAAACAGATGAGAAGTTAAAAAATTACACTCCTAAAAAATGTGGTATTTTCCCCCTTAAGAAATACATGTAGCTATGCAGGTTCCATGGTAGTTTATTAAACTTGTGAAATCTTTAGTACTGCAGCTGGCAACAATTTTAAACACTATCAATTTGCCAAAATATTTAACATAGCTCATAAATATAGGAAGTCCTGGAAGGAGAACAGAACAGATGAAAGTAAGAAGAAACAGTTTGTCATTTCACACAAAAGCTTGTAAAAAATCGTAAATTAAAATAAGATTAAAACAAACAAACAAAAAAAGGTAATTGGGCTACTTATCATTAAGGTATTAGACCACAACTTCAAAATTTCAATTTCTGATCCTTTACCTCAGCAGCTGAGTTAAAAATAGAAACCAAAACCATGCAGAAGGACCTGTTACTCTGGTGAAGGGGTAGCAAAGCAATCAAAATCTAAATATTTTAAATAATAAAAATGTTTTTTAAAAAAATCAAAAGAACCGAGAACCTAAGGAGAGTTTGAGTAAAACCTAAGATTTTGCAGTTTTGAATAGGGAGGGAAGGGTGGAGAGGATCCTTGCTCTCATTCCAGACATTCATGTCAAGCTCTTTTGAAAATGCACTATATTTGCCAGACAAGTTCACCACTGCTTAGCTAGCATGAGGCTTATGGGAGCAATAGACTGCTGGAAGTTCATTATGTTGTCCATGGTGAAATGCTAACATCAGCCAGCCATATGTTGCAATAAAAAGTTTGAGAGCCAACAAGTGCTGAACAGAACAGTGGGGACATGGAGCTATATCACAGCATGCATGTCACTAGATTCTGAGACATCATGCACCTGCAATCTTGAAAAATAGTATAGGACAGAATAATTACATCATTGAGCAAATTGTGTTATGCCAGATGGCTATAAAGGAGCCCCTCCTCTCCTTCCCGAAATCTCTTCTTCCCTGCCTTCCCTTGGGAAAATTTAGCATTATCTTTTGCATAAAACTCCAACTGTTTTATGCAATACACAGCAACAAAACAAGTTTCTCCTCTCATCAGAATATATGGGCGTCAGCCAGTATCTAGCAAAGAGAAGATGAAAACTCCATAGCTAAGTATCTGCATTTACTGGAGCAGAACCAGCCACAGGGCAAAGTTTATAACCTATCCACAAGAAGAAAGACACATTTATAGCAAGCCCAGATGCTCTCTATTAGTGCTATTACCTCTATCTAGCCCTAGTTTAATCACAGGGGTTCAGAAAAGTTGCTCTTAAAACCAAATCATTAACACTTGACTCAAACTACGAATCTTATTTTTTTCAGAACAGTTCCCAGAAGATACCAGGCAAAGTCCCATTCATAATTTTCCTTTTAAATTGCAATGCCATATCAGTCCATTCAGCAAGCAATTAAGTATAACACTTGATCAAAGTAAAAGAAAATACAATCTTGCTTCCTTTAGCTTAATTATTGAGAAAACATTTAAGTAAACAAACATGCATTGTAATCGTTTATGAAGCAAGGAGAAAGGGACAAAAATCTCTGTGATTTGTATGATTTGTATTTCACTAGAAGCAGAATTTTAAGGTTTCTTCTTTTTTTTTTTTTTTTTTGAGCAGAACATAGCATTTTTGCTTAGGTAATGTATTTGCCAAGAAATAGCCTAGATCTTTGGTAAAATGTGGAATTTAGAATAAGTACTGAGATTGTTTAATAAAACAAAAATCTAATATCTAATGTCAAGCTTTAGCAAGTCTTTTGTTAATTAACTAAGGAAAAAATATCATGTTTATGTCTCTCTGCTGAGGTTTTAGACAGTTCTTCTCCTAAGCTGATTTCTGATTTAGGGTAAAACCAGCACGTGTTCACTTAGAGAATCTGCCTAGTCATCAAGGTCTGGACAATTGCCTGTAGGATTTGATGTAATGATGTTTCCAGAACCGTAATACCTAACAACAGAGCTTTGGGAAAGTCTGAGTGCCCAGTTCCATACCTAAATCTCTTAAAACACCAAAATTATTCTCTAGCTGTATTAGGATCTCTACATATTAAACCAGAGTTTAACACACAGAAAAAGCTATATAAATATAGGAGATAATCACTACTCTGAAAGCAGAGACAACAAAATTAACATAGAATCTTATAGATTGGAAAGGAGCTTTAAGATCATCAAGTCCAAGCATTAACCTGACACAGCCAAGTCCACCACTAAACCATGTCCCTGACTGCCACTTGTAGGCATCTTTTAAAAACCTCCACCGATCGTGAGTCAACCACTTCCCTGGGCAGCCCATTCCAAAATATATAAAAGGACCACTGGGACAGCAGGAGGCAGAATGATACACTGTGATCTAATGTCGGCAGCACAATACATGGGAATTTATATTTGTGCAGATGGCAGAAAAGTTCCTTACACTCTCTAAGCTTCTGCTTCATATATTTCCATGTAATCTATTGAAATATTGATTTGAGCTCCTTTCCACAACAGGTTTCTATGGGTGCTGTATTTGTGTGGTTTTTTTCTAAATTTGCATTTATTATCTTTTTCTGTCAATAAGTAGGATAAAATTAGTTTCTTTTTTAACTTTTAGTCTCTAAGTATGGTTTATTAAAATTCACAAATTATTTGTATTATAACTCTGTAGTTTGAGGGGTTTTCTTGCTTTTTTTTTTTTTTTCTTTTTTTTTTCCCCCCTGCAGGATATTAAGCCCATCAGTTTGAATTTCCTATGTTGTAAACCAAGATCTGCCATGAAAAGTGAGGCAGGCAAGATACAGTAACCTCTACTAACAAGATATTTTTCCATTTTGAAAACAATACTCAAGTGATCTTGTTTTAGCTGGGGAAGAAAATGCATCTTTTAGTTTATGTGAAATGGAATTGCTACTACTGTTCTGCTTAGTCCTCTGATTAACTTTAGGAGATGGAACTTTTTAAATTTCAGTGTTAGGAAAATTCTTCATGTATCAACCAAGGTCAGAGCACTGATTGATCCATATTAAATTAACAACTTCTGAGGACTGAAACACCAAAACGATAAAAAAAAAATAAACATAATTTGTGGATTAATTCATGGTAATTTATTTTGTAAGATTGTTGTCAAGAAATGTCAAGAGAAAGGCTCTACACAGAGGTGCTGTTTTGCAGTACCACCAAACCAACCTAGCAGGCAGCTGCTGTGTGAAGTGGTGGTCCTGCCCCCTCACTGTCCCAGACGTCCACCAGGAACTCATCCTATATTCTTCATATTTGCATAGGTAGTAAATTAACTGTATGGCAAGCCAATTCTGTAAGGTAAAGGACAGAGAACTAACCCTAGAAAAAAACAAACAAAACTTTTTTTTCCTTTAGCATCTTGTACCAGCTTACTACCGGATCTGACAAGCACTAGTACTGACGTAAGAGGCAGAGCAGGCACACACTATTCCCAAAGAGGAAGGATGATGGTAGGAGGACTGTTCCTGTGAATGAAGGCTAACAAATAAATCATATCAATTAGATTATGCACCTTCACTAGAAGAAAAGTTTTGATAGATTTCTTACACAGAGCTTTAAAAAATTCCACTTATAGCTACCAAAATCTGCAGTGCTGCTACATTGCATGATTTCCTCTGGGGGAAAAAGAAACTGACCAAACAAACAACCAAAAAAAACCCAACCTCTTTTTTCTTGAGAAAATACTGGTGACATTCAACAGATTGCCTTTGTAACTATGGGAAAGATTTTTCCCAGTGACCAAGTACAGATTTTCAGCCTTGTTAGAGAGACTGAAGCTGACGCATGTTGCTCTGACTGATGCAGAGGTTCAAGATCTAGGGCAAAACACCATTAATTTGCTTAAAAAGTGAACAGCAGGCTCCAGGTAAACTACTATCTTTTAGAGTGTAAACAAATCAAGAATAAATGTTTTTATGGTTTTCAGTAAAGAACTGACCCAAAGAATGTCAGAAACCAAGTTTTATGCATCAGGTTGGTTTTATTAGGAGTTTGATGGAGGAATTTACTGAAAACACATGGAATTACAATGAGGAAAATTTTAGCCCATAACCTTTTCTTGACATTCTGTTTGCTCTTAATCACCTGTAAGTTCACTTAATATAAGAACTATGTTTTCTTAAATATCATCCTGCATATGCTGGGGCGGGGAGGGGAAGAGAGAATGTACGTTCTTAAGCAAACTCAAGTAGGCACACTGGCATTTGCACAGAATGTCAGATGTTGGGAGAAATCAAACACTGCATTTCATCTCTAGCCATCAGCCTTGCAAGGTGCTATTGCTGCTGCAAAGATATTTCTAGGAAGAATACAATTCAAAAGGAAGGAAAAGAGTGAAACAATCTTAAAATATGAGAAGACTTTAATAATTAGATATTAGTTAGGCTAAACAGTCTTGCCTCTGACTTTAGCATGGCATGTAAAAGGCACAGGGTATGCATTGACAGTTGCAGGCATGATTCTGCTGCTGCAAGGTGCTGGACAACAAAGAAATCAGCCACTGCTTAACTCAGTTCCATGCACGACAGGTGCTGATGGAGATTTTCTAGGCACAGGATGCTTATCCTCATGTTTGTTGTACTTGATCATTAGTCAGATCATTAAAGTGACTGGCTACATTTTAGTAGCAGCGGTGGGAGAGGTTTGTGTTCAACCACTGAGACAGAATAGTAAATGAGCACAGGAAGAGAAACAAGGAGCTGACTTGCACAGATTACCACAGCACAGGTTGCCTGTCAGACACTGGATTATTTGCCATATTAAATATGCATTAAAGTGTGCAGAGGGACTTCATGGAAGGAAACGCAGCTTGATAGACAGAAAAGCTGTACACAGTACGTGAAAAAAAAATTCCACCTAAATCCCATGTACAGCAGAGAACTTGGAACCAAAATTGTCACTTATATGCAACTTCCTGTATTAGTGATTTCCAAGCCAGGCAGTCCACAGTCTTTTATATATTTACGGAATAAAAGATAATGTAGTACTTTTGTATGCTATAAACAATAGTTTATAACATTAAAGCAACAGAAGATAGTGGGGCAATTTAAAGGATAGCAGTATTTTTTTTTCTTTCCTTCTCATGAGTAGGAAACGGGAAATATCTCACCTGTTTGAAACTGCCAATGAAATAACTCTAGACTTAAGTAGTTAAGAGGTTTCTTTTACACTTGTTTAAGTAATTTAGAAGTTTCATATTGAACTTCAAAAGATGGCTGCCAAGGAAATTTTTTAAAGCCAACATTTACAGATGCCTTAGTACAAGTCAGTACAATATCTTAACTGCTACTGACACAGATGACCAGAGGCAAGGAAGTAAATTTCTTCCTATCCATCTAATATTCAAATTTGAATAGTCAATATTGATACTTGACTAGCTTTCAAAAGGAACAGCTGTTCTTCTCTTAAGCCCCAGCGGCTTTGCCTCAGATCCATACCAGACACCCCAGTTCTAGGTCCTGACTCATCAGGGAATTACAGCTTGACATAAATGAGCTAAAAAGCTGAAAAGAAAGCTTCAGATATGTAACACCATTTCTCATGCAGACCCCTACAGCTATTATTCAATATTTTCTTTTCCCATAGTTAGATGTGCATGTACTAAAGTAGCTGCTGAAACAGCTCTCAGTGCCTCAGCTAATTTTTGCATTAAAATTTGCTGTTCAGTTCTATAAATAGTTAGTGCACCAGATTCAAAGGACTTATTTTTACTGTGCAATAACCTAATGGTTCAGGCTAAAAAAAAAAAAAAAAAAATCAACACACATACACAAAAAAAATCTTTAGCTATCTACACAAAATTAATATTCAGTATTAGTAATTTAACTACAAGAAGTAGAAAAGTTGCAGAAAGTTATATCATGAGAAAAGAATACTTAATTGTATCCTCAAAACATTTAAAATGCCATCTGTCTCACACAGAAATAGCTCATTTGTTGTTTCCCTTATTTTTCCCAACCTTTAAGTTGGTGGAGTGGAGGAGCAGGTCCTGGAACAGCTTTTCTGATTAATTTTAAACCAGTGTGTTTCAGGGCATCCCCTCATCTATTGAGTTTCCTCCTTTTATGATTTTAGCTTTGCTCTTGCAAATCATTCAGACATTTTCCAGCAGTAGAAGAGTAACCTTTAGCTTTTATAGAGTAATGCTGTACAGAATCAAAGTACAGGCAGTAGTCAAACACTGCACTGACATTTAAAAAGCAGATGACGTCACTGGGGAACAAAGGGCTTCACAACAGGAGTAACGTTGTGGAGGTATCTCTGGAAAGTTACCTTCCAAATATTTTAAACTAAATGGATAATCCTGCCCAAGGGTGTGGTTACTTGGACTGTGGATACAGCAGATCTGTGTTAAATGATTATCACCCTGGCTATCTCTCCACAACACATTGGTGGTTGCTGCTCCCTCTTACTATTTTTGTCATTCACTTGACAGAAGGGTCTGTTTGGGTTTTGGTTGTTTGTTCTTGGTGAGTGAGAGGGGTTTAGCTTGTATCCATTCATTGTGATTTTTAGTGGCTTTATAATTCTTCTCACTTCTAAGAATCCACAGGTGGAGGAAAAGCCCAATGCTATAACCCTGTAATTGCAATACAGCTCTCATTTGCAATTCAGACATAAGCCTGAATGTGAGCAAGGTAACTTACTGAGGCACAGATATTGCAACTATTTATTTTTCTGTTACTAACTCTTGATGAGTGCCTAAACCTCCACATGAAAGAGATTCAATATTATTTCAAATTATCTCACCATAAAAAAATCCAAATTTCCTTCATGATATTCTGATCCTTTTTGTAAAAGATAGGCAAAGGAGTGTTATTGCATAAGATATGACAGCTGTGATTGCATCTTGTGAAACATGAAAAGTGGCATTCAGCCTTCCCTACCCGTTGATAAATTAAAAAACAGCATTCCACATCAAAACAGTTAATTTAAGTGACTTTCCCACATTTAGAAAGAAAAATGAAAAAGCCTACATGGATTACTCTTGCAGGCAACTGACAAAATCAGGGTGCTTATTTTAGGAAACTTTAGTGGTTTTCCTAACATGCAATCCCATCAGTAAGACATGAAACTCAGGACATTTACTGCAATCTCAAGAATGAAATAACAGTAACTGTAGAGAGAATATCTATTTCTATACTTTGTTAAGGTCCAGATCTAGAGCTGACACACTGCAGTAAGTCCTTGACAAGAGATATAATTGCAAGGCTGCACCAGCCAAGGAGCCATACCTGCTTGCTTCATTTTCCTGGGGACGACTGTCATGAGTAGATCACTTTGTTCTATCAAACTGAGTGGCGGTAGGATGCTTGGCACACTGGGAATAACAGCAAGTCAGGCTGAGAAAATGTTAGCTAGTACAAAGATGACAAAGATTCCTGGGGAAAAAACAAACAAACAAACAAACAAACCCCCACCAAACAGATAGAAAATGTTTTTACATCACTATTATAGTTTTAATAGCTGCCACATACCAGCAATGGAGATGATTCCAAGTTATTGCTGGATTGGACCATGTAACAAGACAAATTAATTACTTAAATACACTCTTGGAAATAAACAGAACCCAAACTGATGATGTGTCCCACTCTTTCATTTAAAAAAAAAAAAAAAAAAAAAAAAAAAAAACGAAAAATGAAAAAAGCACATTGCACATTAGTGCATCTCAGTCGTGAAATCTTCTTAAAAATTACCAGGTGTAAATGCAGAACTATCAACAAAGCAAGGAAAAGCCTAAGAGTGGAAAACAGTTTCTTACACAGACACACACATATATGTACCTAAGCACACTGTAACTTTGTTTTGACTAATGTAAAAAAACTGTATTATTCATTACAGTACAAGAACCACTATGAGTTTCAGTACCATCAGCAAATGGACAGATCATACACTCCACACTGGAGAGGGCTTGTCCAGTACAAATTTCAGCTGCGATTGTTGCTAGCCTGTAAAAGTCCATACATTCCCTGAGCTCAGGATCAAAACTGTGACTAAGCTCCTCAAGAAAGACAGTCATGTCTGTAAAATCAATGTACAACCACTATATAGTAGAAACCTAGAAGTCATTCAGGAAAGAGAAAGAGGTATCTCCTACTGCCCAAGAGGGAAGTCTAAATAGTGAGAGAATTAAAAAAAAAAAAAAAGTAGAACTGTTTCCATTTTCTTGATACAAAAAGATGACTTTTATGAACATGCCCTTAGTGAACTTCTATGTGAATATTTATCTTTAAACATTTGTTTGAAACTATAAAGACCTACACAGGTCTTCAGAAAATCTGGCAGGAATAATGCCAAAATTCAGTTTGCATGCCATGGTTCCCATAGTCCAAACATCTTCCCTTTTTTTTTGTCATTGACAACAAAACAAGCATTAACATCACTGTGAAAGCCTTTTTAAAAATAATAGCTAACTGGTGCTTTTTTTCCCTTCTTTATTCCTTTCTTTCTTTCTGCTCAGAAAGGAAGCTTTCAGATATTGAAAGCTAACCTCTGTTGCTCCCTTCTCAAGTTAACATGGACTAACAGCCATCTGGTCACTTTACTTTGACAGAGCCAAAGATTATTAAAAAATGCTGCATGTTTTGACTGTGGAAATGCATGGAAAAGGCAGAACGATACTTGGCATTTACTTTATCTCCTTGGATCCACCCTGCTTAAAAGATAAATAATTCCAGAAGAATTACTGGAAACAAGCATAAAAATTCCACTAGCCATTCAAACTCCTTATGGTGGCTGACATGCTTAATTAGGTAATTTTGATCACAGGTGAAAAATGCAGTCATTCTTTAGAGATTGCATGTAGCTCATAGACATGCTTGTATCCTGCATGTTCTTTATAATTATTATCTCATTGCAAGGAATGGAGCCGTCATCATCATTAGGCTTCTGAACTGGAGCATTGTGGGAAACAACTCAAAGCAAAAAAAAAACAACACTGAAATGATCTATTTACATAATTAAAAAAAAAATAAAAGGAAGGAGGTAGGGGAAATTTTTAAAGAGATCATGTGCAAAGTAATTACCATGTAAAACACCATTAAAGCTATAATCATTCACTAAACTCAGTTTTAATGCATTCTGATACTTCTATCATGTGCTGAGTATACCTGTACCTCAAATAATGTGACCTGTAATTAATTGTTCCTACACGTATCAGGTTTCATAACTCTGTGCTTGCACAACTTTCATCCTACTGTACAGTCACTCGTATAACTGAGACACTGCAGTTCCACAATAGCTCCCTAACTACACAGACAAATAGTAAATATGTGACTTTTCTTATTAAAGTCATTTAATAATCACTGCCATAGCACTCCCAAGCATTTTGCAAAGCCATGGCTTTCCTTTTTGTGTTGCAGGTAGTTTCAGCTTCACATTGAGAACTGGAAATAGTGAAAGAGGACAAATAGTATATCATTCAAAAAAAAGAAAAAAAAGGTTCTACCTTTGAGATAATCCATCATAAATTGTTATCATAAAAGTTATGTTATATGAGCTGTGGAAAGCATTCTTCCATTCTCTCAGTAAGCAAGTATATACAATATCAGATGTAAAGTTGCCATGGAAAACAATTAAGAAAACAACAAGCGTTATTCTGAAGGAATTGATTTCAGCAACATGCAAGAAACCCCTATAGTAAGTGTAATTCTGGGTCTAGGGTGGGGATGGAAGACTAGGATGCATCTTTCAGCATTCAGAAAGATCTGCTTATGATGTACAGATCTTTCCCTGCCCTCAAATGCAAATTCATCCAGGATGTATTTTTAAAAGTTCATTTTATTATGTGTCCCAGAGTCTTTAAAACAGTTCTTCAGCTTCTTCCTTGCAGTATCTATTAGAATGATACTAAATTAGGAGGAGCTGTGGACTCACTTGAGGGTAGAAAGGCCTTACAAAGAGATCTAGATAGACCAGAGATCTGTGCAATCACTACAGTTTGACATCTAACAAGAGCAAGTGCCAGATTCTCCACATGGGATGGGGTAATCTTGGTTATGCATGCAGATTGGGGGATGAGAGGCTGGAGAGCAGCTGCACAATAGGAGACCTGATGGGGGTTTGGATTGATAGCAAGTTTAATGAGTCAAAAGTGTCAACTGTGTCCTGCAGTGCATCAAGCACAGCATAGCTAACTGGTCAAGGGAGGTGGTTGTCCCACTCTACACTGAACCAGTGAGGTCCACCTCAAGTACTGTGTGCAGCTTTGGGTGCCTCAACATCAGAAGGACATCAAACTATTAGAGTGTGTCCAGAGGAGCGTGCCCAAGATGGTGAAAGGCCTCGAGGGCAAAACTCAGAAGGAGCAGATGAGATTGCTTTGTTAATTCAGCTTAGAGAAGAGAAGGCTGAGGGGTGACTTCATTACAGCCAACAACTTCCTCAAGGGAGACAACAGAGAAGAAGGTGCTGATGTCCACTTTCCGGTGATCAGCAATAGGACACAAGCAAATAGCATGAAGCTGCATCAGGAAAGTTCAGATTGGATATTAGGAAAAGGTTCTCCACTGAGAGGGTGGTCAGTCACTGAAACAGGCTCCCTAGGGAAGTGGTCATGGCACAAAGGTTGTCAGAATCTGGACGATGCTCTTAGTCATATGGTTTAGTTTTGGGTAGTCCTGCAAGAAGCAGGGAGTTGGGTCCCTTCCAGTTTCTGATATTCTATGATTCTTTGATTCTAACTAATACCTAATTCAAATAAATTTAAATTAATGACAGAGATTAGCTTGCAAGTTAAGTCATTATAGTGGGTAAGGAGTTCAAAACTGGCTCAGATAAATTAACATGAAATGGTTTCCATCTTGATCCACCCTCCTAAATTCAGATATCTTCAGGATTAGGTTCCCCTTCTATCCCATGGAGAAAGCAGCACTTTCAGAGTGATCAATTCCATCTTAAAACAAGTGAAATGAATCTCTATCTGGCAGTGTGTTTCTCTCTGGCAGACAGTGGAGTCTGGATGACACCCTTGAATTAGAAAATTCATTTTACTCATCTAAGAGTAGGTAAACTTAATCCCACCTAAATGACAACTGGAAGCTGTAATAGTTTAAGATAGGAAAAGAAATGTTATCAGTTCAGTGCAAAACAGGCTGGCCATCTACATCACAGAAAAAAAACATCTTCCAGGAACATTGACAATAGATGAAGAATTTGAAAGAAAGAACAATGGGACACAAGTACCCTAAGAGTGTGTTTGCATCATAATTTCAGATCAGGATTGTGCTTTTGAAACAAATCTTGTGACTGTGTCCACTTGCTGTGCTTTGGTTCACACTGTGGAGCTCTCTCTAAGTGCAGGAGCAACATTTCTTTCAGATGAGACTGAACCAGAATATGCAGTCCCTGGGACCAGGTGAGAGTTAGTCCAAAGTAAGTCCCCTCAATGCATAGAGTGGGGGTTTCCAGTCCTCAGTTTCAGTTGTTTTGTTTTACAAAGCACTAGTTGCTTTGCTTTATAAAGCTAGTTCTATAAAGATGCATTAGTGTTAATTAATGGCTACTCAACACAGTCTGAATTGAGGGGGTCCTCACATGTTTGCAAAGGTAAGGAAAAAATTCACACTGCTGCCCTCTCTATTTGTACAGTAGACTTATGTATAAGTCAAAAGTGACAAGACACAATTACAGAATAAAGGAAAAGCTATCAAAATGTTTACTTCAGCTGTCTCATACATTACTCAGACTTAAGAAATAAGACATAGAAATGCTTCCACCTGCTCTTAGCTTTCCTTTTTCTCTAACATTAACTTTTCCCTATAACAAGAAAGCTTTAAACCATTACCAAAGGGACATTTAGTCACAACAGACTTTAAGACCTGAAATTGTCAATCTAGGCAACCAATTTACTTCTCAGACTGCTAAAAATGGTTAAATGTGGCAAATCTTTACTCCAGACTTAATATTTAATATGAGCTTATAAAGTATTCCTCAAGTAACACTATGAAGTTTTGGAAAATATATTCGTTACTCATATTTCTGAAAAAAAATAGAAAGGATTAGATTAAATGAAACATACACATATTTTGAAGTGACTTGAAAAACCCAGGTATTTAGAAACAAATTGTGCTTTGCTACATATTCGCCCAAGTACATCAGTGTTGATCTGCTACGTAATAATATGTATGCTTCAGTTAATATTTTGGTGTTTGGAAACATTCTATAGTTAATATTGGGAAAAGAGGGAAATCACTGAATTTTCCATCTAAAGTAAAAATCAAATCTGTAATATGGTTTTGTTCCAACTGAAGCCTCTGCTCTACTAAAAAACTTCAAAGTCTTAATCATGGAAACACTGAAACTCTACACATGTAGGAGAAGGATTTTTTTTTTTTCCTCACAGCTTTTTAGTCAAACTGCTATGATTTTTTACATTTCACATTGTCCATAACTCCAATGATGAAACCATCAGTAAAGTTCAGTTACAAAAATCTATGAACAAGTTATAACATCATATTAACTAGATATTGTAAGAATGGCTTTATAGCCTGCAATGATGGGTAGCCCAATCAGAGAGCTCTTCTGAAGCTGGAGGTTTCCAGCCTTTGTGTTTGATGGCTATCATTTGTCCAGCCCAAATACAGTAAATGTGTCAAGGACCCATTGCAACACTTGGACCATCAGCACTAGAAATCTTTCCCAGCACTTCCACCACTTTCTCAATACCATTTTGTGAATCTGGGCTAAAATAAAGGATGCTTATTCCCTTTTATTTATCATCTATATTTTCTGACATTTATGTTTTATCATCAAATTCCTAACCAGGTCTACAGCTGTTCAATTTTTAATACTATTGCTTTGAGGAAGTTCTGGCTAATACTAAATATATTAATTTGTTTCATTAATGTTTACCTTTGATTATTTCCAGAGAAGCAAAGATTAGTTCTGGACAAAAATCTTAAATACAAAATAGCCCCAGTGAGCCTTCTGGTGATCTCTGCTCCAAAAAGATAAGGATATTTAAAGTTCCTTAGTTAAGCTAAAACCAATCCAAGACTTGCTGGCGCTTACTTATCCAACAACAAAACAACCTGCATAGGCCTTGGGGAAGAGTGGCTGGAAAGCTGCCCTGAGGAAAAGGACCTGGAGTGTTAGTTGATAGTAGGCTGAATGAGAGCCAGCAGTGTGCCCAGGTGGCCAAGAAGGACAATAACATCCTGACATATATCAGAAAGAGTGTGGCCAGCAGGACTAGGGACATGATCATTCCCCCTGTACTTGGCACTGGTGAAGCCGCATTTCAAATACTGTGTTCAATTTTGAGTCCTTCACTACACGAAGGACATGGAGATGCTGGAACGTGTCCAAAGAAGAGCAATGAAGCCTGTGAAGGGGTTGTTTAATCTGGAGAAAAGGTGGCTCAGGGGAGACCTTATCACTCTCTACAACTACCTGAAAGGAGGTTCTAGGGGGGTGGGTCTCGGTCTCTTCTCCCAAGTAACAAGTGATAAGACAAGAGGAAATGGCTTCAAGCTATACCAGGGGAGGTTTAGATTGGATTTTAGGAAAAATTTCTTCACCAAAGGGGTTGTCAAGTATTGGAACAGGCTGCCTAGGGAAGTGATTGAGTCCTTATCCCTGGAGGTATTTAAAAGAAGTGTAGATGTGGTGCTTAGGGACATGGTTTAGTGGTGGACTTGGCAATGCTAGGTCTATAGATGGACTCAATGATATTAAAGGTCTCTTCCAATCCAAACAACTCTATGATTCTATGGTATTTGGTGTTTCTACTCCATGAAAGCAACATTTGATTTATTTCTTGTTGAAGAGAAAGTTATTGAAAAATTGAAACACTGAAAAACAAAACTATAATAAGATAATAATAACCATAGCTTATGGATGTCTTCTTCACAAAATGGCTGGAAAAATATTTCGCCTTAATTACAGTGTGGAACACTGTCACCATGCCACAGCCTTGTGTCCCCATCTAGTGCTATATACACAGGCTTAGAAGTCTGTTACTGCTTAGTTAATAATTGCATTGCTCAATACAAGAAGTAAAGCCCACTTTTTTATATCTTGAAATCTGATATTCACACTCTGAAATTACACAAGTGGAAGAATTGTAACAGTTTCACAGTAAGTTAAAATCTCACAACTAAATGGACCTGCAAAACTTGCTGTAGTCTAAGTAGGGAGAGGTTCTGAGTTTTACCTATCAGGAGTTAAACATCTTTCAATCGGTTTCAATCAGGTAGCAATATGTTTTGCATTTGTAGTTACAGTCTTACAAAATAGCTGCTCAAAGTAAAGGAATGAAAAAGAGCTATCATTTGTCTTTTAGTTTACTAAAGGCTAAATCAGCTCTCTGTTTAAATTGAATCTTGATAGGGTAGACATTTTTCTTGATTTGTAGAATGAACAATACAGTGGCGCCTTGATTTCAGCATGGACATACAGGTCTTGTTTTCATCTGTAGTATCAGCTCTTGGTTAGTATCAACAATGTCCTTTCCTTAGGAAGTATGACTTATTTTCACATTACTGTTTTGCAGTAGTAGCGTCTCCTAGAAGGAATTATAGATTGTATAGAATGAATATTTAAGACAAATTGTTAATATATATTTCAGGATTTTCACGGAACAAGGGTATGTTGCAGTCATCAGATGACCATATCTCACCCAATAAGAAAGATTAATTTGAGGAAATATCAGTCTTTGATATGTCTTTCCCTCAGTGTATATTTATAGTAAATTTTTTGCCAGTCTTGATAGTTCCCAAGATACACAAGCTTAGTCTTTTATGTCCACTACCAGAAAAGTAAAACTTTTTACAGTTTATGAGAGTGAAGACATTCCCACAAATAATACCCTAGGGAGTTGAAGGTCTCTATAAATAAATAAATAAATAAATAGATTAAAAGTGTTGGATTCCCTGTCAGCTCAGACCATTTACTGAATCAGAAATACAGAGAACAGGCTCAGTTATTCAGGAAAAAACCCTGTGCAGCATTAGGGATGACACCAGTTGCAACCAAATCAACCCCAAATCTGAATGTACTCTTTATAGGGGTCTTCAATTTTTACAGTTATCACATGGGCAAATATTTTTACTTGGTTTTAATAAAGTGAGAGGGGTTTAGCTTGTATCCATTCATTGTGATTTTTAGCAGCTTTATAATTCTTCTCACTTCTAAGAATCCACAGGTGGAGGAAAAGCCCAATGCTATAACCCTGTAATTGCAATACAGCTCTCATTTGCAATTCAGACATAAGCCTGAATATGAGCAAGGTAACTTACTGAGGCACAGATATTGCAACTATTTATTTTTCTGTTACTAACAATGTGAAGGTCAGCAGATAGCACTTTAATTTAGACTTTGGTATTCAACATTTTACTGCAGTCTCTGTTCAGGTATAGAAAAGTGTATCATCATACATGATATCAGCATATTATCAGGAGTATAGATTCGTTTGTTTGGGGGGTTTGTGGTTTGATTTTGATTCAGTAACAAAAAAGGGGATTTTTTTTTTTCTATTTACACCTCTAATAAGTCTTTTACCAAGCCCCTAATCACTATAACTTCAATATAGTAACAGTAATGAGATAGTAGCCAAGTATCAAGATGTAAAAAGATACCTAAATATAGCAAATCCTAGGATCATTCATTATTAAATCTGCCATGCACGCTGGGACTTAAGAAATGCTGCTTCTAAATTTAGAACTTCGAATATTCCACTTAATTTGGGGTTTTTTTCCAGAATTGTTTGAGAGATGGGCTGTGTTTTCCTCATCTGTTTTTAAATACTGATACACAAACATCTCTGTGAATTATCTCCCTTGTTACTGATGACAACCATTTACATATAAACTTAAAACCACTTACCCACTTTCCTTAACTGATTTAGGTTTCAATTCTTTAACATAATCCTACACATGTTGGAGGAAAAAAATACAGCATTAGTGTCATGCCTTGTTTAATTTCATTTTCAAAGGGAAACACCAAGTTGCCTGTGTCTAAGGTGCTGCATTCAGTGCTGCATTCTCCCTTTTTAGTCATTATTTTCAAAAAGCGTATCACCTTTTCTGTTTTAAGGATAGCTTCTGACCCTATTAGTTTCAATGGGAACAAGAACACATTCTTGTCTATCAGCAGCCTTCTAGCTCATTTGCGTTCTCCCCTTTCCTACAAATCACACCTGGATACCCACTCAATGATCATACCTATGAGACTGAAGCTTGACCACAGGCCCCTTGTAGGCTCTCCCAGCCTTCACTCCTGTTGCACATACACTGCCCAAAATCTCTCTCTGACTCTGGCCCCTTACTACATTTCAGAAGCTTTTTCAAGCTGCAAGGTGTTAATACCCCATGAGGAAGGAGTGACTGCTATTGTGTTTTGGGTAGATGAAGATTTTTTTCACTGCCTATGATACACAAGATGAAAGTGCTTGGATGCAATATACATTTCCAAGTTTTATCAATGCTGTCACAGAACGGGCTGTTCTATAGGATATATTTGAATCATTACTCTATTCATTTCTGTATTCTGCCTTTCTTTCATGTGTCTAATACTCTGTTACAGGTAACCACACCCACTGGGGACTGGGCCCAGGGGATTTCTTCTGTCTCAGTAAGGCTGGTGCAGTTCTACATCTCCAGGCTGTAGTGAGGCCAAGCACATATTCCCAGGAAGTGCAATACACACACAACACAGTGTACACATGAGCAGCCACAGAGATTGAGACAGAGAAAGCTGTGCCTTTACCTGCACCCACACAAAATCAGGAGTCACATAAACATCAATGATGGATGACTTGATCCTGTTTTTCCTCTCCAGCTGAGCAAGCTTGGAGTTGTCTAGCTGCAACATGCACACACACATGTAAAAATCTCTCAGATAGGTAGTGTTGGACACAGTCAATCCAGTGGCTGGCACCCACACCTTGGTTGTTGTCCCCCAGACCCTCAGATGCCTCAGACCTAAAATCCAGCTCTAGTGGACCGTACTCAAACCTCTTACTCTACTTCTTTTCTAGTCCAGCTGGATATTTGCTAGTGTTCACACATACATACACAGAGGATAGAGCGTGCACTCTCACAGAACATAGAAGTAGGATTGAATGAGAATATAGGACAAACTGTAGTTCAAGCACAAGAACTCTGGCACCAAGTTTGCAGACTAGCAAGCTCTTTAAACACGACCAGACCTCTTTATCCCCTCTTCCCTCTATTTTCCCATGTATGTTCCTCACCGACCCACGTGGATCCCTCCTTTTCCCTGACTTTGCTCTCTCCTCTAAGCACCTCATAATGCATTACACACATCCCCAAAATGCCCTTCCATAAAATCTCTGAAGTTATCACTGCCCCATTGCAAATTGCACTTTCACCTGCATCCCATAGTAAATCCTAACCCCTTGTAAGCAATAACCCCTGTCAGTTTAGGTGGTACTCTAGGGACAGCATTTCTGTCCCTGTGTCATCCTGGTGGGTTCCACACCAGGAGCAGTGGTCTAGTCACTCTCCTTTGCTGGCTGTGAGAGGAGCCAATTGAGTGTTCTCTGTTCTCATTGATGAGGTGATGTTCTGCTTCTGATTCTTCCTGGGTGTTTGTGTTTAATTTGCTTAGTACACAGTCAAATAATTTAAAGTATCCTGCCACCACTAAACTGTGTAACTTTTTCACCACAATAGCCAGCTTTAAATACAACCTTAAATACAATGTCAACCTTGCAGCTGGTGAAAGGTGCACTTGCTGTAGGCTGTGAGGGCAGCTGCTCTTCTTGTATGTGCAGGTGCTACAGTGGGCACAAATTGACCCAACAGATTATTATTTTTACAGGCTGCATAATTTTATTGATTAGATATTGAACACCAAAAAACCCACTGTGCTGTAGAACTCTACTAGTATAAGCTTCTTACTTCTAAAACGTCTACCTGATACATCACAGCACTTTAGCTGCAAGTTTGGTGTAGGGTTATGAAGGCTGTCAATGCTGTCGGCAGCATTTCAGAATCACAACATTAAGTCCTATTAAATTTCTGGAGTTTTTTTGAGTGTAAGCTTTAGGGTTTGACTGGCCATGATTATTTATTTAGGATTAGAAATAAAATTTGTTCAACAGAAAGTAATCCTGGCATTTCTATTTTAAGTTTTGTCAGGTTTTATATAAAAGCATGTCCAAACAACAAAAGTTCCAACACCCAATTCACTGTCCTACCCAGAATCTTCTTCTTACACTCTGTCTTTTATTCCTAATTTACTTTATTGATCAAGATAATTATTTCCCTACTGAAGAGTCTGCTCTTTGACAGAACATATATCACCAGCAAAGCTACACAAGTTTATGGTTTACAATCGACTCAGGGACTTTATTTAACTTATTCCAAGGTTGAAAAAGACATTGTAAGAAGGTCTTTTGCATTTATTTTCATGAACACATTCTAGAATAAATTACTGATGTATCTTTCTAGTATAGACAGAGATTCTGGCTTGAAAATAGTTCTTCAAAATGACTCTGCAAAAGCAAATTAACTACTTATTTTTACATACTTTTAATTTCATAATGGATTTTTTAAAAATTAGTGTTATAAAAATGAGATTAAGTGCTATAAGTTAGGGTTTCAGTAATTACTGCCTCCACCAGAAAAAGCAGTAAATAACTACTTTGAATAACATATAATATTTATGATTAATTCAAGTGAATTCCTATGTTTAACTCAGTTTATATAGCCTTGTGTGTTGGGTTTGGGGACTGGGGTTGGAAGTAGGGGAAGGGTTGCCTTGTGACAGTGAAAAGCTCCCCTGGCTCCAAGGTGGAGACCCCCCAGCCCAGGCTGGGCCAATGAGCACTAGAGAAATGCCTCTGCGAGTTCATATTTGTGAGGGGAAGGACTGTCCTGAAAAGAAGTAGATGTGGTACCTGGAGGAGGGGCCGTTGACCTAACAAAAGACAACCATCGGCCTAAACAAAGAACAGACAGACAGAGAGACAGATTTGTTGCCAGAGAAAAAGACAGAGACCCATACCTAGTTCACTGGATGGAGTAGGAGAAGGCAAATGAAGTCCCCTGCAGCCCATGGAAGTTAAGTTCAACAGTGGAGGGAGGGAGAGGTAGAGAAATTAGGAGCAAAGTGACTTGAGCCTGGGAAGAAGGGAGGGGTGGGAGAACGGTGTTGTAAGATGTGGTTGTTATGTCTAGTTAGATGAATAGCAATTAATTAAATTGATTTTTCTTCCCCAAGTTTGAGTCTGTTTTGCCCATGACCATAACTGGTGAGTGAGCTGTCACTATCCTTTATCCTAATCCCATGTCCTCTTTGTTGTGCCTTCCCTCCCATCTCACCGGGTGGGAGCGGGGCGTGAGTGCAGGGCCGCATGGTCCCATTGTGGGTCAAACCACCACACCTTGTGTAGATAGATTTACAACAAAAAAAATCAAGCTAGTGCAAAGACCGATACAGAATCATAGAATTGCTTGGTTGGAAAAGAACTTTGAGATCATCGAGTCCAACTGTACCTATCCTCTACTAAACCATATCTCTGAGCACCCCATCTAGCCATCTTTTGAATACCTCCAGGGATGGTGACTCAACCACCTCCCTAGGCAGCCTGTTCCAGTGCCTGATAAGCTTTTCAGTGAAGAAATTTTTCTTGACATCCAATCTGTAAATCCCTTGGTGCAGCTTAAGGCCATTGACTCTTGTTCTGTCACTAGTTACCTGGAAGAAAAGACACACACCTCCTTTCAGGTAGTTGAAGACAAACAACCCCAGTTCCCTCAGCCGCTCCTCATAAGACTTGTTCTCCAGCCCCTTCACCATCTTCGTTGCCCTTCTCTGGACACACTCCAGTAACACAATGTTCTCCTTGTAGTGAGGGGCCCAAAACTGGACACAGTATTCAAGGTGCAGTCTCACCAATGCTGAGTACAGGGGAAGAATTACTTCCCTAGTCCTGCTGGCCATGCTGGTTCTGATACAAGCCAGGATGCCATTGGCCTTCCTTGCCACCTGAGCATACTGCTGGCCCATGTTCAGCCAGCTGTCAGCCAACACCCTCAGGTCCTTTCCTCCAGGCATCTTTCCCACCACTCTTCCCCAAGTCTGTAGCGTTGCATGGGGTTGTTGTGACTCAAGTGCAGGATTCGGCACTTGGCCTTTTGGAACCTCACACAGTTGGTTGCAGCCCATTGATCCAACCTGTCCAGGTCCCTCTGCAGAGCCTTCCTACCCTCAAGCAAATCAACAATTCCACCCATCTTAGTGTCATCTGCTAATTTACTGAGGGTACACTCAATCCCTTCATCCAGATCATTGATAAAAGATAAAGACTGGCCCCAGCACTGAGCCCTGGGGAACACCACTTATGACCAGCTTCCAGCTGGATTTAGTTCCATTTAACCCAATTTAACACCACTGTTATATATAATTATAATATAATTATGTTTCACCAGATTCAATACAATACAATGTCCACAGCACTCCAAAAATCTTTGGACTAGTGTTGAAAGTAGTATTTTTTAAGAAAATATTACAGACATTCACAAAATATTAAGAAAATGCAATAAGATCTTAATAATAACTTTAAGATAATAAAACTAAGAGTTATTTGGGTGAAAAAAAAAAAAAAAACAGAAACCAAAAACCTGACACTAATGTCAAACTCTAGTTTCATATTTAAATTTCAGTTATACATACATGTAGCTCAAAAACTCCTTGTTCGAGATAGACTAGCCATCACATTTCATTCACAGTTATTTCACCTGTAAAAGAACAATTCTATAAATGATTATTCTCATCAAATCTGTTTGGGAAAAATATTTGAGTTGGCATATACAGCTACACTTTTCTGGAACAGTTGTTTGAATGTGCATGTAATCAAGAATTAAAGAATAATTTCTATACTTGCTCTTTTCACATGTTTCTTTTACAGGGTTCTTTTTCTTGAGTATCTGTATCAGTTTTCCTCACAAAAAAATGCACATATAACAAAGAGGGTGGTAGCTTTCCTTCCATTCTCCATTTCACTAATGCTATTGAAGACACACTTACAAAATTGTAGCAAATTGAAAACAGTAGAAAATTTAAAACAGAAACAATACTACAATTTAAAAATGAACATTCAAATTAAATATTTCATACAGCTTTTTAGTAATCAACCGACCAAAAGGAGGTTTTTATCAGACTTGTTTCAATGTTTAACTATTAACCACAAAAAGGGAAAAACTTCCAGGATGTGATTTGGAAAAATGTCAGTCAAATGAGGCTCACTGCAGAGACTTTGACAAAAAACATGTACTGAAATGTTCATGGTATTCAATCTTCTACTGAGGCACCTTGCCTCTCTCACAAAAACAATGCAAAAAATACTGATAGCATTAAAATGTGCATGCAGTCAGACTGTCTAACAAAGACATGCTTTAAGCACCAAACACATGTACACAGTTTCATCCAGAGTGTGCTAATTATTTCATAATGACAGTGAAATGTGCTAGGAGTTAGAGACCTTCACCAGAAGAGTGCCAGGTACAGCAGTCAATTGTAAAAATGCTTACATTGGGGAATTCAGATGCAACTCTGTCAACTTTAAAGATGCCCAAGAACACTGTGTAAAAGGCAGCTATATGGTGGAAGGAAGGCTAGAGTCATAAGATGGCACTTTGGAACAAGCTGTCTGTGCTTCCCTTATTGCACAGCAGTCTGCTGGCAACTGCAGTCATGAGTTTGCACATGTTAAGATGCCAATATAGCAAGATATATTTAAGCTTTTTATGGCCAGCTAACAGCTGTTGCAGTTGAGAAGTGTGAGTCATTTCTCAGCTATACAAACACTGTGTATAAAATACAAAAATTCAGCCAGTATAGCCTTCTGCAAATAGTACCGAGGTGAATGGGGTAGAAGAACAAAAACTGAGTAAATGGCATTCTGACAGGAGCTTCCAGCAGGCGAATTTAAGATGAAGTGGGTGATATCATCTGAAGATGGTAGCTGCGTACAAGTTGCTTCTACAAATCCTCTGAGAAACTATTATAACTTCCCCAGAGGCATAATTTCAAAATGCTGTTGTTCCTGCTATCAGTTATGGGCAGGAGGTCATTTTGCACACTATGTTGCTACTTTGGTGAGTGAAACAGCCTTAAGGCGAGTTCTCCCATAGAAATAATTCAAAATTCATGAAAACATTAAAAGTGGGATCAGACTAGCACTAACTGAACCCAGAAAAGCTTTCATTCATGTTTACCCATTTCCCTAGTAACTGTCATATAGATTTTTTAATACATATGATTTTCATATCTTCTTATTTATCTATAAATATATTTCTTTTTTTTTATTCTTTTTATTTTTTTCAAGACATCTGCAACATATAAAAAAATCTGTAATGACTAATAAATGAAAGAAACATACAAAATTTACAGCTTTGATTATAGATTTTCCTACATATATCCAATGGAAAAGAGATCACCTAATAGCTCTGTGCATTAGTTTTCACATCAATATATTATTGTTTGCAATTTTCCTCCGCAATCATAAATAGTACCTCACCACACACCTGTGAAGTCTCATCACTTCAGCCACAAATTCATTCAGTCTCCTCTTCTCATGTTCCCACACTGTCAACTGGTTATCACAGCTTACACACTTTTTTTAATCTTGCACAAATTGCATAGCTAAAAAACACAGTAGTAACCTATTTTCAGTTGCTAGTTTTCATGGCTAGGATTTGACAAAAACAAATACAAACAACCTAAAACTCTGTGAGCTCTAAAATATATTTATCAAAAGAGCTATTAGTACATGACAATATGCCCTGCACCAGAGCTGTGGGTTCTAAATACTTCTAAAGATGTGAGATTTCAGGTTGAGAGACACAGGATTAACAATTCCAAGACTGTACTAATTACAATAATTTTAATAGCAGTGTCATCACTGCCAGAACTAATGTCCAATATAGCAGCTGTAAAAAATCTTCTATTTAGTAAGTGTATGTTTCTTTTTGCATTCTTCCTATCCTAGTAGACTGCTTTCTTAACATTAGATTGTCTTAGTTGGTATTTCACATTCTCAGCAGATACAAGAGAGCTTAAGCTCACTTATTAGAACACATTTCTGACTTGAATTTTATCCAATAATATTGTTATTCGTCTAAGATTCTTGGATCTAGCAGTCATCTATAATTCATTAAGTCCTCACTACTCCACTGACTATAACTGCTGCAACAGTAAAAAGTACTCATTCAATATTGCACACACTATCAAAAAATAAAATTTGGGGGAAAAAAAAGAAAAAAAAAAAGTAAAGTCCAGTGCCTTTGGCCTCCCCCCAGGGTGGGGGCAGGTGGAGACAGTATCCTTGCTTGCAGGAGGTATTGGCTGGTTGAGGAGCTGCGTCATCAGAATATAGGGCTGCAGGAGCAGGTGAGTAGGCTGTGGAGCATCAGGGAAGATGAGGAGATTCACAGGATCAATACAGAGTTCCTGCAGAGACAAACACCTTAACCCTCAGCTCTACAGGAGGAAGGCAGCTAGAGTCTAGGGTCCCTACTGGGGTTCCCCATGCCAACAAGGACATGATCAAGTGAGAGCTAGTGCTCATGTGGGCCCCACAGGTAAGTAGGTAGATGGAGCACAGGACCTATAGGGAGACGATGACATAGTTGGCTTAGTTTACTCTGGAGAAGAAAGACCAAGGAGACATTCTCAGCTACCTGCTCTCTTCATCTAACCTGGGAAGTCCAGATGAGGACACAGTTAGGCTCTTCTTGACACTGAAAGCACAAGACATACCAGTCCTAGCTGTACCAACAGCACGACTACGCTTCTCATAATTTTCCAAGGAGAGAGGACTCCAAGTAACAATTCAACAATTTTCTAGAAATTCTTGTCATGTCAGAAAAGATGCAAATGAAAACCATTAAGGTGTTTTATTTTCTAACAAACAGAATTGAGAAACTAACTTCCTTAACTTGAGAAAGTGGACATGAAGTCTTCGAGCAAGAGCACACATCATTAGCTATCTCTAGGGCTCATTCCCAAAGTCTTTTCTGTGCTTCATTTAGCTATGAGCCAGCAAGAGGGATTCTGTGTTTCTTAGATCTAATTCATCAGAAAATATACATCCCTCTTACACTGCCTCCCAGATTGTAATCTCAAACTTGAAGATTTCTTTGTTGTAATTCTACTTAATGAAAATATATCCATCAGGATTTCCTATAATCCAGAGTCCTCTTGATAAATGTGATCAGGATATTGACTTATGAATCTTCTGCTAATGGAAGGCAACCTGACAAAGTGCTAGTGACACGCAGGCATATTTTTGAAGTGCTAACTGCCTGGGTAACTGGCCTCTGTTGTCAGTTAGCTTGCCAGGGCACTTTTCCTGTGGGGCAGATGCATTCCTTCTGGACAAACTGGTGAGAAAAGGAGACATTAATTACATCGCAGTTTATGAGTCTCAGTACATACATTTTTCATGTCATAAAACTCCACAAGTAGTTATACAAACACATCAGTGATATGAAATTCAGTTAATTAGTAGTTTTATAGTGAGACTAAATATAATGGGATGCAAATAACTTATTATATGGGGTGACTGAATCATGGAAATATTTGCTCAGGACTCTCCAACTCATTGAAGACATATTTCTTTGGCAAACTGAACAGGCTGATGAAAAATCTGCCTAGAAGTCAGGAACTGAATTCCTGGGTAGTTTGCTTCACAAAGGAATAGAGAGCTTTGTTGGGTCTCCCCTGTCCCTCTGACAACACCAGAGAGCAGTATGCCATGAAAACTGAGAAACAAGCAGGCTGGCCAGTTTCTCCCAAAAGCAGAGACAAAAATCAATATGTTCACATCAAAATGTTTCCTCAGAATCAAAAAGTCTTTTTCTTATGGAAGGTTTCCAGTGGTTCTTCTTAAAGTGCCAGGATATTAATAAATTTGTCAATTGTGTCCTTGGTATTTTCATAAAAGTATATTACAAAAAATATTAACTATAGTTATTCCCTTTTCTCCTTCTGTTTTTACCCTCCCTTCCTGGATCTTGAAGTTTAAATAACACCACTCCACAGAAAATGATTCATAAATATTAGTCAGAGGAAATACATGGGGAAGGAGAGCACAGGTAATGATTGCTTAGAGTATGATCTATTTTATGGGGAAATTAAATTATTTTATTACATTATCCTTATAAGTTGTTAAAATTATAATTAATTGTCATAAGTATCATAGCAATAGCAAATTAATGTCAAAATGTGTTGACTTTACAGTTTTAAAATACAGAATAAGAATAATATACTGGGAAAAATAGTCTCTTCTATATCATAATGTGGCTTTTGTTAAGAGAACCGTAATTGTTACAAAGATAGTCATGAAAACACAATGATGTCCAATAGTTAGGACAATCCTGAAAGTATATTTGGCATTTTGCTGGTGGAAATAGAGACTTATAACTAATAATATGACAACTTGCCCAGTTTGCTGCATAACAGTGTTATCTAGTTAGGACCCCAAGAGCGCTTTATTACAGCACTCTGAGGTGTGGAATTAGGGGCCTAGAGTTTCTCCACTGTCTGTGATTATCCTTCAAATGTAATATTGTTATTAAAATGTTATTATAGCAATAATTAAGACCCTTGGGACCTTGTTTGATATGTTATATAAGTAAGATCCAGACATTGATGGTCAAGTTGAACACTCAAGGTGAGATGGTCGATATGTTCCTTTATCTCTATTTTCAAATTATAGAAATAGAGACAAATTAAGAGATTGGCCAAAAGTATCATGCTAACAATTCAGGGACCAAAATAAAAAGCTCAGTTTGTAGTCATATTCTCACTATTAACTGCAGGGACTACCACATGGTTCCACTATAAAAACTGTTAAATAGTGGATTAAACCCCCTTCTACACAATCAATCAAAAGAGAATCTTTACCAACATTCTGGAAAAGAAAAACAGTATCGAAAGTTATAGAACAAAGCAGCAGAATAAATACAATATCTTACTTTCAATTAATGTATTAAAAGTGCTATTTTGGAAATCTTGAGTAGTAGAGAAAAAGAGCTAAACAGCAAGAAACTTTTTTTACGCAGTCAACCACTGTTCTCACTCAAATTCTGAGCCACTAAGCCAAGTCATAGCTACAATTAGCAAGCATGCACTCTCCTCATCCTCATACAACTACTGCAGCCCTATAGAGGGGACATCTTTTTTGTTACTGTACATCAAAAATGATGCTCATTTATATTGCCATACACAATAACCTTTTTTGCACTGGGAAATTAATCTACAGAGAATACACATTATGGTGCACAGCTAGAGAAGAAAGAACATGACATATCAAACAGGTAGTCATCCTGAAAAAGGTCTATTCCTAAAGCTCCTCTCAGTAGTGAATAAAGTCAAATTTAGGAAACTCTTCTATTTATAGGTAGCATAGTATTAACTCCTAGACAAGAAAATAAGAAGCACCTCTGCCAGCAATATCCATCCAAGATTCATAATTTCATTTTTTGCTGACAGAAAATACTGAAAGAAAGAGAAGGAAGAAGAGTATAGAATACTAGGATACATTCAAAAGTTTAAAATTTGGCAGAAAGACAAAAAAAAAAAAAAAAAACCAATCCAAGAAAGCAGAGACAAAAAGAAAGAATTAAATGCATGGATGAGTTTAAGGTAAAAATAACAGAAGGGCAATTGGCAGCTTGTTATGTTACCTGTAAACAGACAACTCTTATGTCTATATTTTGCATTTCCATTGAGATCAGACTCCATTATTTATTTCCTAAGCTTCATTTTAAAAGCTTAAGTGTAATCACAGAATCACACAGAATCATAAAATCATAGGGGTTGGAAGGGACCTCGGGAGATCATCTGGTCCAACCCCCCTGCCAAAGCAGGTTCCCTACAGCAGGTTGCACAGGAAAGCGTCCAGGCAGGTTTTGAACTTTTCCAGAGACGGAGGCTCCACAACCTCTCTGGGCAGCCTGTCCCAGTGCTCCATCACCCTCACAGTAAAGAAATTTTTCCTTAGGTTTGTATGGAACTTTTGGTGTTCCAATTTTTGCCCATTGCCCCTTGTCCTGTCACAGGGTACTACTGAAAAAAGCGTGGCCCAATCCATTTGACCCCCACACTTCAGATATTTATAGACATTGATAAGATCCCCTCTCAGTCTTCTTCAGGCTGAAAAGTCTGAGCTCTCTCAGCCTTTCCTCATATGGGAAATGCTTCAGGCCCCTAATCATCAGCCTTCTTCTCATCCCTTGTTACCAGTTTGCCAGTCTTGCTCATGAGGTGGGGTTACGCTTTCTTTGACCTTCCTTTTCTGGCTGATATACCTGCAGAAGCCCTTCTTACTATTCTTTGCATCCTTTGCCAAGTTCATCTCCAGCTGTGCCTTGACCTTCTTGACCCCATCCCTACACAACTGAGCAGTGTCCCTGTACTCTTCCCAGGATACCTCTCC
The DNA here is from genome assembly GCA_907165065.1 of Caprimulgus europaeus. Next base: position 77,535,143 of record OU015525.1, read on the forward strand.
CTGCTTCCACTGCCTGTGCCTTTCCTTCTTGCCCTTGAGTTTCATCAGCAGTGCTACTTAATCATGCCAATCTCCTGCCTTTCTTGCCTAATTTCTTGCACCATGGCATCAAGAGCTTTTGCACTCTATGGAAAACATCCTTAAAGATCTGCCAGCTCTATTCTGGTTCCTTGTCCCTGAGAACAGTTTCCCCGAGGGTCCCATATCCCTCAGGACTGCAAACTCCACCAGTGCATTATGTCATACACATTCCTATGTTTTACGTAGTTGTCCTGGTTTTTGTGTGTATGTATATAGATAGAAACCTGAGCATGACGTAAATGGAATAAGGGGTGGATACTGTCCTGGTTTTACTAAGAGAGAGTTAATTTTCTTTTTAGTATTTTAGTCTCAGTGTTTCAGTTCAGACTTATTATGAGAAGAACGTTGATAACAGTGCTGGTGTTGTGAGTTGCTGCTGGAGCTCAAGGCCACCGTGTTTGGCTGCTTCACAGCTGCATTAGGACTGGGAGGGAGAAGTGTAGTGAATAGCAAACTCCAAACTGGCATTTGGATGTGCCAATGAAATATTCCAGATCATATCACGTCATGCCAGTGTATTAACCAGGGCTGACAGGAAGACAGGGCACTTCTCTTTCCAGGGATACCTCTCTTGGGGATCGCTCGGGCTCACTCTTCCGGGGTTTCGGTTTTGGGACTGTCTCTCCTCCGGGATCGTTAGCTGGCACAGGCCGGGCATCAGTCAGCGGGCGGTGAGCACTGTGTATCACTCATCTGTATAATTCTGTTATCACTGCTGTTATCATTATAATTTCATTTTAATTAGTAAATATTTTTTATCTCAACCCGTGAGTCTCCTTGCCTTTTTCTTTCCAATTCTCTCCCCTACTCCCTGGGGGAGTGGCGGGGGGTGATAGAGCAGGCTGTGTTTGGCTGCAAGCTGCAAGCAAAAGGGTTGAATCCACCCAAACCACCACAATAGTTTTCCAAAGAAGAGAAGGAATATTAAGGGAAAAGTTCATACTTGCATACTTGGATTGAGGGATTTTTTTTCCGATTTAATAACTGAAATAACTTTCCAGCAATTTCAGCATTGCAAAATCATCTTATAAAATCCTTCACTACCTGTTTAAATCTGATACATGACTCAGATTTGTATTCTCACTGTGGTGAGAGTACAAATGCAGTCAGTGCAAATCAGATTATCTCATTTCGAATCAGTTAATTCAGATTCACAAGCTGTTCATCTGACCTTAGAACAGGATGACAGAGTAAGGTGACTTTAAGACAGGACAATTTATAACGGTTAATTCTGAGTACAGAAGTAGTTCTGTATTTGAAATATACCAGGTTGGACATAACATGCAAAGACTGTTTATATTTTGTATACAGTCCCCCTTAGTACTCTCAGAAGGAATTGGAATTAAGCAGACAAATCTGGTAATAATTTGTCCAAGATCTCCCTGATGCAGGTGTACTTTATGTCGGCAGCTACAAAAATTTTAGTTACTAGCATCTCAGTTTCTGTGACTTGTATGACCCCAAATGCATTAAGGATTTTTAAGAGCTTTTAGCTAAATTCAGATTGACTTTCAAAACTACTCAATCAAACTGTAAGCCGAAAGCTCCATTTTGACCCAGTAGAATGGTTTTGTTTTGGCTTTTAAGTAAGTCCACATACCCTGAGGAACATGAAAGGTGCAGAAGTGGGTATGCACAGTAGACTGAAAAAGCTGCTCCAGCTTTTACTCTTAAGCTTCAGACCTTTTCAAGGAAAAAGCACTTTACACAGTTACTGTACCACATAAAGTCATTTCAGTTCATTGAATAAAACCATTGTTTTGCATATTCTCAAAGTGATCTCTCATCACTCTACATCATCCAGAGTACAATAATGATAAGATTATCCACACTTCATTGTCTTCTAACCACGAACATTTCTGAAATCTCAACTACTCAGTTAACCATTTCACTGCAAAATCTGCTCTTTGACCTGTCTAGGTTAGAACCATATTCTCCCTGGCCAAAGACATTTTCTTCTTTCAAACCAGGAGCTTGCAAAGTTGTTTCCATAAAGAATGAAGCATTATGAGAAAGGATCCCTGTATGACAGGGTGACTTTGGAGTACATTGGCATTATCCTGTCTGAAAAGTAAACCACCATTCAAAATCCCACTGAAGCTAGTCTTCTAACACTTAAATGTATCTGCAGTGCTAACAATAACTAACAACTTTTGATACTTTTAAAGAAATTTAAGACCTTTGTAATTAACAAGCAAATAGAGTCAGATTTTGCATTTTTTTTTGCATATAATTAGATGACTTAGAGCAGTGTTTTACTATAAAGCCCCACTCTGAAAAATGTTATTCACATGATCAAATTGGAATCAAGACATCCAAGACTAACTCAACAATTGTAAACACTGTAACAGTTGCTATTAATGCAGTAGAAAGGAACAATTTGGAAGGTCAAGTCCTCATAAACCTGACCAGTTTGCTCAGTAAGTTTATACTTGTTATTACCAACTGTGTCAACAGATCAGTTCTGCAGGGAGAAATTTGTGTGATAGTTAATGGTTTTAGCCTGCTAATAGCAAGTTAACATAGGAACAAACTTGTCCTGCTGAAAATGTGCAGAAGCCTATCTGTCATTATTTTGAAAGGCAAATGGCCTTTCAGTTACTGACTGGTAAAAAAATCCACAAGGGCAGTGCTACACAATAGCTAAGTGATAGAAGATCATGTTGATACCTCAGCTTGTTTCTAATTTTCAGATAAATTTAAGTTTATGAATAACTTTGTTCACTGTCTTTTCCACCCCTGTTTTCCCTGGAAAAATTACTTTTCTAGATAAGGTTTATAGCCTGTAATTAATTTAAGAATTTTCTTACCCACAAGTATAAGATGCTCTATTTCTTATTTGAAAGCACATAGTTCCCTCAATTCTTACTAAAAACCTCAGAAAATCACAGACAAGCTTAGTTTAACATATAGTAGGGTATGCATCCAAGTACATTAAAGTTTTTCTTGCTTTTTTCAATAAAATACATCTCAATACTCAATTTCCTCCATCCTGATAAAATGACAAGATAATTTGCAACATATCAAACTCTTCAGCTTTGTATTATGACCTAGTCAGCTCAGAGAGGTAGCAAAATTGCTATCAAATTTAATCAGATTTGCATGCATTCCTTAAAGATGCATGGATTGAGTGCACCCTCAGTAACTTTGCAGATGGCACTAAATTGGGCAGGAGTGTTGATCTTCATGAGGATAGGAAGGATCTACAGAGGGATCTAGACAGGCTGGATTGATGGGCTGAGGGCAGTTGTATGAGGTTCAACAAGGCCAAGTGCCAGGTCCTGCACTTGGGTCACAACAACCCCATGCAACATGACAGGCTTGGGGAAGACTGGTGGGAAAGATGCCTGGAGGAAAAGGATGTGGGGGTGTTGGTTCACAGCCAGCTGAATATGAGCCAGCAGTGTGCACAGGTGGCCAAGAAGGCAAATAGTAACCTGGCTTGTATCAGAAACAGTGTGGCCAGCAGGACTAAGGAAATTATCTTGCCCCTGTACTTGGCAATGGTGAGGCTGCACTTCAAATACTGTGTTCAGTTTTGGGCCCCTCACTACAAGTGGAGGTGCTGAAGCGTGTCCAAAGAGCAATAAAGCTTGTGAAGGGTCTGGAGCACAAGTCTTATGAGAAGTAGTTGAGGGAACTGGGGTTGTTTAGCCTAGAGAAAAGGAGGCTGAGAGGGAGACCTTATCGCTCTCTACAGCTAGCAGAGATGTGGATGTCAGTCTCTTCTCCCAAAGAACAAGTTATAGGACAAGAGGAAATGGCCTCAAATTGCACCAGGGGACTTTTAGATTGGATATTAGGAAAAATTTCTTCACTGAAAGGGTTGTCAAGAATTGAAACAAGCTGTCGAGGGAAGTGGTTGAGTCACTGTCTCTGAAGATATTTAAAAGACGTGTAGATGTGATGCTTAGGGACATGGTTTAGTGGTGGACTTGGCAGAGCTAGGTTAACAGTTGGAACTGCTTATCTTAAAGGTCTTTTCCAACCAAACAATTCTATGATTGTAAGTATCACTGGGCCAGAGAACAAGGGCACAGTGTATGGACTGGTGCTCTCAATGGAAGGCGGAGTAACAGGTTTCAGCAAATGCTCCTCTGAAGAGTTCCACCTTGTGTATTTGATAGTCATTTCTCAAAGTAGAGCTTGACTTCTTAAATGTTCATGTGAAGCTATTTAGAAGCATCTAATCTGAAATAAATACCAGATGGAACATAGTAGCACTCCTTCACACCCGTGGATGGTGTTTACTAAATACATTTGAGGCTTGAGAGTAGATAGCTGAACACAGAGTAGGTTTTATTTATTCCCCTTTGCTTACTGATAAAAAAATAAAAATCATATCTATGCAAAAAGATAAATTATGTCTTTCAAGAGCAGAATAACAGTGGCTACTTCATAGTGGATTTTGGCCTAAAAAATAATAGTTGCAGATGGCTAATTGCAGACCATTCAATGTCCATGGTGAAATTTTCCATGCTTTTCCTACAATCTGCCAAAGCATTTCATGCTAACTTTTTCAAACTTGGAAAAGACAAGAGTTGTACTGAAAGGTATTAACTGATCACTCAACTAGAAGTAGGTAACACAGGACGCTCACCTTCTGCACAACACTTTAGGAATGCCACACTGAATTGGCATATTGGATTCAAGATGGATTCAGCATAAGCAGAAAGAAAACTGTGCCTCTGGTTAGCAGTTAAAGCTTCCACATAGGCAGGACACAGTATGAGATCTTCAGTGTTCAAAGGACTGTTTCTCTTTTTCACAAGCCACGTAGCAAAGTCAGTTCATGCCTCTTGTAGAGCACTAGAGCAGAGAGAAGAAATGAGAGAAACGACTAAGAGACCCAACCTATGGCAGCAGGCTGCTGAGGTTTCTCCGAAGACAAAACAATATATAAGAAGAAATTTTCTTTTAATTCAGAAATATTTTTATTAATCTAGCCCTAATAATAAATACCTCATTATATTTCTTTGAAATATAATCAGAGTGTAAAAATGGGTAAAATGTATAAAAATATTAGTTTAACAGAAACTACAGTCTTCATAATACTAAGATTTTACTAGAATTTCCCAGCTAACTGATCTTGTTAATATGATATTTTAGTTAACTTCAGAGTATGACTTAGTAATAGACTCAGATTGCTTTTAATAAAACATCAGTTTAGAAAATGACTAACTAGTTGACTAATTTGAAATACATAAGACTTGTTTGCCAAATAATAACAGCCATAACAAACTTTTGTCTCAACAGGTCTGTTTTAAAAATCTGGAATAAGTCATAAATGGCATAGACCAATTGACAATAATTTTTCTTTCTGCATTGAGGTAGTCCACTACAATGATGATTTAATTTAAAAAAATCCTAAACAACAACAAAATAATCCTCTAGCTACTACAAAGGCAGTCAGACACCAAAGATGAAGTTAGAAGAAGAGATTCATTAGTAAGTAAGGTATAGTCACTGATATCTATACTACAAGCAGCAAACTACTTATAAGGGAAGTATGTTATTTCAGTAAAGCAGAAGAGAAGATGCTGAGACAAATTGACAGCTGGTCTGTGCAATTCCTCTGTGAATAGAAAGTGTGCATTTTGGTTGGGAATTAGGTGCACTCAAGTGCTTATAAATTTGAAGTTCTCTGAATTTTTTTTTTATTATTAAATCTGCACTCCCAGAAGGCATTTCCCCCTCTTGCAAGCTCTCATTCCTCTAGTCTGTTACATAAGATAAATGAGGCAGCCCAAGTCACCTCCTTAGTTCCCTTAAAATACGAGCTAAAACATGCAATAACATTTCATTTATCTGTGCTTTACTTAGACCACAGGGTATTTTGTAGCTACCACAGAACCAGTCTAATGACATGGATCTGAGTTCTGTTTACCAACGACTTCTACACAACATCACAGCTGCTGTTCTCAGCTCCTGTGTGAGCCCCTTTCCCCATTCAAATACAAGTCAATATTCACATAATGTAAAGCTTCAAAGATGTATAAGCTACCAATGCACAAAGTTCAGTTTCACTTTCTAAATACTTCCCACACTGCTATCTAAAGAACTCCTCCATAGAGTCCTTCAGTTTCTCAAATGTCTTAAAGATATTAACATAATATTATAGTAAAATGTATTTGTATAATAGTCCTCCAAGATCACTGACTTGGGCACATAGTTTGCATTCTGAGATCACGATATCAAAGAAATCTTTGAACTGATTCTTCATCTCTCCTGGAAGAAATAACAGGAAATTTTCAGCTTTATTATGATTTAGCCATTAATCTAAGAACAATTATTCATCTATGTATGCTTTATTCCTAATATATCAATTTACTGGGTACCATGATCTAAATTCAAATGAACAAACTGCAGATAACCTAGTAGATTTATAATTCATTCATTTCCTGATGCACAAGTGTCTACTGATTCACTCAAGGACATCCTCTGTGCCCACAGAGCTGAGTCACAGCTATAACTGTTTATGCAATACAAATCCTGCCCTCCTCAATAAGCTCTTGAAGAATAATTAAATCTTGCTTTTTTTTGTTTTCCCCTCAAACATCAGGAAACATAATAAAACATAACAAACACCACTTATAGCTCCATATGCTACCTTTCAATTCAGATGCTGAAATGCTGAATTTTGCTTTGATTCTCTCATTTTATAAAATTTTATTGTAACATTTTTACTTCTTTTTACCAATGGCAAAACCAGGGCATCAACAGCTATCAGTAATTTCATTTGTTATGCCACTGATTGATTATGGTCTTTCCAATATCTTATACCAGAAGCTAGCATAACTTGAACTCCAGTCAGAGTCCAGACCTTTAAAACTCTACAGTTTTCAGTCTTCTAATATATGTGAAATCTTTTTTTTACATTCAATTTACAAACATGGAATACACACTACATTTTTGCAATGCCTGTAGCAACTCAGTAATAGTCTATTTGTTGAGCTACCTGAACCCTATTCAAATTCAAGTGTTTCAAAACCTAGCTCTTGTCACTAATTCACTTTTTGGCTATTTTCCTTCCTGCTGACACCTGTTGGTTGTAAAAGCAGAGCATTTAAACCTACTTCAACTCTGATTCATATTTTAAGTGAATAAGAGATTTATTTCATTTATTTTATTAGTGAGAATATATTTTGTTGAGAAATAATTGAGAGAGAAGAAATCTGAAGGATATGTTACACTGTTGGTGTTTAGTGATCATTTGGAGCTTCTGCACAACAGAATAGCTTCTAGATAGTTCCTACAAGCTGCCTTTATAGATACAATGCCCAATTATTATGTTTTTTTTAAATTTAAAATAAATCTAAAAAAGTAAGAGGTAGTGATGATAAGCCTTCACAGAAGAAGAAAAAGCAAATATTTCTGTATTTCACTGCCCAGGAGAAAATAATGTGTACAAGGCTGCTGTTGTGGAGAAAATTAGCCTGTGTGCACACCAGGTACCAGCACAGGATAGCCACTTTTGCTGTACTGAATCTAGAGAACTGCACTGACTCACAAAAGGTGAATTCAGACACTCAGTCACACAAGTTGTCTCCATGGAGAGCAAGTACAGATTTTATACTATGTCACTATCCATATACATTTTAGAGATATGATTTTAAAAATTATTTCATTGTGTAATTAAAAAAACCCATAAATTGTAATTTTTTGTGTGTCTGAAACCTAACTTTATGATCCCCAAGGGCAAAATGGTATACTAGTACATTAAAGAAAGCCCTAGTCATGGTAGGTGTGGTATACATAAGAATGCTGACATTTAAGATTTTGAACTATTATGAAGAAATTGTGAAATTCTGTCTAGATCTATACTGTCCCTATAGATGAAGCATGATTCAATAGCTCCCATTCTGCTTTTGTGCCACAAAATAATTTGGAAAATTATACTATGTTTGGAGGAGAAAAAATATGGTTTCTCTTGAAACAACTTTTTGTCGAGAAGTACCTCTTTAGACATTCAGGCCATACCTAACTGTGCTCTAATTGAGACTGATTTATGAGTGGAGCACAGGAAAGTAGCAAAAAGGATCAAAACTTATATTAAATGCTTCTCAGGTTTGTCACATATCTATTAAAATAATACATATTCTGAGACAGAATGTATGACCTATTTGTGTAAATATTATTTAAGAAATCAGTGATAACATTTAGTACATGCATATTACTATTTCTCTATCTTAGTCTGTTCCCAAGTGCCACAACATTAAATTTAGACAGCTTTAGAAAAGAAGCTATTGTAAACATACACAGACTGAGAATACAGTTTCCCTGGCAACCAAAAAATCTGAGAACTCATTCCTTCAGGTTGCAATTCAGTTTATGAGCTTCCACATCTGCTTGCATAGAAATGAGACACCTGGGATTACATTTCTAGTGATGAGTGAGAAATTAGAGAACAATAGACACTACATAGCTAATTTTGTGCTGTGATGAAAATGAGTCCTCTGATGTTCATCATAACGGACCACCCAGAATATCGGAGGAAACCAGGATTTATGCCCTGATTAAGCATCCAGTCTCTTCCCTACTTACCTTGACAGGAGCCAAGACCTGTAAGAAAACCAAAGAGGATGCTTTCCTACTCTGTGCTAACACAGGTTAATGGACTATTTTGTTACACAGAACATAGGCATTTCTTTTGTTCAGGAAGAATATAAGCCAGAGGAATGAGGAAGTATTGCACAATAGATGGTGATCAGGAAAGAGCAGGCACTTCTGTTTGCTATTTTCAAGAACAACAGATGCAAAAAAAGTCATGTAGTATACAATTTTATTTAACTCCCAACATGAACAAAGTTACATGTACTCTGTTGTTTTGGATGGACAGAATTACTGTGGCAAGGGCACTTTTATTTCCTAATGCCTTCTCTGCAAATACTCAGTGTTTGCTTTTCTTTACTATATGTAAATAACTTCATATAGATGCTATCACTCCAGCAGGGTTATTTCATGCAGCCTGACATCTACAGGCAGAGTACATCAGCTAGGCTGTGATTAGTATGTCTCAGAAATAACTGAATTTTCAAAACTTGTACTCAGCACATTTTAGTCAACACTCAGATGGATGCTACATTAGTTCAACTTAAATTGTTTGGTTTATTATGATTAAGATTATTATCATTAATTAATTTTGCAGAGAAAACAATTTTTTAAGGGGTTGTGAGAGTTTGGGGTTTTTTCTTCCAAGATTATTTAATATTCTTTCACTAGGTAAAATGAGTGCAAAAATGAATGCACAAATGCTCTTTTCTCTACTATGTTGTGTTTCTGTCTGAACACCTTTTTGTTGTAGATTTTGATGCTCAGAAATGTGCAGTAAGCTGTCTATTTTATACATAACCAGAATTTTCCAAATAAACTGTCTTGTGAAGACAAATATCCCTAAGAAGACATCAGGGCTTGCTTGTTAATTCTTTTTTTTTTTAATCTAATATATAACATTTTTCTGAGAGTTTTTTAAAGTGAGACCCAAGAATAGTTATAATATTTCCTATAGAACTTCAATAGCAATTTTTCTAACATATACAACCATCAATACAGTCTACCAAAAAAAAACCCAAAAACACTAAGCCCCCCCCAAAAAACCCGCATAATTTTACTGTCTGAATTAAGGGGGTTTTAAATTTAATGGAAGTAATAACAGTCCCTCAATTTTTCACCTACTGCATGCTCAGACTGACTGAAAAGTTCAGACTTTTCAGATTAAGAAATGCATTCAACCTTTAACTATCAATACCTGTGTAATTTTTTAGGTGAAACTCTGCTCTTAAACCCTTAACATGAGTACTACATCTCTGAACCCTCTTACCATTCTGCTTGATTGCACTCATTGGAGCTGAATGCTGAGCTTCTCTTGCAGCATAAGCAGGTGGAACCTACTACGTAAAGCCCAGAGGTTATCCACCTGAAGGTGAATATGAAGTGGTTTTTTTTTTCCATGGTCATTAACACAAATTAAATTGTTGCAATTGGGAATATAGCTTCCCATTATATAGACTGTACATTAGTGCTAATAGAACCAAGCAAAAATGTATTTCTTCCACAACAGAACAAATATTTTGAAAATTGCCATGCTTCACATGACACATCAAACCTCCCTGTACTTTCTCAGAATGTGAATTTCCAGCACTTGTTTCACAGCACAATGTAAGTTATGACAATATGTGAGGAAAAACTGTGAAATCCAAAAACCTGCATTTAAACTGATCCTTGAGAAACAAGCTTCAAAACAAGCAGCAATGTCATGTTGAGAGAGACCCTGCATTTTGGAATAGCTCCATAAATCTGTTACCTTCCTATTTTCATCTATCAGCAATTTAAACACTTTCTGGAATTTTTATCCCCCCAGCATCTTAAAATAGTTGCTTGCTTCCCTGTGTCACTGCCTCCTGTGAGAAAACCCTCTTATCAGAAATCCTTTCTTATCATCCCCACACAAACACTCTTCAAACTACATTTCTTTATACTGTGCAAAATAACTCAATTGTAACCCTTGTAATTCCTAAGGCAGAACAAGGATATATATGTTCAAACAGTAGTGCCAAACTGTCTTTCAATGCCAAACTGATGATTACCCCAAGTTTGACCCCTGGCAACACTTCTAGACAAGCCTGACCGCTAAAGTCTGTGGTGTCCCACACTGAGCCCTCTTATTTGCATGTCATTTACCACCTTCTAAGCTGAAAAATGTAAATTCAGTCAATAGCAAAATATAACACCTCTATTCCTTATTTCCCATCTTTGTAAATCCCCATTCTGGGCTATACTATCCATAAGTGTAGGCAAGCTTGAAAGGAGGAAAAAAAGTTATTCTTGATAGGACTCCACTTAAGGAACAGGAAGCCTGTTATGTTGTCTTAACATATTAAGTAACTTAGAAGGAAGAAAAGTTCACATAGCTTGGGCTGAGTAAGGGTGCTTTCAAAGATTACATCTCAATCAGGATCTGTGTCTCAAGAGACGTGGGAAGAGCCAATCTTGTAAGACCAAATAAATAAAAAAAGACTGCTTTTCAGTGCATAGACCTTTCACTAAGTATGAAACGAGAAGAGAGACATCTAATGCTAAATATAGATTGTGGAGAACTGTTCAGAACATAATTTGCTTATATTAATTAATTTGAGATATTATTGGTACCAGCAGGAAAGAGAAAAAATATTAAGAGGAGGGACGATTAGATTCTTAGCACATTAGGCACATGGGCACACAATTTTCTGGGGAACACTGTTGAAGGTGGGAAAAATTACAAGATATTATAAAATCAGTAAGTGTTAGGATGGCAAGAAGTCCCCTCTAGATGTTCCCTTGCCAGCAGTAGGGAAAGCATCCCAGGCCCTCCCAGTCTTGGAAGTCATACACAATTATTGTTGGAACAAAACCAAATTTATTGTCCTGCTCCAAGCTGCATTTATCACAGAGCTGCTCAACAGGGACTCCTAAATCAATCTGATCAAAAAGTTTGCTCAACTCTACAGTTTCTTTCCTCCTTCCTCTCAAATAATTTCCCTATATTACCTCTATCTCTTACCAAATAGAGAGCATGCCCCTGTTTCTGCCTTCCCCAGTGACCCCAGGTTGGTTGATATTCTAGCATGATCTGACATTTATGGTATGGTTATCCTGTTAATTTCTGTGGTGGTTACTAATTCTGTTAAACTAACAGTGCCTCGTTCTATTGTCTACAGTACCCTGACATTTTCATGTCACTTTCTTGTTAATGATGCCATAGGTCACAGTGGGCCATCTGCACAAACATCACACTCCTTTTGTAATCTGCAGCATCCTGAAACTCCCCATGTTGTTACCTTGTTAGTGGTGCCATAGGTCAGGGTTAGCTATCTGCATGAAAACTCTAATCTTTAACTCAAGTCAGTTCCTGTATTTTAGAAGCAAATAAAGGCAGGCTTTTCAGTGCCAAAGCTTATCTCTTCCTGACCAACCAAGTGGCCTTCTATGATGGAGTGACTATGTCAGTGGACAAGGGAACAACTACAAATATCATCTATCTGGACTTCCCTAAGGCCTTAGACATAGTCCGCCACAATATCCTTCTCTCTGAATTGGAGGGATATGGATTTGATGGATGGACTGTTCGGTGAATGAGGAATGGGTTAGATGGTCACATCCAGAGGGTAGTGGTCAACAGCTTGATGTCCAGGTGAAGATCAGTTACAAGTGGTGTCCCTCAGAGGTCCGTACTGGCACCAGTACGATTTAATATCTATGACAGTGGGATCAAGTGTACCCTCAGCAAGTTTGTTGAGGACACCAAGCTGAGTGGTGCAATTGACATGCCTGAGGGACAGGATGAAATCCAGAGGGACCTGGGCAAGCACAAGAAGTGGGCTTGCGTGAACCTCATGAGGTATAACAAGGCCAAGTACAAGGTTCTGCATCTGGGTCATGGCAATCCCCGGTATCAATACAGGTCGGGGGATGAAGGCATTGAGAGCAGCCCTGCAGAGAAGGACTTGGGAGTACTGGTGGATGAAAAGTTGAACATGAGCCAGCAATGTGTGCTTGCAGCCCAGAAGGCCAATCGTATCCTGGGCTGCATCAAAAGTGTGGCCAGCAGTTCAAGGGAGGTGATTTTGCCCCTCTGCTCTGCTCTGGTGAGTTCCTACCTGGCGTACTGTGTCCAGCTCCGGACTCCTCAGCACAGGAAAGACATGGACCTGCTGGACTAGGTCCAGAGGAGAGCCACAAAAATGATCAAAGGGCTGGAACACCTCTCTTATGAAGAAAGACTGAGAGAGTTAGGGTTGTTCAGCCTGGAGAAGAGAAGGCTCTGAGAAGATGTTATTACAGCTTCTCGATACTTAAAGGAAACTTATAAGAAAGATAGGGACAGACTTTTTTGTGGGGTATTTAGTGATAGGACAAGGGGTAATGGTTTTAAACTAAAAGGGGGTAGATTCAGACTAGATAGAAGAAAGAAATTTTTTGCAGTGAGGGTGGTGAAACACAAGAACAGGTTGCCTAGGTTGGTGGTAGATGTCCCATCCCTGGAAACATTCAAGGTCAGGTTGGACGGGGCTCTGAGCAACCTGATCTAGTAGAAGATGTCCCTGCTCAGTGCAGGGGGGTTGGATTAGATTACTTTTAAAGGTCCCTTCCAACTCAAACGATACTATGAGTCTGTGATCCTATTTACATTCTTTTATAAGTATTCTTAATCTGCCACCATAGAAGAGAGTCATAGTTATTCACCTGCTGTGTTCATCAGCATTCCCCAAGTCTTGTAGAATCCAACAGTTTTGATTAGGCATTTTGCGTTATGAATATAATTAATAGCTTTTTCAACAGAAACTGTGGACTCCTGTACTATGAAGCCTTAAGTGTCATTTTTTGAGAACACAGATGCTAAATTTAAACACTCATTTATTAATAGTTTTAACTATCTGGCCAAATGGTTGCTGTCACAGCTATTAATCAAGGTAGGAAGAACTGCACTGAATAAATTACACAAGGGTCAGTATAGGTGAATTTTTTTTCCTTTATTCTTATTTTTGCTTCACGTTCTGCAAGTGACAACCACACAGCATGTATCACTGTCTAATTAAGTTATTTTAGGGGTTTGGTAGTATCCCAGGGCTCGGGAAGGGAATTAGATGACCAACTGATTTATTTGTGGTTCATTACTATGCATACTGCTTTCAGTGCAACGTCAAAAAAAAATGCAGAATGAAATTGTATGTTTTACGTTGAAACAAAGGGAAGAGATAGTCACAGAACCGTGGGCTGTGAGTGCCACCTGATGAGGCAGGTCAATCTGGCTGCATATAACCCTGAAAAAAGACAGGAACTATATTGGAAAGACAAGCCTATACTTCCCCTCCACAGACACACATTTTAATAAAGATCCATCCATACAAAAGCTTCAGCAGTTATGGAGATAATTTCTAACGGGAGAAAAATACCACATACACTGGCAGAAGAAAAATATAAATCTCATTCAGGTACCTGGTTCAAAGCAGTCCAATAGAGGTAACCTCCTCAAAAGGAGAGGTAATTAACCTAGAAGGCAAAAATGAAAACATGCAACAGAAAAGCATGAGAAAAAAAATACAGCTATATTTTTCTACTTCCATAATAATTCTTGCATGCACGTATTCTGAAACACGCTGCAATAATAAAGAATAATTTGAAAGAACCAAAACAAAGATATTGATAAACCAAAAGCAGGAAATTAATGGAGCAATTCAAGGAACACTGTTGTCTCCCCAATTCTTTGACATTAATTTAAGAAAAAGTTACCTGATTCCTTGTTGATACTGCTAGTGATCTTTCCTCTCAAATATAAAAGTCACAAAAAGAGAATTTTCCGCCATTTCCTTTGCGAAATACAAAATCTGCCCGTTTACTGATTCTAATATAAATATGCATTTTTCTTTTCACAGCTTCTAGACTAGATAAAGTTCTAGACTAGATAAGGAGTGGTCTAAAAAAGTTTCAGAAATAACACAGAGACAATTTTCCAAATAAACCAGAGGATTTATTTTCATAGGTATCCAAAGCTCTGTATCAGCTGGGCAAAACAGTTTTTTGCTGTTCAAAATGTTAATGTCTGTATTTTTTTCTTGTACATGGAATTGTTTTACTTATTAGAAATCTTTATTTCACTCAGAATTATTTAAAACATAGTACAAATTTTTTTTCCAGAAATCAAACTATACTTTCACCGTAAGTTGTTATAAATGAGTATATTACACATATATATAATTACTGCTCCAGAGCTTAATAGTTTTCCTATATCATTATAACAATCCCCTCCAGGAAAAAAGGGCTGTTATTTAGGAAAAAGATGAGTGAGTCTATAAACTCTGACACTTCAACCACTTTATCTCAGGACAAATGACCTTCTCTCAGAAGTCGCTTTTATGAGGATTTTCCTGTAATAATACCAGCCATAGAATTTCGATGAGTTTTTCACACAAATTTGGTGGGTTTTTTTTTTACTTTCACTGTTACAGTAAGCAAATATGAAACCCAAATATTAAATTGAATTGGATGAGTAAATGTATACATGAGCATCCTCTACAGAAAAGCTGTCCAAACATTTATTCATTTCTTTCTTTTGTTCATACACTGTCTCCCCTAAACTATGAACTAAAGTTTTTTTCATACCAACTATTAAAGTCTTGGTTTTACATCTGTATGAATGCTAGTAATTTTTAATTGAAATTTTATTTGTCCTAAGAACGTTTTTATAGCATTAAGAACTATGTCATAGCAATATTTTATATATTTTACAGAAATATTTACTGATTTCTGATTTCTTATGTGCTCTCCATGTTCCCACAAAGCTTTCATTAAGTACATCATGGGCACAAGTAACTTACAGTTTAGTTGTTTCATTAGGTCGATAACTAGTTCAGTGGCAATATCCCACTAAATGACAGAATAGAATGTCTTCATGTCAAATTATTAGACTGGAAACAAGCCTGAAGATGCCCAGAGAGAATTTACTACACTACATCTGGATAATTGCTCTGTTGAGAAGATCTATTTGACAACCCTTTGATAGAATGGTTGCTGAAAACAGTTCAAAGTTATTAAGCAGAACAAACACCAGCCAACCCTCAATGGGACAGAGCTTTTTGTTTATTGTTTTCCTCTACTCTGTAGACATGGGAAAAGAAGCTATAAACTCCCAGGTGGAATACATGGCATGCAGAGGAGAAAAGATCTACTTGATATTGGTTCTGTATGTATATACAAGGTAGGTATCTATCTCAACACAGATATTATTAATTTTATGTCTAAATAAGAACTTGTAGGAAAGAGGCAGAATGGACTCCTACTAGTGTTATGAACACTGGCAAATGTCACAGTTTTATAAAAAGACAGATTTAGATTCACAAAGCATGCAAATCAGAATTAAGTAAAACTCTCCCTACAGCAAGTACATCCTTAACTTCCCTAAAGGAAGAGGATTTGTTTTAATTTTGCTTCAGTATTTTAGAAAGTAGGTTTGAACTGAAGCAAAGGTCATTGTCTTGCTGATTTTTTTTTTTTAAAGTATTCAATATTTTTTTTTAAAAAAAGGAAGTGAAGACTGATTCACATAACAGCTTAATAGCGCAAGGACAAAAACATGGATGCATGATTCAGACTGGTTTCTTCCACTGCTAAAAATTATTAGAATCTTAATTTCTTCCTTAGTGACTTGGTTCAATTTTATATGAGCATCTGATTAATAAGTAACTGGACACCCAAGTCTCCCACTTTCCAAGAAGATCCCCTAACCATCAAACTAGATCATGCTCACTTTTACCGTTCAGATATAAGCATTTTATGAGATGAGGTAGAAATCTAATAAGACAGGTTGAGAGAACTCCACTGCAAAACCAACAGAGCCAAAGCCAAGACAAACAGAAGTATTCTTGCAGTCAAGATATTTTTTTTAATATGAGGTATATTGCTACTTATAGAAAGAGAAGGAAATTGAAATTAAGTCTCTCAGATCATGGAATATTAACTTCTGATAATTTAAGTAATTTCTGACAACTTAAGTGAGAATTGGCACAATGACTCTAAAAACAATTTTACACATATTCAAAAACTTTTGGAAAATTTAATCCTAGCTTACGTTTAGTTTCAGGACGACAGAAAACTCATATCCTAGCAGCACTATCACTTACCACAGTGCAGTTGGTCATGTTCATTCTACAGCTTACCAGGAAAAATGACTGCTGAGATGGGAGTCTTATGCTTATTCAGTAATGCTTATAATTCCCCAAGGAATTTAATTGGAGATTCAGATACCTCAGAGTCCACCTTAGAGACTACATAGCCAACTGAAGGATTAAAAGGTCTCAGATTCCAGGTACATGATAAAAAGCAAGTGGAGTTTGGGAGCCCAGGTGTGTGCCTCAGGGAGGACAGATGAGCCTAGGAATATTCCTTCAAAACCCACTAAGAACAACAATTCATCTTTAATCAAACTGAGTTGTCATAAAAATAATCATGGCTCCAACAACTGGATTAATTTGCAGTAGCGACGACCATATAACAGAGCACTGGGACAGTTGTCACTAACCATCTTTAGTAAAACATGTTGTAAGCAACTTTTAAACCCATGTTTCCAGTAATTTAGCTCTACTGAGCTGCCTATCTCAATGGCAATAAAAATATTTGAAGGAAAATGTGTTTGCTTCCTCTGCTTCATGGCACACAAACACTTTTCATGAAAAAGTCACAGCTGAAATCAGAACACAGGAGTAATACATCAAATTCACAAAGTTTCTTTGTGGGTTTCATTTCCTACAGAAGGCTGCTATGCTGAAGGAGGTTCAGTCTATACTGTTTCAGATTTCAACAGATTTAAGTCAATCAGAAAAATAGGCAAAATAAACCATAGTATTCATGAAGCATCCGTTCCTATTCCAGATTGATATTTTTCCATCTTTTTTCTCATAGTAGAATTCCAAACTGTTTGTAGAGCATCTTTATAAATAACCACCTTGGGCACTGCATAAATTAATGTAATTAACATCACAAAGAACAGTGAAAAAATCAAGACGCATCCTATTCTGAAGAAAAAAAATATTTGGGTTACCTCAATTTTGAAGAAATGCATTTTACCTATTCTTACCTCTCACGATCAACACTTCTAAACAGCAGCAGAGAAAACATGACAAGAGCCAAAATAATATTATATTGCTACTAAAATAACTTATTTGAGAGATCTGTATTTAGTGATGGTAATGGATTTAGAAGTAGAAAGAATGGTTCCAACTAGATAAAAACCACATAAGGTTCTCAGAACATGTATATCATCTTGAGTCCTTCCACCTGTAAAAGCAAAATATCTTTTACACAATGGGTAACAAATGTAAATATAGAACATGTTAATTATTCACAATGCTATGAATTTTCAGAAAATTATGTTCAGATTGTAGGATGGTAGTAATACTGATGTAACTGAACAGGATTTTGAATTTTATTCAGGTTAATAATACTAATTCTGTAATACTTGTGTGTTACTAATGGAAGCTTGTTATCAGTATAAGAGTGCAAATATTTAATGAAATAGAATGTTTTCTATTTTCTGTAACAGTTTATTCTAATCTCCTTTACTGTAGGATACATGGTGACCATCTTTACTGTAGGACAGTTAACTTAAAATCCAAACCTAAAAAATCTAGATATAAAATGTCTACAATCTGCAATACACTTCTGAAGGAGGTTGGATTTTTCCTGTTTGGAAATGAACGCTCAGTGAAATATCACAGAATCACAGAATGTTAGGGATTGGAAGAGACCTCGAAAGATCATCTACTCCAACCCCCTGCTGGAGCAGGAACACCTAGATGAGTACACACAGGAAGGCGTCCAGGCAGGTCTTGAATGTCTCCAGAGAAGGAGACTCCACAACCTCTCTGGGCAGCCTGTTCCAGTGCTCTGTCACCCTCACAGTAAAGAAGTTTCTTCTGAAGTTTAAGCGTAACCTCCTGTGTTCCAGCTTACAGCCATTGCCTCTTGTCCTACCACTGGACACCACTGTGAAGAGCCTGGCTCCATCCTCCTGACACTCACCCTTCATATATTTATAAACTTTAATAAGGTCACCCCTCAGTCTCCCAAGCAGTTCCCTGTCCTTCTTGAACTGTGGGGCCCAGAACTGGACACAATATTCCAGATGTGGCCTGACCAGATATCAGGTTCATTTCCATTTAAAATTCAACTAGAAAAAACACAAATTTTTAAAGACCAAAGTAACTGAAAGCAACCTTTTTTCCCTAACAATTATAGTTCCATATTTCTAGTAGATTCTTACAGATTCATGAAACAACTTCAGAAGCCTTCCACATCTCTGGTAGTTTAAGGTTTGCAAAGGATCATTGCTCTGATTTTTTGTCTTTGTCCTCATACCACCTCTTTTTTAAATGCAAAGCTTTACAAACACAGTCAAAGGAATCACCACGGGCAAAAGCTGTTCAACTTCAGAAAATAACACTGTCAATTTGACAGGAAGTTCCAGTGCTTTCTAGCATAAATTGTTGCATAGATACAACATGACATTATTGTCAAAAAACTTTAAACTTGACTGTATTTAAGTGAAATACTATTGATTCTAGCTTTGAAACTTAATTGGCAATCACACAAGCAAGGGATTATTACAAATATGTTGTGAGGGTTAAGATGACTTCTGGCATTCCTGTCAATGGAAAATCAGACAACACAAAATCTTCAGTATACAAGTGTTGTTAAGAAAAGATAAGAGGAGGGAAAAAAAAAATCGACACAGATGTCATAGAGCAGCTTCCCGCTTGTTTGGTGGATTCCATTGAATCTCAAAACCAATACCAAAAGCATTTTGGAAAATAATATATTTTTAAAGGAAGAATTTGGAAATTTTATTCAGAAGATATTAGTTCTAAGTGGCTAACAGTGAACATTTGTATTTCTGTAAATTTGCACTAGGACCTCAAAATCTGTTCTCTTGGTCAGATATTACTAACTCATTACTCATTAAATGCTACAATGAAAACCAAAGATTAATTGTTTCTTTCCTACTGGTGAAATATAACCTCCATAGTAACCAAGTATGCTGTATCATTAGCTGTGTTTGTTCATAGAAGTAACTATTTAAGCAGGAACTTAAATGTTATCTTTAGATTGGTTAAGGTATAAATTACAAGGAATGTTAGAAAAAAGCCATGACTATGTTATCATGTGTCTTTTCATTGCAACCTCATCCAAGGTTTACAACATGAAAATGGCAGAGAGCTTGTAAGCTGGAAGCCAGCTTTCCAACTTTCCTTCTGTACATTTGATTATTTTTACTATAATAGCTACCGAAGGCTTTGTCAGTATGAATACATTCACATTCTAAAACAGCTTCCTGGAGTTCCCACCTATGGTGTGTCTATATATGTTTTCTATCTTGGCAATGGAGAGACTCAATATAGATGCATTGACACCAAGCAAATCCTACAAGTTATTTTTAAGTTATTTCTAGGACACCTGTGACAGCTGGATTCCCTCAGTCAGACACAGGCTGTAACCACAAGTACTAGTGTATTTAACAAATGAACTATCTAGAGTGTAGTGTGTTAGCAAATAAGGGAAGAGTATAGGGGAGAGTATAGAGAAAAAGAGATATTGCCCTTTGTTAGGCAATGGAGTGAGAAAAACATTGGAGACAGCATAATTAAATCTCAAAAAGTAAACAGGAAACTATGCTAATCCAATTCCTCTGGGTATTACTAGTGAAGGGAAAAATAATTTGAGACATCTACATTGCTATAAAGTATTTCATCATCTTGATTGTGTATCGTTATCTGACCATAACTCAGGATCCACTCCCCAGTAATGTATAATACTGTTCAATATGCAACTCCTCATGGGAACCTGTTACTCTTTATGAACATTAGGCCCTTAGTATGTATCCCAAGGTCCCTCATGTCCTGTTACCTGGAGATACTTGACCATCACTACTTAAAGCATTTTATCTGCACTCTGCCCATATCCATTCCAAATTGAGGTTAAGATAGCAATGAACTGTTTATGTTTGTGACGTGTGAATGTAAAAAGTTTTCTGAAAGTGAAAGTGATATGACAAGCATCATTATTTGAATTGTAGAAGATAGTAGGGTTTGAAGTGTAACATTTATAGCAAATATAATATTCATAGTAAAATCATAACAGATATAACAGTGTTTTGTAATGGAAAGTGGTTAGTAACTAGTGTGGAACAACAAGCACAAAAGAGCAGTAGCATCTGAAACTCATATTACTTGACAATTACCACATGAAGAAAGAGACTTTTAGGCCTCTCAAAGCTCTTTTCTACATTCTCCAGTAGCTGGCCACACAAAGGTGGTGATTACGGTTCAAGAATAAGTTTCAAACACATTATGAAACCTGTTTATGATTGTCATTAATATTACCTTGAATGCTCACAATGCATTTTAAAATTTTATGATGGAAGTCTGAACTGATCAACGCTGTAGCTCACTCACACACATACACATTATGATTGACATAAACAGTAATGCTGAAACAAAAGTTGGTTATCCAGCACATAGCATTTCCAAGTTATCCAGGAACCAATACCCCTTACTTTCACATACTCTGCACATTAAAGTAAGTAAGTGAATGTCAAGTTCAAAAAATTTCACTCCATTCTTCTAAAATTTGTGACTGACCAGAAGTAGGTTTACTGAAAAACTTCTATATAGAAAAAAATAGACAGCATAATGGCAATTAAATTTAGCAGCTGCTTATATTGACAAGCAGAGGCCTCATTCTCTGAATAAATGTCTTAAGAAATTGCTGGAGTACAGCTATAGCCTTATCTCAATAGAATAAACTCTACTGGTAGGAAGACAGGCAAAAGGTTTGCTGCATGCTGACCAGCAGCAGCAGAGAGATCAATGGAAGAATTTTCACATTGCCCCAGGATGTAGCATTTACCATCATACAGCTGTCCTTCACCTTTCTTCCTCATGGGTTGAAACTTCTCTAAAGCAGTCTGCACGCTGTAATTTTTTTCTTTTTGAATGAGCATGTGAGGTAAAAACCTCTGTATTCATATGGAGCAACTCAGTATTTTGTCTTCCATATTTAGTTCTCTGCATCACGTCTTCATTTAAAAATGAACATATAAAACCTTTTAAAACTTTACTTTCTACTTTTCCATAACACATTGAGCAGCTTCTGCCAAAGTTGTGGCTTTAGTAACTCACATTTAATGTGACCTAAAACTGACAGAGGTGGAAAGAGGGAAAAAAGGTAAGAAAGGAGGGATTTAGCTGATTTCAGCTGCAGAGCTTTGTTCCCTGTATTCGCTTTAATATTAATCCTGGTTTGGAAAAATTCTTTAAAAATATTACTAATTTAAGAGATCCCAAATCAGAACCATGACCGATGTTTCCATGCCTCAACTGTCAACAAAAAGGAAATTATGTCTCATTTGATGAATCAATAGTACACTAATAAACAGAGGAAGCCTTGCCTAGCAATACAGTAGGCAAAATTATCTCTGTTCATAAAATGTAAAAACATTTTTTTATCATCAGGTTAAGTAGTAGTAATGAAAGTAAAATTCACATAATAATAAAAATATAATTTGGAAAGTACCTCTAGAGTCTCTAGTCCAGCTTCCTGCTCAAAGTTGGTCTACCAACAACTCAGGTCGTCTGGAACTTTATCTAGCAAAGTCTTGAAAAGCTCTAGGATCATGACCCCACTACCTGTTCCACAGCAGCACTACTCTACTAGCGTAAATGTTTCTTCCTAATGTCCAACATGAATCTCCCTAGGTGCAGCCTGAGGCTATTGTCTCTTGTTCACCATCTGCCACTGAAAAGGAGAGTTTGTGTCCATCACCTTCGTCACACTTTGAAGTAGTTGTAGACTACCCTTCTAAGCTCCTCTTGTCTAGGCTAAACAAGTTCATTTTCCTCAACCTTTCCTGACGAGACATGTCTGCCCCAAATCACTGTAGTAGCCCTCCAACAGACCCTCTCCAGCTACTCAACATTGTTCTTGAAGCAGTCAGCCAAACATGGACACAGAAGGTCATGCATGTCTTCACCAATGCCAAATAGAGGAGAGTAACCCCCTTCAAATCTACTAGCCATGCTCACTCTAAGGAACTCCAGGGCATGGTTTGTCGTCTATGAGGTGAGAATACATTGCTGATTCATATTCAGCTTGGCTTCTACAAGGACATCCAGGTCTTTTTCATCAGAGTTGTTTCTCAGCCAGTCAGTTCCCAATCTGTAATGCATGGATTATTCTACCTCTGGTACAGACCCTTGCATCTCTTCTGTGCTGAAATTAATAGGTTCCTGTTGGCTCAATTCTCAAGTTTGCCAAAGCTTCTCTGGATTGAAGTTTGACTGTTTGGTATGTCAGTCATTTCACCCCATTTGCCGTCATCCACAGATCTGATAAAAGTGCCTTCTGTCTCATGATCCAGGTCAATGATGAAGATACTCAATAACCTGGGCCTCAGTATTGACCCCTGGAACACCCTGCTTCTCACCAGCAACCAAATAGATGTCCATACATTGATTACTATATTTTAAAATCAAAGATCTAGCCAATGTTCAGTCCCTTTAATTATCCATCTTTCCAGTCCATATTTCATGAGCTTCCAAGTGAAACCACTGTGGCAGATGGTGTAAAAATTCTAACTAAAATTAAGGTATATTGTATGCACCACTCTTTCTGCTTCCCCTTCCTCATTTCAATGTCGAAAGTAATTACGTCAAGCATGATTTAGCCTTCATAAGTCCATGCTGACTATTCCTGACTATCTCTTTGCCCAGACAGCCAAAATTTAGACAGATATTAACAGGATGTGAAACTACTTCATGCAGAAACTTACTAAAACTAGGATGAATTTGCCACCATTGCCAAAGAGCAGACAATCCAGACAGATTCTAAACACTGAGAAGAGATAATTAAACCATGAAATCTGTAATGGACTTGTGGGATGTGACTATTAATACAGGATTGTTAAAATGTATATCACCTGAGAGAATACTTTAATGCTAATTAAGTTTTATAGCACACCATAATTCTAATGACTCATGGCTCAGTTGCAAGAAGGAAGAGCATTTGCTAACACAGGCACTTCCTCATGCTAACTCCATCACTCAGCTTAGAATCAGAAATTCTTTATCACTGCAACTAATTATAAGTTCAATTCTATCTTCTCACCCTAAAACTCTCTTTTAAAACCCGGTTTCACACATATGGCTGTATGGAAGGAAAGTTTTTCCAGACAAACTTCCTAGCTGTTATTCTCAGATAAAGTTATGTCATATGATTGCAGGCATATTCTTCTGCATGAAAAGCTATTTTTGTCTTAAACCAGGTGGTCTTGTAATGCTACCGTTTATCCTACAACAGTGAAGTTAATGAGCAACAATTAGAAAGCAGGTGTTCAAGTACAGCTTACTAAGCTTCCTGACTTTGAACACAAACCTTGCTAGCTTGTGCTGCTCCATGGACAGTTCCAGAGATTTTACTCAGATTTCACAGTGCAAGCCCTGGAGCATCTTTGTTTTTTGCACTGCTCCATAGGTGAGAATGCATATGGCCAGGATTACATTATAAGGTGATCTCCCTGGTAACTGCAGATCACAGAATCACAGAATGTTAGGGATTGGAAGGGACCTCAAAAGATCATCTAGTCCAAGCCCCCTGCCAGAGCAGGAACACCTACAGTAGGTCACACAGGAACGCATCCAGAGGATTTTTAATATCACCAGAGAAGAAGACTCCACAACCTCTCTGGGCAGCCTGTTCCAGTAAGCCTGTCACTCTCACAGTAAATTTTCTTTTCCTTATTTTACATGGAACCTCCAAGATATTGAGTTCTTTTCCAAACAGCTTAGATATTACTCTGACTATGAACACCATTCTCTACAGACCATCGATATAACTCTCTGGCAGGTCACAGAGGAGCTGGTATTTTTCTAATTGGTAGACACTGGCAAAATCTGAGGGTGAGCACTTTGAAATAAGAGTGACAGGTTTCAGAGCAAATATATAAAACAAAGTGAGAAAGAATAGAACAAAGGACTGCAGTGCAGGAGAATTGCATTAATAAAAAACTGGTAAGGGAAAACAAAATTATTGAAATAAAATGTGTATTTTTCTCATTACAGAATAGCAGCAGAGATTCAGTGCACTGTGAGCAGATGTGGGAAAGAACAATCATGCATCAAACCTTCAGCACAGAGTTAAAATCTCTTAGTCTTCAGGTATGAGCGAAATGGGTTTAACTGACCACATGGCAAGGGCAGCCATGTCAGAATACACATAAGGACAGAAACAGCAGCATGCTGAATTCCAGAAGGAGAATTTGTAACATTTAGGTAATAAAAGCCCTTATGGTGGGAGCTTGTTTTGACAATTTTTTTCTGGAATAATTTTAAGAATTTCAGACTTTTTTTTTTTTTGTTGGCAATGGAAAGATGCCTTGAGAATTTTGACCAGAGCTATTTCAAGCCCTAACAGAAAGCTTTACAGAATGGATTCCAAGAGATTAGATAATTGTATTGCAGAAGCATCTGTACATTTCATATTCTAGAATGTATCAAAATGAACCAATACATAACCTTTTATTTTCAGTTTTGTAAACATTTAAGAGGAAAGTTTTACATGTCAAAATGTGATAGTTTCTTTTTAAAGGAAATGGAGAAGCTCATCCATCTTTCTGATCATCCTCTTTAAGGATTTAAATGTATAGTTTCACTGAGCAAGACTTTGGCATTCCAGTTGCAGCAACGTTATAAGATGTTCCTGTGAAAAGACTGTCAAAAAAAAAAAAAAAAAAAAAAAAAAGATTAAAAAAGGAGCAGAGGGATGAAGAGTGACAAATGAAGCTCAGGTAAGAGATGTGATGAAAATGTTTGAGACAGAAAAAGGTCCAGAGTTGAAAAAGGCCTTTCAAATATTTGTGTTCTTTTCAAAAATAAGGAAGTGAATAAAAATCTAAGTGAAACAGTGAAGGGGAAATAAGAAAATTTCACTGTTCATTGGTAGAAAGAAGCAGTCTCCAACAAAGAGCTGTATGCTGCAGTTGATTCTTAAGAACAGAAACACATGAAATTATGTATATTTTACCATCTGATTAAAGTAATTATGAGTTTAGCATGAAAAACATTGTATCATTAGTCTGCCAATTGATAGTTAGACCTTCAGATTTACATTTGTTACCTTTAGCAAAGGCTCCAAATTACACTGGGAAATCAGAAATATAACAGAAAGTATCATTAAAAATTCAACTGTGATGGTAACAGTGTTTACAAATTTAGACAACAATAATGAAATCAATTGCTTTACTGATGCTAGCACACACATTTTCTATAATTGCCACCATTTACATGACTCATCAGCATTAGTCTACCTTATTTCCTAACAATCAGTAATAAAAAGACACTATTCAAATAAGTACTTTAATTTCAAATTTTCAAATGGAGAAGGATATGGATAACTAGTTTGAACTAGATTCTCAAATTGGTTTTGGACATTTTTTTCTCTAAATGACTGAGACAAGACCCCCCCTCCACTTCTCAATCTCTTATCTCCTTTCTCAGAACCCTCCCCCAAAAATTAAGAAATCAGTGGGAAATACTTAGTGAGGAAAAATATATAATTTTCCTTAAGCGTTTCCTTTGCACTTTCTAAGAGAATATGACTGTTCCACTGAAAGAGCCTTCAGAAAAAGGTACTTACCCAAATACTGTTCCTTCCACCATGTTATACTCTGTTCTCCCACAACTTACAGGTGACCATGACACATAAGTACAACTTTGTATCAGCTCCCTTTCAATTACATTTGAACAATTTCCTACAATAGTACCTCTCAAGTATACTTCTTATCAGAAATTCACTTAACTGATAGTTCAGAAGAATTATGGTCATTCCATAGATATTTCTTCAGAGTGAATGCAAGGTGTACCAGCACAGGTCTGTGATTTTTATCTCAAAAACATATGTTCTAGTCACAAGAATCCTTTTCATATGCCATTGCCATACAAAGGACTTGGGTATTTGGAAAAAAAACACTTTATAAACGTGGGTTTATGATTACTTAAGCTTTCAAGTTCATTACAAGTATGAGTGACATACGAATCTGGATTATTCAATCCTCTGATATAAGGCCATCACAAAAAAAACCATCAGTGCTCAAGTTAGAAAAATTCACATACCTACTATTTTTTAGAGACTATAGTGGTCAGATGGATCAGGACAAGACTCACTTACTCAAACTCTTTTTATTTCACATGTAGGTTCCTTGTTCTCATTTCTACGTTGTAATAAGCCTGGTTTTTTTCCTATTAAATAAATAAAAAAATGCTTAAAATATATAGAACAGGAACTTTTGAACAGTGATTTTTTTTTTAACACAGAAATGTCTAATTTGTAACTGTTTTAGTATTTTCATTAAGGACACTGTTAAAGATGGTTTTCCCATAAACAAACATTTTCAACACTAACACAGATTATACTTTTCCTTCATTAAGAGAAATTTACAGATTAAGAGTGTGGATGCCTTCTGTTCTTACATAATCTTCCATACTGCTTACTATTGGTAAGCTCCCAGCTGGAATACTGTGCCAAGTTCTGTGCATCCTATGGAAAACATGGGCATGTAAGAAAGAATTCAAAAGTGAAAAGTTGATTCAAAGTAAATATCTTCTATTCTCAGTAAGACAAAGGACAGTCAAGATTAAATATTAGTTCTTTGGGATTTTGAATAAATTTACACACTAAACACTGAAATAATTTCCTAGGTATCAGATAGCATTGTCTCCAAATGCTGGAGCTTTTTAAACATATTAGATAACATCTGCAAGGGGTATTCAGGTCATTGACATGTCTTTAAGGTCCTACTGGACAGGGGGTTTCTATTATTCCATTTTTTGTTTTGCTGGCTGCATGAAAGAATGAGAAATTTTCTTCTATGTGGTTTTCACTTTCATAGGGTCAATTGATCTCTCAGTTCACCCCAGAGATTACTTTTTGACTCCAAAACCATCTAAATTTTTAAAAAAACAACCCACACACAGGGGGCGGGGGAGAAAACCACAAGCATTTTATCCAGATAAAAAAGCCCAGTTCTCTTATGGTGACCAATTTAAAGTGTGAGGACATAACAGGAAGACTATTATCAAATGCATCAAATGAACCCTCACTTTGAAAAACCAGCTAAGTAAAACTCTAAGCACTTCTATCCCAAATAGCCTCCTGTGATTCCAGGTAAGCACATCAAAGAATCACCTTCACAAACTAATCAAACACCACCCTAGGATTTAATATTCTATTTCTAGTTCAATTCATTTATCTTATTAAAAATTGATGAGCTTCTACTTGGTAATATGCACTGTAAGAACTCAAACTTTACTTTTTATACTGTTAAGTTCCATCCCTTCTATTATTACAGTATTTCATAAAATCTACTCTCTTCTACATGAAATCCAGGCTTATTAATATACCCTCCTTTCCTTCCAAGACAGTAAAGTATTAAATAAAATAATTCCCAGGATGATCACAGACATTGATATGATTTTACTAATCATGTCTTTCAATTCTGATACTTCCAGTTTCAACACAACCTGTTCTCTCCGTTGAACTCCATTCAGTACCCATTTTAAGGCCAAAGCTGGGGAGATCTATATTCAAATATTAATTTGGAAGCTTTAGAGGCACCTGTGGGCTCTATTAATTTATAGCACTCATGTAGTTTTCTGAATGTTTAAAGAAAACAGTAAAACTTAATTGTTGCTAGATTACCATATTTTACCACAATTTTTTTAATTTCATATAAGCTGCATGCTTTTTCATGGAAGCAAAACTGATACAGCTCCTTTAAAGAGCTTTACAATATATTTATGAATATTTCACAATAATTATGAAAATTCATCTGAGGAGAATCTAGTTATTCTGCTGACAACAGTGGCTAAACCCATTTGGGGTAGCACAAAGTAACACAATAGCAGTCAGCTGTTGCAAAGATGACAAATGAAATAGACAAATTTAAGTCTGAAGGAATTGTTTTCAAATATATTAAGTCCTACAGGCACTGCATAAAATTATAATTTAAACTTTTTTCAGAAAATAATTTTTGTAGCTTCAACTCACACTGAGCAAAAATCTGTTACACCTTAGGACTGGTTGACAAAGGGTATATAAGTAGTTTATCCATGGCTCACTCAGTTCACTGATGGAGCAGATAATTTGGTTTAATCTCGTACTAAATTTCTGATCCAGTCTCCAGTCATTATTAATAGCCCAATATAGTCCTGTACATTTTTTAAGACTTAATTGTCTCAAATTACCCATCACTATTTTGAAGGAAATAATACACAAAGCAATTTTAACCTGTATATAGTGTTATAACCCCTTCAAAATAAAAGGCTCTGTGGTTCATTGCATAAAATGCAGGAACTGATAATTGCTCACATTTTTATAGTTCTATCAGATTCATAAAACACAGGAAGTCGAGTGCAATGATGAAATTAAATAAGTGACTCTTCACTCCCTATCTGTGCATTTCATTTTCCCCATGCAATGAAGATCGACACGTATTCGTTGCCTGTCCATTTTGTCTGATAGAAGCAAATAATTTTGAAGAAAAGGCCAATGAGCATATCAAGTATTTCAGCTATGATGTACCATTCTTATATTTACAAAATATGCAACATTTTTTTGCCAAACAATCCTTTATTTTGTTATTCATTGTGAAGTTAATCCATGGAACTAATTACCAGGTTGATTAGCATACTATATTTTTTACATCTTTCTGAACAATTTCCTTGTTAAGACAAAAATTTAGGTAACAGTTCTAGTCAAAAGAGACCAATATCATATCTTATTTTGCTACTCAGCCCATTTCCAATTTTAGTGATTTTTTTTTTACTTTAAAGAAGCCATAGGTTGAAAAATTGAGTTAATAAAGTTGCTGTCTTGCAACCTCAGCACTGCACCAAAGTAGCTACAAAACTTGATTTCGGAGCATCTCCATCTCAAACCTTTCTTCTGTCAGGAGGGTGCTAAAGCTCCCATCAGTTCACTTAATTCCATTAAACCTGTTAATCTACATTTCTGTTAGATGGTATTTAAGTCTCTGTGTAGTTGTGTTTACATTGTTTCATTGATTTCCATTAGCTTTAAAAAAGTAAAATTATGTTAACCCTTACATGTTTAACATTTTTATTTTTAAATGAAACCTACAGTTTTGGTTAAAAGACTCAATAAAATAATACTAATGTAATGAATGGCTACAGGGTCCTTTCTACCTCCAATGAAAAAAAAAAAGATAGGTGGAAAAAGAAACTGAAGTTGTACAGGCAGACACAATTGATTAATAATAAAGCAGAAAATGCTTGATCACCTCATAGCCTTCTACAGTGCAATGAATAGTGTGGTGGACAAGGGGAGAGCAGTGGATATTTTTTATCCAGGCTTCAGTGAGGCATTTAGCACTGTCTCCCACAAAGTTCTGACTGAAAAACTGATGGAATACACACTAGATAAATTAAAGGTGAGGTGGGTTAAAAACTGTCTGAAGTGCCAGGTCCAGAGGATGGTGATCAGTGGCACAAAGTCCAGCTGGAAGGCCCGTCATTATTTCTGTGCCCAAGAAGTCATTTGTCATTAGGACAAGTAGTGTTTAATCTCTTCATTAGTGACTTGAATGATGGGAGAGAGTGAACCCTCAGCAAGTTTGCAGGTGACACAAAATTGGGAGAAGCTGCCAACACACAAAATGGTTTTGCAGTCATTCAGAGGACCTCAAAAGTTTGGAAAAATAGGTCAACAAAAATTTATTGAGTTCAACAACAGGCTCCTACGGGCCCCCAGTGCTACAAAAACCTTGACACCTGCACCCAATACAATGGCACATGAGCTGTTTGATAGCTATTACTTCTTTCTGGAAGATCTTACGAAACAGCTCTCCAAGCACTAACTTGCAGCTCGAGATGCAGCATTCCTAGGGATTCATTACAACATGTAATAGAGCAAGTTTACAACAGAATATTGTCAAGAACAATCCTTATGCACTCTATTTTGAAAGAAGTGATTACCTGTCGTCTCACAATACATGCCACAGAGTCATTTAATCAGCTTTTCTTATTCATAGCACCGTATCATGACTGCTTAACTTCTAAGTAATGCATTACATTTCATAATAATAGATTAGGTTTCCAAGACACTTTGGTCATGGAATAAAACTTACTCCTTTCCATCCATAAGCCCTTGTCAACAGAACACGTACACCTTCATAGATATTCCTATTTAAAATCTGCATAAAGTGTATTCCACTTCAAACATCCAAGGTAAATTTATGTTATTTCAATTTCTGCTCTCTTCCCTTAGCAGGTAGTACAAATTACCTAAAAGATAAAAATAGGTTTTTTTTCTAAATCCTTTATGTTTTTCACCTAATATATATTTTAAATTGTGCTTTAAATATGTATAATGTTAAGGAACACATCTAGGCCTATAATACTTAAGAGGAGAAGCATCGACTGTTATTTATCCTCCAATTTTAAATTCAATATAAAGGTGTAGTCAAATATTTACACATAATTGAATAAAGATTGCTTCAATGCAGTTGTGAAAAACATCATTCAGGGAGATGCTATGTTCTCACTAAGGCAGATGAGCAACATGCCCATAGAAATATTTTGAAGTACTGATCTAATATTTGATTGTATTCACATTGCAGTGCAGCTGAGATTCTTTTATCATATCTCACTTAGATGACACCATACTTATTTCATTAAATAAAAACAAAACCGAGGAAAGCTATTATAGAAATTCACATCCACAAATGGGTGACTAGGAAGTGGTCTTCAGTATACTTGCATTTGAGAGTCCAAATTTATTAATTATTATTACTTTATTCTAACATTTAATTACCACAGTTTATTATTACTATTTTATGTAATAGTAATTTTATAATTGTCATACTTATTAGCATATTATTTTATATGTACAAATATGTTCATATCCACATAAGTACAGAGGAATTTAAAGAAAACAAATATCTTCAGCGTTTCTAGAAAATCAGTTGAAGTGTATAATCATATTTCAGAAAAATAAACATTTAAGTACCCCAGTGCCAAGGTGATGAGGGTCTACATTTTCTCACTCTTGGATAGCTTCAAAATCATAAAAAATGTAATATAAAAGCTCTTTGCAGAAAAAAAAAAAAAAAAAGATAAATTAATATAAGTCATTAGTAAAAAAGCTGGGTAGAATTGAATTAGGCTCAAAACTGTTAATCTTTTTGCTGGCACTCTGTGTTCAGTATGCAAATTTGGGATTGAAATCAACTGCAATTTTTTAGTCTTAGTGTTTTGACAATCTTATTAAGGAAATATTCTTCTGCCAATTTCATTTAATCCATTATTTTAAAATAAAATGTCCGTGTACATTTTTTACTATTGACCACATTAAAAAAAAACAACTCACATTTGCTTCCTGGACTTTGTATTTTGCAACAAGAAATTAAGCAATCAAATCAAATGTAAAGAGAATTACTGAAGAAATATACTACAAATACAATGTGTGAAATCTCATAACTTTTAATGGCTATCATAAAGCCTTGTATGTGCTCACCTTCTATCTCTCTACATATGCTTATAAATAGGTGTATCATGGTGTCTTAACCATAAAATGGTGACATAAAGTAAACTACTATTGCACTAGTCCTATGTCAGTCAATTTATAGACCATTACTTCCAGCAACTTTCCTGGCTTCACTTAATCTATGAGTCTGTAAAACACATCAACTCCAGCTTTAAATGAAAATAAAAATTCTAAGTACTGTAAACTAACTTTTGTTGTCTGGAATGAGGTTAGGGAAACCCAGAAAAGCAAACTTTTGAGCAAGATCTCTTCAGAGGCATGTAGATAAGGTTGGTCAGCAGACTGTTCCACTTCCTCTAAATTAATATATCCCAACCAACTTGCTTTTTCTCCCAGTCCTTACCACTGCAGAATAAAGCCTCAAGAGTAGGTACCAAGATCTTGGGACTTTCTCCAAGACAATTCAGACAGGCAAGGAGGAAAACTAAGGTCATTGGAAGTACCTGGTCTTTTCAGGTGTTCTAGGAACACACAGCCAAGGGGTAAAACCAGATGTTTTTCAATTCAAATTACAAAGTCAACAGAAAAGACATATGGACAACTGTATTAGAGACAAGTAGGTGATTCATCAACTTGCCAGTAGGATGGAGGCAGGTCACTCGCAAGAACAGTTCCAAGATTCACTTACATGATCACAACCACAACACAACACACTCTTTTTGTCAGCTATTTTTACCACTACTGTGGACCAGTCCATGTAATTTATTTTTATTTGGCCCTTTCAAGTTAATATAGCAACTTGCATTTTGTGTCTAGCTATCCTCCTTTTTCACCAGTTACCAAGGCATTCTATACACATCCTGACTTACCGCAAATGTATGTTTCTGCTAACTTATACAAATACTTTACACTTGCCTGATACCAGTCTATGAATCCTCCATTTTACCCATTAAAAGCCCTGTCAGCTTTTGCTTGCTAACTCTTACACTGGACCAGTCTTAGACCACCACCAGCTCACAAGAGTTTAATCTAGCACTGGCTTCCTAGTGCTTTCCAAGAGACTCATTATCAAGAAGCCTTTTCAGGTCTACCCTGCAACTGACAAGACATTAGCCTACTGTTATGCTTCCATCTCTTCAAGTAGCAGGATACTATCCTAGGTAGAAATATAACAACTTGCTAAACAAATAAAATTACAATCAGAGCATGAGAACACATTCAAAATTCCCATGACTATGAATGACTACTGTAGTATTATTTCAAACTTAGGTGGAAGCGTTCATGTGTCTGTTTAATATGGTGCCATAAAGTCTCTTTGGCCTTGCTTATCAGTTTAATTAACACTTTATACTCCTGCTCAAAATCTCGTAACACCTGCTTTATCTCTTTGAACAGAAGATTTTGAAAGTAGTAAAAGGAAATTTTATTATAGGTAGAAATGTTCCCTGAGTCATAGATTTCTTAAGTGGGCAGGATTAGATTCGTGTGCAAATTTTTAATTAAGGTAGAGACTAAATATGCATCCATATCTGCACTTCATACTGATGCAGAAGAAAGATCAGGTAATAACGCGAAATTTTGCAAATTGTGGGCTTTATTTCTGAAGTCTATATGAAAAGAAGTAAAGGTAACTCTGGTACCAGCAGTCAAGGTAGAAATTTGCCACGTAATATTAAAATTAAAATAAACCCTCAATTGAGCAAAACCATAAAAAAATAGTAGTAGTTATAGTTAGTGGTTTTGTTGTCCTTGAAACTCTCAGTCCAACAAAGTCCACAGCAGAAAAATGTCAAAAACACCAGAAACAGTGTATCTGTGTATTTAAAAAAAAAAAAAAAAAAAAAAAAAGGTAATTCTAGGAGCCCAGAAGTGTTACTCTCCCACAAAAGAGGAGAAATATAATTTAATGAATTTCAGGATCAAAGAATGCAGTTCACGAATGGAAAAGACAAAACTGAAAAATTGAACATGCATGTGTAGCAATCACCTTGGCCCATGTTAAAAAAGAACATAATCTCTTTGGAATCACACCTTCAGAGAACAGGACATTAGCACTAATTGAACGAGACATACTGGGGAACTGGAAGGCATTGTCTTTTGAAGGAAGCACAAGACACCGCAAGATTTTGAGTGAGAACATGGTGTGCTAGGATATCAAGAGGACCAAAGAGACAGATCCAAGAGTGTCAGATTCAACAATGAGAAATTGAAACCTAAGAAAAACATGTGAAAATCTTCTCTTGTTTTCATTTACCCCTCAGGAGCCAAAAGAAGATTGTGTAGTGAATCCCATCAGAGGATCATAAAAGCTTAATTTTTCTTGAACATCAAATTCTCACAGACAATATAGGTTTTGAGAATGGACATCTCATCACCTGAATACAGAAAAAAGAACTCAGTTTATCTACTTTCAATTTAAGAAAAAAAAAAAGCTACATTTCAGTTTAGCTGGAAAAAAAAGCACTGCATACCTATCTGATGTTTCACTCTGTGAAGGAAAGAAAAAACAAACAAACAAACAAAAACAGTAAGTAGCCAAGATTTAAATATTTAAACAAATCAAGTTATTTTCTTTCAGAAACAAGAAATGCCTTTGAATTAGTATTAATTAAAGCCATGCTTTAGTCTTAGTAAATTTTGCTTTGCTAAAAATGATGTCATGCAGATTGCCCTAGCTTATAATCACTATTTATTTCTTTCCTGTAATCATTTGTCACAAACCGTGATGGGGAATACAGTGTCAGATTCTAAAGAAGGAGTAACCAGCTAAAGTTTTAAAAGGTTCTTTTCACAAATAAGGAGCAGTGAATACAGAAAATTGAGTGCAATGCAGTGTATCTAGTGAATGCATGAATGCACATAAACTGTAAAGAAATAGCACTTTATTGGAAAACATTGTTTGGCAGTGGGAATTGAAAAGTTCTCATTTTTTTCTACTAATTTCACTAGAATGTGTAATATAAATATGTTTAAAATTATTTAAAAGAATCATAACATTCTGAGAAATTATTCTTTGAAGAGATACTATAATACATCAATAATTGCATAGCAGTATAGTGCATTATATTTATCCTAGTTTAGAGCTTAAAGAATCCACCAAGTGTAGACTAGTTAACACATACCTAAAAAGAATTAAATCTTGTTGTGTAAAAGTTCAGGTATGGGTCTGGAAATTACTACATTTAAACCACCAATAGAATTGTAGATTATAACAAAAGTGTATGAAGTGATTGGAAAAAATTAATTATTTTTAGCACCTTTTGTGAAACATGTCAACAAAAGAAAAACAAGTAATGTTTTTCAAAATTAGCCTACATACACTCCGCTATTTCTTATTCCAATATCCGAAAAAAGTATTGATAAGAACAGTAACCCAACAGCTGATGATATTACTCATAAACATTATTTTTTCTCACAAGACACAGCTTCAACATGAAGTCAACATAAATATTCAAAGTCTGAAACAGACCCTCATAAAACAGTGAATTTATTAATAAAAAAGGTTTGGGGGGGGTGGGGGGGGGGGGGGGGGTGTGGCATTTAAGAAGATATTAAACATGAATAAGGAATAGAGCTCAGTTTAAAGTCTTTTTTCCCTGACAGTTTAGCTGAGCCCAGAACATGTCAACTAATCCAAGAGCAACTGACATATACCCCATCAGAGGAGAACACTCTTGGCAAGGAAGAGCTTTATCTAGTCTTCACTAGGGTGTATTTAGCCAATGGGAAGCTACCTTAAAGGTGATAATATATGTTTTTCTTCACAGTAACCATTTTTTTTTTCCATCTTTCTGATTGCCATCATATTAGCTAATTGAAGTGCAAAACAGCTTAGAAATGGAAGTGTGTCTTATTCTTTACTTCAATAATATTTCCCCTCCATTCATTAACATTTAAGCATTCCATCCTCAAAACAGGCAGGATGCATTTTAATTTAAAATTTGTTTTGCTGTTCAGAGCATAAAGTATGCATCCACTCCCCTCCCACTGACATCATGGCATTCAGTAGCATGTTTGCAAGCTGAAGTCCTGTGTACCTCTCTGCTGTTCATTCCACTTTTTGCCATGTTACTGGCTGTTATTTTCACCTTTTCAGATTTTTTTTTTCCTCTTCAGCTCCTTCTCCTTTCATTTGCCTTCTTTTCACATGTACTTCATCTTCTTAACATTTTTCTTCCCTTGTTCTACCTCTCCCCTAGAGAAGCAGGTGTGCCCAGCCCTCTTCCTGAGCTCTGCAGTAAGCTCTTGTGCAGGTCACATTGTGCTGGGCCAGAGACCCTGGTTTTGCAGCAGGGAAAATTAGGCAGGAGACAATACCAGAAAGTAACCACCCACACCTTGCCCTGCAAGCCTGGAAAGGATTTAAGAAAATTAAAACTAGCACTGGACCAAATACCACAGCAAGTTTCTTCAGACATATTCAGGCCTCTGCTTAATCCTTAGTCTCTCACTTCATCTTGAGTAGCTACTCCCCCTCACCTCCAGAGAAAGAACAAGGTCTGCAAACAGCTGGGTAAATGGTCTCCTTTCTAGCCTTTGTCCTGGACAAGTCTACTACAAGTTTTTACTGCAAAACCCTCCTTCCTGTGATACACAGTTGGGGAGTTATGTGTGGATGCTGCAGAGCACATGCCTGTTCTTGATAGACATCTTGAAACAAGACCTTTTGCATTCATGTTTTGTTGCTTTCTTCCTGGCTCAGATCCTCCTCTTAGCCCCCAGAGGCAGATCTTTGCTGCAAATGAAGCCAGAGACAGGCTGCACTAGGTGATCTTAATCTTTTCCACCTGTAAATCTTCATTCAGTTATGCTTGAAGAAGGTTTTTCTTCACACATGAACACACATACCCGCGCACTGTAAAAATATTTCTAGGTCAGCATCTGATACATGTCAGGGCTTCACATAGCACCTTCTGAAAAACATATTTGATCCACTGTAGGGAGAATTATGGTACAGCAGAAAGTAACACCTGCATGACTTCTTAAAATGAGAGTAGTAGCAAATGATGGCAGAAAGAAATGCTTTAGTATCACTCTTCTGCCACAGGCACTGATGTGGTAACCTCATCTTTCTAAGACAGGTAGAAAGAAAACAACATTTGCACACATCATGAGGATGCAGAGACTCATGGATTACCTCTCAAATCACTGATATATGGACAGCTCGCAGACAGCATTGCAAACTAATACCAACACACAGTAATACTCAGTAGGATATGAGCAGTTAGTCAATAATTGTTTTCAGCTCAGTGATTCGCCTCATAAAAAAAAAAAAGACATATGTAAGGTAGATATACCCAAGAATGTTATAGTTGCCACAAAAATAGTGAACAGGCTTGAAAAACATCTGCATTTAAATCCTGAAAGAGCTATTAATTTGTCAGCAGGCAGCATATATGACAGAGTGAGATATGTCTGTGCTGAGTTATGATTTCTATTTGCATTCTGCTGAATATTAGTCTGACCTTGTCTAAAGAATCAACTATACTGCATTGCGGTCACCTTGCCTGGAAATTCATTGAAGGAGTATAACTAAGAGGCTTCTGGGACTGTCAGCTTCACTACTGGCCTACCCCCAAGAAACTTTTTATTTTATCATCAGAAGTCAGTAAGAGAAAAAGATAAATTATAATTAGTGGAGTTGTTGTTTCTTAATCTCAGCATGCCACACCAAGAGGGTATCATACCTAAAAGTACAGTTCTGCAACAGGGGTAACCATTGCAACAAGTGAAAAAAAAACCATGAAGGAAAGAGGACAGAGGAACCAGCTCAAAGCCCAAATCAGCAAAGCAAGTCGTTCTGGAGGGCAGCATCTCTCAAGATTTTAATAGTTTTCAAGTGCACACATCAACATCCAAGTTCAGACAGATTTCTCAATGAGTAGGAGACTTATTTCCTAAGCTTTAAATTACATCAAGACTGTCACACTTTTCTAAAATAGATTGTGCCAGAAATCCAAAGTACCAACAGCCTGGGTGAAACAGCTTTAGTCAACATAAAGACTTAGGAGCTTGCACACCTTAATTTCAGGGCCTGGTGCGAGGCTGGTGTCAACATCTAGGGGCAGACATCAGCCAAAAAAGCAAAACTTGGGTATGTGCTAGGGAGTCTCAGAGCTATCAACAGTGACTACATTTTATTGAAAGAGTCAGAAAAAGTTGACAGGTTATACAAATAGAAAAATTGAAGGTGGAAAACATCTACGAAATCAAGTGTCTGAAGTGTCCAAGTATGCATTTTCCAAGGAAGGAAAAGGAAGTACTATAGGAATATGATAGGATTGACAACCTAAGCTTTTGAAACATTGTATTGGATGGAAAATTTGGGCTGGCAGAGGTGGGACAGAACCATGAAGTTTAAATGAGTAGTGGTGGAAATGCAGGTCTGGGAAACCTTACCACAGAAAATCAGGAACTCAGAGGTACTTACTTGCATCTCTTAGAAGTTACTGGATTTCATCATACCACACAATTTCTGAGATTAAAAAAATTTTTTTACCAGCCTTAATCTCCATGCCTAACTTTAGTTAGGCCTAATCAACGTTTTCTTCCATAATTCCCCAGCTATTACTCTCTCTAATGTCTGATTGCAGGCTCAGTTAGGTTGGTAATTCTGCATCTCACTAGTACAGTGTTGTTATTTAAGCCTATAGGATTTATTCAGTTCTCCATTATGGCATTGACTCTAAAACCATGCAAAATAAACATCTGATTGACAGCTCAGCCCCTTTGCTGAGTGGATAATGTTCATGCACAACAAGGTTTTTGACTAATAGAGGAATAACATTTAAATTTCTCCTTCATGCATAATATTATCACAAGCTGCTGTATACCATTACAGGAATATCAGTAAGATTTTTCTACAACATAGCAGAAGGGGAAAAACAAAAATCCCAAAACTGCAGACAGTAATTTATGGAGGACTGTATGCACA
Source organism: Caprimulgus europaeus (assembly GCA_907165065.1). Next base: position 77,574,240 of record OU015525.1, read on the forward strand.
GTGTACTTTTTACAAAATACCAAACCTGCTTGAAGGTTAACTAACAACGGAAATTAAGCCCGTGCTCTGTGCTGCAACAGAAATTCTGTGAATAGGGAGAAACAGTAAATGAAAACTTTCCAACTTTGTTTCCATGCAAAGGAATTCCACACTTCCAGACTTTTGGCCATTATCCAGTAATACAATACCTCAGAATTAAGGTTCATAGATATAATCTGTAACCAAAATAAAATATTAGTCTTATAAAATTATAAGACTTTTTTACACTACATATATAGAAGAGAATAAAGAGAAAATGAGAATCCCATTAAAATCTCTGTTTAACTTGTCAAAGCAACTACAACTAATAATAGTATCATCTGATGTAGCAATCTCTGATATATTTCCTCCACCAAGATTCGGAACAAGTTCTACAGAAGGGCTTGAATACTGTGGTAAGATGTATCACACAAATATACATTCCTTTTTCTGTCATAATGCACACTGTACTGATGATCCTTACATTACATTGTATAATACAACTCTACGTGCCTATTACAAAAAAAAAGTAACAGGAGATAAGGTAAGATAGGTAAGTCTATAGGTAAGATAGGTAAGTAGATAGGTAAGTCTATTCCACATTTATGCTAGAGGTGATCTGCTTCATTTAACACCTGATTTTAGGATGTAATCAAACAAGAACTCACAATGAAATATAAGTGTTTTCAAAAATTGTTGACACTACCTTCCCATAATTTGAGTGCTTCTAGCATCAACGTAAAACAAAATAAGTTTTCTTTTAAAAGTACTGGTTACACAGAAAAATTGCTGCATTTCCATTTGAGGATTAAAGACATTTTATTCTCCACTGCATTAGTAACTATTTGCACAACAGTTCAAAAAAGCAGAGGTCTGTAGAGAAGTCAATCAGAACTTCAAGGATTAACATAGGACTACTGCTGCATACTGCTAGTGTTTCAATAGGTGTCTCCTCTTTTTGGTTAACAAGATTGCTTTTGCCATGTTTCAAAGAGCTGTAAATTCCTACTTCTACATCCAACAATTCATCCATGTAACAGCTTGAAGAAAGAATCTGTTAGAAAGTAGAGTTTACATCCTGGACTTAAGAGGTTGTATTCTGAGTCCTTTTCTGTCTTTGCTTTCTACATTCATAGGCATAAATAAGCTTCTATGTTATTATTTTTCCACAATTCTCTAAAAGCTGTAATGAGAAAGTGCTTTTGGACACTGCACTCTTAACTCTCTCTAACTCTGTTAATTCAGCAAGTCACAGAGTCTGGAACAGGGTTAGCTACTGTATCTGGCATCATTTTGATTCTCCATCTGTCTTAGAAGACAAATGAATTGTGAGTTGATAGTATTCTTTCCCCTTTGTGTCATCAACTCAGATATCAATACAGTCTGTTGAAGTACATTTTAAGTATAAAGGTTAAGTTCTCTACTTCTGCATAAGGCAAACCCAACTTGTACCTCATTTTTCTTTATGGCCAAGAGCCATAAAAGTTTTTAATTCTGTTTTGCAAAAAGAGCACAAGATCCTGTCAGTGTCATTTGATGCTAGTGTATTTCTCCTTGGATGTGTGTGATTTCAGGTAAGTTAAATAATTTGCTTTCACATTCTCATGTTTTATCTATAATATTGCCAAATTTCAGTATAGTAAACAAGAAAAAAATCTTCAAAAGGAAACTGTTCTCCCAAGAAAGGTAGGAAGGTGGAGAGAAAATAAAAATACAAGCACTTCATATGGCATCTGAAATACTTACAATATTTGATGTTTGTGCTGTATCACAGCTGTTCCTATATAGGGTAATATATAATTTTTCTGGAGGAGGATTGTCAAGGCTGACTGCATTAACCTTGAAGTATTGTTCCCTTAGGTTATAAATTTCTGCAAATCCAAAGCATGAAGCTGTTTGGAAGAAAGGGAAAAATCCCAGAACTGTAAGCTGTATTAGTAGTCATGGAAACTGCTCTTTGATACTAGCCTTGAAAAAACAGTACAGACAGAAATACAGTCTAGAACTAAACAGCTCCATTACAGTCTTGACAGTTAAGTCATATACTTGGCATTAACAATCTCCAGGTATTAATGCCAATGTCAATTAATGCTACCTTTATGATGCACAGTCTTGAATGGGAATCAAACCAAGGTAAAAATGAAAGGGTACTCCAAAAATCAGGAGAAGTCAGAGAGGTGTTTGAAAAAATATCTCTAAGAAGAACTTAGTAATCGTCCAAGATACGAGGACACTAGAAGCAAGAATAGCCCTTTTCTAGCACCTTCCCAGCTTTCCTATAACTTCATGAGGAGTACTGGAGCAACCCTGGAGAGTATGACATCTCAGCAGTTTTTCTGCTTTTTTCAAGCTAAATGCAAATAGATCTATTCAATTTTTCTTAAGACACTTAAAGGTGTTTAACTTGCTCATTACTAGGTTTACTGAGTAAGCTACAGTGGAGCTAACCTCTGGAAAACTGCACTAATCTAAATTTTCTTTTGGTGGTTGTTTGGTTGAGGTTTAGGGGGTGAGGGGAGCTACAGGGTGTTAAAGAATGCTGCTGTACAAAAGCTCTCTTTCAGAGACTAAAGAAAATCTGCTCTCTGCTAGGCTGGATAACTTCTGGCAAATCTACTTCTAAACTGTTCTTTTCTCATTTATCTCCACTACATAGCATTATCCTTTTTCACCTTATTTTTCTGAGCAGAAGAACAAGGCAAAAATGCTTGCAAGCCCAAGCTCGTGCTTAGACCATTTACTCCCCTCTTCTCATATCACTGAAGGATTTTGTAATATCTGTATCAGAACAGCTAAATCAGCCTCTCTGGGGAGAACTTTGTTTAATTGTTTGTTGAGGTTTTTTCATTTTCATTCTCCCCTGTGTGACAACCAGTAGCACCTATTAACAAAAGTTTTAGTCCACAGCATATTGTAGTGCATCAGAATGTCATTTTTAAGCATGCCAGAAGTGAAGCTGGCATTAAATAACTAAAGCCAGATTTTACCTACCGATTTAAACTCCTGAAAATCGGCATTTAGAAAGGGACTGTAATAAGGATTGTCCTTTAGAGACAGTTAACTTTGTCTTTTATCAGCTCCCTGTGTCTATACTCTTATTTCAAATGTGTTCATTATACTTCAAAAAACTGATTAACTTAACGCATAGAAATGGACATAGCTAAGCAAGGATCCTGCAACAAGGTGGACAGAAAATAATCCTGAAAAAGAAAGGGGGAGAATAAGGGAACAGAACTGAGAATGGTCTAAGAGCAAAGAAAAATAGGTCAGATGGGTTTTTCCACAGAAAAGGCTAGGAAAAAAGCTGGGAAAATAAATGTAAAGTGAAGGAGGAATGTTGCTGCTTTGGCAAAGAGGATAACCACTGTGATTTCCTGGAGAAGCGACTTGATCTGGACAGAGGATTCAGGACAAAAGACACAGACAAGCAGGCAGAGGAGGCAGTGGCTTGAGGATGAGTAGCTAAGGAACTTTCTTCTCACCAAGAGCCCTATTTCCTCAGCTGCAGAGGGTTATGCAGCCATCCTGACAGTGAGGTAGGTTTGAGGAATAAACTTCTTAGAGTAAACCATGCAGTTAGGATTTGGCTGCTCCAGCTTTTGCCATGAAGACCTTAATTAGATTTTCCACACATGATTGGCAACTGTTCTGGGTTCTTGTTAGAGAGCTCTAGTATGCACAAAGGCATTTGTGATATACTGCTGAAGCGTCACAGAACACTAAATACTTTCCCAAACCAGGTTCCAGACTCTTCTATTGAGCATTCCAATAAAATGGAATATTTTAACATAATGCCTCAGTAACTCAGGAAGGGTTAAGATTGAGATGTCACCTCACAAAACTGCGCTGTTTCAAATATACATTTGTGTGATAGTTTCACTGGGCTAGCCCTTGGTTACCAGCCAACACAGCCTTTCACCCACTTCCCGCCCACTCCCAGGGGATAGGGGAGAGGATTGGGGGCAAGAATTAGGAGGCTTGTAGAATGAGATAAAAACAGTTTAATAATAGAAATAAAAGAAAACTTTAAAAACCCCTAATATTAAAATAGTAGTGATAATTATAACAGTAATAAGATATGCAAATGAGTGATAACCCAGTGCAACTGCTTACCACCCATTGGTAAGCCTGGCCCGTTCCCAGAAAACAATCCCAGAGGAGCGACAATCCCAAACTGAAACCACTATCCTAGAAGAGCGAGAGCCCAAACGAAAAAACCCACATGAATGCCCCCTGAATTCTGGTCAGCCCCAGATAATATGCTAAACATGACATGATATGATCTGGAATATTTCATTGGCACATCCAAATGACAGTTTGGGTTTTGCTATTCACTACGTTTCTCCCTCCCAGTCTTAATACAGCTGTGAACCAGCCAAACACGGTGGCCTTGAGCTCCAGCAGTAACTAATAACATCAGTACTTTTATCAATGATGTTCTCGTAACAGCTCTGAACTGAAACCAAAACTCGGCTCTTCTAACTACTGAGAAGAAAATTAACTCTATCATAGCAAAACCAGAACAATTTGTTGATACTTGTGAAGCATTGGTTACTCTAAGTGTCCCAGAAAAGCCAATTAAAAATTCAATCTTTAAAGCAGAATCTTTAAATATTGTACTGCAAACAAACTTAAAAATCAGAAACAGGAAGATCCTCTATATAGCTTGCTTACTCACTGCACCGTAAGTGTCCACATAGAGAAGGAGGGGTAAATAACAGTATAGAATTAGTCTTCTACAATTTATTCAGCATATATAGACTTCAGGACTGAATTCCAGTTGTACAGATCATCAATTAAAACACATTTCTAATCTCACTCTGATTTATGCATTTTTGAAGTTGCTAAAAGTTGAATTCAGTTATATCATTCTATCTAATTCTCTGCAAGAAAAAAAATCCTTTTGCTAACTTAATCCCTACCATCCCTTTGAATAATACATCTCTTCTTATTCTTCTTTGATTTTCTTCATTAGAAATTTCATTTAACTCCCCTTCTCTCTCCCTCAACAACCACAATTGATATTAAAAGTACAATTATCCCAAAAGCTCACATGCTCAAGTATTTATTTTTTTTAAAAAAAAAGCTGAAATTTTTTGTCATTTAAGATATTGAAACATCTACAAAACCTAAAGGGTAAAATCCAACTGTCATTCTTGTTCTGAGTTGTTATTATACCCAGTACATAAATGGTCAATAGTTTGTAGCTCTAGGACAGTCCATTAAAGTCACTCAGGTAATTTTTTTTCTACCTGGAAAAATCCCTACAGCCTCAGTTCTCAGAGGTAACAAGGTTTAAGGCACATCACCAGCAGAGATCACTTCTGCTGACTTGGCATGGCCTGCTATCCACTCGTAATTAAAGAATGATGCCATAACTCCTATATATCACTCAGCCACCACTTTTCTGCTCCCCAGTAAAACTCTTTTGTCCACTAGATTATCTAGCAACCTTGGGAACAGGTAGTGCAACAAGCAGCAATTCAGCCAAAAGTAGCTGTATTTTTAAGGAAGCATGCTGAGACACTTTCTCCCAATATCAATTGTTACATTTCTACATGCAATCTTACATTGCTTACGTCCACAACAACTTTGGCTCAACAAGAACTAAGTATAATAATTCACTCTAAAACATGAACTGCTCTCCCTGACAGTATGACCTAAACCTAAAAGAGGAAAGTAATTTCTTTATGTTTGTCACTTAAGGGGAGAACCACTTTCATCATCAGCTACTGGTTAGATGACTTAATTTTTTTGCAAATATTGCATAGATATTTAAAATTGATTTAGTGCATTCCTAAATGCATCAAATGAAAACATAATAAGGTGTAACATTTAATGATCAAAGTGGAAAAATCTGATAGGGGGAGAGATGAGCCCATGGAAAAGACTGACCATGGAAAAGTTCAGTAAGTAATATGAAAGGACTTGTGTTAAGCTTTCTTTTTAAAAATAAATTAAAATCTCAGGAGAGTATTACTATCTCAGAGGCCACACTTACAATAAAATCTCTGAAAAAATAATTTCTCATTTAAAAATTAAGTGTTTAAACCATGTAGAAGCTGTCAAATATATACCTTCCTTCTGTTAACCTGTATGTGCTGAGCTGAAATTGATGGCTGACATCCTATCACCCATGTTACATGGGAAATCAGCCCAACAGAGCAGAAAGACTTTAAAACATCCATAAATTGTTAGGATCAACACTAGGCTGCCTAATTGCTAGCTAGTCTATTTCAATGTTCACTGGTCACCACACACTGACAAATACCCCCACATGATGTCTATGCCCTCTCCCCTCCCCAGTTGCTGCACCACAGACACATGGGCTCTACAGCCTGTGGAGGACTCACACCATAGCACAGGAAATGGGTATGAGAGAAGGAGTAGCAAAAAGAAGTCTCTATGCACTGATCACAACCTTCCTCACTGCCTTGCTGAATGGGCTGAGTGTGACCTGTGGCAAAACCAAATAATTTTTACCCTTAAAAACTCACAATTAATATTTCAGATTAAATCCATGAAACTTGCTGGCTGTAAGTTTTTGTCATAAAGCCCTGAGTCAGCACAATAGGAAAAAAACCCAACTTTTGGGCTTTGGACACCAAACAGCATTGAAGTACCCACTGAATTGCAAAGGAAGTCTTTAAAATAAATTATTTATTAAAAATAGTCCATTCCATTGATAAATTCCCTTTTCTGGTTAGAAACTGACCACTCATTAACCCTTTTATATCACACAGAAACAAATAATTAAATAAGCAGATTAAAATGCCAAGTTATACAAAAACATTCCATTGTTCTTCACTGCACCTAAGTACTGCAACCCACACTTTTTCTCACCGAAAACCTAAAAAATAGTTGCACCCAAACACATCTTAAGTAGAGCAAAGATTATACGTTTCCTGTACATTATGTTATGCAGACATTTTTATGAAGTATATGCATTTTTAATGCTTCTGAATCTATATTATTAGCATTTTAAGCCTACAGAAAATATAGGACTGGACTGTGCATTTATTGAACATTGAAATACTAAAACTTACAAGATAGTAATCTACTATTTTTCCATATTACTTTATTCAATAGCTACCCAAAGTTGGACCTATCATTCAGAAGAGCCTCCTATTTTCAAACAATCATAAAATGCTATTATTAAGCAAAAGTGGAGAACCAAAACCTTCTTGCCTCAAGGAGTCTTGCCTTCTTTCTGATCAGGGAAATTAGTTTATTTTTTGGTTTTTCTTCTATTTCTATATAGTGAAGAGAATTTTAATAAAATCATGTACAACTGCTGGAGGCTAAAGAGCTACCTGTATAGAGTGCCTGGGCATTTTGTAACTGAATGCCTAGAGTTAGTTCTTTAGCAATGTAAAGGTAAAATGAAATTTTTAGGATGTAAAATCAAGAGAGAGAATTAGTGGATAATAAAGAGTTTCTACATTCTTTATCTCAGCAGGCCCAGTCAGTAATGACCACTAATAAATCCCTTTCAGTCTCAATTCTTGTAAAAAACAAAACAATTACCTATTTTTTTACCCTATTGTTTGAAATATAGTTTAGGACACCATCCCTAGGAATATGATTTACAAAGTGCTTAAAGAATCATCTGAGATCAAACACTGTTAGGAATACAATCAAGTTAGCAACAATTCAGCTTTCTTCTTTGGTCAAGAAAGCCATTTCAGAGCCAGAAAAATAAGATTCCCTTGCAGTTTCCCTTTCAAAATAAAGCTTATATGTCAGGGGAGATAAATAATTTTTAAAAAGAAGAAAAAAGAGTGACTTCTTTAAAGAATGGTTCCAAAAAAACAGACCCCAAATAAAAATTGTCCCTGAAGGTTTAAAATCAAACTAGATTCAGCAGCTGTTAGGTCTTTAATCTTTTTTGTGTGAAATGACATTAACCTATAATAAGTAATGCTCAAGAAAAAGATAATAAATTCACCTGAAATGCACTTCAGCTTTCATAACAGATGCATCATCAAACAAATGCATCGCTTTGTAATTATAAGAAAGGTATTAATATAAGCATTTGTCAACAATTTCTCATAATTTTTAACTTGAAAAAACTGTAAACCATTCCAAAACCATCCACAATTCATAACATCAATCACACATCAGACACAAAGTCAGCTATCATTGTAGTGTTATGTAAAATACAAATAATTACAGTAATAAAAAGATAAAGGCTTCTGAGTTGTTACATTTAGGAAACAGGGAAGCAACATAATAATTTAGCCAGCAAACAAATAACAATGAAGGCATCAGGGAGCAACTGATTTAAAGCCACCTGGTAGCTCCCTGTATCACAGACCATCATTTCCAGAACCAAATTTCTAACTGAAGTGTTATTGGTGAACACAGTATTACAGTGCAGTCTTAAGGTTAACATGTTAATAATTCTTACAAAAGGACAGTTACTTCTCCTCTAGTAAGCCCTAGGCTAGTCTGTTTTTCACCCCTCTAATGTCAAAATGAAATTAAATGTGGAAAACTATCAGTGTCTCATTTCCTTTTTGCTTCATCTCAAGAGAGATCAGCACCTGAATGTTCTTTGGCTAAAATTTTATTTCTTTGCAACTGTAGTTATGGAGAGAAAAACTGAAAGGTCAAAATGGCTATAACCAAGGAAGTTATTATTTTCAGGTAGCTCCTCATAACAGACCAGGTCATCTTTCCTAACAAAAATACTGTTGAGTTTATCTCGTGGTAGGTCATTAATTTAATAAGTTAGAAGTAGGTACTTGGTCACTTACTGTGTCTTAACTGAATAAAAAAATGTGCTGCAAACAGTAAAGCTAAAACCAGTAGCAATATCCAATCTCTTGAGTATGACAGAAATACCCTGACCACAATGTGTTTGCTCTCAGATCTCTCCAATGTATATCTGTATGACCACTGATCTTGTCTTCGTTGATTAAGACCAATATATTTGTGGAAAATCTCCTTCCAGCATCCACACAAAAAAAAGTTCTGCTTCTCAAGCACAAATAAAGCCTTTAAAAAAGCACTTGGGAATAAATTAGTGATGCCATTTGGTGAATGTCAGCTATATAGTTAACTAATTGTTACGTAGACTACAGCTGAAATACAATGCACAGTCTCGTAATTAATGTTTTAGTCACAACCAGAATGTGGTATCAGTCTTCAGTTGCTTGCAGCTTTGTCAAACTTACACATCCTGCTGAGCTTTAAAAAACACATTCCAAAATTTCTGTCTACATCAGACACATTTAAACAGGTTACCTGTCCCTCTCAACAGTGCACTGCAGAAGCCAAAATAACACGCATAAAGCTTCGATATGAAGGAAAGTGCTAAACCTCTGTGAAAAGGTTAGAGGAGCTGGTGAGCATGGACAGGAGGGATACCCATGAAAGGTGATGGAGATGAGGGCAAATGGGTTTTCCATTGCCAGTTAAGCCCACTGTAAATTAGTGGGACAAGAAAATAGATAAGAGGGAAGACACAACTTAGCTTGTGAAGAAATAGAGTAAGTGAGAATATTGTGAGATACATGAAATCTGGGAAATAAGAAGAGGCAGGATGGAACAGAAGAGGTCAAACAAAAGGACAAATGTGACAAAGAAGGTGTTAGTCCTGCAGAAGCAAGGCCTCCCTCTTCAGTCTCAGCACTTTGCTTGTGCCAGCAAACATCAATCAAACCTACCAGCTGTGCCACTCTGTTGGAACTTCAATACCACTTACATTTATTAAACATTTCTGAAAAAAATATTTTAGTAGTATTTGACAAAATTAAAAAAAATAAAACAAAAAACCCACCTCTTGTTTCTTCTCCTAATAAAAGACATTATGTGAGAATAAATTAAAAATTACAGCATTGGACTTGAGAGTTTGAGTGGCTTCTAGATAAGCATCCTGTACATTTGAGAAAAGTGTGTTCTGCCACTATATATTGTGAAGCAGCAACTGAGAGAGGAAAATTCACTATGATTATTTGAATTAACACTGTTAGGCTTACAAATCTTTGAAAAGTTCAAACAAAAACATCTCTTTTTTAATAAACATCAGAGAACTACAATACAATTATAATTCTATTATTCAAGCTGACAAGATTAATAAAAATGTAAAGGAGGTTATTGCTATATCTGTATCCTCATGCTGGCTGCTTAGTTTTTGTCTTTTTTTTTTTTCTTTTCTTCTTTCAGCATTATATTCTCAGAAGCTGCATTGTGTCTGTTACCATGGAAAATAAAAGTGTTTTCAGCACTTTGTTTACTTACTCACCCCTTTTACTAGTTTAAGTCTAACTAAATTTGCTCTCAACCTCATATATCTTAAGTTGTATAGAATCTACTTTGTGAATGTGCCTACTCTAGCTCATATTGTTGATGATCTCTTTTCCATCAAAGGTAGGTGAAGATGAGAATTTGTTGATCAAGTCCAAAGCAAGGGAGCTGACTTACTGAAGATAAAGCTTGCATAACCAGTTGCATAAATCAGGGTCTGTATGGATCTTTTTCAGCTATGACAGGAACTACTGAGGATCAAAACTTAAAAGCTGGATGAGAAAAACAGGCAATTATAGAGTTTTACACTGTATCACATGAAGATGCTCATGATCTCTCAAAATAGAGTATACTCCTAGGTGCATATATTTAACAGCCTCTATGCCAAATGTAAGTTTATTTTTCTTGTTTTGTTTTGCAACAGTATATTCTGTATCTCAGAAACAGTGAAATAGTATTTGGAGTTTGTTTCTTTTTTTTTTTTTAAAGAACCCTAAAGGGATTATTTTGTGTTTCAGCATCATATTGGTTAAGATCCAATGATTACAAAATCATTATGAAAAGTATCCCACTGGAGACTCAGTAAGATGCTCTATTGCAATATTTTGAAGCTAAATTTTGAAATTGCCATACCAGGTAAAACTGCATTTCTAAAGTGCAGTTGAAAAAAAATAGCATGGTATCTTTGCATCCTATGTACAGTGTAAGAGTTGACTACCCACAGAGATAAAGAATATCTTTCTCCTCTCTCTGTAGTAATATTACTATTTGGACCGTACATGTGCCAAATTAATATCCTACAAACTACAAAGAAAGGAATGAGAAGCACCTTCTGGTTCAGTAAGTGTAATTCTCTGTTGTCAAGGCAAAACGTAAGAATTTTTTTTTTCATTAACTGGTCAAGTTAAGTCTTAAAAGTGATTCAGCATTTACCTCTTCTTCTCTCATCAGAAAGAATTTCATTACTCCATCTATTCACATAGCTAGTAATCATTTTCATTTTCCAGACTAAAAGTATTCATGGTCACACAGATCAGTGGGGGCTGTAAAGCTGTCTGAGAAACTGAATTAAAACTTGGGCTATTTTCTTATCCTGAACTCTGAGATGCTTCTACAACACTCACCTCCAACATTATTAAGTTTTGCACTAACAAGCACATACCTGCTAAAGTCCCATTAATAAATGACAGAATTATAACCATATCTTCAGGTTCTCCATCCCTCTAAACCTTTCCTGAACCTTTTCCAAGTTTAATTCATTTTTTTCTGTATTCCACATGAGGTCTCCTACCAGTGCCTCACAGAATGTCATTAATCCTTTGCCATTTCTCCTGGAAACAGCTTTCCTGGTATAACCTAAGGTCATAATTAAATTTTGCAAAGACAGATCACATGGACAAGTCAGACTCAATAGGTAATTGAATAAATGCACACAGTTTTTTATGCATTTAGTTATTTCCAAATTATAAGCTTCTTGCTTCTTATAAAAATTTTCCTTGTCTCCATATGAATAGCTTTGGATTTCATACTATTCAGTTTCATTTAATTTCTAATACTCTGTTCCTCAAAACGATCCAATTCGTCATTTCTAATATCCCATCCCTTTCTTTATATGTGAGCTTTTTAACTTTATTGAATCAACAAGTTTATTAATGTATTTCTAATTTTCTTTTTCTCTCTAGTGTGGTCAGCCTGCAGTTCTGAAGGAATTCTACTTGTAAGTCATATTCAGATGTGCCATATACTCTTTTCAGCAGCACCCACTGCCCATTTTCTCACCTGCACTCACTAAACCAAGTTTCCTAACAGTCTCATGTCATCACACTTGAACACTTTTGCTTTGTGATAGCATGTGATATGAGTTATTGAAATATTTGTGATTCAGTTCTGCTACTTTTCTTTCCTCCAAATAATCAGATATATGCTCCAGGCAATCAGTTATATTTCAACAGATGACAGATTAGTCTCATACAATCTACATTTGTATGTATTTAATCAGTTTGATTAAATACAATTCTCTTTTTCTTTGTTCTTCCATCTTATATCATACTGTATTGCTCCAGTTCCTCTCTCTGGATTGCTCCTGCTTAAATAAAGTTACCATATTTGTTATTTTCCATTCATTCATCACCACCTGTGACAGGACCTAAAAGTAGTTACAAAAAGAACTAAAATTTCACATGCTAGTAAATAATACATATGCTCAAAACATGATGCATTAGCTAATAACAAAAATTTAAATGTTTGGCAAACACATTTTTAAAGTGATTTGCTACCACAGATTGACATTTCAATACTTGAAACTAAAGATGGGGGATTTGATTAAGAATCAATGGAAAAAATTTAAATAGATAAGAAATTCAAGGTAGCAGGTTGGCATTCATTTTTCCAAGCTGATGAAAATAAATTACTGCTAATACACGTTGGACCTTGCTGCAATTAGCATATGCTGAAGTCTTACAGAGAGTTTATAACTAACACATATGCTAATGTCACATGCAAGAACAATGAAAACCTCCTTCATAAATATTTACCTTCGAGATCAAAATTTCTTTAAAGCATTTTATGGCATAGTATTCTACTCTCAATATCTTATGCAACTAAAAAGATCAAGACTAGTGCTTCATGTGGTGCATCAGTAAGGCAGGCTTAAAGACCAAAAAGCATAATAAACTTAACAATTATGTAATGGTGTAACTTTAAGAATGTGTCTCATACTCATGTGAAGAAGGTATTAGTTGCACTTCTAGTTAGCTGCTTGCAATTAAGCCATGGTGTGGTTAAGGTCATAACCCAAACAGGCAGTTTAGTCCAGGCTTAATACTCAAAATATCTGTGGTTTGACCAGAGGAACCTCATATAAGACAGGTAGGAGAGTCTTCCCTTTCTCCCAAGATTTCTGGTGAGAGAACACTCTTCATGAAAGTTCTTTGTGAGTCAGTCCAGACAACAGTGTCATACAAAACTTTGAAGTATTCTGTAAATTACATATATGTAGTCAAGGATAAGGCTTAAAACATACACTGACTGAGACACACAAACCAGACTACAGCTTGAAGTATAGGAATGTCAAAGTGTTACTGAACTTACAATTTTTACTTCGAATTGTGAGATCAATTTATATGCCTCTCCCTTGTTTCTCTTCCCTTGTGCCCCTTTCCCCACTTTAAATGTGAAAAAAAGGTATCAAGCCTTTTTTTCAGTGAAAGCCAAGATATCTCTCCTTGAACGACTGAGAAGGAATATGTCACTGACAGGATTGGGAAGTACATTTTCCCAGATGGAAAAGGCTGAGTGGTGTGAGTCAGTTTACCTCTTTGACACACAATAAAAAAAGTCTTTAGAAATAGTTCACATAGCTCCAGGGCCTGTTTCAAGCTTTTCTAACTTTACTCTAATACCAAGGTCAGCATTGTATTTTTCATTCCACAAATCCCATTCCCAGCCTGAATGAAAGGTTTTATATCCTGCAATATTACCATGATTCATCCATCAGAGACTTCTTTTCTCTCTTATCTAGGCTCAACCTGGCAACATGACTAAGCACTGTCTTTATGAATTTGCATAAATATGCAAGACTTTTTGTCTCTAGGGTTTGTGGTAAGTGTCCATGAAGGCACTGGGGCTCTTGACAACTGACTGTGAGGCCTGATGATTTAGTCAAGTTTGAACTAATCATCCCCATCCTAGAGTCTGATGATGTATGGCAGAACTCCAGGTGATGCTGCCTCATCTGCTACCACTCTAGCTTTGACGATCAGTTTGTGGTCTGTGCTGAGCTACATGTACTGTTACATTAGAGATGGCTTTAGCACACTATCACAGGACTAGTATATGCTGAATGACAAAGGTTTGTAGAAATTATATCTGTCTAAATTATGGCATGACCAAAGGCAAAAGCAACATTGATTGTGTCCATTTTTCACAAGGGTTAGACTCTGAAGCTTACAGATTTTTAATTTACCTCAAAGTGGCTAAAACTAGCTTGCTGTACTGTTCTGAAATTCAGCAGCAGCTTTTCTCTTGGGATTAATGGAAGATGTGAGGGAAAAAGATAACATTAAACTTATATAAAATATAATCTTAAAGACATTTTGAAGATTATCCAATTATAAAATTTTGGTTTGCTAGTTTGACTAGAAAATTTCCTTCCCATAGACGAGGGCAGATTGAAAAATGAAAAAAATGTTGGACCTCTTTGTGAGATGATACAAACAAGGTCCCAACAGATACAAACAGGGTCCCAACACTGCTGTTGAAAAGAAATACCAAAGCGATGTAAATACTGATGTGAAAACTCCAGGGCTTGAGCCAAAATCTCTGCCATAAAAACAAAGTCAGAGGTGATTCAGTTGGTCAAAGTGTAATGTTGGGTTGATGTTCCAGAAATCAGCTTTTCGCAAGTACTACATAGTGCAAATGAATTTACAAGTAAATAAATAAATAAATAATCATTAATTTTAAGGCCATGGAACTACCAATAGATTTATCTTGTGTTATTATCATCAAAAGATCCACTCTCTCTTTTACAATTATCTTCCTGAAACTTTAAAAAAAAATTAAAAATCGCTGTTATAATATTCAACTCTTTTCCATGACAAAGAACAGGAACTGGCAAGGGAACGCAGAGAGGCAAATCTAATAGGCTGAGTTCTATTCCAAAACTTCTTAGCCTTGAGAGTGGATGATCAATAATGACCTAATCTATTTCTGCAACACTGGCTGTTATCAAATTACTTTCTATTCATTAGAATAATTTACTGTCCTCACTTTAGTGACCAACAACAAAATATAACATACATGGATATTCACTAGATATTCATCAGAAGGAAGCAGTGATATAACAAAAACTATGAGCTGGATAATTTCCAGATATCTTTTTTCTTTTTTTATGGTATTTTATATATTAATTTCTTATTTCATGCTCTGGACAAGCTACAAATTCACTTCCTGAGAAGTTTCATCTCTGATTTCTTTTATGTACTAGTGCTAGCACTCATGCTAGGCACACACCTTTCATTCTCTGAATAATTTTTTGCCCCATTACAGATTTGTACTTCCCACCCAGCAGCACTACTTGCTTATGACCA
The DNA here is from genome assembly GCA_907165065.1 of Caprimulgus europaeus. The sequence continues at coordinate 77,589,599 of OU015525.1, forward strand.
GAAATCCATTAACTAATTTTCCATCAAATGAAGGTCCTGTATATCCAAGAGGATATGGAGGATCAGGTGGAAGAAATAGAAGAAAAACATCTGGATGGCAGGCAGCTACTAATTATTAAGACCAATACCATACACAGTAATACATGTGCATACATTCCTTTTCTAAGTATCATGGATGCCAGGAAAGACAAAGTTGCTGGAAACATCATAGCCAGCAGTATACAGGCCAAGCACCTTTTTATGTATCAGCCAGCACATCCATTTATAGAGAGTTTGACACTGCACTCTTTGAATAGGTTTTTATGTCACAAATAAATATTCCATGTTTGTAGTATGAAGTAGCCTATAAAGAGAGATTTATTTCCTCTTCCAGTGAAAAATGGCCAACTAAAGCCCATAATTCACTATTTAAATGGCCACCAGCCAGTGACTAACAGCTAGCCCATTTGATCACAGAGTTGTAGCTTACTGATATGAAGTCATATTTCATGGCAGCTGTTGACTGAGAAATAGAAAGAAAACGCAGAGCTCACAAGAGGGCTTTTGACAGTTGCTGCCATGAAAGGTTTTCATTTGTCACTGTGACAGTGAACAACAAGATACTGACTGAAAAAGAGGGCATGAGGACACAGCTGTCTTCAGCTAACTTTCACTGAGCCTTGATACACAGATACATAAACACACTTGACATTACTTAAATTTTCCTGGTTGTCCCCAACAACCTTATTAACCATTTATATTTTAGGCACACTGTTCAGCTAACCATGTATCATTGATGTTGCAGTCATGCATAACTATAATGGATGCAGTCCCAATTTCATTAAAATCTAAATTGAAAAGATTTTTTTTTTATCACAACTTTTCTTATGACTTTTGTCTTAATTATTTCCCATGGACAAGTAAGTTTTTCATACTCTTTTCCTGGTTTTCCCTATTATTCTGAGACATCTCCAAAGTTTCTTTTTTTTTTTCTTTTTTAAAAAAAAGGAAATTAATTTTGCATTTCTAAAGAAACATCTTTCCCACTCAGGTCTACACCTGAAGTCATTCCTAATGCAACTTATTCTCCAGATAATGATTCCATCAATGAAATAATCATGAAAACACTGACCTTAACCAGATACAATAAGCCTATGGACTTAAACACAAAAAAACAACCTTATTATCTCTTAAATACTGTTAGCAACATGCCAACAGCAGTATAATATTTATAAGCTGTCTTACATCCTCCTTCTGTTACACTTTGCATTAGGCAAAACATATAGCTGTTGTGATCCTTACATTTTCATTTATATGTCATTGAAAAATAAGTCAAGGTAACAATAGTCAAGTCTTATTTCAGAAATAAAAAGGTGATTAATAAGCTATTCCTGTCCTATATAGTTGCAAATAACAATATAGTTAATTTCCATGAAGACAAAAGTGTCTGATGTCATATTGAGCAGTTCTACTTCTAGAATAGCTTTTACCTCCCTTAGTCTATCACTAAAAGCAAGCCCTTGCCTATCTCCCTACCTTTTTATTTTTCTTTTTAAACTTTTTAGCCCAAACTGGTTATGATCTTGTTCTAAAAGTGATGGTCATACCTTATAAACATCCATTGCTATGTCACTGGTCATCTTGAAAGCTTAGAGACAGCCTTCTTTGTTTTTCTAAGAAACATTAAAAGATGCCATATATAAGCCTTGTATAAGAGGTATGGGGAAAAAAAAATCATATGCAGAGTCTCAGGGAAGAAGGGAGGAAATTAATTGAGGTGGTCATGATTACATGAAAGAGAAATGAAGAAGAGTAATGAGCAGGTCTGAAACAAGCAATTAAGAGTTTTGTTTACAGTGTTTGAGGAAATGACAGTTTTTTAAAATTAAATTAAAGGGAAGTTGCCACTAATCTTTATAATTGTAAAGATACATGAACATTTGAACCAGTTAAGTATGCTCAAATATGCCTAAGATTAATATTTGCCCTAACCTATAATACAGCTTGCAGACACGAAATACTAAATAAACCAGACTGAAAAGCAGCCTGTTTAAAATAGGTCAGTTGGAGGAACTGAGGCTTCTTTCAGGTGGGGTTTTCTTTGGTAGACGCAGAGTACCAGGGATTGTATATGACCTTGTATGCTGCTAGCAGCTATTACTAACACAGAATAACTGGAGAACAGGGGTTGCAAAGGCTGTCTGAGCAGCTAGCTGAGCATGGCCATAGTCAGAGGGTGACAAGCAGAGCTCAAACCGCAGTAGCTAGCCGAGCATGAGTTCCCAACTAACTCTTGACCCAAGTGATACCTTGGATAAAAAGTAATGTTAATCAGAGATTATGGGACCTGACAATCACAAACTCTTGAAAGCTTGCCTTGTAGGTAAATCATAGAGAAGGATTTTATATAACTATAGACATACTTTGGGAACAGAATATTTAGTTAATATTCATTAGTCTGTTTATCTTACTGCTAAATTTATTGAAAGGAAAACAGGAAAGACATCTGTCAAGCTATTTGATTTCCCTCTTGAGGGTGGTGATGAGGGAAGATTACATCATCAGTATCTCACAATGTTTCAGCTTTCCCAGGATGCTGAGTAGGAGTGCAAAATGGTATTTATTAGAGACCTTCAAAATCTGTACCAATCCCCTGTTTTTCCCAGTTAAGTCTTGGTAGAAAGGTTCAGAGGAACTTCCCCTAAGATTATAATGTTCCTGAGCCTACAGCACTGTCTTTCTTGAAGTACTCCATAAGGTGCAAATTATCATTTGCCACTGGACAGAAATACTGTGGGTAGAAAAGAGACTGAGTAGAGCACACTGTTAGGGTACAATCTCCACTGTTGTCCAGCATGTCAGCAGTTCCAGGAGACCTTGCTCATTTAGTCATGGTTCTAACTTCAACTTCAAGCTAAAAAATAATGAAATCTCACACGTGATATAAGATTAAGAATTGTTCTTAATAAAGACAATATCTGAAAATATCACAGATCTCAAAATATCATATTAATAATACTTAGTTCTTTTTAAGTTCTCCTGAACTCACCCATGCAGAAGACTTCAACACTCACTCCCTTACAGTTAAGCTTCTCAAGAGGAGGAACCAGATACTTTCTCCAAGGAGTTGATCCACAGAAGGGTCAACATACAAGTGTCTAAAGTGTTGCATGTCACTGGCCTAAACAACTTCTGAAATTGTCATCATTACTCTGCCAATGAAAAATGTGGTTATTTCTATCTTTTCATATACTTGCACTTAATTTTCCAATTTCTTCAAATGATTCTACTGTTTGTCTCCTGTGCCTGTCTCTCCCACACTTTCATCAAAAACTGTTTTGTTCTGCACTCTTCAGTTCCTTGGGTCATTCACTGTATTAGACTGGCTTTCCATTCCAAATTGAGAGAATATGGGGAATAATTTCTCCATTTCAATAAAACCTTCAAAGAAAGCCATTTTAGAATACCAAATTGCTCCCGAGAGCATAGACCACTTTTCCTTCAAATAAAATCTGGTTTAGTAAAGGGACTGGAATTATCTTTAATAACTTTATTTAGCAGATGATATATCGAAAAAAAAGAGGGGGAGGGGAGGCGAGCAATGTGATCAACTAAATTTATCTCTATCTTGATTTTCACTTATCTTACCTCCATAAAGAAACTGGGCTTGGTACCAGCTTTACTATGTGAAATGACTTTTCTTCACATTCAGCAAAAACCTTCTTGATACAGAGTCCCAGAATATAATATGAATTCAGCCTTCCTCAGCCATGTTACTCATAAACTGGGGGCATTTTCTTTTAAATAGTGTCACCTATATCTCTAATAAAAGGTGTAAATTCACAGTACAAATTAATGTGAAGTTTAAAACACACACAAAACATGCCAACAATACTATAGTGCATGTTATGATCCATTACCCGGAGTCTGTGATTAGTCAACATCTTCGTATGAATATGGTGTTTTTCTCAGATATGGTTATGCAATCAAAAGCATGGCTAATTCTTTGAGATTTCTCAGCCTCAGGCTAAATGCAGCTAATTCCTAACACAGAATTGCAACCTGTGTTACTGAATTAGCAAAGGGAGAAAAAAAAGTCAAATTCAAAACAGTCAGATGCCTTTGTGCTGCTAAAGTGACTGAAGACAACCACTGAAATCTAATGAACAGTCGATGGCCTGATTCAGAAGCTGCGCTCCTAGTGAGCAGGAAAGCCTTGGACGGCAGGCTGTTGCCTTGCTGGTCAAGGGCCTGCCTACACCGGCACAGACTAATCCTATGTTTCACAGTGTCAAGGCACTGCAGGGTCCAGTGGCTCCCTGGAACAGGGCATGCTGGGGGCTCCCAGGGCTGGTCATGGCAAGACCTGGCAGACAGGATTATAATCCCACTGGGATGTTTTTAATGCTAACAATTCAGTAATGCTGTCAGTTTCCCTCCAGCTTCCTAGAAAGAGTAACTTTGCCAAAGTGTATCAGAAAAACTATAAGGTAGTCATCTATCTTTTGCAGCACAAAGCCATAGAAAATGCTTAAAATGTCCCACCAATAAGTGCAGCTTCAAAACAGATTCAAGATCTTCTGTCATGCAAAAACTGGATATTGAGATCGCAGTGCCAGTTCATACTATTTCAGCTCCAAACCACATATTTGGAGACTGTGAATGTAGCTTCTGTTTGAGACCAGGCAAGAGTCACACGTCTTGCTGTTAACACAGCATACTTCAAACTTCTCAAACTTTACCCTTAGACAATTAAGCAACAGTCATTATCCATCTACAGCTGCCTAACTTAAGTATAAACTCTTGCTTTGTTTGCTATTTTAAAAATTTGTGTTATTACTGGCATCATTATCAGTGATGGTGAAAAAAAAATAAATGAAGCAAGTACTTCATCCTCAGAAATTTACTACATAGATATAAGTAGTGGTCATCCATCTGACAGTAAATTGAAATTGCTTCACTAGACTTAGCTCTGTAACTTAAAAGGTAATATAACTATAAGGTATAAGTAAGAAAAAGCACAGACTTTTTCCCTGTTTACTGCTAGCTACATAATTTAAACATATTTATTTTTTTATTACTGACCATTATTTCTTTTATATTTATAGACAGTCTATTAAGGAATGATAACTGTTGCTGTGCGCCGGAGTTAACCCGTGTTCTCTTGGAGATAGAGGGAATGCTCAACTTTTATTTAGTACAGGTGCCTTTTATACACTTTGCCACACAACATGTGATGCATGCCAGCAACTAATTGGTTAAGACCCCACCCTCATGATACAGTCAATGAGGTTCACACCCAGCACAAAAGTCTAGCTCCTCATTGGTTAGTGATTACATATTGTGAAGCTCAACTCCTTGTTGGCTAGTGATCAAAAGTCACTCAGGCCTTCGGTTCCCACAGCAATGCTTATCTTGCTGTTAAAGCCACGAGGACTTGTTGGCTTCTTACAGACAAAAGGGCATTCTATTCTCTCTAGTCGTTAATTACAATGTTTCTCCACAGATAACCTTATTTATTTATTTATTTATTTATTACTCTAGTGTTTCATTTTAAAATACTTATGCCTAATTTTCGGTGTTATAGGAGAAATGAAAAGTTTCAATATGTCATTTTTAAAAGGCCTAGCTAAACACACACTCTGTTCTTTTGCAGAATGAAAGATTTTTGTTTCAACCTTAGATAAAGTTACTTTTCTTCTGCACTAGTATGTAGAAGCAATACAAGAGGATAATCATCGCAGTCAAAAGCATAACACTCTTAATACTGACAGAAGTACTTTTCTTTAGCTTCAGCAACACAACCAAATGACAGAGGCAGAATCTCTTAACTTGTGATTCAAAGATATGATATTCAGAGCAGTCAGCGTGGGTGTTCTGGATGTGTGAATAAGCAGTGTGTTACAAGCAGAAATGTTAAATCAGTAGCTTAATGCTTATAGAGGGATTTCATTCACTTAGGTGAGCTTGTTGAACTAGATATATGTAAGCTTTGAGGTTACTAAATCTTGAAACGGAGCTCCATGTGACTCAACAGACAATACTGTGCCTATTAAAGCAGTGTAAGCATTTCTTCAATATTTAACATGTTTTTCCATTTTAGTATGTTTTATTACTACAGAATGAAGATGGTAATTCTTTATTACTGGTTGTTTTATCCAACTGTAACTGATTATACCTCTATCTACCTGAAGTGATGGTGCAGGTCTCAGAGCTCCATGAGACTCCATATTTTGTCTCTAAATCTACATAGCCCAGATCATCAGAAATTCAGCCACCTCTCTCTTCTGAGGTAACTATAGCAGTCACTGGTGAGACTCAAGCATACATACTCTCATTTAACACCTCCTCCTTGATGGAGTAAACTTGCAAAATACTCTTGCTTCTCTCCTTCAGAATCTCTACCATTTAATTGTCTGTCCTAGAAGCTAATTATGTACCAACTGCTTTTACCCCAGTCATGCTAGTTTCTTCATATTCTACTGATGTTGAAAAGTGAAAAGATTAAACCATGCAAAAGACATGTAAATATAGGCCAGCCCTGATAAAATCAAAACACCAATACATGAAGAAAAGCATTAGACTACTGAAAAGTCAACTTGTGAGAAATATTTCCTCCCACTCTGCCTTGATTTAAAGTGTGTATAATTTCTCTCTCTCTCCCACCCTTTACTTGCTTTTTGCTGCATCAGAGTAATGTAAGCAAGTTTAAGCCTTTTTTTTCTTTTTCCTGCTACTCCAATGAAGGTTTTTCTGTGATTGGTCTGTAAGACAGACTGCATACTTTCACCAAGTTTGTACTAAAAAGGAATCCATGCAGCTATTTCTCATCTTTTTAATATAACCCCCCATGTAGCCACTCGTATACATGGCACCTAATCAACCACTGCATTTTATACTCCACCATAGCACTAATCATCAGCTTTTTAAAATCCGTATCTCACTCCTGATTTAATAATTAGTGATGCTCATGATATCTTATTGCATATGTTATAAAGAGTGAGCAATGTAAGTATCCCAAACCTTCTCTTCCTCCTTGTGGCTGTTGAGGCTGTCATTATAAATAAGCACTCAGCATCTGTATCAGCAGCACAAACAGCAAGAGACATATGTCAGCAGCATCTGATTTTCGTTACTGCACACACCATTACTCACTTAGTTTGTTGTACTTGCATCTAAGCCTTTAAATTTGCAAAGTTGCCTTTCCCACTGTGCATTCATTGCCTTTTGCTGTCACTTCAGCCTTGTTTGGTAACCCTTAGCACAAGATAATTGATTACTCTCTTCACTATCTCTTTGTGCAAAGAGTCATACTAAATCGAAGCTGCCACCTTTAAATTATTGTGCAGCCTTCACACTTCGGTATTAGCAGTACGTTAAAGTGTTATCTCCAATCTATACTATAAAGTTTATTGTTTTAATTAAAATGTTCTCTGTGCTCTCCAAAGGAGGTGATCCTTGCTTTCCCCTTGCTGCTCACTTTTGAGTCATAAAATTTTCTAATTAACCCATATGAATTTTGGAATTAATTCACATAATTTCACTAGCTCTGTATTACAGTGACTTCACGTATGTGCAGGTGTGCAGATACATTTCATCAGTGAAGTACATTTAATGGAGTATGCCATAATTTACTTTTCCAGATGGAACATCAACAGAATGTGTCAACAATATGTGCTGGCATTACAGTGACCACCATGATTTTTCACCTTTTCTTTTGTGCTAACACTTCACTTGCTCTTCCTGGAACCCAATGTCTGACCAAGCAGAGGGAAGTAAAAAAGATGGGATCAGAATTTAGGATTCTGTCAATGGCAGTCAGGATTATTTAGTGTCCAAACATGAACCAAGTACCAAAATGCTTGATGCAACATTAGTACAGGAAGGAAACACTTTTCATTACTGAGGACTCTTATCTCACTTTCCAAAATTACCAATGCAAATTCTAGTCAGTTGTTCACATGTGTTTGGCTATCCAGTCTAAAAAAGAAAGAGGAATTACACATTTATGGTAGGTTAAGAGTCCATCTGTAGTGGTGAGTCTATCAGGATTAACCACATACGCTTACTGCCAACTGTTGCTGTTTACCATAGAACTTGAGCACTGAAGGTCCAAAGCTGACTAGTCCAAATCCTTGCATCTCATGATTTTGAATGTTAAGGTTGTAAATATTAGCATAATGCAAAGACATCTGCTAAAAGTTTTTTTTCTCCAGAAGATATCAAATGCATACATATAAGAGACTTGGCTAATGTACGCATTTTAGTCTGGCTGCTATTCCTTGCTTAATTTTAAGCATTATCTTGTTTCACTGACTCACTTTCCAATAGCACATTGTACCAAGCGACAAGCAAGCACCTGAAAATTAAGTCCTATAAATTCCATTTGGATGTTTCTTCAAGATGAACACAAAGCCCCACCACTGCAAATAAATGTTTTAAGGACAAAACATCGGATCCTTCATTTAGAAATACTTCCTCTACAGATGGCTTACTTTGTCATGACTGACTCTCAACAAGGCTTTAAAAACTAAAACTAAGCTGCTGCTGAACATAGTGAACCACGTATGCCATAATTGTTTCATATGAAACAGACAAATACAAAACTCTACAGAAAGATGGACATGTATTTCATTTTAGAGGTAGCATTTTAGTTTCTCTAAGGACCTATAAATCAATCAAGTTTGGTATTTTTGGGTGGGAGGAACTCCTCTATCAAAGTTATAGCACTTAATAATTGATTGAAATAAAAAAATTAAAACATTTAAACTTTTGAAGCAAAATGTGAAAATTTAGTTTTAGTGTAAATACATTTGATAATTAAAATTCTGCTTGGTCCTTCTACACAGTTGCATATACTAGAATGTAGTCACATTAAACAAGACACTGGTCCTGAAAAATACAGACTAATTTATTAATGCAATCTCAAAATATTATCTTTTCTGTGGTGAAATTCCAAGTATATGTTTCCCTGAAGAAAGCACAATACTTATGATCATGGAATGTTTAGTTTTTTTCATTTTTAAAAAACTTTCTACAGTCTTCGTACTTTTCACTACTCAGTGTGGGGTTCTGGCTATAATTAGTGACAAACACATTACTGAATGAACATACATATAGAATTATTAAACTCTGTTATTTAAAATATTTCTCAAAACAGCAATTAACTAAGAGTTTTACAAGCAAAATAAAATTAAGTTATTGTCTTCTAAATGAAGGAGATTTAAAGCAATCATTAAATCCAGATTATCAGGATTTTATATTGAATTTATGAGCACACTTTCATATAAGCAGAAACTAACTTTTCCAGGATTGCTAGTACTCTTGTGTGCTACTTTACTGTCTGCCCTTCCCAAACTGACTTCCACTTTCAGCTGCAAGGGTGAGCGCTCCAGCAAATGAAACTCCAGGCTGCAGAGTCAGGCATGCAGCAATGAGAAATAAACTCTGGTCTCAGTCATTTGTCTAATGTCATAAAGAACTTCAAAAGGACAAGGGATATCTTTACATTTCTCAAATGCAGATCTGAGTTACTTTTACACATCTGTCCTTTCTATTTTTGCTCAAGATGTGCTCTCTAGCTTTGACAACCAGTAAGAACTATGAACATCAGTCACCTCCATGACAGTGTTCCAGTTTCTTCTCCAAACACAGTCCTGTCCTGTAAACAAAATTAAGGATCTGAATAATAAAGACTGTGTGATAACGTAAATGCAAGGTCTATCATACACATACTCAAAGGGAAGAAATTCATGACCTTCATGTAAAACATACCTTTAACATATATATTTATATTTATATATATATACACACACATATAAATGACACCTCGCATTTTGAGGTTTTGTGCATACAAAACAAGAGACCAATCTGATATTAAAGAGGTACTAATAAGTCTGATGTAATACTAGCAACAAGAATCTGAAACAGAATTCAAGGATTGACCATTGCTCTCACTCACAGCATAGTGGTGGGAGTCACTGCTATAGTAGCGGCTAGATAGAGAGCACTGTTAGTATGCTCAATCTAAAAAAGCTTTCTGACATTTACCTAGAAATCTTCCAGTCTGGTGCAGAGATCAACATTTTCCAGCTATTTTTACATGACTTGGTAGAAGAAAAGGTAGAAAACAGAGAGAGGGACAAGCAGTAAAGAAATTGCTGGCATTCATATCACCCAAGATGTTTAAACTAAGCTTTGGGGTTTTGTCACTTGAACCTCCAATCTTCTAAAAATAATATTGCGTGTGTAATCTGAAATATACAAGTTTGTTTCTTGGTTTTTGTTGTTTGGTTGTTTGGTTGGTTGTTGGGTTTTTTTTTAAAAAAAGGATCATCAACCTTTCAGTTCTTCCCCACCTTTAATAACAACACTAGTATAAACTCTGGAAGGTTACAAAGCACCATCTCACAAAAAGTGAGGCTGCTGCTGTGCAGATACAAGACTGTTTCCACAGTATTTCAAAGTAGGGAGCAGTCAGAAATTGCTGTCTTTTAAAAGTGTTGCTATCAAGACATTTTTGCTACCTTAAGAGCACTTAACAGTGCTGAAAAGGAATTTCAGGCCCAAAGAACAATGAAAGTGAGTTTTAAGAGTATTTTCAGAGAGACATTTAAAGGTGGAAAAGCAGTCAGTGATGTCACTGAACAATTTACAACGTGAAAGACAATAGTACGAAAATTAAGAGCAAAAGGAATATTAACCCCATATGTAAGAATTCCACTCAAACAAAAACCTTTTTGAACAATACTATTGCTTGTTTCCTTCCTGTTGCTTTTCCCTTCAGCAATTTGGTGTACCAAATCCTACTTGTATGTAACCAGCAGTGCCATGAAGTTAAATACAATAGCACACTGTCATAACTTCAGAAATTACTTGACTGAGATTGTTGCACACATGCACACACTCCCCTCTTATAGTTTCTACTCTTTTCCTACTGTTATGCTCACCCTTCACCTGCTTCTCTGGGTCCCAGGTTGGACACTTCAGTCTGGTGGGGGCTGGGGCAATATGACAAGATGTCAGCATCTGATGTACTTCACATGTAGTAATATCATTTTGATGACTTTCATGAATGTAATGACTTCTTCCTCACCTATAATCTATTTGGAGTGACTTCTTACGTTTGTTAAGACCTTTTTTATATGTCTTTCTTTACTGTTTTGCAATTCCATGTTACATGGAATTATCATGTTTAAATGCTATTTCTTTGTTCTTTTTGTTACCTTTCAAAGCCATTTGGTCCAGCTGCAGGTCTACATTGTTTTAGCTGACTACTAGCAAGTTGTTTGTAGCCATAAGCAGTGCCAGTCTATGCCCTATGTCTTGTCATCACCCGCCTGTACTCCTCTGCACTGCAGTTGGTCTCATCACTTCTTAAGGCCACTGCTATCACAACAGGACTATACAACCCTAAACTATACCATTATACCAGTCATAAATGTCTCACTCTACACAGAATAGCAACTTATTACTACTATCTCTATAAAATTATGATTGTACCATACAAAGATAAGGGAAGTAGAATAACTGGCCATAGTCACCTGTGAAGTCAGAAGAAAAATTGATATTAGAGCTAAATCAAGTCAAAAACAAAGCTCCAGACAGCTCAAGACAAACTCAAACAGAGTAAACCTGACAATTTCAGAGAGAGTAAGTCTCAGCTCCGAGGTCTTGCAAACTCAATAGCAAACCTGTGTCCTGTTGTTAACAAAGGCATCACTGTATGACTGACCTACAGGATATTACACTATGTATGGTCAAAGAACTATAGCAACTTTTGCATGTGATGCTATCACCTAATATCCCTGAGCAGGCCTGATTTCTAGAGTGGTGTTCACTTTCTCCTGTATCCATGCCAAGGCTGTGCAAGTTGAGCTATGTAATATCTAAAAAAAAAAAAAAAAATCACAACAGTTTAACTTGTATTTCAGTTTTGCAATAGAACTTCAAAAGATAAAGCAAAAAGATTACTGTCAAGATGGAGTAAAACTTGTGAAGTCATAGAATGGTTAGGGTTGGAAAGGACCTTAAATATCATCTAGTCCCAACCGCCATGCACTGAGCAGGGACACATTCCACTAGATCAGGTTGCTCAAAGCCTCATACGACCTGGCCTTGAACACTTCCAGGGAGGGAACATTCACACCTTCTTTCACAACTTCTTTGGGCAACCTAAATGTTCATTTCATGCGTGTGGCTGGTAGTAGCAAGATATGGAGACAGGAATGAGTGCCTATATAGTTTTTAAATCCAGTCTCATCAGAGCAACAACCTCTATCTTCAATCTTTTATTTTCATTCCCCAAGTTTACAGCTGTGAAACCAAGTATCAGCAGAGTTTTAAACTTCCTTTGACCTGGTGAACTAAACCATCCTGCTATTATGATTCTATAAGGAACCACTTTTGTGGTGTGACATGCAACCAAAAGAAATCACCACAACACACTAAAACTGAACCCTGTCTAGATATTATCAACATCACAGTTCTGATTAAAATCTTATGGTCTGAAACAACTGGAAAAAAAAAAAAATCTGTATTCTGACAGTATTCACTTCCTAAACAACAAGGAGAAGTCCTCAAGTGAGATGAATTACTTATCTACAGAGTGCCTAAATAATGCACCAGTTGGATCCAAAGTCCAAAGTTGTTATTACCTAATCAATCTGAACAAAACTTGGTGATGAATTAATACAGCAACTTCATGTTTTTCAAGGACAAGTGGAAATGAAGAAAAAGAATCACTATTAGCTTGGAATTTATCAGTTTAGAGAACTTTTAGTCAAATTGCTTTCACATTCATCACATATTTTAATCTTCCCTATCACTGCTGAAATATATCTTTTTCAAGCACAATTAGGTTTAGGATTGTTTTGATCATGGAAATATTTTTAAATAAAGAGAAAATAACTAATTTCCTTCTTTAGAAAACATTACATTAATGCATTTATGAATCTTCCTATCAGGTTAAATAAAGGGTAGGACATTTTTCTTCAGATAATTAAGCGTTTTGTTGGAATAAACAAAACAAGTCATATCAAGGAAGTAGTACACAAACTTTCCTAACTGTGGGCTTGACATTCCTGTGTATGCCTCTCAAGGACGATGGCCTCTAAATTATTACTTCTGCATCTTCAAATATAATAAAAAAGCAATCAAAGTTTCTTAAAGTAAAGGTAATCTTTCCTAAAGCCTTTGTTTTCTTTGCTCCATTCCTCTGCCCTCTCTAAAGTCCTTCACTGCAGAAGGACTCATGTGGGTGAGAGACAACCCACATGCAGAGATTGTAAACATCACTGAAGTCTTTTTTTATTTCACAATCTGTGCAGGTTCTTCAAGTTGCATAGCACCCCAACTTGCTTTAAAACCTGACATTTCTTTCAAAACCAGTTTTCTTTTAGAATATAAAATACTCCTGCTTGGGCATTTGATTAAACAGGTATCATAATGTGGCTGTTATTGACATCCCAATAATTGAAATCTTGTCATTTCCCACTACTTTCCCTTCTGGGATTTCAAATACATCTGATTCAGAAGCTGTCAGGCTGCTTACATTTCCCCTTGCCCACTCACAGTGGGCCTTTGGTTGATTAGATAACTCTGATTGATTAGCATTTGGATTTGATTTTTCCTGTGCCCCAACTTTTCTCAAGATTTGAAGCAAAGAACATTTATTTTTTTGCATCCAAACCTCATACTCACTACTTCTACTGCTATTATTAATACGCCAGTGCATATTAATAGGGTGCCTCTTTACCTTTCATCCTAGTTCTGAAAGAGCTCATACAATGGAGAAAATTTTATAACTTAGTCATTTATATGCACAAGAAATCAACTGTAAGCTCTTTAAAATGCCAAGTTTTATTTAATTCATTTTGTTGAATCATTTCTGGGTCTATCATGAGAACAGAGGAGCCTTCTCACTAAGCTGACTAGTTGAAACATTTGCTTAACCTGTCACCTAATGTCACTCAGCAAACCCAAATTAACTTGTAAAATATTTGGCACAAGATTAACATTTTAAATCAATCATCAGAGTTAAAACTCTACATTTTCAACAGCATGATCTAGAGGGAAATTTATTCATTATGCCATTTTGATGAAGAGCCTCAGACTAATAGAAAAGGTTTCCCCTAGGTTGTTAAGAAAAATTTCTCCAGTGTTTCCTCTAGGTTTGAAATTAGTCTTTTACAAGTATCAAACACTAATCTGCTAGAAACTACCACCCCCAAACCTCTTACGTGGACAGCGGTGTATCAGACATTAGAAAAACATCATGATGTTATGATTCACTTTTAAATAAATATCTCTTTAACTTGTTGGTGGGTTTCTGAATTAGCACTGCTGCAGTGAAGATTAATTACATATAAATAACATGAAAATAGTAGATAGCTTGCCTGCTTATAATTTTATTTTTCATCAAATGTCCCCAGGAGTTCTTCAAGTTTTTAAGACTCAAGGAAAGGAAAGATGAAAAGACAGACAAGTACAGACATCTTTGTGTGTTATCTGCAGTAGCAATCATGGATTTTTTTTTAAATAAGCAGTAGTATAACACCTTATCTGGCAAAACTGTAGCCACCATGAATTTGCTCAAGAGTCTGGGTAGATTGCATGATGATCTGGGTTCACACTCCATCTTAATCATGCATTTACTGCAAAGACATAGGTAAGTAATCTTCAGTGTTTCTTTATTTCTTATTATATTTCATACTAATGTTTTTTTATTTCACATAGTTTTTTTGCAAGGAGAAAGACAGTGACCAAGACACTTGTATTATGGAAAGAAGCGGCTTTTAATATGTAACAAATTTTTTATATACTCTACCACAGACATAGGGAAGGAACATCTACTTCATAAAAGGTTGGCTCTTTTCCTATTGCCAAATTATTCATATATAGTTCACAATATAACATTATCAGAAACTTACAGGAGAGTGGAATTGCAACATCTAAGAAGGCTGAAGGTTATTTCCAGACTCATGTTCTTCCACATTATGCCACAACCTCATTATATGATTTTATTTTCTATTGGTACAGGGTCTGTGTGTCTGTCAGGAGAGAATTAGGACTTGGAAGTCTACAGCACAGTGCTGCAGGAGCTGAGCAAATGGAGTGACAGAGCTCTGCATTCTCCGGATGCTGGATAGGTTGAGCACAAAAGCTCCTCAGACACTGGTGGCACATGTTTAACCTGTGGTTATCAACAAAGGAATTCCTTGAAGCTGTTAAACACAGTCTACTGAAAAAGGAGTTTTAAAAATATTTTTTTTGCACATATTAATTAACTGCAAGTGAAGAAGCTGTAGAAATTTAAAAAGGTTGAGTAACTAGTGACACAATAATATTTTTTTATCTTCACTCCACTGTTAGTCTTGGCTGCAGGTCATAAATAAAACTTTTTAGTCTGGTGCCTAACCAGCACATCCCAATTTGAAGTAAACTGGGACACCAGTTACCTTTTTAAGAATGCAAGTTTACAAATACTACAGGATAACACTGCTAGCAGCCCTCACACAGAAGGATGACTTCATCAGACACTGGGACCTGATTTGTATCCCCCTTCCCCCTCAAAATGCACAATTCTGGTTCACTGTTGAAGCATATGGGGAGATCACATCAGCTTAGGCACCATTTTGAACACTGCATTTTCCCTGTGACTAAGCCAGAAATATCCACGTACAAGCTTCTGCCAGCCTTGCACCTAGAAGGTGAATGTACTCATCACTAAACACACACTAAGGTCTATGCTCTTTCCAGAGAATCCTGGGAAACCAAACCCACCAGCTAATATTAAAATGTCATAGTCTGAGAAATGTATCGCTCAGTGAGAAGTCATGCATGATAAAAGTCTAAACATAAAGTAACATAATCAGTACCCTTTAGGCAACAACTTCCATAGATAGTGTCTACTATTGGCAATTCTAGAAATTAATTTTGCAGAGATTCTATTTTTAGAAATTTAAGAGTTGCAGATTTAGAATATCAAATGTGGTCTTACTGAAGCGTTATTAAAATTCATACAGATGGCTTGTCTAATGATAGAACTATGATAGACAGTGATCAGCATAGAGCCATAAATAGTACTGATTGTCCTTTAGTTGCACCATTTCAGATCAAGCCAATCAATATTAGATGCTAGTCATAAAATTAACAACTTGCTCAGAAGTATGTCTTCTAGAAAATAGTATTTACAGAGATTAAATATTATAGTTCACCATAAAACTAATCCTAGTGTACTTAGTTTGTCAAAAAGACCTTGATTTTAGGCTTACATTTATATGTATTGCTGTACATTTTACTTTATACATTCAGAAGCTACCTGAAAAACAACAAAAATTTACCTAAGAGATATACGGATTATTCTGCAGGATTGTTCTTGGACAGATTCTGCATGTCTTAGAACCAAACAAAACAAAATAAAACTTGGCAAAAAAACAATTCTATAACCCATATTTTAAGGTACTTATGAAAACTATAACGGTAAGTATTAAGACTTCATTATCTATAAAAAAATATCTCTATTACTTTTGAGCTGACCAGTGAGTTTACATAGATTTCAAATCTATACCTTCAGTAGAAACCTCTGTCTCTCTTGGTTTTGTTAAATGAAGCATAGTCAAGTAGATTAGCAGCTGATCTTATCTTTCTTCCCACCTCTCCCTGCTTTATGCAGTATGTCGTCCTTAAATACTCATTGCACTGTTTTCCATCTATATAGAAACATCCAAAGAACGAGTGAATCTCAAACCTGTTGAACAAGAAAAAAACTATGGACCGATGAATATTATGGTTGTTACGATCTTACGGGAAGTTCAGGACAATCCTGTAACACTTTCACCAGCCACTCCAGAAAAGAGGATAAAGTAATCTATTACCTGTCAAAGCTGTTATCATAAGTCATGGCAATGTAATTAGCCTTTCTGTAACTAGAAGCAATTCTCTTTTTATATGGTAAAAGCTGAATAGGATCCCAAATAACATAGATCCAAAGACATTCTTGTTCTCTGTTGTTGGTACAGGAGGTTTCCTAACACTTCAATTCCCACTACCACACTTCAGGACAGTGAGACACCTTCAAGAGCAGAACATATTTGTCTCCAGAAGGTTTCAAATGGCTTCACGAATTGTTAGCAAAATAAAACAGAAAAAATCTTATACCTTCTCTGTAAGGAAATACAATACGGTGATATGTTGAAAGCTTTTGCATGGGACATTGATCCTATAAAACTGTAGTCCCTCTGGATATCAGTGCAACCATCATGACACAATTTATCAGCCAAATAATTTTCTTTCATCTTCCAGATGGTTGGGGATGGGAAGATGCGCTGGGGAGGCAGGTGTCCCTTAATTGCAAAGTAATACTACAGAAATAATAAGTGGATAGGGAAAAAAAAAACAGATATTTTCCTTCATGTTCATTGCTGAGGTTTCAGAATGTTCCTTGCTAAAGCAATCTACATCACCTGTTACGGAAAGGAAATGTTAATATTCCTTAAGTACTCTGAATGGGAAAAAAGTTGTAATAAAAACCATTGCATGCCCTTTAAGAAAGAATTCATGCTTCTTTGCAAAAGGCTGCAATACATTTTTCACATTGTTAAGCTTCCAAAAAACAGGCATGTCCATGGGGAAAAAATCCACCAGCTGTATTTCTCAAATATCCCAAAAGAACTGAGGGGAGTTTGGGAGAAATGCCACACACTAATAGTTTCACTATATAATGGAAAAGTCCATCATTCCAACATTACCTCAATGGGTATCTTTCCCCACACACTTCACTCCCTGTGACATTTTAGAATAGAAAGAAAAAAAATGTACACATATCTTTATCAAAAAGATCAACTGTACAGCTGTTCCCCTCAAACTGCACAAGGGCTTCACGGGAAAAACTTTTTGAGAACATCGAGTGATCATCAAGTGAGCGTCGTGCTTCTGATTCCTCAGGCACAGCTCCTGTCTTCTAAGTCTTCCTAACATAAATAAACAAAAATGTTATGTTACATAAGACTAAGTATTTTCAAATAGCAGACTCACAGTATATACCTTTTGCTCTGTCTCTTTTGTTACGTGTTTAGAAAAGACAAATTAAAGAGAACTTCCATAATATTAGAGAATTGGTTGAAATGGAAACCTCATTTGCTTACATCCCTGGCACTCAGGTTTATTTCTAGATATTAGGAATAAGTGCAGCTTAGCACAAATAAGAGGATGTAGTAGTGTCACCTCCATCCAAAAGCTGACTTTATTGCAAACCAACACGTAGCAAGTGAAGTCACATACTATGATGTCTAGTGATGTTGGGGGCGGGGGGAGAAGAAAAAATTATCAGTTCAGTACTATCAGTACTAACTCAGTAATGGAGATGTTGCTGACAAAAAGTAGTACTGAAGGTAAATCTATCAAAGATACTAGCTTCACGTGGCCAATCAATGAAATCATGAACCAGATATATGAAGGCCATTGTCCCAGATTATCTATCCCAAACACAAGTGGGGACATTGTTGTATAAAGCAAAAAATCTTTTTGTCATCAAGAATGTGAATCTCCATTTTAATTATCATTACTCTGAATAGAGGTGCACAAACCTGTCATTATCACTCCACCAGGACACTGCTATTTCCAAAAGGCAATCATTTTAGGTAACAGTGGAAGATTTTTTGCTACCCTTACTTTAGCTTCTGTATTGTCAGTTCAGGATTCCTTTCATAGCTTGTGCATTTCTATTCTTCTCAAGTATGTTCCAAAGCATACTGATAAAAGTATGATCATGTCTCAACAGTGGTTTCATTTTTTCTGATTAATGCTGAGGTGCCTTCACAGTTAGTGTATATACACTGCTCTTCACAGTGTATCCAATTATTCAGGTTATAATGCATGGTGATTCATTTTAATTGGGATTTCAATTAAGCTGTATCTTCATAGATTTTCTAACTTTCTAAACAAATATCTGTCAGCTCTTGGTTTACAGGAGCTAGGAGATATGTATCTTTGCTGGGTACATAAAACTATAGCACATTTTTAAACCTGCTTCTGGTAACATATCCATCCACATGCATCATGATAACAGGCTTGTCCATATTACAGCTTCTCCCAAGCTTAGACCTCATTTGGAAAAAAATATAAAAATATTGAAGTTATGTAGCAAATTACACCTCTCAAAAATCTAAAGGTCACTTCATAGCATTTTAATGAAGCTCTAAGCCCAAAGCAAACAGGAAACAACAAACAGCAGATATGGAGTATTCACAGTTTAATAATGATCCTCAGATGCCCGTGATCTCAGTACAATGTGATCACAGTATCGCCAGGAGTTCATTATACATTTGGCACTGGATGGCATACTGGCAAGGCTAGCAGCAAGCATTTGTTTCAGCTCCTTTGATGATATTCCATAACCCCACTATTCCTAGTTGATTTTACACCGTCACTTCTATCGTAAAAATTTTACTTTGTGCAAACAGCTGAGTTTTCATCCTGCTGTATAACTAAAAAAGTCTGAGCTATGAATGCTGTCTTCCCTGACATGCTTACCCTTCAAGATCTACTTCCAACTCTGAGCTGCTACATTTTTATTTTACATTCTCTCTTCAGAAATGGTGGTCTCTAGTAATTCAGAGACAAAACTGTATTTGCAGAAGCCTTCTAAAATGAACACTTCAAGTGTGAATTCTTTCTGCTGACAGGAAATTCTTGGCATCCTTGAACTTTCACTGGGCTGAAATTGTCCCTCTGTAGGGATTAGAATTCAGCCACAGCAGCACTTGATGGTGCAAATAAACTCCTTTCAGCTCTGAGCTGCTTCATCTCTATACTACATTCTGTCTTGGCTCCGTTAGGAATTTTCTTAAGGCACTTCCTCTGTCAGCATGATATTCAAGATGACAAAATTCAGTTTCATGCTCAAGTATGTTCTAAACTGAAAGGCTGTGGGATCTGACTGACTTTGAAATTCACAGCCTGTGAATAAAACTTGTACAATAAATAAATAAGCACAATATTTAATTTTTACTAGTTTATAAGTTACATTCAGCATTTCTCACAATGATAAAAGGCAATGCATGTGGCCAAAAGTCAGTGGTGGAAGACAACACAAAGTGGGAGAAGAGGATGCAATGTGCCAGTTTTTGCTGGTGACACATCCTTCATTTCTCTTCCTCTCACATCTGTGAAAAAAAAAACATTAACTGCTAAAAGTTTCATGACTCAAAACTCTTCCCAAAAGCTTGCTGTCAGGCATCTGCATGGTGAAAGTGCATCCATCTGACTGTACCCGTGAGAACACAGACTGAGACAGGGTTCTTTTAGTCAAGTTTATTCAGCTATCACAGGTACCTACTTAACCTGTCTGACTGCAAAGTACTGATTAAAATTAAAATAATTAAAGGATCACTGCTTCATTGCTCTACAGATTTTAGATTGATATGCATAAGTGCACACCGAGTAGTAGCAAAGCTCAGGACACCACAATATCAAATATTGTTCAGATTTAGTTCTCCCCCACCTTTTTTTTTTTTTTTTCAATATAAGGGTTGTTATCTCATCACAATTAACCATATTAACCATGCCTTGTTTGGTTAATTACTTGTGATTATGCCATTGCTAGAGAAATTTAAACATTATATGTATTTTTCTAACTCAGAAAGCTGTTTCTAAAATACTTCCTCTAATCAAGCAGCAATTATGTTATTCCCCACTAACACCATGAGCATGTTGACACAGCTAGTCATGTTCTGGCAACCACAAAGAGAAAAAATACATAGCAACAGTGACTACTCCATAGAAACAACAGCTGTGGAACAAAAGGAAAATCCACAAAAATATATTCGGTGCTCACACTTGGTCATTTCACTGCTTTGGGTTCTATCATTGCAGCAAAAAATGTTCTAGGAAAAAAATTTAAAAAAAGATTTTTGACTGAAACAATAAATATATTCTTTTGTATTAAAATTTTTTTAAAAAAAATTTTGAAGCTTAAAGTTGTAAAGCCAGATGACAATAAATTGGGAAACTTGCCAAGGACAGGTTGTGTGAAAGAAATAAAGAGGCACAGACCTCATTACTGGCTCCCAACTGAGACTATAAAACAGCAACAAACACTTCAGGGTGACTAACTACCCAGAAATTAACTTTAGGTAATTTCGTAGTAATGTCAACATATTGGAAATACACTTATAACTGGCAAGTCTCACTTCCACTGTTCTTCCAATAAATTGGTACTGAAGATACAGGAATCATTGGTGCAAAGCCATGCTTTGCAATAGAGGGCTATAGCTGCTGCAAAAGGCTGTTCTTTTTTCTAGGCTTCTACACTGATTTTGTTACTTCATTTCTCCACCTGCTTTGTCTCAGTTAGTCATCTTCTCCCTTGTTCTCATGTCTTAAACCTCTTTGTTCCCCAATCAGCTGATATCCCTTCCTTCTTCCCCTACTCCCACCTGCTTTTAATCATACCCCAAGGAGATTTTTCTCACCTTCAAGGAGTCACAAGAAGTCATTGTGGATAAAGTGACTCCAGCCAGTATATTGGAAAAAACAGAGGAAAGCTGAAAACTAAATAATCTGTAAATGCTAATGACAGCTCCATCAACTCTCTGCACTGCACGTTAACCACAGTTTCATCCTCAACTGTACAAATTTGGCCAAGATACTGGCAATTGCAAAAATAGTATCCTGCATGTAGTATTGCACAAATTTGCTAGCAACTGTGGCTTATGTGTCCCTTATAAGTGGCACCAGCTGGAAAGAAATACGTTTAATTGCTACATTGCTTTCTCAGACAAGGTACCTTAGAGAATTTCTATCAAGCTTAGGACTTGCTGTGTAGCTTGCATTCACCCAAATAACCAGTTTTTACTCAAACATTCCACATATCTTCTATGGCCAATTGCACTCAATTTCTGCATTTCCTTACAATGTGTTGGCATCATATGCAGTGCTTCTTAAGGAACTTGTATATCTACTTTTAAGGAAATAGAACTTTTCTGCTATTAATTGTGGTTTTTAGGACATAACATTCAAGACACTATAGCTTAAACCATCAGCTTTTTTCTTCTAGCTAGTGTCCATTCCAGATATAATCACCTTCAGAAGCATTAGCTTCAACTTTACATTTCCTAAGGCCACTTTTAAATTTCATTAGAAATAGCTAAAGAACAATTCTGTCTTGCAAGTTTTCTATAAATTGCCAGTGTCTTCAAAATTTTCTATCAGTCAGTACAGTGACATAATATGCCCCTCAAAGATAAGCTGAAACTCAGCTGTACTACAATGATCTGAAAACCATATAATGTATTTTTCTATTGATTCAAATATATACCCCTTGATCAGAGACTAACCAAGACAGAGGTTCGGCTTGTTTTTATGTATCCCCAGGAAATACAAAATGTATGCCTGCATACAGCCTTACTGTAAATATTACCCATTTTCAAACATATTCTGATTAAGAACTTTCATTTTTAAAAATACTTCAACATGTGTCTTTCAAGCACTCATTCAAGAGATGGTTATATGAAAGGTTTTGCCCTTTTTTCACATAGCTACAAAATAATTCCAAATCCTCTATGTTTCTTTTTTAAGTTGTTACTGTGTTTCCTTTCACACTCCTGTATCGTACTGTCAATAAAGAAAGGGGAATGAGAGAAACATAGACCTCTGATACTTTGCTTTAAAAATAAGATTTTATACCATATGCAAAATAACAATATACCCAGAGGTTTTAAAAACCAACAAATTGAAGGAAACCTTTCAGGCTGGTATCTTTAATGCAAGCAGGCTTTGATTTATTTTTCTTTTTAATTAATTTCTCTCTCAGAGAGTTCTGTTGCATTCAAAGGTATGCCTATTTTTCCATCTTTTTTTTTCTTCTTTTTTTGGGTGGGGGGAGCGTCTATAAAAATTGTTAACAATCTTCATTATGCCAAGGAAGCAGTCTGCAACATTAACACAGTTCTGTCCTTATTAACTAGCTTTACAAAACTCTTTTACACACAATTCAAAGAAATAGCAGTAGAGGCCTGTACTATGCTCTTAATTCACCTCAGTGAATGCTTTTATGAGCAGAGGTACACTTGGAACACAAATCCAAGATTTTATTTTACTATTGTAATTTTCCATTATGACTGTTTAGCTAAAGCAGCAAAATAAATTTGAAGAGTTCAGGAAGTCAGAACATGCAGCATTTAAAACATATTTTACATACATAAGTAATGTTGAACAAATTAAAGAAATTAAGGTTATTAAAAGTAAGTCAAAGCTTTATGACTCATTGTTACTAGTTTATCGGCAGTGAGCTTTTTCTTTCTTTTTTCCAAAGCCTACTTGCTACAAAGTTACAAACATGAGACCAAGAGGGTACACCTTTGACACTCCCGAGAGATGATGGAAGGCTGCCCAGCTCAAAAAAATGACATGTATTTTGTATGGGCTTTCCCTGTGTTCATCACATTCCTGAAACTAAAGACTGACTGCTTCACAGAAGTGTGTACAGCAAAAAACTGACTCAGGAGTTTGGCTCTGTCCCTGAGAAACTCTGCTAGCTTGGTGTGCCTGGTTTCAGTGACAACTATTCTCTTGCTTGGGTAGTCATGCATCTTCTCTATAATTAATGATGTCACCTCTGACACCACAGTGTTTCTGTGCATCAAAAGCAGAATGGACATCATGTAACAGTCATGCTACACCTGCAATCTGTTGTTCCTATTTTCCATTTGCCAGCAAAATCGACTTCAGACTTCTACAATAACCTCTAGAACATTTCTTACAATATTAGACATTATTTCATATGGTGTTTCAAAGTTAACTATGGAAAGATAGCGGTATCACTTCTATTATTCAAAGCACTTGCATTGATGCAAGATTAAAAAAAAAAAAACCTCCTTTGTTGTATAATGAACATTGTCAACATGATTTGAAATCTAACTCATACAGCAAAATCCAACTTTAGTCCACTAGAAACGTGCTATACAGCATTTGAGAGATCTGCAAACAAGATTGTTAATGATTTTTATCACTAGCACATCTCCTATAAATGTCATTGAAATTAATCTGAAGGGCCTGAAACTTGATTTACACAGAGTGCAGGATATGCTCCTCAGAATGCAACATGCTACACATAGCTACTTGATCTCATTTGTTAAGTTTAAAGCAGGAAGTGTCACTATACTAGCATCAAACCTCAGAAGATAATTAATTTTATCAAAAGCTTACATAGCATGAAAACATACCTCTTAATAGCACGTGTTTCTGAACAAGCAAGCAAGCATGCAGTCAGTTACAGTGGCTTTCAGGATATCTAAAAGCTCTTTTTGGAAAATGATACAGAGGGGGGTTTTTATTCCCATATTGCTGTGCACATCTAAAGCCACAGATTTATAAGAAATCTGCAGTTCTTATGAGCTACCTTTATCCACTTATTCAGTTGTAGCTTAAGACCTATAAGATTCCCTCTCTTGCATTATTGACACCGAAGCCCACACCATTTTTATGTTCTCAACAATTACATCAGTAATTTTTCATACTATGTTGCTTATTTTTGGCACAGATATTATTTTGCCAAAATAAATAATATGCTCCTTTTCTTGTGTTAAAAAAGAAAAAGTTCAGATCATGATAAACTTACAGAAACAGAAAATTCATATGTTTCTTTACTGAATTACTATCAAAGCAATTATTACACCTTGGGTTTCTTCTGTTTCTGTACAAATGTTCCAGATATGGGAAAGGCAAAAGACAAAATTTATTCTCTGTCCTATGTACATTAGTGTACTAGAAACAAAGCTTATAACTAGGTCTGTTCCCTCTAATATAGCAGAAGTTAAACATTGCAGTAAACTTGTGAAGAACAATCTTCAAAACCATCTCTTCAAAAGTAAATTTAAAGTTTTAAATACCAGGAATTATCTGAAGGTAATAATAATTAAATTCAATGCTTTACTTCTAAAGAAGATGCATCCTCGTGAACATTTGCCATAGTTTAACATTAAACAGCAGTTTCATAGGCCATATTTAATACTGCATAGCCTTAGACCTGGACAGCTTTTATTGGGGCTCTTTCTTGAGCTTCAGAGGTCATTATTTCTTGCCTTATAGCATCACACATCTCTAACTCAACCAGTTTCATCAGACACAGAGGATGAACTTTGCAGCCTCCTCAATAAGCCAATATATATGCTTTCCTGCTTAGACAGAGGCTGAATCAGTTCCATAAATAAATACAGAAATAAGCTCCACTTTCCACAGACAATTCCCTAAGCCATTTAGCAATTGCTTTTCCATGGACACCAAAGCATCTGGTTCAAAAAAAAATAAAGAAAAAAAAGCTATTTGAGAGAGCATCACATATCAAGTATTTCAAAATCTTAAAAACCCATACTTTTCATACACATAAATGTATACATATTGAAATGCATGCAACTATGCACCCTACCTGTGGAATGTAACAGTTACATTTTATTGCATATCATATAGTAGAAGCTGCCTGTTCTTTAGGTGCAAGCTATGGCTAGTGCTATGGTAGTTCCAGATAAAGCTACTTTTGTGATGATTATAGAAAGGCTTTTCTGAACTGGTTGGTTCTGAAGTGTTTGAGTGGCAAGGCAAGTCTTCGCAAACACCCCTAAAAGTTGGCTAAAATATTAAAAAGGAATTGAGAAATAAAGGCAAAGTTCTGAAGAAGGCTGATCTATCAGATAATGTTTGTCAAGGAATAAAATAAAAACTCACTGTTGAGCCCAGCATTAGCCAGAATTAAGTATGCTGGTGGAAGATGACACCTGAACAGCTAGCAAGTACAATTGCCTTGAGTGCAAAGGCAGATGCCACCTTCTGTGGTAGAAGCTATCTGAAAGCCAGAGAAAACACAGAAAGTTTTATCAATTAGTGGAATTAAAAAAAAAAAAAAAATAAAAAGAAGAAGAAAGGAGATAGAATTTCTGTGTGTCTTTAGGAGAAACCATGGAACCTGATAAAACACAGGAAATGGAAGAGAAAGTTATTCATAACAAACTGTACATCTCATGTCTGAGTAGATAGGGTATTTTGAAAAGTTCACAAAGCGATCACTTTTCTAACTCATAGTCTTTCTCATCTACTGCCTGAAATGCAGCACGTAGTCACTCTTCCCCAGACACACAGATTGTCTACATATGGAAAGCAGTTTGACTATGAAGTAGAAAAAGAGATAATGCCATGGAAAGCACAATAACACAGGTTTTCTAGGTTAGGTTAACTTGAACTAAACGAACAACCTAATGCTTGAAAATTTCTGCTACGTGCATGAAGTTTTAACTGTCACTTTTTCAATTCTCAGAAAAAAGCTTTTTTCTGGACTACTTTGCTGACACCTAGCGAGCGTCAGTTCGAACAGCTTCAGGCACATGAGCTCCTAGAACAAGTGAGGTGCTAACAGAGCAGCTGATCTTTTCATTCCACTTGCAGCAAAGTATTTTACATGGCCATGTTTATGATTCAGCGGAGTGCTGGACAGATTCAGCACAGAGAACACTAATGCTGATTAGACATAAAAATGTGGAAAGATGGTAAAGAGGAGAAAGGGAAAGGAAGCAAAATGGAAGTAAGTAATGTTCAAAGTCTGTCCCTCCCAGTCTAAATATCTTCTACAAGAATGACTGAATCAAATAAACTTGCCACTAGTTGTGACTTCAATCTTTTCCTTTTTGAGCCTCATGTATTTAACTGGGATATCTCAGTGCCTATAACTTCCAGTTAATGGCTCCTTTGTTGTTTCATTTTAATATAAAATATAAATTATAAGCAACTCCTTATTACCAACAAGATTAATCCAAATCTAATCCTATCATTACAATAGTATAAACATGTCACTTTTTCCTTGGCTTTGTGTGGGAGAGTAACAAACACATGAGAGTCTCAGCTTTAGTAAAGTGGTTTAATATTGTCTAGGAAACAGGCATCAGTTAGATGATATGGCATTTTTCAGTATCAAGGGATTCTGCAACTTACAGTGGTGGACACAAAACCAAATATTTTTTTTAAAGCATCTCCTGTTTTAAATAGAACTTGAACAACTGAATCAGTGCTGACTACCTGTGATAACAATGATTAATAAGATCACATTTTGCTTCTCTGAAAAATGGCTCCAAAAGGTTGTGATCATCAGTCTTGCATTAAAAAAAAACGAGAGAATGTGTACTGCTACCAACTCTCATATACATCTGTCTCTTGAGAGCTGCTGGTCAGGAATTTTTAGGTTTTCCTAAAAGAACTTCCTATCCATCTTTCTGAAATACATGGTTTAACTAAAATCTGACAAAATACACGAATGTCTAGATGCTTAAAAACACCTAGGTAGGTAGAGTTGTGCTGCTCTAAAATTTCAGTATAACAAATTGAGAGTAATTAAAATTAACCTTACTGATATAAAATAAGCCATCAAAACAAACACTACTTCTTTGTATCATAAACACAACAAAGTTGCTAAGGAACATATAGGATAAGTATGACTACAAAACAGTAGAGAATACACAACTCTGTTAGCGAAATAAATTAGCTAGTGCCTACAGGGTGCACTTTTCTTACAATGCTCATGACAATAGGTGTGCTTCTTTTCTCAGACACTGCTCAAGCTGTCCACTGTAGTACCAAAACAGTCACTACTACTTTCCTTCCTCATCAGCCTGTCATCTTGGCTTAGGTGCTTCAGCCAGGCAGAACTTAATCTTGCATTTAAATAGGGAGTTCAGCTGCTTGCTTTCTTTCTCCAAGGCACAATAATCAAAATAAATATTTCCAGCTAGAGAAGAGAGTGCACTTAAAAATGCTCTGGGATTATCATTTTACATCTCTAATTCTGGCTGCGGAATCTCCAAGACTAAAAAGTAGATTATGTGCAAAACACTTAAAATTATGTCTATAATTTGTATTTTATGCATGTAAGATTAGCAGTTATCGCTGAAAGATAAAGCTGTTCTCAGGTGAAACATTAGCTTTTTTTATAATTTTGCCTTGCAACTATATTAGGAATAGTATATTTGAGCATTTAGATCCAGACCTTAATCAAAGCCTCAAAGTTCAAACCGCTTTTTGAAAGTTGCAATTGTCTAAATGTATAATATACGCTTTATTAATTAACTACATTTAAGTGTGACTAATTTAACTTTTTGACTTATAACTCAGACACTGCTACAAGATATATTTTATATTGCAGGTGTAGCATGATTGTTACATGATAAATTTCAGACTCAAACTCCATTACACAACTCAGTAAATAATTACCTTAAAGTTCCTAAGTGATTTTTCTGTTGCTAAGTTTCAAATAAAATCTCTACCAAAGGCAATTTAAAACCTTTATTTTGTGCAATTTTTTTTTTTTTTTTTTAATTAAAAGCAAGTATGTTTTTACTTAGAAATTTGTTATGGAAAACATTTTCCTTAATGTCTTTTATATTTGAATGTTTTAAATTCAATAGAATATTTTTTACTTAAGGCAGTCATACATGATATTCTGTAATTAAAATAATTTATTTGCTTTTTTTATCATGCATAAGATAGCACTTTAGTTAAATTCATTCTCAGCACTTTTCCTGCACCAAACACATTCCTCTCTAATAGTTTTTTCCTCCCATCAATAAACATGGAAACAATGACAGTAGATTATTACAGATAATTAGCTTTAATTTCTATTAAAGGAAATTCATTCAGCTTCATAATAAAGTTATGTTCCATATAAGTTTAAAAGTAGAAAATATCTTAATGCAAATTTGCAACTACAAAAGAGTGAACATATAAAAGTATTAAATACAATGAACCCCCCAAATTAGATGAGCTAAATCATGCCCAGAATTTATTTTTTTATATACATCTGTACACATTTAGTATTTTTCATAAATCACTTGGTTTGGTCTGAGCTGCAAAAGATTATTTTTATTAGTTAATAAAAACAGAGGACCATTTAATATGTCATTCACCAAGATGTGTATTAAATGTAATTGATATATCCAAAATTATTACTTCTATGTTTACCCTTTACAACAATAATTATGGGCTTTAAATACTATAATCAGGGAAATAATATATCCTCCATTGAAAAAAAAAGAAAGTGAGAAGAGTAACAGACCAGGCAAGATTATTTTATCAAACAAGTTCAAGAGCAGAGCTGCTTTTATTTCAAAAGCTTTCACCCCTTAGCCTTAACCTTGTTTGGATGAATGGCAGAAACTGCTTTGTTCTGATTTCGATTGTCTTGATCCCTCCTCAGATTTGTCTTATCTGCACTTAATGCAAGGAACAATTTCTTCTTGAGAAAAAGCACTGAGATGGTTTTTATCAACTGTCCCATTGCCATAGCTTGGCTTGTAAAACCCACAATGTGCAAGAGACAGTAACATGCACCAAAGCCCTGAGCTGTCTGAAAATAAAGACTTTTGTACTGTTTCTATGCTTTTCACTGTCAGAGCCTTTTGCCAACACCAACAATTTAACCCTTGGAACATACCTGATTTACATATTCCCCAGGTACTGATACTAGAAAAAGAAACAAAACCCATGTGATTAAATTCACTGTGAACTGCAACCAAAATCCAAATGCCCCCAGCTCCTCAACTTAAACTGTTAAATGCTGCCATATCTTCTAAATGGTTAAAATAAAAACTCAACATATAACTATTCTATGATACATATTTTTGAGTTTTATTATTCCACAATGTAGTGTCAAGAGGAAATGCAAAGCAACCCATTTGTTGGGCGAAATGAAGTAAACATTTTATTTGAAGGCACAAAGTCATCTGAGTTTTGCAATGATTATTATTCATTCTCATCTGCACATTTTATGCAAAACATTTTAACTGAAACAATATTGACTTATGCAAGTAAATAAAAAGGAACTTATTTTTGCAAATGATGATTCAGAAAAGGGAGATGTATTGAACATATCTTACTTAACTTCTACACATGCTTTGCACACACTTGTCTCAATCTTCTACAGTGCTATCAGGCTTCAACATCGGTCATCACTTACTTTCCAAGTACATATTGATCAGAATAGAAAAGCAACTGAAAGCTGGGCTGAACCACTTACAGTGCCCTTCTCAATCAAATCTACTATTACTTTGCTGGAATTGCAGTTCTCTCAGAGTAAGCAAAGTAGATAAGAAGTAAACCAATTTAAATAGAGGAGATCATAACGTGTCGATTGATATAGTAAGGTCAGTTAACAGGAAAAGATATTCCAGGTTAAGTTTTTCCTCAAAAAAAAAAAAAAAATACACCTTTTATACTCAAGTTATGCCAACTGGAAGAGGGGAGGCTTTGGGGGAGGACCTATATATACTGACTGCCACTCTTGCAGAGGTTTAAGAGAGAAACTGAAAACTTTCAGGTGTGTGCAGACAATCCATGTGAAAACAGTGTCTTAAGTTACAGTGCCTTCTGTAAAACCACACTAAGCTCTTTACACAGAAGGTTACAGTTTCCTAACTCTTATTTTTTTGTTTACATTTCTTGTTCTAAGAAAAAAAAAAACCCAAACAAACAACATTTTTCTGTGAGCAATCAAACATCTGTTGTTTTTCTTGCCAAAGTAGGTTATCTCATACCCTCTGACAGCAAAAACCAAAAAAAACCCCAAAAACAAACAAAAAACACCAAAAAAAACCAAAAACAACACTTCAGTTCTCAGTGTGATGGCAATGCAAATAATAGCTTCCCTAAAAAGTTAGGGGGCAGTGTCCATTTCAAATAATAGCTCTAACTGAAAAATATTTTACACATGTTATTGCTCTCACTCTTTCTTCTGCCAGCTTTTCTAGTGCTAGTTCAATAGTCCTTCTTTGTTTTGGATATTTGTTTAAAAGATTGACTATGCAAGAAAATTTGTCTGTGAAGTGCAAACTTCACAGACAAATTGAGATTGGCAATATGTATTTGCTGTTTAGTTTTTAAAACCCAGATTTTAATTTTAATTTTTCTGTATTAATATACAGACACACATAATACATTATCACTTACACTGAATATTTCAACTTTATTATAAGAACAAAAGTTATAGAAAAAGGTAGTATAGTAGTTGGAAAAGTTTGAGGGAAAGCTGTATATTGCAGATTAAAAGATGCCAGAAGATCCAGTAAATGGTACTATTTGGGATCCATAGACATGTCAAGAACTATGTCTTTTTTTCTTCATCTGTTTAACAGACTTTGATTTTATACAACATGTCTCATATGAGTCCACCTCTGCCGCACTGGTTTTTTAAGCCTTGTATATGTTCTAAAAATCTTCAGATATTTATATACACTTATAATGCTGGTAATGGTTAAAAATTAAAATGTTGTATGTGAGCACTAGTCAAGCTCTATTTCAAGATCCATTAGGAAGCCACATGTCCAGCCCCAGGTAATTAGAATAGGATAACTGTCCAAGCAAGTAATAATAATTTAAAAAAAAAAGAGAGAGAGAAAAATTGAACTTTCTTCAATATTGATTTCATTATCAAAAGAATTTAATGAAGGATAGTTCAAAATGAGAAATACTTTCTCCATAATCCAGTTTGCACATATACTATAATAATGTACTTTTGATTAAAAAAACCCCTCTTCATTATGTCAACTATACTTTCTGTAAAGTTGAAATTGTACTGCCTAGTATGATAAAAATTTATCTTTTTCTTCTTCCTTATAATCTCTGAAAGTAGAACAAACCACAACAGTGAGAACAACTCCAATGTGAGTGATCTATGAGCTAAAAAAGTATAAATGTAGGCACAGAGCTCAGGGAAAAAAGTATTTCTGAAGAGAAGCTTGGAAGACAAGACACTTCTATGTAGTATAGCCTACACAGCATAGAATATAATTCAAAGATTAGGTTGCTCATTTAAAATAGTTACAAAATTTATGAGGATTTTCAAAGTATTCTGATGTAGAAGTAATATCTTCACCTTACTCAGAAAGGTATATTAATTCTAAGAGAATTTTGTATAACTTTTTTTTAATATTCTCCAAAATGCATGTATTTGTTATGCCAAATATCAGAAAGAAAATAAGGGAATATGTTCTGTAAGCCTGCATTTTTCCAGACCCTTAAATTTAAGCTGCTACATGCTTAATAGCAGCACAATTGATGTCTGTGAATGGTTTTTCTTGAGTAATCAATTTAGTACCAATAGCAGAACAAAATATGAATAAAGTATATCCAGTTCTATAATACATCAGGGCTGGTTATTTTATTGATATTCCTTTCCAGAGAAACATTTTATTCCCCACTTCTATAATGAAGATGAACAAGAAACAGTTCATTTTTCACGTGTTTGATGCCATATGTCAGGGAGCAGCAAGGCCAGGCTGCTTGGAAAGGGAAGTGGAGCTGGGAGCCAAGAGTCACAGCAGGGTGGGCAGAGCAAGGCTCTCTCCAGGAAGGGCACAGTCCCACGGCACCTGAACAGAAAAGCAGAGCAGGTCTGTGACTGCAACCAGCGCCAGCTAACATATCAGTGACTGCCAGATGAGGCTGTAATAACAAGGCAGATCTTAAGTCACACCATAAAGTTGAGTCAGTAAGGCAGGGCCTGATCTGATGAGGGCAACCAGAATCTGCCACACATCAGTGGTTGCCAGGCAAGTATGTAGTAACGAGGCAGGTCCAATTCCAGCTGCATTAAGTTGTCCCCCAGCCCAGGCAGTGAAACCCCTGGGAGAGCAGGGTTATGCACTCTGGCCCCTGACATGATACTGCATTTCAAAAGAGCTTTTCATTGAACTTTTCCATGCTTCACTGTTCAATTCCTGCTGCTGGCTTTGCAGACACCTAAAGAGCCAATGCCAAACCTCTTAAGAAACTGAGCTAATAGAACAGAAATAACAGTGACTCCCAACATCAATTGCTTCACTGATCTAACAGTCTTTGGTATAATTAGGATAACCAGTGTGTATTTATTTGGCGAACTCTTTTCCCCATCATCCTTATAGAAAATCACACTCTGAAAAAAAAAAAAAAAGTGCACACTTCACCCACTGAGAATTACTGTGGGGTTTGACATCTCCACTGTGTCTACAGAAATAATGGTACAATAAATCCACTGTATGAAAGGTGGCATTTGAAGTGTACATGGCTTGAAAATTTTCAGTGTGAACGACTCCAGAGAGAAAGGTCTTAGTGAAAGGCAAGTCCACAGCAACTTAGAACTCCAATGAGCATCCAGAGCATCTCCTGGAAGTCTGAGCATGGTGCTCCAAGGTCCAGTAAAGAATAATTCAACCCTCCCATCTTATATTTATTTATTGCCATGTCTAAATTAAAAATATTTCCTAAAGGAGATTTTCATGTATTTCATTTTTTTCCACTGTGAGTTATTTAAAAGAAAAAAAAAAATCATTTCAACATGGAAAGACAACGTAAAACTTCTACAACTAGAATTTCCAACAGAATAAATGTTCCACCTAAATTTCATAACTGGTTTGGCTGTATAAGTGAATGCTGAAGTCTCCACTAAAATATGAAGACAATTATCCTGTCTTCTAATATTTTTTTTATTTCTTTAAATATTAGCTTTAGGCAAGAGATACAAGAGATATATTTAGCATGTTTATTTAATAAACTAATTAATGCACCCTTCAAATTTCATGTATTGATTTGACATAAAATCAAAAACAGCTTCTCCATTGCTCTTTGCCAGCATTTATGTATGACAGATGCCCCAGAAATATTGGTTCTTTCTGCTTCCTCTTGTGCAGCACCTGTTATTGTGAATGATTAATGGACCACTAAGATATATGACCTATTGGACTCAGCAACAAAAATACACTGGCTTTTTGATGATTGAATAAGTGTGCTTGATGTGTGAAGCCAATAGCATTCAACTAAATTAAGCTAACATTTCTCTCTGAAGATGGATTCCTACGTGAAAAGTTTCCTGTCTAGCTGAGACACCAAAAAGGCTGTAGCACATAAGTGGAAAAGAAGAAAGAGGGGGGGTGGGGGAAAAAGAACAATATATAAAATCTCAACACTGCAAAATCAGAGCAGAAACAAAGCTAAAATTGATGCCATACAACTAATAACCCTGATGAAGACTGATTCAAATCTGGTGTAATAGGACATGAAAAAATATCCAAGCATTCTTATGGAACTATTTTCTTCTTATCCATTATGTATTTATAAGTTATGAACCACATAGTAAGGAATTCTGGCAGCTGTCAAATGCTTGTTTTCCTGTGTAACACAATTAAACTGTTCTCCAAGCAGTGAAACAGGTGAGACATTTTTCCAGTCTCACCTTCCTTATTTAGACAGCAAGCAAACTAGAAACTATCAGCTAGTAGATAAGTCTTTGAACACCATCTTGAGGGATGTTAACTAATGTGAATGAGCAACTGGGCTTAGCTTTCCATAGACAGACACACACACACACACAAAAAAAAAGCTTTGTATGTAGTGATTTGAAGGTAAGCCTTGATACAAGCACATTTACCACTGAAAAGTAAGAACATCCAAGTCAATTAATCTTTATTCAAAGTAAAATTAAGCACACAATATTGAGATAGGAACACTAAATATTTGTCATTATTTATCAAGACATCAAAGGTAGTACTATTTACCAAACAATATCACTCTAAGATTTAGCATTTATAAGCCTATTGCAGAGCTCTATTGAGAACAATTTTTTAAAAATACCATAATGGAGTCTATGCCTTAGAAAATATATTTTTAGAAGTGATCCATTGTAAAGCTAACTACATATTGATGTTTACATGTTAAAACAAAACTCTTATAAACCTTTTTTTTTTTTTTTTTTTTTAGCATTACTTGACATCACACAAAAGTGCTACCCCACGCAGTACCCAGTGCTCTGGAGGCTGAAGGGTTTTAAGATCCACAGCAGCAATGTAATTCATATGTGTTCGAATGGTCTTTTTGTAGACTGGACATGAATACAGACGTGGATCTTTTGAAGCTGAAAAGACAGAAGAGACAAACAATGAAACTAGGGTGAAAAAACCAGGGTCCTAAGGGACTGGACATAAGGCAAATGTAAAATCAAAGTTCAATAGCAAACAGCGCTCCATCACCACCAAAGAAAATGCTCACTTGATTCTCACACTGTTTACTGCTGTGTTATTGCCAGCTTAAGGCCACCTATGGCTTGAAATCCCTGTAGGTTTAAGATTTAACACCAGCACCTAGGAACTGGATGTAGCAAGAAATGTAAATACACACTCTAGTGTGATTAGAATTACTCTTAGATCGATCTGCCCACTGAACATCACTTCTGGTCATTATATTATTGATATGTCAAAATAAAAAAATACTTTCTTTTGAACAGCCTATTTTGAAATGCATTTAGTATTTCAGAGTATAAATCACCAACTTGTTCAGTGCAGAATTAGAACAGTAGTCTAGCTACGCTTAATACTTCAGTGTTCATTATTTAGCATGTTAGCTGCTTTCACAGTGATCATGCCTCTTATAAAAGATCAACCTTGGCAAAATAGCATGCAAGCGGGCTTTGCTTTGGAGGTGAAATGCTTGTCAACAGAAGTTTCCAATTTTACATTCCACAGTGGATAGCCCTATCCTATCTTACATCCCTATTTGACAGTATTTCCAAAAAGACCTCTAAATTACACATTTGCACTAAACAGCACTGTCCTTCAGACCCATAAGTTTCCTTTCCATTCTTACAGTTCTTTTCTGCCTCAAAGATAAAACGTCTTCCACCATATCACTTCACCTATTGCTTGCTTCTGTTTGCTCAAAAAAAGCCTTGTCCAGGAAAAAAAATGCATTTTTATACATATACACATTACATAAATAATACGTTATCTATAAATACCTTATATAAAATATAAATAGGGTTTTTTATAGATAAACCTTGTTTATACATATTTGTATAAGTTTTATACATATATACACATTACATTGGTTTTTAGGATGTGAGAAAGGGGTTATTTGGGTTTAGGTTACAGGGCCTACAGAGGTTACAGAGTCTATGTATATAAATGTTAATATTCTCCATCTAGGACACACTGTCAATGGAAGCCTGAATGCAAGCATATTTGTCAGTGGAGGCAGAGAACAGCTCATCATTAACACCATTAAGACCAGAAAGTAGAAACCTATCTAAATATTAGGAAAAAAAAAATGCCTACTATCAATTATTAAGGAAAGCTAAAAGCTCATTTTATATGGAAGACTGAGAAGCCTCCCAAAATTCAGTGTGTATACAATGAATAGCAACAGCCTCATGAAATCCCTAAAGCCCAAAAGATTTCCATGCAGTTGAATAAAACATTACACTGAATTTTATCAAAATAACATCTTTTACCATAAAGTTACTTACTGTTATTCTCTGCATATATCCTTATAACCGGCATCATCTCAAAGACCACCTTGGGCTTAGATTCAGTCAGTCTCATGTTTCTTCTGTCCCAACCTGCTCCTTCCAAATACAGCCCATACACATAGACACCTTCCAAAGGAGGGCTTGTGATATCATCCTTCATCCATTTAGTGACTTCATTGCACAGCACTACACTGTCAAGAGCCCATCCTTTGTTAGCCCTTGTTATTTCCTGCTCAAAATAGATGAAAGTATGGAGGTTATATTTTTACACATGCACAGAAACATTTTTTCCAACTATTTATTAGAAACATGTTTTTATGGTCACAAATTATCTTCTTCAATTAAAAAAAAAAACTTTTTATAATATCCATGTTTACAGCAGTTTGACCACTCTACACTCATGATGGCATGGTACTACAAGAAAGCCTTCAGTATTTTATTCATTATATTTGATTTTCAATCTTTCTATTATATACAATATCTTAAGACCATACCAAGTAATATAACCACTGAATGCCAATAGTACCTGGCTCTTGCAAAAATGAAAATTTAACAGCTTTCATGAGATAAGGAAACATTAACTGCATGTAAACTACGTAAAACAGCTCCAGTGACAAAAGCAAAATGCATAATTTGCTGCATATTTTCTAGGTTTACCTTCCTTTTCCTGTACCTATACTCTGCATTAACTGTATTCTCAGTAACGAGAGAGAGCTCACTCAGCTCTAAAGCTACATAAAGAGGTTGCAAAAAAGAAAAAAACAAAAAACAAACAAACAAAAAAACAGTGAACACTTGAAGAAAGGCAATATTTCAAATTTAGTCCAGTCAGCACTGGACAACACTCCTTTATCTTGAACAAGCCTTTACTATCCCATGCCATTAGATTATACTTAAGTTTTATCCCAGTCTTGTAAATGTTTTCCAAGATCTTTGTTTGAAGTAATTAGAATTAATGTTTTTCCTATACTGCAGTTAATTAACTACTTTAAAAGAGCAGAAAGCTATAGTTCAGTGATAATTCTGGCTCTTCATCTTTCTAATTTCTATTTGTTCTACCATACAGCAAATCTCAGAAAGTCCCTTTGGTTTTTACTTTGGACATTAGGTTGTTATTTAACCATGTTCTCTTTTTAGGGAACCAGAAAATTCTGTAGATTCCAACTGTTTCAGAGCCTGCTACTAAACCCTTTCCAGAAGCGTGGGTCCAAAAGCAAATCCCAGTTTAGGACTGTTTACACAAAAGAAATATCTTGTTATACCATTCCAAGGCCATATGCCTGCAATTTTAGAAGAAGTCACCAATTAGAACTTCAGTTTGACGGCTGAAGACTATACTACTCAGACCTCAGAGCAAGAGGGAAGATCTTCCTTCTCTGCATATCTTAATTCTCTCCTCCAAAAGTTAGCTTTTTTCTGAGGTCCCACTGGATTCCCACCTGAGTATTCTTTACCAATTTTAGAGATTAAAGACAATTATTGTGTCCAATATGTCCCTTTATGCTGACCAACATAGGTATATATTGCCTCCTTTTAAAGTAAAAAGTAGCTGACTTGTCAAATGCAGCTAGTGTGCTGAGCAATCAACTGAGTCAACAGAGACATATACATTAATAAATACATCAAAATTCACACTTCGTATGCATTAGTAAAGGAAACTCCCACTTCATGAAGGGAGACTGAATCAGCTACTGAACTGCAGAAGTGTAATTTAAGACTAATTCTGAACAGCTCTTCTGGCAAGTCCCCAGCCAGGTAAGTACTGAATGCAGACCAAGATGGAAGGAAAAAGGAAAATAAATTAACGGGCTTAACACCTCTTCTCAGGGATCTCTTAGTGGTAACATACGAGACATTACTTCTGCAGTCTACCTTAATAATGTTGTAAGGTAGTGCCCACATACATGGGGCTTGGTTAAAGTAGGAAATAAATTTTAATACATTAGTGGTTGATGTAACGAAAAAATACATGTAGAGGAAGACCACTTCACTCATGAAATACTAGATAGTTATATAGTGATGTATCTTCCCTGCTGACATGACAGTCATACGTATAACTCAGCCTTCATCACACAATATATATATTTTTTTTTAAAGTTTATTAAAGAATAAGCAGAGCAAGACTTTAAGCACAATTTACCTGCCTCACTGCAGTTAAAAATCCTTGAGGATTGAAAAACCCTGTCACCCAGAAGCAGTTTGGTCGGCTTTCAAAAATCCAATTGTAAAATTGGTGGTTTCTTTCTAGAAGCTCAGTAAACCAGAAACCAAGTGTGCTGGAAGCCCAAGATGCCTAAAAATAGTAAACAGCAGGTTAATTTTTAGTTTTATTCAATAGTTTTAAAACATCACATTTATGCCAAGAACAGCTAACTCCTCACAAGTCAGTAAACAACACAATATTAGCAAAACATATTTAAAGCTCATTTTTCATATCTTAACTTTTAACCTGACAAATAAATGTTGCATCCCACTGAAAACTGAAGTAAATTCTTGCTCTGCTCAAATCCATGCCTACTATTCTATTTAGACATGCTTAATGCTCCCCATGCTAACTGTCCATTTTATGACATTTTTGCAAAATTTGATAGCTGTGTAAACTAGAAAGAAAGATTGTACACATCTTTCTAAAGCCAAGGTCAATGCATTGAGATAACAGTATTTCTGCTTTTTCTGAAAACAAAAACAAAAAACCTAAGGAAAACGGAGCTTGGACTATGTAAAGATTTATGATTATTTTTCTTTTTGAATAGTTGCATCATATTTTTTCTGTGAAGCATCTACTTTGGTCTAGGTTTTGTACCATGAAAATACTCATCAATAAAAAAAAACCCAAACAATCGAACACACACACATACAAAAAAACCCTCCCCATTTTTCTTTCCATCAGTTGCCATTAACTGCTTTACTTGTTTCTGAAAACAATTTCTATGAGGAAAGGCAGAGAGAGCTGGGATCATTTAGCCTGGAGAAGACAAGGCTCAGAAAAGATATTATTCATGTTTATACCTCATGTGTGGAGAACAGAAGAAGATGGTGCCAGATCCTTGTCAGTGACAGGAGGGGAGGCAATGGGCACAAGACAATGTGGGAGATGCTATTTAAACTTAAGGTGGGGTTTGTTAGGTTGGGTGGTGGTTGGTTTTTCACTATGAGTGTAATCACACACTGGAACAGGTTGTCCAGAGGGGTTGTGGACTTTTGATTCTGGAGAGTCCTGGGAAAAATGCTTTAATTGACTATGCTTTCAGAAGTAGGCTTAAACTAGACTACCTTCAAAGGTTCCCTCCAGCCTCTACTATTCTGTGATTCTATGACTACAAGTCTTAATCTCAAAGAACAGCAACAGTGTAGTCCACTAGTGTGGGTGCTGCTTTTCAAAATCCATCATTATATTTTAAATTATTCTCTTCTATTTTTTTATCCTGCCAATACGCAACAGGCTGTAAAAATGGGAAATATCTGCATCTCCTACATTCATTTCCATTTTTATAAAAGAAAGATAGCTTGTTTTGACTGTGGTTGTTTTAGCCCAAAATCTACTCCAGCAGTTGCACAGTCCTGGTTAACATTTGTGCTTGAAAAAAGTATTGACTGTATGTTTAGCCGTTTAATCTAGCTCTACAGAATTTTTTTTTCCTTACAAAAAAAACCTGATTTACACCTACTTTTTTCCAGCTAGCAGGAATCCTTCCATCATACATGCAGTCTAAAGCATCCCTCAGATTTTCACTCATAACAATTGTCCCATCAATAGCAAGTTTTAGATCAGTCAGAGTGCTCCTCACTAAAGAAATAACTCTCTGCATTTGTTCAATCTCTTGTCGCAAAAATATGTTCATAGGCTGAAAAGGTCCCATGTTCTTTAGTTTCTCTTTCACCTGTAGGCAGAAAACCAAAGATCCTTCAAACAGAAGTAAAAAACAAAGGTGGCTTTACATAAAGGTTAGGACCCAATACATTATTTAAGAGAATACTTTTATTTAGGAAGTTAAATGGTCAGTTTGGCACCTTCCTTGAATCCTCTGCAAGACAGAAATACAGGATTTGTTCAAAAATAAACCTATGATGCCTGTATGTCTGTAACTCACTCTATGAGTTAACATCATTTAAACAGCATGTAGGCCAAAGAGCTGGGATAGCCAACTCCAATTGACCAAAGGGATATTCCATACCATTTGATGTCATGCTTAGCACATAAAGCTGGGGGAAGAAGGAAGGGAGTGACATTCAGAGTGATGGCATTTGTCTTCCCAATAAACCATTGCATGTGATGGAGCCCTGCTTTACCTGGACATGGCTGAACACCTGCCTGCCGATGGAAAGTAGCTATTTAATTCCTTGTTTTCCTTTCCTTTTGTGTGTGGCTTTTGCTTTACCTACTAAACTGCCTTATCTCAACCCACAAGTTTTCTCACGTTTTATTCTTCCATTTCTCTCCCCCATCTCACCAGGGGAGAGTGAGCAAGTAGCTGCGTGGTGCTTACTTGCTGGCTATGGTTAAACCACAACATCCACATTCACTTGTATGAATACAAACTAAATATCAATTTGTCATTTCTGATCAGGCTGATCTGCCCAAAAAAAGCTCTTATAAACTTAACAGAGCTAACTGTACCTACACAATGACACTATATAATATATGTATTTATTAAGCCACATATCTATTCTTGGAGATGTCGAGTAGTATTTGGAGAGAATTCGGCTAACAACTACCAGGAGATTTAGCAGTCTGGCCATCACAAAAGCAGTATTTTTCTGCAAAACTCAACAAGTTGTAATCCTCTGCAGATCTCGGACACCTGGTTCAGCCTTTTGGAAAGTAATAAAGCTCAGGCTCCTAGAAAGACAGTAGGTCAGAAATTTCACCAAGTGCAAACCTTTGGAAGACTGTTAGATAACAAGTATTCCAAACTCACATAAGTTAACTCATCTGTTCAGATAAAATACATTATCATAATTATGCCATCTGAGGGAAGGAAGATTGCATAATACAAAATGGAATACAGAAAACATAAAACGAGATATAAGCATGGTTACCTGAAGAGAGTCTATACTCATGAGCATACCTCACATAAGGGAAACCTATTTCTGTATAAAAACTGAAAAGAGGGCATTACATTGTACAGTTCTCCTTACCATAGCTCAGTATCCTAACAGAAGAAATTTGGCATTCATAAGACACCTACCTTTGCCTCAGGTCCTTATACTAACTTCCATTAAAGAGTAAGTAAAACGGCAGAAGACTAAGGACAAGAGATTTCAAACTCCTCAAGAAGGAGATGGAAAGCAAATTATCTAATTAATAAAACTTTTTACTCCCTAGATGAGCAGGTGGCTACTTTGGGAATTTGTTAAAGTACAAACACGCATGTAAACTTCTTTCTGAAGACACACTGTGGCAATTCACATCTGTTTCATTAAAAAGTGTTGCAAATGCTTTATTACTGACATAACTAATCTTACTTGCTTTTAAGCTTTTGCAAATATAATGAAACACAAAAGTTCAGCATCCCCTGGTACAGGAAACATAGGAACCTTAACTATTTTACAAGCATTTCCTCTCATTTATTTGAAGTTCATAACTAGTCTCACCTGGGAAGAACTATAATGTCAGTATCCTAAAATTCAAGGACTCTAAAGGACAACTAAGAACTATGGAAAGATCCAGAAACAACACAAATTGTCCAAACACTCAGTTAAACTGTAGTCTCCAGAATGGGGACATAGAATATAGTCAGTTGGTGTGTCCATGTATCTAGACAACAGTAAAGGTTTTTTAACTGTAAGAAAACCCTCTGGCCTTGAGAGTCATTCCATCTTCCATATAAACAGCAGGAAAGTTACTATTTTAGAAAAAAAATGGCTGCAAGGCAGAAGGTGTCCATTACAAATACAATTACATAGGCTACTATGTGTTAATGTAGATCCTGAGATACTAACACTAGGCTTCAATCAACGAAAGATATCACTTGACAAGCTTTTCAGTACTCCTTTCACTGAAGAATAAAGCAATCTAAAAATATCTTCTGATAAGAAGTAATACATATGTTAAAGCTATTATATTTCTAGAAGTGTGAATTCACTTGCAGCACAACCTCAGTTCTCTAACATCAACCACCTTAGTTAAAAGCTGATGACCCTACTGCCCCCATAGCACAAATGGCAACTTATGCATTAAGTGGTTTCATATTTTGAAAAAGCTCTTACAAAAGCACTTCAGTGCATATTTAGTGACTCAATTATAAATGTTGAAAGTTTGGTCAATTTCTTTAAAATATTTTTTTGAAATATTGCCTGTATGAATGAATTCAGGCATGCTTTTAGAAAGATTGTTACTTTTTGTTGTTGTTTATCAACACAAAGCAAAACCGAGCAAATGTTTTTGGCAGAATTTCATTGACTCACTTCAAATGGTACATAATCAGCAGGAAGCTTTTCCAGCATATCATCAGCCAATCTGGCTACGACTGCCTCTCGGGTTTCACCTCCTCCGCTAGAGCTGTCTTTAGGCTGAATACTGAGGATGATGTCCAATACATCTTTGGAAATTTTACTTTGGTAAGTGATATCCGCATTGGGGTGCAAACCAAACACCTCTGGTGTGTCGTAAGCAGGAAGACTCTACATAATAAAATATAAAAAAACACAACTGGAGATGAATTTATAAGCTAATTATTAAACAAAACAAAGCAAAAAATCACACCAAAACAAAATGAACCTCTTGCATTGTAAAGTAAGAGTCTAGATCTCTTCAGTCTTAGGGCAAATAACTAGCTGTGGTCTGTTTGTCACGTCACAGCCCAAATCACACCAAGGTTAACAACAAATTCAGTTTTAACCTCTATATACTATTTTGATAGTCAGTCACCTTGTACTTAAATATGTCTACACTTTTTATTTCTGTGAGGTTATACCCAATGGACTCCACTCTTTGTCCTCTTTAATATGCCCCTCAAGCAAATCACATGAAAAAGAAAAAGATTGGTGTCATGATAAAGATTACATTGATGGCAACAATTATTTGTTACTAATAGATACGTACACTGTTAGAAAATAAAAGACAAAATAAAGGTACTAGTAAGAAATGACAGAATATAAGAACCCAGGAACTTAGGAGAAACAAGTGAATTAGGGGGTTTCTGTGTTGAGAAGCTTTCATTTACCAACCTGTATGTACTGAAGGTATTGATCCACCATAGTACATTTTGGTATGCTGTATCCTTTGTAGAAGCTGAATTCCTGACTGAATGTATTTTCACTGAACCAAACCTTTACAAAAGTGTTCATGAGTCTTTTGTCATAGTCATCTGTCACACGGCCACCATACTGGATCTCACCTATCATGTAACAAACAGTACTCCAGGAGATCCCCTATAACA
This sequence comes from Caprimulgus europaeus, assembly GCA_907165065.1. The sequence continues at coordinate 77,633,267 of OU015525.1, forward strand.
AAGCAGAAAGCACTGACTTAGCTAATCCTCTTCTCACCTACTTACAACCCCCTTAGTAAGAACAGCTGATATACCAAGTCCTGCAAGACTGTCCCTTTTGCAAGAAAGTTTTTTTCTTACTAGTGTTTTTTCCTTGCATTCCCAGAACTCCTTCAAGGATTTCTCAAAATTGAATTAATTGACAACTAACTCAAGAGGCTATTCCAGCATCTGGGCAAGAGGGATACAGCTACACTACAATCATGCTTTCAACTTCATTTAAAATGACAGTTGCAAAGTGATCTGTCACAGAACTCCATATGAAAACTGACTATGAAAGTGAGTAACAGGAATTTTTACATAGTCATTTAAAGCCACTTTCAATCTCCTTATGCTGCCATGAAAGGTTGGAGGAGTCAAATATTATTTTTACTCAAAATAGCTTTAAACAAAATAATATTTTAAATGCAGTGGTCCATTTTTAACTATCTGACTTAATTAGCACGGAAAAGAAGGTCACTATTTGTAAGGTTTATATTTCTGAAGTTTTTGAGGGAGACAGCTGGGAGGGATTTTTTTTTTAATGTACAGGTTAATATGGAAATTTAACATGAACAGGATTTAAAGTCTAATTTAAACCTGCTGCTCTACAGACACGCATACTTGGAATGCTGAGTGTGGAAAGAAACAAAAGAATAATTTAAAATCATGTTTGTGTTTCAGTTATTGGGAACCATGTATATACTAGCTAGAAAGACTCATCACCCTAATCCATCTTTCCACAAAAACATTACCTTCTTGACATCCGTGCCATCCAAATGGTTTTGAATGAACTGCACAGTAGCATTGAAATCAGCTTGATTAAACTCATATGGTATATTCCAACCAAGAGATCCAAATTTGCGTCTTTCTTGAACAGTGGAGTGTAGAAAGGCTACAGCATACAACATTGGTTTCCACTGTACCATGTCACTGACATCTAGTAAATTCTGGCTGACACCTGTTGATTTTAAGTGGGCTTCATAAGAAACACAGTAACAATATTTTTCAAAACTACTTCAAATTAGTGGTAAAACATCACACCTAGAGATATTTGTCTGGCTCTCTGTCTCTCCCAAGAGTAAATTATTGTCCTGCTCTATGCTGGAGACAGTTAATAGGATATTACATTGCTCAAATTAAAAGAATAAACTTCAGAAAAAAACACCCCACATTTTATTAATAGCTGAATTCACATTAAGTTTCTTCTGCACAAACTCTTTGACCTTTATTCTACGCAATGTAAAGAGCACTTAATAAACAAAGATTAATATGTTGCTTTTCTGCCAAAAGACACAAGAAGATTAAATATTTAAACACTCTGAACTGAGATATGAGAAGCCAATATTTGAGAAAAGAACAAGCATTTCCTGCTTTGCTGTCCAAATAGTTCTGGCAACAGAGCTTCAGCAGATCTTCTCTTCCTTTTAATTTTCACAACTCCTAGCTCAAAACAAGGATTGAGATGTGTCCTGGCATCATTGTCATCATTTCCTCATATCACCTTACACCCATTATCAGGGGCTACAGTGTGACCACATGATAACACCAGGAAGTCCAAAAATGAGAAAAAAAAAAAATTAAAATCATTACCACTCCAGCACTCACCACTATATGTTCTCTTTAGTCCAGCTCTGAGTCCTTGAGGTGGTTCGTTTGTGAACTTAATAGACATTTGAAGAAGAGTGATGGGGAACTGTTTGTGAATGTCAGTTGTCATCCACAGTCGAAAGCTTTCATGGACAGACTCTGTCTCTGTTACGGTGTCCATCAACTCATCCAAAAAGTCAAGTCCAAGATGGCAGTTTTGCAGAAGTGCCCAACCTCCCTAGTTTAAAACAACAGAATATAAAGTTATCAGCATTCTTTGCAAACTGAAATCACCTAAATCGCCTTGTGTTTATGATGTAGGTTAGGAATACAGGCATGTTTAAGTACTTATTCAGAGCTTTTAAAGGAAAAAATACTCCACAGTCAATTTTGCACTGACTCACCAAATCAAAACCAAGGCCTTAATTTTATTTCTTCTACATTTCACATACAGAGACCAGTATCCATAGTAATGGTACACATGCAATTATTTTTTGTCCAAAAGAAAGCTCATGTGACATGTTGTTAGCTTGTTTGCTTTCATCATCTGAACAAGTGGTCCTTACTTGTCCAATCTGGTCTTCCCAAGTAATCCCTATCTTTTCCATTTCAGTATATCTAAAACATATACAGACATGACTGTAGTGAACCAATAAATCTTGACTTAAGAGAACTCAGAACTAGCTCCCTAGAGCAAGGTGCTAAACTTTGTTCCTCACAAGGGTCACAGGTTTGGAAAATAGCCAAATGTACATACTTAATTAATCTATTGCTATCAAACAACAGACAGAATTTTTTTTCATATGAATTACCATACTTCATACAGACATTTCACATACCACTTCATTAAGAAGGTATGTGAGACAGTGAGGAAAACTAACTGCATTTCTCTTAATTAAACAAAAGGAGCTGCTCTTTATCTTTTGAATTAGTTTCTTCTCATCTGATCTGCTAATTAGCTCCTAGTGTGAAGTTGTTAAATGAGAATCTGAGACAAAAGTCAGAGGAAAACTGGTTATACAGACAGGGAAGAAGCTCATAACACAGAAGTGCAAGTTTAATCTGTTGACACCAGCAGGCATAACAGTGCTACCATCTGATGGGCAAACCATGCTGAATTGGCATATCTCAGCTTTTCTTTCTTATACAGCAAATTTTATTCTTCAGTTCTTCCATGTTTCACTTGTCAGATGCCTGTGCTATCAGATTGTCCATCCCAATCCAAAATCCAGACTACAGTAGTACAAAATATTTCGCTATACAACCTCGTTTTTTCCTAAGGTTATGTAACTATCAATAGTGTATATTTAGAATTGATCTTCTTCATTTGACAAAATATGGTTGTATTACTAAAAATTCCAACTGCAAAACTGTTGAGAAATGCTTGCTGAAGAATATTTAATATTCATGCAATACAAAAAGTCAATTCATCTATGTTCATCAGTCAGCAACCTACAACAAAAACTCCATTCTATATGTATCCTGGTTGATACAGTATCAAAAAGCTTGTTATGGCCAACTAAATGACTGTGAAAAGACAGTTCTATTGCTTAGGACACTTACTTATACAAATATGCAACAGCATTAACTACCCACCAAAAGACTATTTCATGACAGGATTTTAATTTCTAAGTGTTTAATCCAGATACAAAAAATTATTCATGTTTTTGTCCCTTACATGAGCCATTGTCTGCTGTAGAAGTTTACGAGCATGGATTTCTTGCCCCTGGCCCATGGAAACATAACGCGTCTCTATCTTCAGTTTTTTTCCCAAAGCAATAATTGAGTCCGTAGGATCAGAGCCCATGGAGAGAAAGCATATGAGAGGAGTACGCGGATCTGACTCTTCCCATGTCTTTTCCAAGTCCAAGATGACTCCCTCTGCGTATTTGTCCCCCATACTGTCAGTGATGTATTTTCTTGCCTATATTAAAAAGGCAATGTGATATAATCATTTAATACTGCTTTCTTCCCAGTATAAAGACAACAAATAAGTAAACCGAAGAGCAAAGGCTACTACAAATCTATATTATAATAACCTTATTAAACCCTTAGAAAGGTTTTAATGATTTAGACATTACACAGCATAACTCCTAACCTTAAAATCTAGCTTTTCTTTCCAAATACGAGAGAAAAAAGAAGGAAAGGATGGAAGATATGCTTCAAAGGTGTTTGGTATTTCCCACCTTCAAGCTTAAAATAACAAACAAAGAATTAATAGTAATGATGAAAATAACTGCCACTAAGTAAAAGATCCAGAGGAACAGGTGAAGATTATCTCTGCTATTCCTTATTTATTTTGAAAATCATTAGATTATTGTTCCTTTTTAGTAACAAATAGAAGAGGCTCATTCAAATGGTGATCTTTCTTGTATTCTTTGCCACTACACTGCTTTTGTCTTACACCAATCTTCCCCTTAATACGTCTGTGTTACTCCTCAGAGATAAAAAATATTCAGCACTTAGCATCTGATAAATTATCAGTTTTCATAAAACCATTGTAAGATGAAAGCGTATCTTTCCCACATTAACAGAACTGAGGAACTAAATTTGCATTATCTGTTTCAGACTGTCTTGGTTTTCTGCTAGGATAGGGTTAATCTTCTTAGTAGCTAGACAGCACTGTGTTTTGATTTCAGTGAGGACTGTTATGAGAAGAATGTTTATAAGGTACAAGGACCTGGTGTTTGGGCAGTTTGCAAGAGCAGAGAACTGGAGGGGGGAAGAAAAGTACAGTAGTTAGTAAAACCCAGAATTGACAGTTGGATATGCCAATAAGATCTTCCATATCATATTATGTCATGTTTAGTATATTAACCAGGGCTGACTGGAAAGAGGAGGATTCTCTCAGGAATCGCTCAGGCTTGCTTTTCCAGGTTTGAGATTTTGGTTTTGGGGTTCCTTTTTGTTCCTCTGGGATCGTTATCAGCAGGTGGTGAGCAATTGTACTGTGCATCTCTCATAAATATATATATATATATATATATATACACACATATATATATAGTTATCATTATTAATAGTAGTAGTATTTTGATTTTATTTTACTCTATTCAATTGTTCTTATCTCACCCTACAAGTCTCCTTACCTTTACCCCTCCAGTTCTCTCCCTGTTTCCCAGGGGGGATGCGCAGGAAGGGGGTGCTGCTAGTGGATGTGTCTTGTTTGGCTGCCAGCTAAGTTAAAACTATCACACAGTCACACAGCACACATATGAGATATTCATTATACAGTACCATTTAACCTTCTACTGTTATACCAATAATTGTTGAGATTTTCTCTGAATCTAGTCACAATGTCTAAAGGTTTGCATCCATAAAATTAATACTACACTTTTAATGATGCATTCTGACTTCAGTAAAATGCCAACCATTGCTCTGAAATTGTCAGCAATTGCATAATTTTTATTCTTTTACACTGGAGAAGAATATAAAAACTAAAAATGGGCTCCTAGAAGTTCTCTTAAAAATAGGTCTAACTATTTAATAAATTTTATTTCATATTTCTCTCCTTTTTAAATAGATGGCTTTAAATTAAAGATTTTTAATAGACCTTAATATAGATTTTTCCTAAGGAGGGTCTAATTCTTTCATGCAAGAAATAGTTTCTCAATTAAATTGTTTCCATGTTTTCTTTTCTCTCAGCCAACTGAGTACATGAAAAAAAATTACTTCAGAGGAACATGAGGATATTTCTACAATTCCAGAGAGTAATATCAGCAAGGATAGTCAAAAACTCCTCCTGAACTGATAAATCAGAACTGGATAAACACATAGGTCTCCAGATTAAATCCTATCTCCACAGTTAAATCAATGGCTACTATTCATTCAGCATATTAGAATAATTTTGCTAACACTGCCCTTGTAACAAATGCATAAATTGTCTGAAAAGAATTTCAGAAAACACAATGTAAAGGTCCATTGCTAAAAGGAGTTTAGCATTAAATAAATAAATAAAAAATACTGAACTGCAATCCTGTAACTATTATCCTAATGACACCTAAACAGACTATGTTTGCTATATAAATATACCTGAGCTATGGTCCTGTCAGGACACCAAGATCTGATAAGAAGAAGTAGTCTGAAGCAGTCCAGGGATTGACCATAGCCACTCGGAACCAGTTGTTCTTCAGGATTCTCACTATCAAACCAGATTTTCCACTGTTTCTCTACTCTGGAAATCTGCAATTGTACCATCAAAGGAGTAAATCTCACTAAACAGACAAGTCAGATTTCAACTGCTACTAGGTCACAAACTTTCAATAAGAGTCAGAGACATCTAATCCACACACAGGCATTTGTTTAGCAATATTAGTACACAGATAAGGCTATTAAAAAAGAGAGGCTAAGCTTTAAGATTTTAAGTACAAAATTGTAGACTGCAACAATGCCCTTAAGTATTCATATTCTGAAAAAATGAGCTACTATTCAGTATTTTCCATTAATGATATCATGGCATAGCAAGGTCAGAATATAGATAGCTAGGCTCAGATACAGCTTTGAGAATACTAGGTACATATCTGCTTCCCACATGACTGTACAGAAGGTACTCCTCATGTATACCAAATATTATTTACTTATTCCATTAGCCACCATACACCTAGTGTCCATCAAGAACACTTATACAAGTGTTTAATTTACTGAACACCCTTTCCCTAACTCTTACTCCCTGAATCAGAGAAATATTGTAACAAGCCATCACAAAATATGGTGTAAGAAAGCACAACAGGGATGCAAGCAAGTCTAACAACCAGAAGATTCAAGTTTCATTATGTGAATTGGATAATAGCAAGTTGTATTCCAGTCCGAAAATATTATAATTATGTAGTGTGTGAAACATTCTACTTTCTTCTTATTCTCCTGGAATTGTTAAGTCTTTTTATCAATATAGGTTGCTAAGCAATTGGGGACACATCTGTGGCTATCTGCTGTCAGTTTCACCCTGTTCTATAAAATAAACTTGTTTCCTACCACATAACTTGATCACTACCAGATTATCACTGTCAAAAAAGAGATTAATTTTTAAAAGTTCTTACTTACTTGATCAAGAATATCTGAAAATTGTTCAAGCTTGCTGAGCTCCACCAAGTTCAGCCAAGTCATATCCAGAATCCATTTAGCCGGTTTAGGAGGACAAGCTTTAAGGTCTAGGGAAGCACCACCTGCAAGAAATTAGGAGATAGTTATAGTTAGAACTGTTGGAAACACAGGAAATAACAAAAAAAAGGAAAAAAAAAAAAAAGACAAACAAACAAACAAAAAAAAGAATATAAGACTATTTCACATGACTAAGTCTCCCCAGCCTGCAGAAAGGGCCTGTGGTGATAAGACAAGGGGAAAATGGTTTTGAACTTAAAGAAGGTAAATTTACACTAGATATAAGGAAGAAATTTTTTACAGTGAGGGTGGTGAAACATTGGAACAGGTTGCCCAGAGAGGTGGTAAATGGTCCATCCATGGAAATATTCAAGGTCAGGCTGGATGGGGCTCTGAGCAACTTGATTGTGTTGATGTCCCTTCTCACTGCAAGCTTTAGATTACAAGCTAAATTTAATTTTTAATGTAAAAGAATAATCTGGAGTTTATGGAGAAAAGACTGAAGCAGCTTAATTTCAATGGTTTCTTCTTTGATTTTTTGTTGTTATAGATAATATAATAATTTTGATAACATATACATTTGCCTTCCTTGGAACTCAACTGAAGCTAAAAGAAAGCAAATACAAAATAAAAAGAAAACACAAGCTACAATAATCTAGATTTTTAATTATGAGGTTACAGGGTTCTTCTACTTTATAAAGTCACGTTGTCTTTGGTGAAGCAGAGTTTTTAGTTTGTTTACTTTTTTTTTTATGATGTACCTTAAACTTAATCTTTGTTAAACAGTTTCTCTTTTGATGTTTTACTATTTCTTTGTGCAACATGCCTGGAAATAAATGCTTGTTGAGAAAATATATTCTGAAGATTCAACATGGAAGAATTAATAGTTATAATCCATAAATAATGTTGTGTGGAAAATGAAGTATCTCGGAAACATAAGAGAAAGTTATTCCAAGCGAAGATACATAATGCTTGCATGCAGTTAAGACTGAAGTCATGAACTTGTCATATTCAGATAATAGCCTGACATTCTTTTAAATTGTTAGCATCACTTTCTGTTCCTATTTGCTTGCTCATCATTCTGCAGTTACCAAATAAACTAGATGATGTTTAGTATAATAATAATTTTTCTCAGTCAAACGTATACCTGATGGTATTCAAGCAGCAGGAAAACATCAACTGAAAGGATAGTTAACAATTTTCCTTTTAAATTCTCACAATTCTTAAAGCCATATTTATCAATATTCAGTGTGCTGCTATAAATTAGAACTACCATACAATGTAGTTCACCATAAGAGAATTATAAGCCTGAATTCTTTCAGTTGACTGGCTTCTCATGTGCAAAAGAAAGCCACAGATTGGCTAGGAGATAGAACTACAGCTCATAAATTTTCTACAACAATATATGTGCTCTACTTAAAGTTTTTCCACAGTTCCAACCTTTAATAAGTGTCAGAAATTCTTCATGCTTCACTCTGTTTCTTTGTATATCAATCTTCAGTGTAAGTAATAATGTGAAAAGAAATTTGTGCTCCTCATAGAGTCCTCGGGCAGCATATTTGAACACTTCATATGTCATATGTTCAATAATATTAGCAATCCTCTTGCTAGTTATAGAGCTCTTGGTAGACCTATTGGAAGAAAGGTTTGTAATTTAATGTCAATTTTCATATTTTATTAAAGGGAATACTACGTAAAAGTGAGAAAGTCATAGTTAAGAACTTTCAAAACGTTTAAAAATAATAGATCACAAACACAGCATATCAGACACCAAGCTAGCAAAAAGTTTCAGATTGAAGGAGCAACAAAACAAAATTCCTTTCTAATCAAGCCTTTCTGCATAGATGAAAATCAACACAGTATAATGCTTTTTAATTACCTAATGCCTATTTTTTAAGGACTAAGTACATTTGAAGGTTCTTTGCCTCGGTATCTAACAAAGATTTAAACTGACAATTTCTGCCAAGTTTGTAACGACCAACACTATTCTTTGTGACATTAGTTTACAACAAACCTTTACGGTATTACAACCACCTCCAGGATTGGGTAAATACAAATGATACTTATTGTTAGCTAAATTACCTGGCTAGGGAGCGGTCAAAAAGCCCCAAAAACTGCCGAAGTGAAGTCTGATACATCACATTGACCATGCTCATCTCAGTAATAAGGAAATATAAGATGCTACCTCGAGTTGCAACTGAAAGACGGGAAATGAGACTGTGTTCAAAATAGATACAAAGAGCAGAAAACTTTAACTCGCTCCAAGTATTGTGAGTTTAACACTAATGTTAACTGGAGATCCTTGATTTGTTTGTTTCCTTACTGGCCAGAAAAAAAAATATAATTAAAGCATTAAATTAATCTTCATTTATACATCAGCAAAAAAAAAAAAAAAAAATCTTTGCTGTAATTAATGCCTACTATGTAAAGCCCAGTTTGCAAATATAAGGATATATTTAGAGAGAATCTGGATGGCCTACTGCAATATTCAGATCAGCAGAAGAACATATAAAAAGTAAGATAGTTTGAAGTACTGTTGAAGTAACCAAACAAATTTATCTGTTACAGACTTTTACAGACGTCATATAAAAGCCAAATGAGCTATATTGATTTAATTTACCCAGCACTGATTTAACGTATCTTCAGCACTCATTTAGTTTTAAACACAAAGGTTTTACAAAATCTGCAATGATTTCAGGTACACCAATTTTACCATCTTATATATTTCCTAAAATCCAGGTATATCACCTAATTCCAGAGAACATTTTTTTCACTTTTTTTACATGTTTTGACTTGTCAGTTAAAAGCCAAGAGATTGAAGAGATGTGCTGACTATAAAAACTTAAGGATCTATGACAGGATAAAGCATTCATCCAAATAGATACCAAAAGCATTTATGATATACTGGCTGCCTAAAAGAATGTCAAACATGTTGAACTCAAACATACAGTTACCTAAATACCCCAATGAATGGTCTTACTGACAGTCCATAAAAAGTGTCAACATTTTAACAGATAAAAAATAACAACCATATCCTCCCAAGTTTCTTACCCAGTAGACTAGATGGAAAGGTACACTTGTATATAGAGTAGTGATAAGTCTAGGCAGAAAATAGCTCATTGCATTTTATAAATTCCACATGAAGCATAACATTGACTATTTTCTCCACCATTGCTCAATATGACATTTCCTAGATACATTTTACTTAAATGAAAACAGATCATTCCCACCCATTATGGTCTTCCTGATCTCATCCTCCCATTTCTCTTACTCTAAGTATTGCTGTTTTAACCATACACTCCAGTCAGTTGTCTGTCATCACTACCTTCACTCACCAGGTCTGTACTCTTCACGGGCTGAGTTAATTTGTACTTCAGTTTCAGCAGAAGTTTTCAGTTTCTGTGTTACCTCCTCAGCAGTCGTTTTAGTGTTACTCAATACAATTATTAGACTATCATCATCTGCCAGAGAACTCTTAGTGCTTGTAAGTCGGAACAAAAGGTTATCTTCCAAGTCTTTAATCCTCCTTTTGTTCATAGTCACATCTTCAATAAGATCTGTTCTTTCTTTCTCTAACTCCTGTTGGAATACATGGTAATATTTGGAAAACAGAAGAGTAATAAAAACCAAAAACAAAATAAATCAATGCATTTAGTTTTAAACTTACTGATCCTACTAAAACAGCGTTAGTCAAGAGTAACTGCAATAATTTGGGGAAAGAATTCCCATAGTATTTCTGATAGCAGGTCTCTTGCCAGGTTTCTGAACCTGCTACATAAGTATGTGTTAACAAATCATTTCAACAAATACTATGCAGCATGCTCATATCATGCCTTAGCAGAATTAGAAGTTCAGAATAGCAATTGTTTTTCTTCTCTTTCTGTTTCAAAGACAAGTGCAAACATCTTTCCAGTCACAGGATTTTATTTCATTCCGTCTAATGTCATCCTCATTTATGCCGTTTTCCAATGACCATATTGAAAATATAGTCTCAGTAATAATGAGCATCCTTAGTCAACAAATCAAACATCAAATATTTCATAGAATCATAGAATGGTTTGGGTTGGAAGGGACCTTATAGATCATCTAGTTCCAACCTCTCTGCCATGAGCAGGAACACCTTCCACTAGACCAGGTTGCTCAAAGCCTCATCCAACCTGGCCTTAAACATTTCCAGGGAGGGGGCATCCACAACTCCCTTGGGCAACCTGTTCCAGTGTCTCACCACTTTCAAGAAGTACATCTAAAAATACTCCTCCATCAAGCAGGGATAATTTCAGTCTCTCACTAAAATGCTTCATTGACTAAGAAAACAAAGCTTGTAGAACTCAAATTGAGTTGCTTCACTAGAAGTATTTAGTTGATTATTTTTAGTAATACAAGCTGGGTGGTTTACATACCTACTTTGTTTTCCAATAGTCACATATAAAAGGTAGATAACTGTGGATTAACAGCTTTACATTTAAAAGAAACCAACCAAACAAAAAGTTTAAAATATCTAAAAACATGTTCTTCAGAGATAAAAGGCCTTTCAGTTCATTATTATACTACTCTTAAAATTAAACTTTAAAAACTTATTACAAATTAATCCCTCAGAGAAAAAAATACTCAATTGAAACAATATAAAATGTTTCAATACAGTGAAGTAAAAAGAAAGAAAAAGGGAGAGGATGGGTTAGGAGTCTTTCATAAGATGAGGATAATATGAATCATGGATCAATAATAAGTAAGACAGTGGTAGAAATATTAGCTATCTCTACAGAAGTATTCCTTCGCTGTTTACAAAGGTCTGGTGAATATTTTTAATAATGATTCTCCAAAGTTGGAAGCTGTGTGTTCATTCCATCTTTGCCAAGTTCACTTCAGTACTGCAGACAGGCTACTACTATTCTAAAGAAACAGGCACAAAACTAAGAAATACACAATCTTCTCATCTAGCACTAGAGGCATTACGAACTCGAGATCTTAACATGGATTAAAGAAAAGTTTTACTCTCCTCTTTGAGTAGACCTCATTTATACAGATTTGCAACACTGTTACAACTTGTGAAATTGGTTTTTGCTTTCCCATATTCTAAACTTGTGGTATTCTCACTCGCACATTCTTCAAACATTCCTAGGGATTTCAAGCATTTAGTTCTTATACAGGAAGTCCTTTTATCTTAAAATGGAAATAAACCAAAAAATATCTTAATCTTATTATCAGATTTAGGTTCTTTGCCTGTCATTGTACAAAAGGTATATTGAAACATCATCACCACCAGGTAGAAAAGATTTATTGGGACTGTTGTCATAGAATAATGTAAATGTCACATAACTTAGAAGATATGCATATAGATTCAGAGTATCCTGATAAAAACTGATGAAAAAGACATGAAAACTACAGTAAATTCCATTTTAATCAAATGACACATAATAGAATTGAAGAAAAGCAGGTAGCAATCATGAAGCAAGACAAGTGTGATGAATCAGAAACAATTTTCAAGAGTATAGCATTAAAAGAATGTTAGTATCCAATTAAATATAATAATTATTATGCTGAGAAATTCTGAGTCAAATTAAATTTCATGTTTTGCTGCACGCAATTTAAAAGGTTAAACATATTTTAGAATACAAAGTATTTAAAAAAGGGAAACCTAAATTTCCTCACAAGAACCTGAGAAACAAGCTAGAAACAGAATGACCAAAGCAGGTGACATATTCTTAGATTAAAACCTTAGTGAAAAATCCATTTATTATGCTTTTAAAGTACTTTTTGTAGATCAGGAGTACAAAATTGAAAGTTTGCTGCATGTCTTCAAAAATTTCCAGTCATAACAGCAAGGATTAAAAACACTAAACCAAGTTCCAGTACATACAAATTTGAGGAACTTGTACCAAAGAGGCTATTTCAAATCCAGCTTTATTGAATTGCTTTCACAAGCTGCCATCATTTTACAGGCTATATCAAAGAATGCTAGATCTTCTTAATGTTCATAAAATACAAAGGCTGCCACAGCTTATATCATTTGGTCACAAAATTATTCACAAGTGCAAGAATTTGCATCATCTGTTCCTTACAAAACTTGAACCTTTTTCCACTGCCTATCTTGAAATATGAATGTGAAAATTCAAAAAGACATAAATAGCTCTTGTATATTATAACTCTACTACTAATTTGACATACCTTTTTCTGCAACACTAAATAAGCAAGTTTTTGTCATATTACATAACAGCCTATGTATCAAAAAAACATAGCATTGAAACAGTATAAATTATACCACATTCAGACATATATCAAGTCTCTTTAAACCCCTTATTCCAAGAAAATGGGTAGAATTAAATTTGTACAGATATACCATCTACCGTTTGACTTCTTTATTCTTAGTTTGCATTTTGCAAATTGGTTCAACATCCTGGTGGGAAAGAAGAAACCAGTACCAGTATTCTTAACAGTAATCAGTGAATTCTTTGAGATGTATGCCACATAGATCCTACCAATGGGTATATCAGACAACACAGGAATGGAAAGTTAGACTTTGCAGTATCTTTAAACTATGTGCTCTAAACCCTCCTTTTCCTCACTGCATATAAATCTCATTCAAAGTGCAGAACCATATTAGAGATGGTGGAATGGTAAGAAGGTTACAAATGTACATACAAACCATGAAGAACACTAACTCTGATAAATAACCTCTTCTGGTTTTGGGGCAGAAGTTCCACACGTACATTCTAACACTGGATATTACCAAGCAGTCATACTGCTCAAATCATTTGGCAAACTGTCTCACAGTTAAATTCTACCACATCCTTACCAAAGGGTACAAGAAGAAAACAAGAATACAGATACTTAAGATGGAAATCCTCAAATTCTCAAAGTTTCAAAACTAGAAAAAAAACATAGGAAAAAAAGGTTTTGGATGGTGGGATATGTCCAAACTGACTCTTCAGGAAACCCTGAACCATAGGACAGAGGCCAAGCAAACTGAAAAGTGGTAAGTATATTCTATGAAAGTCCCCCTGCCTGTCAAGTGATCCACTTGTCATTTATCTGTAATAACTATCCCCAGATAGTCACAAACAAAGCAGTAGTGCGTACACCACTCTGAGAAGCTGGTCCAGAAAGCACCAGTATGTCCACCCATTGGACATTGCCAGTTAGTGGCAAAGATATCATAGAATAGTAGAATAATATTAGTTTGGAAGGGACCTCCAGAAATGAACTAGTCTAAACCATTGCTTAAAGCAGGTCTAAACAGGTCAGTTGCTCAGGGACACATGCAGTTGAGCCTTAAAGCCCTCCAAGAACGGAGACTCCACAACATCTCTGGGTAATCTATTCTTGTTCTTGATCACTCTCAATGTAATTATTTTTTCCCTAATATCTAACCAAAATTTCCCATGTTCCAACTTGAGGGTATTGCTTCAGTCTATTGCTTTGCACCTCTGAGAAAAAATAAGTTCCTATCTTTTCTCTATCCTCCAACCAAGCATACAGCAACTGCAATGACTAGAGGAATTATTTTATCAAATTATTGTCTTGAGGAATGTAGTGTACTGTAGGACTTCAGGAGTGAAGTTTGGCATAAGGCTTTGTGAATATACACATCAGTGTGTTTCAGACAGACAGTGATAATTCCATTACATAGTGGGTTGACAGTCTGTCACTGGTTGAAGCAAATCTGATGGTGCAATGAAGCTGTCTGACAAAATATGAGCCTTCCTGGAATGAGTGATTTCTCTCCTGAAATACATGGACAGATCAGGAATTAAATGCAACTACTTGACATTAACAAGATGACTGAGGCCATTAAGGAGGAATGCCTTACACTAGGAGGCAGATGGAGAAGGAGGATGGGAGGACCTCCACAGATGCCACAATAAGGGAACAAACATTCCTCTCTAGTGAAGGTGAACTGGAAATAATACCAAAATCTTAGTCAATACACAATCATAGCATCTCATTTGACTTCAGCATTGCCTGACCTTGTAGTTACAGGGATTAGGTGTCCAATAGTTCAAAAGATACCAGCCTCCCTCCAGAACTGCTGGTGGCATTTTTATTTGGATTATCATCCTGAACTTGGACTTCCTCGACTAATATGTTTGCCATGTCAAAATAGGTAGTTACCCTGTTTCCCCTTGAAGCAAGGAAGTAACTAAGTCTGCATCCTTTGTACCAGGTTATGTTGCCATTAGCTCCACAGTGTGTAGACCGAATACCATTTTTTCATTTCAGGCCCTTTTCCTTTTCATGGGCCAGTCTCATGAGGTCGTAACTTAATGAAGCAGGAGAAATAAGCTGACTTGGTAGAGTTGCAACAATAAAGACAAATAGAAACTTCCACTTGAATGAGCCAATTTCTGCTGTGCCAGCTTTAAAACCATCATAAATATGTTATATTAATAATAATCATAATAGAGAGAGCCTGAAAGTTATCCTGCAATATAGGAATAGAAAGTAATAAATTAAAATGAAAGTAAAACCTTCTACAGGTAAATGTAAGATGTATAGCCAGGAAAAAGATACAATTAATTTTTTTTACCTGTTTCTCTCTGAGAATGACTCTGCCTAAGAGTTGATTTTCAAGACCTTTCATGGTCACAGTAAAGTCAATGATGGAGGTTCGAGCACTAATTTCAGGAGAGTAACTTGGATTTGGCAGTCTTGTAGTAATGTAAAGTCTGAAGCCATTCATAACATCTACTTCCTTATCACCAACCTTCACCTTAAGAAAAGTATTAAAAAGAAGTCTTGAAATATCAAGAACTAGTATTCACTCTTTCAGACACTGCATGTAGAAACAAAGATTACCTATTTTCTGTTCAAAGGCATAAAAATGCAGCTTTAAATTATATGTCTGATGCAAAGAATTTGTTGAGAATACCTGTGGAACACTAAATTAGTTATTCACAGATTATTTCAATTTTTTAAAATTGTCATAAGCAAAAGAATAAGACACTCTATAGGTTAAATATATTAACTATTTGTGATCTTAAACTCTACTTTTTTTTTTTTTGTATTAGCAAAATTTTATAGTCATAGATTCATTAGGAGTTATTTTGTTGAGGAAAAGGGCAGGGAATTGTTTCCACTTGTTTGCTTGTTTGTTTTATTTTTACCTTGTTAGCTGGACCTATTTTAATAAAGTTTCTTTCCAAAACATTATCAAGTGCTGGGTCAAGCTCTTCTCCAACATCTTC
This sequence comes from Caprimulgus europaeus, assembly GCA_907165065.1. The sequence continues at coordinate 77,649,154 of OU015525.1, forward strand.
TATCAAAAGAGGTCTTCCCAAAGAAAGGCTGTCTTCTAAGTGACTTTTAAAATACTTGTGATTCAAAGAAGTGATCTAAAAATACAATAATGGATCCATATATTATGTCATGCCCAGTTACCAAGTTTTTGTTTGTTTTATATTTATAAATTATTTAATTTTATTGAAGTTACTGACATAAACAATGATCCTACGGTAAGACCAGGATTTAAACCAAAGATTGTGACAACAAGAAAAGGTAGCATCAGTGTACCATAGTCTCTGATCACACTGAATGTAAATTTCTATTTTTTCAACTACAAAAGTAGAAACAAAGCAATATTGAGTGCTTAAAGTTTTTATATCCTATGAGTGCAACAAGATCAGAAATTCACAGGAACCTTTTATCACCTTTATTTTGATCTTGGAAAACATCCCCAAACTGCAGCAAAGCCAATTCCAAGATTAGGGTTCCTTTTTAATTTTTTTTCCCTACTTGAAATTCACAGCTTATATTGCACAAGCTATTAAATAGTCTTTCCTTCAAAAAGTAGTCCTCAGTAAAATTGTGATTAATTTTCAACATGTACACAAAGCATATTCAGCTTAGTTTGTTTATAACTCCATAGTTAAAGTCTAATCATCATTTTTAACATAACTAGCTAGACAAACATTAAAGAGTTTTGCACTGAGATAACAATCAACATGAATGAAAGTAGTTTCCTAATAATTCTCTCAGTCACTCTTATCATCCTTCAAACTCCTCTTTATCTTTTTCAGGGATATCTTTTTAAAAAGCTCGTTTATGGGTATAATCATAATTGTAGCAAGCAAGGGCTGTCTTTCTCATATTTTCCCTTGTTTGCATTGAATTGGTGTATCTTGCCTCAGACTACGTGTTGTTGCAAAACTGTCTTCCTTGTGTATTTGCCGAATATTTAGCACCTGACACCAATGTCAACACAACACAAATTACCAATAATTTCTGATTAAATATTATAAAAATATGCTACACATTATCATTTTTAAACATTTATATGATCTGTATTAACCACTTATTTGGGGGTTTTTTTCTAACGCTTATAGTATTCTGCAAGTATGCTTCAACCCTGACATGGTTTAACCAGAAAGGGTTGCTGCCCGTCCCGCCCCCCACCCTCCAGTGTTATGGGGAGGAGAAAATATAAACAAACGGGGCTCAGGGGTCAAGACACAAGCAGTTAACTGGAATAGTTAAGGGAGAAACAACAACAACAGTACTAATGAAACAGTAACGAAACAAAACGAAAACAGTACACCACAAGACCAGCTCGCAAACTACGGTAGCCAGCAGCCCCCTCCTCCTGGAACTTCCCTGTTTAAATACTGAGCATAATGTCAGGTGGCATGGAATACCATCAAGTGGCATGGAACACCTGCCCTGGAGCCCAGACCAGCTGTCCCAGCGCCCCCCCCTTCCAGTTACCTGAGAACAATTAACCCTATCCTAAACAAACCCAGGACAAACACTTATCAGACATTACCCACCCAGGCCATTTTCCAACAGTTTATGTTTCATTAAAATAAATTCATTAAAAAAACTGAGTCACTGGTACTAATAAGCTTCAAATGTACATTTTTCATATCTAGCCAAATCTCAAATCTACCAAAATATATCTGAGACATCCTTTATATCCAGACTAGGCATTTTATATAATAGTATTATTTAAATCACTAAATTGCAATATTTCATGAGCTCAGTTTCCATGGATTATGAAAGCACCAGCATTCCTATTACCTGAAGTTCATTTCTGCCTTCCTTATTTTTAATCCAAATTTTACCCTGTGCCTGTGGATCGATTAATAAAGGATAACGAGATGCTTTAGTGACAATGATTCCATTCTGTATGGATAAGTCATCATTTGGTAATCCTTGCAGGTTCCATTCACTGATAGTTGGAGTATCAGTCAACATTTCTATGAAGTTCAAGTTGTTACCAAAGGGGATTTTTCGGTTTTTCATTTCCTTTTGCCAGTCATTTAATAGCAGGCTGCGGAACTCTTGGTTAAAAGGACCAGAATAGGACAGAAAAGCTGTAGCCAAGAGCACATCACCTTGCAGAGAAAACAGGGGAAAAAAATAAAACAAAATATTACAACTTTGCCAATTCTATTCATGAATGAGCTGCTTCCCTCTTTAGTTATACATTTTGGATGGTAACTGAAGAACACGCTTTGACCCATAAAGAAGACAAATCAGCCTTTTTCCCAAGACTCATTTCATAGCAAGACAATGCTATATTTCAGCAGATGTCATGTTTACTTTATCCTTACAATACAACTGTAGAAATTAAGAGATGGGCTTCTGGCAGCCAGCCAAGGTCAACCCAAGACACACATACACACACACAACACTATTCCAAACACGCAATTCCATCATTTCCCTGCACAATCACAAGACCAAGCTTAAATAATATTTTTTGGGGGAGAAAAGAACCTTTATTTAGGAGCATTAATTAAGAACAAATAAATTACAATTATTATAACTAATAATAAAAAATTGTAACAGACATCATTACAGAGGTATTAAGTGTGACAAGTTTTAATCTTCTGATCAGTTTCAAAATTGCTCCCCTAAGTTTCACTACACCATAGCTGGGTGGGTTTTTTTGCACCTGTACTAAGTGCTAATATGTTTTTATACTTTTTAAAATTATCTATTAAAAAAAAAAAAAAAAAGAGTGTGTGGGGAAGGTTTCCTGTATTTTTAGTAAGTTAATAATACACATATACATATTATACCAGCAAATAAAATACAACCTATCTACTATAATATAACTTATACAATATCTGCTTTTTACAGCATTTCAAGGCAAAAGTCAGAGAAGAAACTTCAGACCACAGTAAAGGACAAGATAAATTTCATTTACTTGATCTAACTAATAAATTAATTCTTTACTGCAAAGCACTTTAGTTTCCAAATTCATATTTATAATATGAAAATTGAACTTCTAAGAAATAAAAGTTTTATGAACGTTACTAACTGCATTTAAAAATACTGATTTCTACATAGAAATGTCAGTGAATGCATATCAGTCTTCCTCTCCTCTATATGTGTTCTCAGTTATAGACATCTTATCGGCACTTCTTAACATATCACTCTCTTTGGACTGCTGCCTACAAACATCAGTCAAGTTAAATCAATGTCCCAAAGTATGCACTGCATGTTATACATGTCAAATAAAAGCCCATGCACAGCATACACAGTTACTGGTTTTTTAAAATATGAAAATATTTTCAGTTTCATTATCCATTACAACTTAAATGACTAACTGTCAAGTTTGAAGGTGTGGACAAAAACTTACCCACTAGCCTCTTGGTTTGCATGGCAAATTCTTTACTCTGCTCTGTCCACCTATCTTTTTCACCTGCTAAACCACTTATAAGACTTGAGGCAGTTTGCATTTTATGACGGCAACGCTCAGCATCTTCAAGTAAAGTCTAGAGAAAACCAAAGACAAAGAAATATGATTTATGGTCATGTATCTGATAGGCCAGAAAAATCTCACAACTAATTAAACCAGTAATTAAACAACAGCTTAAAAATACATTCTCAAACACTTATATCACTGTGCAGAGAAGGAGGGAAAGTGAGGCAGAAAAAATACATCAGGATAAACTATCAACATCTGTCATAAATGAGATTCAACTTTTTCATATTTCTGCTCTTAACTTTCATGTTGGCATGCACGTTAAGTGACATGCAAAATGCCTGGTACCTATTAAATCTGAGAAATTCTGCCCAGAATCTGAAATAAGTTATATAAAGATAACATACTTTAAGGAAACATGATGGTACAGTAGTAGGCGCTAAACAAATAATCCAAATAAAATAGTTTTTCAGAAGGTAGGAGAAAGGTGGGGAGAGGATCAGTGGTGAAGGAAAGAGGTGGGATAGAAAGAGGCAGTATCTAAATAGCATCTATTTCTTATCCTCTTATTCCTCAACATCCTTTCCAAGAAATAATAGTGAAATTGAGAGAACGTATTGTTTTCCTTAAAGTAATGGTGGCAAGTTCTTTTCCGTAAAAATCAGTCCACCTGTTTTTCTCTCATTGCTTTTTCATATTCTGCCTGCACAGTATCTAATTCTTCTTGCTTGGCACCCAGTTCTTCTTGAGCTTTCTGCAGATCCAACATAGCAGTGGTTAGGCGATTCTCCTGGATTGCTAAATTAGCCTATGAAGGATATAAATATAAAAGTGTATTCATGCATACAACATCTCAAAGCATTTGCTATGTGGTATCTCAAAGTTTAACTGTACTACATTTCAAAAGCAAACTGCTCAGTAGAGATTTCATCATTCATTAAACCTTTTTGTTTTAATTTTACAACAAACTAACTTCTTATTGCAGGTAGCTGCAATTAAGTAGTTGGTCTAATGTCCATTAGAAAAAATAATTAGAAATATTTCTGGGAATAACAGTCATTCTCCATCTTGCACAAAAGTTACTCTGTTCTGGCCTGCCAAAAAGACTGGTGCCACTAGAAGCCTATTTTATTTCTTCAACCAATACACTTTGTCTAATAAAAGATACTACCTGTTAACTGCAAACCTTGCTTCCCTCTCAGTCATTTCTATTATAAATACGAGCCATTCTGTGTTAAAATCATGGTTGACCATGTCCTAACTGACTTTCATTCTTAACTTTTAACAACTATTTAGGCCTGTTTTTCTCTAAATAACACTGATGAACAGAGCCTTTGTACAGTCTTCTCATGAACCAAGATCCATAACATTAAAAGAACCAGATCTCAAGTTTTTTCCTGTTTAATTCTTAATTAAGGTACAGCAATTGCAATAGTAAATTAACTTAGAAGATAGTTGCTTCAACCCCATTCAGGAGAGGCCCAGAGGCATAAAACTGCACAATCTCATTCATAATTTTGACAACTTACAAGTAGTAGTACATTTGAAATATATTTTATGTAGAATTAGTAAATTCCTACAGAGGGCAAGACAAGAGGATGTTTCTAGCAGATTAAATCCTCAAGTGCACATAGGTGGAGAGGAGGAAGTAGTGTCTGTGTTCTTCCCACTTATTAATGGACTTACCTTTAAAGGTAATACTTCTTTGTTGATGGAAAAAAAAACCGCCATGGCTTTGGTCCATGAGCAAAGGCCAGCAATATTCCCACATACTCTCTTAGCTGTCTCAATGTTGTAGTCCACCATTTCAAAATAAGGGTTCAACAGTTCTACCACTTCTTCATTAATAGTGTCCTTTGGAAATTGCTAAAAGGAAAAAAAAAACTGCAATACATATAATGTATGTAATATATGTAAACTGTACCTATACTTCTTTTACCACAAATAGAACACTACCAAGACGACAAATGTTACTTATAAACAGCTAATATGAAGTTCTGTCTCATGCTCTTTGAGAGCTTGCCGAAGTCATTCAACCCTGTTCTATATTCTTAGAAAATGTAAAAATGTTTGCCTTCATTTATGATCACTATCTTCCACTATCCATTATTACATAGCTAATTGTTGACACAAAATATCACTGATATCTTGCTTGAAATTCTGTTTTCCTTAAGATTGAAAAAGTAACTTAATCTTAAAAAAGAAAGGGAAAAGCTTAACCCTGGTTCATAAACGTATATTCTACAAGACAGTCCTTCCAAAGGACAAGCCAGTTGTCTTCTTAAATTACCTTATCTCACTAGCGAATGTGTTTCAACTTTAAGAATTTATTTTGACCCTCTCTTCTATCCAGAAAACATCTCTTCCATTTTTCATCCCCAAAAGCTCTTAATTTTCTACATCAAATTTATTTTGACGGTCAAATATTCTGTATAAGTTTGGTCATCTTTAAAGATTTATTTACAAGGCTATAATGAAAGTCCATCACTGATAAACTTGAAAAATAGCTGTTCCCTGAAGCACAAATAGGTTTGTGTACAAGCACTGAAATGCTGAAGTCCTTCAGTAAATTAAAAAACCTTAGGAGTAGATGCAATGTGAATGGCATCTATGGCACTAACAACCATGCAAACTTGGTCAAGCCTGTCATCTGTGATTTCCCATTGGATCAGAGACAGTTTAAGTAAACTCCTCCAAAGGCAGAAATCAGAGATAAAAACATCTAGTGGGGCAGAGCAAAGTCCAATTTATTCTGAGTTTATTAATCAGAATATTATTAGTTTAAATTATGAACAGAGATTTATTCACCAGTTACTCTTCCCATTTCCCTAGACACATGCTATGGAGCTGAAAATCCCAAATTTAAAACAATTCTGATTTTGTACATCCTAATAATTAACTATTCTTTTGCAAGGCACTGCACAAGTTGCAATGCTGAAAATTAATGGTACCTGAAAAAAAGATGTTTTCTATCAGCTTTAATGAAACAGATAAGTAATGGCTATTCAAACCAAATGCTTAAAGCATTGAATCATTTGTCACCAAAAGTAATTTCATTGCCATACTTAGGAGAAACTATAATTGATTTATGACCTGACTTTGCCAGAAGGATTCAAGTTTATTTCATTATGGCATAGTTATATTTAAGCCCTTAACATTTCAGATCTATTGTGTGTCTGATTCTCCTTGCATATTTGTTCCGTGAACACCAGAGAAAATATTGTCCCCTATTTTCTTAAAATAAAAAAATATCAAAAAGAAGGTTGCACAAGCACCTGTAGGTTCTGTAAGAAGTTCCCTGCTGTCATCAGTTTCAAAGATTCTTGCCATGATGGGATGGTACAGCATTTTTCCTGATCAATTTTCACATTGTTCACTTTTCGCTGGAAAAGCAGTAACACGCAGTCCATGATACGCATAATGAGATGAGGAGGCCGACCCAGTGTGCGGACAGTAGCAATATCTGCAGGTTTTATTGTCTATTAATTTAAAACAAAGGGTAAAGCAATTACTGTTATTGTTTATTTAATAATACATAGAACACAAGCTCACCAGTGTTAATCTACTGGAGAAGAAAAAAAATCATTCATATTATTTTCAACTGAAAATAGTTTTACCTCTAAAAAGCATGAAGCTAGAAGGACTCTCCAAACAGATTTTCACTACTACCTAGCAACTACTAGGAAACCTCAGTTCAGCCACCTCCACAGCAGCACCTAAAAGCTTAAAACTGCACATTTTTGACAATTGTTACTCAAAATTTAAAAAAAATTAATGTCACTATATGTTTAAAAATGCTTATAAGCTGTTCTGTACCTACCTGTCCTTTAATGTAGCATTTAGTAGTCCTAAAATGTGTAAAAAAACCAGAGTGAAATAACCACCTACAGATTTTATGGGGTTTTTATCGGGTTTTTATCTGGGAAGTGACCTTTATATTTATCAAATGTTTTAACAGACACTTGTCTACCCTGCAAGCAGAATTCCATTATAGGAATCCCTAGCTGGAAATTTGCAAATCCATACTGATTGTGAGATTCATGTTTTGAAAGGTGCAGCTCTATACAGACTCGTAAAGAGGAAACTTAAAGGAGTTTCTGAATGAGTGAATGCATGCTGAGTATACAGATATGCATGCTGATGGGCTTGCTTTCTTGATAGTTTTCCTTTCCCCTTTAGGCACAGGCAAAGCAATTTATTATAACAAAGGCAAGAATTTCAAGATTTAAGTTTAAAGATTAAGATTAAACTACCTTTCCCCATTGTGAAGTCTCACCATAAGGCTAGTGTAGTTTTTCCTTAAAATTGGATTTTCATTTATAATAATCCAAAATTTCAGTAAGAGTAATATTGCTTCAGCTTGGTAACTTTAGCCAAAACCAGAAAGTAAGCTGTCGTAAGATGCGGGACCAGGCACAGAACATTGGTGCTCTTTTCATACCTCAGACACTGCCCAGTTAGCATTGTTTGTTTATGCGCTTGCCAGAATGCTTGCCCAGCTCTGGGCTTTGGGTTGTTTTTTTTATTTTTTTTTTACCTTTCTCATGTTGCTAAGTACCAGAATCTTAAGATCTAGACCCGCTCTCTCATCCCAGTCTTAATAGCTGCCAACCTTCATTTAGACATTTCCACTCTGCCCTTCAAGAATCATGGCAGTCAGAGATTGTTAACCACCTCTCCCTCAAAGTAAAGTCATACAAGCAGAAGATCCATGAAAACTTATTTATACTAGGTTTTGAAGATTTTGATTTGAAGGAACATCACAATAGTCTTTAACTATCACAAGTGTTGGTAGCCTCTCAAGTGGAAAGAAAAACCTCCCGTAAATCTACATAACAATCTCTGAGGTTTATCTATTCATCAGGTTTTCCTTCATTATTTTCTATTTCTTGAGATGCCAGCTCCCTGATAGCCTCTAGTATTATGTATACTTCAGATACTACTACTGCAACTCATGACAGAAATGCCTTGAGGGACATTCTCTTATACAGTTAGCTGAATAGACATTAAAAACAATTCTATGCAAGATCAAAAAAATTTATCTTTTTTCATCACTAATGATACATCACATAAAAATAGAGGCAGATTGTTATCATTCTATTAAAAAAGCTTTACAAAAAGAGTATGTAGAAAGACATGAAGCCCCATAGTGAACATAAAAAATCTAAGTATTGCCACAACTCATATCAAAAAAATATTTTTTTGAAAGTCAAAAAGAGTGGATAAGCAAACATATTCAAAATGCAATTCATTGGTGAAAACTTAAAATAAAACAGGAGGTTTAGATTTTGGTGGAATTAAAACTGTTTGTACATGGAAGGCACTTCACTCATTGCACACAAGTTGTTTTGTAACAGTATGAACATTCAGTTACTCCTCTAATACCAACATGCAGAACATCATCTATCAACTATCATTTCAAATTAAAGTTAAAACTTGCCCTTTTCTGAAAAACTGCCTATTTTGGGCTTGGTACTGAGGTGGAAAAATAAAAACAAAACTGAACCTGAAAAGCCTCAAAATATGCATATTTATTTGCATACATTTTCTGACAACTGATGCATTATGCAATGCGCCTGCAATCTTATATTTGTTTTCAAAGAAGCCCATTTTCCCCTCAGAAAAATAATGTTATACATGGTCCAAGTACTAACCTGTAAGGCTGCTTCCGCCTCTTCCAAAGCAGGCTTCGCAGCTTCCAACTTCTCTTCAGCAATGGCTTTGTCAACTGAGATACTGTCTACAATAGCTTGAGCTTTGTCTTTCACTTTCTGAACTTCACCCTTCACCTTCTCAGCAGCTTGTGCTTTTACAGTAACTTCTTTCAACACCTAGAATGTGAGAAAACCCACATGCTAAATATTAAATAAAACAACTAGTTGAAAGAATGTAGTAATTTTTGGTGTAAAATTTTTATCTGTTGAATTCCAGAACAAGATTACTTTCATCACTGCTGCAAGTTTCTAAGATCCACTTTTATGCAACCCTTAACTTCCTTTCACTTGATTAATCTATTAAAAATAGAATTAAATAATTTTTTTTTTAAAAAAAAAAAAAACCTAACAGCAAGACACTGTTAGGCTGTACACACCATGTCAGCTTTTTCGTTGGCAATTTGAAGATCCTTTTCTTTTACCTCCAGCTCTCTGCTTAGAGCAGCCACTGACTCGGAGGCCTCTTTCAATTTTTCCAGTCCAGTGTTCATTCTGTAGTTAAAAAGTAAAATAAGAAGCATGTCATTCCCTATGCAATTTAAACTGTGATTTCCAAATTTCTCAGTAGAATTACCTCAATCAGAACGAGCACTAGCAAACGATGTTTTTACACGAAAAATAAAACTAGTACAGTAACTTTCAGTGTCTGATGTCTTCACAGTCAAGAAAGTGAACGATAAAGAATTACATGAAGAGAGTCTGTGGCTTGAAATTTTACGCACATCTAACTCAAACAGTATGCCTTTATCATTGTATAAAAATCCTATATATTGGTTTAATATATGTCACTGCCTTCATTGAACTCCAATCTGATACTCAAAGGACTGAGTTCTACATGGAAGAAAGCATTTTCTGTTCACTAGAGTTCTGAAAAAATATCTCAAATCACTATTTCTGGTTTGAAGAGGGTTCTGAAAAGGCTAATACATTTAAAATATTGAAATCAAGACCAATCAAAAGAGAGTAACAGAAAAATAGCAATGAGATAACACTTTTCTCATCCAGCATTAAAATGTCCCTTCAATAGAGCTTTTTATCTATCAAAGTCCTCACTTGGGACTTTTCAGACAAGTTTAAGTGGCCTCTACAGAGGTTGATATTGCAAAGGCTAAGCAGTACTTAGACAATTGAACAAATAGAGGAGAAGAGATAAAGAGTAACACCTGCCAAAGCAATTCAGACTATGCAACTAAGATTAAGTGAAACAAACTGACACGTATGAACTAATCCCACATATTTGAGGTGTCAGAAGGTAGAAAACAGGACTGGACCTCTCTGTTTTACAAGTCTTCACCCATAATGTAACTACAGATTTCTAACTCAATTTAGCTTTGAAGTCAGAAATGTTTCAAAGTTAAGTAAACTAGTTTGGGTTTTTCTTAAAGGCTTCCAGCTCTTTGTGCCAATCTTTCAAAACTGAGAAGACAGTTTTTCTTAAGGGTGATGCCAATTGATACACTAACTGCTAATTTTCTATTCTATTTAAGTATTTCTGACATGAAGATAAATCTGCAAATAGATTTCATTAGTTTATTAAAGTATCCGAAAAGGAGAATGAATATATCAAAACCACCTTAATAATCTAGAAGTAAAAAACTCAGCAGCCTAAATTGGGCTCTATGATTTCAAAACCAAAAACACCAAGGGTATTTTCTTACATGTTCACATCAGGAGGATACAACTGTTTAGCAAGAAAAGAAAAGTTATTATCTGGTAAATCAAATGCTGTTGTGAATATATTATGAAATTACACACAGCTGTTTTCTTATACTCACTAAAAATACATGGGAATAATTTACATTCATTATTTCCCACAACCATGCTTTTTTATACAAGCGCTACCCTTTTTCTTCCCTCCAAAAATATATAATCTTTAACTTATATGCCAAGAGCAACTATAGTTACACTTTTATACAATTTTAGGAAATTTTAAAAATAATAATTATGCATTGAAACAAAACATTATCAGAATATACCTAGCTGTGGAAGAAAACTACAGAAAGACAGCAGTAAACTGAACAGTTTACCTGTTTGCTAATGTCTGCACTTCAGCATGCTTTTCTTTGTATATGTTTTTATATCCCTGAATAAAGGACAGATAGGATTTTGGAGTCACATGTGTAGAACGCCTGTATCTCTGAAAGTAATCAGAACACTTCTCTGCCACTCCATCCTGGAACGAGCCCATACACTGCACAATTTCCCTCTTTGTATCAGCAGTGCAGTCCATATCAAATGAAGACAGGAAATGTTCAGATACTTAGGAAAGAAAGAAAAACATAAATGTAAGTAAAAATTCAGGAAAAACTCTTAGCTTATAAACAAGGCAATATAAAACATGTCAGCATGTATTTGTCAGATTTCATCCAGCTTCTGAAACCCCATTCTTTACTGTCCACCATCAGATTCTTAACATTATTCCACACTTCTCAGTAAAAAGCATAGCCAAGGATCTGGTATTCAAGGATCTGGATCAGGCTGAGGGCTGACCTCCTGGAAAGCAGCCCTGCAGAGAAGGACCTGGGAGTCCTGGTGGACAAAAAGTTACATATGAGCCAGCAGTGTGCTCTTGTGCCAGGAAGGCTGACAGTATCCGGGGTTGTATTAGGAAGAGTTGCCAGCAGGTCGAGAGAGGTTCTCCTCCCCTTCTACTCAGCCTTGGTGAGGCCCCAACTGGAGTGTTGTGTCCAGTTCTGGGCTCCCCGGCACAGGAAGGACATGGAATTCCTAGAGTGTGTCCAGTGAAGGGCAACTAAGATGATTAAAGGACTGGAGTGTCTTTCATCTGAGGAAAGGCTGAGGGAGCTGGGCCTGTTCAGCCTGGAGAAAAGACAGCTCAGTTGGGATCTAACTGATGTTCATAAATATCTAAAAGGACAGTGTCTAGAGGACGAGGCCAGAACTCTTCTCATTGGCACCCAAAAATAAGATGAGAGGCATCGAGCATAAACTGTAGCATAGGAAGTTCCACTTGAATATAAGGAAGTACTTCTTTACTGTGAGGGTGACTGAGCACTGAAACAGGTTGCCCAGAGAGGCTGTGGAATCTCCCTCCCTGGAGATATTAAAAAACCATCTGGACAAAATCCTGGTTCATGTGCTCTAGGAGTCCCTGCTTGAGCAGGGGGATTGGACTAGATGACCTTCAGAGGTCCCTTCCAACCTCAAACATTCTGTGATTTTTTCACTTCCGAAGTGTGTAACTGTTTGGTTTGTTTTTTTTTTTCTCTGAACCTGTCTAACTGCTAGCAGGGATTGGGTAATCACAGCCTTCCTCTGTATGCCTGATCACAGGGGCAGTGACTAATAATCTCTTTCTTTAGTAGTATTTTGCCTTCTCTACTAATGCTTTCAAGCCATCTTTAAGGGAGATTTTTCTTCAAACTGTGTTCAAAATCTTTCCTCTGTTAGAAATATTTCAACAGATTTAATACAGCAAGCTTTAAAGAATAAAATATCTTTAACAAATCTTAGAATCAACTAAGTTTCTTCTGCCAGTGTGCGGGCAAAATTCAAAGCAATTAAAACAACTTCAGGACCACCAATCAGAGAATTAAATAACTGCAGAGACAAAACCTATATCTACCTGCCACCAGAGCATCCTTAGGCCAGCGGCTGAACCAATCTATAGTGCATCCAGAAATGAGAGCAGGGAACTTCAGGGCCCTATTTCGGAATTTTTCACCCACTGGTGAAAAGCAAAGAATCACATGAAGGTTCTGACAGACTCGGGTCATAAAGTAGTCATACAGAACCTCACTGGTTGGAGGTCTACGTGGATGTTCCTTTTTGAAAGTGGGTGTGAGGTCACCAATGATCTCATCTATTTCATCACGTGCAAATAAGTTTGACACCTTTGAGAAAAAAGGAAGATTTTTTCACATTTTATGAGATGATCCAAAATAGAGTATGTAGCATAAGGTTCACTTAATACATAGCATTTCAGAAAGGGACACACATTTAAGACATTGAAGTTATTAGGACCTATTCCCGCCTTTTAAACCAGAACTTTTACGGGAAGTGATTCCATTACACACACTGAAAACTAACTTGCTGTAAAAGTAAAGCCCAATCTCTCATGTGAAAAACAAATAAACCATGTTCAATGGCTTTGTTTTCTTCCCTTAATATTCTAATAACTCGTAGAAATTACTCTGAAACATATCCCTGAGTAAATAAATAAATAAATAAATAAATAACAATAAAAGCCATCCCATCCATTCTGGACATAAATTTGCTATATAAAAACTAACTGTATACTAATTAAATATTTAATTTAACAGACAATTTTGTTAAACCTCAGAGATGTTCCCCAAGTCTTAATTTTTTTAAGCTATTCTCATGTACCTGACAGCTTGTCAACACATTTTAAAGGGTCTGACTTAGACAATTCGTCTGTGTGGAATGATGATGCTCATTCTTAATTTTACAACAGTTTTGTCTCATTCTGACCTAGTATAATGGATTGTTTCTAATTTTTATAACACTGTAATGATAAAAAGCACTTGAGTTTTAGTTTGTGAAAGTGTATCCTGTGGCATATATGAATATTAAAATAAATTTGGTTATTTTACTTCAGAATTATAAAATTTTAAAAGCAGAAAAATGATCATGAGAAGGCATCTTACCTCTCCTGAAGATAAAACATTGTTCAGATATTCCAAGAAAGACTCATCTTTGATCTCATTGTCTGTAAAAAGAAAACAGATGCCTTTCCCTTGCAGTCCTGTTGTTCTGTATAAGAGTTTCAGATCTTCCATCAAGTTTAAAGTGTTGTAGGATCTACAAAAGAGGACAGTTGTACTAATATTCATTCCTTTTAAAAAGAGCTTCCAGTTAAAAGAAAAAGAACAAGCAAATTTAAGTAAGAAACAAATCTCTCAGAATTTAAGGTAACAAAGGTGTCAAAGTCCAGGAATTTTAACCTAGATTAGGAGAAAAGTCACAGTTGATTTTAAATTCTGACTTTAAATACCTAATTCGTTGTTCTTTTTCCTGATCTCTTTTTTATCTCCCATATCCATTAAAAAAAAAAAACTACAAACCCACCAAAAAAATCCAAAAACAACAACAAAAAAACCTGCAAATCCGAAGTTTTATCATGCCATTTACTTCTCTTTTGCTAGAAAAAGTGAAAAGACAGACAGGGGGCGTCTCACACAATTTTGTCATGTACTGAGTACATAAGATGCTTTAGATTTTATGGATTAATTCAAAAACTCAAACTAGTTGGCCCTTCTAGTGAAAGTCATCACCAGTGGTGGCACTCACAGTTTTACAAAAAGCAAAAAGAGCAGTAGCAAACTAAGAGATTAAAAATCATAAAAAATTATTAGACAAGGTGTGGTGGGTTGACCTTGCTCTCTGCACAGTTGTTTCTCTCATATTCTCACTTCTTCCAGCTGCTGTTAGGTAGCAGGTTTTTTTCATCCTTCTTCAATATGCTATCACAGAGGTGTTACCACCATCACTGATGGGCTCAGCCTTGGCCAGTGTTGGATCCATCTTGGAGCCGGCTGGCATTGGCTCTGTTGGACGTGGAGGAAGTTTCTAGCAGCTTCTCACAGAAGCCACCACAGTAGCACCCCTGCTACCAAAACCTTGCCACACAAACCTGATACACAAGGTTACAATGGAATGATCTCTCTGGCTGGATAAAGGAGTATAATAAAAGCTGAGGTTTCTAGTGTGCCCACTGGGAATTAAAACAGAGAAGTGGTTGCGTAGAACTTCATTACAAGTTTCTTATGTAAACATAACGATCTCATGTATGGCCTGAAAAACCAGAAATTGTACAATAACTCCTCATTATTAGGGAGGAGCTCAGGAAGTAAGTACATTGGTTTTAGAAATTTTTTTCTTAAGAAGATAATATTTTATTTTTCAGCAAAGATATCATAATCACCAGGATAAGGTTCCATACATGTGTTTATAAATAAGACATTTCAAAAGCAAAGACACCACTAAAGTTAGAAATGGATACAGAGAAGAAAAATATTCTATGGGGCTTTGTTTCAGTTGCAGGGGGAAATAATGATTGGAAGAGTTATTCAGTTAGTTAGTCAGAACCAGATAAAAATACTGATCTGAAAAAAATACTTTAACAATATGACTATTATCTACCTTGGTGAACTAAATGAAACCATTTAATATCCAACAATTATTATCTCTAAGAACTCACACAACACAAATTTTGGATTAACAGAGGACAAACTATTTCATCCAAGAAGGATTCAAAATTTTTCCCAGACTTATTTTGGTACAAATTATTATATGTCTCTTAAATAAACACTTAAGGTTTAATTTTATCAATCAGATCACACTTCTACAGTTGCTTGTTGACCCATTTGGAGAACTCCAGGGGGTTTGTAAGGTAGGATTATGTTTTATCAGAATCTTGTGGAGTCTAAAGTCATGTTTATTCAAATTTTCACTCAGTCTATTCTTCATTATAATTTCTTTAATTCATCTGCTGCACACATCAGGTTTCAAAGCCTTCAGGTGTAAGGGTTCCCCAGATCTCTTCCGAACTGTTTTTTTTCACAGACTTTATTATACAGGCGTTATTTCAAATATTACAAGATAAACTCATAAAGGCATTATGGATAGATACCACCTACAAATATTTCTTGAAACACAAGAAACACTTTCCTGTTCACTCCAAAGTAAGTTTTTTACTGTCTTTACTCCAAAGATGGTAAAAGCTCAGACTTCTTGTAGAAAATCAAGAAAATTTACTAAGTCTCAAAGGATTTTCATGCCTTACCACCGCAGGCAACAGTGCTCAGCCCATGTTAAGCTTTTTTTTTTTTTTTCTCCCATTGCAGAGACTAGGAGCCAGTTTTATTTATAAGGAGAGTTCAAACAAAAAGTATTTATTTACTTAAAAATTAATGCTTACCTTGTTAACGTTATCTGGAACGTATCATAACCAGCTATGAAAGATGCCAGTCTTGTCAAGCTCTGCTTTCCTGATCCACCAACTCCAACTAAAAGAGCATTTCCACAAGGAGTGCGAATCACCCGAGAAATCTGTGTAAGATCACAGTCATTTATCACTACAATGTGTGTAAGTTACACACCCAAAAATCTTATGGGATTGCACTAATAAAGTTATATTAGAAATGCAGAACAAATGAGAATTTTAAGGTTTAATTAAGGGATTTCATATCAGTATTAATACATTCTGTGGACATTTGCACTTTGCAATATTTTCTGTAAACCTTCCAGTAGTATAACAGCCACTTGATTCCACCACTGTAAACTGTCAGTTATCATTAGAACTGCATCTCACACTTTCACAAAGCACAAATAAATCTCAACTATGATTTGTTAGTGATGTGTTATCATAGCATAATAGATTAT
Source organism: Caprimulgus europaeus (assembly GCA_907165065.1). Next base: position 77,665,622 of record OU015525.1, read on the forward strand.
TAAAATTGGGAAGGAAATAATAATTTCCCCAATACCATACCCTGTGGACAGTTTTAGTAAGACTCATCTCTCCAGGTCCCTTTGTTGTGACCAGAAAAACAAGTTATTGCAGGCAAGTTAAATTCAGGACAAATAGTCTTCAGTATTCTCTGTAGCAGGCAATAATACTGCCTTTATAAACAAAATTCTTAAGCTTTTAGTTTATTTGATTATAAAAATGCACATTATCAGCATGAATATTTGGTCACAGTGGAACATCTCCCAGGTAGATTTCCCTTTCCTTCCCATTTCTATATTCATCTTTTGAAGTAAAAGGCAGTAGTTACCTATTACTCCACATTTCCCTTCAGTTCAGGACAGTGCAACTTAAAGAAACAGACACTTTGCAATTCAGAGAAAAAAAAAAAAATTCAGCACTAACTGTGAACTACATGCAGCACCCATCCCACTATGCACAGCCAAAAAATGGTACCAAGACATCTGGAAACAGATAGAAGATGTTACCTGATGCCAACAAAATATGCCTTTAAACACAGGAGACAAATCTGCTCCACATGCCATCAGTTGCACCTGGACAGATACTCATAGTACACAGAAGAGCCTACATTAATTTCCAGAACAGCATGAAGCCACTTGCCTCTCAAAGGCAAGGTAATACCAACCAACTGGTTAGCAGCTGGTTTCCTCCGCACAAGCAACGATGTGAAGTATTGGCTCCTGTTCTCCATATTATCTGGAGCATTGCTTTCATGCCCCTGGAATTCTACTATGCCAGTAAGCAGCATGGGATAGCTATTTACTTGCCTTTCCTCTAACTTTTTTTTCAAGTTATTAAAAACAGTCATGTCGCTTTCCTGCAATTTTAAACTCACATATTTTGTATATTGAGTGCAATGTACTTGTTATTTTTATGAGCAAAGATTAAAAACAAGTATGAAGGTTTACTCTAAGCATATTTAGTATTTAACTAGAAAAAGAAAAATAGGTTAGTACACCACTTTTGGAATATTGCCGATTGCTTCAATTATGGCTACTAGATCCTTTCCAAGCAGAGGCACACAAGGTGTAAATTGGAAGCTTGGTTCTCTGTTTAAGATATTCCCCAGCTTTAACTTGGTTCAAGACATACTACATCAGCTCAGATCATGCATTACCTTAACTGTGCTTACCTAGCTTTCTCTTAGAAGCTGTCTCAAGTCTAGCTAATGCATAAAGCTCAGACCTGCACAGCTGTAAATGCTGCTGTCTAGAATACAGGATCAGAGAAGTACTATATATTCATTTTATCCAAGTGAAAGTTAAGATAACATTTCAAGTTTTACCATCTAGCTACCCAAAGAAGAGATTCTTGATAACAGGTGGGTCTTCAGGGGGATTTTTTTTTTTTTTTTCCCTAGATCCTGAGTTTATACAAATTTTGAGACAGGGAATAAGCCAGAAATTTGTTGGTGGGTGTGATGATGCTTTAACAATTTTCCTAAACAAATCCAAAGCAGAATATCATCTATTTTGCAGGGAAGACTTTAAAAGAAAGGGACTAATTTTGTGAAATTACAAGAATCCACATCAACATTTTGAAAACTGTATACACAATGTGTTTGTCAACCATAATTAAGTGTAAATTGTTTTGATATTTATTATATTATTTGTTAGGATGGTACAATCCAATATTCAGTTCTTAATAATTTATTAAAAATACAGACAACTAAGAAATAATAGAGGTTTTAGGTTGTTTTTTTTTTAAAAAAAAAAAGCACTTCTCCTTTGTCTGAAACCTATACTATACAGACAACCCTATCAAGCTGTGCTGTGCTAAAGATTATGGTCAGCTACAATCCATATTCCAAGGAATTTTAAAAGTGAGCATACTGCAGATCTACACAGCAAATCTGGACTACATTTTTTCCTACTCTGCTATGCCTACTCCTTCATAAGCAACTAATTATGTCGTAACCTAGACTTCATTTGGCTCATTCCAAAGAGCAGAAGGTCTCTCAGAATTGAAAAGAAGAAAGGTTGAAATAGAGTTAGAATAGTTTAGACCATGAGCCAATCAGACATAAAAGGTATAAAAGAATAATTCCATCTGGTGCATTATCAGAATAGTTGACTTTTAATACCTAGTCTTAGAGTAACAGACAAAATATTTGTTAGTAATAAATTACTTGCTTCTGTTTTAGAAGTAATTTACCTCGATTCGTGCATACCTTCACTCTCACGTGCTGAGGGCAAGTGGACAACAACAACAAATAGCAATCCAATAAGACTGTACCTTGACTAAATGAATCATTGCATCCTCAAAGAAAACCATGTCCATTCCAGTACCACGAATGTTCTCATTGTATGTTTGTAAAAACATATTTAAACGATTCCGTAGCTGATGAAAGGAGTCAATTGGCTCATAGATTTTGGGAATATATAAATTAACTTCCTCTGATTTTTCACCTAGAATGAAAAGCAAGCAACAAAACCTTAGCAGTTTAAATGACTGACAAAGGCTCAATGTAGACATAAGTAAAGGTAATTAGAAATCTCTTTGACCGCTCAGAACACCAGGTTTATTATACATAATATTACATATTAGATATGCCTATGAGAGTGCGACCTATACCCTGCCTACAAGGAATACTAAGTTCACCTACTTACTTTTCAAAGACAAAAAAGCAGCAAAACCTAAGGAGCCTTCTTTCTCTACATCTGAAACTTGAATAATGAAAATTTTAAATTAATTTAGATGCTAGAAGCAAAAGTAGCACCACAGAATGAAGGTAAATAAATATTGCAGTTAAAAATTGCAAATAATCTGCAACAGAAAAACACTCTAAATTGATTAAATCATCACACTAGTGAAAAAAAATTACTACTAAAATGAAACCAAAAGGAAAAAGAAAAGTATATTCACTGTGAAAAGGCATACCATTGCTTCATCAAGCGATCTGAAAGCCACAAGGAATTGTCAACTCTTCCCCATACAAAGAAAAGAAAGCTTCCAAGAAAACAAACAAAAAACCTACCAGAACTCAAACATACATATATATATATGCATACATATATAAAAATATAAATATAAATATAAATATATATATATATATATATATATATATATATGTATATATAAACCAGTTTAAGGAAATTGCCTTTTACCCCAGAGCCAAATCTCTCAAAATAAAGTGATGGTTAATTCTCATTCTGCTGTCCTTAATATTGTATTCTCTGTACACCAGAAATTGCCTTAATTTCAGAATTACTTAAGTCTGTATTGTTTCTGCATATATGAACACTCCTTTAGATAAAAGATTAAATTAAATTAATTTAACCCACTGTTTATTTTAACCTGCAAAAGCACTAGTTAAACCAAACAAGAATGCCAGGTGGAAATAAGTTTCTTATGCACTGAATGAGACATTTAAACAATTCAGTTACTGATGAGGAACAAATAAGGAATACAGCAAGGAGTTAAACTGTAGGGATGTTTCTAAAATTCCAAACTATTTAAAAGAACTGTATCAGCATAATCCTGCTCCTGCAGTTTTTTTTACTGTCAAAAGACAGCATGACCAAGTACTAAACCTAACAGACATTTACATTATTTACAGAGGCAGCTCGTGTAATATATTATTTTAAACTCTTCTCTAATCTCAAGATTCAGAATCACAAGTACTAGATAGCAACGTTAAAACTAACTGATAAAAAACACCTCTGAACAGTTTGAGAGTCTCAAGCACACTAGCACCACTAACAATTTCTGTGAAGCTAAGGTCTAAAAGTTGATGTTTGAGCTATTTCATCTCAAGTTTTCATGTATTTACCTCAGGGGCAAATAAATTGTGACTGTACAACCCAGAGATGCATGGAATATATGTAAACATATCATTAACCTGAGCATAGAGTTATTCAAAACTGATGTCAGATGTATTTATATATGTGTGTGTGTATATATATATATACACACATTTAAGAGCTCAGAAACTCAGTTCCTGTTCTAACACTTCCATCATAACAGGCAAGACTAAATTCCATTAAAGGGACAATTAAAACAAAATTACATTTCTTATTCTTTTCACTTAAAACCAAAACAGGAAGGGGTTCTCAAGGCTCTGACAAACATACTGAGGACAAACCACACTCTTTCTAAATGAAGGCCTCCTGCTTTGTATTTAGATGAAGTTTCACGCTAAAAGGCACATTACAGGGCAGGTACATTTTAAATGTCACCAGGAAGCAAGTTATTTTGAGAAATACATGCTTTTTTTTGCTTTTATTTTTAAGTTCAACATAATGGTTTCCAGTGTGGGTTCAAGTTTTCACATTAAAAGTCACTCTTCACTTTCTCAGTATGTATTCTGACTTATATTTCAGTACTCTCTACGTTGCTGAAACTTATTTAAGGATGTATTTGACTGCTTTCTTACACCAGTTTGCTTTTTACTTCTATTTGATAGCTTCCAATCAAATATTCCCTATCCTTTACTTTCCTTTTGTTACTGCCTTCTGGCTTCTTCAATTATCCAAGAAGATATTTAAATGGCATTTGACCACTAATACCAATCTTTTATTGCCTCCTTTATCCATTACTGCAGTGATATGAACACTAATAACTGAATCATCCAACGGCTTCAATAATGACCCTCCCCTAAACCCAAACAACTGTTTTTCTCTTCTTTGGCATCAACCAACAAATATTCTTAGGCCATTTAGCAAAGTCAGTGACATGGTGTTTTTATTTAAAAGATAGAAAGACACTGCTATAAGCCACATGGAAAATTCAAGAAGTTTTACTAGCATTCAGGAGATTTTGGAATAATACTCATTTGTTACAAAATCAGGTACTGGGTATTTCCCAAAGAGCACTGAATTAGCCCAGATTCAGTATTTTTTTACAAGGTTTCTATGGGTTGGTAGCTAGAGTGCTATCCTTTATCTAGTACTGAAACCTCACCACTTCAAGTCATTCATATCACACTTCTTTCATAACTTTAGAATAAAATAGACTCATGTTCACTATTTGGTAGTTTTGTCTACCACATTGACGGAAATTGAAGCAAGGCTTTTCTATACAGATAACCTGGATATAGTTATGGACTTAAAAATCCCATTAATATAGAGATGTGCCACAATTGGTAACACAGACTACCTTCGAAGGCACTGGACAAAACAGTCAGCCTTGATGCATAAACTTACTATGCATTTTTAAGACATATTTCTATTAGCATCTATTTTATCATATCCTCTTCCCTATTCTTGTCATCTCCATGGTTACTAAAATTCCATCTTTACCAGTTTTTTCAGGTGCATCCCTTAAGAAGTCAACAAAGAACGCATCAATTCCAGGATCCAGCAAAGCTTTTGATTCTTCAAATTCTTCTTCAATGAGTTTTGCCACAGCTGCATCAAACCAGTTTACATCTTCTGAGGTTGTGAAACGATCAGCAATAACAGACTTACATTCATGCTTCCACAATTTAATCAGTACCTATAAAAAAGGCATTTCAGTCAGATTACGCTCACAACATAACTATGTCAATTTAAAAACCATCCTTTTTTCATTTATTTATTTATTATAAAATCATATTAACAGTAGGAAAACAAAAAAAAAACCTAAAAAAACCAACTCCCAATACTATATCCAAAGTAGTTAGAGAAAAAAAGAAAAAAAAAAAGTGTTTGTATTATTTCTTCTACAAATTTAATATACTTAAATTCCTTCAGTTTGGTCATAGGATGGAGAAAGAAAACTTGTGAGTTCTTAATCCTAGCAGCAATGGTTTTAACCCTACACTATTACTACACAGTAGCAGAAAAAATTCCAAGTACTCCTTGCAGGCATCTTGTTTGAGCCTACATCACTTTTTACAAAGCCACATGCTATGTGAAGTCTCAGAACTAATATGTAAATTTATACAATTAGATTTTGAGCAATTGTTTGCTATACTTCAAAAGACATTAATTGAGAATATATATATACATATAATCACCTTAGTGCTGTATATTTTTAGCTTTACAAATTAAAATCTATAATTTTAATTTTAGATGTAGTATAATTCAGAAGCTTCTTCAACATGCAGCGAAGTACATTAAACATGAAGTGATTATATAACCCAAATGTGTAACAAATTTTCCATTACCATAAACACTGCTTTTCCAGCATTTCATGTTTCAGTGCTCAAAACACTAAATGACTTTTCCTTTAAGTAATTAAAAGAATAATGATGCATAAAGTATTGAGATTTTCTGGAAGAAAGGTGAATTATGGAAAAAAATCATCCCTATGACTCATTACTAGTTCTTCCTTTTAAGTTGTAAGCCAGAAATCATTTGTTAGATAGATATTAGGCAGCGACTGCAAGCTTCAAGACACCAGTGGAGAGAGGGGAACTGTTTAATTTTTTAATCAATATATACACATTTTCATTGGGTTAAAATAAATTCATAGCTTCTCATAATTTTCTTTGCTTGCTTCTTTGAAATAAACTAGCATTTGTCTGTCAAAAAAGTGGGTTTTGTTATAGTTATGAAAAAAAGTTGTCATTTCAGTTGGCACTTTAAAAGCTGGACTAAAACATCTTTGCCTCAAAAAACCACTGAAAATATTTTTTAATCAGAAATTATATTTTTCTGAAAAAAACTCAAATGCCAAGAAGTTAGACTCTTCATCCTCTTTGCTGCACTAATTATACACTAATTATAGTGCTGCACTTACCTTTGGTTCATTGATCACTTCTGATGTAGTGTTCAGCATTCCTTGCCAAATCCTTGAGAGGTCTCGAAGGTTGAAGACATAATGGAATTTAGCTGGTGTGGGTAACATCTTTAGCTTGGTAATCTGCCACAGCTTGCGTGTCAGTGGAACCAATTTGGCTACTGTTTTCTTCACATCTTCTGAAAATCCCCGCTCACTACAGTAGTGCCCTTCTCCAATTACACCTACAGAAGAAAAAAAAATGCTATATTAACCAAGAGATATGTTTCTTTTTTTTTTTTTTTAGTCCCCAAAACCTTTTCTAATTTGTTGAAATGGCTTTCCATTCTTTAATCTTGATTCACCTGGTCTTAACACCATTCTGCCACCAGCTCACTGGGTATTTAGCTCTTAATTAACTGTCCATAAAAATGTTATTTTGCCTACCAAAATAGCTTCCACAGCCTCTGAATAGCTAATGTCTTCTCTGAGACCAATCGGATCTTATCATTTGTGAAAGTCTAGTCATTAGTCACTCATTCCTAGCACCAGTAGCACCTCAGCAATTCTCCAGCACTGTCACTAAAACCAGAAATAGCCTTCATGCCATTCTTCCTAACACTTAACATACCAATAAATTCAGAGATGTGACTGGACCTGAAAAATTTACAGATTGATGAAGTTGCAGGTGAGTAGTGATTACTGAAGGAAAATGTATTGGCAATATCAGCAAATCAGGGGGGGATTAAGCCTCAACTTTAATTGTAATGTTTATAAATAGAGGAATAAAGAAAAATCAACTACAATTTCCAAAAATGGGATGGAAACAAAGCTTATTTCCCTTACCAAAAATTTTGTCAATGGAAGAATTAGAAGGCAGAGTACAGTTGAACACAGAAAATTGTCTCTTGAGCCTCTGTGGAATGTCATTGCGACCTCCCCCAGGATGGATCATAGCAGCCAAAAACTGAATGTCCACAATGGTGGTAAATTCACCAGGCTTTTCCAGGTTATACAATCCATTCTGTTCCATTAGCTGCCTGACTATCTCATTGGTGACCTGTAAAATAACCAGGTATTATGTAACAGAATATATGCACAACTAAATGAAATTCAAAACATACTTATGTACTTGAAAATCCTAATAAAGCATATACCACTATTTTCCACACCAAAACCCTGCTTATTTGCCTCAGGACAAAAATGCAATGCTAGGAATAAGCTCATTTAGATTGTCCTTTTAATTGGTAATATCTAGAGACAAAAATCCTGGGAGTAGAGGGAAATCCCTAGCTTAGAATTAATCCTTCATACTTCAACTCATTCTCCCTTGAATACTGCATGATATCTAATACCATCGTATCTATCTTTTAATAAAAAAAATACATTCTGTTTTAATACAAAAAATACATTCTCTTTTAATACTATAGTTTAATACAAAACCTCCAGTTTGTTCTAATCAAGCCCAAACTGTATAACAATCACAAACACAGTTTTTCAAGCTGCAAATATAGAATTACTTCCATACAAGAGAATGCAAGATTCCTTTCCTTAGCCATAAATGGAGTTCCCACTTTTTTGTTTGACTAGCTGAAAACATCCCACATGATACATGATACCACTATATTTCTCTAGAAATTCTATTAGTTTCCAAAGAAATATACTTGAGAACAATCTTACCAACATACATAATGATGATTTCCATTTTTTCTAAAGCATAGAAGTTACTTCTTACCTCTCAGCAACAAAAGTGTTTTAATTATTGTCCACACAGCCAGTTTACTATCACAATTTGTATGACAAAGGTGGGGTTTTTTTCCTCATTATTTTTTAAAATTAAAAAATGAGTGTTGGTAAAAAACATCACTAAAATTATACAGGCATGTTTTAAGGAGTACTCAAACTGCTTCCTGTAGTCAGTATATTTATTTCCAAATAAAAAAAGATGTGTTATTTAAAAAGACTGTTTAAAAATTAAGCACTACATATAAAATTTACCCCCTACTGCCTGATTGAAAAGAGAAATCAGTTTTACAGTGTAGCAAGGAAAGAAAGAAAATAATTTTTACTGGGTTTTTTGTTTGGTTGGTTGGTTTTTTTCTCTTTTACAAACTAACCTGATCTCCCCATTCATTTATTACGGGCATATTGACATCATCAATGAAGACTGTCATCTTTTTGCCTGCAGGAGGACCATAGGTTGTGCCCATGCGCTTGTCCACATAACTTTCTATTGCACGCTGTTAAAAAGCAATTATTAGCATAGTTACAAAGAGCCCTTTCTTCCATACATAATTCAAACATTTAAACGTATTGATGGTTTTGTTATACAGATCTTTACTAAGGAAGGTTTAGACAACACATCTTCCGGAGGTAATTGCATTAGTTCAACTAGAATGTCTGAAATACCATGCCCTACAGTGTTAGGTTGATACTAGATATAATAAAAGTTTAGTGTAGACAATCATGCCTAACAGTTTCATAATTTTGTAACCATTTCAAATTTTTATTTTATTAATTTATCAGCAAAATTGATGGTTACGAGCAACAAAGATTAAACTGATAATCTTCCAGATCTGAAAGACGTGATTCTTGAAGACCTTACCAGCAGACATCAATGTACTTCATAAGAGTACTTGATGTATGAAGTACTCCATAAATAGATTTGATGAAATAACTTTGCTTAACAGTAGACTTATCACTACTTTTCTTCCCATCATCTTTCCATTGCTCTGTTCTTTGTCAAGGCCAGTTTTTATTTATTCTATACCAAATGAAAGCTCACTTAACCATAAATAGTCACTCTTTAGTGAAAATCTAAGTATTTGCAGTCTTATATTGTGCCTGTGCTCCTGTACAGTAGCCTGGTAAGCATTCTTACACAAGTGGCTTCAGTTAGACCAAGATTTTAGAAAGTCAGAGTAATTTAGAAACATATATTGTAACAGACAATGCTTTGGTCTAGATTGCCATCAGAGACTAGTCTGTTAGACTTATACATCTATTTCAAATGTCTTGACCATCACAGACTATCACCTATCATTGATAAACTCAGCTATTAGCTTGACTCATTGCTTTTCCATTGAGTATCACCACTACTTTTTGTTTCTATAACCCAATTTTATAGAAGGAAAAATAAGACCAAAATTACATAATTCTATATTAAAGATGTTAATAGTTTCTACTATGCTACAGAGCCAGATGATAGATGATGCATTCTTATAGACAGCACTTCTAATTACAGCACAGACATTACTTCAGTTTGGCATACTAAACCATATTAAAAATATTTCCCATACATATTGCCAGCAAGTTAAAGAAACTTGAAATAATTCAAAGTAGCTCAGTAGAAATTTGGACAGGCAGTACAGTTTAGGATTTAAGTATTCATAGTTCTATTTAGAACAGCTGTACTACACGTGTTGCTTTTTTAATGAGTAATTGAATTTACTGAAATTTAAATCACAGACAGCACATTTTTTATGACAGATTGTTGTGGGTAGCACTTATTTTAGTCCTGGCTTCTAGTGAGATCCGAGGGAAGTCACTGACAGCTCTATCCAATTAGTGAGAACTGATACATTTCACATGAAAAACATTAAATGTGATGAAGCAAATAATATGTATGGCATTGTAATAGTTCAAGAACAGCTCAATAACTACTGAGAAGTTGAAGGGAATCTGGTTTTTACAGAAGTCTTAAATCCCATGTTAGAACACTTCGTCCTTTTAAATGGGTGCTTTTTGTTTATGCATTTATTTTCAATTAAATAAAGCACTTTCAGAAGCATCCTCCTGGCAAATTCTGAGAAGAATCTCTGAATCTAGTCACGTTATATTAGAAAGGGAATGACTACTATACCTGAAAAATTAATGGGGTAGTTGCAGATGAAAAATTCAATCTCTTAGCCATGTGGCTTTCAGGGTCATAGTTTGACATAAAACTTTTTATGATAACAGTCTTTGCAGTTCCTTGCTCACCAATTAGTAGGACAGCCTAGACAAAGACAACACTGAAATAAGATGAAACACAAGAGCGTGTCTTGGCGAAGCTTCAGCAGTCCCACTTAGCTTTTAAACTGAAATGAAACTAGAAATTATGTAAAGTGACTTCTCAAAAAGGGACATATGGAAGCAAAATAATGTCTCAGACTTTTGCAGGCCTCACAAGTTTAAAATATTTGCAGTTAATAGTGATGTCAGCCCAATGTAACTAATAAAAGAATGGATTATTTGTAAAACAAGTTGAATATTTGAAAAAGGATGTACATCTAGAGCCTCAGTATCTGAAAGACTTCAGTTGCTGTTGTTATTTACCATATCCCGATTATCTGACACAATTTTGGTGATGAAAAGGTTGCATAATATAAATTTTATAACTGCCCCATATGGGTAGAGTTCATATCAGTCCATTCTGGCTCCATTGTCCTGTGTGCTGCACCTTCTCCAACAGCTACATGAAAAAATTGCTTCTGTTCTGATCTGATCTTAGCTGTAATTATGGTTATTTCCACTACAAAAAAGATGGTTGAGGGGAAGACAAAGTTTGGAAGCAGTGAGTATTCAAGAGTTCAAGCATATTAACATGAACTGGAATCACCACTTTATATTTAACAGTTTTTAAAATATTATATTATGTTCTTCCTTTTCAATAATATACTATGTGTACTGTTAGCGCTACTTAGATGTGAAACATAGAAGAAGTACCTTGCCCTGTTTCGCAATGGTTTCAATAAGGAAATTCATTCTCACGTTGTCAACATTAGGCACAAGAATGGAGCCATACTCTGGAGTGCTGCTACTGGGATATACATACTCTTCAACACGTGTATTCCAGTGCATCCATTTACCTAATAAGAAAGAAATGAAGTTAATGTTTTAGAAATACAAGGCATCATTGTTTTTTCGTTGAGGTGACTCATATGTCTGTGCCTCTGTCACGCATACAGTAATCCCACTCTGTAACGTCAGACCAAAATTACAGAATCATCGAATCTAAGATGCATAAATTATGACAAGGACAAGGCTTGTTTATTTTTGTTCGTTTGACAATTCATTGGTACAAAGTCCACACAGCTTTCTGTAGCGATATATTCACATTCCAATTTCTCACAGGAAACAGGGAGAAATCTTTATACAACATCACCAGTAAAGTGTGGCTGTAACACAAAACTTGCTAAGCAACACAAAAGAAGGTAAGCTACAAAAAAACCTTCTGATTTAATTATCCAAAAGAAGCACAATTTTAAAATTACTTTTAAGTTTTATCCCATACCACCCAGCTGAGTTACTAACCATCAGATGCAACATAATAATCAAACATGGTATCTTCACTGTCTTCTGGGATACAGGGAAGATCAAGTTTTATTGTTGTATGGTTTCGAAGCCAGTGCTCCATTTTGCATCTGTCTTCCAGTTCCAGTAATGCTCCTACACTCCACATAAGAGAGAAGATGTACAGCCTTTCCAAGTGTTTTGGAGATAATTCCCCTCCTTGCTCCTGAAGGATTGAGTTAGGTTTTTATTTTCAATAGCCTGAAAATTCTTCTTGATAATCATTAGTAACATCAGGTTAAAAGCCTTCAGTCATGTTTACATTTACTGACATCTTTTTCAATGAACAGACTGAATCAGTATCAAGTAGACCATAAAATACAGAAATCACCCAGTTAATATCACTTTTAATCACCCATTACAGCATTTGATCTGTTTAAGTTCTAGTTTATAACCTGATAACAATCCAACCAAAAAAAAAAAATCAAAGAAGGAAAACAGCTGTCTGATGCATACTACATGTCAGTGCTTAACGTCAAATCCCAATGTGAAAGAGGGCACATCTTAGCTATTTTCTTTTCTAAAGAAAAAGAAGGCATTCCTTACTAACCTGCAATTTCATTTATATTCCAAGTCAAAGAATCTCCTCTCTACATGTCCTCATGAGTTATCTCCATTAGATTAAGTATAAAAAAAATCCACACTACCTTAGGTGGGATAAGTCCCTGCAGCATATTAATGCTTTGCATAATCACAAAGGCTTCCAACATCTCAGTCTTGCATTGCAGAGACTGAATGCTGAAGCGGTATAAGTCTGGGAATGACGAAGAATACAGCTGACGTAGAATTTCAGCTTCTTGGAAGGAACGTCTTCTCAAAAATCCCTGTTACAAAGCATAGCAAGAAAATAAATTTAGCTCCCAATGCAAGTCTCAGTAAATTCAACTCTAGTAATTCAGAAGGTCTGGTGATCATGGAAAGATGGTTTCTTTTTGCAGGGCTCAGATTTCCTGCCCGATGGACAGGGTTTGGCTAGCAGAAGGTCAAATTTTACCCAAGTATTCATAATTACTACTGGATGTTAAACACATACTGAAGAAAAAAAGCACTTTAAAGTTTTCAACAGCAATCATTCTTTTCAAATTTTTTTTCAACAGCAACAAATATTATTTTCAAATATTTTTTAATCACAATGGCTGTTTAAGGTATACAACAACTCTGTAGAGAAATAATATCATATGCACTGAAGAGAAGTTTGACTTATTCTGCACAATGTTAGTTTCTAGCAGTGATACAGGGTATCCCCGAAACATCTGGTAGTTGCAGGAAAAAATGTAGGATTTCAGGGGGGGATGTCTGCTGGTGTGTGTAGTGTTTTTATTGTGCATCTCAGTATCTGTAATGCTGGATAAACAAAACCTAATTAAAACTACCTATTTCTCAAGATCATAGAACAGGATAAGTTCTTTGATGCCTTTAGCTCAAAGCAGTAACCTGCTGCTTTGAGCTACCCAGAAGCTTTCTCTTATCTGTGTGGCAGAATGCTCCTCATTTACATCCCATGAATTTATTTCCTACATAAAATATATTCATCAGCAAAAACACTTGCAGATTCTTCCCCAAACTTCAAAGTAAAGTTTGGCAAAAACTGAAATCAAATAAATTCAATTTAAACATAACAAAAAACTTTTGTTGTTGTTGTTGTTGCAAGGGAGGTCAAACACTGTCCCAGGCTTCTCAGTGAGCTTCTGGAGTCTCCATCACAAAACTCACAAGGATATAGTCCTGAGCAACCTACTCTTGTTGTCTCTGCTTTGAGTGAGGTGTGTTCAACTACACAATCTCCAGAGGTCACTTCCAATCTCAACTGTTTTGTGCTTCCATGATTCCTTTCTACACCTCTACCTTCAAAATCTTTTGAAACTCTATCTTTTACTGCCCAAAGTAAACTCTAGGACAGATTACAAATAGGTAAGCTTTCTAGAAACAGGTAGGCAGAAAACAAAGTGCTAAAGATTAAATGGTAGAACTCCTCAAAATAGATATCCTGAACTTCATCAGTTGTTCAGAAAATATTAGGGGTAAGTAGAAAAACTGGTAAGACATTTTTGCTTTGGAGGAGGTTGATAAGTAATGTGTCAAATACCATACCTTTGATCACTTCGCAAAAGCTGCTTAAGAAACATGTTAGACAAGAACAGCGATATGAAAAGTCCGAGATCTATTTAACTGAATTTGGAAATGACCTATGTCATTATATTGCATCACAATAGGCTGCTATATTTAGTTGTTCATAAATTGTAAGGATGTGAAATGTAAATATATACAATAACTTCCTGAGCTATTCTTATTTGGTTTTAATTACTTTTCAAATTCTTCTGAAATATCAACAAATACTATGTTTCATTCAGCTTCGGAGAATTAGGAACTAAAGAAAGAAAACTCCATTTAATTCTACTACAAAACTAAGGAAATGCTCTAGTGAACAATGCAAGATTAACATTTACTCTTTACCTGCTGGAATATGCAGTATATTGCACTACAAAATAGATTCAAAGGGAGATGTACTGAAAGAGCCATCAAGATATTTTATTTATGAATTAAATCCAAACCAAACAAAAACCAAATAAATGCTATTGACTCAAATGATAATTACAGGTTGCAATTTCATAGCAAATTTTTTTTTGGGGGGGAAAGGAAGGGGCATTAGAAGGGTTGTTTCATGGCTGAAATCAATGTAATTTGTTGTGCATTCTCCTAAAGTGAAAAAAAAAAGTTCTTTTTTTACTTTTGCTACTACCAAAATAAATGAAAACCATAAGGTCATGGATTAAGTTAAACCACTTTCATGCAACACTTCAACACAACTAAATTTAGTCTGCATATCCCTTTAAATTGAAGAGGTAAATCATGACTGATAAGGCAAAATAAAATGTCTTTCTTTGGTTTTGCTGTCTTTGCAGCTGAATCTATAGCTCAATTTAAACTGAAATGTTCAAAAAGTTGTTGTCTGCAAATTAACCAATGCAAGGAGGCAGAGCTGTGAGACCTAACTATGCAGTGCTATAAGTACAGAAGGGAACAACGCAAGTGGAATCTCATGGGAGCCACTGTCCTAGATGCATAACTTACACTTTCCCAAGTATCCATATTAGTCTGTAGGGTTTTTTTAAAGCAAAGACTTGCCTTACATAAGGCACATGGGTTGACTGTATGTATTTGCATTAGTAAAACTTCAGTAACAGTCAAATTTTTAGGAAACTTAAACACTTTTTTTCCTAATAAGAA
This sequence comes from Caprimulgus europaeus, assembly GCA_907165065.1. Next base: position 77,680,863 of record OU015525.1, read on the forward strand.
TGCAAACATTTTTGGCAAAGAACCCTATCAAATGAATTAGTGATGATTCTTGAGTGTTGCTAAGTAGCTGTGACTGAATAGCCAGCTCCATATGATTTAATATCATTCTAAAAGGGAAAGGCTCTAGGCACTACTAGAGAAATAAGAAAACAACCCTCTGTCACAACTCTTAGTCCCTCACAAACATCAAACCTCCATAGGCAACGTCACAGCACATGGGTACTTCCATCACAGGAGGCAGTCTCTGATGACAGTCACACTCCTTTTTGAATGTCTTAACTGGTTAAAGCTAAGCTTCTGACACCCCCTGAGTAGATCTTGTTGCTCCTCACCTATTCTCAGGGCATTACACTTAACCTGCCATTTCAGATCTGCAAGGTGGAAAAGAAAACATTGCATCCGTTGCCAGAAATCACAAGTTTACAGCGTTTCTCATCTTGAGAGCTTCTGCTCAAAGCTTTGAATGCAGTCTCACACTCACTGCCCTTTCCATTTTAGGGCTAGTGATCTTGAGTTTCCAGTGTTTCTACAAAGATCCTGCTGATCTGTTTATCTTCCCTAAAGGCACACGTCTTCTCACCCCTTCCCACAGCTACTTCACCTGGTAACTCCATGTCCAGGCAACACTTCCCCCAGGGGTGGCTCCACTGTTCCCAGCTCCAGGAAGATGCACCAGCCACAGCCTGCCACTCAGGGCTTAGACAGCAGCATATTGTCTCTCTTGATTTCCATCTGTGCTGAAACCTCTAGTACACTAAGGACAGTTGTTCAAGGCAGTGCTGTAGCCCATGCCCTGTGCAATGTCAATTTTTTCTCCATTGCCAGACAAATTAGGGAATTATGGACAAGGAATCTGATTATAAACAAACAAGCTATATAAGACTTAAGAATTGAGAAGCTTTATGGGTTAAAACAAGGAGAGATATGAGAATAATACAGAGCAATCATTACATTCCACAACTATTAACATCTGAAAGTTAATACAAAGCCAACTGTATTTTCACCTGGCTAGTGAAGCAACACTGCCTACATGAGCATTAGTTTATCTTCCACAAGTATTCTATTTGATTTGGAAAATGAAATAAGTGAATGAGACTGTGAAACACTCATTTTAAAAATTACTAAAAAAAAAAACTTGTTAGTGTGATACTTTCTACAAAAGAGGATGCTAAAACTCAGTCCGTCAGCTCGTACTGATGCTTTGTTCTTTTGAGTCTGCAAACAGGGGGGTAAATATGCTACAAGGGCCTGGATGATGTTCCAATTTCATAAACGGGAAGACTAAATTATTCTTAGCTTAAAGTTTAAAGCACGTATAAAGGAACATTAATTTGGGATTATACAGAAGAAAGGTATATTAACTTGGCTTTCAGGAGAAAATAAAGTAAGTCTCTCTGACCACAGGAATCAGTGTCTTAGTCACAAGGAAAAAAAAAAAAATTTAATACTCATGAGACAGTTAATGTTTCAAAGCAAAATAAAGTCAACAAAATAGCCTCAATGAGACTGACAAGGAAAAAAAAAAAGATAAAATAAATTAATAATTATTTTAATTTAAATTTTTTAAAAGTGTTAATCCTTAGGAATCTATTTTACCAATATATTTCTACTGTAATATAGGTTTTAAGAATAAAAAAATAATAATAATCAGAAAGCAACTTTTTTTTTTTACTGCTATTGTTTCCATTGTATTATTAAAAGGGAGGAAAACTGGAATTAAATGCTGAAAGTTTTGTTGAAAGATACTACAGAACATTAGGTAGATTCTTGGGAACTCTAACATCTCATCTTTACCAAGATATTTGCTACATTTAAAAAAAAAAAAAAATCAAAAGCCACACATAGTATGCTCAAGTCTCTAAATTCAGTCAAGATAGGGATTTATTTTTTCTGAGTTTTGATAGATGAAAGATGCACATACAAGAAAAAAACTAACTTCATAAATCACTTAGAAACTGGAATAAGTTATATGTTGTTCTTCCCTCCAAGACACACCTATAACATGTTGTGTTTTTCTAAACGATTCATTCCATGCCAAACAGAGAGTAACTGCTGCTTAGTTCTTCAGACATTTTGCTTCCAGAAATATTAACAGATAACTGGGTAAGGATAAAAATTCAAAAATTATGCACTTTGATGCTGCATTGACTTATTTCTGGTTTTAAACCCCAATTGCAATTAGTTTTAAGAAATATCAAGAGAACTTATATCTTCTTGAGGATTTCTAGATTCTTGAATCAGCCTGTTTACTCTTTCTTCTTCCTTGGTCTGAAGCTGTACTAGGGGCTGCCAGGTAGCTGGTATTTTGATAGCCAAGTTGTTCTATAATTGCATAAAATACCTTGAATTACAAATTTGTCCCAATGTGGAATATGTTGACTATGTTCCTGAAAAAATTACATTTACATAAACTACCAGACACATTGCTATATTAAGTACTGAGCTATAGGTTTATACAGTGTAAAAGCTATTTTATAGCAAAAGTCACAAATTAGGTCCAAAAGTAACAACAGTGAAGTGTTGAATAAGTAACTGGTAAAACTTTCAATACATAAACAATTCCATAGCTATTGTACCTCAAGGATAGGGCTCCAGGTGAGAACTGATGAGCTCATGAATACCATCCCATTCCTCGAAACTGTTGCTGGAGAAGCATTATCAATATTATGAGGTTCAAAGACTATTTTGCAATTGGGTGCCATAGGTATCCGATCTCCATTTGCTAGCGTTAGAGTTCTGTTATCATCCAGGACAGAATTAAGGTTCTCAATCCAAATAGCATCAACTGGACCATCAAGAACTATCCAGATGTGGTCACCTATAATCCAAAATAACAGAAAAAAATGCCTATGAATGAAGTTCTAGTTTCTTTCAAGGATCAGTTTATTCTCTCTGCAAACACATTTTTAACTAATCCTGAATTCACGCACACAGTTAGAATTTCAGCTTTTAATATAATTACCATTTCCATCACTCAGTTTCAGTTAAGTATTTAATTTTGTCACCTATTGATAATACTTATCCATTGCTCAGTATATAAAGCATCATCAGCATAAGTCATCAGTTTGTGATAGTCTGAAACAGTTTTATGGATCCAGTCTTGAATGTAGTAATAAATTGAGTTTATTTCAACTTACATAAGACAATATAAAGATAGAAACTATAGATCTATTTAAAACCATAATTCGTTTCCAAAGAGCTTGTGTAAATGTAGCAAGATTAAATGAAAGGAACACTTGAAAAAAATCACTCTGTCAAACAGTACACTCACTTTCATAAGTAAAAGAAGTCCATTAGGGGAATATTGTTGCTCATTCTCCTGCTTGTAAATTTCATCCAGCTCCCCTTGAAGTTTTTCCAGCTCTTTCCATTTAGTAACAGAAATGTATCTTAAAGCCTGCCTCTGTTTCCTAGAAGGGTCTGGGTTTGTCCTGCTCACCTCACTTGGGTACTAAGCAACAGGCCCTGACTAGAAAGGGATCCCACCTTGTCTTCTGGCTACTTAGGGAGTAACCAGCCCTGCTGTGCACTGCTAGATAGCCCTTTAGACAGACGGTCCCACTCTCACCTGCCTTCAGAGCGAGTCCTTACTGTCTAGGTCCAGGTGGCTCAGTGTGTTGCTTGATATGAACCAAGAAGGTTCTGGATGAGAAACTTTCTAATCTCTGAAGCAAATAGTTTTATATTTAGAGGCTTTTCATAGCTACAGCATAGGCATCTCAGGCACGAGATGGTCTGGAGTTTGCTTCGTAAAGAGACATTATAGAAGTGTTGAAAACTGTGACTCTGAGGAAGCCATGTGAGTTTGCTAATATATATTTAATGTTGAGGGGAAAAATAGAAAAATCAACAGTTAATGCTATGCTACATTTTCAAGGGTGCTACATTGCAAGATTTGAAACAAAAGCAACAAAATTAAATCCCAAAGTATTTTCTATTATAGAAGTGTCTGTATCCTTAAAGACTAAGAATTTTTGCATTAAAATTGACAGTGCAATAAAGGGTAGAATCTTTTTTTTTTTTCCTTTAGAACTTAAGGCCTACTGGTAAGGTCACATACTAATATTCAGACAAAACAAGGAAGAATCCATCTAGCATCAAACCATCAAGGCCTCTCTTTTAGTTAATATAGCAGTCTAATAATATATGCCAGCATTATTTTAGGCAGAAGTTGCCTAAATAGAATTGTCTAGTGCCATTTGAGATGGAGTATAGTATGTGCAGGGTTAGTGTATGGCAACTGGAGACCCGGTAGAAATTCTAACAGCACCAAATTTTTTTTTATACTATTCCAGTTTTGGAGGAACTGATTCTTAATTTTCACTTTTCTTCCATAAATGGGCCTATCATTTGAAAAAGAGGGATCAGCAAACTCAGTGAAATAGCATTTGCTACACTACACAGTTTGAACACAAAGCATTTAGAACAGAGACTATATAACAGACAGAAGTTCTTGCAGCAATATTACAATTCTTTCACATAAGTAAAAAAAAAAAAAAAAAAAAGATTAGGTCTGCTAATGCACTTTGGAGAGATGTCCTATAGCTTGTTTTGTTTTGGAAAAAGTTGTTTTCGTTATACCTTTCTTGGCTCTTAAAGTTTTTCTCCAGAGTGTTGAAAATATTCCATCTGTCCAATCATTTGTTGCCACGTCGAGACGACCAAACATTTGTGGAGCAGTTATAGCTTTAGGATTCATTCTCATTTCACGATGCGGCTGTCCACAATCTGTGAGGGTAGATCATCAGTTAGTTTTGCCATTTCTTCTCAATAGTCAGAGAACCTTGACAAATTCTAAATCATTACACCCAAATTTATGGTTTAATATACATTCACTATTATAAATAAGTTGTGTATTTACTTGGAAAACTTCTCTCTTGCTATTCATCAACATTTGTTAATTGGAGCCATCAAAATTTCAAGTAGAACAAAGTTCTGAAACTTCTGAAAGTATAGTTCACATTTCATAGAGTCATCAGGAACAAAAGAGCAGCAAGATGAAATTTATTCAAGGTTTAAGTTTAATATTTTGAAGGCTTATCAAACAATAGAGCTTTAAAGCCTTTGGTTTGGCTGCCCTTTTTTAAAACCCAATGACTAAATACCAGACAGATGCTCCACACGATTGATTTTGTTTTTTCCCATTGTGCACTTGCATGTATCTTGGAACAGGCAAAGTATATGATATTGGCATATCCCTGTGAAGTCTCTTAGGCAGCTAAATTCTATTTAGCCATACCATGATCATATAAACTTTACATTTTCCTCATTAACAACAGCTTAAAAACTCCTGTGCCAGACATCATTAGAAAACTCAATATTAAAATTTAATCAGGATCCAGTAATAAGATGTGGAAAGAAAGAGCTAAAAAAATGGTTTATCTTAAAAATCTTAATTATAATCAGAGTTCACTAACATGTAAGACAGAAGCTTGGCAAATTATATAGTTTTACATTTCATAAGGTTATGCCAGAAGATCAGCTTGAAAAAAGTATTGCAGCAGCTTTATCTTGGTAGTAATTCACATCTCAGCGCTACAGAAATATAGAAAAATAGTATAATGCAACTACCTTTTCTTCCTGCTGTTTTTTTCTCTGAATGGAACAGTCTTGTACACTGTAATGTAGAACTTGCAGTGTTCCTTAAGTACCCTAAGGTACTGCATGGATGAGAAACTGACTGAATGTTTTTTTACATAAAAATATCCATTTCTGGAAAATTGTATAAGCATCCTACTAAAGTCTGTGTAATGGGGTAACACAAGCTTACCTCAGAAGAGGTGTTTTTTCTTCCCTAGCTAGAGCTTTTAGTTTAGTAAGATCAAACAGAAATTTTTCCATTTATATTTTTGTTTAGAAACACAGAGGACAAAAAACACACACTCCTCAAGCATCCAGCCAGGATACAAAATGAATACCCTTGAAGGCTTCGTCACTGCCTAAACCAGGAAATATCTCGTAGCAGCAACGAGTGACAGAAATAGTTGTTTTATACTGCAGATAAAGACCCTGTCTTGTGAACTGTGTTCAAAAAGGACTAAATACTTATGATTAAGGGAAGGTTTCAGCATTGCCTCAGTCAAACCTGAGAGATGCTTTAATCATTTGTCTGAGCTGTCTACCTACACAGTATTCCTCTTTCTCAATGTTTCTAGAATAAGAACTTCTGATACAAGTATCATAATACGGAAAATAGGATATGTATTATATAACTTTGAATGTCAGACATTTTTAAGCTTTTAAAAGATACTACCTCAATAATTAGTATCACAACACACAAACTGATTCTTCCAGTAATGTATTCTCACAGAGAAGTAATTGAGGCTTTCTATGAAGAAACAATATGGTTTAGAGTTTACAATATAACAGTTCACAATATAAATACTCACATACCCGTCATGGCTTTCATTAAAGTGTGGATGCAAACAGTTTTTCCTGCACCACTAGGTCCTAGTGTCATCAATCCATGCCTTACTCTCTGGGTTTCAAAAAGTTGGATAACTTTCAGTTTCCAAGGAGGATGACAAACAAGTCCAGCTTCCTCCACCTATAGACAGTGACAGAAAACCAAAGTACTACTATTTTAGTGCACAAGATATTTTGGATGCTTTAAAAAAAAAAAAAAAAAAAAAATCACTGTATTCAGCAGAAGTGAAAGTTTTGTGTACACAAAAAATTAGATAAAAGAAGGTATATTTAGTATTCAAATATGTATTCAGGAAAATAATAAAAGATAAACTATCTTCCCTTTTTTCCATCTCTTAGGGTTATAGAAGGGACCTCGAAAGATCATCTAGTCCAATCCCCCTGCCAGAGCAGGAACACCTACATGAGATCACACAGGAAGGCGTCCAGGTGGGTGTTAAATGTCTCCAGAGAAGGAGACTCCACAACCTCTCTGGGCAGCCTGTTCCAGTGTTCTGTTACTCTCACAGTAAAAAAGTTTCTTCTCAAGTTTAAGCGGAACCTCCTGTGTTCCAGCTTACACCCATTGCCCCTTGTCCTGTCATTGGGACACCACTGTGAAGAGCCTGGCTCCATCCACCTGACACTCACCCTTCATATATTTATAAACATTAATGAGGTCCCCTCTCAGTCCCCTCTTCTCCAAGCTAAAGAGGCCCAGCTCCCTCAGCCTTTCCTCATAAGGGAGATGCTCCACTCCCTTAACCATCTTGGTGGCTCTGCACTGGACTCTCTCAAGCAGTTCCCTGTCCTTCTTGAACTGTGGGGCCCAGAACTGGACACAATATTCCAGATGTGGCCTCACCAGGGCAGAGTAGAGGGGGAGGAGAACCTCTCTTGACCTACTAACCACAACCCTTCTAATGCACCCCAGGATGCCATTGGCCTTCCTGGCCACAAGGGAACACTGCTGGCTCATGGTCATCCTGCTGTCCACCAAGACCCCCAGATCCCTTTCCCCTACACTGCTCTCTAGTAGATCATTTCCCAACCTATACTGGAACCTGGGGTTGTTCCTGCCCAGATGCAACACCCTACACTTGCCCTTATTATATTTCATTAAGTTTTTCCCTGCCCAGCTCTCCAGCCTTTCCAGGTTTCTCTGGATGGCAGCACAGCCTGCTGGCATGTCAGTCACTCCTCCTAGCTTTGTATCATCAGCAAACTTGCTGACAGTGCATTCTATTCCCTCATCCAGGTCATTTATGAATATATTGAATAACACTGGTCCTAGTACCGACCCTTGAGGGACTAGGTCCATGTCCTTCTTATCTTGGGGCTCCAGAACTGGATGCATTACTCCAGGTGGAGCCTCACAAGAGCAGAATTCCCTCCCTTGATCCGCTGGTCATGCTGCTTTTGATGCAGCCCAGGATATGGCTGACCTTCTCAGCTGCAAGCGCATATTGCTGGGTCACACTGAGCTTCTCATCCACCAGTACCCCCAAGTCCTTCTCCTCAGGGCTGCTCACGATCCATTCTCTACCCAGTCTGTATTTGTGCTTGGGGTTGCCCTGACCCAGGTGCAGGACCTTCCACTTGGCCTTGTTGAACTTCATGAGGTTTGCACGGGCCCATGTCTCAAGCCTGTCAAGGTCTCACTGGATGAATATTGGGCCACATAGGAGAGCATTTTTCAAACTGGTCAACACACATGACTCTCAAGAAAACCACAGGACATCACAGTCACAATTCAGACATCCTTAAGAGTAAAGTTAATAATATGCCACTAGTAAAGATTTATGGAAAAGTATACTCTTCCTCTAAATAGTAGAACATATTATTACCAGCTGGGTAGATTCAACACCAATAATTTTCTTAGAGGTCACATCATGGTAATTATACCACAGCAGCACAGATCAAGAGAAACATTACCTGTCTGTCAATGGCAGCTTCCAGTTCAGGATAGGCTACTTTATCAAGCTGGATATCTGGAAATAGATCTTCAATTAGACTCAGGAATAAGGGTTCATCTTCATCAATCTAGTGATAAATAGGGGAAAAAAAAACACAGATCAAAACTTATTCTATTTATCCTAGTATCTTAAAAAAAAAAAAAAACCCACACCAATCTCTAACTCTTGCAGAGCTAAAGAAATATTTGAAAACATAAGGAACCATCTATGGTAACCCTTTAGGGGCTAAACACTCTAGCAGGACAAAGCAGAAGGAGATCATGTGATGCTCTGAATAATCAAAAGTTATTGAAAATAAACTCCTGAATTTATTTTTACAAACTGAATTTATTAAAGTACATTTTAGCAATAACAATTATACAAATAATAAATTGTCTCAGGTGTAAAAAAGATAATAAAGGAGATGGAGTATCACAACGACAGAAGAGGTTTTGTTAGCTATTGCAGACAGATGAGATAGCACTCATTACTATGATTAAAAGATTATTCAAAAAAAGTGACTCAATACTTTAGCTCAAAGGTTATAAAGAGGTTACCACATAGACTTCTATTTGGTCACTTATTTCCATAGGTAGCAGGGAAATATGTAAGAAAAATTCTGAACAATTCAAGGTGTTGTAGTTTAACCTAGGTAGGCAGCCAAGCACCACACAGCCCCTCACTTACTCCCTCCCCAGCCCTGTACAAGGTACTACGAAGAAAATTAACTCTATCTCAGCCAAAACCAGTACCCAAGACTATTCAGAGAATGGAACATTTCACAGATAGCTTGAGTGTAAAGGCCACATCCAGTCTTCTATTGATCACCTTAACAGACGTAAATTGTATTCCCAAAACACCCACATAGCTCCAAAGTGCAGTTTAATTAATTTACAAGGCCCTCAGAACTTACTAGTTTAGACAGGTTCATGTCTCTCAGCACACGCATGACAATGGTAGATTCAGTATCTGTGGGATTTGCTCTTTTTGCTGCTCCTAGTGTACGCAGCACTGACAATATATTCCGCAAGCCAAAATCATAATGCACCTAGAAGACAGGCAAAGTTTGGGAAAAATTCCCCCAAGTTAACAGAGATGAAACAATTTGTATTCATCATTTAAGACATGGATATATATGAAAAGTGGTACATGTGGAACAAATGCCACCTAACCTCCAAAAACTAGTGTTTGGTTTTATGACTATAGGTGACTTCATTCCCCACTTCTGCTACCATCTACTGAACTGTAAGGTGTGACAGAAAAAAGAAATGTAATCATAAGCCTTTGAACCAAGATAAGGTTCCAAAGGACTATTAAGAAATAAACTAGCAGTATTATTTTGAATTCTCTGTGGACCTTGGAGACTGATTTGAGAAACACCTAAACAAGCACAGGTAGCACAAACCAAATGCCTCTCAATCCACTCTACAATACCAACTTATATATAAGCCCTTTATTTATGTTACAGCAGAGAGCTGCACTACTAAACTGCAAGTGTCATTTAGCTTGTTTAGTGAACATGAACTTTTTCATTTTCTCCATGTATATACTAATGTATTTGTGACATCATATATAGTTTTTTCCTAAGATAACTTTTCCTCCTATGAAAATAATCACCTGCTTTGACAGTTGTTCTTCACAAAGCTTGTACAGCGTAAAGAATTTCCTTGCCAATACAACATTAGCAATGAAACCACAACTAGCCAATTTGACACGAATTATGATTTGACGATCAGGAATCATCATAGCCACCGAACGGAAGTTGATCTTCAAATTCTCAGGAAGTTCTTGTCGTCCAGCATATCCTGGATTCTGGAAAAAAGAACAGGTTTTGAAGTTGACTGCACCTTGTACAAACAGAAGAATCAGCAAAGGAATGTGTCATCTGGTTAGAAAAAAATAGCTTTTTCGCTTTAAATCACATGTAAAAACAAATTGCCAGGTAGATTTACTACCATATCTGTACAACATTTCAGTCTCTCTTACAGCTACAAGGTATGAAAAATGTTCCACTTAAACATTTCAAATCTGGTCCTTTTTTCACTGGCTACTTCCTGCCTGTATCTTTTATGGCAAATTTTCTGTACTTGTAGCAAAAAGCATCCTTTAGGAACCAGAATTTAGCATGCAGAAGTAATCTGACATTGAGCTAACAACTTTTATTTACAATGCTGGCTGCATCTGCTAATTGCATGTGCTTAATGTCACTGAAAGAAGACCCTGTAAACTGTCTTTGTAGTAATGCTCAATGTTCTCAAATCTGTGAGTACAAGAGCCAAGAGACGTAAGAGTTAGCAAGTATGTTTAACACACCAGGTGAGAAGTGATTATCATGTAATCATCACTGGCACATTAGAAACCTACTTAATACCTACCATAGTGAGAAAGATGCCAAATTCTGGGTTCATTTCCACATTATCTCCATCAGTAAAAATAAAGGTTTTTTTACGTTCCTTCTTACATGTCAACACAATTGCAATTTGCTGTGCAGCTACCGATAGTACTGGTAAATCAATACGATTGAATTCATCAAAGCAACCCCAGGAGCCTGACTGAGCAAGACCTTCAAAAAGAAAAGCAACTAAGTATCTGACCAGTACACTGTTAGCTTTTTTGGTGCAATTAGTAAGCAAAAAATCAGATTAATCCACCTCAGGGAAAAAAAAATATATTTTTGAGGGTTGGGAAAGGGACAAGAAGTTTAAGAAGAGTTTAATTATTTTTCAAGCAAGAATTCACAAAGTTCCACGAGTCTTCAGGCTTGTCTCAAATACCACATCCTTTGATTTGTGCTCCTTCTCTCGATATCTTGAATGTTTTCCTATTCCTCTCTATCCCCCCGGAAAACTCCCTGTGATAAATCTATGAAAATACGAGAAGTCAATAGCTTATTTTATAAATTAAAATGGACAACAGAGTTACTTTCACCTGGAAAGAAGTTAGGGGTCAGTCTGTGCCAGAACAGTGTTCTTCCTCAGATATTTTGGGGAAAACAAAACAAAAAAAATCAACACAATAACTTGCAACAATAAAATAGTCAAGAATCTCCACTTGGTATCTAATTCGTCTGCATTTAACTTCAGTAATCCGTGCCAATTGTTTTTAACATATATAGCAGTATTCATGCACTTCTTTCAACTGATAAGAACTTTGACCTTTGAAGGAGACAAAATACTGAGTTCAGAATGAAACACACTCCACCAGTTCAGCAATAAATGCCATAACCTTTTTGTACTGACAGTCCTCCTTGATTATTTTAAGTGTCTTTATGTATCCCTTCACAAACTGTCTTATGTTTTCAGATATTTGTATTTCTTGGAGACAGCGTTGCAAATGTATTTTACATTCATAACAGATATTAAATACTTGCATTTTTTAAAAGGTTGAATACCACCTCTTGTTTATATGTTGACTTTGTTTTCTAAAGATATTCTCTTAGCATTTTTAACTTTCATAGAGTCCGTAGAATCATATAATCACAGAATATCCTTAGTTGTAAAGGACTCATTAGGATCAAGCCCAGCTCCTCACTCCACAAAGGGCTACCTAAAAGTTAAGCTGTATATCTAAGAGTGTTGTCCCAACACTACCAGAACAGCAACAGCTCTGCTTCCTTGGGGAGCTTGTTCTGCTAATTGACCATGATCTCAATGAAGGACATTTTCCTAATATCCAATCTGAACTTCACCTGACACAGCTTTAAGACATTCCCTCATGTCCTATCACCAGACACCAGAGAGAAGAGATCATCACTTTCCTCTCTTCTTCCGCTCATTAAGAAGTTGTAGACAGCAGTAAGGACAACCCTCAGTCTCCTCTTCTCTAAGCTGAAGAAACCTATTCTACACAGCTTTTCATTATAAGTCATGCTCTTTGGACATATTCCAATATTTTTACATGCTTCTTACATTGTTGACCCCAAAACTGCACATAGTTCTTGAGGTCAGGCCACTCCAATGCTGAGTATAGTGGGACAACCATTTATTTTGACTGGTTAGTTATACCGGGCTTAATGCACCCCAGGACACAGTTGACCCTTTTGGCCAGCATCTTACCTTTGAAGATCCTCCCAAGTCCTCGGAAATCCATCTGGTCTGAACAGTTGAAGACCACTACATATTTTCCAAGACATCGTCCCATATCTTTGATGGTTTCAGTTTTTCCAGTTCCTGCAGGTCCCACAGGTGCTCCACCCATGTTCATGCCTAAAGCTTGAGCCAAAGTGATGTAACATCTAAAAGACAACAGGTCATCATCACTTAATGAGCTGCAGCACACAGCTGCAGGGTCCCATACATCATATATGTGGGGTTCATGCAATTATGTGGCAGAAATTAAGCTGGAAGTTATTCATATTATAAGGCATAGAAACAATAATATTAATGTATTTCATGTAAAATTATTGACTTTGATAGGACTGGAAGGATAAACTCTGCAAAGATCTATTTTGCATCCAATAGGAATGATTAAATTGCTCTTGTAAAAGCCTAGGTTTGGCATCAAAGAATAAAGAAATAAAGTCAGTCTTTTTCACCTGTCCGTAAGAGGCGTTATGACAAGCCTGTCAGTACAGCCCAAGAATTCATTTTGGTATATGAAACTCACATCAGTGATCTTAACCATCATTTTATCAGAGTCTTCATTAAAATAAAATCTACACTGTTTCAGCCACTCGAAGTCTGTAGGGCTCTTGATATGCTTGCAACACTAAGAAAAGAGGGGGGAAAAAGGCTGTGGTATTCACGGTTAACATTTACTTTTGCATTTATATTATTTCATCTAAGTAGTACTGCAAAGGCAGCACCGCAATCACAATGAAAGGCATAAAGAGCAGCTAGTAACACAATAAGAGTGGAGATCCTATCTTGATTTTTACCACAGAAATTGCTAATGCATTATTGCTTTCCCTGAAACCCATACTAAGGCAGAAACTTCAGGCTTTAGATAAGAGTGTAAAAATTCTAAATACAAATGAAGAGTCCATATGCCTCAAACAAAAGTCATTAAGTTCAGTTAACATTAAAACTGCAATTTCTTTTACTCATCTCTAACATTTTATTCCTATGTACAAGTAGGAAGCATGTAACTTGATTTTAAAAAATCCTCATGAGAATTGTATGAAACTACATACAAATTGGGGAAAAAAAAAAAAAAAAACTATTTCAAGACAGTATCATGGTGCAGATATTAGTTAAGAAATTCAACAGAGCTGGGAGTAGTTCAAAGTTGACCAACTGAATTTTAAAACAGGATTAGAAAAAGATGCCCTGCAGGTTGTATCTAAAAATTTTACTTTATATAAAGTGATTATAATAGAAACAACTGGTTCTATGATGAAAAGATAGGTGCCTGCCTATCAGCAATGGGTTAAAACCCAGTAATTCTTTTCTCAGACAGCTTAATTTCAGAGTTTCCTATAGGTAAAAGGGTATTCTAGCTTTTAAGTTTGATTGTTTAAGCAGTAAATGCTTCAATTTTCCTAAATTTAGTACCCTGTGGCAGCATGAGAGAGTGAAGTGAATAAATAAATCCCTAAGTAATAATTAAGTATGCTACTGAAACTAGAACAGAGGGGATAGCAGCTTCAACCAACTTCAAATTTTTCCTGTACTATAACTCTATATTCATTTTACTTACTCCTCAAAACTCACAATGTAGTCCAGAAAAAGGACAACTATTTGCAACACAAAGTATGACAAAAAAGAAGTCCCTATCTGATCACGCAAGGGAGGCAACTCACTTAAGTGGGCAAACACCAGGCATTATAAAATTCTGCTATTGCTTCTGGGGGAAAAGACCACTGAATAACTTAACGCGAAACTAGGACATAGACTGAAGCAACATCAGTATTTTTTTAAAACTCCTGGTCACATAATCATTATAATCCTGAAATTAAATGTTTAGCTTAAAAGGCAGAAGGTGAGAGGTATAGTAATATTTTCTTCCTTTCACATTTTTTTAATGTGGAAACCATCTTGTTACTCATTGTAAATTTTTCAGTACTTACCAAACCATCAAAAATGTCCCTCTGATGCACATGAATAGTGATTAATGTCTCATATTTAACTCGTTCAACTGGGCTAAGGTCTTTTGTTGTCATATCTATCAGAGTGTTTAGAAGATCCAGGAAAAACTGGTTCGTCTTTCGCATAATTTTTTTATCGTACTTCGCATTAGTCAAAGCTTCTTCTGAGTCTCTTGTCCAAAGCATTTGGACCCCCAATAACCCAACCTTCAGAAACATAAAAGTATATGCTTCATAATCTTTTATCTTTCACCCAAAATGTACACTCACAGACAGAGACAAATTAAAGAAATGGTTCTGCTATAATTTGTATAATTTTTTTTTCACGCATCCATATAGAGGTCATTCAACCCATGCATCTGTTTTGTGTTCCAATTCCATTCATAAACCCATTGTTAAGGCCACACTTCAGTCTTCTAGATAGTGTCCACAGTGCACTGCTGACACAATTGTTCAGTATAATTTACAGCATATATATATAAATACTATATATAGTTAATACAGTTTATATATATAATTAATAACTAATCAGTGAAAAATTAATGTTTCAAGTTAAAATGTTTTTTCAATAATTTGCAAACTCTTTAATCTGTCTCCAACAACATTCCTGATCACAAGTGAAGAAGCTTCTACCAAGAAAATAATTTTTCCTCAGCACTACCCTCAGCTCCAAATCTTTAGCAATATATACCCTTTTCCTGAATATGTAAACAAACATACAATTTTACTATTTTTCCTTTAGGTGTCAAATATCAAACTTGTAAAGAAATAGTGTTAACACCATTGCATTAATTTATTGCATTCAGCATTAGGTTTGAAAAGGAGCTTCAGGGTAAGTTTTTTTCTTTTGGTTTCAGATATGTAAAGTGTAACTTGAGACTGAAGTGATTAAGTTAAATTTAAATGTCAGTTTTGCATTTATAACACTGGCTGCAATTTTGACTGCAAAGACAAGAGAAAAATATCAATGTGCTACATATCTGGGAACAATCCTTCATTGATTTAACAATCACGTTACCTGGGCTGGGTAAGTAGAAAGAAATTCACACAGCTGGAAACTTGTTTCCTGGATGTGCACAGCTGCCTGGCGAATAACATGATGCAGGGATAGCTGGGATTCCTTCAATAGAGAATTGAGCCAAACTTCCACATTACCTTCTGCCATTACAGGTTTAGTCAGCTCTACAGTCTCACCCTCTCGCGAACGAATCGACAATATGCAATCATATATCTAATAAAAGCAAAGCAAGAACATTTTGTGTTTATAGATTTATTGTTATTCTTACCATCACTGATTTTTCTAGCCATCACTCCATTAAGCTTATTTAGGTAACTAATAAATTATACCAACTTGTTAAGTTAAATGTAAAAACAACTAAATAATTACTTTTGGTGTGCAGAAAGGCTTTTAAAAAGACATGGTCATCTTAAAGAGAAAAACCCTAATATACTGACAATTCCTGAATTTTACTTAAGTTTCAATTACATCATCTACTTTCCAGTCACAACAAAGGAAATCTTCCCCCTTTACTGGTGGGTTAATATCCTAACAAAACTTACAGCCTTAAAATAAAAAATAATGGAAACATAAAAGTTAAGGAACACAATCAATCAAAGGAATTTCAAATGCATTGGGAGGTAGTGAATTTCTAAGAAAATGCATACTCACACAAGAAAAAAAAATATTGCTATCTGTTCTTGTAAAGGGTATAAAACACTTTTTGTCAAAGACTATGTCTGAAGGAATACTAAGGATAACTGAGCAGCAGGTCAGAGACTAGATAATTTTTTTTTTCTTACAATCAAAAAATTAATGAAAAAGTACAAATACAAGCAATCTAAAGATACAAATATGCTCATCAAGAATCAGAAGTTTATCTGAGAGGATGCTAACCTATATTAAGCCATAGAAGACTGTTCAGTACCTGGGTGTTTTTTTCTGTAACCTAAGCACTGGTGCAAATTTGTATTTGTTTTGCTATGCTATGCAGAGTTTTCCTATTATGAGGATTATAAATGAAGATATGAAACTAAATCCTAAATGCAGAAAGCCTACCTGGCATCAAATAGTTGATGAGCTTGGTAAAACCGTTGAAAGCCCAATGCACCCAGGTAGATTTCTTATTTAAAAATTGTCAGTTTGAAAGAATATAACATTGAGGTGCGGGCAGTACATACCCTTTCATGAAATGTGACAGTTTTGATGTTGTCAAAGACATTCAGCAGATGGGCCTGTATATTGTGAGAGTCTGATGCTTGGCCAAGAATTTCTAAGAGAGCAGGATCTGATACAAAGAAGAATCGTGGAAACAGGAGGCGCTTTTTCTCCAGGTACCTGCATTTAAAAAAAAAAAAAAAAAAAAGGCAGTGGGGAAGTAAATGGTAAGTGAATTAGGTTAATTTATATGTCCTTTCCTCTTCAGAAGTGTCATTTCTCACAATGTAGCATTGCAATTTTTAGCAGTGGCAACAACAATTCTTATCCATCACATATTCATGTTAAGCACTTCATTTAATGGAAAGCTTTTATTACTTACACCAGTAAAAAGAAAAGAAAATAAACCAAAATAAAATGTTTTTACATTAAGACTGTTAATTGCTATTTAGGTCTCTCATGCTGAATTTCTTCCAGACTCATGAAGGGTCTGAATAGGACATATAGACCCATACTACCTCTGGATTGAAACTAGGCTGAAACAAGCTTTGCTTTCAATGGAGACAGTAAGTGATAGCGTGGTGACTAATCAAATACTTAGCAGTGAGTTGCTAGCAATTTGTTTGGAGGTAGTGTATCATCCTGCTAACTCATTTGCTTGGTTCAATTGAATTCATAGTAAAATAAGAACATGATCTTTTCAAAGTCTGTTGGACAATACTCAAGCAATTGCTCTTTCCCTAGTTACACAACTCGCAACCATCTTTCCAAGACTGTGGTCTTCTGTGATCTTACCCTGTGAGCGATTTCTGACAGATTTCAAGCTGCTCTAGTAAATGTGGTAGTAACTGTCCCATGATTTCATCTCCAATGCAGCACTGAACAACATTAGGTGTTTCATGAGCTCGAGTCATGATCCTCACCCAGGATTTATCAATATTAGAGAAACGCTTTGCTTCCTGTTGAAACATAACAAGTAAATCACAACAATGAATGTGGAAGAGAAGAGATGGAGGAAGGAAGAGAGAAGAGGGAAAAGGCACTTGTTTCAGAGTTGGCACCCAGCAATGTCATCAGTAATCTTCTCACTAGTAATCCCATGTCCAACTACTAAAGATTTTTCAGCTTAGAAAAACACAAATCTTTCTGCATACACAATACAGCTTATTTTATACTTGACTGTCAAGCCTGCTATCTACTTTCTCTTTCAATCATTCTTAGAGAAAAAGACAGAAAACTCATTATGCTTGGAGTGCATGCTTCAAATTTGAAGACTATTTTCTGAAAACTGAAGTTAATTTTTAAATTGAAAAGCTATGTAGGAAAGTTTAAGATAGAAATTCCTAGGTACTACTAAACTAGCCTAACTACGATAGGCTACTACTAGGCACAAACATACTGCTTAACATTTTACAATCTAGAAATAAAAAGATCAACTAGCTCACACAATTTTACTATTCTAACACAATACTTCTGTCTGCATTGTTACCTAATTTCTTAGCAAAACTAGTTAAGTACCAATAAAAATGAAGTTTATGTTACTGCACCAATTATGACATCACAGTTAAGTTTTATTCTTAAAATGTAGAAAATCAAACTGAAAAAAGGTATGTCTGAAAACCTTTGGAAGCTGCTTTGCTATGTCACCACCAACAAAAACAGCTTCTAAATAAATCCACAAGTTCTGCACAGTCATCCAGTTCTCAATGATATCTGTTGTGTTGGAAAGATAGTGCACCCATTTCTGAATCTGTGTCTTGAAGGGTGTGTTGTATCTAAAATAAAAAGACAACTGTTTTATTTCAAGACTGAAACAAGTCTCTTGAAAGCCAGCACATTACTCATAAGGATGAGGAATAGTTTGCTGCTTATATCTTTGTCAAGTGAAAGTATAAAAACCTACACTTGATTCAATTCAGCTAGTTAGCAGCTATGAAAATCAGCTCCAAATTGCTGCTTTGTACACATGGTGCGTAGCACAGCTGTGATACAAGAGAAGCTGAATAGGAGCAAGATTTCAATTTCACTCTAAGGTAAAGTAGTTTCAGAAAAGGACTATGCAATATCTTGAAAGCTGCAAGACTTAACTGAACTCTTGCTTTTGAACATCTGCCTGATGTTCAAAACGTGTTCCTTATTTTATCTGCAGGCATTTTATCTGCATGTGAAACCAGAGAAACTGAAGCTCATTTTAACTGAGATTTTCAGCACCTTTGGCATGAGGCAGTGACCTATCATAGGAGGCAGAGCAGCAGTGCCTATAATGCCCATAGTATTTCTGCACAGCCTAGCACTTTTCCCCTTTATGCTCGTTGCCACTTCCTTGCAGAGATGAAAACTGTCCAGATGATTATTCAGGAAGTCTGAACTGCATTGACATACTTTCAAAAGAACTTACTGGAGGGATACAGACAATAAGAACTAGCCTATGAACAGATCAAGGACAAGCAAGCTCTTAGGTTTTATCTAGATGTTTATTTTCCTTCTGCTCTGTGAAAGACAAATTTGTTCAATAAAACAAAGTCTCTTGCTGATATTTTTCTTCTCTCTCCCTCCCCTCTTTTCCTGTTACCTGTTACTCATAAGAGAGCCAAGAATCATCAAGCTGTCCTCCATCGTAGCAATTGTTTCTGATGTGCTGTCACCTCTTAAAAGAAGTTCCCCACGGTTTTTAAAGTTTGCAAAGATAAATGTTTTGTGGTCCCATTCAGTTATCACTTGTTTTAACTTCTGCTCAATGTCTCCCTCCTTTACAGCACTTATGCAGATATCCTTTTAAATAAATAAGATGTCAAAACAAGCTAAGAATGGTTAAAGTCTCCAGTATACAAATGTAGCTCATACATCCTTCTAACCCTAGTAAAGCTGATGAGCAACTATTTATCAAGTGGAAAGATCTACAGACATACAAGCACCATAGCTAATAACATGTATACCACATGATGATATGGCCAGCTTTGGGGGGGATAAAAGAATAACACAGCGATTACTTTTCATATCATCAATGTTGCAAAGCAAGGCACTTTCACAAATTAACTTCTGAGTGAAGTTACATGATTTAAAATGTGGAGTTGACACCACAGTATATTTGTGTCATTATTTTATACAGAAAGCTGAAGTGATAACCCGTTTCTCTGTTCTTCCTTTAAAAATACTGTTTTCCTTCTTACTACTGTTACTCCCATACTATTCAAGCAGATTGGTTTGTTTCATTCATCCATTTCTCTTCCTTTACAATACCTCTATTTCCTCTTTGTATCTTAATAGTGGAGCTTCCATTATATTCCTCAGTTTGAATGTTTCACTTTCCACATCAAAGTTGTGTTCAGTGAGATCCGTAATCCGCTTCCAGTGCCGAGGCATCATTGCTTTACTTGACATACGCTCGAGCAATGGGCAACATTCACTGAAGTCCTCAATGGTCTTCTTCAGGTCAAAAAAGGCCTGCCATTCCTTTACACCACGAGGAAGCTTACGGCATCTACGTGGAAATAATGCAAGCTTTTTCAAACAGTTTCAAATATTCTTTCTGTTACACATTTAACCACAGTATATGGTTTTAACACGAAACCTCATGCCTTCCAAATTCAGGTTACCTGTATTTTGAAGATTCTGTATGTGATTCTGCATGTGAGAAAATCTGTTTCCAGTCTATTTCACTGACTGATAGGTGAGTAGGCACCTACAGGCTCCCCTTAAGGAGAGTAGCTGCATAATTCTAATACGCTCTGTCCAAGTAATCTTCAAAAACAAGTGAATCACTTTACATTTTTATTTCATCTTTTGGTGAGGCTCATGATATGCAATGCTGTGTGCTCTAGAAAAAAATCCTGTTCCTTAGAACATGCAGGTTTAATTCTTCAAATCATTTTATTCCTGGTTTGATGAAAAGTTCAGCTTCTACACATGCAATGTATCTTGGTTTGTAGGAAAACTATTCAGCAATTCACTAACTTGCCTTAGATACCTAGGATGAATCTGTCTCTCATTAATAATATTATTACAACAAACAAGTGAAATTTCCCTTTCTGAACAAAACAAATAGCAATTTTAACATATAGTCCAATCTCATGAAAAAAAGTTAACCAAGAAACTCCCTATCCTCAATATTTAGAGTCTAAACTGGCTCCTTTATTTGATGAAGTTGGTAACAGATATATTTTTCAATTAAAATTCACATTTTTCATGTTTCAGTGAAAAAATATATGCTCAAATATGAATATTGGTGCTAATTAATTATAATAATATTTAAGAAGTAACAAAAGTCTTTTAGGCATCTTTACCACAGCAGCAGTTTCTTACCTGTTCTGAAACTCCAGAAGTTCACTGTTAATTTTTCCAGTGTCTAATTCTGACCAAAGAATATCATAGTAGCCACTGACTGTGTCAATGACACTGTTATACAGATTATAGAGCTTCTGTAACAGATTCAGTTGCTTCTTTATTTCAAGCAGCTGAGGATACCGAGTAACGGGCAAACCAAAAAGATCTTCCCCACCAGTATAAGTTATATATTTACGAAAAAGATTATCAAATCGATTCTAAGAAAGAAAAAGAAAAAAAAAAAATTACATAAAATTAAATAGTTAAATATTCAAGATCTAGCACTATGCTTAGAGCTGCAGCAGTGATTAAAATCTAGTAAATACTAGAAAGAAATATAGGAGATACTAACAATTTACACTGTCAACAGTTTTGTGACCAATTTTCATGAGAAAAGTAACTTTTATTTAGCTTGGAGGCACATCTTTAGAAGTTGACAGGGAGGCCATTTACTTTATGTGGCATAGTGACAGAACAATAAATGTTAAGCTTGTACCCGAAAGAGGGGGAGCATGAAAGGAGGTGATTCTTCCCCTCTACTCCGCTCTCATAAGGCCCCAGCTGGAGTACTGTGTCCAGTTCTGGAGCCCCCAACACAAGAAAGACATGGACCAGTTAGAACAAGTCCAGAGGAAGCCACGAGGATGATCCGAGGGCTGGAGTACCTCTCCTATGAGGACAGGCTATGCAGCCCCTCTCTTAGGAGGACAGGCTACGCAGCCCCTTTCTTAGCTACTAAAAAACCCCTAATTTTAACCAGTATTCCTTGCAAATGTATAGAAAAAATACCAACATAACTTTCATTAATTTTAAACAGACTTTGCCCAATCACTAACCTATGTATCAAAGAAAATTAGTTCAACTACTCTGACTCATTCTCAAAACCTTCAAGTGTTACTTTACTTGCAATAAGTATTAAGCAATATCTTAGAAATAACAGTACCTGAAACATAGTAAGCCTGTTGCTGGCTTCCTGAGGCTCTAAACCAACCACCATTGGCCCATTCTGGGGAAATAAATAAATAGTAAATAAGTTAATTTAGAGGATGAAAATACCCACAGAAGTTTTCATAATAGTGTAAAAAGCTAGGCAATGGTAGCTGATTTTTAAAGTAAAAATCAGCATTACTTAGAAGATGATACAAAGCTGTTTCAACTTGACTCATTTATGTTCTACTAAGAAAAAAAATAAGATCTTAAGTCATTTGTACTTATATCCAACATCAGAAAACACTTCTTACATTCTAAAATAATTTCTCATTAATACAAATCTTCACATTTGCTCATGCTAACTAGCTGTATATCATAAACCCTAGATGTCTCAAGTCTTAATCTTTAAGAGTTGATTACCAGCATTACATACTCTAGTCACATGCAAAAAATAACCATATCCTGGCCTGCACTGAAATTTGAATACAATACATAAACAAGAATAAACATATTCTTCAGACAGCAGAGGCACATTCCTTTAATCAGTCAACTCCACAATCTTTCCATGCTCCCACTGCTCCTCAAAAACTCTAATGGAAAACACCACAAACACTTGCCTGATCGTAATCTGAACAGAATTGTGCACAGTCTTCAGTAAAAGTCTTCACAGTGCTAATAAGCTCTCCTCTGAAGTTTGGCTGCAAAGCAATGAGCTCATTCTGCACTTCATTTGCACGAACTAGCAGTTTTTCCCAAGTGTAGTGCAAAATGTCCACCTTCTCTGTCTCTTCCTTGGCCACAAGTAAATCATATTTATTTAACATAGCGTAGGATTCCTGTCAGAAGGTTGGATCAAGATACACAAAATGGAAACTGAAGTTAATTTTACACACATATGTATGCTACCACTTAAACTAAAATGTTCCAACCATTTCAAATGTCATAAATATTCATCATTCAGAATGAGGAATCCATTTAATCTAATTAATGGGGCTTTGTTTTTGCAGAACCTTGATCTCTACTTGTACCACCAACATATAAACACTACACATACTGAAACACTTAGTCAAATTTCACAAAAACACAACTAAACTTCACTTACTGTGAATTAGCATAGAGTAGGGTAGCAATGAATTTGTTTCATCTGAAAATGTTTGTATCAAGTGGAACTATTTCCATTTATGCTTTCCAGTTTGATCAAATTGCAGACAAATTGAAAAAATTGAAACATAACTATCTGTCTGACACCCCACTAAGCGGAAAATACATCAACCTTCATTTCAAAAATCTGAAGCATGACTCCTTCTGCCTAGGGACTCAAGGCTCCTGCTTGCAGAACTGGAAGCTTAGGAATCCTTGGCTACCACAGCCTTTGCCTTGTTCTCCACATCACATGGCAAACCAGAATAGGTTTTAGCAGGAACTTCAAAAACATAATCTCCTAAGAGATCCCATTACCCATGACAATTTCACAGAACGTTCCAGATGCAGATATGCCTTGCTTTTCACCATCAACTACTTTTTTTTTTACTCCTTCATAAAACTAGGGATACCCTCACAGCTTCTAAGGTTGACATATGCCTTCTTAGCTGTATTCTGCAAAATATGGAAGGGCTCCACGCTCATTCCCACTATTTGCACATAAGATTACATATTGTGTTCCATAATTTATCTCAGCTCAGAGAAAACAAAATCAGAAAACACAGGTGCAAGACATTTGTCTTACAGCAAACACAGTTTTTGCATCTCCAAAACAGAATATTAAGAGTTGTCAATAATAGGTAGATAAGAATTCTGTGTTAAGTTACTTTAACTTAAAACAACAGGGAGACAACCCTGACAATAAAATTATGGGCAGTCAGGAATCATGAACACATCTTAGGAAAAAAAAAATTTCTATTGACTATCTAGTCAATGATGCATTTTGCCAAACTTTAGTATATGTAAATCCATACTCTGGTCAGGAATGCAGAGAAACAGTTACTATCTGTTTTTAATTCTGCCATTTGACCAGAAGCCCTTACATTGTAAGATGTTCAATAAATTAATTCTAGTAAGTGAACTTCTCTAAAGAAGTCAATTGTTTATGCTCACTTCAACCCATGCTACAGCTGATAAAGCAATCACTCTCCTCATTCTCATATAATTTGCTTAATATTAGCTTTCTCCTCTTCTGCAGACTACGCTAAAAAAAAAGAAAAAAGAGGAAAATCAATGCTTTTCATCTACAGACTTCTTCCACAAAGTACCAAAAGCTTTCTTGCATTAGATATGTATTCTCATCTTCCTCTTACCTAAATCACTCAATTTCTGTACTATTCAGTAAACCAACTCTCACCTCTCACCTTAACAAGTTTGCACTTCTCCAGACCAGTGTTTCACACAAAAAAGTTTACAGGAACACAATACATCTGCCAGCCAACATTTAACACATATTAAATAATACCTTTTCACAGTGCAGTGTCAAGCTTTAACCCAGAAAATAATTGTTCTGTTCAAACAGTACCCATAAATGCAACATTCCTGTTAACTACCTCAATGGGCCCAATTTGGGAGTCTATGGAGATCTGTAGTTCTCTGATCTTTTTTAATGCTGACATGGCTATTCTTATATCATCCAGATCCTTGATGCGGCGATTTAACTTCTTGCCAGTTTCTTCTATAAAAGTGAAAATTGCTTCCATTTCTGTTCGGTACTTCTTATTACAGTGACACCCCAGCAAAGTCATCCACGCTTTGGTTTCTGCTCTCAATGCTAGCTTCAGATCAGCTGAAAATATTGAACAATTAATAGATATTTACATACTGTAGATATTTTTTTAAGATGCGCTTTTAATCTTTTTTCAATATATGTTCTTTGCTCCCAGTTCTGCTTTTTCAGTCTAACCATCCATGTACATAGAAGATGAAATCACATTGACACCTTTGAATAGTTTATAGGATTACTTGCAATTCAGGATTGCTTTCCTCCTAATCTTCTCAGAATATACCATTTTTCCTACTGGAGAGATGAGTCTGGACTTCACACTTGTCATATTGTTCATGTATTGTTATACAGATTTCTGTCCTACACATCACTAACAAACTGGTTAATATTCTCATCCAAGTCTAAAATATTTTTAAAAAATAATCTTTAAAAAAATTGCGGGGGAAAAGTAAGAGTCTGATTATGGAAGCTGAAGAAACAGAAAGTTTGATCTGATATTTAATGAAAACAAACGGTCCGTTAACCACTTAATTTTTAGAAGTTTTATCTGCAGCATCAGTGGAACCAAGTGACAAACATCTAGAGAAAAAACTGAAGTCTTGCTAAGTTGCTACCCAATTTTACAACAATCCAGTCCATTACTCTAAAGCTCTACCATCAAATTCAAATTTCTTTTTCAGAGTTGTCAAGAGAGGAGACAAATATCAATACCAACACAAGTATTACATAAAATTTTAGCTGAATATAAATTCAACTCTGTTACCTATTCATTCCCCTGTGCAGATTTCACTCGTGTTGTCTTCCTTTTTTTTTTTTTTTTTTTACACAGTGCCTTTTTCCATGGTTAGCTCTCACACCTAACGGTCTTTTTGATTTATTAAATATCAAAACTACCTCACCTCCACTGAGTTTCAACAGCCAGCTTGTTTCTCCAGTTCTCTGCCTTATGATATAATCAAAGGCATTTGGTTGACACTTTTTCCTAGTAAAACATTCTGCTTCCTCAGATTTGACATCTACTGCAAAATCAGTTATATATGTTTCTTACAGTCCATCATAGTTCCCAACTGTCCTTTCTGTTACATTAGTGTAAAATGCTGATGCAAAATTTAGTTAGGTGATGTGGAATCTAAGCTACAAAAAAGTAAAGATTTGGGGCTTGGCTTTCATGGCAAAAAGGGAATCAGAAACAACACGCATGCTTCATCGAACTGTGTTAAACAAAAAACTTTTCAGCTGTCTTGTTACATGCAGCCAGGCAAGGAGAAAAGCCACATAAATATATCTTAGTCAGGGACAGAAGAATAGGCAAACATCTACCATCCACCCCATAAGGGAGCAGAAGTATCCAGGTGGGAGAAGCAGCTCCAGTTGAGCCTCACAGGTACCCTTGTGTGTTTCATTTGTATGCATTTACCGTCAAAATGGAAAACAGCCATTCTCTCTCCTTCTCCTTTCCATCTTTAACCTAGTTCACCCATCCAAAACTAAGCACCATGTCTCCAAAGGAGTCAGAAAGTATATGACTCTAGAGTGAAGCGGAAAGCTGAACGCTACCAGTGTATAGTGCAATAGCTCCCACGCAGATGTATTCAGGCTCAGAATTGATTTTCAGCTCCAAGTCTCGGAAACGCAGAATTTCAGATTCAAATTCAGAGAGTAATGGGTTTCCCATCATTAACTTATCAATGGTTTCCTCCTTGTCCCTCTGCCATATATGGTGGTAACAACTAAAACTCTCCAAAGCGGTAAGAACTTCCTGAAACACATTAGAAGTTCAAAGAAAGATTCACAGCACTATATGTATAGCATACATATAATTTCTCAGCATCTGCTCATTACAATACATTAAAAACTCCATAGTAGAGCAGTTTGCATCACCTCACTAAACAGAAGGCTGCTGGCAAATTTATGCTAAAGCAAGTTCCATTAGCAATTACAAGCCTTGCCAGAAACTGTATGCTAGTCACATTCAATTCGTCAAATCAGTTACAGTATTTTCCAATGAAGTGATTCTTTTGTTAATAAAGTCCTAGGAATCAGTGGGAAGTAAAATACTCCACATTTGTCCTTCCCTACCACTTACTGGACTAGAAATTGAAACCTGAGCTCAGGATCCAACACAAGAACAGCAGTAACTCAATTCAATCTCAAATAATTAAGTAATGAGACTTTTTTTTTTTACAAGTATGACATTGGTGATGTTAACATTAAATTCTACATTCAATTCAGGTATCCTTGATTTTAATGTAATTTAAGGAATGTGCAACAGACTTATTTTTCTGGTTCTCAGGAGTTCAGGAAAATGTCAGACGAAGTTAAATCATCATCACTTAATCTAACAAGTAAATAAGAGATGACTGCTACAAGAGATAATCCATATCATGACTTATGATAAACATAGAGCTTGTAGGCATTTAAATCTGCCCAAATGATAAAAGTTTTCAATTAAAAAATATTGAGTATCAAAATACCAAGATAACTATCCACCATTATCAACTGCATCTTAGTTTTCAGCATAAGCACATATGTCATTGCTCTAGTTATGCTTTAGTACCACTGAAGTTACAAGGCTTTGAGTCAAAAATTTCCACTTGGCAAAGCTCCATTGCAAGGTTGGACTGGCTCCAGGAGGAACTGATGCAGAGTTCCCAAAAAAAAAAAATCAGTGCAATACTTAACAGTTTACTAGAGAGTACATGGAATAAGAAAATGGCAAAGAAATTATGCATATCCCTTAAGCTATCTCCTAAACTCCAGTAGCAAATCTTATGCAGCACTGTACAAGTGACAAGCTGACAGACAATTTTCTTCCAAAAATCTTCAGAATCTCTTCATAATGGGCCAGAAGTCACACTGGCTTCATTAGAATTTCTATGTGATTAAAACTGTATTTAATACACTTATACAATCACTACCAGTCCTGTGTTAAATACACACAACTCAACTATACCTAGCATTCCTTACAATGTTTTACCAGTTGGAGATATGTTTTTAATCAGACCTAATTTTTACTTTATGTAATATTCAAAACCTCATATATTTTTGAGCAAAGTACACTTAAACCATGTTACACTCTTAAAGCGTATTTGCAAATCTGCAGCCACATATTTTCCATCAACTAACTTACACTTTTTCATTAATATGTTTAATTACTGCTTTAAATACCTTCCATTATTGCCCAAGGATGTTAATACCCCTTGGACAGCAATATTAAAGTAATACTTTGATTGTCTTACCCTTTTTGTAGAATTAATAGCAGTGCTGAGTAAAGACACTAATTTAATAATTTCTTTGTTCTCTGAAACACTCTTGAAGTAGTTCTGGCTTTGCACTGGATCAGACGAAGTGAGTGATGCTGTATCTGACACACTATCTATACAGGCAGATACAAATACAAAAGCAGTTTAAGGACAGACATACTGTTTAGGCTGTATAGACAAAAACTAATTAATTAGGTTACCATTGTATTTGCCACGCATTCATAAACCTCTCAATATTAGGAAACTTGTTTCATCTAGCTACATTTGGAACAAGTTTCACTCCAATCTTTCAAATATAATCTTTGCTTTTCTCTAATGACTTCACAAGGTTTATCCTGTAGACTTCACCTGAGTGATTTACCAATATATCAGCATTGAGGAAATCCATAAATATTTTTGTTTTCTGAAATAATATGTGGTAGATCACAATTGACAGTTTGAAATAAAAAATTAACATTAAAACCAAGAAGATGAGCATAGTCAGTCCTCAAAAGGAAAGAAACACAAAAGGAAGATCCCTTAGCTAGCAAATATACACAAGATTGAGTTTACCATCATTTCTTATTTTATCTCAGGCAAGAGAAATTCTTAATTTCAAAATAATAATTTCATTTCTTAACCAGTTCAAGTATTACTTTTTAGGTGTGTAAGAGGGAGCTAACCTAAAAGGATTCAATATATTTTTGAAGCACCTGAAGTACAAAGTAGAACAATTAACTTGGCTTGATTCTAAACCATTTCAGACAAGAAAAACCCAGCAGCCAAATAAACCTTCTTAAATTTCCTTGCATTAATGCCTTTAATAACTTAATTCCATGTCTGATCACAAAACAGATTAAGTTAAAATCCTTTTAGAAATTTTAGTGTATTCAATCCTCCACACAATCTTCTCTCCACTGATACTGCAATTTACATAGACATTTCTCTTCAATAGCAGGTTTTGTTTGAGTTTAACTTACCTTTCTTAAAAGAATTTCAACACAAGGTTTAAGATGCCATTTGAACATACAGAGTTCCAAACTGCACTGGTAAATCATGAAAAATCTTTTGTGTAGCAATAATGATTATAATTGTTTTAAAAAATCAGTCACAATTGCTACTGTGCTGCCCGAGCTGGCACCCTAACAGCTTTTCACATGGTGCAGGTAGAACCCAAATACCTACAACTCTGAGAGGCACAAAAAAATCCCCTTACTCAAATCCCCACAAAGTATCTTCAAGCAAGCTTGGTTTCTAATCACAAAAAGAAGCTCTGACATTGTTATTATATCCTCTTTCTTCTCTGAGGTAGTTTAAAATCTGAAGTCTTCATCCTACCAGTTTTGATGCATTTTGTATTTAATACCCTTTAACACATTCTGCATAAATCACATTTACCTAACATTCAAATGGAGTGATGTCAGAGTTTATCATTACCATGGATGTTCTTCTTTCCAGTCTCTTTCATTCCATCATCAGAATCGCTGTCTCTGCTCTCACACTGCAACACAGCCACTTTCCTCTCTAATATTCTCTTCTGGGGAAGAAATAAAATTTCATTTTCTATTTGCAGTAGTTTTCAAACAGTTTTAAGTGAGGCTGTTAAAGACACAAACCTTAGATATTCTCTCCTTGCTCCACTGTCCAACTCCTTTCATTACTTTCACAATACTATCTACAGCTTTATTAAGTGTCTGCTGTACCTCATCCAAAGAGGGTGTCATGATGACATTAGGGATAGACAAGTTAATACTAGTCCTAATTATAGGATGAGCTCTTTTTTTCTGCTTAGAAGCATGGTCATTTTCTAAATGAAAGAAAAAAAAAGTTATTGACTTTTTTCAAGATATCAAACAAGGCATTGTAGTGATATAATCCAATATATATAGACTAGTGTTCAGTATTGAGTGTAGTTCCTTAAGGGAAAAAAAGATTCCTGAGTAATTTACAGAATGTATTGTTAAACTCTACAGCAGCACAAGCCAAAACTAAGTGCCATGCTATTTCTCTCCATTAAGATCCTCTTCAACTTGTTCTGTGCAGCTAAACTCTGTTTAGCAGACAATTTTGTTATCTGGCTTGTGCTCCCAGTCAGCCTACTAAATTGTGCACAAAAACTCCTTAGAATCTCATAATACTGTATGCCTTATATGCTACAGAAACCAAATACAAATGCATTTATTTTTGTTTCTTAAATGTAACAAGAAAACACTTCAGAAGAGTGTTCCATTATAATGTATAGAAAGATCTAAAGTCAATTATTAGGAGAAAGAGAACACACCTCTTTCTGCTTTTTTTAAATACAGTTTTATGTAAAAGCCAAGGTCAAACAGGTAACCACTTATCAAGTCCAGCTCCAAATATAACATCTGGCTTCAGAACAGTATAGTCAGTCCCAGGGGAAACAACATCACAATGACACATTCCTACAGTCATAGGAAAAAAATTCCTTTGGAAATTTAATCACAATTTTCCACTGTGATTTAACAAGACAGCTTATTCAAACTCCCTTTGTTTTCCCATCTTTTACATATATGACTATTTTATATCATTCTGGTATATTACAATAATGTATTTCTTTTTATAGACTAAGAAAGCAAAGTACAGCAACATGGCCACCTAAGAAGTTGATCATGGATGATGCATGAATGCGCTTGCGTAGAGTCTCCAGAGTGTTTCGAATGACTTTCAAAAGGGCATCAATATTACAGTTATTAAAGTAGGAAAGCAGTTCATTGGCTTCTTCCTCTAACATTTCTAAATCTGTTCTCTTCCTCTTTGCTGAAGGAGACAGCCCAGCCCATATCTCACTGGAGTTGTAGGAGGAAGTCAAGCTTTTTGATTTTCTTTCCTCTTCTGTTGCTAAAACATCATAAATCTAGTCAGTTAAATTGATTTAAGAGACCTTAAAACACAATAGAGCAATACCTCCACAGGTGTCTGAAATAAAGCTAAATTTTTACAGAAATGCAGATGATACTCATTTGTAATCTGTACCTCAACATAACAGTTCTTTTACTCCTATCCAACTTTTCTACTCAGTACAACCTGGCATGATTATCATCAAACTTTAGATATTTATTTCTTATATTCCTTTTCTAGAATTCCAGCAATTAACCCAGGCTTGTAAGTAGCTGCTTCTACAGCATTAACATTTCAACATGCAAGTTAACCCAAAAATACTGACATATTTGGCAGATGACAGATAATTGTTAGATAACCCATTATCCAGGCAAATTCAAATAAAAGTCTTTAGATGTTACATACCGATTGATACTTGAGTCATCTAAGCTAGAATATCCCCCAACATATATCAGCATGCAAAACAAATATCACAGAGCTACAATACAATCATCTTACCTGTATTTTTTCCCCTTATTTCACCAGTGGGTACAACTGACTTCTCAACTTCTCTGACCTGTACCTCAGTGTCAAGCAATGTGTTAATCAGCTCATTAGCAGCGTCTTCCACCAGTGAGCTTTTTAAATGTAAAGTCCAAGAACCTTTTATACAGAGCTCCTGTTATCAAACCAAAACAAACATATGTTCTTAGCTCCTCAGCTTGCGTGTCTGTTTCACAGTCATAGCAGCCTTTATTAACACAAACGTCAAACAATATCAATACATAATATTATTTTTAAATTGGTTTGTTCCAAACTATTTCATGTTGGATTCTTTGCTGTGTCAAACAAGGCATCATAAATGTCTTTCAAAATGCTGTGGATTGTTTTCTTAATCACATGACTCATCCATAGTTAATATTGTGAATCAAGGTTTATAAAGCTTAGTTCCATTAAAGGTGTCCCAAAAGCAAGTGCTTCTTAATTTTCTTAACTTTCCAATGCAGACATGGAAGATTTAACCTTTTAATCATTGCCATTGCCTGGCTGTGCCATAAGGAGTATTAGCCATTCATATTTCCCATTTATAGCTAAACAAAAGGCAAAACCTATCAAAAGATGTATTTACTATTAGAATAAACAAGAAGATTATTAACTGAGGGGAGAAAAAATCAAATTATGAGATTTAATAAAATTCAGAAATATATTACAGTATTGTGCAGTTTTTCTTTAATACTTATGGCAAAATTGATCAGATATGCTTTAGCCAACTACAGTTTTTAACTATAATTGCCTTTTAATTTTTTTCTTCTTTGTTATCTCCTATTTCTTTAAGCTTAATCAAACCTGCCTACCTCCATTTAATTAAAAATCAATAATTGGAAAAAGTAATTCATTAGAAGATTCAGACATTTCCAAACTTTAAGACACAATCTTTGATCTTCCTAATGATTCAGTCTAGTTGAGAGAGAAGGCAGATCTGATTTGCAATATCACAGCAACTACTAAACAAAGTACTTTGGAGTTTATTTCCATGGTATAACTATTTTTGTTGCAGTAATTTCTTTAGAAACTTAAAGACACCTGTTAGGTGATAGAACATATTTTTAGTCCTTTCTAATTAAAAACTACAATAAGCTTACAAACTCTGTTACTATTTTAATTGTACCCCATATAATCGGGTTTTCTTGCAGAAGATCAACGTTAAGCAGTATCAACACACAGTGCTGTGATGTCTTTTGTGCTCACTCCCACATATTTTTACCTCATTGAATATATGACTTAGTACCACTCTATCAAGAAAGCAGCAGCAGGATCAACAAAAAACCCGAAAAATTATGGATTGTGAGACTTACAAAATACCACTCCTTCCATAAAATATTTTAAGTTTTACTTTGTATTTAACAAGGTGAGCCGTGACAAGAGACAAAAGAGGAAAGCCCAAAAAATACACTAAGAGAAGCGAAACTTTCATTTGTAGTACTTACTGCTACAAGAGGCCAAGGATTGAGATTATTCATATGATCTTTTATGATCTTTTCCAAAGCAAAGTTTATTTCAGGAGAAAACACAAGTTAAGACATTATATCCTAAAATGCCAGAATATCTCACTATTGCCTCATAAATATTCTGACATTCAATTATATTACTACCTTAATCAACTTTCTAACAATTTACATGCTTACAGTTAATCCTCCTTAACATAAAAGTATTTTGACACTGTGAAGGAAGGGGCTTTTCCCAGAAAACCTTCACAGAGTTACTTCTTAGTATATTTTGCACATCCCATTACCAACTCAGGAGAGCTTGAGATTAACAAAGATATTCAGTACGCAACCATTTCCATAGTACTTACTCTCCCAAGCAACGAAGTGCATTTATGGAGCTATTCACAGGCCTTATTTGAAGGCACTAACAAGCAACAATGATAAAAAAGATACTATCATAGAGGAAAAACATTTAAATTGAGTGATATCAAAGCATAAAAGAAATAACATACAGTAGCTGGCCTGACATTAACAAGCTCAGAAAATAACATCTTGGCTCAGACCTCTTTGCATTCTGTATTTTTATTCCTTTTTAAGCTTCCAGTCAAGCAAGTGGGTATTTCCTTACTTCAGTTTTCCACACATGCTTCATTAATTCTGCACTGTTTTTATCTCATAAAAAAGGGAAAATATTTTAATTCAAAGTCATTGAATTCTTCTTTATGAAACTTTTATCTAATAACCTGAGTCTTTTGTAGAAATTCCTCACAGCTCAGTGGTTCATCTTCTGGCAACTTACAAAGTGGCACTCTATTCATTTCTTGAAGGACAGCATCAATACGAAATTCAACCAAGTCATTCACTCGATCAAGCAATAACTCCAGCCCAGCTTTTGAAACAAACATAAGATTCAGGACAAGCTTAAAAGTTTGAAACGATAATCTTTGCAGAATCCTGCTTAAATTTTTACTTCAACAAACTATCATACTAAATTTTAGATGAATTCTACACCTTAACCAGCTTATTTCAAACATCTAAACTTTTATGGCAAGGTTCACCACTGAATAATTAATTTTTTGCATTAAGCATATGCTCATCTAGCATATGTTATCCAATCCTAAAATATAATAGGCAAAATACAATAAAAATATACAAGATGAGCTTAAATTATATGCATTTCAAACAAAGACATTAAAATTGAATTGAGGTACAGGAATATTTCTCCTTCTCGTATAGCTTGTACTAGTTACCACTTGAAGAACCTAATAGCAACAGAAACTTTTGACAAATAATATGTCCATCTTTCAAAAAAATGTTAGAAGACAAATAATAGATAACAGAAAATAATCACTAGAATTGTCACAGTTTAATAGCCATTTCCTTTCAATGCTGAAATTGAAACAGCAGCAAGGTGCCTGTTCCAGACTCAAACTACCTGTATTATTCAAAATTAAATTCAGTATAATGGCAGGTAAGCATCCAAAAAGCATTTTAACTTGCCATTTCAACTAAAGAAAAATCCCACTATAACTGCTTACATCATTTCAAAAATATCTGATGTAGAAATTCAGCTGAAGTAAAAGGAACTTGATATCTTCAGAAACAATATGCATCTCAGTACAATCTTGTGATAATCTTTTGAAAAAGTCTACAAGCTCGTCTGTTTTCTAGAGCTGTTGCCCAAGATGAGTGTGCATTAGTTTTAAAGAGACTGTTGTTAAAAAAAGATAATATGAAAAGCTATTGAGCAGTGACAGTGCCAATTCAGTCAAGATACTATTCCCTGAGAACTTGGTTTGTACATTATAGAAACAAAAGGCAAGATCAGAAAAAGTCTGAAACCTAGAAGCTGTTTTAAAAAGTAGCTATCATTCTTTGAATCCAGAATACCTAGGACCTTTTGCATGCTGCTTTATGCTTGGCTTAATCCTAACTGCCATTCTATCTGTATTAGTAAAAAACTGACAAATGTGTGAAACAAAAAGAAGGTGGTGTCATAATGCAGAGGTTTCATGAAGTACAGGACAGGTGAAAATTCTTTCATGTATAAGTCAGTTAAGTGCAAGTTGTATAAAGGACAGTAAGCTTAATAATATAGCTTGCATTTGTACAGAAACAAACAAGCAGAGGCCAATGGAAGGAGGCAAGTGACTTACCCAGCTTGTGAAAAACCTTATTAATATATTTTTCAATATTCAAGGATGTCCAGGTCAGTAACATCAGACCTGGCTGGAGAGCATCATCTACATTTGCTAACTGAGGAGCCATCAGTCGTTCAATGGGGTGTTTTATTTTCAGTTTAATTCTTTTATATTCTGCCAGCATCATCTGAAATAAACAGAAAATGAAAGCATTAGTTAACATACATTGATTTGAACCTCTTCACATACACGTATTTATCATAAATTAAGAAAATTCCTCTGGATGTACATTACCAAAATTCTTAAGAAATTATAATTAATTGTTTGGATAAAGTTTTCATTATTTTTCGCAGAAGGTCACTATTTATTGCTCTTCATAATAATGCAAGTAAAACTTCACGGGGAAATTCAATATCCTGCTACTTGCTGGATACTTTCTACTTTTTAAAGGCATACCACCTGTTCCTCCCTCCCAGCTGTCCTCTCAACCCAAAGTGTATCCAACGTTGACTCCATTATTGGATGAGAGATAAATTGCTTATCATTCAGAAAGCAGGCAACAGAGCAAGTCATCTTCTAAGCCTCCTTTCCACCTCATCCTCATCTCTTTTGCAAGCCCTGCAGAGCTTCCCTAAACCCATGCACCTTTGACGTGACTTCACAGAAAATACAAAGCCAAGAAATTCTTTTAAGAAGTGCCTCAAGACTGTCATAAACATAAAAAATAGATTTGCCAATATTTTCTTAATGCATAATAGTTGATCTTCGTTTCTTCTTTTCTACACATATAGAACCTAGACATCTTAATGTACACTATGCATACATAAAATAACTAAAACCCACATGCAAATTGCTGACAATCTTCTTATACCAGTCTCTGTTCTGTTGAATAATACTTGCAAGTGGTGGGATTTCAAGGCACATGTGAACCATGCAATCTGTTTCTCTGATTAAAGTTAGTACTTGAGGGTCAAAATTCACAAATAATTCTCCTGTTTCTGGAGCTTTTACCAAGAGAGGTGCCTGAAGTCCTCTTCTAGCTAATTCAATCTGCAAGAAACAAAGCCATCATTACTGATCAGACAGGCCAGCACAATGAAATACTTTGTTTTGGATATGAATATCACTTTGGCAGATACTAAAATCAGGTGTTGCTAACAATAAAGACTGATATGGTATGAATCAACAGTTCAACTTTATCAACACAATCTGTATGTACCCAAATGCTTAACAATCAAATTAACAGTTCTTTATCCAACAGACAATTTTCTTGGATATCATAAGCTGAATTCCACAGTCCAACATCAAAAGCAGAGCCATAGACTTTCTTACTTCAATCCTCTTAAATCTGAACTCCCATTTCCATAAAACTTACTGCATATTCTGCAACAAGGCTGCACACAACCTCCTTGATGAACTAAATTATTCTTAGATAACTTCTTCAGATATCTTTTAAATAAACTTATCCTCATTTCTCTTTTCACTTGTTTTTCACTACCTAACAGATATACTAGGCTCAAATCTTAATAGAACTCCCAGTTACATCCCACCTCTGGGCAATTTTTTTAAAAGACTAAAATTAATATTTATCATAGATTTTTTTATTATTATTCTGAAAAAAGGGAAGTCTAATCATACTATTTGTTTAACTGCCTTATTTGAATATTAGAATACCACTTGTTTTCCACGTAATTAGACGGAAGTGTGATTCATTCCATGACCACACATGGAAAATTTGGCTGATACCAGGAAGAAGTCATGCTTTAGGTAGGGAAATCTTCCCTACATGAAAAAACTTTGCTGCTATTCCTATTTTCCAGTTATCCTTTTGCTGACATAATTTTACTGTTCTCTATTCACTTCTCAAATTTCATGTACCACATTACATTAAGATGAAGCTTGGTTTTAAGCAATAGTTCCATGAAGTCATTGATTTCTTTCAGTGTTTTGGGGGTTTTTTTTTAATACACACTGAAAATTTGCAGCCCCCTTCAATGTCTAAAATATAGTTGACTATACTGATTGTTTCAGCTGTATCATGTATTATCATGACATTTTACACAACATTTTTTAAGAAATTATCTAATTAACTTTTGTCAGTGAAATTGTCATGCTCAATCCCCTAGCACCAAATTCACTCAGCACAGCTGCCTCAAAGAGGAGCTGATTTTTTTCCTGCAAAGTTCACCAGAAAGTCTTACAGTATGCTTTGTTATTCTTCAGACTAATTATTCCCACTATCAATCTCTTCCTCTCCCATTTACGTTTTTTTTCATGCAATTTTCATTATTAAGGTAACAGAAATAAGGAGTACACTGAAGGCACAAATCTTCCACTGCCATAGGATTATAGTAACTTTCACACTTCCCAGTATTTTATTATTTTAATATGTCTACGTTGAACTTTATTGGCTATAACACAAAAATAACAGCTTTAAATCTTATGCTATTAAAAAAGTGGGTAAACAAGGTGGTAACCATCTAGTAACAAACAAGTGCAAGGGGAAAAAAATGTTCAGAAACATCAGAAAGTGCCACTAAGCTTAACTATTTCCATTATATACAAGATCAAAAAAGAAGCTACATCTCTATTTCTACTGCATTTATATTACCTACAGAACACTTGCCTCGTTTTTTCTTTTGTTCAGGAGTAGAGCAGGAGCTCCACCTTGTGTTCTATGATACTTTTTTTTTTTTTTTAATATATCTGGTAGGCAAGTACGTTGATGTTAAAGTGGATATACTTTTCATGTATTTTCAAGGCATATGAGCTCGTTTCAAAATTTGGAAATTGTGCCACCTCCCTTTGTTCCCACCTGTTGAGCATAAGGTTGGAGCAGGCTCAGCAAGTTTATATGGCTGACAAGTGCAAAGAGAGTCTGCTATAGGAGAATGCTTACTTTTAGCACAGATCACAATCAGATCACAGATCACTAGGAATGCACAAAGAAAGGCACCAGTTCAGGGGAGATACCTTGGCTGTCACAGTCATTTTTGCAAAAGATGAAAGAAGAATATACATGACTGCTCTGTCAAGGCATGATATGTGTCTGAAAATCTATCACTAGATCATCTAGCCAAAGAAGACAGATGTAGCCCCACAAGCAGCATACACCCTCCTTAGTCTGTATAGCTGAGACAAGGAATATATCTTAAAAGTGCCCAGGTAAGGACATGATATCAGCAGCAGGTACAATTCAGCAAAAACTAACATCAGTATACTTGGAATAATACAGGCATCCAGCACAGTACTGGCAGCAAGACAGAAACTAAGCCCATGAGAGAAGGCACTAAAGAAATGCCAAAGGCTTCTTGTAGCATCACAATTCCCCTTCCATAAAACATGAGGGACACATATACCATACCAGCTGTCTGTGAAGAGCACAGGAAATCAGAGATGGGCTTCTTAAGCTACCAGAATAAGCACTTGAAGTTAAAGACATTTCTAAGTACAACAAAAGCAATTTTCATTACTGCCCAGGAGGAAGACCAATTATATAGAGGTCAATAGTGCCAAACTTAGATCTGATGTACCTGAAACAACCTATAATAAAAGAACAGTTGAGGTAATATTCTTCAGGTTCCTTGATTCCCAGCTGGCAGTCAACACCAGATTTATCATCGGTAACAAACATACAGCACCAGAGCCAAGCCAGTCTGAATACAGTATATTATACAACCTTTAATATTGTAAGAACTTCTCCTGATTTAGTATACTCAATTGACACAGATACTGCCACTTACAGTATCAGAAAATGATCCTTTAAACCTTCATGGCAAACGCAAGTGTTAAGAGAGAAAGGAAGAGCCAGGAAATCTTAGTATATTCCGATTGGACAAGAAACAGCAGGAACTTCTCATCCCAGGTCTGGTCTAAGACTAGCTTTGAGAAGACTAACATTTATCAGCAACAGATTTTCACGTTGTCCAAAAGTTGGGGATGAGCTCCAAGAACAGGAGGCAGATGCATTGCTAATTGTGCCACCACCTTCAAAACAGTCATCTGGAGATTCTGATCCTTCTTTTTGAGATCTGAGATTTTTCTACAACATGCTCTTTGACAAGGCAAAGTAACTGTAGGCCAAAAATATGCCAATAGGATAGTAGAAACTATTTCAAGGCTACAACGTAGTTCCTGCAGAAGTCATCTGATAATATGAAGGCAGTTAGAGGTTCTATGTACAAAATCCAAGACGGCAAAATGAGTCAAACAAGATTTAGAACATAAGGTTGTCCTGGTGAAACCACAAAGGTAAACCATGTTTTCTGAAAAATATTCAAAGTGTTCTGCCTTACCAAGTGGTTAATAGGAAAGGAAATGTCACATTTCCATAAAAAATATTTTTCATTATAACTTCTTAGTTATAATTAAAGTCTTTCAATTGCTCCTAAATCCAGCTACATTTTCTTATTTCACCCCTCACTTAAGAGGCATCCTAAGTCTACAGTTTAGCATACCTGACTACTGCTACTAACCAGAGATTCCTTCACAATGCTGTAACCCCGTGTTTCCCTGAGGCCTGAAACAACAGGAATCCAGTCTGGTCTGTAAAGCTAGATACTATTAGTCTGCCCACAACAAAAATCCACCACATTTTTTTAAAGAAATATCCTAATCAAAATTAGTTGTTTTACCTGCTGAAGCCATTCCCTGTGGTAGATCACCTCAAACTCCGTAAGAACTTTGGCCACTTTGTTGTAGTTGCGGATTATGCGCTTGCCATCAGGTGTTTGCAGAACAGCCAGGTGCCGCTGGAAACACTCCATGGGCTCCTGGATCCTATGGAATAGGTGGCGTGCCCACAAGATCTTACCAGCTATCGGAGGCAGATTACGAGCCAGTGGAGGGTCCTGCTTCTGCCTAGTGTAGATCTTACAGACTGTTTCTATGTCATTACCATAGTTTTGAAGTATTTTCTGATACTTTTCATCAATGCCAAGATTTGGGATTTGTAATCTGTTTATAGAAATAATAATAATGTTAAAAAATCCTTCAATACTTCTGAAATTCTTCTGATGCATTACTGTAAAATAGTCATTCCAGATCCCTTTGCATTCTTTAGAAAATAACTACTTTAGCAACAGTTTTCACTAAAGCTTGAAGAAATGCTCTCACAACTTGATTCCAAGCAACCAAGATTTAGATCAGATGATAAAAGTTTCCAAGTAAGCCTACACATTTTCTGTTTTGTCACTGTTTTCAAACACTGAGCTAAAATTATGTGCATAAAACTGTAACCAATCCACCACTAACAGTCTACTCCATTAAACAGAATATTATAAGAAAACTGATACAATAAAGACTGAGGCTGCTTTGCAACAATGTGAATTTATCAAGACTGATTATTTCACTGTTTCCTAATACAAGCATTTTACTCTCTCCTAATTACACTCTGGTAACAAATTAAAGTCATTGTTCAAGGACAAAGCTGAGGCAAATATGCTAACAGCCATGAAGTATTCCTGTAGTTATGGTAATTTTGAAAGATGAAGTTCAAAGTCCACTTATACTTTGTATTTTCCAATACAAAATAAATGGGTTCTATTCATCTACACTGCTCAGCAGTCACCCCTTAACAGAAGTGAACAGCTGAGTGAAAGGAGGTTGGTTTTTGTTTGTATTTAAGGAGATGCCTCCTGTTCAGCTCCCCCCACTACCCACCATCCTAAAAGTGTTATTTCCATTGTTTGGCAGAATTCTAGCAATCTAGATAGGACATAGTACCTTTCAAATTTCTTCAACATACTCAATGCTCTTTCAGTGTTCAGAATATTTTCAAAGGTGACGTCCATGAAAATCCTTAATTGATCCTGAAAGAGAACAAATAGTTCTACAGCAGAGAACTATGTAAGGCACACACTTCAAATATGCCAGGTATTATTTAACAGGATTTAACATACACTATATTAGAACTTTTTTTGTAAATGGGAAATTAACTTCAGTAAGTATGAGTATTCCCTTTCTTCCTTCCTTCAAGAATAAAACAAAATACAACCAACTTACACAGCACTTTCTTTCTAAGTTCCCTCTGTAGCTGTGCAATCAACAAAAGCTTTTGTACCCTCAAATGTTCCACTGTGCCGAGAGCTTCAAAGAATGCCTGCCTACCTGTTTTGGCAGCCAAAGCAAGCCAAGTATTTATTGTAATTTTTTTCTCCTACAGGTACCCTTTGCTTCCACCAACTTGTGATTTCAGAACTATGGAAAAGTTAATTATCTGACTTCTTTCTGCTATGCTCCCATTCACCCAATTAAATATTCCATTTTTGTGTTATTCTTGCTAGCATAGCTTCCAAATAAAGTATAGCAATGAAAAGTAATTTTGTTGGAGGCCTTCAAGGCCCTTTCTGGCCTATTTCATGAAATTGGTCTGAAAGTTAGATAATAAATGTAAGCTTTAAAGAGGATATACATTAGATTAATTTTTCAATTTCAGAACACAAACTTTGAGATTTGTGTCATTTGTTTGGTGGTAACAGAGACAGACGTATTTTTGTTTTCATGAGAATTAATCAGTAAATTAAATTTTTATTTCAATCATAAAACCTACATGAAGATCATTTATCTCTCTGCAAAAATTTTCATAGTCTTGGTCAAAATCCGTCTTCTGTTGATCCAAGAAATTGTAAGGCCTTTTCTTCATGATGTCAACAATGCTCTAAACAGTTTCACAGAAAAAAAAAATTATCAGCAAAAAAAGTCTTACCAAAAATACCTATCACACCAAAATATTTAGCACAATGGGCTGTGCATATTTACATCTTACCTTTGCCATTAGTTACCAGTGTTTGCTGAGCAATATAAGCAAACCACTAAATGACATATTTGCAGGAAACAAGTTGGTGCAATGGCCATATGAATTTAATTTATATTATTTACTTCTAGTTTAAGTCATTTAGAACTGACAGAAAATTCAGACTTTTGCTTTTCATCAAAGACACTTGTTACCTATTAAATATTCTCTCATGCAGAGTTTCATTATTTTGATTTAAAAGTTAACAAAATTCAACACAAAAAAAAAATTTACATTACATCTTTCCTGTCTTTAAATTAACTGATTCCATACAGAAAAACAGACTATTGAAAAGTCACAGTAAGATGCAGCACATCACCAGCCCAGGACTTACTATTCCTGGCTTTTCTTACATAGCTGTCTGCTCAAATGGAAGTACATCTTAATCAGCATCTCCCTTGAGCTGTACACACAGTTAAAGGATTTCTAATGATGAACCACTGTTCCACATCCTAGATGTTTACCACAGTACAGCTATGAAGTTCAACATATTTTCAGCACAGCAGACTTCCACCATTTTAATTCAACTTCAGTTTTATTGTTATACTGTAAATAAAAATTGAATCTTTTCCTCTAAAAACAAGAAAATCCTAGATAGCAACTAAGTGGTAAAGCATAAATAATTGCAACATAATAAAATCCTATTGTAAAAATTGTAAAAAAGTTTCTTCTCTGAAAACTGCAGAAGAGAACAAAGGAGAAAACTAGCTACTGTGAAGGATTCAGTCAAAGAATCAAAATCCTGGACTGCAACAGGGAGTGAATAAAACCAGGATGGACCATGGAATGTTCATATTTTACCCTATAGTTATTTATTTACAAGTGTCATAATTAAGATATTGCACTAAGAAAGACACACAATAAGGTAAGTTCACTCAGGCTCAATAAAAGCAGATAAGACTCTACTTGATAGAAAAAGTTAATCTCAGAAAGAAGGAAGGAAAAGAACATAATTTAGCACATTTATATTCTTAGAAGAACTCTTTGTTGTTCAGGTCTTGCTCCTACTAAATAAAAGGACCAGGAAAGAAAACCAAACAGTAATACTAACAAGCAAAGGGATTTTGCTGTTACAAAAGAAAAAGCCTAAACTTGAAGAGCTTTCCAGAGCAAACCAGCTAAGTCATTTCTCTTCCTCCCTCACCCTCAATATAGACATCTGTGAAATAACTCTTTCTTCCCTCATAAAACATAAAGCTGATGATTGTACTCTAGATCTAGATTACAGATTTTAAGTAAACCTAATAATCTGTTTTGCTGGAATTAAGCTCGCTATTTCACTATTTCTTTAATGAAACAAAGTAAATCTGAGATTCCAAGTTTTCCTTTGGTTTTGTTCATTTTTTTAAATTACTTATTTCAAGAAATCATAGTTATATTTTTCTGTATTTATGGAGCATAGAAATGGAACTGGAGCTTGTTTCCCCCGAAGCTGCAAGGAAAATCCGACTACAGCATCAATCACCACGGTAATGGAGCCAGTCTCAGCGGCAGGCACTGACCAGCTACCCATAGAATAATGGACAAAGAAATTAAGACAGTTTGTAACTTTTATCACAGTACACTTCCATAGCTTGCAAGACCTTTTTAAAGACAGAAATATTGCACTTCTTGCCTCTTCTCCCGATCATAACAAAACCACGGCTCCAATTACTCGTTACAAAGTCCTCCCATTTTGTGGTTTTTCAATCAACTTTAACATACCTCTTCTTTCACATGTCCACCTACCGCTTTTCATCTTGTCTGCTTGCTTCCCCAGCAATCATGTATTTACATTGCTAACTATTACCCAGTAATTTTAGCATAACTTACAGAGTTAATTTTTCTCTTCATAAACATTTTTCTAATTTTCATAATTATTTATCATTTAAAGTTCAAGTCAGACTGAAAGGTTATCCAAAACTTGCTGTGTACCTCATATTTTGTGATCATTCCTTCCAATCCCTCTATCTTAGACTCCTGTAGAACTGAGTAGGTTTTCATAGTATTGAAAATATCTATTATCTTTACCAGACGTCGATGAAAGCTTTCAAATTTTCCAAAGATATACATCTCACTAAAATCAAACTGTCTTTCAGATGGATTTCGTTCCAATTCTTCTTTTATCTTGTGAAAGTAATTTTGATACTCCTAAAAACAAAGAATTTTAAAGAATGTCAAGCATATAATAAAAGGCACTGTTATCAGCTAGAACAAAATTTATGCAGAGAGATATTATCCTAACTTGATAACAAGTAGAAGTTTAACCAATATATAATCATGAACACTATAAAGACAGCAATAGAATTTGTGTCTAAAAACTAACCCAACAATACACTTACAGGATCACACATTTCACAAAAAGAATGGACTGCACATATATGTATTTGTACACTCCATCCTTAGCTTGCATGAAATTCTGTTCCCTCCATTTTATAGCAGGGCTTGATGTGCTTACTGAATATCCAAAATAACAACTCAGTTTTCAGAGACTGAAAATGATGATTGTGTGCTGAGCAGTTTTACTGAGTAATAATGTTTCAAATTTTCCAAAATCACTTTCCAGAACAAAAGTTCTTCTGAATTTAGAATGCTGCTCCACAGCAGCTTCCAGTTTTCATTATGCTTTCTTAACTGGGCACAAACCTTACTCCAAACATGCTGTATCTTTACAGAAATATACAAACTTGCTACAAATTGCTGATAGTAAAACGTCATATACATTTATACTAATTTGTGCTTGAACTATTCAAGATTTGTTGCTTCAGAAGTCATCAGGATAAAGTTCTAGTCTTCCAACCACATACTATTAAGGAAGCAAAAAGG
Source organism: Caprimulgus europaeus (assembly GCA_907165065.1). The sequence continues at coordinate 77,725,173 of OU015525.1, forward strand.
AATAATGGAGAAAATCTAATATGACTCTTCCAAAATGTACAAGGAAGTTACCAAAAAGACAGAGCTAGGCCCTTTGCAGTAACACACAGACAGATGCAAAGAGGCATTGGGCATGAATTTAAACAGAAGATGTTCTGACTGGATGTAAGGAGAAAATCTTCCCCCTAAGGACAGCCAAGTAGTGAAAGAGGTTGCTCAGAAAGGCTGTTTATTCTCCATCCTTGGAGAACCTCAAGACAGGGCTGAATAAAGGACTGGGCAACCAAGTTTGATCTCATAGCTGCCTCTGTTTTGACTCTGAGCTGAAGGTTGACTTAGATATCTGCTGAGGACCCTTCCAAGCTGAATTATCCTATGATCTTATGTTCTAAAGGAAAAAAAAAAAGAAAAGAAAAAAGAATTCCCAAAATGGTCATGGATGTGTATGCGAAAAAATAAAGGCTATCTTCCCAACAAGTATATGCAACCTGTACAGCCAAATTCTTCTCAGTTCACTGAGCTGTCTTTTCTAAAGGTATAGCTTTCCACACATCTTTGGAATATATTCAGCTTAGTAACTCCCCTCTGGTTTCATTTCTATCACATATCCTCCCTCATCACATGAGGAGAAACTTTCTAGAGAAACTCAGCCATAAAAATCCAAGTAATTCTCATAAAAGAAGCACATTTAAGTCAGGCTAAGCATCAAAATCCTATTTGTGGAACACCAACAGACACTGGACTAAATTTCCTGTTAGCTCTAATACAAACGATCCAGTTCCAAAGGTATTTTGGTTGCTTCATTTTCCTTCATTACAACATTGCTTCCTCATATAAAATGAAGTTTTCCTAATCACACTCTCCTAAATCTCACCTTATATTCTATTTTCCACGTGCTCTTCCCACCTACCTGTTTAAGTCTAATGGTTGCTTGTAGCTTTTCCATAACTCTCTCCTGAGGTTGATTCCAGATGGTGGCCATATTGTTGTTTGTAATGTAAGATTTGCATGCTGTGATCATCTGATTGGTCACCTATAAGCAGTTTTAACCTTGTGAAAAAAATATTTCAAGACAAAGCAGATCTTGCCCTTCTTTCAGCCTCATCCCATACCTCTGACCTCACTGGCCTAAAGACTTCAAAATAGCAATTCCAAATACCAGCCACATAGACAGACTGCCCTCTTTGCAATATCCAGCCTCCAGACCACTAACCACCAAAATGTTGTTGATTAACTATACTCATCTTAAACCTAAACACTTTGTACCAACCTTGAGGATGACAAAGTCATAAGACATTAGTACTTCTGAAAGCAAAGGCAAAATCAAGTACCCATGAGATTATGATCATTACAGAATAGGTTGTTCTTCTAACTCCATTTCCTTTTTTATGCAAGCATAAGTAGGTTTAAGGGCTATATAGATTTAACATAATTGGTTCTACAAAAAACAGTTCACCACAGGCAAAACTCACTGCAACAAAAAGTTCCTCAATCTATTCACATCAGAGTTGAGATCAGCTCCGATCTTCAAGAAGTCTGAAAAAATTGTTACAACTTCAAATTACAGACAGTGAAATAAGTTCTGTCACCAAAACACTGCCCCATCAATTGCTTGGTCCCTTTGTGTTTTCTGTTTCGACTCAATCAACAATAAACAAACAAAAAAAAAAATTTCCTTTCGCGCTGTGGCACCAACCTTCACAAACAGCGATGATATCTTCTCAGATGTGTTGTAATACTGAGAGATACTCTGAATCATTTTAATTGCACGTATGAGTCCTGGAATAGCATCCACCATGGATATCTGGAAAGAAACACAGTCTGAACTCTCTTCAGTACTTCTGTCACCATACACCAGCTCAACTTCACCCTCCAAGTTCTACAAAAATTCAATTTTGAGGAAAAAATTTTCACTAGAGCTTGGCTGGAAGAATTCTAGTTAGTTAGTGAAATTTCATAGGGAAAAAATGCCTCTTCAAAAGTACCACCTTTTTTCACAAAAAGCATGTTCGTACACTCTTTTGCTAAGCCTGATATAAGCTTGTGTATAAAGAGAGACCAAAAATTGCATTAAGCCTCATAGCACTCATTTGAATAAAGGAACTACAAAGAACAACTTTCCTATAGTACTAGCATTTAGATAATAAAAAATTATATACAGCAGATGAAGTGCCTGGGAGGAAGTGATCTTACAGCCCATTCTTTGGGGTGCAGGTGCCCAGGTGCTGGCTGCCAGGGCTGCCCCACACTGGACACAGCTGGTCCCCTCTGGCTCCAGCAGCCCCAGTGCGGGGCACAGCTGAGCCCCTCAGCCAGGGGCGGGCGGGGGCCTCGGGGAAAGCCTGTGTCAGAAAGGGCAAAACGCTGCCCGGCAGCCAGGGCTGAGGGAAACGGGGGGTGAGAAACAGCCCTGCCCGCCCTGAGGGGAGAGCGGGAGGAGGGGCTCCAGGCATCCCGGCAGAGATGCCCCTGAAGCCCTGGGAAGAAGATTATAGCAGGGCAGAGCTTTCCCTGCAGCCCCTGGGAAGGCCCAGAGCAGGAAAAAGTATGAGGAAGGAGCACCACAGAGGACCTGTTAGGGACCAAACACAGCCCTCCATTCCCCTGGGGCACCTGAAGGGAGGAAAAGTCAGGAAGCCTGGGAAGAAGCAGGGTGGTTGGGAAATGTGGTTTTAATTTTTGTCTTTGTTTCTCACTACCCAAATCTATTTTCACTATCAATAAATTAAGTTACTTTTCCCCAAGTCGAGTCTGTTTTGTCCATGATGATAATAGGTAAGTGATCTTCCTGTCTTTGAAAAATCCATTAGCTTTTTCATCCTACATTGTCCACCCATCCTGTTGAGGAGGAGCGAATCATAGAATCATTTGATTGGAAAAGACCTTTGAGATCATTGAGTCCAGCCATACCTGTCCACTACTAAACCATATCTCTGAGCACCCCATCTAGCCATCTTTTAAGTACCTCCAGGGATGGTGACTCAACCACTTCCTTAGGTACCCCACTCCAGTGCCTGATAACCCTTTCAGTGAATAAATTTTTCCTGATATCCAATCTGCACCTCCCTTGGCACAACTTGAGGCCATTTCCTCCTGTCCTATCACTAGTTACCTGGGAGAAAAGGCACAAACCCGCCTCGTTACACCCTCCTTTCAGGTGGTTGTAGACAGAATAAGGTCTCCCCTCAGCCTCCTGTTCTCTAGGCTAAAAGACCCCAGTTCCCTCAGCAGCTCCTCATAAGACTTGTTCTCCAGCCCCTTCACCAGCTTCGCTGCCCTTCTCTGGACAAGCTCCACCACCTCCACATCCTTCTTGTAGTGAGGGGCCCAAAACTGGACACAGTATTCAAGGTGTGGCCTCACCAAGGCTGAGTACAGAGGAAGGATGACTCCCCTGGTCCTGCTGGCCACACTGTTTCTGATACAAGCCAGGATGCCATTGGCCTTCTTGACCACCTGGGCACACTGCTGGCTCATGTTCAGCCGGCTGTCAACCAGCACCTCCATGTCATTTTCCACCAAGCAGGTCTCCAGCCACTCTTACCCAAGCCTGTAGTGTTGCACAGGGTTGTTGTGACCCAAGTGCAGAAGCCAGCACTCAGCCTTGTTGAACTTCATACAGTTGGTTGCAGCCCATTGATCCAACCTGTCCAGGTCCCTCTGTAGAGCCTTCCTACCCTCAAGCAGGTCAACACTTCCACCTAGTTTAGGTGTCATCTGCGAACTTACCGAGGGTGCACTCAATCCCCTCATCCAGATCATTGATAAAGATGTTAAACAGAACTGGCCCCAGCCCTGAGCCCTGGGGAACACCACTTGTGACTGGCCTCCAGCTGGATTTAACTCCATTTACCACCAACCTGGGCCTGACCATCCAGTCAGTTTTTAACCCAGCAAAGGGTATGCCGTTCCAGGCCATTGGCAGCCAGTTTCTCAAGAAGAATGCTGTGGGAAACTGTCAAAGGCTTTACTGAAGCCCAGGTACACCACATCCACAGCCTTTCCCTCGTCCACTAAGCAGGTAACCTTGTCATAGAAGGAGATCAGGTTAGCCAGGTAGGACCTGCCTTTCATAAATCCATGTTGACTGGGCCTGATCACCTGGTTGGCCTGTGTCTCCTGTGTGATAGCACTTAAACCAATCTGTAATACTTGGCCCATAGCCAAGGTTAATCCACCACACCCATTTTAATTCTCAATACCCTATACAGTTTTCAGTGTCTTGTGTACAAGAGATGCCTTTTGCAAAATACTTTGAAGATAAATGCCATTTCAAAAGCCCAGCAGCCCTTCAGCCCATAAATGGGCCAGACAAAGATTTTTCAGACAGCTCCTCCTCACATTTGAATTTCCAAAGCAATGGCAGTTTACTCTATTGACAAACTGGTTCTCAGTATTTTATAGGTATATACCAGCAAGGGGAAGGTTCACACTCCATGCCTCAATGGCTTCCACCTCAAGTGCCACACCATCTCAAAAGTAAACATCTCTGAAGCTGGCACTATTTCTTCCTTGGTAAAAGCCAGTACAGGGAGCACAAAGCAGATAGAGTTCAGCAGACCTTGCACAGTGCCAATAGCAAGTATATCCACTTTAACTCTGTTTTGTACTACTTTCATACCAACCTTTCATCAGAGAGACTCAAATACCAGATTGGGAAACACAAAGAACACACTGTTCTAACACCATCCAGTAAATGAAACAAACAGAGCCATACCATGGTTGCCCAGAATGTTGTTTGGAAGCAATTTCACTTTGAGAAAAAAAGGAAAGGCTGGGGGCTGTGGGGGTTGCAACTAGGATGGTCAAAGCTTTGAGTCTTCATGTCTACTCATCATATTTGTCTGCCCAGCAAGATGCATAAAGTCAGTTGCAAAACCAGTTTTAATAAAAGCAACCATTTGCCACCTACTTCAGCAGATAATGGGACGGTGAGAATCCTTCCTCTTATCCAGTATTTTAAGCTGGCTGGTTTTGTTTACTACTCCTTACACTTGCGTCATCCTGTTACTACGGTATGAGAAGATGATTTATATTTACACCTTAATATTTACATAACCATATTTATGTTTTCCTAACCCAAGAAGCTGAAAATTGCCTTATAAATGTTAGGCTAACCCTGACCTGGCTGCCAACACAAAAACAAAAGCCCAGCCTTTATCTTTAGCATATCACCAGGTTCACTTTCACCTCTTTTTTTCTTTTTTTTTTTTTTTAACAGCCAAGATTTCACTTCCTCCCATAGCACAGAATCCAGTTTCATCATCAGACCAAAAAGCTTCAAAGATACCACAGCAAGAAAAGAACAAGTACTTTATTTTGTAGCCAGAAATTCCCACTAGGCCACTTTTAGCATAACTGAATAAAGTCTCAAAGTGGAGATGCATAACTAAAATGCTGTCTGTCATTTCCAAACTGATCCTACAAACTATATTCATTTTAGTTGTCTCAAGAGATTTATGTTAAGAATCTAAAAGTTTTGCTTACAGGATCACTATTGTATAATGGGTCACAATATTTTTCCAGAGAATATAGATACTTCACATTATCTTTAGCTTCATTTGCTGCATGTGTGATGCGAATATCCAACACTCGCCAGTTCTAAGAATAGAAAGTCAGAAAGAAAAGAAATAAAATCACACATTGCAGAAAAACTGTTTGTCTAAACTGTTTTGAGATGACCCTGTTTTGTCATTACCCTTTAAATACATTTGGAAGCACAGATCTGTTACTTCAGAGTTACACTTGCACACACCCAAGATGAGGAATAGGTCCCTGTTTTGTATCATTAACTTGGCTGTGAACATACAGTCAAGTTTTGACCACTCAGCTCAACAAGTTATGTCAATACTAGTGGCAAGTCAAGCTGCTGTAAAACACAGACATCATCTGTTAACTATTTTTGCTTGATGGGCTGATAAATATATAAAGCATTTATTTGTTTCACATATCTCATTTTGATGAGCCAAGACTTTGTTTTATTCACTTATTTTTCTGTTTGGGATGGGTCTTTAACTTTGTTATGTCAATGTGAGAAGTTATGACCCCACAAGCAGTTTTGACAGACACTGTAACAACAAGATGCTAAAAAAAAATGATAATAATAAAAGAGGAGTTTTTCATTTTCTTTCAATCAACTCCTCAAACATTTATAAGAATTTGTTTCTGTTGAGCCATCTTAATGTACTGTTGATTAGTACATTATCAGCCTTTGAAGAAAGGAGATTCCCAGTCTCTTCCAATAAGTTAAACTATATTTAAACTTTATCTACTCAAAGTAAGGAACAGGGAAGGACAAAGAAAACAAAAGTCAAAGATGCTTCAATATTTTTTCCACTAGCAATGCCACATACATCACCAAAATGAACTAGGGTATACAGAGCACTCTAGTCTTTACATCTGTCAATTTAAAATACAAACCTTCAGCAGTTTGGATTTAGCAGCAGTGAGTACGCCAAGCACTGCCTTCACATCTGGGCTCTTCAGCTGGTCCGTAAGGTAGTTGAATTTGGACAATTTCTTTTTCCAGTAATCTAGCTCTGCTCGTGGTCCAAGGTCATCAGCTTCCTTTCTCAACTGGTCGTTTTCTGCAAGAACCTTTTATCATACGGCAATATTAATGACTGATGCTAGTTATTTATCTGCATGGACAGCATGGATTAATTAGTAATTTAACTCCCAGTATTAATCTCCTGTGACAAGTTACCTATCTCAACCACCTCACATAAGAGACTTTAATTTTGCTTGGCCTTTTTAGTTCTGCATTAAAGAGGGAGTAGCATCTGAAGAGCACTGTTAGACAATTACATTTTCTGCAAATAACCTGCAAAGCATGTTTCAAAGTATTATTTTGACTACTGAGAATAATCTTCACTGAATTATTTTGTTCTTTTTGTTTCATTAAATCCACTTAGAACCACAAACTGTTTTCTACTTTGATTCCTTGGCTAAGGTGAATCTTTTGCAGCAGTTTGTTATGAGAGGTAGAGATGGTCACCTTAGCAACCATGATGTCAGTACAGACAGAATACTTTCCCTAACACAACATGGACACAAGGACCTCAGAGTAAATGTTGAGGTAAGAATAGGAAGGAGCATATTTACTGTAATCCATCTCCAGTGGGTAACCAGCTACCAGCAGCCAGCTACTTCAGAATATTCTGAAGATTGCTTTAGTTTGCTTCACTTTTTTTAAAAAAAGTATAATATTCACTGCAAGTTTTTAATAGCTGTAACTTATTCTACATAATATTTGAGAACACTTCAGTCACAACAAACAGAAGAATGCATTGCAGATCGATAACAATGCTGAGTGTAAAAGCTTGCATCATGAACGTAATGAATTAATTTTAAAAATAGAAACAACTTTAAAATGGTAAAACAGCTCCTTTTACTATTTGGAAATGCATCATTCAAGATTTTGAGGAATAAGGTGGATTAAAGCTACACTTCCAACTACTTGGGAGGTTTCCTTATCTCTTAGCTCAGTAGGTTCAGTGTTTCTCTCTGAGCTGGGTAACATAGATTGAGATAATTTCTGTCTGCATCTTTACATTTCCTGCACAAACGGAAGGGAAGATTGGAGAGATTCACATGGAAAAGAAAACCACAGAAGGTTACTGAATGGGAAAAAAAAATAAATCTGGCTTACAAAATCCTTGAATTACAAATTGTTAAGAGGCTGGGAGAATACTGATGGGAAGTACTGCTGTCATCTTACTCTGTTTTTACACTCTTCCCCAGTATCCACTTTTTCCCCATTGTCAGAGATGTCATTGGTTTAAAAGGACCTTTAATCTAAACCAGTAATGGTGGCTTTTGTAACAATTTCTTTATAAAGGACAAAGCCATGTTCCTAAGAGGCAATACAAACTCAAGTCCCTTGAAGAACCAGGTGGTGTGGGGATGGAATTATTATGTATTAATAAGTTATTACAAGTTTAACTACAGATATGCCTCTGCTTGCTCATATCTCTCATTGCTGTAAGGGGTAAAGTGTCCTTATGAACCCTCTCATTTAAGGCTTTCCTTTCATAAAAAGCAAAAAAAAAATGCTATGAAGACTTCTGTCCACTCAAAAATTATGCTTCCAATTCTTCATACAGTAAAAAGCAGTAAACATTTGATGTCAACTCAAAACTTGACTCCTTTCTCCTCCCGTTAGTGAGGAAATCTAAAATTCTCAAGTTTGGTATTAAAATCCATAAATCTATTTATAATGCAATTCCAAGAATGAAAGTAAACTAAACTATCCTTCCAAAAAAAAAAAAAAAAAACCCAAACCAAAAAACAACACACAACTAAAATCTCTCAGTGACATCTGGGTTCATTAAACTAAAGATCTTTCTTGATTTGCTAAATTAATTATAGCAAATGCTTTAATGACCTTTTTTGCGCTATTTGGCAATAGGTGAGTAGAGAAAGAACATAAGAGGAAATTCTTTGTGCAGTTAATTGCATTCTCCCCACTAGTATCAGCTCATACGATTATAAATTAAAGAGGCTTGGGGTTTTTTATTTTCTTTTTTCCTTTTAAGAGATACAGGTCTTAATAAAGATTCTTCCATGGAAATGATATCTTGCTTTGCAAATAAACATTTCTCTGATAAAATCTTAGCAATAATTTCTACAGGCATAACTGAGAATAAGGCAGCCAGTAACTTTCCATTTTTCCAAGTTTAAAAGTTATTCATGTTATCCTCTTCCTTACTGTCTGTCTGTACAAACATTACAAAACTTGTTTCCTTGAGGCTTCTATGTTTTATCTTGGATTACTTTTCAACTGATGCATAGACCACAAGAACCTCATGTTAATTTCATGCAATAACTCAATTCGCAGTTTGATTTCTTTCAGGAAAGCCTTAAGATCTATGCTCTACAGTCTCCAAAGGATCTGCTTCTGAGATTAAGAAAACTGCAATTAAAAATTTTATCTGCATTTTTAAGTTTATGGGCACTTAAAACAAGTGCATTGACCTTACAATACTTGTAAGCACATGAACAGGTTCTAGCAGCCCAATGTTTTCTCTTTAAAAGGAGGTGTTTATCAAAAACAGGAAACAAAGATTCCAAACACATGTGTACATTCCATTTATTAGGAGATGGAAAAAGCTCTCTGTACTCTCATTGAGAAGTAAAAGCACATAAAACATGCCAGCAATACTTTAAAATACAGAGACTGAACACATTTAATTTATAGAAAGGTAGCTATATGTCAACAGGATTAAAGTCATCATCTGCCAATATGCAGATACTCTCATATTTCACATTTGTCCAGTGCATCACCTGTTCAATTTGTTTGGTCCATGCTTTCATGCAGACTTCTATTCTTTTGAGAGCATCTGCACTGTTAGCAACCATCAGGTAATCTGAAGGCCCTCTTAGAGTTTTCAGATCATATGTTTCACATTTCTTCAGACTGACCTAAAACACAAGTTAAAAAAAACAACAACAACAAAAAAAAACACAACCTGAAATGCTGAAACGTGTAAAATAAATAATCCAGGAACTTTTTAAAGTAACTGGTTTCTGCACTTGGTATCTCACTTCATGTTCTCACTTCAGTTTAAATTAAACTGGTTTGAGCCAGAAATGGACTTTAGATTCTGGAGAATGCACCAGCCTGGCAGCTGTGCTCTCAGCCTTTGTGAGGGCACAAGTAGGAACTAACAATTAAAGCAACTGTTTGCCATACATTAATCATTCTTGGTTTCAGAAAAGCCACAGCCACTGAACAGTCAAGAAGTTAACAGTTCAAAAGAACTGGCACCAGAAGAACAATATCAGAAGCAGCTGCAGAATTGTTAAAGCCACAGATCAACGTATAACAAGTTACTGATGACAACAAACAAAAGTAGGGGTTTTCTTCTCCAGTTTAGCAGGAACAATTTTTAATGAGTATTCTACAATAGCAGCTAATACAAAAGATTCAGAGCAAGAGAGAGTCCACAGCTAACTTAATTTCTAGTTGCCATGTGAACCAATTACCTTCTCCAATAGACTTTCCTGAGTTCCTGATAACACACTAACAAACGCTTCAAGGGAACCAATGAAGTCCTGCTTAATATTGGAAGCTTGTTGAGGTTCACCAAGTCCAACCCAGCCATGGTCCATAGCTCGTAAGGCTGGAATGTAGATTTCTGATACCAACTGCTCAACACTTTTTAGTAAGCCATCTCGACCTACATTCATCATATTAAAATTTACTTCCTGTAAAAGAAAGACAATACAAGTTACAAGAGAAAACAAAATTTTGCCATCATTATATTTATTGCAGTCCTATTGCTTTGAGCATCTCAAAAATTATCAGCGTGTACAAGTGCTCTTCAAGCAATAACAACAAAATTTTTCCTAGCAGGGGCTGCAAGATTTACGCAGGGTCACAGTTTGTCATACAAAATTGAGGAAACAATGATCTGAAAACACTCAAAAATATGAGAGTATAAGACCTCTATTTATAAAGCTCAGCTTATATGGGTGAGCAAAATTATTCCAGCCTGCCACTTCTAAAGCTATCAATTATATTTTTAATATATTCATGCATACATACATGTATATATAAGCAGAGATCAATGCACTTGAAAGGCTTAGATACCACAAGAATTATGAACTACAGTTAATTCTGACTTGCACTTGCACAAAGATTTTGGTTCAGGAAAAATACCTCTATCCAGTGGGAGAGAGAACAATTCAGAGAACATCTGCTTTTTAGACATTCTGAAAAAGACTCTGAAGACTTCTAAAGTAAATTACATTAGTCTGCCAGCCATTTTTCGCTTCATCAGAAGGTACCACAAGAATTTTCTTCAGCAACACAATTTAACATCAAACAACTTGTATTTAAGTGTCACACATTAGATGTGTCTTCAGACATATCAATTTTACTTTTCAATTTGCCTTTCCTAGTTTTAAGGTATTATCTATTATCAGCAACGGCTAAATACTACTTGTGAAGAACTCTGCTTTACACATCTTTCAGTTGCAATTACCAGCTTGCAAGCATTATTAATAAGCAAAAAATCTTCAAATGTTAAATAGTATATAACTGAATAATATCAAAGCCAGATCTTTCAAATTCATTAAAAAAAAAAAAAAGAGGTTAAGCATAAAACTTTAAAGCATATATCTGTAGAAATCAAATCATAATCTGGTGATGACAGCCAGCTCATCCACCCTTTGCTCTTCTATTTCTTGCCTATTTGGGAAAAATACAGTTTTACAGGTTTTCCCAGAAGAAACAGGGGAAGTTAAAACTTGCTGGCTTAGCAATTGTAATTGAAAAGTTCCTATTTTGAAGTGTATAGAATGTTTTCCACAACACTGAATTCTCATTTAGCCCATCATTCTTATTCTAGCACTCTGATTAGTTTGTCTACAACTATAGGATTCCCTACATTTTATTCTGTGCTCCTCACTCCTAGAGCACTTGATCCAGCTTTGTTCACTTAAGATTGTCACAGATTTAAGGAGTCTTTCACCAGTAAAAACTTATTCATATATAATTTACAAATATACTCTCAAAAATAAAACCATATTTGTTTGGGTTTTTTTAGTGCATTTGCTAATACTTACTGAAATTTAAAATTAGGTATTGACTAATTAATCTTTGTCATTTTAGACTGTTATAAATTTTCTTCCTTAGCATCATTTCTTCATAGCAATGATACACTTAAAGTTGCTGATGCTAGATAATGTCCTGTGTCCTTTTCCTCATTCCTCCATGTCAAAGGCTGGCAAATCACATGCTGAGAGCAAGTAGCCCAAGATTAAAATGAATTTTTAACAGGATTATGTACAGTGATCAGCAGTCACTGACTCTTACCTGATAGATATTCTCAGTTGTGATGGGTTTAAAAAGGCTAGATCTAATGAAGAAAATGCATACACCAGTTAAAGCAACTTCTTTTCCCTCTGTCACAAACACTTTAGGCTTCTTCTTTGTCAAATGAGAGTCGATTCCTGTTCCTGGAAGGCCAAAGTGCTCTATAGATTCAAATACAAGAAACATTTGAATAAATAAACAGTGGTTTTGAAATAAAAGTTTTCTAAACAAACAGTTCAGTCATCATTTGTGTATCTCCAAGTCCCAGTCTGCTTAAACCACCCCATGGGACTACCCACAGACAGTATGCAGCACCTAGAGTCCTCATGGCACAGTGAGAACTGTTTCATTTAGTTTTGCCATTCTCACATCAAAAGCCTTTCATTTTTATTCATTCATTTGTTCTCTATTACTTCTAAGCAAAGGTTCAGGCTCAAGACCCTCGCACGCGGTGCTCTACCGCAGTTGCAGATAATGCTCTATCGCTTAAAAAAAAATTAGCAAATGTAGTTTAACTCAGAATGGCTATTATGAACTGTCCTTAAGAACATTTAGACCTAAGTCTACCATACAAAAAAAGAAGTGCTTCTGGAAACAAGGAGAGACATGCCATGACAGATTCTTTGAGGGGAAAACAAAAAACCCCAGAACAGTAAGAGAGCTACAAGGGACTTCCTGGTCCTTTCTTCTTCCCCTCACAGGAATATGCTGCTCTCATATTTTACAAGTGTTACCAACAGCCTAACAGTCACCAAGAAGTAGCAGTGTCCTTGGGGGAAAAAGTAATTCCCTTAAATTGTGGTTTTGGCCACATTACTTCTCTGTTCCTAGTTTTCTAGTGTTACATCAGAGTAAAATGTGCATGCATACACATTACATGGCACTACCTTTGTACTTCAGTAACTACAGAGGCCAGACTAGCAACAGTCATACAAGTTTTCAGGGCATTCCCATGGTGTATGGAGCAAAAAAAGGTAGCATAGTCTGTAGCCTCTTTAGAACAGATATACTGGTACTGAAAAGGGTGCTAGAAGTTGTTAAGTTGCGTATTAATAACTCTCATTCAAAACACTGCAAAAAATCTGCATGTGAGGATAGGCATAAAACCAAAGTTTGAAATGACCCCTTAGGGCTCTGGAGTACACCTTTCTGAACTGAGAAACACACAGTCTCCTGCTCTGCAGGGGCGCAAAGTATTTTGTAGGCAGCCTAAATGTAGGGTTATCTTCTGCCTTAACTGAAGCATTTACTGACGCACATCAAGGTCAGAAAACCAGCTTGTATTTGAGGTGGTGTGTAGTAAGTGCCCTTGCCAACAAGATGCATGTAATAAATCCCCTTAATGATTAGTAGCCATCACTATAACTGTGATTTTTGCTTTGGTAGCCTGTGAAGCATAGCCTCAGACTGATAAGCACAAAAAATTATTTTACAAACTCTGCCCCCGCCATGAGAAGGAAAAAAAAGTACAGCACAAGCTGCACACTCTGAAGGTTTTACGAGTAATTGCCCCTTGTCCTGTCACTGAGCACCACTGAAAAGAGCACAGCCCCATCCATTTGGCCCCCACATTTCAGATATTTATAGACATTGGTAAGGTCCCCTCTCAGTCTTCTCCAGGCTGAAGAGTCCCAGCTCTCTCAGCCTCTCCTTATACGTGAGAGGCTCCAGGCCCCTCATCATCTTTGTGGCCCTCTGCTGGACTCTCTCCAGAGGATCCCTGGCCCTCTTGAACTGGGGAGCCCAGAACTGGATGCAGTACTCCAGATGTGGCCTCATCAGAACAGAGTAGAGAGGGAGGAGAACTTCCCTCGACCTGCTGGCCACACTCTTTTTAATGCACCCCAGGATACTGTTAGCCTTGCTGGCCACAAGGGCACACTGCTGGCAAATGCACTAATAAGTTTCAGTAATTCCATCAATCCACATTTCATGAGCAAGGAGCAATGTCCCAAGTATGACCAAACTTGACTTGTCTTAAGCCCCAGTTTATAAGAACTTTACTATTTGCTTTTTCCTTGCACACTTGCCCAGCACAACACGTTGCAGGAGAATCTAAGTTGCTTTACCTGTATCCATTGCCTCTACATCTTGATAGTAGAACATCAGATGACGCAGACATCCAGGGGTCAGGAATTTATCAATGCGCTCTATCTGTTTGAGATCATGTTGAGATCATTATACATAGCACAGTCACTATAAAAAAGTTTAAATTGCTCAGATTTTTTACATAAAAGGCTGACAAATACTCAACACATTATGATTGTTCAGTGATAGTTATACCAGGCTCAGCTACTACCCCCCAAAAAGTAATTGAGTTGCCTTGTCCTTTAGCAGCACACAGCTACTTAATTGAATAATTTAAATTTTTCCATGCTGAACACAATTTAATATAGCCAAGCTATACTTCAGTTTACTGAAACCACTTACTGAACATGCTACGTATTGTCTCTCAAATTGAGGGCACAGGGCATTTCTTCACTTACTGAAGTGCAGCAGCACCTCACTGAAGTCCCTCACCCACACTATTCTTACCACCATTCAGCTAACTAGCTGAAAGCAAAAAACACACAGCAGTAATTATTCTATATCACAGCAACAGAAGAATCCTTTATTTGTTTGTATCTTAAGCATCAGGACAATTTTACAGTTCTCCATCAATTTAAGGCTGCCATCAAGGATCCTTGAACCATGTATTGATAGTGCAGTCCAGGAATCTCATGGATAGGTCATACAGGCTTAGGAAAAAAGTTAATTGCTCTATGCTAGGATGCTGATTGGTGTTTCAACTCTTGAAAGTCTGGACTAATCCATTATTTTTCTAGACCTATTAGCCATTGTTTCCTATAATCCCTAACTACACAGCAAGCTTCCAGTGGAAAAGGCTTCTACTTTTAGAAGAAATTCTTCAGAAAGATTTGCTGGTACCATTTATGCTTCCCAGTGCAGGAAAAAGGCTAAGAGATCACAAGCAGCAGGAAGAAAGCCACATTTATCCCTCTTTCACTAATAATGAGCCTCACAAAGATCACGAATTGCTATTCCAGAAAATCTTGGCTGAGCCCTCCAAGATGAGGTCAAAGCAACTATTACACTTTTTCCAAGTATAACATCTGCCAATATTTTCTTCATCAGACAATTTTTCTCAGACATTATAGTGTTCATCAAGAAACCCATTTAGAGAGAAAATGCAAGAAGGCCGAAACAATTTCTGCTTTTTAACTCATGTGACAGTGTTCTGCACAGATTATATTCCTGTATCACATGGAATCAGAGAAATGTTGCAAGGGACTTCTGGGAGATCTTGAGGTCAGCCTCCTGTATCGTCAACAGCAGCTCTGGTCATCCAGAGCTTTGCCTAGGCCAAGTCTCAAAAACCTCAGTGATAGAAATTCCACAGCTCACTTGATTAACCTATTCCCATGCTGCATCATCCTCCTGGTTCAGAAGGGTCTCTTGATGTTCAATCTACAAGTTGTGACTATTGCATTTGTTATTTCATCTGCAACTGCTGAGAAATGTCAGCTCTGTTGTCTTCGTAACTACTCTTCAAACAACTGTGGGCTACTATGTGACTGCCCTCGGTCTTATTCTTCCTCTTCTCACACTTTACATGCCTTGTGTCCCTCACTATCTTGATAGTCTTCCACTGGACTTTCTTCAGTTTCTCAACAATATTAGTCCTGAAATGGTTAGAAGGCATACAGACAGAAAGAGAATATGAAAAAAAAAAAAAACCCAAAACACATTAGTGTCAGGGAGTAAAACAAGATCTAGCTGATGTCTACCCAGGTTTTAAAAAAGTTATGATTTCTTTTCAAATCACAAAATGTATCTCCATTGCATATACGACTTACCATCAACTTCAATGCACTGTTTTCTGAATATATATATATATATATATCACAGAATCACAGAATGCTAGGGATTGGAAGGGACCTCAAAAGATCATCTAGTCCAATCACCCTGCTGAAGCAGGAACACCTAGATGAGATCACACAGGAAGGCGTCCAGGCAGGTCTTGAATGTCTCCAGAGAAGAAGACTCCACAACCTCCCTGGGCAGCCTGTTCCAGTGCTCTGTTACTCTCACAGTAAAGAAGTTTCTTCTGAAGTTTAAGCAGAACCTTCTGTGTTCCAGCTTACACCCATTACCCCTTGTCCCCTGCATTAACTCTCATGTAGTCAGTCAGATCATTTGGCCATTCTGTTTTGTGAAGTAATTTCCACCTGATTTCATTTCCTAAAGTAAATCACTATGTTGTCTCACAAGTGCTGGTGGCAGTCTAATGGAAACAACAGTAATATGCAGCTTGCTGTGGACTGGCCTCTTGAGTCTCTATGTACTATATGTTCAATGACTGAGGATCCAGTACAAAATACAGTCACAGGTTTTACTGCGCTATCAGTAACCATCAGAAAGCAGAAATTCTAATTAATTTCAAAATCATTATTGTTAAAATAGGTCCTGAAACTAAGGGCACTTTTGTTCAACTTAATTACAAATGGATAAGAAATATTTTTTTGATGAGAAGACTTGAGTAATCTCAGACATGAAGTCTGACAATGATCTCGCCAAGTATTTCATGGTAATATCAGTCCTAAAGCACATTATGAGCTTCACTATCAAATTCATCAGATTACCTGGTTACCATCAAGAATAGCATCTTCTACTTCCACTTTGTCCAGATTCACACAGGAGGCAACAGTTTCTAGTAAGTAATCATGCCTGCCATCCAGCCGAGCGCGTTTAGCCTCCCTCTCTTCCTTGAGCTTTTGCTGTTATAAAACACAAAGTGGACAGTGAATAATCCACAATCTATTTTGAAGATAAATATAAAATTCTAAAATTTATTTTAAAAAGTAAAGGCTATTACATTCTTCCATACTTGTGGTTTATGTTTTTAAGGCACTCAAGTGAAATTTTTAGAAGCAACCTGTTATGATTTTACAGTTGATTTTCTGTGTTCTATTTTCAGATTTAGGAAAAAATTTCTATAATCAGTCTTTTGTAAAATATTATTTTATTGAAAGGCTCTATAGGAAAAAAAAAGGTATTTTATATATACAGCTCCATCATTCTGCAAGTTATCTTCAACATCCTAAATCTTTAGTCTCAGCTTTTCAGTCTAGTCACGTATAACCATCAAGTTAATCCAGGATTCTGACCAATCTCAGTTATTCTTTGAAGATATTTTAAGCATTCTCTAACAAAGACAGATGCTGCTGGAGGAAGCTAGGGTTTCCTACATTATCTCTTTAATATAATAAGAAGTAAAACAAGCCACAAGCCTCAAGGTACAAGAATGTTTACAAATGTCCTTAACTATAGCTATTATACCATTCTTCACGCAGTATGCCTACTCTTCTAATTAAATTGAATTCCCATATGCAATACACCTCATTACATTATAGACAAAATGGCCTTCTGGAATAGTTACTGCTATTATTGTGCTTGTGGATTACAAGATTTAATATCATTTCATTTTCAAAAGAAATTTAGAATTATGTTTCATTGGCTGTAAATTCAAACTTTATTTCCCCAGTGGTTACGAAAAAATCTAGTAACTCTATAAAGTATGCACAGGTGATTTATCCACAAGCTTCTGCAGAGCCAATAGGATGTGCATAATACACTTCATACCCTTATGGACATATCTTTCCTACTTCCTGAAGGAATTTTCAAATATTTGGTAAACTCATAGTTACTAGCATGCCTTCATAAATGATAAATGCATTGGAAAAGTTTTTTTCCCCGTGTAAAATACATATATACAAATCCTGTTGTTTACACAGATGTCTCTGAAGAATGCAGTAGCAGATTAATTTATGCATATACTTTATGGTATTTTACCTTTGTCATTCCCTAACATGGTATCCACTTTCTCAAAAGAAGATGTCATCACAGGATTGACTTTTCCTATGTGTTCTCAAATCAGGGTAGAAATTTTCCCCCTCCTTAGACATACAAAAAGCAACCACCTGACACTAAATCAGCTTCACACCAGGTGGTAACATTAGAATCCTAAGAACTGGTTTTTTTCAGTAATTTGAGCACAAAGATGTGCTAATGCATCTTTAGCATAGAAAAATACCACCATTACTCTACCAATTAGTTAGCTTCTATTTAATCCAGCAAAAAGCTTTCTGTTTTACTTAAACTACAAAGACTACTTTTGTACTTTGCTGTGTTTCCAGCATAGAACTCCAAATACATTGCTACATAAGGTATTCATCTTACATCTGTTACCAGTTCCCAACTCCACCCCTACAGCCACAGATGGCACTTGATATGTTCATACACACAGAACCACAGAATGTTAGGGATTGGGAGGGGCCTCAAAAGATCATCTAGTCCAATCCCCCTGCCAGAGCAGGAACACCTACAGTAGGTCACACAGGAACACATCCAGGCAGGTTTTGAACGTCTCCAGGAAAGGAGACTCCACAACCTCTCTGGGCAGCCTTTTCCAGTGGCCTGTCACTCTCACAATGAAAAAGTTTTCCTTGTTTATATGTAACCTCCTGTGTTCCAGCTTGCATCCATTGCCCCTTGTCCTACCGTTGGGCATCACTGAGAAGAGCCTGGCTCCATCCTCCTGACATTCGCCCTTTACATATTTATAAGCATTAATGAGGTCACACCCCTCAGTCTCCTCTTCTCCAAGCTAAAGAGGCCCAGCTCCCTCAGCCTTTCCTCACAAGGGATATGCTCCACTCCCTTAATCATCTTGGTGGCTCTTGCAGGACTCTCTCAAGCAGCTCCCTGTCCTTCTTGAATTGTGGGGCCCAGAACTGGACACAATATTCCAGATGTGGCCTCACCAGGGCAGAGTAGAGGGGGAGGAGAACCTCTCTTGATCTACTAACCACACCCCTTCTAATGCACCCCAGGATGCCATTGGCCTTCCTGGCCACAAGGGAACACTGCTGGCTCATGATCATCCTGCTGTCCACCAGGACCCCCAGGTCCATTTCCCCCACGCTGCTTTCCAACAGGTCTGTCCCCAACCTACACTGGTACATGGGGTTGTTCTTTCCCAGATGTAAGACTCTACACTTGTCCTTGTTGTATTTCATTAAATTTCTCCTCACCCAGCTCTCCAGCCTGTCCAGGTGGATGGCAGCACAGCCCTCTGCTGTGTCAGCCACTCCTCCCAGCTTTGTATCGTCAGCAAACTTGCTGACAGTGCACTCTGTTCCCTCATCCAGGTCATTAATGAATATATGGAATAGTGCTAGTCCCAGTACCAACCCCTAAGGAACTCTACTAGACACAGGTCTCCAACTAGACCCTGTCCCACTGACCACAAGTTCCTGACTTCTTCATTTCAACCAATTCACAATCCACCTCGCTACCCGATCATCCAGACCACACTTCCCCAGTTTAGCTGCAAGGATGCTGTGGGAGATGGTGTCAAATGCTTTACTGAAATCAAGATAAACCACATCCACTGCTCTACCACCATCTATCCACCTGGTTATGTCATAAAAGGCTATTAGGTTCGTTAAACATGACTTCCCCTTGATAAAACAATGCTCACTGCCCCTAATGAACCTCTTATCCTTGATATGCCTAGAGATTGCACTGAGGATAAGTTGTTCCATCACCTTTCCAGAGATGGAGGTGAGGCTGACCGGTCTGTAGTTACCTGGGTCCTCCTATTTGCCCTTTTTGAAGACTGGAGTAACATTTGCTTTCCTCCAGTCCTCAGGCACCTCTCTTGTTCCCCACAACTTACCAAAGATGATGGAGAGTGGTCTAGCAATGACTTCTGCCAGCTCCCTCAGCACCCGTGGGTGCACTCCATCAGGACCCATGGATTTCTGGATATCCAGATTGCTTAATTGATCTCTAACCCAGTCCTCATCAACCAAGGCAAACTCCACCTTTATCCTGACTTCCTCTGGGGCCTCAGGGGTACAGGGCTCCTCAGGATGGTCTACAGCAGCATAGACAGAGACAAAGAAGGCATTCAGTAACTCCACCTTCTTTGTATCCTCTGTCACCAGGGCACCCACCTCATTCATCAGTGGGCCTACATTGCCTCTAGTGTTAGTTTTATCTGCTATGTATTTGAAGAAGCTCTTTCTGTTGTCCTTGACCTCTCTTGCAAGGTTTAATTCCAAGGAGGCCTTAGCTTTCCTAGTTGCCTCCCTACGTTCTCTGACAACAGTCTCATATTCCTCCCAAGTGACCAGCCCCTCCTTCCATGATCTGTAGACCTCCTTCTTCCACTTGAGTTTGCCCAGAAGTTCCCTGTTTAACCAAGCAGGTCTCCTGGCTCCCCTTCTTGATTTCCTACACATTGGATGCCCTGATCTTGAGCTTGGAAGAAGTGGTCCTTGAATACTAACCAACTATCTTGGGCCCCTTTACCATGGGATTTCCCCTAGCAATTGCTTGAAAAGGCCAAAGTTGGCCCTGCTAAAGTCCAGGGTTGTGATTCTGCTTTGTATTCTGTTCCTACTGCACAAGATTCTGAACTCCACCATCTCATAGTTGTTGCAGCCAAGGCTGCCCTCAACCTTCACCACTTCAACCAGACCCTCCTTATTAGTGAGTATAAGATCCAGTAGCACTCCTCTCCTAGCTGGCTCATCCACCATTCACATCAAGAAGCTATTATCGGTGCACTGAAGGAACTCCTGGACTGTGAACGGCTGGCCACGTAGGCATTCCAGCAAATATCTGGATAGTTAAAATACCCCATGAGAACCAGGGCCTGTGATTGTGAGGCTGCTCTCAGCTGCCTGTAGAAGACCTCATCAACTTCCTCACCCTGATCTGGTAATAGATGCCCACAACAGTATCACCCATACCAGCCTGCCCCTTGATTTGTACCCACAGACTCTCAACTCGCTCCTCATCCGCCCCTGGACAGATCTCAATACACTGCAGTTGCTCTCTCACATAAAGGGCAACTCCACCACCTCGCCTTGTGGGTCTGTCTTTCCTGAGAAGGACACAGCCATCCATGGCCACATTCCAGTCATGTGAGCTGTCCCACCATGTCTCTGTAATTGCCACCAGATCATAATCCCCTGACCGAACACGGGTTTCTAACTCCTGTTTGTTCCCCACGCTGCGTGCATTGGTGTACAGGCATTTCAGGGAGCGAGCTGGGCACACTGATTCCACCCTAGGACAGGAGGCCTTCTGTCCTTCATTAATACTAGAACACTGCCTCACTGGTACAAACCCAGCTACAACCCCATCCCCCTTCGAATCTAGTTTGAAGCTCTATGAATGAGCCCTGATAATTCTTGTCCCAGAACTCTTTTCCCCCAGAAGTCAGGCCTTTTCCATGTATTACCATCAGGCCAACTGTCTTATAAAAGCAGCCACAATCAAAGAACCCAAACCCCTGCCTGTAGCTCCAATCTCAGAGCCAAGCATTTATGGACTGGATCCTTCTATTCCATCCCATGTCATTGCCTGCAACTGGAAGGAAGGAAGAGAAAATAAATCGTACCCCAGACCCTTTCATCAACCACCCCAAGGCCTTGAAGTCTCTCTTCATTCCCCTCAGACTATGGCATGCTGCTTCCTCCCCCACCTGTCTGGAAGATCAGTAGTGGGTAACAGTCTGACAACCACACCAAGTTGAGGAGTTTCTTGGCAATATCCCTGATTTAGGCACCAGGAAGACTACAGACTTCCCTATATTGAAGGTCAACCCAACATATCAGGCCCTCTGTACCTTTGAGAAGCCAGTCTCCAACAACTACAACTCTTCTATTATTCCTTGTTGAAGAGGTTGTTATGTGGTTGGAAGGCCCATCTGACTGTGATGAGACCTCTGGTATAGGTTGCCTATCATCCACATTCCCATTAGGTTTGCTGTCTTCCAGCAGAGCCTCATATCTGTTTCTCAGAGGTGGGCAAGGATGGTGCTCACCTTCTGCCACAGCCATGAACTTGCTTCCACTCACTCCTTTCATTCAGGCTTCTGTCTTCCACCTGACATGGCAGGATACAGGGGCCCCTTGATCCTGGGTGCTATCTGGCAGGTGCTCCCATTTCTGTTGGAGGAAGGCAGAGCCTGGTTCCACCAGTCTATTTCCATTTCAGCCTCCCTAATACTCCTAAGCCTTTCTACTTCATCTTGCAGTGTTTCAACCTCATCTTGTAGCTGTGCTGCTCTTCTGAGCAGATCATCTACCTGCCCACACTGCACACAGCCATACTCATAGCTGCCCCCTGCTACCAGTGAGAGGCTGTGGCATTCTCTGCAGCCTGTGACCTGCACAACTACATCCTTCCCTGTGAGCTCTCTCTGGGTTCCCATACCTATTTTGGTTGGAGTCAGAAGCATGGTCTTCATCTGTCTGATGGAGACCATTGTCCATCAACTGGTCATAGCCTCCCTTTCTTCTACAAGCTGATCTTTACGCAGGCTGAAATCATGAGCATCTTCTCAAACTGTGCAATCACGCCCTGATGTTTGTTTAAATTCTTTTAATGCTTTCCAATCCTTTAATTGCAGTCTCTCGAGCCCTGTAATACATATACTAGCTATTATGTATACCCATTCACATAGCATTAGGCAATATTTGATGTCTAAGTCCAGCAACAAGAGCATTTGTTAATATGCCACAAAACTTTAAAAGTCTAGTTAACTTAAATTTTTCAATGAACTGCATCTAGAGAAAACAGGGAACTATTAACTAGTAAAGCTATAGTTTTATTAAGATACTCACTTGCATTTATCACATGTCACTTCTGGAAGGCATTTGCACTGTTCTGGCAGATATCTCTCTAACTGATGCAAGTTGCATGCATGTTCTTCCTGACAGTCAATACAATGCAATTCAAGAACACACTCTGCCTGTCATGCTTCCATATTTTGATGATCTTCCATTTCCAAAAACAACTTCTCTTCCCCAAATGAGGTGTTCCCCAATTACAACCTCTCAGTTCTCAGTTGTTGTAGTCATCAGAAGACACTTCTGCCTCACTTTAGTATTAGGTAGTCCCAAAAAAAAGTAGAAGAAACCTAACTTCAGTGCTTTCAATAGCAAGTTGTTAATTTAAATATTAAAAAACACTCAAAAGTTAGACTGGAAACCAGTCACAATATCAGTTTTCATTTGCACGCTACTTAAAGAATAATTTTTTTTAAGATATTCTTTACTTAGAATTAGGAATCTCAAAGAATGAATTGCAAGAAAGTGTTGAGCTTTCTACTTCTTGTTCTTCCCTTCCCATCTCCTCATCTTTAAAGGTCAGACATAAATTTGTTTCTTCTCGATTTTTGCATAGAGGTACATTTCAGGCCCTCAAATCTTTTGTACCAACCAGAACTTCAGGGAAGGAATTCACTAACCTGCCCTCAAAATTCAGTCTTTGGACTTTAAAATGCTAACCTACCTACGCTCACATCTTGCTTCAAACTAGCAATGCGGTCATGGTCTAGGAGTTTTTGTGTATTTTATATCCTACAGGATTCACTGCAGAAGTACATATCCCTAAACAGCAACTGTACAAAAAAATACCCAAAACAAGGAAGGCTTATGTAATTCAAATAAACATTTAATAAAACACTGAAAGAGTAAGATTTGAAGATGTAAAAAACACATAAGCTATCATTTAGGTAGGTAAGAGAGGAATTGCTGGTACATGCAGTAACAATTGACATGCAAACCCCAAAAGTATCAGCAGCAATTCTGATCACGGTCATATAACAAAGCCTCCTCAATGTCCTATGACATAGGAGGATCCAGATGGGACAATATTTCAAGAGATAAATTATTTCTCACTTAGATATCTGGAAGGATTGTCCAAGTTTTCATTCAGTATAGGTTTACCTCAGTTCTTCATTTAAACAGCAGCAGCAAGGCCATATTTAGTTTTGGGTTTCTTTTCCTCCTCTTAGTTACAGAGGTAAGAAAGGCTATATGACACTGTCCCAAAACAAATACAAGTCCAAAACTAAACTGATTAAATGAAAAATCTTGCTTTGATGATTAGTCTAGTTATAACAAGTAACTTGCTTTATGCTACGTAAAACCTTAAAATTTCTAATACCTAAATACCAAAAATTTAGTACAGGAAGCTAATTTCAGTAGATATCTACTCCTGAAACATAATAAAGGGGAGATTCCTAAATCCATTTTAACATATGCCTAAACCCATAACTATCACACCACCAATCAGAAGCAACAAATGGGGATTAAGTAAATTTCAAAAAAAAAAAAAGTGTCTTCTAACTACCACAAGAGTATGTAAGTATATATATTTAAGCAGAAGGTATTAAAAGATCAGAAGTCAGAGAGGCCAGGAGTCCTTCCTTTGAAACAACCAAATATTGACTATTGACAACTCCATTACAGAGCAAGTTGCTGATGTGTGTGCAGACACTCTAAATACAGTTATAGCATAAATGTTACTTAGCATGCAAGTCATAACTGCACAAGTTAAAACATTTTCCTGAGCACAGTTTATCTAGCAAATGATGCATTTCGTTGTCAGAATACTGTACATTACCGAATTTAGACACGCTTAGATCAAAGTCTTATGGGCAAGCAACACACTTGAACTTTACTGGGAAGTTCAGTAGTAAAAGAGTCAAAAAGTAAATGTTCTATTGTTAATTCACTGTCTTATCCAAAATTTAAACAACATGGCATTCCTCTGTCTCTCCTTTAACTTGCTAAGATGTCTTATATTATATAAGCATTGCTCATGGATTTCCCTGTAAAAGCAAACTGCAAACCACTTGACACTTTCCAAGCACCCTGAGTTTCAACAGACACACACCTTTCTATTCACTCCTCTCCAAAAAACACACACCCTAGAGAATTAGGGTAGTCCCCTTTGCTGACTTAAATCTCAAACATCAGAGCTTTCCCACATTTGTTATAACATTGCATTAACTAAGGAACAGTTTGTTCAAACAACCAGCTTTTAAAATCAGTCTAAGGGTCTTAATGACTTCTGTATTTTATTATTGTTTCTCAATGCTACATAGCATCTTTAATTTTTTTTTCCCATTTTACAAGTGCAGAAAGAATTAAGTTAAATTTCAGTTTTCCTTGGTGGCAGAGCCCACTCCCGTTTTGTTGCCATATCTAGTATCGAGCTCTTTATTGTACTGGTATAACTTTTGTGAAATTATGCTATTACAAGATCACTGCAACAATCCAGACAAGATACAAGTACCAGTAGACAAATGCATGAATATCTTCCAGTGCAAATTTACCTTTCAAAACAAACCGTGCAACTAAGCCTTGACTGATATCCTACCAAATAACTTCTAAGACCAGTTACACAAAAAACTACCTCTCATGACAATTATGTTTTGCTTTAAAAGGCAAATTTTATCCACGACATGTTTTAACCCCAGAAGACAACTAAGCACCACACTTAAACGATTTTAAAGCATACATTTTTATACACCTTCCCCCCCTCAATTCACACCTTTATTCAAAATATGCAGTTACTACTCTGGACCTAGTCCAAAGTTCCGTTTTCCTTACCTTTATAACTCTGTCAATGCTCCGTTTCCAAAGTTGCTTTCTTCCAGCTCTAAACATTGTCCTACTCAATATAAGCATCAAATACTGTTTTTCAGCAATAAGCCTTAAACCATGGAGCAAGCTTTTTGATTCATCATTTTGCACTCTCCCCTCAACCTTTTGTTCATATTTGTTTCATTCCTTATCTGTAGGAACACCAAAAAAACTCTAGAAAATGCAGTAAGAACCTAAAAAGCCAGCAACTATTAATCTTAGTTCTATATTTAAAATTCACTTCTAATGTGTATTTAAATTACTTGGAAACTAAATTTCACTACTTTAGAAACTAGAAGTCTAAAGTACTGAACATACTGTCTATAAATTACCAAACACAGTGTTGTTAAGGTGATGTTTATACACAAACACCACTCAATACGATTCATCATACTCAAGGGCAACGTAACTGTTTGCAAAAGTCAGTTTTATAACTGCCTGTCTGATTTGTGTTTAGCCTTCTTAAGTAATCCTCATGTCAACAGACACCTTTCTTTCCTTGTCACAGATGATTGTTTAAATATATAGCAACAACAGTCAAGCAGCTTTCAAATAGCTTTTACCTACAGACTACTAAATTACTGAGTTTTCTATTCATATTTTTCATACAAGCAGATTCAGACAGTTATTTTTCAGTTGTACAGTGGTTGCTTAATACAGCAATTTTTCTTCAGCAAGGAATGTTAAGTTTTCTCTTCTTAAAATAGCCTTAATTTTTTCCATTTCAGTGACAGAATCTAATTTGATATCCTCTTGAAAATGTCAAGAAAACAAAATAATGATCCAATATTAGGAACAAGAAAAACAAATTTTTACAGCTATTTCAGGCTTAGAATGCCCCTAAATATTTATGGTTCCACACATATCAGTGTGAATCATGTCTAAAAATCACTTGACAATCTCAGTCTTGATAAAAATTGCATGAGTAAAAACCATATCTCCCACATTATCTGTTTTTTCCATACAATTTTCCCAATCTACTATATTCAAATCTGGTTGTGTATAAATGCTTGAAAAAGAAAGACTGAAAAAAAAAAAAAAACCCACAAAAAACCAACCCTGCGTTTAGTATAAAAGGAGACATCCATAGCTTTATCTGGTCCCTTTACATCCCTCTCTTGAATTAAACATGCTGTGAGATATTACACATTGAGTTAGTTCTTGGATATATTCAGAACATTGAAGAATTATTTACTTCTTTGCAGGATGTATGTGATTTCTAACATAAGAAGCCAGCCCAGCAGGCTTAACTTCACCATGCATCAATAAAAGCTCTTTTTTAAAATAGAAGAAAATAAATAAGCTTAAATAAATCTCTCTCAAAGAACCACCTAAGAATCACAGAGCTTTTTCATAAAATTATGTAAGGTCATAGCAACTAACTCACAGAACCACAAAATCCCATAGGTTTAAAGAGATGTCTGGAAGTCACTTAGTCCAGTCTTCTGCTCAAAGCAAGTCAAATTAGAGGGGGTTGCTCATAGACACGTGCAGTTCAGTTTTGAATATCTCAAAGGACGGAGATTCCACTACTTCTTGGGCACTATAACAGTATTTGACTACCCTACATAAAGATTGTTCCCATCTAACTGGAATGTCCTATGTTCCAGCTTGTGTATGTTGGCTCTTATTACCATACATCTTAATTAAAAGTTCAGCTCTGTCCTCTTTCTACTCTCCCATCAGACAACTGTAGGCTGCAGTAAGATCTACCCTTGGCCTTTTCTTCCTAGGGCTGAACAAATACAGTTCTCTAAGTATCCTTTCATACATCACACACTCTGAACTCCTGACCGTCCTGGTGACACGCTGCTGAACTTGCTCTGTCAACCTGCTGACTATTTCAGCCCTGTCTGTGATCAGCATTCTTTGCTGTAATGCATATTACTGGCTCACATTCAACTTGGTGTAGAACAGAACCCTTCAGTCCTTCTCTGTAAACCTGATACCCAGTGAGTTGGCCACTGACCTGTAATGTCATCCCAACAGTAGGACTTAGCATTTGCTTCCACTGAATTTCTTGAGGTTCCTCTCAGCCCATTTCTCAAGCCTATCCAGGTTTCTTTGAATAGCAGCTCTGCCCTCCACGTATCAGCCTCCGTCCCCGGAGCTCCCCCTCCCATCAACAGCCTTACAAAGAGTGCGCTCCATCCCATCATTTAAGTCATTTGTAAAGATATTAAACAGTATTATCTTCAGTATCAAGCCCTGAGGGACACCACTATCAACCAGATTGGTACCACTAGCTGGACTTGGTACCACTTGAAGCCTGCTTGTCCAGTCAATTTTCCACCCAAATTATCAAACAGTTATTCAGTCCATATATCACCAGCCTGACTCTAAGGATACTATGGGATATCTTGTCAAATGCCTTCCTAAAATCAAGATAAAAAATACCACTACTGCTTTCCCCTTGTATATATAGCCAGCTGTTTTATCATAGAAGGCAGTCAGGTTGGCCAGGCAGGATTTGACACTGGTAAATCTATGCTGGCAGTTCGCAATCATCTTCTTGGTTCTCTGTGCGCCATAAAATGGCTTCCAGATCAGTTTGCCCCAAGGGAGAGAGGTGCAGCTGACCGGTCAGTCATTCCCTGGATCTTCCTTTTTCTTCTTTCTGAAGGTGGATGTGGCATTTGTCTTTTTCCAGTTATCAGGAACCTCCCCAGATCACCATGACCTTTCAAAGATGAGAGAGGCCTCAAAATGACATTGGCCTCCTCCCTCAGCATTCTTAGGTGCATCTTACCTGCTCCCCTGGACTTACATACATACAATTTGCTTAAGTCCTGCCTAACACTATCTTTGGCTACTGTGGGTAATCCTTCATTTCCAGACATTCTCCAAGAAGGCTTGAAGACTGTCATGGTTTAACCTCAAGACAGCAACTAAGCACCACACAGCCACTCACACACTCCCCTCTGGTGGGATGGGGGAAAGAATCAGAAGAGTAAAAGTGAGAAAACTCATGGATTGTGATAAAGGCAGTTTAATAGGCACAACAAAAGCTGCACAGGCAAGCAAAGCAAAATAAGTAATTGGTTCACTACTTCCCATCAGCAGGCAGGTGTTCAGCCATCTCCAGGAAAGCAGGGCTTCATCACATGTAATGGTTGCTTGGGAAGACAAACACCATCATTCTGAATGTCCTCCCCTCTTCCTCCTCCTTCCCCCAGCTTTATATGCTGAGCATGATATCACATGGTATGGAATATCCCTTTGATCAGTTGGGGTCAGCTGTCCCAGCTGTGTCCCTTCCCAACTTCTTTTGTACCCCCAGCCTACTCAACAGTGGGGTGGTGTGAGAGGCAGAAAAGGCCTTGACTCTGTGTAAGCACTTCCCAGCAATAATGAAAACATCCCTGTGTTATCAACACTGTTTCCAGCACATATCCAAAACAGAGTCACATACCAGCCACTATGAGGAAAATTAACTCTATCTCAGCCAAAACCAGCAAGAAGACCTAGAAAGTCAAAGTGCAAGCCCAACTCATGAAAACTGAGGTTAAAAAGGCACCGAATACTTCAGCCTGCCCCATATTCTCTGTTGCTTAGTCCCTTGTCCCACTGAGCAGTGGCCTACATTTTTTTTTTGCTGCCAGTGTACTTTGAAGAAACATTCTCATTTCCTTTCACCCTACTCACAAGTTTGAACTCAAGCTGAGCTTTAGCTTTCTTAACTGTAACTCTGCACACTCAGGCATTGTCTCTATATTCTTGCTGGGTGGTTCATATACAAATGCTTAAATTATAAACCTAAAATTAAGGTTGACTTTTGCGTTAACTTCCCAACCTGTACCACAGTAGCATGAAATGCGACCATGAGATTCTTTTCCCAACCTTTATGACATCAGCATAAGACTATGAGGCTTTTCCTCTTACAATTCAAAGCCAAGTGTAGAATACCAAAATAGTAGCTTCTCAGACATATCTCGGATCCTGACCAAATCCAGGATGTGCCCATGTGAAGCGAAACTTGCCCACCAGATGTTATGGTGCCTTTCTGTGTAATTTGTTTGTTAGACTGTATAAAAGCAGTAGACTCTCACAGCAAAGATGGAAACCTCACCTATCAGTGGATGCAGTGTAGCACTTCCTAATTACCAGTAAAAGGTTCTCCAAATCCTTCACTGTGACAGGGCTCCCCAGCTGATGTACAGGATGTAGATAAGTATTTGGGCAATTGGTGATGTACCTTTCTTAACCACTATGCTTTCTCCTATGTAGTAATGATTAGGTGCATTACCCTGTTTAACCCTGTACCTTGCTTATTCTTCTTTTTTCCCCTGTTTTAAACTAGAGTAAAATAAGTTTGTTTCTAGTATTAAGTGGGTGTCTGCATCCTTTTTGCTAGCTCCATCAACTGGCAAAACAGTGGCCCATCCCTGATTCTACTTTCCATGAAAGCTTGCATGTTTGAGCTCAGACAGGGTCCCCACGTTCATCCGCGCCGGCCTTTTGCAAAGCCTGCTCTTCCTTCCACACACTGAATGACTTGTCCTTGCATGCCAAGGGCGTTGTTCTTGCAGATCAAATAGATTTCCTCAGTCATGTTTTCCTTTAGGGAAGTCCTTCATGGACTGATAAGCAGATCCCTGAAGAAGTAAAAAATCTGCTGTCCTAAGGCCTGAAGTTGTGACCCTACTGGTTGTCTTGCTCACTTCTTTCAGGATTTTAAGCTCCACAACCTCATGATCACTGGAGTTGAGGCTTCCCTTGACCTCCACATTTTCAAATAGTTCTTTCTTGTTTGTGAGTGGCAAGTCCAGTAGAGCATCTCTGTCAGCTCATTTATCATCCACAAAAAGAAATAGTCTTCAACAAACTCCACAAGTCTCAGTCATTTGAGTAACTTGAAATGCTGTGTTTTTACATTAATTAAAAGGCTGGCAAAATTTAAATGACTCAGCCACAACAGGGAATAATCTAACCCATGGAGTGGACTCATATGTGTTAATATCAATAATCACAAATCATTAACTTGCACAGAAAACCTCTTTGCAGCTGTAATATATCCCAGGTCAGCTCTCACTCAGAACCTTTTAAGTAGAGTGCAATTACAGTACTAGATAACATTCTGCATTTATGGAAAGAAATGTCCTGTGCTCTTCCACTTCATTATTTGTTAAAAAGGAAAACTGAAAACAATGAAGTGGTTGAGCCAGTACTTAACTGCCATTGCCAGGTCACTGTTGTCCTCGAGTCAAAAGCCAGACTTCCAGCAGAGCCAATTTAGCACACCATTAATGAAACCAGCAACCCAGAAGGCTAAGAAGCAACCTTTTGGTCAGCTACCATACGCAAGATATTTATTACCTGTAGGATTCTTTGCCTTATAAGCCACAAAAAACAAATAATGCTCAGCCTTAAGTTTGGTAGAGATGATGACTGCTGAAACTGCTCTAAAAATATTGTTTCAGGAATCTGCTTTACATCCACAAAAGTGTTAGTTCGAATAGTGCACCATGGCTATGTAAATGGGATCACTAATCCAGGTTCATTTTAAAGATTTTTTTGAACAGAAAAGTTCTTGCTGAGGCATGGTTGTGTAATCAATAACTTAACAAGGATTCTTTTTTCATCACAGTACCAGATTTAACACTTATAAAAACATTTTTATCATTTGCAAAAACCTTTTATTGTCATTTTTAATCAACTTCATAAAAATCTGCTCTTTTACCCTTTATTTTATTGGTGATCCACAATCAGATCTGTGATTTGAAGAATACATTTCCTCTGCAGATGCTTCAAGAGTGTAAGATCCATGGTGAAGTTGCATTATTTTTATTAATGTAATATATACATTTAGGAGGATATGCAACCTTGTGTTATAACTAATCATTCTCAGAATAATTTTAGTCTGTCATGTTTCTTGTCTGTCATAGCCTTGA
The DNA here is from genome assembly GCA_907165065.1 of Caprimulgus europaeus. The sequence goes on from OU015525.1 coordinate 77,756,378, forward strand.
CTATGTTCAGCACCCCACAAAACAGTAAGGTAAATCATCACTATGTAGGGTCAGTAAAATCATGAAGTGCACTATCAACTGCATCAGAGAAAAACCTTTTAGATTAAAATATTAAGTTGTCATATTAGTTTAGGAATTACTAGATTTTATTTCACAATGCCAAAAGACTTTTTTTTAGCGTTATACTGCACAGCTCCAGCAATGTGCTGCTCTTACTACAAGCAACCACAGATAGTAGTTAGCTACCATCTAGTGGTTAAAAGCCTAAAGTGTACATTACTTTTATGCTGTTTTTCCACAACACAAAATAGGCTATATAAAATTTGGCAATTGAAATTGTCCTTTATGGAGATGATCACTTACAAATCACTGATTAAAATCTACAATGAATAGAAAGAGAAATTTGGAAAAAAGCCTATCCTACTCTGCTGCATTCTCTTCACGCAACTGCAACAATAACAACCAAAGCTAAGGGTGGACTTTCCTACCTTGAGCTGCTTTCGAAGTCAGATAACACTGAGGCGTTAATACCTTTAATTAAGGCAAGGATTTTTAACTGCTTTGTTAAGAAAAACTAATACTTCAACATATTTACTGATTTCCTACACTAGTAGGCATTTGGGCTGGTATTTGGGTTTAAAAAAAGCTTTTTGCCTTAAACATCTAATGAGCATACAATTTGTCAGCCACCTAAGATCTTACTTCAGCTCAAACAAATAAACAACAACCAAAAAAAAGGCAATCATAGGTGAAAAACTTCTCTTCATCTTGCTTATTTGATGAGGTAACAGATATGACTAAGATTTTTACAATGTCATCTTTCAGCCCAACAAGCCTTTTACGGTGAAAGACAGTAGTGATTAAAGGATTAACCTACCATGTAGGAAGTTCTAGTGTAATTCCTTGTTCTGTTTTAGACATTTGTTCTCCAGGTTTTGCTTGCCTATTTGATCCACTGCTAAGAAAATATTATTTAAAGATAAAACACCAAATATATTGAGTAGAAAGTTACACATTTAGCCTTCTGTTGACCAAGACAGGATGTGTGGGTCTTACCAAATGAAGAGACATTGTTGTGAGACAATTTCAGTTCAAGTAACCGTGCAAGTAATACATTTTTCAATTTTAAGGAACTACAGAATCTCACATATTCTCTCCCTTTTCCAGTACCAATCACGTGGACATTGCGCCCATCAGCTTCAGTCAGAGTAAGGATTAAAGGCAAAAATATGCTACCTAAAGTTCTTCAAGAATCCCCAACACTGCTCAAGTGTTCCCAATATCCCTGGCAATGCAGACTAAAGAGTGTGATTAATTCTCAATGCGCAGCTGAAGACCAGGAGGGAAACAAGGTCCAGATTCATTGGAAGCTGGGGACACTCCTGAAATGAAGGGAATGGTTTTAGAAGAAACAAGTTAAACAAACTTCATGGCTTTTACTCTTAAAAAAGATCAGAGAGGTCTTTTTAAACCTAGCCTGAGGAAAAGCTATCAGGCCCTAAAGATCCTGTGGTCTCAAAATATGTACCCACCTGTATGAAGTACAGGGAGCCCTGACTGTGGTAGAGCAAAGGTTGCCACCTGCCACACTGCAAACTATAGCAAAAGGCTGGAACAGATATTGTTCCTTTGAACAGGGTGGAAGGAAACAAAAAACCAAAACAAGTGCATATCTGATATTACCCAAGCATGAGAAGTCCCAGAAACAGTTGGGGGAACTGAGACGCTGTCTTTGAACAAAGACATTGCTCTAACAATAGCACTAGAAACTCAGGATAAGGAAGGTGTCATTGGTACACTGTACCATACATAAAGGTGTTTACTGTACAGGAAACAAAAGCCTACACCACTAAAAACACTTGGTATTTAAACAACTTAGCAAGGCAACCAGAGCCAAACAGAATGAAGTTTCAGCCATAAAACAGACAGACATACCATATGATACTACTGACTACCTGATTAAGATGAAAGTATCAACTGTGACATGCCAACAGTGATGAGAAGGGCCCCCATGGCAGGAAAAAGCACCAGCAAGCAACTTCAGCTGTCTCCATGTACATTAGGGAAATACCATCTCAGCCTGTGATGTTGATAATACATTTTTTGACATCATTAATAGACATAGAAAGTTTATCATAAAAAGAGAAAACATAAAAAAGGACAAGTGACTCTGACTCCTACCTCAGTCCCTGAAAGGGTGCAGTATCAGGTTCAAAATGTTAGTGCTAGAGAGAATAAAATACAAAATTCAACAACCTCACAGCACTAACAGAAGTTAAAAAAACCACTATGCAGTCAAATGCTACTTCAAAATGAGGAATCACTAGAAATACGAAGGTAAAAAGAAGCAGTCAAAAGAATAATTTTTTTGCAGACAACATACAAACTATTTAAGAACACCATACTGGAAATGCTGAGCAACTGCACAGCTTCTACCAAGACTTGAGAAAGAGAATAAGCCAGCCAGCATAGCTAAACAGTAGAGTAAAAACAAGAAGGCATCCTCCAAAAAGCTGTAATAGCAATGATATTTTAAAAATCCAGGTGAATTAAACCCTGACAACTTAGACAAAGATGCAATAAGGCAAGGTGAAGCAGTCCGAATAACAGCTAATAAGAGATACAAAGTGGTAATAACGAGGTCCCTTTCCAGAAGTACAAAACTCCTCGGAATGTCTTCCAAAAAAAAAAATCAAAATGCAAGAATGCAATAGAAGATTACTAAATTTGTATACATTTTTGTGCAGAAGAGTTCAATACTTCCTTCATAGGAACCTCCCACTTGAATAGCAACATGTTAAGGCTCAGAAGATGAGTTTATAATCCAACAACAAAACCCGATTCTTCTATATCAATGGTAAGTAACAGATCACATGGGTAGTCACTGAAAAACTGTAAAGGAACTCAAAGACAAAAGAGCAAAACTGCTTAATGTGACATGTACTCTGCATCAGTCTCAGAGGACTGGTTACTGGCTTATAAAACACACACTTTCAGGGCCAGCTCAATGAGAAACAACTCAAAATAAGAAAGCCTGACTAGGTAAAATAACAGACATTATAATAGGGAAGATAATTAAGGGGAAGCTCAAATAATTTAATTTCCCAAGGAAAAGCCAACAAGGTTTTTATGAATGGGTGAAACACACATCATTAATCGCTGAGGTTCAGTGAAGGTGTTAATAAGCATTCATGTAAAGATTGATCTACATAACCTGAATTTGCAAAAAGCTTTCAGAAAGATCCATTATCAAATGGTTTTAGGAGAAGCACAAGTGAAATGACCCTTCAGAGATACAGAACTTGATTAAATGTTGGGAAGGAGAAGACAGAAATAAAATGAGTAGTCAGTTCTTACAGCAACAGGTCACTAGTGGAGCTCTCCAGGCATCTGCACATATTGAGGTGAAAAAGGAAAAAGCTGTGAAAGAGAAAATCTGTGGATAAAACTACGTTATTCGCTGTAATAAGGATGACCACAAAGCATTACAGAACCTTCCAAGACTGAGCAACTATGTATTACAGTGGCAGAAGAAAATTGAAAATTCAATGTAGGAAAATGGGAAAAGAACAACCCTAATCCTGATTTCACATATAAACTGATGGTCTCAGAGCTGATCTTTACTACCATGAAATCTATTTCTACCTTTGTAAACAACTGGCTAATAAATAGAAACCAGCGATCATCCTGGATAAGGGCTCAATTACAGATACATGACATCACATGAACTGAAAATCAGGCCCCAAACTGTCCTCTAAGAATTAAGGCAGACAGCTGCTCACTTTTAAAATAATAATTAGCAAAAAAGGCAAGATTTTTCTTCATCTTCTTGTCTGACTCACTAACATGTTCACTCCATCATCACATAACTACTAGATCATCCTCTCTGGTTTCAATAGAACATGAAACAGGATGAGCCTCAACATAAAACTTCATCCTGAAGCTCTATCCTCCCTAATTTGCCTGGATTTCTCTTCTTTCAGAGGAGCAGTTAAGCATGCATTCAACTGAGGTCTGGAACCCACCCCAAATTTTGCACCTATTCTTCACTTTTGTATAGTTGAATCAGTTTATCAAAGGCTCACTACTTGGTTAGCATTTCAAGAAAATGTTTTTCCATCCCTTTTCTTCCTCATACTGCTCCCTCAGAAGAAAAGCAGCTCTGTGGTCCTCATTCACTTATTTCTGTATTTCTGAAGCAGAAACAAAGGCCTCCAGCATAAAACAGACAGACTAATCCAAGGAATCTTGTGGAAAAGGATCCAAGACTTGGACTTCTCTTTTTAGAAGAGTTTTTGAGGATTACTTCCCTTGGAAGCAATGTTTATCAATTAACAATTCAGTCTTGAGGATTTTTCAAACTAACACCAATGTAGTGGCACCTACTTTTTCTTTCTTATAGCACCCACTAGTTTACCCCCATTTTTCTCTGTCACTACAAAAGTTCTTAGGAGGGAGATTCAGCAAGTCTTTGGTTATAGTTAGAAAAATCTCTTAACAGGCAACATTTGATACATATATATATATATACATACACACGTACACACCAGCCATTCCTACAGCACAGCAGCTCACAGTTTCCTATGCAGAGACAACATTGTGATACCATCTGCAATGAAAGTGCAAATTATGGTATTCAGTAGCTGTTGTCTAGCATTAAACAATTAAAAGATTCTCTTTTCAAGCTGTTGCACAGGAAACAAAGCATCACTGTAATAACAGTTCATGGACTAACTAACTTGTTGCTTATTTAACCTGAGAAATTAAGTTAGTTTTCTTCCCTGGGGGCCCCACCAGGAACCTAAGGTAGGGTGTTACTCTTCATTAACTTGGCAGCATATTTTTTAATTCAGCATTTTTATGATTAAATCAGAATTGCTTTAGTATTAAGTCATGCATTTTAAAAATGAACTCTAAACTCAAAAGATTCACCCTCATCCAGCTCCATATTTTTTCATTAATTTATACCTCAAAAGTTCAAGGACCAGTTCTTAAGAGATTTCACTGCTTTATTGTTTCTGTTAGGCAAATGCACGGTCCAACTTAGAACCACTGTCTCAGCAGTCAGCAGGGCAGGATAAATGTCTTTTTTCTTTCTATACTGTCAAAAGGGAACACCTCCCAGGTCAGATGACATACAAACCCAAAGCTTACTCAGAGTGGTCATGAAGTTTAAGCTACTCTTTAGCTCCAGTTACATATAAAAATCTTGCTTTGGTTTAGTATTATTAGCACTTCCTTTACAATTAAAGGATCAAGCCTCCTACGGCCATATATCTCTACATATTCGGAGAAAAATATTCTCTACATATTTGTAGATAAATATTAGTGAAAACATAAATTGACTTGAAAACTGTCACATCCCTGTGAGACCTAAATTAGACTACAGCTTAACTTCCTTTCCAATTGCCTATGTGTTTGTTTTGGAGTTTGATGAAACTGCAGTTAAGTCCCCCGTCCAAGGGAAAAAAACCCAACTCCTGCAGAAATCTGATGACCTGCCTACTGAAACTCTGCACTGCAGGTATTCTACCACAAACTTCAAGGGTTTACCCACTGCCCTGAATTCACACTGAGCAAATTAACCATGCCTGCATATCACTATGTATACTCCACAGTAAAAACACCATTGACATTCCCTAAGAAAAGGATTCACTTGTCTGTTTTCCAAAAGGCCTAACATTATGTCTATGGTCATGCCTACACAGCTGGGTAACTCGCATTACCAGAACACCAGATCCAAACAGCAATAGTGAAAGCATGTCAGCCACCAACTATGAGGTTTGGTAACAAATTAGGCTTGTGCTCTGACTTACCTTTCCAGAACTGCATCTGTTCAATCCATTCAGGACTCCAAGTCATGTTATTTTACTGCCTCGGTGGGTCACACTGATATCTTACTAGCAACCACCTCCAGGTTAAAAAAAAAATATATATATAATTGGTTCTGCCTTACTATTTGCTATCAATGCAGCTACTAGAAGCTGCTAAATCAGAATTCTGCAACAGGGCAGAAATAACTGAGATATATCACTGTATCTTTGAAAAATTTCTAAGCAGCTTTCTAGCAATCACAACAGAGGATATAAGTCCTGGACTAGATAATATTGGGAGGGTGGGGGATGTGTTTCCAGTCTTAATTGTTCTGAGAGGCTTTCTCCATCTAGATGAAGAAAAGACATATTCATACATCTGAAGTCAAAACCATCAGAAGATTACTTTTAATAATTTGATCTCTGATAATTAGTTAGCTGTAAAAAGGCTGCGTGTTCACACATACATATTATAGTAACTTGAGTGTTTTTATTTGATACTTGAGTCCCCAGTCTTTGGCCATTTGCATTACATACAGACCTTTCACACCTTCCTGCAGCTTGGTTCTCTCTTGATGGAGCAAAGAGCAATCTGTGTACGTAGCTCACTACAAATGCACTAGCATTAAGTGTGATTATATCATCTCTCATCAGACTACATGTTCTGTATTACAGACATCCATTCTTTTTTATCTTGAAAATATAATTTCATTATTACAACAGCAAAGCCTCCAAAAGTCAAGGCAAATATTTCAGAGTCAGAAGGAATTTAAGAAAAATATTTAAAATTGGTGTAAACATCCTCCTTGTTCCATGTTCACAAGCATGGATGTAGGATTAATATGTGGTGTTATGACTATCCAGATTGCCTAAGCAGGAATGATAGTGTTGAAACCCAAACACTGAATTCTTGTGTTCATCAAGTGGTCTCAGTTACCTTAATCTTTACATCAACCTTTAGAGGCATGTAACTACTTTACAGTCTTTGAGGACTCCTGCTCAAGGAAAGGATGAAAATTAGGTTTATTTCAACTACAGTGATAAGAGTTTAGTAACAAGAAGAAAAAATTAACACTGCAAGAACCTATTTGTAACCTATACAGCAGTAAGTACTATGTAAGTTGGTCCATGATGGCAATATTTATGTTGAGAATTATTGTTATCAGAATGATTGGTACATTATACAGCAGCTGAAATATATTTCTCTATTCCTAATACAGTCTAAGGATACTTAGTTTCTGCAGGAACCTCCTTTAGATGTGCTGTTCATCACCATTTCTCTATAAGAACTGATCACCTCACTCTAAGACATGTATGTCATCCTGCAGACAAGTTAGTGTATCATCTTAAAAGGTTGTAAGTACGTCCTTATGCACCTAAGAACTAACACTTCAACTTTTTAATCAGCACAACAGAAGTTGGAATACTATTTCCAAAGATTGCTTTCTCTTATGCCACATGGGGTCAACAATTCAATGCTAATAGATGAGGAGTTGTGCACTTTCTGGAAAGCCATGAAATGTTTCCTTTACTGCCATTGCCAGAATTTCAGCACATTAAATGAAGTAAAGAGCATAACTAACTATAATTTGTACTGTAAAGGATTGCTTATTACCCGTGCTGCACGCAGTGCTAAGCCAAGCAGTACTTCCATTCTGCAGCACCTCAACCATCCTGCCTTACAGAAACACTGCTTTGGCTTTTCTGTTTTCAAGGGCTATCAGAGCTGTCCAGAGAAACAGTGTGTCATCTTTGCAGACAAGAGCTGAAAAACTGTTATAGCTTTGTTTTGGATGTCTCTGCTCCACAACTTTTTAAAGATCTTACAGTCTGAACATTAGCCACCTTTTATAGCTCTTGAGCATGCTGAATTGTGGGATGAGTGTCATCACCTGAGAAGGATCTCCAAAACTCACCATCGGATCCCTAGTTAAGTCTTCTGTCTTTCTTTAAGCCTAAGATGACACCAAGTCTAACAAATATAGAAGATTCCAAGAGACAAGTTTCTACAGTTAAAACACTTTCATTTCAGGCAAATTAGATTAGGAAATACAAATTTGTGAAAAATGCAACTTTTTTGCTGAAGTTGTCACTATAAAGATTAAAAAATATATATTTGTACAGATTAGCAATATACTCATAATAAATAGACTTAATTTCCAGATTGTTGCCTTTAAATTTGGGAGGATGAGAGCTTCCTCTACTGATGTAGCTGATGAAGACATAATTCACAAAGTTGCCAGACCAGCAAATTGGTCAAACTGACCATCTGTGTCATTGATCTCTGTGAGGTAATAACTACTTTTACAGGTGTTAATTGCTTTCTACAAGCTGATTTGTTACCCTTTTAAGAGAAGACAGTGACATAGTGGTCCATCTTTTCTGTTCTACTGCTCTTTATTTGCTTTACCTGGAAGGGGATTCAGCAGCATAAATCTTAAAAGATTCGCACCTGATTTTTTTGCTAATATGCAAACCACATAAGTAAATCAATAAATAAATGCTTAGTTGTACCAAGCTGAGATGTTTCTGGGTTGCTTATTATTAATAACAGTGTCCATTTGGAGAATTTCTTTTCCATCAAATAACCAAAAGTCTTTGTAAAAAAAAAACACTCACATTTTTGTCTGACTATCAATGGCATCAGACAAAAACATGCGATTTGGGCCCTGCAAGCTGCTCCATGGTCTAAATCTATCTTAGGCTTACTTGCCAGCACTAGAAGCATAGCTAGATCCACACAAAGCAAGTAAAATAGTTCCAGTGATAGAAATTTTATGTCCCTTTTAATAAGCAACATTAACATTTTGAAGTTTTTTATTGTGCTAATTCAGGCTTTTTCACCACACATTTTTAGCAGTACTTTTATACTGCAATCAACAGCTATTACAGTTGTTCAGACACAGTTGAACTAAATGGTTCTGAGGCTTTTTAAAACTCTTCTCACAGCTGCATTGCACTCACAAGAATAACTCATCTGATCCACGGGTCACAAGAAAAATCACATCTTATGCTGCAGATACAGGTGCTAGCTACTCAGCTAAGACATACTGTACTCATTGGGTAAGTTGGACCATATAGCAATGAGGATGCAAATAACCTGTGCACAACACATCTATACCATTACAGACTATAAGAAAAAGGTATTACCATTGTACTCTATCACTCCATTATAAGCAACATATTCATTAAAACAGCCCAGTAGCTATGCTGAGCTTGGTGTTTTCTTTCCAGTCAACTTGGAAGTTATTTAAACTTCCAGCTGCCCTGTGAATCATTCTTACTAATCTTAGTTTGAGATGGGTCTACTAGTCCATCTTTGAAGACAGCTATATGTGTTTGCTAAAAATAGAAGTTTCATGGTACTTCTTGCACAGTAACTCAGAAAGAGCTGTTGAGCTGTATTACTAGCTCGTAGAAGTCTTCAGTTTGAAAACAGTACTAGTAAAACATCTTCCTTGTTTCTACTCCCTCCCCATAATTTACTAATACATGTACAATTAATGGAAATTAAGTCTTTCAACCCATACATTTCAAAATGTAGAAAGTTATGAGGGAAGTGTGGGTTTTATTTAATTTATTATTATTTAATATTTTTTATTATTTTTGTCTTGGCTCGACTATGGTGGCAGTTGAGCAATATATCAATATGGATTGTGTTTGCTAAACATATTTGGACAAAGCATGACATCACATGTTTAGAAAGGAAAGAAAAAGCTGGAATTGTTGCTGAGCAACCGAAGCCTTTCAATTGCTGCTTGCTCAGCTGGACATCTCTTCCCTGCATATTCGGGATAGAGGAGGCTGGACAACATGCAGGATGCACTGCAGCTGCCAGCCTTATCAAACCTCTTTCTGTCTCTGTGGTACATGATTGTTATTTATCATGAAGTGTCATCATTCTTGATGTGTTTGGACTACAATCCATTGTCTGATCTAGATTAAGTAATAGAGGTCTTCCCTACCTGTAAGCCTCCTGATTATTAACAGTAATGATGACATACTCCTTCATTGCCAGTCACAGTTCTTTGGAAAAGTGTCCTGTGTCTATTAAGCATTTTCAAATATATTATTTGGCGCCTGAAAAAGGAAATCAGTAGGGACCTGTGACACTCTCTTAACCAGTCACAGCCTGATTGTGAGTAAGAAAAATCCTTCTTTCCCATCTAAACACGTGATGCCATGCTTTATCCAAATATATCTAGCAAGTGCAATCCATATTGATATATTGCTCAACTGTCACCATACTCCAACCAAGAGAGCATACTTGGCTTTTTGTTTTCATTTGATTAGAAATTCCTGTTTGAAAAATAAAGAAATCTATCCATAGTTCTCATGCTACTGCATTGGTTCCTCTTCCCATTTCTGCACATTCTTTTAACTTCTTGTAGTCTCCTGCTGGTGATGAAAACAAAGAGCAGCTTTTCCTGTCCTCCAGCAGGTTAGCTATCATTAGCCATTGCTAGATTACTTCAGCCATTTTATACTACAGTAACAGCTGTCTCTTGCAATTTGCTGTGTGCTTTAATGCTCGGTAACTGTACCCAATGGGCTGTCTCCCATCAGTTAGCAAGCAGATAATCTGATCTTAGATATCCAGTCTTTTTAATCTGATCAAAGATATCCAGTCACTGCTTTAAAAAAATACAAGCACAAAAGTCAGACAATTTCTCTCTTCAGTGCACATTAAAGAAGCAGTTCCATCTTTTCATTCACTTTTTCTTTCAAGAAAGAAAAATTATGCAGCTTTCTGCCTCTGTTCATTTTGATGTGCATTGCTGAATGCAGGATTTTCCTTAGCAATGACTTGCTGGGTCATAACTGCTGCAGCACATCAACATGAATTCAATGACTTATAGCAATCTTCCTCTGGCAGAAGCTGAACCAATGGCCTCTTCTTTATTTTGTTTGTTTCAGAACAGAAATACCAATCAAAATTATGGCATATAAAATTAGGCTGAAATTTTTTGTTTTATTGCAGAGGAGGGCATTTTATTTCTTTCAATAAAGTTATGGCCAAACAGCTGTCATGGTTTAAAAAATTTTCCCTTATTTTCACTGATACATCAAATGCTTTTCCCTGTTTACACTACTCTACACCTGGTATTGAGCAATTCCTAATGTCCTAATTTTGTTTTCCTGGGAAAGTACCAATACCAGGGAGGCATTCATTACATATCTCCCATTATTATTTTACAAATCCATCCACTGGGGCGGCAGTAGAAAAGGAATCTTTCTTTCCACATAGGCTACCATGCTTAAATATCTGCAAATTTAAGGTAGAGGTGAAAAGGTTAACAATTATTATGTCAGTCTGTTTAATAAAACTCCCATTAAGGCAGGTCACCCTGCACAAGAGTAACACAGCTGCTTTCTTGTCCTCAGTGCTTAAACCGTGAATTTCTCAAGTGTGGAAGGAATCCTCCTTCATCTCTATCTTTCTGGACCCCATTCCCTGCAAAATACAGGCTGCTAAAATGTAGGAGGATAATTTTGGCCATTAAGAAGTCACATCATCAAGCCCCATTCTGGAAAAGAGAGCAAACAAGACACACATACTAACTAATATGGATTTAAATCCTAGGTTGCACAAGAGCGAAAGTTACCAGCCCATGAAGGTGTTAAATGATAAACATAATCAAACTATAAATCCATAAAAACAAAAGGAAAAAGCAGCAGTCAAATTCTCAACTGAATAATGACATAATCAAAATTTAAATTAATGGTAATAATAAAGAGATAGTGGCTTCACTTTTACTCTTTGTAACACATATCAACTAATTAATTAAATTTTCTTAATATGTATTATTAACTATATTATAAATTACATTAATATAATTAACCTCTTGTAAACCAAATAATGTATTTTTATTAAAGTTTAGGGTATTCTAGATGATATTACCACAGCATTAGGCTGATTCTCTTGACTTGAAAGTTTTACGTTTCAGTAGGACAGACTTGCTGGTAAACAAGTTACTCTTAGAAGTTACAGGCACAATAACTTGTTATATTTGAAACCGTACAGAAATATCAGCCCAAATGGTTTTGGAATGTGTCCTGGAAATTACTGCAAAAATTAAGAGTGAGGTGCATTTCTATTGCTTTAACATCACAGAAATCTAACTGAATCCATCCATCCCTGGGATCTTTTAACTACACATGCCTTCTAGGTAAATGTAACTGCTGCTTCCACTAATAGGGAAAGACCATATTGGAAACTTTCTTATTTAGATATATGGAGAACTCAGACAAAATGAAGAGAAAACAAATAGTTTACAAAAAAATAGTTTAATTGACCTTTAACACTTGAAAGTGTTGTATAGTTAATTGCATGTTTTGACTCAACAAAACTAATAAACAATTAATAAGTAATAAAATAAGGGCCAGAGTAGAGCTGAAAGCAACAGACTTCCAGTGCGAGGCAGGAAACAGGATTTGCCAGACCACGTTATATTATTATTCCTCTTCTTTTACAGCAGGTCTCAAGAGCATCCTCTGCCACCGCCACTGAAAGAAGAACCTGAACTGTTTTCATACCTGAAGTCTTGTGACAAGACAAGTAATTAACACGAGAAACAGCTGCCCTCCTAAAAATCCAGCGCCAGGTATTTTGTTTATAAACAACTAAAGTTTGTGAATTGCATCACATCAGATGAAAATACCTTATCGGAGAAGGCAACAGGGGAAATCCCCCCTAGTTATCTTTTCTAATCAGCGTATACAGGCACCTCAAAAACGGGGAGCGCTGGAGAGCGTCCGCTGTGCCGCACTGATGGGCGCGCAGGGCCGCGCCGGCACCGCCCGCGGGACGCCCTGGGCCCGCAACGTCAGACGGGAATGAGTTACCAGAGAAGGGCCGCGCTGAAGTTTCATTTTCCTCGCAGACTCCAGACGCTTGGGACCTCAATTCACCCACATGACCTCCCCAAAGCACAGATTCCCCCCCGGGGCACCGTCAGGCACCGGAGATGCCTCTCCCAGGCTCTCGGCTGAGCCGAGATGCCGGGGGTCTCCGGGGAAACGGTGCGCCCTGCCCCGGGACGCCCGGCCACGGCCGCGCTCCCTTTCTCGCTGGATTTTTTTTGTGCGTTTGTTTGTTTGCCGCAGCCAGGCTGGGATGGGCCGGGCCGGTCCCGTCCCGCGGCGCCCACCCGCCCCCGCCTCACCTGCATCTCCCCGCCGCTCTCCGGCGGGGCTGGGGGCTGTCCCGGCCCGGGGCCGCGGGGCAGGCGGGGACGGTGGCGGCTGAGCCCCACCGCTGCCTCCATCGCCTGGGGCCGTTGCCATGGGGAGGGGCTCCCCCTGCCGACCCTGCCGCTGGGTTGTTGGGTTTTAACTCCCCGCTCCGGCCCCCGGTCAGTCCCGGCTGCCAGTGACAACGAGCTGCCGCTCGGCTCTGGGAGGCCAAACCCGCCCCCGGCGCTGCAGGGACCCGCGGGGGCACCCAGCCCTGCTGCGGCCGCTCCGGGAGCCCCGGAAAATTGCCCTCCTCACAGCCTGAAAACTTGTGCCAGGTGCAGCCTTGGGATTCAAGATGCAGCGAAAGAATCTGACCTTTAACATCCCGTTTTCTGCAACTCCCAAAAACGTGTACTCCTGTAGCCCTCACATCCGGCACTACTGGGAGAGGCAGGAGAGTTAAAAGCTTCAAACGCGGCTCTTTTAACAGCATGACAAAAGGGCGATGAAATTTAATACACCTGGATGCTACAGGTGCATATAATGCAGCTTTCTCCTAATTGGGTAACACGGTGAGGACTGCTCTCTTAAATGTCCAGAGAACCTCTCTGGTATCAGGTTTCCAGTATTCTTTACTCTTAGAACATGGTAGTGAAAATAAAGGTATTGCTGACATTCTGTTCTATGTACTGGTCGTTTATGTATTAATCAAATTCCAAATGTGTTCAGGAACAAGTCTGTCCCCAAGGAAGTGTCTTTCTTTCTAGCTTCTGCTAGAAGTGAGGGTGGTAATAACACTATAGCAAGTGGTTACAACACATGCACAAAAGTACTGAAAGCTATCTAAGATTAAATATACATGAAGAACAGGCCAAACATGTGGGAGCAGACACTGAGGTTCATTCACCTGAGCAGCTTTTGTTCATTCAGAATCTACACCACTATGTCCATGGGAACATGAAAGCTGAAAATCAGGAATGAAGCCCAGATAATTCAAGTGTAGAAAACCTGACATTCTTTACAGAAGTTTGTAAGAAACCCGATGCCCAGGCTTGTGGACAGATATTTCACCTTGAAATGTGTTTCTCTCCTGCCCCTTTTGATGTAATTTGAACTCTGGACCAGGAAGCCTCCTGCTAGTCTTTTATGGAAATGTGTATCCACAGGACTGCAAAAGACCTGCAGAAACTCCATCACCCCTCCCAGTTTTGTTTCATCTGCCCATTCATTGAGGGTGCACTCTATCCCATCATTCAGATCATTAACAAAGATGTTAAACAGTATTTGACTAGTGTTGACCCCTGGGGTATACCACCTGTGACAGGCCTCCGCCCTGACTTTGTGCTGCTCACTACAGCCCTTCTAAGCCTGGCAGTTATCCCACTTTTCCATCCATCATGCTTTCCATTTATGTCACCCACACTTTATCAATTTGTCTGTGAGGAGCTTAATAGGAGACAGTTTAGCTAGTTAGACTGTAACTAAAGTAACGGTAAACAACATCCACCACTCTCTTCCCATCCACCAAACCAGTTTTCTCATTGTTGCAAGCTGTCAGGCTGGTTAAGCACAACTTCCTCTTCTTAAATCCATGCTGAAACATGGCAAAGGCACTAAAAATCCAGACTTTCAGAACAGATAGCCATTCCATTACATAATCCTTTTTCATCAATGTAATAAGTACTTACATTTGGTATATAGGGGGCTACATAGGTACGTATGTCCAAGAATATCTCAGAAAGCCTCAGCCTCCGTCACACTTGAGTCACCACAGCCTCCTCAATCCCTCAGTGCGCTTGTGTCACTTTTGACTTCAGTCTCACCAGTTATTTACTTGACATTATTCACCTCAATCACTAACCCAAGCTTGCCTGTCGCTCCATCAGCTCCTTTCAGCTCCTTTCAGCAGTCATTTCACTCATGCTGACTCCCAGTTTAGTCAGCTCCTTCAGGTGGACCTGCTGGGCAGTCACTTACTGCCATCATCATCTCCCTCAGCTCCACTAACGGCGAAGTGCAATGGTATGATGGAATAGGTGTCCAAAGCAATTTGTACAAAAATTTCTTTTGAATTTCAGATTGTTAAAAAAGGTTGGTACTTCTAAAAATAGAAATCAATCTCACTGAAACAGTCACTAATATGAGTTTCAGTAACTGAAGATTAGTGTGCATTTGTCCGTGCATTTGGCTGTGCTTGGCTGCTAGCCAAGTGCTAGCCAAGTGAAACTGCCAGAGCATTTTTACAGGTATTAGCTATATAAAAGTTTAAGCATAGAAGTGTTCCCAACTTTAATTGTAAAAAAAAACAGCATTCCAGCTGTTGCTTTACTAATTCTGGGTGGAATTAAAGTATTATTCATGTGTCATGCTCTTTCTCATGTGTCTCAATAAATTCAGGAGAGTGTTTTGGAGAGTAAGTCCAGAGCTCGATATTCTGTTTCCAAAAGAGGTCACAGGACACCTTGGGAGAGAGAAGGGCAAGTTTATGTGATATTTTTGCATAATGCTATCCCACACTCTGACCATCTTCAGTTTAGGCAATTTTTGAGCCTACTGTCATGGTGCCACCAGGGCAGCTCCCTGGGGCTGGACACCAGGGGCTCCCCCGTGGGCAATGGCAGGGTCTGGCTGCCAGGGCCTGTTCCACCCCTCAGCCAGGTGCAGGGCAGCTGGGGGACACCGGGGTAGCCCCAGCTCCAGGCATCAGGCACCTCCCTGGGGTTGGGGTTGGGGATGGGCCAAGGCCAGGTTTGTCTGTTTAGGAAATGGCAGTGGAACTCTCCTCCCAGTCCTTCTCCAGCCTCCCTCTAACCCGATGTGAATTTACTGTATCCACAGCATTGTTGAACAAAGGGATCCACAGGTTTTCTGCCTGTTGCATGGAGAATAATTTTCAGCTCTTTGTTTTGAACCCAGGTCCCAATAGCTTCACCTGATGGCCCCAGTGCTTGTATTCAGAAAATATGGCAAACATTCAATCCCTATCCATTTCCTCCATGCCACTCATAATTTTGTAGACTTCTATCATATCTTGCTCTGCAGAAACACCTCTTCTCCAGTCAGCTTTATTATTCTCCTTAGGGGAGCCATTCTAGCTCTTTGATCACCCTGCTGTCCTTCTTTTCTCTCTTCTAGTTCTTATATATCTTTTTTGGAGATGAAAGAACCAAAACCGCACAGGATATTCAAATTGTGGGCAACCAATTTATACAGTGGTGTAATTACGTATTCTGTTTTACTCTCTATTCCCTTCCTGACAATTTCTAGCATGTCATTTGCTTTTCTCACTGTTGTTGAGCGCTGAGTGGATGTTTTTGTGTAATTCTTTATCATAACTGCAGGGTTTTGCTCTTCATTCATAATGTTTTAGGATACAAATGTTTTTAAGGACTGATCATGGACAGGGAATAAGACTTCAGACATGATAAGACAAAAATAAGACATTAATGTATACATCCTCACTTGGTAGCATCACAATCTGTTCATCTTCCCCTAGCAATACCACCAGCAGTATTAATTGTTCACCCAGCATGGATGAAGCTCGTAACAGCACCTACCATGGCTTTGTACGACACTGAAGATAAGTTTTGAGCCATATCAAATTAAAACAAAGTGTAAAATCACAGTGGGACTAAAGAAATACATGATTGTACACATCTCAAAACTAAAGTTCATAGTTTTGTGAATTAGCCTGTAACATGTCCAAATGACTGTCAAGCTATTTAGAAAAAAAATATTTCAAATATTACTCTGATTTACATTCACACCTTTTTGCTTGAATCCAGCACAGTAAAAATGAACAGCCCACTTTGGTTGCTTCTATCTGAACCTCTGAAAAAATGACAGTCGATCTGGATAATCCCAGGTTTTATATTTTATATTTTTGCATAAAACAGCCACTAGAGGGGGAGGTAATCCCAGACACTCAAATCACCTAATCCTAGCTAGAAGAGGCTCATCTACTTTTTATCACCATCACAAGTCCGAAATCTACTTTCTTTTTTTTTTTTTTTTAACAGAATTACACTCAATTCCTTGTTATTAGGTTTTCCAGCAGATGTATCAAAAGTTTTTTGCCAGAACAAAGGCCTTTCCCTAGAAGACTCTGTTTACTTATTTATTCAGTAATCAACAAATCACTTTTAAATTGTAATTTCTCTATAAAGGTGATTTGATTTTTATACTGTAAGGTTCAGCAACATTCATTTAAGTAATCTTAAATTCTTAGGAACTTCATCAATCTTAGGTTCACTAACTATAACAGACCATAAACCCATGACACTTAATATAGTACCCTTATTGAGACAATAAGAAAGTCTATAAATTCAAGTGGCTAGATTATGGCACTTACAGCAAACGTCAATTTTTTAACCAAAAATAAAATCAAATTCTACTGTCTATCTATTGTGATAATGAAAAAAATTCCAGCAACTTGTTAATGATGATGGTGATACTACCCACTTCCCCATGTCTGTGTATGTCACTCAGATCAGAGTATCTCTGTTGCTCGCCAACAGTAGCCAAGGTAAGGGAGTCTTATAGTGTGTTGTATCACAGAGCAATCAAGACCAATGGTTCTCCACAGAAGAGGAGCATAGCAATTATCCACATCTATGAGGTTAATAAACTTTATCAAACACAATATAGCTATGATAAAAACCTTTATCGCAGGCAGCCATGGTCACACTTGATTATGGGAGGAATTACTTTACATTTTATTGTAACTTTTTAGGCAAATTGTTGAGGCTGAGATGAGACAGTATGTTATTATAGTTTCAGCAAGGCAATCTGTCAAGTAAAACTAAGGAAGATGTGCCCTGGTTCAAACCTGTACATCCCCATACCAGCTTCAGGAGTTCCCCGGTCTCACTTGCTCCCCCATCAATCAGGGAGGGGAAATGTCAAGCCTGTAGAGACTGATTACCCACCACAAGAACAATTATAATCAAGGTGAAGAAATGAAAGAACACTTTGTGTCTTCTAGCATCCCATATGAGTGGCTGGGAAGAACCACAAACTGAATTGTTATTATTTTATCATAATTTTTTGCCTGGGTGATGTAAGCACCCAAAACTATTCTATGTTCTGCCTGGAGATAAACCAGTAATTTACACATATGTGTGTAGATATAAATATACATTATAAAAATGTATTCCCTTGGGCATGACTGTCAGGTAGCAAAAACTGGCATACATTTATTTCTAGGGACAAAAATAAATATTGAGAAAAATGACAACTGCATCAAGACAGGATAAAGAGAAATCATAAAGAGAAATTATGATTATGATATAACTCAAAAGGACAAGAAGTGGCAACTGAAAATAGAAGGTGTTATGGTCAACCTCAGAAACAGACAGGAATTTTTCACTGAAGAAAGTTTGGGCTTATAGGGAGATAAAGAAATTTATCTCCCTATAAATATACTTTAAATAAGAGAGAGAGAAACTAACCTGTTCCTGGAGTTACAAATCTGATCCCCTTTAAAAAAGCAATAAATGACAAATTTACTCCAGTTTTCTGAAGGCAGGAGACCAAGTGACTGATTTTTCCATGCCCCATGATGTGGAGGTCTGGGCCACACTGAGTAAATTTGACATGGTAGGAGTATGGAGCATTGATAACAATTTAGAGAAGTAGCAGTGCTGTGGGAATACTCTCCTGTCTCTCCTCACTGGTTCTCTGAAAAGGAGGAACCAACAGCTGGAGGAAGGAGAAACAGTAGAGCAGTGGGAGCAGCAGAGAAGCGCCTGGAGGACTGATCCAAAAGCGTTCATGCTGAGAAAGATGAGAGGAAGTCCTGAAATCAAACGGTATTGTTGTTGAGGGGTGGAGATCCTTTTGATGAGGAAAACTGTCTGGTAGCTGGAATGGCTAATGTTACAGAATATAACAGTCTGCATGTGATCACTTTTCAGCTGCTAAAGTAAGCCTTTAAAAAACTTTAATATATATATTTTAACAGAGGAAGACAAATTTAAGTGTCTACATGGCTGTGACCATGCAAACAAATCCCATCACTAAAATCTCAGTCCTTTGTTGCTGAGAAAGTTCATGCCAGAAGGAAGAGAAGAGGACAAAGTACCGGCTAACATGAAACTCAAGAAATCCCCAGAAAGTCAGAATTTAACTGGAGATAATTCACATGAAGTCACAGAATGGAGTTCATCTTTGACAAATCAGACTGCTTTTGAAAAGCAAATCTGGGTAACTGTACTCCTAATTTACCTGGTCTTTTAGAGCACTTTTGCCTCACAACCTCTTTACAAAGTAGATAATTAAATAATTACATTGTAAGGATCAGTTAATTGTACAGATAAAGTGTTAGCTGGGATAGCAAAGGCAGAGAGCCATTGTGTAAAATAAGAGTTTGGCCTAGAGAAATCTGAAGAGCTGTGTGCCACAGAGACCAGTAATGACTGGGAGTGACTTCATTCCTCACATGCACGTCTCTGTCCAGGGTGAGGGAATCTGGCTGTGAGGGAGTGGAGTCTGCTCGTGACACATAACTGGGCAGAGATTCAGCTCAAGGGAGAAGAGTCATAAACATCAGAAGGTCTCGGACAGAGCAGGAGCAACAGGATATGAGTTACTTCGGGGCTTTAACTGGGAGAAATGGTGGTGTTAAAGACTGGACAAGTGAAAACGTCGTAGCACTTCCCCTACATTGTGCTTCTTACAGACTTTTTACTGACCAAGTACAGTGAGAGAGAGGGACTGCTGGTGTAAAGGTAGGAAATTCTCATGTGTTTAGCACTTGACAAAATTCAGGGCAGAAACAGTCATCTCCAGCAGTGCTTCCAAAACTTTTTTGAACAAAGTTGCAGACATAAGCCTGATTTTTTTTCAGCAACAAAGGCCAGACCAAAAGATAAAATTATGCAGGATTCTAAGCATGTTCTCATTGGATCCTTTTGAATAATATTTATTTTTAACGTACCAAATATGATGGTTTTAAGCAGATGAGGCTATACCAAAACTGAGTATGATGTTAAACTAAAAACTTAATATTAAAGATCTTCGGGTTGAAGAGTCTATAGTTTTGGTTGTTTAAAGCTCCTTTTATTTAGCAGTTTAACTTTGCTAGTTAACAACTGTGCTGTAGGCATTTTAAGGTTCATCGTTGTGGCACAGAGGCCTCTTTGTTCATATTTTTAGATCTTCAAGATATTTGTTTACCCATTTTCTGTGGAGAACATACCTTCTGTAACACTGCTTTTGCATCAGCCCACTCCCAATTTATTTTAGTATCCCCCAGCTGATGGATGACAGATGGGTGAGGGTTGGGAGCAGAGGAATGCTGCCCTGCCTCTGATGGCCGTGGAAGCTATGCAGTTCACCTCCCCCGGACAGCTCTAAAATGCCTTGTGGGAAAGGGGCCAGCATGACTCTCCTGGTCACCAGAAAGGTTAGAGACCTACAAAAGACTCAAGGTGAATCAGCTTTCAGTCTTGAACGGCAGGGCACAGGTCACTGTGAAGCTGCTGCTGAAGATTCTCATCCCAGGGAGGTTGTTGAAAATCGAGGGAACAGGCACACTTTAGTACAACTATGCAACACTAATTTGAAAATTGATATGTAGTTTAGGTTGCTCATGAACTTTTCCTACACTTCCCATCTTCACCTTGTCTGGCTACTGAATTTAAATTCAATTCTTGTTTTAGCAGATTGGGAATTATAGTTTGGATTAACACATTGTGAATTAACATATTTTGGATTAACACTTGTAAAATTAATAAAGGCTAATCTGCAACAATGTCTGTGATACTTTGTGTGTGACACAAACCAGTTTGCATTATGATTCCTTCTCTTTTCTGACCATGATGGTACAAAACTCCTCTATACTGAGATACACTCATCTGTGTCTCCGGATCCAAAAGCTGCATCCTCCCTAGTCTAACAAAAGGTTGTAGCAGCCACTGGAGAGCACCTGCACCTGCATGGTCAGAGCTGCACTGACTATGTCTTGCAGATGCCACAGGCAGGGCAATGAGCAGAGAGACCTCTGAAAACTTTACTCAGTACAAGCCATTTAGATGTGGGCCACTGAATTCCCTAGGTGTAACAGAACACAAAGGGTAAGACTAATGCCACAGCTTTCTTTGGGAAATGTGGATGATCTTAAAGATAAATGCTGTGGAAAGTTGTGAGTTTAGAAAACAATGAGTTTTAATGTAGAAATTCTTCTAAAGTACTGTTTGCAAACTCAGTTTGTTACGCTTACCAGTTAGTTTTTCACCTATAATGAGCATAACATCTTTCCAAACAGAATGATGGGATGATTCTCCGGGGAATAAATCCTAATATGAATGCAGGCAGCTGTTAGTTCTCAGTAAGCAGACATGCATGTCACGCCCGTCTCTGTTCCAGATCATGGTACCCACCAGTGTGATGGCAATCAGTATAAAACCAGGCTACAATTTGGGCAGGTCCACTGGGAGTGTCTCATAATCCTGAACTTTCAGACCTTTCAATAAATCTGTGTAGGACTCAGACAATCTCCTGGTCAGCTCCTCCCGTGTTTCTCCCGCATCCCCTGGAAAGCCAGCCAAAGGCTGCCATTTCCCCTGCAAAGGTGGCTTTGTCCCTCGACAAATGAGTCAAGTTTCCTGCTATCATCTTCTCCCTTTGTGTACAAGATTTCAGGGCTCAGACAGAAACTCCTGCTGGCTGGCTGCGTGATCCCACGTGTCTTTCTGGCTCCTCCAAGACTGCACAGGGAGTGAAAAATTCCCCTCCTTTCCCTCACAGCTTCTCCCTTCAGCAAGCCTGTGGAGATGGCAGTGGAAGGACCTGGGGAGAGGAGGCTGAGAGGTCCAGCAGAAAGGAAAGCTGGTGGGCTAATGACATCAGATCCTCTGACACATGTCCAGTGGAAAAGGAAATTTTATAGAAAATGTTTTATGGGAAAGACGATGAAGTCTTCTGAGGAGGAAATAAAAGATTTGAAATCAGAAAAAAAATGGAGAAGGATTTTCTTCCTCACATCTTTCACCATTCCCATTGAGAAGAAAACATCTTAGTTGCTCCACACCACCAAACTGTAAACACAGTGGAAATCAAGCATTTCCTAATATGTTATTCCCATGCTCATAGGACCTTTTTGTATATCAAGAACATAAAAATACTGCCTCAAAAGGTAAAATAATGTGAAAACCTGTTTACACTTTGTATCTCTAGGATTTTTTTCAGAAAGCTGGGTAAGTACAAAACCCTACTGCTGACGCAAACATTTCACCAGCCTCTCATATTCAGGGTTGCTGATAGAAAGTACATAAGCATAACAAAACAAATCTTACATGAATAATAATTTACAATTCTCCCCATTATTTTAGCTGTTAATTTGTTCCTTCAATTTGCCTTATAGTTTTTTTGCTATGAACATAACTTCTGGTTTTGTACCTGAATAATTTGTTATTCCCTAGACTAAGACCATTTTGAAAATAAAAATTGAGTCTTGGTAAGTATCATATTCATTCCTTATTCTTAATCACCTAAGACCTTCTTTATTTGTCTGGAATACAAATGCATATTAATAATGCCAGTATACCTTTAGGAAATGACTATCATCACAATAGAACACTCCACTGAATATAATAGTATGTTTCATGTTCACGGAATAGAACCTGGGGATAAAGTATAGATGTTTGATTATATTAACATTTTATATAAAGTGTTTAGAGGCCATAATTTGTTGTCTAAATGTTCCTGAATATTAATGAAGTGTTGAAGGCTGCAGAACTGATGAGCAACTCACATGAAACACTAATGCAGAACTGAAATCCACAGGCAATTACTTTTCATAATTCTCTTTGATTTTTCAGGAGCAGACCTGCTCTCTCAGTGCACATACAAAATTATTCACTGGGCAGCAATATCTCAAACTGACAGGAACATGAGCTTTGAATACAAAACACTTAGGGTTTATAAATACTTTTATATGAAAATAACAATATATAGTACATTTATAAAGCTGACAATACGTGTATTAACCATACAAGTAAAAATCTGATTCCAGTGTTTGTGACTGACAGACATATACCATAAACCAGAATTATTTTGAAGCCTGGCATCTGTCATTCGGCTCTCTGCATCAGTCTGACCAGAAGCACCATTCTAGAAATCCCACCACTAAATAAAGCCTCACACAGTGATCTGGTGTATTCTGAGTATCTGTAACGTGCAAGATTAAGAGAGCACGTCAGTAAATAATGAAGTTATTTTGACTGAGTTAATATAAATCATATTCTATCATAGGAGATTATTTCTGTTTTGCAGCAACAGAAGGATAAAGCCGTCCAAAATTTGCTAGCCTTCTGTTAAGCTTTCCTTATTGTTCTTTGGCTGGGACAGGAAACAAAAACTAGTAAGCTATCGTCTCAAATTGCGCAAGCAATTGCATTCTTTGAAAATCATTATCTGCATGAAATCTTTCACGGCAGGAAATTACAAACAGCAAGAAATTCCTCTACAATGAGAGAAAAGCCCAGACTATTTTCAATACTTGTTTTAAAGTACAAAAGGTGCTGCAAAAATGGATTCAGTAGTCACTGTGATTCCAGATACCTGTCCTGACAGTAGACTGATTCCTTTAGAAAGACACTAAGGGTATTAAGTAAGGGAAAAGAGAATTGTCTGAAATCATAATAGTCAGTTTTTTCTATCAGAGAGCCTGTAATTTCTCACGACTGATCACTGAAGAGAAATACAGAAAAAAACAGCACAAGTGATCATATATGATCAAACAGTGAGAAAAAATGCCTGACCATTCAAACCAGCATTTACAATTGTTTTGGAAATATTTGCCTAAAAAGAATATTGGGAAAGAAACTTTGTTTCACACTGACATAGAATACAAGTCAAGCTATCAGTGGATATTACGTTGTGACTCACAGCAAATGATGCTAAGTGACAAAATAAAATTTAGAAAACATAATGGCCTAGATTCTAAAAGTTACCTTTTTTTCCAGTGGATGTTTTAAAGTTGTACACTTAAAATTATTTATCTGTAGGCAAATTATTTATACTGAGAGACTGATTTTTGTGAAAAAGAGAGAAATACACTAACTGGCATTTTACTATCTTGATAGGAAGCAGAACAATAACACCTGAGAGAAACTACACAAGAAGGAAATTTCTGACTGCTTAAATGCTGTATGTTGTTAACTGAACCAGACCATGTTTCTTTACACTAACTGGCAGAATGCTAAATATTAAAATCTTTTTTCCCATTTACCTTTCCTTGCAAAATTCACGTTTCATGCTGATAATTCTGAAAGCTGCTGAAATCCAGTATTTCCTCATTTTATAAAAGGACTGTACGTTAGGTATTTGTAGTGTATTTAGCTCAGTGAATTTACTGAAAGGAAAAAACCACACCAGAAAAACTATTGAAATAATTGTCCATAAGGTTCTCTAGAGATTATAATTTTTCCCCCAAAAATGTGTCATTCTTGGCCCTATTAAAAATGAGAAGACAAGACTGAAGTGAGACAATCAGCGAGGAGTTCAGGCTGCTGCAGACATCCATCCGGAGACTGTGGTCAGTGCATGACCTTTCTGAGCTTGAGTGGGATATCCCAGGAAACTCCTTGTTTCTGAAGAAAAGGAATTTTGCCATATTTAGAGTTGGGTCACATCCTCACCTGCCGTGCCGCAAAGGTAGTTGCAGCTGCTCACATGATGCTTTTAAAATAATAACAACAAACAATAGGAATGCTACCCATATAAAATATCTCATACACCAGCTTCACAACATTGTTTGGTTTTTTTCAAAGTTGAAATATTCCTTGCTGCATCAAAGAAACTTACATATTTTAGCTCTTCTTTAACCTGATTCACTAAAGATGATAAAATGAGGAAGTCACCTCAGTTTGCATTTTACTTTGGCATGCTGCTTTTACATAGGACTCCTGGACAGCCTCACGCCTTCCTATCTGTAATCATCTTGCTCTGCTCTTCCTGACCCTGTCTGCCAGTACCTCCTATTACCTTTTTTGACAATGCTGTAGATTTCTACTAGTCCTAAATTATAGTCTTTACACTTAATTGTGACTTCTTTGATTCATTTATGTCAATGGCGTAATTTAGTTCACCCTTTTTATGACCACAAGGGTTGTCTCAGAGTCCAAAGGAACAGGTATTTTGTTTGGCTTATCTCTTACCCAATTATCAAGCTAGGATAAAAATGAGAAAATGATTATTTTCTGTGCCACTTTCTTTTTTATGCTGTTTTCCAGCATCCTTCATGCCTATTACACTGTATAGCACTCCTTCTTAGTCATTTATTCTGTTAAAATTCAAAGTTGCAGTGAAGGCGACTAAGCTAATTCTGAAGGAATGCATACCATCTCCTTGGTCAAACTCTGCCAGCAAGAAATATCTCTTTCACACCTGTATTAATCATAATTTAGACATATGTGTTCTGCCCTCATATATCAGGAGAGATATACCTTTCTATGCATGTAATTAACTTGGTCTTGCCAGTGGCAAAGCGTAAAGCAGGTAGGTGAATCTACAAGTGACTGAGCTGGGGAATTCTTGTCCCTTCATGATACTTCCTAGATTTGGAAGTGTGAACTCAGAAAATACTGTATTTTCAGGTTATGCTTCTGGGCTTTCTTGGAGACAGCGACCTCTGAACTGACACCAAGGCCAAAGTAAAAGTTCATTTCAGTGCAGATAACAGCATTTAAATGCTAGGAGTACTTAAGTACTAAATGTACAAGTTATTAGTTATATTTTTGTGTGCCTTATACAAGCTTCCAGAAGAATATTGAATTAGAAGTTTGTAGTCATTTTATGCTTGGAACCCAGTCTTGAGTAAGCACAACATTACCCCAATATTTGGGAGACAGAGAAGTAAATAAATAAAGCCCTGAACTCCTCATCATGAAGTGATGCACAACTTCTGAGCAACCTGATCTAGTTGAAGATGTCCCTGGTTACAGGGGGGTTGGACTAGATGACCTCTAAAGGTCCCTTTCAACCCAAACCATTCTATGATTCTGTAATTAAGTGATATGATGAACAAATATTTATGCTATGAGATATGCTTTCTTATGACTGATCAAAATTGTTGGGAAAAGTGTAAGCAATAGGTGAAAAAAGTAACTAAACCAGCTAAGAGATGGCAGATGTCTGCTGTAACCAGTGTCCACAGTTTATGCCTCTACCATTCTCTTTGCTTACTCCTGAGGACCACCCTAGTGTGGACATTGCAACATGAAGCATCAAGAAGTTCATTCATTCATTCATTCATTCGTTCACTCATCCAGTGCAGCGAGCGGCTCCACAGACGGCTGCCACAGCCCAGGGGACTGAACAGGGAAGAAAAGTCGGTGGGTGCAGGGTGGGAACTGACACTGGTACCAAGGGAAAAAAAACCTCCTGGAACAAATGCTTTCATTATGTAAGCTTAAACAAAATGTCACATTCAGTCCAGTAGCAAGGGAGGAAAAATATCTGGTTGTGATGAACATCTACTCAGTAAGCATGGAAACAACGTGAAAAAAAGGTTTCACTAAAAATAAAAAAATCATTTAAGTAGTTAAAGCCTCGTAATTTATTCAAGGGCTCAAAATACAGGAGATGTTTCTGATAAAGGAAAACAGGTGGAGTTTTCAGAATGATATAGCTCACTTCTCTGGCTCTGCTGTCTTCTGGTCTGCAGAGAAATGCAGCAGGTTTTTTTAATGGCAGTAACGTTGTACTTTGATGCTGGCACATCAGTGGGGACACACAGGTACAAAGGCACTTTTTGTCCCACCTTCTCTGTACATCAAATAAGGGTAAAGTGGTTATTTAATTTGCATATTTAGGAAATGATTGTGTCCTTATCCAACAACAAATTTTTCATTTTTGTACAAGAAGGCCTTCATTTTCAAATCCAGAAAAAGATTCCTGGGGGACAGTAATTTCACAGGCTGTGGAATATTGTTAACAGGGTTAAGCACAACTAAGAAGGCTTGCTTATTTCTTTAAGCTGTTAAATTAGACAGACACTTACCACATAATATATATCATGTAATATAATTTGAAGAAAAAAGGGAAAACTGGATAAGGAGCACCTGTACATTCAATACACTTTTTAATTCCAGAAAGGCTTTCTGCACTGAAAGAAAACATGGAAATAAAAACTTAAGTACAGCAGTACTCATTTATTTAAACAGGCATCTAATTTTGTAATTATACTTCAGTTCATAATTACTGGTTTTAATATGATATCTGTCATTTCCAGAATTATGTATCAAATATTATGACCACATACTTATATGTCATATAGAAAATATCACTCAATTACTCTGCTTGCAAAAAACAGAACAAAGCAAGACTAGAACTATGAGACAGATAAAAGGATGGATGGATAGATAGATGCATAGATAGTACTTGAGATCTATGAAACAACACATGCTCTCTAGAAAAGCCACACACAACTTCCTTTGTTAAAGTGTCATTGCTTTGTAGATCATATATTTAAAAAAAAAAAAAAAAAGAAAAGAGGAACAACTATGTAATTCTGATGGTTCACCCATGGACTTACACAAATAAATGTAGAGTTGGGCCAATTTGTAATCTGTTGTTTCTGAGGCCAGAAGGGCCCTCTTGATCCCCCACGAAGCAGGGGTTTGGCTAGTTCCTAACCCACAGCAGGTAAAGGAGTGCTCTGGAGGGCTCTGCGGTGGGGGCAGAGTGAGGATGTGTAGGCATCCACTCAGCTGAGGATAAGCAATTTTGCTCCAGAGCTGTAGCAAGTGGACCACCACACAGCAAAACCAGCTTAGGGCCAGGCTGGAGTTGAGAAGTTTCATACAGCAGCTGCAGCACCTTGAGCCTTGCAAATGGAGACAAAAACCCATGTGTCTTCTAGGCTACGAGGGGATCTTTGAGTGGAGAGTGTAGGTGTGTCCCGGAGATATGAGCTGTAATCTGAAGTTTACCTGGCTTTTGGCTATGTCTTGAATTTGTGGACAAAGTTTTGCTCTGCCACAGCAATGCCATCAGAATTCTTTTTGTCATTCCTTTGGCTATAGGCAGAGCTGGTGTTATTAGGTTTGGCAACTACTGAAGTTTTATGCTGCATATTTGTTTTTCCCTGTATTCTTATTTTTCTGTGTTTGCCTCTTTGGATTGCTAGCCCCCTCATGGCATGAATTAGCACAACATTTGAGCACCAGCCCTGACTGAATACACTGAGGTTTAACGTTTGCTTAACATTGGGCCCATCCAAACAGTTCAGTCAGACTGCAAGCTCCAAGCAGAGCTCCAGCAGCTATATCAAAGAGGAGCTGCACCTCTGTGGTGTGAATCACAGGATTTTATATTTCTACTTTCTGCCACACTGAGGCCCACAAAGAACTTAATTCTGCAGTGCTTTTATGATAGCGTTCATTGCCTGTCTTTTACTGGAACCAGAACTTTCATGGTTACAGAACTAAACACGTATTTTCAAGTGGACTTAGTTCAAAGAGAATGTTGATGAATAAAAAAAACTTCTGGCTGTTTGCTACTGCATTCCAATACAGAATGTAAGTAAATACACAAATTAAAGTGAATTGGAGCTTTCAGTCCCTTCTCCTGTGCAGCTCTCCCTGGTGAATTTAACTGAATAAATGAATAAACCTCTTCTTTTAAATGAATGTTGAAAAAGATAAAATTTTGAAAATGGTACCAGTGAGCGACTGTAGTTCTTCTCTATTCAGAAGTCATCTGTAATGAACTCTGAGCCTATAAATGGACCTCTATGTCTTTCAAAAAGGACTCTTTAAAAAAATAGGGAATTCACACAATTCTGTGAGGCCTAACCATAAATACACAGAGAGATATACAGGATTGGTTTTCATTTACTCTGTTGCTCTTTTACATCTTTCAAACACTAAATACTGCTTTGAGAGCTTCGTACATTCATTTTATGTGGTAGTGTATAGAGCCTCTTACTCAGTCAGAATGTTGCAAAGAGAATTTAGTGTAATAATGATTTAAAAAAACCCTCCAACTACATGACAGCAGCACATTGTGTTTCAGGGTTGTAGGTGTTGTGACCAATCTTCAGTTATGACACCCAGATAATTGCTGATGACAAACTGTGTATGCTGAAGCTGCTGCACTGCCACAAAGGGACCTTTGTTTGGCCCTATGGATGTAAGCAAGACCTCCCGCTGCTCTGCTGCCAGCACACTGCCATCACTGAGCCCACATTTCCAGCGAGCGCTAACCCACCCTCACACAGAGCAAGGAGTCAGAAGACCTCACACCGAGAGCGCACAGAGAGCAGTTGTACGCAAAACTGTGCAAAGAAAGTTTGCTGGAGTCCCACAGTCCATTATTTGAAAAAGATAAGACGTAAACGCCTGCACATTCATGAAGCAACGCTCTAGAGGCAATGCCACCCAACAGCAGCAAGTCAGTGCACTGCTCGCCGTACACATCAGTGCGTTGCCTGATTACACTCACGAGGTTAAGCTTGTTTCTTCAGAGTCTCACTTCCAGATGGCATTGTCTTATTCTGAGTGGTATCAGAAATAACCAAGATTTACAAAAACAGGAGGTGAAAGGAGAGCTTCTTGCTAAAGAACACAATGCTCCATTTCTCTCAAGTCGGTATTTTCAAGCAGTTTGGTTTCCAGGTTTGAGCGTATGTCAGTTTTTATACAAGGACTGCAGTGTACTCTGCTCTTTGAAAAACAGGATGCTTACACATGTATGTGTATATATACATACATATACACACACAGACATACACCCTTAGAAGTCTAATTTCATGCTTCCAGGTGCAAATATTTTGACTCATGTCTTTTGTATCCACATATCCCATGACATGTATCTACATAACACATATGAGCTAAATAAACATATGGTGCTGGTAATAGCCCAAAGGTGTTATTTCCCATATAACAGAAACTATTTGCCACGCTGTATAGAATGTCTGCCCTAAACCCCACGGTTGCTTTGTATCTGTGTTGCAGCGCATTTATCTCATAAGGCTGAGGATGGGCACCACGCCATCCTAACAGATGGGTCTGACAGCCAAGAGACCACGTATGTGCATCCAGTGTGGGTGAGACCGATGGGATTCTTTGCCAGGAAGATCTAAACAGCTGTCTGTTTTGGCTGCACTTACTCCAAGGAGAAGGATGTAGGCTTACATTACATGAGGTCTATGCAAGCAAAGAGATTGGAAGGCGAACGTCACGTGTGTAAAGAAAAATCCATTCAAATAGCTATGAATCAAAGACATCCACTGAGAAAAAGTGAGGCAGCATTACGGCACTCCACACCCCTCTGCCTCCCCTCAGGAAGACCAAGCAAAACTCGCCATGACAAGTTAATTTGTCTGAACACGTCGGCAAGGGTGCAGAAACCTGTTGCACAGGCTTTCTTCCTGACCCAGAGGCACATGATATTTGCTAAAACAAAGGCCTAACTTTCAAATACTGTGCAGATACTGCTTTTCTATAAAGTATAAAAATCTGCTGAATAAAGGAACAAGTCCTTTCAGTACAAAGAACATGAATTTAGCTTGTGTCTTTTAAAACATAATTTAAAATATCCTGTGTACAATTAGGTATTTGCATGAGTAGAAGTTAAGATATTGCTTTCAAAAATTACCCCCTTATAGGATTTGCAACCCCAGGTCAGGCCTGTGTGTATTACAGAGTTGAAGAGAAACACTGTGCAAGGCGCATTTATTCAGTGTTCTGCAAGGTTCAAGTACAGTCAGTGTAATGTTCTTCATTGTCATGCATTACATTCATAACCACACACAGAAAAATCTATATAAAAATAAAGTCTGCCACCTAAAAACAGTTAAGTGGTACCTCAACTATTGTCTTGAACTATCTTTTAATTACAATTTAGACAGTGATCAGAGATTTAGCACAGTATATGAAGTGACCAGTGCAATCAGGTTACAGAAAAACGTATTTCAATATAACATACTCATTTTTTAAAAGTTAGTTGTTCAGCAAACCAACTGAATAGTACAGGGTAAAAATTGCATACAGAAAAAAAGAAAAGGAAAAGCATAGCCACATGAAGGCAAGTAAGATACATGAGTAAAGTGATAAAAGTCCTTCTTATATACAAGCTTAAGTGCTAGGTAGAACAAGGGAGCTGGGAAGCATAAAAAAGTTTGTATAATTAAGTTGTTGTTAGCAGTTTTTAAAATATCAGTCAGGTTTCCTTGTAAATGTCTTTCAGACATTAAAGGAAATTTTGTAACCAGGTTGTTTAGGATGGATGTTTTACTCTACCCACAGAGATCACCCAAGATGGATAATACTTTCAAAGGAGCGTCTTCCCACCATGAGTGCACCAGCAATGAAACTCTTTTGTTCCCTCCTCCTCCCATGACAAGGGCTCGTGCTTTTAGAACTGGTGTATGTATTCTTAATTATACTTAGAAATTTAAAATTATTTTTTTTTTTAAAAGAAAGTGAAATTTTAAGCCTGCTGTAGCTACCTTGTTGAAAATGGCAATTAATTACACTGGCAGCATGGGAAACCAAGGAGCAGTAAGCCAGCTTCCTTCCTGCTCCAGACTTTTCAGTAGCTTTTATTGTGTTTTGTTTATTGAATTAACCCTTGAGAACAGTGAAAAGGGGGATGTTTTTAGAATGTGCAAAGTATTAAAGAACTCAGCTATGATATGAAAATGTGGCAGCAACAAATTTGGACTCATGCTTGGCCTGAGGTTGTAAGAAGAGGGCAAAGGTGACACGGAGGTGCTTTACTGACGTAGGCACAAACATGAGCTACCCACTGCCTCAAGGGCTGTTCTGGCATCTGAGGACAGCTGAGATGTTTATGCATTGCAATTGGTCTTTGGTTTTTTGCATCATTGCCTCCTGTGTCGTGAGGTATGGAGCTGCCACCAGAGTCCTATAGGCCCACTTATTCCTTGTAGGGGAAATTTTCTGTGGGAGAGTCAAGCTTCATGGATCCTGTTCTGCACCTTCATCACAGCAACGCAGTCACAAGTGTGTGCATGCATATATTACCTATTTTAAAGTACATATTTTAAACTATAAAATGTATTTCATAACTTTCTGATACCTGAAAAACATAGTCATTTTAGTCCTCAAAGTTTCTGAAAACCTCTAAGTTCAGGAACATACTGTATTATTATCCAGATGATATCAATACATTAATATCCTGCCTTCTGCTATCTCAGATATTTTTTATTGTGTCTCTGGAGCCATTTTATTATAAAGTTGATTCATCAAATAAAAAGTGATCCTCTCTTATAACTATCACTTCATAAAAATAAGAATAGTAAATGTGCATTTCATGTTTAACAGAGTTTCAAAAATCTTAATCTACTTTCTGGCCAAAAATTGTTTCTTCTTTATATTCTGAAGACCTGTGAAAACAGGTCTTTTCTATTCAGCAGTAAGAAAAATCTTATTTCCAGAAAACATTCTGCTACAGAAAAGAAAGAGAGGAAGGAAGCTGGAGTTAGAATAAAAGTGAGCATGATAACTTAGAAGAGAATTTGTAAAAACACAAATATATTTATTTTCACATTTCTATTTTAAAAATAGCCCATATATCTGTATTAATAAAAGGCAAAACCACCAGTTGAACATTTTCATAATTTTTATCCTGCTACTCATTTTATCACCTCCAGTTGCCATTTCCCTGACAAGACATTGCATGTCAATTAAGAATGGTAGTAATTTCTGATAGAGTGGAATAATTTGTAACAGCAGCAAAATTTTAAATACCATGCTAAGAGTATCAAAACTCATAAGGTACCAGATGTTCATCAGTAGCATCCCTGCGTAGTAAAATAGGATCTCATTATAAAATCAGGAAGTATGTAAATAATCCCAAAATGGTGAAAAATTTAATAAAGATACCTCATCAACAGACTGATAGGAGTGGGAGTAATATTATGCAAATTAAGATCACAGTTCTTGTACATCAAAGGAACTATCAAAGCCAAATCAGAGAGGAAGGAACCACTACCATCTGCAATTAAGATCATCACTTGTGGTCCCCTCATTAAACTTACGAAATATTGGAGCATCTTAGTATTAATTCATAACAAAAAGTGAAGCAGCATCACTCACCCTGTTACATATGTTGGTTCACATGCCACAAGTTATTGAGAGCAGAGGACACTAGTGGCTCCTTAATGTTGGGGTCTAACTTTTAAAATGGCAAGACTATCCCAAATCCAGCTGTCTGGTAGGGCTACCACATAGCAGAGCCCTCCTGCAAGCCCTGAACTTGTAGAAAACAGGGGTTGGCCCATGTCACAACCCTGACCTACTGGACAGGGAGAAGAGTATAGCGAGGAGGTAAAGTATCCTATGCATCATAAAGCACCTAAAGTAGATCAACTGCAGAAAGATGGGAACCTAACGGGGAAAGTAATAGTTGGTCAAGTCTGCACAATTAAGCTGCTTGTGGGGTTTGACACTAGCTTTTGGGTTTTGCCTCCTCACATTTTATTTCTGTATGTGTATTGCTGCACATCACAGAGACTGTAAAAAGAAGACAGGTATTTGTTCTGGCAGGGTCCTTACCATGTAATCTCAGTTGGCTACGTAGATGTTGTGAGAAAGCAGTTCCTTGCTATGAGAGGAGCATGGACTTGTTTACCAGAGTATTTCCATTTCACACTGAGAGTGGCTGAGCTCTTCCCTGCTGCCATCAACTGCTTAGTGATATTGCACCCACATGAGGCTAATGCAAGGAAGCCTTTATTCTGTATTCTTAAGCTAACAGTGTTTCTTCTCTGGCCATGAGAGAAAGAACTGATTACTTGTTACAAGTCAAGGTCTCAATGGTGTCAATAAAAAGCAGCAAAAAGTGCAAGTTGCATCTCTGGAATCTTTTATTAACTGGTAGAGATTGCCTCTGCCTGGAACTTCTATGTGTCCATTTGATCTATACTTTATCAGCTGTCATCTAGCTCTACTGCAATTCAGATATCACTAATTAAAAACTCACCAAGGATTCTGACAGCTGCTAACTCAGCAATGAAAAACCTGTTCAAATATTAATAGTAATCAGTGAGCAAGATCACCTCTTTATATGGTGATCTTGTGACTTAAAGAAGAGGCAGCAAAGGGAGGAAATCTTTACACCTATATTGGTACTTCAGGGCAGATTATTTTTGGACCTCTTTAGACATATATGTTCGGCCTGCTCTCAAATATGGCAGCTGCCTACAGAAAGACAAAGGTATCTGTGAAGCCACTGTGATGGCTCCTGACCCATTTTCTCCTCAGTGCCTCAAAAGTGGACAACCCACAGAGCCTTCCTCAGCCTCCCCTCTACACTGATGACAAGAGTTCTTGCAGATTAGTAGTTCTCAAATTTTAGCAAGAAGATTACAAAGCATCAGAAGATAGTCTGAAAAAAAAAAGTAAAATAATTAAAAAATCAAAACAGATTATGCATCTATGCATGGATTCCTAGGCAAGCAGGCAATAAAATGGGGCAAAAAGCAAAGTAGTAAAATGACATATGAAGTTTAATCCGATTGAATTTGGTTTTAAGTGAAGACCAGTATAGTACTTTCATAAGCTTGTCCATGGATTTAAAAAAAAAAACAATCAAACAACAAAGTATGATCTTTCACTTTACAAAGGTTGAAGACCCATGGGCTGAAGGACATAGATACGCAACTCACACAGAACGATTTCTGGCTGGCAAGTGTGCATCCATCTTAGAAGGTTCCTTGCCTCATAGGATTTAGGTAGGAGGCCTGGTAGCACATGTACAACTGATGGAAAACAGCTCCCTCCCAATTACTCAGTTAAGACAGAAAAATAAACAGCACAGCTCACTGTGAAACAGGTTTAGAAGAGCACTAAAATTAGCAATGGATTCTGAAAGCAGCTAAGCATACACTATCTGGATACCTATAGCCAAAGCTTGATGTTTCAAAGCTTCATTTTAACCTCTTGTGAGTGTCCCATTGATTCTCATATGGAATTTTTTTTTTTTGTAACAGAGGAATGTATCCACAATGGTCTACTGAAATATCTATGTATTTAAAATTAATGAAAACACATACAGTCATATACTGGTTCTCAGGTATGTCTAGCTTTATAAAGCTAGTTGATCCAAATAATCATATAACAGAGAAAGGTTCTGTCCACATTGGAATATCTGACTGTTTCTATAGGAACAGTTATATCACTGTACATTTTATAGGGATATTGTTGGATCTATATGCACCATTAAAATGGCATAAATCATTGCATGGTTATGATTATTCTAGATCAAAAGAAACCTTTACACTGTAGTTAAAACTCCTTCCAAATCAGCGTAGTATAAAGTGAAGAAAATATTCTATTCAGGAATCATGCTGATATAAAAATTACTGTAGAAATTGACATGTTAGCATATACAGTATTATTCTCATGGGAGAGGAGAGGAGAGGAGAGGAGAGGAGAGGAGAGGAGAGGAGAGGAGAGGAGAGGAGAGGAGAGGAGAGGAGAGGAGAGGAGAGGAGAGGAGAGGAGAGGAGAGGAGAGGAGAGGAGAGGAGAGGAGAGGAGAGGAGAAGAGAAGAGAAGAGAAGAGAAGAGAAGAGAAGAGAAGAGAAGAGAAGAGAAGAGAAGAGAAGAGAAGAGAAGAGAAGAGAAGAGAAGAGAAGAGAAGAGAAGAGAAGAGAAGAGAAGAGAAGAGAAGAGAAGAGAAGAGAAGAGAAGAGAAGAGAAGAGAAGAGAAGAGAAGAGAAAAAATAAGAGTCACTGTTCAACTTCTGTTGTGCTGGTATTTGATTTGAATGAAGAAAGACACTATACCAAGACCACTGTTTTCTATTCAATTTATTAGTGATTAGAAAGAGAGAGACTACTAAAATGTAAATATTAATAAATTACTTGGACTAATGCATGCGCAGGGAGGTCTAAACACTTTAATTATGCATTTCATTCTGTAAAATTACAGGTCTGGAAGGTACCTTAAGAGGTCATCCAATTTAGAACATCCTCCCAAGGCAGGGAGAAATAAATCTGTTTCACAGCTTATGCTTATTCGTTCAATGTTTTCCCAAACTTTATATGTTTATGGAAGCACAGATTTATCTCCATACTTCTAATCAAATTAGTTATATTTTTTTATTTTATTTGTTTCTAAGCTTCCTAAATTTGTTGGTATTATCATAACAAAATTCTTTTAAAAACCTTATGAAAATGTAAAACTTTTATTCATCCACCAAGTTTAATGTAATAAATCCCCATTTTTGTGCAAGTACAAAATAAGGATACCATAAAGGTGCAACAAATGTATTTATGTTTTTAGTTGGATTGATCCAACTTAGACTAAAGTAAGATTATGCCACCAATTTATATAATGCTAATACTGGAATTTATAATATTATTGCATAAATACATAGGAAAACCTCAGCTTGAGATGAACTATGACATATATTCAGCTTTCAGTACACCATCTGACACGACAGGTAAAGGAGCAACAGTCCAGAAAGAATGAACAAAATTGTTTAGAAGCCTAAAATGATACACATAGGAATGCATTTAAAACATTAAGACCATTTAATATACTGATAATTATAACTGAAAATGGGGTCAAAGTTTACTTAGGTAAATGGAATGGAGAGAGTAAGAAGGACTCGTACCTCTACTGTTTTCTCTAATGTAAAAGGGAAAAGAAATAACCTACTAAAGTAAAAAGCAGTATGTTCAAAACCAATCAAAAGAAAAAATTTATGGACCTAATAAAGTTTTAAAACAAGATTTTTGTAGCCATGGTATTCTAAGGATGTAAGAAAAACTCAGTTTCTAGTGACAAGACAGTATTTTTAACCCAACTAACGTTGCTAGCAAAAAGAGGTTAAAGCATACAAGACTACTTCAGCTGGTTTGACGAACGTGTGTGTCTAAAAACTTGTCTGACTTTTCCAGTTGTACCAGCTCATCTGATCAAAGATTCCACCTTTTCCTACTTAGTCTTCCAATTAACTTTTAACACCTACAGGTCACAATGCATATATATGTTAAAGGATAGTGATACTTCTGGTTTAGGATTTATGATAGTAGTATGAAGCCAGAAAGAAACTTCCAGTATTGGTAAAACTATTATTTTATTTCTCTGTAGCATTTGGTATCTAATGCTCTCTGAAACAAGGCAGGAGACTACATTTCAGATCACCATTTTCACTCTTTATGGCACATGGCTTTAGTGTTTAGTGTTTAGTGTTTAATGTTTAGTGTTTAGCGAAGAGAGGAAAACCCTTCCATTCTAATCATACCGCTCACAATTCCGTAAGAAAGTCACCAGTCACTGAAAGAACAAACAATTCTGTCATTTATAAGTGTTAACTTTTCAGAAAACATGAATATCAGTTAGTTGCATGTTTACCCCAGCACAGCAAACTACCCTTTCTCCCCACCTCCTTTCTCATCCACTTACTCAGTTGATTCAGAAAGTGTGCTACAGAAAGCCTGCTGACAGCCTTCTGAAGCAGCTCTGCATCTCCACTGCTGGTCTTCAGCTTCAGCTGCCACTACATTTCTCCACCGATAACACTTTTGGGAGTAGTTTCATTTTA
The DNA here is from genome assembly GCA_907165065.1 of Caprimulgus europaeus. The sequence continues at coordinate 77,793,898 of OU015525.1, forward strand.
TCTGTTCATGGTGCTCTGACTGGCCTTATTCACAAAATCTCAATATTAATAAAAGCAAAATTTAATTATTTGGGATGCTTGCAATATTCAGGTTTTCACTTAATAGTTTATTACCTAGTTTTAAAAAATCTAAATATGATGTGAAAATACTCTTAGATGAATGAAATTTTAATTAATAGGATATGACTATTTCCTGAATATAATTTAGAAATAAAAAACTGTTGGTGAATCAATGGGAAACAATAATGTTTCTAAATATATTACAAGGAATTAATGTGCCTCATGAATGAATGATGGAGTTAATTAATTTCATTATGTACAAAAAAGAAAGAAATTAGATTCTAATCCTGCCAAAGCAATCACAGTTGGAGAGAAGTGATGGCTTAAAGTTAGCACAGAAAAAATAGCATAAAAGGAGCAAAGGCTCTTACTTCAGTAAAAAAATAAGGAATGCATTCCTGAAAAACTTGTATACAAATCTTCATTAACAGATATAGGAAATTATTTTGAATCCTGCATTGTTGGGAAAGCCCCTAAAAGAGCCCAGCAGATGTTCTGAAAAGTCAGTGTAAGTATTTATGTCTTTAAATGTTATATATAACAGATCTAAAAAGGAATGGTTTTCTTAAATAGTAGTTGCATTTATTAAATACAGCACAAGATATAACAGTGAAGAATTAAACCCATAGTGATGCACAGAATTTTGAGTGCTTGTGAGTAATTATAACTCTTGTACTAGATGTTAGTGAGGAGTAAAATTATAGGAAACACACACTTACTCCCTTGCATGCTATGAAATACAACAAAAGTTAAGCCAGTGAATTACAAACAAAGGAATTAATGAATAAGATAACTAAAGTACTCTGTACTGTGATTTTATCACGAAAGTTGGTCTGGGCTCCAGTTAGTCATGGAGTGACACTTGCTGTGAAAATAGCATCACAGTAGATCTTCTCCTAAAGGTCTTGCAATCCTAGCTTCTTACAGCCTAACATTGCCTTCATGTGTAAGAAAGAAAATATTTTTATGGTATGCTAGCTTTGTCAGATCTGTGCAATATCTTTATATATTTACCCTACTAAAAAGGGCAATCAGTTAAATCAGATTTTTTTCTTCTAGGTGAACCAAAACTTTAATAAAACTAGTACCACCCCAAAGATGGCTGACTGGATTTGCTCCTCTCCTGTAGCATAACAATAATTTTTATATCACATTGTTACTAGATGGGACTTTTAATTATTACTGAAGCTTAGAAGTTAATCACTGTAGTCAACAGCAGAAATAGACAGTATTTCAAAGCAATCAAATTCCACACAACAGACGCGAAGAGAATGCCAGTAAAGTGACGAAATGCAGTATGTATTGCAGCAAGTTCAAATAGAATGGCTTTTTTCTGACAAAATGTAGCTTAGGTTGTGATAGCAGTGGTATTGATTCATGGCTCAACCCAGCAATCAAAGTCTATGAAGAATGTTTTAAATGAGCAGACAGAGCTTGAAACAACATGTTAGCTGAAATACCCAAGCAAGGAAAAGGAAAAGTTGTTTTTATAATTAAATGGTTGTTTGTCATGCAATCTCCATAGTGTGATGAAAGTGCTAAAATTCCATACTTGGCTAGAGGACATAATTCAGTCCTAATCTTCACCGCAAGCCTCAAAGACAAGTCATCACATGAACTGCTGTAGCTCCTATGGAAGGCACCTTTGTAAAGCCCTTGCAGACATGACAAATCAAAAACTTCTTGAAAGTTGTGCAAATTCCCAAACCTATTTGACAAGTGTCTAAGCCTAGGGAAAACCTGGGCCAGTACAGTCGGTAGGTGTCATGCAGGAAATAGTTCTGTTAGGTGAAAGCAGTAAAGAGGAAAGAAATTTAGGCACATGATTTGAATAGCAAAGTTTCAAGTAATCGGTTCTTGATATCTAATATGAAATCTTTCACTAAGAAGTATTGATCATTTAAATTTTAGGGCTTAGGTAAAAACAGTAAACATTTGCTTAGTAAAGGAACTGAGATGGGTATGGCATCCCACTTGCTCCTTATCTGACTGCTCTATTGCTAGAGATTTACTGTCAAAAAGTCATTTCCCACTTCTTATTGATATGAAAGACACACCTGGTGAAACTTCAAGGCTATGCCCTAATAACAATGACAACGGGAATGACTGGAGGTAGCCTTCTACCTGTAAAAGGATTATTTTGGGTTATTAATCTGCACCAAAGGGCAAAATCATTTTAGCAAAATGCAAAAATAGCTTGCTGTGTCCTACAATTAAGTTAAGGCCCAGAAGTTTGTAGGCATTTCCTGGGAGTGCTGCCAACTGAACACAGCTCCTGTCCCACATTATCTGCGCCTTCTCTGCAAGAACTGAGAGGCAGGATACAGCGTAATCCATGCTCAGCACGTGACCTGTAAACTTGCTTCACGTACAAACTGAGCAGTCCTTTTTCCCAGAATGAACACATGAACAGATTATGTCCTCAGTCTTGTGTACAAGTATTGGCAAAGGGGCGAAGGACCCGAAAGACTTGGAAACTGAAGCCCTTCTGCGCTTCTGTCTTTAGAAACAGCAGCTGAGACCCAGGAGGGAATGTGGAACATCAAGTGACTCCGCAGGTCCTCAATGGTCTCCCAGTTGCTGAATGTCTTAGGAAGCAACTGGCTCTAACTGGCTTAACGTGCCAATAGCAGTTATGTGCTAGATACCTTTCAGGGCCAACATGAAAAACTTACTGTTGTGCCCAAGGGTTCCACTCTAAGTAGCCTATTCAATTAAAAATAGAAAACTGGGACTATGCATTAAATTAACAGCTAAATAGAAAAGAGAAGAAAGCAAGCACATGAGGAGCAAAATGCTGGCAACAGTTGCATTTTGCTCAATTAGCTTACTGTGGTACAATGGGGAGTAGGGAATATACCGAGCAGGATGAAGGAAAATAAAAGAGGACTTGTCTCCTAATTGAAAAATTGAAGAGGATAGAAAAAAATAAAAACAGTTTATTTACTGTCCTCTATCCACAGAGCATTGCTGCAGCTGCTGCTTTTTTGCTGCTGAAAGCCAAGTGGCTTCCCAGGCGTGGCAAGGAATTTAGCTTTCTGATTATGAGCAAAGGAAATACTAGGAAACTTTGTTCCACATTGGTCAGTTCTTTCCCCTTGCAGCAGCTCCTGAAGAAGGCAAGGCTGGCAATTCAGGGCTCTGCACCCTCACAAAATTTAAGACTAAGCAATGTCAGGAATAATATCTGTTGCTACTGCCCAGCTAATAGGATAATCAAATAAGATGACAATATTGGCCAGCTGGTACTAAGGGATGATAAATCCTCACCTAGAAGTTGACCTCCCTAAACAAAACCATTCACTTACCGGTCTGAGCAAATCACATATTCTGTATAGAGACCACAGGCAATAGTGAAATATCTGCAGAAAGTGAAGGATATGTCCAAAAGACCAATCTGGAGACAAAGCACTGATAAAACCAAAGGAAAGGAGAAATCATCATATATGTATAGACATAGAAATAAATAAATTAGTTTGCAAAATGTGGCTTTGATACCAGAGATCATCCCTTGCAGCAGCAGGTGATGATGGGGAACTATGCCATGGGTCTCAAGAATTCTCCTTGGGAATTTAGAAAGCCTTTTTCTGAGCAAATCTGTTCTTTCCAAATGAAACAAATCTGCTCAAGGAGTCTAGATCCACTGCAGCAGGACAGTCTTTACTGGTACCCTGACTGAAAAGCCTGTATGTCTTGGATGTGTCTCTTTATTGAGTGCTGAAATTAACCCATAACACCTTATGGTCCAATTGTAAATATCACCTGGCTGAAAAACCTATACTCTTTCAAAACAGTAAAGTCAGCAGGGACTGAACACATTCCTGAGGAACCATCAACCTATGAAGATTTAAGTAATATAAAACCAACAAACTTATGAGTTACACAGGTTGCTATCAAAACTATCTCCCTAGCATCAGATACAAAAGTATTGTAAATATTTTTTTTTAAATTATCAGTTTTTAAATGACTCAAGCTTCAATTCAGTTCTGTGCATAGAAAAGGAAATACGCATTTTTGGTTTGTTTGTTGCATAAGCAACTACTCAAATTTCTTCAATCCCTATTACAAGATACTGATTGACAGAAGTGATACAGACACAGGCATCCAAGATGCTTTCCAATCTGGGCAACTCTAAACCAGCATACTGATGAAGTTACATGCATGCAAGTACACAAGCAGCGGAACTGATTTAAATGCCCTGTTCTGGGAGATAACTCTTGAAGCAGGATGCCATTTGTTTGAAGATTCACTTTTGATTGACTTTTCACTTTGTCTAGGCTCATAAATTTTATTTCTGTTTTACACATGGCATTTGTGTGCTGCTCTATGCCAATTCTTGCACATTATTTTGACAACTGATTGTAGGCGAGCCAGTACAATTAATAGACTAATATTGTTAAAGCAGAAGGGTAATTGTCAACTGGACTTAACACTGCTTTGATACTAAGTGAACAGTTTTCTCATACATGCAGTATGGGGTGTGTCAAAACGCTTGGTAGAAATAAGTGACATAATAATAAGGCTGTCTGCTGATCTATTGGCAATCATTAGCACAATAGCTTAGCTTAACTGGTGACCTATTTTTCTGAGTTTCCATCACGATGATACAAAGCAGCGGTCTGTGTTTAAAGATACATATGGTTCATTTTTTCTGTATGTACAGTGCATTTTTTCCTGTGGACATGCTAGTGCTTTTTAGGCATGAAGGGCAAAATTGTCTGTGTACCATGATCAAATAAAGTATCACTGATGCCTTCAATGCATAAAATGTAATGATGTTGGAATACTGTCCAGTAGTAACCATACACACACAGGGTGTTGATAGCATTGGTAACAAGTTCGATAGGGGCCCACCTTGCTGTTGGCAACCTTTTATTCCATTTTTGTAATATCCCCTGAACAGGAGCAAGAAAAAGGCAGATCTACTGAGGCTGTCAGGCTTGATGTAGCAGCTTTCCTTTAGGGCTTAACAGGGTTTGCACATAGAGGTTTTTGGCAGTATGGTACATTCAGAGCAATGGGAAGGATATGACACAATCCACTGAGTAGGTTGCACTGTTCAGTTGCTTAGTTTAAAGAGTCAAAACTAGGAAAGAAAGATTCTGGAAGCCCAAGATGAAAATATGTACAGTGTTAAGCTCTTTATGCTTTCTGAAGCATAAGCAACAACGGTGTTACAGCTTTTGCTTTGAAGCCAGCCATGCTAAATTTTCATTGTTTCAGTTGATTTGGATCTCTGGAGCCCCATTTCTTAAACTTACAAATACTTGAAACCAGGTGGTTTTCCTTGTAAGGATTAACATGTGAGACAGTAGAAGGTGGAATTCAACAAGGAAAATGCTAAATGTGTCTCTTGAGCTTTTTTTTTTTTTCTAAAACATTTTCCTAAAATGTTCTTAAAGCTAAAGAAAGACTGAAGAGACATATTTAAGTCCCCATCAGTTAAGATGAACTCATCTCATGTTGCCAGTTTCCTGAACCAGGGAAAAAAATCATGTTCCATTTCTTTAGTTATCTGGAAGCATGTCATAATAAAAACCTAGTCTTTGAAAATTCAGGGTGAAAACACTAGTGTATAAATATTAAATGATCAAGGATGTCCAATTTGATCTGTTGTGAAGTGAGGAGCACGCTGCAGAATGTCTAAAGGAAAGTTTTTTTACAAGCAGCATAAGAGGTCATGCCACCTTGAGAATACCTGATTAAAAAGGGGGAGCAAATGACCTATAGAGGCTTTAGCATGCATTGTCCTGCTGCTAGGACTTCTGAATATGATCCAGTTAGGCTCTGATCTTATAATGAATGTGCACATTGTTTTCAACCAGGCAAAGTAAGATCGATTCTTTCAGAAAGTCTCTGAAGCATCACCTAGGAAATCTTAGAAAAATAGGAAAATACTCCTAGAAAGTCCGTTATGGCTTCAGTGTTAATGCCAGTGATAGAAAATCTGAAATCAGGGGATGCACGCACGTGTCCATTTATGTGTATGCTTATTTCCTCATGGAGTGAAAAGAGTTTCTAAAAACTTGGATAGCAAAGGCAATGGGATGACTTGTCTGAGATGCAGCTGAGTGGTTCTGCCACCAATAATTGTACAATAACATAGAATTATGAGTGCCTAACTGTAAAAAGAAAAAACAACACTTCATTAGACTGAGGTTAGTCAACAGATGGCATATAGACCACCAACAGTCTATAAAACATCAGAGGGCTGGTGTAATTTCTACACATAACAGAAGTGTCCTTGACATTAACAAGTCAGTACACGCCATGTAGCAGAACTGGGAGCTGGATTTTTATAGAGATATCACATCATCGAAATGCTGAGAATTAAAAAAAAAAAAGTGGTTTGGTTATAAATAAAATCAGGATGGTTAACGTTTTTGGTAAGCAACATGCAAAAACACACGAGTTGGTCTGTAGGTTATTAAAAAACTGCTAAATTCTTTGCTTACGATTTGACATAAGCAGGAAAACTTCACTTGAAGTGATCATCAAACACTGGCCATATGCAGTTTTTGACTTAAGTGCACTAAACCTCTCCTTGCAGGTGCTAAGAGTAGCTGTGAAATGTTCTGTCCTGGTGGGTGCTGGCAGTACTGCTCTACGTTTATAAGGGTAATGTAAGAATGTGGAAGGTCTTACCAGTGGAAGGATGGAGAAAATATGTTCAAGAATTCTTTTACATAGGTGATAGGTAGTTCCTCTGCTATCAGATGCAAAAAAATTTTACTGTTTTCCAGAAAAGCAGAAAAAATTATAAAAAGGCAAAGGCAAAAGTTCCAAAAGCTGCCAGAACTCATGCAATGAAATGAGAACTCGATTTTATAGTATAAGGAAGTGGAGCATGTACGCTTCGTACTGTTCAAGACAACTTTTCAAAAAGACATGGATGCTTCTGCAGAAAGAGGGAGATAATAATGGTAATGGTTGGAAAATGCCTCAGTGCCAGTCTACAGATAAGGGATGCATCTTGTGCTTGGAGAATAATTTGAAATTGACAAATGTTGCTATAGCACAAGCACCATTTAGATCAGAAACTAGATAGCAACTCTGAGGTCCTACACATTAATAACTTTGATTGTTTTCCTTAACTGCTACAAACTTAAAATAAGCCTTGTCATCTTAAAAGCACAGTAGCAACTGGTATGGCCTTCTCTACTACCTACCACAAATGCTTCTGCTGTGTTTTATAGATTAATTTGGAATCCTCCAAAAGCCTGCTGCAGAAAAACAATGTTTGTAAGAAGCAGTTCTTACATGTGTTTTGGTTTGTGAAATAAATAGTGAAGCTTGTGAACAACTGTGAGAAGATAACTTCCTTGTAAAAAACTGGTTATTGGGTGGTTTTTTGTGTTTATTTTTAAATAATTGAAGGTTATTTTGGTTCTGAGCAAGGAGACAACTCAGATTGACCACCTGGGTCTGTATAATCTCCTGTCTGGTAGCTTGTCCAAACTAATGAGTTTCTCATTTACTTCTCCTGAAAGCTTGTAAATATCAATGATTTTAAATGAAGCTGTTGCCCTGCTTTCTTTAAGGTCTTACAGAATGGGTCAAACTTGGTTTTTGTTTTCTTCATTAAGTGGACAGCAAATGCTGCAGGAAAAGAACTCAAGCAATATTCACTTTGCATATTCCTTTAGGGATGAAACACGAGGTGACATGTGACACTTGTCAGCCCGGATACTAAAAGCTAGACATTGGGCAAGCTTCTTTCCCCACGAGAGACCTTTTTGACAGGAATAAAGATTTTTGTGCATTGATACACTGATTTTAGAGTGATATAATACAGGGAAAAATAAAGGACATTCAAATGAAACAACACTTCTCCTAGGGCATTTATTTTACTGGGGTGTAAATATTTTTAAACAATTAGCTTATATAAAATTAAAGCAGCTACAGAAATTAAGCATGTTTTCAACTTCTTTAGTTTTTAGAACTCCTGGTGTACAATTTAAACTCTAATTTGAGTCTCGGCCTTAACACTATTGATGTTTAGCCGGTAACAGCACCCTTAAAGTATCTTTTACATGAAGAATAACATTTTTTTCCTTTCTTGCATACACCATTACAATTGGTGCAAAAACACTTGCAGGTTGACAAGAACTGAGACAAGCAAAGTAGGAGCTGAGGATAGAGAATATGACTATTCCTTAACGACAGGCTTCCAAAGTGGGCAAACTCATGCAACTTTAACATGTGCAACGTTCTCCACATAGACAATTTATACCTTGTTTGTTTGTTGGTTTTTTTTTTTGTTTGGTGTTGTGCTTTTTTTTTAGTTTCAAGCCTAAAATGATCAAGAAGAACCAGACTAAGAAATTTAATTTCCTAATGTCAAAATATTAAATCTGGTATTTGATATTAGAGGTGGATACCTGTGTATGAAATCCTTGTTTTATTACAGTATGTTAAGTCACTTTGTCATAATGTCAGTTTCCTACCTTTGTCTTTGTTTTAACTTACCCCTCAGTAAATACCTCAACCTGGACATTGGCGTGAACACAACTGTATTGCTATACTCACTTATTACACTGCAAAGGATAGGAGCATATCTGACTGTTGAAGGATTCGCTGTAAGGGCCACCTCTGCTGCAGGTGAAGAATTGCAACTAGTCTATATCCATCAGTTTCACTATGATGAGAGGCTCTTGTGGTGGGGACGTGGCTCAGGGCATCCATGTGTTAGAGAAAAACAAAATCAGCATCTCCTGCAATTCAGTAGATGGAAGGGACAGGGGAAAGTGCAAACTTCAGTCATACAGTCTTCAAAATTGTTCAAATGAACGCTGGCTTTTTAGTATCCACTGACATGACCTGCTGGATGAGCAACGAAGTGGAAACAGATGGTCAGTATCTCATTTTCAACAGCCAATGAGCTGCCTTCCAAAGCTTTTTCCACTGTTGCACAGCATATCAAAGTCTTAACTCAAATTCAGAAAACAAATAATCCTGAGTGCTTCTTGCTCTCCAACAACTGAAAGCTGAAATTATGGAGATTCCAGGAGACCTATTTTTCTTTACTCTTTATATTAACTCTTTCCATTCACTTATTCTATTTTCACATATTCTTATGCAGTTTTTTCTGTGTCGATGTACAATATCCTATTCCTACTCCCAGGTCAACTCACTGCTTGCTAGAGAACAGTGGCATTTGCCCCAGTTGTGTTTTTTGCTAGGTGGATGCTGCTAGGCCAGCTAGAAAGTAATTCACACTGCAACCACTTCTGCCAGTGGGGTGCTAATTTGGAACTCTTTCCTGCGCCCACTGCCTGAAAGAAAAACATTTTTTTAAAAACCTTTTCAGTCAAACTAATCTCTTCTCTGTAAGAGAAATTAGGGCAGGGGTAGCTGCACAAAAGCTTTTTCATCAAGCTGTACAACTTCAGAGAAATACAAATCTTGGGAACTTTGTGGATGACTTCCACATCAGCTGACTGATACACTAACAGAACCACATTTCTTTTGAAGTTACCTTTGCTTTTAACAATTATCAAAGCTTCGGAAGTTTAATTCCTGAAGCTGTACTTCTGTGTTTTGAGTGTGCTAATAAGCAACGACTCTGACCATTTACCACAAGCATTTGAGATGCTTTACCCAGCTTTATCCATTTGTGCAACTGCTAAAACTGCCTACCCCGCCCCTCTCTCTTGAACCTCGGCTGCACACAGCCTTATCCTGCTGGTTTAACCGCAGGAGCACAACAGCGCAGGGATGTCCCGTAACCAAGCACCCGATTGCACTTCCCATCACGAGCTGCTCGCTTATTTTCTGTTAACTGGACCGGCCCATAACACTAAATACTTTGAAGTGCCCCTGTGGTCACTGAAGACAGCGCCGACACAGACAGCGATGTAACGGCTGGCTCCGATGCCTTTTAAAGGCGCCTCTGTGAAAAATCTGTGTATTCCCTTTATTTTTTTTCCTTCGCGCGGAAAGCGTCTGTTCTTGGACACCGGGAGCAGAGGAGCTCTTACCGAGCACGACCCCTCACAGACGACAGAGCCGCTGTGACCGCGCACCGAGCTCCCCGGGGAGAAGCGCGCAGGAGCGCGCGGCACGCGCCATTCCTCACCGCCCGCCGCGGGGCGCGGCCCCCGGACGGACGGACAGACGGACTGAGGGGATTTTTTAGGACCCACAGCTCGACCTCCGCACACCGCCAAGCTGGCAGCTGGGCCGCCCCGCAGCGGCTGCGTGCGGGGGCGAAAGTCCGTCGGAAGCGGTTAGAAAAATAAAATAAGCCCACATGCCCCAGGCCGCGGCCGCGCCTCCGGCAGCCGCCGGGCAACGGCCGCCGGGACCCCCGCACCGCCCCCGCCCGCCGCGCCCTAGCCAATGGAGAGCGGGCTCGGCGGCAGCGCTGACGTCCTGCACCGCCCCGCCCCATCCCATCCCGACTGGTGCCGGATGCAGCCGGAGAATACCGAGCGCCCCCCCCGCCCCGCCGCCCTTGTTCCTCGGGCGGGGACTCGCTTCCTTTCCCGGCTCCCCCTTCCCACCCTCCTCCTCCCAGTCAAGATGGAGGACGGCGGTTGCGGCGGTCACCGGTCCCACGGCGCCTAGCGCAGCTGCTGTTCCTCGGGCTCGTTCCATCCGGAAAAAAAAAAAAAAGGCGAAAAAGGCTGGAAACGTTCTTTCTTTCTCCGCCCACCGGCTGCTGCCTGCGCGGACTGATGGTCCTCCCCATGCCGTCGTCGTCGTCGCCCTCCGCCTCCTCCTCCTCCTGCGATTGTCTGCGCTCCGGCTGCCGCCCGCCCGCCCGCTCTGACTCCCTGCATGCACACGCCGCCTCCTAGGTGGCTGCGGGGGGTGGGCGCTCCCGGAGCTGCCATTCCGCACATACCTTCATGTCCCTGTGCTCGCTGTGGCCGCCCGCCGCCGTCCCGCATCGCTCGCCCGCTCCGGCTGCCGCCCTAAGGGCCGCTCCCGCCCGGAGGTGAAGCCGGGACCCGCGGAGGGGGCGGTGGGGTTGGCGGTGGGTCTCGCCCGCAAGAGCCGCCGCCGCACGCCGCAGCCATGAGCAGCGCCGCTACCGCCACCTCTGCCACCGCCGCCGCCGCCGCCACCACGGCCGGCAGCGGGGCGGGAGAAGGGGCCGAGGAGGCAGCCAAGGACTCGGCGGACATCGCGGCGTTCTTCCGATCCGGTGAGTACGGCTCTGTGCAGGAGGAGGCGGGAGGGGTAGGGAAGGAAGGGGCAGCGGCGAGGCCGCAGCTGGAGATGGCGGCGAAAGGTGGAGGAAAGCGCCGTCCTCCTCCCGGAGCTGCCCGCGGGGAGAGGGGCGATGGCAGCCGGCTTTGTCAGGTGGCCCCGGCGGAGGCTCGCCCTCCCCTCGCCGGCGGGCCCGCCTCGGCAGTGCCCGTCCATTCATGCCTTCGTCGGGGAAGCGGCGGTGCGGGGCCCCGGCCCGCGCAGCGGTGGCCTGGCTGGGCGGCAGCGGGAAAGAAAGCCGAACCCCTCGTCCTGTGCCGGAGGGCAGTGGGGCTTCCTCTCGGGCCCGGCAGCTTGTGGGCGCTGCTGAGGGCCAGGGGGCCACCCTTGCCGGCAGAAGCGAGGCGTGAAAACGGGTGCGGGGGCTGGGTGCTGCCCCGAGGCGGTGTCGCCGGTGACAGGTGCGACTCTCCCTCCGATGCCGGCCCGATAACGGGCGTGTTACCGGTCCTGGGCGGCACCACCTGGCGCCGGGCGGACCGCGTTCCCCCAAAAAATGTCTTGCCGGGGGCTGCGCAGCGGGACGCGGGCGGAGGAGCCGCCGCGGGTGCGGGAAGCCCTCGGTGTCAGAGGGTGAGGGGGCCGGGGGAGCGGGCTGCGCCGGCCGGCGCCCCCCTGGGGGGCGGGCGTGCGGACAGGGATGACACCGCTGTAACAGGCAGCGCGACTCCGGTCGCGCTCCGCCGGTGCCGTGGTGCTGGGTGGCGGCCGAGGACGGGGGCGGGAGCGGGAGAGGGCAGCGTTCACAGCGGGTGTCTGTAGCGGGAAGGGGGAGAAAAAGACAAGAAGCGAAACCCACGTTAAGGGGTGCCCCGGCTGAGGCGGGGCAGCAGCGGGGGCCGGGCGGCAACGGCTCTCGGGCGCTGCCGGGCTGGGAAGACAGGCTCGGTGGGGAGGCTCTGGAGGGGAATGGGGGGAGCCTGTTGACAGGCTGCTGGGATTAAAAAAATGGTGGCCGCCTTCTCCCTCAGTGTTTACTCTCGGCCCGCGTCCGGGCGTGGAGGGCGGCTGCCCCAGCCACCGAGACTTTGTTCCCCCCGGGGAATGGCGGCGGGGAGGACAGGGCTCCCCGGGCCACACGAACCGCCTGAGGCGGGGACGGAGCCTTGCCGGCAGCCCGGGCGGCGGCGGCTCCTGCCTCCGCTCCGGCGGCGGCTTCGCGCCCCCCCCGGACACCCCCGGCCATCGCTGCCGGGCGGGGCGGCAGGGCAGGGTTGGGCACTTGCTCGTTTGGCTGCCTAAAAAGGAGCGGCGAGCAAGGAAAATGCAGACTCACCGCTGGAAAGATGAGGGAGATTTCGTGTGTAAAAAATAATAATGATGACAGTAGTAGTAATAATAACAGAACCTGCGTTTACTGGGTTTCTAAGGAAAGTCCGTGAGGGAAGCGGGAAGTGGTGTAATCAGTGTTGCTTGCAGTCGGGGCTTGCTGTTGAATGTGTGATTTAATGAGGGTGAAGGAGGAGGTGTGATTTGCAGCAGGCATCCCCGAAGCAGGTTCAGAGCTGTGTTTCCTTGGACAGAGGGTCTGAATAGGGGACTGCGGCCTCTCTGAAGGACCTGATGCACCCTTGGAAACCTGTTTCACGTCACAGGTGTGAGCGTGAAACTCCTTGTCAAGATGCTGGCCTTGGTGGGTTTTGTCGTGGAAGAAGGACTCATCTTTTCCTTCTCAGAAAACAATCCCATAATGACAGATTACAACAGTACAGTTACAGTCTGCCTGGTGTAGTTACAAATGGGTATGTGCATAGTAATCTCGCAGTTTTGGAAGACCTTGCCAGCTGTATTAATAGTCAACTTCCACATTTGTGTGTGGGCAGAGGGATGACACAGACTTGATAAGTTTGTAAGTGGTGCAGTGATGACTTCTGATACTGATAACTTCTGCTAACAGGGAAGTCTGGCAGCAACTGAAAGTCTTAAAGCAGTAGAAGGATATGTCAAATGCTTATCAAAAACTCTTAAGAGCATATTTAACAACTGGCATTCTCATTTCATCTACATGTGGAGGTTATCTGGTTCAGCCTGGGCTGTGACATGCACCGGAAAATGTCCTGGCATCTCTGATGGGTGTTCGGTATTTGGAAGAGCTCTTTAAACTCCGCCTCTGTACATGAGCCACTCTTTTATAAGGAAAGGGTCTTTTAAGAGATCTCTGGTGCTTCCCTTTGTTTGAGCAGGACTCAGGTTTTTTTCAGTGAAACACAATGGACACAGTGATCAATTGAATAAGCAAAAAACTTTGTTTAGTGTATGTGGGAGCAGACAAAATATTTTTCTCTTTACAGTATATACAATTAAAAATGCTTCCTTTTTCCTGTCACTTGCAGAGAATATCAGCCAAGCTGTAACTGTTACTTAAAAGAGAAAAATGAGTAAAAAACTGACAATGTTTTTAAGCAGGAAAAAAACCCAAACAAACAAACAACAAAAAGCCAGCCTCTGAACAATCAGTTCTAATCTTAGGTTGTTTAAACTGGTCAGTTAAATTGCTAGTGGCGTTACTTCCTTTCCTCTTGTCCTTGTAAGACTAAGCCTAAAGTAGTGTTAAAGTAGCCTAAAACATGGAGTTTCATTATTTCGAAGATGTTTTGTTAGGATATGGAACAGCAGCTAGGTTCACATCACTTAAAATGTGTATGTTTCCAGTTTTCACTTTGGTTATATAAATGTAAACTCACTCTGAGCTGTTGTGGAAATAAGTTGCAGTTGAAATGTGAAGAAAGCAGCTGAACTAGAATCGAGGTAGTAGTATGAAAACATAAAGATTGTGTGTGTCTTAAATTTAAGTGAGGAATCCCTTTATTGGAATGGGAAGAAATTGAGACAGCTGACTTTCCGTTATCTATTTGGTATCTGTGTCTCATTATTTGAAGCTGAAAAGACAAGAAAAAGTTGTTAGCTCTGTCACCTTCTTTGTGTCAGGATTAAGAGTAAAACTGCTAAGAAACCAAGTTGAGTGCCAAGCAAAGTGATTACATTTTGATAGAGAAAACAGTGGTTGTAGGAAGTGCCTTTTTGTCCTATATGTAAATTGGAGATTAGAGATGACTCTAAACTGTCAGAAGGGATAGGTTTTGAGCTGAAAATGTACAGACAAGAATTCCTTGTTTTTTTCTTGTTAAAAAATGTACTGGTGTGGCTTGAAAGGACTAAGAAAATATCTTAGAATTATGGACAAACAGACTCTGTGGTGCAGAGTGTAAGTGGGTGGGTAGAGGAGTGTTAATACATGTGTTAAATATACAAGACATATTATATATGAAAAGATATTAAGATAAAACTTTTCAAAATGTTTCAACTTAAAATCCTATGCATTCTGAAGGGCTGAAAACAGCTAACATGAGCAAAGTTGAATTTGATGGACTGCAATCAAGTCATGGCTTACAGGGCAGTAACCATACAGATGTTTTGTTTGGTTGTTGTTCTTTTGTTGTTACTGCTCATATCTTCATCTTTACAGCTATGAGTCATCAATAGTTCAGGAAGGGGACTGTCAGCTGACATCTCCACAATGCAGGAATGAGGGCTGTCTGTTAAATTTAAATCATGCTATTGTAACAGTGTCCTACAAAACAAATAATTTTTGCTGGTTGAAGTTAATGAAACTTAGTTTTGAGTGTAAAGAACAAAACTTTTTTCATCTAAGTAAAAGAGATATTGATCATACATTTTGTAATTAAATTTACTTTTCTGGAATGATGGAGAAATTGGTGAATACCAAAGGATGCTGAGAAAAAGCTTGTAAGCATTTCAGTCAACTGCTGACTAGACTGTATAGCAACTGCCTTTATAAATCACTCTGATAAGTCTCAGTGGAAAAAAACCCAGACAAGTTATCAGCTGATAAGTCTTCACAGTTTTGTGATGAAAGTGCATGTAGTTATTTCCTGTAAGATACATTCAACGTAAATGTTTTCTGCAAACTGTGCAACAGCTTTGTTCATGTACGGACAAACAACAGAGTTTTCAAAGCCATTGAGGAGATCCCTGTTGTCACCACCTGTTTATCAGAACACTTGCCATGTTACCAGAAGAAGCAAAATTTACATACTAAGCATAGGGCAGGGACCTTTTGGAGAGATAGAAATGGCAAAACAAAGGAAAAATAAGAGGTTCTGGAAGTCTTGTCACTAGAGTGAATAACTACCCAAGCTTTGCCAGGTCAAATCCAACTATACCTGTTAATTGTATTTCATCACTTATCCGGGAAGACAAAAAGGTGGAAGATTTTCCATCTGAAAATGAATCTATGCAGGTGGCAGCAGGCCTTTCTCAGGAGTAGGAGTGAGTCTGGTGAAAGGGGGTCTGGAGGAGAAGGGTGTCCTGAGTAGAGAGTTCAGTGTGCTGCCACTCCTGAGGTGAAGTCAGAGAACAGGTGGTAGCCAGGATAGCTTTGCATAGCACCTGGCTCTAACATTGTACACTTACTCTCTCCTGCTCGTGTATGTGCTTCTTAATGTAAGCTTAATGATAGGAGAATATAAAACTTTGTTTTCAGGTATAAGCAGGTGCCAAAATGTCCACGTGAGTATTTTAGGAAAATAAGATGCTGAAATCTATTGTGATTATGGACATGCAGTTAAAGGCTTCTGCAAGTACTAGTGACTTGAGACTTGGATCAGTCTGAGTTCAGCCAAATCTGCCTATAGCAAACTAGGCTGATAATTGCTTGAGTAGCTGAGACCACATAGGAAGTATTAATAAGTATCATTTTTATATATTTTTATATTTTTTTTCCCTCTTAAATAGTGACCGTGTGATTTGGTTAGTTTTCATGAATATCGCTTAACAAATCGTACTGTAAAGATAAAAAACAAAAGATTTATTCAGAAATTTGGTATTTCACGTTTACAGGGAGGACCTATGTTTTGGTTTTTCCTGATCATATTGTTTCATATACTGTTGCCTTGTTTGCTTTACATTAGTGTCCTGTGTGATCTTGCCTGGGAAAGTTGAATGCCTGTAGTAGACAACATTAAAAATGCTAGTTTATCAGAGAAAGTCTCCTAGGAAAAGGGGAAGAAAAGAGAGTGGGAAAGATTATATGGGGAATAAAAAGCAAGCATACTATTAAAGAGCAGCAAACTTTTAAATGAATACTACTAATGTAAACATGTTAGCTTTTAGATCACAGGCAAAATAGCTTCACATTAGTCATCAAATGTGAAAGATAAGCCCGATTTTCAACTTAAATCCATGGAGCAGAACACACGATGTATAAAGTTACAGTAGTGCCATTCTAAGAAGGTTCATCCATCCTGCTGGTACGTGATAGCTAGCTTAACAGAGAAGGTAGTCAGAGCTGTGGTTGTGTGGCTTAGTCGGCACGGCAGTTGGAGTAGCTACAGAGTAGTGACAAATGCGTAACAAAAATATTCTAACAGTGAAGCCAAAAGTGAAGTGTTGGCAGGCAGCACTGGTGGTACCCCGCATAGTGTCTCCGTGCTGTCCTCTGCAAGGTTTGATTCTTGGACCTGCTGCTGTCAGGAGCTGAGGTGTGTTTGGCGGTTATAAGAAGTGGTGAGCGTGCAAAGAATGTAAAATACGAAACAAGTTGGCCGTTCTTTCATGCAGTTTAGGGTGGCAACAGCATTTGTATTAAAAAAAACCCCACACAACAAAAAAGACGTTTTGTCTGCTTTTCAAGAGTCTGTTAATTTGTCCTCTGAGTTGTAGTCAGTGAGAAGGTTGCAGCAATGTTGCTGTCTGTAGTGCTGGTTGACCCTCACTGAAAAAGAAGTGGGTCCTCTTGTAGAGTTTTGAATCCAGTTCCAGCAGCATCCTTATTAATAAGATTGTTAAAGTGGGTGTGGGGGGGAAATGAGGTGGAAAACACCACAGAGAAATGTCACAACTTGATCGTTGTTGATGTGCAAGTATCCAGGACAAAAATAACTGCAGAAACAATGAAGTTAGAATGGAGAGGTTACTCTGGGAATAGTGTTGATGGATTGATGAGATTTCCTGGAACAATGAAGACGAGGAGAGCTTCAATGTGAGATGCAGCAGCTGTTGTACAAATTGGCTTAGAGTAGAACAGCCTTACTTCTCTGGGGATAGTGAAGGATAGAGAAAGTTAGAGGTTAGGGTGTGTTTGAAAGAGTTGGAGGCCGAAGTAATGAGTATAAGAGGGGACAGAGAATTACTTGTAACATCTGTGATAGCTGACAGTTGATAAACTAAATGCACATTTGGAATGGAAGGTAAATGGGAGTTAGAAAAAAGCCAGGCCCATTCCTGAGAGGAGTAGTTTGAGCTGGTGTGAAGCGCTGATGTGCTCAGAAAAGAGCTGACAGGATTAGAAAGAGACTTGGTATAGTTGAGGCTTTTGGTAATTGCAGAGCTTGCTCACTGTGTAGACAAGGTGGGTAATAAATGTTTCTCAAGGAAGTGATTTCTGTCCAGTTAAATGTGCCCCACAGCAATGTAGCAGAAACAACTATGAAATGTCAACTTGAAAATTCTTGTGGCTTCCAAAAGCTTTTCAGTGTAAAATGACCATCTGAGTAGATGAAAGCTGAATAAAGACTGTAAAGACTTTCCCTACCCCAATGTAAAGAGAGAATATTAATGTTGCACTACTCTTTTTCAATTAAAAGTTAAAAAAGAAAAATTCTAGTGACAACAAATGGGCCTGTTTAGATGCAGACTATCAGGTCAGTTTATTAATAGTGAAACTGCCTGTGATTTTGCCCTGCAGCTGGAAGAAGGTGAGAACACTGAAATAGCTGTTTGTGGTCAGCAAAAGTGTTAAAATAGGAAAGACACTGAAGAAGTGCACTGGTGGTTGAGGGATAGTATCTTCTGAAAGTGGGTGATGATTTTAATGAGAACAAAGGAAACTAATTTTTATGCTTGATGTTGGTGAGAACCCAGTCTAAACTTAAAAAAAATGAAAGGCTATTAGATAAAACAAAAAAAATTGAAGGTCATAGGAGGCTATTTTAAATCTATTGACTAAAATGGTTGCATCTATTTGGTTGTTCGCATTAAAAAATTTGCTTGAGTTGGAGAGGGATCTTTGTTTAACTTAACATTTTTCTTGGTGCAGCAAAATCAAAAAGTAGACTACTGGTGAAGTATTTCTCATGATCTGCAAAGCTGAGTCATATTCCTTCAGGAAGGATACTGCTGTTTTCAGAAAACAGATCACTTACCCAGTAGTGAGGAGGAGGAATTGAAATGACAAGGAGCAACTCAAGTGCTTTTAGCAGAAGACACTACAGTACATTAGAGCATCTGATTTGCAGCCTATAGAGTAGGTTGTTATATTGATATACAAAGAAGAAGGTCATAAACGAGTTGTGTCCACAGTTTCACCAAATAGCCTGAATGACAAGAGCCTGTGAACTCTCCTTTAAAGATACAAAGCCCTTTCCAGTGGCTTTTCTGCCAAATAGATGCTCTAACTCGTCTGAAACAGGAGGTGTTGATCCCAGCCTCTTGTGGTTGCACTGAGGAGGAGGAGACAGTTTAATTGTCTGTGGGCATTTGTTTAAAAAATAGGGTTGTTTTCCAAGGTTGTTGAGTGAAGTCTTCTCAAATCAATTAGTCAATTTTTTTTTATCTCCTATGTCACTGTTACTGCCGTGTGTAAATGGCCATAGCAATGGTCAGTTAAAAACACTGCAAATACCTGACAGGTTTTCCTACTGAACAGTGCTCAGCTGTGCTTGTTGCTGGTACTCTGAATGTGATGTTTTGTAGCCTGGACCTTACTGAAGAACTGAAATCAGTATTACTGTTTTGGAATTGTTTGGTTGGTTTGGGGTGTCGAGGTTTTTGTTGTTGTTTTTTCTTAAGAGTTAAAAAGGACCCTTGCAGGGAGATAAGAAAATTCCTTTCGAAGTTTTCTGTCTCACAGGGCCAAGGTGATAAGGAAGCAAGATGTAAATGATAGGAAGAAAAGTGTAGGGCTTCCAACACTCAAAATATGCCAGTAGTTTGCTTTGTCTGGTATGTTTTATAGTATAGTACTTCAATAGGGTGCTTAAATAATTCCTACAAATCTGTGTAAGAGGTTAATGTTACCAGCTTGTTTAACAGAGTCAGAACATGGCTGAGATTCAGGAAGGTTTGTTTTACCAGTGTGTATGGAGATATGTTTAAACATCCGTTTAGCTTAGAAAACTGAGTTTGTGTGATGAATCATTTTAACAAAAAGTTGGAGAAAGTTTTCTGGGCAGCAGGTGCCAAACTGGACTGTTGTGAGTAATCCTGATGCATTCTAGTTGTCTGTGAAACTACCCAGGGCTTAATTACTCATGTTTCCTTGTAGTCTTTAGTGCATGTATAAGCAGTAATAGTTATTTGTGAGGTGTCTGCAGACTGTGTAAACAACCAGTAGTGATTTTTGCAGTTGGCTTCATGCATTACTGTTGGGAATTAGAGGCTGAGGATCTGGGGTCATAGCAAATTGAGACTTCCTAAGTGCTAAAAATGAACAGGGAAATATACTGCAGCCAGTAGGGCTCACAAGGACATGTTAAATACCTACTTGTTTTTATCCAGTCCATATCTCACTTCTTGCATAAAACAGTGAATTAAAATCCAAACCCTTTAGATTTTATACTGAATTCACATATTTTTGTGCATCAGTGAAACCTACAGCCTTATGAGATATTTTGTCAAGGCATTTGGTCAAAGGCTTTTCACTAAGTTTTGTGATGGTCACGTAGATGGTAAATAACTTTGAGGCCATCAAAAAATGAAAAATGTTATTGCTGAAAAAAGAAAAATCTTGAACATTGAAGTCTTAGGAACTGCTTGTTTTCAGAGCCCAAGCAGATGTTAAATGTTGGGATGAAATGAGGTGATGTTTCTTAAAACTTGGCCTAGATAGTAAAGGGAGGATACATCAAGAACAGCAGGAGAATACATCAAGAACATCTCAAGAAGTGAGTTAGAATAAATGGAGTGTTTAAATGCTAAGTATTACTTGGCTAACTTCTTATGCTCTGGAGTGGATTTTGCTGCACCCATTGTGTAGGTTTGGCTGTACACTACTGGATATAATTATCTATCAGCATTAAGGTGGTAGGTCCTTCAATTTCCAAATGTTTATCGTGCCACTAACTTTTGACATGTTAGCTTATGCAGCATTGGGTGCAAAGATTATATCATTTTCTGAGATCATAGAAGTGCTCCACCCTCATCTAAAAAATTTAGGCTAAGGTTGTAGTGTCTTGACTTCTCAGAATTCTTCTAGAATTAGAGGAATAGATACCTGCAGCCTAAGGAACAGAAAAAAGGTAGAAAGCTGTCAGCAAATCAAGGTGAATTGAAATACAAGTTTACTGAATTGTCCTGTTCTACACAAAAGCTGATAGTGTGTAGTGTGGTGAAGGTCAAACTTAAGATGTCAAACCACATCTTTAGAGACCTCCTCCTGCCTGCTCCTGTAGGGAAATAAAACAGAATATGATTTTTCTGATAAAGGAGCTCAACAGCCATGTTTGGTGTTTTGTTTTGTTTTTTAAAATAAAGCTTTAATCTCTAAGCTTTTATCCCTGTCTTCATTTATTTATTTGCTTTATTGATGTTAGTTAGCAAGTCAGTTGTGGTTGCTATTGCATGTCAGATTGACCCTAAAAGAATGCAAATGGGACAGTAAAAGCAGTAGCTTATGCTCTGGCTTTGCAGCCCTTAAAGTCACACTTTGTGTGCCTTAAGTACTTTTTTTCCACAGTTAAGGATAGTTGTTAAACTTGAACTTGCCATGGCTTGCTAAGTTCAAAGAGGAAATCAGTGCTGTGCCTTGCTTAACTGACAGAGGATTAAGCAAGCCAGGCTTCTGTAAGGACAACAAAGGCAAGCCAAACTAAAATTTATTAGGACAGTGGCCCCTTTTCAGATGAAAAGGTGAGGTCAGCCATAATGGCTTATCTAGTAACTTGTTGACTAGCTTGTTAATGCTTTATATTAAATACATAAATAAAAATTAGGGGACCAGCTTCTTCAAATGTAGTGGAAGGCTGTCTTTAGAAGGAAAACGAGGGCACTGACTGAATTTCTTACCTTGGTGGGTAAGCAGAAAGCTACAAACCTGAATTTCATTTCTGTTCCTATTATGCAAAAATTCTGTTTGTCTATTGAATTATCAAGGCAGCAGAGCTAAGTCAATACTGCTTATAAGAAAGTGATAAAATATGATTTGGCTATTGGTGATCCTTGCAGAGGATAGCCATGACATGCTGTTACCTGTCAGTGCAGAAAGAGTAGTACAGTGCGAAGACTGGAGTCAAATTTGCCTATCCTTAACTCAGAACAAGGGTACAACTCAGCCCACAATAGCCACTCAGCGTGTGTGTATTAACTTTTTTTTTAAGCATGGAATCTGATGCATCCTTCTCTAGCCAAAGGAAAACATCTGAGGAGCTGTGACATATTTACGCAGATGAAGGAAGGAAATGTCCAAAACAGTCAAAAGCTAAAAATAGATCAGTTTACTGAGTTGAACTCTGGGTGGGTATTGAAGAACTAAATATAAATCTAAATTTGAAGCTTTGTGACTTGCATAACTGAGTAGTGTAACCCTTTCTGGTTTTTTTTGTTAAACTTTATAGTGGACAGCTTGAGGTGAAGCCTTGTGTCAAGCCTTGTGAGGTGGCCTTAAATAGCACTGAGAAATCTGACGATCTCTTGATGATTATTGTTATAGCACAGTTTAACTCCCTGGAAAAGTGGATTGTAGGTTGTTTTTTTTGTTTGTTTGTTTGTTTTGAAGAGCTTCTCTGTGGAAATGGTATCTCCTGACTCTACTGAACAGAACCTTTAAGCCAGTAGCTACTAAAACCAGTGTCTGTGAGGTTAAAAAAAAAGCGGTCTTTTTTTTTTTTTTCCCCCCCAGATTCTTCAAGAAGAAAATATTGCCTCTGTCTGACTGATATGTAAAAAGCAGTGATAAGCTGAACATTTAAGAATTGGTGTTTGGTTGTCCAAAAATGTTTGCCTTATGCCCTACCGCAAACTCCAGTTTGGAAGTGATCAGCTTTCCTTTGCGGTAAAGAAAAAATAAGCTTGTTGGAGTGTTTAAAATCTGTGTAATGGAAGAAAATACTGGCAAAACTCTTAAGGTGTGAGCATGTTCTAGATTACTGTCCTTAGACGAGGACGGTAGTGCCATGAAGATTTGAGATAAGCAAATTTTCTTTCTTTCTTTCTCCCTGGAGCAACACTGTATGTTTTTTGGGGAGCCCACACAATACTGATAACTGAAGACTGTGCATTTCCAGTCTCATGGTGCAGGGCCAGTGCAAGTGAATCCCTGTGGTTTAGCATTTGCTGGCTGCCAGTGAAGACCAGTTCTTTCATGATGCCATACCTAATTCTAAGCTTTGCATTGGGGAGGTGAAGTACATATAGTTAATGCATTGACTTTGTCAGAAAAACAAATGTTACTTAATGTTAATTAAATGTTAACGTTAACAAATGTTACAAATGTTAATTAAAATAGATGTATTTAAAAATACAGTAAACATAATAGGACATTATGGGTAAAAACGGTAACATTGATTAGATTAAGTTCAAGTAGTAACTGTCTTTCCCTCCACCCCCACCCCACCCCCAAGATGGGAGAGTAAGCTTTTATATTTAATACCTTCCATTTTCTTACTATATTGTCTGCTGTAGAATGTTTGGTTGGCACATGTATAAATGGTTGTGTTCTTGTTTGCTTTTTTTTTTGGTTTTCCAGAGGAGCCTGAGAATCTTTTTTGCAAGGTTGTTTTGAAGAAATTTGGTGGCTTTGAATACTAAAATAGTAATTGTTCCAAGCAGCAATTTATCTGTTAAAACAATGAACAGTTTGTAGCAAAATGACCTGACTACTACAGTCATGGATATATACCAATATGCCAATTTAAACTTTGTATTTATGGAATATATTGTTAGATAGCAAAGTGTGAGAACTACTATTTTAAAAATCTTTTTTTTTTTAGAATATGCTTTTGAAGTGGATTTGTCCATATTGCTGTCCCCACTGTCAGAAAGTTAAAGCTATAAAAACCTTTTGAAAGACCAGTTGGTTAGCTGGGCAGCTACTTAATCTATGATGTTTCTGCTTGTAGGCAAGTTCATGACGTAGAATCTGAGCAGCACTTGACTTGCAGTTCATGTCCACTGAGGCAACAAGAGTGGGTTCAAAGAGCAAGACGGTGCTGCTCTCCGTAATGTTGTAGGTGGCCTCTAGGCAGTGACAGGGAAGTGGCAGAGCCCTGCATTTGTGCGTGGGAAGGTGAGGGTGGATATACCCTGATAAAAGGGCAGAGCACTTAGCGGGCAGCCTGCAAGTTGTCCAGGCTGTCTGAGCTCGGTTCCCTTCTGTGCATCTGCTGCAGCTTTTGTATGTGTTGATAACGGCAGAGAATAAGAGGAAGGTTTTTTCCGGTCTTGAGCAGCCAGCATAGTATCCTAGACTTTAATTTGTTTTTGTGGAGTGTTTTCAGTACTCGCTGTAGGAATTCCACTCCCACTTGCCTCCTTTGCTAATACTTTGTGTTCTGGCTCTTGTTCTAGCTACAAAGCTTCAGAGATGGAACGCAAAACTGGCTGGTTTGTGTTCTCCTGGTTGAATGACATCTGCCTAACTGCAGGAGAGATGACTGTCAGAGAAGGGATAGCCATCCTTTTCCATAGTGGCTTTTTACTGTCTTAATTGTTGTCCTCACTTGTGTGATCCCTTCTTTTGTTCCTTTTCCTCAATAAATAAAAGAGGTCCAACAGACAATGAGCTCGATCAGGAGGAATCAGTGTTCATCTCCACAGGAGGTCCATTATGGGTACAGCGATAAGTAGGGAGTCCTGTGGAAAAGCAGTGCATAGTTTGAGTGTTACAGCTGTTTGAGTCAGTGCTACAGTGGCTAATAAGGGCTGTGCAGGCAGCCTTAAGGCTGCATTACCTAGTTTCTGAGTGCTTTTTGTGGCAGCTTCAGTCAAGCTCGGTCCTAGCTCAATAAAGTCATTGTTTAGCAGTCGTGTAAAGTTTTCATTAAATACCTTAGTGGATGACAGTAGATGACATTGGTTTTACCAGACTGCACTGGATTACAATGTTCTATCAGAGTTATTTTGAGAGTAGAAATGCATTAATTCACTATATAATATTAAGCAAGGTGGGTGTGTAAGCTCCTTTATTGCATAGACATGTTGAGGAAAGCATCTCTTCAAATACAAATTAATTACTTTACTTGGAGACTTTTTTTTTCCTTTTTGGGCAAACAACCCAAGTACATTCTAGTGTTAAATTTCTTAGGGTTTGATTTGTGTCACTTGAGCATCATGTTGGTTCTGCTATGCTAGTAAAAACTAAATGAATCCAAATATAAAAATTGTCAAATGACAAGGAGGAAAAATAAAACAAATGCTAAATTATCCTTTTATAAGCTTATCTGTAGTTGAGATCTAAAAGACAAAGTAGTTCAGGGAGGGAAGCTTTCCACAACATAAAAGGCTAGGCTTCACATGCAGAACCCCTATGGAAGAGTAGGGGACACTGAAGGACTTAATTGGAAATAATATTGATAAGTGACCTAAGTTGCTACACTTTTTTTTTTTTTGACAGCTATGTGGACTGTGTTAAGCACGCAAGTGGTAAATATACTGCTTTAGTAAGATGCTTTCTGAAATGAGCTGTCATGCAACCTCTGAGGAAGGACCCAAATAGAGATGAAGGATTGCCTCTCCTCAAGATAGGAAAGAATTATGTAAAAGCGATATTCCTCCTGTTTTGTGGAATAGCAAATAGCTGAATATGTGAAATAACTGTTTTCATAGTAAGCTAAATCTCTTACTGCAATGAGTTGGATTCCTTATTGAAAGATGACTGGGAAGATAGCTAATTATCAAAGACAAAACAACCCCCTATCTCCATAGTGGAGCCCTATGTCAAAGGTGACAAACACGTGGAAATGTTATATTTAAAACTTCAATATTAATTGATTTCCAAGTCCACTTCTTGGAGATTGGTTCTCTTGTCTTTTGAACAGCACACGGCATAAGAGCATTTTACTGTCCACATTAAAAGCAAAGTGAATTAATTCTATTTGATTGATGCATTTCTCATCCAAGCATCCATTCCTTTTGATGAAAATTTGAGAATAAGGCCAGGATCCAAGTCACAATTCTTGTTTCTGTTGTGCTGTTGATACTGCTTGCAAAGGGAGGGAGAAGTGAGCAAAATAGTTGTTCATGTTGGGAACCAGTTGAGTAATTTCTACCCAGTGAGATAGGACTTCTGTGTGAGTTGTTAAGCATCTGGTAGTTGAAGTAAAGCTCTGGAGAATAAGCTCTGCTGTCCTTATCTTGGTTCTGCTCAAATACATTGAAGTTAGGCATGGATATGAGATGTAGCCTTCAAGAAGGCAGCAGTACTTGGCCTAGGGGCAGGCAGGAGCATATCTGAAATGGTGAAAGATGGAATGGAAGATTGAGGAAGGAGAAGATAACTGACAGAATTCAGGGTGAGGGTCAGTTTGCTTATAGAAATACATGGAAATCGCCGTGCTGCCTACCTGCTGCAAAAGCTGCTCTCTCTTTTGTGGTTAAGGTTTTAACTGAGACACAGCTCCGTAGTTCTACTTATGTATGAGGGAAGATTAATAAATGCAAGGGAGCCTGAATTTTCACAGGCCATTTGACAGAAAATGCACTGTGTCCCTGAAGCAATTACTGATTTCAAGGCCAAAAGGAAGATTTTCTTGTTTTAAAGCAGAGCATGAGAAGGACTTGCCTAGGCCAAAGGATGGGAGGAAGATAATGGGTATCTGATGCAGAAGACTTGGGATTTCAAGTGCTGTAAAGTCATGAAGAGAACTGACCCCTGAAAGGAACAGGGAGGTGTCTTGCCTTTTTACATACCACGCTGCTCAAATGTTTGCTTTACAGGGATAATGTGCTCAAATCAGAGAGACAAGCCGTTAATAGGCCCTGCCCTAGATAGGTCTAACGTTTCTTTATTCCCTGAAGAGGAGGGCAAGAAACAGGAAAGGAACTTGCATACAGTTCCTTAATTTTGTAGTGCAAATTACAATCTTGATGACGTAACTCAAGAAAAAGTTACTGCTAACCAGTTTTTACCTTAAAATTACCTTTTTCCATGCCATTCTTCCTCCAATTCCTGCTACTCACAGTAGAAACGTATTATTTGGGTTTCTGTGGAAAGAGCAGCTCAGTTGTTCCAGGAGGTCACTGACACGGTCTTAGCTCCACAAGGACCCCAGCCCTTAAATAGGTTTGTGGTTAGTCCTCTTGCTCTAGCCTTAGATCTGTCAGAAGTACTGCAGAGGATATGTGCTGATCTCGAGAGACTTGTTGAACCTTATCTCTAGGTAATCATCTTGTTGTGTTCAGATGAGATTACTAATCGTGTCTTTTAATTAGAGAAATGTTATAGCTGTAGGAAAATAAAGCTGTTTGGAAATGTTGGTGGTTATTTTGCTGACAGCCTCCTCTGTTTAAGGAGGCTGATCAAAACCTCCTGCATCGGCAAATGTATGCTCTTGAATAAAAAGGGAATGTAACTAATTTCAGGCTGAGTTCTTCCCAGGGACTTTTTCTTCTTTGCAGTGAAAAGTTGTTCTTGGTGAAATAGTGAAGAGATATGAAGCATAAATTGTCTTGTATTGAACCTATAAAGAGGCAGCTAAGTCACCCTCATTTTGATTGTCGCCTTCTTGTAAAGTATGTTGAAGGAAAAGCTGACATTATTAATATAAAAATAGGTTTCCAAGAAGGACAGTTCATTTAGATGAAAAAATGAAGAAATAAGAGCTAACTTGAGTTTACTCCCTGGGCCAACAGTAATTTCAAAGTTAACGTATTCTGAGATGTTGCTTTGACAGCAATCTTGGATCTAATCCTGCAGTATGCAATTAGAATTGTCATTCCCTCTGATATTTAAAATGTTTATAACTGGCTCCAGTTTAGCACTGAGAACGAGTGTGGTTGAGCAATTTTTTCAAATAACATCTCCTTCAGTAGTTGCTATCTGTGCAGTTTATCTAGTGTCTAAAATAAGGAATATATATATTGCCGTAAGAAACAAGCAAACCATGACCCATGCATTTTGCTCACTGCCTTTAATTTAACCGTGGTGTTACAGTTGGGTGTCCTGCTTTTGTGGCTTAATTGGTCAGTTTCGAGTCCACTGAAAATATATTGGTCCGTGTCTTAGAGGTAAAGTAAAAATCAGTACTGTGACATTTCAAGCTGGTGGAGGAAATTGTCAGTTAGCCAAAAGAATGATAATACTGATTGGCTGATAGCTTGAAAATGGTTAATTAAAAGCCTAAGTTTTATGAAGATAACCATGAATTAATGAGGTAATTTTATAGTTTTCTTTAAAATTTCCCTTGCCAAAGGGAGGCTTTCTGATGACATCTTATAAAGGTAGGAGTGGAAAAAATGGTTAGTAGAATGGAAAGACAGATAGAAAGAGGCTTGTGTTATATACAGTTGAAAAAACTAGACTTAAAAATGCCGTAACAGAAGACCCATACTGATAGGAAGGAACAAAAGTATGAGGGTAGTAGTTTATAGCAAATATAATGCACAGTTCTAAACAGGATCACAGAAGTCCTTAAGAGCCTAGCATAGGTATGAAACATGAAAATAAATAGTGTTGTACCCCTTGTGCTGGCAAAGGTTCTCCCTGTGAATGTGTTCTGGTCTGACTTTTAAATTGTGGTTGTTTCTAAGGCTAGAAATGGTTAGTCAAGTTTTGCTGAGGCTTGCTGTCCGACAATACTGCACTTATTCTTTTTCTGGCTCTTTGGATATCTGTAGGTGTTTGCCTATTGCCCTACTTCTTAGAACTGATGTGAAAGTTTCTCCTCAAGCAGTGGTGGTATGCTCAGCTTTGCTGTGCTCAGTACAGGGAACCTGTGGTCTGGCTGCCTCCTGTGTGTTGGAGAAAGAGAGTTGAATGTAGGCTACACAACTTGAATTCCTGAGGAGAAAGAGGTCATACGTGTGATCTTTAAAACGTTTTTGGTTACTACATCTCTGCCTTTCCCTTAAGCTTTCAGAGATATATCTGAATATAGCCTCAATTAAATTCCTGTCCTTTAACGAAGGAAGTCTTTTGCTTAATGCGTAGCTGATATACTTGGAACATTAGGGCATCAGTCAGAATCCAAAATTAATTGCCCTTTGGGACTGATAGTGCCACATGGGCATTGGAAAGAACATTGTCTCTTTCAAAAGCCTTCTGAAATGGTCAACTTTGAAACTGAGGCACATCCTTATTATGTTAAAGTATTATGAATATTGAATCTTGCTTCTCATTTTCACTTTGTAACAACAAAATAAATAAATATTTTGTCTGCTGAAAATGGCACCAGTTGAATGAGGAGAGCCATAACTTCCTTACTTGTTGCTTTCTTGTGCTCTCTCTCCCCTCCAGCAGCTCCCACGTGTAGGAGGAAAAAAACCCAAAAGCTGGCACAAATGGAAGAGGGCATCTCATTCCAAAACCAGTGACTAATGCGTCAGTTCGTGGTAGAACAATATTGTTTTAATGTGGCTAAGGTCCTGTTCTTTCCTTTGTATTGAATTCCTTCCTGTTTAAGAACATTGTCTTTAAAATACACTTATATCAGGCTGAATGGCAGGAACTTTGTGCTTATTGCTGTAGTATCTGTGTTAAT
Organism: Caprimulgus europaeus; assembly: GCA_907165065.1. Next base: position 77,822,826 of record OU015525.1, read on the forward strand.
TGGTTGGTGCAGCTGTTTCAAGTAGAAAAAAAAAAAGTTGAGCAGGCATTGGCTGTGGGATAGCAAATCTATTTGTTGGCAGATGTGTTCAAGCATCCTAGATGCATGTGGTGTTAAAAGAAGGCAGAAATAGAGAGGAGCTGAAGCTCAACTTGCCTTGGGGAGCTCAACAGCCCAACATATAGCTGTCACTTGAGATGCATCTGGGCTATTAAAGTAACTGATGGGTGTTAAGGAACTTGGTGGCAGCTTTCGGTGGCTCCTTGTATTGCGTGATTTAATATGCAAGGTTAACTCCATTTGCTCAATTAAAGGAAATACCTAATTTTCAGTAGTGCTTGAGCTAATATCAAGGCATTTCTGTGACTTGAACTTCAAAAGTAAAATTTGAAGTAGCTTCTCTACATGTTCTCTCTGACTAATTTCTGTGTCTTGTGTTGGACTGGTTGTGGGCAATCAGGGAAGGGAGAGTGCTGCGTTTTTTCAGTAATTGTATAATTAAATTCATTGATGGTAGGCCAAGAATACTGATCACAAGGGTTGGTGCTGAATCAGAAGGAGTACTTTAAATGGTGCTCTGTTGAACAGAGACATAATTGCCCTCTCTTTCCCCTTCTTGGCTTATTGGATGGCTGAATTGCTCATTTCATACGTGACTTTGAGTGTGACTGGAGCTGTGAATCAGTGTTTGTTGGAGTTCTGCATCTGGCTTATGTCCTGACTTCCCTTTTATGAGCTGGAGAGGCTGTCTCTGTTATTACTAACTGTGTAGTGAGAATCCTCTTAAAGTCTCCTTGTTATGAGTGGGTGAAAATGTTTGTCAAACACATGAATCAATAATTGCTTATTTGCCTCACTGCTGCTTTTCAAAAGCTTCACTGTCCTTTTCTGTGTTTGCACAGATAATCGATATCTGTCCCCAAACGATAATTAACAGGGATAGATAACTTTGAGGCCTTCCTTTACAAAGTCATCCTGCCACTGTGCCTCTCCTGAAACCACTCCTGCTTATTACCTTTTTGACCTTTCAGCAGCAGCAGCAAGGCTTCCATCAAAATTGCAATAGCTTATATGCAGTTAGAAAAAATTTGATTATTTTAGTTAAAGGTATTCACTGTTCTACCATGCTGCTGAAATATCTGGATCTCTGTGTATGATAAAAAGCAAACAGAATGAAGGCTATTAAAAGGGAACTAAACACTTGTCTCAGTATGAGTAAAATCACTGCATATAACTTGACCTGGTAAAAGAAGAGACTGGCTTTCTAATGGCCTTGTCTAACATGTCCATTTTGTTCTGCTGTTGCTGTCTGAAATTGAAAATTATAATGAGGGAAAAATACCTTTATGATTACAGTTTTCCCTTGGGAACTATTTCAGTTGTGGCTTTCTCATAAGAGAGATTGTGGCTTCCTTTCTCTTTCTGTGCCATGAAAATTCAGATTTGTGTAGCCTGTATATCAAGTTAAGAACATTCTAGATGCCAGTCTTGGAAATACAAACAACTTCCAGGTGCCTGCAATTTGAGGAAGTCCCTATCTGAATCACATTGCCATCTTGATGTGACCGCTCCCAAAAATAACTGCAGTAGTACATGCACAAACTGTCTATGCAGTATAGTAAGGAGAAGACAAAGCGATCTTGTTTAGTGTACAAGATCTGTTTGCTTTTTTAGATTTGCATTTCTGTAGTGGAAAGTGTAAAGCTGTCTGATTTATAGTCTGGAGGACTGCAAGATAGACTCAAGCTGTTCCAAATCGGTGGGCCTTGCTGTCACTGGGTGACTTACTTCATTCCAGTGGTTGGCTTCATCATCCACTGAAAAAATACTTTTTTTTGGTACCATAATTTATGCCACTGAAAACTACTTTTTGGTACCATGGCTGGATGATAACACAAAGTTTCAAAGTACCTTGTTCCATAGATAGATGAGCCATAGATGGATGCAATACCTATACCTGCTCAAACCTTAAAGTGTGTGCATATTGTTTGGATCTCAGTGATATGGTCTAATGGCAAGAAAGTTTCTTCAGTGGACAGAAAGTAGGGGAAAAAATATTATTCTACCCTCCATTCTGTAGGCTTGCAACATATAATCTGTTTGGGTATCTAGGGCCTTGTAATGGCTGTTTCCATTAGAAATTTAGTTCAGATCAAAGTGTACTTTTGAAGTGCATCTCTTGATTGTCCCATTTTACAGCTCTTTGCTCTCCATTTTGGAGCATCTCAGGTGTGGAAATAAGATTCCTTTCAGATGAAATTGAATTGGAAGACATGCTCTAGTTATAAATAGGCATTCAGTGCACAGAACCAGACAACAGCCAGTCAAAAGTAAAACTTCTTGTAAAACTTTCTGTAAAAATTCCTGCAAAATATATAGTTTGCCAATGAGGCCTCTACACCAAGGTTTTGCTGTACTAATTCTTCTATTGTTATGTGTGACAAGCTAATGTAGACTCAGCTGAAAAGGTCCAGTGGGTAAGTCTTGAAACTCAGCAGATGCTCTAATGAAGTACCAAAGATCTTGTAGTGACAGAGTTAATTTACTGCGTGAATTGAATGATCACTAAAGAAGTAGATCATACTTCAGAACAAGGGCAGTTAACCTTTCTCGATATCAGAATAGTCCTGGGACTGCAAGGACTTGGAGAGCTGAAGGAAGGGAAGAGGTGGCTGCTCAAGTTACAGGTACGAGATGAGGGGCTTGGTGTTGTGTGTGGCACAGCAGCTGTGGCAGTTGTGCTTTCTTCTGTGGCAAGGCATTTAGATTACCTGTCAGCAACACCCTAATGCAGGCCCCAGTTTTGACTGGGACCTGCGCTTCTACTTTTGAAGAGCTCTGCATGTCTAAAAAGCACAAGTTGGTCACTAATGCTCTAAGGAGGGACAGACATTTGAGGTTCTTCTCTTCCTCATGAGACTGGTTGGAAGGTGTTTTCTTCCCCCGCACATTTGCTCCTAGAGAAAACATGATTGAGGCATGAATGGGAAGACAACCATACGCTTTCCACTCCTGTGTTTGTTTGAAATGGCGAGTTGTTTCTCTGTAGAGCTTCTCAAAGCCAAGAAACAAATGAAATGCTGTAGGAAAAAGAAAACCAGCAGCAGGCATGTGAACTGATTCTCAGATGCAGATATACTGGAGAAATCCTTCTCACCTAAAAGCTGCTCCAAAGTTATTTATTCAGAAAGGAGTTCAGTAACTAAATTGTCTTCAATAGTTGAGCACTGGTTGTACCTTTCGAAAAATTTGAACTGTCACTATAGAATTCATTATTAGTTAAAGTATTTTTGCAAAAGGATGGGGAAGTATAACTCTGTCCAGTGCATAGTGTTATTCTTTCACAGACCACCTTCTGATGGGCATAAATTGTTATCTCCCAATACTTAGGTAAATATTGGAGTTGATTGCTACTAATTGGCCTAGCATCAGTGCAAGACTTGGAGCTCAAGTAACCTTGCTGTGATAGATAGATTTGACTTCCTTGCCCCACCTGACAGAATTTTATCTCTGTAGTAGAGTTATCTGAGAAGAATATTTTCTGAAGTCTCAACTGCCTGATTGCAACACCACTGTAGCTCGGTCCAAATGTTACTGGCTTACGGGTTTGAAAGGTTGTGCTTCAGTGGAGGTGCCAGAACTCCCATTTGTCTTCTCTGTGGGTGGCTTCTGGAGCAGGAGCATGTTGGGATAACTCCGGAACAGAAGTAATGTTGGAAGCTGTAGGCAGCATTGATCAATTCTGATAAAAAATTGTGGTGTGGAACCCTTGCACTTAATAAAGATGTGCTGAAGGGCTTAATGAAGGTCACTACTGGCAATAAGAATTTGTTGAGATCCTGACTCTTCAAGGGGTGTTGCCAACTTCGAAGACCTTGACTGTTTTGGCTGCTGAGTGTTTGCATTGCCCAGGAGTGGGGGGACAGGAGACTAAGGTGAAAATTTGGATTTCTCAAGACCTACTGTGAGTTCATTTGCTTTTGCAGGCTTGTCTGGAGAGATGGTAAGCTCTGGCAGATAAGCAAGACACCTTATTTTTTAATTTATCATGAGTTGTAAGTTGACACTATCACATGAAATAAGAAAAATTTTTAAAGTTAATTTACTCTCAAAGACATGAAGTTATGACTCTCAAAAAAATCCTCCAGTCCCTCACAACTCGAGGTGTAAGTTTCATATTTAGTTCTGATATAAAAAGTCTTAGTGTTGAATTGGAAAATTGTCAAAGTCTCTGGACACTGTCAGTAAGATTGCCGGTGCAGTCAAGATTATATACATTCTTGGCAATATATTTGCATCTTTCAAATTTGTGTGTAGTATGTGTATTGCTACCTTGTATTTAGTGCCTTAATATTGACATATTTTTACTGGAGGAGGATGCAAACCTTGGTCCTCTAGCAATTATTTTGGTGACTGTACATTGATGCATTGACAACCAGCAACCATCTGTTTTGTACTGGACTTCAACCCTAACCTGTCAACTCTAAGCCAATCTGGTTGTGCAGCTTCATTTCTTGAGAGGGAGGCTGAAGTAATGGTGTGACTTACAAGTATTAATACTTGTATTAACAGACTCAGTCTGAATTTTGGTTAAGTGAGTATCACTAAATAGCATTTCTGAAAAGAATGTTTATTATGTTTAGGATGACAGCATTACCACTGGAATAAAAATGGCATATATTTTTCATCCCAGAATCATAGGTGTGAAGGAACATGTATAAAGTGAGGGAGGAAATCTTGTTTTAGATAAGAGTTCAAACATGCCTGCATCTCCTTCAGAAGAGAACAGACTTTTACCCAGCCTGTTACCGCATCTCTTTGTTTGGAGAAACAGTATTTCTAAAGTGTGCTTAGATATCAAATGAATCTGTGGCCTGAAAAGGGTACCTCAGCCTGTAGTATATTATGGTTTCCTTGTGTGGCTCCCAGTGTCCTAAACTTTGGTGCATTTTTCTCTCCCTTTCTGATGGATACTTGTAAGGAGTTGTAGCTATTTGCATAACTCTGTTAATAGACCATTGGTAAAATCAGAATTGTCAGGCATGATTGAAAACACTCCTTACAGAGTCAGAATTGCTATATTTGGAGTTGTGTCTAGAAAAAAAAGAGGAGAGGGAGTATTTGTGGGATTATTATCTTCTCTCCTAATACAGCCTCTTTCCCACACTACCACTCCATTTTGCAGTGGGTGCTATGAGGTTAGAACTCCCATTGTGACAGAGCTACTGAATCCTGCAGATTTGTATGTCTATACCAAGCAAGAGATCTCGGAAGAGGTTTTACTGGAGTTTACAGAGCTGTGGTGGGAATGTCAGCTCAGTTAGGCCGAGTTCTGCCTCTTCCCTGGTGTAAGCTCTATTAAAAATTGCCAAGAATTGAGTGTTGTCCCTTTCAAAAATATCCCTTATCCCCAGTTGCTTATTTGACTATTAAGTTAATATGGTTAAAAGATCACATGTTGCTTTCATATTAATTATGAATACTCAATTGAGAGGAGCAGTTCTTCCTCTAATTTGAATACTGTAGCACAAATATGTTTCCCAGGTAATAGTAAAATAACTAAAGCAATCCTTTGGTCACCTTTCATTTTAGAAGATAAATTGCAGACCTGAGTTATCATAGAATACTTCATGTTATGGTGTTTGGTTGTTATGGTGTTGTTAACTATGAAACTTATTATTAGCAGCTGAAATTCCTGTCTGTAAATTTTTTTTATATGGCCTAAGGTACAGGAACACGAAAAACTATAGTCCTAACAGGTCCAACCAAATGTGCATTTGTCCCATTATCCTCCCTCTGCTGCTGACCAAACCAGCTGCCCAGGAAAGGCCCCACAAGACAGGATAAACCTCTGTGGTGCTTCTCCGCTGCGTTGCCCCAGAATGCAACTGGGTCGTCCAAAGCTAAATGATATTTCTGTATTTTCAATGACCTGTTAAGTTTTGCTTTTCTACCAACTTGTTCAGTGTCCACTTGGACTTGTGTTTGTTTTCATATCTTGGAAATCCAGTGGTAGATAATTTCACGGAATCACAGAATGGCAGGGTTTGGAAAGGACCTCAACTTGGAAAGGTTTGGAAAGGACCAACCCCCCTGCCAAAGCAGGTTCCTTGCAGCAGGTTGCATAGGAGAGCGTCCAGCTGGGGTTTGAACATCTCCAGAGCTTTTCATAGCTTTAACTACACATAGTTTGAGGGACCATCTCCTCGTGTCATTTCCAACTTGCTGCCTTCTAGTTTTGTTTGACAGCTCTATCTCTTGTCTTGAAGGAGTATGTAAACAATTTGCCCTAAGCCACTCATAAACTTTTCTCATGTTCCTCAACTTTTCCATGCTGAAGAGTTCTACTCTCAAACGTTTAGCCACGTTTTGTGCAGAATGACTAATTTTATTTATCCCTGTTGTTCTTTGTTGAACTTCCTCAAGTTTTTCTACCTTATTTGAGAAGGTGGAACTAGATTGTGTTGAAAACGTGAGGACATAGCAACTTTACACAGTTATGTAATGTTTTCAGTCTCATTCTCTCTTCTTTTGCCACTAATCCTGAGCATTTAATCTGCTTTTTTTTTTTAATAGTTTTCTCCCTGTGTGCCTGCTTTTGTTTTTATTTACATGGAGCATATCCTTGAAGATATGGTGACCAAAATACTTAGTTAACTTGTAAATTAGGCTGAGGCCACTACCAATATGGTTTAGGCATTAGATGCCGGGTTAAGCAAAATCCTCATACAAGAAAAGTTTAGTATTTATAAGCCAGTTGTCATGCAAGTAAGTGAAAGTGTTTGTGACCTTGGATTGCCTGATAATGGGCAGCAAGCCTCAGGTCTAAGACAATCTTGAAATTAGTTTTTAATCTTTGAAAGTAAGGTGGTTTATTTTTAGTCCCTTCAAATCCCGTCTCTCGTAGTTGTTAACTCTCGTAGTTTGAAGTAGCTGACCTTGAGAAACTTTTGAGACTAGAGCATGAGCTTTTATTTGCAAAGCTTCTCAAAGTGGCTTCTCGTGTCTTTTGCATAATAGCTGTAGCATAGAATGCCTTGTTTGATGTGTCATTTAAGGATATGCAACCTGTTGCATCTGTTGGTAGATTTTATGAACAAGATGATGATGCTGTTAGTGGATATAGAAACAAAGGGCTGTAAGGTGTTATTTCATTCTAAAATAAGCTCATTAGTTCATTGTAAAGAAAAAAAATCTACATACAAAGACAGCTGTTGTCTAACTTAGTTTGGACCACTGCTGTCCTAATTTCCTGTTTGTATTTGGCCATAAGGTGAGGTGAAACCCTTATGCCTGGTGGTATATGCATATGGCAATGCCATTAATAATGAGGTTCAAATGGTTCGTGGAAGTGGGCTTGATTTTTAAGCTCTGATAGTAGTACTCAATTCTGAAATTGTTGCAAATGGATCATTTTCCAGAAGGACATGGTGTGAAATCTTACTGTGTGTACTCACGGTATTGCAGGAGGTAATTTGGTTGCTTAGACTAGAATAGAGCTTTTTGTGAGTACTGGCACTTGTATATGTAATTATGTGGTCATCTTGGAGGAATTATTACACATGGAAGAAAACAGAAGGAGTAGTTGGTCCAGTGAAGAATGCACTTCCAACTTCCAAGATTTTTTGATTTTGTTTTATTTTTCTGCCTTTGAGATAAGTCCTTGGAGTTTAAATTCCAAACCTGGATTAGGGAGATGTTTTCTGTTTAGGTGAAGCCCATGAAACCAGTGGCCGTGGGTGACTGGGAGTGTGCTCCACACGTATGGGGTGGTGCAGAGGAAAGCAACACTAGCCATGAGAGGCTTGGAGGGGAATTGTCATAGGGCCATGCTGGTTGTTCTCTGCTAGCTAGATCCAACTGTCAGAGCTTATGATTTGATTTATTGGAAGAAGAAGGAGCTGATGTTGCACACAAATTCCACTTGCTTGTAATGCTTTACATAGCATGGATGTGAAAATAGATTTCTTTCCAAGGTTTAATGTAATAACATAACCATATAGTAATATCAGGGCTTACACTGTGTGTATTATTCACCTTAGCCAGATAATACTTTTTCCACAACAGTTGAATTATCTGGTTACTATTTGAGGAATTTTGTATTTACAACAATACGTAATGATAGATATATTTTATAATTATTTAATAATTTTATAATTATTATAATAGTTTATAATAATGTAATTTGTGATGATAGCAATAAATATAACATGATAAATTTTGGTCTAAGTGCCCTTAAAATACAAGAAATTCTAATGAAGAAGCAAAGGCACCTATAATCTTCTACACTGTTCAAATTACTGTGTCCTCTAGGCAGTGTAACCTGTGTTCAGTTTAGTCCTGCTAAATTAATTGCAAAGCCTAACGATGAATTAGAATACCAATGAATTGAGTGTTGAGAACCTGTAGACTTTTTCTTACACAGAGGAGAAGGCAAGAAATCTTTTACAAGTTCTCATGCAATTCCAATTTTTTTTTATCTACACCTCAGTGTGCTGTCTTTTTTTCAGTCAAGTATGTCACTAGCTTTGGAAAATGCCGTGTCTTTAACTAAACAATACAAAGCAAGTGAGGAAAATACACTTGTAAACTAGTAGAAATTTTTGGGGCGGTGGGGTTGTGATCCTTTTCGCAGCAAATTAAATGGATAGTATATACGGAATTCCAGAATTACAATGTTGTAAATTAATTTAGAATGCATAAATAAAATTACTACATTGGTTTATACTTATGTTTATCCTGGATATAGGACAACATGACTTAACATTTTATGAGGAAGATGCAAATAACTAGCTGTTTCTACTTTTAAATATTCGTTCACAAGAACTTTAAAAAAATCCATTATTATCCTTAATCATACTGTGGTCCTCATAAAATAAGCTTAATACCAAAGCTACTGTTCTGGTTGCAGAGGAATATTTTTGGATTAAGCTTGACTGTGAATGCACATAATTACACAAAGGGAAATGCCATCTCTTTGGTTCTGTGGAAATTGGGAAAGCTATTGGTCATGTAAATGGGAACTGTTAAGGTATAGCTTAGATTAGCTCCTACTAGGCTTGTGGCTTAATTATCTAGAGGCTGCCTTTATTAGGGAAATATTTGGTGCTGATACCAGTTGGTCTTCTGTGCTCCTCCTAGGAATAGCATCCTTGGAAAAACTTGTTTATGCCGCTGCTGAAATGTGTATGTACCCAAACAGTTAGAAGACTGTCACCTTAGTTAAGAAGCACTTACATCCTGAATTTAAAGTAGATTAGGTGTTATTAGTTAGCACAATTATAAAGGGACATATTTTATTTATTTGTTGGTTGTGGGTTTTTTGTTTGTTTGGTTTTTTTTATATTTGCTTCAAGCTTGTAATAATATCTGTAGTTGAGTTGGAATTAGCAAGGATAAACTCAGAGTTATTTTATTTCACATCCCCTTTGGTGAAGTGTTTATTAGAAGAGGTTTAGCTAATTAGATATGCCAAATAGCTGGAAATAGTGCAAACAGGGAAATGTCCAGTTAGAATAAGTGATACCAAGCATTCTGTTTAAATGCTTTTAAAGTGGGAGAGTGGTTCCCAGATCTTCCTCAGTGAAAGTGCTTTTTAAGCAGTATAGCAATTGCTCTTATGAGGTCATGGTGGTACATAAGTTATCTGGGTTTGTGGTTGTGTGTGGGTTTTTTTGTTGGGTTTTTATTTGTTTATTTATTTTTTTTCAGGGGGAGGGAGGTCTCCCCCCCATTTGCTTTGGGGGGGGGTGAGGTGGGGTGATTTTTTTTTTTTTTTTACAATAAAGGGAGAGATGAGGATGTTAATTTTCAGAGGACAGCTTAAAGAACATAAGGATGAATAAAAACTTGGTATATGTATAGCTCATCATAAACTTACAGCAACACAAATCCATTATTTTGGATCTTATTTGAGTAACAGAACTACTGATTAAGAATGTATCTTCACAGCACACTTGTCATCATCTCAGTCAGGCTTTAGTTGTTAGTTGAACTTCTTAGTTGCCCCTAACTATACTTCATAAAAATGTAAGCAGCTTTGTTTAAATTAAATATTAAAATTTAAATACTAAGTGAAGTTAGTAATTTGCTGACATGGATGGATACTCTCCAGAGGCAATAGACAATCCTGTAATGATATATTGGCTAGTTCTAATTGGTGAAATCAAGTTGAGTAACTAAAAGGTTGTTATTGATCAAGTGCAATACATGTAGACCAGTTTAAATGCTATTTAATTAGAATAATGTCTGTACTGTCTTTAAAGCATTGTCTGTCAAAGGGAAGTGTCTTAAATGTGTGTGTGTCATGCATCATGGCAAGCACTCCTCCATGGCCGGGAGGAAAGAGCATCCCTTTTGTGTTCCCCAAACCTGGGAGAGTAAGAACATAGCAGAGCTCTCAGAACAAGTCCAGAGGTTGCATGACTTAGTGAAGTGAACTAAATACTCAATTTTTAAACGTAGCCAGCCTTAAAATTGAGATCTAAAAGGAACAAATGCATATTTAAATGGTAGATCCTCAAAGAGGAGAGGAGTGGAGCAAAACATGCTGGCATGAAGACACAGAACCGTGGAGTTGAATGTGTCCTGCTCAGTTATTTAACACACTTTTTGCTTGGAAATTGCATGGGCATACCAAAAGCTTGGGGAAGTTAAGGTAGATAAAGATTTACATTTATTTTTGCTAGCAAGTAGTGGCTTAAAGATTCTCTTAATCAAGAAGTAGTGTTATTTTTGTAATCTGTTACTATGTGTTCTCTGTAACAGTGTAAGATCCCTTGAATTTGGTCTACAGGTTTTAATTTTGCTTTAATCAGATTATATAAAGCCAACCACTATATGTAATTTTTTTTTTCATGCTTGTATTTGTTTACATCTTCTGACACAAGTTCATGGTAGCTTTGTCACAATTTTTTTTTTTTTTTTTTTTTAAAGCAGCTCTGTTGTGTGTCTTGGAATTATGAACTTGCCTTTTTTCATGTTCCCAGATGGGAAAAACTAGGACATCCTTGGTGTGTGTCCCTGATCTACTGCTTAAGATGTTAGCAGAGGATATAATAATTCATTGTATTAATTGCACAGTGGCTTAGTGCAGCCTGCCTGGCAATAGTGCTGCTATAGCCAGCACACAAATGACAGTGCTGAGTGGTTAACTTCTCATTTAATAGGAGTGACTTAATCTCCTTTCCCAGTTTGCTCTAGTTTGTAGCAAAAATGCTAGTTTCTTAGAGCTTTTGTAGTTGGAACAAGTACTGCTCTTACTAAAAAATTAAACTAAAAAAGTTAATGTGTTTTGTAATTAAGTTTTAAAAGCATTTGTTAACTTTCATGTTCTAAACGTTACAAATAGTTTCTATTACTAGTGAAATAATTTTGTCTTCATATACGATAATAAAATTACTGTCCTAAACCTGAAGATTCAGAACACAGAGGTGATTTTGAAGCACACAAGATAAATTGTATTCAAGTCCAAAAAAAGAAATCTACTTTCTAATTATCTTTTCTTGTTCAAGGATCTGTGTGTTGGCTTGGTTAAAATATGTATTCTACTAAGAAGCTTATATATACTTTACATAAAGAAAAACAAACTGTTCATAACTAAGAACTTTAGTAAATTGAATTTAAATAAGTATGTGTTTCAATTACTTTTTCAAAGATTAAATTTTAAGACAGACTGCATGAAAAAATGAAAATTATGTAAACCCAGCCACCTAGATGTTTAGGATTGCAGGCTAGATTAATCCTCAGTGATTTCATATGTAATAGTGGAAGCACCAAAAACCAACAACTGGTGCATCGCCATTTTGTGACTTGTCTGCCAAGTAGCCCGAGAGTTTGTTTTCAGTACCAGCTGTTTCATTGCAGTGTTTGGAATATGGCAATAAAGCAAAAAATACAATAGGATAAAGGCAGGTAAGAATGGTACGGGCTTTGGCTGAGGGAGTACTCACTGCAGCTGGGTGACGTAGCAATGTTTTCAAATTGAAGGGGAAAAAATGAATATGGGCAAAACAGAGAGATATACAAGTAAGCCATTTCCTGACTTGATGTTAAAGTATAAGGGGCAAGTTTTTAACAGGGATTGCACCTGAATTGTTTCTGACTTGATCTGTTCCAGAAGGACCTTTGAGATTAAACAAAAACAGATAAGAATTATTATTTATTATTGTTACAGAGGTCCACTTGGAAATTGGGGCAAAACCAGGATACATTTAGAAAATACTGCACAGTGCTTTCCTCTTGAAACACTAAAAAATTTTGAAACAAAATGAAGGTGAAATAACTGCATCAGGAATACAAATTTGTGATGTTTTCCAGAAAATGGCATAGTTAGAAGCTTATAAGTTTTACTTAAGACTCAAAATACTTCCTGGGAATAGGTAATTCACTTAAAAGACAGAATGAGGGCTTATTTGCATCACTGAAAAAATGTGCAGATTTTGAATGCCTTACCTTTGTTTTCCATTGGCAGACTTAATGTTCACAGTGCTGAGTATACTGCTGAGTAGTTTTAAAACATCTTTCTGAGTGCTTGAATCTAACGACTCTGGAAAAAATAACAACTGTGCAGGATTTTTGTAAAAGCTAATCTGTATTTTTATTTTACTTCTAGGAGAAGCAAATATAATGTAAGATTCTGAATGTAATGATAGTAGTTGTGTAGCAAATGTTTCTATTTATTTATTTTCCAGATAGTCTAGTGTTAAGATTTAACAAGACATTTTTACTTAGCTTAAGCTTAGTTACTTGAAGTTGATTAAATTTTCCCCTTTTTTCCCCTCTTTGTGCTGCTGCTCCCTGCATATAGTATTAGTAGCTACCATAGAACAGTGCACTTTCATCCACTAAATGATAAACTGTTTCAAAAATGGTCTTGAAATAGAGAAGGCGTTTCTTTTAAGGTGAACTGTAATAACAGCACCCTGCATTTGGTTTTGGGTTGATCTCCCCTCCCGCCCTAGAGGAGGCAGAGATGCTCAGAAATTGTATTTCCTTTCAAAGCCTAATGTTAAAGGACAAAATAAATTGTGAGTGAAAGACAAGATATCCATGAAGTGGTGAAGGAGACTGTGTAGTAGAAGGGAGTAGTGTTGTCCAGAAAACAGAGTGTGGAAAAGTGGTGAGCCTTGAAACTTGACTCACTTAAATACATGAACAAAAGCACATAGAAAACTTTTAATTTGTTTAATCTTTGACAAGTGAATGAAATCCAAGTGTCACATTTTATGTTTAAGCTGTAACTTGATTTAAAGGAAAGGACAAATCTGAAAACAAAGTATATATACTAAGGTTCTTAGGAATAGCTGGATTATCTAAGATACAAGAAAATATGTATGATGCTAAGCAGCAGAAATTAAAAGAAGCATGTATGTATGTGTTGAGGTGTGTTTTGTTTTTCTTTAATCAGAGAAATGTGACAGCTGATGAATTATGAGTTTGAGAAGTTCGACGCCCTTGGAGATATAATGATGAACTTATATTTGTAACTTTATTTTCCTCAGAGCAGTAAAGAAGCATGTGCAGAGGGGGGTTGCTGAGGATGGTCTTAACTTGCGGGACAGGATTTGCAATGATGCAGAAGAACGGAGGAGAAGTTGACCCTAAAGTAGGGATGTTGACTTTTATGAGTTTTGTAGCAAACAGGAGAAAACTTGACAAAGCATTTAAGAAAATCTATTCAAAGAGAAATCTTAGTATGTGCCTGTGTCAGTTACACAAAGGAACCACCGTACATGTTAAACGGTGGGCCATCCTTCTAGGCTGATTCCCGTGAGCAGGTGGAAAGCAGAGGTGCTAAAACTGAACAGAGACACTGACTGTAATCTTGCAGAAGAACTTGGAGATTTACTGAATACTGTCCTTGAAAAATGTGCTCTAATATACTGAGTTGGTGTTTGCCCAACTTGGGCTAGTTAAACCAGTAAGGCAAATGCTTGTTTGTGTTCCTATGGATATTGAAGTGAAAGTCATTGGAATGGCTAATGTCCAGAGGGAGACCTCACATATAATAGGTCTGAACAACTTTCTAATTTTATTTTTTTTTTAGATGCTGCCCCAATTCCCATTTCAGTCATGGGAATAGAAGCTCTGTGGATTCATTTAATATGGATCTGGCAATAAGAATTACCAGCTCAAATGTCAACACAGATATTAGAATTTTAAATGGATTTTGAAAAGAAGTATTTTTTTTCTTTATAAATGTTTTGCAGAAAACCTTTTTCTAATAGTAGCAGAGAAAAGTATTGGAAAGCTATTTTGGTGTAAATATGAAGCTGTACCACTAATCGAATCTAGATAGCTTTCTTTTTTGCTTTTGAAATAGTTTACTTTTAGGGGTCATGTCAACTAGCTGAAGTTGTTTGGGAAGTAGTCTTTATTCAGTTTTAACTTGTTAGAATGCATGCTGGCGAAATGTCAACATTCCTAAACACAGGAATAAGAAGAGTCTAGGTCATAATCCAAAGCGATTCACACAAATCAGGTTTGTAAAAGCTAAGAGAGCAAACTAAGTGTGTGCAAAGACATGAGAAATAACCAGAGATGTTTTGGAAAAGCTAGGAAGCACATTTGTATGGGTCTGGGAGATGGTTCAAAGCAGGGTTACTACTTAACTGCATTGAAGAATTAAGTCTTCTGTTAAAACAGAGTGGAATAAAAATAATTAGATAATACTGGTATGGTTGTATCTACATGTAGGAACATGCAAATTGGTGTTGAAAGAAATAGAAAGGAACTGACAGAGTACAGATAGAGCTGTCCTTGCAATGAATATTATCTTAAATCCTTGCTAGTTGAAAGTGTAAGGTAGACGGGGGGAAAAAATAGGTCAATGACTTTGATTTCACAACCAAAATAACTGGAGCTGTATTTTTATGGACAGATTTAGAGTTTTGTGTCATTCTGTAGTGTATATTTTTCAGTTCCACCACAGGAAAACAGTATTTAAGGAGTAGGGTTGTAGAACACCTGATTATAGTGGATTTTTTGTTTTGTGGTGTGGTTTGGGTTTTGTTTGTTTGGGCCTTTTTTGGTCTTTTTTTTTTTTTTTTTTTTTTTGGTTAATGTGACTGTGCAAAAGTGAATTAGGGTCAGTACAGTCAGTATGTTGAAGTAACGTGAAACTGAAAACAAGGCTGATGATTACTGCTTAAGAATTTTAGTGTGTTAAATGTCAGTTTGAGCAGCTCCAGATGACATCGAGGAAGAGGAGTCAGAGTTGTGTGTGAGCGCTTTGGACAGCCTGTGAGCAAAGAATAAGAAACACATCAGAAGGATTTTTGTTGCCATTAGGAACTAGTACATGAGATTTTTATAGGTAAAATAGAGGCACTTTGAGTACCTAGATCAAAATTCTTCCCCCCCCCCCTTCCCTCAAACTGAACCATTTGGGCTTCCTGATACTGGAATGTGTAATGCCTGTCATTGACTTGCCAAACATCAGCAGCTTTTTGGGCAGCTGCTGGAAGGGGAAGGGAATAAGGAGAAATATGTAGCAGTCATTCAGGTAGTTCATAGCCTGAGAAGAGTAAGTGTATATTAAAAACATAAAAGGATTTTATTGCATTTCATTAATAATGTCTCTGAATTGCACAGTCATAGCCTCTGATCGTAGTATTAGCCATGAAATGGAAGTGCTGGGTATGTTGGAGTTGCCAGACAGCTCAGGTCGAGGTGAGACCATCATCTGGCATTTTATGGGCTACAGAAAGCAGGTGATGAGATGCTTCAAAGGGAATAGTTACTAGTGCTTATAGGGATATTTTGATAACTCGCTATTCTCTTTGGTAACTTTGTGGCTCAGAGAAGATGAAATTTGAAGCACTGCATCCCCAATGATACACTGTTTCCAGGCCATGCAAGCTCTTCTTTTCCATCCAGTATCACCCTGGGGGAGCACAGCCCTATGGCCGGGCATTCATTCTCCTGGTGCTGTTCTTCATCTTGTGTTGTTATCGCCGTGGGATCAGTGCTTGGTGGTGGGCTTTTTCCGCTTTGGAGTCTAGTAATTTCTAGAAAGCATAGAAGCTACTCAGTGGCTCAGAAGGCTATAGGTCGGTCAGATGCTGTCAAGCTAGCATGGGGAGGGGAAAAATAGGAGAGGAAGAGAGGTAAATTTTGAAAGAGAAATTTGCATACATGTGAATGCATTTCTTGCAACTCATAAGTATAAAGTATATGTGTTTTATGTCAAATCTATCTAGCACCTAATTTGTCTGGATTTTCAGTTGTAGCCTAAATGTGCAGTTTTGAGGCAGACTGAACATGAGAATATGGATGAGGTTGTGTCAGTTCAAATCACCTATCCTGTTTCCTCAGGATTTAAAATCTAATTTTGAGATAGTGCTAAAGCAGAGCAGCACTTCGTATGTGTACGCAGGTGACCTGCTGGTTGATCAGACACTTCTGGAAGTGCTTCATATTAATGTTACTATTCAGATATATTCTTCATATGCCAGCATGGCCAGTGCTGTGAAAGGAGGTGTTTTGGCTGAGCGTGGAACACTGAAGAGACAGCTCCAGATTCTGAAGAGTCTGAGAAGAAATGGAGCCTTGCAGGTTTTTAAGTGTTTCTGATAATTTGGTTAAAATTTTAACTTACTTGAATTAATGATGAGTTCTTATTGTTTAATGGTCTCCCTTGTCTCTTTGGTTAAATATAAAATCAAGGAGAGGAATTTAAGTATAGATAATAGTCTGTTTGGCATGCAGAGGAATGGAAATGTAGACCTGACAAGAGGATGTTAGAACGATTTCTTAAATAATTTGCCTCAACTGAAAGGCAAAGGCCATAATTTAGCCTGGTGGCTACAATTTAATTTAAGCCACGTACTTTTTTCCTCACCTTATATGGAACTGCATAACACTTGATACAAAAGACTGCATAAGTTTGCTTTGTACAGGGAAATCTTGCTAAAGATGGTTTTTGGAGCCATTTTCCATATTGATAACAAAGAGTGTTTAGTCTCTTGAATAAAAAATTAACTCATTCAAACTTGACTTGATTGTGGCTTTTGGAATTGTTAGAAGGGCTCCTACTGATGCAAAAGAAGCTGCACAAACACCAGGGTTGTGAGTTGAGGATACAAATAATACAAGTTGTCATTGAAAGAATCGATTTAATTTGACTGTCAGTATCTAGGTGTTAAGATGAGCAGTGGAAAGGAAGTAAGTAGTTTTTTAGGTACAGCAAAAAGGTTGTTGGTGATGAGCTTTATTATTTTCGTTTGTAGCCAAATAGCTAGCGTTTTGGTTTAAAGGCTATAGCTTCCCCCTTGCCTTGTCATGATGCAGTCCACACCTGGTTGCTGTTGGTTTTGATTGCATTGACAGAATTTTGAAGATTGGCTGGCAGCTGGTAGAGCTCTCTAGTAAACTTGCTCATGATTCAAAGTTTCTTGCTCAAATAGGTGAGGTACTCAAATGAGGTGCATTCGGGGGCAGTCAATAGTAGCACCTACAAGTGCTTTCTAGTGGGATTTTGTGTGACTGGGATGGTTATTATCTTGTGGATTGTTGTTAAGCATGTGCTAATTGCACTACTGTACAGACACGCTACTGGGAGTACTGATGTTGCGCCCGAGTTCTGTCTGATAGAAAACACACTAGAGCTGAAGATGCTGCGTAGTAGTATCGTAGCTAGTGGCTTCCACAGGAAGACAGGAGGAACATGTGGGATTTGTAGTGCAGTATATGGTTAACTCAAAGTACCTTTAATTGCTTTATTGCCTTAAACAGTTGAATGCTTGTAGAATCAAATGGCATTAGGTAGCCAGTTTTGATTAATGATATTCAGTACATGTTACCCTTGATTCTTTCACCTGTATCTTCCCCTGGTAGTAGTCTGGTCTTGAGACAAAAGTATATGCCACAGTGAGCCCCTGGAAAGGCTTGACAGGGGATGGAGTAACCCTTATAAAACAGGATTTGTACGGGAGTAGTATGATGCTTATACAACACAGGCAATTTTGCATCTAGCAGAATTTTATTTCCTTTGTTTTATAAAGTTTCTCAGCAACCACAGGCTTAGGAGGGTATTAAGGCTCTTTGAAACTGGTTGAGATCCAACAGAGTTGAGGTTGCGTCTGTACTAATTAATATGGCTTGTTTCCATGCGGGTGGTGTCTTCACTCAAGGTGCTTAATATTAAGAGCACAGGGTTCACAGCAAAGTTTGGCTTTGAATGGAATTTGCTGTGGTGTGTAAGCCTTAGTCAGAGAGACATTTCATAACTTTAGGCTGGTATTTCTGGATCTAAACTGACCCTTGAAATAACTGAGCACCATCTGCTTGATGATGCATATGTTTCCTCCATTCTGGACCACAGCTTGGTCATGCTGGTTCAGAGCCGGTTCACTTGCAATCCCCAGTAACTCATATATAGGGATATGAATTACTGTTATTTTGATACTGCTGGTTGGCACAAAAACTGTTGGTACAGGAGTAAATAAGGAAGCAGTTGTCTTTTGTCTTTAAGATTGTTTGCTGTTGTCAAAGCCTATGAATGTCTCCTAGAAGGTACTAAAGAGAGCTCTGACCAAGTGACAGGCTGGGAAGCATTCTGTAGGTAGAAACTGTGTGTACTTTGGGATGCAAAAGCTGGAAGATACTCAGTGATTTAGTTTGTGGAAAGAAATTTAAATCCTGAGTCTTGTATCTTAAATTGACTGTGTTTTGAATGTGAAGATTCAATGCAAATCAGAAGTTACTTGGATAAAATACTAAATTTTACTGGCTGAGTAGAGTCGAGGCATATGGCTTGTCATAGAAGTGTTGCATCGAACCTTGAGTTGCATGCTAGGTGAAGGCACATTGGGATACATCAGGTCTGAGTTACTGGCAAATAGCATGTTAGAACTGCACTAAATGCTCTCCTAAATCCAAAGAGAAGCAGTATTCAGCAGCAACAGGTCTACTGAATTTTGTTAGACAGTGGAGGTGTAACTTAGGTCTTGAGGGGAGAGGGAAGCAATGCATTTCTTAGCTATGGCAGAGTTTTCCATCTGAGATCCTTATGTCAGTGATAAGCACAGTCCAGGAGCAGCTGTTAGTGTTCTGGCTGCAGATAACATCTCCTGTCTCTTAATACGTTGTATAGTTAAACTTGGAAGTGAACCGAGCACTTCCATAGCTGGAAGGGCGGCAGGATTTGTAGTAAAGATGTGCCTGAACTGTTAGTCACTTAGAAACTCTAGTGCAGTGCTGGTGTGTGGGGAATTGTTTGCAGTGGCTGGGTGGCAATCAGTAAATCAGCTTTTCTAATCTTGCAGTTGAGATTGTAACAGCAGAAAAACTGCTAGCAAATGGGTAAAATGGTTTAAGTTCTTAGCATTAATTCTTGTAAGAGGGTAACAGGTACTTGAAGGAGGGTAAAGGGTCTAATTTCTTGTTTTTAAAGGCATGTAGAAAGCGAGTGTGTGGCCTTCCTTATGTAGGCGATTTGGCTACTTAGAGATGCTTTAGATTGACTAGCAGCCTTCTTCATTCAAGTAGGACTAATGATTATCACTGTGATCGAGAGAAAACTTTTTTTACTTTGGGGCTTTGAGAAGCCATCCCCTGTTAAATGTGTTGAATTACAAGCATAAATACCAGAATTACAGAGAACTGTAGGAAGAAGCTAGCCATGAATCAGTTCTTCACTGTTAGGTGAGGTAACTTTCAGCTAGTCAGAGCATGCTACTGAGTGATTTGCTTAGTTTATTTGCTCAGTATCCTTAGAAAAGTATCTTCAAGGCACGCTTACTTGAGTGAATTGCTGCAGCTCTTCACTTTGCTTTATTGTTCATATTACTATTCTAATAGGGAAACTTTCAGGTTTTTGACTGGAGATGTTTGTAGGGGGGGTTCCCCCTTATCCCCTCCTGTTTGGATTTGTTTTAAACTTTTTGTTCTTGATCTGAGTCAGGATAGTAATTTTAACTGGGTCAAATTAGCCTTTTGTTGCATTTTACAGGCCAGGATATCGACAATCTTTAAAAGAAAGATTTTATTTAGAGATACACTTACAAGGACAAAATGAGACTTGTTGAATCTTAGTGTGGGGTTATCTTGTTCCCTGTAGTATGATGAAGCAACAGCAGAAATAAGTACAAGGTAAGTTTTATATTTCTGATTGAAAAAAACACAAAACCAAACAAAACCACACAAAAAACTGAACACATTGTCTCTCCAATTTCTAGCATTATATTATGTTCCTAGAATGCGCAACTGAAATGGAAATTTATGAATAAAATTAAGACCAGAGTTATAATTTATTGTAATGGAGGGGAAGTCTGAGTATGTTATGCAGAGGGTATTTTTAGAATGAGTTGATCATAAAAAGCTAACAGCTTTTTCTACATCAAGATTATTTTAGTCTGAAGAAAGAAGTAGTGTGTAGAACAATCCTGGTATGTAACTTAAATTACTCTTCTTAGGGGTACTTTCTTCTGTTGCACTAAAATTTCTCCTTTCCCCCAATAGGGACGTTTTCTCACAGACTTAATAGAAAGTTTTTGTGTGAGGAATTCTAGATTTGATGTAAATAAGGTATTCTGAAATGTTTCTACCCAGCCTTTCTGAAATAAGAAAGTTTTTGGGCAAAGTAGGACAATACTAGTCTGAAGTTAAGTATTAGCTTGCATGGTAATTTGGAAATACAGGAAAAATTAAGAGACACAGTAATGCATGTCAAATAGTGAAAATCAGTAGTTTGTGAGCCTAAGAGAAGCTAAAATGTGGCAGAAACAAACCAAATGCAAAACCACCCAAAACAGACAGAGCAGTTCACAATTTTAACTCATTCTGCTGTCACTCAATATATTGCCAAGCTGCGAGAGTGCTGTGAAGACTTGAGTCAACACTTGCCATCTGCTCTGACCGCAACACCTTCAGCTTCAATGTACTTCCTTCATGCTTGACCTCTTCTGCCTCTCTCCTCCTGTACTTCCTCTCCCCTGCCCCACACCTCCACTGTTTCCATACATAGTCCTCCCTTGTCCTGGTGGAGTCACAGCTACAGCCTTTGCCTTGGATGCTGCTGTTTGTTTTCCTGGTGATGAACAGGACTGCAGCAACTGGAAGTGGATGCAGTGGTTGCAGAGGTGAACCACCATTGAGCCCTGCATTCATTCTTCTCCCATCCCTTACGCCTGGCTCTCTTTCCGTGCCCGAGGAGGTCAGTTTCTGCTGTGGCTTTCCTCTCAGCTTGACAAACCATTCAGCGCTTGATGGCCTCATTGCAACGTAGGGGATACATGTGTAGGTAAAGGGACTGCAAGGGTCTGAGGGCTGTGAGGCAAAGCAGGGGAACCACGTAGGGTATGGCCTTGTGATGTGCAGGCTTGTTTTAATTCTGTAAAGAAATCAAGCATGTGGCCCAAGGTTTTACTTTTTCTGGTCTTCCTATAAGTCTCAAAAGAATCTTATTTCAATTTAATTGTTTTAAGTTTCTTCAAGGTGTTGAAAATTTACACTCAAATTCTCCCTATGATTCTTGGTTTTAATTGTGCTGCCCTAAAGTTGGATGCTGCTCATCTCTAGTGGGCTGCGTGTAAACACTGTTTCTCTGATCAGTTTCTGCCAGCCTCTGGTCATCTAGTCTTAATCTTTCATAGCACTATTTTCATGCTTACCAGAATAAAAAGAATCTTTACAGTTTTTCTTTGTTGTTTGGGGAATAAATGAGTTAAATACAAATTGTTAAAATTTCTACTGACTAGTAATTATTGTGTCTTTGTACCAGTAATGTACAGTTCCAAAAATTAAGCTGTAAATATTGTAAATTGAATATTTGCAATCATTTGCCAGAGAGAGCTGCAAGTGCATTTAAAACATTGCTTTTAGGTTATTGAGTTAAGTATTTATCCCCACTGAAGTAATCTGCAGGGAAAAGCATTTCAAAATCCTCTTTTTGTGACACCATCAGGAAAGATATTGGTGGGATTTGGTTAGCGAAGCAGATGAGTGGTGCCTCAACTAAACCAGCCCTCATAATTTAGGGTGGCAAGAAGTCTTAAAGCTGATATGGCACTCAGCACAAAGAGCTTGCTGAGAAAGAAGATAAAAAGGATCTTCACCTTAGGCTGTATTTCAGTTTGCAGTTCAGAAACAGTGCCAGATTGAGCTTCCTGGCTGCTCATGCTGGTTCCTATGCACACTGGATTTGAACAAAACTGAGTTGGTGTTAAGACCTTTCTCTCCCCCCAATCTTTTCAGCAGATTACTCTTCAGTTGGATCAGTTCCCTGCTGCTTTTCATCACGCAGCTGCACAAATACTTCTGTTGGCACAACAGTGGGAGCAGCGTAGGGGCAGGAATGAGCAGCTGGGGACACGGGCTCTTTAGATCAGTTTAGGGATCCACCAGCCACAGTCTGCATCATCATTCTGTTTAAGGGGAAGAAAAGTCTTGTGATAAGGCTTGTCTGAAAGCTTGACTGCCAGCTCTAGGAGACTGCATGAGTAGTCCAGGGTTTTAGCATGCACAGACTTCTAACATACCAATATGTTTCAGCTGAATCCCATTTTAGCCGGAGGAGGCTGGACATCTGAGAATGCCATACTGCTGCAGTGACTTTATTGTGCCATGATAACAGGGGTTGAGGTGCCCTCTGTAAGCATCACCACGGCCCTCAAATGATATGATCTGTCGCATGCAGAGGGTATTTCTAATTCGGTCTTGGTCATCTGCTGCAAAATGTCCACAAACGCTCTTAGTTCATCTGTAGATAGAAGGGATCTTTGGCTTCATTTGGGTGCTTTCCTTTTGCTTATCTAGCTGAAAGCTGAATTGTTTAATAGCGTGGACAGCTTAACTTGTCTGAGCATTGATGGGGAGTAGTTTCTGTTCGGGGTCAGAGCATCATTGAGTGGAGCTGATAGAAGATACCTAATTTCTTCTTGCTTTAAAAGGCCTTGTAAGCCATACTTATAAGGATGAGATCCTTCTGGCTGAAGTTCACAAGCTATCTATTACTCTAAAAATGATTCATTCAGTTAAGATTTCTTCATAATTGATGTCACCAATAACTAGCAGTGACAACTGGCATTAGTTTGTTTCAGCACTGTTGTTAAAATGCTGTGTTGCCATTTTGTTTTTTCAACACTGGTAGGGCATTAGGGTTTTTATGCTTTTTCTATTAGCATGCTCTTGCTTTTTGCAGTAACTAATGAGTGGAGATGCATTGAGAGATGAAACTAATATCAGAATAGGTTGGTTTGCCAGTGGGCTAATTATAGGGGGAGTAGCATGAAGAGACAACACTGGGGTATGGTAAGTAACATTAATGTCACCAGGTTGAGTGGAAGTAATACATAACATGCAGTTGGCAGGGATATGGCTGGTCAGGTACCCAGTGAAGAGGCATCCTGGAAAAAAAGAACTGTTTCCAAACAGTTGCTTCTCATCTTCAGAACATGAATGACTTGTTTAATGGCCTGCTGATAGCTCAAGTGTTGCATCTCTTTAGCTGGTGCTGAGGAACTCCTTGAGAGTCAGTAGCTGAAACACTTTTACTTGCTTTGCTCTCAAAGGACATTAACTTTCTGGAAATAGGTTTTAGAAAGAATGCTCCATGTAAATTTTAAGTGGACTCTTGAACGGTATCCCTACAGTGATGCAATGTGTATTTTAAGAGACTGACTCACTTTTGAAATACTGCCAACATTCTGCAAAAAGGAAGATCTGAGTAATATTATCAGTTAGAAAATATGTCTACAGGGACAGTTAATAACAGAATTTTTTTCCCTGTAAGGTGTATCTCCAATAAGTAGGGTGTTGTCTAAGGATGACGCTCTATCTACCAATATATTTAGCTTTGCTAGAGAAGGTGAGCAGATTTTTCTAGGTTGTTGATGTTTTTTGTTTTGTTTTGTTGTTGGGTTTTTTAAACAATATTTCAGGGTGGGTTTTTTTCAAAAGTAAGTCATTATTGAAAAAGTATGGAAAACATACTTGAGAAATCCTATCTGTAAATACAATCTAAGCAAACTGAAGAATTGCAAATTAAAAATGATTATGAAAGCTGTTCCTGCAGGAGCAAAAAGCTGCCAGGGAAGGTAAGTGGCAGGATCACTACAACACAAAAATGCACAACAAGATTGGACTCCTTAGCAGTGCTGGAAAGCTGCTCGAGTCAGTACATGAAACAAAAGAAAAGCTATGTCAGTTCAGCTAAATCCTGAAATTTAGCTCAAATCTTATTTCTGCCAGCCTGAAATGGAAATGAAGGACTATTTGATTTTTTTGTGTTCCATATTAAAGCAGGAAGCATAACCAATGCTGTTACCACTACATGTAGTTTTAGATGTGCATGTTGTCTGAGTACTGGCCTTTTGCATTTACCTGAGCTCTGAGCTGAAACAATTTGTAGCTCCCCTTTCTCTTTATGTTCTTGAGTCCTACGGGGGAAAAGTACACAGTTTCAGCATCGTATCCTATCCAGTGAATGGTTCATGGACAGTTGTTTTGACTGTGAAGCCTTATTTTCCATTCAGGATGGGAAAAGGAGAAGATGTTGGTGCTGTACTTAGTGACCCAGAACTGCAAACCAGTTGTTACTGATAAAAAGGAGGGCTATGACAGCCTTATTCCCTCTGATCAGATATTTTCATGTCTTCCTCATTTCATTTTGTGCTAAAACCAGATTAAAAAATAATTCTAAATGAGTAAGCTTTATTAGAGTGTAGATCAAAGAAAATTAGATAATAGCTATTTAGAATAAGACTGGTTAGACAGAAGGTGATGGTTAGATATGTATTGCTCAAGACAATAAAAATTGGGGAGTGGCAGGGGAGGCAGAGAGATGTTTCTTATTTTCCCTGCCTATTTTACATAGCTGCAGTTTATGGCCTTTGTAAATTCCTTGATATGAGAGTAGTCTCATGGAATTGTTGACATCTTGGAATTGAACTTTTTGAACTCTTACACAGTGGTATGGAAAACTGAAAGGGCAGGAGTTTGTGTGTCAGGATTTCCTCCTTGTACACAGACATGTAGGTAAGGAGGCACTGAAAAGCTGGAGTACTGTTAAGCTTCTACACCAAGATGCTGGTTTAGCAGTGTTGCCTGTTGTTTATCAGTTTGCATCTGTGTATCAGCCTCCTAAAAAAAATTCTCCATAATTTTCATAGTATTTGGAAGCTTATGTCAACATTAGGTTTGAGCCTGTTATTGTGAAGGGAGCTCTGATTCTGTTAAGAGTGACTCAACTTTCTTCAACAGGTTCAGTTATCTAGGAGCACTGTGAGAACTTCACAGAAGCCACAGGAATAATTGTTTTAAATTACCTGGTAAAAGTGGAAATTTGTCTCTTCAGATGGGGAGGCTGACAAGAATAAAGAAGACTTCGAAGGAAAACCAAGATCTCAGCTTAATTGCTAGGGTACTTCTTTGGTCACTTAAGTGCTGATATGTAGTTTGGTATCTAGATAGCTTAATTGTGCAAGTCCTCGGTTGGCTGTGTCATGAGAGGAACAATAAAAACAGTTCTAAAGATCTTCCAAGACTAAAAAGAAATCTTATAAAGTTGAAATCGGATGAACTAAACAACAGTGGCTGCGGCTACCTGGAGGACTCTTATGCTTGAGGTATAAAGTTTAACATGTAAGCTAAAGCCATAGAAGATGCTGATAGTTCAGAATGTGTTGCAATGTGAAAGACATTTAAAACTATATTAGGAAACAAGGACTCAAGTCTCTTATTGGGCTTATGTACCTAGTGGATTTCTATTTGCATTGTTAAGTTTAAGCTTGCTGCTGGTCCTGCTGCCCAATAGGCATGTATGTGATAAAGCTGGTGTTGAGTCAAACTGAAGGTGACTTGGAGTTTTGGAAGTCTCTGAAGCACTCAGTATTAACACTGTCAAATAAATAAGTGGACCATTCTGGAAAAATAAGAAAGGGTCAAGATCACTTCCATACAGGTTGTGACTTGGCTTATAGACAGTCTTTTGAACAAAGTAGTGTGTGCAAAAGCCGACTTTGCCGCGGCAGAATGGAAATCTTAAGTAATTTTTTTTACATCTGGACTGTAAGGTCTCAGCCTAATGGGAAACGGAGAAAGTGTGAACCCTCTTCCTCTGTACAACATATATATATACACATACATACATATATGTTGTTACAAATCATCATAGTTATTATAGGACTTAAATAGTACAGCTTAGAAGGCAGTTTATAAATTAATGCAATGCTGTTTATCAATTGAGTGTAAGAATGTGTAAATGTGCTTTCCACCTATTCATAAACAGTAAATTCAGTCTCAATAAGCTTTAACTTACAGCCAGGCTTTGATGTGTTGTATGTATAGCTTGTAACCAGGAGCTTTCTCATTTTTGCATTTTTTATGCAAATTTTACATGAGATTTTTACATGAGATCCACTGACTTAAAAGAAATTGCTGTCTATTTAGTTCAATTGAGAGTTTATATAGATTGTCTAATGATTGTCTTGGTGAAGTATAGCGGTGCCTAGAAAGGTGCATGCTGGCTATAAGTGGATAAAATGGAGGTTAAGTGTTGTACTTGTTTTACAGACTTTCACCAATCTTTATAAATGAAAATTTTTAAAGTTCTAGTATTGTATGATTTTTATTTTCTCAATGAGATTTCAGAATTTTTTAATCTACAATACAGTGGTAAGCTAAAGAAAAAAACTTGCTAATAATTCAAATGAAAACTATTGAGGAGGGAAATATATTTGACTGAAGCTCAAAGGTAGGTGTTTGATTTCTTTTTGTATAATTTTTCTCACATGAACTCTTTGAGTTTGTTTTAACTTGGATATGTGTTTGTATGAGAATTTGCCATGTTTAAACACCTCTGTGGATTGCTTTTTGATCAGGTCTGATCCTCTCAGTTGACTGGTGAAAGCTGGGATGCGGAGTTAATCTCTGTGTTCAGGAACTAGAGCATTTCCCCCCCCACCCCTCCCTCAATTTGCTTGAAGCAGTCTTGGTTTCCACAGTGTCAGTATGGGCTAAACAAAAACAAATTTATTAATTGGTAAGTAAGTATTAGAAAAAAAGTAAAAATCAGTCAGTCTGGCTATTGGCAATTATTTTGAAGAAATGTGTAATATTTTTTTGACTGGGTAATCTTTTCCATTGATGCAAGCACATGAGTTAGATGCTCTAAAGTGTCAGAAAGACATGAAAGCATCTTTCAGCTCATATCAGCATGATTACATGGCTGTTAGCCTGTCTAAAAAGATTTGCTCTCTGTAGGTTTGCTTACAGTACATGCATCATTTCACAAATAGATGCACTGGCACAACTACCTAAGACCTAATGTAGGCCAGTAGCTGAGAGGGACATACAGGCTAAACTGACCTCTTGGCTCTTGATGGACTTGATACCTCCAGAATTGTATTTAATATATGTTACAGGTATTTAATAATGTTACACTACCACGTGCTTAATTTGTGAGTGTGGAATGAATTTGCATAGTTGTCAAGTCAAGCCCTTTTTAGATGACTTTAAAAGTCCTTTAAGTTGATAGTTCAGAGAAAAGTCTGTACTTCTAAAAATAGAGATGCTTTGTAAAGTTTAGGAAATGATGACAAGAGTACATAAAAGTTGGGTATTTGACTGCCATAAAAGACACAGGAAGATATTGTAGATTCTAGTTGAATTCCACTGCTTTAAAAAAAAAAAAAAACACAAACAAACAAAACCAGCAACAAAACTTTGAACAAAACCAGCAGATCTTTACACTGTGACCATGACATCTTCTTAAACATGCGCTAGTATTTGATAAGGTAGAAGATACCAAAGGCATTTTAGCTTAGACGTTTTTAAATGTAACTACAGATTTGGTTAAATGCAATGGAAAATTTGCAGATGTGTTTGCAGAGAATTTTTGTATGCTTGAGAAACTTTCCTTGAAAAACTGGGAAAGAATTATATAGCACTTCCTAAGTATACACATAATTGTTAAGTGTTAGTAATACATGCCTATCTGACATGATTGTTAGATAGCATGTATGTTGTGGTTGGCATTTCACACTTCAAAATTAGTCTCTCAATGTTAATCTTAAGTGTTCTTCATGGTATGTGTTTCAAGGCATTAATGAACTTTCTTACTGTAACTTTTACCTCTAGACCTAAATTGATTTTCTCTGAGTAGCAGTTTGACACAAAAAAATTATGTTTAACTTCATCTCTGTTAAAAAGTATGAATTTTGCCAAGTGATTTTCTTCTTTTTGGGTTGGAGGGGATGAACAGGTGGAAGAGGGCAACTTGTAAATTGTTTTTGGACTACACCTTATGGCCTTGCCACAAGCTAGGTGCTTTTAAGACATTCCTGTTAGCTAATTATCTCTTTATCTGTTTCAAACAAACTAATGTTGCTGATTTTCTGAAACACTTCCAGAAATAGTCTGTTATTGCAATTTGAGTTGAAATTTCCAATAAAAATAGTTAAAATGTGAAACAGAAGAAGCTTTTAAAGCAGGGAGTTGACAAAATCAACTGCAGTGTTAAGAAAAGCACTGCCATTCTGGCTTTGCTTTTTTGATTCTGCAATATTACTGTAAAACATGGTCTGGTGGCTTATGTTAATTTCCAAAGTTAAATACATTTCATCTCAGTGGGACAGAAATGAAATGCCTTTCTCAGCCTCATTAAATTTTTTTGTGAAGGTTAAATAGTATCTGTATAAGTAAAGAACCATATAATATATAAATGTAATGAACTGAAGCTTAAACTTCAGAATGCTAGAAACACTAAATACAAGTAACAGGGTCAACATTTATAGCATTCTTCGAGTTAACAAACAATTTTTAGAAAATGAGTTATCGACACATTTTTAAATGAGGTCTGATATTGAAGTTTGGAAATGTTTTAGCTGGACAAGATTCATATTTCCAGTTATATAACTTCTGCAGAAGATAAATGCATTTCAGTGGCAAGTGAAATAGCTTTTTTTGTTTATTGAATAAATGTTTGTGATTGATTTGGTGGTGTGATCTCCTTAATGTAGATCATTGTGGCTTTAATGGAAAGGAAATGAAATGGGGTTAGTATTCAGCTTTCCTTCTCATCAGCCTAAGTGGTAGAGAAATTTCAGGAGGTACCTAACCTGAAAAGACATGTGAGGAGTTCTTAATTTAAAAAAAAAACCCAACCCAATATATTTTGCGGGCAGGATTTGTTGTGCAGGGCTTATGTGATAGTTTGCTGTCAGTTCTCAAGGAATGCAGCTGAACTAGGTGTGTAGTCCCCCATCAGATGACCATTGTAGATGGAGGCATGGTGATTTGTTGGTTTGTCACATTTACACTTCTGTGGACTTGAAATACATGTTTGTCTAATCGTATAACCAGAATGCACATACCAGCAGTTTGACCTGACTCTGTTAAACTGGCAGTTTACAGTGTAAAAGCCCCTGCAAGTGAGCCATTGGAGTGTGAGGTGAGCTCCTTTCCTTTGTTTTGGGCCAGTCTGCAGTTGCTCAAAAAGCTGAGTCATTAAAGGAAAAGTGTATAAGTTCAGAGCTGTAATACTGCTTTACCAACTTCCAAAAGTTCACACAAAATAAGTCATTTTTCATGGGTGATTTGTTGGAGGGGTTTCCAACCTGAAGCCTGTTTTACCATGTGTTCTCTGTGATAATCAAACTGGACAGATATAAATTAGTTCAGGAATTTGCTCACCTACAATGAGGAAGGATTTTCCTGATACTGAACTGCAGTATTCAGAAGACTGAAGTCTCTCCCTTTGGCAAGAGGAATATGAAGCTACTGGAATGAAGTGTAACTAAACCTATCATAGTCATATTGGCTTAGTGCTGTGTTAAGGAGAAGCATCAGTGGAATTTTGCTTTCTGTGATACTTGTGCTGATAAATAGCAATGTGATTAGGAAAAGCAGTATCAGAGTTGATCCAGCTTGGGCGACTACTGCTGTTTTGCTTATAGGGGTAGTAGAAGTAACTGGTCGAAACCAAAGCAAATGCTCAGCTTAATACCTGACTTTAGTTGTCTTTAAAGAAGAAAGTAGTTTCACTTATTTGTCAAAATCCCTCTCAGAAGCTGTTTAACTTCTTCCAGTCAGGGAAGATAGATGTGTTTCTAGAAAGATGATTTCTTGTAGAGTAATTTGCAAGCATAGCATTTTTGATCCAACCATCCATTATGTTTATTGTATTTCTGAACCTCACAAGTAGAATGCCTTATTTGTCTAAAAATTCACTAGAGTTCCCCAAACAGGCTATGACTGTATCTGCTGGATTTTTGAATTGTTAAACTTAAATGTGCAGAAGGGGTACAAGCAGCATTTCACACACACGGACCCCCAGGATTTGCCAGTTCTCTTGGTCAGAACGTTTGAAATTACAGAGTTTGTTCTCTCTGTTAACCTTTGGCAGAAGATTACTAAGGGGAGGTGGATGCAAATGGCTAAATTGTTGGGTTTGCTTCAACAAGAGTGAATAATCTTATGGTAATTTATGATGTTTTATTACAAACTTACATATAACAGGTTGACCACCCATGTTTTTGAACTAAGTAACTCTGTGGTTAGCTCAAGATTTAATTGTTAAAAACGTTGCTATGATTTAATGGTCAATAAAACAATCTTTAGATCTACTTTATATGTTTACAATGCTGATGTTTTCTCTGCCACTTTTTCTTCAGAGATTGAATTATAGGCCCATGATACTGTTGGCATCTTTTCTTGTTTAACAACTTGCTGCAATAATCTGGATTTGTAACAGTTAATAGTGTGATAAATAGATGGAGTTTTCTGAGGTGATTCACTTGAAGGAAAAAAACTCAGAACTTTGGATGCTAGTATGCAATCCTAACAGTGACTTTGTTAATATGTTAATTTATTTTTTTTTACATAAAGGTGCTCAAAGTTTGATTGCAGATAGTCCGGTCAGAGACGTTACTCCAGCAGAACTGGGATTGAGTTATTCCATTATATTGAGAATAGCGGTGTTACTTATCCCACCATTTCCTGTAATTTTTTGCCGTTTTAAGGATGAGCTCCCTTCTGGGTGTTTTTCAGTAAGCAAATAAGAATATGAGAATGAGAAATAAGTTTTAGGAAATGTATTTCTAGGTGCCTAGCTCTAACTGTTACAAAGTTGATCTATAGACTACAGTTTTTGGAACAGATTGTGAAAACCAAACGGTAACAAGGAATGTTTTGGTGCACAATGAGATGATCATATTGTACCTTCCTCTCCAGGTCTAGTGATAAATTAGATTTCAGGAGGAATCCGTTCAGGGGGAAAGCTCTTGAGGCAGTGAATTAGGTGAAGTCCAGGAAAGTTTGTGATGTCAGTTTATCTGCAGGAAAAATGCCAAACAGTAATGCAAAGGTTCCGCTGGAGTTGAAATAAGAGGTGGACATGGAGGGCAACAGGAAGAGCTGCTACTGCTACATTAACAGCAGAAGAAAAAAGAAGGAAAAAGTGTGCTTGCTGCTGAGTGATTTAGTTACCATGGATGCAGATGAGGCTGAGATAATGCACTCTTTTCCATCAAGAATATCCACCCGGTCTTTGTATGTACAGACAGGATTCGGGAAGAAGAGGAGAAACCAGTGGTGGAAGAGGCTAAAGTTAGGGAGCTCTTGAAGTCTTGACTTATGCAAAGTCCATGGGACCAGGTGGGATGCATCTAAGGGTGCTGAGATATGCTTGACATTAGAATAGCCACACTCTATCATCTTTGGAAGAGCATAGAGATTAGAGGAGTTTCTCAATGACTGGAGAATGGCAAATGATCTACCTGTCTTCAACAAGGGCAAGAAGTACTATCCACGGAACTACAGGCTGGTCAACTTCACTTTGGTCCATGGAGAAATCATGAAACAAGTCCACTTGGAAGTCAGTTGTGGGCATGTAAAGCTGCTGTTGTTGACTGGAAATAGCCATCATGGGTTCACCAAAGGTAAAATCATGTCTGACCATGCCAGTCACCCTCTGATTAAGTGACTGGGTCTGTGAATAAAGCAGAGTGCAGTGGATAAGGTCTACTTCGATTTCAGCTGGGCTTTTGGCATGGTCTTCTCACAGCAACAACCTTGTTTAAGTTATAACACTATGATCTGGATAGGTGGACTACTTGTTGAGTGAAAAACTACCTGAATCTTCAAGTTCAGAGGCTAGTGGTTAATGATTCATTCTGTACGTGTTACAAGTGGAGTTAATCTATTTTGAGGCCTGGGCTGTCTCACATCTTGGTTGTACTTTGGGCCTGCAAAGGTTCCTTCCAATCTGAGTGTTTGGAGCCAGCACCCAAGTTTCACAGAACTGCTTGGTCTTTTCAGGTCCTAAAATGCTTCAGGTGCCCTTGTAGTACTTACCTGAGAGTTTTTTGATTACTTGTTTCAAGTTGCAGGCTTCAGATTCTCTCTACACCCTTTAAGTGAACAGAATATCCACTAACATCTTAAGACCTTAAAGTATAGCTGGTTAAATACAGGTCTAAAGATACCAGTTAAGAACAGTGTAAAGTACTAGCTGATGCTGACATTTTGTTTCTGCATTTGGCTGACTGAAGAAAATTTATCACTCAGAAAATTGAGGCAGAACAGGGAACTCATTTCTGTATTGGCATCATAGATGAAGCTGCAGGACTGCTTCTGGTGAAAGGAAGCAATCTTAAGAAAGAAATTCAGCATACTTCTTTGCTGCAGGTGGAGAGGAAATCACGGACTGTCTGTTATGTCACAAAATTCCTGTGTAGCAGTGAAGAACTGTAGGTGAAGTCGCAAGTCTAAGTATCTTGTTTCATGAAAAGCAAATGTCTTAAGACTTCCCAGTGTAACTGCCTTCAGGTCCTTGTTATCCTGTACCCTTCCTGTGCAAGTTTAAGTTACAGAATTCTGATATGTAAACGTTACTTCTAAGGGCAGAATACTAAAGCTGCAGTTAACAGCTGTGACAAAGGGGTACTAAAAATCCCAAACTCAGGCAGCATCACAGTGCTGCTCAAATTTGGATGGCTTTATGCATGTAAGCCCCTTTAAAGTTCATTCTGCAAACTGCCTGAATGCTAAGTGTGAGGAATTTTCCTAAGATGAAGTGTGAAATGTGTAGTACTATGAGTTAGAATTGATTTTCAGACATGCCAACACTGAACCAAGATATTGGTTTTGAGCAAGAATACACTGAGAATTAAATTTAAGTGAGACTTAATATTAAAACTGTCTTGGAGAATGAGAATTGCTTCTGTGACTAGTGAAAAGTTTACCCCTTACCCCAAAATCCAAATCTCACAAGTACTCCTGTAAACTAAAAGAAATTATTTAGAAATTTATTTAGGGAAAATGGAGTTGTAACTTCTAACTCTGTGAATTTAATTATGCAGTACTTTAAGAAGACATATAAAATTAGCATGGGGATGAGATTGTATGAAGGGATATAGAAAATGAGGACAGTGGTCAGTTTATAACTTTTTTTTTACTCTGCCACATGTGCTTTTACTTTCTGTAGGTATGGAGGCTTTAAAACACTGTGTGGTTTAGTTCCTTTGCAGGGTGCCTGAGTGTGCTGAGGAGCAGAGCGACCTGGTGGTGGTGGTGATCTGGCAGGGTTACAGGCAGGCGCAGCTGGACCCCTTCCACCCTGTCCCTATGGTGGGAGCAGCGGGGCTGCGCCGGGCAGTTGCTGGGGAGAAGTCAGCAGTTGGAGGCCTGGCCCAAATGTGCCTGCAGTTGCAAATGAAAGAGTTCCCTATGTAGCCTGTGTTTAGCTTGGAGTTAGGTAGTATGTATAGACTGTCTTCCCCCCCCCCATTTCTTTGGGGGATAATTGTTTCTTTGATAGGTTTGCCTGCATGAAGTAGGCGAGGCCAGCATGCAGTACTACGTAGATACTTACTGGTCTGTCACAGTAAACTGTATTCATATTCAGCAGTAAACCCTGGCATCCTGTTCTAAGTTGAATTGCTTACATAGTTGGCATAGTTTTACTGAAGTAATTGCTGATGTATGGAGTAGTGTTTCATGGTAAAACACTCTTTCAAGTGCCTGAGTCATGTTAGAGGCATGTTGTCTGGAAATGGCTAAAAGAGATTCCTTGTTAGTTTCCTTTGTACTCTCATTTCCTGAAGAAGAACAGGGAGGTTTAGTAATTTTCATTTTGTGTAGCAGGCTGACTTGGAATCGTGGTGGCCCTCAACTAAGCCAGCCCATGTCCTAGGCTGGTCGGGGAAAGTATCAGTTCTGCAGATTGCCACGCTTGCAGTGACAGAGATGTAATGTTTTCGCACTCATGTAGCTGACTGTTAGTGGCACACTTTCCGATACACAAGTCAGGGGAGGCATTCTGTTACATGGTGAGCACAGGCAAAGTAGTAAAAAAGCATCTTGTCTTTCTTGATTTGCTTTAAAAAAGCTTTTTTTAGTCATATTGCTTTTTTTATTAGCTCATCTACTGTTAGCTGCTTGAACAAAATTATGCTGCTTTGTTTGGAAGTCCTGGAAACAAAAGGCAAGGTTCATGAAGTATTGGCAAACGTATGCAGAAATCTGGAAATTATCTGTCTTGCTCCTAGTTTTGCTGTACAAGTTGTTAAACAAGCCTGTGGAAGACCGGTGTTGACAGGGAAACTGGAATCTTTGTCTGCCCAAATGTTTCTGCTGTAACAGAACAGCAGTGAGTAGGATTCCAGATTACACTGAGATAGAAAGGACTGTCTTAATTTGAGTTCATTGTCTTTTGAGTTCTTTAAGCACCAAAGTGGCAATGTTTAATTTAAAGCAAATAAGCGTATTCCTTGTTCTTTGGTGTAAATGGGTAGCATAGGCAATGCAAATGCCAAATTTGAATTCAGCTTTTCCTGAAGCATTAAGACAACAGCCTGTGAATAAGGCTTAAGCTGTAGCCTGATAAGATGTGGCACTTCTCCTGGAGAAGAGATGTTGAGTCAGTTTGCCGAGAAGTGCTTCAGTTACAGCGTGGATTTCTTGTGCTAGCATGTGTGTGCCCCGTGTTGCTGTGACACACTGTCAGTCAGTCTTGGAAAACAGCAATTAAACTGAAATTTTTACATTGTTTTTAATATCTTGTCTTTGTCAACCCAACCCAAATGAGACAGCTTCTTTTAACTGAGTGCGGTAATCTCTTATATTCATAGCTGGCATTAAGAAGTTTAAATCCATAAGTCATATTATTATTGAGGTATGTTGGCTTTTTTATTAGAGATGAAATAAGGGAGCACTAGATATTTTTAAGGTGAAATCAAGCAGAATATTTTGTACTTCTCCACGTAATTTATCTAACTTTTTATCATCCGTTGCTGTAGGCAGGAGTTGTTACTCACCCTACTAGTGCTTAGTTTGTTCTTAATTAAATTGTTGATGTAGAGCATTATCTAAATCTTTGGTATGTGCTATGTTGAAATGATAAATTTATTAGACAGTTAATAACTGTTCAGTTTATTTGTTTATATCTGTAGAGTGGTAACTAATATTGGAGTGTTGATAGGCTTTGGGTTTCTTTAGTTTTGTTTTGAAAAGGATTTTCTAGTGTTGTAGAGATTGGGATGCAGTTTAAATATATCACTTGAGTTTTAATTTTCTAAAGCAGTGTGTATGTCAACTTTCATTTGGGTCATGGCAATATCTTCTTCAGGAGGACGAGCATTTCAGAAACTGGGATGTGGATGTTCAGGGATAAATGAAGGATTCTGTTTCATGTAAATATAAGTAGAAGTGAAATGATTAAGGAAATAGGTCTGGATTTTGTTATATACTTATGTGGGATCTCCTTGCCAGCAAATTATCATGCACACTGAAGCTTTTTATGTAACAAAAGTTTAGTATTGTACCATGATGTTTAGATAGTAGAATTCATAAAAACAAAGCAGAGGATTAACTTTACAGATGAGCCAAATACAAAAAAAAAATAATTGCATATCCATGAAGCTGACAGCTCATTGCTAGTGAACGTCCATCTAGCGCTCAGCTTCTACCATTGAAACAGTAGGCTTGTGTAAGATGAGTGGGCAGAGAGAAGGTTGACTGTTGAGTTTAAATTACATTGCATTGCATATTTCAGGTTTTGCCGTTTGTGGCGTACTGTATGAAGGGTGGCTTAAGTCCAGACACTCAGGTGGTGTACTGTTACTCAGTTTTAGTGGAATGTCATTGCCTAAAGTACAAACATTAGAAAGTTCAGATTATTAAACTGAAATTTAAATAAGGAATTAGAAGCCTTATTTATAATTATTTGCTTGTCATAGATAAATATTTAAAATATTAATAACTTTTTTTTTTTACAATAGCCATCCTTTCTATGTTGAGTTTTTCAGCTATGAGATTTCTGCTGCATGACTCCAGACTTGTAGCCACAGAGGAGATCATGTTTTTAAACTGTCCTCCTATCTGGGAACAGTTGCATCTGCGTATTACATAGGATTAAACAGCAATCATTGTCAAAGCTTATTTGGTAGTAAATCCAGGCAGAGCAACTGTTAGGCAAACTGACAGTCAAAAAAACTGTACAGGAAGAAGATATGCATTGACAAAGATGACTTGGATTTTGAACAGGTATTTTTTCATCTGACTGCTCGAACAAGACTAGTTGAAAAATGTTTTGACTTGGAAATAGAGCTTCTCAGAGAAGACAGAAGGCTAGCAGTTACAGAAACTATATCAAATTCTCTGAGGTCTTGAACTCAAATCTGAGTTTTTGAAATAGGGATCCATTTTTCCTGATAAAGGGGTAAGCATTTAATTTGCTGTTGTTCTCAAGCATCGTTTAGTTTATCCATTGACGTATTGAGCCTCTGGAGTATGCACAATGCATTCTTATAAATGGGATACAAAACAAATACCGGTGTAGTGATACTTCTGAATGGTAAGTCACTTGAATATTTCTTGAGCTTTGTCTTGTAATGGCATGCTACTGTATAATATTCAAAACTAAATTGAATGTGTAGCTATAATATGGTAGAATCCTCTCTACTTGTATGTTAGTTAATGACCTTGTAAGATGGAGAAACAGAAAACATAGCTATTGTGGGTGAAGCTTGACAGTGCTTCTTGACAATGTGTCAAAGCAATTCTGTATTCTTTTACTCTCCAAATAGATGTGGGTAACACTTCGTGTTTTAGTGTGATGTAAGTGACAATGGCAGCTATGGTATTAGGTGTCAATCAAAATAGTATGCTTGTAATATTAGTCATCTGCTGAAGGGAGCATAAATACAGATACTGAGCTCATTATGAAGAAGGAATGCCTGTGGTGTGTTCAGGGTGAATAGCACTTCCAAGTAAATGAATAAGATTTGGGAGATAAGGTTGTACACAGATAAGCTAATGGCTGCCTGTGTCAAAATAGCACTGCACACCTGACAACTGTTCATTCAGAGAGCTTTGAGCCAGTAGCTACACAGTTGTTTACTTGTTCTAAAGCTGCTATTCTGGAGAGTGAAAATTCAGAGGATGGCATTATAGCTGGCTGGTGTCATGCAATAATTCTGGCTTTTGTCATTTGATCTGTCATCTTCAGTGGCTTTCCAGCAAGTCCTCTTGTCTGCTTTAGGTTAATTTAATTGTAATGCAGGGTTTCCATGATACTTCCCTTAATTTTTTTAAATCTCTTTTTGGAAACAAGAACCACCACTAAAGATCTTTCCCAGTTGAAGACTCTAATTGGCATATGACACACAGTTAACTTTGCTTGGGTTTTCCACCGTACATTAAAATTCAGATTCCCAACTGAGCTTCTAATGTGTGGAACCCCTGAATAGAAATATATGGGTGCAGTTGGTTTATCTGACTTAGTTCATCTTCTGTTTGTTTGATGGGCTGAAATTTCAGAACTGGATCAGCTTTGTGGTCTGGTACTAGAGCCAGCTCTTAATCTTTACTAATATGCTTCGGTTCTACAATACAAGTTTGCAGAGTTACCAGGCAAGTATTGAATGAGTAGATCATATTTTCTCCTTTTTTTGATCATAAGTTTAAGCATAAGGGGCTTTTTTTTTTTTTTAAAGCCCACATTATGTATTTCTTTTACTGTGTGATGTATTGATTTCTGTTAATTATAGACAGTCACTTTGTTAGAAGTTCAGTAAGTTAACTGGGTTTTTTTGGACTAAATACAGGCTCTCCGTTCAACTGAAATTGAACTACTTTCTGTGTACTTCACAAGTTGGTTAATTTAGCTTGAGTTTTGGAAGAGAACTTGCGGAGTTTCACTTGCAGGTGAAATACTGATGGTTCCTTAAACAATTTATCATAGAATCACAGAATGGTAGGGGCTGGAAGGTACCTCTGGAAATCATCTAGTCCAACCCCTCTGCCAAAACAGGTACATCTAGAGCGGGTTGCACAGGACTGCATCCAGGCAGGTTTTGAACATCTTCAGAGAAGGAGATTCCACATCATCTCTGGGCAGCCTGTTCCTGTGCTCTGTCACCCTCATAGTGAACAAGTTTTTCCTTGTCTTCAGATGGAACTCCTCTCTTCCAGTTTGAGCCTGTTGCCCCCTGTACTGTCACAGAGCACCACTGAAAAGAGTCTGACCCCATCCTCTTGACACCCATCCTTTATATATTTGTAAGCACTGATAAGATCCTCTCTTAGCCTTTTCTACTCCAGGCTAAACAGACCCTGGTCTCTCAGCCTGTGTTCATAAGAGAGATGCTCCAATCCCCTAAGCATCTTTGTAGCCGTCTTTACTGGACCCTCTCCAGTAGTTCTGGTCTTTCTTGAACTGGGGAGCCCAGAACTGGACACAGTACTCCAGATGTGGCCTCACCAGTTAACCCTAGAGAGGAAAGGGGTTAACTGGTGACCCTCGACCTGCTGACCGCACTCTTCTTAATGCATCCCTGGATACCATTGGCCTTCTTGGCCATGAGGGCACATTGCTCATGGTTAACTTGCTGTCCACCAGAACTCCCAGGTCTTTCTCCATAGAGCTGCTTTCCAGCAGGTCTACCCCCAACATGTACGTGTGCGTGAGTTTATTCCTCGTTAGGGGCAGGACTCTACACTTGTCTTTGTTGAACTTCATTAGGTTCCTTTCTGCCCAGCTCTCTGGCCTGTCCATGTCTCGCTGAATGGCAGCACAGCCTTCTGGTGTATCAGCCACTCCTCCCAGTTTTGAATCGGAGAGTACACTCTGTCCCTTTAAGCAGCTCATTGATGAATATGTTGAACAAGACTGGACCCAGTACTGATCCCTGAGGGACATTGCTAGTTACAGGCTTCCAACTAGACTCTGCACCACTGATCACAACCCTCTGAGCTCTGCCGTTCAGCCAGTTCTCAATCCACCTCACTGTCCACTCATCTAACCCCCACTTCGTAAGCTTACCTATGAGGATGTTATGGGAGATAGTGTCAATAGCCTTGCTGAAACTGAGGCAGATAACATCCACTGCTCTCCACTCATCTACTCAGCCAGTCATGCCATCATAGAAGGATATCAGATTGCTCAAGCATGATTTCCCCTTGGTGGATTCATGTTGACTACTCCTGATGTAGGCCTAGGTGCTTGTTTAAACACTAAATTACATTTCTTCCATTTAAACGTAGATCTGATTTGAGATAACTTCTTCAACCATGGATTACTTTGTCAGCCTTAGAAAATTTTTTTTTCTTTTAAATTCAGTTGTGTTTCTTACAAATTTATTGTGTATCTGAGAGGTTTTTATGGCTGTCACTATAAAAGTATGCTGTCTTGTTTTTGCAAAATAACTCTCCTACCAGCTCATTCAGTGTTTTCAAGCTCATATCCTTTTGCTCGTGATGAAGCAGTCTGTTAGTAAGAGGGATGCTTGTTGATGTCCCACTGTCTTCATGTCGGAAATGCACGTACCCATGTGGATGGAATGCCTTGATGTTGACCAGTAACTGTCAGCTAGCCTTCTCTTAAGGTAGACAAAGATGAGTATTTCAAATGACCTATTTTAACAATAGTCAAAATGTATGAAATCAGTTACAGATATTTCACTTATTTTCCTGCCTTGTCTGTTGGGTTGTGTTTGTTGAGAATGTCTCTTCCTGGTAGAGCATGGTAGTTTTAATAGCCTTTCTTTTTTGAGGACGTGGAGAATTCTATTTATATTGAAATTTACCTGTATATCATTCTCTCTCTTTCCTAACTGTGAAAGTTCCCCAAAATGTTTTTCTCCCAGGTGACATGTCCATTTCAGTGAGGAGATCTCTATTTGTTCAACTTTTTTATTTTTAACCATTTTGTCAATGGACAACCATCCATAATAAACAGGATTTAATGCATGGTAGCCTCTGTTCAGATTACTGACATGGTGGTGGTTAATCAAACTAAGAATCCCTGGCCTACTTTTGGTAATTATCATAAAATTCTTAAGCTGGCACTGCCACCAAAAGGAAATATTCACTGAATGCCCTTGATAGTGTGGTTGCATAGAACTTGACAGAACTCATTCTTCAGCTTTTGCTGTGTGCCAGTGCATGTGTGCATACATGTGTACACCCAGCAATCATTTAATGAGCTGTCAATAACTGTTTGCACAGATGTCTCTACCAGAAAATTAAAATGTATTATCTCTGTAGTGGACTTCTGAGTTAGGACTTTGATTAAGGCTTAATGCTAAATAATGGAATATCACCATTTTGGAAAACTGTGAGTAACCACAAGTAACTTTCTTCTAGATCTTTATGGTTAGTCCACTGGCTGCCAGTGGACTGTATCATACTGTGTTAATATGTTTGATAGAAGGAGTCACAATGCCTGACATAATTAAGCCTTTAATTCAGTTGTAATCAGTTGGTAGGTGCTCATAGACTAACAAGAACAACACTGGGTTGAGCTGGTAAAATGGAAGCAGACTGGAAAGTTTTACTACCTGTCTAGAGGCTCTGTAGCAATTCTTTCTTGCTGTAATTGTAATCTAAGAGTGATTCAGGGTTTTTTGGGTATTGCAAAGTAAGTATTCAGTGAAGGTAAAGGGCCATAGCTCAGAATCATCAGCTATTTTAAACCTTAGTTCAACAACAACAAAAAGAATTCACAGTAAATTTAACTGTCACTTTTAATTGGAAGTCTTTGTGAGAAATTAAAATCTTAAATACCAGTACCTTTAATGTGGAATAGTATGGTCTAAATTGGAAAGATTAAAAAAAAAAAAAATCTGATAAAGTCAGGGAGCTTATGTCTATAGAAAGTCATTGAGACAAGACCTTGAAGAATGACAGATTAAAAAATCTAGACATAAGAGTAGTAATTTGAAAAGTGATTTTTATTGGCAGTCAGTTACTCGGAGGTCAAAAGCGGGCCTTGTGTAAGGATGGAATTATCTCACATCTGCGAGCGACAGGATGCTTTGGTAGGCAACTTAAGCTTCTAATATTGGCCCTGTCTGAGAAGCGTTTTGGACTTAAAGTGTTTTCTCATACATCCAAATAAACTTCAGCTTTGTTAATTTTGATTCTTGAAGTAACTTTCTTTATGAAACAATTACCTAATAACAATGCTATCAAGAAGGTAAGTAGAAATGCTGTGCTATGGTGCTGTAACTTGGATCCTTGGCACCATCACGTGTTATTGTTATTTCAAGCAGAAGTGACAGAGTAAGTCCTGTTAGTTCAAAATTTTACTTTTTTATGAGTCTCAAGTACTTCACATTTGTTTTTCCCAGTTGTTGTGATGGTAGTATAATTTTTAGTCTGCTTTGAAATCAGGGCAATTTTGTTGCTGCTGTTAGCATTCTGACCGAAATGTATCCTGCCAACTTGCTTGCAGCTTCTTCTTTGAAGAGTTACAAACCGTGGAGTTTGTTTGGTGCTTAGTTACCGAATTCAGAGCTAAGTTGGCGTTGGGAATATACTGATTTGAGATAACTGGGTAAATTTGGTGAGTTGTATATAGTAATGGTCTTAAGTCTTGCTTCAGAAGTATACTGAGTCAAAGCATCTGCTGGAGGGAAGGATCTCCAGACATCTCAAGCTGATGCACATATACTTAAAGTTTTGTTAAGTAACTTCTGAAGAGAACTAGTCCTCCTGATACATGTTGTGAAGAGTAAATGGAAAGTAGATAAAATGCTCCATCCACTTTTATTGCTCTTGTAGTTCAAATAGTGCCAATGAATTGACCTATCATTAGTGTGAGCAGGCTTGATGCAATGGTAGTGGGCTTAAAGTATAACAGGCAAACTGTGTGCTTAAAGGGTTTATAAGAATGTTCTTGTATATTAAGTGTACTGGGGGATGCTGGTCATATGTATCTGTGTTAGATAGGGAGGCCTAAAATGAGACTTGTGATGTATCAGCTGTAGAAACTTCTGGGGAAGTCTTTCATAAAGCAGTTGCAGTCCAGGTCTTGCAGTCTTCTAACTGGCTGCTCAGTAACACAACACTGAATTCAACCCACCTTCCCCTGTGCTGAGTCCAGGATACACCCCTTATCTGTCTATGCACTTTCAAATACCCAAATGACTTGTTCTGGAAAAGGACATGATACTGCTTCATGTTCAAACTTTCCATAGCTGCCAGGCTAAAAAGACTCAGTAAACCTCTGC
The DNA here is from genome assembly GCA_907165065.1 of Caprimulgus europaeus. The sequence continues at coordinate 77,865,281 of OU015525.1, forward strand.
CGTGACTTAATTTCTTGGGGCTTTTTTGTTTGTTATAAATAATAGTAGATACAAGAGTTTGGCAATTTGAAGTGGATATCAGGGTATAGGAGCTTAAAAGCAAATAAGGACGCTGCTGGGTGACTTGTCTGCGACAAAAGTGGTTCTATACCAAAAGCACTGCAGCAGAGAATGCTTCTCATTTAATAACGCGTAAAAATAAAAGTATTTGCCAAACTAAATAATGTTTCAACTGTTGCTGTGCTGTACTACTGCCATGAACTTGTGTTTTAACCCGATGAGATGGAGTAAGAGGAGGTGAACATGGCTAAAGAGAAATTTCACATTTGTTACTGTTCTACTCTGCAGAAGTTAATATTTATAACTAAGCTTGCTAGGTCATTTAGAAGTGCACTTATGGATTGCTAATTGGTTTTAGAGTTTAAAATCTTCAGAGACAACTCGTGTATCTTCAGAGACAACTCGTGTGTCAGGAACCAAAGACATGAAGGCAGGGGCATGGTTAAATATTACCTACTGGTTTTAAAAATACATTGTAGACTTATGAAGTAATGCATTTACATACATGCCAAAGTACATTGCTGCTTTTTAATGCAATTAAAATGTTAGCTCCTATTGTTGTCTCAAAGAGCTTTTCCAGGAAATCACGTGCATTTAGAATTTTGTGTGAGTCAGTTTGAAGAAGACCAAGAAACCCATTTTAATCGAGCTTAAATTAGGCCTTTTTTGTGAACTTAATTAAAATATTATAACTTACAGTGCTTGAATCATTGTCATTATCCTGATTTGCAGATGGTATCACATGGTATCTCTACCATACTACACAACGCGTGGTAAGTCTGAGCCTGTTCTTTAAAGGCATGGATCAGAGGTACTGTAACATGCCCATGCAATGAATGCCCTCTATTGAAATAAAATAACATGGAAAACATGTGCTAGTGGTGGTATTTTGCAGGTAGTGTTACAGAGGTGGATGATGGGGTAGTCTGGGCATAGAATATCTTTGTATTGTCCATGCTCTAGAAGGCTGAAGAATAAAGCTGATGAGTGAATACTTGCTGCTTGTGCTAGCAGAAAAGTAACTGTCTGCACTTTCTTATTTGTATGAGTGCAACCATATCAGGGTCCAGAGATTTGATGATAAAACTTGATTAAATATTGGGAGCTCACAAGTGTTTGTTAAACTGGATTTGTTGTGCTGGCAAGTAGTGGGAAGCGATAAGTTACAATCAAGTTTAAATAGCTTTTCCCTAGTTTGGTCTGTAAAATGAACAAGGTTTGATATATGATTTTTTTTTTTTTTTAAAGTAACTGTTGTTCCCAAATTTACTCTATTTTAATAGATACCAATTGTTTCAATAGGGACATGAATATTAAAGCTACAGAAATAAACAGTTGGATGCCTGGATGCTTTTGGAACATTCTGTCTACAGGCTTTTGTCCTAAATAGCATCAGGAGCTGCTTGCTTTGTCTTGTCTGTCCCTGTACTGCATACGCTACATATCCTTGATAAAGATGAGTTGAAGCTAATTTACTCATGTCTTGAGGATAGGTGAGATAATGAGACATTTTCCCTTGGTTCTGATTACTGAGTTTGAGAGTGTGCTTCTGACCAGAGTCGTGAAAGTGCACGTGCTACATTGATAGTAATGGATATCCACGTACAGTAATGGCTAAAAGTGAAGGCAAGGTGTTAGTCTTGTTCTCATGACAGTAGCACAGAAGGAGCTGAGTAAGTGGTGATTGTGGAGAACACCCAGCCTTGGTTTAGGTTGAATTTGTGTACTTCAGTAGCTGTGTTAAATATAGCTCTAATGAGATTCAGGCTGCTTGCCTTTGTCATCTGAGGGAAATAATCTACTAGAATAAATCTGATAAATGATGAATGCAACCTCCCTTTCTTAGTCATGACAATCTGCAAAATCCTTTCTGTTGATTTTTGAGTCAAAATCTGGTCGCAAAGCAAAACGTGGTAAGGAGCTTTTGTTTGTTTCTAATGAAATTTGCCAGAGGGATCAGATGGGAGAATTTTTGGCAGGGTGGGGAGAGGAAGGTTTGCGTGACTGCAGATCGCTCATCTTTCTGCCTCCGTAAGGTTTGGGGGATGGAGCCGGGGATGCAGCGTGTGGCTGCGCCCCTCCCCGCACAAAGCGGATGAGGTAATGCGTGCTGCTGGGAGCGCGGGAGCCATGCTGTCATCGCTCGCATGCAGATCAGGCTGTGCTGCACTGCTTCCACAGCGCCCAGCCCGCGCGTGCCTCGCTTCGGGCTCCGTGCAGTGACTGCTTGTTCGCTTTCTGTGCCTTCCATTGTCTTAAACCTGTATTTTTAATTAAGGCAACATGTGCATTAAGAGTACGTACGCACCTGCTCAGAGTAACTCAAGCTATCATTTCTGATGTAATCCTTGAACAAACAAGGCTAGTATTGGACATCTTTTTTGGCATTTCATGCTAATCTTGCCCTCCCTTTTAAAGGCAGGCAGGGAGGGAGGGAGACAGGTTGCTGTTAGCAACCACTCTCATATTAAAAGTGAAATACCCAAGCTTTAATTCCCCTGTGGACTCCTGATCACTATTATTCTTTTTTATTTTTTTTTCTTTTCAGAATTGGTTCACTCTAGCCAGTAGCATATGTTAATCAGTGTTTTAAATAAAATCAGCTCAGTAAAAAGGTAAAAAAGGAGAGCAGGGAGAAGCTCTGATGTAAAACTTTATTGCCCCCCGCCCCATGCTTCTAACAGTCACACATTTGAAGCTCAGGGCTATATAAAACAAGCTGCAGATGGTTCTTTTTCACTGTTATTTGCATCAATATGAGCTTGACTGTTTTTACAATGCAGCATGAAGAAGTTTTTCCCCCTTTCTTGTCACATTGATTTTTGTATGTGCACTGTAACGTATCAGAGAAGCTGGATTCATCCTACATTTCCTGTGTCTTGGTGCTCTCAGAGCTTGAGCTCCTTACAGCTGCAAACTAATAAAACAGGAATTTGAAGGAATGAGCGCTGTGCACAAATCAAGTTGACATACATCTTGTTGCAAACAGCGTTTTTGCCACAGAAAGAATCTAAAATGTTGTGCAAAAAAAAAAACGGGGCAGAGGAATGAGTATTCAATAAAAATAGTTGTTTGAGTACTAATGCCTCGAAGTATGAATGTAACCTAGTCTAATTTTTGCATATGAATCTCCATAAGTTGACAAAAGTGTTGTGAAAATGTATGCGTATTTAAAAAAAAGGCTGGAGAAAAGGCAAAAAAAAAATTAAAAATAAAACCAATAAATGACTAATCTTGAAGTCTGTGAATGACAGGAAGTCCAAAAGCAATACTTTGTGCTACAAAAAGGCATTTCTTCTGAAGAATATACAGTTCTGGTTTTTTTTGTATTTTTGATTGATTTCAGGGCTGTTGGAAATAGCTCTTCATATTGTTGCTCAGGATAAAACAATGCAGGATAATTGTAAGTCTCTTAGCTTGCTTATTTTTACTGCCCTTGCTGTAGTCTTCATCAATTCCAGTGTGGAAAGAGATTTCTTCAGATGGTGGTTTGGAATAAGAGCCAAAGGACACGATCTAAAATGTTATCTTCTAGCTGTTGCTGCACAGAATATAGAAGCTATTGCCTTTTACTGGATCTGTGTTTTGAACACAAAAATAAGTAAAATTGCTTACAAACTTCTTAAAACAACTGCATGTTAAACCAGTCTTTTATAGGAGGATGGGTACCCTCTTGATAGCCCTGATAGTGTAGAACCCTTAAGCCGTGAGTGTCTGTGGCAACAGTCAACAGGGAAGGTGTCTGACCGCAGTGGGAGCAGTGCACTTTTGCTGTATTTAAACACCACTACAAAAAGGTTTGCCACCTCAGCAGGGCAGTGGATTGGAGTATTGCAGCCCTTAGAGACGGATGAGCAGTTCCCACCAAAACAAATGAACTTCCAACAATGCCAGTAGGACAGCGGGAACAGATTGAACGTCCCGGATGGATAGATAGAGTTAAGAATACAGGTTCTCTCACTTCAAAGCGGGGCAACTGGTCAGATTTTGATTGTCTCATCTTAAGTTTCAGTTTAAAAAGGGACATTTGTACTTCTGGCTCACACATTTCAGGATCAAAGGGTAATTCAGGTTGGAAAGGATCTCACTACAAAATATGGTGACTCTAAGGTTCCTGTTACCCAGTTAAAAGGAAATAGCTGATTTTTAATAGAGTGATTTAGGATTTGAAGTTTGCATAGGATGTGAAACAAGAAAGGAAGAGGAGGGACTTTTCTGTGAGTTATGAGTAAAGAGAGGATTTGAAGGTGCAGTGTTTTCTGGTGAATGGATGTTGAGCCTCATCAGAGCTGAAGGGAGTCAAAAGCCTGTTCATGTCATACTCCTGGAATTGCTTTAAATTCAAGACTTAATTCTTAACGTGAAATGAATAGCTATTAGCTACAGCAGATATTTTGCTTAAACTCATTACTGTGGCTGCTGGAACAACATAGAAATCACACCCCTCTGGTTGTATGCCTCTAAGCTGTGTCGTTGTTGCAGTCACCTGGAAGCTTTAGAATCTGAACCAAGAAATAGTAAATGAATAAATGATGAATGCCAAGGTTACTAATGTTACCCAGTGATGATCCGTATGTCATTTAAAAAAAAAACTCAACAAACTGCTGATAGTTCCTGATTTATTCCTTAAAAAAAAAAAAGTATGGTCTTAAAGATGGCATGACAGGCATGCTTAAAAGTTAGTATTCCTGAGATGAACTGCCACTATACCTTTTGAAACTGGTCATCTGCAAGCTCACAGAGCTTCAGAGAAGACAAAAGAATTGCAGTCTTTGCCATAATTTCCTTGAATTCTCTTGCTTTATTGTTAATGTGAAAGATGATACGAGATTGCTGAGCAGCAACAAATATAGGCAATGTCTATAATGGGAAGCAGTAACAGTGCAGTTGGTGAATTGACAGCTCTCATCATTCTATGAATCCTTTACTGGTGTACAGAAGTATGAATTTATAGTTAAGCCTACCATAAAATTGAAATTGACGCTTAAAATACTTGAGTTAAAGTCAAGAAAAGCAATGAGTAATCCCATAGATGTACTAACTTTAGTTACCTTTTGCTTCCCTCTGCTGACCCTTTGGGTTGCACTCTCAGTGCTGTTTTTTGCAATTTTCTGCTTTATGAAAGTTCAGTTTTCTTTCTCACCTTTACCTCAGTAGTCTGATTTCATTTGTAAACCCAAGAACTTGTGGAGTTCAGTCATTTTTTACAAATCTGATTGAAGTAAAGAATAGAATACTTCTGCTGACTTAATCCATACTTGTTTCTATGTAGTAACTTCAGAGTAAGGATGTAAAAGGCTTCACAGTGGCTGCTTGTGAATCTCCTCATATCTTGTTTAAAGTTATTTTTCATTAAATAATACTGTCTTTACAGATTTGCCCACTGTGCTATTTTAAAAACCTCTCCATGGCAAAATGAAAGAATAGAAACCTCCTTTGTGCTTTCTTTCTCTTTCTGGACACTTGAAAAACATGGGAGGTAATGTATAAATTAACTTGCAACTGAGGTTTGCAATATGCAGTTGTTAACTGATAAGCAAAATTGAATAAACCCATTTTCAGGATTTAAAATCAATGTCATCATCTTGTGATTTGGAGGAAGAAAAAGGGCAAATAATGAAACCTTAATCAGTCTAATAATGCACTAATTTTATTACATTTGAGCTTCTTATTCTGTTCCCCCCCCCTTTTTTTTCTCCATTTTACTTAATTAACTAGAAGGCAATTTCTCTTGAAATGTAGCCAGTATGGCCTTACAATTAAAGGGAGGATTTCAGTTGTATAGTTGTTATTATTCATGCGGTGAAATAGTGGAAATGCTGAAGATAGTGCCATCTTGGATTCTTTTTGCTTAAATGTTGACTAGCTACAGTTTTGAGACTTTCTGTTCCAAGGTGAAGCTTAATCAACACAAAGGGACCAGTGGATGAGAGGAGTTGCATGTGCAGAATGGTTTACAGTCTCTGCTGCCCTTACCTAGATAAGGAAGTTGCTGCTTAGTTAGGGAATGTTGTCTTCTCCTCTTGTATGGAAATTTTTATCTCTTATTTTCTATTAAATACTTCTTTCCACTCACGACTAATCTAAGTCACTTTGATTCTTACCTAACTCCCTGATTACCTGCACTGTGGCATTAACATAGCAGTTCTGAGTGCTGCTAGTAGAGTTTCTATGTGTTTTTTTTTTTCTTCTTCCTATAGAACTTAGCATAGTGTGTAGGTTTTTGAGCAGAAGCCTATCAGAGCAGATCCTTTGAAATTAAGAGAGTACTCTGTTGGAAAGTAACTCACTGAAAGAGGTTTCTCTAGTTCGGGATGGGATTTCTGTCAAAGAAGAGATGGGGATTAGAAGGCTGGTTGGTGCTGGAGAGAGCAGCATGGCAGATAAGACACTTGCTTACTGTTGTGATGTGACACAGGGAGTCATTCTTCTGAAGTCCAAAGAGAGCCTAAAGCATCAAAGTATTCTGGGTTGAGTCTGGCTCTTTTGGTTTGTTCCTGTGAAAAGGTCTTGTTTTCATGTTGCAGGGTGAAAAGCAGTTGCGTTCTGCGTTCTTAAAGGTGTGAGTTTTCAGGATGAGAGCATTCCCTTCTTCTTGCTGTGTTTCAGAAGTTTCATGTTGGTTGGGTGTGACAGCAGTGGATGAGTGCTTCTTCAACCTCTTAGCAAAGAGATGCTGCTCTTAGCCTGAATTTCGTAGTATTCTTGCTGTCTTAGTTTCTGTTTCTCTGGTTTTTTTGTTACCATAACTGAATGATGCACATCACTGAAGATACTTCCAAAGTAACAAGGACTTCTGTGTTCCTGGGGCAGTGGTGCATCTTTGGGGAAGCTGCTTCCAACGTTGTTTTGTATCACAGTTCTGTAATCAAACTGTTAGCTTAAAAGATGTGTTTAAAGCAATTGTATCTGACCCCTTTAATTGTGTGGTTGACCAGTTACTGACCATTGCAGTGCAAGATAATTAACGGAGTTATCTTGTTTCCCGTGTCTGAAGGACGCCTCAGCCTTAGACTAGAACAGCATTTGTCTTGGATGCGTGAACTACCACACGGGTTACCCAGTTTCTATTACCGCTCTAAAGGTGACTTACTGTATTTCAGTGCCCGTGGGAAGTTTCAGCAAGTTGGGGACCCGGGGGAGCAGCAGAGTTATAGGAAGAATGTGATTTCCAGGCAGAAGGTGGCTCCTGTACGCGGGGTTACTCTCCTGTCTCCAGGGCAGGCAAATGCGTAGCTCTGCGGCCAGGTCTTGGCTGTGGTGTTTAGTGATGCTTGCAGCTCAAACGAGATGGGCTCTCTGGCCCTTCAGGTAAAGGGCTCTTGGAAGCCTCCTATGGGTGATACCTCTACCCAGGGATGATGTCTTTTCAGGGATCTTTCAACTTGGATAAATTAATATATTGCAGCAAAATATCTTAGCTTCATACAGCATGAGAAAAAGGATTAGTACAGATAATTTAGTTTGTTAAATACGGCTGGCTAATGGGGCTGAAGTTGTGGGGGCATAGTTGTGTGATACAACACGTCAGTAGCTGCTCTGAAAAGAGACTCTTTTATTAGAAGGCTGTATTGCTGTAACTCAGGGATTGTGTAATTCTGAAAGCTTCATGGGGAGGGATCTCTTAAACTGAAGCAGTCTACTTAGTCGTGTGTACTTAATCTTCTAAAGTTGAATATTAATTTGCATAATTTGAGCTGCTTCCCTCTTGACTGGTAGTTACAGAGAAGCGTATGTATGGTGTGTGAGACAACGGAACAGCATATACTACCGGCTAAAAACGTGAAACTGTAAAATGAGTATTCCTGTAATAGGTGTGGAAAATATCAAGGGTGGTTTTCCTATTTTAAGACTAAAATTATCTTTAAAAGATACTAGTGTAAGATTTAAAATATGTTTAAAATAAAAATGCTCTATTGGGTTAACTGGATAGTGAAAGGAACAGCACAAACCTGTGCCGTGTATGCATGTACCTCATGCTTTCGGGAGAGAGGCGTGTGCCGCGGCCATGAAAGCCCGTTTGCGTTTCGAGCTGGCCCAGCTGCGCTGTGCGGGATGGGGTCAGGCTCTTACATTTCCATCCCGCTCCCCTGCTGCCCGCTGCGGGGCTGCCTTGGGGAGGAGCTGCGGGGCTGCCCGGGCGGGGATGCGGAGCTGCCTTGGGAGAGGGCTGTGCGGGCTGCGGGGCTGCCCTGGGGAGGGGCTGGCGGGGCTGCCTTGAGGGAGGGCTGCGAGGCTGCCCGGGGGGAGATGCGGAGGCTGCGGGGCTGCCCTGGGGAGGGGCTACGGGGCTGCCCGGGGGGGGCTGCGGGGCTGCCGGCGGCAGCGGAGGGATGACATCACCTCCAGGAACATGTGACGCAGCCGGCTGGCGCGGAGGCTGCCGAGCTGTGGAGGGAGAGATGAGTGCAGATATTTGTGGCATTTCATTTGAGTGCGGTAAATGCCTTTTTTTTAAAAAAACAACCAAACAACAACAACAAAAAACCCCCAGAAAACCCCACCAAAAAACACAAACCCCAACAATCCTGAAATCCTCATAATCGCTGATGTTTTGTGGTGTAGAGCCTTTAAAAGCAGGGGGAGACACACAACACAACCACTCCAAGCCCTTAAAACCTGCTTATATTGTTGGTTTTTTGTTTTGTTACTGCTCCGTTGGAGATACAAATGTGGTATTTTCTTGCCATATTCACCCTCTTTGGTCCCCCAGCCTTCTTTAATCGATTGTAATCCCTGCAGTCTTTTCAGTTAAGCCTTAACACTGCAGAACTGGAATAAAAATAGGCAGTTTAGAGCAGCAGGAATATGATAATCCGAGGCAGTCAGCCTTAAGGATATGCATATCCAGCACACGAGCCAAGCACTAACATATTTGCTAGGGTGTTTACCTTGAGCAGCCCCTTAATAGTCAAAGAAATGTTAGCTAAATGTTTCTTGCTTCACATGCCACAGGCAAAGTAAAATATGCAGCTACTGCGCGTCGTCTGAGGTGAAGTAGTTTAAGGGCTTAGAAGTCTGAGCAAGCAAGTTGCGGTAACATCAGTGTCTTGGGTAATTTTGGGCTAAGATAGCAAAGTACGGCACTAGTTTCTGCATGCTTTTTAGGTGAGGAGACAGTGTTTTCTACCTCTAAATTTACTATAAAGAAAAGAAATCCCCGTGGTTGATATGAATGTTGAGCATGCTAAATTGGTATTAAGCTTATGGTGAGTAGCTCAAAGCAAGTTTTTAAAAAACAAACAAAAAACCCCAAACCTCTGGAAGTGTGCCTGCATGCCTTAACAGCCAACTGAAGCCCAAATATGCCAACATGTAAAAAGGTATTTTGCAGTCTTTTTAGATGGATTATTTAAGGCCAAGGTTTTATCAACATCTTGTTTAAAGCTTTAGTCCCTACTAAGTGAAAACTTAGTAGGAACAAAACTGGGGGGGGTTTCAGTAGAAGGTTGATAACTCATAGCCAGTGCTCTAGAGGAAGGAATAATGGAAGAGGTTCCTTTGGAGCTGTCTTAGGCCCTTGATTTGAGTATCTAAAGTGCAAACATGAAAGAAATGGCTGTGTCCCTTCGCTGCTTTGTTGGTCTGGAGTTCCTGTGTAATTGCAAAACATTGTGCATTGTGTAGAAACCTTCCATGCAGCATGGTTACCCAAGGAACCAGTTTTCCTGGTCTATCCTTTCTGAGAACGTCTATCGAATTTTGGGTTTGTTTTTGGTTTATGGTGTTCATGGAAAAACAGGGAACTAGCCAAGGGCTGGAAGAAGATTTGTTTAGTTTTCTTTTGTTTGTAATCTGTGGGTGCTGAGACAATGTCCTGGTTGAACACAGGGGACCCTGCCTTGGCCTACATGCATGCCATTGCTGACAGACATTTGTCTAACTATATTTTTTAAAAAATCCCCAGAGGTGGATGGTCCATAGTCTTCCACAGGCAATCCTGTGTGTTGCTTCGTAGTTCTTTCTATACAAAACTTCCTACCATCTAAAGTAAACCTCTTCCTGTAATTCTAGAAAGCTTGCTTTTGCCACCACTAGACCTCTATGTGTTCTGAGAACTGCTACCATGTCTCCTCTCAGTACGTCAGACTAAAGGACCCAGTGACAAGTGGCATCCTTCAGGGATCGGTATTTGGAACCAGTGCTGTTTAACATCGTTTGTCGGTGACATGGACAGTGGGACTGAGCGCACCCTCAGCAAGTCTGTTGATGACACCAAGCTGCGTGGTTCGGTCAGTGCCCTGGAGGGATGGGATGCCATCCAGAGGGTCCTTGACAGACTTGAGAGATGGGCCTGTGCAAACCTCATGAACAAGTCCATGTGCAAGGTCCCGTGTCTGGGTCAGGGCAACCCCAAGCACAAATACAGGCTGGGTGGAGAATGGATCAAGAGCAGCCACAAAGAGAAGGACGTGGGGGTGGTGGTGGATGGGAAGCTCAACATGAGCCAGCAATGTGCGCTTGCAGCCCAGAAGGCCAACCACATCCCAGGCTGCATCAAGAGAAGCGTGGCCAGCAGGTGGAGGGAGGTGGTTCTCCCCCTGTATTCCGCTCTGGTGAGGCCCTACCTGGACTACTGTGTCCAGTTCTAGGGCCCCTGACACAAGAAGGACATGGACCTACTGGAGCGAGTCCAGAGGAGGCCACGAGGATGATCAGAGGGTTGGAGCATCTCTTCTATGAGGACAGGCTGAGAGAGTTGGGCTGTTCGGCCTGGAGAAGAAAAGGCTCTGGGGAGATCTTATAGCGGCCTTCCAGTACCTGAAGGGGCTACAGGAAGGCTGGGGAGGGACTTTTGACAAGGGCAGGGAGTGACAGGATGAGGGGAAATGGCTTTGAACTGAAAGGGGGCAGGTTTAGATTAGATATTGGGAAGAAATTCTTTCCTGTAAGGGTGGTGAGACACTGGCACAGGTTGCCCAGAGAAGCTGTGGCTGCCCCCTCCCTGGAAGTGCTCAAGGCCAGGCTGGGTGAGGCTTTGAGCAACCTGGTTGAGTGGAAGGTGTCTCTGCTCATGGCAGGGGGGTTGGAACTGGATGATCTTTGAGGTCCCTTCCAGTGAAAACCATTCTATGATTCTGTGATAAACAGTGTAACTCAGTTTAGTCCTTCCTCGTGGCTCATGACATATAAGCATCTGGCCATCTTTGTCTCTTGGGTGTTGTTTGGTGTGGCCTGGGTGTGTTTTGAAGGGTACTGCCCATAACTAGACACTGTAGTGGCACAGAAGTCACAGTATTGCTGTCTGGAATAGAAAAACCTGTCACGTAATTCACATGTATGGTGCCATTATTTACAAATCTGATGTTATTTGATGGTGCCATTATGATACCTTCAGGTTTTAGCTCTGAATTGCACAGCTCTGTCATAAAGGTTCAGAGGCTGAGATGAATAGATATGAAACATTTGAATATTTTTAGGAGGAAGTGAAATTATGGCCCCCTCACTGGGCATCACTGGCACCATCTGCTGCCATCTGAAGGGATTGTTGACCTTTTGCACAGAAGAACAATATATTTTAGAAGACTGCCACATGTATATCAGAGCTTGCTCTTGTAAGATTTCCCTGAAACTATAAATGATTAAGCAGCTTATTTTACCTTCTCAGTAACTCAAACTGTTGCTTTTAAGGAACACATTAGCTATGTTATACCAGGCTTTTTGGCATGTTCTTACTTAACAGTACATCTGGGCTTCAGCTGTGACAAAGTAGTTATAAAGAGGTGCTTTCTTCAGAAATGAGATTTTTTTTTTTTTTTTTTTAAAGCGCATGAATCCAGAGAAACTGAGAAGGGCCATACAGACAGTTAGTTGAAGTGTGGGTAGAAAACCACCCAATTTTTGTAAGATGAATAAGATTGGACCAAAAGGGCCTGTTCTGTATTGTACAGGTCAATATGGAATATAGTCATAAATAAAATCCTTCCTAAATCTTCCTTGATAAAGAAGGGAGAAGCTTAGAATCTGGCCACAGAAGTGTAACGGAAGTGGAGAGGAGGGACAAACTGATAGTGTGCTGCTTTGCACTATTGACTGTAATCACTCATCCCAGGGACCATTTCAAGCTCTGTGTGTATGTGGAGTTAACATGATGAAATGTGTCCTCTGATACAAAGTGCTGCTCCTGTCAGGCAGCAGAAAAGACACAGTTGAGAGCTTTGTCTGCATTTTAACTTACAACAGTGATGCAAGGAAAGTGGTTTTTAAATAGTATAGGATCTTTTTGGTGGATTTTTTTGTGTGGTGGTTTTAGGGTTGTTTTTTTTTTTAATTCTATTTTGACTAGTTATTGCTGTAAAGGTGCCTACTCATCTTTGATATTATTCCTCTCTGCTGGAGCAAAAAGTGAAAACAGGATTTGGAATACCTGAAAACAACACGATCCAATTTAGTTTTTATTTACTGATGAAAAAGGCTAATTCTAGCATCCTGGTTTTTACTAAGACTTACTAAGAGACCATGCTATTTATATTAAGCTAGTCAATGTGATGACTTGTTCATTAATGTATTTTAAAAGTTTATTTTATTTTTTTGCAACCTTTCACTGTAATGTTATCTTAGTTCCTGTAATCATAATATTCAGATTGTATTGCAAAGGTAGATGTTGTACAGTGCATTCCTTAAATGTATAAAGTGAGCTTGTCTCAGTTTCTGACTAGTTACTTTTGTCTTTTTCTTTTTTCAGGGTTTCGCAAAAATGATGAAATGAAGGCTATGGAAGTATTGCCAATTTTAAAGGAAAAAGTTGCGTACCTTTCAGGTACAGTTATTTTCTTCTATTGTAGAATGCATAATGGTGTTGCTAGTCACATGTAAAATGGTATTTTAAACACTTATAAGTATAATTATAAAAGCCTTGGAAAGCCAGGGTAGCGCTTATTCCAGTTGGGTATCCCAAACGTAACACAAGCGTTGTGAAAGGATCTGTGAGAAAGCAGGTATGTGTGTGTTGTTGAATGTGGAACATACTGCTTGTTGTTGTCCCAGTTGTGTCCTGTCCCTCCCTGGGTATATCCAACTGTATTTAGAGCAACCTACTATACTGAAGTCATATTCCTTTTCTTATTTCTGGTTCTTCTGATAGAGAGTTTTACAGAAATGGCTTTGTTTCTGGCCCATCTGAATCCCTGGAGAAACACCTCTGTAGCAGAAGTGAAATTTCAGTGCATATCATTTGAAGCACACTTAATACCTTCATGATGAAATGAGTTAGCATCTAATTTTAGCAAACTCCAGCATACACCTTGAATTTGGTTGGTTACTTAACAAGGAATAGCAGAGAATTTAAAAGTGAGGTTTAGATGAATTAATATCATAATATATTCTATAACTTGATAGTTGACTTTACATGGTGGAATGATGTCTGAGGTGCTTATTTTTGTGAACTGCATTTTGGGTGTGACTTCTGAATCTGTTGGTATTAACATAATTCTCTTTGCCATAATCTTAGTGTTAGAATTACAGGACAGTCTTGTATTTGAAAGAGGGGTTTTTTGATAAATAACTTGTCAAGAAGTCCAAAAATAAGGCTCTTATCTGTAAATGTTAAAACATACAAAATCATCTGTGAAATTGCATTCTTTAGAGATTTGCTGTGCATGGATGCTGATGCTTGCAAGAACAGTGTGTCGGTCACAGTACTTCATCCTGCTCACTCTGCTGAGTCACATAGAGGTGTAAAGCAAAAAACATGTTTTGGGTTTTGGTTTTTGTTGTTTTTTTTTTTCTTTCCCCCCCTGCCAAAAGGTTCTGGCAACTTTAGTGAATGATATATCAGACTTCCCAGAGCCAGTTTCCCTGGTGGTGTGGGAACTCCTAATTCTGCTTAAAACTGTATTTTCAGACGGAAAGAAGAAGAGAAAAGGGAGTTAAGCACAATATTTCAGTCCCTCATTACTCTTTTTTGGACCTTGCTTTATGGCACTTAGTGAAAATGTAATCAGTTTCCATTCTGTCTAAAACATCCAGATTTCTAGGTTGTCTAGAGCTTAGTTTAGACCCCTTAGAAGGGATCTAAAAGATGGTAGGTGTTCTCTAATGTTAATTTGTAAGCATATGGCATTCTCAAAAGGCATTAATTCTGTGAAAGTGGGCCAAATGAAAGCTGAAGATAAATTTCAGGGGAAATGATGGATTATGAACTAGACCAGATGAGGTCCAGGCAGGAAGAAGTGGTTGCCAGCTTGCCTGTGTGAAGGTAGCAACTTCTGACAGAAGAATGGAGCAAACAGCTGTGGGCAGCAAGACTGCCTGGAACTGATCTGCCAAAATCCGTAGTTTCACATTTCCTTTGCAAGTGAGACTCAAATTAAATGAGATACATTAGTAGTGCAAGTGATTAAAAAACAAACAAACAAAAAACCCCACAAAACAAAAAACCCCAAAACCAAACCAAACAAAAAAACACATAACAAAGCAAACAAACAAACAAAAAAACCTCAACAAAACTACCACCACTACTGGGGCTTGATCATTGTGGAACTGGAACTGTCAAGCTTTGTATGTGGGAACACAAAGGTCAGGAAAAATGCTGGATTGCTGACTTACACGTTTTCAATGTACCTCTCTTTTTTTTTTTTTCCCTTCTTCAAAAGTACAAGTTTTGCTCAAGTACTGTTAGTATGTGTAAGTACAATAACTCGTTAAGGTCTGTAGAAGTAGGACAAATTTATTGGGGATATCTCTACTAAATTCTTACAGAAAACTCTCAAGTTACCTCTACTAAAAACTTTAATAGTCCCATGAAGCTTAAGGCATCCATAAACATTATTATAATTTTTATATTTTTGTTCTCATTCATTTATATTGGAGTTCTGATAGGAATTGTTGCAACATATTCATTGCTGATTGTCAAGTACCTTCTGAAGTAGAAGTAAAGTATGACAACCAACAGTGCAAAGAAATAGTTCTTTTTATAGAGCAGGAAAGTCATACAAATAACACAATTTAAAAAAAAAAAATCATGGAGAGTTCAAGATGCTGAATTCATTTCCCAAGTCTTTTCTCTGGCTTTCTCTGCTGAGACCTTCCTTCTCCAAGTTAAATGAGTAAGTATGTGCTGTATAGCAGTGTATTCACCTTTGTGTTCTTAGAATACTAAAGACACTGATCTTTCCACAATGCTGACTTTCTTAAACACTTCTTGAGACCAGCTTATTGAGAGATGGCTATATAAGGACAAACCATCTTAGGGGGAGACCTGGACAGGCTGGGAGAGTGGGCTAGCAAGAGTAGCATGAGGTTTAACAGAGACAAGTGCAGAGTCCTGCAGCTGGACCAGCAGGCAAGGGTCTGTGTGGCTGAGGAGCAGCCTTGCTGAAAAGGAACTGGGAATCATGGTGAACAAAAGCTGAACCTAAGTCGGCAGTGTGCTGCTGTGACAACATAAGCAAATTGGATCCTGGGCTGCATCCACAGGGGCATTACTAAAAGGGATGGAGATATGATCATCCCATTCTACTCAGTGCTTTTCAGGCTGCACCTGCAGTACTGTATCCAGTTCTGGTCCCCACAATTGAAGAAAGACTCAGGCAGACTGCAAGAGGATCCACAGTAGGGCCACAAAGATGATCAGAGAGCTGGAGAACCTGCCCTATGAGGAAAGACTGAAGGAGTTAGGTCTCTTCTTCCTGAAGAAGAGAAGACTCAATGTGTACCTCATTACGGTAGTTGAATACTTAAAGGGCAGCTGCAAAGAGGACAGAGGCTCTCTCTTTTCAGGGAGCCACATGGAGAAGACAAGGGGCAAAACATACAAGTTGCACAAGGAAAGGCTTCATCTCAGTATAAAAAAGAAAATTTTTTAAGTAATAATTCACTGGAATAATTGCCTCGGGGACATGGTGGAGTCCTCATCACTGCAAGTTTTCACAATGCAGTTGGAGAGGGTGCTGGATAATCTTCTCCAGCCTCCCTTTCCCACAAAAATTTAGATCAGATAATCTTTCAAAGTCCCTTCCAGCCTGGGCTATTCTGTGACTATTCTGTGGTTCTATGAGAAGTTTAAATCTGAAGTCATCACTGAAGGAGTTGCTGGAAATTCCGACTCCTGGCTCCACCGGGCTTTTGGGATCCCACTGCAACCTTTCTACCTGCATATTACTCCTGATTCCAGCACCAGACTGTTTCCACCACAGGCATCTCCTAAGCCATCTTGAGATGATGTTTTGATCCAATTAGAAATCTTGGTATTTTAATCAAGTTAAAGCTCTTGGTAACAGATACCTCCCACTGAGGTACCACTTTTACTCCAAGTGTTCTGTGTTGTGATTAAACTGTATTTATGAGAGTTTCCCTTTTCTCTTCCAACAGGTACCTCTTCAATCTGTGTCAGCCTGAGTTAGGCTGTAATATATTATTGCTTTGTTTCAGTCTTTGCTTTTCACTGATTCCTTTCATTTGTTTGTTTGATTCACTCTTGCTTTCTCCTCCATCATCACAATCCAATTTATCCCCCTTTATTGAGCTGTTAATGATGTGTTCTTGTAAATGAAATAAATGAGTGGATTTTACATAATTTTATGTACCTGAAGATGTATTTAGATAGAAGAGAATTCTTTCTCCTTTCCTCTGTTATCTGTAGCACCAGGCGGAGTAGTTTGGGGTTTTTTTTTAAAGATTAATTTAGAACTAGGTTTTTTACCACAAACAATGTACAAACATACAAAAGAACAAATAATTCTGTGAAGTATTGTAAAGTACCTCTTGCTGTATGTAGGTTGATAACTGTGAAGTTCCAGTTCTCACCAAGCTGGCCTAAATGATGGTATCTCTGCATATTGATTCTGGAATAAATTCTGTATTAGAAATACTTGGCCTTCATGAAACCAGTCTGACAGGCTGGACTGTTTTATCTTGTATTGGTCAAAGTAACAAAATAACTTGATGTGTGGACTGTAAATGCTTGGGTGCAGCTTCCCTGTGAATCCTGTGTGTTGTTTTCCTAAAATTACCAACAGAGAGGTTCTCAAACAACAGTAAAAACAAACAAAGACGGGGAGGAGAAGCAAAACCTTTCTGGATCTGATTTTCACCTAACTGGGAAATAATCTACTTGGACGTTGGGTGTCTCACCACCTGAAGTGGAAAAGCCTCTTAGAGATGTAACCATGAAGTACAAAGGGAGTCTTGGATGCATTTTTTTGTTGTTGTTCAGTTTAAACTGAACTCTGTTGAAGTGCAGATGCTGTTACATCTCTACGCATACTTACATGAGGGAGCATAACAAGTTGCAATTACAAGGTGCAATTGCCTTGGTTTCATATGAGGAAATAGCACTTGATAACTTGTCCTGCTTTTCAGGCATGCCCTAAAGAAAAGCCCACTGTTTAGCTTTACCTGAGTACGTTGAGACGAGGTAAAAAAGGCATTTTCTAAAAAAAACAGCACTACTCAGCCTGTTGGATTTTGGTGCCATTTGGAGACCATTGACAAGACTGCTGTTAGTGATGTGCACTAGACAGAAGTGATTCATGTTGGGTGACTCATGTCAGTTCATTGGCTACTGATATGACACATCTTGGTATAAACAAAGATGGAGAGAATATCTCAGTATGGTGGGGAGATATAAAAGGAAAGGGGTAAAAATGGAAGTCTCACTGATGATAGTAGCAGCTTAATCTGGTTTTGTTAAACCAAGACCAACAGGGGCATGAGTTGAATAAAGGCTGTTGTAGGACAGGAAATTCCCACCTGATGCCTCATGCATTTTTGCTTTTAACATTCCTATTTGTGTATGACACAGGAGCATCAGGAACAAAGGAAATGAGAGTTATTTATTGGAAAAGGCCTAAGAAAGCTTTCAGTATAGTTGACGGGGCGGGGGGGGAAACCCCAACTTTTCAGGACTTTTTTGCATATTTACAATTTTGGTACCTGGTTTCAGATTGGGTAATGAAATTCTTTTCACTGAAAATCAGGGCTGTATTAATTTCTCCAATACTCATCTATACATGAAATTTGCATGACAAATTTTGTCTCCAACATACAAAAATTTCAGGACATGATTTATCAGATATGCAAGCACTGTACTTTAAAAATGGGTCTCCTCTCTAGTGTATGCAGAGCTGGGAGCCAACTAAAGTGGCATCCAAAATGACATAAAGAATATGGGTTTCTCTCCTCTGCTGTGTCAGAAAATTGCATGATACAGGAGTTGCTGTGCAGCAAGGGCCTGGAAGACTGATCTGAGGTGACTCTATGTAACAAGGCATTTGTTTAAAACAATTGGAGACTGTTGAAGGTGATTCAGCATATGTTCTTCCCTGCTAGCTGCTGCTTTTGAAAGAAGAATTTCCACCCTGAGCAATCAAGCACTTTTTCTGGGGGGTTGGAGTAGGTAGCATTTACCAGTTGAAATGTAAATTTTTAAGATTTGTAGCTAATGGCCTGCAGTGCACTGATGGCTCTGGAGCTGAGCAGAGGCCTGGGCTGTTGGATTCCCAGTCTTGTCATTTATCCTTCCTCTCTTTTGCTGCTTCTGTCTTGTTTTTATCTTGTCACTTGCTATGTAAAAATCCTCAAAGTGCTCTGCTTGGCAAGTGGGTCAGGATGGTCAAGACCATCCCATTAGAATGGGACAACTCCATTGTTTTTAATCTCATGTCCCACTTAAGAGGGTCAGGGAAAATAAGAATATGACTTTTCCTCTTAAGTTTAGGTTTCTGGCATTGCAGCTTGACAGAAATTCAAAGCTGCTTTTGCTTCTTCTGAGTTTAATCTGGTGCCTCACAGGGAACGTGTCCAGTGCAGACAATCCCTTGACAGCTAGGCGTGGTGTCTCGGCACACACAGACCCTGTTGAGGAGGATAGTGGTGAGTTTTTTTTAGTGATGAGTTCTATTCATTTGCTTTTGGCCTTCCTTTCTAAGAGATTTTTTAAAACTTTGTTTAGTAGCGTGGTTTTACAATGAGAAGCTGATTTACAATGAGAAATCATTCAGGACAGAGGATAGTGTTTTTCTGCGTTTCCATGGAACAGGAGAAAACAGTCCACACATCTGTGCTTGAACGTATATGTGAAATTTAGCTTGTAAGAATGTGTCTATTATACAAGTTTTAATAAAGAGCCTACTGACATGAATTTAGCATTTAGTAATAGTAAAGGTTTGTTGTCATCAGCAAGGGGTTGGATATAAAATTGTGTTTTAATGTTCAACTACAGTAACTCTGTGCAATTTAACTAATAAGATGCATACATTTAAGTAGAACCATGCAAAGTCGGGGGGGGGGTTTGCCTTACATATTGAGTGGATTCAGTATTTCCTTGTTTTGCATTGCTAACAAAATCAAAAACTATAAACTTTCCAATTCAGAATCTGTACATCAGAAAAAGAAAAAATATAAACCAAATGCCCCAGTATCCACCTACTCATCTAGTATATGCATTGGGTGTGAAATATTGTACACCTAAACTCTGTGCTAGTAATGAAGTTAATGCTGAATATCCTCTAAATACTTGCTTACAAAGTAGCATAACTCTAAATTTAATCTGTCCAACTGCTGATTCAGAAGTTAAATACAAAGCACCATTGCTGGAGATGTCATACTGCCAGTCAAACTTGAATGTGACTGTATTGTGTAAGTGTAAAGCTGTAGTTATTATTTGTGTCGATTTTTTTTTTTTTTGACAGGTACTTTCTCATTGTGGGAGTTGTGACAATGTGCTGATTGATACTCCCAAAATTCAGTTTTAAGCTGGTCTCTCAATGATAGTGTTAGCATTTAACTTGAAATAACTTATTTTTTTTAAGTAGATACTCATGAAACAGTATAGGACTTAAGTTTTCCAAGAGTATTCTGAAGACTAGGTTTGCAAACAAAAATGGTGTTATGCTGTGGGATCTTTTAACATGTTTAATTTTTCAGGTGGCAGAGATAAGCGTGGAGGTCCCATTCTAACATTTCCAGCTCGTAGTAATCATGACAGAATACGGCAAGAAGACCTTAGAAGACTAATTTCATACCTAGCATGTATTCCTAGGTAAGTGAAGGTCTCTTGATAAGCTCTGAAGCTATGAAACAAAATAAATGGATTATGTTGCAGTATTGCCTACAAGCTAGAAGACTGGACCAGTTAATAAAATGAGCAGATTCATACCAAGTTCTGTCAGTTACTGTTTTTAAAATGCTTTTTGGAAGAGACTTAAGTAATTACTCTGCCTTGTAGAAGAAAGGCTGTTGGCAGAATGGCTGGTGTGCTTTAGCTGGAAGTAGTTTGTGTCTTGGAAATGGCACTGGCGTGCCATATTGCTGTCACTGTGTTGGAAATTACGAATGCAACTCAAAGGCTTTAGTACATCAATAACTAGAAACATGCTGGTCATCATTCACAGTATACCTTGTATGGGCTGAGGTCAGCACAACACTCCTAACTGTTATTTTTATTAGATAAGGTTATAGTGTTCTGATATAGCACAGGAATGAGGAAAGAGATATGTAAAATTGCTTGTACAGGTCTCAGATAAACATGTGGAGAGATCAGTGAAAGTACTGATATCACTGTACTATCAACAACTTAAGCTATGAATTACAGTGTGCTATTTAAATAAATTGGCAGGTCGAATCCAGTGTTTGTGTGTGAGTATACACACACACAAATATATATATATATATAAAGTTATATATATAGGTATTTTTTAAAGTTATATATTATATCTGTGTAAAAAAGTTTGTTCACGTAGAACTTTGTTCATAGTAGTAACTGAATTGAGGACAAAAATGATCATAAGACCCTGATTTTAGGTCAGTCTCAGAATCTGCCAGCATTTGGTACAGACAGGAGCAATGCTGACTGTTCTTGAATTTGTTTGCCTATGACCTCAAGGAGCAGTTGTCATTACAGTTGAAATAAATCCTTTGGACAGCATTCCTGAATGCAATATATTCCATATTTCTTTAATGTGTTAATTTATACGCAGTCGTCTTTGCACCTGATGTAATCAGATGTCACTTTCAGATTGACAAAAGTGCTTTCATAAAAATAACTTCAGGACATCTAGTTGAGAGTGTGTATGGCCTTTCTCAAAAGCAATTGTTGGTAATTCAATTATTCTAGTCTTTCATTTCAATTTGAGTTTTAGGAGTGTTTAGTGCTTTTTAAAATTTTAATATTAACTGGGAGGTTTTTGGAGGGGTAGGAGGAGGAGGAGGACAGGAAGAAGCCTTAAGACTTTTACTTCTGTTATAGTTTTGACTTCACGTTTGAATGTGAGATGTATTCTGGCCCTCTAGAGCCTCAAATCGCTAGAGAAGTTAATAGATAAATATGCATCAAATATGCCAAAAAGAGGTTTCTAGAAATAATCTGGGAAAATACAGGGGTCCTCTGGCAAAAGGTGTATGCTTGTTTAGCATCAATAGATTAAAAATAAAAAGAAAGCTAGTTCATATTTTATGTCTCTGTGAGCATGGTAAAGCTTTGAGAATAAAGGGAGCTTTATTAAAAGTAAGACTCATTTTCATACAAGTCGTGTTTTAGGGACTGGTCATGCAACTCTTGGTGATTAAGAATGGTGCCAATAGCCCCAAACACTGGTCTGTCTGTTAGTTATTGCAGTACTGTTACTCTATGTAGCTGAAGATGCAGAGGTATGAGTTGTTTGGCAAGAGATCTAAACACTTAAGGTGATTCAGTCTCACAATAGATATTGCTAAACTTAAGTCAACAGTGCTGACTGGACAAGGTATTAGTGTAGTTCAGGTTTACCTAGCAGATGACCTTGTCTGACTGAAGCCTTCTGGAACAATTTTTGTGATCCTTGGCCAAAAGGGATGAATCTTTTGTCAGCTGTTAGGGCCACATGACAGGAGGACACATGTGCATTGCATCACATGATGAGGGGCTGCTTTGTACAGCCCAGTAGGTGTATGCCTTGTGTGAATTAGTGCAAGCACCTCCTCATGCAGTGGTCAGTTTGTGTGGTAGGATAAGGATGGGATGAGCAGCACTCAGAATAGCATGCAGCCTTTCAATAATGGGCGTATCTTTAAAACAGTAGTTGTTTTTGTCCTTTAATCCTGTGAGGCTGTTAGAAAACATTTTCACCATGGTCAGAAGATCGTATAGTGTAGCCTACATGTATTCCAAGCTAGTCAGTTCTAGTGTATTTTCCTGCTACTATTGCCATTTTTACCATTCCTATGGGCAGGTAGGACAGCCAGCATTTATCTTGATAAACTCCTTTTTTAAATGGTAGTTTTGTGGGGTTTTATGTGGGTGTGGTTTGTTTTTATTTTTTATTTTTTTAAAACAAATTTTAAGAAGTTCCTCTTCTAAGAAACCTGCATTACCACTTCTTGCAGAAGCTTTTCTGCTGTCTTGTATCTGCTGTTACTCATCTTCCTACAGTGTGGCAAATGAAACTGTGAAGCTTCCCTACTTCTTGGACGCTCTGAAAATCTCACCACATGAACTCTAGAATTGCATTTACATTAGTCACATCCCTGAAAGTGACTCATGTACTAAAACAATGGACATGAGGTCTTTTTTGATAGTCCATTGGCTATGATGCATTGGTTTTGAAATATTTTCCCTTTGCACGTTAGCTGGGTCATGCAGCAAATTCTACTGGAAAAAATTTGAGATTTCTGGTGTTGGTGGTGATTGCCACTTTTAATCACTGGAAAGCACTAAGTGTACCAAAGGTATTGATGAGAAGAAATTAAATCTGTCATTCTCAGAAGAGTTGCCAGAGAACTTGAGTGTAAGATCTGTTGACTCTTGGACAGCAAAATTGAGCTCAAATTTTATAGAAACAGGTTGATGTGGTTTTATTCACAGCCAGAAAATGCTTTCTTATCCATTAACTATCTACAAATCGATCCTGTTACAGAAGGATTTGTCAATAAAGGGTTTGTTTGTTTGTTTTTTCCCCTTTACAGACTAACATTCTCAGGTAATATGGGAGTAGATCTGAGGCAGTTTTAAAAAGTTGCAGAAGTGGTAGGTGAGAACAGTATGCCATCTTCTGTCTTTCAGAGGATCCGCTCAGTCATCAGAAAGGCGTGAATATTGTCATCAGTAAAGTGTGTGTGTCTTTTCTGAGGAGTCAGTTGTAAATGAATGACATAGTGCTGCTTCAGTAAATGCTGTGTTTAGTGTGCCTAAGGTGAAGGAGAAACAAGACTGGAAGATTAATCATTGTGAAGATAAACAATGAAAATGAAAGAGGAGATAAAGGCAGATTGACAAATTAGCAACAGATGTAAAGCTATCACCCACAATGAGTTTGGCAGGGGGGCGAGGGGAGCTTCCTGAGAGGTTTGTGAGGTCTGCTGTATGTGTCAGCTAGTTGACAGTGTGACCCTAGAGCATAACAGTTAGCTGAGGAGGCCATGTTCGTTAGGCAATGGTGCAGTAGAGTGCTGTGTTGGAAGTTGTAACACTTGCTTGATAACTTTTTCTTCTTTCTTCTGCAGTGAGGAAGTATGTAAACGAGGATTCACCGTAATTGTAGATATGCGTGGGTCAAAATGGGACTCCATAAAGCCTCTGTTGAAGATTTTACAGGAATCCTTTCCATGTTGTATTCATGTTGCACTGATAATCAAGCCAGACAATTTCTGGCAGAAACAGAGGACTAACTTTGGCAGCTCTAAGTTTGAGTTTGAGGTAATTTCCCCTATGGTATACAAATTTATATGTCTTTCATAGTTTTAAGAGTGCTCGCTACTGATCAGCATCTTGAAAACTCTCAGATAAATTACATTATAGATGAGAGGAGAGGTACATTAAGACAGTGGTGCTAGAGGGAATGTGGTTTTCTTTGTGTACTTAGGCTAGGTAGTTGTGCATGTTGTCATTTATATTCTTTTTTTGAGCATGAGAAAGATGGAATTAAGAGTTTTACCCCTGGTGGTAAAAAAACAAGATTTAATGTTTGTTGTCTTTGCCTGCATTGTGGTAATCATGGTATCACCAGCATCCAGAGGAAAAGCAGCCAACTAACTAAACCTTGCTGTTATCTTCCTGCTGCTTTACTGCTTTACAATACACAAAGTCAAAACTTAATCAAAACAGTAGTCAAAAGAGTGGTTGCCATTTTCTTCTTAAGTATAGTGAAGTATTGAGAGAAGTATTTTATTTCTTTTTTGCGGAAATATCTGCATGACAGGAGGCTGATCAGAATTGATATTTGAAAATAAATGTTTGAGAAAAGCAGAGTCACATGGACTTCATGAGCAAAATGGTCAACTGTTAAAAAGGGAAAAACAAAAACTTGAAAGAAAGTTTCAAATTCATTTCAGTAACAGGGTTTTTTTTTTTTCATTTTTATTTTTAGACAAATATGGTGTCTCTGGAAGGCCTTACCAAAGTAGTTGACCCTTCTCAGCTAACCCCAGAATTTGATGGCTGTTTGGAATACAACCATGAGGAGTGGATAGAAATCAGAGTTGCCTTTGAGGACTACATTAGCAATGCAACCCATATGCTGTCCAGACTGGAGGAACTGCAAGATATATTATCAAAAAAGGAAATGCCTCAGGACCTGGAAGGTGCTCGCAATATGATAGAGGAGCATTCACAATTAAAAAAGAAAGTCATTAAGGCACCTATCGAGGACCTTGATGTGGAAGGACAAAAGCTGCTCCAGCGGATACAGAGCAGTGATAGCTTCCCCAAAAAGAACTCTGGTTCAGGGAATGCAGACTTACAGAACCTTTTACCCAAAGTATCCACCATGCTGGACAGGCTGCACTCAACGCGGCAGCATCTGCATCAGATGTGGCATGTGCGGAAGTTGAAATTGGACCAATGTTTTCAGCTCAGGCTGTTCGAGCAGGATGCTGAAAAGGTAAGGGACTGGGCACGAGGAGCATAAATGGGTGCTGCTTGTCAGACTTGAAAGAAGTACCAAGGATAACTGCAAATAGAAATTTTTGTCTCTAGAGTTGATCACTAGTATTTTAATGAGAAATAAAGGATTTCTTGATTGAATGTGACTCTAGTCTTCTGGAGTAAAGGAGGTGGAGTAGTAATTCTAAGTTGTGAAGAACACAGGTGGCTCTCGCCAAAGAAAATTTTAAGTGGTAGTGACTTTAAAGCTTTTACTTTGGTAAGTTTTTGTTCCAAACGGGTGCTTTTGCATGCATCAAGTGAAGATGAATGCTGTATACTTCATAAATACAGATGACTAAGGACTACATTGGTCTCCTTTTGAGTGACCCTTGGGGCTTGAATGATAGGCAGTTGACAAAAGTCTGAAGAGGCTGACATAGGGAGCTGCTTCATTGAAGCAGGATTTGAAGTCCCAGGCTAAAAACTGATGTATCTCTTTTGACAGTGCATATGTCATTAACAGGGGACTGAGTGATCTGGGAATGTTTTGGGCTAACCAGTCCCTTCAAATGAAAAAGCCTTTGATTGTCATGGAATTTGAACAGGAAATATGGCAGACAGTGCACTTCTAGATAAGCTCAAACAAGACCTATTTTCATATAGAATAGTTTTGCAATCACTTATTATTAACTTGTTACCATGGAACAAATAGCTTTAAGGGGAAGGTGGGGAGTTTTTCTCCAGGAGGAGCATTAACAAGGCTATGCAGTCAAGTGCTAAGTATGGTCTTTGTCAAATTTCTTAAAATATTTTATGTAAAAATGCCTGAACTGGGTGAGACCTCCAGTAGCTACCTCCAGTAGCGGTCATAAGCAAGTGCATGGGGAAGAGTAAAAACAGAACAAACTTCTATAATACTTCTTCCTCCTTCCTCTGTTTTTTTCCCCTGTACTTTCCCTTACCCTCACCATTTCAGCTCAAGGATTTTCTTTATACTGCTCTTAATGTTTTCTGCTGTGTTTAAAAATGAATGATTTTTTTAAAGTACCATTTAAAGTAAGTGTTTACTGAATGGGTATAGCTGAAAACAGTAGGGACATGTGAAGATTTGAAAACAATCTGATCAAGTGAATTTAGAGTTATAAAATTATGTAGAAAATAACAAGCTGGTTTAGTATTATTCTTTCAAGCCTGAAATGCTTTTTAGCAACCTCTCAGCCACTTAATTACAGCATTAATTACTCTTTATTACAGCATGAACAGAATATATTCTGATGGTGCTCACATGATATTGAAAGGATATGTTCATTTACTCATCTAAAAGTTGCCTACATAACTTGAGCTTTATGAAACTCCTTGTGAAATACTTGAGCCTGTGGGGTTGATCCTGCCGTGTGGTTGCTTAAGCTCTGTCCTGGTTAAGACAGGACAAGACACAGCTACTCAGTTCCCTGGGTGGGAACAGACACCGCGAGTGGCTCTGTCCTGTTTGGCTGCCAGCTAAGTTAAACTATCACAGCTCCTATCTGTGTTTCCTAGGTTCCTGATTCCAATAATAAGTCTATATTAAATTAATGCATCTTTATTTCAAAATAGAGGGAAATGTTAGGCACCTCAAAATGGGGTTGACAGCAGCTAGCATACCTAGGACTTTATTCTCTCATCAACCAGTAGAAAAAGATTAAAAAGAAGGTTTGTGTAGTATCCTAACTCAGTTTTGGATTAAGGCCCCTGCAATCGACTTGCAGCCCTTATTTCACTGCTGGTGTCAGATTAGATTGTGTAGCTCTGGGCTTCTTTATCAGTGTATGTCTGTGTGGTTTATTTAGGTATGGGAAGGGGCTGGATCTTTGTTGGAAAAATGTATTGGATGGAGGGGAATAAACATGTTCATTTTGGAGGACTTTTACAGCTCTGCTCAAGGAATCTGGGCTGGTTCAGGAGAAGAGAAGGCAAAAAAGGGATGAGGTAGGAGGGAGTCTGATTGGAATTGCTCTATAGGTGTCTGAAGGCAGCAAAATCAGACTGCCCGAAGAAAGGTGGTCACAAACAGGCCAGTGTCTATTTTTATTTGATTTGTCAAGTACCTGAGTGGAATAATGGATTTAATAATATTGTTCTGTTATCCAGCATATTTTAAAAGATGTTTAAATGAGTACTTACTGCTCATTGCTACCACTTTTTTTTCTGAACGATCTTTTTTGGCTTATCCAGAGAGTAGGTGGGTCTTTTGAGGTGAGATATAGCAAAGATTTCAAGACCATTGTCGGGTGGGTGGGTATGTGTGTTAAACTTAACCTTTTGCTGTGTTGCTTGGTCTTTGAAAACTTTGTTTTCCAGTGCCACTGTTAACATACCTATGTACCTCCATTGATGGTCACTGCCAGATAAGGTCTTTCCTAAAATGCTTGAATATTAAAATACTTTAAAAAAAAAAAAAAAGTATTTAGCTATTATCTTTAAGCTTGTCTGGAAGAAGGTAGTGTGTAACTGTGCTCAAGTATAGTTATAAAAATTTGTTTAGCAATAGAAAACTTGTTTTCAAATCTGCTGTAAAGTTATGAACTAAAAATATTAAACTTGCTGCTGAAGTACTTGATCAGCAAGAATGAATTTATATTTAATTTCCATGAGTTGCCATTTTCATTCTAAATTACTAAGCTGCTGACATCATGAAATGCTGATACAAGAGAACATATAAGCTTGGTAACTCAGGGCTGTTTACTATGACTTCTTTGTAGTAATGAAGTTTATGACTTTATGATTATTACTTTACTGTAGCTTATTGGGATAACCACCTATAGTAAAGATTTAACAGCCTCAGCTGTTTTGTCCAAAAAGTCAGATTTCAGCAATGATTTGGTTAAAATGTACGGTAGTTTACAATGGAAAGATCATTAGTCTTAATTTTCATGGCCTTAGACTCTTTCTGTCTCTGTGTTTACAGATTTCTCACATTACTTGTCTATGATTTCTGCCATAGCAAATTAGTGGAGTTTTTTTTCTTAATATTTTCTTGTAGATGTTTGACTGGATCACACACAACAAAGGCCTGTTTCTGAATAGCTACACAGAGATCGGAACCAGCCACCCCCACGCGATGGAGCTTCAGACACAGCACAATCACTTTGCCATGAACTGTATGGTAAGTACAGGCATTACCTCACAGCACTGACACATTGTCTGTTTACTCTATGTTAAGGTATAATTTGTAAATCATACACGTGAATCATTCCTCCTGTTACAAGTAGTGTGGATTTGTATTTGAGCAGTGAAATTATAAAACACAAAGAAGGAAAGTAGCCAAGTACAGAAGTATTATGATCAAGCAACAAGATTATTTTGACCAACAGCAGTGTTCAACACAACCTCAGCATTTCTCAAATATAAACTTCAAAACTTCTAGAACCTGGGATGTGTGTTTGGGTACTGCTTTGAGTCTTTTAGGAAATTTCAGAGAATCTTATAATATGGAATTTAGCACTCTATACAGAAAGAAATAACTCTTGGGATCTTCTGAAGAGATTGCAACTCAGAAAAAAATTCTGAGAAGCAGTGATTGCCAGCTGAGCCTCGTGCAATAGTTTTCCATATTTTTAAGACGACACACTTCTCATTTCCTGCTCAGTAGAGTGGAACTAAAACAAAAAAAACTTTGTCAAATACGATCTTAGGGTGAGCTGTCAGTAGGCTGCAATTAAAAATTTGGCTTTTAACTGGCAGTGAGTGAAAGCTACTTATTTTCAGTTTCATGAATTCCTGTTTGGACATGAGGACTAAATTCTCAAGTACATTTTAGGTCCTTCCCAATAGCAGGCTTGGAGGTGTTTAAATAACTTTGGGCATCTGGGCCTAAATCCAGTCCCTGGCTGTCAGCTCAGTGAAGGAAGAACACTAACAGTCTTGTTAGAAATTAACATCCTTGGCAGCCCACGGATGGGAACTGAATTAAAGTATGGCTGAAACAATCAACTATTATTGCAAGAAGATGTTTTGTAGGACTACTAATCATACAAAGAGAGTGGCAAAGTAAACTTGCCTAGGCTGTGTGTCTTGCTGAAATAATGGAAGGACTAGCGTATGGTATAGCTAGAGTCAAGGCAATAGAAGACATGAGTAGGGAAGGTATATTTTCTTCTTTTGCAACTCAGCTGTGTTTACAAAAGCTTTTTTAAAAAAATTCAATATGAAGTTTTTGAAAAGAGTAAAGCAAATGCTGGGAAACATTGTTACTAAGTTATGTAACATCCTATATGGATGTAACTTTGACCCTTAGGTTTGGAAGGTATGTATTCACTCCATGGCCACAGGGAATTGCTCCTGTATGGAGTACCTCAATTTTGTTGCTCATTGCTCTGCATATGAAGTAGAGCAGAAAGAAACTCACAGAAGGACAGTGGGTGTCATTGACATGAGATGACTTTTTGAATCTAGTAATTTTGGACAGCCTTCCAGGCAATTCTTGGGCTTGTACTCTAAAGGTTAAATTCTTCTTCTGTCAGCCTGTCCTAGAATTAGTCACTGTTGTTCTCTTTTCTTCAAATCAGATGACTTTTCCACACCCCTTCCCCCCCTCCTTACTACCATACTGTTCAGATTCTATCAACAGTGGGAAGCACTTGAACAATGTAGCGTAATCCCTCTTGCTCCGTTTTTGCTGTTAGTCTTTTGCTGCTAATCTTTGTTTTGCCTGTAGTAGTCAAATGACTTTTTCTCAGCCTGTACAGTGATTTCTTGAAGCATGCAAGGAACAGCTTAAATTTGGGGCAGATTAAACAGTCCAAATATTTTAGAGGGGGAGGAAACAAGCTTCAGTTTTTCGATGTGTTTCTGTAGCATAGCCACTCCCCCCGCCCCCGCCGCCCTAAAGTGGTTCTTTGGCACAGAATAGGAGAATACAAATTCAAAATGATTAGTCCCTGATTTTGATGTAAGCAGTGTTCAGATTTTCTGTGGTTTATTTGGTTAAATGACAAAAGCCTGACATGTAGATTAGGGAGAAAGATTAAACTGAATGTGACCAATAAAAAAAATGATGTGAGCAATTAAATTTTGGCAGGCCTTATTTTTCATTAGCTTTTAACTGGAAAAATGTTGGACAAGCTTAACTCCTGCAAGCGTGTTCACCTTCTTTCTGAGCACTCGCATACTCTGTGCTTAATAAGCTACTAGTTTTTCACTGTTCCTGTCAGTGTAACTCTTCAGTAATCAGAGTGGATTTAAGATCTCTTATATGAATGCTTTACCACTAGAAATGGAATATAACTGCTAACCTATCTACAACCATGCAAATTTGTTCAATTGGATGGGGTAGAGGAAGGAAGAGTGGCAACTATGTATTAGGTTTATTATGTGCAGAAGATTTTGAAGACTTTTCATTGTGGCCCTAATTGGATCCTAATAGATCTTACTTTCCAGACCATTTTCTTAGGCTCACTTTAGGTTGGGAAGGGCTGTTAAAATGATAAATGCTGTCCAAGCAGCTAAATACAACCTCTTGCACTTGCTCCCAGTTTAACCATGATAATTGATGTTGCAGCTGCTTTTCCCAACACACTGTGGTTGCCACAGGGCACATGCTTCCTTCACAGCAGGTGCTACCCTCTGTCAATAGCTGGCTGTCCCATCTCCCCTTCCTTCCCAAGTAGCAGCTCTGCTTTCCAAGAGGTGCAGAAGGGCACCTTCTGCAGCTGCTTATGCCAGACTCGAGTGAGAAAGAGCGACAGCTTTTGGGTGCGATGCCAGAATTTTAATCTGGTCTTCCAGACTGAAGTGAGCCACCTGGATGTAAACAGCTTTGAAAGCTACTTAGTTCCTGTCATAAACAGGAGTTGGTTACATCAAGGACAAAGAGGGTTTGCTGAATATTTCTTTTATAATGTGTAATGGCTCTCTGCCATTCTTTTAGAATCTGATTTTTACAATTATAGCACAACGTAGATGGAAGTTTAAACCCAATGTAAAATAAAAAGGTGAGGAATACATTGAGGAAGGAGACTTAACTGTACTTTCAGCAGTTTCATTAGCAAGTGATATGTCTAGGAATCTTGAATATTCAGTATGTGATAGGCTCACGTGGTTGCACTTCAAGGTAACAGGAATAAGTTCATGAAGGCCTCAAGCTTAATACAGAGGCTGGTTCTCATGAAACTGTGCCAGAGAAAAGCTGGATAGATGCAGTGATGCGTGTTGAAGATGGACGTATGTTTGGTTATCATTGCTTGATACACAGATTGATGTAGCTAAAAAGGCTGCTCTCTGAAAGAGAGTTCATAGGTGCAGCTGTAGGTATGTGACCTGCTATTACTGAATTCAAGAGGCTGTGCACTGACAAATGTCAAGGCTGTGTCTTTATAGGGCAGGTACCATCCCTTGTTCCCTGACTGTGAGGAAAAATAAACTTACAATTATTCTCCTCTCTCAAGATGAGTTTGGATTTTCAGTACTATTTAAAAGGCCTACTTTCAGCAACAGTAAATTGCTGTTGTCAAGTCCTGAGGTTTGAGTTAAACAATACTCAGTTTTAGCTTCAAGTTCCTCTTTGGGTGACTAAACCAATGCTTCACTTCTCAAAACAAGTTTTTAGTACCTTTTAAGGAGGAAACTTGCAACTAAGGCATCGTAGGAGTTACAAATACAAAAATTATCTGTTGAGTTTTTGAACTGCAAAAAAAAGTACCCATGATTATATGGTTAGTCAGTCTTGCATGAAAGAGTGGGAGGGACTGATTCTGTGTCTGTCCACTCTTTTTTCCTGCCATTTTCCATACATCTGCTGGGACACAAGGGAAACAAAAGCAGTCCTTTGAAATATGGGTGAGGAGGAGGATGTTACCTACTTGAATATTTTATTCTACTCTTCTTGCTAGACCAAATGGCCTGGCTTTCATTACAGCTTAACTGTGCCCCTCACTGCACTGGTGAGAGTCAAAATGATTGGAAAGTGATGCGGGCGAAAGAAAATGTTCTTTGGAGAAAGCCGGCACTGACTGCTCTTACAGGGTGCGCTGTGACTGCTCCTTGTCATCGGGCTGATAGGACTATCAGTAGAAGCCATGTTTATTAACCATAATCCAGAAAGTCCTGTGAAAATTGTAAGCATATTGCTAAGTTGATTAATGAATTCAGAACAGGGTGTTTGCGTATTCTAAACCACTTTATCAAGGTAGTAATCAAATAATTAATGTCATCCAAAAAGAGACTGTCAGAGATAAGCACTGGTGAGAGTTTTGGGAGCTTAACATAAAAAGTATGAACACAATGCTTGAATCTCACTGGGTTTACAGAGTCAAAAGCTACAAAGATTACTCGCTTGGCCCAACTTGCTCAAGTGCAGCCACAGGGACTGGTACAAGTGAAAACATTAAGAAGGTCAGGTGAGGTAAAATCAGCTCAGCTGACAGCTAGTGTGACTTTTTCTCTTCCTTTGTTCTACTGAAGTATTTAATTCTTGAGTGTCTTTTTCTTTTTATTTTTAATCTATATTTTGTAACCATACAGTGTTATCACTTGAGATAGATTTAAGCACCATGTGAATTCTAGACTGCCCTGGGTCCTCTGAGACTTCAGCAAATGAGTCCAAGACCACAGGTTGTCAATTGTGTGCTATTTCTCAGATTGCCTTGAAATGAAGATTTTCACAAAAGACTTTGTGCAGAACAGTGAACAGCAGTAAGCTAACTCTTCTGCTTTGGGTGGGGCGGGTGAGAGGGTGTCTGTTTCATGTTGGTTTGGGGGGGGCGTTTGTTTTGGATGGTTTGGTTTTGTTTGTTTGGTTTTTTTAAACTAATAGATCACCCGGGCAGGGCTTTCAGTAAAAATAAATAAATAAAAGTTAAATGTTTAAAATCCATCAACTGTCCAACCAATCTAACATCCCTAATAGACAAGATGAAGACTCTAAATGGGGGTGGGGCAATAGAGTAGGTAAAATGTATTCTATGAATTTTTTTGTAGTTCTGAATAACCATAGTTTAAGCAAACAATGGATTTGTGATGTTCCTGAAGTTCAGAGAATGCTCAGCTGTGGATCCTGGTCAGACTGGGAAGATGTTTCTTGAGTGCACATCTGTAAGGGAATCTTTCTGGTGCTGGAGCAATTAATGCTTAGACACGATGTATGGATGCCACCAACCTCAGAAGAGACTGAAAGGGCAAAATGAGTTCAGGCTGTTTCCAGCTTCTGAGGAGCACTCCAGAGTCAACAAGATGAAATAGAGTAGGGTAGATGTGCCACCATTAAGAAAGAAGCAGCAAATAAACACATTTTAAAAAACACTCAGCTGGTGAGGTGTTAATATAGAAACAAGTATGTTCATGTCAATGGATCGTGAACTAAAGGAATAGACAGTGGTGCAAAGAAGCAATGTGTTTCACTTGTTTCACTCTTGATACTTACTGAAGGTGCTAAACTTAAGATTTGTAAAGAAATTGCTCTGATCCAGTTGGTCCTACTAGAAAACTAGGTCCAGTTTAGAACCCCATACTTAATGTTATAACGGGGAGCATCCAGATAAAAATGATGCAGCTGTAAGGAGAGGTTGAAGGCACGGGCATTTACTGTTGAAAGTAAAGGGAAGTGAAAATAAGACAGGAAAGAAGGCAGGGTTGGTGTTGGACTACATAGTCTTGCAGTAAGATTCCCCAGATCTGCCATGAAAAATGTCAGAAAGAGAGATGATAAATTTGAAGAAAGTTAGAGTGAAATTATTTTTCATTCATTCCAGTGCTGATAGCAATGGTTAAATAGTTAACTGAGAGTTGTAGTTGAAAAACAGATTAAACACTTTCCTTAATTGTAGTCTGGATGTTGCTGGGTTTACTTTTTTCAAGGGAAAAGATCAGGTGATACCTTTAGTTGTTCTGCAGCCCTCATCTTTGAAGTTTTAATTCCTAAACTGAGAGTTTTACTGTTGCTGCAAGAGCAAGACTAGAAGAGATGTTAGAAAATATTTAAATCATTAAAGCAGGTGTTATTTTGTACATTAATGCTACACCTTGTCTTAGTAGCCATTTGTGTATGAAGTGTCAGATTATTTGGGAATTCCACTGCTAAAATATTTTCATCACAGACAAATAGTTCAAACTCACTACAGTCTATAAGATAGAGGTGCCAATTATGATGTTTATGGACCATGTCACTGAGGTGGTTGTTTTTAACACTGAGTGTTTAATAGTCTCTGGGTCAGAAAACTACTGTTTGAAATCTTAGAGCTAAACAAACATTTTATAAACAGGTCTGGGAAAATCAGGAAATAAAATAGAACCTTCAGGGCATCTGCCAGCTTTATTTTGTATTGAGTGTGATAGAAGTTCAGTTAAGCTGGCAGGCTATCACCTCTATTTTCCCCTCTATACTTGCCTTTCAGCCACACACCAGAGAATGACACAGTGCACTACAGCTTGTTAGGCTGCTAATCTGTGTTGCCTTGCTGAACTTATCTTTCTATATGTACATTTGCTTTAGGGAATAATTCTGCAATGAGGAACTTTCCAGATGTTGTAAGGTGTCTTTTCAGCTTCTGGCTAATGGGCATTGTGAGAGAAAATAATCGTACTAAATGCATTTATGTACTTACTATATGCACTGCAATGCAGTAACTTGAATTGTTCTCTTTTTAGTTTTGTTGCAATAATCATGTATAACACAATGAAAGAAATGCAGTATCATTTTAGCCTTTCACTTTTTAAACAGTTACTACACAATAGAAGCTGCAGATCATAGAATCATGCATGGAATGGTTTCCGTTGGAAGGGACCTTAAAGATCATCTACTTCCAACCCCCCTGCCATGAGCAGAGACACCTTCCACTCAACCAGGTTGCTCAAATTCTCATCCAGCCTGGCATTAAACACTTCCAGGGAGGGGGCATCCACAATTTCCTTGGGCAATCTGTTCCAGTGTCTCACCAACTTCACAGGAAAGAATTTCTTCCTAATATCTAATCTAAACCTTCCCTCTTTCAGTTTAAAGCCATTTCCCCTCATCCTGTCACTCCCCACCCTTGTCAAAAGTCCCTGCCCAGCCTTCCTGTAGCCCCTTCAGGTACTGGAAGGCTGCTACAGCTGCTGAACAGCCCCAACTCTCTGTCTGTCCACATAGGAGAGGTGCTCCAGCCCTCTGATCATCCTTGTAGCCCTCCCCTGGACTCATTCTAACAGGTCCATGTCCTTATGTTGGAAGCCCCAGAACTGGACACAATACTGCAGGTGGAATTCATAAGA
The DNA here is from genome assembly GCA_907165065.1 of Caprimulgus europaeus. The sequence continues at coordinate 77,900,343 of OU015525.1, forward strand.
GCGGAGTACAGGGGGAGAATCACCTCCCTCGACCTGTTGACCATGCTTCTCTTAATGCAGCCTGGGATGCGGTTGGCCTTCTGGGCTGCAAGCGCACATTGCTGGCTCATGTTGAGCTTTTCATCCACTACCATCTCCAGGTCCTTCTCTTTGGATCTGGTCTCAAGCCAGTCATCACCCAGCCTGTGTTTGTGCTTGGGGTGGCCCGGACTCAGACACAGGTCCTTGCACATGGCCTTGTTCATGAGGTTAGCACAGGCCCGCCTCTCAAGCCTGTCAAGGTCCCTCTGGATGGCATCCCTTCCCTCCAGGGCACTGACCAAACCACGCAGCTTGGTGTTGTCAACAGACTTGCTGAGGGTGCGCTCAGTCCCACTGTCCGTGTCACCAACAAACGATGTTAAACAGCAAAGGTCCCACAACTCATCACCGGTCCCCACTTGGACATCGAGCAATTGATCGACACTGTTAGAATGCGAACATCCAGCCAATTCTTTATCGACTGAGAGTTCCATCCATCTAGTCCATGTCCCTCCACCTTAGAGACAAGGGTGTCATGTGGAACAGTGTTTCATGCAGATTCACATGATGGTAAATGAGGTGGCTGAACAAGTCTTTAACAGTTACTACCTGATAGCTGTTGCTTCTTTAACTAAAACCAGGATGTAAATCCATGCAGGTAGTAAGATGTCAGTCCCTGGGGAATGAGCACCAGCTTACTTGGAACACTGCTTCTCAATCAGTGCTCAAAACATGTCTTTGTCATATTATAATGATAGTGGACTTGCCTGCCCTTTTAGGAAATTAAACAAAATTTGTTAACCTTCGAGGATCAGTTAAAGACAGTCCAGTTGTAGTGAGTTGCAATTTGAGATTCTTTTCCTCCTTAACTAAATCTGTCTCTTATGGGTCATTGCATTCTAAAATACTGAAACGTAAACCTTTAGTAGATATATCAGGTAGTGAGGGATAGGATAGTGGGGGGGGTGGGGAAAATGGTTGAGATGAATACAAGATTTTTTTTTGGGGGGGGGGGGGGGAGGGGGATGTGGTATATATAGCTTGTAGATTGTTCAACTGTCAGCATATTAATTCATATTCATACTGCTACAGGGGATATTCTTCCACTTGTGAAGCCAAATTGCCATGGGAAAATGAATGCACTTTAACCACAGCTCAGTTTTGATTTGTTTAACTTCACATTTATGTTGTCCTGTCCTTCATATTAAACTGAAGTTCCAGAATTTCCAAAATTCCTTTATTATGATACACAAACAGTTCAAATGGCAGTTTAATCTAGCCTTTATTCTTTTCTCTTTTGCCATGTTTTTATTTCACCACTTTAGAGACCATGTAATGCTTTTCTAAATTCATTTAGCAGTCTTGTATTTGTGCTACATACACTTTAATAGACCTAACTGATTTCCATTTTTTTAAATTTGTTGGAAATAGCAGCTCTGTTTTCTTCCAGTTGTTCAGCTGTGCTTCACCTCTGTGGGATAACCTAAAAAATGAAAGGGTGGTATTGTGCAGGAAGGGAAAACAGCAAACATGACACTGCCGTGCTCAGTTTATTCAGTGGACCAGCTGGGGTGTAGGCTGTCAGATACACTCCTGTTTGCGTACGTGCATAGAGTTACAGTTAATAGAGGCCTGTGCCAGTCACCTCTCAGATGGGTCAGCAAGATGAAGCCTAGAGGAACTGCAGCGCTTGCTCTAGCCAGTCAGTGTCAGGCTCTGGGCAGTGGCTCAATGCCAGCAGGTAATGGTTCTACCTCAGATGCTCAGCATCTATGTTGAGTGTCCACGTGCCATCATTCTCCTGACCTTTCTTACTGGCAGGGGTATAATCAGATTTTGTCACAGGCTGTCCATCAAATCTCAACAGTAATATAACCGTACAGTTTTCCAGCAATTTCCGGTTTTGTTCTTCTGGCACTTGTTGATCTGTGGCTTTTACTGGGGCTTGTTGCAGCCTGATCTGTCCCCTCTGGCTCATTGGACTCGGTTCCTCAACCCCTAATCATGGAAGGTTGTGATGCTGCTGCCAACAGATAGCTGACTGACTGCTCCTTGGCATTTCCTGTATCCTGGCATTCCAGGAAGCCCTGTGTGGGCAACAAGGAAAGATATTTCACTGAAGAATGTTGAGATTTTAGTGGTGCTGGTTGTTTTCTTCCTAACTGTTCTGTGTGATGGTGTTTGGCAGTTTGGTTCCACATGTAAATTTTTAGGATATAGACAAGAATGCGTGCAGAGAGAGGCCTCAACCCAGAAAGAGCTCCAGAAGAAGGGTGCAGCTCTGCAGGTCCAGGGCTGCAGGGAATGCCTGTAGCCTCTTGCCAAGGCTGGGGCAGCAGGAGATGGCTTCCTTGCCCACAGGAGGTGTGCAGTTATTAAAGATCTATGTCACCAAGTCAAGGAGCTGCAGGAGGATGTCAGCAGTCTGCACAGCATCAGGGATAATGAGAAAGAGATTGACCAGATCTTTTCCAACACTGCAGCTTCAAGAGCCCAATCTATACCAACTGTACTGAAGGGAGGAGTGTCAGGCAGAATCTGTGCCTGTCTGGGAAATGGCGACTCTTATGATGATGCAGATTGGAAGATAATAGTTTCTGGAACTAGGAAGAAGGTTTCTGTTCCACCTGAAGATTTGCAGCTACAGAATAGGTTCATTGACCTCACAGTTGATGAGGAGGTGGGAGGTGTCAAATAAAGCATCTGAGTCTGAGCCACACAGGAGCACCAAAAGGAAGAGACAAGTGATAGTAATGGGAGACTCCCTTCTGCATGGAACAGAGACCCCCATCTGCCAACCCAACTCATTCTCTATAGAATTTTGCTTTCTGCTGGGGGCTCAGATTTGGGACATTGTAGAAAGACTGACAAAGCTTGTCCAGCCCTCTAGACTATTGCCCCCTGACCCTCTTCCACGTGAGCATCAGCGGTACTGCCAAGAGTGACCTGGGAAGTCGCAAGCATTGACTACATGGCTCTGGAGAAATGGTCAAGGATATGGGAGCCTGGGTGGTCGTCTTCACAATCCTTCTGGTGAGAGGGTAGATGGATCCTGCAGGTCAAGAACTGTTTATACAGCTCTTGATGGCAACAGGGTTTTGGTTTCTATAACCATGGTTTCTATAACCCTTTCTCTGAGGATCAAGGATTGCTAGTTGACTAAGTGTGGCAAAAGTATCTTTTCCAGCAGGCTGGATAACCTGATAAGAAGAGCTTCAGGGTAAGAATTATGGGAGAGGGAGAAGACGACCAACTATCAAGTGAGAAATGGTGGACTGGGTTGGCAAGCAAAGGGTCTGCTGTGATATGAACAAAAGGGACCTTGTAATCAACAAAACAAGGCTGAACTGAGGTCGCTCCAAGTGTACACACACAAATTAGGCTGTGCCTACAAGACAGCATGGTGTGTGGAAAGCTCTTATTCCCTTCAGGGAAGTCACTGTGACCAAGTTCTTCTCTGAAGTACCGGTGTGTTGTACAAGGAGAGGCTGAGAGAGCTTGAGATTGATTACCCTGGATTAAAGAATGCTTAGGAGGTATCTTGTATAAAAATGTTAATATTTGATGGGAGGGAGTAAAGAAGATGAAACCAGACTTTTCTCCATGGTATCCAGAAACAGATCAAGAGGGAATAGTAACAAGTTGAAATACAAGAAATTCTGTTTAAACATAAGCAGCTGAACAAGTTGCCCAGAGAGATTGTGGTTTCTCCATACTTGGAGATTTTCAAAACCCCACTAGACATGACCATGAGCAACTTGCTCTGATTGAACCTGCTTTGAACAGGGAGGTTGCACTAAATGATCTCCAACCTCAACAATTCTGTGATTCTAAGAACTCCATTCTAGATGTATGAGAGTTAGCCCAATTGAAAGCAGTGTCAACTCAGCATTATATACATGTAGCTCTGGAAGAGCTACTCAGAAACCTTTTGGCGGTAAAGTTGTTCTTGTTTCTGGCTTTGCAGGAATAAAACACTTATTTGCTTCCTTCAAAAAAATACTGTTTGTTCGTACAGAATCAGAACAAGAACAGATTTTAGACACTTTAGGCCAAAATACTTATGTGACCTAAAAGAAAAGAAAATTAGAGTGACTTAAGAGCCATCACTGGTAATGCTGGTATGCTAGAGTATCTTTCTGACCTTTGACCTTACTTGTCTAGTTTTTAGTGTTAGCTTTGAGGCAATATAGTGGTGGGAAAATAAAATCTAAAACTGCTGAACTCCTTAGAACTTAAGAGTTCTGTACTTGGTTGCTTAAAAAGTAGAAGTAGTTTCAGAAGTTGATGTCAAGATTTGTAGAGTGATGTTTCATATATGCATACATTGATCAAGTGCTTCCTAATTATACTTTGATTTTCCTATATTGTGTGTGTCTGAATGTGTTGCTGACTTGAATGTCTGTAAACAGTCTTCTTGAGGCTGTTGCAAAATATGGGTAGCTTTTCCTCTTCATTGTAATAATGGGTCTTCATATAATATGGCTTAATTTAAGCTGACCATTACCATTAGCTTGAGACTGTCTGGTCATTTCAAGTTGTCCTTCTCCCTTGTCAGTATTACAGATAGGCTGTGACGCTATACACTCAGATTCCAAAGTTAGGCATGCACAAACTTGGCAAATAAAACCAGTCTATTAAGCAGTACTATAATAAAGAAGAATTTTGTAGAAATATACCTCTGTATTCAAGTGGCCTGCTAACTTGCATTAATTTTTCCCCCTTTCTTCTCTGTAGAATGTGTATGTAAACATAAACCGCATCATGTCAGTAGCGAATCGCCTGGTCGAGTCTGGCCATTATGCTTCACAGCAAATAAAACAGATTGCTAGTCAGCTGGAGCAAGAATGGAAGGCGTTTGCTGCAGCCTTGGATGAACGTAGCACGTTACTGGATATGTCCTCCATCTTCCATCAGAAAGCTGAACAGGTTAGTGAACTGGGTGGGCGCCAACAAAAGTTTCCATGCTGGAATGGTGAATTGTACTGTTTGCTTTTGATTTAGACAGAAGTACAGGGAAATGATTGAAAAGGTTAGCAAGAAAGCCAGAGCATTCATTTTTGCTAATTTCAGCTGATTTTTAAACAAAAACTTTTTCTTCTCTAGGCAGCCCGCTGCCCTTATGTTCTTCACAGAATACCTTGCCCATATCAATGCAAGATAAAGCTTAGCCAAATTAGATACATGGATCAAAATTAAATGGATATAAATGCTTAATTATATGAAGTTTTTAAGTTGAAAGAAGGAAAAAAAAAAATAATATAGTCAGTATCAATACAACACCTATCCAACATCTAGAAATCATTCACATGTTCTGTTGCCCTCACCACTCCACCTCAGTCTTTGAGTGTCAAGATTTAACTCCTAGTGATTGCGTATAGAAAACTAAGCTGAACTGGCCTGAAAGTTGAGAAGTTAATTAACTGTCTTCTGAATCTGAAATTGCAGTGGAAGATGTTTACTTTGTTATCCCGTAGGAGATTCCTCCTATATTAAACAAAAATTTTAGCTTTAGGCCTATGCCAATTATTTTAATTAAGTCATTAACCATGTGTAACTGCCAGAGAAGAGGTATATGTGGGGGAAATAGGAATAAGTATCCCCAAGTTAATAGTCTTGATGATGAAAGTGTGTTTTCCCCTCAAGGGGATTCAGTTTTAAAGGACTTGCTATGCGTGTGCTGTTGAGTCACCCACTGATATTATAGACTGTCTACTCTGTACATCTCCAGTGAATTTGAAGAGCAGAGGTTCTTGGATGGTTATGGCTGACTGAAGCTCTGATGTGTTGTACGGATGCTGTAGATATTTTCTTTCTATTTGCCGTCCTAAATTGGATCCAAGAAAAGGTCTCATGTCTGATATAACTTTAATTTGGGATAAATGAAGGAACCACGTGGGAGTTGATAAATGCAGAAATAGACAGAAGCGGCATACTTCTAGGATTATTTTTTTCCTGTTTTCTACTGTACAGATATTCAACTTCATAAATGTTCAGAAATTAGAAATGCAAACGTATTCAGATGCAAATACACATTGATTTTCATTATGTTAGTGGTGACATGGGTTTCACTGTCCTTAGGCAGACTAAGGTAAAGTATATAAACTGATGCCACTATAATAAGTATTTTTAAGCAGGTTTTATGAAAAAAAAAAAAAAACCCACATAAAAAAGGGAGGAAGCAGTTCCTTTCTGGTGTAAGTCTTACAAGCCAGCCTGAAATACTTGATAGTGTGGTACCTTATCAGTATTGATGCTTTTCTAATTGCTTGGGTTATTTAGGCTTATAATTAAGACTGCCAGCCTTACATGTAGGAGAGGGATGGTGAAACATAAACAGATAGGCATACCCTGACTAAAGTGCTGTCCTTTTTCATAAGAAAACTATGTTCATCGGAAGTCAGGGGAGTCAATTTTGTGTGTGTGTGTGCTGGGCAACTCTGGTGAGGGTTGACGTTACCTTCTTCAGCACTAAATGTAAGTGTAAACAGGAGGAAAGAGAAAAATGAGAGAAAATAGTGCAGTATCTTCTGGGATTAATTCACTTACTCTCTTTAATTGCCCCTTCTGCAGTTTTCATTTGATGATGGACTGTGATGGATTGTCATAGTTGCTTTGTAAAATACATGGCTGTGATATATTAGGTGTTAACAGTGGAGAGTGGGTTCAGGGGAAGAGGGTTTGGAATGAGAGAAATGACCCTTTTAGAGACTGGTGATTCTTGACCTATATAAAAAGATTATTAAAAAAATAAGCAGCCAAAGAAATAATGCATCCTTCTTGAATGCACATATTCCCTAGCAAGTCACAGGTAAGTGATGTTGCCTGCTGTTGGGCACAGTGAAGTCTGCACCCAGCTATCAATGCCTACTGACTGGTGCCAGAAATGCAGCTCTGTGGTCCCACATGGAGCTTCTTTTAATGTTCAGGGCTTAACGTTAGATATTTTAAAAATTGTCCCTTGGTGAAATAAGAATTAAATGAGTATCTTAGAATTAAGTACTCTGTCACCCTTCTTCCCAGCTTTCAAGCAATAATGGAGTACAAGAAATGATCTGCGGATTACTTTTTCTTCAAAAGACCTGTGTTTCAGGAATTAAGATATGTATGATGAGAGAAATGGCTTAGTCTCTTAAAACTTTTGAGACTTAACTTGGCATGAATAGAGGACAAATTTAGTTTACAGGTACCATGTGTGCTTGGCTGTCATAAGTTTAACAGCTATGAAAACTCCTAGAAAAACAGATTCTTTTTTCCTCTTCCCTTTCCTAGCGTAACAAGGGTATAAAATTCATTCCCCCTAGCTGTCAGAAATAAATTGTCAGAACTTCTGCTGTACATACAGCTACGATGGCAGTTTCTTGTCTGTAAAAACAGCTTAAGCTTCAGAGATAACTTAAATTGTCTGCAGAAGAGATTCTGTTGCAGTATCCTCAGTTTCCCCAGAAAGGCTTGACTTGAGCAGCTATGCTGATACAGCTATGTGCTCCAAGTTCAGTGTTAGTCCTAAGAGACCCTCGCTTAAGTTGTAAATCCCTTACATGCTTACTGCTGTAGTAGCTTGCCAAATGGATTTAATGCTTCTCTACATGTAGAAATTAGTGCTTTGGGAAGTGAAGTGTGAATTTGCTGCGCTCTAACATTGCTTTGCCTCCTTGATGATCTCTTTCCAGCAAAAGACAGGTCACCATTAATTCTTTGTGAGTGTGTGAATGTGTGCAGGCACATGCAAAGTAACTTGGTTTTCTCTAAAGATTTTTAAAAAGTGAGATGACACCTCATGGTACCATGAGTATCCGCACAGGGAGTTGATGGGTAAGAGCTGAGGTCTGGCCTTGAAAGTTATAGCATGTTTGGCCTCTTTGTGTAGACGGGACCTTAATTGGCTTTCATGCATCTGAAATAGTAAGTTGTAGGGTGAAGTAAACTTTTTACCTGCAAAGTCAAGAAAAGGAACAAGAGTAAACCTGAAGCATCAATATTTCCAACAGTTCAGTTGGCTCTGAAGGCTGCCAACATACAGTTAAGCCTGCCTGTCTGTGAACAGCTCAAATGGTTCTATATAACTAAAAGCATAAGTATAGTCAGACTTGAATGTTTGTTTCTATGCTGATACAAGCTTCACTTTGGTCAGTTCAGAGAGAAATACATTAAACATTTTTCCCTTAAAAAAAGTCCTTTCAGTTGCTGTCACACAGATGTCAATCCTTTCGTATATTATCAGTGTTTGTGTACTTATCGATAGAACCCAAAATTAAGCAGAATTTTTTTTCTCTACTGCAGTACATGAGCAATGTGGACTCATGGTGTAAAGCCTGTGGTGAGGTGGAGCTTCCCTCAGAACTGCAAGATTTAGAAGATGCTATCCATCATCATCAAGGGATATATGAGCATATTACCTTGGCTTATTCTGAGGTAAGTGTCTTGTTTATTTCCTTAAATTGCTGGCTTGATAAAATGGTGTAACATTAAAGTTGGGTCGTGAACTGACATTGCTTCTTGCATAATCCATTAGTTGGAAACTCAAGTGCCAGGCTTCTTTTTTGATTTGGTATACTGGACTTTGCTACTATTGTTCAAAAGTTAAGTGTTAAGTTTTCCTCTTAATCTTCTGAAAGAAATTTAAAAGGCAGGATGGGACCATGTGTAGTACAAACAATCCAAGCAGTGTACTAAGTATGTTTTATTTATATTTGCATATTACAATATTTTAATAGCAGTACGATACTGTCGTTTAAACAATTACTTGAAGGGAAGCTAGCTGGATACTCTTTGGGAAAGTATTCTGTTGGCATAGGTTGCTTTAAATGTGTTTTGAAAATCTCTCTCTGCAATGGCCTCACAAAAAAGGATTAACTATCAAAGGAAGTTGGTTGACAAGCCGGAAGTTAAATACGCAGTTCTGCCAACCTCAAAGACTCTTAAATGAGCCAGCGTGTCTCTGCAGTCAGCATTTGTAAGATTAGCATATCCTGTGCTACTGCTCTAATCTTGGATTCTGCATACAACAAAGTATTAATATTTCTTGGTATTTCTAATAGATGTGTTTACATCTTAAGATAAAATACTTATTCTGATGGTGGCCTGGAAAGCAATGACTAAAGTATCTGTTGTTTGTTGGGTTTTGGCTTTTGGGGGGGTTTTTTGGTTTGTTTGGGGGTTTTTTTCTGGTTTTTTGTTTGTTTGTTTTTAAATATTGAGTTCTCTCATGTGGTTTAGTTAGCTGAAGTGAGAAATCAAATGGGTATCAACTTCACTGTTAGGTAACAGGTATTTTCTGTATTTCCTATTGAGCTTTTCTTGCTTTCTTTTTCCAGAGTTGTTCTCATCACAGGGTAAAACTGTTTTTGCTGTTATATTGGACTGATATTAATCTGGATTAAATACAGTATTTTTTGTTCTCATTAAAGTTGCCTAAAAGCACACATTTGATTAGGTGATGGTAAAAAATGATCAGTGAACACGGCTTAGGCCACAGCTTGCACCTTCTTTTAAAAGGAAGTCATGTGGGTTTGAAATAATGGTTGTGATTTATACATTGCATTAAAGATAAAACTACTTTCTGATGAACCAGCTCTATTTATGGGCAACTGAATCGTAAGTCTGGTCACACTTCATTTAGCAGTAAAGGAGGGTAAGATTAGTGCTGACGATCAGTCCTGTTGTTGGTATATCAAAACTGGATTTTTTGAATACCTGCCATCTTAGGGCCTGCATAAACTTTATTACTATGAGTCAGATGTTCAGAGTTCACATGAGCTGTTGTTCTTTTGTGTAAAATACACACTGTTATCCCCATTACTGCTATGGCAACTGATCTAATGACATACTGAAGCACACCTTTGGTAATAAAAATGGTGATCTTACTACACATACCTGTTCTAAGTCACTCTTGAGAGCATGTTTTGTAGAAAGGTGTTTTTTCTTCATTATAGCCTCTTTATTGGGAGGATCCCTTTGTAAAACCAGGGACAGAGATGTAGCACGTTTATAGCAGATTTATGTGAAGAGAGGCAATCCGAGGTGCATGCTCCATGAGTGTGCAGCAAAGAATAAGAAGACTAAGGCTGTCTGGAATAGTGGTTATAAAGCATTGAAGTTAAAACAGTGAGATGTTTTTGTTTGGTTTTGTTGGTGTTGGATTGGGTTGTTGGGTTTTGGGGTTTTTTTTTTCATCAGGGATGTGACTGGATTAGAACCTGCTGTTAAGTGTAAAGAAGTACTGTGGATTGCCATGTTAAATACTGCTTGCTTCCCAGTGATGCATAATGAAAATAAATTAGATGGGTAGATTGTAGGATTGCTCTGGCAAATACCTTTAAAATTTATTTAGTATTTCAAAGCTGTAGCTTTTGACTTTGGGATACCTGGAGATTTTAACAAAATCTTCATTGTTATTGCTCAAAAAAAAAAAAAAAGCTTTTTTTTAATTTCAGGTCATTACTTTTCCTCATCTGATAAAGTAATAGCTTTGTCTTCAGCAACCAGAATTGGTGCAGAAATAATAGTTGTAGATGTATGTACATGTTGTGTTCCTCTTCTGGACAGAAGGTTTTATTTTGCCTTATTTAAACATTCATTCCTTTTTGATGATTGATGGAGTTGTCATTCTGTGTAAAGATATTACAGAACTTTTTCTTATCATTATTAGATGTATAACTCCATTTCTGTTACAACATGGAGCTCCTTTCATTTTGTGATGAATGAACAGTGTGGAGAGAGAGAGGAACACTGGAAATTACAACACTTTGTCATTCGTTTTAGATTACAGTGTCTTGACAATATTACTTTGTTGAAGCGTAGAAGACAGTAATTTTAAGAGAGTAAATGCTTTTAAGACTAGACAATCTGACTTTATTGAAGATAATTACTGTATATTACTAGAAAAGTAACTTACTAGCTTACAAGCTTAGATAACTGGTTTGCTTGAAAATCCAGTAGCTATGCCTTAAATGAAGTTATGTATATAAATTAATTTATATATCTCACTAAAATCTTAAGGTAGTCTTGTACTGGGAAGGAAGAAAACTTTTCTGTGTTAACTCCAACGAGGAAATGTGCATGATCATTTGTTTGTAAAGCTAATAAAATAATCAGATCAAGAGGCTGCCACAATTAATTATTTTTTCCCTCTAAATTCGTGGACTCTGGATAGATAATTGAAGTCCATTATCTTGAAATATTTGAAAGACTTGTACTAGATAATTACTTTGGATACAGAAAAGGAAAAAAAAAATATTAAAATAGTTACAATGGACTATAATGTGCTTCTGCCTGACTTGACTTTATAGGAACTACTTTTCCAAGTGAGCTTTATTCTCTGTGTTGATACTTATTACTAAAATGAAAAAGCTTGAATTGGAACTGAGAAACAAACTCACTTGTAAACTAATTATTAGAAAATAGTTTTCACTCAGATCTGTTTGGCTGCTGAATAGCAAATTTTAAATGTGCTGAGATTTAGTGAAAATTGTTGAAATTAGCCACTGGGGGAAGGCCTTGACAAATTTTCTGTTTCTGACATGGTGTTGATCTGATGGATTCAGACTATTGTTTACACTCTGGTCTTGTGGTTTCGGATGAATTTTTCCTGCCTGATAGATGAGCTATTTAGAGAAGTTCTTTACAAATTGCTGAATAGTACTGATTTGTTACAGTTCTGAGTTTCATGCTAAAAGTGACAGAATAGTTAAACAGCAATGAAAAGTGCTTTCAACAGCCTTGGCAAGTGCTTAACATTAATAGTGACCAGATAAGATAGAATTATTGCTTTTTAATTAGCATGCAAGGTAAATCTGAGGTTTTTTGCAGTGGTTTGAATCAGAGAAGACAACAATTAGAAATTACTTGTGTTTCTTGTCAGCATAGTTACACACATTTTAGAAAAAGAGTATCTTTCTCTTCTGCATGGAAAGATTTTAAGTGATTTAATCAGGTTCAAGTTTGCCATAACAACAGTTTGCCTTTGGCTTACCAATAACAGTAATAATTTAGATGCTGTAAATCGTGTCAGATCAAAGCATGTCCTAAGTTAATGTCTGTTGGTGTAAATGTATTAATCAAATTAGTATTATCTATAGAAGGTAACCTTCCTGTTCACCTTCACAGCATATGAAAAGAGAGAGATACTCTTGGAAGGATAATTCTGGGCAAATGCTTAATTTTAGGTGCTTTGTGACTAGAGATAGACATGAAGAATATTTATTCTAAGTTAAACTGGTCCTGTTTAAAAAAAAAAAAAAAATCACTTTACTGGAAAAGCACTCTTAAGGTAATCAAGAAGTCTAAAGAAAGGCTTTCAGAAGACTGCTACTTCCTAAAATTGTCTTACATAAAGGGCAAACATACATTTTTATATATTTCTTTTTTTTTTTTTCCCCTGTAACAGCTGCATGTGCTCATGCCTAGAATAAAAAATCTTTATCACTGCTCCTCAAGTTCTTAAAGACATCTAAAGTGGGGAGTGGGGCTAGAGAATGAAATAATAGTCTAACAAGCTTTTGGCAAGACAAGTAAATCTTCGTCCTTTCTGCTGATCAGGTGAGCCAAGATGGAAAGTCACTGCTTGACAAACTTCAGAGACCTTTGACTCCTGGGAGTTCTGATTCCCTGACTGCCTCTGCCAACTACTCAAAAGCAGTTCATCATGTTCTGGATGTCATCCATGAAGTACTGCACCACCAGCGCCAGCTGGAAAATATTTGGCAGCATCGAAAGGTCCGCTTGCACCAGCGGCTTCAACTATGTGTTTTTCAACAGGATGTTCAGCAGGTAGGTTTTATTTCATATTGTCTAAATGCCTTCCTACTCTGTCAGCCTGTGATTTGATGCTGGTTGCATTGACAGGCAAGTTTTGATTGCCAAAACCCATGTTCTTCCATTCAACAATTGAATAGTTGCATAGGATTGACTGACTGATTCCAAGTTCTATGTGTTATCAGAGGATATTGGCTGTTATGGATAGAAATCATATTTGTAAATTAGCTCTGCCTCTGTTTTTTTTATTTTTTAAAATGAACTTACTTATTTACTTTAAGTCAGATAGGATGAAAAAGTTTTTTATTCTGGATGGCTTTTCTGAGCTTGTGCTGGAAGCTGATGTTCACATTTTAGGTAAAATTGTGGACTTGAAGTATCAGAGAGACTTGTGGGTGTAAGGTACAAAAAATAAACAGTGTTATTCTGTAACAAATGTTTAGTTTGGAATCCTCAGTGATACTTAATTGACTTTCTTTAAAACCTGAGAGTAGTATACTAAAGAAGTATAAAAATTACAGATAGGTTACTTTCTGTTAATAATGCTGTTCTGGAATTAATGGTTATTAGCTGCTGGATTTTTATTATTATGATGACATCCGTACAATTTAGCAGTTATGTACAGGCATTAATATCTCTGACATGATTTTACTGTAAAAAGGTACAGCTGTAAAGAATATCTTTGTTGATAGATTTTGAATAACAGGAAATGTTTACCTTGGGCTGTAATTGACAAAAACATTACAGAATCACAGAATCCCAGAATGCTAGGGATTGGAAGGGACCTCGAAAGATCATCTAGTCCAATCCCCCTGCCAGAGCAGGAACACCTAGATGAGTTCACACAGGAAGACGTCCAAGCGGGTCTTCAATGTCTCCAGAAAAGGAGACTTCACAACCTCCCTGGGCAGCCTGTTCCAGTGCTCTGTTATCCTCACACTAAAGAAGTTCCTTCTCAAATTTAAGCGGAACCTCCTGTGTTCCAGCTTACACCCATTGCCCCTTGTCCTATCATTGGACACCACTGTGAAGAGCCTGGCCCCATCCTCCTGACACTCACCCTTCATATATTTATAAACAATAATGAGGTCCCCCTCAGCCTCCTCTTCTCCAAGCTAAAGAGGCCCAGCTCCCTCAGCCTTTCCTCATCAGGGAGATGCTCCACTCCCTTAATCATTTTGGTGGTTCTGCGCTGGACTCTCTCAAGCAGCTCCCTGTCCTTCTTGAACTGTGGGGCCCAGAACTGGACACAATATTCCAGATGTGGCCTCACCAGGGCAGAGTAGAGGGGGAGGAGAACCTCTCTCGACCTACTAACCACACCCCTCCTAATGCACCCCAGGATGCCATTGGCCTTCCTGGCCACAAGGGCACAGTGCTGGCTCATGGTCAACCTGCTGTCCACCAGGACCCCCAGATCCCTTTCTCCCACACTGCTCTCTAGTAGATCATTCCCCAACCTATACTGGAACCTGGGGTTGTTCCTGCCCAGGTGCAACACCCTACACTTGCCCTTATTATATTTCATCAAGTTTTTCCCTGCCCAGCTCTCCAGCCTGTCCAGGTCTCTCTGGATGGCAGCACAGTCTTCTGGAGTGTCAGCCACTCCTCCCAGCTTTGTATCGTCAGCAAACTTGCTGACAGTGCACTCTGTTCCCCCATACAGGTCATTGATGAATATATTGAATAGTTATTATATATTGAATTAGTTATTTATCCCTTAATAGCTCATCTTCATTAAAAAAGTGAAGATGGCCAGTATTTGCTGATTGTGTAAAGGTTTCAGTGTAAAGGTTTTCACAAATCAGTAACTTCCGAGTGAGGTTTTTAGATAGCCATTCATACATTCTGGTTAAACTAATCCTGTTTCTTCCAAATTAGTTGCACTTTAAGCCAGATTTCTTTTACTCACCTGTTCCAAGAAGATGCTGGATGTGAGCAACGTAGTAAAATAATCCAGTTTCCATCATCTACAGTAGTTGAGGAAGATAATTCAGGCAGACTGTTGGGAGGGTGAGCGATCTTGTTAGCTCAACTTTTTTCTTTATGCAGTGCCCATCTCTTCCTCTGTGTTAAAGAAAACAGCTTTAAAAATACTTATGCACTAAATTAAGTGTTAGATTATTGAAACTTTTATTACTTAATTTTTGATATAAAAAGGGGTATATATTGAAAGTCAGGTAGTTATCCAACAGGCCACAAATGAATTGTCTCTTAAACTGAAAAGGCTTGATAAGGAGTCTTCAGAAACTGAAATTAATACAGTGATTTGCTTCTCATAGGGAAAAATTTAGGTCCTCTCAGTTGCAGCCTAATGCCAACAAGTGCAAATTGGATCCTGGAAGTTTCTCCTCTAGTTTGAATTCAATCCAAGTGGGACCTACTTAGGCAACCTAGGCCAAGGGATATCCTGAGGGTTATTTACCAGATACATAATTCAGGTTTCAGACCTGTAGGCCAGGCTGCAGGCAGTTTATTTCCTGGGAAAAGGTGTTCATTAAATGCTACAGAGAGTGTTATTGTGCTGTTCCTGCTCTTTGTTTTTATTATCTTGGGAATCATAAAAAGTTTGTAGGAAAGTATGAGGGACACAGCTGAGGGACAGGATGCCATCCAGAGGGGGCTGGACAAGCTTGAGAAGTGGGCCCATGTGAACCTCATGAGATTCAAGAAGGCCAAGTGCAAGGTGTCCTGCACCTGAGTCGGGGCAATCACCAGTATCAATACAGTATGGGGCTTGAAGGCATTGAGAGCAACCCTGCAGAGAAGGACCTGGGGGTAGTGGTGGATGAAAAGCTGGGCATGGGCTGGCAAGGTGCCCTCACAGCTCAGAAGGCAAACTGCATCCTGGGCTGCATGAAGAGAAGAATGGGCAGCAGGTTGAGGGAGGTGATTCTCCCGCTCTACTCTGCTCTCGTGAGACCCCACCTGGAGTAGTGTCCGGTTCTGGAGCCCCCAACATAAGACAGACAATGACCTGTTGGAGCAAGTCCAGAGGAGGACCTTGAGGATGATCAGAGGGCTGGAGCACTTCTCCTATTAAGACAGGCTGAGGGAGTTGGAGTTATTTAGCCTGGAGAAGAGAAGGCTCTGGGAAGACCTTGTAGTGGCCTTTCAATACTTAAAGGGAACCTATAAGAAACATGGGGACAGACTTTTTACCAGGGCCTGTAGCGATAGAACAAGGGGTAATGGTTTTAAACTAAAAGAGATTAAATTTAGACTAGATATAAGGAAGAATTTTTTTTACAATGAGGGTGGTGAAACACTGGAACATGTTGTTCAGAGAGGTGGTAGATGTCCCAACCCTGGAAACAGTCAAGGTCAGGTTGGATGGGGCTCTGAGCAGCCTGATGTAGTTGAAGATGTCCCTGCTCACTGGAGGGGGGTTGGACGAGACGACCTTTAAATGTCCCTTCCAACCCAAACCATTCTATGATTCTATAATTTTCTGCTTCTTCCTAAGTCATGGCTCTCAAAGTGGAGATGCTAGCTCTGAGACTGCTTTGTTCTTTGAAGTTGGCAAGTATCCCTTCATTAGACTCGAGTCATTGTAGAGTCATCACCAAGTTCTTCAGCAAGAAGCTGGATTTTACATTTCTGAATGAGACCTGTCAGCCCCTGGAACTGGTACATTTAACATCAAATAGTCACAGGTTTGAAAACAACAAAGTAGACAGCATCAAGAATGTGTTATCCAAATCACGCATGTGGATTGTGAGTATACCAGCAGTTTTTGGTATGAACCAGTTGGTTCAAGAGGCTTAATCCGTCTAGGCTCATTATTCAGTACGTGCCTTCCTGCTGGTTGGAGAAATTTCTTTCTTCCTGTTTATGTCTCTGGCTTCTCTGTATGCTTTGCAAGACAGATTTTACATTAAGATAGGAAGATAACCTCTTGACAATTTGAAGCTGCAGCCTTTGGTGCTGATGCATATCTTTATCAGTCACTTCAGATTTCAAACTAGATCATAGGTACAGATGCAACCCCTGCTTGCCATGTTCCTCAGCCCTTCCTTTAATATCCAGTAGTTAGCACTTCAGAAACTGGATTGTCCCTTGTTTTATCTCTGTAGTGGCTATTAACATCCATGCTGGAGACTTCTGAAATGTTGCATGTGGAAGTATAGCTCTTTGTTATGTTGCTTTAACTTAACCTTCAGTTATTAGTGTATTGTGGGCACTGCCTTGTGAATCACATTGTGCATTGTGGTTAATATTCCCTTTTGTCATACAACTTTTCATACTTTCAGTTCAGTGCAGATCATACTGTAAGACAATGATAATTCAACATCCATATCAGACAAATTAGTCTAATAGTAGTCAGGAACAGAGGCATTAAAGATAACAGCAAGCACAAAATGGTACTTCCCTGGAACAGCCTTGCTTTTGCAGATTGTAGCGTGCTCAGCTTTGAAATTCCATCAGGGGAAAAAGTTATCTTGAATAAGGTTTCTTTTTTTTTCCTTGCAAAACAAAAACAAAATAACCTTATCAGATTACCTCATTTATCCGAGAAATGTTAGTTGTTCGATTGAATAATTGTTTACACCATTCAGTGCATTGAATTACTTGGTTTTGAGGTATTGGTTAAATTTTTATCCAAGACAATACTGGAATTTAGAGCTCCCAAGCAGCTTTCTAAGATGCTTCAGTTTTCATTTGCACGTTCTCCTGGGCTTCTTAGTCTTTTTTTCACACCTCAAGAAATTCAATTAAGATTATCTAGCATGATTTGGAAAACAGCATGAAAACCTTTTAAAATTATTTTCAGTAAAGTTAAATGAGTTTTTTTTTAATGTCAAAATAAACTAGGTGTGGCTCTCTTCCACTGTTTATAGTTAAATTGCACATAGTGGCAAGAAACCAAGTGCATTGTAAGCAAATTTGTAACTGTCCTTCAGCATGAATCTGTGATTTCCTCCACATCCCTCCACTGGTCTAGTTTTCTGCTGGATTAATGAAATAAATCAGTTTGTGGAAGTGTTAAGTGAGTGACAGAGCTGAGTTGGAGGAGGGAATTTGCTGTGTTGAACTGGTACTTCATTTTGTGTTACTTCCACCTTAGAAAACTGTTTGGGGGCGGGGGGATGGTTGTGTGGTGGTGTGGGTGTTTTTTGTTTTGTTTGGTTTGTTTTTGCTTTGTTTTTTCCTTCTGTCTTATATGTTCAGGATTGGGAAAGTGTTTCTAGTGGAGCTTTCCAAATTAACAAAAAACACTGTGGTGCTAGCTACATACACCAAGAATCATCTGTTAATTTCTTGAAACAAGTAATAAGGAAGGTAGCACATGGAATATTAAAAATAGTAGGTAAGATGTGAATTAATGCCAAAAAAAGAGAGTGGTGATTTTTTGGTTGGTTGGTTGTGTTTTGGTGTTTTGTTTTGGGGTGGGTTTTTTGGGTTTTTGTTTGATTTTTTTTGAGATAAAAGTTAAGTCATTGACTGTTGTATTTAACTTTGAAAATAATCCCTCTAGTGTAAAACATGCTAATAAAAGTATAATTTTATGCTTAAGAATTACTGAGCTTATCAAGTAGCTAATGTACACCAGCCTTTCACCTAAGGAGAGAAGGAAGGGGGCTGGTTCTGATGGTTCTGATACGAAGCAGTAAAGCAGAGTCATAATAGTAACATGGAGTTTGTGCTGCTAAGCCATGAAAGGTGAAAACTGAACGTAAAGATAATGCTTCTGGTAGAGTAAACTGCTGACACTCATACAGTGAAAGTTCCTTGGGCTTGAAAAACACTCCTGATGGCTTTCAAGTCAGAGATTATTAAAACATATTTGCAGTAGGTTGTTGGGGTTTTTGATTGGTTGCTTGTTGTTTTGGGTTTTGTTTGTTCGTTTGTTTTTTCCAAAATGTAACATTTATTAGACCCTTGCTGACTTAGGGTGTCTTCTCTGTCCATTCTGGGTAAGTGTACTGCTTCTCCTACCTTGATCTGTCTGCCTCAAAGACTGTTTTTATTGAAACAGTCACTTGTTTCAGCCTTGACTAATGAAGGGCAGGCCAAGAATGCTTGCTACTTGCTCAGCATCAAAATAATACTGATTCCACTGCGTGATCCCCTTGTGGCTTTTGGAGTTGGTTCCAGTGTGAAATGGTTCTTTTCATGAGAGAGTATTTCCACGTTTTAACTCTCTGAAGATCAGAAGGGTAGAGATCTCCATCTTCCTCTTCTGAATGTTATGTCAGCACCAAGTAAGTGTTGATCAGAAAAGTGAGAGTGTGCAAAGTACCTAAGGGTGAGGGGGGTAAGGAATAGATAGTGACATGGGGAAGACTGGTGAAAATGAGCATGTTGAGTCTGCAAAAGATCAGATTGTTTATTTCTGCAAACAGCATATACAAAACATGTTTTACAGCCATGAGCAATTAATTTGTCAAGATGAAACCATCTTTCCATAATAGCTTCTTCTATTATATATTCAGGTTTTGTGTTTCAAGAATAAACATTTTTTCTAGAATTCTGTATTTGGCATAAGGTTGGTTCTGCTGGGAATGCAGTTAGAGCTTAATTGCATCATTAAAGAAACTTGCTGCAGTGGAGGATTATCAGTAGTGAAAAGTATTGAGCCTCTTAAATTCCTGTGTGTTACTGGACTACTGGAGTGAATTCCATGTGCTTTCAATATTAGTGGACAAGTCCTTAGGGTTGGTGTGATGGCCTCTGTAACTCTTACCTCTCCCATGAAGAGGAAGAAAATGCATCATTTCAGATTGCTAAATGGCTCCTAGCAGTGCCAGCTAATGGTCCTTTGGTTGAAGTGGTATGGGAAAGCTCTCCCCGGCAGGCAAGAGCACACCTTAGCTTTGACTTTGCTTTTACGTGCTGTTAAATTCCCAAATAAAGAGTGCTTCCTCAGTTTTGTTAAGAATCAAGGTAATAAGGCTGAGCACGAATGAGACTTGTATTCATACTGATTTTGCTTACAGGCAGCAGTGTTTCTCTAGTTGACGGGTTTATGTCATGATATGTGTACTGGATTTCTATGACAATTTCTTCTCTTGAAAAGTTACTGAGTATTATTTGGAGGAAAAAATCATTCTCGCTGTGCTGCTTTCTGCTTTTCATCCCATGCTTTCTGGGACAGATTTTGCTGTTGCTTTCATTTGTTACCTTATAACTGTTAGTAGTCTCCAGACTCCAGCACAATTCTCTCATCCAAACATGTCTCTCTTTAGCTCTTTTTATAACGAGAAAAGCAGAGTAGTCTCCTGAAACTAGTCAAATGCATTGGTAATCTAAACTTTACAGATAACCGAGACCATGTTTGGCTCCTCACTCTACATTCTCTGATCAATGCTTTCCCTTGAAAGGAGCAAATTAAAATGTACTTTGACCTAAAATGCAATAACATTATTTTGGCAAAACTTACCAGGAAAAACAAACACTGCATAAGTGTTGGTGGTTTCAGATGGAGGTAATATGTAGCTTTATGGGATTGTTTGTTGTTTTGAAGATGTCCAGTAGGAGAGAGTTTGCAAAACGAAAAATATTCTAACAGTCAAGAAAAATGAGAAAGTCTCATCAGATGGTTTCATTTTGTCTGCTAAAGAAGGCATGGGTGATTTGTATGGGAATAGTGTGTGGTATTACACGTATATTGAATTTAGCCATGAGTGATGTTGCAGGAATGGTTCTTAAGTCTGTTGGGAAGCAAAAAAGAAAAAAAAAGTCCTTAGTTATGCTGTGTCAAATGCTGCCAGTACAGGAAAAGGGGGGGAAAAATCCTCACCCAACTTCAGGAATCGGAGTAAAGGATGCTAGTAGACAAGGAGAGATAAAGTACAGGCTTCTAGCAGGTATATTCAAAACAAAATACTCAGATTTTAAAGAAAAAAGAATGAATGTTAGTTAAACCGTTTCAAAGAACTACATAAATACTGTATCGAAATGGTTTGCTCACTTAAGAAAATTGCTTATATGCAGTTGTCTTTAATTCTGAGTACTGTTCTTGAACCTCTGAGTGTCTTCCAAAGAATGAAATACCATATGCATGCTAGCTAATGAATGAATGAAGATATGGCTAAGATGCATGAGTCTGGAGAGAGACCAGGTGTTATTGTTCATTCACTCAGCGGAGACTTGGTATGTGTGCAGTAATCTTGTGTGTTAACTAACATGTACAGTTTTTACTGTTTATAAAGGTGTCAGCCCAGTCATTGTGATAAAAGCCTTAATGTCCTTAAAATGTCTTTCATTCCTCACGTTTTTAACTATAATATTTACAATACACAATTATGTCTAGCTGATGTTTTGAGGAGATGCTTCTTCAGAATTGAGGCAAAATCCTTCATATGCTCTGAATCCAGGCATTGTCATTCATCTCAATGAGCTCAACTCAATTTTATTGTGTTAAAAATTCTACTACTGAATCTTTTCTCTTGACTTAATAAATAGTAGAAGTGACTTCTCATCTAAAATAAAACTTCAGTGTGTTATTCACCAGTATTTTTGTGTTACATTACAGAAAAATGTCATCTGAAGGCATAAACAGATCACAGAGAGACCCCTCACAAGGGGTCTAGCCACTTGGATCAGATTACTGTCAAATTGATGAATGTGTAGAAAATGATGTTGTCCTTGGTAGGCTTCAAAATAAACATATAATTGTAAATCATATGATTTAGCTAGTTTGAGCTACTTATTGCCTTGAAGAAAATAAATGAGATGTAATTAATGTACTTCAGTGGCAATACTGTATTTTAATCCAACAGTACTGTTCCTTATAAGCAGTCCCTTTACAGCTTCTTAATTTCTTGAATAGTTGTCCTTTTGTTGCAGCATTCAGTACATCAACTCAGAGTTTTTGTGTGTCTGTCTCTCTGTACTGCAGGTGCTGGATTGGATTGAAAACCATGGAGAAGCTTTTCTTAGCAAACATACTGGAGTTGGAAAATCACTGCATCGGGCAAGAGCTTTGCAGAAACGCCATGAAGACTTTGAAGAGGTTGCACAGGTAAAAACAATCACATGAAGGACTGTACATTTGTCATGGAAATACATGAAAAATTCCTGCTCTGACACTGAAAGGCTGGGAAGAGAGAGCTCTGCTACAAAAAATTCAATTCCAAGAGTGGACTATTTTGTTTCTGTTGCAAGCTTTTTTTTAATTCCTTCTTTGTGCTCTGGCTTCAATAAGAAAATGACAAGCTTCCTCAGTCTTACAGAGAGTGGGAGCCTTGAAGCCCAACAGAGCTGCTGCTGCTATTATTATTTATAATTATTATTTTCAAAAACAAGCTTTCAAATGTTGGGTTGTAGAAGAATGAAAGCTCTCCTTTTCAAAGTAACTTAATTCTGTGGGATCCTAGGATTTAAACTTTTGTGCAGCCTGTAAGAGAGGATGAAGATGAATTGAAACCCCTGCTTCCTGACTTTAAGTTGGGGACCTCCCAAATCCCATTAACCGTCTAATGGGGGAAATGGTGAGGGGGACTCCTAAGAAACCAGGTGAACTAGCAAACTTGCCAACCTGGCTTTAGGTTTTTTCTTTAAATACAATTGAGTTTGTGTGTGACCTCTTGTTCTGAGTCACTGATACCACCCTTTTTTCCATAGGAAGACGTTAGTTTTAGCCTTAGGTGGAACTGATGGTAGAAATTCAAAGCATGTTTTTTTGTGAAAAAGAGTCAAGCTGAAAGAAATAGAGATACTAAGGACTACAGGAGCATATAACAAGAGAAAGTTTGTGTGGCAGCCTTGAAAAGGGGGCACGAGGTGAATAAAACCCATGAGAAGCTGAAGGGTAGAATCCTCCCCGTTAGTAACATGCACTTTTCAGTCTTTCCAGTCTTAATGGTTAGTAAGGGTGAGCATCTCTTAACAATTTATCAGGAAAAATCTCATTAAGGTAGAGTTGAATACAGTGGTCCATCAGTCAAAAGAGAAGACGCATTTTTAGAAAAGGCTGATGTGACACCTACTGTGGTGGATGCATCTGACTGTGTTTACAGATTGCCTGTTTAGTCGATGATTAAGCTTTTAATAAAATTTTAATGTAAATGTAGTCTTGGAGCACTCCAGTGATCAAGGACTTGAAATAGCTTCAGAAAGCTTTCTCAATATTGTTTTCCTGTAAAATTTTCCAAAATAATAAAAGTTTTTATTTTTATATATACACATGTTGGATTTTCCATATGCACGCCTAGTACTACATTTTTAGTAAAATCTGTAATATTTACCATGTGGAAATACTTATTTTCCTGAGTCAGACAAGTAAGAATCTATTTCTGTAAGACACTTAACAAAACTTGAATGATCTAATACTTAAATACAGTGTTATTAGAGCAAAGAAGAAAAAAAAAAGAGTAACCAAAGGGGATGAAGTATATAGAACTGTTAGTGCGATGTAAACTGTTAAAAACGCATCTTGTTAATTTGCATTGTACTTTAAAGTAGAAGATTGTAAAGCAAACACTTAGCAAAAACTTCCTAACACTGAATGTTACTAGAGTTTAAAGTTCTCTCTTCAGGGGATGGGTGGAATTTCTATTTTTGGAGATACTGAAAACTTAGGCTGGTCAGAGAAGTTAAATATACTACAGGGGACTATCTTCCACTGACAGAAGGATGGACAAAATGATCTAATAAATACTTGTTTTCATCTCTGACTCTTGAATGTATGGTGACTGCCAAGAGAGGCACACCCTCTGAATTTTTCCTGTTACGCGCTCTAAAACCAAATGTAAGCAGGCCCCAAAAAGCATTCCTGATGTTGGTGTTATAAGGAAGTTTATATTCAAGTATAAGACAGCAATCTGCAGTCCTTGTTAAAGCATGAATAACTTTTGGCTGATTTATTCTCTGCTTACATTTCTGGTTGGTCCAGGTCTTTGTTGTGGTTTTTTGGGGGTTTTTTGTTTTGTTTTGTGTGTTTGGGGTTTTTTTTGTTGTGTTTTTGGATGGTAGTGTTTTGGGTTTGTTTTGGAGGTTTTTTGGTAGTTTTTGTTGTTGTTTTGTTTGGTTTTTTTAACATGACCCTAGGCATAATTAGAGATTTTCAGTCAACTCTAGTCAGGAGTTGAGAGGAAGCAGTGTCCAATGAACTGCCAGTGGTGTGGCAATGTTTAAGCAAATGCAGGCAGCCAACAGTAATATGATCCTGATAGAAAACTAACTTATGATTTTGAGAGGAGCTGAAATTATTTCTTTCTTCTTCCCTTCTGCTTCCTCCCTCTTTTTTTTTTTTTTTTTAAATCTGAATGAGTTGCCAATTCCTCAGCAGCATTCAAAGAGATGTTAAAATAAGATGTGTATAGAGTAGAAAAGATGTTCCAGAATCAATGGGTTGTGGGCTCACAAATTATTCACTTCAGAATTAATGTGAAATGAAGCCTTGTTTCTCTTTATTTGGCACTTTTTGTTACCACTACAGAAACACTCGATAGTCAAAACTCAGATGACTGATAATCTTCCCCGAATTCTGATGTATGGACATTCATGCTACACATGCATACTTCAACTTGCACCCACTATTGTAAAATTGAGTATTGCTCTTTTCATGTGATGCCAGTCCAGTTCACTTTCTACTTTTTTTTTTTCCTTTTCTTTGTTCCCCTCTTCCCATGATCATCTTTGTATCCATTAAACCCTGTAGTCAAAGCATCAAGACTCCAACTTCTGACATAACTGACTTACTTGCAGGCACAGATTTTCAGCTTGGAAGCACTGGATGCAGATCAGTAGTATGGTTGTACTTCCCTGTGAATTTTTGTATTAAATTCTAAGCCAGCTTCTCCTGTTTCAACTGTGATCGATGCCTTCTCTTTCACAGTAGTCTACATTCAAAAACTGTGAAAGGTATATGGCAAGAAATAATTAGTGAAATCTTCTTCCATAGAGGAGGCTTTTTTTCGCTCTGCAGACTGCATCCGAGTAAAGAACTCAAGTCCACGCACAAGAAAGATTCTTACAAACCTCATTTGAATACACCTATCATTTCCCTACCACCACCAGTTACTACCTCCTTTAAGGCTGTAAAAAAGTTTATGTATTTGAACAACTGGTTCTTCACTTTACTGTACCTGTGAATGGCTGTAAGACATCAAACTAAAGGTCTGTGTCTTACATTATCTTGTGACCATTGCCAGATGCGCAAAGAAAAGCGACTGTATGTGTAAGTTACCTTTAACCTCTCAGTTGTCTAGGCTTATTTGATACTTGTAAGTGAAGGATGCATCAGAACCAGTGTTTAATAGTCACTGATGGACTTTTCTTCCCTTAATTAGAGTAGCTACTTTTTGAACCCGTTTATGCTCTTGGTATGTATGCCGTTTCATGTGGCAGTGGGTTACACAATTTAATTGCTCCTTAGATTAAAATTACTTTTGCTTTTTCATTTAAAGTGTGTTGTGTGATGCTTAAATGTGATAGCATCCACTGTATTTAATAAGTAATCTATCCTAATTTTTCTACCTTTAATGATTTGTATAGGTCTCTTAATCTGCTGTCCATGTGTGTGTGTCTCTTCCCCTCCATAGAGAGAGCATTAAACTCCAGTTTATATGAAATTCAGTCCATACCTCCACTCACCTCTGTCATTGTTATTGTCAGTGGTAGTCATTTCTGGACTACTATCTTAAATTCAGCCTTTGACTCTTCTGTGATGTGTTGCTTTGTATGCTTTCAAAAAATATGGTGGTTTGTTTTTTTTCCTGAAGAACATGTAAAGAAGGTTTCTCAAGAGGAAGACTAGGAAAATGATGGCATATGTTGTTGGGGAAAGTGGTGAACTCTGTTACAGAGAGTCTTTCAGCATTTTGGAGAAGAATGCTTAAAGTCTTACTCTTAAAGACTGAGTACAACTGTTTGTGCCTTTGGGCACAGATGGATGGACTAAAGAACTTCTTAAAGCTCTTACTAGGCTGATTCTTTTGCCTTGGGATTTGGGGAGAGTGTGCTAGTGGAGAAATTCTGAGGAAGTGTTAATCCATTTCAAAACTCTTATGTTGAATTTGTCACCCTGAAGGCTCCTTTGTCAATTTAGGAAGCTGGCATAAACAGCTTCAAGGGAAAACTCCTACTCTTTCTGTCTAACCTTCTGTTTTCTAACTCGTGTCTGCCCCTTGGGACTAACATTTTTCAAAATGTTAATGTTACTACTTATTTTCCTCCAAGCATTACTACTTATTTTCTTACTACTTATATCACATTACTACTTACTTTCCTTGGGGAACTACAGGCCAGTCAGTCTCACCTCAGTGCCAGGCAAGATCATAGAGCAGATACTCCTAGAAACTGTACTAAGGCACATGGAGAATGAGAAATTGATTGGTGACAACCAGCATGGCTTCACCAAGGGCAGATGATGCCTGACCAATCTGGTGGCCTTTTATGACGGGGTTACAACATTGGTGGATAAGGCTAAAGCAACTGATGTCATGTACCTGGGCTTGTGCGAGGCATTTGACACTGTCCCGCATGGCATCCTTGTCTCTGAGCTGGACACACATGGGTTTGATGGATGGACCGCACAGTGAATAAGGAACTGGCTGGATGGTCACACTCAAAGAGTTGTGGTCAACAGCTCAATGTCTGAGTGGAAACCGGTGATGAGTGGAGTCCCTCAGGGGTCAGTACTGGGGCCGGTGCTGTTCAACATCTTTGTTGGAGACACGGACAGGGGGATTGAGTGCACCCTCAACAAGTTTGCTGATGACACCAAGCTGAGTGATGCGGTTGACACGCTGGAGGGACGGGATGCCGTCCAGAGGGACCTTGACAGGCTTGAGAGGTGGGCCTGTGCCAACCTCATGAAATTCAACAAGGCCAAATGCAAGGTCCTGCATCTGGGTTGGGACAGCCTTAAGCATAAATACAGGCTGGGCAATGAGTGGCTTGAGACCAGCTCCGAAGAGAAGGATTTGGGGGTGGTGGTGGATGAAAAGCTCAACATGAGCTGGCAATGTGCGCTTGCAGCACAGAAGGCCAACCGTGTCCTGGGCTGCATCAAGAGAAGCGTGGCCAGCAGGTCAAGGGACGTGATTCTCCTCCTCTATTCCTCTCTCATAAGGCCCTACCTGGAGTGCTGTGTCCAGTTCTGGAGCCCCCAACACAAGAAAGACATGGACCTGTTGGAACCAGTCCAGTGGAGGCCACGAGGATGATCCGAGGGCTGGAGCATCTCTCCTGTGAGGACAGGCTGAGAGAGCTGGGGCTGTTCAGCCTGGACAAGAGAAAGCTTCAGGGAGACCTTATAGCGGCCTTCCAGTACCTGAAGGGTCTACAAGAGAGCTAGGGAGGGATTTTTCATAAGGGCAGTTAATGACAGGACAAGGGGAAATGGCTTTAAACTGGAAGAGGGTAGGTTTAGATGAGATACTAGGAAAAAATTATTCACTGTGAGGGTGGTGAGACACTGGCACAGGTTACCCAGAGAAGTTGTGGATGCCCCCTCCCTGGAAGTGATCAAGGCCAGGTTGGATGAGGCTTTGAGCAACCTGGTCTAGTGGAAGGTGTCCCTGCTGATGGCAGGGGGGTTGGAACTGGATCATCTTTAAGGTCTCTTCCAACCCAAACCATTCTATGATTCTGTAAGCATTGTTTAGAAGTAAGCAGAGAGGTGGGAAAGGCAGTAGTTAAGTACAGCATGTCTGTTTGCTGTGATTTCTATTCTAAAGGACAGTTAGTATCTCCTGAGATTAATATTTATGGTCTATTTCATCTCTACTTGGAAGAGAAATTTCAGTGAAAAGGCATGTGTCTGCTGTTAAGGTTTGAGGATTGCAGCCCCTTTTGAAGCAGTATCTATGTTGTGTTAATTTTGAAGTACTGGCAGTGTTCACCATCCAGTTTACAGAAAGAGAAGTCTGATGTGCCTGGGCCTGTGTTACACGGAAGATACTCCTGGAATTCATAAACAATGCTGCACATGTGAGATAAAGTTTTCATTAAAATGGGAAGCTTCTGTTTCAGCCATCTGCAGCTGGGTGTGGCTCTCTGGGTTGATGAAGTAGTTGTTGTTCAAGGAATGCCTTAAGGCTTTTCAGCCTTGCCCCTTGAACATGTGTGAGCTCTGACTGTGGAAGTCAAAACACCAAAGCACAGATTGGAGTGTGTTCTGGGCCAGCGTGGCATGAGCCAATGATCTGGAGCGTTGAGTAGTGCACTCCCCACTAGAAAGTGCAGGCTCATATTAGTCTCTGTGGGCTTTCCCAGGGAAACTGGGAAGGACTTCTCTACCTTTCCATGCAATTAAAAAGCTGAAGGTTAAGGAAAGACACATAGTCAAAATCAAGGAGCAGTGTGGATTGAATTCCTTAAATAAATAGACCATAATAAATGAAGGGAGAACTCCCCCCCAAATATATGAAAGCTGCACTGATTCATGTAAGCTTGTCGGGTAATTTCCTTGAGACCTTGGAGGAGAGCTCTTATTTCCTGCATCTTAGTTGAATTTTAAGGCCAGGCTTGGATTTCACTTCTGTGGATATTATAATGTTAATTAGAGGTGTGATACTATATATATATATATTTGGCAAAAAATTTGCATAGCCTTAATATAACTTGGCAAGCAGTGTTTTTACCTGATGTAACTGAGGTTGGGAGAAGGTGGAAGTGCAGAAGGGAAGAGAGAAAGGTGTCGTTTATATTGTTATGGTCTGTGGTGCAGCCTTACTAGGAGACCTGATGTGGTGACATAAGCCAAGCTTCTTTAGTGTAGACTTAGCTTTAATGTGTGTTTTCCGAAGGTTAACGTCCTTCTGTGCTTTCTTGATGAGTCTGTTTTGAGAACCATTCTAAGGCATGGAAACCCAAGGTTAAGTTCAAAAAGAGCACCCAAATTATAGCAAATGTTTGGAATCAGTCCTACTTTGAATGGGAAAAATATAGATGCAGACTGCAAGTTCTAAGCTTTAAGATTTGTTAAACATCTTTCTCTTCTCTTCTCTGGACTCTAACTCTCTCGGCATATCCAGTACCAGACTTCTCCCGTTCTGCTTTCTGCTTTGACTCAAATCTCTTATAGGACTGGAGATCTATATTTGTTAATCCTATGATCTACTGCGACAATACTCCACTCTTGATACTCAACCATAGCTGACTTCTGAATCTTCCTCTGTTGCTGCTGTTTCACAAATGATGATTCACTTGTCATGTGAATTTTGGATACCTCACTTCTGTAAGGATGGAGAGACATTTTCTCCTCTGCCTGGTTACTTTCTACCTTCCTGGATGTGTGGATTTGATGTTAAGCATCTCTACCAGCAACTTGAACTTTCTCACCTCTAATAATAAACACTGGAAAAGTCTTCTGGCCATGACAGTAGTGATTTTTTCACTGCTGAAATAGGCCAGTTTGCAAGTAATTAGACATTTAGGCTAATCTTTATTCTTGTGAATAAAAAATACTAATTCCAAAGAAGAATAAACTAGGTTCCCAAGTTCTGGATCAAGGAGACATTGGAATAGACGTAAATAAGGAGCTAAGGAATTATTTTTTTCACAGTTAAATGAAAAAGTATCTAGAAATATAACAAAATATTTAGTAAGATTATATTCTATTACCTTTAAAAGAAAACAAAAAAAACTCCAATAAACTTTACAAGGGCCTTTTTCTCCTTTTGTTTTCATTAGTGGAGTGGCTTTAAAATATACTGACTGAATTTTCTTTCATTTAATCCTGTGAAACTAACTTATTTCTCTACAGAACACATACACCAACGCAGATAAGCTCCTAGAAGCAGCTGAACAGCTCGCTCAGACCGGGGAGTGTGACCCAGAGGAAATTTATCAAGCTGCCCATCAACTCGAAGACCGGATACAGGATTTTGTTAGGCGTGTGGAGCAGCGCAAGATCCTGCTGGACATGTCTGTGTCCTTTCACACTCATGTGAAAGAGGTAAAACTGCTGCTAAGTCGTGGTCATAACTTTAAGCCTTAAATCTGATATTATCCAATGTTACTTTCATTGTTAGAACTTTGCCATAGGAAGTAATGAAAGCCCTATTGTACAATGAATTTTGGTCTGTAATTCACTGCAGATTGTGGTTGTTTTGTTTATGAATTTTTTTGTTTATTATTTTATTTGTAATTTTTTTTTTTTACATTCACAGGCAGTTTTTACCTCCTTGATTGTGCAGTACACATTCAGTCACAAGGAAGCGGGGGAGGGTCATGTCAGGGAACTGATACAGCTAAAAGTCAGCATTGCAGGGGGAGATACTGGGCACTTCTGTTGTTGTGCTTTTTGGGTTGTGTTGGTTTGGAGTTTTTTTGGTGTTGTTTTTTTTTTTTTTTTTTAAATCCAGCCAGCTCTCTAGTGCAGTTAACTGAGTTGTCAGACACATGGTTAGACAGACACAGTTCCAGAGACTAAAATGCACAGCAAAAGCACAGGGCTACTTCAGGCAACTCTGCTGTCCAGACAGACTGTTTTCTTTTTGTTTTACACATTGCATTTTGATCTTGTATATTGTATATTGTCAGTTCTTCACAACCTAAAGAGCTTATCTGATAGTAATAATGGTTTGCTTCATGCTTGCAATTTTTAATCTCATTCAAAGGTTGAACTGATACACCAGGAAAAAGAAAATTCATCCAAACACACTCAATTTTCAGCCAGATCAGTTTTCTGCTCTGATTCAGAACACAGAACATAAAAATTTATAAGCTCATGGGAGAGGGTGGAATAGGCTAGAGCAAGAGTAAGGACTTCAGTAAGGGGTTTTGGTTAAAGATAGTGGCAAATTTTGACAAGTGTTGATTACTTGTTTTCTGTTTAGAGCTCATGTAAAATCTTCTTACTGCTCAAACTAGGTGAAAATAGGAAAAGCTTCTGGATCAAAGCATGTCAAGAGTGTGTGTCTTCCTTCCTTCCACCCTACATTGAGACACGCTCTGTTCAGTGAGGAAGTAGAGTATTCAAAGTAGCTTCTTCAGCAAAACTTTGTAGGCGATAAGGATGGGAGTTTTTTGTACGTGAAACATCTGCTTTGCACTTGAAACAAACACACAAGGCAGTTGCTCTTTGAAGGAGGTCAGGATTGAATTACTTTTTTAGCTCTAGACATGAGTACATAGCTCCCCCATCAGTTTTCTGTTAGATGCTTCCTTACCCATATTCTCCCAGGACTCTGCTTATTGAAACAAAACATAAATGCTGTATCATAATCTATTGTTAGGTGGCAACTTATTTTTTTCACTTTTCTCAAGCACGTAGTGCTGTTCCATTACCCGCTGTGAAGCACAGGAGCAGTCAGCTGCTGAAACATGTTCATTGTTTCTATAGGTTTCTTCTTTACCTATTTTTCTAGCATCAAGAAGAGCAGCTAGAATGGTATTTAAATGGATACAGTTGGTTGTAGTGATGAAAGATGGATACTGTAAAAGGATTTGCAAGGAAAGGGCTTTAAAAAAAAATCCAAAAACCCAAAAGGCAGACAGATCTGTGAGTCACTGAGTAATTCTGGGAGGCTGATCCAGATGTGCTGGAATGTTGCCACTGCTCCACTAGATAATAATGTTTTATTGAAAAAACTATATTCTGTATCTTGATTTATTTCTTTGGGAAAGTGGATATTATTGTGACCCTGTAACTGCACACAGCTGTTACTGTGGCAGCCTCTTTGCAGCCTGGACTTTGGGGGAAAGGTAATGTGGCTGATGTACACATGTTGATTTTTGTTTGTTTTTGTCATGTGGCTGACCTATACCTTATAAAGCAAGGAAAATTAAAAGATTACCTATCTATGTATGCAAGACTGTATTTTTATTTATTTGCATTCTACTTTAAAAAAATGTAGGTGAGAGAGTGAGGCAAGTGGTACATATTTACTAGACTAGTCCTTTTGTTAAGGTGCAAAGAAATAGCAAGCTCAAAGCTGTCTTGTGCTTTCTGTATTCTGATCTGTTTTCAAGAGCATGTTGTTTGTTATCAAACATGTGTGTAGAGTGCTGAGAAGGCATCACAAAGCAGATGGAAGATAAAAATGCCCTAAACCTGAAAGTCATCCATACTTTGTTGGCAGGAGAAATGCATTTCTCCTGCAGGATGTGGGAAGTCGCTGAATAAATTAGTGCCTACCTGTATGCATGTAACCTTTCTGCTGTATGATGGAGTGAAGAAATTAATGTGCTTGCTTAGCTGGTGAAGACAGTTCAAGAAAGTAGTGTAATATGTTTGTTGTCGAACCAGAAAGGGAGATTTCTGTTGTTAAAAAAAAAAAAAAAACAAAACCAGAAAACACCACCAATGCATTTTGCCCTTCAAGTATGTAGGGTGAATTTTGTTTCTTGTATCTTTTTTTGTGTTTTCCTGATCTAAAAAATAGACATGAAGACTAAAAACCCTGTTGGTGTGTGACAGTTTGGAGGGAGCCACAGAGCTGAGAAAACTGGTAATCTGACTTTTTGGCTCTTCTGAGGCTTTGAAATTTGGCTCCAATATCCATCCAATCCCTTGGTTGTTTTTGAAATAAGATGTTTTGTTGTGTACTTTATTATTTTCCCCAGAAATACTTCATATTGAATGAATGCTTCTCATCTGGCTGAGAGTAACCGATGCTACTTCTCCTCTGTAGCTTTACATAACCTTTATACTTGACATCAAATTTGTCTGCAACTTTTCTCAGCTTCCCTGGGAAGCAACAACCCGGCAGTGTCTGTGCAGTACTGTTACTCTGTTCTTGCTTAGTAAATCAGAACAGTTTCTACTTTCAGAAGCAGCATGCTTGCCACAAAAGCAGTAGATCGGCGTGACACATCCTGGAAGTAACAGACTTTTGCTATACCTGTGCACAAAGCAGCTGTGTAGTATGTGTGCAGCAGCCTGTTAGGATGTGTGTTGGAAATGCTGGCTGTCTATAACGTTTCCAGAAGTTCTATAGCCAGGTGGTTACAAGAATGGTAGAGATTCCTGGGGCTTACAAACATCAGAAAACAATGTATGAGTTCTCAGACTCCTCATGGACCAAACTCAATAGACCACATTTCTCATCGGTGGGAAAAAAGGATATTATTCAGGGAAGCCAGAAATATGATGTTATGTAAGGGTATTGCCATTACTCATTTTGCTTAATGGTGATCCAAGAAAATCAGTTGCTTGCTATATATGTAAATTGTGATTCCATGCTGTTATATTATTAACAGTTTTAAGTTTGTAAAGTTGTGAATATTGATTTTTAGCTCCCATGCAAACAGTGAGAAATTTCAGTCTGTAAGCCAATTTTTTCAGTAAGTGATGTACTGAAGTTAAGCTGTGCACTGGCGAGCTTTAAAAGTGTTTGGGGCCATAAATATCCCTATGAGAATCTTTGCATTGAAAGTACTGTGACCTGGCAGGTCCCCAGCCTGAGGATGGCTAAAATGCAACTGAACATCTGAAACAGTTGGCCACTGCAAGACAGTGAATCCCTTATGGCTTTTGTGTCTTTTGACACAAAAAATGGGGAGGGACAAGACGAGAAAAAAATTTGCACAGATAAAAGATACATTTCCTAAATAGACAGTTATCTTTAAAAAATTGTGTGCAAAACACAGAAGCAAGAGTCATGGTAGTCTTTGCTGTGAAATTGCCACCAAGTAGAGATGAACAGAATTTTGATGTGAATTTGGATTCTTCCGTACACATATATACAGACACACATGCACGCAGACTCTCTCCCAAATGACTCCCTCAGCGTCTGTGAGTGGGAAGACTGAAATCCTGGCCAAGCCAGGTGTTTGTAGTAGTGCCAAAGTAGAGCAACAGATACTTTCCTAACTGGAGTCAAGTGTGGGAATACAGATCAGTCTGACTGTACGTGGAAGACAATGATCTCTTAAAGCCTCTTAAGGCTTTTTGCATATAAACTTTTGTGTGGATTCTGACAAGTTGATTATAAAATAGCTCAGAGCGCTTTTTATGTATACACAATATGCTTAATGGTGTTACTAGATGATGTCTCTCTTCTTTTTTTCTTCTTACTCAAACTAAACTTTACAACAGAATAGACTGAGGTTGAAACAAAGAAAGGGGAAATGGAATTGGCTAAGATTTCAAATGCAAAACCTCACTGTTCCTGAACAGAAGTAATGAAACAGTCTGTGCAAACTGCTGAAGGAAGGTGGCATCGTTTTGAGGGTGCCAGTGCATGGGAAGGCTGAAAAGGCCTTGCTCTGACCGTAATGCTGCTGATTCATTCACATCTAGCTATGAGGCATGTGTATTTGATTAAAAAAAAGCTTGTTGATAATGGTCTTGCTTTGTCTCACAACTAGCTGCCAGAAATATGCCCTCCTTTGGATTATCTGGTGTGGAAGAGTGTCCATCTGTGCAACCTTCCATTTTTTTCATCCCAGGGTGGATCCTGAAGTGACAGACCTGCTTTTCTGGTTGCCTGCCACTCCTGTGTATCTGAGTCTTCTGTGCTGGTGGTCTACAGATAGTATATGAATGTCATAATAAGGCTGCTCTCTCCTCTATATGCCCTTTCCAGGCAGCAGGGCAGCTTTTGGATGCCCTCATTGAAGTGTGAAGGCTCTGTCCCTTGGGCTTTTGTGCATCTTTAATATTTTTATTATGTCACTGTAGCACAGCAGTGCTAATGCTAAGGGTGATGGGTCTGGCAAAATATATGAAGTGCAGTCTGTGGTCAGTACTTTGATGTGCCAGTCATCTTGAATCTGAGAGTTGAGAACAGTTTAAAAATCTGAAATAAGAGAAACACAGTGGCAACACACTGAAGTATGTTGTAGTTTACTGGTTTGGTAGGTCTGGAATCCAGTTACCCAGCAGAGATATTCTGTCTTGAGTTTTTCAGTACTGGTAGCTACTTTGCTTGAAAAAAGGGACTAAATTTAAGTTCAGGTGTTACTGAAATAGCACTAAGTGCTTGAGAGAAGTGAGGCAGACATAGACCTTCAAACTGTGTGAAGCTATGATAGAGACATTTTTTTCTTGTTCAATTAAGAAATGGGACCAATGCTTACAGGGGCCTAGTTGATGTAATTTTAGGAAGATGGGAGAGACTTGGGTTTTGCTTCAAGGAGGAATTTATTCTGAATAGGAAATTGATTCCATTATAGCTGTAGAATAGATGGGGATATTTGGAACTTTTTTAAGATCATTACATCTAATTTTTAAAAAATATGCATGCATTTATTATCTTAAATATCACTGAAAGACCCTGGAAGACAAACTTTTGGGGGTTTAACATCTTACCCTTTTTGTTTTTAAAAAGATGCAGTTTTTGTCTACTGCATGTCCTGAAAGCCAAAGCCTACAGGCAGACACACACATCAGTCCCTTTCTATGCCTAGATATTCTTGTTAGGGAATACTATTGCAACGCTTCATCCTGTGCAAATGAAATAACTCCTTCAACAACTGTGCCTGTGGTAATACACATGCTACAACAGTGTGCTGGGAGGCAGGAGCAAAAGAGGAATTAGCAGTTTTTAAATGCACAAACTGTGTGCCTTTCTTTGTCTTACCCTCCAGAAAAGGCTGATTGAATATGCAGAAGCCATTATTATAAATATGAAAAATAAAATAAATTGTGAAAGAGCGTGACAGATATTTTACCCTAATAAAATAACTGTGCATTTGGGAAGGTATTTACTCAAAAAAAATGTTCTCTGATTATATTTGGCAAAATACTGTAAAGTCTTATTTGGTTGCAGTCTTTCAGGAGATTGCAGGGATGGGACTTAAATGGATAGAGGCCCATGATGGAAACACTGAAACTTCCAGGATGTTGCAGACAATTAAGATAATACTGCCTCAGTGACTAATGGCATGCTTCCAAGAACTTAGGAAAGAGGTAGCACAGGATGCAGGCTCGTTCAAGCAGATGTTTCTTAGTCTGTGCTATATTTAGATCAAGGAAAAAAAAAAATCTGCTGGGTGAAACATTTGCCTGTGAGGGATTCAGAATTTGATTTCCCTTTCCAATTTTAATTCTGGTAAGATGTGAAGAGCAGATGAAAAGAGCAAAAAAGCATCCTTCTGTGACTGGATTGAGTTAGTTATACGTTTTTCTCACTGTATGTTAGAGCTGTCTTGCTACTGGATAAAGTTCTTGCTGATGTCACAGAACTCAGTGGTTTGTTTAGGAATCTTCATGCTCAAAAGTTGCTCAAAGTTCACACCAAGAGAAAGTTAAGGTTTTTTAATGATGAGCTTGGGTTTTTGTTGTTGTTGTTGTTGTTGTGTCCCCCCCTGCCCCAATTTTTGTTGCCAAACTCTCTTTTATGGAATAATGTGTTACCTCAGAAAATAATTGTGCTATAAAATCTGTAGTCCTGCACTGCTGAACACGTGTGGGTAAGATCCAGTCCCTGTTCAACCCTTGCTGTAAGCTGTTAGCTATCTTTTGGCTTTGCTGTGCAACCTTGTACTGTCTTCACCCTTAGTTTTGTATCCGAAAACAAGGTAATTTATGTAATTTCCGGTATATCCAGTGCTCATTCTGATTTTAAAGCTGTATACAAGCCACCTGGCTATTGCCACTCATTATGAATTAACCTGCTCTCAGTAAATTGCTTTAATTTCTATGCAGCTTTAATAACCTGACAGTTTTGTTCATCTCTGTTGGCTTTATTCTAACTTTTGAGTATAAACATCAAGATTATTTTGAATAGAAGCTGTTTGTCAGAAATTTACTTAGCAGTAAAGTGTAAAAAGCTTATTGGTTAATGTGTTAGAGTAACTTTTGCTGTGGAAGTGTCACAGAGCTGTTTAGTCACTTCAGAAATGGCTTAAATTCTTCCACTTTCAACAGTGTATGAATCACAGCTAGACAAGTAATGCATGCTAATTAGTATCCTTTTCTTTTTGCACATTCATAACATGTTTTTCCTTCCCAAGCAGAGGGCAATTCAGCTAATGAACTAGGTAAATGCAGTGTATTTTTGAGCCCTTTGGTACCTTAGGGACAAGATACCATGCTTACAGTCACGCTGTGCTGACCAGGCACTAAGCCAGTCGTCCTAACACTTTGTTGTGCTAGTGCCCATGTCCTGCTCTAGGCAGGTGATGGTCCTTTGAATTGGCTATGCAGCAGGAAAAGTCTGCTTGTTCTGTGTTGGCTTGGTCTGCAGCATCCAGGATGAGTTTTAAGGGAGGCATTTGGATGCACAGTACATCACCAGCCCATCAGTTTTAAATTTTGTTGCTCCTGACAGGTCCTTTCCACCCAATTACAGAAGTAGCTGAAGCATATGTAAAGAGTAAGAAATGCAGAGGTGAGGTGTCACTTGTACAGGTGTGACACAACCCAGCTGCAAAAGACATACTGGAAAAAATTGAAGTGGTTGTTAGACCTGCCTTCAGCCACAATGCAGGTGCTTGTAAGGGGACCAAGGGGCAAACTTGATATGGCCCAAGAAGACTCATAAAGGCTTTAATTCCAGTTTATTTGTAATAAACGTCTCTGAAAATTGGGCCTTTTACAGACGGTGCAATAAGGTGCATGAACTAGAGCTCTTCCAGCTAGCACCAAACATCTGAGATCTACAGTCAACAACAAAGTGTTACTCTAAAATGGATATAACTGCACAGTTGCAAGCTGTGCTGGTTGTGTGTACGCACCAGCTCCCTTGGAAGGTCTGTGACACAGTGTCCTATTATTGTGGTTCAGACATAAGCTTCATAAGCTAAGGGAGGAAAATAAATGTGTCTGCTGGGCATTGAAAACTGAGTAAAGTTTTCAGGTTCTATTGTCAGGCTTCTTGCTTTTGAGTTTCAGTTGTCTTGCGTTTGGGGAAGAAAAAAAAAAAGGATGCTGCATTGGGTTATGCTGGAATGAATGTTGACGAGTGCTTTTGACCCACTTGCTAAGTTCTATTGATTTGTGCTCCTTTTCATAAGAATAACTGCTGTGGCTTGAGCTTGTGGTGTTTATGGCTATGGAGTTGCATTCAAATCTGTGACAGGCATTGTCTTTGAAGCTTATGAGTAGTCAGAATAACACAGTGTGTATGAATTGGCAGTTCTGTTTCGGGGTGGGGGTAGTAGATTTGTAGAAAAGGAGTCTGGTTAAATGCCATTAATGCTTCCCAGTTTGTGAAAATTTAGCCTAAAGCCTGGTTAACTCAAAGCCTACCTCAGGAGACATTTAAGAATCTCAGATATAAAAACTAGCATTTAGTTTTAAAATAAAGCTTCAAAGGTACCGATTAATCAAGACCTAGAATCCTTCATTTACTTCTCTGTTTTAATGTAGCTCCATTGGTAGCTGGGGAACTTTTATGATCAGAACATTACACAAACAGCAGCATGAAATGGGTATTTCTGCAGAAAATGTTAATCAAAGAAATAAAGAAAACATTTATTTTTCTGTCTTTTGAAATTAAGCCAGTTTTGATTGCTTACTGTCTGTACTTTAACTATGTTAACCTTTTAATTAGGATCAAAGTTAATAAAGCTATTTTGTATCTCTAAAAAGTAGAAAGGCAGAGATTAAAATAAAGTAAAAAGATCTTAATACTTTCAATCAGAACAGAATTGCTCTTTGAGGATAAAAAAAACAAATGTTAATCCTTGTTATTGGGATCAGAGGGTTTGTGTTGTGGTGGTAAAACAGAGAGGAGGGATGCGGTTTGAATGCTTCCTGTGAGCGTAGCTGGTTTGTTAGTGCTGCAGGAGTCAGCTGCGCGCCCTCTCCTCAGGCAGTGTTTTTATCAGTTGCACAATAGATGCCTGATAGTTTGTTGATGCGTGATTTTCACACAGAGCTTACGATGCAACAGCTTGCCTGGTGAAACTGCGGGAAAGCACACAGTAGTGTTCGAGTGACCAGTAGTGATACCTGGCTACAATATACCTGTGGATTTTTCCGTGTGCTGCAATGTGTGGGCAGTTCTGAACAGGAAAACTTGCACATGCTAAGTTAGGGGGGGAAATGTTGAATTAACTGGTGGAATTACTTGTGATTATTTTTGTTGTATTAATGCGAAATGGAGATCAAGAGGGTAAACACCATAGCTGTAGAGATCATCATAGAAAAATAACTTCTCAAATCTGATTTCTCTCTGTATTTTGTTTTCTGAAATACCCTTTTCTTTTTCCTTTTTTTGAAGGCCACGGAAAAGTTTTATGTTATCTGTGTGCGTGTGTCAGCCTGGCAGCGTAAATTTGATGGTGGCTACAATACATCTCCCTTCCTTCCTTCCTTCCTCCCTTCTCTCAGGGAGTGTTACCATAGCATTTCCCTCCCAGGGTCTCTCTCGCAGAGCTGCAGATGGGATTCTCGCTACGAACGCTGTGCTGCTCAGTCGGATACACTCAGTACTGTAGAAGGAAAATGGGAAAGAAAGGGTGACTTAGCAACACGGATAAAGCTTTCCTGGTATTTCCAAGAAGCAAAAACCTTGTTTGAAGCAAAGGCTCGTTTTTATTATATTCTGGATGACATTTTTCTATGAAGATAAACAAATCCTATTACCTCTCTCCCCGCCCCCCCAGTCTGTTTTCTCTTGTCCAGGGAGATCGATTTGGAATAGTGACTGCCTGATCCTGGGGCTTACTATTTTTTTTTTTTCCCCTCTCCTTTAGCTGTGGACATGGCTTGAAGAGTTACAGAAAGAACTGCTTGATGATGTCTATGCTGAGTCTGTGGAGGCTGTCCAAGACTTGATTAAACGTTTTGGTCAACAACAGCAGACCACTCTGCAGGTTACAGTTAATGTCATAAAAGAAGGTGAAGATCTAATACAGCAACTAAGGTAAACCAAATTTTTGTTTTAAATCTCTTTGGGTGTACGTCTGATATTCTCTGCAGCTCTGTTTTGAGAGTAGACATGATGACTGAAAGATATGACCTATAAATAAAACTTGTAAATATTAGGACTACAATGATGTTTCATGCTGTACTGATGGTAAACCCTCTGTTTACAGGAAGCTCAGCTTATAAACACTGCTTCCACAA
This sequence comes from Caprimulgus europaeus, assembly GCA_907165065.1. The sequence goes on from OU015525.1 coordinate 77,939,980, forward strand.
GGAGATTTTGATTACTTAAGCTACCTTTGTGACAGGAGCAACCATGTCTTTGTAGTCTGACATGCAGGGCTCCCCAGCGTTTTGAGTTCTGAGTAGCAGCCTTTTTTATAAAGAGGCACTTGAAATTGTTTTGCAGACTGATAAGTAGCTTTATTGTAGTAAAGACCATCAGTTTGCAGTCCATTCAGTAACAATCTAAATAAATCTGGGCCCGAGCTGCGCTGGTACATGTCCCCTTTGCTGCAGGAACTGATATTATCATATCTGAATTTACAGGTTTTATACTAAAGCAAAATATTATTTTTTATTATAATTATCTAATTTTGATTTTTATTCGTTGCCAGGAAGGTTCAGTAAAGTATATAGTTATCTTATGCCACTTCCTTTTCACAATCTAAGGGTTTGTCTCTGGTTTTAAATTTTATTCTTCTGGTAAACAGAATATCCTTAAATGTTGAATTAGTCAAAAAATGAAAGTAATGTCATTTTTTAATGCTTTTTCAAGTACTAAAACATAATTTGGTCTTGTATTATAAAAGATGTACAGACTTAGCTTTCATGTAATATGACTTGCACTGACCTTATCTGAAACAATCTTACATTTTGTGGTCATGTATAGCATCCAGATTGAATGGGGTTTTTTCAATAATAATTCTCCCCCCCACCAACCCCTCTTCCCCCTCTCTACTTTGAATAGGGATTCTGCCATTTCTAGTAACAAGACCCCCCATAACAGCTCAATCAACCACATCGAGACAGTCCTGCAGCAGCTGGATGAGGCTCAGTCTCAGATGGAGGAGCTTTTTCAAGAGCGCAAGATCAAGCTTGAGCTGTTTCTGCAGCTCCGCATATTTGAAAGAGATGCGATAGATGTGAGTATCTGCTCTTGGAGCTGCACTGCCCTTCTCTTGTGTAGGAACGTTTATGCTGAAATGGTTGTGTAGTCGCATTGGTACGTAGCTCCAGTGACTGGTAGACTTAGTTCTTACCTGAACTAAGGCTTTTGTCTTGTACATGAGAACGTCAGAAGAGTGTAGGGCTGAGCTTTTTGAAATTAACTCCAGATGTGATTGGCTCCCAGTGCCTCTTTAAGAAAGTGTCTTGTAAAGTCACAATGTACCAATTGCTTCATATGGTGAGTTTGATTTGAATATTAAGCTACCTTGGTATAACTAGTATGCTTATAGTTCATATGAATAAGACTTGCGAGATGGCTTAGTACAAACCCTCTAAACTGTTACTTTGTAGTAATACCCCACTTTTCCAATTCACCAATCTTTTTTCAGTTGACAGCTACAAGTGGTATTTGGAATACTGTTTTAATCCTCAGGGATGTTGTATGGGCTGTCTATCTGTCTGTCTTTTTTTTAACAATGAGTTTCTTTTCCACCTCTGAAAATAATGCAAAAGCAGTTACAGTGCCACACTCCTGCAAAACTTAGTCTCGAGGCTATCCAAACCTTGGAGGGGGGTTGCAGCTTGGAAAGCTGCGGGTGGAAAGTTTCTGCTCACATGCAGACACATGCATACAAACTGTGAAACTCCACATGGAGCTTAGGTTAACAGAATTGCGTTATAAATCTTCAGCCAAGGTGCTCATATGACTTCTGTAAAACCACCAGTACTGTACACAGTGACTGAAACTGAGTTGGTGCCTCTGAAGGTTCAGGGTTATCCATTGGTAAATGATCCTGTTTGAGTATATAAATGGCTTATCTCAAGATTCTGGAAACCAGGAGTCACCGGCTGGTTTTTACCCCTTTGCTTGTACATAGTAAAGGCTGCAGCAGTTGGTTAGGTACGAACAGTGTAAGGGCAAGGAGGCAGTCACTAGAAGTGAGTGTCTCGGTTTTGGGGGGGGTTTTGCGGGGTTTTTTGTTTGTTTGTTTTTCTTAAAATCAAGGCTAGATACCATTGCTGAAGTCTGGTTTAGCTAAGCACATTGTTGGAAGCAATGCTGGAATAGACAGACACAGTTCCTTGCTCCGTGCCCGTAGAGGAAGTGAGAGTGCGCTCTACAGTAATAATAACTCTGGTGTAAAGGAAGACTAAGAAGGTTCTCTATTTTGCAATTCACACTGAGGAGATGAAGCTAGTCTGCAAGGAGTTTGCTACTTTGATTATGTGAGAGTAGCTGTCTTGAGTGTGCAAGGGAAAGGCTTTGCAGAATTGTGATGGTAATAAATTGGTTGACTGGTATATGTGGAGGAACATAGAAGGTATCCCCTTTTATAGGATTGTCAGAAATTTTCAGCAGTGCTTAATGGGGTTTGTGTGATGTTCTCGGAACACTTTGGTTGAGGAAAGGGCAGCTGTGGCGGGCAAGGCATACAGGAGAAAATTAATGGAAGAATTAGGTTCATGGTTTGAGTGAAGTTCATTATTAAGGTGATTGCTCTCTGCTGTAAGTTACCTAAACCAGTATTCTACAATAGCAGAAGGCTAGCTGCAGGAGCCCTGCTTTGTAGATGTGTTCTAGTCCTTCAGTACAGTGTAGTATCTGTATAAATAGTAGTACTCCTGTGTATGTTGTTTGGTGATGGCCATAGAATTTTGCAGTGGAAAGCTGCAGATCTTAACTTGACAGGTCTTGCTTTTTCTGAAGCTGACACTTGGCATGCTTTACATTTTGGCACATAAAACATAAAAGCCAAGTACCAATTACCTTGTTGAAAGACGTAGTATATTTTGTTTATTTGGCTTGGAAACAAAAATCATGCTTATTTAAGATTGCCCAGGAGCCCTCCAGGGAACAAAATGACCCTGGCTGCAGAGCATCTTCGGCAAAATGTTGGTTGCTTTGCTGTCTCTATACCATGTCCTGTCTCTGCTTCCTCAGCAAGCGTGCTTCTCTTTTCCCTCTCCCTGGAGGCAGACATCTGGTCGGAAACTTCCGGGAAGAAAATGCAGGGACTAGTTCCAGGTCAGTTGTTTGAAAGCAGAATCTCAGCTGAAGTAATATGATAGTGAGGAGGAGCCAGATGCCAGCTAGGAACTCGCAGACCTTGTTTTGACCTCCTCCTTTGTCCTGGATTTTGTGTGACCGGCCCAGTCAATTAAGACTTGGCTGTAGGGGCAGTTCATTCAGGGGAGCATCCTGTGACGACAATTTTTCTGGAAGGCGAGTAGTGTTTCTAGCTTGTCTTACTGCTTGCAAAATAACACAGGCTAAAATGGGACAAAGGATTCCCCTAGCACTGCAGGATCATACCGTGCAGCTGTGCTTCTGGGGACAGTAGTGAGATTTGCTGGCAGGGTTAGTCCTCTTCTTCTTGTCCTTATTCTTCCCTTATTATTTACTGAAAAAATACTCTGTTTCTTTTAGTTGCTGTCTTTTATCCTGCAACTTTTCAGATTCTCCTGCTCTTCTGAAATTGCTGTAACTGCAGCACTGTCTCTGTTTTGCCCCTTGCTCTTGGCATATAAACTTGACGTTCCCTGTCCTCGATAGGCTTTTAAGTGCCGCTGGTTGTGAGCTGTTTGAAGGACTCTGTTGTGAACGCCTGTATTAACTGAAGGCGAGAAGGAGCAAAACGTACACGAAGAGTCCCTTGGTAGGGTGATTAGCAGCATGTAGCATAAGGAAGATGTGTATGGACCTAGCCAGTGGGAAGGTAACACTGTTGGCAGTGTATGCAGCCTGAAATGTCTGTGTCTGTGCATTTTTGCTTGTCTGTAACTTAAATGCCTCTAGGCCTCTGTCAGGGCTCCACACAATGCATACCACACACTTTTCAACTTGCAGCTTTATCTTGACTCTATTTTTGGACCACACTTACAAGATGCCTGTTAAGTCATACAGCTGAAAAGGCAAGGATGCAATTTGTTGGATCACAGAGATCTAACTCTTCTCCTTTTCCCACCTTCTCTTTTTCATTCTTCTCAGTGCATAATATTTTCTGGGTCCTGATTAGCACTCAGTTGGTACAAGGAATGTTAGTTAGACCCTTCTGAGAAGAGACTTGTGGTTCTTTATTTCTTTCCTACTCAGTGTGAAACAGTCGGCATCCCGTCTGTGTTATACCCTGCCTTGTGTCCTGTCAGTGTTACCTTTGTGTTTGTTAAAATCTAGGAATGTTGGGCACCTCAGACTCTGCACTAGGACACATGCTATGGTAAGTACTTAACCCTGTGTTTGTTCTGGGTTGGCCATTTCCTGAGAGTGGTATTAATTTGTGATTCAGTCACTTTTGATGAATATTAGTAATTCATCTTTGTTCTGTTTGTTTAGTGCTAATTGTCTTGACAAAACTTAAACAAAATAGGAGCCTGCTCACTCTAAAAGTGTTGCTTGTAAAGCAGAACTTCAGGGGAAGCCCTGAAGAGTGTGGGCAGAGAGTGCTTAATGCATTTTATTTTTGTTTTAACTCTGCCCTCAGTGCATTTCAGATTTACACAGTGGGTGCAATGGCTGAAATATATCACCTTGAGCCACCCAGTTATTGCTGAAAAAATGTAAGGATTACTGCCCTTGTTGAGAACTCTGTGATGTGCACTGACTTCTTATCTTCTAAATGACTCTGGGACGATGCTGGCATTATTTATTTGAATCATGGGCTTCCTGGTCTTTTGAAGGGGACAGTGAATGTTTTGCTCTTGTATAAAGTGTTTCAGACTGCTTTAAACAATGTGTGAGCCATGATCTTAACCTCAGGGTTGCAGGAAATAATGTGGGAAGAAGTTATAATTCTTACTGTTGTTCATTTCTGTTCTTTGGAGGCAGTGACTCTTTGGAATCACTTTGGCTGAGGTGACACATGGTGTCGACCTCTTCAGGCTACCTGTAGTTCATGTTGTGCACAGTGAATCGCAGGACAGTGTGAGAGGATGTAGTGACTGCAATCTACTTAAACCACTCCATTATTTTATAAAAATACTGACACTTAAGCCACAGCAATCTCCCATTGTGAGCTTATGATATTTATTACTTAATTTCCACTCAGTTTGCTACTAAGAAAGGTAAGGTTTTAGCATCTGTTCTGAAGGGAGATGAACTGCCTTTATTTTTGTAACAGTGGCACAGAGGTGAGATATTAAATCTTAATCCACTTCTTACTGGTGTTTAAAAAAAACTGTGAAAAATGTTGTTTTGACTGCGGAGTTTCACAACTTTCTTTAACGCTTGGATTTTTCAGTTTGACCAAGCCTAACTACAGTTACTTTTTGAGAATGACTTACAAATGTTAACTGAACTGAATGAAAATAAGATGGTAAGTCTGATTTGTGAGAACTTCCATAGTGCAGTGGGTGGTTTGAAGAAACAAGTGTTAGATGACCGCCACTGCTTTTTGTAGTGAATGAACTACCAGAGTACACAGCACACAGTTTTGAACACAAGCTGAGAAGAGCGGGTCTGAGGTGCGTGAGAGCAGAAAAGGGGATTCACTGGGAGTAAGCAGTTTCTCAGGCTGGACTGTCAGAAAGACTTGAATTTTGAAATATTTCAGGTCAGAAGAGTAGAGAGACGTGATGAGACATGTTGGGCATGGGCCAAGTAAAAGGGAAATAAATGGAATTTGGGAAGGATTTTGTGGGAGGAGAAACCTCTGTGTGTGTGTTTAGAGGGGAAACCACTCATAATGTGTAAAGAGCTTGTGTGTATAATGGTTAGAACACATGGAAGAGGGAGGAAAGAAGCTTTAAGCAGTGGCTACAAAGGCTTTGTCCTGCATAGCTTTGTCCTGTGTATCTTCCCACATCACTTGTCCATCAGCTATTTTGTTTTCAGTGTTACCCTGGGAGCGTGAGTTTCTGCTTGTTTTCACTTTGGTAGAGCTAGCTGATGGGGTTAGGGATTGCAAATAGCTGTCCTCGTTGTTGGTGTCTCCTATCATGGCATGATGCAAAACTTGACTACTTACTAAATCAAGTAAAATTTTTGCGGAACACCTTTAAAACAGGAAGTAAACTCACTGATGCCACAATTCTAAAAATAATTGCTTGGTGTGTCCGTTTTTTATGGTGCCATGTGAGCAGAGTGGAAACAAGGCATTAAGAAAGAATGTAGCTGACTACAGAAACTTTATACAGATTATTTAACTTTGCTTTCTCCTCAATTTGTTTTTTTCTACAAGACTTGTTTTCCTGGAATTTCTCTTTGTAGTTTAACTGTCTCAGTAACTTCATAGCTCTGATTAAGCATTTGGAAATCATAGTGGCATATTCCTTTTGCTGACAACAAATGGCTTTGGTTAAATATTTATGCAGCCTGCTACTTTGTTGCTAATGCCTGTTTAGTCAGATCCTCTTTTTGCTGTGTCTTGCTGCCTGAATAGGTATTTTCCTGTTATTTAGCACCATTCATATAAGTTTATCCTAGTCCTGAAATTGTAGTACTCTAAAGCTAAGCCGTACTTTCTTCTTGATATGTATAATTTTGCTTTCCCAATGAACTGCAGTAGTTTGTGGCAAAGCTGCTGAAAATTCTGGAAAAAAAATTAAAAAAATAAATTACAGGCTTGAAGGATAAGTGCGTCGGACTTGTTTGAACTAAGTAACTGATGCATCAAACCTGTGCCATAAGAACTCAACTCACTTTGATCAATGGGAATTTTAAGTATTATCTGTTAGAATTAAAAAAGTTTTGTGTCCTAGTTAAAAAGAGAATTTTACATTTCAGCCAGGTTCTGGAGTATGATATGAAAAATGTACTTGTGTGGGCAGGAGGACTCAGTGTTGTGGTACACGTGTTAAAAAATACTTAGCTACCTTTTTCTGGATGTCTTATGACTGAGAGTAAAATCCAGAACTGAAGTGTAAACTGAAGTGCGGTTGAATGATTTCAGCAAGTAAATTTAACTCTGATGTTACAGTAATACTGTAATAAAGAATACTTTTTGTATTTGCTCCATTTGCTAAGTAATCTGCCTTTTGTGCCAAGTAGCACTTCTCAGTTGTCTGGCAAAACTCAAAGATGCTCACAGAGGGGTGGAGCTGGCTTTTTTGTAAAGGAGCTTGAGACTGGCAAAATTGAAAGCTACGCTGGCACTTGATGTGTGAATTATTACTTGGTGCAGCCTGAAGAATAGAAAAGATGGTTTAGATCAACATTTGCCTTTGAAAGTGAAGATAAAAACATTTTAATTTCACCTGTTTCACAAGTGGTGTGCTCATGAAGATATACCTTGAACAAGGCAAGGGTACCCACAGTGTTGCAGGCACTGGTCGGTTGAAGGAGAGCTGTTGTGGTTCTCAGAGAGATTATTCTTTCAAACTCATGCTGAAAAAGCCTGTGTCTGAACCATGTTGAACCTGATCAGTTAAGTCAATCAGCAATGAGCAACTCCAGTTCCTGACCTCCATTGTAAGTGCAACATTCAAAATAATCGTACATTGTCTAATGAGTAAGTGAACATTGTCTTCTTCCTTTTTCTCTCAGATAATTTCAGACCTCGAGTCTTGGAATGATGAGCTCTCTCAGCAGATGAATGACTTTGACACTGAAGATCTTACAATAGCAGAACAGAGGCTCCAGCATCATGCAGACAAAGCCTTGACCATGAATAACTTGACCTTTGATGTCATCCACCAAGGGCAGGATCTGCTGCAGTATGTCAATGAAGTACAGGCATCTGGTAAGATGGCTTCTTCGTGCTATTCTGGGCAGTGGCTTTATGAGAATTACCCAGTTGTCTCTCCATGGGATGTGTAACAATGACAGAGATGCTGGTAAACTGTGAACTGGAGACATGTGGATGATTGTTTTTTCTCTCTTTAAACTCAAATAATTTGATAGCATTCATGAGAATATGCTGTTATTATGGCATGCAACTTTTATTTAAGGGTTGGCAACACCTGAAAATATTTCGATTTTTAAGAAGGAGGATTCCACTCAGGAAGTCAGTAAAATTAAATAGCAAGGAGTTAATTCTATAGTTAATTTAATCAATACACTTGAGCCAAAATTTTCAGCTTTTGAGTAATGTCTTCCTTTTTTTGTCTCTTATGCCCCTTCACTTGATGTTTTTGCCAGTATACAGTCACCTAGGGTAAGTGTCAGGCTTTACCTCTGCTGTGAGGACAGGCTGAGAGAGTTGGGGCTGTTCAGCCTAGACAAGAGAAGGCTCCAGGGAGACCTTATAGTGGCCTTCCAGTACCTGAAGGGGGCCTACAGGAAGGCTGGAGAGAGACTTTTGACAAAGGCAGGTAGTGATAGAACAAGGGTTAATGGCTTTAAACTGAAAGAGGGTGGGTTTAGATGAGTTATTAAGAATGAATTCTTTCCTGTGGGGGTGGTGAGACACTGGAACAGGTTGCCCAGAGAAGCTGTGGAAGCCCCCGGCCCAGAAGTCTTCCAGGTCAGGTTGGATGAGGCTTTGAGCAACCTGGTCTAGTGGAAGGTGTAAGCATAAAAGAGTGGGAACAGGCAATTTGTCTTCAGGCGACTTGTCCATCACTGACAAACGAATGGCTGGTTGCAGGTGTTGAGCTGCTTTGTGACAGGGACGTAGACATGGCGACTCGCGTGCAGGACCTGCTGGAGTTCCTCCACGAGAAGCAGCAGGAGCTGGACGTGGCGGCCGAGCAGCACCGCAAGCACCTGGAGCAGTGCGTGCAGCTGCGCCACCTGCAGGCCGAAGTCAAGCAGGTACGTCTGGGCTGGGCCCCACCTCCTGCGGAGGGCTCTTCCCATTAGCAGAGGTGGCAGGTTAATTAATTTCTGCCGTATCCAAGGCGTGCATTTGGAGGAGGGAGGGACTTTGAATTGAGCACCTAAGAAACTTCATCCACTGTTAATATTGTGGTTTATAATTTGTGTTAACAGGCTGTATTTCTACCTGGATACAAGTTAAGTATTTGAAGTGTAGAGCAATTTGAACCTGTGCTAAATCCATACTTTCATCATCTGTATGGTGATTAATAAAACTGTTCAATGATGTTCCCTGAAAATTGGCTTAATACTTCTTGGTATATTGTTTGAGATATCTACGAATGACCATAATGTAATATCAGCAGGGTTTACTTTCTGAGAGAAGAAAAATGAAGTTTTATTTTTCCTGGCAATAAAGTGGCAAGCTTTGAGGTCTTTATCTAATAAGCACCTAAACCTTTGGTGTATTTGAGATGCTGTGGGCAAAACCCTTAAGTAGGTGGAAGTTTGAAAAACAAACAAAGCACTAGAAGAGTTTTGATCTTGCTTACACTTGGCAGCATCACGGAAATCTACTAGAGTCTGTTGTGTTAGTATGTCCCATAATGCTCCCAGTGCACCTTGTCCTTTTTTTGTTTGTCATGAGCTCTTACAAATATTCATCTTCCTCATGTGACTGAAAATGAGAGCTACCAAATTGCAAAGTAATATAAAAGAGGTACAGTTGTCTAGTTAGCAAAGGAGAGGTGAGTAGAAGGTTCCCAAACTACTTGTAGGCAGCAGTTGCTTACTTTATAGTAGCAGATCCAAAGTTTCTGTGTGGTCTTGAATTAAAGGAATATGAGGAACTGGTATCTGTTGTCAGTGCAATCTATGGCATTCATTAAATATATGACCTTTTAGTTAAAGCCTGTGCACATACTCTGCTGAAATATACTGTATCCATCTTAGCACTTGTTCATCTTCCTAAATGCAAATTACAAATTACTCTTTTCACATGAGCAATGATTGCGGTAAAGTTGTTGCAAATCAGGATAGTTTCTATACTCAGTTGCATTACTGTCTTGAGGATGAAGGGGTGAGCATCCATTTGCAAATGAAAGAAAATATGAAAAGAAAGAGTGTGAATGCCAGCTTGAGGCAGTCTCATCCCTTTACGGTATGTCAGTGGATTAGGATGGGATGGGTTAGTAAGAAAAAGAAATTGTGAATTCCGTGATACAGAAATAATATTCAGTTACAGAACAGAATACAGTACTTGGGTAATATTTCAAAGACACACTGTTAAATAGTTATTCCTGCAATAAAGTGAGTACCTTGCTCCATTAGCTCTGTTTGTTTGCAAGTAAATGTGACAAGAGGCACATGTTTAAAACTTATGTTTGCAGAACAAATGTTCTGTATTTTGGCAGGTACAAGCAGATGATGAACATCATGGATTGTAGAGTAGCATCCATGTTACACTTAGTATGTGGTTTGTCAGTCATTCTGTAAGATCTTTGTAAATTTCCAAACCACTGATAGCCCTGACTGATACTGAAGCTCAAGTTTAGATTTTAAAGAAAGCACTGGAAAAAAAAAATTCATCTTACAATAAATTTCTAGGTAGAATACTATCCTAGAAGGCTGCCTTTTTTTAGTAGACTGGGATTTTGGAGAAAAAATGGATTCTATTTTATATTTCTTGTGCACATCTCTTATCAAGTGGGATTTTATGTTGAATTAAATGCTGTAATAGTGTGAATTTTCAAACAAACTTACAAGAACATGTAGCTGACAGAATGTTAATGTATTACAAACTCCTTTTTTCAGATTTTCAGTGTACAGATGAAGCTGCAATACTTTCCCACTCTGAGGGCCTAAAAATTGAGTGGAAAATGAATGTTCTATTGTCTCATAGGATTTCTTTTGATCCCCTATGGAAATCTTTGAGGCTAGTAACTTTTAGATTTGTGCTTTCAGTTGCCTCTTCAGGAAACTATATCTGATTTATTTTAGTTTTTATTAAATATTATGAAGCATTATATTCTCCTGTTTCCTTTGCACTGGGAAAAACTTTATAGCTTAGCAGGTCACAGCAGGTGCTTTACCTGAGAGTAAAACGACACAATAAACCTCCTTTTCAATCTGTTTTGTTTGTATTTTGTTGCCTGAAGCAGTGAATGCATGGTTTTCCAGTTCAATTATTGTTATTTTCTGCCAGATTTATTGCTGATGGACGGAGTGTAAGCATACTTAATATGTAGATGGGATACTGTCTCCATAACAAGGATTTTAACAAGATTTCCATTTGAATTTTTCCTGCCAAACTGACATGGCTTGTATTGTATTTTCATATATATTTATACACTTAAATATATAGCTTGTGGTCATGTGAAAAGGTTAGACTGGAACACTGCAGGAATTTTTCCATAGGGTTCATCTCTCAGATTACTGTAATGGATACCAGCAGACTGTCTCCTGGCTTAGTGTTTTAGTCAAATACTTGGAAAGAGTCTTCTCAGTACTAGGTAACAAAACTTTGAGCTTAGTGAATTCTTATCAAATATACCCAGGTTTCTTGTGAGCACAGAAAGCAGATAAATCACTCAATGTTGCTTCTTCCTTCACTACTGTATCAGTTCTGCTTTGTGGCATTGAAGTTCAGTAGATCAAGCCTGAGGACTAGGAAGGAGTAGAAGGGCCAGAAGACAAACAGAGGTTTAAAGGAAACCTGCAAAGAATTTGTTTGTCAACTTGATGTGTAATAGATGCACAAAGGGCAAAACCAGATAGAAGATTACGGTGTAGGGAAACTTCAGAAGACAGGGGGAAGAGGATGTTTGCTGAACTAAGAAGGGACAGCTGTACTTGGAAAAAAACACGGAAAGGAAAATGTGACCATATTATACAGGGGAGGGACATATCAGTTGGTAAAGACAGAAATATTTAAGAGAGTATCTGTCTCATCCAGAACTTCACTTCCATGTTTGCTAGACAAACTTTTTTCGTGCCCTAAAATATAGCTGCTGGATTACTTGTTGCTGCAATCACTCCCATGTACTCACTGTGTAGAATGAAAGCTTTGCTCCACTTAACATGCAGCATCTGCTTGAGTCAGAATCTCTATGAAGCTCCAAATTGCATTGTTTTTACTATGGTCATTAAGCTTTTTCCATGCAGTGTTGTCTGCTGCTCTGATCATGGTGTGTGTTCTTGAATATATACCTGTGTATTCATCTCTGTACAAGAGTGCACAGATACTTACTCAAAGTGCAAGCTTTTACCCTCATGAGTACTTTGAGCTGCTTTGTGTTCTCTCATGCGGGGCTTTTACCTTGATGCAAACAGAGCCCAGCATTTGAGCTCTGATTCTCCCAAAATACTACTCGGGAAGAGTATCCTGGCATGCCATATAGTGCCATATGGATATGGAAAGGTAGCTAGGACAGCAGGCTGAAGCAGGTGTGTCTTGTGATCATGCTTAGTTAGAGTGAAAAATCAGTCCAATAAAGTAATCTTAAGCATTTATCTATAGAACTTCCTTCCTGATCCTTTCAAATGTGCCAAAGTCTGTTTCATTTCCACAGTTTTGCTGATGCTCTACTGATGCTTTTCCAGCCTGCTGAAGGCTGGAAGGGGAAAGATGGGGTGCATAGTCCCCTCAGACAGTGAGGTGATGGGAACATGACAACAAACACTGGAAGGCAGCAACCCTGGAAGAACAACAGGCTTGCTCTTTGCTAGCACTTATGTTTTCCCCTTGAGTCAGAGCAGAGGAAAGGGGAAAGTCCTGCTGGCAACTTCCCTCCTGTGACTTCCCCCAGCTTCTGCACTTGTATCCTGACCTGCAACAAGAAGGAGGGTAAATCAATGTGTTTGAAATAGCAAGTTCTGTGCTAGCCGTCTCTGCTGTGTATGATGGGATGCCAATTCGAGAGCAGCATGGAATTGGTGCTGCTTAAGCATTCTCCTTCGTAATGAATTCTCTGGAGAAGGCTAAATGTATTTTAACTCAAAAGATGTGTGTTTCATTACACTATACCTGGAAGTATTATTTTGTAAGGTAGAGACGGAGCTTAGAACAGCTTTCGTAAGAAAAAATAGAAATAAAAAAGAGATTTTAAAAAAGTCTTCTGTCCCCTGTGTTCTTGCAGGCAAATTCTTTCCTCCAGGCATAGTTTCTGTTTATGGTCTGTTGGACCCATCTGGTTCCTTTGGAAGTTTCTCTTTTTCTTGCTCCTGGGGTTTATCTGGGCTTGCTCCCTTGAGTTTTAACAACCCCCAGGTGTCTTAACAACTTAGAAACTCCCAGCTCCTTTCATGAACCCTTTCACCTGTCCCATGCTGTGATCTGGAAGTGTCCTCCTTGCAGCGGGAGAAGTTGTTCCAAGGCCAGAGCTGTCTCCCCCTCTGCAAGGCTCCACCTGACCCAGCGCTTCCTCCCCAGAGGAGCAGAATGTGCACCCAGGTATATGTCTGGGAGGTGCTGTCATGTCCCACATCTACACTGCAGACTTATTCTTTTCCACAGATGTGCAGGTTTTGTAGAGGAGAATTAAAATACACATTATCAGGGCGGAAAATAAACCACCTGGTTAGCAATTCATTGTGCAGGCAGAAGTGGGAAACCTATGTTACCATACAACAATATTGCAGTCTGGATAAACTTAAGACAAAAGGTGAGATCGTGATGCAGACTTGTGGAAATGGATGTTGTGTCAAGATGGCTAGACCTCAGTTGCTTCAAGCTGTTGAAGACAGGTTAGATTGTACTTTGGATGTAGACCACTTGTACCTTTTTTTCAAAAGATATATGTTTTAATAGGTCTTTTTCCTGGTTTCTGCCTGCATTTTCAGTCTGATTATGGTCATGTCATCCTGATTCACTTAACAATAACCTGGCACAGTGGCATTAATGGTAGTGTCATATGTGCATCAGTAGATTAGAGTATTTAGTATTATAAGAGCTAACTGTGATTTGATAGTTAATATAATTATTGGCACTGGGTAAAGGTCTAGAATAAATTCATTGGAAAAGATTAGAGAAGGTGTCCTTAAACTGGTTATTTTCAAGTCAACTGGGCCCAAAGGAATTCACCCTAGAATACCTAGAAAACTGCCTGAAATAATGTCATAGACATTAGTGCTTATCTTCTCCAAACTTCTGGCCGTTGGATGAGATTCTGGAGGCCTGGAATTCAACATCCACTTTTCAAAAGTAGAAAGGGATTAGCTAAGGGAGGATTATAGATCAGCTAGTTTAACATAATTCCCAGGAAAAATATTGAAACAAGTAGCTTATTAAACCTGAACAGTGATGAGGAGAGGAGAAAAGGCTGACATAGATTATTTAAGCATAGCTCAATTAGTCAGAAAATCTACAGGTTAGAGCAGAGATTATGTTTTTAAATTTGAAGATAAAGGCAAAAGAAGCTGGAAAAGAGCTTTGAGTTCATCAAGACAGGATTACAGTTCAGAATGATTTTGATGTATGGGAGAACTGCATGGCAAGAAGGATCTGAATTTTATTGATGACAAATACAGAGCATGATGTACTGGCAGGAATAATCAGCTGAACAAATACAGCACAGGGATAATTACTGTCTGGGCAGTAGTTCCATAGAAAAGTTGTACAGATGACAGTGAATAATGTGAATTATGCCCAGCTTTATTTAGTATTTGAAAGATTTTAATCAAAGTGATGGTGGTTATCAACTGGAGAGAGCTTGTAAAAAAGCAGTGAGAAAAATTAGGTGGTTGACTTCACATGGGAGAAGTTGAAGAGAAGCCTGGAAGAGGGAAGCAGGTAATGCTCTTGAGGGAGAGAGGAGAGGGAAAACAAAGCTGATGCTAGCTAAGAGGGAGCGTGTTGTGGGTTTGTTTGTTTTTTTTTTCTGTCCTAGGCAGGAAAAACAAAATGAGCTAAAATTAAAGCAAGAGAGATATAAGTGTTAGATGTTAGAAAAAAGGCTTACAGTGATAAAAATGTCTGGTGAGAGTGTGGGATGTCCTGAAAACAAAAAATCTTTAAGCAATTAGAAGACACTCAGCGGTCACATTTTTCTTAACATTAGTATTCCAAATTAGTTGCTTACTTTCTACTAAGCTGCATGTCCTCAATTGACATTACTGACACTGGCTTTTAGGCAAATACTACTTGTAACTTGTTCTGGTTTTCCAGGTGACAGGAATGGCATTCAGAACACAACCTTGTTCAGAGTGTAAACTGAAACCACAAGCAGGTAGTAGTTGACTGAAAGACAGGAGTTCTCAGCTAAGTGAAATTATAGCAAATGTCATTCGCTACGTTTATTGAATATGTAATTCACTGTAAATATATAGTCAATAAATGATTTAGTCATTGATTAAATAAATGATTTCCAGTGCTACATGTGACCCTGAATGATTTTGTCCCTAGCAATGATGCTTTTCTTAATGGTTGGCAGTGGAATTGTGTATTTCATGGTCTTTTCTTTTGCTACAGGTTTTGGGCTGGATCCGAAATGGGGAGTCAATGTTAAATGCTGGGCTTATCACTGCTAGCTCTTTGCAGGAAGCGGAACAGTTACAGAGGGAGCATGAGCAGTTTCAACATGCAATAGAGGTAAAAGCACCATTTCAGTGACCACAGCCGAGAAGTCCTGTATTACAGTTCATGAGTCTCCGTAAATAGCACTGCACTAAGAAGATGGATCTCTTCTGTCCCTTTGCATACTGTTGGGTTAAGGCTACAACATTTTCAGTTCAGAAATAACTGTTGAGATTGTCTCATGGTAAAGAAATGAAAACACTTACTCAGAAGGGGGATTTTCTGTTCTTGTTCATTTTGGAGCTACAGTTCCAGGTGAACACATCTTATTGGTGCCTTTTCACATCTTCGTAAAGCGATAGCTGTTTTTTGATTGGAAAGGAATAAAAAAATTATAATAAATTTAACAAGTCTGTTCACAGTAATTTTAGCAAAAATGGTGTTTCCTTTTGTTAGAATACAATGATATGATGATAATTGTTAAAGTTAAGAATAAATTGAACAGCAAACATCAATTTTGTGTATTCTCATATGGTCCGTTACTGTTTCCATTTTTGTTTGACAGTAGGTTTCACTGGAATGTGTGTTCTGGTGCGTTCTTCCTCCTGCCATGATTTCAAACTAAACTTATTGGACTGGTCATATCTTTGCAAAAAAATAGGCAGAGATCTTAAGATTGACTGGAATGCAGTATTATTAAATTATAGGTGTGATTGAAGGACTTGGGGTGATATTGGTTATATATAGCACACTTTAAGAATTTTACTGTTGTTGAAATATTAAGCAAAGTTATGATTGTTTGGGAAAACGATTTTCAGAAGTAGTCTGTTATGCTGTACCTCTTCTCATGTTTGTCTGCCATTCATTGGAGTTTTATGTTTCCCTCTTTCTGATTTTTTGGGGGGTAGGAGGGTTTTGTGGGTTTTTTGTGGGTTTTTTTGTTTTGGTTCAGGTTTTTTTTTTGTGGGGGACAAGATTTGGTTTTTTACAGTTTGCAATATATGTACTCTCATTTTGAGAGCTTTGGTAACTTTGGTGTACTTAAAAGTATAAAAATCAGGAGACTTCTAGGTGTTTGTCTATTTAAGGAAAGATGATTAGGAAGGTTAAATTCTGAGTTTTTTGGATCATCCCATACTTGGATATAACAATATTTATTACAGTTAGAGGTTCTAGATTTTGGGTAAGTATATATTTACACAGAGAACTAAAGTTTAAGATTGGCTTACAATGAATGGAGACTTGTCTTTTGTATTGTCCTGCACACCTGCACCTTAATTTGCTTGATGCTAATATGCAAAAAACTGTGATAAAGCTGTGAGGACAGCAGTAGCAATGAAGCCAAGATAAGATACAACCTTTCCATCGTTTTTTTTCCCCCTCATGATTAAGGGAAAGAAAATCAACCTGAAATTCATAATTATAGCAAAGTGTACTGCAACATAGATGAGCTGTGTGTGGCTTAATGCTATGCAGTGGCTGTAGCTTGTAAACTGCTAGTCATTGCTGATTTCATAATAAATCTCTACAGGGTTTCTTTCCTTTGTATTTGCATACATTAAGTCATGCAGTAACTAATATTAGACTGTTAGTTATTTTTAGTTAATGTGTGTTTGTGCATGTGTATAGAAGTGTTATTGACACAGTGGAAATGTGAGCCTTTGAGGTCTTCAAGAAAATGAAGTGCTCGACTGAACTGAATTTTCACCTCTTGTCAGAAAACGCATCAAAGTGCCCTGCAGGTTCAGCAGAAGGCAGAGGCAATGCTGCAGGCTAATCACTATGACATGGATATGATCCGGGAGTGTGCAGAGAAGGTTGCTTCCCATTGGCAACAACTGATGCTGAAGATGGAGGACCGTCTCAAGCTTGTGAATGCCTCTGTTGCCTTCTATAAAACTTCTGAACAGGTACAGAAGTGCTATATAATCTGTGTCTGCCTTGGTTAATTCTTCAGTGTGATGTAAAACAGCATTACAAAAAAAATATGGTTGACTAGATTTGCTTATATTTACTAGTTTGATAACAACTGCAGTTATACAAAAAATACCAAAAGCAAATCCTGTTACCAGCTGCCCTAGAAGAATGATGTGTTGCAGCTTTTCAGTATATAAAGAGGTCTTATAACGTAAAGGCTTTTTATGGAGGTCTGTAGTGACAGGACAAGGGGCAATGGTTTTAAACTGAAAGAGGGTAGATTTAGGTCAGATATAAGGAAGACATTTTTTATGATGAGGGTAGTGAGACACTTGTTGCCCAAAGAAGTTGTGGATGCCTCCTCCCTGGCAGTGTTCAAAGTCAGGTTGGATGAGGCTTTGAGCAACCTGATCTAGTGAAAGATGTTCCTGGCCATGGCAGGGAAGTTGGACTGTAGATGATCTTTAAAGATCCCTTCCAACCCAAACTGTTCTATGATAAATGAGTAGCAGACAAGTTGTACTGACTACAATGATATTGATCTGGCTACACTTGCTTCGATTAACAAACTTCAAAGAAGGTGCACTACCAAAGTGCAGTGGTTACTGGTGAAGAATCAAATCTTCATCTGCCTCTTCTATCGCTCTACCCTTTAATATTCCTCAGGTTCTTTCTTTTAATTGAGAAAAGTCTTATGAAACATTAAGGTGAAATACTGTACAAGTGCTTAGTTGGATTTCTGCTTGCTTTAAGAAGTTTTGCTTAAACCATAAACAAGCTACACAGAAGGTTTTAATGGAAGGACTTCAGGTGGCTAATTATGTTTTTTGTGTGGGAGTCAAAGAAAAATAAGCTTCATCTTACTTATCTGCAGAAGAATTAGGGGGAGGGTTGGCAAGGTTGCTTCCTCTGCAGTTTTGTCTTGAGCTCACCCTGAACTATGCAGTCACAGAGGTGGAGAAAGATGAACAACTTTAGGGATAGCCTTCTGAGCAGTTCTACAAATGCAGGCCAGTGCTTGCAAGCCCACAGCAAAGGTTCATTGCCTTCTCTTAAGTCACAGTAAAAACATGTCAGAAGCTAAGATACATGTAAAGGGTAGATTTGTTTTCCATTTTTTTTGGCTTGAATTTGGAATTTTTGTCTAACTGAATTATATTTGAGCTGGACTGCTTCTTCCTGATAGGTGTGCAGCGTACTGGAAAGCCTGGAGCAAGAATATAAGCGAGAAGAAGACTGGTGTGGGGGAGCAGACAAACTGGGTCCCAACTCTGAAACAGATCATGTTACTCCCATGATAAGCAAACACCTGGAACAGAAGGAGGCATTCCTGAAGGTACAATTTGCCATTTTTTGTTGTCTTCTGTGTCTTGGAAAGCACACAGTCAAATGCTTACTCTTACAGTACTGAAATGTATGTGGAAAGCAACAGTGCCCATTTAAAAGTTACAGGTATGTCCCAAACTACAAAGATGTGGGAAATGGCACATTAACTGCTTCTGACAGTGATTAGAAGAGTACTGCCAAGTGCATAAAATTGTAGCCAGTTTTATAAATACATTTCCTGTTGAACTTCAATAGATGTCAAGTCTCCCACTGTGACTGAAGCGGAATTGGGCAATCACTGCTTTGGGCAACTGTCATTCTAAAGAATGCTTAAAGGCTGCTGCTTTGGAAGAGAAGTGACAGTCACATAGTGCCATTGCTGCCTGTGCATCAGAGCAGCTCTCAGATGTACTTGGACTACAGTAGAGTACGGAAGGAGGAAATGGCTAGCCAAGCAACTGGGAGTAGTTGAGTTTGTGTAATAGTCTGCAGATAAATGAAAATTTATTGTTCCGTTTGGTGTCCTAATGAAGAATGTTGTTGATCATACTGAATAAATGTGCAATGGATGCCTGCAAAGCAGTCTAACTAACCCTGTAACCAAAGGCTTTTTCCAGCATCACCTTGAAAGATATCAGAGTATAAATCTTAGTTTTAGTAAAAGCATTTTGTTCTCAGTGCCCAGATGAGAACATTCAAAAATGTACAAATAGATCTTTCTGCTGCTGGCATGTGAGTTTCCAGTCTTTGTGCTGAAACAATTTGAGAAATGATTTAGTGTCTCTGTTACTGGATCTAACCATACTACCTTTATCTGAACCTTTTAAAGTAGCATTTCATATTCTGCTTATTAAAAATAAGAGAGCCAGCCCATATGTGGTAATTTGTGTACATTAAGATGAACACAGATAAGCGGAGTGCTTAGCGGCAAGCACTAAAAGTTCTCAAGGCCTTGTCGTAATATTTTAACAGCTTGTCTTAATATTTTAGCACTTTTGGTTTCACTTCAGTGGAGCTTTTACTTTTGCTTAAAGTAGTGGTGGATGTTTTGGAATATCCAGATGATTGCATAAGCATGTGTACTCTGTTTACACAATAAATAAGTTCAAGTGGCACATTGTATGTACACAAAACAAACTTATTTGGGAGCTCGTGAGTCATGCTGAAAGCTCTACAGCAGGTAATTGCTTTTCAGGTTCTTCAGATTAAAAGTAATAGTGTTTTGTTTATACTTTTTTTCTGCTGGATAAGTAAGGATTAACTGTTATTTGTTGGAAAAACTATTTTAGTGCTTGGCTTACTTGTGGAAGGATTTTAACAAGCAACGCTTTTTAAAATTGGAGAGGGAGGAAATTCACAAAAGGGGGATGAGGAAGGTCCTTCATCTTTTTCTTGAATGTATATATGTGTACATCTTCAAAGAAAGTAATACTGCTGACTCTCTAGGCTTGCACGCTGGCTCGGAGGAATGCTGATGTCTTCCTGAAATACCTGCACAGGAACAGTGTAAACATGCCAGGAATGGTGACACACATCAAAGCACCTGAACAACAAGTCAAAAGTAAGGGGGTTCTTGTTCTTTTTTTCTTCAAAAAATGTGATCATCATGTGTTGTGGTGTGTGTGATAATGGGAGAGTGAAGCCTGTCCAAGTGGAAGGGGTTCTGTCAGGCTTAACAGGAAATAATTAAAATTGCTTGCACACTTTGAAGAAGCTGCCAGTCATCACATTCTCATACCAAAATGAAGTTGCTTTGAATGTATTTATCTCCTGCTTACACCTAATCTTCTTTCAATTTGAGACTCAAATGTGCAGCTTTTATTCAGAGAATCAGATAGTAAACTTCCATGTGATAATGTTTGGTCTGAAGCCAAATAGGAGCTGAACACTGTAAGCTTACTCAGTGTATTAGTGTTGTGCATTCTGTGAGTTGCTTGCAAGTGCCAGGGTAATACAAGATAATCCCTTGAATGATGCCCTTGGGCCTTCCATATAGTTGAATCAGTAATAAGGAACTTCATGAAGTATAGGATAACTGACATGTTTAAATTAGATGTGCAGATAGGTAGTAGCTGAGGTGAGGCAGGAAAGAACTAATACATGGGGCTTGGCTTTTTCTAGGATTAATTCAATGTAGTGCAGCTTTTTAAGGTGTAAGGTGCTGTGGGGAATGGAGTAGGGAGGGAAATCTGTAGGGCTTTCAGAGATAAAAGGACAGAAATTAATAGGGTATACAATAACTGATGGATGAGGTACACAGAACAGAGGGAGAGAGATTCAGAAATAAATACTGCATTTTACTCATTTACTGGTTGTATCCTGCTTGATGCATTTTGAAGCTGTGACTGAACAGTTATGCCATGCTACGAACTCAAAACCAGAGAAGTGGAATTGTCCAATTAATTGGCATTTGCAGCTACCCAAAGTGGAGTTATGCAGAGGATGGAGCTAAACTCAGAGGAACACAGGAATAGGACCTGAGTAAAAGGTTGCAGGAAGGAAAATTATGAATAGATATAAGGAGAAAGTGTTACAGCAAGAGTGAGAAAGCACTGAATAGAGCAGGTAGCCCAGAGAGGTAGTGGAATCTCTGCCCTTGGGAATTTGTAAAACTCAGTTGAACAATCCCCTGACAAACCTAGAAGTTAGTCTTGCTTTGAGAGAGATATTGGAATAAATAGATAACCTCCAGAGGTCACTTCCACTCTAAATTATTTGATGACTCTATCAGAAAAGGACAAGTTCACTGCTTTACTACAAGGAGAAAACAGTTTGTGTTAAACTTACACATGTATCAATTTCACTCAAATTTAAAATCTCCCTGTGTTGAATTTTTTGTGTTGGAGAGATAATAGGATGTTGGCCATACTTTTCACTCTAAGGAAATAATTGGATTGTAGCAGTTTAATCTCTGAGCATGTAAAGCTAAGAGAAAGGGTTGTTTTTCCTTTGTCCCTAAGGCATCAACATTTATAGAACTGTACAAGACAAAATCTCAACACAAATGCTGGCAGTATCAATAACTGGAGAAGTGTTGCTAACATTTGTCACTTAGCTCTTCTCTTAGTAATAGACAAAGAAAACAAACTATGAGCAAGCAGGAAGTTGTAGCTACCACACTTACTGAGTATAAGAAAAAAAATGTTAGGGCTTTTAGACAAACATTTAAAAAATTCTGTTTTAAAAGCTATTTTGTGTAGAAACAGTCATTCTGAGAAAGAGAAATCTGTTCAAATGAGGAAGGAGTAGAAAAGTCTCTGTTAATGTCCTTAAGAAGAATTTTATGTCAGAACTGTAGTGCTATGCATGTTCTGTATACATTTAAAATCCTGGATGAATGATACATGTTTAAAAAGAGGAAAAAAAAAAAAAGACAATGATAATCCCCAAGCAAGAAAAAAATAAGCTATGTGCACTAACCTTTTTCACCCGTAAACCGTGTCGTATTAGAATTAGGCATATGTCAAGATAAAACTAGCAAGGACTCCTTCCTTTTCCATCTTAATGGTATAGTGGTAACTGACCAAATGATTTAGAAGTTCACTCTGATCTTCCTGTTCAAATATGCATGTAAGGGGGAAAAAAAAATCATCTCTTTTCTAAATAGAGAAAAAAAAATAGTGTTTATTTAATTTTGGTGAAATAGAGGTTACATGTGTTCTGCTGGAACACTCATACACAGGTGTGTGCTTCAAATGGTGTGTCAAGTCTGTGATCAGTATATAGTATATAACTGAACACTTGAAAAACTTGAGTTTCTGCAGAACTGCTGAATGTTTTTCAAAAACCTCATTTAGTGGTGTACTTTGCCCTTATTACCAGCTGCAGATTATGATATCTGGAACAGCAGTGTTTTCATCTAGGCAAAGTTTAGCTAAGCACATGCTTCATGAGAAACAAGAATCACAATGGTACTGAACTCCGAGATGTCCTTCTGTTCCTTCATACCAGTGTAAATTATTTCCTTGGCCTGCAGTTAAGAGTATCCAAATACTCCATTGGACACTATGCCAAAGCTAAATCTTAGGAGGGAGTTGTGGCCTGAAACTGTGCTGCAGCCAGTGGATTCAGTGGGTGACAATTGCTGTAAGCTCAGAAATGGAGCCTCCTTACTTTGCTTCTGCTGATAATTTCATGTGCTGCTTTGTTACCTGTATCTCTGCTGTACAGGCTGCGAATGAACATAGCACAGGAACTTGTCTAGTGGTGCTCATATTTTCAGATGGGTTGACGGAGAGTGCAGAATGCATAGAGACAGCTGAAAGCTCTCCAAGCCTCACAGAGCCTGGAGAATGGGCTGAAAGTTTAGGAACCGGTTTGGTATCCTAACAAATGTTGGAATCAAAGAAAATAACATCAGGGACTATAGTTCGGAAGGCTTGAGATAGAACTGCTCATCCAAAGCTAGTATGAAATGTTGATGTTCTATAACTTCCTTGGAATATTTTATAGAATATGTTTTTCTCTTCCTTGTCAGTCCAAGAAATTAATGGCAGTAACACTTAACAGTACCCAGCCAAATGTCTCTCACTGGCTTGCCATCTGTATCGTGTCCTGACCAAACAAATGCTGTTCCAATTAGCTAAATTCACCTTGCTCGCTCTTTGTCAGAACTACTTCATTTGCGTCACTATCAAGATGTCTCTTTTTATATAGTTTAGTTTATATAGTGTCCAGTCGGGTGTATTGTCCCCCCCTGAAATCTGGCATATATTCTAAGTAAGTGTTTTGGAGGTGGCATAGGACAGAAATAAAACTGAAAAAGCAGGTGAGGCTCCTAGCAGATCATCTCATGGCTTGGCTGAGGCACAGATCAGTTGAGGCACACTTAAGGGATAGCCTGCCTAGCAGGAAAAAACCTTGGCCATAGTTACCAGATTCCAACCAAAAAGCAAGACCTGGTTGATCTCAGCACTTTGTGGCAAGTGGGAATACAGTACTTCCAAGCACAAGGATGATGGCGGTGATGCAGACAGGATTTGTAATCCTCAGGAAGCCTGTGAGGAGTAGTTGTAATTGGTCCCAGGTCACTAATAGAGAGAGAGGTGCTTTTCCCCTCAGGCTCTCTTCAGTTGAGCTTCTCTGTCAAACTGTTTCTTGAAGTTGTTGGCTTTTGGGATGTAAGGCATGATGGACCCACACAGTGGGGCAGGGGAACGCAGAGGCATTAAGAGGCCTCGCACCTGTGAGTCTCTGTTCATAATTATGGAAAATAACCAGCTGTGAGTGTAAGTAGAAAAGCAAGTAAAGGGTTATCATGAGGAGTGAGCCTTTTTTGTGGTCTCTTCTGCTTTTGGTAGACTTCTTCTCGGGTCCTTTGCATTTCCAACAGAATCACCTGGCAGAGACATTGAGTGTCCCCATGCCTGTGTATTTGAAATTTACATCTGGGTTTGCAGTAGCTACAGAGTTTGGTAGGCTGCTGCTCTGGAAGAAGCACTGGGTCAAGTGAGCTTTGCTTGAAGCGCGGGAGAAATCACGCACAAAACCCAAACATTAAAGAAGCAGAGCTCAGCTGAAATATTCTGCATATTATAAGCAGAAGGTCTTTGCCATCCAGGAAGAATTTATAAGCTAGACATGTGGAATTGCAGGTTTACAGTGGAAATTTAGATTCAACTTCTCAATGGCAGACTGATAGGAATGGAATAACAAATTGTGGAATTAATTATTTGATTACCTGGAAATTCTCTCAAAGCCAGTGAACACTCATATCTGACCAATTAACTTAATTATAATGCTGTTGGTTTGGGTTTTGTTGGTTTGGTTTTTTTTAAGGGGAATTACAAATGTAATAATTTTGTATGTTTTTTGTTACTTGGGTTTCTGTACATTTAATATCTGCTTATATTACATGTGTTCTTGCAGTGACCTAAGGTTATATATGTGCCTATATGTATTAAATTATTAAAATATTCTATAGGGAGACTGGTACATTTAGAAATTTTTTAATTATTATTAATATGAGATGTTAAGCATGTTGTGATTACTTGTGCATGCTGAAGAAACACCGTTAAGAACCATCTCTATCAGACTACATTTTCAATTCTGTTATAAACAGCAGCAGTCCTTGTATAAAAAAAACACTTGAGAAAAAAAAGGTGTCAGTAGTAAGTTTTAATTGCATCTCTAGTTTCTTTAACCAAAATTTCTGTACATAATAATGAAAAAGGAATGCTGTGTTTCTTGAATATCAGGAAAAAGAGGGGAAAAAAAGGAGTAACAAAGAATAAAGGTATTGTAAATTCTACAATATAAAGTACTTTATTCTGATTATTTTAATGTGATATTTCAAAATTGATTATGATAACCTCTGTTGAAACTATTTATTTCTGCAGATATCTTGAATGAACTCTTCCAGAGGGAGAACCGTGTGCTGCATTATTGGACTATGCGTAAAAGACGTCTTGATCAATGCCAACAGTATGTGGTGTTTGAAAGAAGTGCCAAACAGGTGAGGGGTTGTATAAAAATCCTATTCAGTGTAATCGAGGTCTGACGTACACTGACTTGTCCCACAATAACAAATTTACCATTGACTTCAGTATTTCAAATGGCTGAATGATTGATTAAAAATAGAAAATTAAATTATTTGCTTTTCCTTTAATACAGAACAACTAATCTGTTGAGGAAGGGTGTCTTTACTGCTATAACTTAAATGTAGTGCTTTGCTTCTGCCAGCTTGATCTGGTACTGGCAAATCTGAGTTCTGCAAGGCTGTGTTTAAAAAATTGTTACACTTGTTAACGTTTACACATACACCTAATTTTATCACGGAAATAACAGGCAGCAACACTTTTCTCATAGGTTGGGGGGAAAAACATCTAATTAAGATGATTGGCACTTTTAGAGAACTGTGGCAAGTTGGATAACTCATTAAACAGTAATAACTCAATGACTTTAGAAAGTTTTTGCAGTTCTACGTGTACTTGGTTTCATGGTTTTTTTCATGGTAGACTCACCTGTTTGTATTTTGTTGAGTTTATCAGTCTGGAAAGATCTATTAAGAAACTACCACACACACAAAAAATCCCCTTCACTAATCAAAACACAAGCCATAAAAATAAGTAGTGGGTTACAAGGCAGAATAAGTAATGGGAATGACCTGCGATGGTTTTTAGTTTGGTTGGTTTTGGTTTTTTTTTTTAAAAAAAAAAAGATATAGGACAAAGAAAGGAAGCTATCTGTTCCTGTTCTGCAGAAAAAAAACTCAATGCCCATCGTGTGAAATATAGTTAGATTTACTTTAAAGAACTCAAAAACCTATTTTTTTATTTTTTTCTGACAGCTAGTGTAGACAGAGCCTTAAATATTAGTGCTCTGTTTTGGTCTCTTGAAAGATTTCTCAAGACTGTCTTTCATGCTTTCACAAATAAATTAATGCAAGATAAATCTCGGAGTGAAGTTAAAGATGGATACCTCTTTAAAACAATGAAAGCACCCCTTCCCTTCCCCCACCCCGCTTTTGAATAACCTTAACTTCAACCTCTGCCAGGCACATGACCTACTGGCTTTTGTATAGAGATTACTGACTAACAGTCAAACACTGGCGATAACGATCTGTCAGCATTTTCATTGTAAATCCCCTTTTTCAGCTATCACCGGTTCAGTCATTGCAAACCTATTGGGACTCCACACTGATTAGCCATAAAATGGAAACGTTGCTGTCTTCATTTAGATTTTTTTTTTTGGAAGTTGGAAGAACCTATTCTCTGTGCTTTCAGAACTAGACTCCCTGTGATGAGAGCAGATACCATAGTAGTTTGCCAGGGAAATGGTAAATTTTCAGATTATAGCAGAGTTAAGGGCTCATATGGTTACTAAATCAGTTTCTTCGGTTCTTGTACGGTGATATGTGTCTCCAGCACACAATCCCAATCTTCACATGAAACGAGAGCTGGTCTAAACTGTAGGAATCAACGTCGAGATGAACTTCCTGTCATGTTGTGGCTCAAGAGCTGACAAAAAGTTATGAAAGGGCAGCACTTGAGAAGTTTTGTTTATCATTCATTCCAGCACTGTGTAATAAACTCACCAAAAAAAAAAGGTGGAGGTTAAAAAATTAGAAGTGAGAAGTATCAAAATAAATGTTGTTTGCAATATCAGAAATAGCCATGCTGCTTGTCCAATGTAAGTCTTCATTTGCAAAGATTGACATTAGAAGGATGAGGGGCATTGTAGAGGTGGTTGGTTGAAATGTCCCTTTTCTTGACAGTAGTCCAAGAGTTGTTGGTTTGTTTCCATCAGCAGCACTTGAAAAGTTCAGACCCAACTCATCAGACTTCTGTCTTCACTAGTATGTGACTAGGTAAATTACATCCTAGCATTTACATTCAGTTTTGAATTTTGAAGGCTTTCTAGTCACATTAATTTTTGTACGAAGAGGCAAAAGCAGGTCCTAAGTGGAAGAAAGAAAATCAGAGAAGTTCGGTCACAGCCTTAATGAGCTTAAATTGTTGGTGGAATTATAATACAGAAGATGCCTTTTCTAATTCAGTGTAAGGTTATGCTCTTGAAAAATACATATCTACTGTCCACCAAGATAAAACTTTTCCTGTTCTTGTTAATGTGGATGAGTGAAAGGATAAACTGAAAGTATGAGAGATAAAAAGAAGAATGAGGACGTGCTAGCAATCTACTACTTTTTCTCTTGAGATACTAAATTTTTATCAAGTGCTGTATATATTTACTGAAGATGCTGAAGATACACATTTATTTAAGCAAGCTGTATTAAAGACTTTGGACATCTGGTATAGGCTTTGTCAGAACCAAGAAGTTTCTAAGTTCATGTGCCTCTGCATGCTGCTGTGGTGGCCTGTATTAGAGCTGCAAAACCAGTTGATAATGTCAGTCTTCAGTTACGTTTTTTATTTTTACTGTTGTCCGGTGGTTTGAGAGGACTCTGTCTTTTTCTACTAGCCAGAGCAGGATTCCTTGTAACCACTGAGTTATGCTTGAAAGGGCAGCAAATATTAATGTGGGTAGAACATAGATAATAACATGGATCAGCATGTTTCATGATAATGAGACAGTAGGTGTCAGGATGTGGAAGGGAAACAATTTTATTCTGCAGTTCTTAGTTCTTGTCTTTTACTACATATACATACATTAGTTGGTTTAACTGATGCACCTCACCATTCTTCCTCTGCTGCAGTTTAATTTCTAGGGGTACATGTAGCTACAGACCATACTTTGTGAGGCTGGAATGCATGTCAACTAAAGAGTGAAATGATAGTGAAATCTTGCATGTTTGGAAAATTTAGCCTAAACATTTGCCAGTCTTATATGCATTTTTATAAGTTGAAAAATGTGTATTTTGAATATAACTGTTTTGCACCAAAAAGTTGATTTTTTTTTTTTTGCTCAGCTGGGGAGTATACTAACAGAACTGTAGACATGGAACCTTTTAATAATGGACAGCAATAGTCCTGTAGTATTCAGATTCATGGGTCAGTTGTTTTTCTTAGTTTATGAAGCAATGCTTGAAGGATTAAGTCAATTATTTCAGAGTTACAAACTGTTTGATATTGTAGAGGTATTAAACGATTGCCACAAGTGACATAGAGTAAAATTTACCTGTGGCCAGTCTGTGTTTGTGAAATATTGATTACAGATAGTTTCTGTTGGTGAAAGTATGTTGCTTTCTCTCTTACTTTCCCTTTATTCTTTATTTAGGCTCTGGAGTGGATTCATGACAATGGAGAGTTTTATTTATCTACACATACTTCCACTGGTTCCAGTATCCAGCACACTCAAGAGTTGTTAAAAGAACATGAAGAATTTCAGATCACAGCAAAGGTAAAACACATAAATAAAATGGTGTTAGATTTTAAAAATACAAAACAACCCAAACTTGCCCCTTCCCCCCAAAAAAACCCCAAGGATGTGTCTATCAAGATTTGCTCACTTGCAGTGGCTTTCTCTGTGTATTTGTGCTGGGAACAGAATAAACCAGAAGATAATCAGAAGATAATCACTGTTACGGGAGCTCCATCAGCCCTATGTGCTGTTGATTTCTTACGACAGAATTGTTGTGAGATAGCTTAAAAATGTTTTTTTTTTAAAAAAAAAAACCCAAACCTACAAACCTTGCAGGGCCTTTGGTGTCTGCTTTTATTTTCTCATGTCTGTGGATTACTGCATTACAGCATTATGTTATTCTACATCTCTGGAGGCTTATACAGAGGTCCATATGTCACTTGTGAGGCTTACCAGTTTTCATGTGTGAGGGACAGGCAACTAGTGCATGACTGAAGCACCTGTAGCCTTGTCTGTCTTTGTGTTTCGTTTTGTCACCTGTTCAAACTGTCACCTGTTTCCACCTCTCAACTCTCCAGTCTTCATAGAAATAATAGAACCAAAGAAAGTAAACAAGTGTTCGTTTGTCTGAAAGACCACCTCAGAAGAGAAGAGACTTGGAGATGGAGTTAGTCATGGGACATGTGGGAAGGGATCAAAGAGAGAATCCAGAAAGAACAGAGATCCCTTCTGCTTTTCAAACTGGGATCTTCTTCCTTCTGAGTTTTGCTCCAACCTTTGTTCTGCTGGATCCCTTCCAGCATGCAGAGCATCACTGCCCCCCTTGTTTCCCCTGTCAGTCAGCAGATGATGTGGGTGCCCCTTTTGAAAGGATGTTGGGATGTTGTTAGTGCCACTCCCTTGACGTTTTGCTACCTGTTGGGAAGATGTATTAGCCCCTGCTAGTTCTGTAGTGAAAAGAATTGCTCAGATGAGGGACCATTAGGAAATAAAAATATTTTTTTATTATTATTTTTTTAAGGACAAACACATGGTTTTCCAACTGATGTAAAACAAGTCAAGTTCTTGCTGACTTTTTTGCTTAACTCCCTGTTACCAAGGGTCCTGACAGTACACTTTACTCTGACATGGTATGGGAGATAGAGAGGTGGAGGTATGAACTCATCTATTGTGGATGATTTATGATTTACATGAAAGAAAGTGCATAGTCTTAGGCAGCTTGTTACATGGGAAAAGCATTCATTACAGATCTGACGGTGCTGCTTTTTCTCTTACTTTCTCTCAAACAACTGTGGGACAACAAAATGTAATATAAAAAAGATCCAAAGAATATAGTCTTAATCCATTAAAATGTAAAGCATGTAATAAGACTTATCTACATCTCAACATTTCAGTGATTTCTAGAGGAGGTAGATTCTTGGGACTGTGGGCCAGGTTCAGTACCAGTGCTTCAGTGGAAACGAACAAAATATCCTCTTTGGCATCAAAACCCCTTTGTATTGATGCGAGAATACCCGTGTTCTGAAAAGCTTGCCTAGCAGAATTTAATCTCTGGGTTAGACATGGAACACATTTTTGAAAGAAAAATAAACCACCTCCTTCTAGTCATGTAACAATAAAACCCAAAGAAACCTATATTCATCTTGTGCTATTGAGAAAAAGCTATCTGTTTAAAGGAGTTTTCTAGGAAGAGAGAGGAGGAAGCTATCTCCTTTGATGGCTTCTCGAACTGCACTTAGCAGCAGGTTAAGGAAAATTACCCCCTTCATGACAGGTAGAGGTAATAACTGTTTGATGTTTTCCTGTTTTCATAGCAAACCAAAGAGAGGGTGAAGTTGTTGATACAGCTGGCTGATGGCTTTTGTGAAAAAGGGCATGCTCATGCAACAGAGATTAAAAAATGTGTCACAGCAGTGGATAAGAGGTACAGAGACTTTTCTCTGCGCATGGAGAAATACAGGACCTCTTTAGAGAAAGCTCTGGGTATTTCCTCCGATTCCAATAAATCGGTAAGAGAAATTTGAGTGTGATGACAGACAAACAAGCCTTGCATGCATTTGATTTTAGCTATCGTTTTCTCCTGTCTCCTTCCTTAATCAATTCTTCCTTTCTTTAATAAAGAGCAAAAGCTTGCAGCTGGATATAATCCCAGCCAGCGTCCCTGGGTCAGAGGTGAAACTGCGTGATGCTGCTCATGAGCTTAATGAAGAAAAACGAAAGTCTGCCCGCAGGAAAGAGTAATAAATTTATTTGTTTTTAATCAATGAGACTGCATAAATCAGTCTGATAATGAAACAACTGTCATGGCTTGTCTGGCAGCTTAGAAATTAGATAAATAGTAAAAAGAGAGTGATATTACTCAATAGCTCTTACTGCCTTTTATTCATATGCTTGCTCTCATAGATTATTCTAGCATGTCAGAATCTTGAACTTTTAAAACCATGGTAGACTTCTTTTAACATGCTTTTTTACTTTTTAGAAATAATGTGAAATAAATGTATAAGGGGAGGAGGGAGGGTAACAGTTAAAAGACTAGCAAGTGAAAAGCATTTGAGAAAAAATTCAATCTCCTGGCACACTTCTTTCTGCACTGGTTAGTAATGGAGGGATGTTACCTCTTACGTTTCCTTCATCTGTCGTCTCTCTTCACAGTTCTCAAATTTTATTGCAGCAGTGGAAAAAGCAAAAGCTGATGAGGAGAAAGATGTATTCTGGTTATTATGCATTCAGAATGTTCTAACAGACTGAGATTTGATTATTCTTTCTGTTGTCACCTAAGGTTCATTATGGCTGAGCTAATTCAGACAGAAAAGGCTTACGTAAGAGACCTCCGGGAATGCATGGATGTGAGTTTCCTTTTTTTTTTTCACTAATCTTTGAAGACAGGATTCAATCCATTGCTTTCTGTTTCTTTCTGGTTTTAACAGCCAAGCATGATTGGTTTGCAGTCATAGGAACAAATTAAGTCTCTTTGCTGCTATTAAGAAGAAAGTTAGAATTACATCTGATAACAGCTACGTCGTAATTTATATTTTGCTTTTGTCAGTACTGAGTTACAGTGTTTGCTCTTTTCCAAATTCATAAACATGTGGGTTTTTTGTTTTAGACAGGGGAGGGAAAAAGGAGCGGTTTAGTCTATTTGCTTTGCTAGCAATAGAGAAGAGCTTGTGTTAATTCTCTTATTATCTGTATCACATGTCCTGCTACTAGCTGACTTTTTGAATAGAAATTCAGAGAGATTCCATGGAAAAGTGCCCAGTAATTGTTACACTGAAGCAAGTAATGTTCAGTGTTAGCTGTTACACACAGCATGAACTTCTAAACTGCAGACATGACCTTGATAAGGAATATCCTGGAGCATTAGAGGTTGTCAAGAGCACTATGCATTTTAAATTATGAAGTCTCAGGGGCTATGTTAAATTGTCAGTTTTAGAACTTGGATTTCACTGTCAAAATCACAAGGTATATTTGACACAACAGGTACTGTCACAACTGGAGATGATTATGCTGCATGATCTTTACCCAGTTCTCTCCAGGAGTGCATGCTTACAGATACCTAGGTGCTTCTGTTCAGAGTTTATCATGACTTCATGCTTTTTTTTGTTCTGGGCAGACATATCTGTGGGAAATGACAAGTGGAGTCGAGGAGATCCCACCTGGTATTGTAAACAAAGAACACATTATCTTTGGAAACATGCAGGAAATTTATGAGTTCCACAATAAGTGAGTGACTTATCTTCCATTTCCATATTACTGCTAAATCCAAATGGTGACCTGAGGGGTTTCCTAATGAAAATATTGTGCATATGAATAATGGATGCTTTTCTATAAAATATCTAAAGGATTTCTTCTCTCATTGCTAAATTGTTTCAGTTGTTGCTTTTTGCAGGCAGGTAGATACACCATTAGAAACTGTCTTTTTCAGTCTTGGACATCTTTCAGCTTTTAAGAAATTATTTGGATACATTAAAATTTTGCTGTAGGTTTGCCGGTTGTCCTAAAGAGATGGAAACCACTGAAATCAGTAGAATACAGATATAGCACAAACATCAATTTAAAACTCTGTCATTCCTTCAGAACCCTCATTCCTGATTTCCAAGTGTGACTGATAGTAGGAAAGAGTAGTGCTCCCTCTTCTTTGTTGACTCTTTGAAGCTTCTGTGGAGACAGCCCACCATTTACTTGAGTACAGAGCATGCAAGAGGCTTGTCCACTACATTTCTTCTGAGTGGAATGGTTCCTAAGCAGATGTGTCTACAGAAGTCTTCCTCTGAATCTTCTGGTTTTGTTAATTCATTGGCATTTGTATTGGGTTATGATTCTTTTACGTGACAGTGTACACCTAGCATATTCCAGAACTTGATTTTTACAGTCCTTTGTATGGTTTGTGTTGAGCATCCAAAAAGCAAGTCACCTCCTTTTTCTCTTGAGATGAAGGCTAAACTTGAAACTGAAACAGCAGGAAACCTTAATGAAGAACAACAGGAGGGGTTTTTTTGTTGTTTTTTTTTTGTGTACTCTTATATGTTGACTGCATGTCTGCTGGATCAATTTTGATATTCACATCAGAATTTGTATTGAATTACATTTTATATTAGTTCTGTTATTACACATTTTTATCCATTCCTTCTTTAATTCATGCTATTGGTATGACTTACAGCAAGTTTTCTAACCACCTTTATTCACAGACAATAGATCAATATCAGCTGCTCTAATGAAAATGTTTCATGTATTTGTTGCTTTTCTACCCATAGTATATTCCTCAAGGAGCTTGAAAAATATGAACAGTTACCAGAAGATGTTGGACACTGCTTTGTTACTTGGGTAATAAAATCAGACTTATTTTTGGAAGTAACAAGGGAGGTAAAGAAGCATGAAGGGATTGATTCTTGCTCTTGGATCCCTTTTTAATTTGTAAAATTAGTAAAAATACCTCTTCCTTCGAAGTTGAGTAAAAATGTGTGCATCTAACTGGGAGGGGGGGGAAAAAAGGCATTTTTGTCAGATGCCAGTGGTGAGCTGCTCTTGAAGTTTATGCATGTTTCTTAAACCTGCATTCAGATTTGGTTTGGGATCTTTGTCTTAGCTATGAATAATCTACTTCTGCATAATTTGTTATTGCTTTCAGTCTTGCCTGATGTATTTTCTTATGCTGCCAGTTTGAATGGGAAAATGATTCTGCATAGTTTAATTTCTTGAAAAGAAGATACACTATGATAACTGTGTAAAAACTTCTTGAGACAGAAATTATGCTTTCTGATAACCTGTGTAAATTTGTATTTTGTTCTGCAGGCAGACAAATTCCAAATGTATGTTACTTACTGTAAAAATAAGCCAGATTCTACCCAGTTGATATTAGAACATGCAGGAGCATACTTTGATGTAAGTACTTTGTGTCCATCTTAAAAGTATGCCTTGGAAGTCTGAATCATGTTCTTGTGGTTATGCTGAGTGCCTAATTTCTTAAGAAAAGGCAAGTTTCCTGGTACTAATGCTGCAATTTAGTGTCAGCTTAAGAAAATCAATCCTGTATCTCACATGGTTAACTTATATTGCTCATATGGTCTCATAAAGCTGTCAAATCAAATGTAAAAAGTCACTGTCAATTATCAGAGCAGTTCAGAACTGGAAGCAGGTTCTGACAGCAACAACTGAGACATGAATCTCCAGCTCTCACAAACATATTCTGCAAATATTATCTAAGAAAGGGCCAAAAGGTACAGCTGTCAGAGGTTTTAGGGAGGAATTTTGGCCACACTGAATGAGTTTTGGTGGAACGTGTATTCACAGATGATTCAGTTAGGGTGCTCTTTACACCTTATTTCCTTCTCTGCTGTGCTGTGGAGCTGTGCTGCTCTGCTCTGCTGCCACTAGCTGTGTAGTCACACCACAAATTTTTTTAGAATTGTTTGTAGAAGTAGAGGGAAGGACATAAGAAAAATGAAACAAATCAAAAAATCCCTGATGTTCTTGGGGTTAATTGTGAAGGACTATCACTAAGGAGATGGGGATTCTAAACATTGTAAGGTGAAGCCTTTCTGTGAAGCCTCTGTTAAATTTTCAGTGTTTGAAGAGCAGGTAAGTTACAGGAAATCAGGCAGATATGACAAAAATGTCAAAGAAAAAAGCTAGTAAATACTATTTTAAAAACCCTCCAGAACCAAAAAACAAACCTCTGTTTCTTCCCACCACCTCCAAAGGAGCACCCTTTATCCATCCGTTTTACCAGTGTATCCAGAGCTCTCCATCCCCTAATCCACCTGAAGTGGATTTAAAAGTATGAAGACCTCATTCTGTGCACGGGTAGCTTCAAGACCTTCCATTATCCACCACTGGAACATGTGTAAATGTGATGATGTGATGAGTATCCTGTCTTGGGAATTTTTGATACTGTAATCATGGTTAGAAAGCACACACCTGCAGCACATAACTTGCTGTTCGAAATTGTGTGGTTAAAATATATCCGATACTGTGATAAACGGTGAACACTGGCTGTGAAGTTCAGCCATGATCAGTACTTGAAATCTGTAATTATCCCATCTAATTATCATCTAATTCTGTTTTCCTCCTCTAGCTTTGTGAAGGTCATTCTTTTTGTTTGTAAGTGGCTGTTTTGTTTTTAAGGGTTTGGTACCAAGCTCTTTCCTTTAGTTAGAAAATGTCACTTCGTGCTCCCCCTTGTGGGGAAGCGCTGTCTGGGACTGTTAACAGCTAAACTGCCAGGTGATGCTAAGAAACCTCCACCTCAGCCTTCCTGTGATAGTCCTGGCTGTTCCCCAGAACACTGAAGTTTTTCTTTTTTCTCTTGCAAGTAACAAAAGAAATACAGATTTTAATTACCAAAAACAAAAAAGGCATTGCCACGTGTTCACTATGCCTGATCATTGCCATTTGTATTTAGGTTTCTTGAGATGCTTCACAGATACCCTTGTGGGAAATAATCTTTTGTTTGTATAAAGTGAGCAGGCCAAATGCACAATATGACTATTTGCTGTGGCTGGAGTATCTTGTCATCCTATTTTTTTTTAATTTCTCCTTGCTAAAATAGAATTTGTAGTTAATGTGTATTATTGCATACCCTCGAAGCAGTCTCTATCTGAGTGTTGGTGTTCTCAGTCCTCAAATGTTTGCTTTTTTCATGTAGGAGATACAACAACGACATGGACTGGCCAACTCTATCTCCTCTTACCTTATCAAACCTGTCCAAAGGATAACAAAATACCAGCTTCTTTTAAAGGTCAGTACTAACTCTAAGTTCTTAATCTGATTCTGCTGTTCTTAAGAGGGCAAAGCTCTTGCTGAAATCAGGAGGCCTTTTTTACTCTTCACTCTGACACTACCGCATCCTGGGCAGCCTCAAATATTGCTAAAATATTTTTTAGGAGACCACTGAAAATGAAAGAAGGCATAAATAAGCAACTTCTTGTCCAGGTTCCTGTAAATTAAAAAAGATGCCTCTCTACTAATGTTTACTTAGAAAATCTGCTTTGCATTTCCAGAGTAAAAAAGTAATTCATGGCCATATAGACAGGCACATTTTTGTAAAGGTTTCTGCAGCAAATTTTGGCAAGCCATGAGCCATGTTTATGATATTAAGTACTGTAAAATATATAAACTTTTATATATTTATATAGCTAAAACTATAATATATCTATAAAATATATAAATATGTATGAGTGTGTGTGTACACACAATGACTACCTGTAGAGCTTTTGCCCAAACAGTTGGTACTTGTGATGTTGCCTGGAAATGTAAAGTAAATAGTAGCTGTTAAAATAAACAAAACTTTTGGAAACCTATAGTTAGAGCTTTTACTCGGTGGACAGATGTCTTGTTGACTGAGCAGCAGTATACATGAACTGTGCGGGGTCTGTGTTAGGTGTTAGATGGCATTGCCTGTTTTGAAATAGCTGCCTACAAAAGCACTGTAAATGATTTGTGTCTCCCCTTCCTACTTGAGAACTGCCACAGATTATTGTTTTTAAAATCTCTGGAAAACATTGCAAGCTATTTCAGATCAAGTTGGATGGAAGCAGGTCTGCCATTTTTAACTGAAACATATTGTCTCTTCTTTCCTTGCAAAAAGGTGCAACTTGATTAAGTTATAACTTCCAGAAATACTCTGGGCTGTGCTGTGCTGTTTCAGAAGTTTTGGGGTATTGATTTCAACAATCATTTTTTTTAAATCTAAATATGCCTTAGCCGCCACATTGTTGAAGTGGTGGGATAGATCAGTTTCACCAGTGTTTGCAGAGCCAGACGGTTTTGCTGCATAGTAAAATGGATTTATTTGGTTTTTGCCGGCTTTTATTTTTCTCGCTCTCAATAAGAGTGATGTAAAACGTGGAAGGATGGAGAGCCCAAAACTCGAGTGATAGCTGAAACATTTTACAGTTCTAGAAGTTCTGCTTCTTTTTCCAAATGGTATTGAAGCTGCTTGTCTGCTGTGCCTCCTGGAGAATATTAAATTACACTCACTTATCTGTGGAATTGTCATGCAAAATTTAACTGTAATGATGTAGTTTTTTGATATAATGGTGGTACTGGCAGTTAAAAATCGTGTAATCATGATAGTAGGAATCACCTGGCTTTCTCTTTACAAGGGAAACAGAATTGTACCTGAGGGAATAAATTAAGTAGACCTTTTGAGTAATAGAAAGAACATAATACACTCGTTTGGTTACGTAAGCTACATTTTATCTTGATGCTGTTCACATGCTCAAGGGTTGAGAGGAAATTTGAATATCAGCTCAGGCACTGTTATGTTAATATCTGTGTGATGTTGAATGGGCAGAGAACTGCAGTTGCCCTGAATTCCACTACAGCTTTTCAGCATATTCCATTCTTTAACTTCCGTCCATTAGTTAATGCTTGTTTCTGTTCAGAAGTTTTGTCTGTAGAATGCTTTTAACTGTGTGAACACAGAATAGAGTAATTCATTAAATACTCAAAACAATGTAAATCCTCTTATCAGCAGTAACACAGAGTAGGTCTTTGGTGCAGTGGAGCAGAGATTGCCGTGAGGGGAGTCCTTTTGTGCTGTCCTGCTTTCCATCATCTTCATGACTTGGCAGCTGTGTTGTTCTGGGCCTCGATGTAGCACTGCATCTGATAGCTGTGTCTGTGCTTATCAGGAAAAAACAAAACAAAACAAAAAACCCCCCAAAAAACCCCAAAACAACAACAACAAAAAAAACCCCAACACATTGTCGTTAATGTAACTTCTCAATATTTCTTATTAAGCAGATGATCTTGTTTAAATTATAGATGGTTAACTGAAAGCTTGAGCTGCACCTTGAAGAACAGATAGTGATAAATACAAAATACACTGTCATGTCATTGGCACTATAAGAAGTTCAAAAAGATTTTACATGG
This sequence comes from Caprimulgus europaeus, assembly GCA_907165065.1. Next base: position 77,977,458 of record OU015525.1, read on the forward strand.
CAAAAATGATTCTTTGCTTGTTAGAAGTAGTATTGGTAGTCTATTGTATCAGTGTAGAAAAAACATGATAAGAGAGTACTTGTGTCTGCTCATCTTTTGCAGGAGCTGCTCACGTGCTGTGAAGAAGGTAAAGGGGAGATTAAGGATGGCCTGGAGGTGATGCTTAGTGTGCCAAAGCGAGCCAATGATGCCATGCACCTCAGCATGCTGGAAGGTAGGATTCAAACTGGCTTTCCGATTCAGTCGTATGCTGTAGATTAACTTCGTTTAATAACTTTTTATGTGACTATACGTTGAGAAAATCTGATGAATGTGAACATTTTCTTTTCTCTGGGTTTGCATTTTATATACCTCTATTTGGAGGAATATAAAATACAGACTTATTTAGGAAAGTGAACTGTGTCAGTTTTGCTAATTTTTTAAATGTTTTTTCATCCAGATCTATAGCTCTGCCACTGCAGATTTGAAAATATGTAGGCTAACAAAGTTTTCCACTACTCACCTAAAATGTGATAGGTGAATGGTCAGACACAATAGCTTCAGCTACATTTTCCAACCAGCATCCTTGACTTCTTTATGTGAGAAGCATAAGTGTATTAGAGGTGATTTTGCTGATTTATGTATCAAATAATTGTCTCCAAGAAGTTTCTCGTTTTCACATCTGTTTGCTGCATGTTCCATAAGAGACTTCTGGTTGAGATGAAATGTGTCTTCTGGCAGTAAAATGTCAGCACAAGCCAATTTAGCCTGAGCCTTAGCCAGAACGGCATAATCATGTTCATGGAAGACAGTGAAGGTTGGATGTAATTGCTTCTATGTGCTTAGAACAGCTTTCTGCCAAAATCTGTTTTGTAACTGGCATGTTATCCTGTATGATGGTGCCATCATACATTGAGTAATAAAAATGTTTTTCTTTGGTATTTTTTTTTTTTGAGATAAAAGCAGAGCCACCTTATCTTGCAGTTGCTGAATAAAGACTTAAAGGTGCTTTTAGTCAATATTCCTTTTCCCACTCTACCTTCTAGTAGTAAAATTGAGCTTGTCATGGAATTTCCAGTATCATGCAAGTCACTATAAAACTCATCTTGGTTTGACATATGATCCTTGATCATGTGAATGCTCAAAATCACCTTTCTTCTCTGATTTTAAACAATAGGAATGTTAGTCAGTTTGCAGAATCAGTTCCAAATGCTTTGTTCAGGAGATTGTGTTAGTATAAACGCTGACCAGCATTGGTAATAATCTTTTAACACTGGGAATGTGACTCTGGAGAATATCTTAATCTTTTACATAAGTTGGTTTTATAACAAACCATGCGTCATTGAGTCATCCCATGTTAGACAAATATAGTGAGTGAGCACATTTCCTCTCTATGTCTCTGGAGGATTTTGAATGTACATCCTGAAACAACTTGCCTGTGATGCTCTCCATACTGTTGCCCTCCATCCTGTTGCGCTGTTTAGAACAGTGAGAACTGTTTTATTGAGAAGGTTGGTGCTCTTCTGTTCAGAGAATATTGACAAGCAGTATCTATTTAAAATACAGTTTAATACCACTCAGAAGAGGATGGTAGACTAACTTCTGTTATCCTGCAACTCTGAAGCTGTGTATTAAACTGGGAGAACACTGTACCACTACAATGGATGTAAAAATTGTTGATTTTCTCAATCTTTATCTTTATGTTATGGCTCAGGATAGGTAATCCAGCTGCTATTTCTTTGTGGATCAATGTTGGAGTGACTCAGTGGCAGGCTGATCACATAGCAACAGCTCCAAGCTGCCATCTTTTTTCACCTCCCGTTGAAACATGTTTGTGTGCTCATTGCATGCATGGTAGGGAAGGCATGCCACCAGAAAAAGGTGGCATTTGGGAGCTTACTGATGTCAGAACAACCTGATGTGGTCTCTGCATCCTTTAAAGTTGCTCATTTCTTGCAGTGGCAGAAAACTTAAAAGATAAATCATTTTAATCACGGAAGAGGTTACCAGAAGCTGACATAGAGATGTGTCATTTCTTGGTGAAATATTGCCAACAGTTGTATCTCTAAATTTAGATGTAGACTTGAGCTACGTTTCATTTAGTATATTGCAATGTTGAAAACAAGTCTTGCTTTTAGTATTGCTTCCTTGGAATCCCATCTTTTGCATGTTGTATTTAGAAAAAAATAATCAGATAGATTGCTTAATAAACAGAAGCTGTGCTTTTTAATTTCCTCATATTATCAACTTTTCATGGTGAACCTTTCCTCTCCCTGGGTTTTTAGGCTTTGATGAAAATATAGAATCTCAGGGAGAGCTCATCCTTCAAGAATCCTTCCAAGTGTGGGACCCCAAAACTCTAATTCGAAAGGGAAGAGAAAGGCACCTCTTCCTTTTTGAGATGTCCTTGGTTTTCAGTAAAGAAGTCAAGGACTCCAGTGGAAGGAGCAAGTACATTTACAAGAGTAAACTGTTCGTAAGTATGGAAGAACAAGTGATCATATTTAGAAAACTGTCTAGAGTAGATTGTGACTAAGCTCAGATGATTTAAATTTGCCTGAAGAACTTGAACAACTATTATAGTGCACTGAAAGAACAGCCCTGGAAAGTGTAGACTGAATCTTATAAATTTGCTACTTTGTCATGCTTTTGAGGAGAAAGAGTAGATGGAAAGCAACTGGTGAAGGCTACATGTGAATCTTGGTGTGTCAGGACAAAGGAAAATCAAGATTGGACGGATTTTATGTTAATTGTGTGTGTGATTGCTGGTTCTTTAAGGCTTATTTGTATAAAGCAGGAGGATGGATAGAGTTTACAAGCTGCCCTCATCTTGCTTGTTTACTATTGCTGTTGTAGCAATATCCATGTCAAGGTTTCTTTTTGGGTATTCTACACATACTGATCTGGAAAGGCAAGAACTCCTTGTTATGGAAGAGTTCATTCCAGAATGTCTACAGAGACTAGTAGTCTCAAATAATATTTTGTAAGTAAAATCATAGCTTTTATGGTCTAATGAAAGGATGTAAATTTTTTCCTTCCTCATTTACACACACAAAAAAAAAATCTACTCTTTCCTCTATCCATTACATGTACACTTTACAAAATGTGACTCTGGAATTCATACCTTTCCCTTGCTGTCTTATTGGATGACTTGGGTGAGAGTAATATTGACACTCCATGAATTTAGGTAGCCAAATGAGAAGAGTCTCCCATGGCTTGCTCTGTGTCTGCCAGAGGCAAGATTAGCTTTTCTACTAGGCAGTTTGGAACAAGTACTTGAAATTACTTTACTTCTCAGAATCACACTCTAAAAGACATTATTCTTCTATTGATCCTATTGGGATATATGACTAAGTCTAGATGGTATAAATACTGAGCAAGTGCTCCCTGCTTCAGCTCCTTTTCCTTCATTCTTTCACCCTTCCCACCTCTCTGTCCAAACTGGTAAAGCAGGTTGGTTCAAAAAACCCTCTTTTTTTCTGTACCTCACGTTTCATATTCTGTCACTGTTTCCAGCACCTGCTCTCCTTCCTTATATAAGGTAGCAGGAGGTAACACAGCTGCAGCTCTTTTGTTGATCACACCTTTCTTTGGTGCTTTCAAGAACTTGAAATACAAAAAACTTCTAGTGTACTAGAGGGTAACGTCAGCTGCCAAGGCATTATATGGGAGGGGAGACAGAGATGAAAAATTGGTCCTTTAAGCTTGTCATGTCAGTTCCTCTGGCAGGAGTTTAGTAATAGCCTTGGGTCCTATAGAAGTTACCAGAAATCTTGAAGGCTCTCATTGTGCCTCATTTTTAAAATACAAGCTTATCTTTTTGTCTTCATATTAAATTTGGCAAAATATCTGGTAGTACAGCTTACCATTATAGGAGTTCTTACGATGTGATCTTTAGAAAAAGCATTCATATACATGTTGAAAGCATGGGTGTTGGTTTGAGCCACAGATCTTTTTTTCACGTTGTTGTCTCCTGCTTCTGGAAGGTGATTTTACAAAAGTTAAGTCCTTCTCTTTACTTTGGGCATGATGACCATCATGGTTTCCTCAGCATAGGCTACTCAATGGCATGGCTTGTATTAGTGGAAGAATGTTTTAATGCACTCCTTTGGCAAGAGATGAAGTGTCCAAAAGCCAATGCCTAAGGAAGGCTATGGGAACAAGGCAAGCAGGTGTTAACTGTACCAGAATAATCTCTCGGTCACCAGTACCTGGCAGTCCAGGGGTTTCCTCACCTGAATGTGGCTTCTATGCATTCAATAACCTGCAGTGGATTTCTTTTCCATTAACTTATCCTTGTACATCATGCAGACTTTTACCATTTACAATGTCCTTTGGCAAAGAGTTGTATTGCTCAACTACATATTGGGCACAAGCTGGCCTCCCTGTGTTGGATTTTCAGCCTGTCTCCCTCTCACTAGTTTCACTTGATGGCTACCAGTATTGCAAGGAACGGTAAACAATGTATGTTGGCTTTGCCATTCCGTCCTGTACAGACCTCTACTGCATTGTCCCTCAATTGTCCCTTGGAAAATTAATAATATTCACAAGTGTACCAAGGCTTCTATATTTAATAGGCTTTAAAAAATAAACAACATTGAAAATTGTATTATCTTGCCTATTCAAACTTTATTTTGGGCAGTGCAGTAGGGTATATTTTCTTTAAATTTCATAATATAATGCTCAATTAAGTATTTTACAAGCTTTTTAACACACATAACAGTTGTTGCTGAGTCAAGTTGAAAATGCATTGCAGGCTTTTAAGTACTTCAATGAAGAAGACTCCCTTTTAACAAAAAGAGGTGACAAAAGGTGAAAGCTGGATGTGTTGGGTTGGAGGTTTTGGGGTTTCTTTTTTTGGGCAGGGTGGGTGAAGAAACCCACACACAAAACCAACAAAACAAGCTGGAATACAAGTGAGACAAAAAAAAAATTACCTTTACTCAGGTACAATGTGTCCAGCATCTCTTGTAATGAAGTGTGTGTGTGCTAGTGACGATGTGTATGGGGGGAAAAATACAACGTCTAATAATGTAAGAATCCTTAGTAGCTGTCTTGTGGAGTGAGGGTTTGTAGTTTAAGCTGTATTTTTTTAGTTTGTAATTTATTTTTTTTTGAAGCAGAGCCTATATGAATTGTTTAACTAGAAGCCAGTTCACATGATTGAGTTGTTCCAGTTGGAAAGTGAAAACATTTTAGATAATAATTAGCTATTAAGGTCTGACATTAGAACATTCCCAAAGACTGATTGTTAATGTAGTTGTCCTACAGAATTCTCCAGGGAAACTGCAGTTCTGAATTATTTCATCTGTTTCAAAGGGAAGGAAACACTCTAGGAAAGGCTCTTTTGGCAGAGAAGAGATCAGAGTTTTAGAAGATATCAAGAAATCAATAAGCAGTGAGTGTTCCCTCATAGAAATTAACAAGGAGAGAAGCCAACACGTGTTTTTTTTACCAAGCACCTTTTATTAGAGTTATAAGGCTTTTCCTGTCAAATCAAAAATGTAAAATAAACAATTTGGTATTTCAGATTGTGAATGCTGTTGTTTATTGTTACTTCACAAGAAAAATTGTTTAGGTTTTTTTGAAGAAACCTCACCACTGCCACCAGGATAAAGGATTCTCTCTAGCATATGAGTTATCCTTAAGCTTCTAAAAATCTCTTTAAGTAGCAGAGCTCAGTTATTTAGAATATTAGCATCTCTTTGTGGCTCCTGAGAAAAAAATGTTGTGTTGTCCTAACAATTTTTTCTTAATTCCAGACTTCTGAACTGGGTGTCACAGAACATGTAGAAGGAGATCCCTGCAAGTTTGCTCTATGGGTTGGAAGGACACCAACTTCAGACAACAAAATTGTTCTCAAGGTAATTTTAGCAGATGTGCTTGTACCATCTACACCAAGTCTTGTTGTTCATACTTGTTGGGAAGGCAGCAAATGATGACTTTTCTTGCTTTGAGAGGGACAGCTGCTGACAGGTAATTTTTCTTTGTGTGTTGAAGGATGTGGTATATATCTAACTCTCGTGGCTTGCCACCAGAGTGAAGTTTGTGTGGTCTGCTGAAGGATTAAACAAACTTGCTATGGAGTAGGAAGAGGTTTGATCCCATGGACTCGTATAGCTTGAAGCCTTCAGGCACTAGCTGACAGAGCAACAGATATGCCACATACAAGTCGTGGCATCAGTGCTCCATTGCACGCTCAAGCCATTGCTGCTTGTTGGTGATACTGTTTTTCGTGGCTCATATTTTTACACAGAAATTGAAACATTTCAAAAGATTTGATGTCTTTTGTGGTCTTCAAGTTTTTCTGAAGATACATGCCTTTGGATGGGAATGCATGCAATGCCTATAAATTTTGTGTCTGGGGAGGTTACAGGTGCTAGTAGTGTTTTTTGCCTAACTAGGAAAGTGGCTAAATCCATTTTTCATGTGACTCTGGCATGTAACCTGGGACTTACTGTTTCAACTGGAGAACTTTTTTGTAACACCACAAGCAGCTAACAGGTAATTGGACTTACTTTGAGGACTGTGTCAGCTTTGAACCTTGTCTTTTGTACCTCTTAGCTGTGTTGAGCTGAAAAAAAGTTCATGTTCCCATTTACAGGTTAATACACCTACTATTAAACTTGTTTATGTTTTCACATATATTTTTTGTGTTTACTCAATACTACCACTTAAAAATGGCCACTCAAATGTATATGTTTTCCTAGTGAATTACAGACTAAGAAGAGCTCACATAAGTTTTGTGACAGCAGTCAGTGAATGTAAGGAAATGAAATGTAACATCACTGAATAATACAATTTGTTCAGTCTTAATACTCCCTTAATTTCACAGACAGTGCTTTGCAGCCTGAAATGATTCTCCAAGGATGGAGCAGTATTAAGGGGTTCTGTTTTAGGGCTCTCTACATAAGATCACTTTCAGGTGTTCCTGTTTTTTCTCTTCTTAGAGCATAGGCTTTTCAGATAACATGTATGGTATATGAAGCTTTTCAACAGTTTTGTTGATTCTTTTGTTTGTTTGATTTTGAAGGTTAGAAACTAGCACTTCCTTAGCTCATTAGTGTTATATATAAATTCCACGAAAACCTAGAAAAAATTTAACAAAACAAAGATCTTTTTCCTAAAATTCTTTGTCTGTTCCTGCCTTTTTATCCATCCCTTTAGAATCACTGCTTATTAAATATTTATGATATATTAAATATTTATAATATATTCACAGCCAATTATTTCAGGAGACAGCAATTAAGAGAACTAGGAAGTTATATATATGTATATATATTTTTAGATGTGCAATATTTATTTAATAGTATTTCAGGTCCAGGGCTAAATTGGATTAAACAATCAGATTACAGGTTGGGCAGCTGGATATCAGGTCTTTTTAAGAGTATCTCAAGAATATAGATGATATGTTGCAGGCAGTTACTAAAATACAATCCCTAAATTAGCTTTCTGCTTCCAGGTATGCTTAAAAATGGGAAGAGTAATACATCAAATGTGTTGTGAAAGTATACATGTTGCAAAATAAGATAATTTTTCTTTCTGTGTTAGTAGATTATTATATAATGTGAGAATTGACCTAAACTGTAGCATGAGTTTAAAATACCAATGTTCAAGGTGTTATTACTGGAATTCCTTAAGTAAGTCGATCCACCCTATCTAGCACAATATGCATACAGGGCTTTAGCCTTCAAGCTATGGAAGAGGAATCTCAATATAAAATAAAATGTCTTTTTAAATTAACAATATTAATAATGTTGAGAAATGTAAAGTAGTGTTGGTGACTCAAAATGAAGACAAGTAGCTTGAGTTTTCTTCTGTCCAAGTTTTCAAAAGTTATTCACAAAGTCATTCTTTATGCCTTCCTCTTTGTGTTTATTATCTGACTGTATGTGTGGATCTTCTCAGCTATAAGTCTGTCATGGGGCTTTTGTTTCTTTTGCATATCAAAGGCATCCAGTATAGAGAATAAACAGGACTGGATCAAACACATCCGGGAAGTGATACAAGAAAGGACCATTCATCTGAAAGGAGCACTGAAAGAGCCAATCCACATCCCCAAAACTGCACCAACAACAAAACAGAAAGGAAGAAGGTAAGTAGTATTTAAAATAATCAGAGTACACAACAGCACTCTCTCCTCAGTACTGTTGAATTTCTAATTCCTTTAAGTGAATTGGACAAAAGCAAGAGTCATTTTGGCCAGCTTTATCTTCTAATTAATTCCAGTTTCCTGCAGTGCTGAATTTGTTGAGATTTCTGCTCTGAACAGTCCCTGACTTGTGTACATACAGCCATTACAGAAGGGATTTGGAACTGCAGTACAGGATAGCTGTACATTTTAGATTTTTACTATTCTGCATGTATTTTTCAGATCCTTTGTTTCCTTTCATAAAGATTAAAATGTGTGACCAAGGGTTCTGCTTGCTAGCTTTGGCGAAGGGGCTGTGTGAGTTTCTTGCCATAGTTCTGGCTGGTTGGTTGTTGCCTGAATTCTACATGATAATAGACCTTAGGCAAACAAATCTGTTCTCTTAAAGTGTAGAATGAAGTATTAAGGGCTGAATATTTGGGTTTTGCATAAAGTAGTCTGGCTGGCTGGTCTCTGTTGCCACACTGTCTAGGTGCCCCTCCCTTATTTAGAGTAGCAAGTAGGAAGCCAACACATCGTAAACACAGTGCTAACATTGTAATGAAAACCGAATTATTTGCAGAGACGGCGAGGACCTGGACAGCCAGGGAGATGGTAGCAGCCAACCTGACACTATTTCAATTGCATCACGAACCTCACAGAACACACTAGACAGCGATAAGGTAAGTTTCCCAGGTGTTGATCTGTTCTGAGAGCAAATGATTCATCCCTTAGTGCGAGTTCACACCCAAGATTATTCCTTAGTACCTTCAGAGAGGAGGCATGGAAATATTCAATCTCTTAAAAATAGTTATATGCAACAGAAAAAATATCTTGATACCATGAGGGAGCAGGGGTGATTATTTGAATCTAATAGGTCATGAACGAATTATGTTTGTTCCAAACTGAAACCATTTTGGTCATATAGCATACCAACTGCGATTTGTGTTAGCTTGGGGTTGGTGGTTGCCATACAGTTAAGTTTGTGAAGGAAAAACACTATTCATTGTTCATGGGTTAGACAGCAAGAATGTTCATTTTCTGCATGACAGCTGATGGAAATCACGATATTAAATAGTAACCCACAACACTATCATGTGATACTAGTGAAAGTGCTTCCTTTCCTCCATCTCTGCCTATAGATTCTGGCTGGGATAACCCAGCTAGTTTCTCATGGGTGGAAGAAAGGCATCAGGGGAATAAAAATTGTTACATGAAAAATGTGTATTACTTTGGAATTGAAAAAACATTTCTGGCAAGTGAGAATTGTTAGGACCTTGGAGGGGAGGTAGAGATGGATAATTGAAGTTTGTCAAACAGAAGAATGAGTTAAAACGTAGAAGCTCCATAGCAAATTACTTGAAAATGTGATTAGGGATTTCTGGCCTATAACCTCATTGGGTAAAATGGTTCTGATAAGCCACTTAAACTGCACAGGTAAATAATCAGTATATTACAGGGCAGCTAAATGTTCTCAGAGTAATATTTTGATTATTCCCATTGTCATTGAAAAGAGAGTTCTTTTTCTGTATTTTTGCATGTCACTTAAACTCTGTGGTTTTAGTTTTTCCATGTAAAGAAGAAGAGACAGACGAAGGGAAGTATAAGGTGCTTAGGGTTGCTCTCTTATTTGTCAAAAATAGCCTATGTTTTGACCTTGTGCATTTTTACTGAAGTTGGTCTGTAGTTTTGCTGGTGGTTTGTTCTAAGGATATCTGTGGGAAAAATGTTTGGCTAGAGAAAAAAAGACTTCTTTGATTCTTGTTTTACTGTTTTATTCTTTGTGTCCTTTCTTAGCTATTTAGCAATTTACAAAAACTATGTTGTGCGTAGTAGCAAACAGTTCAGTTCTTTTTTTTTTTTTTTTTTTATGTGTTCTTAAGAGTTTGAGTAATCTGCTGCACTCAAAAGCAAGACACGCTCTCTGATTTCCCTGAGTATTGGCTGAAACGTCAAGCTGCGTGCACACCGTCTGGCTGGGTTGTGCTCCAGTTCAAATGCAGTCCACCCCTGCCATGCACAACCATTGCCCCTCTTCAGTTGTTTGTGATGTGCTGTTTACTGGCAGGCAGCATGGGTTGTCTCTTGTTGCCCCTCCTGTACTATTTCGTGCATCATGTGAGAATTGCTAAGAAAGCTGGCCAAGTGAATTGCCCTCAGGATTTTCTTCCATTCTGACATGAGGAGGAGTCTTACCAACAACCTGTTCAACAGGAGTTAAAAGGCGGAAAGGAGAACGCTTTTAAATATTTTCCTGACAAATTTTTAACGTTGGTTAGTGAACGTAGTGTTGTTTTTAATGTAGTTTTGAGTTCTCACGTTGGTGTATAAAATTTTTGTTAGACTTTTCTTTGACAAGAAAAACAAGCTGGAAACTGGGACACTCCCTGGAAGTTACTTGCACTGTGTATTGTATGTCCAGGGAAGAAGTGTACTGTTTGTACACTTTTTAAAAGCAGAATAGCTTTTTTAATGTTTGTATTATGTGTTTTGATTTGTTAAATACATTAAAAAGAAAAAAAAATCTGTTTAAAAATACAAAATAAAAATTATTAAGGAACAGTCACAGGCAGAAGGCCAGTAAAATCTATATGAGATCTTAACACTCTTGCTGAATCTGAAGTCATCTCTCGCTTTGTTGAAAATTCATTAGCTGCAGTCCATTTGGGCTTTAAAATTGGCTCTGTTTTTTCAGCCTAGAAGTATGTTTGATTGTCTTACACAGGTGGAGTGAAATGGTTTTAGGGATTTTAGGTGCTGTTGATGAGGTTAGCCAGATGGAGCACTGGAACCCCTCAGCTGAATTTGAAGCATGTCCCAAACTGAGATGGGATTCCAAATTGATAAACATTAAAAATATCAAGTAATTTAAAATAGTGTTAATCAAGTGGTAAAAATGTTTAGCACTGTATTATTATGCTGTTGCTGAACATTTTTTTGTTCATGTGTATCCACTATTGTGATTAAGAAAGACAACAAATAGCAAACATGTCCTATTAATCAACACCCAAGTAAAACCATTCTTTTATTTTCTCTAATTATATGTTGAGACAGTTGATGCTTTTAAAATAAATGTTTTGGTTAGAAGTGCTTAGCTGTTTTACAGGGAGAATATAAAGGATTAAATCTTTTATGCACAATTCAATATTTTTTCTGGCTTCCTCAGAGATACACTTTGAAAGAGCTGAAAAGCCTTAGCCTTGGTAGTAAGTGGTTGAGTATTGTCCAGATGAGCTTCTTTCCTTGCATCCTGTTTTCTTATATAATTGGAAATGCTTAGGAACAGAGAGTAACTTCATTATTAGCTTTTTTTTCTTCTCCATCCTGGCTTTTTGGGCTAGAATTGTAACTATAGTTGGCTTCACTGTTGCATGTTGCTTTTCAATAATGGCTGGGATGATGCAACGGACTGTATGTTTACAGAGCTGACATCCTTCCCAGCTTCGTGTCTTCTGAAAACTATATTGGAAAGCGAAATTAGAATTCAGAATCATCTTGGCAAGTGGGAGAAATTAATTGGCAAAATACCATGCAATTCAATGGGAACATGTTTGAGCTAATGTGAATAGGTGGAAATAGTTAGCTACTAATGAAAACAGTAAGTATTGAACAGTTTTTGAGAAGATGATCTAGAAGCAATAGAGGCTCACAAACTGTTTATTATTTTAACAGTGTGATGCAATTATGAAGCCCTGTACTGGCTTGTAGAAATAGGATTCTGAGCTGCAGGACACAAAGTCCTCATTCTTTACTCAGTGCTCATAAGGCCTCTTAGATACCACATCTAGTTTTGAATACAGAATTTTAGCAAATTAGTGGGCCACCAGAAGAGTTGCAGGGGAAAGAGGGGGGAAAAAAAAAAGGCTGATTAGACATCTACCAAACATAAATAACAAGGCAAGATAAAGAGTTGGGACTAAGGAGTCTAAAGAAAAAAGACAGGAGCGAGGATGTAAGGTCTTCAGGTGTGTAAAAAAGCTACTAGGCAGAGTTACAGACCAGACTTTTTCCCATATTTTCAGTGGATAGGATGAGATCAAAGGACTTACCTTTATAAAAGATTGCAATAGTATTTTTTTAAATGGGTATGAAAATGTGAAGCCCTAGAGCACAGTAGTTGTGAAGGCTGGGGAATCTCCATAATTGGAGATCTTTGAGAACAGTTTGGAGAAATGTTATTCATGACTCACGTAGATGTTGTGGATTGTGCTTTAGAGGAAGAGAAAGAAGTGGACTAGATCCCTTTCCAGCATGTTTTTAAAATCATGGAGTGTATCTTCATATTGCAAGACATGCTAAACATATCCAGAGCACTGACCCATCCTGAAGTATTTTAAGTTCTAATGTAGTCCAGAGTGAAATACAGATTTTTTTTTTGAGGGAGATTTCTACTCTGTCAAAGCATCTCGGTTTTCTGAATGAGTGCTTTTATTCTACCTTTCTCAGTAAATATTTCGCCCTTCATCTTTAACAGCATTCTTTCCGTTCACCTTCTATAGCTGTGTAGCCAGCATTTTGGGTGGCTGACAAATAAGAGATGACATTTGGCCCATTCATTCCACCTTTGAACAGTTCCTAGCCTCAGAGCTCTAATTTTAAGGTCATATTTTGAACTCAATCCCAAGGCATAGGAAATTAAACGGGGAGGATGAAGGAAACAATGTAGGTCTGATACATCTTTTCATGCTTGTATTATGTGAGCTGCTAGAAATGTTAAATAATCCAAACTACTATTTTGGTAGCTGAGATGATGAGAGGCTTTTGGAAGAACTGCTGTCATAGAGTGTTATCCTAAATAGTAGGAATCATGCTAGCTGCCCTGGGTGGTCAGTGGAGCAATATTTTATTTTTAACAAATTGTCTTTTGTACCCAGCTGGTAACACTTTGTGCTGCTGCCTATGTGAAGCTGTATTTCATTCGTGTGCTTCTTTAAACTTTCTTGTAGTACTTAGAAAACAGAAAAAGGACCGAAGCAGCAGGAATCAACCACATATTTAGTTCTGCCAGCTGAGACCACAGAAGAGAAAAGGCTCCCATCAGTAAAAAAAAATGCTAGTAAAAAACCAGACATGGTTCTGAGCATGTGCCTCTTTTCAGAGTCAGAAACCAGGTCTGGGCAGCTACCTGGCCAAAGCAGAATACTCTATTTGAGACAGAGTTTTTGTGTGTCCCCCATTTCTTTCCTCCCACAGTGCACTTGTTTCCATTTTAAAAGGGGATTAAAGATTTTCACACTTGAAATAATTGAGAAATCTTATTAGCTGCTCTTTTTCCTTTCCCTTCTCCTCAATATAAAATTACCATGGGACAGTAAATTTAATTTGCAATCTTGAGAGGAGGTTATATGGCCTGGTGTAAAGGCTGTTGTATGTGGTAAAACTCTTGTCAGTGATGATCTTCCCTGACACTGGTGGTAGATGATCTCTTGGTGTGGTGTCTCTGACTTCAGCAAAGCTATGCTAAAAGTGTAAAGAGTGTTCAGCCAGTGAATGTGTGTTAACAGTTTTATTTTTTTTTGTCTCTGCAAGCGACAGTGATTAAAAAGCCCCAGAGAGATGAACGTAGATGGTTAACATTAATTTCAGCAACAGTAAGACACTATGTCCCATGATAAGCTGTTTAATTAAACCTTGCGCCTTTTTTAATCTGTGGTTCTATTTTTGTCTGGCTTTTGTTTCTCATCTTGTCTCTGTCTCTCCAGTTTCCATGTTTCAGATACAGCCTCATTTATTTTTATCATGCATGATTAATTCAGTTTACATAAAGGGTTCTTGAGAAGGATGGATAAAGTATATAAAGCCCTTGTTCAGCCTAAATTTGGATTTAGATGGTTTATAACTTTTCTCTTCAGTGCAAGTCAGTCTCCCAGTTCTGCTGTGCCTCTTGCTCTTCCCCCCAGCTAGCCTAGAGAGCCTTGCCAAAGCTGTCCAACAACAGCTGTTGAGCAATGCGCTTAATCACAGACACTCCTTGCTGTCCAACTGCATTTAATTAGTGTGAAAGATGAAACTGCTTTCAGAGAGTGTGTTATGGAGAAAAAACGAGCAATGAAACAAAGAGGAAAGCAGCATTTCCTAACCATAACTGTTGTGAGGAGGAGGAAGGATTGTTGTCCCAAAGGAAGGGAAAATTGCTAAATGCTTTTTTGGTCAGTTCTCCAAGGTGATGTAGATGTGTGCTGGGTAAGGAACATCATTGGTTTTGGTGTGTTAAGCAACAGCAGTGAAGTCCTACACCAAGCTGCACATAACAGCATTAGTCCATGTTTGAGGATGGTGTAGAACTAACAATTGCATGTGGGAAGTGTCTTACACTGTACTGAAGTGTGATTGAATATTTCAGTGAAATACTGTTCAGCTAGGTTATTTGATTCTCACACAGTCTGAAAGACTGATTTTTTTTGCACTTTATTAGTTTCTGTTACAGCCACTGACAGCCTTTGTTTTTTCCTTTAGCTTAATACTATATAAAATCCTTAGTGAACATAAAATCTGAGATCTTTTTCTTTTAATAGGGGAAGGAACGGAAATGACATCTGTATTAAAGCCAAAACCGTGTCCATTGCACTGGTCACAAAGTATATTTTCATCTTTATTTGTGGGAAGTGAAAGGGTTAGGAAAGTAAGCCAAGCACCGAAGCTGTGCTCCTGTTGGTATTGAGGAGAAAATACAAAGAGGAGGTGCAGTTTCTGGAAAGTGTCAACTTGTTACTGTCTGGGTGCTTGCACTGACTGGGGATGGATACGGACTCTCCTGAGAAAAATTTGGTCTGCACTGGGCACCCGGTGAAGTCGTACTTCATCAGCTTTTTTGTTAGCTGCCACCAGGCATACAGGTGGTTTCAATTGTTTCCGAGTTTGCCTGAAGAAGGCTGTAACATAAATCAATACCAGAAACAAGGAAAAGCTCTTTACTTTTTCCCCTTTGGCATAGTTTTGCATGGACTGAAAACTAATATAGTACAGAGAAAGTGTGTAAGGGAACAGGAGACTTTGTAATGAGGGAGGAGGTAGCAAGTTTTGAAGATGTACCCCCTCCCTTCCCCCCCCCCACCCCGTAATGTAGATATTGGGGCTGTCTGGAGAGATGTAGTAGAAGCAATGTGATTAATTTTTAGCCTGGATCTAAATGGGTGCAACCTGATTTATCTTCCTTAAACACTAGATGTATGAGGCTTTTCTGCCCTTCTTGGCCCCTGCATTCCCTGAAGGAAACTTTTTTCCTCTTTGTGTGCACTCACAAACAAGGGTAGCTGGTGAAATTAGTAGGCAGAGACCATGGGAAAGCTCTGGATTTACTGCAGACCATCTGCTAGGAGTTATGTCCTGTTGTTTGTGGCAGGCTTGAGGAAGAGAAGGTTGGAAATAGTCTGAGTCCTACAGGGTTTTTGATGGTTTTGTCATTTGCTGTAAAATTCTTGCTTGATAACAAACAGTGGTGTTATCCTAGAAAAGTTTCTATCTGGTGCTTCAGTTCCAGGCTTGTAATGAAAACTAATAAATGAGTAACAATGGAGTCTCTTATCTGCTTTTCCTAAAGCTCATGGGATGAAGCTGGCAGCAATGGAAGAGTCTAAACATAACAGTCAAAAACTACGTGGCAGAAACTGTACAGTATGTTGGTGTAGCACATGCGTCTGTATTTGCTGGAGCTGGAACTCTCACAGGGTATTTGTCCTCCTTTGTCAGTGTAGAGCATTACCTCGCTGAGTTTAAGGAGTTCACTGGCTTGGTCCAAAATTGCTGAATTCACAGAAGTTGCCTGCCAGCTGAGATCTGATACCAATGTTGCACTGAAGCAGCCTGAACTATAGAAATGCTCACGCACAAAAAGCTGAAGTAGCCTGCAACACCATTGCCATATGGTGGGAGAAGGAGTTCCCAGGCTGCTTGCTTAAGTTGGATGGGTGCTCTGGCACTAAGCAATCTTGGGAACTTTGCAAAGTTCTGATAATAATTTTCATTTCAGATCAAAGCAGATGAAAAAAATCAAAGACAGGAAACTTAAGCTTAGGCAAAGTAATTCTAATGAAGTCTTTGGAAGAGGGGGAGGAAAACCCTGAGCTCGCATGCTTTTTAATTCAAGTTTGTGTTCTTACTTGGGGAATCAACAAAAATATGGAAATTGTAAGCCTGTGTGTATTTTGTATCAAATAGTTGAGTATTTGGTAAGCTTATGTGAAGAACTTCATGCTGATTTTTATAATTATATATGGTGTATCCTGGATGATTTTGTGACCTGCATATGTAAATTGTGAGTGGGGTGTAAATAAGGCAGTAAACTCATTTAAGTAAGGTCCCTCTTTCTGCCTTGAATTTGCAAGATATCAAAGCTCATGAGTGACTGTATTTAGTAATCTGGCTTTTTGTTGCCAAATATTACCCATAAAATATCTTCTGAAGTGACTGCTAGTTCAGCTTTTGGGGTAAGGAGCAGTCAGTCTAGCAAGAAAAACCACTTAAATCCTCCACCCAACACTCTCACAACTGGTGTGCTTTGAACATAGGCAGAGACAAGCAGAGTTAAAAATCTGTTTTAAAACGTCAGAACTCCTTGATTTTGAAATGACCTCTTCTTGATGTGGAAAGTCCTAGAAGCTTGCTATCTCATCCGAAATACAAATCCTGCCAGCAATCCTAAATAGGTAACGGTGTGTGACGAATGGTTTGATAGCGAGCACTCATCTGGCTTCTCCTTCTTGTTTTTCCCCTCACAGCTGTCTGGTGGGTGCGAGCTGACAGTGGTAATCCACGACTTCACTGCCTGCAACAGTAATGAGCTGACGATACGCCGTGGGCAGACAGTGGAGGTCCTGGAGAGGCCTCATGACAAGCCTGACTGGTGTCTGGTTCGAACCACAGATCGGTCCCCAGCTGCAGAAGGCTTGGTCCCCTGCGGGTCCCTCTGCATCGCTCACTCTCGCAGTAGTATGGAGATGGAGGGCATTTTTAACCACAAAGGTAAGAAATGATGGAAGCAAAGTCTTGTCATCAGCAGCGCGAGTTTTGGGTGATGGGGAGTACTGTGCAAGAACATCAGACTGCCTGTTGGCACTGGTTTTGTTTTTAATTTGTAAATTTTAATTAGATAAAACACAATGCTTTTAGCAACCTGCAGCCACTGTCTATTCTGTCTATTCTGAAATAAGCAGTTGGCAGTTCCCAGTGTTAAGTGAAAATGTGGCTGAAATCATGGAAGAGCTTTAAGCAAGTTATGTCTTGATGAACAGAGTTCTATATCATGTTAGATCAAGCTGCAATGATAGGAAAATCTATACCTGTTGTATGCTGTAATGGGGGAGGGAAGAAAATCTCCAGTGTGCAATATCAATTGCTCCTGAGAAACCCTGCAGTAAGAAGTCATGACATCATCAGGCTCAGTGATGGAAAAGGTAAATACAAGCGTTTGTATGCCCTGGCACAAGAATTGGCCATTTGGACTTAGGTATTTTACTTAACTGTGTTTTCCAGAGTAGCAGTGGCACATTCATCCCTTTTTCCCAGAGCAGCTCTGAAATCTTTCTTTGTTTTTTTCAGATGCACAAAAGAATGTGCCTCTGAAGTGCAACAAAAAAATGATATTTTTTTGAAAGCTTTTAAGGCTTTGGTGTGCTTGTAGTCCTTTGGCTCTGTAAACTCCTCAGGCTCATGGAGTAGTTGGTTATTAGGAAAATGCTTGCTTGTTTCATTTGAAACTACTTGAATCTGCAGCCTGTGAACAGAAAGCAGTGTGAATTTAAAAAAAAAAAAACACCAGAAAAACAGTTCATTAGAAGGTGTTTCATCACATGCTGGGAGAGAAGATGCATTTCAAAAAGTTTGTTATTCCAAGTAACAAGATTAGCAGGAAAGTGCTGTTGAGGAAAACTTGTTTTCTAGAACACAAAATTCTGGCTTTGGAGAGTTTTTCATAAATATAACCACAAATTTTTCAATTATTCAGTCCATCCCAGCTATCACATTACAATTTTTCCCAGTTTTTTCAGACGCTGTATAAATGTGCTTGGCTAAAGGAGGTGGGGGAGAGTTTGTGTTTCTTGCATTAAGAGCATGCACAGCAGGAACTTCCTGAATGCAGGGTGATTGGGACAGAAAGTCTGAAGGATTGAGCTGTATGGTTTAAATACTTTTTCAACCTCTTGTGTCCTACAGCAATTTGGATAGGGAAAGTTTGCAGTTGCTCTTATGATAAAATTGGAAAATGTAGCTAGATATCACTGAAACATTTATTTCTTTGACTAGGGGGTGAAATCATGGACATGTCAACAGGATTTTAATTTTTTTTTTTTTTAACAACACTCATAGAATTGATAAAACCAAATTTCCTTTGGAGCTAAGGGACTTTGAATGCAGAGAGTTGTATTAGGAGAGGCAGATTGTACTGGACACTATATGTTGTATGAAGAACAATGAGCCTGTTAGGTTCCCAAGGGAGGGAGAAAGCTGTTTTTGTCTTTGAGAGGTTAGTTTTATTAACAAAACCAGTGGACATAACAAGTATTGCTTTTTTTCCTTTATTATGTGTTTGGGGAAAATGGGGCAGAGCATTGTAAAGTTACTTTAGTTTCTGTTCGACATGTTGCTTTGAAATAAAGAGCATTAATTCATTTTATTAATCATGGAGACTGAAGAAGAGAAGGCCATTGCTAGAATGAGCGTGATTTGCGGGGTTGAATGCAGCCTCGGAAGTGACTTCTGTCCCTGCTGCTGTCATAGCCTTCCTGCGGGATGTTGGGGCATGCCATCTAAACCTCAGCTGATAAGAAGCAGCTGCTAATTGTTTCTTCCCACATTACTGGGTGTCAGGCTTCAGGAGCTGGACGTTTGATCTGTTAAGTTTCCCGTGCATGTGACTGTGACTGAAGTCAGTGTGAACTATCTTGAACATGCAAACTATTATATAATGTTAACTAATCTGTGCGGGGGGGAGGGGAAAAAAAGGCAAAAAACCAAACAACTTTAGACTGGGCACTCAAAACCACTGGAAGCATTTGACTTTGGTCTCTACCTCAACTTTCTATTGGAAGTTTTCAAACCCCCCCTCGCACTCCCCCATAGTGAAAAGTACTTCAGACAGTCCCACAATGCAATTATTCATTCTCAAGTGCTGCATTTTATTAAGGATCCTTAAATAAGGCATTGGGGAATATGCTAATCAGAAGAATGGAAAAACAATTAGATAATATTCTCAGAATTGTTCATTGCGGGCATTGATTGAGGTATGAATTCCTAAAAAACAGAACAGAAAACACAAGCCCCATACAAAGAGAAGTTAATGACTTACATAATTTAAGGCAGTCCATATACTTGGGTGAACACACTTAAATGTTTTTTTTCCCTAGATTTCTAGTGCTTGATTCTGCAACTTCAGTCTTTTTAATGCAGACTTTTTTTTCCCTTTTTGACCATAATTCAGTAAAAATGTCAGAGTTTTTGCATGATTCAACAAATTAGGTTATCACCCTCTGTATTTTAGGTCTGAAAAGACATGTCATATGTCAGACTTGCACTGTGAGCATCAAGTCTGAGTAATTCTGTACTGTTCATGGGCTAAGCCACATGTAGTAGACACGAGTCTGTAATTTGTGCATGTCTGGCATTGCAAGCTGTTGTGAGAGGCTCAGAGAGAGAGAGGTTTTATGTAATTCCAAAGGAAAAAGGAAGGTGATCACCATCAGAAGTAGGGGGTAGCTGCTTGGATGTTGGGTGCTTAGCAAATGCCTTGCTGAACCAGAGAGTTTTGCACTCCTTTCAGTATCTATGGACCTTACAATTCTGATCTTTTCAATTGTGTTTATCAATATCATTTGCCAACTAAACCAGTTAGAAAGCCACAGCATATCAGAGGTAAAGTGAGCTTCAAAGTTACACTTGGTTCTTAAGTTCTGTAAAACCACATTTCATCAATGAGTACAGAAATGTTAGATGGTATTTAATGCCTCCAATAATCTGAAATTACTATCCAGAGTAGGGTAACATGAAAGATTATTAAAGCAAAAAGTATGTTCAGTGAAGCCTAGTTCTAACAGCTCATCTTGGTCATTCCTTGTCAGTCCACATATTATTTGTCAGCCATGAAAGGTAATGTTGTGTCCTCTAAGAATGTGTATTACTTGAAATATCTAATCAGTATCTATGGCTAAAAAAAAATGCATTTACAGTGTCTTCAATCTTTAAAATTTTATAGTAGTTAAGATAAACATTTTGTTAAGAGTATGGGGAAAGCATTACATAGAAAAAAAGACATTCACTAGGTGGATAGTCATTTAGGGGAGGTTTGATTGCAGGTTTCAGACCTCTTGCTCACTCTGCTGGATATGAAATCTATTTTTGTAAGTTATCTGGGTCATTTAATCAATTAGACATGCAGTTTGCAGATGAGTACATTTTAAAAAATCTAAATCCCTTTTATAATGGGGAAAAAAGACAAACAAGTGGGTAGTGAAGAGGTTGAATAACAGTTGGTGCACTCTACAAAAAATAAATTACTAGCTTTGGAAGAACATATTTTTCACAAGTAATACATAAGGCAACGGGTTTTTTTGCAATGATTCCCCACATGTTATTGGGTGTGGGGGAGAAAGAATGTTCTTGTTGATTTATTTGCTGCTTCTCTCTTTTAACAAAAGTTTCTTTTCGTTCTGTGGTACGTCCTTTTTATACATGCAGTTCTCTTTACTTTCTTTGCAAAGCATTTACACAGCCACAGAGTTCTGCGTAAAGGGCAGGGGACAGGACTCAGTATAATTAAATTGAACTTTAAAGCTCAGACAAATTGGCAGGTATTTAAAATTGTTCGTGAATTTTTTGCCTGTTTAGATCATAAGTTCACTGCCTTTTCCAGCTTCGTAGGTACTTCTGAAGTGCAAAGAATAGTCCATCATATGCCTTCTGTAGATGCTACTGTTTGGAGAGCTACAAAGGCTACAACAAGCCTTTGCTCATGAGGCTTATATTAACATGTCTTCTTTGTAAGTTAAAGGGTTTTTTGGGACCATATCTCACTGACAATTCATGTTACTATCTGTTTGGTTCAAAACTTGGCCTCAGAGTTCTTTTTGTTTGCCTGGAGGTACACTGTCTGCTTGTTTTACATGTTATAATGCAGGTATCTGCATAGGTTTGTTCAGATGTGAAAGGTAGGTGATGTCTTAGTGACACAGTAACATACCATACGCCACTGCAATACTGAATACTGGCTTTTGATTTTACTCTCAGGATATTGTCCCGACTGGTGCCATAAACAAAAAAAGGTTATTTCAGCAGCCTGTTGTTGGGGGTTTTATTTTGCAACTGTAGTATCTCTCAAAAAATCTACCATAATAAGGAAGATAGAATGGCTGATGGTTTCTAAGACACAGGTTGACAAATTTGTTTAAAGAGCTCTGTAGTAAGGCCTTTTCTACAACTGCAAGATGGGAATGAGTGATGTAGGGCAGATGTTAGAGGTGTCTGAACTCTTCTTGAACTGACATGGGGACCTCCTCTATTCAGGAATTAAGAAAAAGATAAATTGCAGGGATGATCTAGAGAGGATTCCCCAGAAAAGAGAGATATTTTATAGTTGAGGCCACAGAATGGAATAAAACAGTGTCTTGCATGTGTTACATTAAGTAAGCTTGCTCTTGCACAACTGGAGACCTATTCAGAGTATTCATTTTAGACGAAAGAGGAGGAGAAGAGAGTAAAACGTCTTGCATATGATCAAGAGCTTTGAAAGTTATGATTGAGAAATGAAGTGTTTCCATGTTGAGTCCAAATACTGTTACATAGAAGGAAGAAGCTCTGGATAGCAGCAGCAGAATTTGATCAAGTGAAATGGGAATCCATTTTGAATAATTGAAGGACCACCTGTTTGTAGTGGAAGAAGAGAGGGATGACTTGGGCAGCAATTGTTTGCTTGCAAGCAGGAGGAGGCTGTAGAAGGGGAGGATTTGCTGTTTTGAGACTGCAAGCAAAACCATGGGCCATATGTAAGGAAAAAGGTTCCCCACCCATGGCTCAGAGCCAAAGCACAGTCTGTGAGGACTGTCTGACAGCGTTTGCAGCTGCAGGAAATGAGTTACAGCCCAGGCCAGCAGGGAAAGTAACTCCTAACGATGAGTAGGTACAGTACTCGCTTTGCCTTATTGCTTTGGGGCCACACGGCAAAAGGTGGGGACTGTAGTTTACAGGGCACTGTACAGAAAGGAATCTGCTCCTGCTACACAGCAAGGCACAATCACATGCAGAAAGTGATACCAAGGAGTATGATGTAGTAGTACAAGACCCTAGCTCTTAATTTAAGAATTCTGTTTCTTGATTAATCAATTGCCTCCTAACAGAATTTCCAAATAACAGGCTGCCCATCCAGATACCCAGCTGATAGAAAGCCTTATGAGGAGCTCACAGGAGGCAAAGCTGAGCAGTCAGCTGGATTTCACACTCTGCTCATCTAAATTAGCAAAAAATTGTAAAGTTTCAGTTCAACTTAATTGTCAGGTAAACTGGAGCTTGAACAGAGGTGTAAGCATTTTAATAGCTAACGTTCAACTTCACAATTATCGGTTGTTTTGGAAGCCTAATAAATCATAAATTTCCATGTAATTACAAATATTTTGCTGAGAAGCAAGCCTAATGGCTGCAAAGATAATTTGAACTTAGATTGATTGTGTGTGGTTTTTCAAACTTGTTCTCATGCTTTGGTCCAGGTAAATAAAATAGCTGCAGTATAAAGCAGAACAAGAATTCTCTATCATGATTTTGCCCACGTTGTGGTTTTAGTTGAGTTTGAATTTTAATACATGTTTTGAGCATAAGTAAACTTAAATAAAATGTCAGCAATTGACTGTGGTTCATTAGATCATAATCTTTGCATTGAGCTTTATAGCCAAACTATGTCAGATGGTCAGAGTTAGCAGCCAAATTCTAATTCAGCCTTAAATAAGCAGTAAAGCCTATATATGCTTCCTTGGCATTGGGCAGTTCTAAATTAGATAAGGAGATTCAGTGAGTCTCACCATTTGAATTTCTAGGAGAGTCCTCTGTAAATCAAGTTTATATGTGCTCTGAAGTGTCATGTGATTGATTTCTGCATAAACTGTATTGAACTCGTGCACTATTCTTTTTACTATAACCCAGCCAAGGAAGACTGGTCAGATATATCAGTATTTCCCATGCTAACTGTATTCGTGGGCATAAGTATGAGGTTAATTTGTCTCTGGAATTTTTGAAATTTTGTAATGAAAGCTTTTTGCCCTGCTTGGGAGCTCAGTATTACATCTGAGATAAAGGAGACATTTTATAATACTGGCTTGAATATACTTCCAGTCCTGGACAGCTGCCAAACATATTTCTCTTATATATTGTAGTTGGAAAGGAAATCGTTGCGTAAAAAGTACCTGCTTCAGAATAAATGTATTTGCACAGCTGATCCTTGGGAGGTAGAAAGTGGATATGAACCAGCAATTCTGATGGCTTTAGATTTCCCAAGAGAGTTGTTATTTGGCTTCCAATTAGCCTTTCTCTGACAGCCATTTCTTTTTCTAACCAAGGTTTTGAGGCAGAACAGAGTGCAAACTAAAATCATATCCTGCATATGTTGTTTGTATGTTGCAATCAACAAAAAACATCCTGAGGTGCTGTTTATTTTCCTTAACTGTCCCTCTTCAGGTGCAACAAACTGTTGAAAAAGTTGCTTCAGTGTTGGCAATTACTTCTTGGGGGTGTCTTTGTTATGTGTATTTTGCTTTAGGTAAAACTTCAGAGTTGGTACTCCAAAGAGCACCTGAGAACAACCAGAAAGCATTTCTCTTCCTTTTCAATGGGTAAGTAGCTTGGCAGGGTGGTGAGGGACAGGGAGAGCGGAGCTAGGGACACCTATTTGGACAGGAGAGTGCTCCTAGAGACATGGAGTTGTCACAGCTGTGTAGTAACTGCCTCTTTTATGGCAGATGACAAAGAGCTACTGGTGTATATTTTTGTGCAGCTAAGGTGGCTGATCATTTCCATGAACCATCTGACTAATTTTACCTGTTGGTTTTACTTCTGTCACAGAACTGTATCATATTGACAGTGTGTAAAAGGTCTTCTGTTCTTTTTCTAACTCTAATGTTATGGCACTTTTGCCACTATGGATGGTTTTCTTAAACTTGGTATTGAGAGTATTTATGTGTTTAGCGGAGAGGAGAAAATGGTTGAGGAGCAGGCTAGAGTGGATGCTCTTGTGCACCTTTGAGGACATCATCATATTACATCACATCACCTGTCATCATCAGTGCCTGCAGCTGGAAGTAGCAGCCCACTAACTTCCTCCAATGATGTTTTTGTTAGAAGGCTGCTGAAAGTATGTTGCCTGTTGCTGTCATTTCACTTTTCCTGCAATCAAATAGTAATATATTAGTCTCTGTTATGTGTGCTAAATCAGAAATGCTGCATCACTTTTAACACAACTCTGAGAAGCTTTTTAACAGATGCCCTTGACATCTCATAAATTGTTGGCATTGGTTTCAAATCACAACTTCATTATGCAATGTCTGGCTCCTATTTTGAGTGAATATTTACTGATATGGGTATAGTTCCAGTTTGGGACATGCTTGTGTTTTTTCCTAGCTTTTAGCTGTATACAAATAGCAAGACATTTTTCCCTATCTGGGACAACTGTTGAACTTAAATTAATAATTTTCTAACATGTGAGTTATGCAAATAAGTGATGGAATTCTTAAGAGCAAACTAAACCATATAAGAGAGGCTGTTGTGATTAAGTGAATAGCACCACAAAAACATTTCATGATCCCAGGAAAAGTACTCATAACACTTTTCACAAATATGCAGTATGCATTTTCTAGCATGGATATGTAATGGTTAACCCCTATAGCAATAGAAGATATTTCTATAAACCACCATGCAGGCATAATAATGAAGGCTATCTCAGGTAAGCTTGTTATCATTGTCCTTGATGACTAGAATCCAACAGTCCATTTTCCCTATGTTCAGCCTCCTGTATGTTAATCATTGACCATGTAGCACAAATAAAGTCTGTGTTACAAGAAGCTTTTAAAAATATGTCAGGTTTTCAGGACCACACTGGACAAAGCCCCAGATAGTGTGGTCTGATCTCATAACTGACACATCCTTTTGAGCAGAAGGTTGGACTATGTGGATTTGTGAGGCCGCTTTCAACCTGAGGTATCCTGTGATCCTATGCTAAATGTTAGAATTGCCACCATGGACCACTTATGCTCTAAGTGTCTCCTGGAGTCTTTGACTTCCCTTACTGTCTGTGGTGATATCAGAAATGCTTAAGATTTTGCCCCAAAATATATTAATTCCATCTAAGAAATGGAAAGGTATTGTAAAAACTGTTTCTGCTCATGAGAAGTGCTAGTTCTTGTTGCACCATAGCCTTATTAGACATATGTTCATTTGTTAATGTCAGCTTTAAAGTATCAGTGATAAGGAGTTTCCTTAAACACAGAGTCTAGGGAAATCTAGTTGCATGTAAAAAGCTGCAAGTGTACTTGAAGGAAGGAAAGCTTCTAGGGAGGCCACCTGCAAAGAAGAACTAGTGCAGCTGAATGGTTGTCTGTTGCTTTCTACATAAAAGCTTAAGGGACATGGAAGTAAATGGGATTATCAAGGTCTAAGTGCAAGCTCTTGCTCTTCCCCTTATTAATAGGAGAGCATACTTAGGAGTGTTAAACGTAGGGAATTTGTAGTGATGAAAAATATTCTGAAAGAGAATGAAAAAGAAAGCAGGGCTCACTAACAAGAAAGTATGTAAAGTGAAAGGTTTTCTTAAAAAACACAAAAAAACCCCAAAAGACTGAAGACTAATAGAGTGAGTGGATTGAGTGTGCTTTAGGCAATATTAAACAGAAGCTTGATTGGTAAAAACCACCAAATTGTTAACCGCATAGCTTTTTATCATGGCATGACTTGGTTGTTGGTTCGTCCTGGTGTGTTTTGTGATAACTTTTCTAATTGTCTCAGGTATAACAAAATACATGCAATCCAATTGCTGTTTGATTTAGTAGAACAGGCTTAGATGTGTTTATCCTTTCATCCTAAAGATGTAGCAGGACTAAATGTAGTCATACCAGAATCAGTTAGGAAACCACTGACTCAGACCTCTGGTTGCAGGCCCAGAGTAACATCTAAAGGAAAGGTGCTTACAGCAGATTGCACCCTGGAGGTACATGCTGTATTTCCTTTGTGTCCTGGTTGCTTGCTTGAGTGAAAGCCCAGACAGTGGAATCCCGTGCTCACTCACATCACCTTCATAAAAATATGTTGGGATTGCAATCCTTAGAACTGGAGTAAATTAGCAGTAGTATTATTTTACTATGTCCTTGTCTGTGAAATAACAAGGCCATACTGTTATTGAAGTTATAGGGGTGATGACAAGCATTTATATTTCTGTAGTGAATTTCATTTGAGAATAAATATTTTATTTAACAACCTCATCTTTCACGGAAAAGCATTTTATTATTTTTATCAAGCAAAATGCCATTCTAGATTGCAGAAGAAGACAGCAAGCACTGTTTTGTCAGATTGTGAGCTTTTGAAAGACAGTTTTACTTTTTGGAAAAGTTTAAGTTCTTAAGAATACTAACCTCATATTTTTGTCAGCAAGAGGCATGTGTATTAGGATACAGAGTCTGTTTAGGTCTGTTTGTGTGCTTCAGAAAGTTAACATTATTACCAATTTAAAACTTGTACCGTGAGAGCATGCTGTGTTCAGGAAGAACTAAGTAGGGAAAGGGTATGTGCAAAAATTTAGTGACAATTTAAAAAAGAGTGAAACTCTTAAGTTTTTTGTCTTAAACACTAATACTTGAAATCCAGACAAGTGCTTTCAGTGCCCATGTGCCTTTTCTGCTTGCAGAAGCATCAGGGTGTTGGGTCATGTCTGGGCTCCGTCTGCTGTACCTAGAAGCGCTGTGCGACTTAACCTGATTGTTACATGGACGTGACTTCTGGTAGGCAGTACTGAGCAGTGACAAAAGGATGAGAAGTCTTCATGAAAACCCCTCATAACTAACCAAAATGCATTTTTACAAGTTGAATGGAGCAGAAGGGGAATAAGAAAAGTACTTTGGTCAGTAATACCAACCAGCAGGTAGCCCACAAAGCTTGCAGAAGCAATTCTTCCTCCAGATGTATATGTATGGAACTTCACTATCAGTATTACAGGGAGTACATGTCCAATTTTAAAAGCATTTTTAAAACCTCAGATTTATTTATTGATGCATTTTTTCTGTTCTGCAACTTCTTGGTTGTGTTATTCTAGTTTGGTTACTAGAACTGTTCCTTTTAAGTGACTTAAAAGAAATGAATTTTAAGTCAAGAACATAATTCAGTGTCCTGAATACTTCTGATTAATATATTCTTACCCTTTCCTTTTGTCTTTGCATGTATTTCCAGTTAAGATAATTAGGTAAGATATTTATGTTAAAAAGAATCCTAGCTCCTGTATGTGTAGTTACAACAGGTTTGGAAATTTAAACCTTGTTTTGACCAGATTTTTTTTCATGCTGACAGGCTGGTTCTTTTTTTTTTTTTTTGAGTGGAAAGGGAAGAGTGAGGGTGTTTTAAATATGATTGAAGAGAGTACCTCAGAAAATTCAAATGGAGAAAAAAAGGAAGATGAAGGGTAACCAGGATAATAAAATTAATTTTAAAAATGGGTGTTTCTTCAATATGACTCATTAGGACAGCAAGTATTTCTCACTTGGAATACTTTTTGTGTTTCCTCCAGTGTAGAGATGAAGCACAGCATATTTCTTCTCCCCTCCCACCCCTTGCTAAGTAGTGAATGTATGTGGAACAACATTCCTTGCACTCATCCAAAAGATTTTGTTTGAATTATCTGAAGATGGTTTGTTGTGGTTTTGCTGACAGTGGCTGGGATCCTTCAAGCTGATTTGGCATGCTGCAGTGGTGACTCTGTAGAGGAGTCAGAATTTTCCCAAAGCTTTTCCAGATAAACAGAAGACCAGGGACACTGAACGTCTCGTCATTTCTTTGAAAGGCCTCTTCATTCTTGGGAGTGCTGTACAGGCTCTAATCCCTTGTCTGTAGCACAGAACAGAATTAAAAACTCAAGAAAGCAATAGCCAAATGATTAAGATGGGAGAGAGTTTACAATGTCATGTGCTTTTTTAATATTCTTTCTTACTGTAGGCATGAGCAACGGCTAGGGCATGTTCTGCAAAGCTGGAGACAGGAAGGACTTGTTTAGGTTCTGGCCTTGTGACTGAATAGTTGGATAAATGGTTCATTTCCCATTTTTTTAATTAAAGCCTGAGTACTTCAGTGTCTTGATATCAGTTGCTCTTGACAAATGCTTTACCCAAAATGTGGAAGGGAAGGTTATTAATCACCCAGCTGAAACTATTTTACCCTGAGTCAGAAAATAGTTTTCCCAGGTTTGCCAGCAAATTAGATAGCCTGCATGTTTTGTCAGAGGTGGTTGTTGGTTTGTTTGGGTTTTTTTGATTGAAACATCCCAGTATTTTGAAAGGAGTTCTTGGAAATCTCACATTAAGGATGTTCACACAATTCATTGCAAAGTACAATTTCTGACTGATTCAGTTTAAAGTGTTTCTGGCAGCTGGCAGCAGTGGTAGTAAAGAAGAGGAAATAACGTGCTGAATGTAAGTCCAAAGAGCCACTGTTGTAATGATTCCGCTCCCTGCAGACCGGCAGTGTTATCTGTGCGGCTGAGGAGCAGCGAGGCTATTTTTTTGGGAACAGGATGATCTTTGTGCGCTGAGCTGAAGAAACCAGATCCTAGTGGCGCAGCTGTGCTCCAAGCAGTTAAGACTGTGGACACATTGTACACTGAGGAAAAGGAAAAGTGAGGCTCCTTTCAGGATTTTAATCATAGTGTGGGAGCTCCCTTTTGAAGATTGAACCTCAGATTTAATTATTGATGCATTTTTGCTGTTCTGCAACTTCTTGGTTGTGTTATTCTGGTGTGAGGCAGAGTCTAACTTGCCAAAGATAGGATTAGTATCAAAATCTGCCTGGTTGATTGATTTATTAAATGAGAAATGCCTCTTGTAAATAAAATTTCTATTGGTTTGTGCAATGTTAATTTTGTTCAAGAATTTTAATAATTATGTCTTATTATGTCTAACACTGGTTCCTAGGTTGGGGTGGTCTTTGGTCCTGCATAGCTTTGGAAAAGTCTGAATCTTTTCTCTCCCACATGCAGAAACATGGCTTACAATTGTAAGAATTGTGCACTTCTAAATGATTAATGCATTTGTCTCATAGATAATTTAAAAAATGGTTTTAAAATAGTGACATTTGGATGCTGGCAGAACTGAATAAAAAATTCACTCTTGTAATAATTTCAACTGTTGTATACACTTCTCCACTTTTAAGATGAACAAGAATCTTTAAAATAACTTTGCAGTACTGATTTCAAAATACATTAATTACATTTGTAAATGAAATGCCTGGAATATGAGGGGAAGATTCTGAAGAAGGGAGATTTAGATTTGCTTGAGAGTGACATTGAATTTTGAAGCTGGGTTTCTAATCTTTGAAACTTTTTTTCTCACTAAAGGTAAGTATTAAGGAAAAAAAAGCTTGGGTCTTTGGCTTCTTTTCTAGGCTCTAAAGCAACACAAACAGGTGTTTAAAAATGAAATTTCTCCATTTTATTAGCTTCCCTTTCTTGTTCTGCTTGTTTCCCCCAAGATGGTGTAAAATGTAGTGGGCCTTACAAAGACTAGCTTAGAAAGCATTTATCCTTGTTTTAATATAATTTAAGTTGTTACTTCTATTACTGTGCAAATGTCTTGTATGAGAAATGCAGTCAGTTTAACTCCAGTTGTCATCTTAAACAAAAGAAAGGATGAATGTTTCCATTCTTCTGTGTACAGCTAATAGTACCCACAGATGAGGGAGCACTTCCATAGGGCGGAGGTTGACACAATGGCAAACAGTGGCTGCAGCTGAAGCTGTGGCAAGTTAATTTGTTGACTGTCAATAGCAGACACTGATGAGCTGTTACTTCTGTGCTGGGGTATGCAGGCAAAATGTTAATACCTTAAAATGATTTTGGCAGTTTGACATAGCCCATCAGTGAGCCCTGAGATTAATTGCAGAAAGCTGATCCCAGTCCTTCACCAGAGTAACAGATACAGGTGTGTGATGCTTAATCAGTCAAAGTATGTGCTACCTTATCTCTTGAGGATATAGGGTCCTCTTCTAATTGGGTTTTTTAACTTTCTTTGTTTACTCACTGGGATGTAGTTTTTCTTTAAAAAGGCTGCCTTAAAAGTGAGAGGGCTCTTTTGCCTGGAATTTTAAAATCTTCATGAAAGAGCTATTGACAAAATTTTCACCCAGACACTTAACTGTGTCACAGGTTGCAGTATCTGAGAGATGTCTTAAATCTCTAGGGGTCTGAAGGGCCTTTCATCAGTATTTTCTTTCAGAAATGAGGCTGATAACTGTCTACATTTTTAAAGGAAATTATATAAAATGAATAGCCAAGAAAACTAATTTCTGCTTTATGCAGGTAAGGTGAAAAAAGAAACAGTTAATTTTTACTTTTTTCAAAACCACTATTTTAAATGCCATCAAATGTCATGGGTCGGTATATGATCCTTTATCTTTGCTAATTTGATCAGTTTGTTGTCCCACTGGGCTGGGGTCTACAAATACTCAAGCAGAGGATGAGGGTGGGGGCAGCTCAGTGCTGCTGTGCAACGTGCTGTGCAGTCCAGCCTCTTCTGCACTGAGCTTGCGCTCTGCCCAGCCTTGGTTTAGCCTGAAGATGTTCTCCACGTAGACATATTCCTGCCTGCAGAATTAAGATTACCTGACTGGTTAGTTGTTACTGAGGGCGAGCTGCTACAAGAAATTGCTGATGTGAGTAGCCACAAGGAAGAGCTGTCTAGCAAGCAGGGAGAGCCAAGGCTCTGGAATACAGAAAACCTGATGGAGCTAAAGGACAGAGAGAGCTTTGTGGTAGAGCCTGAAGTAAACCGTAGGAGGGTATTAATAGGCTGCTTGTTTGGGCTTAAAATTATATATACTGATGCAGGTCAGTGTCTCAGATGGCAATTGAGAATTGTGATACATCTTCAGGTGTTTAATCTAAGATGATAGTGGTACTAAATAATAGTTCCTGCATGTTAAATTAACAAATGTTTGGTTTGTGATGTAGTAGTCATCTCCCTTTTGCTTTTACTTTGGTAGCAGAAGTTACAGGTTTGAGCTTTGTCTTGGACCATAAGAAAATTGAAGCTATTGTTTCAGTGTATGCATTGAGATGTTTTTCAATCAAGTTCTTACCTAATGCCCACAGTCCCTCTGCAGCACATTCATGTGGAAACTGTTGTCTCCACTCCAATGTTGCTGTGGTGCAATGGCTTTTTAGCACAATTGTATACACCAAAGACAGCTGTGTATGCATGAGCCTTTCTTCTTAACCATGTAACCTGTGAAATATGCTTTATGTAGTGGTTCATGTGGTCATTTTCCATCACCTTGATTTACATGTCAGATTTTTCTGAGAAGAGAAAGGCCAAAACAAAACCTAAAAATAATGATGTTTGATTTGAGTAGAAACGGAAGAACTTTTTGCAATATCTGCAAATCTGCAAATTTAGCACATCTGCAAATTCTGTGGTTCAAATAAAATTGTTTAAAATATCTTCCGGCATATATTATTGACATTATAAGGTCAGTCTACATGCAGTTAAAAAAGCAAAACAAAACCAACCCCAAAACAGTTTTATGTATAAATTTTACTGTGTGTTCTCAGAAGGTTTCTTACATATGGATATCACTATTTCAAAGCTATATTGATAACTTCACTAACATTTCTAAAATGTGAGAGTTTACAATAAAAATGACTGGATATTCTTTAGTATGTTCATTGTGCGTGGGAACTGTTGGGGAGTAGAGGAAGGGGATTGTTTCATTTATTATTTTTCTTACTCAACTGGGAACTAGAATCATTTTCAGATGTTCTACAGTTTCATGAAGAATAAATTAGTGGAAGTCTCACCATAGGTGGCAAACTATAAAAATCACTTATCCTGAAGAAAGAGGGTTTTTTCTTCTGCTGCTTCTCTCCCCACCCCTTAGGAATTCGGTGTCATTTGAAAGTCATCTTGGGTCAGAAGAAAAATGTTAAGGAATCAAAATTAATGGTTTCAGTGGCAGGAGGCTATGAAGGAGACATTAATTCAGAATTTAGGGTGTCTTTCTTTAGAAATGTGAAGAAAGCAAAACTTTCCTCTTACATTGTGGGTGAGGATAGCTCTTTAAAATTTTGAGCAGGGTAACATGTGTGTACCCAATTTGTGGTAGTGCTAATGGTAAGCCTTCTTGGGACCCTATATGCTCTCAGCTCCACCTGAAATTCCTGTTTATCCTTGCCTTACACGCATTTGTTTGTGTTATTAACATGGGCAACCCCCTTGCTGATTTATTTCGTTCTTTCCCACTAGATGCTTGTGTATTTTACAGTACTGTTTGTTCAGTCTCATTTTAGGGCTTTTTTTTCATGGTAATATGGTGAAAGCATTTATTTTCTGTTTTTAATCCTTGCTTTGGCTTCATAGCTGTTTATCTGTCTAGTGATTGTAGCTTTTTGCATGTCCTTAAAAATGAGATTATGACATGTTCGGGGGAAGAAACCAAACATCTTTTCTAGGTTTGTTGAGTGCTTAGCTGAAAAAAAACCCATAAATGAATATTTATGGACAAATGCTTGCGTGGCATGCTAGGTGAAGAATGCATAGATAAAATAAAAAACGTGCAGTTTCAATTTACCGAACAGGATGACAGCATGGTAAAC
The DNA here is from genome assembly GCA_907165065.1 of Caprimulgus europaeus. The sequence continues at coordinate 78,010,376 of OU015525.1, forward strand.
TAGAAATTTGTCTTGCAGAATATGAGTTAGAGGTGAATGGATAAGAAATGCATTTTAAACCAGGGCAAGATCTTAAAATAATTTATCAAAAGGTGTGGATTTTCTAGTGTTTGGATTTTTTTATTTTTCACAAACAAGGCTCAAGAGAAGATGAAGGTAAGGGCAGAATCTATTGTTTGGTACAGGTTTTGTCAAGGAAAATGGAAGTTCCAGGGCAAGTGCTGCATGGTTTAGTTGACTGGAAAATGTTTGTCTTTTTTTGTAGTTACAGCTTTAGCCCAAGCATTAACAACTAACTATGCACTGTGAAATAAAAAGAGGTGTTAAAGGTTGGGTTTGTGCGTGCCAGTTACTATAAAGCTTTGCAGAGGTACTAGACTATCTTTTCTGAAGCCTGAGAGGGAATATAGCTGGTTTGCTGTGTTTTTTAAGATCATCTTGAGCCTCAATTAGGGTAGTTACGGTAGAGTGTAATCTGCTGCATCTGGCTATTCCCACATGTGAATTTAAAGACTGGAACAGTGCTCAGTGAGTCAGAGGAGAGCATCCCTAGAAGAGAGGAGCTGCTCTGACAGCAGGGCAGGCGGCTTAGCCAGGCTGAGAAGATAACAGCGACTTCCTGAATCTGATGACATTGACTGTCATGTTATCTGGGTGAACATCTCCAGGAGAAGCTGTAACACATCCCTGGGGTGCAGGCGAGTAGGTTATTTGTAAGCTGTGGGTATCGGAAAAGCTGACTCCTCGCCATGCCAAACAGGATTAAACAGATTGACACTCTGGGATCACTTCACTCAGTAAATCCTACCTGCTGCGGCAACGGGCAACCGAGTGGCTGTAAATACTGGATCCTGGATTTAGGTACAGATATGTGCAATAGAGATGATGGACTGGGAGGAGGAAGGCTGGTTGGTTGGGGAATGTTTTAAAATCAAAGGAGTTTTGTGGGATTTTTTCTCTTCTCCTTCTCTCTTTGCCTCTACTCTCCCCTCCCTCTGACCCCAGTCAAAAAATGCAGAGTATAACAGAAAGGACCTGTATGGGAAAGGGAGCAGTTACGGAATGAATCTGCTCTGTAAACTACTAGGAAGCTGTACAGTAAGCTCTTTCAGAAAAAGCATTTAAAATGCATGTGCTACTTTATTTATTTATTTTTTAGCTGAACTGTGAAAATAAGAAATGGTAAATCTTGCTCTGTGAAATGTTATTGAATGATACTAATTTTTAGAATGTTGCTGTTAAACCAAAAAAATAATGGATTAATATCTGTTACTTACTTCTGTTGAATAATTGTTGAGGAGTAATGTTTTTGAGAATAGAGCTTGCAAAGAAAGGGTGGTTGGGAAATAAATTGGTCTGTGTGAAATGTACTTAGATACACTGTTGATTCTGAAATATAATATGGAGGAAAGCGATACTGATCCAGTCTCTACTGGAGAAGCACAGGGCTTTGGGTAGGAATGTTCACATTAAACTCAGTTGTTGTTGGGTCTTCTCCTCCTCCCTTGTAATTTTAACAGGAAACAATATTTGTCCTTGGCATTTGGACTGTTGCTGCAGAACAAGTTGGATTCTCATGTGTAGCAGTCTGAAATGTCTGCAGGACAAAACCATGCTAACCGTCAGTGTCTGGAGCTGGTGTAGCTGTTGGGATGCTTCCTTTTCAGCTGCGAGTTGTTTGCAGCTAGGTTCATGTCTTACATACCTGTTGCTGTATGCTGTGTGTGTGTACTTAAAATAACGAGCAAAAAGCAAGTTATAATCTTATGTCATTTGTTAGTATCCGATGTTCTGGATGGAGAGGGAGGATGGTAGAAGGGTTGCAAACTTAAAATCAAGGATGTAATGGAAAGTAATCTTATAGGGGACATCAGAAGATAAGGTCGCGTGTCAGTGGACTGGTAGTAACTCTCAGCAGTTCCTCGAAAGATAACGGGCATCGGAGTACCAGCCAGAAGGAGTTAATGTTAGCAGGTGATCATCTCTGATCCAGGCAACAGAGCTCTGTTCTCAGAAAGCTGCTCCATAGCCCCAGTGCTGCGCAATCGCTTCCTAAAACAACAAGTATTCCAGTTTTTAGAAGTAAACAAGTACAGAGTATCTCAGAGAGAGGTGGAGGTGAAAGGAGTCAATTACAAATAATAACTGATGGGCAGAATGCTTTGCAGCAAAATATTTTACAGCAAGTGCTCACCCAGAGCTATGACTACCTTGTCAGCTGGAGTTCTGTAAATGACACAGCAGGAGCCTTTCCCCCTTTCTGTTGTTTTTCATTCTCCTGTCTTTGCTGGAGCTCATTTGCTTCATTTTTCAACTCTTGTTGCTGCAGTGGTTAGTCAGGCTCAGATCTATCTGATTTTTACTTCCAAAGAATTTTTAGAAAACGTGTTTTATGAAGTGCTGGTTGTAGTTAATCCCTATCAGATAAATGCTTTCCGTTATTACCATAAATTAAGATCATGGACATTTACACAGTCTTGTTTGGCAAGCATACATTATTTCACCTACATTTTTCATTGTTCTTGTTCTGCTTCTTAAAAACAGATGTCCAAATGTACAGACCACATTGTAAGGAGGCTTAGTAGCCTTCCATAATAAGGGAACACAGCTTACACCCAAGTATAACTGTAGCTATGTCACCCCTTGAACTGGAAAAGGGTAAAAATTTTATCTGTAGTGTTTCTGGCCACTGCAAACGTAAAAGTGGCAATTTGGGATTTAGGCTGAATATTCAGAATGTACTCTAGTGCATGATTTTATTCTTGGAAGACTTTAACTGAGGCTTTGACTTTGCTTAAAGAACTTGTAAGGAATTAAAAAGTTTGGCTTATTCTTCATTAAATTGTTAGAGTACATGTGCAGTCTATAATTATGTACTCCTGTTTAATTAAACAATCTGAGCTTTTTCCCCACTTATTCACAAAGTCTGAAGGAGGAAAAATGTATTCAGATTTAGAGAGAAAGAGAATAGGGCTTTGAGTAATGAATTGGCAAGAAACTACTGAAGTTAATAAATAAGTATTGTATTTTTGCCTTTATCGGACAACAGTTGGAGAAAGCAGCGATGATGGTAGGAGGAAACCAATTCTCGTGGTAATTCCACCCATTCATATAACTTAAAAATGCTCTGTATTTGAGGCGAGTGTGGATAAATATCAGAGTTGCTTATGGTTATCTGGCTGGAGAGAGTGTTGAGTAGTTTCAGTCTGGAATTGAATATTGGAAATAATAACATTTTTTTCAGTTACCTTATGAGCTGGAAGAAACAATAGGATGTATGTGTTTCAGTCCCAAAGTGGATCATGTGAGACTGTATTTTACTTGGGCAATTTGAGAGACAAATCTCATGAATAAAATTCAGCAAATAAATCTGCAAAACCAAAATTTATCCTGACGTTATTAACCACCTGGGGCCTGGGTTTTGGAGGAGGAAAGATGGTTGTGGGAGTGGAGAGAGTTCTCATTTGGCTTTGAAGAAATACATTTATTATATGGGCAATAGACTGCTTAAAAGAATCTATATGAATCAAACTAGCTTTCTTTTTCCTCTTTCATAACATTTTATGATATATCAAGCCTCAGAAGTAATTCATGCATAAAATAGGATGCTTTTACTGTAGAGTAATTGTTAGCAAATGGTGTCCAAGAGAGGGCAAGAAGTCTCTGAGGACCAGACTCAGAGGATGCAGTGGGAGAGTCCAGTATTACTAATGGGTTGGTGTAATTCTTGGCATAGATCCACCTCTACACTTTGAAAGTCTATTCTTTTAGAATACAGATGGAAGCTGTTAAGTATGTGCTGTGTGTGCTTTTCCATCTCCATGAGGAGCATGCAACAAAAATCCTCCTGAAACTGAGCTCATGTATCAGCTCTATAGTTACATATGCAAAGGTACTGCTTTCCTGATCTCTGTGTCCTTCCTCACTGTTCTTGCAACATGGCTTTTTCCAAATCTTTAGGCTGCAGGACTTGCAAGAGAGTTAGCTGAAGGTGCTGTTTCATGGTTACTAAAAACTGCACTATGTGTCAGGTACTGCCAGCTTATTTACCATGCACTTGCACATATGATCCAGCTGCTTCTCTTGTGTCAGCAGTAGCAGTCACACAGGCAGCCAGGCCAGGGAGTTGATCCGACACAAAATGCTATACCCCTCTCTCTCAGCCTCCTCCTCCTCCCTCTTCCCCCCCACCCCTCCAAAAAAAAAAAGTTTGCAGGTGTAGGAGCTTGTCCAAGAGAGATACTGATGTCCTTTCATAACTGCCATCCCTTCTCGTGAACCTCAAGATTTGATTTTCAGGATTTTTGCTCTGAGTGAGCCAGTATGATCCACAGTTACACATATTTTCACCTGAACTGCTCCTAATTTTTGTCTCCTATGATTTGGATATATCTTTCCAGTCACTTCAAAATGTCATTTTTTCATTCATGTAATTCTCAGACAGGTTACCTGCTTTGTGAAATAAGCCAAGACTGAGTAGAAATGCAGATCAGATGTGTGTATGGAGTTAGCCCCAGGCAGCCTTCTACCTCTGATCCTTGGAAGTCTGCTCCCTCTACTGCAGTACTTTCTGCTCTGACCTTGTATAAGTACTACATGAAAACAGAGTAATTTAAAATGGGTCTGTTAGCCCTGGCTCCCTCTCAAACCAGCTGCTCAGCTCCTAGTTCTAAAGACTTTTTCAAAGGAAAATATATGCACCTCTGAAGGAAACGTAGTCAGGTTTATAATGCAAACTTCATGTTATAAAGACTGGTAACTCTATTTCTGTTATAAGAAAAAAGCTTACATATAAGTATTTGTGGATTTTGCTAAGATGAGTGTATTCTTGTGTATCGCCAGTGAAGCGTATTCAAAATGTTTAGTGAAGAACTGCTAGATTTAGCTTCAAAAAGATGATGGGAAAACGAGTAGTCATTATCAAGACAGCCTCATAGAGAGAGAGAGAGACCAGCAAGAATATTGATAAAACTTTGAGAAGAAGTGTGGAGTTTGATTTCATACTAGGAAAACGTGGCTGCCTCTTTACCTCCTTGTCGCATCTCTCAGAGAATACCTGTCTGGTGCCTACAGTTTTGTATCATGGTCTGAGGTCCGTATTGAATGGATGGGCTTAAACTGAGCAAAGCAGAACTGCTTTAACTTGTATTTCAAGTCAGTCTCCCTCTTGCTATCTTACAGTTGTATTTTAAATGAATTACTTCAGTGAGGCAGCAGTGTAAGAATGAGCTATCACCTTACATGATTAAAATTTCCTCTCGGTGCTCATTGCGAGACTCATATTGAACAATGTGTTCATAATCTGCCCTGAACGTGGCTACAAGCAGCTGTAACAATCCATTGAATTTGCTCATCTAGACTTGCACTGGCTCTCTCTCCGTTAGTGGAGGTAATGAGAACAGAATTTAAGTGGTATAAGTATATTCCGTCTTGCTTTGAAAAGATATCAGTAATGTTAACAGTCCATCACCTTAAAGGTTGGTTTCCTCACAGAGAATAGTGAAATATGTTTATTAAACCATTTATGTTTTTGTTTGTTTGTTTCCTTGCATTTGACCATGGGATTGGACACCTCCAGTCAGTCTTCTTGAATGAGTGGGCAAAAAACCCTCACAGTCCAACATACCAACTACATGAGGTAGTTTGTCCTAAGAAGAGAGCTTCATAGAGATCAGCTGTCTAGATGCATTGTATGAAATGCTGGAGACTTGATGAAAATAAGAAATGTGTTTTCAATAGAAAAAGGAATGGAAACAAATTAAATTCCTTATCTTGCTTCTTCCAGATAACTTATTTTGCCACTAAACTTAGGCTTACAGTTGAGTCTATAACTTTAAAAATGTGATTTACTGTAGCAGTAATTATTGTTGTATAGAAGTTATTACTGATACAGATTCCCCCCCCCCCCCTTTCATGTCTAATTAAAGCAAAAAATAAGAAGTCTTATTGCCTTTCAAAAGAAGTTGGTTTGCTCTTTTTTTTTCCCTTTTTGTTTCCTTTTGCTTCCTACTTCCAAATCACTTTTGGACAGCTCTCTCATGATCCTATCGCATCAATTTCCTGTGGCCACTTAGGTAATATTAGATGGATGGGATCTGGGGAACAATGTGAGGGGTTGAGATTTAGATGACTGAGTGAACAAGGCAGTTCATGACATCATCTTCCTCCTGAGTCTTTACTGAGAATAACTGAAGGAAACAAAAACAACAGAAAAGTTGCATAGCAAAATGTAGCTTTTGTGTGTGTGTGTATATATGTGTGTTTTTGTGTGTGTGATGTGGGCTTGATCATGCCAAAGAAAATTCAACCATGCTTATGTTGTTCCTGAAGAGACGGTAATCAAGATAACAAACATGGCAATGATGGATTCTAGTTTTAATATTCAGCGTATTTTAGTTGCACATTGAGGAAAAAATGTCACATATTCCATTAATTTATAGTTTGCTTAGTTTAAAATACATTATACCAAGGAGTTATCTTTTCTGTTTTAACTCGGTCTTTATTCAAGATTGATGAATTTGTGGAGGAGTATCTTCCCCTCTCCTAATCCCTTAAAATACTTCATCCTGAAGAGGAATCTCTGCAGCAGTTTGGCATTATGACTTCAATAGCTGCCTGCTAGTCAACCTTGACTGTGAGTCTGTGTAAAAAAAACTATTGCATTTCCAGTGTGACTGACCTTTATTAAAATCATGTGTGCTCTCATTGCATTGCTCAGGTTACATTTCCATCTGAAGACAAAAAGTTCAGTTTCTAATCACTGTCATCTAAGTCTGCTCTTGATAATGTAGTTATTGAGGTGGGATTGAACTGGGAGGAAGTTGTCTGTCATCACCTAAAGTCATCTAGTTATGTGGTGTGAGGGCTGAAAGCAGTGGTATGGCTACAAGGGCCTGATGCCACTCATTAATACTCCAAGTGTTGTGTGCACTGAAAGGTCAACATTTTACAATGCAAAACAATGTTAGTACATTTAGTTTCTATCACTACCACTGATATCAATTAATTAGATAAAGAGGAAACTTCTTTTTTAAATACAGGAATTTTGGAGGACCTGTTTTTGTCACTGTTTTAGCCATTTCGTCTTCCCTCCCAATTCCTTTAATTACTTTCTCAATTTATTTTTTAAGGGCTACAACAATATAACATTTGGAAAGAAAAAATGACCAAAGTTATTGTAATGGCCTCAAAGCTAAATGATATATTATTATTAAGCTTATGGCAAGGTTCCTGACTTGAGATTGATGTGTTTGTACAGCTGTTGCTAAAGCTGTGGCTCCAAACAATCGCTAGTTGTTCTAATGAGCTCTTCTGCTTTGAATCAAGAGGATGAGGGAAAAGGAAAAAAGACTGTTAAAATTGCTGTTGGATTAGTTTGTGTTTTTAGTTAATGTCTAACTGCAGTAGGTGAAGAGGAAACAAGTATTTTTTTTTAGTACAAGTAGTCTAATAACTTGGGGCTTTTAAACAAATAAAATTTGATAAAGTCATTATTTCTTCTGTATCATTTGTTCCTGTAACTCAGTACAACACTGTGTGCTTTACATTTATGATCTTCACTAATACACTTGAAGATATGCTTAGCAATTACTATTGGTATCTGCCCTTTTTGTTTCAGAGGATATTTATTGACTCATCATATATTCTCTCAGTTTTACTAGAGAATTTTTTGAGGTTTTCTCATGTGTTCGAATTTTTTAAGGTGTTTGGAAAAGAGAGAGAATAAAGTACATCTACTTTCATCTTCTAGAGGCCACTCATTTGTAAATAAATGGCAGAGGTTATACTTGCTCAATTTTTTTCAAACTTCTGGACAAAAAAAAAATGTTGGCTCATCATTTTTTGCTGATTTTATGTATGATTGGTTTTAGTCTTCATAACTGTGAAGCTTGTTTTTATTACTTACGTAAGGTGGTGGAAGCTATTTTCTTCCCTATCCATGTGTATGTTCTCAGTTTCAAAAGTGCACCAGTAGAAGAACTGTGTCCCCTATTTCCTTTTGAGATCAGACTTGCTTGAAATTGCTTGCAATATCTTTGTTAATACACAGCCTTTTTGTTGAAGTAGTGGAGAATGTTTTAAAATCTGCTTAAGATAAATTCCTTCCATTGGGTTGTTCTGCATTGCTGAGCTTTTGCACCGTGAAGAATGGCATGTGTTGCTGTAAATAACGTCTGAGATCATGATTCTTCCTCATGCAATTTCTGCAGACTTGATTCTCTCTCTCCCTTTCCCCACAGCTCTCTGCTTTCACCAGAGCTGAGGACTTGCTGAATGCATATTTTTTCCCTTTGATTGGCCATTCTGTTATCTGTATTGATATGGACATTTTTGTTTCATACCTTCTTCTTCTGGACTGATGCACACAGCATATGAGATAAGCTGCTGCGCTGCTTCAGAACTGTATTTCTATGACTGGCATTTATTTGTATCCATTTCCAAGGGAAAAATTATTTTGCTGCAAAAATTAAAGTAACAGATGATAAAACCCTACAGCTCAGTAACAGATGAGCAGAAATTAATTGTGCAGTTGCCCCAGTTAAAATCTGAAACTGCTTATCACAAATCTTCTTGACAGTGGTTCCCATTTGTAGGATGTGACATACAGCTCTCCACCAAGAGCAGAGCTGCATCTTTGCTGCTAACATCACGCAGCATGACTCTTCAAAAGTAGGTTGCACACAGCATGCACAGAGCAAATAGCTTGTCAACAGTCAGCAAGACTCTGTCTCGTGTCTTAAGCACCAGTGCTGCCTACGAGGCCCCGGCTCAAAGCTTCTGCCTTCGCTCTCTTCCTTCTTTGGCTCAGACTTTACCTCTCCCTACCAGCTAGCTGCTTGGTTTTGTCAAAGGCTGTAACTTGGAAGGGTTGGAAGGAAGCTAATGCTGCCAGGTCCCACTGCTTCAGGAGCTGTGTTGTGCCCTCAATCAGCTTCTTGTGCCGAGATCTTAAACTAACAAGGAGCAGCAGTAGTGAGGAGCAGGCTGGAGGCGACGGGTTATGTGCAGCTCTTCTACAGCTCAATCTAGTGTGGAGGCAATGGCCCTGGGCATGGAACAGTCGTTCCTGGCATTCACTGCTCCGGTTGCATCCATTCTTCTGGAGGGAGGAGTGGATGGGCCATGCCTTCACCTGAACTTCCACTATGGTCATCCTAAAGTAGTTGCATATTGCTGGTGCTAGACATCTGGAAAAAGTAGCATATAAGACTGTTAAATATATACATGACTCTGTAGTAAAGCTCCAGAGCACCTTGTAAAGGGGTGATATAGTTGAGACTTTGAAGAATCTCAGAAATTAATCTTAAAAGCTACTGTATTTAAGGGAAATGGGGAAATTACGTTGGTGCTGTCATAAAACTTACTTTCTACTATAGAAAGCAGTATTTATCTTATTTTCTTTCTCTGTTTGCACTGAAGAACTTTCACAATTGTTTAATGAAAGAAGGGTGTCACCTTAACATTCCTAATTGCATGGTATGTGTCAGCCCCTATGAGGGATATAACTGTATGTAACTTAAATCTGTCAGTGAAAATCTTGCCTATTGTAGCTCTTGCAGAGCAAATAATATTATGTGCTCCTTCATGGTGAGGTAAAATGATGTCATATATCAGGAGACACAGATAAAGTGCAAGAGAGAAGTAACTAACTAATGGCCCCAGATGGCCCAAGCCCCTGTGCAACTTGTGGTTGTGCCTTCCAGGGGGAGATAATCATACTAAAATGATCAGGGCACTTGCTTTGGTCTGTGGAGAAGTAAGAGAGAGTAGCTCAGTGCACTGACATAGAGTGAGAACTTGACTGAGAAACAGTGCTAAATGACATACATTTGTCCTTTGCACATCGTGCGGGCACATGGATGTAACTGACGTTAGATCTGAGCAAACAGGCAGTCCAAAGAGTGGAGCTGAGATCAAGACGTTGCCTGTTAAAACACAAGCTGTGTATAGGGAAGCTGAGATTTAATCTATTACAAGCTTGTGGTTTTCACAATCTGTGAAGGTAAACTTCAGCAGTGTGAATAACTTACAATGCTTCCTACTTGTGACACAAAACACAAGAGAACAACAGCTTATTGCAGGGAATTAAATGCCCCACAAAGTCCACTCTACCCTTCTGTAGTGCTGCCTTGTGCTTGCACTAATATACAAGATTGAAGTTTCAGGGTTTATATCCCTGTGGTCAGAATTCCAGGGAGCACAAACAGAACTGCTTTTGTTAACCTGGGAAAGTTTTTTCTGGCACAATATCTGCCTTCTTCCTGCCTTAAAAAAAAAACAAACCCTACCAAAAAAAACAAGTGTGGATGCAAAACTGTTCAGCAATTGTAAGAGGAGGATTTTTTCCATCTGAATTTTGTTGGTGTCTAGTTCCTAGATAGAAGTTGATGTGTTTACAGCTTGCTCTATGTGCAAGCTATAATGCATCTGAAATTCTTTAAACGTTTAAATGTAAAACCTTGATTTTGCATTTATGGGGTAGGAAGGCAGGAGAGGATATTAAAAAAAAAAAAAAAAAAATTAGAAAATAGTAATAAGTGTATTAAACCCTTCAGGCATATGCCACTCATTTTGTAACTTAAATGAACAGTATATTCTTTTTGCCCTATAGAGATTTTCTTCATTCCTTTCTCTGGTGCTGTTGCAAGTATGTCTGTTGGATGACTTTTCTCAATTTCAAAAAGACCTTTGAAAGTTATGAAGATGGCAATGTCTGTCTTGGGGGGAGGCTTTTTTTTTTTAATTGCAGACATTCTTGTGGGGCAGCTTCGTATCTCATTAGGAGAAGCTGAAACCTATCTAGCCTTAAGCTTAGAATTCTATTCTATCTGATATTAACACAGTCAGCTTTTGATGACTTGGAAGACTTAATTATTGAATACATTTAAATACAAATACTCTGGACTAGTGTCTGTATCAGTCAAAATTAATACAGATAACTCCTTAATCAAGGAAGGTTTAGTAAGGAGTTGAACTCTTTGTTCACGCACTGAAAATATTACAGATTGTGTTTCAGCATGGTGTGTAACTTGAAATACAAGTCAAGAAAGGTTTGCTGACCAGAGATGAAGGGGGAGTGTTTGTTCCACTCCAAACACAAATATGACTGAAAGATTTCCTTTTATGTGTTGAGTAGTAGCTTTCTACATTTTGTGAATTTTTTATTAGTTTCATGAAAATTATTGTACTGTCTCTCTATCATAAGTGAAACTTATGCTTCCCAAAGGGCATGGTGGAAATTCCCCATTTGCAAGCCTGATAAAGCTCAAGCTGCACTGTCTCTAAATGGTAACTGCTTTTATGGTGGCTTGTTAAAGTTGGAATACATCTAATGCCTTTTGATGTATATTCCAGTATTGGTTTACAAAAAATACACAGTGAGGGTAGTCTGAAGAGGATACCCAGCAGGAGAGAAATAAAATTCCTGACACATACGAAAGTATCTGAATGGTATTGTACATGGCAGATTGATAGCCTCTTACTTGAAAAGCAGTTCCCAGGCAGAAACTGTGCATGTGTGTATCCCCAAATAAAAAGAAACCTCACACTCTTTTTTCAAGCTTTCCCTGTCTCATCTAATAATAAATGATGAATGTGTACACAGGCAAGGGTTTATGGGCTTTTATCATTAGATGCTTGTAAATTATTTTTTGCTCTTCCTCTGATGGTACATTGACTTGGCTCGGAGTGGGACGTGTGCTTTTGTAGGTAGATACGGACTTGGGAGATCACTGAACTGTAGCTGTTTCCAGTTTGCATATTAAACTTACAAGTACATCAGTGTAGATCATGTGCTCTGTGGTTTGAACCAATAAGTTGCCTTGTCCCCAAATATTTGTAATGGACCTGCATCAAATCTTACTGATCAGCTGCTTAATTGCCCTGTGTGATGGGTTTTGTGGGCATTCTGGTCCTTGCAGTCCGTGGTGGATGGCAGGTCTGCAGTGGCAGTTTGGCATGCCAGTTGGGGTTACTAGGTTTGCTTTGCTCCATTTTTCACTCCTTGCCTCATTCCTTTTTCATAGTCCAGAAACAGTGAAATGTTTTTATTTTGGGTTTTCAGCATTTTGAGGCTCAGTTTGATTCCCTAGATTAGGAAGTCAGGTTTTTGTACCCCTTGCTCTCCTTGTAAATAGTAAAACTCTAAAAACAGCAATATGGAAATAGTTAATACAAAGCAGAGTCTTTCAAGTCATCAACTAGCTTAACATGGCTGATTTATTTTTTAGGGGGGAAAAAAAAAAACAGTTTATTAATCACAGATGTGCATGTTTGTAGTGTTAAGAAATCTGGGACTAGAATGAGAATTCTCATTTCCCTTCCACTTTCAAAAATTTGCCTGTTTGTTGGGGGTAACTTTATCTTCTTGTTTGAGGGGGTCAGAACCCATGCTGCCTGCCCTTTTTCTTTAGCTTCAAAAATATATTTATGGACTCTCTGTGAACTCTCTGACCTCACCACCAGAGCAGCATATGTGGTTTTTACTTCAAGAGAAATGGCAGTTAAATGCCTTCTTTTGTTATTGTGGCTATGAATTATAAAGCAAAGCCCATCCATTAGGATTTTTTAAATACTTTATTGAATTGGAAAGCTGTCTCTACTTGAGCAAATAGTGATTTTATTAAATTTGATGGCTTCTTGTTGTATTGGTGTTGCTGTGTGTGATCATTATATGTGTGTTGGTTTTTTTTCTCTCCAAGATGGCCATCTGTTGCATTTATCTTTTTCTAAAAGGGAATCTGACACTCACTAGAAAGTTTACTGTACTTGAAACACAGTTGGGTTTAGCATACCCCAAATTTATTCCATCTGTTTTAGTTTTAAAAGTCCATGTTGTTCTTGGTTTAATTTTGAATACTCTTTTTTCTTCTTAGCATGTTTTAGTGATAAAATATTCTTGAGCAACCCTAGAAAAGCAATTTGCTATGTAGTCATAAAGGAAACAAAGCCAATTTAGTGTAAACATTCCCAACCATGGTAATCAATCAAACCAAGTCTGTATCCCTGATTATATAGATAGCAGTAGTATGTAGTGATGGGGCAGGGGGAAGTACGACACACTCGTGTGCCGTCTCACAGTGAAGGTGAAAGGTCTTTCTGTACTCTTGAAAATGCCTGTGTTGGATATTGATATTCCCTAACGTCTGCATCTGGCAGTGCCTCTACCGAAATATATGAACTTGAGCACCTAGGGTTTTTCATGACTGTGCTCTAGTATTGTAACTGGTCTCCTGAGGAAGTGCATGGGAGTAAGAGTTGGAGAATCTGGACTCCTGTCAGCTGGGATGGGATGGGAAAATGCAGGGTAAGGGGTCTCACTGGGAAAATACTGGCGAGGAATATTGTAGAGTATTAACATTGACCTATGAGGCTTTAGGGATATTTTCTGAAAATTTAAGGAGAGGTGAAAAATCAGGCCTGATGTAGAGGGTAATGGGTTGGTATGCTATTCAAGTCAACACTGGTGTGGTGATGTTAAACCTCTCTCGTTTGTTTTTTGGGGTTTTTTTAAATGCCTTTTTTAGTAAAATTTGATACTCAAGCTGAAGTGTTTATGACAGTGCAGTATTTTTATTCATTTTAAGCTTTCCTTCTCTCTCAGCCCTTTCATGCTTTAAAGAGCAAAGCAGAACAGTGCTATCATTTTGGTGTAGCACCTACACTTTGTCCGCTTTTATGATTCCCTGAAGCCCTAATAATACTTCAATAAGTACTTCATATTAAATCATGCAGAAGAGAAGATGAGAAGCAGTTACACGTTGCACACCAAATGAAAACTAATGCTGTGTGGGAGGATATGGCTAAAACTATGCACTGCAAAACATGTCTGGATAATATTGTTTTGTCTTTTAGATCCTCTCCACTTGACTGGAGTGTATGTATTTCTTCCTGCTCTCTTCCTTCTGCCCACAAACTCTTGGCTGACTTGGATTAAGAGTAGGAGTGGTACAACAAAAGTGCAGTCAGACAAAAATACTTGTCTCCTACTGTTATGGGGCTCTGCATTGTACTATTCGGTCTTCAGGAGAAATTTGGGAGTTGATAAGTGTTGATGGTCAAAAGGATGGGTGAGAATTTTAGAAGGGGGAGCACAGGTTTTATAAAAAGAAAAATGGATTTGTTAACTGTAGGCATGTTACATGCTTAGGGTTAGGCATGTTTATGTAAAAGTAAATCATAGGCAATCAGTTACTGCACCACCATACTGCCTTTTTCTTAGAAAGAAGTAATTGTAAAGGGAAGAAATGTAACAGATACAAAAATACAAAACAGTACATGGTGAACTTCTGCAAAGGCTTAATTGCCCCTTTTTTTTTTTTAAATAAACAAGAGAGTGTGCTCTATTTTATTTATATGGAAGGAACTTGTATGAACCATTATTGGGACAAAAAATATATACAAATGAAAGAAAAACTTGGCTGAGTGATTATAACATCTTCAAGCTTGGGAGTCTTGAAGAAACTTATTTACAAGAACACCAGCACAGTTTTCTTCTGTTCTGTGAAGGCTATTTATTGATATACCCATCAGCTGATGTTTGTTGTGATTTCTGAAACAAAGCACCTGATAAAAATTAGAAGATGCATGATACAATAAAGGTAAAGTTGAGTTTGGTGAAAGAGAAATCAAGCTAACTTCTTAAAGAGGTTTAATAGGAGATTGTTTGGATTCCTGTGGAGAGCTTGCAGATGGTTGAAAGTTTTGTTTGGATTCTTTTTTTAACAAGCAGACCACTTATTTTTTTAAATAAAATAGTCTCTTGTGCTGTGGATGCTGATGGCTAGTAGGCGTTTCTTACATGTGTGCTGAGGACCCTTAAGCAGTGATCCAGGGGCCTTGAGGGATACTCAGATTGCAAGTTGAAAACCATTGTTATAGATAATTAATTTCTTCCTTATGTTTCCTGCTTCAACAAGGAAAAAAGACGACTAGTATAACTCTGCGTCTGCTTTTTCGTAGTTCCCATTATTTAAAGCCTTGAAACCAGGTTAACGGTACCTTAGGAAATCTCCTTACCTGTGTGCAGCACAGCTACAGCTGTGGCTGGAAGATAATTCTCTAGGTGAATCCTGATTCCGGGTGACTTAGTTTAAAGTGTTAGGAACTGGCTTGTTGGACTGAACGTACGCTTTACAAAGTTTGTTTATGTTTTATTTTGTGCAAATGTGATGAAAGTAGTGGTTAATAGCTATTATTATGTATGTGTTCGTACAGTATAAGCTACAGGAATTATTAGAATCAGAGCTGATGTACCTTAATGGTCACTTGCTATTTGGGTTTTGTTAGAATAGAGAAAAAATTCTGATAGACAGCCTGATAGGTCACAATTTTGGATTCCAAGGAAAGGATGATGCCTTTTCTACAAATGCTTGAACAGTGAAGGAAAAATGAAAAATCCCAACTTACTATATATTCACATTTTGTGTCTCTCCTCACCTCAGTTCAAAGCCATAGTTTGCACTTAATACTCTATGGAAGCAGAGCAGGCTCACATACTTGTGTAGATCCAAGGCATTTGGGTGTTTACAGTGAAGTGCATTGCTACATCAGTGTGACCATATTATTCTGCAAAATTCAAACTACCTCTGGTCAGACTGGCAATATGCCTCTTATGGAAAAGCCGCCAGAAGAGGTGACCTGAACATCTGTGTCAAGCTTCAAGAAGGAACACAAGCACTGCATTTAATTCCCAGCAGTAGAAACATTCAACAAAACATTATTTATGTCATCCTAATATAAACTATCTGTCTACAAAAGTGCACACACAGTGAGAGGGAAAAAAAACAACAACCCAACAACAAAAAAGCCAAACACATTTAACACCTGTGTGTCACACCCAATTGTGCTGCATGGGACAAAAGAAATGTAGTCTCACAATTACTAACCAGCGAGTGTTTATTGTAAGCATATGGTCCAGTTCAAGTGACAGGAGCCTCAGTGGGAAAGTAGTATTGACCTCATGCACGTATAGCTATGGCTTGAGAAAAGCACATCCTTTGACTGCAGAGCTTTGGGCATTGTCACACTGAGAAATACTGATCCTGAGATTTGAGCAAATGGGCTTTTTCGCACAGATGTTCTGTGCCTTTTTAAAAAATAAACAAACAAAACAGGACCCAAAACTCCCAAGAAGATTTATGCAAAAGATAGACTTTTAGTTGTTCTCTGTATTCTTATCCTGGGCTGCATCAAGAGAAGCATGGCCAGCAGGTTGAGGGAGGTGATTCTACCCCTCTACTTTGCTCTGGTGAGACCTCACCTGGAGTACCCCACCTCAGCACAGGAAAGACATGGACCTATTGGAGCAGGTCCAGAGAAGAGCCACAAAAATGATTAGAGAGATGAAACACCTCTCCTATGAAGAGAGTCTGGAAGAGTTGGTGTGGTTCAGCCTGGAGAAGCGAAGGCTTCAGGGAGACCTTATTGTGGCCTTTCATTACTTAAAGGGGGCCTATAAAAAAGATGGGGACAAACTTTTTAGTGGGGCCTGTAGTGATAGGACAAGGGGTAATGGTTTTAAACTAAAAGAGGGTAGATTTAAACTAGATATAAGGAAGAATTTTTTTACAATGAGGGTGGTGAAACACTGGAACAGATTGCCCAGAGAGGTGGTAGATGCCTCATCTCTGAAAACAGTCAAGGTCAGGCTGGATGGGGCTCTGAGCAACCTGATCTAGTTGAAGATGTCCCTGCAGGAGGATTGGACTAGATGACCTTTAAAGGTCCCATCCAACCCAAACCATTCTATGATTCTTCCCCCTATCCCAAGGGTAGGGGAAATTAATAATAAATAAAGAAAGTAGCTGGAGCAGTTGTAATAAAATTTGGTGTTTGAAAAATAATTTACTTATCTCATTGAGGCAATTATTTTTACTCTTCATGTCCATTATCAAACCAGTATACATTAAAAGATAAAACAAGCATATCCTTTCATAGAGTTAGATGATATGGAAAGTGTAATCCACTATCAAATAAGTAGCAGCAGTGCTAAGTATAAATTACAACTGAGGCTGGTGATATGCACAGCAACTTAATGAATGCTTGACTGTTGTAAGCGTATAAATGGCAGTTATGTGTGGGTGGCCATGTGCCGCATGAACGCTGGTAGTTGTGGTGTTTTTAAAGGCCAGGTTACCTCAAAGTAATCTGGTCAGTTTTTGCATAAATCCAGTCTGCTTTCCATTACTACTACTGTTTCTCACCAGTGTTTCAGCTTTAAAATGCTCCCCTCGTTCTTTTTTCAGACTCCCTTTCGGTCTCCAGCAATGATGCCAGTCCTCCTGCTTCAGTAACGTCACTGCAGCCCCACATGATCGGTGCACAGAGCTCCCCGGGCCCCAAGCGCCCTGGCAACACTTTGAGAAAATGGCTTACCAGTCCCGTGAGGCGTCTTAGCAGTGGAAAAGCAGACGGGCACGTCAAAAAACTGGCCCACAAGCACAAGAAGAGTAGGGAGGTTCGCAAAAGTGCCGATGCAGGCTCTCAGAAGGACTCTGATGATAGCGCAGCAACCCCACAAGATGAAACTGTTGAAGAGGTAAGTGTTCAGGGAAGCTTCCCAAGACTTGTTTTGATGTTTTTCAAAGAACTAGATGTTGTCAGATGAAGGTTGTAGGTTGTTTCTTCAGTTGACTGTCCAGCAGTTGAGCAAAATGGCATGTGCCACATGTTCATTCTTGGTGACTGCTGTACTCTGCATAACTCTGCCAGGCACAGTTTGTGCCCTTCTGCATTGAGAGCATTAATAAAGGTCTGTGGAGCGGGATCTCTAGTTGAAAAAGAGAAATGGGAGAGTAAAAAGTTATTCTTTGGCTTTGCTCTTTTATCCCACTCAGAAAAGCAGCTTTGTGAGTAAGGATGTTTTGTGTTCTGGGAATAATCAGGTCATTTTGTATTTTCTTTCCTTGTTCATGGATCAGAGAAAATACAAGGAGAGCTACTTAACTGCTTAAAGCTGTATTTACACCTTGAGCAAGAGCTAGAGCACAGAAAAACTACTGGCCCTTCAAATCAGAAGTTATCATTGGTCAAATAATAAACATGACAGTTTTAATTGAAAGGAAGGAAATTGTGAACTATTCCAGATTTTGCCACCAAGGATATCTACCAAAGGCTTCATCTCCTCCCAGAAACATCTGCCCATCCTTCTAAGCTTGGAGCTTATGTATGAGCAAAGCCTGACTCCAGCTAGGCACTGGCAGAGCCAAATTCTCTTTTGTTACAAACCTGTGGTTTAGGCTGACATGTATGGCATCTTACTGCTTCTAAGGGTGCAGCCACTTGCATGTTATACAGTTATTCCTTTTTACCAGGCTTGAATCTGAGTAGCAGTTTTGGTAGTTATCATACAAAAAAGTGGTCTCACATGCCCAATTAATTATTTAGTACTTTTTTTTTTTTCTTGCTCCCAATATATTTTGCTGCAAGCTTGGAACATCAGCGAAGTTATACAGTTAATGTAGGGAAACACAAACTAGAGACTTGGCAGCATAGTGAATTGGGAGATGTGGTTTAGGAAGGAATATTGGCCTCTGTCTTTGAATATTAGGCTGTAGAAAGAGACCCTCTGTGATGCAGTTGTAGCATTGTTTTGGATGTATCTGTTATTCTGCAGTTCTGTGAGTGAGGGAAAATGTAAGACCAGTGCCTTAAAGTCAGAAAAAAAACAATAACCATCTATGCTGTCTTCTTTTAAAGATAGTCAAATTATCCTGAGAGATCAGTTACATTAAGCTTTACCTAATTTAAATCATCGTTCCTTGTATAATTGGAAGGAAAAATTATACAAGCAGTCTGCTCTTGCTCCTTTAAGGGGGGTGGGGCAGAAAGGATCATTGACGAAATACTTAATGTTGTAATAGGGGGCTTTTATATCCTTTATAAGTCGTGCTGTGAGGGTTGGTACTTCAGATACAAAGTTCTTGCGTTTCTAAGTTAGAGGAATGTGACTCTTCACAAAACTGAACTTGGAAAGCAAGCATGGCTTTGGTAACACTTTACTGTAGTAAATTTCAAGATGAATGTCTTGTTCTCAGTATCTCAATCCATCTGTTTTCACCAAACACTGAAAGCATTATCCTTGGCATCTCCTTTTTTGCCATTCTGAGGAATTGCACCGTTTGTAGGATCATCTTGATGACTTGGGAGAGAGATGAATCTACAGTACAGACTTGTTTAAGAGAAGCTTATGTTGAAAAAGCTTCGTGCTGCTGAGGAGGTGACAGAGCTTGAATGTCTTGATTTTATTTACAGAGAGGTCGGAACGAAGGGCTGAGCAGTGGCACTCTCTCCAAGTCATCCTCTTCAGGCATGCAGAGCTGCGGAGAGGAGGAAGGTGAAGAGGGAGCAGACGCTGTACCACTTCCTCCTCCAATGGCAATTCAGCAACATAGTCTTCTCCAGCCTGACTCACAGGACGATAAGGTAGGAGGAGGAAGCGGGGAAGGCTTTACACATTGAGATAACTTCTCTGTTGGCACAAATCTTTCTTCTTTTTCTAAAAGTCTCTGTAATGTATGTAATATAGCTTTATGGTAGACTGAAGTTATTGCTATGCCACTTAAGACAACATTAAAAGGGTTTCCTGTGGAAAAAGTGTGAGTTAAAACACATCTCTGAATTTTTCTGCTCACACTTTAAATGTGGAAATGGGCAGCTTAGTTTGCAGGCCTATTTACTTCTGTTCAATAGGTGCCATATTTAGTTATTAGAATTTAATTGTTTTGTAATGATACTTTTAAGTACTTAAGTTAACTTAAGTATTTTATCTGGAGAAATTAATAGTTGTACATAACCTTTTGAGATCTAGACTGTTCACCAAGCCCTACTATTTTGAATAGTGTCAGTTCAGTGGGGAAAAAGGTATTCTATGTACATGCCTTAGCAGCAAGAGCTGTTCACATCAACTCTAAGGTGCTTCTGTATAGCAGCATAGCTTTTTTCCTTTCTTTTTTTTTTTTTGTGTGCTTCTACGGGTGTACTAAGACATTAATATCCAAATAAGGGTAATAATCCAGCTTTTGCAAAGGCACATTAAAACTAAGGGTAAAAAATTTCATCGGTTCTGGATGTGGGTGGTAACTGGATGAAGGAGATCTTGCCTGGATATGATCTGTTTCTTAAATGTTGTGATGCTCATACATTGAGAGGATTTATTTCACCTTTCACCTGGACCAAATGGTTAGGGGACAACTATCAATCCTGGAAATAGGAGAGTTTGAGTAGAAACAGTATGGACTCAGGCAGCAAATATTCACATTTAATGTTTATTTCCCATTTTGCTGCTTGAAATTTTTAGCCATTGTAATCTACATCATGAATTTTGTTAGTGAATTTTGTGGGTGGTTACGCACTGTTCTGAGTCATGTAGATGTTATTGATAACTTTGGCTGATCTTATTTACTTTTTTTTCTTTTCATCCTTTATCCCACCACCTTTCATTGGGGATCTCAACCATCCCTGAAGCTATCATTTGTAGGATCAAAATGGCTTGCTTCCATGCTCTATGTGTCTTTAATTCCTACCTGTTTTCCGGATTGAGGAAGTGTAATACATTATTTGGGGGTGTTAATAAACTGTGAAATATTCCTGAAACAAAACAGGCAAAACCAGGCATTTAAAAATTGTGCCAATGTTTAGACATGAGAATATTTTATTGCTAGAAAATAATTATTTCTGTTTGAGGTTTAGAAATAGAATAAAAATAAGGTTGGTGAAAACATGTTAGTTTCTGCTGATAAGCTGCTGTATTTGCATGTCCCTTCAGTGATAAAAAAAAAAAAAAACTAAAGCCTTATAAAAAGTTCTTGAGATAAAAATGGCTTTTGCTTATATAGTTCTTTTTACACAGCAAGAACAGTTATGTGAAGGGATATCCTTATAAGTTAGTGTCCATTCCCTTTTGTATTTCTAGTGCAAAGTCAGACCCATAACACATTGCATTAAGAGGCTTTGAATACCTTTCAATCCCCAGTAAATTTTACCTTTACTTCTTCAGAGGTTAACATGCACCCACTGCGGTAAAAACATGTTGAGGCAGTTTTTAAAGTAGCTTAAACTGCATTCTAGAGAAGACTTCTGAGAAGTTAAAATTTGGACAGTTAATATTATACCGTACATTTTCAAAACATGTAAACTGTGATTCTTCTGAGGTGCATATTTTTGTGCAATATCTGTCTAACTGTGTGGTGGGAGGCAAAAAAGTCCCATCGTCTGGTAGCCTAGGAGGTTGTGTGTGCCTCCCTGAAGTCCACACAGCAAGACATACCACCAATTTCCAGTACCTAAAGCAAATGCTTTACTGGAACACAGACATGAGAAGCCAAAGCAGTTTTGCCCAGCAGAAGCCAGTTGGCTCTTTTGATGGAGTTGCTGATTAATAAAAGGCTTGCAAACAAATTTCCGGTTGTCTGCCTTCTGGGTGGAGTCCTCCTTCACATTCCAGCCACGCTCAGTGGTTTCTTGGGTTGCTCAGCTCCTCTGGATCCTGAAGAATGTATCCTCCTTTCTGTGACCTCAGAGGCTTGGCTTCCATCTGTGCCTCACTGCAAGCATTTCTTCCTCTCCAGGGCTTCTGGTCTGCACTCCATGCTGGAAACTCCTTGCTCGCTGAGTTTCTCCCTCCCTACCCAGCCCGCTGTAGGCTCCAGCAGCATCTTGTATCTGTGCATGCTCAGTTGCTCCCTCCACCTTTCCTTGTTTTCTAGGCAAGGGCTGTGTTCTGCTCCTAGAGTACATCATCAGGAAGGTCAGCAGGCAGACTTCATCTATGCAGCTCCTTCTTTTTCAGATATTATGTGATAAAACCCCATGAACTGGGAACCAGCCAGTTCTGAAGTTTTACCAGCAGTCAGACCCCATATACTGCCAAAGACCAATAACAGAGAGAAGGGGCCTTGACCAGAGTCTGATTCCGATGCTGCCAGTGTTTTGTAAGGCTCATCTGAGCTCCACATCCAAAGTGAAAACCCACATACAAGTACAGCTTTGGAAAACATGGTCAACAGTCAGATTGCAGGAGCATAAAATTGCCTAAAAGACACACTAGCTGTGGGATTGCTCAGTTTTTTGTGTGCATGCAAACATCATGTGCTAGGCCATGCTGATCTGTCTAGTATCGCTAAATAACACAACCATTTTCTCCCCTAAGAGCTCATCTGCACAGTATGCATTCTTCCGTTCAGTAGAGTCATTGCACACTCCATAGATTTGCATTTGATGGCAGTTTACAAGTTGTTTGCGTTTAATTTTTGGATAAGCAGTATTAAAGTTTCAAGATTGGTTATGTTAATATGAAACTAATTATTTTTGCTTTTTGTTTTCTCTTTTTGTAAACTCTGATGCAGCATTATGTTAACTTGTGTTCTGTCTCTGCTTTGGCTCAGTTCCCGTATCTTTCCATTTAAAGTTGTTCTGTATTTCCTTTGCTTACCCAATCCCTGTTTTCCTTTCCGAATAAGGCAAAAACAAGGCAAACTACCTAAAATCTGTATATGCTTTTTTTTTTTTATTGACTTTTAGGGAGCCTTGTTACACCCATGCTTGATTTAAGCAGAACCTCTTGTGTTAAGTCATTACATGTGCCATTTCTTTGTCCAGTTTGTTGGAAACATTTGCAGGACAGCTTCCTCTGTGCTGCATGATGTCCACTGTGCCGTTCGTAATATGAAGTAAGGTTCATATTACACCCTGTTTCCACTTTCCACTTATTTAATGGTAAATGTAATATGCAAACAACTCTGTTTGCAAATTACTGAGGCTGAATGTAATGGCCCTCTCCCAGAATCCTTTACTGTGAACACCTTTTACCTTCAGTTGTATCTATAAACTGGCATTTTATAGCTTATGAGGCCAGAGATCATCTGTGCTCTACACATACCATTGGGGAAAATGGATGGCACAAGGAATGGTGAGCTCAATTTCCCCTCTGAATCTGGGGAATATACCCCAGCTCCTTTAGAAAAGTAAATGCCCCTGAGTATTTTTTCTTAGTTTAACAATGCTTCCTCCTTTATTTCATGTCTTCTTGGTTCCTGTTACTGTTCCGCAGTTGCTTTGTTTAACCAGCAATAAAATACATTAACAAACTGTTTGTTGTCCATGGGGTCTGCTCAGGCAATTTTTTTTTTTTTTTGCTATTTGTCAGACATTGTCATAATCAACAAGATTAAAGATATTTGCTTGACTTCTGTTGCATGGAGGAACAGGAATTTTTATCCCAGCATTTAACTTCTGTGGGGGTTACTTAAAATTTCCAATTCCAGTGGCCCAAGCTGGAAGGGACGATCTTAGTGTTAGGTTAGGTTATACTGACAGTTATTGTTTGGTACCTTTGTCAGAGAGAGAAGTGAAGGAAGTCTCTTGGTCCTTGAGCAAGTACCAAGCTAACTCTGGTATTCTCCTTCCTTTGTGTCATTGCACAGACATCTTCTCGATTATTGGTGCGGCCAACCAGCTCCGAAACACCCAGTGCTGCAGAACTAGTCAGTGCAATTGAAGAGCTCGTCAAAAGTAAAATGGTGAGGCAGACTGGCAGATGCATGTGTTTAAAGAAGTTGTGTCTTCATGTCCCGACTTCCTATTCAAAGAAAAGCTATATATGTTTGACTTGTAAAACTTGATGCCTCTTTCTGAAGTTACTTTCTGGATTGGTGTGCGGGTCGTTTTGTACACCCTCTTTTGTGAAACAGGTGGATGGCTATGGAGAGAAGCAAAAAGCTTCTCCACATAATAAATAAGAGAGAGAGGAGATAACAGGATATGTATGTCGGAGATGACAGAAAATTTATGTCCTATTAGTAAAAAGAAAATGTCCTGTGTTAGTAAAATGAATGCAAAATCCAAGATCTTAGCCTGATAGACCGCTATGAGAAGAATCCTTGAAACTAAATTTATATCAAATCTTGCAAGTTTCAACAGTAAAGTGGATAACCCTCACACAGAAGCATCTATGCTATCTAGCTGCTCTTTAGGCAACTTAATGATGAAGAAATAAGTAAAAGAGTAAAAAGATCATTTTGCATGTTAGTTCCTCCTTTCTTGCTTTTTAGTGTTTACTAACAAATTAAGTGGGAGGAATTTGTGTTGGCTTTTTAAAGGGTTGGGGTTTTTTTTAAGTGTTTTAAAGTTTTTGTGTTTCTGAAGACACTCCTTGACAAAGAATAGGATATATGAATAATTCCAGGAAGACTCTCCATCAAATTCAAAACTCAGCATGACCCAGTCCTGGAAAAACTGCTCTAGCCTGACCCTGTTTGAGCAGGGAGATTGGACTACATGGTCTCAAGAGGTCCCTCAGCAATTCTGTGATTCTCTCAAAACCTTTAAATCTGGCTTTTGCAACATAGGTCCTGTTGGGCTTAGTAGAAGTGCCACTGTGAAAACTATAGAGAATTGCAGCATGGCAGCCCCATGTTACCAAAGTTTGATATTTCCCAGGCTCGTTCTGAATTTTAAAAGCGTTGAATTTCAGAATGAGAAATTTTAATGTGTATTTTATATTTCCTCATTCAGAAAGACATACACTTCATGTACATTACTGCATGAAGTAGTTGCTGCATTCCCTTAAGGTATTAACTTTGCTTTTTACTTCTCTTGCACCAGAAAGTCGAATAAGAAGTAATCTATGGGAAAATTCAAGAGCCTTTTGTAAATGTAAAGGTTGTTAGTCCATGAGTCTTTCAGGCAGCCTAGCAGTGGATATAACTTAATGATCCATGCATATAGTCCCTGATGGGGATGTTCTCATTTCACAATTTTAGCCAAGGATCAGCTTCCCCAGATTTTTGGATCAGTCATATCATTATTGGGTTTTTACTTTTTGTAGGGAAAGAAAAAGATTACAGCTGAACCCCACCCTGGTGAAGTACATGTGTCTTGCATTAAAGGCTGTATCACTTGCAAGGAAAATGTGATACATAACTCTAGCTTGATCCAAGATTATGGGCTTGAATTAAAGAAGTCCAGTAAATACCTCATAGGAGCTTGTTTGTATTATTTCTCCCATGGCTTCTTCATTTTTTTATACAAACAGAAGACTGTGGGGTCCATGAAAGGGAGACAGTATATCTGGCAGAATAGACAGGGACTCTTTCCTAGGATCTGAACAGTTATGGAACTCAAAAGTAACATTGACAGTGTAGAAGTCATTATTTTCTTCAATGAGTCGGTATTTTGTTTAGTTAATATGATAAACAAATGACTGACAAAGAGTAACAACCAAAGAATCTTCTAAAGATGCCCTGTTTATTTTTGAAAGTAACTTGCATATGCCAGAACTAAAGTATGACAAACATAGTGTAGTCCCTGTCAATAAGCACACACCTGTGTAGCTTCTACCGTAGAAGTACATCCGCAGCAGGATAGTCTGACTTTTAGCCCTTGCTGCTGAAACCAACTGAACTCCTTTCCTTCCCTGTGAAGGAAAGACTGACATATCTCAGATGTGCTTCTATAAGGTTAGGTTATCTGTCCTGGAAAGCCAAGTTGTTGGCTGGATTCCTGGAAGCTTGAGACCTCCTTTGCCAAGATACACTAATCCAGTAATTAATCTCATATAGGTTCCCATATACAGCTGAATGTAAATGTGTCTTGGGAATAAAGGGGAAGTAAATAAATGTTGCTGTCTGTCTTGAACACCTTCTCAGGCCCTGGAGGACCGTCCAAGTTCCTTGTTGGTAGATCAAGGTGACAGCAGCAGTCCATCCTTCAACCCTTCAGATAACTCCCTTCTCTCCTCCTCGTCACCCATAGATGAGATGGAAGAAAGGAAATCCAGCTCCTTAAAAAGACGACAGTAAGACCATATTTTCATTTCATTTTTTACAATATTTTGAAGAGAGAAATGAAATGTTTAAAAAAATATCCATTTTGAACTGGTAGCAGAAGCTTTTAGTTGGAAAGGGAAGCGACTTGTGTTAAGTGTCAAGCATGTAGTAACATTATGCAAAAAATTTATTTTTCTCAAACATTAGTTGTGGTTTCAATTTCCTATTTTTGATTTTAGTGCTACCTGTCTATGACTTCTGTCACACATCAGTCTCAGTTATTCAGGAAGATGCTGATCTTTAAATGTTCAGAGGGCTATTAGGCTTCAAAAATCTGGTCGTTCCTTTTGTTCTGTTCCACCATACTCTCAATTTCTTTATGTAGTAGTAACTGTTGCCACAGTAGAACAAAAACATGCCTGGTTTCAAAATTATTTAAGTCTGTGGGTAGAAATAACAGTTCATATACTTGAGTCTCCAGACCAGCGACATAATAGCATTTTATTTTAAACAATAGTTAAATGTTTAATTTTAATTACATATGTAAGAAAACATCTGACTTTAGATAAACAGAAGCAAGCCTGCTCCAGTTCCAAAGTCAAAGCAGCATCTTGCTTAGAACTAATACACGTTAATTCTTAAGCTCTGCTTATCAAACATATGTGATTGCAAATGTGTGAAAATTGTATGCCATTAATTCTCTTTAAGAATGTGTTTCATTTTTTAATGACATGTGTGTTCACCATTTCCTTTCCATTATAGCTATGTCTTACAGGAATTAGTGGAGACAGAGCGAGATTATGTACGAGACCTGGGCTACGTAGTTGAGGTACAATGTTTTTCATTTTTCTTTCTTTCCCATCCCACCCACACTCCCACTGCCAAAAAAAAAAAAAAAAGGAGGGGGGGTGAAAAAAACAGCAAAACAAAACACAGGAAGAATCTGCAACTGTGAATGTCTGCATTCTGAGTTTTCCCTCCTGCAGGCTTTTATCATATTAGAAGTATTGCATAAAATCTTACTCCTTTCTTTCTTCCTGTTACTGTGTGCACCTTATTGTTCTTCTGAGGAGTGTAGTTCTTTGTCATTTTTAAGATCACTAATTGTGGCTTAATGGTATCTTAGACTAGATGGACTTATTTAGCACAAATAAATTTTAAAAAGCATTGTAGCTCAGCATATAGAGCAACTATCCTGGATTTGAAAGACTTGCTTCCTCCCCTACTGCTAGGCTTCTTTTAGATTTCCTAGTTTCCCCTTCTGTAAAACGAGATACCACCACACATCTCCCTACAGTCTTCAGCTACCAACAAAATGCATTTAGAGGAGTAGAGAGAATGAGTGTGACTGAATTTCAACCTCACAAAGTTGAATTCTTAAACTTTGTTTTAGAGGGAGGGAGGGAAAGAAAGAACTACATTGTGATCGACTTTTTGCAGTAAAGGGTGCATTGGTGCATTAGAAGGCTATAAACAGTATTTTTGTAACTAAAAAAATAATTGCTGGTGAACGTGCTAGACATCAAAACATAAACTTTGCAAAGTAAAACCAGACCTGGCTTATTAGCAATAGAAGTATTAGGAAAAAATAGAAGGAATAGAGTTGCATGAATACTACAAAATTTAAAAACACTCCCAGCTCTAACTATGTGATAGAGTTGCACAGTGAGATGTCACCCAAACTACCACGTGAGACAAGTATGTATATATCAAAAAAGAGAAGATGGGACTGTGGGAAAATGTTAAAGGAACTTTATTGCAGGCAGAATGCTTGCTAATAGAATTGCTGTTCATTTTTTTTGGTGTTCAGTTTGCTCATACCACAAGCAGGAGTCCGTGCAGTGCGGTCCCATATGCAGCACAGCTGCTTCCTTCCTCAGCGCGCTTTGGTGTGTGCTTACTGTGGGTGACTGAAATAACAAACAGTGAGCAAAGGAGCGCAGAAGCCTGTTCAGTGGGTCTTGTACTTGGTAGCAGCCCTACCTGGCAAAGCATTGCAGCTGCTTCAGACAATAAGGAGAGCGGCTGAAGAAGTTTCCTCTGTGCTTTGAGCCCGTTCATGCAGGCTAAGTTAGCTAGAGAGAATTCATCTTTCTAGCACTGGCCACTCTTGTGCAGACAATCCCAAGCAAATTTATGATATTTTGTGTCTATGCTTTGTGTTAGAGAGTAGGTTTTGGTTTGGTTTTATGTCCCAAACAAAAGCTTCTGGGCAAAGGGGGGTTAAAAGACAACTCAGTTTTTTAAGTTAAAATGTTCACAGTGAATTTCCTTGGACTATTGTAGGGTTATATGGCACTGATGAAGGAGGATGGCGTACCTGATGACATGAAAGGCAAAGACAAGATTGTGTTTGGAAACATTCACCAGATTTATGATTGGCACAGAGAGTACGTATTAACTTGAAAACCATCTGCAGAACAATTCTACTTAAAAAATACTAAACTGATGTTAAGAATTTACTTTTTTCCTCAAATATTCAGATACAAGGTAAATACATTTGATTTTGTGCTTTGAGTTGTAGATACTGTAGATTCAGCTTGGAGATGTTGGAATGGAGATTGCTTTAAACGGGGATGAATATATATATCAAGGGTTTCAACTGAGAATCTGTAGTATAGATAGTATTAGGTACAGAAGTTTGTACATTGTTTGAGGCTTTGTTTTCAAAAATGTTTTCTCTAAGAATACAGTCTAAAGAATTTGTGAGGGGTTAGCATGGCAATATGAGCACCACAGGCATTCAGACTAGGAAAGAGAACAGTTTCAAACAATATATGAAATTAAATAATTTTATTAATAAATGCCAGTATTTTTTCACCTTGGCACAGATGCAGGGTCCCTATTTGGAAATCTGTGTTAAAATATCACACTGTTAATACTGGCATTTTGGACGTACATTAGCATCCAAACCTGCTGATAGGGGACACAAAGAGGACCTTGCAGTAAGACCACTTCGCCTTGCAATCACCTGTTGTCATAGTGTGTGCTATCAGAAAAAAGTACTTATTCTGTTTATGTTCAGCTTCTTTTTAGGAGAGTTGGAGAAGTGCCTTGAAGATCCAGAAAAGCTGGGATCCTTGTTTGTTAAGCATGTAAGTGCCAACATGTTCATTGGCAAACCCCTGTTGCTGCTACTGACCAACTTGTTTGATTATTAGGGATTTATCTATGGTACAACATGGTTGAGAAAGTGCTGTAAAATATTCTTCACTGGAAGAGGTGGACAGATAGCTTATAAGGGCTTATAAATAGACTAAGTAAATGCTCTATTTTTTGTCCTCAGTATCTTCCTATGGAGAGGAAATATGAACAAGGGCCCCATTTCTCAATTCAGTTGCATTTCTGTGCAATGGAATTATCATTTCATGAGACACCTGCCTTCTGATCCCAGGTATCCATGCAGTACCAGGGAACATAAGAAACAAAATTAGGAGAGTGGCTCGTTCTTCTCTCTGGTTTCAGTGCATTCTAGTTCTGTCTCTTTTCCTTTTCTGAGAATCACAGTAGTGGTTGAAATTCCTCCCTCTTCACTTGGGGAAGGAATTGAGAGTGCTAGAAATTCATGATGTTTAAAATACCCTTCATAGCTTTACACAAGTCCTTGTTTTTCCACTTGACATTTATTTATTAAAAGGAATGACCGTGTGATACATGTGGATATTATAACACTTTGGAAGGAAATCGATGAACTAGTTATCTAGAAACTAGATATCAAAATTCAGATTGCATCAGATATGCCATTGATCAGTCATTTTGGTGTCTCTGTGTAGAAATAAAATTTAATAACTGTTCGAGATGCAGTCTCAAGGTGCTCCACATCACACAAGACAGCAGAAGGCAAACTTCCAGCTAAATATGATCATTTGCACAAGTGTGCAAAGACTGAGGACAGGAGTTGATTAAAGCATATATAATGGGTTTAAGATTTTCCCTGTGGTCTGTGTTTGAAGGCAATAACCAGGGTAGCAAAAGAGCACAGAACCAAACATTAATGGAACAGTAACACTGGAAGCCAGGCCTGATTCCTGGGCTAATGCTGAGGAATGAGCTGTTTCATTTCTGAGGATTTTTTTTTTTTATTTTTTTATTTTAAAAAAAAAAAAAAGGCAAGGGGAGAGGGGAGAATTCTGGCACTGCTAAAAATGGGAGTGCAGGAATTCACTCTCCCTGTTTCTGATTGCTGTTTTACTTTCTCCTGGTAAATTTGTAACTGAGTTGTCTTTGAAAGGCAGCGTTGCCACTGCAGGTGGAAAGGCAAACTGTAATGCTATTGTAACAAACCTATCAGCTAGAACATGACAATTCAGTTCATGCTCTTAATACATGTTCTGTGTGCTTGTTAATCTCCATCTTATTTCTTCCAATTAAAAATATGATATTGCAAAGCCTCCATCCATTGCTCTTGGGGGGGGGGGGACAACAAAAAAAACCCTCAACATTTTCATACTTAGTTTTATTGTGGGACCTGCTGAGCTATCATCTCTCAACACCTGTTGTTCAGGAGTATTTATAACTGTGGCAATTTTTTAACTTGTATTGCCTTTCTGAAATCATCATGATAGTCCCAAATAATTGTGTTTTCAGATCTGTAAGTTTTGCATATGTAGCTGCTTCTGTTCCTCAAAAGACCTTTTTAAGTTTGTATTTTTGAACAACTGTACTTAAATAATACTCTATTTCAATCTGGCATGTTATTGTTTGTTTTGTTTTGTTTTTTTAATGTTGTTCTATCATTCTGTATCTTTGTTCTTCTAGGAGAGAAGGTTGCACATGTACATAGTTTACTGCCAAAACAAACCAAAGTCTGAGCACATTGTCTCAGAATACATTGACACATTCTTTGAGGTAAGTTCCTGGGAGGATATATGCAGGTGAAGCATTATTAGATCTGTTGACCAAAACAAACAAACAAAAAGTCAGCACACAGTGTTGTTACTATTTTAAATTATAATTTCTTACCAATTCTGTTTTGATTTCTCAAGTCTGATACAGGCTCCTAGAGATATATTCATCTCTAGGGGAAGAAAATTAAAGTTTAAAAGATATTAATTAATTGGTAAAGTCTCATCCTTACCAGTCCCTAGCCCAGGCAGTTAGTAGTGCATATTATATGAAGTGGCAGTTTTGGATGAGCAGAGATCACTGTTGAAAATAACTGCATACAACCTGTGACTGAAAAATTACATTTCACTATAGGATCTTTTTGAAAAAAGATATGGAAGCTGCTTGGAGGGACTAATACTTTGGAAACAAACCTCATACAGATTAGAGGAAGGACTCCAGATTTTGCTAACCGAAGATTAGATTCTACTCTGACTTTGCCTATTGACTTTGCTAATTTCTGCTCTGATAGCCATTAATAGTGATATATCCTGCTGTGTTTCTAACTGAACAAAACAAAGTAGTTCCTAACCAACCAACCAAACAAACAAAAGTTTATTTTACAACCCTCAGGATCTAAAACAACGCCTGGGCCACAGACTTCAGCTCACAGACTTGCTAATAAAACCTGTGCAGAGAATTATGAAATACCAGCTGTTGCTAAAGGTAAAGTGGTGTTGATATGGTTAATTTAATGTCTTAACGGCCATGTTTTCTTTTTTAAAACACTGCTGATGTTTTCCACCCTCCTCCCAAACATAACCCAGATTTGTGAGCAGTGTAATATGATTATTTTCTGAGCATATTCAGATAGCTATAAAAATTGCAGTAAATAGCTGAGGCAGAATTTTGCTTTTTCTTTAAACAGTTAAAGACCAGAGGAACTCAAGTCAGCGAAATGGAAATGTTTAGATTTATACCAATGTCATATGAAGGGGAGAGGGATATCCCAATTGTTTTCAGATGTAAATGTGATAGGAGTTGTTTGGACTCATCACAACTTTCCCATCTACATCTGCAACCATTTTAATATCACATAAATGTTTACTGAAGAGCAACCCTGTGTATCACAGAGGTCATTGCCTTAATACATGTTCTTGTAGGATCTAAATAAAAATAGTGAATAAATCTTAAAAAATAAGAGGAGGAGAGCACTGCAGCAAGAAGATTTTAAAAAAGAATTTTCTATGTGTCTTTTGCAACCTATTATTCTCTGACGGAGGATAGCAAATTCATTTTTACTAAGATTTCTCTTTCCTGATTAATTAGAAAAAAACTCATATTACTGGTTTATTTTTCTTTTTCAGGACTTCCTCAAGTATTCTAAAAAAGCTAACCTTGACACAACAGAACTCGAGGTACTTGAGACATTCTTAGTGATCTGAATGCTCTTTACTCTGAACTTCTCTTGTTTTGACAGAGTTGCTTTCCTTTTTTTTTTTTGAGAGAGAGTGTGATTATGATAAGTGTTTACTTTTCTCATTTCTGTTCTAAAGCAACCATAACAAATGAAACAAAATTTTATCCTGCTAACTCATTTGGAAAATAAAGCTTTGACTTTTTATTTATCTTGAACAGAGAGCTGTAGAGGTCATGTGTATAGTACCAAAACGGTGTAACGACATGATGAATGTTGGCCGCCTGCAAGGATTTGATGTAAGTTGGCTGGCATTTTGCTTAGAGTTTTTGCAAGGTTCTCTGGAAATTAACCGTGAATGTTGTGGGGAGAAATGAGGTATGATGCTTCCTCACTATCTAGCGAGCTGGTGCAATAGGCAGTGAGTGAAAAATCAAGTCTTAGCCTTGCCAGGGACTTTTTCCTGGGAAACTTTACTCGTTGTGTCAGGCATGCTGGACAAGTCCTGCAGAATCTAGGGAGTGCTGGTGTTATTACAGTTCCCTTATTGACTAATGACTTGCAAAGTAGTAAAGTAATCACTTATCAGCAGGGGACCAGACCTGACTTCAGCAGTGTAGGCAAAGGAGGAGTTGCTAAGATCAGTAAAGTATCTGAGGCAACTGTAGTCCTTCTTGATCTGCTAAGCCTAGAAGAGATGGAAGTTGGCTGTTCAAGCAGTAGGCATCAGCCAGACCACAGTCGCGTGTTCTACTTGCAAAGCCAATCTGCAGGTCTGAACTTGAATTCTTTCCCTTTTCAGCACCCTGGAAAACATTGGAAGAATATGAGAGTTACTGTGGGAGTTACTGAGAATAGAGAGATGAAAGCCTTACTGTTACAAGCCTTAAACTGCAGTATGACTTGAAAAGGGGGGAGTGGATTTTTTTTGTTGTTTTTTTCTTCACGATGTTTGGTTTTTGAGAAAAGGCACAAGAATGTCTTGTATAGAGGGTCAGTGAATATGTAGTGTAGGAAATACACAAAGCTGTTTTGGCATAAGCATTTGCACAAAAAGGTTGATTGGAGAAAGAAGTTAAGAATTGCACTAATTGTGTTTCTGCTTGCCTCTATGTTTAGGGTAAAATTGTAGCCCAGGGTAAGCTCCTGCTCCAGGACACATTTTTGGTTACAGACCAGGACACAGGACTTCTGCCACGCTGCAAGGAGAGACGGGTCTTCCTCTTTGAGCAGATTGTCATTTTCAGTGAGCTGCTAGATAAAAAGAAAGGTTTCTCCATGCCCGGATTCTTGTTTAAAAACAGTATCAAGGTAACTGTTGTGTTTGAGTCTCTGCGTCCCCTGCACAAACACTGCTAAGGTAACAGTTTCTGATTCAGTGTGGAGTCACTAGTGATCTTGAGATGCACAATCATAAAGCACAGTGAGGAGTCAGTCCTTTCCTGAAATTACTCCCTGACAAATTTCTGCTCACTCTGAAGATAAATAGAAGTCTTTGGATTCCAGTGTTCTGATGCTTCCCACTTGAAGCACACCAAAACAAGTGTTCTTCAGCAAAGCTGGACAAGAGTTCAGTCTTCAGCTCTGTGCTGTGTGTACACCACACTGCAAAGGCATTGCAAATAAAGATAACTCTTTACATATCCCTTCTTCTGAATTTCAGCTGAAATCAGTTCAGGTGTATAAGTAACATCTGTAAGTAGTGTCACCTTCTTAGGCATGTCAGCTCTTCTGCGAGCAAACCTCTCAAACAAAAAGCATTTGTTCCCACTTCAAGCCTTAGCTGAAACAAAAACTGCTGATACTAGTGGCCACCATCCTTCCTGGAGAAGTGTTTTGCGTGGACCGTGCTTCTGGTAATTTGTCTCAGTGCTCTGCCTGCCAGCTGAGCATCCTGTTCAACACTGGCTGGACAGCCCATTCCAAGGCAGTGCTGTATCTTCAGCAGAAGCCTTCAGTGTGGACCAGTGGTAGAGAGCATTGGGCCGTACTGACCAGTCAGAGATTATTCAGGCACAGTGTGTCAGTAAGCTGTACACTACTCCTTAGTTTACTCTAATTCTTTATTTCACAGTATTATTTTACTGAAGGAAAGGATGGTCATCATTTGAAGATCTGACTCAGAGCTCCTAAGTAAGAGATTTTAGAGGTATGTTTCTTGTAAAGTACATGAAGTAAATTCTTTTTTTTTTTTTTTTTTTTTTTTTTTTTTTTTTTTTTTTTTTTTTTGTGAAGGTGAGTTGCCTTTCCCTGGAGGAAAATGTGGACAGCGATCCATGTAAATTTGCACTAACATCAAGGACGGGTGATGTCACGGAGACCTTCATTTTGCATTCTGCCAGTCCAGGAGTCCGCCAGTTATGGATCCATGAAATTAACCAAATTTTGGAAAACCAGCGCAACTTTTTAAATGGTAAATTATTTCCTGTCACTGGAAGTCTGTAATTGAATGATTCTTCTCTCATTTTTTGTTTCTTGGCTTTGAAATGTTTTGCAAGTTTTCTTTTTCCTGAGCTAATACAGAACATTTGGGGGATATGTGCCACATTTCTGCTTCAGAACAGATGCTAGCGTTTATTATAAGAGCGGTAGTCTGAATTTACATGGTGTTCTCTTGGTGAAATTTTCCAAATGTTTTGTAGGAGTGAATCAAGACTGGCACCATCCGTTGAAGTGGAGAGCTTGTGTACCCCTTTTAGGCAAATGCAAGCCTTTAAAGGCTAAACCCAAGTGGAGTTTTAAGCATCTTTTCAGAATATTTTTTGCTTGTGATATTTTTCTGGCCATTGTTGTCACATCTTCCTGTGGCAATAACATTCAGATTCTGCAGGAGAAAAGCAGAAGATAGTAGTATCTGCTGTGACACTAGAAGGTTCTTGCTGTATTTTTATGTCCATCGGTTGTTGTCCCAATCTAGATTTTTTTTTTTTTTTTAAAGAGTTGTAATGGATGGAACAACGAGCTGAGACCTGTCATGACTGTTTTTTTCCCAGCGTGGCTGCTGACTGACAGTGTGATCCTAGAGGAAAACATTTTGCCCTGTTTTCAGATTTTTCATCTTTAATAGAGGTACATGTAGCAGGTCATGAAGGTGTGATATAGAAAAGTGACTTGAGGTCTACAGCATGAGCAGCGTTGCTAAGGGAATTTCTTATTTGAACAGCGCTCCCCTTTTACCAGTAAATGTGTCTGCTTTAAACTATTCCTGTTCCCTTTCCTGCCCTCCTTTCCCTGATCGCCTCCCCTCCCACCCTCATTGCAGCCTTGACGTCCCCAATCGAGTACCAGAGGAACCACAGCAGTGGTGGAGGCGGCAGCGGGAGCAGCAGTGGTAACAGCAGTGGCCCCAGCAGCTGTAGTGGCATCCCCAGCTCCAGCCGTAGCCGGCCATCCCGGATCCCCCAGCCTGTCAGACACCATTCCCCAGTCCTGGTCTCCTCTGCAGCCTCGGCCCAAGCAGAGGCAGACAAGATGTCAGGTATGTCCATTCACAATCTCTCCCTGCCACACTACAACACCTCCTTAGAAACTGGCCTGAGCCAGCCAGACAGGCACCCTCCCAGTGCAGAACTGGACGGTCCTCAGAGAGAAGCTGAGCAGATTCCCAAGATGAAAGTTATTGAAAGTCCCAGGAAGACAGCGGGGAACATTTCTGGCTCAGCTGACGGAGCCCAGAAAGACTCACGTGGAAGCTCAGAGGACAGTCGCTCAAGAAACAGCATAGGATCACTGACGCTCGGGAAGCCGAGACCAGGAGCCATCTCACCAATGAACTCTCCTCTCTCCACGACTTTCCCTTCTCCTTTTGGCAAAGAAACCTTTCCACCCAGCAGCCCCCTGCAGAAGGGCTCCTTTTGGAGCTCCATCCCAGCATCCCCTGCCAGCCGCCCTGGCTCCTTCACTTTCCCTGGGGACAGTGACTCCCTCCAGCGGCAGGTCCACCGCCACTCTTCACACAGCAAGGACACAGACCGCATGAGCACATGCTCCTCGACCAGCGAGCAGTCAGTTCACTCCACCCAGAGTAATGGGGTAAGAGCGGAGCACCTCTGTCCTGCGAGCTCTTCTAAAACCTTCCCATGCTCCCTTCCTGTGCGTATCATCGCTCTTCGTACTAACTTCTGGCTCTCCGGTGCTGTACTGCTCTGAAATAATCAACTGTTCAAATATCTTCTGCACATTAAAAACGCAAAATTATCTCCGTCGCTGTGTATGTATACATACAAACGTGGCTATGTATGCAGACACAAAAGCAACCGCTAACATTAGATGCAATTTCTGCCTCTGCTGAAAGCATTGATCACTAGGCTGATACTTACTAACTTGCTCTCCTTGCTTTTTTTCCGTCTCTTAATTTGAAGGCACATAATTAACATGCTGAAACGTGGCAGCCAGAGCACCTTGGGGTATGCATTGCAGCCAGCACTTAAATCTGACTTCAAGATTTTGGCACATTGCCTTGGGGCTTTTTTTCCTTTCACGCACAAATCCGCCACCGTTGTCCTGTTGAGTTTAACTTCGTGGAGGAATCTACAGTACGTTCCCTGGGCTGCTTGATTATTTTTTTTATGAATTTATTTTACCCCTTCTCCTTTCAACCTTAGTTGATGCACAACATTCTCTTTTTAAATCCTGTGTCTGGTCAAGGAAGCTTCCTGCAATTCACCCAAAATAGGCCAACAAGACCTAGCTAAAATAATCCTCCTTCTACTACAACCAAAACAAATAGTGGCTCCACTTGTCTTTTCTGCTTTGTAAGAAGACCTGTTCTAGGGCATCTGGAGGTGCAGCCTTTTAGTATGCAGTTGGCGTGTTTATGCAGATGCCTGGGGTATCAACAGAATCCACATTCTCTGTAATAACATCCACCAGGAAATGCAACATGGCAATCACAGAGGCACGTGCAAATATAAAGCAAAAAATTGAAGGCACTTGCTGTGATAGGCAGGCTACGGTGCCTTTCCTTTTAAACTCACATTTGATTTTTCTCTCACTAAGTGTTGTGTTCACAAATGTTTGTTTTCCACTGTCTCACAAATTGTATGCAATACCAACTTTGCAAATCAACTAACTTACCAGACCTTTTTTAAATGCATGCATTTCTTTATAAAACTGTTTAACACAGAGCTTTCTTGACTTCTTAGTTCTTACACTTACTTTTATAATAGCTTCAGAAGAAAAAAATTATGCTTTGCATGTATAGTATTGTTATCCCAATCTTCTTTCAACTTTTTGTTTGGTTTAGCTCTGTCTTGTGTTTATCTTTAGTCTAGCAAAATGTGATGATAATGTGATATCTGCGATAATTGGAGTATTTTGCAATTACTGCACAGCATGTGAATCAAGATGGTGGTACTTTTTATAAGCAGAGAAGACTTGCATAGTGTTAATTGATGCCATTCCATTAAAAAAAAGAGAGAGGGAGGGACTGGATGGGACTGAGTTTTCAAAACATTTGAATTTGATACTATCTTGGCAAAGATGCCATTGCTTGTTTCTGTGTTACTGTAAAACGTAATGTCTGAATGCATGCCTCCTGCTTCACAAGTGTATTTCTTTTAGTTTGATAATTGAGATGGGTCGTTATTCCTCATAACCTCATTTCTAGACCATAGTTTAGCAGGATTTCACACCATATTCAACAGGCAAGAGAAAATGGGCTGTGAAGGTTTATTTTGATTTAACCATTTGTGTGTGTGTGTGTTTATATGCACGTATGGTTAAATTTGGTTATTTATAGAAAAGTAATTTGTAAGAAACAAAAGGAATTTGTTTTGCTAGTATTTCAGGAATATGGGAAGAATCTTTTATATTTTGATTGTAAATCCTTCTCCAGTCCCATAATTCAGGTCAGTGATAGTCAGCAAAACTTACAGTAGAAAAACATTAACTGTGCAAGAGTAATTACTTCCCTGCAAAGCAAAAGAAAACGCTGTTTTTCTGTGATGAGCATAAATTCTGATATGAACACATTCAAAAGAACGTTTGTCACTTAGCAGTTACCAGACACTTGTTTATTTATCTATCCTTGTTGAAATTAAGAAATATTCAGAGTTTAATATGATCCTTCAAAGACTTAACTATTAAAAAGAAATTATATATTACAGGAAGGCCCTGCAGTTACACAAATTCTGCTGCATGCTAAGAAACAGTATGTTCAGGAACAGTGTGTGGGGCAAGGTTTGGGACTTAGGCTGGTTTGCAACTTCAGCCTTTGCTTCCTCTCCCTTTCTAAGTCTAACAGAAAGAGTTAACAAAAGCAACTTTCTCTGAGTAGAGTTGTTTTTCATCTAGCTAAAAGAATCTAGAGAGTTACAATCTTTAATTTAAACAACGACTGAACATGAAGCTCTTTTTGTTTTACTATTCTCAGTTTTCCTGAATCATGGAAGGGGCTTACTAATGCAGAAGACCATGCAGACAGTCCTCTAAGCCAGGCAAAATGAGTTCTCCCACTGGAAACACAACATCTGGAATTAAACATAAATACTTTTAGTAGAGGTACAATCCAGGGTGAGAACTTTCTCTCTGTGGTGGCATTTGCTTCATCATCCTAATAAAGGAAAAAAAGACAGAATGGACTTGAATCACTCAGTTGAATAAAATAGTCTAGCTAGAATAAAATGTACAGACTCACTGGAAACCCAGTCATCAATGTGCTGAACATGTTATGAGTGAGTAATCTGAGACCACTCCTTTCCAAATGCTTTGGTTTCTCAGCCAAAACACTCATAGGGAATCACAGGCACTGTTAAGATGGAGTGACTTGTTCAAGGCCATTAGCAGATTAGAAGAGTACGTGGTTTTCAAGGGCTCTCAGCGTACCATGCTGTCCACTGACCTCTGCTGCATCTCCTCAGTACTGAAGGGAGAAATATATGACAGTTTTGAGAAAAACAGAGACAGTATTTTAGTTCTCTGCGCTAGGCTTTCCAGGCACTGCTCGTACATAAGTGGTGCTGGCATGTGGTTATGCTGTATAAGCCATAGAAGTCTTCAGCTACGGCTGGGTACTGCTTTCCTTCTTCAACTCAGCTTCTACTAAGCAATAGTGAGCCCTCACTGGAAGTAAGAACAGAGATAAAAGATGGACACATATACGCTTCATGCCACGTTGTAAATAGACCATCCACTTTGTTTTTAACTTGCTTCAGGAAGGAAATAACTTATTTCAGGGAATAGGTTGCATAGCCTGATAATACATCTCATACTTCCATGTGTTAAATCTCGTATGAGAAATGCATGCAAATGGACAAAATGAGTCTTACTTTTAAGAGATAATAATGTCCAGTGGATTCGTGGCCAGGAGAATCTTTTTGTTCTGAAAAGTGACGTGACTTTTACTGTATACCTAATCAGCCATGATTGGCTTTCTGCAAATGCTCAGTGGGGGAATGAACAACATTCATGAACAGTAGAAAGTATATGATGAACAGCTAACACCACTCAACTATCATAGTCACTAATCGGTTAGAAGTGAGATTTCCAGCTTTATTCTGATAGTTCAGTGGCCTATTTTGCCCAAGAAGTGAATAATTTCTTGTTTCAATAATTTACCACATCCCGTGTGTTTAAAGGAATAAACCTGAACATAGAAATTCAACCAGGGACAAGCCCTGGAGTTTTGAGAGACGCTGACAAAAGCTTATTTTGTTCTTTTGTACCTTGCCATGCTTTGTGTGCAGAAGGCTGCTGTCTGAGATCTGACAAACAGTGCTAGGAAAAACTATATGTGGTTTTTGTTAGTTGGAATTTCCAGTGTTTATGAGCTAAAGTCTTGACGTGTTATGATTTTGAAACTGCACCTATAAGACCTTGAAAAACTGTCCTTCATGCTGTACTGCAGTTTTGTTGCCTGATAAAGATGTAAGGTTCAGTGTCTGAGCTTGACAGGAAGACCAGCTGATATCTATATATAAACTGACTCTTAGCTAAAAGAAGTAATCTTGAGCAGAAGTAACAGGAATAAATTTCTGCAGCAACTGTATGTGAAGATATTCAAAGATTAAACTAATTTGTACAAGATAAATAGATGCAGGCAGTTTTACAAGAAAAATCATAGCCCTTTTCTTTGACTACAGCTTAAGTTACATGGATTGTGCAGGTAATATAGCAGGCCAAGAAGAGCCTACTTTCTTCATGAACTTTAAACTTCATTCTTTTTTTCCCTCCCTCTTTCTGCTTCAAATTGGCACTTACAGAGTGAAAGTAGCAGCAGTAGCAATATCTCCACCATGCTGGTGACACACGATTACACGGCAGTGAAGGAGGATGAGATAAATGTCTACCAAGGAGAGGTCGTGCAGATACTAGCCAGCAACCAACAGAACATGTTTTTGGTGTTCAGAGCCGCCACTGATCAGTGCCCCGCAGCCGAGGGCTGGATTCCCGGCTATGTCTTGGGGCATACCAGTGCAGTCATCATTGACAATCCTGATGGAACCATCAAGTGAGTGCCTGGGTATATGTAGAAGGGGTGGAAGAAAAAAAAAATCCATTTTAGACAAGACTTTGAACTTTTTAAACCAAGAGGTGATGTCATCTTTGAGAAATAGATGAACATCAAGCCGAATGAGTACTTGAGAGGTCACTTAACAAATTTCAAAATAAAAGCTAGTAAGAAAGAGCCCAGAAGCATATATTCTTTATTAAAAAGCTGTAGTAGCACAATCTTCTGGGAAAAGATGATGAAAGAATACCTGATCTAAGAGCAGCAATAGTTTCTGGTTTATTTAGTAGAATGAGTTTTCAGGCTAGACACCTTTGTTTAGGAAAACAGTCAGGGAATGTTTGTTCAAAGTGAAACAAGATTTCGGAGTTCCTAGTTCTCTACTTTGAGCCACAAACCTATTGAAAGTGACTGGTTGTGCTAGGAAGCTCTCTCAGGTCTGCAGTGGGAGAAATTATATCAAAGTTCTTAGCAGTAAAACGTTATATAAAGCTTCTATAGGCTGTATTTTATACAGATTTCATACTGGTCATTGCTCAGTTTGATTGGCAGTCTGTTTTCTTATAGAAAGTTTACCATTCAAGCAATGATTTCAAGAAATACTGAACTACCGATTAATCTTACTAGCTTGCTTGCATTTTTAACCAAGGGTAGCATCTCTTATGGAATACCTAATGTATTTAATTTCAGTAAACTTTAATACAATGAAGCAACATTTTGACGTGTCTTCCAATGCCATTTCAAACTAGAGAATATAACACAT
This sequence comes from Caprimulgus europaeus, assembly GCA_907165065.1. The sequence continues at coordinate 78,051,595 of OU015525.1, forward strand.
AATCTGGAGTTGAAAAAAATTAATCAAAGTTTAATGTTCTGTATTCAGGAAGTCAACGTCTTGGCACACAGCACTCCGTTTAAGGAAGAAATCTGAGAAAAAAGATAAAGACGGCAAAAGGGAAGGCAAGCTAGAAAATGGTTACCGCAAATCCCGAGAAGGACTTGCCAACAAGGTTTCTGTAAAGGTAAATGTTACAAAGATGTGGTAGTTTTCAAAAGGAGCTGTGCTGGGTTTTCATTAAAGTTTGCTTCTGTCAGAATTTCACATTAGGGAACTGGAGGCACCAGTGGTTTTAATGGACAGTGTTTGCCAAATCTCAAACCAGGAAGATACAGTCTTTCAGCCTGGAAACATCATATAAGGATACTGCAGAAGGAGCAGAATGGTGCAGAAATTCTGGTGTTTTTTGGGTCTTTGTTGGCACAGCTAACTTTGAACCATCTTTGTGCTTTGTTTTCTACAACTCTTTAATTTCTTACAGTGTTATAAGGACATTAATTCTTTAATTTCTCCTTTCCAGCTTCTCAACCCAAATTACATTTATGATGGTAAGTTGCTTTAATTTTTAAAAGTCATAGTAAATATAATTTTATTAGAACATTATTTACTCTGTTAAAGTTTGTTTGACATTAATTACTTCAGAAACTGAGTGTTTTCTATCAGGATATACATAGGCTCTTTTTGGATAAGGGAGACAGTTAATGAAATATGTCATATTTGGTTTTTTAAGATGCAAGGAACATGTTTTTGTTCACAAGTCCAAAACATAACACAGAAGGACCATATGATGTGGTTCAGAAAGATCTGCACTCTTTACTGCATTTGCATGGAGACTGTGTGGAAGTTGGGCCTTTCTGAATTTGCAAAATAACAAGGAGCTGGAGACCTTAATTTTTAACCTTGCACCCTAGGGTAACGTGCAGGGGCTGATCAGGACAAAGGTAGTAGCCCTCTGGGGCGAGAGCCAAACTGGGCTTTTATCTTAATACACAGAAACAAACTTTCTGAGTATCACCTGTATGCAAAAAGGGAAACCACTACAGTGCCTCAGTGGTTGAGCAAGGTGTTTTATGTTCCCTTTTGCAAACTTAGCTGGATATAAAGGTAGCCTGGCTGAGCACATCCTTAAATACTTGCCACTGTACGCTTTCCTCAGCTTGCCATAAATAGGGTGTTTGGTTCACCATGGTAGGCTTCAGGGGTAACTGTGGCATAGCAGCAGTGTCGTGTCCAAGTTCATGCAGAGAAAAATGCACTAGCTCCGCAGAGCCCCAGCAAGTGGCTTAACCATGGATATGCTCCAAGGGTAGGGGGACAGATACACCTTGGAAATTTAAAGTACCATACTGCTTTATCTAATAGAAAAGGCAGGGAGCAAGGAACAGAAAAGCAAATTGATTAACTTCAATTGACCTAATACCATTAATTTTCTTTTTCTAGTTCCCCCAGAGTTTATAGTACCCTTGAGTGAGGTGACATGTGAGACAGGAGAGACCATCGTGCTTAGGTGTAAAGTCTGTGGTCGCCCCAAGGCTTCAGTTACTTGGAAAGGTCCTGATCATAACACACTGAGCAATGACGGTCATCACAGCATTTCATACAGGTACAGTAACTTGTGTCATGTTCCACAGGAACTGCTGAAACTGTTGTATTTTCTGTTTGCATCCTTGGCGCAGGATAGGTTTTGGCTTTGAGGCATCAAAGTAGTGTTGCCTTCAGAAATATTTCACAGCTGGGATTTTCTGGAAATACTGTATAACTTCTATATATGGCTGGGGTACCCAGATGTCATATTTGGTTGTTTTTTAAGAAAGAAAAATTCAGCTGGTACTTCTGATTAGCTCTTGCAGAAGACATTGTGGCTCTGTCACACTGATCCAGTGCCTGAACCAGAATAGTATGTTGTGACATGCCCGTGCTGTGGTGTGCCATCTGCCAATATAAGTTCCAATAGCAGCATTCCATAATCTTTGAGGCAAGTGACTGCTTTCAGATCACACTACAGTATTTTGCAGAGACAAGCCTCAGGTTCCTACTGACATGGCAATGTCATTGTCTTCATTGTTGAAGCATGGAAATTAACATTTTTTGGTCTGTTTTTAGCTTTGCTAGATAGAACTTACCAGACTAACTGATAACTCAAACGCCTGAATAAGAGAAATTGCTGTATTTTGGAATGTGAAGCTGCATGTTAGAAAAAAATTCTTTTTCTGAAAATGCATTCTTTTATATACATAAAATGTTGTTTAATGAGTAACTTCAGAGTGAAGAAAAGTCTTATTTATGAATTATGCTCTCAGTTCAGAATAAGGGGGTTTCTCATTAATAGACAGAAGAGTATCTCATCTTCTTAGAGGTTGTGTGGTATAGCCCAACTTAGCTGCAAACTTTATAGCATATTATACTGTTCTTTTTTACTTCCTGCTGCTGCTGCTTTTTCCATTCCGCTGGGTATAATTTTTTTTATGGGAGACAGAGGCATTGTGGCAGCTCTGCTACTGCATCCAGGACCATTGTGACATATGAGTAAGAGTTAGATTCACTAGGTTTGATTCACTGTGATCCATTACTGCTACAGAATTATATTCAGAAAATAATATTGTCTGTGGCTGACAGATTTTTAGAAATAGTAATCTTGAAATGTTCTTTGAGTTGAGGGGGGGGGATCATCTTTCCATGTTCCTAAAATTTACATTCATTTTTTTTTTTTTTCTCAAATAAAGTCCTATGGTGAAGATCATGACAAAGTTTTTGGTTCAGACAGTCAAACGACTTGCAGTAACTGGGACGAATCCAAAGGAAAGCAATAAGAATGATAGAAAAGGATAGAAAATATGCACTGTCGATAAACAATACTACTATGTTAGGGTTGTTTTGAACCTAGAGGTGAGAAGTGTAAGAAGAGACTTGCCAAGTATTAACATTTTTAAGAGACTTCTGCCAATAGAGTTATCTGCTGTTCATGTCCATGGCAGATGGTACAAAAATTACTAGACATGAACTGCACAGAGGAAGAGTTAAGTAAACATTTAAAGACAAACCATCAAACAAAAAGGGTGGTTGAGCAGGGCGAAAAGATTAAGGAAGAATCTTTCTCCTGTGGTCTTACATAGTTTATTCCCGTCTCTACCCTGGAGCAGAGGCAAACTTTTTAACCCTTTTTGAGTTTCCTCCCATCTTTATTCTCCCAGATTCTGAGGTCTCCAAAACTATGGTGAGATGTGCCTTTTGCATTGAAGGTGGAGCCCGCTCTTACAAGGGATGAATGCTCTGAAAGTGCAAATGTTAGATCAGCTTCTGTATGCTGGGAGTCAGGGATAGAAACTAACCTTCAGAAAGAACAATGGTGGATGATTGTCTTGATATGGCTTCTCATAATTTGAAGAAAGTAGGGCAAGCAGGAAGAAACTGAGGAAGCATTTGATTTTTCAAATACAATGGAGCCTGGGACATGATGAGACTGTCAGTGAGGATGTTTTTCTAATAGTCCGTAGGACATTCCAAGATACCTGGTGGACACAAAGTCTTCAAATTCTGATAGATACTTCTGAAACAGCAGGAACAGGGTTAGTAATGTTGGTCCAGAGAGAGATAGGGGCTGGAGAATAAGAAATATTAACAGTACCAATCTAACTTTGTCTGATTACCATGGCTTAAGGTCTGTGGAATGAATATAAAAGCTAATGGATGCCGTTGTGTTTCACAGTGACTTAGGAGAGGCTTCACTGAAAATCGTTGGCGTCACTGCAGAGGACGATGGTATCTATACGTGTATAGCTGCAAACGATATGGGTTCAGTTTCATCTTCCGCCAGTCTACGAGTTTTAGGTAGGCCTGACTCTTTGCTTTTATTTTTTTAAATCTAATTACATTCTAAGTGTCTGATACTCATAGTACAGGAAAAAGAAAACTCCAGCTCTTCGGTATCCCCCTGTTAAAGGAGTATTAGGGCCTTTTCACCTGTCAGATATTACTTGTTTCAGCAGGAATAGTTGCACTTTTAGGATGTAACTAACTTGAGGTTCATACAGACAAGATGCCTACACAGTACTGTCAACATGCATTTACCTTATCTGTCAACTCTAGTTCAGACATACTATGATAAAATGATATTTTATCATCTGCATTTTTAGTTTAGTCTCAATGAAAGTTAGTGTGTTAACAGGCATTATTTCTAAAGTGTACAGATAAGAAAAGAGTAATATTGCCCTGTATTTTAATATGTTCCTTTGCTTGAATTATAAAGCCAGTGTTCAGGAGAGCATAAAAGTATTTCTTGTCTTTGCATCATGGATCTATGCTTAAATTATGTTATTTCAATAAGTGCAGCAACCTGAATGTGAGAGAATGAAAAGGAAACCTGCAAAGATGAAAAATGCCTATGTTTTGGAGGCAGAAAGCAAAGGGAAAAAAATTATTTCTACTTGAGGTGTTTGATGGCATAGTGATAAGTTTCAGCTTGTGTACATCCAGTTATTAAGTTTTCAGGATCCTCCATTTTTAGAAATAGGGAAAACACAGTGAGACAGCAGATAGGCTTTCTTATATGCAGTTTGTAATAATTGATGCTATCTGGGTCCTTCAGTCTATTGAGAGACCCATATATGTATCCACTGGTAAGGATTAATTAATAGATTTTAGGTGACATGGCTGTCTCAAATTGATTCATATAAAAGAAAATAAGATAAGAAGTTTGCATTCTGTCTTTGTCTGTCCGTTCCAGCTGATACGGGGACTTGTACAGTTGGCCCAAACCTCTTCAAAATATGTTTTCTTCCCTCTTTTTCAAAAATCTTGGCCCTTTTCCTGGCATGTTGAAACCAGATTGTGAAAGATGTGTCCCTTCCAAAACCTCATCTGAAATTTTGGTGGGGTTATAACCAGTGCTGCCACTTCGAGCTCTGCCTGTTGGCAGCCACAGTGTAAGGGTCTTACTGCCAACATATTGAAGTCTTGATTATTCCCAGCACTTCCTGCTAACTGACCCAAGACAGCCTGTAATTAAGACCTAGGATGAGTGTGTTGCAATATATAAAAGCGACAGAAAATAAAATTTTGGTCTTTGCCCTAATGTTTCCTGAAAAATAGAGCTGCTTTTTTCAGGTAGCTGCTACACTTCTTTTTTTCCAAATGAGAGGTGTATTGTTGATAAGGAGACATAATGTAAGATACCTATTCTTTTTGCTGTTTTATTCAACTTGCCAAAGTTGAAGGACTTATTCCTGTACAGGAATTAGTTTCACTATAGAACGTGTTCTTCTACAGTGGCCAGGCTGCTTTGGTGTGTAACCGGTTTGTCTTGCTGCTACCCTGTGTCATATGGGTGTTACCAGGGGTTCCTGTTAATGATTCCACTAATAGATATCAGTCAAAGAACCTTTTGAGTCAAGGGAGTAAAGAGATTTTGATGCATCGGAACGAATCAGTGTGAAACTGTGTGCTTTAAGGGTATTGAGTGTCCTTCCTACCAGTGCAGAAGCCCAAAACTGTGATTTGGCCAGAGTCAGTGTCACAGAAGTCTTGTAGACTAAACTACCATATTTCAGCCACAGTCCTTGGTGTAACTGACCTTGTCCAAAAATAAGTGTTCATTTTTTAATCAAAACTAAACCATAAGTTGGTATGTCTTGATTACTCTGCAACTAGACTCCAAAAGACAGGCAACTGTTTTTCCCTAGCCCCTCTACTCAGCTCTGCAAATACTAATACAAAGACATTCTGGCCATAGTTTTTCTGGGGCCATCCTACCCTTCCATTCCCCAGTCCATAAGAGCAAAATGAAAACTCTAAGGCTGTAGCATAAGTAAGGTTTCAACATCAGTTTGTGAAGTCTTTTATCAGTCCTTTAGGCTTGAAGGACTTGCCATTTGTCAATCGTCATGCATTATCTTGTGCATGTAAAGAATACTCTTTGCCTTCTCTTCTCTTGCTGTATTAGTTTTTATAAACCACTAATCAAGTAGTTGATTACAGAAATAAATAATTTTCTTTGAGCTGCAAGTGGATGGACAAGATGAGGCCATGAGCTGCTTTTAAATGTGCCCCCTGAGCTTCAAACAGAAGATGATAGGGGCTAATCCGACTGAGACAAATTCTTCCTGAGATCTATTCCCAAACTGAATATGCAGTCCAAATATTTCTTCTTTTGCAAACATCTGAAACAATCTGTTGGTTATGTGAAAAACAATGTAGTTCTGAGGAAGGTGTGAGTATATTACATGTTGGCCATCCTGTTTTTTTTTTTTTTTTTTTTTTTTTTCCTTCCCTTCTCTTTTTGTAGGTCCTGGAAATGATGGGATCATGGTAATCTGGAAAGACAACTTTGACTCCCTCTACAGTGAAGTGGCTGAGCTTGGCAGGTGCGTTCTGCATGCTAATCACCAAAGTTGTGTTATGTCAAAATACGAACTTCTTGTATATATAATTAAATTCTCTTTGAATAATACTTATTAAATGAGCCTGTAAGGCCAGAATTACATCAGAGTAAATAGAAATGAGGAAGCAAAAAAATCTTACCAGCACTAGATGGCACTGCATAAGCAGAACATATTTAGGCTGAAGTGGTATCATAGATGAAGGGATGTGTTTTTCAAATACTTTGGAAAGCTACATAGTCTTTTTTTTTAAGCATGCCTTAAAACGGCTGGCACTGCTTCTGTTGTGAAGCACTCCTAAACCATTTTTTTTAAGGTTTGAAAATTACAGACAGAAAATATCTGAAAATGAGCAAGAAGCAAAATTAAGTCACATAGAATATGTATTTGTCCAACTGAATTATGACCTTTGAAAGCTGCAAATGTGATAAAGAAGATCTGTATCAGAAGCTAATTGTTTATACAGACACATTTTGAAGAAGATGCATGCACTTAAAACTCTCGTTTATGTCCAGAAAACATTCTATAAGGGTAGCTTATTAGAAATCTAAAATTAGATCTCTCTCAGCATATCTTTCAAGGTAAAAGTATGTTCTTAGTGTATCTCTCAGTCAATTTTTTCCTTTCAATGTTGTATTCCAGGGGCAGATTTTCTGTCGTTAAGAAGTGTGACCAGAAGGGAACCAAGCGAGCAGTAGCCACCAAATTTGTGAATAAGAAGTTGATGAAGCGAGACCAGGTTACCCATGAACTTGGAGTCATGCAGAATCTCCAGCATCCCCAGCTCATTGGCCTTCTCGATACCTTTGAGACCTCCACCAACTACATACTAGTGTTAGAAATGTGTGTGGACCATAATGTTATCCATAAAATAACCTATACAGCTGACTTTCCAGGGCTTTTATAGTGGTTTATGAATAAGGAACTTCAGGGTTTCACTTTAAAGTGACCTTTAAGGTTTGAAGACACCTAAATAAAAGATTGTGGTTGTCTAATGCTGTTATTAAAATGTTGAGTTTAATAATATACTGAGAAGGAAACAAGTTGATGTATTAAACTGATATATAAGTGATTATCTCAGTCTGAAGGTCCAGAAATTATTTTATATCAAGCTATTGCACAAGTGAATTAGGAATGTTGTGATCTGGTAGTTCAATACCAAATCTCCTCTTCATACCATAGTCCTCTGTCTTCCAGGTGCTGCAGGCTATGTTTATTCCTGTAGTCTATGGCAGGACATATCTAGTCTTTCAGTCTGGCTAAAAAACTGTATTTCTTCCTTTCCTTCTCTGCCTTCACCCTCTGTTCCCACTTCAAAATTAGTTCTTTTTATTTTGTAGGTGCAGATCAGCTGCAGGTGACCTAGAACATTTTCACTAGCAGTCAGGAAAAATAGATGATCAAGCAACAATAGCCAAACATCAGAAACAGTGATGATGACTTGATGCAGTTGTGGTTTTTAAGGGATGCTTGCCCTGGATGTTTTTCTATATAATTTTCAAAACAATTAGGTTTTTCTTTCAGTTCTGATATCTGGATTAATCCAGAATATAACCCTTGTCATTCCAATAGGGCTGACCAGGGTCGCCTTCTAGACTACGTCGTGCGATGGGGAAACCTCACAGAAGGGAAGATCAGACTCTACCTGGGAGAGATTCTGGAAGCTGTGCAGTATCTTCACAACTGCAGAATAGCACATTTGGACCTAAAGGTGAGGAGAGAATGTGATTCCTGGCAGTGTGTGCCATTCCAGGCATAAAAACCTTCCTCTTCTAGGAGACTGGCAGCTGGGAACATAGAACTGTGAATTGCTTTCAGACTGTATGAAGGGTATGTGGTGGGCCTCCATCCCCAAATGTTTATATCACTCATAGCCAGCAAAGCAGAAGCTTTAAATTCCCTGTGCTTTCTTCCTAAAGCTTGCTGGCTCTGTGTGGTCTTTTGTGCTGGAAATAATTGCTGACAGGAACAGTTTTGTTTGATTTTTTTTTTTTTTTTTTTATTTACTTACTCATTTATTCATTTACCTTCTGAGAAACTTGCAGCAGAAATAAATTTCTTCTCAGGAAGCACAGAGTTTGTGAAAGAGATTACTTTTCCTCTCTTCCTGCAAATCTGTTTCTCATCTTTGCACTTTGACAGCTCTGATATCTATGTGAATGGTACCTCTTTGGGCTTTTGTTCAACCCTTCGAATTCTACTTGAGCCACAAGGATTTGATGCATTCTAGAAATAGGAAAAGCTATATAAGAAGTTCTTAATATGGATATTAATTAAAAACTTATTATTTACACTTTTTTTTTCTCCACCTGTATTTGAATAATAAGGAATTTTAGCATTGAGAAGTCCTCTTTCTAGGCAGGGTCTCTTTAGCCAAAAGGGTTCATGGTGAGAAAAAGCAAAAGGAGCATCTTCCCTCCACATATTTCTGTTTTTCAGGCAGAACTAGTCTGCACATCACATAGACACAGAATTTAATTTTTTATAGTGCTATATGGAGTTCACCCATACTTTTTCCAGTCTCAGGGATCATACAGATGAACTAATTAAAACCAGTTGTAAGTAAGTCACTCTTACTTTGCTAAGATCGCAGCTACAGCAGCAGTATCTTCAGAAATAAAACCATCAAAATAATTCCACTTTCAGCTCACCAATAGTGGAACAGTTCTCTTGAAGCCATGTCCATCCAACAGGATCTGCTGCTGCAATAGTCTCATTACAGTGCTTTACTGACATCTGTACAGCTGCGCTACATTAAAGAATCACCACATAAAGCCAAATTCTGTTGAAAACATCGTGAAAATTCTGACAAGGTCTCCCGATCTTTAAGTGCAAGGGTTTTGTTGTCTTTCTGTCACAAAGCAAATAGAGCAGTTGCTTTATTCACCCTCTGTTCGAAACTCCTGTTCTTTAAGCTTAAGTTCCCAAACACAGATTCCTGTGAAACTTTGCAGAGCTGTTGTTGTGAACATCTGCAGTACTATCTGGCAGAACTATATTTCCTGCAAAAAATATTGTTGCAACAGCTAAAACACATTAATTGCATATTGTAGTTGGCAAGAAACTGCCTGACAGTTGGTCTGGGAGAAGCCTTGGTAGAAGTCCCTAGGAGCTTTGCAGACCTGGCCTTTGACAGTATTCATTCCTCATGGCTTGTAGCTTTTAGTTATGTTCTCAAGCTGACAGCGCTGGCTGGGAAGCAGTAATGTTGGAGCATTAAATGTGCGTTAGACGGGCTTGAGAAAAGACATTTTAACTTTTCCTTTTATGTTTTCTAGCCTGAAAATATTTTGGTGGACCAGAGTTCCACTAAGCCAACAATAAAACTGGCTGACTTTGGAGATGCCGTCCAGCTCAATACCACGTATTATATCCACCAGTTACTTGGAAACCCAGAGTTTGCAGCTCCTGAAATTATTCTTGGAAATCCTGTTTCCCTCACTTCAGATGTTTGGAGCATTGGAGTGCTCACATATGTCCTTCTTAGTGGCGTCTCTCCTTTCCTGGATGAAAGCGTAGAGGAAACTTGCCTGAATATTTGCCGCTTAGACTTTAGTTTCCCAGATGACTACTTCAAAGGAGTTAGCCAGAAGGCCAAAGATTTTGTATGCTTCCTACTTCAGGATGACCCAGCCAAGCGTCCCTCGGCTGCACTGGCCCTCCAGGAGCAATGGCTGCAGCTGGGGAACAGCAAAAGTGCTGACAGCATTGACACATCCAGACTGACTTCGTTCATTGAGCGGCGAAAACACCAGAATGATGTTCGACCCATCCGTAGCATTAAAAACTTCTTACAGAGCAGGCTCTTGCCAAGAGTTTGACCTTGCTTGAAGTTCTCTCTCATTCTCTTTCACCTGCCAATCAGACTGGAGATGGACTCCTCCTGCCAACCAATCAGACTGGAGATAGACTCCTCCTGCCAATCAGCTGTTGACTTGAATTGTGAGGAAAGCAAACCCCGAGCCAACCAGCTGCTAGCGAATGTTCGTGTGCAAACGCATTCTGGGGACCCGCGCGGGGCGGCGCGGGGGACTGGCAATGCAGACTTCACTGGGGTGGAGGATGATAGCACTGTACTCTGCAAAAAGCAGTCACAAGCGATACAGTAACAGTATTTTATTCAGGTTTCTGCAAAAAAAAATAGTTTTTTTAATAAACAAGAGTTGAATTTTGCAAGTGAACTTAACTACCATTTTCAAGATTTATTCAAGGAAGAAATGCCTATGTTCAAAGAACTGGTGTTAAATAAAAACAAAATCATGCCTGGAGAGGACTCACCAAAATGGCTGCCCATTGATACGGCCTCCATTTATAACATCTGGTTTTCACTTGGTCCTAGAGCTTTCCAGTTGCCTCGCCTGTATGTATCTCACGTAGCAGTGCACTGAGATCAGACTCTGCTTTTAAGTGCATCCAACCTCAAAGTTTTTGCATACAAATAGAATGAATTGTTTTGCTCTGATAAAATGTAGGCCTTACTTGTATATAGACTGTTACCTGCCTTCAGTCTGTAATTTTTTTTTTTTCTCCCCTCCTCCTCTTATCCTTTTTTCCCCTCCTTCCTAAATGGTGGTATACCACTGTGCGGGTCTTCAGTTTGGGTCAGGACTCACTGTCCCCTTGGAGAAGGACTTTGGGTTGGTGCCCAGCTTGCTGACCCGATTGTCGAACAGTATACAGCAGGATGAAATACTGTAAATGCACTCATTTGGGATATTGTTTTCTTTCATATCATGTGCAATGTTGTGGCTTTAACATTTTATGCAACTATTTATGAGGACCTCTGTTGTAACTGTAATAAATATATAGAAAAAGCACATTCTTAGTATGGTGAGCTTTATGGTTTTGTTTGTGTGTTTGGCATTTCTGGGTGGGCAGGGGCAGTTGTGTTGTACCACACTGTCATCATTAGTTTAAGATGAGGGTTAGCATAGAATTTAGTCAAGACTAGTCAAGTTTTAAGGTTAAGGACCGTTTAAAAAAAAATTTAAAAAAAAAAAAAAAAAAAAAGAAAAAGGTATATTTGTATCCCAGATTTCAAACTGGGTAAGAAGTAGGGTGACATTTTTGTAAGATTTATTATTACACTCAAAATGCCAAAGTCCGACTTTCCCAAAATCAATCTCAATGCTTACTGCTTTTTAGAATTTTCAAATCTGTGTTTACTTTTTTCTGTGAAACGAACAAATGAATTTTGTGCTCTTTGGTGAAGAATACATTCAGAAAGTAGTAGTCAGATGGGGAGAATCTGACACATAATGTAATTGTCTTAGTAACTTTTTAAGGTTGAAGTAATATTAACGTGAGCTATTTAAAAAGACAGAGATGGTTTTCTGTGCATCGCTGAGTTTCATATGAGTGTGTTGTCATCTGTGTTTGTGTGAAATGTCATGTTTAAAGAAACCAAGCCAACATCCCACAGCAGTTAGATATATGGGTCTTAAGCCATAACCTAGCTTGGGTTAGTTTTGAGCTTTGCGGCTTCCACTATATTCTATTTATTCCTTTTTTGTTTGGTTAGTTGGTTATTTTTTGTTTTGGGTTTTTTTTGGTTTTTGTTTTGTTTTTTTTTGTAAAGCTGTACAGAAACTTTTTTAAAAAAACCAACTGACTTCAAAACTGGATGTGTATTCCTACCAACCTCATATCATTATGTTTGTGTATTATTTTCCTTTATTGTTTTAGTTTAATTTTTGCTTTATTTTGCATGTATATTTCTTTGTACAGTGACCTTACTTGTTTACACAGTATGATGTGATGTAAATATTTTATTTTGCCATCAGTTATTTTGAGAAAAATTAAACATATTTGACATATTTGTCTGATCTCTTGCTTTAAGGAGTTTGAAAGTTTAGGTTTGGTTATATTTTAGTTGAGATCTGTATTTAAAAAGAAAAAAATAGATTATTTTATTGCCGTAAAATTCATTTTAAATTGCAATTATGTATCTTTCTTTTATGCCTTACAAATAATACTGCCCTTTGCTTTAAGTGTTGAGTGCTTTGCAGTGTCATGATTGATTTTATATAAAACATGCGTGACTCTCTAACTGTGGCAATTCATTATAGTCTTTATTAGCTAATAGATTCTGACCAGCGGAGTTTTCTCCCAGATGTTCCCAGTTAAAGACTGAAGGATCATATTTCAGTTTAATATTAAACTGGCAAACAGATTTCCCACTTCTTCTAGGCGTTCCAGATTCATTATGAAGAAAAGTTACTTTCAACAGTAAAGACTTGGGTTTTGTAGCTAACTGTTTGCATCCTGTAAGGGGTGAAGCAGGAAAATGTTTAACTGTGTGCATTTATCTCTCTCCCTTTTCTGCTATCATTAATCCATTTGCAGTTCAAAAGGAAGTGGAAGGTCAGGGAACAATACAGAGTATTTATGCTTGTCACTGTATTGTATGCGTTATTTTTTTACCACTCTTTTTTCTGCTATTACCTGTCAAGTGGTGAAACAGTGTCTTTATTCCTCACAGTTTACTACTCAGAGAGTCAATTGAGAGAGACACTTTACATTAAGAGAAAGACAAAATATTCAGGAAGAACATACTGCTAAGGATGAGCTACTGGAAGCTTTTTCCATGACAGGGAAATAGATGGCAACATGCTCCATGGAAGACTCTGTATACTTGAGTTCTCTAAAATACTTTTTCTTCACTGAAGATACACTGAACTGGGGAGAAGTTACCCAAATGCTATGCAGTTATAATGCACCTGAAGGTGTTTTACATAGCAGAGAGATGTTCTTCCACTCATGTGTAAACAAGAGTGTACTGTTTCTGGCCCTCGCTGTGAGCCCTGTTACTTGGGAAGGCTGACATCTTTTGACAAGGGGAATTTTGCAATAGAACCTGATTTTTGATGCAGGAGCTTCCAGCTGAAGAAAGCTTGATTGATGGGCTCCTCAACTCAGATCTCTCTTCAAATGCTTTGAAGAGGATAATATATGTATAAGGTCCTTTTGTTTTGATGAATTGTGTAGTCAGGGCTGCAAATGACACTTAGGCTTAGTTGGGCACAGTTCTCCTTGACTGTCTTGCACACTACAAACCAGCACCACAGACTGACAGAGTGGAAACCAAAAGCATGGGTGAGAGCAGCTGGTGTGGGGTTTCTGATGTGGGAACACTGTAGTGCATAGGGAATGGCAGTCAGTGTCATAGCTGGAAGGGGGAAAAATAGGCAGGGAGAAGAGAGAACACGTCTAAATGTTTATTTTTTGTAACATACCCTAATCCCTTCTTACTGATAGTTTAGGAAGAAGAGAAGAGTTTGACAGACCTCAAAGTTAGTGCACGTGTCAGTAATTTTCAAGTGGGGTTTGGGAGTGCAGGAGTTCTCCATTGCATGTTTGATGAACACAGCTCAACTTGAAAGCCATTGTGCAACTGCTAAGCAGGAAGCCTGGCTCATTAACATTTCAGTGTTCAGGGAAGTAACCTCTGTTGTCTTCCTGATGGGCAGAGGCCTAATGCATACCTGCCTGTGCTCATGAGGAGTAGGATGGGAGAGCCCGATTTTCTCGTGTGAGCATAGGGATCACTTAACTGTAAGTCATCTTCATTCTCAGATGGGACTATTCATGTGTTGATGAATAGAAGAAAAAAAGAATTGTTTTTTCTTTCTCCAGGTCCAAAAGCATGTTCAGGCCAGGGTACAACAGAGATCCTCCAGAATGACACAGCAAAAGCATCTGGCTTCCTGAAAAGATTTCAGTACCTGTGCAAACCTGATTGGTAGTAGAAGATGCTTGAAAATATAATGGGATGTTCTTTGCGTGTAATGTACTGCATAATATTGTCAGGAAATGTTAAAAGCCCACTGCTGAGGGAGTCGGTGTAGGACCCCATCAAAAAGAGGGGCTGGTGAGTGAGAAACAAATGTAACCAAGGGGAAAACCAGTGCCTAACTTGAGGTTAAGTCCTGTGGTTCCCAAAATCTGAAGAGAAATTAAGACAGGAATATACTTGACCAGAGGCTGTTAGTAGTGAAATCTGTGAGTAGCTGGTATTTGGTGAAGTATTTGGACAGCCAGTCTTTGCTGTGAAGGCAGAGCATTTGTGTGCTCGGGATTAGTGCAGGGAGTGTTACCCTGTCTGCCCCAGTCCAGAAGCTGAGCTAAGCTTCATGTACGCTTCCCATGTGTGCATAGGCTCCGTGTGGGTGTGTTACTGATTTCTCTGCTGTGGGGATTCAGCAGAGGTAGACATGTGGAGGTAGACAGAACTAGGTAAGACTGAGTTTCTATATTGATTTAAACCAGCTCCATGTATTGTAGTGTTTTTGCCAGAACCACTGCTTTATCCCTCAGGCAAGCAACTTCTGAATTTTTTTCTGAAATTAAATCTTGATGGAGGTTATATTAGAGAGTAACAGATAGGTTTTGTGTCTGTAGAGGTTGTACTTCCAGTACTTTTTGTACATTCACATCTGCCCAAGCAGTCAAGACAACAAAACAACAGAAAGGATAAAACCTTAACACCAAAGCAACACTTTAATCTCTGCAAACTGAATTTCCAGCCCCCAAAGACATTCTGTCCGTTGCCACCCCAGTGTATTCTCCTCTGTCATCCTAAAAGGCCTTCCTGATAAAATGATGGTTTTGCATCTCATGGAAGAAAAGGCCAGTGAGTATTATTTAATACATAATTATTGGTTCAGAATGGCAGTAAACCATTGATATCCATAACTTGTGGTAGCAAGTGGTTATGGAGCTGAACTCCATACTGTGTGAAGAAGCCACTGACATCTTCCTGTGATGTCTCAAACTTTGTTTTGGAAAAGACAATGAGCAGTTCATCTCCCCTACTTTTGTGTCCTGCTTTTGCTTTTACAGTCTTCTGCCTTGCTTTTCATTTGGTGATCTGTTTACCGAGATAAAGAGTAGCTGTCTGTTTATTCCTCATGGGGAAGCTATTTATTATTTTAATTGCCTTTTTCTGAACCTTCCCCAGTTACAAGTTGTATGGGTAGGGGAAAAGCTGACATGATGTTCATGACACGGGTGCATCAGGAGTTACACAGCTGCAAAATGGTACTTTGTTCTCCTTTTCTAAAAATTATGATTGTTCACCTAGCTTTGATTTCTTTTGAGCTGATACTTCTTAGAATATTAAATCCTGAGATCATGTTCCCGAGTTGGGTGGCAATGGTCAGTTTAGAGCCTATGATCATACATGTAAAACTTGGATCCTCCTTTCAGCACATCCCCCACAAACATTAATTTTCTCTCATTGAATTTTCTCAGCTGCTTTATTTCCCAGATGAAGCTGAGGTGTTGGAATTGCCTTCGGGTGAGATTGTTCTGGTGGAACTGAGCATGGAGATCTCTTACGTTAAATAAATAGAAGCTGACTACTGCTGGCCTTCATTTTACTACTCAGCCTAGCTCCTCTGACTTTTTCAAGAAATTATTTTGCAGGAGTTTTCTTGCCAGTTCCTGGAGCCATCAAACTCATTTCCTCTCATCCTGAAGGAGGAAGTTGTAACCTGCCTTAGACTTGATTAGGCTGAAACTGTTCACTTTCAAATTAAATTTCAGAGACCGATTTTAATGAGGCTGGCACCCTCTCTTCAACAGGATTTATTTGTATTTCAAGCAGGAGGCTTGTTTCTGCACTGAAATAAGGAGTATCTCAAAGATTACTAGCAGAAATTTCACATTAAGCTTCCTGAAGATTCACCTGGCAGCAGTCAGCACCAGGAGTTCACTTAATACACCAAGAATTCAGCTTCTGCAAGGGCTTGCTATCCTAAGGGTTACTGCCAAATACTGAGGAAGAGCTGGCAGCAGCTGGAAGTTTGCCCTGTTGTACCATTGGATCTGCCCAATCACTCTGTTTGAATACCACTTTACATCACATATCTTGCTTGTTTTTACACATCTTCCCTGTGTATTGCCGAAGACCGTGTGATCCCTTGAGATGGATGGTTCTTCGGGCTCTCGGACTTTCCCTTCAGTGATGCCAAGATCCACTGAGCATTTCCAGAATTATGTCACTTAATTTGTTATCTGTCAAGACTGATGGTGAGAGAGTACTTCCTTCTTTAGTGATGGAGTGCTCCCCTGGGACTTGGAGAGTTCTGGACTCTTTGCTTGCTAGGAAAACTCTAAACTGGGAATCTGCTACTTCCAGTTACAGGAGTTAATGCATCCATTGGTTTGTTCTGGTTTTGTTGCTGCTGTTGGGAGCTTTAGATGCTAGTGGACAGTCCTGGCTGGTTCACACTGATGGAATAAGAATGTCATAATACATCATCAAGTGTTAAGGGGCGGCTTTTAGGATGGGTGTCCTAAGGATAGCGTGATCACCATCTAAAAGTGCCTGAATGTCAAAATTACTCACTGCTCTTGGGGTTTGATGGAGGCCTAAACTAATTTCTTCCAAGAATCTTTCACAAAGTAAGGCGGGGTGTAAATCTGGTAGTGGTTGCTGCTTTTACCTTGGTTACTAGTTGTGGTTGACAACTGGGAATCTTACCTCAGATCTTTTCAGACCTGCTTGCAAAGACATAAAGCATGCTGTTGTACCCCAGCCCACAGCTTAGGTGTTGAATGCTTCTCAAACCTAAAATGAATCTAGTCTTTATTTGTCTTTTTGGATGAAGTACTAATTTTCCATGTAGACCTGATTTTTCATTTAATGTTCAGCCATTCATTTCCTTTTCAAAACTACCACCTGCTTAGTAGTCTATTACTTTTTAAAATGGAAATGAGATATTATCTATTTAATGAAGTATGGATAGAGTATAAATATTTGATGCATGATAAAGTATAAGGTTGCAGTAGGGGTCAGCATCTTTACTGAGGAAGTCAGCTGCTTGCTGTAAGAGGCTCTCTGGTTTCTCTTATCCTACTCTGAGGAATTTTTAGGTGTGAAAATCCTAGCTGAATTCCTTTTACACTGGTGGTCATGATATGGATGAGGCAAATGTGAAACTGTTACAAGCTCAGACCTTTTGACAATTTTTTTATCTTCCAGGAGCATGACAGAGATTCAGGTCTAATAACTGTTCCTTCTAATGTTGTTTTCTTCCAGGTAATTTATTGGATTATTTTAAGAGCTTATGCTGGGCTAATAGCTGTGTGTTGTTTCTGCCTGGAATCAAGAAATTAATGTCGTTGTTTTGGCTGTTATCTAGCACATTTTTGTGGTCAAGGGGTTGCTTCATAAGTCACAGAAAACTTAAGCTTCTTCCTTTGTTCTGCAAAAAATCAAACCTTTCAGGGCAATCTTCATACATGGTGATTGCTAAAACTAGATGATTTAATGGTGTGACCCACTGGTCAGCTGGCAGTTTCATGACCTGCAACAAGACTGTCAAGGTAGATCCAGTACCTTTGGTGACAACATTCTTCTCTACAACACAGGCCATAGCAGTAAAAAATGTCCTTATGATTTGCAGAGTCATTGTTGGGGAGTTGCGTTTGCACAAAGGCAATACACTGTTCCTCAGATTCCATGTATGATGCTTCTGTTGCTGCTCGGTTCAAGTCTGAAATAGACATTCAGTTACTCTGTGTGTGGTGTTGCCTGGATTTATCACACCACGTGGAGCCTGTATGCAGGTACTTAAAGGAGAAAACCGGTCATTCACTTGCATGTTTTAAAACAAGAAGTTTTCTGTATGTTGCTGTTTTGTTAACTACCTTACTTCTGACAGATCATCAGATGTGAAGAAATGATGGATAACTTGCTGTACTGCTAAATTACATTGCCACACAGGGATAATTCTGTGCTGTAAGAAAGGGTAGCAGCTGCAGTGGAGCGCATGCATGCTGCAAATACTGTAAAAACATGTATGTATGTGGAAAAGCATATAGATTTCTTCAAGGAATGTTGACTGCACATACAATTCTTGGTGACTGCACATACAATTCTTGGTGAGGCTTTTTTTTTCCTGAATTCAGGGGTTGCAAACTTAGGTCACACTTAAAATTATATTTGCCCTTCCTTTTCTTTTTCTGTAAGCAGAAATATAACAGTGGTGAGGAGAGGCATAGGTGATTATTTACATGTACAAAGAAAGGAAGCTTGGTTTCCAAGGGCTTTGCCTCAGAGTTAAATTATGTGGTAGTTCATGGGAAAGAAATTAAGGCTTTTCCCAAATCTGAGTTCCTCATGGTATTCATGAAATAACAGCATGACCTGATAACAGCATGAGCTTGTTCTGCCTGATGTCTTGGGGAAGCCAGGGGTGCTACATCCAATTCAAGACAGTCAGCAATCCAAAAAGTACTGAGAGAGGCCCAGACAGATGGAGACTGGGGAGTAAAAAGACTACAGAGAGAAACAAGTGAAAGACAGCAGGCAAACACAGAAGGGAGGTGACTGTACATGTCTTAGATGCCAACGATAAGTTAGCCTCTTTAGTAGGCATGGACAGCATTTGACTTTTAACTGTGCATCTGATCCTTGCCACCACCTCAGAGCCTGACCAAGAGAAGCATGGTGCACCTACAGAAACCGTGGCATGGCTGCCTGCACATGTTTTGCCTTCTGGTATGGAACTTTACTACAAATATCTGATTTACTTAATGTTATCTTCACACTGATACAATGCTATTTGCTACCTCTTTGTACTGGCTGTAAGTTGTGTGTTACTAGCTCACAATTAGCTTTAGAGAGTGCACTGCCATCCAGCAGTTCAGCCATAAGAAAGACACAGCAGACAACTTTCAATATCTTTGGAGCAGGATGGGAGAAACTATGAAGAGGATGGTAACCCCTGGAGATGGGAAAGAGGAGGATTGGCTTGGAAACATTTTCAAATATGCAAAATAGTAATTAAGATTTTTGCTTGAAGAAGTATTTCCAGTAACATCAGATAAGCTACTGGGCCTAGATAGGGGCAAGATAAGAGTATACTGAGAATAGATGTCATCCCTTCAAAATAGTTCACTGTGCAAGTTAAAAGCATTCCCCTAGAAGTATCTGCCACTTGTCTTGGGAGCTAATATTCCAAAGAGACTGCAGAGATAAAGTTCAAAGAGAAGAAAATGTCTTTATTTGGTATTTGATAAAGATACTATAAGTGTATTTGAGTAAGATGTTCTGGTATAGTCAGTACCTGGCCAACAGGACTATGATTCCTTTTCATCTTCCAAAGGATTTATGGATGGGTAGTGATGGCATTTGTGAAAGCAAACATCTGTTTCTGTTTGCCTGCTGTGACTTTTCCAGTTGTGCTTGGTGAGGTAAGTAGTGCAAGTACTTGATTAAAGTTGAATCTTCCTCTTGAGTCTGTAGTGTTTGGTTTGACAAATCATCAAGAAACATATTTTTCTCTGTTAGTCAGCTGCAAGGGTTGAGAGAGGTAAACTTTTACAAGACCTAAACACCATCTGTAGGTTTTAAAAAATAAGGAGGAAATGGTAACACACTTTTCCATTAGTTCAGATGCAAACTGTTCCTGTATTTAAGTGCTCCACAGAAACTCGTTATCTGCTTTACAAATCTATTCCCAGATAACCTGAGTATTTTTTCAAGCAATCTTGCTTTTCTAGTTTATAATTTCTATCACACAGTAGACCCTGTATTAGCAAGCAGCCATTGTGATTATTTATATTTGAAGTGGCTTAAAAAAAAAAAATGAAACCACATGTGCGTGCTGTGGAGTCTAATAGCATGAAAGTTTCAGTTGAAGTTGTAAAGGGTTTTTTTCAGAGCCTTAGAATTACTGTCCTGTGTAATGCAGGATTTTATTTACTTTTTGCTCAAGTCCGGCAGAGAAGTTTCAACTTCCTTGTTGCTTCAGCTTCCCCCTGTGTTGTGTTTTAGGGGTGCAAGGGAAAAGCTTTCCAACTGGATAAAGGGGCATTAGATGAAGAATACATCTCTGTGTAAATGTTTGAAGTCTTCTATAAAAAGGTAGTATAAAGTTGGGTTGTCTTTTAAGTATCAACAGCTGTGGTATTTGTCTTTTATGCTGTGGTGCTGCCATGGGTCATCTGGCACCCTGCATTATTGCAGCTATTTCTTGTCATCAAGGCTTTTTTTTTAACATTTCAGAGTTCCTCCAGCCACTGGAAGTGAAAATGATGTTATTTCATTGTAGAGAAGTGTTGCACTGAAAGGCATTACCTTTATCAGGGATTGCTGTTCTGATCTTTCTGCTGGAGGACACAATCCCCAGACCTGTGGTGGTACCACTCTGGGGAGCGATGCTGGAGCTGGTGTCCCAAAATGTCTACTCTTATTTCTTCAGGTTCTTCCCTTCTGTCCATACTTGCAGCTTTCTTTCGCCACTCTCTGAGAGGGAAGGCAAAGGAGCTCTTTGCTAATTATGGAAAAGTTAAAAAGGTCTTTCCTAGCTGCTCTTGGTGGGGGAGAGGGGAGCAGATAGAAATGCTTGTGATAGAGGCACAAATGGCATATCATGAGAGGAAAAAAGCAGAGGCACAAATGGCATATCATGAGAGATCTGTGAGAATTTGTGCTCTTCTGCTGACTCCCTATATGCAGTTATGGTGATGGACATTAGGCAGCAGGAACGTACACAGCACGAGGATGCAGGGATGTACTTGCCACAAGGACACAGCTTCGTGTCAAAAGCACCCTGTGCTAGAAACAAAGTGCTCAGGTGTTGAGAGCAGTTTTGTTGGGAAGGATCTATACGCATGGGAATCCAGCACTTAAACAAGTTATGTGTAAAAAAATTGTATGTACTAATGTTGTCACCTTACAGTGTTTTAAAGCACACTGTGTGTCCTGGCCTCCTTTGAGGCGACCGAGCAGGCCTCGCATCCCGAATCTGTCCTTGCAGCGGGTGTATCGCAGCTTCCTGTTTCTAGCAAGACAGCTGGCTCCGCGCCATGGGGCTCCTATGTAAAAATCAAAACCTGCTTTAACCGTTTGTGACAGTGGTGTTTGGCTTAGCGAGTCTGTCACAGCAGTTGGGTGATGGAGGCAGGACAGCAGAGAGGTCTCTACTTAGGTTGCACTGTGAAATCCCAGCCTTGTTTCTGATGAGGATGGCAGCTGGTGAGCGTGTATTTGCCATTCCCTCAGCCATGCTTAGGCTGCTCTTTTAAAATGTTTTGATTAATTCCATAAACAAGACAAATCTAATGTTACATTGAGAGCGGGGGGGAAAAAAGCTTTCAAAAACTATAGGTCCATGTACGGAGACATGGGGTGTTCAGTTTGCAGAACCTGCTCCCCTCTGCAGCCTCAACTTTGGCATTTGAGGTCTCCTCTTAGTTTGACTATACAAATGTCTCGGCTTCTGCCGAATTGCTCATTTGCAGCTGACATACTGCCACTTAAAAGTAGTGGCTGATTTCTGGCCGAGCTCCATGCTGGACTTTATAATAGCTCTTTGTATTTGTTTATTGAGCACAAATTATTTTACTATTGGGTGTAGCTCCTTATGAAATCTGTCTCCTGGAAATATCGCCAGTGGAAGGAAGTATAACTATACGATATTTACTTTACCATGATGCTGTTGTAATCAGGCTGTTTGAGTCATACTAGTACATTTTGTATCAGAGTAATATTTCAAGGTCATGGAGGAAGGACCACTCCTACCTTTGAAAAAAACAATATAGCTAAGCATAAAGAATCTTGTGCTTGGGGTTTTTCACTTGTCATACACAACTGATGGCAGAATAGCTTCATTAGCAGAAGCTAGAGTTGTACATTTGACAGTTACATTAGACCTAATAAAAAACGTTAAAAAATAAAGTCCAGCAACATTGTGCTTGTATGACCTATACAAAGTGCTCCAGCACCTTCTGGAATAACTTGCAGTAGACAGACAAAGAGGCAGAATACCCTCATCTGACTCAACTTCTTGAAATGTCCTGAAAGTGAGGTGGTTTTGGTACATGAGACACGTGTTAGTAGAAGAGACCCCAAGAGCAAGGCTCTTCAGTGCCTCGGAGCTGAGGATCTATATTTAATAGCAGCGGTGGTTGTATATTCTGTTCCTCATTGGTTTCCTGCTGTGCCTCCAGCATATGGGATTCCTGCCCTCACAAAAATGGAAGTTTAGATGTTCTCCTTTTCACTTCTCCTCCGAGACAATTTGTCATGTATTTATGCTCTCACTGCTAATACAATTTTATTCACATATGTAGAAACCATTTAAGCTTTTCAAATAACACCTGTGGCATATGGATCCAATTATGTAATTGTGTAGTTAATGATCCTTTTAAATTTAAAACTCCCCATAAAAATTTGGTAGCAGCTTCAAGTGTCTTCAAGTTGTCGTCCTGAAGTGCCACAGAAAGTAGCATTATTCTGATGTAATGTAAATCCAGATTGTTCAGAGGGTATGATTAAATCTAGAAGTAATTTTGAGGAAATAAAGGCAGAATTCAAGACACAATCCTCCTCACAAACTTAGGAGGAAGACTTCTGCTTTGTTCTTCTATTGCTACTCAAAATCCACACCTTCCTTCTGTACAATGGCTGCAAGGAGCTAAAATGAAGCACCAGCTCCTGGACTCCTGTAACTTGTAGCGTGCATGCTTGGTGTCCAGGCTGCTGGGGATGGATCAGACCTGTGCCATTCTGCAGAGGCTGCTCTGTGCATACCCACAGGTGGCATCTGGGATCTCTGCATCCTGGCATGCTGAGGGAACGACAATTCTTGCAGGGCCATGGGATCTTCGGAAATCCTATAAACAATTAAAGCCACAGAGACAAAATTTCTGTAGTGGAAGGTAGGCCCAGGGAAATGTGTATGTATGTATATATTTGAGAAGAAGTCATATGGGAACAGCTAGGAAATTTAATTCTTGCCTTCTCAGCATGGGCTATTTTAAAAATAAAATGTATGTCTTTTACTTGCCAGAAAAGTAAAAATCCTAATACTTGCAGTCTAAATAGCAGAATGCTGAAAGGGTAAGATCCATTAAAAAAAATACAGAAAAATAAATGATTGAATCCTTTGTGAGGAAGGTGCTGACAGCCCTTGCAAATAGGAGAATTCTGTCTTTATTGTCACTGACTGCAAAGGGAGATGAGAGTGCTGCTTGTCATCACAGCGGGGGCTGTGTATTCAGCTGAAGAGTTTCCATCACCATGGTATTTTCAGCATCCCTCAATTTTAATCATCAGGCTTCGCTTTACAGATGGAGAAAGCTTCTTATTTCCTTTCCCCCCTTTTTTTTTTAACAGGTGGTAAAAGGATTTGCTGAAGATGTGAAAGATTTTGGCAACTGCAAAAATAGACTTTAATTCTCTCAGTTCCTGTTTGATATCCTAATTAAAATAAATTAATGTCACCCTTCCTTCTGTGTTGTGAAAAATATAGAGAAGTATAGCATATATTAGCTCAGCAGTAGATTTTTTTACCTGCTGTGTGAAGAAGCACATATATTCATTTAATCTGTCACGATGGATGGTGATTCTATTAGGAGATGGGGGGAAGTAAAATGGCAAATAGAACCAGGATGTTTATCTTTGCAATTCAGAATAACCAAACTATCAGCTGCACAAAGTGTCTTTCAGAAAGGAACATCTTTTGTTACTGTTTCTATTAATCTAAAAGTCATTTAGATCAATAAGCTGCATTATGAAAGGGGGCATGTACATGCTCAAGCCCTTGTCTCTCCCTGACTTTTCCATCAGCACTGTTGCTCCTTTGTGTACAGGCTACTGCTCTCTCTTTCTGGTCTCAGTATTTACGTCTGTTTCATTTTCCTGCTTGTCACTAAGTTTCCTTCTGAAGAAAGTTTGTTCTTTTCACTGATGGCATTTGATGTTTTGGGTTGTGGTGACTCCTTCCTCCAAAAAGAAAGAGCTCTTTTCTTCCCCTTAGTGATCCTGTTTTGCTGTTTCAGTACAAAACAAGCCATCGCTGATGACTGCTGCTGTTCTGAGTGGAGGTGGCAGAAAGTGGCTTGCTCTTCCTCCTTCAGAAGAGGAGCCCAGGGAAGGGGGAGCTCTGATCTTCAGTTCTGCAGCCTCAGTGAGTGAGTCACTCACAGCAACCAGGTCTTATAATGCTTACTTTGATTTGCTGCTACCCACTTTTGACAGGAAAACATAAATATTTAGGCACTGACATGAGAGAAAGAAAAAAAAAAAAAAGCAAGCGTCTACGAATTGGCCAGGTCTCATTTCTTTTGGCAGTAATGTCTTACAGCCTGAAGGAGAAACAACTGAATTCTGAGTCTTTGCCTGTTGATTTGTAAAGAAAAAGAAGCCATAATATGGACTCTTATTCCACGTATGAAGTATCTGATTTACAGAGAATTGTCTAAATGCAAGGGCATCACAGATTTTCTAACAGGGTTTCCTTTTCCCAAAGATGTTGGTCCTTTGTGCCCAAGCCCAGGCACAGGAGGCAATTCAGCACCAACAACTTGCTTGATGCTTCCAAAATCCTAATCTGTCCAGAAATCAGATTGTAGTGATGCTAGTCCCATTATTAGTCTTCAGAAGGAAAAGGACAACCTGTTGACTTACTGTGCACCTGCATAGGACAGCACCTCTCCTGTCCTCAACCTCTTGGCTGCAGCAGAAAGTTGCAAATGATAGGATAATAGTTCCTAAAAGGGTGATTTTCTTCCAGCCAGCAGACAAGAGAGTAGGACATCTTAACAGAATCACAGAATCATAGATGTTGGAAGGGACCTCAGGAGATCATCTAGTCCAACCACCCTGCCAAAGCAGGTTCCCTACAACAGGTTGCACAGAAAAGCGTCCAGGTGGGTTTTGAACATCTCCAGAGATGGAGACTCCACAACCTCCCTGGGCAGCCTGTTCCAGTGCTCTGTCACCCTCACAGTAAAGAATTTTTTCCTTAAGTTTGTCTGGAACTCCCAGTGTTCCAGTTTTTGCCCATTGCCCCTTGTCCTGTCACAGGGTGTTACTGAAAAGAGCCTGGCCTCATCCATTTGGTCCCTGCACTTCAGGTATTTATAGACATTGATAAGGTCCCCTCTCAGTCTTCTTTTCTCCAGGCTTAAGAGTCCCAGCTCTCTCAGCCTTTCCTCACACGCGAGATGCTCCAGGCCCCTCATCATCTTTGTGGCCCTCCGCTGGACTCTCTCCAGAAGATCCCTGTCCCTCTTGAACTGGAGAGCCCAGAACTGGACACAATATTCCAGATGTGGCCTCACCAGGGCAGAGTAGAGGGGGAGGAGAACCTCCCTCAACCTGCTGGCTATGTTCTTTTTAATGCACCCCAGGACACTGTTGGCCTTCGTGGCCACATGGACACACTGCTGGCTCATGGCCAGCCTGCTGTTCACCAGCACACCCAGGTCCTTTTCCACAGAGCTCCTCTCCAGCAGGTCAGCCCCTAACCTGTACTGGTGCATGCAGTTATTCCTCACCAGGTGAAGAACTCTGCACTTGCTCTTGTTAAACTTCAGCAGGTTCCCTTCTGCTCAACTCTCCAGCATGTCCAACTTGTTACAGCAGAACAGAAGTGATGACATGCAGTGGGAAGTTGGAGATAGTTGTCTCTGGAAGCCCATTCTGCTTCCGATAGAAAGGGAGAGAGCAGAAAGAATGGCAGAAGCTGTCTCTAGACTTCAGTATCAGAGATGCAACTATCTGCAGCTCTGGGACAAACTCAGGCAGTCATTGAATCTCTGAAGCGTTTGTGCTTAAAGCTTTCAGATAGCTGGATGATGCTGTGCCACGTCATGTTGGGTTTCCAAACTGCAGCTGAAGAGCAAGAGCTTTCCTATCATTTGCAAGCAGGGAAACAAGTATGTTGAGCTCATTTTCTGTATCTCACAGAGCCACAAGGGAATGTCACGGGTAGGAGAGGCCATCTGATAACACCCACCACAGAAGTGCGGGGGTGGACAAAGGAAATTTCCTCCTCAGCTTGTGAATGTGATAAGGCTGCAAACAGGCAGGCATGCAAACACTAGCTACTTAGTAAAACACAGTTATTCTTAGTTTATCGATTATATCAGCTCAGGTGGTTGCTGCATTTAGCAGACCAAACTTGTCATCTTCCATTTTAGGCTTGTCTTGCTCTTCTCTGCATGACCCTGCATAAAACTCTTAGTTGTTTCTAATAAAAAAATGCATGAGGGGTATGTGTGTGGAATTTATCCTGTATTTTTTGTAACTTAGTCCAGTTCCAAAGCTCAGCTGAGGCTTTTCTGTAAGGAAAGAGTGCAGAAGGTCCTGGTCTGTCCTCTTCTCCATTTCAGAGCCCCTTTTTGTCTATAGCCTGATCCTGTTGGAGCAAGATGTAGTCTTTCCAAAACTCCCCCCAAGTTCCTAGGTACCTGCCCCACAGAGTGTTTGTTCATATGTCCCAGCATTTCAACTCCAGAGATGATCACAGGGCTATGGAAGAAATGCAGAGCTCAAGCAAATATTCATGCCCCATCATTGCAGGGAAAGGAGGTAATCTATGCTTTTCCTGCTCAGATGAAGCCTAAAGAATTATTAAAGACTTATCCAGGTGAAGCATCTAATCTTGATTGAGAAATATGGTATGTGGGCTAAAGAACATGGAAACCCCAAGCAAAGAGGATGAGTAAGCAATGCTAAACATCCAGAACTGTTTCTGGCCGGACAAATTGGTTAAGAAGTACAATAAAAGAATTTAAGATGATGAAAGGGAATTTGATGCAGTGAAGACAGTTAATTTTCACTTTATAATTTAAACTAAACAGCTTGCTTTTTTTCTTTATTTAAAAGAGCAAGTAAAGCAAAAGAGGACATGTGCAGTGTTTCTTTCTTCTCTCCTACTAGTTTTCTTTCCAAAGAAAGAATACATACAAGTATGTGCAAACACATATACATTTCTGTCTTTAAGTGTTCACTTGCTGCCTTTGGATGCTCACTGGCATGGAGCATGAATAGCATGAGAGCATTCAAAGGCAGCAAGTGAACACTTAAAGACAGAAAATTCTTCATTGTTCCTCTCCTCCTTCCTCCTCTTTCCTTCACAGTAGATGTTGAAATAAAAAGTGTTTGCAGGCTTGCAGTCCTGGGGCCCAAGCCTTGGCCTGCAGTATGGAGAGCAGATTTCACCTTCAGGTCCTGAGGTGCCAAAAAACAATATTTAGCTTATCCCCCAGCCCCACTTTTCCAGATTTCCTTTGTTTTAAGCAAATGCCTTTGATCCAAGCATGATAATGGAGAAATAGTGTTTTAAAACTAATTTAACAAAAATAGGGTAATAAAAGATGCAGAAAGGGAAATCAACATTACAGTGAAAGACAAAATGTAAGTCAGTAACCATTTGAGTTTCAGTGATTTTTTTTTTTAAATCCATCTGTAACATGGAGCAGCAGTCAACAAGAGGAACCTGGCAGGGCTTCCACTTCTGAAATAAGAACTTGTGGGTGTTTTCAGAGCAGGAGACTGGATTTAGTGAATATTTAAGCTACAGCATTGGGATATATCTTCCTGGAGTGTAATTAAGAAGCACTTAGTAGCCTTAGACTGTAGAGAAACCACTGGTGTCATTTAACTTAAAACGAAGAGTGAGGCAAGGAAAGAATCTCTTGAATGGCCCTTTGCTTACTCTTATTAAAAGCCCTGCATCTATGAAGTGCTTCAATCACATCTGTGTAAGCTTTGCTTTTACATAGCACAGTGCATATCTTCATAGAGAAGGGATGCTTGTGTGGACCACCTGTTTCCTCTTCACACTCACAGTGTTTCTACGGAAAGCGTGTTGATTGCACGATAAGTAACATTAAATGCTAAGCAATCAAACATGACGTTGAAGTTGAAAAGAAGAGGCTGACTCTCTGACGACTACCACTAAGATAGAGACCACATATGGGTGGTACATCACAGTTTGAAAATCATCCTGCCATCTCCAGCACCCAAACAACTTGGAAGATGTGGAGGGAGGCAGCAATGTGACCTTTATAAACAGCTGCGTTATGCTTGTTCATTTTTTTTTCTTGTGGCTTGGATATGGAGAAGCACACACAGCCTGTGTGACTTTGAAAACTTCAACGGAAATGAAACAGGAAGCCAGATCCTCACACAGCTCGTTGATCTGTGAAGATGGGCTGAATCTGTAGAGACTCATTTTCTACTCCCAGTAAAAGCAGTCAGGGAGAAAAATCCAGCTGTGGGGATACTCTGGAGAGGAGATGCAGAGGCAACGTGGGAGAAAGGCAAGTAAGAACAGAGACCAGTTCACTGAGCACGAAAAACAGAGCAGAGTTAACCACTCGAAGAGAAGTGTTGGTAAGTTCGTAAAGCTGCGCTCTAAATTATGGCATCTAAATTTTCATCACCATCCTGAGCTCCTGTGCTGCAGAACATACTGCATGGGCACTACTTTCACCTATGCATTGGAATATACCTGACCTTGGTAGTAGTCATAAATTATGATAAATGGGGAAATGGTTCCTGATTGTTAAAAATGCATTGAAAAATGGAAGGGTGAAGCTCTCACCCATTCTGGACCTAGGTTTCCTACTTTTACTGGGTTGGGTGCTGTTGCCTTTGTCTCAGCAGACATCTTTTGTTCTCCTTTTGAATTATGTTCTTTGGGATGTGGTTATAACCCTGCTGCTCACCTGCAAATGGGAGCAAGAACACGGCACTTGTTTCTGTGGCTGATTTGTGGGTTTAAACCAGGACAGTTAAAATGTCTTCGTACTTGGTTATGGTGGCTTTCGGTATAAGCTTTTGCTGTAAGTGCTGTGCAGTCTCATGTGGGTGCAAGCAGAGGAAGGTAGGCACAGTCATGCCTGCAGCTTGGAGATGCCATGAGCTGCAGAACAATCTGGAATTTCATGTTATGGGCAAGTTCATAATGCTCCCCTACAGGAAGGAAATATCATCAATATCTCTAAGCAGTAGGAGTTTGCCATCAGCACGTAGCCTTGTCTGAGTATCATAAAATATGTGCAAAATGCCATGACCAGAAAGCCTGAAGGAAGAGAATCAAAGTTAGGCTCCCGGGAGCTCTCCCCTTGCCCCCACAGAGCTGCTGCCTGCTCAGGGGCCAAGCAGGGGAGGCATTACTTCTGCAGGAACATGTTGAATGGATACTCTAAGTAAGGCCTTCTTTAGCCCCCAATATTGTTTTCAGAAGTTCACCCTTTCTGAAGCTTTCTGAACCTCACCAGAGCTGTCTGCATCTCAGACTGAGGAGGGGCTTGCAGAGGAGGTAGAGGCTGTCTGGTGCCAATGACTTGCAAGAAGGAGAGACAATATTCTCCCGCTGAAGCCCACAAATGGGAAAGGGTATTAGAGAGCTCCCGTAAGTGGCTGAGGGAAGAGGTCCAGAAAGAGCTCAAGAAGGAAGAAAAGGCATATGGACAGTGTTTGTTAAAAAAATACCCCAAGAGGTATCAAGTAAGTGATCGCCAAGTGACTGATTGCCCCAGGGCTCATTCCCAGCGAGAGCACGTGTAGAAGGGCATAAGCTGTTCTCTAGATTGCACTGAAATGCTGAATAAATGCCCCAAGAAGAGAGCAGAGAGCCGGGAAGTGGGAAGGACTCGCTGTTATGGGGGTTGATCTGCAGTGTTTGTACTACACGTGTTTCATCTCTCTCCCCTTAATGAGTCAGCAGCCAGATAAACATTAACTTTCAGCCTGTTGGCACAAGGAAATCACCTATTAAATCCCAAGCTTTTAACGCAGGTTAGGGAGAGCAGAAAGAGGCAAATTTGGATTTGGCTGGAATGCTAAACCATCAGGTGGCACTGACACTGGCCTGGCCAAGGCAAGAAGAAAGCTGGAAAGGGAAACTGGATCACACAATTGCTCCAGGCAAGACGTGGCTCAGAAACAAATCCCAGGCACCTCAGAGCCTTTGCAGGTGGATGCTGCATGAGCTACAGCCTAACAGCATCTCTCTCAGATGCACCTCACGAGTACAGCTACACTGAGCCACAAACAGCGTGTCCAAACGGAAAGCACCACCAGCTAGTTGATGCTGCAGAGGGGCACTGAGCTGGCACTTGGAAATATTATTTTTTCCAAAATGGATTTTTCGATGGAGCTGCACACAGTGCTACACAGCCAACAGCTTTAGGCCTCTTAAGTCAACTATTTACTTTTGCTATTCTTAGCTAGTTTTTAAGCCCAGATTTTTTCTTATTTGGATAAGCATGCTCATGGCTTTCTGTGAGTGCACCTAAGTGAGCACTTGGCATACTGGTATTTAACAGGTTTTGTCTAGTTTGTTCCTTGATTAACTATGATGGAGAAACAATCTGATATTCATACCAGACAGTACAAATCTCTTCACTGTTTCACAAAGAGTTGTTGATTTTTATCTCCAACCATTTTAATATCTTATATTTTAGGGGAAAAAAACCAAAAACAACAAAGCAAAAAACCCTGTAAGTTTGTCCTAGCTCTGTGCTGGACCAAACTGCTTATAACTCTGGAAAAGATTTAAGTCTGTATCACTTGTTCAGAGCATTACAATTCCTTTCTGTTTTTCCTGCAAAGTCCCTAGGGAGGTGGAAGAAAATAGTTCTTTAATGTGTAACCAGAAAATAAATTACACCAGTCTACGCAAATTCTCTACATACAGCTGGGAGAAATTACACCTAGAAGACTGCTATAAGGGAAGGTGTCTGGCAAGGGTGAATTTAGAAAGACCTTATCACTCTCTACGACTACCTGGAAGGAGGGTGTAGAGAGGTGGGGGCTGGTCTCTTCTCCCAGGAAACAAGCAATAGAATGAGAGGAAATGGCCTCAAGTTGTACCAGGGGAGGTTTACATTGGATATCAGGAAAAATTTCTTCACCGAAAGGTTAGTCAAGCACTGGAACAGGCTGCCCAGGGAGACAGTGGAGTCACCTTCCTTGGTGGTATTTAAAAGATGGGTGGACGAGGTGTTCAGGGATGTGGTTTAGAGGTGGAATTGGTAGTGTTAGGTTTATGGTTGGACTTGGTGATCTTAAAGGTCTTTTCCAGCCACTATGATTCTGTGATTCTGTAATTTTTTTCTGGATTAATGTATTTCATCTCGTTAATGAGTGAATTAGTGAGGGAATTAATATTTAACTATAGGAAAAAACCACCCCAACAACTTTGAAGTCACAAAGTTGTGTTTACGTTTCATGGCTGGATTGCAGATGGATGCTGATGACACTGGTCTCCATTAAGGGAACTGCTGCTATAACATTTAAAATGCGTGACAGCAAAGCACGCATTGTATCTAAGTGATCGAGGGGCTGCAGGGACGGAGAGGAACGGAGAGCTCCAGTCTCTTATCCTGAGGAGAGGCTGAGAGATGGGGGACAAGGGTTCGCCTTCCTTCCCCTCAACGGGGTCCGCCACCGCCGCGCTGCCTGCCTCACCCCTCGTTTTCTGGACGAAGCCAAGGGGTCTCGGGACACCTCACCACCCGGCACAACAAAAACAACCCCGGCGGCCTCCCCGCCCCGGGGCCGGGGCAGCGCGGGGCCTGGGCACGGGCGGAGCGGGGCGCAGCACCACTGGTAGTCGCTGGGAGCCCGGGCCCGGCCGGGGCACAGCACCACCGGGAACCGCTGGCCTCAGCGGGTCCTGGGCCGGGCAGGGCCGGGCCGGGCAAGGGGTGCGGCCCCACGGGATCCCCGCCCCGGGCGGTGCCGGCGTGACGTTGTGCCCGGGGTTCGATCCCCGGGGAGGCGCAGGCGGGGAGCGGCGGAGCGGGTGAGGCGCGGGGGCCTGGCGGGGGTTTGGGTTTATTTGTTGCTTCTTGATTTTTCAAGTTTTATTTCCCAGTTGATTCTCTCGGGGCCGTTTTCCCGAGGTGTCAGTACCCGGAAAGCTGCCGCAGAGGTGCGGCCCCGCCGCCGGGGATGCAGCGAGCAGCGCGGTGGGGTGGGGGCCGTGCCTGGGGCTGACCCCTGGTCTGGCAGGAGGTCCCTGTATGTGAGGGGAGTTTGGGTTTTCTTTGGGAACCGGCTCTGCGCTGCGAGCTTTGACGTACGCGGGGGTCGGCGTGGTGTGAAAACAACGCCGTGTGCCATTTTCACAGGAGGTGTGCGTTTGGGGGTTGCTACTTGGGTTTTTTTCTTGGTTGGTTTGGTTTTGTATTTTTACTTTGTGGACTCTGAATTTAAATGCTGCAGCCTGGCTTCTGTTCCCATTGGAAAGGTGAATGTGTGGAAAAAAGGGGATCAGAAACCACGGTGTGATTTGGAAGGGTTGGGAAGATGGCCATGTACCCCTTCTGAGCTGTTTGCCAGGTGCTCCTAGCTCTCAGTGTTACACATGCAAATTTTTTTACGATGAGGGTGATGAGACACAGGAACAGGTTGCCCAGGGCGGTGGTAGATGTCCCATGGCTGGAAACATTCAGGGTCAGGCTGGATGGGGCTCTGAGCACCCTGATCTAGTTGAGGATGTCCCTGCTCACTGCAGGGGGGTTGGACTAGGTGACCTTTAAAGGTCCCTTCCAGCCTAAACTATTCTGTGATTCGATGAGCTTGAAAGTCACTGTCAAGTGGTCTTTAAACTAAAGATACCATGCGCTACCAGTTTGCTTTTCTGATGTAAGTTTTAGGGTACATTTCTTCTTTGATGGTTACTGGTCCAGCTCTCATTTTGCACCGCGTTTCATACTAACCAACCAGTTTGTTTTTTGAAGGAGCTGTACAAATTGTATTCAGCTTATACTTTCATTTTCTGCAGTGGAGAAAGAACCAGATCTCTGTTGTATTTAGTAAGTGAGTTTTAAGCTAGTGTGGTGCTATCTGCTCTACTGCTAATACATGCAAGTACCATTATTCGCACTTCTGTCCTTTGGCCCATCAGAATGACCCATTTTGGTTTTAAGGCTCAGAAAACTTCTTTATAATTGATGAAGTTTGCTCCTTTAAGAATTTCATTTCTTTACTGCTGGACAAATAATGTAATTAGAAATTGAAGAGTCACCATACAGTAAGAGGAAAAGCTGCAATTTTGCATATCTTTACAAAATGCTATTAGGTGAAGGGTGTTAGAATTGATTTTCAAGGGCAAAAGCAACATTCAAATATTGGTCAGCATATTAAATGTAAGTGTTTTATGGATAAGTATCTGTATTTGGATTTGGAATTCTGAAAAAAATACTTAATTTTTGTAGTTCTGAAGTTTTTTGCCGTTGGGATATAAGTTTTTCCATTTGGTTTAACTTTTTGCACCGAGTTGTCTGACTAGATGGTATGGATTTCCTGTTCAGCATCGTGACTTTCTGTCCACCTTATTCCTTAGGTACAGCTTCCAAGTTAAATCCTCACATCGTATTCTACCAAGGATATAACAACAAACATTAAAGGATTTTTCAGTAATGTCTGCAGTTTTTCTTGAGTGTAATGGCTGAAAATGATTGACCTTGCATGATTACCCAGGCAAATGAGTTTGAGATGTCGGAAATACCTCTATGCTGTACCTCATGACCCCGCAAAGCTGAACTGTGGGAGTCACAGTGCCAAACTGTACTAGGGGGAATGAGTATGGTTACAATTCAGTTGTTTTGAAAAGACAAGGGAATAGCCAGTGTTCAGGAGTCAAAAGGTTGTATAATTATGCTGCTTTCAATACACTTGCATAACTAAATTTGTGGGTGTGATTAGAATTGCATAAAGTTTACTTAAGGAGCTTCTTAATTTTCTCTTGGTTTAGACTGTGAATTTTTTTTTTTTTTTACATTACTATTGACCCGTATTAGTCCTGTTCTAATCATGGTTTTATTGAGGCTTTATGACTTCTACAGGAGTTAGAATTAAAGTCAAATGCTAATCTGAGTTTCTGTCTGATATCTGATCTTGAATTGCTTCAGGGTCTGTTTTCTGCTTTGAGGAAACTTGGCAAAGCATGGTGGACACACAGCATCCTTTCTGCACTCCTGGGTTGATACAGCTGGCGTGGTGCTGGCACGTATCAGTAACGGGGAGCCCTGCCCATGGGCTCTGTTCCTGGGATTCCCGGCGTGGCAAACACTGGTTCCTTTGCGCGTGGTTGTGGCACCGGAGGTCAGACATGGTAATGTCGTGCCTTCCAGAAAGACAGAGAAATAGCTATTTCTTAACTAAAATGTTTCATGATAGAAAACTGTCAAGACTCAGGTAGTCCAGCCACAGCAATGTAAAAGTGGTCAATGACAGCATTAAGAGCAGAGTTTGTAGCTAGGGGTCTTGTTCTGGTTCTGAGGTGCTAGAGAGAGTTTAGTTTTTAAATTATAAAATTTGGTATGATGGAAAGTTGGGTTGTTTCTTTTTCCCCCATGAACAGTGTAACTCATGGTTGGACTATTGCCTGATCATATAAAATAATCTCAAAGTTTTGCCCCAGCATAAGTGAGGACAAAGGAGATGAGGGTGTTACTGTCCACTTCTTGAGAAGGCTCCAGTGAAGGCAAATATGTTATAAAATACTCCAAAACTGCTGCAGGCTACTTCGTGAATTTTCTGATAAATGTTTATGTCGGCAGCTTTTAGTTTCTTTTCAGCCTCATTCTGTCTTTGTAGTTTCTTCCTATTTTTTCACTGTGGAGGAGCGACACCATCAAGTTTCTGCATCCTCAGGATCCACACCCCAGTGCTTGAGATTTCTCTGTAGCCTGTGTGGAGGTGCTGGAAGCTGCTGACCAAGAGAGGAGGTCTGTCTCTAGCTCCTGTTGCCATGTCCCTAGTGAGGACAGATGCCACTTACACCACGTACCTGTGCAGAGGGATGTGGCTAGCAAAGCAACTTGTGCTGCTCAAACATTTATTTCAACAAACATTTCTCTGAGGAGAAGCTTTGGGCTGAGCAGAAGAGTTGTGTTGTCTTGTTTGAGCCACATCGCCTTAAGGTGGAGAGCGATAGTGTGGCTGTGTGTGCTCAGTCTCTAGTCCTGTCGCCAGCTCTGCATGTGATCTTGGGCAGGACCCCGTCTCAGATTTCTTGTCTGTAATATGTTGCCAAGATTTTTCCACATTTTTTGAGTCTTTAGCATTTATGTTTCCAGGGTGGGATGGTCATGTTGGGTGAATGGTGCCATGGAAGTGGGAAATGCATACCTTAGCATCAAACTAGTGCCCTGAGATGGTGTGTGGGGGGGGCTTTGACTGTCATCAAGTCTGCCCACACAATGGAACATCACTTTGCATGTCTGAAGGAGGGCAGCAGAGCTAGTGAAAGGTCTGGAGCACAGCACTTAAGAGAAGGCTGAAACCTTGATGATTCTGTGATCACGGCAAAGCGTTTGCTGCTGCCTGCGGGTCCACTGCTGCCGGGGAAATGATGGCAAGTTTTTAATTGCCAAGTTTTTGCAAAATCAGTCTTTCTGCAAACTTAAACACTTGTTTCAGGTCTGTCTGTGTGACAAAGTGATGTCCCACCGGTTTCCCCCAGTTCTGCTCCAAGCACAGCTCCATGCTGTGCATGTGCCTGCTGCGTTTGCCTGGGAGCGGCCCGCAGACGCGGTCACTCTTCCTCGGTTCTGGTTTTGTTTCATGTCGCTTCCTGCACACGAATCTCAGCTGTGACATGCTTGCCAAAGGCTGAGGTCTTAAAAATGGATTATTTCATATCATCATAGATCTTTAAAAATGACACTGCTGTGTTCCAAGGTTTGCAACTGTCCAGTTCCCTGTATTTAATTTTCTTTAGTTTACAAATGACAATAAATTGTGCCAGCCCCTTGAGAAGAGCTCGATACGCAGGGTTGCACTTCACCATATTTTACAGGGCTGCATAATTTGTGTGAAATGTAGACCTTGGCACGTAACTGTCCATTTTTTAGTAGATTTATGCAAATACAGAGGTGTCAGGGAACTGTGGTCTCTTGGTCCCTGTGACTGATGTCCAGAGTGCTGCACTCTGAATGCCATTCTCTTGGCATCCCAATGTCTGTAGCAACACCAAAAGTGCATGAACAACAGTATGGATGTGTTTTCACAAGCAGAGAACTTCCACACAGAGTATTCTGGGTTCTTGAATCACATTTTTATGAAATGTTTGTACTAGTTTTGACTTATCACACTGAGTGATAGTAACTGAAATTTCAGTTATCTTGATGCAGTCAGTTTTACCTTTCAACGTGCCTGTTTTGCTTAAGATTTTAGGCAAGAAGTGCACAGTAATGCACTCTCAGAAAATGGCAGACAACTCCCCTGTGCATGAGCTAATTAAAAAAATGCCAGATTGAAACTGTTGCCCTTTCAAAGAATAAGAGAGAGCAAGGTTTAAACATCCCAGCTGCTTCCATCATAATAGCAGTAGCTTGGCAGAATACAGCTGAAGAAAACCGAGTTAAGACCAGTCTCTTTCGTTTGCCTTCAGAGTGATGGCTTTGATATTTTGCTTTGTGTTGCTTTTCCTTTCTGTTTCTAATCTGGAAAGAGGGAGAGAGACAAGTAAAGCTCCCAAGGAGACAGATTACACAGCTGGAATAATCTCTGCACATACCTGGTGGTAAAGCAGAGGGTTTGTGATCTGATGTGCTGCCAG
Source organism: Caprimulgus europaeus (assembly GCA_907165065.1). The sequence continues at coordinate 78,088,301 of OU015525.1, forward strand.
ACGTGAATTATTTGTGATTATTAATAGTAAATTATATGCAATTATTAATTCATATGAAAAATACACAACTCTGCATAGTGCTTCATTGCAGACAGAGTCTAGTACACTTTTGGAGAGGGCTGTGCCCTCAAGATGGACATAAAATTTGTGTTGTGAGGGTGCAACAGTCAAACCCTGTATGGAGATGGGAATGATGCGTGGATGCAACCTGCTCAAAGGGGGCTGGCTTTCAGAGCAGAGTCTTTACAAGACCCTGATGGCAGCTGTATATACTGCCTGTAGGAATTAACAGCTGTGACTGATATTGTTTAGACAATAAACGAGCTCAGATTAATAATTTTTTTTGTTTGTCATGAGTTACTTGGTGCTACTGTTTTCCAGGCTGTCACTTGGGATAATTGTTGAAACTTAAAATCCCTTGGACTGTCCTGGAGTGCATGCTTACCAAGTTGACTGACATTTCTTGATGCTTTCTCCTCTGAGCTACAGCACTTCAGCCAAGGATGCCTCAAGGTGTCAAACCACTGTTTTGGAATGAGCCAGCTGGTGATCACTGAGGGGCAGGGACTCATCCAGGGCAATCCATGTGGTGTTTTGTCCCAGGAGCACTGCCAGTGGAGTCTGAGAAGCAGTTTGTTTTCCTCTATGCTGCTTGCATTGAGATCTTTCCCACATGGGTTTCTGTTGACGTTCCCTCTTCCTCAATCCAGGTATCTTCTGTCGCAGGAGTGATGTACTTCACTCATAAAAGAGAAGCAGCAATATGTTTATTGATATAAAGTAGTGATTTAATGAAGTTTGATAGTGAATGCAACTATGGTTTTACAAGATTTGTCAGCAAGGTACACTTGATTATTTACTGCATAGAGGACAGGCTCAGACAAAACTGTTGGGGAGACTGTCATGTTGAGTCACAAGGTTCAGAAAGGACCCCCTCACTTTCTAAACTCCTTCTCAGAGAGGAGTCTAGGTGCAGCTACATCCAGTCCTAGTCCCAGGCGTAGTCAATGGTTTATGGCTAAAGGATTATGTATGTGCAATCAATCCTTTTTACCACTTAGCTAAGATTTTCAAAGCTTAGCATATTGATCTCTTACTGAGAATCTGACCTCTCAGCCTCAAGGAGTAACCTTGAGAGGTGTCCCCACTCAGGTGGGGATCCTGGCATACAGCCCACTGCCATGTGAGAGAGCCCCAAGGGCTCTTGGGCTGTTCACTATTTATGGGGGTAAGATGATTGACTTGTAGTCATATTTGCATACTGGCCACAGGTGCTAATTTCTTCCAAATTTGGCTTGAGTGAGAGACTGACCAGCACTGTGGATAGGTGGGCACATAGCTCACCTTAGCCCTTGACTCGCATGTTGTTACCTGTCTCCCCCAAATCCACTTTGAGCCAGGTTCAGCCATCACAACCAGATATGACCATTATGACCATCACTGGTGGAGGTGGCGGTGGGGAGCACACCGTCACATCTCCCCCACCTCGTGTCCAGCTGGAGGGCTCCTCTGCTTTGCCAGTTGCATCCCTTCTCCAGTGCCAACATGGTGGCCGCTGCTGCAGGCTGTGCTGGAGTTGCAGAGCCCACCAGCCCCTTCCTTTTGGGGGACGGGCGGCAGGCTTGCGAAGGACCTGCTTTTCTGGGGTGCACCCAGCCCTGGCGCCTGCACTGCCAGGGCCGGCCGTGCCTCCAGGCAGGGCTGGGGGCGCGCTCCCCAGAGAAGGGGCAGCTGCCGCTGCAGTTCTGCCTGGAGAGACCTGGGGGATGCGGCCTGTGGTACCCCTCAGCCTCACCAATGACTGCATAAACAAGATTTAAAAAAAAAAGAGGAGTAAAATAATTCCTACTGCTAGGTAAGAATTCAACTTTTTTTTCCCCCCGTAACCAAAGCTTCGGTTATCTGGACAAATCAATATTAAAAACCCAAGATATTTGTACCACAGTCTTTCAGCTAAACTTAAGTGTAAGAAGGTGTCCAGGAGGAAAATATTTCCTTTCCTTTGTCAGTTTGGATTCAGTGCAGGGAAAAAAAAAAAAAAAGGCATTTTGAAGAGTTGTGTTTGCAAGTAGGTAAACCAGAGACGAACAGGAGCAGCATAAGGGATGTCTCAACATGCAACTCCGCAGCAGGCTTAGAATGCTTAGACTCCTTAGAATGGGCTTCCTTCAAATAATAGATTGAGCACATTTCTGTAAGTTCTGTTTGAAGTATACAGGCATTAAATAGCAATTCTGGATGATAATGGATTTTTTTTTTCCACATTTAAAAAAAAAAAATCATCACAGTAGCAGAAATTTCAGAGACTCCTTTAAAAAGAGGTTATTTTTTATTGTTTTTTACTCATACTTAGGGATAAGAGCTTTAAAGAGATACTTGGGTTTTTTACAGCATGAAATACTTTTCACATATTGCTCTGTAAATTCTCTGACAGCTTCTCTCATGTTTTTTTCTTACATAAATGGAAGTGTAGCTGAGCTGTATTCATCTGAAGGTCCTGGACGAAGCACCCTGTGCCTTAAAAGGGAAGCTGAATTATACGGGAGATCAAGAACTGAACTTTCCTTTTGTTCTTGTAGGGATTTGAAGAGAGGAAAATGGCATGTGCAGGCTAGGGCATGCGTAAACATCGTGAATATATAGATGAAATTGGTTTTGTAAAGGTAGCTCTAATAGGGTGTATTTTAGATAATCACATGGTAGGTAAGAAGGCATCGTGCTTCTTGCTGTAGAGTAGGAATAAGTAAGTGTCACAGCTGGATAGGGAGGTTAACAGCAGCAATTTGGGTCCTGCTGGCAATCAGGGAATCCAGAGGAGGCTGCCAGCCTTTCTGCTCTATTTTTCCAGAAGGTGCTTTGCAGAAAGGGGACAAAGGCTGAGGGAGCACTTGGGACTCCTGCTCAGGACAGCTGTGCCAATAAAGCCTGTCTTGCAAGTGATGGGCCTTAGTGCTACCAAAACTATTCTGTTTTCTAGGTAATCGTGTGATTCTGGTTACGGTTTGGGGTTGGGATTCTGTTTGTTATTTTTCGGAGTAGAAATTGAGATCTGATTAGCAGACATGGTTGAACTTTTGATAAGTCACTGATGATTACCATCTTTGCCTGTAAGTGGTTCTTTTTCTTCTTATACCAAGTAGAGATCCTCATCTCTAGTTGTTATGTTAGAACAAGTGAAGAAGGTTTGGTTAACAGTTTGACGTTGCTCTGCTCTTTAAAGGAAGGGTTTCTTAATGAAATAGTTATTGATTTAAGCAGTGCTTCCCACATAGGATGTTTTGTGCTCTCAGTACTTCATTTTTTTTGGCATGGCGCTGATAATAAATGGGGAAATCAAAGTCTCTGTGATCACTTGGCACTACTTAAAACAGCACTTTTCTCTCTTCTAAGCTGTTACAGGGTGTCATCTATTTAGGTATTGAATTTTTATAATTAATAGCTCTTTGTCTCCCTCTTGGTTCAGTCAGTTGAGGTGTATGTGCACATGTGTGCATCTGTGCATCATGCTGATGCCTGCTCTGTAAGGATAAATTTGTTTTCCTTTAAAAGAGGTTCTTAGCCTGCTTTATAACATGCCTTGGTACTGAAACCACATCGTTTGGAAAAATGTGATGTGCAACTCTGAAGAGAGCTCTGCAGGCGCTCACTGAATGGAAGCAGACTTGGTCCTCTGTGCCAAACCTTGCATCTCAGTTGAGGTGGATCTCTCTTCCTAGCTCTAAGTCCAAGAGAGAAGGGAGAAGGAGGGATATGGGTGGGCAGCAGAAGGGCTGGAAATTCCACCTCTCTCCTTGAAGGAAGGGATACCTGCTTTTTAGAAACTAGGAACATAGTGTTGTGTGGTGGAAGCGTGAAACTTGGCCGCTTCATGGTAACAAGTACTATGTCCTGCTTGGCCGCTTTGTGGTAACAAGTACCATGTCCTGCTTTCAGTACCAAAAAAACTGTGAAGAGGAATGTCCTGAAAAGAAGTCACGTGGTCAGCTTTTAATTTTGGAAGATGCTCTATTGTCTTCCTAATGGCCTTGTTACAGGAGGGGACAAGAAAAGTAAAAAGGTGAATCTGCCATCAGATACGCTGGAATATTGGATCGTGCTTTAGTGCTGTGTACAGTGCTGCAGGCTAGTTCCCAAGCTGATCCCTTACATTTTACATTTCATCAGTTACACAATTTTAAGGTGTCAGCCTCCAAAAACAGTTGTGAGGGAGTCAAATGTGGAGCTAATCCTTTAGAGACTCTTCTTGAGTTACTTGTGAAAGCAGCAGGTGTTGCAGATGTCTCTTACTCATTTTTTTTTCCCTGGCCTTTTTTTTTGGTGGTGGTTTTTTGTTTGTTTTTTCTTCTATGTGTCTCTCTGGCTGACTTTGTGGGGTGGTAAAAGCTGAAGGTTTGTCACTAGCAGGAAGCTGATGATGTGGCATAAAAAGAAAACACAGTGTACTACTTGCATTGTAAGATAAACACTGCTATCAGCTCCTACTTCAGTGCTGTTCAAACTCTGTTCATCCACATTTCTGCTTGGAGCTGTGTTAGGAGTTCCAGGGCTTTACTCCCCTGCATGGGACAAGAGTCGAGCCCCCTGTCCCCGTGGTGATGCTCGCAGTCAGTCTTCAGAGAGATGTGAGCCCAGCAGCTGGTCACAGCACCGAGAGGTTGTCGCCATCTCTTGAGGAGCAGGATGAATTGTGTCCATATCCCAGGGAATGGATTTGGTTTAAAAATCCGTGGGTTCATTTTACTCCCCCTGCCACTGTGTTATTAATTTAATTGCTCTTCAGTTTCTGAAGAATTTTGGAGGGGGCAGGGAGGGGGTGGAAAGATCTATTTTAAACTGCCTTCTTCTTTAATTCATGTCTTGTTCATGATGTATTTTTACCAGCAGCACTGGTAGAACTCGGTGATCCAACTGCCACTTCTAAATGTCATTTACTTGATTAAAAGATTTAATTACATTTCTAAGTGTGGCATAAGCACTGAAAGTAGTAACTGAATCAAGTAGTGCTGTTTGAACAACAGCTTTCCCATGATAGGAAGGAAGGTTTATGAAGTCCAGGGTATGCTGCAATACAAGTGTAGTAAAAATACTCAAAATCACTTGTTTGCAGGTTTTCCCACCTACCATAAGGCTTTTTATTAGGGAAATACCTACTTAGAAATCTCCAATTCTGATTAAAAATGGATGGACAATACTTGGTTATCTCACGCTCTCTGACATGGATTTGTGTTTTTGATTGTAAATCAGTACGCCATTGCTTCCCAGTGATCCTTGAAGAATAGTTCCTTATGCACCTGTTAACTTGTGCCTTCAAAAGGGGCTTGTTGGACTCCAGCACTTTTTTTGGCAGGGTTAATACCATTAAAAGCTTTTTCAAAAGATTGTTTGATTCAACTTAAAAGCTCATGCTGATGCAGACTTCTCATCTTTTTGCCAGTGAAAGGGATGAAGGAAGAAATTTAGCATTCACATGTATTCCTGGTACTCAATAAAGCAAAGTATGTCATTTGAACAGATGGACCAGCTCCCACTTTCCATAGTCCCAGTTTGTCTGAAATCAAAAGAAGGAACATACAATCATTTTAAGTAATGAAATGAAAGTCTGCTGCATCGTCCTTTCGGTACTGTATGTTTAAATTGCTGTTAATGAATTCTGTTTGGATTGTCATCGGTTTTCATACAACTATGTGACAGTATAAATCCAGAATGCCCACTGATTCATGGGCTGAACCACATTTGTAACCTTTAGGTTCCATTCTAGTTACCAGAAGGTTATTTAGAGTCTGCTGAGGTTTTTTTCAGTGCTGATGCCTTTATCCCAAAGAAGAGAGAGGAAAAAATGGCAGTGGCATGATTCTCTCAGGACTGTCATCTGCTACTAATGCTACTCAGTTGTTGTTCTCTAGGTAGTGATTTGGGTGCTTATTAAGAATGTGCCTGTTGGTGTCCATGAGCAATAAGTGTGTGCATGTGTCTGCTGTCGGTGAGAATGTCCCGGTGTTCCCATGAGCTGAGCCATTTCTGAACCTTGTATCTGATGTCTCGCAGCCTTTTACTTGGCATCAGTTAGAAATGCTTTCTCCATCTTCAGATTTTTGGTGCTTTTGATTGCACGCGAATGCACGTCTTGCTTTTTCCTGCTCGGCACGTGCGGGCGTGACTCCCGCTCTTGCCAAGTACGCAGATGTTAGTGCAGCCCACCAGTAGGAGCTGACAGGAGACCTCTCCATCGTCTTGCATGAAGAGTGTCCAAACTTTGTGTAAATGGGAACTAGCACCCCAAAACCTTCTCCAATTACCTCTTTAAAGCTTATTAACACCTTCTCATTTCCAGCTCTTAACCTGCCTTGTGTTCACAGGAGAGATGAGGTCTGGGTCTTGCCTCCGGACAACTTGTGTATGACATCCTGTAATAAAACTTCTTCAAACAACAGAATACTGGAAAAGGCCACATTCCAGCCGTGCTCTGTATATATGCAACAGTGCTTGTAAAAATGTGTGCGTAGCTGGTTGTGTCATTGCCAAGGTTGGGGGTCATGTGTAACTGACTGGATAGTTGTCCACAGTGCCTGGGCTTAACTTCCTTGGAAAACTTTAGCCCCTCTTAAATTTCCTGTTAATGCCAGGAGGGGCAGAAGTTCAACTGACATAAAACTATGCTGAATGAGTAGTACCCTCTGTGGGGTCTCTGGAGAAGGATCTTTTCAGCCTTCTCTGGGGATGCCAGAGAAGTTGAGTTGTTGAGTTCTCTTAGAGTTTTGCACTAAATCAATAAATAAGTTAGTAATAGAGCAGCTGTTGATCGTAAGCTCTGGGAATTTCCTATACTCAAATTTCAGGCAGAGGATAAATTTCTCACTTAGGGAGCAGACACTGCCTTTGTCAACTATTCTGTCTTCAGGCCCTCTCTCAATTCTAGGGTTTCTTATCAACAAAATACAACCAAAACCTTCTCTAACCCTGTCTGCAATGTGAAGAAAGTGACAGAAACTTGTCCTGGTTTATGTCTGTAAAGAACAGTGAGAACAAACCCCCTTGGTGATGATCTGCTGAGCTTCTCCCAAATCTTGAGGGAGGAGTTTTCTCCAGAGTTTTAAATTGACCCTAAACTTGCCCAAATTGAGGCAGGAACATTCCTTTAATTTCCCTGGCAGTCACATGATGCTTAGTCAGCTAATATTGCCTTATATGGCCTGTTTGTAGACTACAACTCCCAGGAATCTCTGGTCTTTAAAACTTTGAGTTAATGGCAAAGTAATGGCAGTACAGGTCTCTGAATCAGCACATCCTGAAGCAAAAATATTTTTGTTTGTTATTAAACAGTTGCTTTGATATCAGTCTTCCTGTGACTGCATTGTAATGATACATCTAGCCTTTTCCGTGTGGAGGAAAGCTTGGAAATGTGCACCATGTGCACCTAAAACCCTAGAAACTTGAAAAACTAAGTATATAAGGTATATATATAAAGTATATAAAAATATATTCTTCTCTTAAATTTCATGTTTTGTGTTTCATTTGGAGTGGTATTGTGCTTGCATTATTTTTCTTTTTGTAAAAAAAACAAATAGAAACAAGTATTGCAAAACAGTGACAAGATTTTTTCCTCTCTGTCTTTATCCCTATTTTAGGAAGGCATGAGGTGCAGTCCTGGACAACAGCTACTAAGCAATCCTTGTGTCTTATGTGGCAAAAAGTGAAAGTGCAGCTTCTGCTAAGCATGTCTTTCCTTGTTGCTGTAGTTTGGTATTGCAGAAGGCTATACAGCTTTTTGGCACAGCTACTGAAACGGTAGGTTTTTATTATGCAGACTTTAATCTTTCACACTGTTGCTTATTTCGGTAAATATTGACCTGTGACAACTCCTCTTTGACACCTGTTTTATCATTTGGATTTCAGGTGGAGCAGCTACCTTCAGAGGAAACTCATAAGTAAATTTTTTGTTGTCATTCTGTATTAATTAATCCCCACCACCACCGCTACCTTTTAATTGCAGAACAGCAGAAGGTAACTAATGTGTGAATTGATCTCGATTTAGGGAATCTCGGTGTGCTGACAGAAGTCGATCTACTTGGTTATAGTGTGAGAGAATGGAAAGGAGAAACAAAGCAGGCCAAACTCATGAGGGAGGTAAGAAGTAAATTTTAATCTCTGCATGAGGATGGGGAAGAAGTACCTGGGGAAGGAATGGCTCTCTCAGGGCAGGCAGCTGCTGCAGCTACCAAAGCCTGCTATGCCATCTGGCTAAATGAAAAGCAAAAGGGACAGCATGAGCATGGGTCTGTGTAAAGCCTAGAGTAGAGCAGGTCAAAACGTATGTCAGGTTTTAGGTTTGGTTTTTTTTCATAGGCACCAGCAACCCATAGAGCAGCTTTAACAGGAAAACTCATTCCCAGTGCTACAGCTCAAATAAGCTGGTGTTAAGTGGCTTCTCTTGGCCAGCCTTTGACTGAAGCTGAAAACTCATTCCAGGCTGGAATGAGTCTTTCAAGCTCTAAAGCTCCATTTGACAGCAGCCAGAGCTTGGCATCCCCCAGCAGCTGCCAAGCCCCCCATCTGGCTGCATCAGCTGCAGCTGGGGTAGGAGCTCACACCTGACCTGTGCCAGGTTAGTTCGGTGCTCAGCAGGCAAGGACCAGCCTGCTGGATGGTGGCCATCCCCTGCCATTGCACAGCGTCCATCTGCTCCAGCTCCGTATCCCTGGCTGAGGCACTTCTGCCCCAGCATCTTCCCCTGTGCAGGGTGCTGTAAGCAGGATACACAGAGTTTAACTACACCTGGCAACCCCTGCTGCCTCATACTACAGGTTGTTGGGACTAACAAGCTAGTAATCACACAGTTAATGTCCTCGTTGTCATCAACACCCCAATCAGCTGCTGAGGGGTGGCTGGAGAGAGCCCTGTGCTGTGTGGGGAGGTGGCAGCCTCTGCTGCTTGTGGGCATCAGCTAATCCTTGGTGCTGCTCTTTTCCAGTTATCTTTTTTTTTTCTTCTATAGTTTTTATTCCTTTCCATGTAAGGTTTTTTTTAGGTTGTTCTTTTATTTTTTTTTCTCCTCTCTTGTATCTTTGGCCTGCTAGCTGTGTGCATCTGAATTAGTATACTTCTCCCTGGATTTTTGTATTTCTTACCTTCCATCATTTTGGCTGAAATAGTTTCTCACAGCTTAGTGAGTTTTCTTCATAACTGTAAGTCAAGGTGATAGGGTTGTGCTGCACTGAACTGGGCTTTGGGTGAACTCCAGAGCCAAGGACCTACTAAAGTAATGCTAAATACACTGTTTTCTGTCAGCTCACCAACATATTTTTCAGTTGTGTATGTTACATCTATGCACTTACACCCAATAGGCAGAAATAGCAGCTGCACTTCCCACAAAAGGTGTATATTACTGCACATGCAGTGGGCTGTTGGCAGCTGTATCTTGGTGACAATTAACAGAGGCAACGTGGCAGAGAGCAGTGGTGCCCTCCAGAGGGCCCTGACCAGTGCCTGAGGTTGGAGCAACACTATGTTGCCCTAACTTCTGATGGCGATGGGACTCCAAGAGCAACACGTGTTTTATGGCTCTCTGTTTCAGCTGTGTTAAGCCTTAGTCACCCAGGTAGGTGCAAAGACCATGGGTTGGATCTTTACTTTTCCCATAAAACTTGTAGCTAAAGTAGCTATACCAGTGGTAGAATAGTGGTATCTATTAAAACAACCTTAGAGTCAGATCCAGTGAATCAGCTAGCTGTGACATTATATCCCTGTATCCTCATGGTGTGGCATTTCACACCAGCACAGGACAAATGTAGCACTGAGAGCATGTTTCTGATTAACTGATGATGGTGTGAACACTGATCATGACATGCTGAGAGAGATCGAAAAGGCAGAGAGGGCAGGAGATGCACTAGTGAGAGACACTGCCTAGCCATCTGCACTGGCAACAGCTGTGTGCCAGCTTCAACGTGCTGCCAATAACTGTTTCATGGATCACCTTTTTAGGGAGCCTTTAGGAAAGGAAGCAACCCTTGCCTTGGTCCTGTCTAGGGCACAGGATCTGCCTCAAAATGTTGCTTTGTAATTTCTGTTGCTGTTCTCTGGAACAGGAGACAGCACATACTTGTATTCAACATCCATGTGAAAACAACAAAGCAGAAAAATTGTTGCAATTGCATCCACCTTCAGAAAGGTCAACCCCATAAAAACCAGGATGTATGTTAAAAAGAACCTAGAAGACAGCTAAGAGACTTGAGTATTTACAGTCAGTGTATCTGACACCAGCTTTAGGTCATGGTATTGCAATCGCAGAGCAAATGCCTACCAAGGAGGATGTAGGAAAGCATAAAATTAAGCTGATAAGGTTAAACAGCAGCATGAGGGAATTAGGAGAAAAAAAGAAGGTACTGTTCAAAAAGCCAGAGTCATGTCAAAATGATGAACAGAAAAAGGATCCAGCTTTGCTAGATTAAATGGGGGAACACAGCAATGCCAAAAGTGCCCAGAACAGCACACAACAAGGCCAGAAGTGATTTGGAAGAACAAGTAACAAAAGATAGCTAAACTTTTGATAAATTGCAAACACATACTGGGCAACAAGCTTTTCAGAAAATCCATGAGCCTACTACATGATCAGAGCTGAAAAGGAGACTCAGGAGAGTCTAATGGATGGCTGGTTATGTCAAGTAGAGGTTATCACAGTAAGAAGCACATTTTAGGATGAGGTCTCATGAGATCCTGAACGATCCTGCTTGCTGTCCCCAAAGGGGCAGTCCCTTGCTTGTCTTGTATCTTGTACCCTTTTCCTCACATTGTTCCAGCTAAACAGTCCCTCTCCCTTTTTTGTGCTGGCTCTTACGTCTTCTGTCGGACGTGGTTCACCAGGATGATGAGCTGATAGAGACACCTGAGCTTGCTGAAGCAGCAGGAAGATCCCTCAGCAGGAGGGATGCAGTAGGCTTGCGATTGTCACAGCCAATACAAAGTAAGAGTAGGGGAGACTGTGCAGCCAAGTGGAATAGGTTGTGGAAGCAACTGAAGTAAAAGAGGACCAGGAGTTGAGACCATCTTCCTGCCCTCTTCGGGAAGCAAACTGAGAGACTGATGCAGCAGCCTGTAGAACTGTAGAGTCCTCTTTCTTAGTTAATTCTCTGCCAGTTTATTGATCAGAATTGTCTTGCCAAGGGCTCAGATGAGAGCCAGAGGTAATGAAGATGAGTGTGTAGCTGGAAGAAGGGCCATCCGCTTCAGCTGCCAGATCTGTGCAGCCTCAGATCACCACTGCATGATGGATGCGAGTCAGGGTAAGGAGATGTTTTTGCCAAAAGGAGTTCTCTCCAGATGCTTGTTCCTGCCCTTCTACTGCTCCATTCCATGTGTCAGCACAAGTCGTGAAGTGGTCAGGGTTAAAACTATTATGGCAAAGAAGTCTGCTGACCTCTTCTGCTTTGACCATGTGAATGTTTACACCAGCGACAGTGCAGAGACTGGAGCAAGTCTCTGGGTTTGGAGAGAGTGCAGAATCGCTCCTGGGGGACAGTGCCAGTTTAAGGTGTTTACAAAAACTACGGTGTTAGAACATTTTTGTGTATACAAAACTTGTAAATATACTCGCTCTTTCCGCTACCTGCCTCGTATGAGTAGCTTAGAATTGGACTCCAATTCAACATGATCTGAGATTTAAAACGTTTCTTAGTATTTTTTTGGTCTTTTTCTAGGCATATGCAGAATTGTTTTGGAGCTATCATATCAAATACCTGCGACAAGTCAGGAGGGACAACTATTGTGTACTAAGAGCAGTGCTTTTTCAGATATTCAGCCAAGGCATTCCTTTTCCATCATGGATGAAGGAGAGAGATATATTAAAGGTAAAATTCATTTCCTGAATGAACATGATTCATGTGACCTTGCAGTGCAGAAGGAAGCTTTTCTCATTGTGAAAACTGATATGTCTGATGTGGAAGTAAAGGAGAATTGTTATCAGAATTTAAAGATAATTTTTTCAAACTCTTTGAACTACACTTAACTGAAAAAGTGTCCCTGATCTAAATGTACTGAAGCAAATGTCGGTCTAAATGGTAAAAAAAAAAAAAGGTGAATGGATAAATGTTACTGCCACCCTGCTAGATGTCACTCCATTAACAAAAAAGGCTATTTGAATCTTTCTCATCCATTTCCATGCAGAGTCTAGTGGCTTGCTTGGGAGCTGCTGAGCATGTTGCTGGAGCAGCAGGAATCCTGCCCTGGGCTCCAGGAGCAATGGCAGGAGACAGCGGCAAGGAGCTATAGCTGCTGCCTGTGGGGTACACGTGCAAACTGGAAGGTGTCTGTAATCCTAAAAACCTCACCAAGTTTGGATGTGTCCAGCTTTTCCAGAGTGTAGGTTATATACTTTGCTTCTTTTTCTGGCTGGCCCTGTTTTAAAAGTTTCTTAAGGACTTGGCAGTTAAATGGAACTTCCTTCTTAACATTTGAGTTGTCCTGAAGCCCATTTATACAACCAGAGCATAGAACCACACTATAAATTAAAATGTGTGTAGACAAGTTTATATAACTTTATATTCTATTTCTTGTTATGGTTATGATCTCTTCTGAATTAGGTTTTTTGGTTTTTGGTCTTTTCTTTTTTTTTTTTCTCCAGCTCCCTGAAAAGCTTTTGTATTCTCAAGGTTGCAACTGGATTCAGCAATACAGTTTTGGGCCGGAAAGATACACAGGTTCCAATGTCTTCGGTAAATTGCGCAAATGTATGGAGACATTAAAGGCCAATGTAAGTATTTAGGAGATGGTTGGAGGGAATAAAAGCACTAAGAAGTGGGTTGAGGCAGAGTTAGGGAACTGCTTCTTGTTACCTATTGCTATGGCAGTCGGCCTTCCTCCCTGGTTCAGGGAGCTGCTAGCAGGCCATTGCCTCTCTTGCAGAGGAATCCAGGTTTTGAGGTTCTACTAGGCTAAGTCCTTGGAGTTCCCCTGAAGGTTAGGGGGGCCATCCTCCCCACAGCTGCATGGTTAGTTGCCCTTGCCATCAAGTGGCTCCTGCGGTACCTCATCATTTTGACTAAAAATAACAGCATGCTGCATGAGATCCTCCTGGATACCCTCCCCAGATGGGAGGGAACAAACGAACAGTGCATTTTCATTTTAACTAATGTCTTTCCTTTGCTCCCCTCTCTGTGAAACATTGTATTTATCCAGTTTTACTATAATTTCTCTCTGTAACCTGAAGCACTTGATTACAAAGACCTGTCAAGCCTCACTGCCCCCTCCACTCGGCATATCCAGATTGCCTACATTCCCAACCAGGAGTATAACTCTTATTTACACATTTAAAACTTGGGGAGTTTTAGTAGCCCCAGAGCCTTCTGAAACAGAGATAAAAAATTGGCCTGACAAGCCCTTGCACCTTCCTTGAGCTCCACGGGGTTTCCTGTGTGTCTGCAATTGCGTGAGCTCTGCACTGTTCCTGTTTGCCTCGCCACAAGCTGTCCCCAGCACACCACCACCCTCTCCTCCCCATCTTCCTTCTGACGGGCGGTTGCTTTGTCTGCTCTCCTGGGTTATAGCCATCAAATGGATACTGGTATTTGCTGGGCTCCAGGGTTTTGGCCACGATTTGGTTGAAGCCCTTCTCTGAAGGCATCCATTATCCAGTATATCACATCTTAAACCATCATTTTTAATTCTACAGTACACCTTATGGTTCTGGGATGGCTGACCACAGCCACTACAGCTTATTTTACTGGTATGCATTTAAGCTCATTCCTTTTATATGACCCTGTGTATGCAAGCCACAGCTCTGTGGTTTTAAACCCTGATAATTCACTGATAGTAATTGTAACTTAAAGAAAGACAATAAACCACAAATAGACTTACTTAGTCCTAGAAAAAAAGCATTATTTATAAAAAAAGAGAACTAAAACAGAGATCTGGTCCTTGTCCCTTGCCTGCAGCCTTGCTGTGCCACAGTGACAACAACCTGTCTTCTTGAGACGTGCCTGGTGGTCTTGCATGCAGTCATCATTTTGTTCTGGTCACTCTTTGCATTTGCCAGTATTGGCTTGTTAAGCTTTTATTTTTATCTTGTTGTTCTTTGTAAGTTGACGTTAGTCCCTTAGCATGAAGCATTTAAACTGGATGTTTGTACAGAAAAGAAGTCCCAAGTCAGCACGGTGAACAAATCCATACAATTAACAAATTGATGCAGAGCAGCTGTATTATGCATTATGCTGTTACTGGGCATAAGGTCTAGCTCCCGACTTGGTTTTATTTTTATAAAGATGGTGTTTGGCCAGAGATGGATTTCTGCCTGTTTTCACTAACAGAGTTCTCTGCTGCCTTTCCCAGCTCCATCGCCATCGTCTGGGCTGCAGCCTGCAGATGCTGTTGTGCCTGGGCCCTGTTGGTTAATGGACGCTTTACACTAGGACAGGCTTTTCACTTAGGGTATTAGAGGTCTTCTTGCAAAAGGGTGTTCGTGGTTCATGCACTTGGTCTCATTTTTAACCTGGAAGTCTTCAGGAATACACGAGGGGATGTGGGATCTGTTTCTTAATTCAGTGTTCATGGGTAAGTTAGATTTTTTTTTGTTGTTGTTGCAATTCACAGTTTGTGACGACTTCAACATAGGAATGATACGAGCACAGAATTAACTGAGATTCATTTGAATCCCAGTCGGTGAGCATCATTGTACAGACTTTGAATTGTTCCTGTTTTGGAATCTTTCATATTAAATAGAAATCCTAATAATTTAATTAATTTTCTTCTGTATGTTTTCTAGTGGACTGAAATAAGTGCTACTAAGGATCCTGAAGAAAGAGGAAACATGTGCAATACGCTTTTTTCTGATGAGACCAAGGAGCACAAACTGTATGAGGCCATAAAGTTCATCATGCTCTACGAAGTTGTCGAAGCCTACGAGCAGATAAAGAACAGGGAAGAACCCCCGCACAACCTTTTTAGCCTTCTCCTTGCTCGTGATTCTTCATCTGACCCTTTGAGCTTCATGATGAATCATCTGAACTCCATAGGAGACTCTATTTGCCTAGACCAGGTAATGTTATAAATGAAAAGTAAATCACAAAACTTATTCCATCTCTGATGTGATTAGGTGAATATCATAGATCATACATGATAGCTGGCCCATTTTTTTTTTCTTTGGGATTTGGGGAAGTGGACTGAGGACAGACATTTATCTTTTAGGAAAAAAAACTCTAATAGAGAAAAATGGATGGACAGTTTTCTTGCTGGGCCAGAAATAAATACTGCAAGCTACCAGTGAGACATAGTTTAGAAAAAGGGTACTTTTGATATGTAAAATAATTTTAGATTATGCAGATTTGACCTGTTGTTTTGCTTTTCCTGTCTATTCCACCATGCCGAACCCTCTATCATCACTATTTTTTCCCCTCTCTTTGGTTCCCATTAGAGCTAATGTGTGTTACGAGTAGCTAGTAAGAACTCTGTTCACCTTTATATGTTCAGTTTTTGGGGTTTGGGTTTTTTTTTCAATTTTATATTTAGTGGGGAGTTAAGTACTGACTTCTAAGCTCCACACTGCCACTCTGCAAAGTGTTTCACTTTCCGATGGGTGAAATTATTTTTTATAATAAATTTCAGTTATCAAGTCAACTGTTACATGTTGCGGTCACCTTCAGGAGCAGTTTGATTATAACTGGACACGTTCTCCTCTGTCTGGCTATGCTCAAGGATATGAACTTTTTCCAAAGTGTTTTTCCAGGTTAAGCAATCCTTTGCAAGAAGTGTCAATGAAGATGCCAGTGCTCAAGTTTCATGTACATTAAGTAGAAGGAAATTTTTTCCTTTTACTGTTATATTTCTTTCACGTAGCAAGTGATCACAAGGTGGCAGGCTTCCCATTCTTCAAGATGTAGCAATCTTTTAGTAACAGCTCGTCCCTTAGTGCTCCCCACTAAGCTGTGTGACCTGGCTTTGGGAACAGGTTATGTATTGTGTCAGGTGGAACAGGGATGTTTCCAAAGTGTCAAGTGTTAACCAAATATCGTCTACATGCAAAAGAGCATTGGAAGGACTGTTGGAACATTGATAGTACCCTCAAGCATTTAATTTTCTTATTTCACTTACAAAAGGGTCCTTTTTATTCCATGTCCACAGTTTTGAAGGTAGGTGACTTGTCTTAACTTGGTTTATCTTTGATTTAATATTTCAAGTCTAGAAATAAATGTCTTACAGACTTCTTTCATCTTTAGATTGAACTGTTTCTTCTTGGATACTTACTTGAAGTAAAGATAAGAGTTTACAGACTGCATAGGTTTAATACTGAGGAATTTCAAGTAAACTATCCAGATGAATACCGAAGGGAATGGAATGAGATTTCTCTCCTGACTGAGGATGACCGCTACTATCACATCCCCCTTTTCAGAACATGAAGGACCAGTGACTTTTTTTTCTTTGTGTAATATAGTGAGTGACCAGTTCCAGTGTATTAGGTTTCTAATTGGCAGCAGTAAGATTTTGAGAATGCTTGTTAATGATTACAAAATGATTTATGTGTTTATTGTGTAAACATTTTGCTTTCCCATTGCAGCTCTACTTACCATCAGTCAGCTATAAAAGCATAAAATATGTTGCTACGCTGTCTGAAGGGAAAAAATGTCATTTTTGAGAGTTGTCAGACAAAAAAAGATTAGACTGCATGACAAAGGCGGCAAAGGTACTGCTGAGTTTTCCATTGCTAGCCTAAGGGTTTACTCTGACATGTCTGAATGGGATAAACTTGAATTCCTAAAGCAACTACTGCCTTTCCCTTGTCTGTCTCTAGCAGGGAAGGATAAATCACAGAGGAAGCAACTCCCAAGGTCCCAAAATTTATACTCCAGGCTATTAAACTTGCATTGACTTGGGGCTGCCCAGGATGGGAGGATGTAAACTGGGGTCTCTGCATAGCTGCTTCAGATCACATGTGGCTTATTCCCTGGTTGCTGGAACGCCTCCCTCCCTCCAGGGATGGGCAGAGCAAGCAGCTACAGGCTGTACTTACCTTAGACACCTGAAATTAAGCTGTCTGCGCTCTGTGCTGATATCTGAAGGTGAAGAAGCGTTACACAGTTGGGGAAAAAAAACCCAACACACACACACACAAAAAAATACTGTGCCAGATGAATGGAAGATCTGCTTTATTACTGAGGAAAAGACACAAGCCTTCCCAAACATAAAAAGGGCAATATTAATTCATAAGTAACATGCAATAGAGTTCAACCCAGTAGCTGTCAATGGGTTTTGTCAACTTGCAAATCCATAAGGCCTGATTACAATATTGCCTGCCAAGAGATATCAAGATTTGCTTTGCAATTCATCTGAGAAGGCTGTGCACAGAATGCATTTACAAAAACTTCCTCTTCAGAAAATACTAATTTTCTCTGCATTATGTGCATTTAGCAGTGCATGTACATGTTATGTCCTCTGTGTATATATTAAAACCTTTACATAAGATTGCTATCTTTAATTTAGGCCTCAATAGGAAGTCTGTCTGGGACAACTAAATGTGATTTACTTTATTATGTGCAACATTTTGCACAGTTCTATTTTCTAAAAGTATTAACTGTGTTTTGATTATTTCTAAAATGAGGGGCCTTAATTTCAACAAATATTAAAATGAGATAGCAGATCTTGCAAAACACTTGTGAAAAGCTTACAATCCCGTAAGCATATGATTGTATTGACAAAAGTGGGGTTTTATTAAGAAGCAGAGCCTTGCCTTTCCTTATGCTACAGCTGTGGGGATAGGCAGGTTTAACTCCTGCAGGAAAAAATACAGGTTGGTAATAACAATGTGAAGAGGGCCTGCAGGAGCTAAAGCAGTTGCATGAGGTAACGAAATGGTCATGTTTGGAGAGTACAGAGACTGTTCGGTTCCTTTGTGTAAAGTAAAGCAATTTTATTCCTTACAGTCCTTTTATTTGTGTGTATACGTGTATATATTTATAAATACCAAAACCTGAGTTCTGTATTATAACTGTATTCAGTTTTGCTTCCTGAAAGTTTTTCTGAGTTCAGTTTTGTTCAGTAATTTGTAGCTTTTAATTAAGAAGGCTTGATACCTATAATAATTTCATCTCATCAAAACCTGCATATGAAATATTTTATTTATTAAAATAAACTTTTTTAACTGAATGAAATAATTTTCTTCCTTTATATTTAGTTCTGCTCTGCATGGGAAATGTTATAATGCCCGAGAGTGGGGTATTGCTATCTATTTTGCATCAACAGTAACATCTACAGCTCTCAGTACACTTGTCTATATTTTATTCTTGTTTTGATGCAAGCACACATACCAAAAAAAGGATGTAGTTTTATAGGGGCCTTTTTAGTGGTTTGCATATTATTTATGAATAGGAATACAAAAGCATTACAGCTGAAAGTGTTAAATTGTCCAAATGTACATTTTTGTCATCTTGAGCATATTAATAGAGGGGGTTAATAAAGATCTGACACAGCCAGTGGAATTTATCCCCCCGATTTGGATGTTTGCATTTGAACTAGGTCACCTCAGGCTCTCTGTGTTGTCCATGGAGGGCAGTGACCTGCAGTGCATCAGAGGAGTGGGTCTCTGGAAGGGTCTGGTTCTCCCCGCTGACTGTGGTGGGAGCTGGCAGTGATCAGCATAAATCTCACTGCTCTGAAGCTGCCTGAAGTTAGGTGAGATTAATTTTGTCCCAAGAATCCAGAAAGGACATGTTGAAACAGATCTGCTGGCTTGCTAGCTGAATCACAGCAGGAACAGAAGTGGATGTGAAGAAAGAGGAACTTCAGGTGAGGATAATTGCAAGTCTTAGAGAGAAGTGCAGAGAGCTCTACGCGGGATCTTAAGAAACACTGAGACAGGTTTGGAGCTGCACTGAGTTTTAATCAATCAGGATCTCTGATAATATATTTTACATATGTATAAAGCAAAAATTTTTTTTTACATATACAGAAATACATGTCTCTACATATATGTGTGTGTGTGTGTGTATATGTAAAAGAAAACTAAATAAAAAAGAAAATAATCCTGAATAAAGCACATCTGGAACCAACTGGTACTATGGAAGTGCCAGGTGCTGTGGCATCTTTCCCAATCGGTGGCACAGACAAGCTTGCTGTAGAAATGCAGAAGCACTCAGTCATTACCAATTTTTCTAAATGCAATGTTGTAGGCAGCTGAAGTTTCCAGTCAGGATGTGTTTGTTGCTGCCAGTTTAGCAAGAAAAAGAAAACATTCTGAACCTTCAGCAGTGGGTTTGGATTTTTCCCCACACTTGAAAACGTGTTGAGAATGTAACAGAGCCACTGAAGAAATTTTATCTTTTATTATAATGGGGGGAAAAGGCCTTGCTTTTGCATGTCATCTTTTTTAAAAAACTGGGTCTCAAAAAATGTATGAACCATGATCCTTTTTTCATTTTAACTCCAAAGCAAAATCCTGGCAATTTTTATTCTTCTACCTTGACACTGCAGTTGCTGGTGACTAGATGGTGGCTGCTAAGTTGAAGCAGCATTACAGCAGTCCCACCTGTGACTCTCTTATATTAGCGCCATTACAGCACTGATACTTTTGGGAGTCCCCATTTTTCTGAAAAACTCCTGTTTCTGAAGCAAAGGTAAAGTTGGGATTTTGGTGCCACAGAAGCCCTGGTCCTTCCCTCTTGGCATGTGAGCGTTTCAGGGTGCTTGAAGGGCTCCCTGGGAGGAGAAAAATTCCTTTCATTTTGGGCCTGGTTTCCTGAGAGGCCAGGATTTGGGTCTTTGTGGTTCCCTTGCAATCATCTGGGAGAGGAGCCCGGCATGGCAGCTGGGCTGGAGGGGTGCTGCTGCCTCACTTGGTGGCATTCATTCCTGTTGACAGCATCCTTTGCAGTCTTAGTCCAGCCCTGATCTCGGCCAGGGTGGAGCAGGTGGCCTTGCAGAGGCATTTTCAGAGATTTGTCTGAAACTTTCCAAGGAAAGCCACGTGCCCCAGAGACAGGAGGTGATGTAGCAGGGACATGAGATAAATGCAGAAAACTGTCTCACTGGGGCTTGGCTGATTTGCATCTCTTCATGAACCATGGACCTTTGTGTCAGCTTTGCATCAGCCAGGGCAAGTGGGTGAGGAGGATGGCGGGGGTGTTGCTGGGAGTGGTGGCACAGGCATGTGCTGGTTGATGCAAGGGGGGAAAATGGAGAACATGAAGGAAGTAGGGTGGGTTCTGGATGCTTTCATCTTCCAGCATATTCCAATTTTGCATAATTCAAAGGTTAATGCCTCGGGAGGGCATTGAACGAAAACATCTTCCTTTTTAGTGAAGTGTTTCACCATGGATCAACTCTTTATTGAAATCTGGAGGCGACTAATTTGAATGCATTTGTGCAAGTTTGTGTGTGGCAACTGCTGAAGTCCATAGCAGATACAGCAGCTAATAACTCCGTCTGTCCTCTAAGCCAGGTTCTTATGTCCAGATGCCATAAATGTTTTCCTTATGGTATAATTATCAGGATTGTGATACATTGCATCTTACACATGTTGGAAATGATCAGTCTTTGAGTTTCAGATGACAAATAACAGCATTTAGCTATGAAGAATTTTGTGTACTTTTTACCTCTCCAGTAGATGGCATCCATGTGTCAGAAAATGTATTTCATAGACTCATAGAATGGTTTGGGTTAAATGGGGCCTTAAAGATCATCTATTTCCCCCTCCACCATAGGCAGGGACACCTTCCCCTGGACCAGGTTGCTCAAAACCTATTTCAAAGCTTATTTCAAAAAAGCTCAGTTCTGGCAATTCTTTGTGACAGTTGCCCAGATGATAGTGGTGAGTTGGCCCTAGCTAAAGCCAAGCACCCACACAGATGGTTGCTCACTCCCTCCCACGCCAGTGGGACAGGGGAGAAAATGGGAAGGACAGGAGCAAGAAAGCTTTTAGGCCAAGATAAAGACAGGGAACTCACTTACCATATAATGTCATGGGCAAAACAGCCTCAACTTAGGGAATTTAACTTAATTTGTTGCCAATTAGCATAAATATTTAATTACTGATTTGGGCATGGGGAAACAAAAAAAGTCAAATATTAAAACACTTATGGCAAAAACCACCCCTCCTCCTTTCCCAGGCTCAGCTTCACTCCAGACTGCTCTCCTCCCCCTGGTTATCACCAGAGGTCACACTCTGTCCCTTCAGTGAGGACAGGAGCAGCGTGCAGGGGTTGCAGTCAGGATGAAGTGATTTCCCTCTGCCCCTCCTCATTTCTCACTCCTTTCCGGTGTTTCAGTGCGGGTCCTTCACAGGCTGCAGTCTCCCCCTTCAGGGGTGAATCTGCTCCAGAGTTGGCTTACGATAAGTAAGTTGACCCTGAACTTACCCAACAAGGTGAATTTCTTCACATCTTACAAGGTGCCATTGCATTTGGTCTGCTCATAACTCCAGAAAGCTGCAGATACAGATATCTGGAATTGAGACACAAAGCTTGCACCAAAGTCACCTGGACACAAGCAAATCTGCACAATGACCAGCACTCTTCAATGCTCTACTTGGTTTAGTAGCACAAGGTGTCCATGGGTGTTGGACAAAAGATGTGAGCAGTTCATGTTGGCTGTTTTTTTTCAAAGAACCCATGCAAACTGAACGAGGTTTTGGTTCTGTTCTGGGCAGCTCCAGATGTGTTTTTACATAGAAGTGCTCTTTGAATTACTCAAAGGCAGGAAAAAAAAAGGTGTGACGGTTCACACAGTAGCAATGTTATTAGAGAGGTATTTGAAAAAGGGATCAAAGACATTTTTTCAGATTGTAAGAGTGGCTTAATTACAGGACTTCAAAACAGCGTTAGTCAGAAAAGCTGGTTGCAACATTTAGTCCACCAAGTCTAATTCATCTGAGCAGACAGAATACTGCACAGGGTAAATATGATACATTCAAGAACCAAATTACAGCTGTTTGAGTTACAGCTCCTGGGCACCCAGTACTTTGGAGATGCAAGAAGAGGTGAAGAAAGTAAGGAACATGATTTGAAGAGAAGAAGAGAAGAGAAGAGAAGAGAAGAGAAGAGAAGAGAAGAGAAGAGAAGAGAAGAGAAGAGAAGAGAAGAGAAGAGAAGAGAAGAGAAGAGAGAAAACAGAGAAAACAGCACCTGTGGGGAAAAACACTTGCTTATTTATTGATGAATATTTAATTGCCTTTTTCAAAAAAAAAGCATAAAACTGAATAAAACTGCAGCACAACTAAGTGCATAAAATACTGGTTTGACGGAGTATTCTCAGTTCCTCTCTCTCCCACCTATGCAATATTAAGTAGATCATGAAACCTTTTGCCTTTTTTTTTTTTCCCTTTGCTTAAAGGAGGATAGCTGGAATTCTGTGGGAAAAAATATTACTAAAGTCTCTTTGTATCATAATCCTGAAATTCCTAGTAACTCCATGTATGATGTAAAGGGAAAACAACATTTCTTCTATTTCATCTCTCTTTGGAAACACAGTGAGCAGGAAAATAAAGGTGCACAGTAAGGCTGGGTAGTATAGAGTGGAACTAGGCTTAGGTCATCCACAGCAAGTAGCACAAATACCATCATCTAGTGGTAATGTGGTTGCCTAATATTGTTCAGTACATATGAAAATACTTGATATTTGACTCTGCATGACTGGCTTTCCATAGGGCTTTCCTCACTGAGGAGTGCTGGAGAATGAAGGATCACTGCTTTTTTCTCACCTGACCAATGACCATCCTTTTCTGTCCTCTTAACTTTTCGTTCCAAGTTAAGGAACCTCTGCTGACTGACATCATTTCTCATAGTGAGCTATCAGCTCAGGAAACAGGGTGATAAAATTTCTTGTACAAGAGCACTTAGAAAAATTCACAGGCTATTTATTGGCATCTTGATGCTTTTAAAATCACTCCCTAGGTTCTTTACCCTCTGCCTTCACTGACAGCTCCCAGGCTCCTTCCAAAACATCAGCACAGAGAGGCTGGCTCTATTTGGCAGCTGTGAGGCTGTGTCCTGAGCCACCCTTTTTCCAACAGGTGACAAGCACTTTGGTGTGCTGGAAAGTCCAACTAGCTCCCTGGCTAGTATCTGTCTTCATATATTGAAGATTATTCTAGTCAACATCATAAAAACTCAATGGTAATCCATACGTACTCATGGTCCAGAGCCTCTACTGCAACACCTGAGGTCTGCAGTGGGAAAAGGGAAGAAGCAATCTGAGCTACGGCTGGCGAGTCCAGTTACTAATAATTTTTGTTTGGCTAGAAGTCTGTTGTTCCCTCTGTGCTTTGTTACTGACTTAAATTCATGTTCAGACAGGACTGAAGGTCTTAGTTCAGGTTATCCCATCTGCAGATTTCTGCCTAAAAAATGCAGTGCCGCACTTTGGTCCTTGGAATGCTCTTAAATATAATGAATAATTTGCCAGCCTGGACTGTATGTCTAATTCGCTTTCACTCTTCCCTGCTTGGACAAACTGAGCTGCTTCCAGCAATCAGAGCTAGGTAGGAACACTGTGGTTTGGTTACATAAATGAGTAGCAGTATGCCAACTGTACCTTTGCGACCCACAAATGTGAAATATGCATAGGGAAATACATGGATATTAACAGAGAAGTTCACAACAATTATATTTTTGAAGCTGTTGGAAAAAAAATGATAGTTGTAGATAATTTTAGTTCCCCAAATGCATGTAATTTAATAAAAAAGTACATGTTTTCTATGAGACACTGCCAGCAATTAGAAATTCCCAGGTTTCTGCCAAGCATTAAAGCCTGCAACCTTCAAGTGAAGCTACTTCTCCTCCTACTTTTCTAAATTCAGTTGAGACTGTAGAGTTTGACCTCCTTTATTTTCAGTTTTGAGGAGGCTGAGTGGAAAGGGGAGTACAGTGACTACCCTCTGGGCTCAACTTCTACCAAGAACATGAACAAAAGGAGGGAGATTCCTATGTATTTCTTTCACCTCTGTCTACGAGACAGAAAATTTCTAGTGCTGCATTTTAGTCTTGGTGCATGACCTGGGAGTCACATAGAGCTACACAGAGCTAGGACTCAACACCGTCTTATCTCTCATCCTGGGCTGCTTTATGTACATCGGGTCATCACAGAAATGCTAGGTTTAAACCAGAGTTTAACTGGCATCCAGTCTGTCTTCATGCATGGAAGTTCTTTGGGTCTGAACAGAAGGTGGGTTATTTGCTGGAAGTTGGGATCACAGCTATCCAGCTTGCCTGACACTCTTAGACAAAACTAAGCAACCGATACTTTCATAGCAGTAGGATTGTTTAGATCATGGGGTTAAATTAGTAGATTAATATTTCAACATTTTTTGTCAGTTTAGGTCATAGATTCAAAGTAATTTGGTGACCATTTGTTAGAAAGCAGCTTTTGAATGAGGATGAAGAAAAGGAGTTTGATCCCTTATCTCAGTTACAGCACACATTCCATACTTATGCCATCATCTCGTAGGTGGGACCTGTACAGATTTAGCAGTGTCTGCTCTCTTGATGTAGTGCTAGCTTGCCAGGGTGAGTTCTGGCTGGGATCAGATGGGAACTGCAGAAAATAGCATGTTGGTCCTCTGTAAGCTCTTTGGAATGTGGAAAACTAGGAGGCATTGAGCCACGGTCAGAAAGTTTACCTTGTAGCAGGGTCTCATGGTGCAGGGAGCCTTGCCAAAGCCACCTTACTCAACAACAGCTTTGCTCTGCTTACTCCTTCCCATTCAAATGCACATGTTTGACATCTGATTTGTGTGTCTGTAATAGGGTGACTTCACTGTCTTCCCTGTTTATTTTACTCTCAAGACTTCTCAGCAATAGTGGAGTCAACCATGGTGCCAAAGGGAGTTACCCTGACACCTCCCAAGAGAAGCCCCACAGCAAAATATGACAGGGAGGGGAAAGTGAAGACAGGGAAGATGTTAGACGACTTGGGATTTACCAGCAAGGCAAAGCAGTGAGTGAACAATACGCACAGCTGGGCTCGTATTAGATTGACTCTGGGTCAAAACAATGGAAGCAGTGGAAAGCCTATGCAAAAGCACAGAAGAAACAAGGTAAAAAATGCCTCCTTTTTATATTCAGTAATGTAGAAATATGTACAATTTTTTGTTTGTTTGAATGGGATGCCAAGTTGTATTCAGCTGACTTGACTAGGAAATGTGAAGATAGATGGTGTTACTCCAGATGGGAGACAGATGCAAATAAATCAACTGTTTGAATTTGGCTGTAGCATCAAGGCTTGTTAAACAGTTTTTTAAAAGCAAACCATTCTAGCATCAAGTAAGAAATTAACTGAAGATATTGTTGAGTTTTCTTGTATTTGAAACAGCAGCTACAGTTATGTGTCCTAAAAAGGGAAGGTATTTGGGAAACATTAAATATAGGTAAATCCCATTTTACAATGGTGGTAAGTCATTTATAATCTAAATGCATATAGCTTTCCACCCAAGATCTCCAGTAAAGAAACCCATAACCTCAAAAAATAATTAAATAAAGAATAAACAAAGTTCACCTGTCAGAATTTTGGAGGAATTATTAGCTATAAAGAAGTATACAAAAGGCATGTAAGGCAAAATATGCAACCTCTTTTCTTTAAGCATTTCCTTGCCATGTCTTTTGTCTCCTTCAACAATGCTAAACATTAAACTGGTTTTATTTCACTTTCTTTCTCTTTTCCACATTGCTTGTGGAGATGGTTTGGAAAGAACCCAGCAATAACAGGTTCCTGTTCTGACTGTTTTTTTTTTTTTTCTTGTGCTGTCACAAAGGTTCTTCTGTTTTGTTTGTTTGATTTGGTTGTGGATGTCATCACTGCTTACTGTAAAATGGGCTTTTTCATGTTTCCGGTATACCCCTTCCTGGAATATTCCTCACATCTTTTTTTTGTTTTTGTAAGGAAGTGAGCCGCTGCCCAGAGATTTAATTCTACTGTTAAAATCCCTAACGGATCTCTACTTTAAGGATCTTTATTTTCGTTCAGAACATCTCATGGATCAGTTTATCCCTCTTATAGAGAGATTATTTTTTAATTGGAAATTTTCTGTCTGTATTGAGAAGGTTTAAGAACAGCATCACAGTGAAGAGTTTACGCTGTGGCCGAGACTTACGTTCTACTTCTTGGTGGAAGCCAGTGTATGTTGCCAGCTGCATTTTGAGAAGAGATAGGCTTGTACCATCCACAAAGTCAATTGTAGTACCACAGTTGGCAGAGGGGTGATGAAAAGGGCTTTAATAGCCCTGGTCTTCCTCCTCAAGGAAGGATGGGGCAAGGTCAAGCCAGAAATGGAGACCTGCATCTTGTCAGGGAGCAAGAACCAAATGCAGAAGACAGGAGCAAGCATTAACAAGCAGGAGTCCAAGGAGGTGGTCAGCTGGAGAGTAGTTGCAGAACAGGAATAAATATATCCCTTGTGTCAAACTGGTATTTGCAAGGGTGGCCACATCTAAGAAACACCAAAGGCTTGTTCATTAGGTAGACTTATGAACATCAGCTGAGAGGGATTTGTTTCAAATGAATGGATTTAGTTCATTTGATTAATGAACTGAAAAAAAGTTGTTGAGGCTAATTTGTTGACTCGGGTTTTTTTTCCGAATCACTTCCTTTAGAAAACAGTAAAGGAGACTCATGAATTTGAACACTAATAAAAGCCACTTAGTTTCTTGACTTTTGGTTCTAAAATACACTTTTTACAGTGGAGCTTGCATACTCTTGAGTGTTCTTTGAGATGTTTTATTACTTCAGTAATCCAACTGAAGGCTGCTTCTCTTGACATCTGAACCTTTATGGCACACTACATCACAAAGTGCATCTGACTACAAAAGACACCCCCTCATGACATTTGAAGCCAGGCTTGCATGTTTGCCATCTCTACAGCTGATGAGGGTGGTCTCTCTGTGGTCCTTGGTGGGTGAGCAGGTGACCTTTTATCACATAACCTAGCAAATGTGATGGATACAGACATGCAGATTCATGTTCTGCTTCACTAAAGAGGAGGTCACAGAATTTCAAATGAGAAGATGGTGGCCCTGCCACCAACTGCATGCTCTCAACTGAAACCTGAAAGTGTTTAAGAAACCTCACTACTAGAATTTTTTTCCTGAAACAACAGCCTTGTGTTGCAGGCCAGAAGTTGCTGTGTAACTCAGAGCTTAAGTACTCCCCTTCATTGTGTGATCCAGCTCATGGGCTGTTTCACAGCTCTGTTTGGGTACCTCCAGAAGTCTCCTGATAGCAATGAATTCATTAAACTCGACACTAACAGAAAGTCAGTTTTAGCAGCAGCAGTGACCAGGCAGTTTTACACATGCAAAATGCTACTTTTTTTCCTGCTATCTTACAAAAAGAAGACCAAATGTTTTTTGTTGGTTTTTTTTTTTATAGCATAATAAAAGTGCATACATCTTTGGCAGATTCAATGTAAGATCTTGAGCACTAACACTAATTCTAAACATTCTTTGTAAGCTGAAAGAAAACCAAATATTCAAGCAATCAATAAAGGAAATACATACTTGATACTATGGGTGGAGAAGATGTGGCAACCTACATGTGTATGTTTCTTAAATTTCCATCTCAAAAAACTGCTGGAGTTTTGCATTTAGTATCACTACTTAGTTTCTGCAGATCTCTGTTTCCTCTCCATTTTTAAAATGTGGAAATTGGGAAGGAAAAAAAGCACAAAACATGCAAATTGTTCATGGAGGTTTAGTTCCTTAATTGAGCCACTAAGGTGGTTCTTGGTCTGGGCAACAGCCAGGTGGAAGCATGGGTGGCATACTCTGACATACTAATTGATGAGAATGTTGATTTACTGAGAACACTCTGAAAAAAATAATTCCATATATATTTTCCAGTTAAGGGAACATGAGCTGCTCTTTGTTTAATAATGAAAAAAAAATAGCTGTAGCATACTGTAACTTCTTTGAATAAATATTTTTATCAAATGCTTAAATAATATATGTATTCATTTTAATCTTCATACATTTTCAAATATGCAAACTAAGCTTGTTCAGAAAAAAACATGGAGCGGATTTTTCAAGGTGCCTTTGTTTCTTCTTTTTGTGAAGACATGTTATTGTAATTGTTTAGACTGGTGCACCAGGAAAAATAGTGGCAGATTTTTAATTTGCAAACAGACATAATTTTTACCAATGATGTATAGGTTATATGGGTATGATTCACACATGCTCCATTTTGTGTTCAGGGGACTGAAAAAACCCACCCTCTGCACCAAATCCACAACCTACATATTTTTCTCAGTCATTTAAAAAAGGAACGTAGCATGCTGGCACTGCCTTTTTGCTTGACAGACAGCAGCAAGCCAATTTAGGGCTCACTTAGTAAAATGTAAAACTGAAAAATGTTAAAGTGGAAAGTAGCATATATATATATATATATATATATACAAACTTGTCTTTATGTAGAAGGTAGGAGGCACATATTTCTAAGAATACAACTCCAAAAACTCTGACAAATTCAGGGATGCTAGAGGAAAAAAACCCACACTAGTAATATGTAATCACAGAAGTATATAACAGATATTGTACTGCCCACCTGACTTTTACTGGTGGGTTTTCCCCATCTATTTTCTTCTGAATGGTATTCCCCTATAGTCACAAGCAGAACTGATCACCCAAAGGTTTCTAATCATACTCCTGAAAACTTCGGAGCAATTTTCCAAGTAGTGCACTGTAATTACTTCAGCAAAGAAGGTAACAACTGCTGGCAAGCACCAACATGCCTTAAATAAGATAAAAACAATAAAAATATTTTTTCATTGTGTTTGATGGGTTCTTTTTGTATCAAAATCTCAATTGTCAGCATTCTTTACCAGAAAATATCAAGTACAGAAATATTTCAGACCTACAAAATATGATCTCTTGTATTACACTGAATGTCTTCGCTGTGTATGTTCATGAACGTTTTAAAGGATGCTGAAGTTGTTTCAGCTAAAAATGAGTAAAAAAATAATCCAAATGAAACTGTATGTAAGAAAAAGCTCTTAATGGTAAACTTACATTAAAAAGACTGAACATTCCAAGCAACCCTGATCACTCCACCTCCTCCTCATAAACAGTAATAATAAAATAGAGCAAAGTCTTTTAGAAGAGAATACAGAGACTGTATACGTCCGTCAGGAATCACGGTCCAGTTTCCCATACAAAGCTGTATGCAATGAACATTGATGCATTTTATCACGCTGTATACATGCAACTCCTTCAGTCTTCCAGGTAAAAAGGTTTTGCTTTGCAAAGATCCTGAGCTGAGGAAGTCAGAATCCCAAAATACCATGTGCTGCTGCTGCTTCACTGTGTGCTTTGTATTCCTTTCACAGTCTGAGCCTGAGGAAAAAATAATATAATTCTAGTTACAGAATTACAAGCACTTTGGCCAAAAGTACATTAAGCTGTAATATTTTCTTCAGTTTTGGTATCTACTAATTCATTTTTTGCTGTTGTTTATGTGGGTTTGGTTTTTTTTTTAATCTGTATTGGGATATATGCTCTTATTTGTAAGGACAAAGTTGAATAGTTGTACCTACACTTAGAAAAGGTTGTGGGAAACTTACAGTAATAAGTAAACCCTTCTGAATTTATTCCAGGTTGAATCAGTATCCCAGAGGTGTGTTCTTGCAAAACTATGAGTTATAACAGAGAATTGCCTTACACTAAAAGGAGTGCTCACTCACCTTCTTCATTTGTGTTTACATTATTTTGGGGTTGATCTTGGTACTTTGGGGTCGAGAATTGAAATGGCAATTTTGTTTTCAGCTAGGAGGCCGAATCTCACCTCTCTGGTGGGTATAGGAGCTATACAGCCTGCCCAGTGGAAATTATGGCAACAGGAGAACTAGATTCCTGTGTTGTTCAACTAGACGCTGCATTGTTGGTTTAGCTAATGCATTTAATAGTATATGTAAATCTGTTGCTCAGAAATGTTACATACTTTGAGCAAATTAGACTAATTTTTAAAAATTACACATACCTATTAGAATATGGAACTGAATATACAAATCACAAAGGGGTCTGTTTGTTTTGAGGGGTCTGTTTGTTTAAAAATGGATCTCTACTTTAAGAGATCAAAACAGTTCATCACTTCCAGTCTTTGGAAAGCAAACTACAGGACTTTATGCTCAAGTCTTTTTGTTTTTTTGAACTTGGTAATGCTTGTAAAAAACCCCAAACAAACAAACAAACAAAACCTCAACCAAAACTGCCAAGTGTGTTTTGTTTCATCTACAGTATTCTAGACATATTTGTATAAATTCTTATTGCACTTTTATTATACCTGTTTCTTTTTCCTTTAACATCACATTATTTAGTGTTGTCCCTAAGACACTGGGTTTTGTTTGCAAGGTAAAGCTACTCTTTGAATTTCTGCAACCTGGAAGGCAATGACTAATACACAAGTCTTTTGCCACACTTGATCTTGTGAAATGTGTCATGGAACTTTCAATTATTTCCAGATACTATATACCAACACTAAACCCAAAAATACCCATTTCACATATGCTTGCAATATATTGTTTACAAGAGGCGGAGAGAAACTTTATTTTTAGAAGTGTTTTACATAAAGGCTGAACTGACGAATATTCTCTTGAATTATCTTTATCAATTAAACTATGGAATATATCTAATTTGAAGATTATGAGCTTTTTCCAGTTGTTCCTGTGGGGGGAGCACTGGGCAGAGAGAGTGGATTTTTCTGTCGAATTTATTTACTCAGACAATTACATTTGTAATATTTTTTTTTTTTTTCCAGTTAATGCAAGACCAAAGTTTTAATAAGAACATCACTACTTTGGGTGTTCAGTTTTGGTCTTTTTGTGATGAAAACAAAAAAATGTAGTCATGTAATTGACATAAGCCCCATCAGAAAAATACGAAATGGAAAAGATTGCACCCATTTTTTTCAAGTTCACACAGCAAGCATTACTGTAATGCAGCCTGACATATCACACCAGAGCAAGGTTTTCATTTAATAATTCTCGAGAAAGGAAATATAATTTGCTGTTTAGGAACTTTCTGCCAGTAGGAAACATTTCCAAACAGAGCAAGCACAGAATTTGCAAATTTAATTTCATAACTCAGGTACAGTTAATGTGTTTTTCAGTGTCATTTTGCAATATTCTATTTTGTTCATGAAGAATTAGGTCTAGGTTGCAATTTCACCTACATTATAAAGCTCTATGGAATTACTCTGTAGTTTTCTGAAGGGTTGTGAAATGGTCAGCCAACACGTCTGGCCCAGAAAGCTGCTGAGAGAACAGCAAATGTGGGTAACTGAGAAACTAAAAACAAAGAACTGAAACTTAAAAAAGCAGGCAACTGTAATGATTCCTAAATGCTACTCAATCTAATTTTTTTATTATAGGAATATGGGAAACAGTTGGGTATATTTCAAGTGGACTCCGTGTTTGAACAGGAGTAATTCTGAAATGGACAATGTGAAACAAGAAAGAATTCATTTTCAGACAAACCTGTCTGTCAAACAGTTGTTCAAAGAGATTTTCAAAGGAGATGTCAGTGTCAAGAGCAGTCCGACACAGATTTAATCCACAAAAAGATCAGTGATTAAAAAAAAAAAAACCAAACTGGTTTTTTTTTTTAAACATTGTGTGATACTTCTTTGTGTCTCAAGGATTAAAAAAATCCAACAAAACAGAATAAGCTTGTTTACAAAAATGTCCATTGGTTTCATGTGACTTAAAAGTTCTATGATGTTGCAAATTACTTATTGCTATTATAACCTTTCATAGGTTTTACTACCTGACCTGACCTCCACCTTTAAAATGTTCTCCCTATACTGTTTGATACTCTAAATACATAGATTTTTTTTTTAAATTATGTTAATTCAAATTCCTTTACTGACTGCATATTGTAGTTAATTTCCCCCCACTCTTAGCATCATTCCTATTACTCAGAGAAAGTGTATTCTTATGAGGGAAATTCCAAAAATAAGACAAACACTTTCCTCTTCCATTTTCAGGCTCAATGTCAAGGTGAACACCCCCTAAAATGCTCAGGCTCCAGTGGACTTTTTTCAACCACAATACAGCATTCCTTCATTTTACTGTTGTCAGTATTCTGGTTTTGATAGTATTGGGTATGCTTGACTAAGAGGTAATTTTGAAAGGTTTATCATTTACTCTCCACATAAGTTTCTATCCTGTCTGGACCTTCATAAAGGAATTCGGCGATGTATCTTTCGCTTGTGGAAGAGACTTCCAGGCTCTGCCGAGCTCCAGGCGACGGCTTCCACATTCACATGCATCTTCACAGCGCTGCGCTCCCTCACCAAGCACTTTTATGGGAAGCATCTGACAACTGAAAAGCAACTTTATTCCCCCCCCCCCCCCTCCTATATTTAAGAGAACTAATTGTTGTCTCCGAGCTTGGGGATTTTAACTCATTTTATGTGATTCAAGTCTTGATTTTGCACTTTACTGGAAGCTGGCTGTTAAATATATATAAACAAAACCAAACAAAAACGCAAGCAAACCAACCCAACCCAACCCAAGCTCTCGGCTGCCCGGGACGGATGACTTCAGCGCAGGTGCCATTACCGCAGGCACGCCTGACGCTGTGAGGGCAGACGGCCGCCCCCTGCCCAACCCGTGCGCGGCTGCCGGCGGCCAGGCGCGGGGCAACCCACCGCGGGCTCAGGGGCAAGGCCGCTGCCTCTTCCCCCCGCAGCCTGCTCGGCATTGGTAGCGCCCCCCACACCTTGCTCGGCGTTGGTAGCGCCCCCACGCGCCCACCTCCGTAGCGCCGGGCGGGCACGAGGGCAGCGGCAGCAGTATTAACTCCCCTCGTCCTCCAGGGCGCATGCGCGGGAGGCCCGCGCCCGCCGCTGTGTCTCGGCGCTTTTCGCGTGACGATACCCGAGACGGGGCAGGCAGGCAGGGAGGCGCGCGCGTGCGCGCACGTACGCACGCTATTTCCGGTGTGATGACGCGTGGCGGAAGATGCCGGCGGCCGCGGAAGGGGCTGCGGAGCCGCGTACGGGCCAGGCGGGCGCTGGCTCGCGCGGGGCTCTGGCCGTTGCCGGGCGCGTGCTGGCAGCCGTTGTAGCCGGTCCCTGCGCGGGTCCGCGGGCGGTGAGCGGCGGGAGCCTCCCGGCAGCCCCGCCGGCATGAGCGGCGAGCGGCGGGCGGGGAGGGGAGCGGCGGGAGGCGGCGCGCTGCAGGCAGCCAGCGCGGGGGCCGCTTCTTGCGCTCGGCGGGACGTGGCTGCTGCGGCAGCCGGCGGTGATCGGTGTCGGGCCCGTGGTCCCGCAGGACAGGGGATGCCGGAAAGGTGAGGCCTGGCGTAGCAGCGGGGGTGCGGTTGGCCGTGTGCTGCGCTGAGCCTGGGCCGCCCTTCCCGGGGAAGCGGGGCTGGGAGTGATCGGCAGCAGGTGTGCAGCTCTCCCGAGCTTCGTTCTGGGGGACAGCGGGGCACACAGCAGGGCTCGAGTGTGAAGGGGCAGCGGCCTTGGGAACGGAGAGGTGTGTGGCAGGTGGGAGGCTTTAACCTGACGATAGAAAGGTGTAGTACAACTTCAGGGTGTATACAGTGGATATTAAGACCGTCGGTCAGTCCTGAGGTGACCAGCCTGGGTAGCCGTTGTTAGAATTGGCTAGGACATGAGTGTGGCAACTGCAAAGCAACCCATAATTTTTTAGGAGGGTTATATATCAATTTAAGGTAAATATCCCTGAAAGCTTACCATATGGGCTCATCCTAAGCCTTTGGAGAACTTGCTGGAATGGAATGTAGAAAGTCTTGTCTTAATAACTTGGAAATCATATTGGACAAAACAAAAATCAGGTGTTTTTGCATTAAGCAATAATCCTGGTGCAATGGGAAGTTTCACAGAGCACCAAGCGAGTTTGTAAAAATCCTCCTCTTGCAGGACTGAAACTTGCTTTGCTGGGATTTCTGGTAATCCTCTGTTTTTTAAGTGATATTGTCCCTTGAGAAGAGCAAGTGTTCAGTCAGGGCACTAATTCTGGCACGGGTTGTGTTTGCAGAACTAGCACAGGTTAGCCTTGGTGAGAAGTGAAATTGGCTTGCCAAGCAGATGAGTTTGAAAATAGTTTGGGTGCTGTGTCATCTTACCAAACTATTATGGATTTTGTTGCTGCTTTTGAGAAATTTAAGTAACACCTGAATCCTAAGAATGTGACTATCAAAATATTGTAATTTTCTTAAAAACATGTGCTTTTGTTTTTTTATGAGAGATATGCTTCATATATTTCTCCATTCTTCAAAGCCAGGATAATCTACAAGGGTGGATGACAGAACCAGCAAGCCTTTCTGCAGGTGCAGAACAGACACAGAAAAAAGAAAGTGTTGCTGTGCAGTTCATGAAGCATGAAAAGGAAGTTGGTGCTCCTTCTAATGAACTTGTTTCTGCAAATGCAGCTACTGGCCAGAGAGACCAATCTACATCAGAAATAAGAAAAGACTATATATACAGAAGTACCAGGAGACCTGAGAAAACTGATATGATTAAATCACTTGTGATAGATCAAGATGCATCTAGAAACTGCGAACTATATCTGCCTGTGTCTAGTAATTGTTCAGCAATGGAGTCATCTGAGGACAGGTGAGGTTTGGTTTTTTTTAAATATTAATGCTTTTATATGGAAAGGGAGGAGTACTTTCAGTCTGTGAAAGTTAATTTCTTGGCAAAATTTCTGTGTTAATGTCTTAGTGAAACAGGTCTAAATGTCAAATCTTAAACTTTGAAGGCCACCTTTGCATTTCAGATAAACTGCTTTTTTATAGTTTATTAGTGATCTTCTTTCCCCGTCTAAGGGAATAACTAGTGCAACATGAAGCTCTTCAGGGTAGGGTGCAGAGCATGGGAAACTAAGAATTGAAGGCAGATACTCTGGTAGCGTGGTTTTAACCTTGTGCATGCTTTGTTAGGTGCGGTGCTGACAAACATAGAATGCTTTTTAAACTCTGACACTTCAGCTTTTTGTTTGCTTGGTTTTTGTAAACCTCCTGCTGTAGGCTGAAGTAAAAATTTAGTTGTGTGATTCAGATTTGACAGTAGAAGTCTTTACAGGAATATTTGGTATCTGGAGGAAGAAATAAATATGAAGATTTTAAAAAAAGATATTCCAAACTTCTGAAAACAAAATGAATGCACATTAAGAGTAACTTCATGTCACTGAAGAACACAGTGATAAAGTAAGAGAAGAAAGTGATTTGTAATTAATCCTCTTTCTGTAGGTAGCCAATGGACTATTTTAGACAACATCCAAAATCTACAATAAGTGCTGACTTAGTGAAAAAGCCACTAAAAATAAGTACGTGTTTTCAAGGATGCTTCTAAAATCTTATTTTATGCGTAAGTTACTCTGTAATTTGAGCACAATCTGATACGCTAATGTGAGTTTTTTTAATATTAACACACATTTAACATTAATACACAGATTCATATAAATGTATTGAGTGTATTTTGTATGTTGGCAAAAGTGTGGTACATAAGGATCTCTATCCTTCTGAACTTTTAACTTACTTGGCATACTGATTCTATTTGGTTAATACGCTTTTACATGAATTATTAGTAGCAAAGAGTTTAATCTGATATTTAAAAAGTTAAAAATACTCATCCCTTCATGATAATAAACAGAAGACTTTAAGCATTGTTTTTGCTCTCATATGGTATCTTTGATACCAGAAGCTCTAGTCCTGCAAATCTATCAGTATAAAGCTATTCATATTTTTGCCTGTGATACTTTCCCTTCTCTCTAGCTTAGTGTTCTGCTTGCTGTCTTCTTAACTTGTTGAGGTTTTTTTCCTTGGTATCTTTGATTCAGCAGAATCTGATTTACTAGTTTGACAACTTAAGTGTTTACATACAGCATTTTGCACTTTTTTTTTCTTTTGTGTGTGCATGTTTTAATTTAATTTTTCTCCATCTATTAGTTTATTTTCAGTCTATTGTCAAATACTACTGTGAAGGTTGGTGGGGAAAGGCTTTAGTTTCCACATTCTTGTTTCCACAGATTTATGTAACAGTTGCTCTGCTAGAACAATGTTGGATGCACTTCCAGCTCTGAAATGAGAGTGCCTGTGCAGATGGATTGCACCTCTCAGCCACCTTGATTTCAAAACAACTCGGTTAAATTGCAGAGCTTTGTTTACGCTGGATGTTAATGTGTCAGGTTCTGAACCTATAGGGTCTATTTTGTCAGCTCCCAGAGAGAAGGTGGGGTAATATCTGCAGAAGGAACATGACTCTGCTTACTCTACACCAAACTTCTTTTTTGAGTGACCTCGCTAGTTCACCAAGTTGAGCACTTTTTCTCTTTGTGCATTATAACCTAAATGTATTTGAGGTTGTAGCCAAAAATAATGCTTCCCCATGCCCTGCCCCTTCCCATGTGGCTTGGGTTTTTTCATATTTTCAAGATTATTAGGTATTCTTGAGATTCTTATAAATTGGATTATGCATAGAAATTAGGGTTTGTCCGGTGCCACACTGTAACAAGGATAAGGGCCTGGGATAAGTATTTCTGTGTTTTTTCTTCTCAGCAGGTAGCACTCTTTTTATGGAATACTGTGTTTAATATCTACTGCATCTTTTGTTTCTCATTTAATTAATAATTATGTAGTAATATTACAAATCAGATTTAAAGCAGTTACTCGAGCACCTGGAAAACCCAGTTTGAAAGTTAAAGGTTTGAAACTTGAGTAAAAACTAAACTGTAGTTTCATATGCCTGCACAGCAGATGACAATTTCCTGATATTAACCTATATTTATCTTTATACTAATTTTTTTTCATTGTTGTTCTCAAGGGAAATATGTGCAGATGGGTTAGAAAGGTTACCTTTTTTAAGTAAGTTGGTTTGGGTATAGGGACAAAGTAATAGAGAGCCATAATTTACCAGTGTATTCTTTCAAGTTTAAGGAGAGTAATCTAATTACCAGCTGGCTACATTAAACCCTTTCTTGCAGTCCTAGCTTCTTGTCCTCTCTTAGTAATGTAAGATGGGGCAGGGTCACTTCCTGAATTTCTTCCTGGTCTTTTGCAAGCACACTGTGGTTTGCTGCTTCTTTTTTTTTTTTTTGTGTGTGTGTAGTAGATTAGAAGCTACTAATAGTAATGGGGAATTAATAATAACCTGACATGTTTTTTTTTTTCCCTGCACATGTACTTTCTTCAGTGTACAAACTTTAATTTCTTTTAGTTGTGTGTCTAAGTGATTTACTAATGTTAGGTGATGTATAGGGTTTTTTAAAGTATTTTAGCTATGAAGCTGTGATTTTAAAGTTTATTTGCTAATTATGTGACAAGTGCCACTCAGAATTACATTTAAAGGAATGTGCAATTTACAATTCTGTTTTTGGAACACTGTAGGTACCTCCATTCTCAACAGTAGTGTTCAAATCCTGGCTTTGAGATCTCTTCTTGATAATGCTAGGCTATTCAAAGAAACAATGTCCTTTTAGGCCATCATTTCCTCCCTCGTGGTCATAATTTGAGTTCAGAATGTCTGTATATAGGCTCAAATGGAGACATTTGACTCTTAAGACAGCATACCTTGATCAAAAAACTCATATTATTAGGGGAAGAAATGTTTGTCTGGATTTCAGTTAGCCTGTACTCTGCAGTTTGGCTCATGCTTAGAATTTTGTTTACTTTTAGTTTGTAATACTCAAAGCCCACTGCAGATAGCTAGCTACTTTTCATTGTTGTATTCTGTCACATACTCTGCTCATTACTAGGCAGGTTGCTGAGCCCCAGGGGAGCATAGATAGAAAGCTCCAGTGAGTAATGTATTCTTAGTTGCATGCTTAGGTTGCAGTATTCGCGTACTCAGTAAATTAGGGAATTTTGGCTTCTATCTTTTGCAAATTTATCCTGTAAAATTTACAAATACAAAGACACTTCGGTACTCTGTAGTCTCCATACAATCAGCAGAAGAGAAATTTGGACAGTGATTCATTGCCAGTGTAGGTGTCATAAATAAGAAAGGGAAACAGCTGAGAGGTTTTTTAATACTTTTTTTTGAGAACTCATGTTGATTTTCTGAAAATGTGTAAGATGGAAAGCAAATCAAGTTGAAAAAATACCCAGAGAAGGACAAGTACTTGCCTATAATTGTAAACAGGGGAAAAAGTAAATTACTGTAAGAGTTGTGCTGTTACATTAAGTATGTGTTATGTGTTGATTTTTATTGCAGTGAAGAGGACATGTATCGTGATGCAGAAGAAATAGAGAGAGAGAAAATACTACTTTGTGAGTCAGGCTCTCCAGGTACTTTTGAACTTTGTTTCAAATACAGTGTTACAATTAATTGTAACACTAATCTGAGATTATTTGATGCCATCATTTCCAAGGATTTTTGTGCACAGATGTGTCTGTGTGCAATAGAAGCTACTTAAAATGACTGAGTACATTGTACAAATTACTTCATGAAAAGGTCAATTTTATATAAAACTAGTTGCTCTTTAGTATATTTTTTCCCATGTTTCTATAGATTCTTTAAAAGAGAATGTGAAGCCTTTGGAAGGTAGTCATCTAGCCTATGTTATGAGTGTGAGTGTTATACTTGAAAACTACTGATTTATGGTCATTATGGCAGCATCTGTTGCTGGGATTCCTTGATAACTTTATTATTATCTGTTTTGGAGTGAAGGCTGTTGGGATTCCAAGAGAAAACTATATTTCTTCTTTCTGCCATTGTTTCTAGCTTATTCAGAAGGATCTATTATCTTTCTTCCTTATAGTCCGGCTTCTGAAAGGAGAGGAGAAACTTTCGCCCCACATTTTTCTGATTGCTAAGAGAATTATTCATTTTCACTCTTTGACAGTTAGTATTTTTCAGAGGAGAGTGTTCTCTACTTTGTTGGAGTACATAATTATTTTTGTTTATTTGTCATTTTCAGAGCAAGCTGTTTTGGTTTGGTTTGAGGTTTTTGCCTCCAGTACTAGTAATTACTTAGTAGCTATAAGTTATGCTGCCAGTCTCCTTTGGTTAAAGTGATAAGAGCGTATTTAGAAATTCAGTGCTTTTTCTATGGTGTTCTGTTTCACAGTTCTCACTAGAATGTTACATACTCTGTTTTGACAGAATATAAACTAAGTGTTGCACCTGAAATGGACATCATGGAGTATTGCAGGAAAGAATGGAGAGGAAATACACCAGCAGCAAAAAGGATGAGAAAGGTATCAGTTCTCTTTTTGCTGAATTTTGTTAGGCTTTTTATTTCATTTGTATGTTTAGGAGGTGGTTTCCCATGGGAATAATCTTTAAATTGGGAAATACAGTAGCAATGTTTTCCCTTGTCTTGTCATAGAATTGGCTGTTTACTGGAAGATGGTTCTGTTCATATTTGTTCAGAATGTGTTTTTTGGTAAGGCTACTTGTTGATAGTGTGGGTTTTGATTAATATTGTTCTTTGTTATTGTTTTCAATTAAAGTTTTAAATTGGGTTTATTACATAAAATGTTAATATTCTGGGTGGTTGAAATTGCAGAGCAGATAACCAAACTTTTTGACAGAAGGCAAATAACTGAATCTGGTGAATTGCGTGATTTTTAAGATGGGAAACTTTAATGAATAGGCTCATTTCTTCAATTTTTTGTAGGTTTTGGACTAGTTTTCTTATATTAATCTTGAGCTAAAATGGTAGAAAATAAAACATAAGGTTGGATGGGTGTTTTTTGTTGTTGTGTTTTTTTTTTTTCAACACAATTTGAGTAAACCTAAAAAATACTTTCCATAAATCACGAGATCCGTGTGTCACCTTCAGGAGATTAGCAAGAGAAATACAGACGCGCAAGGCGTTGGATTTTGCTAGGTTAGCTGAAGAGACGTGCTGAGCTTCAGAGGTTACGTTTCAACATTGCTGCTTCTGCTAAAAGTGTGTGTATGGCAGCAGCAGAGGGAGGGGACAGATGTGCTGAGGCATGTGGCAAGATGCTTCAGTGTAAACACAAATTTTGCCTGAGGCAAAAACAAACTACATGTGACATATATTGGGTAAATGGAATAAACTGTTGCTGAAGCTTCTTGTAAGCATGATACATTTTTAAATTTATAGTCTTGTGTATGTATGTTTGGATTTATTTTATTTTTAAATTTAAGTGTGTTAGGTACCCACATTTCAATGATATTTCTTCTCTGTCACCAAATAAGTGCCACAACCAAGTATCTCCTTAAATTTCTTTGGTTTCTTTTTTGTTATTCAAAAGAACTAAGGAAGTTTTTTTGAAGCAGAATTTGTGATATAAAAGCATTTGAACTTCCAAAATGGGTAGTGGATCAAATACTTTTATTTTTTAAATAGTATTAGCATTTGGATACTAATATTCCAAGATCTTCTATGATACCAGTCCATGACCTTAAAATGTTTTATTAATGCTTTTCTAGGGATATGAAGCAGTTGCTCAGAAGTTTGCATCCATAAGGAGAGTACGAGGAGATAACTATTGTGCTCTTAGGGCAACTCTGTTCCAGGCACTAAGCCAAGCTACCCAGTTACCAAGCTGCCTGCAGAGTGAGGATTTTACTATGGTACGTGTCAAACTCTGATCTTCTGACAGTAGAGGAACGTTGGTTCTACTCTATTGGATAATTTAATGATCTCATTTCTCTATAATGCTGTGTGCTCTCTTGAATGCAGAAGTAGTACTGTTAAGTTTTCTTGTCGATTTACAGTGATTCTTTCAACTTGGAATTGAGTCGAGGTCCCCTTAATTTCCATTTTACAATATATAAATGTTACTGTAATGCTGACTGTAATGTAACTTGTCTGTCTTCATCTTACCCTCTTGGTTTTTTCTTAATACAGGTAATATGGCAGTAAGAGGTTTCCCATAAGACAGCTGGTAGTAAAAAAAAAAAAATATATGCAACTTCTAAGCGCGTTTCTAAAAAAAAAACCAACCCCAAACCAAAACAAACACACAGCTTTAAAAAATTATCATAGGTATTCTTTTGTGCTTTATATGGTTTCACGAGAAAGTGGATTAACAAATGAGATTCCACAGGCTTTTCAGAATGTATGTATTGCCTGTGTCTTAGATATTACTTAAAATAAGTGTGTAAGAGCAACTCCAACCTGATATGAAGAATAGTCCTTGTGGAACATTGATGGATAAACAAAACAAGGTGTCTTCCTAAGAGCAGAAGAAAAATTTTCCGGAAACTGTCTTGTGTCAACAAAGTCTATTTGGTGATACTGGTGAGCATGGTAGAAACATGTAGGAAGCTGCCTACACAAAAGTGGCCCACTTCAGGAGAGTAAGTTTCCAGTTGCCCATGTTGCTGCTGGAAATGTAAGTGATGATTTTTTTTTTCATCATGATTGTAGAGGAAAATTTATCATATCATGGTAATTAAATTTGTTTAAAGGTGTACAACTTACTAGATAAAACACACAAAATTATAAACTCTTAATGCATCAAGGCATAGGACGTGTAAGAGAAAGTGTGGTGACAGCAAGCAGTACAATCTCAACAAAGTTCTGCCATATAACCTTTGATTTTTTTTTTGTTCTATATGTCAAATTATCATAAGATGCCAGGCTGAAGTGGGGGAGGATCTGCATGTATCTGGCAAATTAAATACTTGATTGCTACTAAAGAGAACATACTACTAATTTGGTGTACTGGTAAAATGAAAACTGTCTGTTAATGGCTGATGGTATATGTGCTGCTTTAGCCAAATATTTAGTTCAATGTGAGACACAAATTATTTTTCTAGTTCTGGTGGTAAAATGGGTTAATAAATGGTGGTAAAAAACTGGGCATGCAACTGCCACAGTGTCCTTCAAGAGAAGTGTAAAAGCTCTTAACTGAGTAGGCGTAGCATGTGAACGTAAAAGAGGCAGTTCTGAGGCTGAAGTATGATCTGATGCATCCACTAATCCTCACGTTGTTTTCTTTATCGGAAAACCAGTCCCAGAGTGTTTTCTCTGAGAAGAAAACACAGTTTGTATGTTCTGGACTAAGTAGTTTGCACTCCACCAAGACTTCTGGTTTACCTGGTGGATGTCATCACATTTTCAACCTTCTTTTCTGTTG
This sequence comes from Caprimulgus europaeus, assembly GCA_907165065.1. Next base: position 78,130,285 of record OU015525.1, read on the forward strand.
TTCCTGTAAACGCTTTCGAACACTGTCACTGTCATCTGCTGCTGGAGGTTTTTTAAAATTAAAAAAAAAAGCCTTGAGTAGCTTAGTGTGATTAGTTTTTTCCAGTGCTTATGTATTGGTTAGATCAGGGAATAGTAATAGACCACTATTCTGATTGCTACCCAGCAAGTATTATAAAGAGCCAATTGTGTTCAGTTACATGTTAGTATGACATCTGTTCAGAAGAACATATGAGGCATCATTTTAAGGTGCAAAATGTAAAAAAAAAAAAAAAAAAAAAAAAAAGGGCAAGGTGGTGGCTTTTCCTTTCAAGATTTTTGACTTAAGCTGTTTTCTCTTCTCTTAACTTCCAGCTTCCTGAAAACTTACTGAGTAAATATGACTGGATCAAGCAGTGGCAGCTAAAACAGAAACTGGGCAGGACGATGGGAGAAATAAGTGATGAAATTAAAGAATATTTAATGCTTCTAAGGAGAAAGGTTGGAAAAGTATTTGCTTACTCTTGATCACTTGCGAATAAGAAAAACGACAAAGACTTTTGAGTGTGGTGACTTTAGCACAAGGATGCTTTCATTAGGGGGAAAAAAAGCCACAATGTATACTGCAAAAAAATCAAGGAGAAAATGTGTGTTCAGATCTGTGGGACTTTTCTGGTCTTCCACTGCTTGTGTTAGCCTGATGCTGGAATTAATTTGTAAACAGCTCTGCAGAAAACTAGGAGACAGGTTTCAATGAGGAAATTAATGTAATAAAGTAACATTTTACCTCCCTTATTTCTTGTATTTATTTGAAGGAATGATGTGTACTATGGATAAATGCTTTTGCTACCTTGAACAGTTCATGGAAAGTTAAAAAACAGAATAATGCTGAAATAATTTCAGAGGGGCAGTTTGTTTCATGTTTGTATGGTTTTGTTCTAGGTTAATGTAACAGGAAAATGGTAGTGCCCTTTCACTGTGTATTACTTGACCCCGTATTTCTCCCCCTTGAAATCTGGAAGCTATTTAAAAACTCTTTAGTTCTTCCTGTCTTACTGTGCATGCATGTTCTCTTTTTTTTTTTTTTTTTTTTGAGGGCTTTTCAGAATATTTGAAAGGCTACTTTCAAGCAGTTTCTGAGGGTGGCAATGAAATATGCATTCAGAGTAACTGAAATGTAAAGAATATGAAGGATGTAGGATTTATGATGCAGGAAACAAAGAGGTTGTATCTTATTGCTTATTGTCCCCTGACCATATTTGTTTTGCCACTTTGCCACATTTTCCAACATCTCCATCCCTTACCTTGCTTAAGGGCATATTTAAGCAAAATTAAACTAACTCGACCTTGATAGGACTACAGCTGTGGAAATATTTTTGAGTGTTTTTAAAAAGGCACAAAGCCCTTCATAAATTCAAATTCTGAGTGCCTATGCTGTGCATCTGGCAATTCACGAGTGTTTTTTACAGCTCTAGCACGTTGATGCCTATTGATACATGTTGCTTTTGTTTTGTTTTTATAGTGGAAGAGTATAAGTGAAATTGAGGGTCCTATTGAGAAACAAGAAGCCTGTGATAAATTGTTTAAAAATGAAGAGGAAGAGTATAGTCTCTATGAAGCACTGAAATTTTTGATGCTTAAGACTGCCATTGAATTATACAATGATGATAAAAATGGAAGGAGAGTTCCTGTCTTCTCATGGTTACTGTTTGCACGGGATACATCTAGCAACCCTTATCAGTTAATGCATAATCACTTGAATCATATTGGTCGCAGTGGAGGCCTTGAACAAGTAAGAAGACATTGTTCTTATAGTATGATTTACCTGTCTTGGAGAGCTTGGTTTCAAGTGGTTTAAGAAGTCACCCAGCTTTTGTTGGTCTAGCTGATTTTAATGATGTAGTGTCTGGTCTTTCATTGGGAAAAATAGTAACAGTCTGTAAAGGCCTTCTTTTTAAACATTGCTTTTTCTGTGGGGGCTGATGCTTCTATCTGCTTTTTATTTGGCTAGAGAGTTCAGAGTACCCTCTTATGAGGGAAAGAATTGGTGCCTGGAACCCATTCTTGTCTGGTTTAGTGACTCAACGAGATGAATATTGATATGAGAGAATGTCTTTCCTGCCTGTTTGTGGCAGTAGGGAAGTGGGATTCTCTGTGTAAAGTAGCTTTTCTTTAAGATTAATATCCTGCTATGCCATTGTTGGATCTGAAGAGCTCCATGGTATCTTAGAGGTATTTGTGCAGCAAGTTAAGAATGGCTTGAATGATCGAGGTAATGAACTAAAGATGCTCATATATGTGCTTTCTCATTTACTTCTATTTTTTTCTTTGGAAAACTACATGTGATAGGTATTAGTTTAGTATTGTTATGTGTAAGATCTTGTAAATAGCGTGTTTATTTTACACATCATATTTCTGCTTTTTTCCAATGTAGGTGGAAATGTTTCTCCTTGCTTATGCTCTGCAGTATACCATCCAAGTGTATCGACTGTACAAATATAGCACTGATGAATTCATCACACTTTATCCCAATGACCCAGAGGAGGACTGGCCCGTGGTGACTCTCATAACTGAGGATGACAGACATTATAATATTCCAGTCCGAATGTGCCAAGAGACTGTGCTGTAAACAAGTGACTTTTGGCAGACAAACCTGTGCTGCTTATTGATGTTTCCAGTGCTGTTTTGAAACAGGATGGTGATGAAATCTGTGTTATTAAATCTACAGCAGCTTGAAATCCGTGTTTTAGAAGCTTACATCTAAACTAAAGCATCAAATAGGTACTAGCTTAAGGAGTAAAAATTTTGCAAGTATGGCTTTTGTTGCCCCTAAAAAAACCAACAGATCCCCCTCTGCCCCCAGTTTCCGCAATCCTTTTTTTGAAGGGCTTACTCTGAATAGAAATGCAAAGACTATAGATTTATTTATTTTCAGAAGATGGTTGAGGCTCTGTGGTAAGGCATTAGCTGACCTTCTGCTCCTTGAAATAATGAGGTAATGATGAATGGAAACTTCTGGAAAAGTAAGCTGGCAGTGTCCTGACTAACATTTGTAATGCTGCTTAGAGGCAATTTGTGCAAATCTTGGGTCTCAGGAAGAAATATAATTCTCTTGCAGTTGGAATTTAATGCCTGCCATGGTTTATGCTATGAGAGAGATGCTACTTCAAGTTTTCTAATGCTTTGGGGTATTTTCTGACATGAATATCTCTTATTTAGAAGCCACTTATCTGTTACACTGAAAGTTAAGAGCTCTTCCCCTTTCAACCCCTTCAGAGGTTCGTGGCAGAGAGACTTGAGTATAATAGTTGTTTGTTAGGTTGCAAATGCAAAACCTACACAGAATTCCTTCTTCAGTTGTGATAGGTGATACGAGATAAGTGGGTGCCCAGTAACTTCTTTCTTATTGCTGTTCCTGTGATGTTATTCCTTGCTGCTAGCTGCTGTGGAGAACATCAGGATTTTAATTTGTCCAGGGAGTGCAGTAGATGGTGCAGCTTCTCCACTCTTGGGAGGTTGTTTCTGCTTAGAATTATTTGTTATGCTTTAAATTGAAGGAATACAGAATGTATCAGATGCTGGGAGTGCTGACATACCTTTAACTTGAAGTGGAAGTGTGCCCGAGGGATGATTCTTAGAACAAGAGTGTGAAAATTAATTTAAATGAAATGCTGGTCATACACAGATCACTTGACTTCTCTTAGGAGGCCTTCTTACAGAAAAGTGATAAGATTATAAAAACTACTTTTTGTTCAAATTTTCATTCACCTAGTCTGGAGGAAATGACATGCAAAACTTCTAGCCTGCAAAACTTCAAATTCTCATTTGTTCTATTTAAAATTAATTTGTTAACTTTTCTCTTACTGTGAAAGGTAATTACACAATGAGAATGTGTATTCACTGTGTTCTAAAATGTGGTTTAGACACATCTTCATGAGATCTGTCATGTACTCTGTTATATTTATCATGTTGTCTTTACCTTTTAAATAACTAGTTTGATATGTTACTGAAATTTTCTGGGAGCTACAAGGGTTTAAAAAAAAATAAAAATAACCAATTCATCTAGTAGTATTTTGTTTCTTGTTTTATGCCCTGTTTTCTCTCTAACTTTATATTTTTGAATTTTTAATTTTGAAATCCTTGTTCAAGTTAGTTGTTTCTTGAAAGTTGCAAAGCATAGTAATATATGTAAAGCAGGCAGTTATCAGTTTGCTGCTTGCACATGGACAGAAAAAAAAATTCCCTGAATTACTGTTAACCAGCTAATGCTGAAGGGGAAAGAAAAAAAAAAATTAGCTTTTACAACTTGCTGAACTCTGGTAGAAGAGCTGCAGTTATAATTTAAATAACTGAAATTATTGAAATCTTTGTCTTCTAATTGTCATATTCTTGAGATTAATTTTAATCAACTCAACACCTCTCTGAAGAAGACATCTTTGTTCTACATTTGGAGCAGTGGCTCTGAATGTTATGACAAAAGCCTCTAAAGCAGGGGCTGTTCAAGGGCTGAGTTTGCAGCCACTGGGTATGCAGACAATTTGCATAATTGGCTTGTATGTTGAACCGAGAAGTGCAGGGCTGAGCACAAGGTACGTGGGCACCTTAAGTCACGTATTGTTCCTGCAGAGGTTGAGTAACAAATGGTAGAAAAACTGATGTTGCTTTTTATTTTCCATCCATATTTTACAAACAGGCAATGAGTCCATACTGTGGTGTGCAGTATATTGGTTTAACTTACATTTTAAGTACAGAATTGGTAGCTGACAGTTTCATCTAGACTTAGGCAATAGATAGATACTGCTTTTCTGTTGGGTCCCCTCCCCATATTCTGCGGAATAAACTGAAAGGGTCAATAAATTAGATGAAGTGGAAGTGAGGGAGGGAAAAGGAAGAGGAATAGAGGTCAGATCAGTTCTGCCCCTTGCCCCTATGTCCATGAGTCCTGCATGTGAATAAATTTATAACAGCTGCTGTACTTCAAGATCAGTGTACTAAAGAAAGCAGATATTTTACTCAACAGCTGGCATGTTTTGTTAGGTACAGTCCAGATTTTTCATACTGTAATATGTGAGCTCCTGAGAGTTAGAGGAGGTGAAGAAAGTTCCCCCCAACTGTTGTAGTTAGCGTGCTTTTTGTGCAAAAAAACCCCCAAAACTTCATCCACTTTAGGCACATCTTTTATCCTTTAACAGTATTGTTGTGTCCAGTTTCTGCTTTTTGGAGAAGGAGGCATTTTCAGAACCATTTTAGCATATTTTCATGTATTAAATGGAAACATCCTGCTTTCTATCATAGTGCTTTGACTTGGGCTGATTGCTTTTTAAAAATCATTTAAGTATTTTTCACTAAACACAGTTGTGGTCTACATGTCTACACAAAGCTTTTCTTTTGCCTTTCTTTGGTCTCTGTGTAAGGAGCATGTTAGAAAGTGAGTAGATACTTACCCTCCAGCTTCTTTTCTGTTGGTGGAAGAGTACAGCAGTTCATATGAAAGAAAACAGGTCCAGGTGATCTTACTGGACTGGGTGGAGCAGAACCAAATTGCACTGTACCGTGTGGGAATAGCTGGCTGTGGGTGGAGAGAGGTGCTGAGCTGAAGCTGCAGCAGATGGGCAGCAAAGCTTAGGGTGGGTACAGCTCTGAGAAGGTTATGCTGGAACCAGCGCAGCAGGGTGGGAACTTGTCTTTCACTAGCACAGTAGACATGGTCATGTATTGCTTTTTCGGTGTTAAAGGAAGTGGGGAGAGAGAGCTTTGCATTGTGTTTCGAGTTCAGGACTCAATTTGTCATCTCATGTCCCTAATATTTAATAGTCTTGTTTGTGCAGCACCTGCATCTTCTTGTCTTCTGGACATAATTGCCATTTGTTCCCCCAGTATGCTAGCTGGCAGGACAGGACCAAGAATGTTTGAAGATACTTTATGAATGCACCGTTTCTGGTGACAGTGGAAGGCAACAGGAGGCACGTTCTGGAAGCTTGCTGCTACAGGAGTAATTGTGCTGTGACATCGGCTAACGTGCTTCAAGCCAGACAGATTCAAAGGGTATTTCCATTTATAAATTTGTTGTGGAGAGCCTCAGCCTCTGCAAAATGGAAAGGAAATGTTGTTAGTTCCACAGAGCTGAAGTGAAACAGAAGAGGGCTAGCGTGGTGAGGCCTGTCAAGAAATGTGGCCTTCTAGTCCCTTCACACAAGGGCACTTATTTTCCGCATGGGTGCTGATGAGTTGCCCTTATTTCTGTTCACAACTCTGTTCAAGTTGGTGGGATGACAAAAAGCCACCCTGAGGTGTACTGAGCCACTGAAGAATGAGTCGGTACTGTCTAAAAACTGTTTTTTCGGGGTTGTCAGATGAGGACTGTGGCTTGCTGAGGAAGGAGTGGCACATCAAATGTGATTGCCAGCTGCCTCTTCCACAGGAATGTTTCCCCAGTTTGCCCCTCTTTGGAATTGTGGTTTTTGGGGTTGTTTTGGTTTTTTTGGTTTTTTTTGTTTTTTTTAGACATCTGGTGGAACACTTGCTGGACCTCTGCTCTCCATATTTCTGAGTGTTTTCTGTGTCATAAGATTTTTTTTTTTTTTTGGCATGAAAGGTTAAAAGAAAGAATAGATTATATTGAACAAGGAAGATGTACAGCTCTTTGACATGATATATTTCCTTTGGGCTACTGCAGCAGACAGCTGCCACAGGGACTGTAGCAGGAAGCCTCTGCACATGCTCTTCTGTGTCAGGCTTTCAGTCTGAGGAAAAAAAAAATCTTTTTTAATTGGAAAAAAACCCAAACCCTTCAGTTTACAGAAGTTATGTTATTATGTAGGCTGAATATGGTAGGGTTTTTGGTTTTTCTTTTCTTTCTTTTTAAAACTTTTCTCTCTTACCTTTCTAGAACCAAATAATTATGCTAGTATTTGTGGGTTGCTGGGACAGGACAGAATTTAGACACTCTCCTTGTCTGTTGTGCACCCACCCATCTTTTATTAAAAAAGAAATAAAAAGCTGCTACAATGATTATGAAACTAGTATCATCCTTCTCAAACAGACTTCTTGTGTTCCACAGCACTTTCACTGGAGGTGTTCCCTTCTAGTCTACTGCTGACCTGATACATACTCTTGGTCTTTGGCTGGCTTTTGCAGTGAGCCTGAGCGTTCGTGGGTGCCTGTTCGGTGCTGAGCCCTGGCCCTGTCTTCCAGCCGGTGACTCTGCAGGCTGGGCAGAGCCCAGCGGGACAGGCTGGCCATGTCCCTCATCCCCACCGGTGGTACCCGGGGACCCTCTGTCCCCCCAGAACACAGCCAGGGTGTCTGCTGGCTTCTTGCTTCACCTTGGTGCTCCAGCAAATGCAACAGGCATTTATGATACATAAATAGCAGTTGCAGAATGACCAAAATGCTTTTTCTTCTGATCTCAAAAGGTGAGCGTTTATCAGCACCAGCTCACCTGTATGGACTGGTGTGAAGGGATGTCTTAGTCAACAGCAATAGCGCAGAGGTAGATAATAGAGATTTTGAAGACAGGTGGAACACTGTGAAATGAAGTGGTAAGAGACTTGAGATTTATATTTCTTTATTTTTTTAATCTTATAGAGTATCAAATAGTTCATCTTACATCTTGAATAAGAATCTGCTAGTAGAGGTTGAAATGGTTGGGTTCTGAAGTATCTGATTTTGTTTATTCGCCCAGACCTTCAGGTGATGGATTGTCGCATTTGGGTCTTCACAGCCAGAATAATTTCCGTAAGAATTACAGGCTGGGCTGAGACCTGCTGTGTGATTCTGAGCAGTGTTTCTAGGACAGCGTACTCTCTTTACACAAACACAAGGCTATAAAGTGTCAAGAATAATGTATATTGAGAAACAGTGAGGTTGGATTCTCGGATTGCCTAAGAGCAAATCAAATAACTTTTAAAGTGTGTAAAGCTGTTACTTTCTAACCACACTTGCAGGTGCATATTCTATTTTTACTGTCCATGTTATAGAGGGGAAAAGAAACAGTTTTCACCATAGACGTTTTATAAAGATTTAAAGTGTTTAGAAAAACAGAATAAACATGATAATAATTCTCTGTTACTGCCTATACTGTTGTTCCCGTATTGCTGAGATGACAAAAATTATTTCTAGCTGAGAGGAATGTATTCAGTGTAAAACACTGCATCCAGACACTTATGGATGTTAGACCTCTTTAGAGGTGGAGTACTTGCTGGACCTCTAGTCTCTTCATGTTTCTGAATGTTTTCTGCATCATAAGATTTTTGGGTTTTTAGCATGAAAGGTTAAAAGAAATTGTAAGTTATAGTGAGCAAGGAAGACTTACAGTCTGCAGGTTTATGTGCTGTGAAAAAGGGGCCATTTCACTCAAAGTCTAGAGCCCACTTCATTAGGTGGGTTTTTGGGGTTTTTTTTTTCCAAATATTGTATAAAATTTTGGCCTTTGTTTTACAGAAGATCTGGGTGTTTTGCTCAGTGGCTCTGCAGAGCTGAAAGCAAGTGCTTGGGTGAGAGCCTGCTTCTTGCCACATCTAGGCAGGTTTACCTCTTGCTGCAAAAGTTCAGCTTCTGTGCCAGGGTGTAATAAACTGCAGCAAGAGAGCACTTGTATTTCTGGAGGACTGTGTTCCTTTCATCAAGCTGGCAAGCAGCAGTTAACAGCAGTTTCTGTTCCCTCACCTGAGTGTGTCTTTTGAATTTGGGAGTGGGGGGGGGGGTAGCAGAACCAATAATAAAAATTATTCTCTGGGGTCATTGTCGAGCTACTTGGCTAATAGGGTTGAAAAGAAAGAGGGAAGGGGATTTTTACAACTAAAACAACTAGAAAAGGCATGAACATCAGGGAGTTAACAGTTTATTACCCTTGTATTAAATAGCACTTGCACAGCAGCAGGCCGCCTGTCTCCTGCTGTGTGTCTGAGAGTCTTGTCTTCCATCCAGGCCTCCTAAGAAAGTCCCCAGAAGGCACCCAGCTGGAGCACCACTGACCTCCTGCAGGTATTACTGCAGGAGACTGGCACACAGAGCTTATGTATTCCCTTTTAGTATCTAATATCAATGTTACTTTTAGACTGTGAAGTGGTTCCATGGTGTTCATTTACTGATGAGCCCTCTGTAGAGAGAGCTTCTTGCTCAGACGTGCTGGGTTTTGTCTCATCAAACCATGCTACAAACTAAAAACCTCTTCTAATGAACCAAAATAAGTCATTGCCTTCTTAAAGGTAGTAGGTGATTGGAAACATTATTTAAAACAAATAAGTTGGAGCAATGCTTGGGCCTGTTTAAAGCTAATCTGTGATGGCTTCCATATCACCTGGTTTGTAAGACAAACAGAAGAAGGGTCCAGGTGTTGCCACATTTCCCCACCGCCCTACCCCATGCATGCTCCATTCCAGCATGTTTGCCTGCACAGGGCGAAGATGGAAATCAGTAACAGAGATACTGTGCTCATGGAAAGTTCAAAGGAAATAAAGGTGTGAAATTTCCTTTGCAGAACTAAAATAAAAGATCCAAGAGCTGTGGTTGTGAAGGTGGTCTGTTGCACCATGAGGGCAGTGGTGCTGTTGGTAGGCCTTGCTACTGAAACACCTGAATCTTCAAAGAAATACTGGACTGGATGATGTGTGAACTACTTGCTCCTGGTAGGTGGGCTCAGTGTGGAGCAATCTGTTTTGGCCATAGGTTTGGGAGTGCTGATTTCAGCTGCTGAGAAAATGTTCCTCTGCTCATGAGACACAGGAAGATGCTGAACCTTTTAGGTAACCTAGAGGAAGGAGGCTCACTTTTTTACAGCTACAGAACAGCCTGTATAGATAGTTAATTAATGCTTGACTTTCTTCTGGGTAGTCACTCCAGCAGTCACTCCTAGGCTTTGGTCTTCCTCCCTGCAGGTCTCTGTTGTGTCGCAGGGACTGGGGGAGTGTTTGCTGTGGTTATCTGCCACCTCACTCGGAAGAGCCGCTACAGCCAAGCCCAGCTGCAAGCTGACAGCAGTGCTTTGGTACCTCTCTTAGTTTGAGGATTTTTTTTTGGCTGTCTGTGGTAACGAGCCCTTTTCTGTTCCTTGGCGCAAAGCAGACCGTCCTCCAGCAGCGCAGACACTATGGACCTCGAGCAGAGCTGCATTCTTCCCTCCCCCCTTCTTCCCCCCTTTTATCATTGATCATTAGACACAAAAGCCAATGCTGTGCAGTACGGTTTGTGAGAGGGAGGGTTTCTGTCTGTGGTTGAGGACTCTCCTGTCTGAGGTCTGTGTGTGCCCTTTGGGGAAATAAACTGGATTGTTTTTCAGTATATCTCACCGAGGGCAGATCTATTTGTCCTCATTGCTGATGGAGGAACAGTCAGAGGAGGGTCTGCTGATGGGAGAGGAGGAGGGAGGGAGGGAGAGGAGACTTTCCAGACTGCAAGCAAAGAAGGTGAATTACTAATACTATTTGCCATCGTACTGCATGTCTTATTTTTTACCTGATTACAATCTGACCCTTTCTTGCTTAGAGAGAGAGAAAGAAAGCCTGTGCGATCCCTGAAAGAGAAAGCTTAGTTTGAGAAAGTCAAACTCGCTGCATGCGACTCTGTTTACACTTTTTGGCCTCACTCAGTCGGCTCAGAATGAAGCAGTGTGGCAGCAATCCTCACACCTGCTTTCAAACAGGCTCTGCCCTTCCAAGCCGTGGGGGTGTTGGCTCACTTGCCCCTGCCCTCGTGAGCGCGTACGGAGGACCAGCAGGCACAAAGGCCGTGTCTTTTTCTGGGCCCTATTGGAGACCCCCCTCTGGTTTTTTAATCATGGCTGCTGGCCAGGCCAGGCCAGGCCAGTGCTCTTGGCAGAGGGGGCTGGACAATGTCAGGCCGTGCTCTTGGCAGGGGGGCTGGACAAGGTCAGGCCACGCTCTTGGCAGGGGGGGCTGGACAAGGTCAGACCATGCTCTGTGCAAGAAGCCGTGGAAGGCGGCATCAGGGGCCAGCAGCTAACGAGTGTGTGCCTGTGAGTGGCCATGGAGTCATCATTAGCTGATGTAGGTGCCCTAAATGTAGTCTTGGCCCTGCTCCGTGTTCCTGGTCATGGGCAGGAACGTGCCCAGACATGATCCGATCCTTTCTCCAGCCCTGGGGACAGCAGGAAGGGGGAGTGGGACATGGTGAGAGCCACAGTCAGTTCCGGAGTCTCCAGAGGCTTTAGGGATACAGGATGCTGGAGACTGTGGGCTGCCTAAAATTGAAAACACTATGTGAGGCTGTCATTTTGTGGGCTGGAGAAGCCAGACTTCTGAGAGCATCTTCTGAATCTGATGCGGGCCAGTGAGAAGAGAGCTGAGGCAGCAGAGTCCCGGGGGGTTGGTTGCAGGTATAAGCAAAGCCCCTACCATCATACCTCTCTCCTAGACCTTTTTAAAACCAGTGACTGCTCAAGTGTCGCATCAGGAGAGACATTTAATGCTGTGGTCCCATAGTCAGCCTTCTTGCTGGCTCTGGGTGGCTCAGATTCAGTCATTTGGGAGTACCCAAGGGACACGTTCTTCAGAATCAAACACTAAACATATTTGGTTAAGGAATGTTTTCACAGCTTTGTAAGAGCAGCTTTGGTGGCTTGCCACATGGGTGGATGAAGCATCTTCTCATGACATTTGAGTTTGCCCTGGCCTGATGAGAATAATGCTCTCCTTTTAAGTACTAAGTGTCTATTTAACAGGAATGATAAAGAGTTTTACATTTGGTGTGGAAAAAGTATTTTGACCCTGGTATTTCCATATTAACAAAGCCTGGAGGCCTTGTAGAAATAAAGAGCTTGTCTTGCATCATTTTATGGATACCCTTGTATTTCATTAACTTCAAGTTAAGACCTTGCAGTTGTCAGCATCATGCTCATAATTCAAAAACAATTTGTGTTGGATTAATTTCTCACCAGGAGGTATATTTTGCTTGTTCCAAATGAGAAGAGCACTTTAGACCATGTCAGATTATCAGAATTAATAAAACAGAAGCAATCAGAATCACAAATCATATGCAAACTGTTAGAACTTTACTGAAAGTAATTAGAATATGAAAGCTATTGGACAGTATTGGAGCACAGATCCCCCCCAAAGAAAGCATAGATCATCCTTTTTAACAATGCAAAAACATACATCTGTTAAATACGTAAACAGCACTCAATTTTAATGCAACACGTACTTTTACACTTCTGACCTTAGCAGTCATTTTAAAAATGTACAAAGTTTTAACCTTCATTGGTTTCTTTATAGTATAAAGAAAACCCACATGTTTAAAGCAAAGCAAAATGGTCATTAAAAAAAACAAACCAAGAGCTTTAGCATGTGTGCAAATTACAGAAAGCAACATTTATTTTGAGAGAAATCAACTGGAATTCTACAATTATGATATAAATGATGCATGAGGTAACATTTCACTTGAAATCTAGGATCCCTGTACTGTAGTCCCAAACGGTGCTCTGGCTTGACACCTACAGTCCTTGCAAAATTGACTTGTTTTAGTCAAGGATGGCTATTAGGCACACTGCTTTGCATAAAGACAGATTTATCCTGAAAGAAAGAATTTGAATCTGATACTGAAAGACATTCTGAAAGAAATTAAAAACAAGTGATACCTCTCAGGTGAAATATGCATTTGCCTAATTCTCAGATTTACCTTCAAATTACAGAAATGAACTGGAAAAAAATGGGGCTTTTTCTCTACAGAAAGGTGTTTACAGAATTGACCTTAATCCCAATGCAACTGCAGCATGCCCTGAAGTGAGGGCTGCTGAGAACAGAACAGAAGTTGTCCTGCAGAATGCTCCATGGTCAGAGGGCCAGGACGGGAAGAGATGAGGCCCCCAAGCATTGTTTTCCCTCTTTCTCAAGCAAGAGTCTTCAGACTCTGCACTGCCTCTTTTTAGAATGCTACTTCCAGACACTACTCCCCCCCTCCCAATTTTAAAAGTATTTCTATGAAACTAAAAACAAGTCAATTTTAGAGAACCCAAAGGCACAATTAGAAAATGCAAATATGAATTCAGTATTTTTAGGCATTTCTGTGGTGCTGTTCCCTGTAGTATCCAAGTATCTTTCACCAGCAGTAGTGAATTTTATCCTTATAGCATCTCTCTGAGATCAGAGAACCTTGTACTATTACTCTACAAATGGTGCAGTCTAACCTCACACGATGTGGTGAACGCTACCTTGAACCTCTGTTCAGAAACTGCATCCGCTTTGAGAGATTTTCTGAGGGCTACTGCTACACAATTTGGTTCTCCTCCTTCCTGGTGTGAAGACAAAACCTTTAGGTTTTGCTCAACCTCTGTAGCTCCTTTCCAGAGAGACCTTGTGGCTGGCCCTGCTCAAGTATGCAAAGATGGAGAGAGCAGGATGGGTGAAGCTTACTTCATTGCAAAAGGTGTGGCAAAGTTTGCCATCTTTTGTTCTCCTAGCGCTATCAAGTTCGGCTTTATCTAGTAGCTACTATCTAGTAACGCTGCCTGATAACCTTTAGAGTCCAGTGACCGTTTCACTGAAGATGATAAACAAAGGTGTAATGGCTCACCCTGCCTGCCAGCACGGTCCTTGCAGGGTAATGCAGTGTGGGGTGCTTGCAAAAGACACTTCAGCTCATTCATTTGCAGCCATCTCTTCCTCTTCACATACACACACTCACTCCTCCACACTCACTTGCTCACATGTGCTCCTCCTCAGGCACTCCCAGCAGCTTTCTGTCCAATACAGATGAAGCAAAGCTTTCTCAAAGCTTGGGAACACTGCTATTATTAAACTATTAAACACATTTTGGCCATTCCACCATGCAAGAGTCGAGTCCTTGGTCTCCAGTCCGAATTCCTGTGGTAGTAACGTGCTCTGCCAGTGTTGCAGAACGTAACACAGGCAGGGTAGGGGGCTCCGACACTGCCTGCAAGCCCAATTTCCAAGTCCTCCCACAATGGGTGACATGTACTTTTTTCTCCTGCTCCGAACAGCCAGCTCTGGGGAGGATCACTGCCACCAGCTCCTGCCCAGCGGTGGAGTGACAAGCCACCAAATCTCATTTTTCTAAAGGGGCTCTGTGCTTCGTGCCTCAAGCTGTCCTGCCTCTCAGCAGAGAACTCTGGAATGCTCCAGCCATACCTGTGTCTCTTACCACAAACCCTCCATAGGCTCTTGGCCTCAAGAAACAAAAGCAACACCACCAAAAGCTGATCTAAAAGCAGTGAAAGCAATGTTCTGAAAGATCAAAACCTAACGCCTTCACCATGGTGGTGGGAGGTTCTGCTCAGTTTAAGAACACAGGTTGAAGTTTGGATCTTGTGTGTTTGCTTTTTAAAAATATACAAGGTATTGCAGGCAGATTTTTATAAAACCTAAAGTAAGTAAAGTGCACTTTGAACTATGTTACTTAAAGAGTGATTAAATTAATTTTAAAAAGCTTGTTGAGGGTAAGAAGTAAGGGTATGTCACCTGCAAAAATGTTTATATACTTTCAACTTTTTTTGAGGTTTTGCTTTTGCAATTTTGTGGTGCTTGCAAACTCTACAGATAAAATAATTTGATCTAAGTAACCAGTACACTTCTTGCCTGTGGCCTTCCAATTGTTTTGTTATAGCTTAGGAAGGATTTTTTTTTTAGCCTAATGGGACACAAAAGCAGAGTTACATCAGAGCTGCTCTGGAGAGCAAACTACAAAGTTGAGCAACACATGTCAGTTCCAGGCTCTGCTGTTTTCTGCATGTGTACGTGCACTTGCTTTCCACCCAGGCAGTATTCTCATTAAAAGTTAATGCAATTAGGGTTTTTTTTTCAGTTCTTCAATTTTTTCTTCGCTTTTCTCTCGTGTTTTTGCTAAATTATGGATAAAGCTGTGGTTCCAGTTTTAAAATGCATCCTTTCCTAAGAGGGGATTTATATGCTCTCATTTGTGGATAGGCCAAGCTGTTTTATCATGTAAATGTAAGTATTTACTTTGCATTACCTTGATTATAAAGGGGAGTTATCATTTATTTTTTTTAATGCTGAGTGATGCACATGAAGAAAGATGGGAGGAAGCAGGTAATAGATGCCATTGCTTGCTGGTTTCAGGCGTTCTTGCTTAGAGAGATAATTGAAAAAGTGCAGTACAGCATTCAAATATTTAATCTGCAGATACAATAGCTTATTTTCGCCTTACCCTCCTGGTAGGCTCCCAGAGGGTGGGAGGGTACTTTACAGCTGGCTCTGCAATGTGAAAGTTTTGTCATCAGCAAAAGAATCTGTGCAGCTCAGATTTTTTGCTTAGCAAGCTACATTGTAGAGCCCTAGTAGGCACTGTCTCTTGATCCTGCACTGAAAGCCTAAAAAAGGCAAGCAGTCTCAAGTCCCTTAAGATGAAGGGACCTCTCTAGGTTCCTGATGGAACCAGAGAACAATTTAGGTCAGAAAGGGACAGCAGTCATCTTATCAAGCCCCCTCCCCGCCACTCAAAGCAGGACCACCTTAGACATTGGGTCAGGCTGCTCAATTTTAAACTTAATGGATTGTTTTTCTTAATCAGGCTCTCCAGCTCATTAAGTTACACATTTAGTTGTGAAATATATTAAGTCTTGTGTTCTCCAGTGCTTCAAACTTTTCTGTGCCGCTCTGGGGATGCAGCGCTAACTTTGCTGGAAGAGTTTGGGTCGTAGTCTTACACATCATTAGAAAGTCACAAGATGGCTGGAGTTAAGTAATGAACTTGAATTAATTATTTTAATTCTTGATTTTAAATAAGGACACCCCCTAGCTCCTTCTACTTCTTGACTCTCCTTTTCAGCTTAGCAAATGAAAAGTAAAAACAGTCTGTCAAAGAAGAGTTTTATTGTAAGCTACATTTTAATCACAGTATTACTTGACACTCAGTCAGCACGATGATTACATTTTCCTTCTCAAAACACCAACAGATATTCAGAAGAGCCTTCAGAAGAAAATAAGGAAATGTCTGAAGTTGCTGAAGTAGGAATGACAGAAAATAATGATGAGGTAAAATTAATAAATTGATTTGAGCAGTGACAAGGTTTGGTAATACTAAGGAAAACTTTCCCCTCAGGGTTGCAAAGACAAAAAAGCACCTAAAAACATACCGCTATTCTTCTATTTTACTGAGATAAGAGTGGATATCTTGATTATGAAATGCTGAGACTGAAGCTTTCTCTCTAACCATACAATTAACTTGCACAAGCTGCAGCCAAAAAGCCTTTCTGTGTGAGTACATGCCCCAAGCCGAGCCTAAAGCCCCATCTCTCTGCCCCTGTATTTTGTCTTTGGTCTTTTTGTTCAGAAGGTGCCAATTACTGAGAAGTCTGGCAATGGTTTTGCTGAGAAGCGCGTCTACGCATCGACAATTGACCTTGGCTCTCCAAAGCAAATCTACGGATCCAAACCCGAGCGGGGAGCCGGACTCCCCCTGCACCCCGCTCCCTCCCGCTGCTCTGCAGTGCTGCTGGAGGTCAGGACCACGCTTGGACTGAGTTTGCTGCTAAGCTGACAAGTCTGCCTCGTTTCATGATGCTGTCAGGCTGCAAGTGAGTACAGCATGTTGCAGCACTCAGAATAAATCTGGAGCTCCTTTTCCTGCTGGGTCTCTGCCATGAGCCCCCACAGCCTGCTCTGCACTGCACCTCCACCTCTGCAGGAGCTTCCTCCCTTCAAAAAATATGGTATTCTGCACTTGAATTCTAGTAAAAAAACAAAGATGAACATTTTATGGTTAAGCTGGTATTTGGGAAATGCTAATTGGATACCAAAATTGTAGTAATTTTGACTTTTAACCAACGTTTATATGACATTTCCCCAATCCAGTCCTGCCAGTTCCTCAGAAACAGCAAGCTATGTAGTGCCTCCTCTCTGCATGTTATAAAACCTGCATATGGATTTATTTCTGCTTGAATCATCTTCTAAGATATTTCATACTCCTCTGTCTGATGGCTCCTCCACTCAGAAATCAAAATACTTAGAAGTGATCTCTTACAGATGCATTGCTCCTCACCCTTCAGTCCCTCTCCAGGGCAGCTGAAAGGGAAAAGGCAGCAGCCACAGCTCTGGTGTTTTCTGCCCTCCAACTCACTCATTTCCACGCCATGCTGTTGCCTTTATGTTGGGTATACAATACCCTTAAGCTCTTCAACATGTCCTCTTTCACTCCCACTCCAGCTTACGGATCTAAATCATGCTTTAGCTTACTGAGGTCTGCTGAAAGTGTGTTTTATTTACTCTTCTATGTAGCTTTAAATGTCTTTTTTTAAAAAAACCAAACAGCTTAGTATTAGTCCCACATTAAGATCATGTTTAGACTTGAATCCTTGTTCCAAAGAACTATATAAAGGCCATAATAAAAATGCCAGCACAACACTCTGATATACCCACCCATATATGCATATATACATATGCATGGCTTTCCAATACTCTAAGGCTACCGCAACTATGCTCAGGTGACACCCAGCTGCTCTCAAATCCACGCTGACCATGCCACAGCCACAAAGTCTCAGTGAGAGATGGAGCGATACTGCCGCCTCGCCATCACCCGCACTGTCTGCATTTGGCCCAGGATGCCAGCGGCAGGGCCGGGGTGCTGGAGCTGCAGGATGCCCCGTCCCTCTTCCCACCTCGCAGCCCAACACAAAACTATGCTCAACTCCAGGCGCCTGGACCTGAAAGCATCCTTTCTCCCTTCTTTCTAAGCATGAGGCGCCATCCTACAAAAGAAGGCACTCTTGTCTTCAAAAGGTTTCTGTTTGCGCGTCGTGGCCTGCCCTGAATCGGCTGCATTCATCAGCTGCTCCCTCTCTGGCTGCAGATTCCGCAAAACAAGGCAAGGGCCAGATATAAATCTCTCCCCCTCAAAGGAAATATTTAGCAGCAAAATGATTAGAAAACAAAAGACTTCTCTGTTACTCACCCAATTCTCTCACTCAGGGTGGCTCTATCTAACCAGCAGGCGACCGAGCACGCTGTGCAGGGGGTCGGGGAGCGGGGCTGCCCCACGCCTGGGCATGCGCTGCTGTGCCCACTGCCCGCCAAGCACACGGCTTCCTCCAGCAAGTCCACTGCTTGGTAAGCGAGGGGCCTGCTTAGCGCAGGGAGGGGGAAAACCCCCTGTATTTCCCATTAAGTCTGAAAAAGGAAAACTCAGGAGAGGTTAACACGATTTTGCGTACATGTTAAAAGCTGAGGAACATTAATCCACAGTTTATTGGTGTTCTGCTCTTATTTCCCGCTGTGTAAGCTGTTCTGAAATGTCAGATGTAGGATGCAGATCAACTTTGTTCCTCTTTTTATTGTAACTGTGACTGTATAATTCAGTAACTCTCAAGAAAGTTGGTAAAGGCCAAGTCTCCATGTGAATTCACCGAGATGACTGCGCTCTGACTTGCCGACACTGAAACTTAACAGGTTTCTACTGTAAAATATGTACCACAGAGACAGACGGCCATTTCACAAGCAGTAACACGAGAGAGACAGCTAAGCCATTTGACTAGATCTCAGGAAAGTCCTTTTGGGAAGGAAGAGGTGCAGGACAGGATGTGCACCAGCATCTGCCTGACAGAGACACTGGAACCAGTAATGCTCTGACTGGGGCTTCAGCCAAGGAGGACGGCTGCCTGCTCCCAGCCTGTGCCCCATCAGACTGGCTGCCTCACCAGCCCGCCTGAAGCTGGCACTGACCGGGAGTGCGAGCAGCGAGGTTTCGAGTGGTGACAATGGCACCAAGCAGCAGCAGCCAGGGGACAGGGCACTCCTGGCTGAGACCCGCTCATTGCAGAAATGTCCACATATTTTGTTAACCCAGCAGAACAACCTAAAGACACACACGAGCCACAGGAAGCAGAAAGAGATGTGATGCATGTGTCCTTATGTCACTGCTTGAACTCTTGCCCGAATCCCACCACTCCTGTGCTCATTTGGTATCTCGCAGAGTAAGGAACTGTTAAGTATTAACCACACAATTGAAAATTTATGTTTTACAACACAATTAGTCTAGCTCTGTAGGACCAATAATTCCATTTTTTATATTTGTTCATTTTCTATCTAAAGCAAAAGCTGTCTTTCATCTGAATTGTTTTCAAATTTTTACTTTTGGTGCAATTGAAACCTACATCAGTAATGCTCAAAATTCTTCAAAAATACTGCCATTTGAATTTTAGTCATGTACCCAAAGAAATATTACACAAAAATATTTCCTTGCTTTATCTCTACAGTTCCTGAAAAACTGTCTTGTGGACTTGGATACAAACGAACTGGAGAAACCAAAACTACATCAATGGAGAAGACCTCAAATGGCCACTGTGATCTGTAACAGTCTATATACACACTATATACACAGGACTGTTTGAGAGCCTGTATTCATGAATGGGTACAGTCTACATCCTGCACAAAGTTAATTTGTCTGAAGGTTTGGTTTTTTTAAATTTTTTTGGTCAGAAACAAGGAGAACAACTTTGTAGTGGCAACGAAAATGTGTGGTTACTGGATTTAGTTTTACCCTCCTAGTGCTACTGCTCATTGACTGTTAACTGATTTTGCAAATCGGTCATTTGGCATAATAATTTCTATATTTTTTCTTATTGCATTTGTACATGTAACAAATTGGTACAAATGTTTACAATAAGATGTAAAGTTCATTGATACAATGCCTTTCATGGTGGCCATAACTGGTTACTAGCCAACTTTGTAGGTTTTTTAGACATTTTTAGCTGAACCTGGAAAAATAGGAAATGTATTATAGCTTAAAATAAATGTACATAATATACAATATATATATTTATACACATGTGTATGTCTACATACACATATATTGATAAAACATTTAAAGTATGTTTAGTTTTGATCAGTTCTCTGAGTGCTGGGACTACCTGGCAAATAAATCTAGAAACAGAATTTGTCCACAATTAAATAATAATTTCCACAACTTAGAAAAATATACTTTTACTAAATAAGGTTTAAATTAACTGATTTATGGATATAGCATGGAGGATAACACTTTCCAGACTCTGGCATGATTAAATCTGAAAGAACCCAAGCTACTACAAACCAGAAACGAACGCTGCCCCGCAGCCAAACACAGAAGAGCACAGAAATACAAGCTGCTGCTGCAGCCTTCATCAGTGGCACCCAAACCCTCTCTGGTTTGGTCACCTCTTGTATAGGTGTCATTTCCACCTGACACAAGTCACCCACCTGACCTCAGCTCTGTTATTTAAGGTCCACTTCAAGCACAACCCCACAGTGCCCACTGCCTTCTCAAAGCACTTGCTGACTGATGTGAGCAGATCCCCGCTTCCACCCAACTCTTGCCTTGAGAGCTAACATAGGATAATAATTAACAGCTTGGAGGACCATCAGTACTGGAGCTTCACCATACGGATTTTTCATCTACTGCATAGGTAAATATAGCAAAACATACGTGTGTGTGTGTGTGTGTGTATGTGTGTGTGTGTGTGTGTGTATACATGTACACGTGTGTGTGTGAGTATGTGTACATCTCTATATAAAAAAATATAATGGAGTTATGTGTAGTAATGTGATATACTGTGGTATCCTGTACACGTTATCTGATTATTATTTTTTTTTAAATACATAGGCACCAGAAATAAGCATATAGAGCAAATCAAACTTTAAAAATTAAAGTCAAATCTGTGGACAAGAACTTTGGTAAAGCTTGTCAATATTTATTTTTTTTTAATTCAAATACAGTCAAAGTCTATCAGTCGCCATCACCCTCTTCACAAGAGGAAAGTGCATGTGTTTTTTCCCTAAAGAAAATTATACGTAAGGTGGGACTTAAGGATTCAAGAAAATTCAGAATTAAATGTTTACATTTTTCAAAAGATTACTATCTTTCTCATGGAATGAAAGCTAAATAGAGTTCTTGTCCTGTGTGTATTTTAATTATTGTATGCATATATATATAAACATATATATGTATGTATCTGTTTATGTACCTGTGTGTGTATATACACATCCACACACTTTTAACATGAGAGGAACCTGCTTTTCTCCACTTTGTATGTGGAGACTTACATGTTCCTCCCTGTCTTGTACCCTGTGCAGTATAAGCTCTAGTGATGAGGCCAAACAAAAAGATATAGTTCACCATAGTATATTAGTTTATGTAGCAAAGTCACTTTCAAGCAAGTAAAATAAAGCTCTGTATTCCAAACTTCTTTTCCTTTACATTTCTCATAAAGAAAAGGAAGGAAAAGGAAAGAAAGGAGGGAGTAGGATTATGGCAGTAGCATTGAGCCAGTATCGCGCACGTGTGTGCGAGCGTGACGTGCACGCGCACACACACACACACACGTGCACAGAGAGCAGGGCTTTGGTTGACAAATGCAGATTGTCCAGAGAAGGTGGATGCATACGTAAGGAAGACTCTACAGTGATGCAATTGTATCTTTTATGTTTGCATGGAGTGAGACAACAAATTCAATTGGAAAAAAAAAAAAAAGAGAAAAAAAGCAAAGACCTCTTTTTAGGTCCCTCATCAGTGAGAGCATACTCAGTATGCTAGAGAATTTATCTGAAACCTTTTAAATCAAGGCCTCTTTATTACAAAAATAAAAACGAACAAACAAAAAAGTATGAGAGACGACAAGATGCTGAAGTGTCACTCCAATCGTCCCTGCAGAGAACAATTGCATCCCATTTATTAGTCATTCTCTTCTCTCATTTCTACGATGTCTGTCATCTCCTCTGTGTGAGGCATGTCGGTCATTGCAGAGTCTTCACCTTCTGTAGCTGCTTCATTCTCATTCCGCTTCTTTTTCTAGATTGAAACAAGCGTTTGGAAACCTATCAGTGAGTTGTGCATAAACACAGTCCTGCAAACTTTGGGCACTGGGAGAAGTGGGGTGCAAATAATGTTTCTTTCAGTATGTGGTGAAGAGCTAGAGTATTTGTGTTGT
The DNA here is from genome assembly GCA_907165065.1 of Caprimulgus europaeus. Next base: position 78,152,149 of record OU015525.1, read on the forward strand.
AATCATGGCTTGTCACCAATACGTTGTCTTAACTTAGAAGGTTCCATAATCTTCCCAGGGCTCAGCTTTCTCCTTTCTAGCATAAATGCAATAATAGAGGCATTTCTTATGCTAAGCAACATCCAAAACAGGCTTCAGCATGACTGGAGGGAAGAGAGCATCTGGAACCTTTTATATCACAGACGTTTTATTAAAAAAACCCAACAAACAGAAAAGCAAAATATGAGAGAAGATAAGCTGCTCTAGGGGGAGAGAGAGAGAGGTGGAAATCTAATTTCTCAAATGTCAAACTACAGGAATTTTACAAGATGTGAGCATTCTGGCTTTTCTTGGTATTGCTGATCCACTGTGATCCCCTACCTGACCAAGGCCAAATAATATCAGAGAATTTCTGGCTAGCAGGAGCAGGAGAATATTCAAGAGTCCTGTGATTCATCCAGGATGTCCTGGATTAGTAAAGCTAAGAAGCATTCAGCCCCACTACAAAACAAGTTGAAGCATCTGTTCCTTATTATCTGTTTCTCAGCAGGCTGACTAGTTTTACAGAAAACACTTGTACAGCTGACAAAAAATCCCCCACAGGTATTATTTATTCAGCTGAGCTGGGCATATCAGAGTTTCAAAATTTCAGAGGTGTCTACACAACACTTGATTTGCAGCTCTCAAATGCTGCCCATTTATTACCACTGTAGGTGAAAACAAGCTGGTGTATACAGCTACTGGTTGGCTCTGCCACTGTCACATTGGCCATTGAGATGATGCTATCAGCTACATACTAATTCTGGGAAGGGAATAAATTAGGTTGGCACAGTTATTATGACTACTACATGCATTCATTATTGAAAAAAATTAAGCACCATGTCCCTGGCCAGAAACACTCTGCAAGCTACTAGTGTAACAAACAAGCAATGAGGAGGTTAGTTCAAACAGATGATGTGAAATCACAGGCCAAGAACAGCCATTTTGGTGTCTACAGGTTTTCCTCTTTGGCTCTCAAGAAAAACATGACAGACTAATCATGACAGAGATCAAAGTCTTCTATTTTCTTATGAACCTCGTACACTTGGTCTATTGCCATGGCCTGCACTGTTAATACACATCAAAACTAGTTTTAATTTGTTCCAACATAAAGCTTTTAGATATTCCATCTTCAGTATTTTTTTTGCTAAAAATAGAAGTGGTGGGCATCTTCACTTGGCCCTTTGTAAGAAGGCTGATTGAAAAAAAAAAGTAAATGTATAGATTATGTTTTCTGCTCCCATCCACAGAGTCCTTCTGTGCTATGGAATGACATACACACCATGTCATTTCTGCTTGGAGTTGGATCTGGTGCCCTACACGGTGTCTTGAACACATAACTAGAAGGACACAACACGCAGGTACTGCAACGTACTGAGTCACTCAGCCAATATTTATCCTATATTTGACTTAATTTAGTGGATTATTCTCTGAAATCCATGTATCACTACTACTCTGTACATGCGGGACATGTGTCAAATACGTAAAAGTATGCCAGTATGCTTATGAGAAATCCTCGCCCATTTTAAGTATTAGTAAGCTCTTATCTTCTACTGCTGCAGGTGTATATCTTGTCCTAAGCCACTTCTTTAGAAGGAAAAAAAAAATAAGCAACTGTACTTTTTGCCCATTTTCAGCAGAGCTGGTTTTATAGAAAAACAAAAGTATACATACAGATATATATACACACACACATATAATAAGCTTGAATGAGTAGTTCCTCTGTTTACATAAAGAAGCTATGTTGTACTGTAGTAGTAGATCTACAGTGCAAAATAGGTGGTGGTAAGGATGTGATATTCATGCTACACATGTTTTGAGGAGCAAGAGCTTTAGTTCAGACCAGTGTGTCCCATGGCCTGAATGCCCACTAGCAGCTGGAGGGCACCTTTTGGTTTTATTTCAGCCAAAAAGATTCCCAAGTTGCACACTCTTGAGACTGCATGGGGAAACAAACCAAATTCACTAAGTGGGGATGCTGGGGAGTTATGTTTCCAAAGTGTACTCTTAATCCAAACTAAAATCCACCATATTCATCAGCTGCTTTCACCAGATCCCATAGAGCCTAATTCTTACCTGTTTCCGATAGACGTAACAGGCTGCTATTGCAACCATGGTGGATTCTCCTATGAAACCAGCTAGAAGGGATCCTACTCCAAGAGTGGCTCCATGAACTCTGTGGGTGGCATAAAAAGAAAGTAGTTATGGTTGTGTGAGAATGCATGACTCATAATTGTATTTTCACTTGCATATAGAACCAATCTCTTGTTAGAAATATTTCCTTCACAGATATAATACAGTGGCAAAAAGAATAACTGGTATTTTAAAGGACTTTTCTGTATCTTAATGGCTTCACTTTTTAGTAAAGAATCACATTATGAATCAAATTATGGACTAAGAATTTAAAGTCTTGTACAGAGTGCTGTAGAATACATTATTTAACTGATAAACAAGATATCCTTCCATTAGCTTTCCTAAGAGTGCATTTAATAACATGGAAATAAATTCCCCTTAGGACATGGTTTTGCTTCTTTGACACTTGCATATTTTTTCAAAAGGGACACCACTGTTGTGCCTGTCTAGAGCCATCATACTTGTAAATTTGAAAATGTTTCTTTTACAGATATTGACAACTATTTAGTCTTTATATTATGGTTAGTATTTGGGGAAAATGTTCTGAGCTATGCAAATTCAGCTATCATGTGACAGGGAACAGGAATGAAGAGGAAAGCAAACCCATCTGCTCTGTGGAGAATAATGATTTACCCCAAGTAAGGCAGCACAATGAGACTAGCGATGAGGACGATAATCCGCAGCACTGAGCTGGGTGCCAACACAAATGTCTTCTTCAGAGTCATAAGCCAACCAGTTAAGTGTGCTCTGACAGTCACTGTTCATAAACAGAGAAAGGGGAGGGGGGTTGGAAGAAAGAGAGGCAAGAGTAGGAAGAAAAAACAAAACAGTCAGTCATCTCATGAAGCTTTTTCATGCAGAAAGCATTGTTCAGAAAGAACTGTCATGAAACTTATTTCTGGTAACTTTGCACACTGGGAAACCCTACTAGAAACAAAGTAGATATTCTATCCAAATTGCTTTAATATATTGAATCTTTCCTCAGAGTTGCTTTCTTACAACCAATTTATTAGATGGTCCATTCTGTTTTCTTCATAAAAAAACCCCTACCCCCTTCCCTAAAGAGAAATCATACCAAGGAAAATTTTCCATCTAGCTCTTGTGTAGTGTATGGTGTAACAGTCAGGCACAAAAAAAGAGATATCTACGTGTACCTATTCTTCTATTTGTAATTTACATTTATTACAAAACTGTCTTGTCATATAAGCAAAAAACACTACATGATGTAGCATTTAATTATGGAAGTTAGAAATTTTTTGAGGGGAAACATTTTGATTATTGCTGTCAAGCTTGTCTCTCTCTTGAATAGGGGCATTAACTTTTATTCTATATTGTTTATGCTCTGATGATATCTGAAAGAGCTGAGTCTGACAGCTGAAGGGGAGACTAATGGAGGTGATGATACTGTGGAGGTGATCCTAGACGCTATTCCAAATAGTTAATTTCAGTCTTGGCACACATATATCACTACTGCCATTCATGCATGTGTTCTTGGTTGACTCCAATAGACAGAATTCAGGCTTTACTTTTGACAGTCAGAAATCTGCCTAATGACACACTGCGCTTATTGCAACATTTGTATCTTGACTACAGGCGTAAATAGCTGTGGTCTACACCAGCTTCAATGAGAACGGTGTTACTTATGGTAGGCATGCATGTAGTCACTCTCGTATATACAGCCACGCCAGACTCACGCCTCACGGTTTGCTTTTGAGGTTATGGAGTTTTTATTTTCTTCTCTTTTTACCTGGAACTGGAAAGAAGGAGAAGATGCGCAAAGGAACAACACACAGCTCTGCAAAAGCGAAGTCTACTCCAATTATGTCAACTAAAATCTTCTCTGACACGTTTGGCGTCCAAAACATCACAAAACAGAGCTAGGAAGAACAAAATTAAGAAATGTTTATATTTCAGAAGGGAAGCACAACAGAAGATAGGCCCTCCTGGTCTAAAACATTTGTTTACTCTACTGATGAGTAGATAACTCTACTGTTGGTAAGTAAATATATAGTATATTTATACTTAGCTTGCATTCAAATACACATAGCACACAAGAGCATGTAAAAGAGGCATGCTAACTTCAGAAGCAATTCCTACTCTTAATGTTCCTCACATACCAAGACTGACGTGTATAGATTTTTTATGGTGCCTGCAAATGGTTGTACTTGAATGGTTGAACTGTTACGAAACAGTAAAAACTTGATTTTTACAGTACTTGCTTGGGTTAAGTCACCCATATTCCTAAGCAGATTATAAAATATTTTAGTAACTAAAGACTTGAAGTACTCCAAGACCCAGAGATCTGACTTAAATCTAAGACTAGGGGTTTAAACGTGCTGCTGACACTAGTACCCTTGGTATGTAACAGGCCCAATAGCAAGGCCAAGATGTTCAGCACAGTCCTGCAGACATGGTGCCCTCAGGCCACAAATTCACTATGTCTTGTTCCTTGTATTAGTGTGCTGTTTAGTCCATACATGGAAGGAAAACTTCTATAAAAAACCTGCAACAAATGGTACAGCGCTAGTACATGCTGTTGAATTTTTTGGTCAGTACTGAGGCAGGGCTGCAGTCTGAGCTGAGGGGGCTTCTGGCAGCTGGTAGGTCCAGCTTCAGCTTCAAAGCACTTACTGAAGAACAGTGCTCACAACCCTTACAGGACTTTTCCTGTAAGAAGGGGTACCTGAGATCATTTCAAGTATAAATACTTTGTTATTTAACTTGGCTTTGTGATTAAAAAAGTTATTTCTTCCTGTTATTCTTGCAGTAAAGCAGATGTTAAGAAAGTGAGCTGACTGAGGCAAAACTTGTGAACTTAAATGCTCTGGCACTCCTCTTGTCAGGTTACAAACCAGTATACCAAGTAAATTATGTGCACTGGCTGTACAATCTGATGGCTATGTAAGACTCTGTAATGACTCTTATAAGTTAGCCTACAAGCTAGTATCAGAATATGTAGCTCTTTTTTAATCCAGTTGTCACATCCCTACATGTTCAGATGGCTTTTAAAGTTAGTCTTTGAAGTCCTACCACCTCCAAGACAGCTGGGATTTCACTCTCATTCTTTGGTGATGTGCCAGAGATTGCTCTTTCTGTTTAGCCTACGAGTACCCAGACCACAGAAGTTTTCCAAGGCCTGTTACCGAGTGGCCTGTGGGAGGTCTTGTGTTCTGACCGCCTGGGCGGTGAACAAAACATTTCACCTTTCTGCAAAAAGGCTCATCTGCAGTTTTCTTAGGGCAGGAACCACTATTTATTTTTCACAATGGAATGTTTGACTTGACTGATTTGATGCTGTCTTGTGGTGTATCTCCATCACCTATACAGAGAACAGTAAGTAGAGGAAGGTAAGAGCAGAAGACAAATGAACTTGGCATGGATTTTTCTCTGCTCTAGCCAGCACTTCTCTCTCCTTGCCAGACTAGTTGTACTAGGTATAACTGAAGTAGACAATCTAGAGCAGTTTGTGTGGTTGAGAATCCAGTTATTATAAAATAACCCTACAGTGACAGAGCAAATTCTTTCATTGTTGCAGACACCATTAGGCAGACTGCAGTGATTTGTACTCTTACTGCAAATGACCTCTAAAGCAACCCTACAGGACATATTTTGTCAAATCTTTTTTAAAAGTCCAATAAACAAAATAAGATGCAAAGATCTCCACTCTTAAATTATAATTTGCTGTTTTCATGAAAGCAGACTTTTACACTGCTTGTACTGCACAATGCCATTAGCATGCTGCTGAGCGATACAGTGACTGCTGCTGCAAGATTCCATACATTTTTGCTAACAGCAGAGTCTGCCCACGGCTAGCAAAAGGCAAATAGAGCAGTCTTTCCTTCTTCAACAGCCATTTGAAAGAACATTCTAATATGGTTAGACAGGCAAGCAAGTAAGTGACCAAAAGCATTGTTCTCAATCCTGTTCTCTTCAAGGTTAAAGTTTGTTTCTGGCCTTAATAAGAACTGACTCAATCTCCATCCAGCTCCTACCTGAGGAAGGTCAGTTTGCAAATCAGGGGTGATGACTTATACCCAGGTGGTATGCAGTCATTCCTTCTCAGCTGTTGCAAACTGCAGGTTCCCCACGCCCCTGATCAGCAGTCAGTCCTGATAAATGACTGCAAAGAGCACTTCTTATATAGCAGCTGGTGGGTAAAGACAGCAGTGATTGCTAAGCTCAAGAATAGTTTGAGGAGGTGAGGCATGGCAGCAGAAGGATCTTCTATTTCTGTCTCAGCATGTTGCCATCTTTTGGTTGCAATGTTGATAACTAGTTTCATTTTGCAAAGATTCCTCTCTGTCATCTTATGAGCAGATAATATTCTCATTGCCCACAGGGGACAAAGCTGCAGGGAAAAAAAAATAACGCTTCGCATCATGCAAGTGCTCTGCAATTTAACTTTTTGAGCTCTTGCCGCTTGGGAAGTCTCCATATTGTTTCAAAGACAAGTTCAAAATAGAGTAGAAAAAAACAGGCTCTACTTTATGAAAACAGTAACACTAAACCTGCAGAGGTGGGAAGGTATCTCAGTTGCCGAATCTATTACAGATGAGGTATATTGAAAATAGGATGAAGTCTTAGCCTTTCTGTGATGCTGAGTGGTCTGTATGATGTTTGCCATTACCTTAGTAAAGGGAGAAGACTAATCAGAAAGGAGACTGGAGAAGATGGTAACAGATTAAATGAATCAAGTAGTCCAGTGAAATGGGGAGCCAGGAGAGATTTTAGCTAACAGATTTACCTCTAGTATGTCTCCTATCTTTCTTTTAGTTAAAATAAAGTTTGCTTCCCCCTCCCTCTTATGACTTTCTGTGTGTGTCTGCAAGGTTAAAAATAGAATAAATAGGCTTGGGTAGGGCTACAGTTATACCTTCATTTAATCTAATCAAGATGTGATGATGAAACACTAAAAGCTTCTGCACAAGCTAGCAACAGGCATGTATAATGGCACTGCAGCTTCAGGTTGCAATGGCTATATACAGTAATAGTACAATATTCATATATAATGTACTCACCTGAAGCATTTTCATGCTTTGGGACTAAGGATTTTGCTTGTGGAATTCTAGCAACAGAGTTGATTTGACTTTTTGTTATGGCATGAGTGCAGCATGATATTAAAGCATAGTTTTGTTAAAGCCTTTGATCAATTAAATGGAACTTCAACAGAGTAGTGATAAGCACTTTAAAAATACAGGAAAAAATGAAGATAAAAACAGGAGAATGGAACATTACAGAGAATCTGCAGGCCTGAGTAAAGACATTAGTATTATTATGGTAGTGTTATTGCACCACAGTAGCCTAAGCATCTCTGGAAGTGTTTTAATCATTTGAAATGGTCTGAAGGGTTGTGCTACTGGGTAATGTCTCTTTAACTGATCTACAGTAGTAAAATTTGAAGGACTTTATTACATATATCAATAATTTACAGCAGCGTAAGAAAATCAGTACGGCTGTAGATCAGACCAAAGCTCCAGCTGGACTGATACTGTCTCCTTGCTAAAGGTCACTAAGGGTTGCCTAAGGGAAGGGCACAAACAGCAGGGCAAGTGCAGATTAAGAGATGTCCTTCCCTGGCTGCACGGTCTGAGCTGCTGGCAGTGAACAGCTTCAGGAGTTCCATAACCATGGTGAATCTTCATCCCATGCAGCATTATGTTGTGCATACAAAATACCTAGTAATAATGATTTTTTTTTTAAAATTTTCAATCCAGTTGTGCATTAGAAAAGTAAAAAAAAAAAAAAAACCCTCTCACTTGTGGCTTGGACACTCTCCATACGTAGGTGTGCTTACTGTCATGTGGAACTTTGCTATTCTCAGCTAGCAAATTCAGTGTCTAGGCATATTAAAAGGTTACACATCAACTACTTCTGCTGTTGACAAGCCTGAGAGAATGCACCAATTCTTTGTTTTGGCATGTAAAGTACCAAACTGCTAGTGCTCAGTTGAACTTCTCTTTAACCTCTTTTCTTCAGTACACTTAATACATTTGACTTTAACAAATTACTGTAATGAAAGACTGTTCATGAGAGTTCCTTTCAGAAGCTGCATATGTGAGTTTGAATGCTAGTAGTTCTTGAAAACTAACAGTCTTTTCAGAGGCTCTGCATTTCCTGGAAGATATTTCCATTTATTCTGGTTGCTGACAGGGATTACAAAACCTCAGAGACCCACTACATAATGCATTATAATACATTATGTTAACAAAGGCTATTGTCATGTGTATAGTAGTCTGCAGTGTGCTAGACTGATTTGCTTTTAGGCACTTGTAGAAAGCTGCCTGTCTTTTGGGACATTCATTGATAAATATAAGGCACAAAAGTGTATTCCAGTGAGCTATGAACAACAGTATAGCAGTTCTAGACTTCAGTGCAATCTCTACTTAGAAGAAACACTGCCTGATGACAAGGACATGATATGGCTCTATGTTCCTTGGAAAGAAGCTATGGAATCCAAAACAGATGTTTTAAAAAATGGGTTAGACATATACCAGCCTGGAATGAGACTGGAATAACAGATTTTACTATGGGCAAGGGTACCGTTAACTTGTTAAAGTTTCCTCTGTCATGACACGCAGTTCATATTTTTCTCCTGCAAAACAACTCTCAGCAGATGTTTCCCATCATTTGTTGAACTTGCTATATTTGCAGAAGTATGGCTGTCCAAGAGAGGTGTTTTACCCTCAAAATACTGTTCTATCTATGTATTGAGGACTGCATCTTAACTAATTTAACCCATGCCTTGTTCATGACCTCTTTATGCCCAGTTATGCTATGTGGTGCCCAGTGAGGGCAGAGGAAATCTACTTTACATCTTATTACACATCTCAGCTTTGAATTGCACCTCTAATCTTTGGGACAGTATCAGTTAAGTTTATAATTTCTATTAACATGGAGGAATATGTGTCATATGATTTTGCCTTTTGAAGTGTGCAATAAACAAATCAAAAAGCAGCTGGAGTCTTATGTGGTCCCATCTGATTTGCCAAGCATCTCCACGGCCTCTCTTTTTCTCACATAAGCAAAACTTCCATAATTTTGTTTCCTTTCAGAGCTTGTATCACACATACAAGATGAGCTAATCTCATAGATATGTCTGCAAGTCAAAAAACCATCTTGTTCTAACTCACATCAGTTTGAAAAACTGAGTATGACTCCGCTGTCCAACATCCTATTTTGCAAGATGTTGGAAAAAAATAATTTATTGAATTTGTTAGTGCTGTTCTTATGGCTATGCCAAATCCATACCATCATTGACCTTGAAAATTTAGTTCTCTTAAGTAACTGTGTAGTACTGGGGCTTCTCAATCAAAAACTTTACCAGGAAAGTGCACTTCTCATCTGTATTTTTATGAAGAATGAAAGTAACAACAGTTTTGAATTGTTAACTACTAGTACTCAAACTACAGAAACAGTTATTAGTTACAACCCTTTTCAGTCTACAGTTGGAGTGTGTTTCTGTGTTGAATATGGTTGTGCAACAGAATGCAAATTCCTAATACCTGCTGCAGCACCCAATCCGCTATGCAGTGTCTCAAGTAGCTGAACAAGATGAAAAATGTTCAACAGGGTTCTTACAAAGGAAGGAGATCCAACTACTCATCAATTTACACAAATAAAGGCTTTTGTGTTTTATTGTGGACCAAGAAATAAAAAAGTCTAGGTTTTATCATAAAGACATTGCTCCCTGTTGATAGGAAATCACGTGTAAGTTTAACATGAAAATAATAAAGTGAAAAACTTGCCTTTAAAGACTCAGGGGTTTTTTGGTGGCTTTGTTTTGGTTTGGGTTTTTTGGTCATTTTTTTTTTCTGTTTGTTTTTTTAACTTTGGAAACTGTGGAGGAATTCCTGGGTACGGTGTGGCACTAGAGGCCAGCATCACTGGCTTGCTATGGAAGCTTGCTGCATATCATGTCAGAGAGTGGTCTCTGCACAGCTACCCCAGTTTTGAGGAGTTTTTGATATACAGAAAAAAAACAAAAACAAAACAAAAAAACCCCAAAATTTGATCAGGCCAAATGGAGGTGTTGAAGGTTCCCGCAGTCTGACACTGTGTTGGGATATATCATGATGATGTGTTCACATGTCCAGTAATTCTGAAGCAGGCAGAAAGTGGGTCCTTTTCTTGTGTGGGAAATGTAAGGTTTTCAAGACCAGACTGGCCAAAGCCCCAGGGAACCTGCCCTGACCTCACAGCTGACCCTGCTCTGAGCCGAAGGCTGGACCTGACAAACTCCTGAGGCCCTTCCAAACTGAACAATCCTGTGATCCTACGAAGCAAAAAGCCCTGGATTTGCATGCAGTAAAAATGTCAGACCTCAGTCATACTTGAAGTGGTTTATCACGATGCAGATGACTTGAATCACAAGGCCGTTCTCTTCTAACAATTATCCCTCAGGCACACCCAAGTGCGTATAGATTTCTGTGAACTTTGTGATCTGCAAAGGGTGGTGTAACGCTGACTCCAGCCGTCATAAAATCTGTTAAGCAGCAGGGGGAGCAAAAGAAACCAGAGTCTGCCTACAGGAAAACTCCCCAACTTTACATCTTCTCCTGAAATAACTGCTTTCTACAGATCTAAGTCTCCCCCCACCTCCCCCAGCTTTCCTTACAGTTCAAAGTGGTGGTGCATGACATTCTTCAGAAATAAAGCTTGTCCAGCAGGTGCACAACACACCGACTCTCTGATAGCATTAACATGGTGCCACATCTGCTTTTCACTCAGCTGCTGCTGAAAATACTTAGGTGGTATTTTTCAAGCTGGGTTGGGCCACTATATTTTTTAAGATAGTCATTATATCTCCCCATTGAATTATGCTGCTTTATTTTTTACAGAAAGCAAGAAATTTTACTGGGTACAGCTTCACTTTTAAAAAGCTTGAATAAGCCAAAGCTGGCAGATTCCTAGGCTCTCTTTGAAAACTGTTGACTTCACAACTTAGTTATTTTCTGTCCCGAGTTTTCTGCAGCCCTTGCTGCTTCCTATCACGATTACAGAGTTTGAGCGGAAACATGCTGCAGTGACAATTTTTTACCCTTTCTCTTCTGCTTGCTCCAGCCACTCAAGCAAAATAGACCTTTTGTGTGAAACCTGAACAATCATGAAGGAGACATCAGTCTCCACCTCACTGGAGCAAACAGAAATCCTTTGTTCCGGGACAAAGGCTCAGTCCGGTACCATGGATGGAACAAGGCCCTCGTGAAGATTTTATACAGTCAGTCTCTGGTGGTCCAGCATCTTCCTGAGCAGGCAGAAATGCTTCCACTCATGTCTGAAATAATTTTTACTGAAGCAGGAACTTAGTCTGACCTTGAAAAGGTAAAAAGCTTCTTGAGCACTTGTGTGCCAATAGGTCATTTTCCAATGGTTATTTTTTGCCAGTAGCCTGAAGATAAAAAACAATCTGGGAGTTCAGAGATGGGCAAAATCAAAGCAGTGAAAACAAATCCACCCACTGGATGGGTGGTATTATTCTATAACCTGTCCTTGACATCCATATAGTATATGACAGTAAAGTCAAAAGAATGTGGATTTAGTCTTAAAAGTTAAGGCTGATTTTTAAAATGTGAATATCCTAGATAGGACTTGTGACATCTCCTTAATAAAATGAGGCTGTAATGAAGCCATTGATAAACCAGATTGGAGAGTGTAGGGGAAATCTGTTCCTCTTTTTAAATGTCCTTTCTTTGTATACTCATGAGAGGTGACGACACTGAACTCAGTCACCCAGGGAATTCCAGATACTGGCATTGTCGGCAGCTGGGGTTGTGTCCTCTGAGAGGGACTGGTTTCTTGCCACAACATTTCTTCCTACGTATTTTACTACCTCACAGTCCTATTATCCCATGACTCTAATAAAGCCCAGTTGTAACCTTTGATAATAAGGCAATGCAGAGATGGAAAATAAAGACAACCAATAAAAGAGAAGAAAAAATGAATGAACCTTGAACACAAACCCAGTGGCCTCTGCAATGGCCGCTTTTTTGACCTGTGACACTGAATGTCACAGGCAGCAAAACATGATTCCTATGCATGTTTCCCTTCATTCATCTTTAAAATTGGGAGGAAAAACTACATGGAAGGCTAAATAATGCTATACAGTAATTTGGTTCTGAAGAAAACGCAGTTTGTACCATTTCTTAAAGACACTTGCTAGCCAGGCCTAAGCTCTTCCTTGTTATTAAAAGGTATACCTGAAAAGCAAGCAACAAATACCAGGAATGGAGGGATACACTGCGGTAGCTATTCTGAGTTGGAAGCTCTTCAGCACTACACAGGAGGAATTAAATATTCTCACAAGCAGAAAAGGAGATATTCAGGGAAAATCTCCTGTTGAGGAGAGCTGTAAGCATGACCTTGGATGGGGAGGATGAACTACTGCTTTAATCTGGATGAACTGGACAATGTACTATAAAGTATGATTGCTCTACATTTGGTGGAAGGACAATGAGGATAGGCAGTATTAATCTATGATTTGGTATTGTGTGATGCATTGAAAAACTTCTATTATTATTCAAACTCTGAAGTTCCATAGTCAGACTTAACTTCCTTAAAAAACAAACAAAATAGCACACAAAAATCACATAACCTTGGTCAGCTTTAGAAAACAACAAAGCCTTGCCCTAGTTAATGTAATAACACAAGTGGCTCTTAAGTAATCTTCAACTTATACATCCTAATGCAGTGGCTGGTAACTGATATGCTGGAACTATAACACTGCAAAACCCTAACTCATGTCCCTGGTCATGTTTGTTAAACACAAGCACCCCAGAAACTAAAAAGCATTATTGCCATCAGAAATCATGTTACCTTTCTGATCTAGAATTCAGATTTTTTATTTCTACAGAGTAACTCAGTCTGTGCACTATTATAGTTTGAGCACATGAACACTGATAAACTCACAGATTTCATTGTTTAGATGAAAGAAATCATAAAGAATCCTGTTTTCTGAGGTATGGCTAAGCTGTTTCTAGGTAGAAATGCCACAGTAGCCAAATCCTCCAGATAGAAGAGATTAATGAGGTTTGTAACTGGGTGTCATATTGCATTCCCCTTTTGCAGGAAAGCTGTAGAGTTGCCTGAAAGGCCAGGGAAGTTAAAGTACACCTTCTCCTTTTCAAATCCTGATGCTATTTGCTCAACCATAAATCATAAATATATGAAAAAATGAAGCATTGCTAACTTCAGTCCATTGTAACTACTTGTTCAGCTGCTGGACTCTCCTGCACTGCCACTGCACAAAGGCTACATCTCTGACTCTCTCTTTAGCATTAAATACTCTCATATCCCCTTCCTGCCCCCAATCCTGCCCCCTTTCCCAATCCCCAACTTGGCCCTGGTGGGCCATCCTCTAAATGTCTGCTACCAGTAATCTATATAAGAGCTGAAATGGGCAAGTAGGAAGATTTCAACAACAGCTTAGGTATAAATCAGAGAGAGGAATGCCTAAATTAAGCACCTTAGAAATCACCACTTTGTTCTGAAAACGCTTTCTTCAGCTTGTGAGCTAAGAACCAGCATTAGCAGCCTGGAATGTGTATAGCTGTAAAAGTTGTAATAACTGGGTGATTTTCTCAGGTAGCAACCCTCTTTCAATCACAGAGAACTGTGTCACAAGTCACAAGGAAACAGAAAGAGTATCCCTTGCTTTTTCTTGTTCCCCTTTCCAGCATCTGAACCACTTGAAACCATGGGGATGAGGCAGCAGACACTTGGATGAAGGCCTTTTAAGTGAGAGTGAAGGAGGAATAATGGAGTAAAAGCCCTGGTAGTCTCTTGCATTGGTCAGAATTTGCAAATCACTTTGCTCTACTGTAGGTTGATCTTTACTAAATTTAATCACGTGTGTACACAGAAACCTTCTCACTCCATTTGCTAAAATGCATGAAGGTGAGGGCATAAACTCTAATGTTCCTATATTTTCTTGGTACCTGACAGTCTAATACTGATTTCACAATAATAGTGGTAACTGGCCTTACTTTATTTAGGAAAGGGTAAAAAATTATCTACGGTTTTTTGTGGCAAACTCATTAAGTGCATTCACAGTGGCTAAATGTCAGCCTGCATGGGACTTCAGAAACCAACCAGCTGACACGCAGCATGAGATGCCAACTGTATGGAACTGTTGTGCAGTTCTGTCATGTTATGGACACTCCTCTTCTGCCTTCAGAAGGTTTCATCAGTGAAAGAGGAACATGTTCCTTGGCATTTGCCTACATTTCTATGGCTGGTGAAGCCTTGCTGATCAACAGGACAGGAGTCAGCAGATGATATCCACTTGGCACTTGGCAGTTCCTAGTTTGGCATAACCAAATCCAAAGCAGAGTGCAAAAGCTTGGGCATTTGGAGTTGCCTTTTAAATAGATAAGGCTTCTCTGCCTGAACAAAACACAGCTGCTTCCCTTCCACACTGACTGTCTCTAGCTCTTACAGAATTAAGAAATAAGTAGAAAGAAGCAACTACTGAGTCCTGTATTCGGTATTTTAATCCTTCCATATAGGGATTTTTCCCTGCTACATTCGCTTCCTTGTTCTTGATCAGAGTTTTCTTCTTATCTCCTAAGTGCAAGATAACCAAGCACATGATGACTGGAGATTAGGCAAATGATGGGATGGCTTACAGTAAACTGCCATCAAATGGGACAGACTGTTCTCCTCCCTTCTTGTCCTGCTTTTGGCTTGGATAGAGCTAATTTTCTTCTTAGTAGCTAGAACAGCACTGTGTTTTGGATTTAGTATGGGATTTGGTATGAGAAGAGTCTGATGTTTTCAGTTGTTGCTAAGAAATCAAGGACTTCTTCAATTTCTAGTTCAATGTCTTGATAGTTTGGGACTAGCTAGAAGGACTTGTGCAAGCTGGATAGGAACACAGCGAGAGCAATGGTCCCAAACTGGCCAATGGGATATTCCATATCATATAATGTCATGTTCAGTATATAAATGAGGGCTGGCTGGAAAGCAAGGCTTTTGCTCTTCCAGGATTGTGTTTTCAGGATCTCACTCTTCCTCCGGGAGCACTACACAGGAATGAGCTGAGCCTTGGTCAGTGGGTGGTGAGCAATTGCATTGTGCATCACTTGTTTGTATAGTCTATCATTATTATTATTGCTTTTGTCTTTGTTAGTATTGTAGTTAGCATCATGATTATTATTTCAATTATTGTTTTTATCTCAACCTTCGGGTCTCCTTACCCTTACCCCTCCAATTCTTTCCTCATTCCACAGGGAGGGGGGGAAGCTGAGCAAGAGACTGTGTGGTTTTTAGTTGCCTGCCACAACACCCATTCAGGCTGAAACTTAATTATCCCATCACAGTGACCCTGTGACTCTGGAGCCCTCTCTGCTGTTTTAAGACTGTGATGGGACCCTCTGTTGAATCTTGCAAGATCGGTTAAGGAGGATATGGTCCCCAGCATCCTCTCTCACTTTTCTGCCCACAGCTGGGGAGAAACAGGAGATCAACAGGCAAACATGTTAAATGCTGCAACTTAAAACTTCTGATTGTTATAATATAGTACAAAAACCCTCCACTTATAATGATATATAACTATACTCTGCATATGATTATATACTTATCAGATACATATTTATAATTATATACACTATACATTAATATATATGATGAATATAACTGCCAACTGATGGTAGCTTCACAGAATCACAGAATATTAGGGATTGGAAGGGACCTCGAAAGATCATCCAGCCCAATCCCCCTGCTGGAGCAGGAACACCTAGATGAGTTCGCACAGGAAGGCGTCCAGGCGGGTCTTGAATGTCTCCAGAGAAGGAGACTCCACAACCTCCCTGGGCAGCCTGTTCCAGTGCTCTGTCACCCTTACTGTAAAGAAGTTCTTTCTCAAATTTAAGCGGAACCTCCTGTGTTCCAGCTTACACCCATTACCCCTTGTCCTATCATCGGTCGTTACTGTGAAGAGCCTGGCCCCATCCTCCTCACACTCACCATTCAAATATTTATAAACATTAATCAGGTCCCCCCTCAGTCTCCTCTTCTCCAAGCTAAAGAGCCCCAGCTCCCTCAGCCTTTCCTCATAAGGGAGATGTTCCACTCCCTTAATCATTTTGGTGGCTCTTCGCTGGACTCTCTCAAGCAGCTCCCTGTCCTTCTTGAACTGTGGGGCCCAGAACTGGACACAATATTCCAGATGTGGCCTCACCAGGGCAGAGTAAAGGGGGAGAAGAACCTCTCTTGACCTACTGACTACACCCCTTCTAATGCACCCCAGAATGCCATTGGCCTTCCTGGCCACAAGGGCACAGTGCTGGCTCATGGTCATCCTGCTGTCCACCAGGACAGCTTACGCTGCTGGGCTACGAGATGTAAGCACTAGAGAGCTGACACAATGCCTACATGCTGCTCTTCCTCAAAGGCTGATAACGTCCAGCAAATTAAAGAAACAGACAGTTGCCAATAGTAACTCCTTAAGCTACAGATGCTCATCAGCAGGAGCCCTGAGAAATCAATGTGTTTTTCCCCTGTCAAAAGAATAAGTTCAGATCTGAATCTAAATATTGCATTATATTTACAAAAAATGTATTATTTTATGATAGAATATAAAAAATGGCCTAATATATGATATAGAAAGTAATACTGTAAGTATTAGAAACATTTTAAAGCTATCAACTAGATGCCTCAGTTATGGACAAATCTGACTGTAAAGCCGGTGACATTTTGACATGTATTGACACACATAAATTTGGCTCTCAGGCCCAAACATATACGCCAGTAAACTGACCGGCTATTTGCTCCTAAGTACATGAAATTTAAATTTTCACTGAGATTTAAATCTAATGCAGGTTACCTGGAATTTGAACTTGGTTATTACAACACAACACATGCATATCCATTTGTTCAGCTTAAGGGCCTGAGCTTTCACTTTAGTTAAAACTTCATGGCACTGTTTGGTTGCAGGGTTGGTTTTTTTTTGTTGTTGTTTTGGGGTTTTTTTGGGGGGGTTGTTTTGTTTTTGTTTTTTAAATAAAGGGATTTAGAGTTTTTACTAGTTTGTCTGTGGTTTGTAACAAGTAAATCTGAAATTTGTAAGCCCTGCATAAAGTACAAACAGATATAAATGTGAAAGCTTTCCCTCCATTCTATCTTTCAGTCTCCTTTTGGAATAAAAAGGAATGAAAAATCACAGGGCAAACTTGAACATCTCGATTTTTTCTCTTAAGTGGTGCCTGCTAATTATAAGACAGCATTCTACACAATTAGCTTCTCCCCTTAATCAGTCTGTTTATATATGAAAATGCTGCTTTCCCTGTTTGTCCATAACTATGTGTCCATTTAAAAAAAAAAAAAAAAAAAAAAGCAAAGCAAGATTGAAATTCCTTTTATAATAGCACTGGTGCTATTATACATAAAGCTAGGAAGAGTTTTGAGCTGTTTCTAATAGAACACATGTTAAAACTGAGTTGTACTGTGCAGCTCTCCTGCTGTACATTAACTTGGTGACAGACGGGTGAACACTGTGTGGTGCGCACAGCACGTCACTCTCCGCACCTTGAGCCTGTCTTATTGGTAAGGGAAAACCTGTTGTAATACAGAGACCACTCAAGAATGTGAAGATACAACTGGCCACGTGTCTTGCTGGCACTTCAGTTGACAGGAACCATGCAGCTAACAGGAGCTGGTGTTTGGAAACGTACTCCTAAAGCACTGTGGTCTGTCCCAGCTGAGGCTGCTCGAAGAGGAAGCTGAACTGAACAGCTTAGTTCACTAACCGCTGCTGTAAGAACTGATTGCTCCTTCCCTCGCATAAGCAAACAAGTAAGTACAGACTATTCTGGGTCAATTTTGGTGATGGTGAGCTAGGGAGCTTTCACAGTGGTCACTGAGAAATGGCTTTCTGACATGGTTTAACCTCAGCCAGCAGCTAAGCACCACACAGTCGCTTGCTCACTCCTCCCCACCGCCGGTGGGATGAGGAGGAGAACTGAAAAAACCTCATGGGTTGAGATAAGAACAGTTTAATAATTGAAATAAATAAATAATAATTGTAATAGTAATAGTGTTAATAATAATAATAGTGATAATAATAATAGTAATAATAATAATAATAATGAAAAGGAAGATAACCAAAAGATAGAGAAATAAAACCCAAGGAAGAAACAAGTAATGCACAATGCAATTGCTCACCACCCGCTGGCCGATACCCAGCCAATCCCTGAGTAGCAACTGGCCCCTCCTGGCCAACTTCCCCCAGTTTATATACTGGGCATGACATCATATGGTATGGAATACCCTTTTGGCTGGTTTGGGTCAGCTGCCCTTGCTGTGTCCCCTCCCAGCCTCCGCTGGCAAGGCAGTATGAAAAGCTGAAAAGTCCTTGACTTAATATAAACACTGCTTAGCAAGTGTTTACACTAAGTTACACTAAAACATCAGCGAGGTATCAATATTATTCTCATCCTAAACCCAAAGCACAG
Source organism: Caprimulgus europaeus (assembly GCA_907165065.1). Next base: position 78,170,748 of record OU015525.1, read on the forward strand.
CACTATACCGGCTACTAGGAGGAAAATGATCTTTATTCCAGCTGAAACCAGGATACTTTCTCTGATCAGCATCTTGTATGCTCCTCATGTAGTGACTTTGCTTCAGCCACATAGAGCCAGCTACGCTTTTACCCCAATGTCACCGACTGAAATGAGGCTGCTCACAGCTCTTGTTAAGTAAGACATCACTGGCCATCCAAACTGACTCAGACATGCACAGATGCCACCACTCCCAGTCCCCTCAGAGAGTTAAATGTCCATCTTTCCCTAGAGCTGCTTGCACAGTCATGCCCTGCTTTCAACTCAGGCCACGCAACCTCACCAACTTGCACAGGGTTTGCACGTAGACGTGTGCAGGAGGGTATGGCTGTGACTGCCATGTGGAGTGGGAAGCAGCAGGTGCAGTGAAGGAGCTTGTGCCCTCCCAAAGGAGCCCTCTGCTCATCACTTTCATACAGCAGGCACTAACTAACATGCAATCAGCCTGGAAAGCCTTGCAGCTCAGAGCAGATGACCAAATGCTAATCAGGTGGCTGCCAGCAGCTAACATTAGCCAGGGAAAAGGATCTTAACCGAATGCAACTTCTGTGTCATCACAGAAGACTTAATGAAGAGCTCAACTGGAAAATGGGGACAGAATAAAGAAAAAAAAAAAAAAAAGAAAGAGAAAGGTAATTTGGTAGTAGGTTTGCCCTTTGGGCTGCTTTGGAAAACGCCTGAATTCTGCACTGCTGCGTCTGAGCTCAAAAACACTGCTGCTTTTCTGAGAAAAACTCTTGCTGAACAGCAGCTTATTTGCTGCTACTCCTGCTGGGTAAGGCAGGGTTCCCTTGAGTAGCTCACTCCTCACACAGCCTGCCCCTCTATGCACAGCTCACGAGCAAGGGAATGTTCTCCCCTGACAGAGGAAACCTTTGCTGCAATGGAGAAATGCAGTAATTTAGAACTCAGACAAACTGTTTTGGGATTTCTGCACTGTATGGAGGCTGACACATCCTACAATCAAAGGGATATGTGCTATAAATACATCAGTTTTCTTTCTTGGGAATCTGTGTCTTCACTTAGTTTACAACTATGCAAAGACAGCAGGGCTGACTTGTAGGGTCATCTGAACAGGTCTGGCATTGAACCAAAATGTTCAGTTCTTCAGAAGCCTCATGTAGCAATGGAAGTGAGACTGTTTGGAGCAGTATCTCTACTTACATGTATAAAGAAACATTTTTGCCTGAAGTGCCTAACGGCAATGAAGTAACAAATAATGGAAAGCAGTATTATGCATGCTCTTTAAGCTGAGAGTAAATTACCAAGCATGCCTTATTTTCTAAAATCAGAACCATTCCCTTAATTGTATGGGCAAAATTCTTCAGCTGAGTCCCTCCCCTGTGCTATATAAATTTTACAATCAGTTACATAGCCACAGAACAGGGCTGTTGGAAGGAGTCGCCACTGCCTACTTACAACCAAAACCATATCAATATGATTAATCACATCAGCTCTCTTACATATTGAGAGTCTAATGACTTCTATTCACAGCCTTTAAATAAAACAGCTTGTCTACACGCTTTTCATTAAACAATACAACTAATTCCCATTTTTTGGACAAGCAGCCTTTATGCCCACCTGATGCTTCAAAACCATGAAACAGTGCTTATCATCACACTCAGCACAACGCATTTGCATGCTGCTCACTCAGCCTGGGAAGGCTCAAATGCAGTCCTTCAGATCCCATGAAGATCTAAAAAAACCCCAAAGTTATGTTTCTTAACAGAACTGTGCCCTTTCTTCTACTCTGATGCAATACTGCCACTGCCAACAAGGGTGAAAAAGTGCTTTTGCTGTTGTAGTAGGTTTACAGTACTTCTTGTGCAGGCATGACTAGTCTGGAAGGAGCCAGGACATTTTTCTTCCAGCTCTATGAAACAGTATGTCTTCAATGATCGGTAGGTTTCCCAGGGTTTTACACTGGGAGGGTACTTTCCTGTATGGTTGCTGCTCATATTACCAGTTTCACTGTTATTTTTTCCAGTGGTTGATGGATTTCCTTTGTCTTTCCATCTTCTGGAATCCTTCTATTCTCATCCACTGCAAAATGGATTCACGAGATGCCCAAGTATTTGACTTGTTTTGACCTCTTGGCCAGCCTGAGATCCTGTTTCCCACTTTTCCTCTGATCCCAAAGAATAATATGTTACCAACAGTGATGCCACCACTCTGACTGGCATTTACTGCAGTAGAACCTGCCCAGCAAAACACAGCAATCACCAATGGCCATGGGAGCTCAGCTACAGTGACCACCTGCAAAGCCAGTGACCTGGCTGCAAAAGAGGCAAATTTGATAACTTCAGTCATACCAGCGTGTACTGAGCTTGTGTGCTGAAGCATTTGCAGGCTCAGGCCCTTGAACCAAACTGAGGCGTTAGAGCTCATGTGTCTTATTTTTCCGCTCTGTCCAGTGACAAGCAATCCTAAGAATCTGTCACTAGTAGGCAAAAATAGAAACAGGACAGGAAAAGCTATGGACCTCAAAAGTGTTTCTGGAATTTCAGTGTGCACAAATTTCTCATGATGAGCTTATGAAAGTACCACTCTTGAAGTACTACGGAGAACTTTTGTAAAAAAAAGAATCCTGTGAAGTTACAAAACAAAAGCCTATTGCAGCAATTAAAAATCGCTGTGCAGAGGATAGTGATGGTAATGTAAGAAGCTTACGATCTATCAGAACTCAAGTGAGCTGATAAAAGCCCAGAAGGGTTAAGAAAATAGTTTAGAGAAAGCTTTGAGACTGAAATAGTACTCTCAGAACAATTTATAAAAAGGAAAGCTTCCCCCTTCATGGGTCTCTAACAACACTGACAGACTTCAAGGGGGCCTCCAGCTGTGGAGAACATAACCCTGGCCTGGCACAGCACACAAGAGAAAACCTGAAGGTGTGTGATGGTAGATAACATAAGAGCTGTGGAAAGTCTCCTGACAATGGCAACTTCAGTGGAGGCATATGCTTGTCTCTGTTATATGCTGTAGGAAATTAAAGTTAGAGATAGAGCTATTGGTCTCTAAGCTACATGAAAGGAGAGTTCAAGCTTAAGTCCAGGAAATTAATAGACAGAAGAGATGCCACACTGGCTCATGCAATTCTGTCTTTGATGATGGCTAGTTGTAGCTGTTTAGGAAAAAAAAGTACAGGAAATAAAGAGCAGAAAAAACCTAATTCAGTTACAGATGGATGGAGTCACTTCATTTTCAACTATGAAATAAGACAGTACTGTATCCCACTTTCCCAGGTTCTGACAAGGGGGTGGGAATGGCTACAAATACTTCAGGCTTGTGTATTGTAAGACTTTCCTTGATGTAAATTAGTTTCCCTTCAAGTATAGGCCATGTGCAACTCAGTCAAAAAGGCTCTACACTAAAATGAAGGGGAGAGAGAAATTACATCCATTACTCAACAGTAAATTTGTGAACGTGGGGAGAAGAGAGCTAGAGAGCAGCCAGCTGCCCCATGCAATGAACACAACACTGGGGATAAAGGGAAAACCTGTCTGCAGTTTGAACAGATTCAATTTTAGGGCTTTGAGCATTGTATCCTAAAGCAATTGCAGAATTTCTCACTTAGTTTTCTAGCATGAGGAATGACCTTTTCTGTGAGAAACTTATTTTCTAAGTTCTTCTTGGCTTTTGTCCTGCTAGTGCAGGTACTGAGGAGGGGAACTGTCATGGCCCTGAGGGCACCGCCAGCCCTGACCATCCCTGACCACCCCCAGGGCTCCCCCACCTGCCCACAGCCCAGGACCCCATGTCAGCCCTGTGGGGCCGTCAGCCCCTGCCCCAGTGACACCACAGCAGGGCCGGGCTCCAGCTCCTCACAGCCCTGCCTTGCCCAGCCATGGGCCCTGCTGAGCTGGGCCAACCCCTGGGCCAATGTCCCAGCCCAGCCTTGTCCCATCCTGTCCCCAGAACAGTGCCTAATGCCCAGGGCCCCGGGGCCCTCGTCTGCCCTGTTCCTGGCTGGGGAGATGGGATGGGCCCTGGCTGCCTGACTCTGCCATGACTGACCCTGGTGGTCCTGGCACCTGGAGATGCCCTGACAGGAGCCATCCCAGAACTTCTTAGGTAACTGTGCATGGATCATGAACCTTCTAATGTCTGTCACAGACAGAGGTATGGTTGCTGGTGCAAGTCCACCCCAAGTGGGAAGAGGGTGGCTTAACCAGCTCCAAGCACTAATGTAAATCCATCCTAGGTATAAACAGAAGTTGCATTTACCCCACTCATCTGCTCCATTATTTGCTATGATCCCCATTACCTGTATGAGTTTTCTTCCACAACCTCCTGTCTGTTGCTAGAAAGACTTGTGTAGAATCAGTTTTCTCGGGGAAGGTGCACGGTACCTATGTGTGCCAGCTGGTAGTTTTGCAGGCTCAGCGAAATTTCTCCCTGAATGTCAGCCCTTCGCAATGCTTCCCAGCACAGACAAGGCTTTAGATCCTTTTGTCAGTGTCAGCCCTGGCTCTGAGATTGCCCTTTTTAGTTCATTTTGAGAGCAAACAAAACCAACATGCATGAAAGTAACCCCAGCATCGAAGACCAGTGCCATGTGAAGCACCAGGGAACAGCTACTGCAGTTTCGTCACACGCTGCCTTTCCCACTGTTCGCAGTAGATGAAGGACACCTGGGGACAGGCTGCCATCCCCACTGCACATGAGACAAATGTGGTTTTTCATTTTCCTGACACCCTGGTTACCAGAAGTTTTGTTCATTTAAAAAAAAAAAAGAAAAACAGATCTCTGATATCTCCTTGCACGTGGAGGTTGACTTGAAAAGTATTGAGAATTAAATAAAATAACTTGCACCCTTAGGACGTCTAGTCTGAATTAATGATAGGTGATTTTCTTAGTACTCCAGGACTAAGATCACACTCCCTCCTCCAAATAAAAGCAAGAGAGCTTCATAAGAAAAGACAACTCACTGTTCTTGAACTACTAGTGATTTTAGCATTAGGTAGAGGAGATAATTTTCTAGTTCAGATGAAAGAGAGTTGAACAAAGGTTTCTTACCGTTAAGGACAATGCCATGCAAACAAAAGTGAACTTCTTGATATGTGTCGCTGTGACAGTGCTGTTGGTGTTCACCAATTTATTGCTGGGGTTATTCTAGGGTGAGAGAAAGAGATAACGAGCATTAGCTTGGCTCCAGACTCCTAGGAGGTTGACAGCACCAGGGTCACGTGTTACACCCGTCTGTGCCCGTGCATGTCTGCCTCTGCTTGTTTGCTTTTTAACCTAGAGCTTTCTGAGTACTTTGTACCACCACAGAATATTTTCCGCTTAAACTGAGAGCAACTGCTCCTATGGTCACTGAGGGATGAGTAATCTCCCTACTCTTCTAAGCAGTAAGCCCTATTTAACATATTCAGCTTTGAAAAAGGGTGGTAGCTCTTTCTAAGGAAACTCCACATGATTTTTTTTTTTACCTTGGTTTAAAGTCTGTAGCATGTTTTCACAGGAAAAATAGGATTCCATTCCTTTTTAACACAGAGTGGTACTGAATCCATACGCCAATGCAAGCACCCTTACTGATCCAATTAGACAAGTAGGTAATATGAACAAAGCTCCTGGAACAGCTGTCTCTGTTAATGCAGTTTAATGAACAGAACATAATTAGGACTATTAGATGTTTCACCTTGAACATGGGCTCTCTACTCACATGGCAGCAAAGTTTTACTTAAAACAACAAAAGTCCTCTTCCAAATGTCTAATATAGCAAATGAAGCTGAAGGTTTATAATTGCCCTTGGGGAACCCATAAAACCAAACTAAATGGTCTGTGAAAGGAGGGGATGGGATATCAAAAGTAGGGTACCATTAGGAACCTTGTAGCAATAGGATGTTCGGTCAACTATTGCCTTTACCCTGAGGCTGTTTTGAGATACCCAAGTATGTGCCCACACTAATAACACCTGTACCATGAGATGTAGTACAACATTTATTCATCCTTGATGTAACTCAGGTAGAACAGCAATATCTGTCACACAGTCAGCCTCCTTTACTGAAGTTACTTGCAAGAGAAATAGGAACTTATGCAAACAAGTCCTGGGAGTGGACAAACCCAACTTGAGCTCTGTGAGGGGTACACCACTTCACACACATTTGAGTAGTTGATGGAATTTTGCAATTTAAAGATTTTCGTGGTGATGAATGCTGTGATGGCACCTGGATAGCCCCACACTCTTGCCTAAAGATCTGCTTGGAAGTTTGAGTGCGTCAAGATGCATGCAGGCCACCTAGACCCTACAGGAGGAAGCTACTCCCAGACCTGCCCTTTTGGGAAATAGGTTATGAAAACTCCCTGTAAACATATTTTTCATGTGTCTATTCTTATTTCTTGCATTTCTGAAGTAACTTTGGTACTGTTAGTTTTTATATATGTGAGGATAGGCCTTGCTCACATCGCTCACCAGTGTTTAAATGAACTCTGCTGCATGGCTCAACTTTAAATATAAAATAACAGAAGAGGAAGGAAAGCACATCCAAATCCAGCCATTCAAAAGGGCTGTGAAGAAAAAGGGCTCTTGTTTGTTCCTACCTTGCTGCTGCCAACTCTGCCGTTGCTCTACTCCACCCTTTGCTCTAACTTTTTACCAGGTACTCTTTATTCCTATCCTTTGCACACTGTTTAGTTCTTGGATCAGAACACTATCCAGATAATGGAGCAAAACCAGTATCCATTCCCATTTATTAATCAGATAAATAGCATTCACAACTCCTCTCACAGTCTGTGTTGCTGCTCTGAATCAGATGGCACAGTCCATTAATGGCTTAATCACCATATAAAATAGCAAACAGAGCACAGAACTAGGATATGCCTGCTTTCTTTCAGCAAATCAGTAGTAACTCTTAACCTGAATCTAACTGCTGGGCCATGAGTTTGCTCTGGACACAGAATCGCATAGAAGACTGAAGCAGGACTCTGCATCCCTCTTGCAAATGTGAACAGAGGTAACTATTTCCCTGTGAAGACAAGAATCTGACTTCTCTGGCAGAGCCACTGTAGAGGGGCATACTTTCTGGATCACAAATCCCATCAGCCAGTTAAGACAATGTAGTGTGTTTCTGATGGCCATCAGCATTACCAGCTTTCTGAGTAACTGACAAAAGAAAATGGAGTTTGCATGCATGGAAACTGTTTCAGCATCTGAAAATCACACAGAGGCTTTACTGAGTTTGGAAACAAAAAGTGGTTCTGTCTGGACTCTTCTTAGAAAGTACCTTAGCTTAAGGAAGCAAAGCTTTTGAAAGGTATAGTGACACACGAATGGCCTGTGACCAAGGATAAAGCAATTCTCGCAGCAACCTAAGAAAACTCACTGTGGGTTTCTATTTTGGTATTTATTGTCTGAAAGAAATGGTGGAGGCATTTGCACACGTGGTCACCAGGATGAGATACACTTTAAACTGCTGCTACCTCACTTAGCACATTTTATGCCAAATTGCTCTTAAAATCTGCAACTAAAATATATATTTTTTCATCAATTAGATAAATTGTACCTATCTGTGGTTCACACTAGCTTTTTCTTCATCACATTTGTTCTTCAAGAGCTCTATAAGCAGCTTTTTAACTTCAATAAACAAAGCATGTTCTAATCCTGCCAGCACTAAAGTTGTCAGCATAACTTCTGTGAGCAAAATGAAACCTGGATTTAGGAGTCATAATTGCTGTTAATTTTGCTTGGCAATAGTGCATTTGATTGTAGCTCATAAGAGATGAGGTTAGCAGCCTCTGTGTTACGTGTCCCAAACCATTTTTATCTTGCAGTTTATTGGTTTTACATCTGTAGTTCCCTTTTTAGCAGCATGACCTCTGAGACAATCTGCATATTGTATTTTATCTGCCAGGTCAATTTAACTGCACACAGACAAGTTAGGAAGTTATCACTGATTTGCCTTTTCTTTGTTCTGTTTTTAAATTCTCCTTGGAAATATGATGGACCATATCAAATGGTGCTTGCTTCAGTTAAGTACATCCCCAAACAAGCAAGCAAATTTTTCATCAATATTTGGAACCAGAAAGTTCAGTTACTAATTGGTAAATAGAGGGAAGGAGGGCATCTGGTATTTGAATTACAGTGTCACAGGACAGGACTGTTCTTCACACAACAGATGGGTTAGTGAGTACCAGTTCTAAAACAGAGCAAAAAAGAGTCTAAAAAAAAATATTTTGGTTATATATTTACTCTGCACTCAGTTCCAGAAGCATTCTTACATAATTAAATGATTCAACAAGAAAAATCTTCGTCTTGGTCAGCTAAGTCCATACTACTAAAATAATGTATGATGTTATCTGTGTTACTGTTGGTCTATAAAACAAACTTTGCTAAACATTAACATAAGCAAATGAACCCAAACCCATCTGAGAGATACTGCAGAATCTGGAGAAGAGACGTGAGTTTGCTCACTCACCGCTGGATACTCATTGAGAAACCACTTTGTTAACTAAGTAGCTACATCATTGTTAGTAAGCAAGAACATGTTTGAAGCCTTAAAAATACAGCACCTATCTATTCAACAGGTATCACAGTATCTTGTAACACAGAGCTAAGGTTAAAATCATAAACAACAGCATGAAGCCATCAAAAATCAATTCATTTTAACTAGGATTTTAAGAAAACCTTATCAGTGGGATAAGGAACAACAGGTATCAAAAGCTAAAGTAAAGAGAAGCAAAACAATAGATGACCTTTAATATCGCTCTATTTAATCTTTGGTTGGTTTACTTTTTAAAGAATCTGTTACACTTGGATTATGGAGCCATGTGCTAACTTTCTTCATATTTGTTTGGCAGAAATTCCTCTGACATCACCGAAGCCAACCCTAAATCAAAATGTTGTAACAGAGAGAAAGAGGAGGCCCATGGATGTGGAACCACACGGAAGGTATATATTACACCCCTGGCATGGGCACTCACCTTGTCAAAAGCAGGGTACACTGCTCTGATTTCTGTCAGCCAGCCATAGGGCATGTGTCCCACAGGATACGTAGCTGTCAGAATCGCCACTGCCTATGAAAAGAGACAAGGAAACATGAACTCCAAATCTTTGAACAGGACAGTTAACACAGGGTGCCATTTCCTAGCACACTGACAGTGACTCAATGGGATATCAGGCAGATGACTGGAAGCTCTTTGTTTCAGGAAGACCATGAGAGTGGCCATCATTCGGCTCAATGTTTTAAGCCTAGGGAATCTTTCATGCCATGAAGCTACGTTACTCAGCTTTGTTGTTTCACCATTACTCATATAATCTATATATATTTTACTTGGTTATTCATAAGTAAAACACTTTTAAGTAAGACACACTGACTACAAAACAGTGGGCCTCAGTGGCTGACTGACTCTGAACATCAAACTGACTGCTCTGGGGCAGGAGGCACTTATGAGACAAATGCTCTCCCCACTTTGGTGTTAATCAATGAAAAGCAGACAAAAATAATTCCAGAGGACCATTTTTACCATAAGAAACAACTCACTGCCTGCAATTTAAAACTAGGCTCTTTGGCACTTTCACAAGTACAGTCCAAGTGGTACATCAAAGACATAAAAAACCTCTATACAATCATATATGAAAGATTTTACTGATGTTTTGATTTCTGAAGAAAAAGTCCAAATACATGTACTTCATGTCCTTCATGTAGGAAAGGTGTTTAGGGAGTTCTTCCTGCAGCTGCCTGGAAAACTACTGTCACCTCTAGTCTTTTAGTCCTCAGAGCCAAAGTGTGCATCTATACTGAGAACTGCCTGTCTCTCTTCACTCCAGAAATCAAAGGCAGTCAAAGCCTTTTGCTTGCAGGTTCAGCTCGGTTACAATTCACCTGAATTCAGATTAATTTTGTATCTGGCAATGGTATTGTTAAGAAAGACCCTTTTTAACTACTGCTGTCTCTGTTTTGCTCCTAAACTTTTCATGTACATTTTCTTGGTTATCTGACCCCATTTTCCTGTTCAAAATGCAATTGCTGTTCTTGCTTGGTTAAAGATCTATGCAAACACAGGATCATGTCACAAGCTAATCTGTTCCCTGTGCTGTTTAAAAAGAGGGGAGGAAAGCAGTCATATCCATAGAGAGGAAGAAAGGGGGAAAGATTCTTCCCTGCTAATCTTGCAGCTTTAATAATGTTTAATATAACTTGAAAAATTAATTCGTTCAAATAAAACAAACTGGAATTTAAGACAGTAGCCTTTTAAATTGCAATTTTCCTCCTCATTATTGTATTTTCAGCAGAATTTCCATCTATATGAAAACTAAGTAGATGAAATCAAATAAGGAATATAAAAGATTGTTATTTTCATGGTGAAGTTCAACAAGACTGCAAAGACATAGTAACTGTTAAAGAAAACATTACTTCACTACCGCATTTTGTATGCTGTTCACTTGAATTAAATTATTGAAGTTTCGAGCAGTGATTTTTCTTCCAGTATTTTTCCTCAATTGGTAGCATCCCAAAATACATGCATGAAAGCTTTCCTAAATGTCTAGAACATAAGTATTTGACAGGTGAAAAAATCCCCCATCAAAGCCAACACCAAAAAAGGTACCCCAGTCACATCGCTGTGCTGGCAGTCCAAACAGAAGCAGCAGGAGTTCGCCAACACAAGTGGACTTGCTGTCCTCCTGCACATGCTGCACCCTAATCCCTTCACAGGGACAGCCTGCTCACACTGAAAGTTGCTGGTATTATTGAACAGGGGACCTATAAAACTCCCATGTATACTGATGCTCCAGACACTGATGTTATCTGTGTTGCCAGCACCTCCCTTTTCAGAGATAATTATTTCAGAAATCAGAGAAAACTGAAAAGTGACAATTACTTTTAGTGTAAAAAGGCCAGCAAACCACCAGGTATGACTTGCATTTGGAATCATCTTAATAGAAACAAAATGCAATTGGCTAGCCATGAAATGTGATGCATCTAAAATCAAAAGTCACCAAAAACGCAAAACTGATCTCTGCTAACATGCTCTGGCTCTCCTTGTACTGAGACTGCTATTAATGCACAGACTGATCCCTGATTTACACATGTAAAAGTGTTACATTTCTGAAATTGTCTCTCAGCAGCTGTTCATTTCCAGTCACTGGCAACTCCTGAGTAAGTAAAATACACAGTATCGCATAAGACAAGCAGTGCTGAGACAGTATTTGTTGGGCATCAGCTGTTTGAAATTTTCCTTTCCATTTAGTATCTTCCAGAATTGTTTTTCTTATAGAAAAAAAAACATGAGATATTTGCTAATGGCTACATGGATCTAGATATGCTCCCACCAAAACTGGCAGTAAGGGTCTCTCAGACTTCTTAAGAGAATAGGTCAGCTCATTGTGAGCATTGGTGAAGGCTCTGCATTACAATCAGAGCCAGAAGTCTGGCTCCCATGAGCTCTAGGAGACTACTGGGGTAATCTGAAATTCCTCAAGAGAAACACAATATATTTCATATCCCAACCAGGAGACAAATTTTTTTGTGATGTCCTTCCTTACATGCCTACCCTATTCCATGTGATGCTCTGACAGCTAACAGTAGTTTCACATCAGTTTGCACAGTCATAAATCTAGATGACAGGAAACAGTGGAACATAGGACTACTGACAACTGTCCTAAAATCTCTGGGATCTGAATGCTCCAGAGCTTATGTACCTTTATGTAGAGCATGAGAACCTGGGATGCAGGAACTGTTCAGTGAAAAAATTCTACTGGCCCTGTTGAGGGTAAGGTCCCACTAAGCCTGGCAGAAATGCTCGTGGTAACAGTCCAAGCAGTCTTCTTTTCAAGGATAAAGAGAGTACTAAACAGAAGTGTACTCAGGCCAGGTTTTTTCTTGCCAGCACAGCTGAGAAGAGAAACACAGAGGCAACTCTCTGTAAATGGTCATTTGCAGTAATGGGGAGCACTGACTTTCTTACCTCTGTGGCTGAAGAACTGCCACCTAGATCCCGGGAGACAAAAAGGTTGACAATGGGCCTACTTATTCGCTGAGTTGCCAAAATTAATGCCAAAGGCCACCAGAAACTCAGCATCTTCCTTATTGTAGCCTCTCCCTGCAACACATAGGAACAAATGAAAAAAGAAGTGGGTTTGAAAGAAAACCACACAGAACTGAACCAAAAGCACAGAGAAAAGATTTTTGCTTTTCCCACCCACTGTCAGTTTGGTACATTAATTTCAATGGTTTTCAGTATAAAGAAGCTAAAATATTTTCACTCATGTTAGTAATATTGATTCAAAAGAAGCTGTGTAATGGATGTCAATAAATAATGCATAAGATAGATACCTATCTGCAAAATTTGTTCTGGCTACCAGACAAAGATACGTGAAACCAGTATGACATTTGAGGAAAAAGAGCAATTTTGAGACCTTCTTCCCTGTGAAATAAGGTGTCCACTTAGTTCATGCTGTGTGTCTTACAGCTCAGCACAGAGGTGCTCAGTAGACAGCACATCCATGCCACGGGAAGTATTGGCTCATGTGCACTGCTGCTGGAATAATTTCTACAATGCCTCTTTAAGTGAAAGTCATTTTTCCCGCAGGACATAGAGAGGAGGCCCTTCATACACAGTTAATACAGTAATATAACACACAAAGCAAATTTAAAACTATTGAATTAGAAAAAATGCAAAGTATTAAAACATACCCCCATTTCAGGCCCACTTCTGTCAGGAATGACATCATGTATATTCCTGTAGTATCCAAGGCATAACGTGGTACATCGGACAAGTGCTCCCATGTATAAGGACAAGATCGGGATCAAGAGAGGCTCCCTGCACTCCAAGTGACTGTGAAGCAAAATGGCTACAAAAACAACCTGCAGGGCAAATAAATTATTCAATTAATGTGTTTGTGTGTTTCTTTAGGGCAAGCATATCTCCTGTCTGACTCCAAGCTCATCCATCTGAACCAACAACCATGCATGACTACAGTATCTATCTGACTTCAAGCTTGTGGTATTTGAAACTTTAGTCAGGACCCTCCCTGCATTCAGTCATACAAATGAGAAGAACAAGAGTTAGCATCAAACAGAAGCTCTATTAAACAGTACTTGAAGGTATGGGCAGTGGCAGACTAGGAGCCATAAATAGAAGAAGGTTAGCATGACAGTCTGGCAAGGTCTGGCAGCAAGCATGTGGCTGAGTGTCACCCTTCCCAGGAGAATGTGCTATTCTGATATACACTGAGGCTGGAGACATTCTTCTAAGGTCAGCTTCTAAGCTCTACTTTTTTTTTTTTGGGGGGGGGGGGGCTGGGCAGTGGGGGGAAGGTGGTGGGTGTGCAGTGGCAGTTAAAAAGCCAGATGTTTTAAAGTATTCACTTCAGCATTTAGAAGCAAGAAGTCTTAATGTCATCCTAATTTTCAACTTTTTTGAGTGGAATTTCAGTGTTTCATCATTCTCTCTTCAGCTGAGTGCCACACTGATGTAACTGAAATGGAAACTTATGGGCTAATGCACAGCTCATAATTCAGTCTCCTAAGATTAAATGCGCAATCCAGAAAATGCAAAGGAATTGATTAATCTATTTTTCTCTTTGTTAAGTACAGAGCTGATGGTGTGCCTGTTAAAATCCAAATGTCTCTGTTTGGCAAGGCCCAACTGGAAAGCCAACTGTCTTTGGTGCTGTGAACAGCAGAATCAAGGACAACCCCACTGGGACATGCTGGTAGTCAAGTGAGTTACAAGAAATACAAAGCACTTTGTTCAGGGGAAGGTTCTCTCTTTCATTGCTAGAGCTCAAGAAATACTTAAAAAAAAAAATCACACTTTGTGAATGTTTATTAGGTAGGCCATGCTGTTTATGATCGTTCGCAAAACTGCTCTTTTGAAGCCTACAAAAGAATTGTTTTTCAGGAGACATAAGCAGTCAGTCACAGAAACCGTGTATATGAAGCTACCCAAGGAGAATTAGCTACTGCCTGCAAACCTATAGCTTGTGTAGGGAGCAGATGTAGGTGCAGGGAGTTCTGGGGCACAGAGTGTCACAACTTCTTCCGTATTTGCTGTTGCTCTGTGCAATATTTTGTTGAGAGAAGATGACAGGTGTCTTATTCTTCACAACCCTGGCACCCCACTCACCAACCATTGTGGAAAGGGCATGTGTACCAGGGCTAAAATAAGAATTTGTTTCTGTATTTAGCTGTATATGACCTGACATGCATCTAGGGTCAGCAAACTTTGTAGGTCACATCAGAACAAGAGCAGATCCTGAAGGTTAAGGTAATTTACAGTAATTGGTATTATCTTCAGGGATTTAGTGCAGTACTGTAGAGGGACAGAACTGCCAAACATAGAATAGCAGCTGACTGAATGGTTCAACCTGGTTTATGGTTTGCTCATATTTAGTGGGAGGAAAATGCTACGGAAAATTGAACTAAGTGCTGTTGACTTCATATTTCCTTTGACGTTATATTGTTATTATCCTCTTTCTTACCCAGTCATTACACCATTCAGCTGGTAATGCAGCAGTATAGCAATTCTTCCAAAGGTGCTGGGACTCTTCATTTTGTAGTAATTTCATATATGCTTTAAAAAGAGGGCCAATTGGTTCTCAAATGCTACAACCCTGGCCATCAAAAAAGTGTAAGAATGCTGTTTTTTAAGTGTGTCTAGTACAAAGCAACAGGACATTTAACACTTCCCTCACAAATGGAAGTTCAAACAACATTTGGTCTCTGCATCACCCAGAGACTATCACCACAGATCCCAAAAGGTGAAAGCAGTTCTGAGCCTTCATCTTTTGGACCAGCACCAAGAATAGTGCCATTGGGGCACTCAGAAGATGGCTTTCACTCTGCATTTGGCTGGATTAGACAGCATGTGTAAAACTGACAGGTGAACTGGAGAATCAAGCCTTTACTTCTCCACCTACAAGCCCCACTCAGGATTTCAGGGCAACTGTGCAAAGCAACCAGAGAGAATGTACAGGGTGGAGAAAGGTCTCTTTCAAAGCACTCTGTCAGCCTCAGGACTGGTAGCAGCCACCAGTCTTTTTGCCTGACTTTTCTTTTTCTCAGATGCACACTTGTTTTGCATAGCTTGTTTTTCAGCCATTCTGAAACAGGTTGGGGACATGCTGGAAGACATGACCGTAGCCCAGACAATCCTGGTTCCCTTCTCCTGACATTGCTTTGGGACTGACTTGATCCAGTCAAGTGAGATCAGCCTGCACTGCAACTGTCAGCAAACAGCCTCCACACAACGGGGAAACAGCCAGAAAACAGCACACAAGATTACTTCCTCTGGTGTGTTGCTCAGGGTAGAAAGAAAAGACAGACTTGGTGCAAAAGAGTCCCTGCTTAGGAAAGCATCTAGTTTGTAACACAACAGAAACAGTGACTGCTAAGAGGAGTCATTACCTGAGCTATGACATCTGAGATGGAGGCACATCCCACTAGGAAACTGTACTTGTGTTTCAGCAGAATCCCAGCATGGGTCCATGCCTGCAAAAAGGCACAGGAGTTTGGAGGGAATGATTATGACATTTGGGAATGATTTCAGGTCCCAGAATGCTGTTTTATCATTGTTACATTGTATACAAACAATTTATAAAGCTCTTTTGCACCAGCAGTACCTGGTGTGAACCTGTTAAGCCAGTAGTGCAGGGAAAGCACTACTGCATTCAGTTCCTCGTTGTCAGGGCTGAAAGGGAGAATGGAAATAATTTTACAGACTGTAAAGAGATTTCTGAGCGGATCTAATAAGAAACTGCCCCTTCTTCATAAATCAGATGCTACACAGGATGGATTATCACACTAAATAATCCAAGGGAAAAACTGTTTCCCGTCATCCACCAGTTGCATGCATCTCTGAAGTGTAATATTAATTGGCTCACTGAGTTATAGTGAGCCTTGTCTGGGAAAGAAAACTTAATGATCCAACTTCTTTTTATTGTCAGCTGTTTCAAGTGGACAAAGCGGTAGAGAAACTGGTGGAGGCATGCCATTAGGTTATCCTTTACCAGTTTTACACAGAAGTAGAGGAGAGCTGCCATATTTTTATGCTGTGCAGGCCACAAGCAGTAAGCCTAGTGATCTCGGGAGCAGCAGCCTACCCCCATGGGTGGCTCTCTTGCCTGTGCATTTGAGATATATTTGACTTAGCTGTGTTTGTAAAAATTGATGTAAGAAATACCTTTTCAACAAATTTGCTATGAGAAAGTATTGAGTTTATTCCTGGTGAGATCTGCAGGTGATCTGGAAATGCAAGGCAAATCCAACTTTCACTACAATTTGGAACAAAAGGACAGACAAATAGTGCAGTTCATCACAAGATGATCAGCGCTTTCCAGCATGCACATACAGTAACTCTACCATGGCAGCTGAGGTTTTTTACATTTGTCATGATCTCTGGATGTTCAGATTCCAGCCAGATGCTTTTTCCAGGTACATCCAGAGCTACTGCTTGCAAAGGACACACCTTCCTTCTGCATACCTCCAGTTCCCATCAAATAACAGACTTTGCAAACTAAGGTTAGAAAAAAAAAACCCAAAACATTCATACTAAAATTCAGTTTTGAATCAGGCACTCACCATGGCATCCATAAAAGGGAAGGCAGCAAGATAAAGAAAAGCCCTCCGAGTTTTACTTCCTACTGATTCATCCACATGGTGCAGCTTGTTAATAATGTAATACCCCAAATCGCTATATGCTGTAGAGACACAAGAACAGGAATGAATAATAAAGGTTATGTATGGACTCTGGGTGAAATACTCAGAAGTACCTGAAAGACTGTGACATCTAGGTGCTCAGACATGCATCCACTAAGCAAGCAGCTGCAGGGGCTTCAGGATATTACAGCCTCACCAGCTGCTGTTTATTACTAAAGAGTGCTCTCATGGTTCTTTCTCAAGTAACCTTTGGCAGAGGAGTGATAACAAATGGCTGGACTGAGAGATGAGTATAGTAAGTGCCACATCTGTTTGCTAAATGAACATACTGGTACTGCAGAAAATCTACTGCTCTTTCATTAACTCAAGGCTCTTTGTTAGAAAAGCTGTTTTCACCAGGCATTGTGTATTTCATGGGATGTAGTACCTTATAGATGCTGAAACCATCTATTGTCACTGCATTCTCATGACATTACCTGTAAACCGGCCCAAAGCTGTAAAAGGATACTACACATCGTGAAAGCATGCAGCAAATTGCACTCATTATGCCTCTCCCTTACTTTGCCTAATGATCACCTCTGCTGGGGCCTGTCAGGGCACTGTACAGTCTCTGGGCAGCCTTGGCCAGCACATTAGCTTCCTTCCTTATCTAGAGCCAGCACCTTAGGAGTCATGAGTCAGAAAAGGACACCACTGGAGATCAGGGGGTTGCCACTTCTGATTGTTAGTACGTTATTTTGCCATCCTGTTTCAGTGCAAGATGAGAATTTTTAGTGTTGGGCAACATGCCTCTTGCCAGGTCTCTCTTCCCAAGGTGTTGGGTTGAAGACAGCAGCAATGCAGGGACTCACCACATGTCTCTCTAAGGAACTGCTCACGCCTCTGCTAATACCTGTATTATCCAGCTGTTTTAATAACCCCAGAGTCCAGGGTTATAACCCCATGACCAGCAATGATGAGAGCTGGTTACAATTGGGAGTTTCTGAACTATGGGGACTTACATAATACGCACAGTTAAATAATCCAAATAGTTTTTAACCTTTTAGAAACTATGTTCTAGACCTGCATATTATTACATAGATTCCTCTGTACACTTGTAATAGCTGTTAAAAGACTGTAAAGTCAACCTCCCAACACAAGGAATGTCACAATTACTTGTGATTAGGAAATCTTACCTCAGTTCTCTTCCACGTGTGTCGTTTCAAAGATAATTATTTCAAATGTGAACATCTAACTGGTTTTCCATTTGTAACAACTCTATTATCATTGTACAGACCTTCATACAGGGTATTTCAGGAACGTTATCCTTTTCATGCAGGCAGGTCAAATAATTGGATTGACAAAAGCTAAAACTAGTTGCTTCATTCAATCTTTTTAGCCTAAAACTAACTCTCATAACTCAGTGTTTGGAAGCAATTAAAGAGGAGCATAAGTCATCATTGTTTTGTGACGGCTTATGGATACAGCAGTTAAATGGTTAATAGGACTGAAAAGACTTTTTCAGTCTGAACAAGACAGAGTAAACAAGGTAGTAAAAAAGAGGGTGGTATGACAGCACTGGGAACAGGCACAAGCCTCATTCCAGATAACCAGGACTGCCCAAAAGATGTTAAACTGTTAAAAACTCCCCCTTTCCCTGTGCTGGTCCCTATCTATATGTCATCTGAACCATGACTCTTAGACTTGCAGTCTTCCAGTTCACCCACTAATCCCCAAGCTGCTTAGCTATCCCTCCTGAGGCACTCCCAGCCGTGTTTCCTTTTGAATGGGATTAGGGAAAATCTTTAAAACAGGATTCCAATGTCCTTCCTGAGTCCAGGAAGATCAATTTAGTTCTTTAAGTGTTCATGTGCTTGCTGCAGTCCAGTCACATATCAAGCACAGCCTCTTTTAATTTTTGCATAAATATCTATACACCAGTTTTTGCTCAGTATTTTGAAAACTTCCTGTTGCACATGGATTTTTGCATGGTAAGTCCTTGAAGAAAGCTGCTTTTATGGCAGGGCAGTACATGTATGTTTCTGAATCAACTTATTTGAATGAAGGAGAAGTCTGGAAGGCAGGAGAGGCAACCCGCTGGTGAGGGCCAGACTCATTGAGCTGTCTCTTAGGTCCCGTGGAAGCTGCTTTACACTTCTGCACAAAAACTTGAAAACTGCTACAGCAAACACACCAGCCTTATTGCCCACATAGGGACTGACAGAATCAGAGTCTGGGTCCTGAGGAACCAGGTCCTGTGGAGGGTTCTCCACCAGCAGCACAGTGCTGGGAAGACAGCGTGTTGCAGAAGTCGCTCTCCATGCACTTCCCCTGCTGGGCTTCTCCTGCTTTAACGCAGACTTTTGAAGTGTTTAGAAATGAGTAGTAAGTAACTTTTTTGGCTCTAAAAGGCATTAAGATTTTTTTTTTTTTTTTTTTTAGTTTACTATCACATAAAAATTACAATTAAGAGTGGTCAGAGGATGAGCTACTCTAATTTCTAGGAACAGACAGTTCACCACAGGGTTGTAGTTTATTAGCAGGGCACTCTCAAGAGACTTAAATCACCACAGCCCACAGTATCACATTTTTTAAGATTTCCCGGGATATCAGCGCTGTGCTGTGTAAGTTATAAGATTCTTTTTTCTCCCCATCATCCAAAAAAAGTCCAACTGCACTTTTTAAAGTGATTTTGATTTTTAAATCATAATGGTTAAACTTAAAAGCTAGTTTTACCATAGTCAACTATTTTCTTCCCTATGCCAGTGAAAGCACACAATCATTTTTGCTGATGTCAATGAATGTTTCCATCCTCAGAAAGAAGGGCTCAGCAAGCTGAGATTTACTGACAAATATGTAGGCATGTGTCTCTGAGCTGTGAATAAAGCAATTGCTTATGCAATTAGAACTTAACCTTGGCCAACCTTACAAACTACTATGAAGCATGGTACAAAATTAATAACACAGACAACAGATCTGAAGAGTATTACATGAATCTAAAGCAGATGGCTCTTCCCATTTCTTGCATCATTTCAACCAAAACAGAGAAGTCCAGCTCCAAGACAAGCTGCCTGTTTGCTCTCCACTAATACCTCATTTATTTTGACATGTCTATGGATCAATTTTGCTACAGAACTTAAGCAGGAATTCTTGCTTTTGGCTTTTCCATTTCAGTTTAAAGACCCAGAAGCTTAAGAAATGACACTGAAAACTGCAGACCTAATTGGATCTCCTCTTGCCTACAATGACTTCTCTAACAAGACAATTGCTACTACATAAACTTCAGACATTCTTAAAACAACTGAACACTCTTAATCATGCCAGCAGTCTCAAAAAAAAAAAAAAATAGCTGTAGTGTAGTCATTTTGAGGCTGTCTACTACCCAGCATGTTGTACTTACATCACAAAGAAAACAAAAAGGAACCCACACAGGAAGCGATACCATCTACTTCCAGACACAGAGCTACATATGTCAGCATTAGCTTTACTGGAGAAAAAAAAAATCAAGAAATGTTTCTGGGTTAAAGTGTGTTCTTCTTAGATGCATTCCATTTTCATACTTTGCTGCCGGTTTTAAAAATGAGCTTGGAGACTTGAGAAGTAAAAATCTATTCTATTCTGTTACTCATCAGAAAGATTGCTCACATGGACAGAATTGGTGCTGGTTAGAATTTTGTTCAGCTAAGTGATTTGGGCACATAGAAAAATGCCAATTAGGAAAAAAACCCACAAAAACTGAATGGCAAATCTTCATTTGGAGGTGGCACAGGGTACAGAGATTTCTTTATGTCTTTGATTAGCCTAACTTAAAGCAGAAGCAAAAGCCTGTGTCCCCCTTGTCAAAGCCCAGATGGTCAGAGTATTTTATGCTTTGTGCTTTTTTTTGCTCACAGTAATAAATGAACTAAAAAGAAAACCAGCTTAGGAGCACCTCAATACAGACTGATTACTTCAATCATCTTTTTCTGTGCTCAGCTCTAGTTCTAAAATTGCATTAGTTGATTTTTCCAAATCTATCAATGACCTTTGATCTCTGAAAATACCTTTAGGTAGGCCAACATCTTATAAGTCTCAAAATTATCCCGTTTTAACTAAAACCCAATCATTGCTATCCTAAACCCCACAAATGCTTTGGTCACAGGCTTTCTTCCTTCTTCCTCTGCCCTGAATACCTTGCTGATAAGAAACTGCCCCTGTCGTGGGAGAAAGGTTGGGGCAGCTGGGGAAGCATGTTACTGCTTTAGCAATGGCCATCTGAAGATGCTGAAGAAGGACATATTTTTAATGAATAACATTTTATCATTATATTCTAATTTTAGCATTATATTCTAATTTGTGTTCCTGTGCTATCATCTTTTTCCAGGGCAAAATGTTTACTATGAGCCAGTACAGGAGGTGTGTTGGAACAAGACTTACTGGAAAAAATAGCCCAGTTTGTCATAAGCCACTCTGTAACTCCTAGTCTCTAGAAAATTTTCATGTTACACTGGAAATGGTGGGCTTATACCTATGTCTTGCTTCTTATGCAGATCTTTCATGTACAAGCAGTGACCATGCATGTGGGAAGTTCAAAAGAATCAGTGGAATTACTAGCAACTGCTAAAAGCTTTCTCCTGTGCAATCTGTGCAGGGAGTGGCCCAGGCCCACTAGCCTGTCAGTAGTAAATTGGAACAAAACAAATAATTTGCATGTCTGGACACATCCAGTCTGTTTGCCTGGTTACTAAAGTCCCAACCTTTTTTCCTGGTAATGACAAACAATCCATTATGTAGTTTTCAATCAGATGTAGTGGGTACCAGTTAAGGACGTCTACCTAAGCAAAGAGGTTGTTTCCCTCAGAGAGATGTAGAAAGTAATATCAATATGCAAAAAGAAATAAATTTTCTCAGTACACTATTTCTCAGTAAACTAGTGAAAGGCTGAACAATGCTGGTTTATTGCCAAATATAATATGCATGTCCTTCATGAGACTGGTGTTAAAAGGAGCCACTTAGTATGGAGGGCTTACCAGCAACACTATGAAATGCATCAGGTTAGCATAACATTATATAAATACTTTCTCTCCTCTGTCAAGCTAGCAATTTAGTAAGATGTCAAAAATATGCACAGACAGGCTTAGCACCTTGAATCTCTTCTCTTACAGCCCAATCAATATCCCCACCAAAAGCCAATCTCTGAAATAACGAGATACTTTAGAACTTGGCTACATAGCGAACTTCCCACAAGGAAACCCTAACTGGTGGCAGTAGCTATCCCCAAAATAGCACAAGGGAGGGAAGGCAGCATACTATCTCCTATTTCCAGATCACAACTGAAACAGCAAATGGAGGAATACTGTGGTGACCAAGGTTTGCAGCAGCTTTATAAATGGCACAAGAATATGGTTTCAAATCCCTTTGGGCAAGTCAACTTGTTTCTTGGTTCCTACTGTTACCTGTACAGGGGATTGATAGGAATTGTTGGTGAGGACTTTGCAGGTGTTCATAGGAATGTGGTGGGGTGATGACTTAGGAATACAGAGCTTAAAACTGTGAGTTTGAGTGGTTTGGCTCAGCCAGTCACTCCCACAGAGGATTGCGTTAGCCCCTGTGGGGGAGCAGTAGTGGGGAGCTGGTGCTGAGGCAATGAAGCATGAGTCAGGTGTGTGAAACAGTCTGTTTTGATATTTTAACCAAGTAGAGGCTGCTGTTTGTGAAGAGCTGTGTGTGCAGACTGCAAATATCTCTATCACAGTTGGAAATGCCGTGATTCATTGTGGTCACTGTGTTTCTACCACCACTTGTTTTCTTCCTTCTTACTTTTGGCACTCCTCCTTATTTCATTGGGCTTTTTGTCCCCTGTTCTTTCCTGGGCTTCAACAGTCTATGGCAGACAGTCATGTCATCTTCCTTAGCCCCATACACATGGCATGTGGAAGAAATTGAGTCCCGAGTGCTGTTTCTCTTACTCATCTGCTGAGCATCAGTAATGTGTATTTTTGTCTCCTATAGACAGTCTGTGATAGGCTTGCAGGTGCTGGGGAGTAGTTGCAGGTCCTAGAAGGCTGCCTGTTTGTCACTGGACTCCTCTTCCTCTGCTAGGCAGGTTGTGCATCTGTGGGTCAAAGAATAATCAGGATTTGAAACATGTTCAAAGGAAACTTGGAACATAAAACTTGGCAACATCACCCAGGCAATTGGTGCTAGAATCTGACTAACTCCATTCTCTCGGGCGCTCTGCCAGTCTGCTATGGCCTTTGCATATTTGCAGGCATAGACAAGTTAAAATACTAAAAAATATTTTGCAGTCTGTTACCATAAGCAGCTGAAAGACTGTGTGAAGCCCTTTAATTCAAGACTTTAAAGCATAGTAAGTAAAGCCTCGTGTTTTCTTTTGTTCCCCAATATCTGCAGAGAGGGCATTTCAGAGCTTCTGAACTCAGCAGGGCTCCATTTCCATGCAAAGGCAAGAAACTTATCTGGCATGTTTTCCAATGGCTGCCCCAAACACCTCCCTTCAATAAAAAATCCCACATGGAAAATCCAGCTACTTCTTTCACCTGGGAATTTGATAGTTTTACTTTAAAGTTTCTTAAAATCTAGCTTAAAATAAAATGTTGGATGTCTAGAAAATATTTTTTTATCCAGCTGGCAAAGCCAAAAACTTTGACCAGCACTGGCAGGAAAATAAGCGAGCAACAAGAAGAGCAGCTCTGGAGGCTGAAGAAACATTCCAAGCAAAGAAATATGAGAGCCAAACATACAAATGGTCCAAAGTTTACAATACTGACTCAATAAAGCAGCCTTGACTGTAAACATATTGAAGAAGTGACCAATCTATACTGGTGAATTAAATTAACTTGAGTGCATGGATTCAGCTTACAAAATCAGCAACAGCTTATCCCTGGCACAGAGTTGCCATGGCTAGCGAGCCATTGCTGTCAGCATTTATTACGACTGCATCACGGAATAAAGGTAGACATCACAGGGCTGCTGTTACCAGTGGTGGAATGAGAGACATGATGGTCAAACAAACTTGAGTGCTTGAGAGGCACATACAGCTGGTGAATACAGCTGCCAGTCTGTTAAAGGATAAGAGCAGGGGGCATTCTTATTTACCAGGTGGCTCTTGTACCTACTTGGGCAGGAACTATATGCTGAGCAGCAGCACATCCTGCTCTTGAGATACTAACAGTGTGATAATGAGTGCTGCCTCACTTGCAGGCCACTCTGTAACTACACTGCAATTCTGCATATTGCCACCACACTTGCATTTCCCATCTTCCTGCAACTGAATGACCTGCTACTGCTGGTCATTCAACTCAACTGTACTGCCTGCCAACCAACACAACCTCCACAGGCTGCTGTATTACCTCCCTCCTCCCATCCCTTAGAGCTCACAGCTTTCAGGATTGTACCTGTTGAATGCAATGCACTTTCTGCTTCTTCGTTCAGCATTTCCTATTCCTTGTTGCTGAGGTCCAGAGGCTTCATCTCTGTGGAATGAACCCAAAGGTGCAGGGAATCTGGTGCAGTTCTTGAAGAGGATGAAGTTGAAGTCTTCCAGGTCACATGGCTTTTTATTGCTGTGGTACCGGCTGATGCTTGGGTTGATATCACATTTCTCCAGGCTCTCAGGAACTGGCAAATCCTGTGGCTGCCTTACTTTTTACGTTCAGTTCATATCTGCTTGTGTATTTTCTTTGCTTCAGAGTACGCTCAGGGAGCTGGTCTCACTTTGGCATAAAGTGCTCTTAGTAACTACTTCTTCTCTTACAGATTAATTATTCAACAGAAGCGGATGATGACTAGTGCTAGTAGAGAGTAATACCTGATATCTTAATGAGCAAGCTGGCACCTACTTGCCTAGAAGTTTTGTGCTGTGACATAAGTAGCAAAGTGACAGGTACAGAGGGAGTACACTGACAATGCCACTGAGTTCTGACAAACAGTCGGCCCAAAGCACACCCTGAAGTCCTGCTAAACCCATTTGGGCAGATACTGCTGGTTGATCATCACTACCTAACAGTAAGACTGAGCTATCAGCTTCAGGCAACCTGTCAACATTGCCAAAGTTTTGCTCACAAACCTGAAAGAGATCAGCAGCACATTTTGCTGCCAGGTAGGAGAGCCCTGGGGGTGGAATCTGCCACTTAACAACCTGTTTAAAAAGTAATAAAAATTGTGTGGATGGGCATGATACCAGCCCAAGAAATTTAATGTCTTTTGCATCTCCTGTTGCACTTATACATTAAATCTTAAGCCTAGAGATGAATCAGTTTCAAGAACAGGTGAGGGAAGAAAATTAATAGACATATTAATTAGATGTGAAGTGACCTTACCTATTAAGGTATGAAATACAGCAGCTACAGCACCAGCCACAACCATGCACAAAACTGCTTTGGTCCTGTCTCGCTTGCTGTTCACAAACACCAGACCTACATTTTTGAAGTCACTCATGGGACCCGTGAAGAACTTCATCAGGGAGTATGCCAGCCCATAGCTGGCCAGCATTTCCACAGCATCCTCCTTGACAGCAGCGATGCCCCTATTCAAGGCCTGTTGAAACACAGAAAGAGACAATAATGTAGCACATGTGTACGTGTACCAAAACCAATCTTCTGCAGCCAGTTTCTGAAGGAACAAGCAAGTTCAGCTCTCATTGTTTTCACCCCAAGTTGAACCTTATCTCTCTAGGTTCAGGAGCAGTAACTTGTGACACAGGCAACTTCATAATTTCATATGGACAGTAAATTCAAGTAAAGTAGACTTAAAGATAGGTAAATATCTATTTCTAAATGATATAATGGAGCCCCTGCTATACCAGAAGTCAGTCTCTTTCCTTTTTAGCGTGATTTTATGACCTGCTAATAATCACAGATGATACAAGACTATTTAAATGCCACTTTGAGGCCTCATCCCTGAATTGAACAAAGCACAGTCCTTGCAGGCCATTTTTACAGATAAAAACTCTTGACATTTTATGCTGAAATTTCAGGAGTTCAAAATTTTTTTCAGTATAATGAGCTTTTCACTACATCCCATGTAATTGTTGTGAATAGCTGATATCGTCCTAAGATGTTTATTATGAAACTAGGCTAAATATGCATGTGACTAAACCTATCTGTTCTCCTTTCACATACTTCATAAGGTTCTGATCCTATATCCATTTATATCTCCTTGTAGCATATTTAAAATGAAATACAGCACATGTATTTCAAAATATATTCAGGTTAAACTAACCTACTAATTCATTCTAGATCTGTATTTAGGAAATGTCTGCCAATGAATCATTCAGTATTAGACGGATTATATAACTATGGTCATCTATAGAAAAAATTGCTTCAGATTCCAGTTTGCACTATAATGCTTCTAAAATATTGAATAAAAATGACAGAATAATAAAATTTTATCCACAGTGTGACAAAATCAATCATCTGGTACACCCAGCAAACTGTTAAAACAAGATTAGATTCAAAAAGCATTAAGGATGAAATACAACTTGTTATCACAAGTATTTAGCTCCTATGAGTTACAGCTGATGTGTGTTGACAGGGCCATGGCAATGAGGCCAATCAAGAACATCTCTCCAACCTACCATCCAAATCTCTGTCTATCCACTTACACAGCATTTCTAATACTGCTTTTACTAAATGAACAAACCAGGCAGAGTATCATCAGGTAACTGTGGTAAAGTCCTTCCATTTCAAATGTAAGCATAGACTTTTTGTAGCAGTCTTTTAACCTTTTTTTTTCCTTTCCAAAGACCATATAAGCAAGCAACTCCCATTGACCTCAAAATAAACTGCATGCCCATAGCAGAAATGAGCATTTTTCCTACTGTTCTTTTCCACTCTTTCTGTAAGATGTGCTTAATTTTTGAAAGTAAAGCTATACTGTCAACATAGCAAAATACTGTAAAAAATATGAACATCTCTATTCTTGGTATCTGCCAAATTTCTCTCTTGCAACATGCTCTGACCTGAACACCTGGGGCTCCAAAAGTTTTCATCTCTCTTGCTCCAGTTTGTCCCTTCCTGAAAATACCATGTGTTAGATATGGAATACCTGCAGCTGCTATGTGCAACCTGAAACTGCTGATGTCGTATTTGATAGCCTTAAATCCACAAAAAATCCCATATATTTAATAAAGATGCTTTGGGGTGCAGTATGAAGGACACATGCATTTGTTCTTTCATGGTATGCAAGCCATGCAGTTGATAATCTTACAATCTAAGATCCTGTTAGATTTCCAATTAAATCTCTCACTCATAAAGGAAGAAAAATACAAATCAGGGCAAGGTCTCAATTTTTTTATCTGACTATTCTGTACACTTTTTGCATGAACAAAAATCAATAACAAATCTTCATCAGTAGCATCTGTATTCCGTGTTTGTTTCACACACAACAGAGCACATTTCTACAAAGATTTGTGTAGCTTACCAACAAAATCACGCATAACTAGGTAGTAGTAATAAAAATAATAATAATGATAGTACTTAATATGAGAAGTTAGCTTGATCATCCTTATTTCAGATGTCATCCTACTTTCAATTGGCTTATTTACACCAAACTTGAAGGGAGAACCAGGAAATCCAGATGCTGGAAGAAAGACTTATTGGTGACGGCACTTTATTCTGAGTTTTTAAGGAGCAGCTAACCTGGTATGGTAGCAGGTGAAAGTGTCACAGTAAGTCGCTATCCATCAAATGCCATTAAAACAGAGCCATTGACATTGTTGACTCTTCTTTTAGAAATAACAGAAAAAAGCACACAGCACTTCCAGGCTGAGCACGATCTGGTAGGTACACGAACAGGTTAGTTGAAGTAGGTCCTATTCCTAAAACACTTCTCAAAAAGGCAGGCACCAAGATCTACAGCTACTTCTATGCAATATCTCCTATAACACATTATGTTATCACTAGAAAGATGAAATCTTTACCAGAGGACTTGGTAACAACCGCCTGAACCTTTTTGTATGAGTAATTCTGTGCTGTTTCGAATGTTCATCAAAATCAGAGAAGACTAGCATTTTTAAATTCCCATCCAAAAGACTGAAGTCAGAGGAATACTAAATAATACACTTAATGACATTTCAAGCCAGTAACCACATCTTTACTGCAGCTGGGTTTAGCCTATTGGAAGGATCATATGAGATCTCTATCACATTTCTAGGACATGCATAATAGATGAATCCAACAAACTTTAGCATGCAAAGGCAGTGATTTAAAAAGCAATAACTGTGAGGAAAATGTCGAGGGTCTAGCTTCTCCTATTTTGCATGAGCTTTCAGCACTATTCACTAATGTTGGCAGAGAGGGTTTGGTTCCAATCTACAGCTACACACCTCTGTTACCAAAAATTCAAAATCCATCTCTTAAGCTGGTTCTATAGAGTGATAATTTCTCACATGATCCCCCCCTCTCAGAGACTACTGAATGACTGATGTTTTATTTTCTACTGGATTTGACATACAAAAGCATAAAAAAATCCACTGATAAAGCCTATTCTGCTTGTTGACACTATCCACTCACTTTCCAACGTTACGGAATGAGGTGCAGGAATAACTAGGGCAGCAGTGGCAACAGTGAAGTCAGTGAAAATGGGAAATCCTTCCCATTGCAGAGGAGGACATGCTGGGGAGCTGGAAGAGCAGCTGTAGCACACAACCCTATAGCACTTAATGCCTATAAGTAGATTCACGCACAACAACCAGCTCAAAGCAGAGAATAACGCAGAAAACACAAGGGGCTGCAGAAGATGATAGCGCAGGACCGCGGGAAAGAAACCAGACTCAGTGAAGCCAAAATGTGCCTCATTTAAAACTACATTTGACAAAGTGCTGGAATATTTATGACAGGGAGCAATCTTGGAGGGATGAATCAGTTGCTGCAGATGGTTGCCTCCACGTGAGATGTGGAGAACACTGATCTCGAAGCCAAGAGAGCTACAAGCCATGACAGTGGGAAGCCCTTCAGGACTCACTCCCCCTGTAGTGTCTATTGGATGGAGATGGCTGACACCTGTATGAAGGGGACCTGAGCCACTGCCATTTCCACTAGTGGCTATGGAGAACCCTGTCCACTGAGGTGGGACCATAGCTGTTAGTTTTTCCTAGCCTTTTTTAGGCAAGCTCTGCTTGTAGGGTGGCAGGACATAAGCAAAATCAACACGTGGAACTATTTCCCTGCAATACAACCTCCCCTGGCTAATGCTAAACAATGGACTAAAATGTATTTAAGGTAAAACTCACAAGGGAATACTTAGCTCTCAAAACAGTATGCAAACTTTTATTTCAGGTTTCCTTGGGAGCTCATCCACAAAGGTGAGAAGCATTTATTATTACCTTACAGAACTATGACTAACTCCAGACTGAGTTTATTTATCCGCAGATCTCTTTCATGTGGAGGCTAGAGACTCATTTTCTCTCAAAAGCTATTTCTGTTTCTAAGCCTGGGTATAGACAAATAAAACCAAGACATAAATTGAGACACATAAAACTAGGAAAAGGTCGGCTCCCTGTCTCATCAAAATGCCTAGTGGAATACCTATCACTTCTTCATCAAATTCCATTTTGATTACTTTTAAGTGGCAGAAAGCACTGGGGAGGATACAAATGCATATCTCATGTATCTACACACAAATAATATTTGCCTTAATCACAAATGATACAGCAGCTACAGCAGTGCTCCTTTTGTTTTTAATCTCTCACAGAAACAGACTCTGTTCCCTTCCTCACATTATACCCCCAAAGTAAAAAGTAAACTGATTTACTATCAGTTGCAAATTTCATAAAATCCCATTTTCTCATGTTTATAAATTAAATCTCTGCAAGGACTGTTATAAGACTTGCTTATATGCACACAGCAAATTTAATCCTCACCGGTCCCACACCTGTCACAACTCTGGCATATTGCCTTTTTATTAACATTAACTCAGTATCTGCTGAAATACTCCCCGTGTCTCTCTCCTCCTGAAAAGGAGATTGCCATTTTCTCCATGACTACACCTTCTCACTAGGCTCCAAAGCACAGACAGGTTTGGGTTGGAAGGGGCCCTTGGGGGCCAGCTTAGAGCACTGAACATCTGGGAGGTGTTGTGCAGCAGACCCCACACCTCCCCTGGGCAACCACCATGAGAGGCCACCCTCACCCTGAACTTTAACGTGCAACCAGAACTGGCATCTGAAGATCCACAGCCATCTCCCTTGCACATTAAAACACACTCTTCTGCCAGCAAAGACCAAGCTGCTAGCATTGGCCTGAAACTCCATTTCCCACATTTCCCCCTCCTTTCCTGAAGGATCTTTTGCTTCATCACCCTGTACCACTTCTCCCTGCTGCTCTAAAGACCTGCTCTGTACCACTTCTCTTCACTTCCAACAAACATCTTGTCCTGACAATAACCCACCCATATTTACACCTCTTGGCAAGAAATTATTTAGCTCCACTTGCCTTCCAATTTTCACCTTTCCTGTTCTGCTGTTAGTGGCTTTTTCATAGATGAAACTTACAGTAGAACAGTATTTTTCAGTATTTTAGATGTTGTATTTGTTTCTTTTGTATTTCTAAGTTCATGGATTGCATACAAAGCTAGGCTCTTGCTTTCTCATTTTTTTCATATATTATAAGTATTCTCTTAAGTGGTATTATTTTTTCATATGATGTCACTTGACACTCACAATTACAGGATCCTGCATCTAATGTAAGTCCATTTTTTCCCCTTAAAAAAACAGCCTAGGCAAAAGACCCAAATTTAAAAAAAAACCAAAAAAATTTCCAAACAAATACTTTAACATTCCTGCAAAAATACTTTTGCCAATAGCAAGAATAGGGAAAATCAATGAGGTTTGTTCCTGACTTTGTGTATTTTTAACCCTTTTCCTTAACTTTTAATGTTAAAAAAATCTTAATGCATGCAGCATTTGGTGAAAACTTCTGAAATTTGGCAGAGGCTATCAAAAGTGCCTTTAAAGCAGACCAAAACTTGGCCAAGCATCTGCGAAGTGTAAGTTGCACAGGTTCAGTAGAACTTGTTACACTACTTTAACTGCACAGAAATCTTGTCTATATTTCAGCTGTGTCGAGCATACTCCCAGGCATTAAGATCAGAGCAGTGAAGGTCAAGCACCCCATAGCAGAGACCATATAGCTTCAAGTCCTTAAGGTACCAGGAGGCAAGGAAACACTAGCTGTGTCATTGGCTCGAAGCAACAGGGAAAGCATTTCTCTACACATGGACTGAAGCTGCAGAACCCTACTAAGACTTCTTTCTCTCAGGAATTGTGAGGTGGTTTATTCTCCTACTTTGGCTCTTGTAGAAAGGACCCTGGAAGCCAGATCTGTGAAATTTATTTTTATTGCTTCAGCTCTCTTATTTCTGCACACTTTCCACACCTTATTAGCAATTAAGATCCCATGTCCTCCTACTCAGAAAACAAATAACTGGTATTTCTGATCAATTCCCTTTCCACGTGGAATTTAAGGGATGTAATAATTATACCCAGCAAACTCTGTGAGGGCCAACAACCAAAATTAAGGCTGTCAATACTGCAGCAAAATATTTTAGTATTATCACACATACTATCCTACCACTTCATGGCTGCTCTAGAGATTACCCTGTTGCTGCTATCACTTCCTTAATTTTGCCACAGCCAGAACTGGTAGTCAGCTGGGAAAGATGGGTTACTTTGTTGGAGTATGGCCATGCAAACAGGTATTTTGGGGTTTGGTGTAACAGACATGGAACCACATTCAGACATGACTAAAGCACAAGTTAGGTTACTCAAAAGTTGAAAATAGCCGAATTAGGGGGAGCTACCTTTTGTCATCTGCCCCTCCCTCTTTCCCTCCCTCCCCCAGTGTAGTTCAAATTCACCAGCAGCAGACCACAGTAAGCATAGCTTGCACAGTGCAACCCTTCTGATGTCAGTGGAGCTCCCCTAGTCATTCAGAGCTCCCTGGAAGTGCCATCACATATGTCTGCTAGGCAAAATACGTAAAGCGACCAAGTCTCTGCCATTTAATGAACAGTACTTGTACATGATGAAAGGCTAAAGCAAACTGCAGCAAGTGTTTGCAGGTTTTGTTCATTCAGCTCGAGTAAATGTTCTCTCTCTCACTGCAGACGGGAGAGGTAAGGAGCCTGCTGAGCAAACGCACAGGGTTCTTGACTTGCGTTTGGGCTTAGGAAGAAGAAAGGCAAGTAATTGCAGTTTGGTCTTTCATCCTCCTCAGTACTGCACTATGTCAAAAAACAAAAGAACAATCTATAAAGTACATGTCAAAGCTACTGTGATTACAAAACATACACATAGCCATCACATAAGGCTTCTGTGCTTGACTTGCGAAGTGGGAACTTGCCCAGCTGTCCCTGAACGTGTAGTACAGCCCTACCTTTATGGGTAGTGCACTATGCAATTATCTGTTGTCCATTAACTGAGTCTTAAAGTATTTACCTTCCCATGTAGCCCAGCATGAATTTGCAACTTAGGTTCTAGGGCTTTGCCCAACCTCAGTGGAGCAGAACATATTTGAGGTCTGTGATTTTCATAAGTTGTGTCAGGAGCAGGGAGCACGGCTGGTTAAGGTCCATCACTAAGCAGCTGCTCCCTCCAGCATGCTGCTGGCTAGGCAAAGCACAGTTTGGGCTACACAAAGCAGAGTTTGTTAGGTATGAGTGCCTGAGACTGCAAGTGTAGAGCTGCCAGATTAGCTCATGTCTTAATTGCTGAGAAGAGACAAATAGAAGGCACTCAGATCACCAGCCTAAATACAAACTTGGTGCTTCAGCTGCTGGAAACACCCATTGTAAACACAGTCCATAACATTGGTAAGAAAACCTTTATTTGTATCTGTTTTTCTTTCCCTTCCATTCTTATTCTTTGTACCAGCTTTATTAGGATAGGATTTATGTTATTCAGCTGAACTGGAAACAAACTGTGGATGGTGACAGTGATTTCCCTTCTCTAGGGCTGGTGAATTTATTGCAAAACACGCTTTGAAGCACTTCCAGTTATTACAGCACTTTCCCATACTCCAATACCTGCAGAAAGCAACGGTCTCACTAAACCGGTAATTCTGCTTCTAGAATTTAATCTAATGTATCTCTTTAAAATAAATGGGAAGTGGGTGGTAAAGATGTGGGAGTGGAGGAAGATGGAAAAGAGAACAGGTAGACTTTCTCCAAAGTAAATTTTTCCTCTGAGGAAATCTAATCTTCTATGCTCCCAGCCAAAGTTTTGAGAACCTTGAACTTCTCTCCTGGTTCTTGCAGGTGGTGTTGACAGGATTGGCTAACATTTCCTTTTAAAAATAGCTCAACTGGTTCTCTTGGTATTCAATGGCATGAAGTCAACAAGTCAACTCACAATGAAATTACTACACGTGGGTTTTTCGAGATGATGGGTGTATGGAGCACAGATAACTAAGAAGTTTCTCTTGAAATCATGCACTCTTTTTGAAAACCCCTATCTTTCACAAGGGGAAGCACAGTACTATTTCTACACAAGCAAGGCTGAAAATACTCTCTCTGACCTAGAAGAGCAGGAGGCCATGGGAGAACCTGATTACTTTTGCTTACGTGATCTCATGGCAGCCGGGAGACCAATTGCTGCTGTTACAATAAATGGCTTTCTGTCATAATGGAAATACAGGTAAAATACCAATTAATCTGAAATGCAGACAGGTTAGATATGCTCTGCCCTTACTGGATTAGATAATAATGAGGAAAACTGGAAAATGTATCCCTGCTTCAAGCTTTTCCTCTGTACCTCTTGGGAACACCTAAGTTACGGAAGGAGACAAAAAAACATTCTTTCTGACTATACTGGGATATGCAAACCCTAGAGCCAGAGGGTTCACTGCAGTAACCTCTAAATGCCTGGCAAGAATCAATCATGTTACATCTTCACCAAATCTTTGGCTAATGTTTCTACTGAGAATTCCTTTAGCAGTACTGAGGCAGCCTTCTCCTCATGGAAGAAGAGACTTGGAAGCACTAGTGAAACTGTAGCAAGCCCTGTGCCTTTTATTTCTACATGTCTGGCAGAAATGCCGTCACAAGTGACTTTGTCAGTGTTCATGATTACGCCAAGTGTGTGGCATAATTTGATGCTTAATCTAATTTCAGAAGTGTCTACCCCTGGGTTCACAAAATCCAAATTTAAAAAAAAAATAAAAATTAAATGTCTTCCAACTGAAGAGGTGATCAGACACACAGTGGCTGGGTTCCTCTATGAACTGAGGAGCTGTAATTGATGCTGCAATAATTCTCAAATGGGTCCTGCTGTCTAACAGCATCTCTACAGACACGTGCAGCAACAGACCCGCCACCATAAGACACTTGATATGTAAGCTCAATGCTCTTTTAGCCTTGTGCCCACACAAAACTTAACTCCAAGCTTATAACTACCTTTTACTGACAACCTCTTTTATTCTTGCATTCCTTATCACATGATGCTATGATCCCTTCTTATTAAAATTCTTTCACATTTTTCTAGTAACCCACTCCCTCTAACTCCTCAACTTGAATTGAATAGTTAAAACTTACCAGCTCATTTTCATTTGTTTTAAACAAGCACAAGACTCTGACTTGTTAAATTCAGTAAAAACACTGAGGGATTCCCTGAAGCTTAAGTGAAACTGATGCTGAAACATTGGAGTGCAACAGGTAATTTTGCCTAGTTGGTTCTCTGAGTCACTGTTTTTAAATAATGGATTTCCTTACTCCTGGATTGCAAAAGTGGTAAGAAACGCAATGAAGACCGACTACCTACCATTCTTTTACTGTAGTACACTATGTTGTGCAGAGGTTTCATTGGGAGAACAGCCTCCTGTCACAGTCCCCCCCACTTCCAGACCAATCTTGTTCGGCTTTCTGAGCCATTTAACATCCTATTTCCACAAAGTTGGAGGAGATGCAATCTCTTTTCTATCTTCTCCACACCTGGGTATTTTTGTTCTCTTGCTAATGCACAGGAAAGTACACAGCATGTAAAACATTAATTCAGCACAGCTAAAATTTATCTCTGAGCTGCCTTAATATGAAGTACAAAATTGGCTTTGGATAGGCATCCTGACAAGATTCTTAATAAGGAGGAGAGAGTGTCACACTACTGCCATTGTGGGGATTGAAAAATTGAGCTGGCTTGCTTGGATAGCGTAGTATGGGCTATAGGTTAGGCTTACTCTGTGAATTCCTCACTACATTTCTCTGTCTACAAGAACAAGAGATTTCAATTTATCCTTTACTGAAATCTTCTATGTCAGAGGACAAAACACAATACAAGGTACAAGACTGAAAAAAAACGAGAAAAAAAAAGACTCTCATTTGCAAAGCTCTGGATGCACAGGTAATAAAGGGACCAACATTACTACGGACAAGTTGATGGTCTCTGTAATTAGCTGTATTTTGCCTTAACAAAACTTGAAAACTTGCAGGGGGAGACACACAAACCCTAACATGGTGTTTTTCTATGGTAATCAACCCAAACTGCCTGCATTCTGTCTGACTGTACTGACAACTCTGGTAGAGCTTAGCAATAAAGCAGGAAACAAAGGACACGTTTTAGCTCAGCTTTGGTTTCTGAAATCGTGGGTGTAAATAGCTTATGTTGTATTTGCAGGTCCTCAGAAAAGCATAGCACAAGAAATTCTAATGGCTTCATCCTTAGGGACTAACATCAGGGTTTAAAACCCTTCTTGCACACGTACTCTAACCTCATTCATCTGTTTATTTAGAAGTACTATTTTTCTACCGAAAATAATATCCACAGTGGATACTTCCTTTTCAAAGCATGATGAGATGGACCGATACGAAGCAGTGGATGCTCTGCTCATCATCACACTTCCGTGGACTCCAGCTTCTGCGCTGGTGAAACTCTAGCCCTTAGAGCTGCTGGGCTTCCTTTGTTCAGGCTTGCAGGGCAGTTGAGCAAAAGCATTAAGTACTCCCAAAACAGCTTCTGAAATGTGATGATGCCAAGGCCACCAGCTTGGACTGCAATGGGCATACCATCCTGTGGTAAACACAATGCTGAAGCTCTTGTAGGGGTGGCATGTAACACTAGAATACACATATTGCAGACACGTGCATGAAGCCAACAGCACACAGAGATCCTGACAGAACTCTGTTTTTTCATTTGCATGGCAGAAAAACTGAAATGAGGATATCCACAGCCACTGTGCAATACTTCTGGGAAGTGCATGCCAGGAAGGCACAAAAACTATTGAGTATCCAGGTGCAGGTCAGGAACAAATCAGTCTATGCTAGTCTTGACAAATACATTCTTTCAGACATCAGGGAAATGAGGTCCTGGAACAGACCTTGTGGAGTGGTAGTAGAAGCAAATATCTGAAATATTTTGAAGCAGTCAATGCCAGCTAATGTCTTAGAACAAAAGCTGGAAAGTATGCTTGAAAATAAAATGAAAATTTCTTTGAGATAATGCCGTGTGATGGTTTTACTTGCTCCTCCCTCTAGTCATGTTCCTGCTGATAATCTGTTTGTTCTGAGCAGGCTAGAATAAGAAACTTGTTCATACTAGTCACAGGTCTCAAAGGAAAATTTATAACTGGAGCTAAAACCGGGTTATATTCTGCTGGCATACGAGAAGTGCTTTAGCTGATGAACTGCAGCCTAAGAGCTGTAGGAGTATCGTGGGATGGTCTTCCAAAGCACTGTCATTTAGAAGTGGTGATCCTAAAGAGACAGATAGAAGTGAAACTGATGCTGAAACATTGGAGTGCAACAAGTAATTTTGCCTAGTTGGTTCTCTGAGTCACTGTTTTTAAATAATGGATTTCCTTACTCCTGGATTGCAAAAGTGGTAAGAAATGCAATGAAGACCAACTACCTACCATTCTTTTACTGTAGTACACTATGTGGCTATAAAAAAAAAAGGAAAAGGAAAAAAAATAAAGGCCTTTGAAAAAGGTCACTATATTTTTTGGTTAGAATTTTATAATAGCCACAAGGACTTCTCAAGACAGGCCTCCAACTGGTAGTATGATAATAATCTGAAACATAAGCTTATTTGTCCTGAAAATACTATTTTATGCAAGTAGTAGGGCCTGATCCAGTAGTCTCTCAACTCAGTGCAACTCAAAAAGTGTTTTTTCCTTGAGGAATAACTTTTCTTGTGTGCTTTTGCTTCTCTGGGTGTCTTACCAGAAGACATGGAAAGATGTAACAAGTGTTGAGACCTCTCAGTCTCGTCTTGTCCAACTTCACAAACTTAAGGAGATGACATTATGGAAATAAGGAACAGTATAGTTCTTCTTCATGAAGTGATGATACTAAGCTTGCCTTTGTTAAATTTAATATTGCTTTTAACATTCCAAAGGTAGTATCTTTAAAGGGTGCTATCTACTCTCGATACTGCTACTTGTGATCATGACAAAAGTCACAGAATCACAGAATCACAGAATGGTAGGGGTTGGGAGGGACCTCAGGAGATCATCTAGTCCAACCCCCCTGCCAAAGCAGGTTCGCTACACCAGGTTACACAGGAAAGTGTCCAGGTGGGTTTTGAACATCCAGACATGGAGACTCCACAGCCTCCCTGGGCAGCTTATTCCAGTGCTTTGTCACCCTCAAATCATACAAAACATGTCTTGTTTTGTACGATTTGGACATGTCTCTCTTACAGCTGTTAGATGAAACAGTCCTGAAGTTTCAATTAAGTAACAGCCCTTGCTTTCTGTCCTAAATTCCTATGTTGGATATTTGAGGACTGTTCACAAAGGTTCCGTAATCTTCCAGGCAAGTTTACATTTCAGAGCAATGTTTATTTGGAGTATTTCACAGTTTACACTGTGCTAAGAGAAAGAATTGTATAAATGCAATTTATTTATTTATTTATTTTAAAAAATACTGGTTCAGATTAGGATTATCATTCTTCTCTGGAGATCAGAAGCACTAAAGTGTCTTAAAGCACCACAAACTCCGCGAGGCTTTGCAGCGTATGACCGTACGCCGTGTGAAGTGAGCCAAGGTGCCACAGCTATGGTGGGGGGCTGCGCAGTGGCTGGTGAGTGAGCCACTGCCCCTTTGACTTGGGAAGCCATCACCAAAGGGCTTTCCAGTCTTCTGATTCCAGGCTGTGTTGTTTGCCTACAGCAAATGAATAAACTGCAAAGAAAGCCTCCAGTGGATCTAGACAAAAATACCTTAATCATACTGGCACTAGAGGACATTTCAATAATTTGCCTTTAACCAGAAGCCTTTTCTTTTTTCTGCTCCTAGAGAACCTGATGTTAACAATATCATACATTTGATAGTTATTTCAGTGCCAGTAGTATGTCATGCCATATAAGATTATGATTTATGATTAGGACAAAGTACTTTGGAATAAATAGATTTTAAAAGAGGAAAGCAAAATCCAGGTCAGTGCAGGAATGGATGCTCCATTTTGAAGCTGTACATACAGTCTAAGTCCTCATGCTTCACAACATTAAAAATATTTTTGGCCCCTAAGGTTTATTGATTTGGCAACAAGTCAATGAGTTCTTCAGGATGCTCAGCAATACGAATTCCATACGCTTACTGAGCTTGCCCGCTCACCAGGGAGTGTGTGATAGGAAAGCAATTTGTTGCTAGCAAGGAGGGAGCAAACCATACAGAAACACACACGCAGTCATCGCTGCACTGGTGGATGTGGAACAGAGGAAGAAGACAGGTTTGGAATATGCCATGAGAAAAGGCTTATTAGGCTTGCAGAGGAAGAGCCTTGAAGACTTCAAACCAAAAAATACTTGCAAGGTATGGCTTTGGCATAGAGTCATTATCTTTCCCTCTTTCACTGCGACAGACATCTCTACCTCTGCAGCTCTACCAACTGCACTAATGATAGGAGACCATGGAGTTAACTGGGGGAAACAAAGCTGCACATCTGTCCCAAATGCTCTTTTGACAAGCCTATTTGGCTGTACATGCACATTTTATTTTCGAGGCAACAGTGGATCTCATGGTGGAATGCTACCAAGTCAGTGGGAAGCAGGACTGCTGGTTTCAGTTCACAAAAAATCCCAGTGCTGCAGACGCCTTTGCACAGGTCTGTGGGAGTACTGCTGGCACTGGTACCCCAGTGCGTTCTGACCAGGTTACATACTTTGCCCACACCAAGTAAACAACCAGGCTTGCATATTGCAACAGAGAAAAAAAAATGTGAGGAAATCTTCAAGCAGCGCTTACATGGGAGAAAAAGTAATAATAAATGCTTCAGAAAATGGCCAATGAAGTAGAACATTCGCCTCCTATTATTACTTGAAATGGTTCAAACTATAATAAACATCATTCTGAAATCAAAAGAATATCTCACCATTGTATTTTTGGCAAACACAGTGATGTGGAACACAGGCAAAGCTGAGGACTGAAGCCATACTCAGTAAGCTTAATGCAGGGTCCAGGCAGCAAGAGCTAGACAGTCTACACTGCAAACCTTTGAAAGAACCAGTGCATGAAATTGAAGGGGGCTTAATTAATTTGTCATGCTGGTGTTTGTACAGTCTGATTAGGTAACAGCATCTGATATGGTATCACATAGGAGAGGATTCATCAGACTGCATAATTACATGGATTAGAAGAGGACCTCTGAAATGCTTACGGGACTGGCTCACAGAGAAATGTAATCTGCGAAGCTGAGAGGAGACACACTGGCCTTAAAGGAATTCATTGTTGGGGCTCCTGAAGATCTAGGTGATATTGTTTAGCATTTTCATTAATTTTCATTCCCCATATCACAAAGACAGTGAATATGCAGATTGCATATTCTAAGGATGCAAACTAGCAAGCACCACCAGCACAGATGACTTTGAGACTTGTGTAATGAAAGTGGGATGAAAAAAAGTAGAAAACGCCAAGCCAAATACTGGGAACTAATAACAAGAATTTCTGCCATGAGCCAAGAACTCATCAGTTAGACTGGGTGTACTAACACATTGCCAAATGACTGACCGGCAGTGCAATGCAGCCATGGAAAAAAGCAAATGCAATTGGAGAATGGGTCTGGTGAGGCATTTCTGGTAGAGACTGAAAAATATTTTTGCCATTTTAAGGCCTTGGTAGGACAGCAGCAGGAATAACTCTACACTGGATCAAGGAGGCTTTCAGAGCATCCCCAGTTCAGTGGAAGGTTACTAACTGATCCAGGGGTACAGGGAAACCTGATCAAGTGAGAAGAAACCAGAAGAGCTTGTTTTCCACAGCAAAGAGAAGGCTGAGAGGCTGCTCTGTTTCAACATAACCATGATGGAAAAAACAGACAAGAGCAGCCATTTAATTCAGAAGATGGTGCTAGCATTAGAACAAACGAGTATAAACAGGACTTGGATACATTTCAGCTGTAGTTTAGAAAGTGGCTCTCTAACTGCTAAAACAAAAAAACTGCTTTTCCTCCAGAGATAACAAGGGCAAAAAGATATATGGCACAATCCCTCTCAGCAATACATAACTTTGGTGCCTGAGGGAAGGGAAACATGACCTGGAAAACCAAAGGGGTGCCTGCATCTTATTTTTCAATTATTTCCACAGGCACTAATGTCACTTGGATATCTTGCCCCATCTCACCCCTTTCAGTACAACATGCAGCCTGAGGACAAGAAAACACCCTCAAAAGCCAGCTTTCAACTGAGGTTGAGGCCTCTGGCTTTAGGTGATCCAGGTCCTGTCCCAGAGGTGTTTTCCTCTCCTTCTCCAGATGTTTTCTAACACAAAACAGCTGGGCCAGCCTCTGAGGCAGCATGTTTTAAGTGCTGCTGAGAGCCCAGTAAGTGTATGCAACAGCTCTGTTACATAGAGGGAGGTTGTTGGGTGGGGTTTTTTTAATAGTCCTGCTTTTTTCTGCCTGTCACCCCACACTATGGTTACAGCTTCCTCTTTCTTTGCTGCCTTGCTTCCTCTCTGTCTTCAACAAGTAACAGGGCAAATTTATAGTCTTTCAAAAGAAGCTTGTAAGGGAGAGATGGGTCACAACCACATTGCCCTCACCTTCCTGTGCTTTCAACCACCACAGCACCCAGCTCCTCTTTCTCTGTACACTGCGTTCATGACGCACCAGCCTGCCAGCACCATTCAATACTGTTATACTTACAGGTATCATCTCCTTTTTTCTTTAATAATGCTGGCTTCAGCTTTTATTAGTCTTGTCCCAAGTTATCTCCTTTAGCATCAGTTAAACCAGTATTTTATCACCATCACTGTTTTCACTTGACTACAGGTGCAAATAGAAAAGATGAATATATATTAAAAGACATAATGGAGATAACTGTATGAGCACTGTGAGTCAAGATAATGAAAAACTTGATTAAGGACTTCTTGTTGTATTTTTTAGAAGTGAAATACCATGAGGACTCTGCATTCCATAAGGTGCTCAGGTTTGGAAGGATGCAGGCTCTGAAGTTTATTTCAGTAGGAGTGTGACAAGATTTGTGTCCTTCTCCTGCTTAAATCTCAGAAAGACTTTAAGTGGATACAAGATAGGTAAAGGTGTGAGACCTCCTACACCAGCTAGGTATAGGAGCCAGCAGCTTGCTCAACATCACTCCTTAGACTAGGAACTAAAAAGACTCTGGTTAGTTTGGTACCTCAGTCCACTGGAAAGAAATACTTCTTTTCCTTAATATCACTTCAACTCCCCTTTTCTTTTCATTATTTGGTTTTGCTTGAGTTTTGTTGCATTACACTTTTTGATCTTCAAGGGCTACAGAGCCTGCCCACCTTAAGCCACAATTCTTTCCAATACATCTACCTGCTCTAACTTACTATTTGTAGAAAACATATATCCTGGGACAAACTTAGCCAAAATGCTCAATCATAAAAGCGGCTGCATTTGTTTTCTGGAGCAGCTGCAGTGGTTTTCGGGGTGAATCCCAAGTGTCCTCTCTGACTTCAGAAATCCCTTCCAACAAGATTCTGCACGAAGAACGCAGCAGGAGGAAGCTTCAGAGAGGATTCTTCACTGCCTTCTATTTTCTATAGGTATTTGCATTTGGATAAACTGAAAAGAAGGAAGCTCTCCTCCTGAGGTTATAAGATGGAGGAGAACTAAAATGGAAAATGAAATAAATCTTTCTGTTTTGACTTGTGAGTAATAAGTGCTGAAGCCAACCTTTCCACACAAAATGCTCCATTGGTTTATGTGGCCAGGATGTTTTGCCACCAAAATCTAGGTGGAGTCAACTGAAATCTGTCCTGTGGGTTTTGCGGTACGTTAATATGTTTTCTAAATTTAATACACTTCAGGGCAGAAGGCTTGAATTCCTGAAGATAGTAGCTCCTGTATTTTTTTCCTTTTTCTTTCTTGCCAAATAGACCTAGGTGGAAAGGTTTCTTACAGTTTTCTCTTCTTCCTACCACAGGCCAGTCAATGAACCAAAGTTTATTCACTTTGCCCCTTTGGGAGTGGTGTTCATCTGCATGTCTGAGAGAGTGAATGACTGCTGAAGTGAGGATAAACATCCTGTAAATGTCTGGAGGAAGGAGGAGCAAACTTAGACATCTTTTGAGTAATTAAAAACTAAGATTATCACCTCAATTTTTAAAATCCTTTGAAGAAATATGATGAGTAGTGAGCAGTTCATTGGGGAATCATGAACTTTATTCCCCTGCATTTGTTGCTGAAAAACTCATCATTGCATGAATAGTTCAAAGAATGGTCCTAAAAGGTGACAACAGGAAAGGCCAAACTATGATTTGTCTGGCAGTGTACTTCCTGATGACTAAGTATTCACAGCACACGAGTGGAAAAATCTGATACTACACTTGAAGGCCAGAGGCCATAGTCCAAAAAAACAATCTCCTATAACAAGGAAAAGGTCATCAAGACTAAGATTTCCTTTAGTCTGAAAGTGTCTTCAGTTTTTCATGGGCATGAGGGTAGGCATGACTTCAAGTGACAGACCTGAAATTTTGATACAATTTGGCAGAGGATGAATGAAAGTTTACCATTCTACTCCCCAGAGATATAAAGCCTAAATAGCTTTAGAATATATCCTATAGAGAGAAGAGAGCATTCACCTCTTCTAAGTGAAGACAATATAATGACCTAAGTAGTCACATGGGTTCTATAGAAATAAATTGCTTCCCCCTTTGGCTAGAGAAATTCAATGTTACGTGTCTTCTGTTCAGAGGTGGCATTGTAAGGTACTAAAAGCCAAGAGATAGAAGATTACTTTAATTAAAAAAAAAAAAATCATCCACATTTAAGTAAAAACTCACAAACAGAATTATATTATAGATTCTAACAACACTTTCAAACTCCTAATCTGGGAGCCAAACCAAACCTTGGGGCTTAAACCACTGCTCTGAAGTTTTGTTTAACTAAGGCTGAAACTCAATTGAACAATTTGAGCAGATCTGAAATGGAAAATTAGGTGGTTTGTCTCCTTCCCTAGCGAACATTTGAACCTTCACAGACCTCTCTTTTAGAGGTTAACCTCTCAAACCTCTCTCCCTTGTTTGCCAAAGAACGGTGGAGATACGAGCAATTCCTTAGAAAGTTAGTAACTTTTTTCAGGATGGTGAACAGAAAATAATGCCATACACCACGTAACGCTAAGGAACTGGAAGCCGGACCACAGCCATATTTATACACACTGCATTCTTCTAATGTCCTTGCTCCTCAAGGAACAGACCAGTTAGGATAGAGAGTATCTCCTCTGTACTTGAACAGTGCTTAGCACCAATACATGTTTATTTTTAATTAAGACATCGTGATAACTGAAAATCCTGTTCCCAGTCTTTTCTGATGATGGGAAGGGGAGAAAATAAACTCAGGGCTGAGACAGATGGACTAAAATTTGTATCTGTGATGGTGATGATCCTATAACCAGAGATGTATCTGAATAGTTTTGTGTGCATCATAAGTCCTTTTCAACTGCTATATTTAAAGCCCCCTCTTTCAACCTGCACATGAAATGAAGAAGAAAGAATGTGCTCTGATGCTGTTATTAACTCCATCAAGTAGACATCAGGTCTGGCAAGGCACTTTTCTTCTTCACAGGCTTCTCATTCAGATGGCTTGTTACAGAGGTTTCTCAGCCATCTGACTGATTTCAAAGGTGTTTAGCAGTGTTTAGGAAATCCTACTTAAGTGAGTTTTAAGCTGACTCTTTTGATATGTTTCTTAGCAATGTACTCAGCTGGGATTTCCTAATAAGAAAATAATTACTCTTTTTTGTTGTTGCTTATAGCTTAGATGCTTGTTAGAGGCAGATCATTAATAACTAACTTGGCAATATCATTACTTTCTGCTGCTGGTTCACTAGGTGATTCAGCTGCCTGACCAGAAGATGATAAACCAAAGGATATAGTGATGTGCTCTTAATTCCCTTCAGTGAGACAGGTAAAACATAGAGGTTGAAGGGAAGCAGCTTTGGGAAGTGGCAGCTATCCAAACAGCTACTGCTGCTGCCTTTTTTCAGACTGCTTTACAACTCCTGCCTTGGCAGAAGGCAATGCCCTGAGCAATCCCTCCAAAGCTATTGTATGTGCTCCACGAGGTATTGTGCAGCCCACGTCTGTATGGTGGATATAAATTTTCCTTCTGAAAGGAATAAATCTTTCTCAAGTAAGGGAAAGAGGAGATATGGTTTCTAAATGAATGATTCATTGTTGGAGGGAGCTGTCTTGATTTGCTGGAGTTGCTACGATACCGCAGCAGCAATGCCAACTTGTCACAGCCCTTAACGCTCTCTGGAAGCTCAGCAAGCCGAAAAGGCATTGCTGAGAGAAATTATTTATTTTTAAACAGGATATGTGTATTTACCATGAAACAACTTTCAATCTCCCACCTTTCTCCATAGGCTGGCTTGAAATTAGTCGTAGCCTCTGTTTCCCCTCTGTGGGTTCTGGAGGAGTGAAGGGCATAAACAGGAAAGCAGCATACACTGAGAAAGATGGCAGGATGCCCCAAAACAGTAATTTAAAAAACTCTCTTGCTGTGCCTGCCAAAACTTCGGTTTGGGCCTTTTTTTG
Organism: Caprimulgus europaeus; assembly: GCA_907165065.1. Next base: position 78,215,321 of record OU015525.1, read on the forward strand.
ATAAAAAAGAAAAATATTGTCAACAACTTTCCATTGCATTGAAAGCGTATGTGGCTTTTGCTGATTCACGTTTATCTAGAAAAAGTATGAAAGCGTATAGCATATATTCTTTGTGAAAAAGCACAGCAAGTCTATATAAGAATAAAGCTAGAATTTCTTTTGGGAATTCTTGTGTTTAAAACTGTAACTGTACTAACACCAAACCATTCTTTCAGCAGCATAAAAACTGCATCTCATGCACGCTGATACTTTAAACAGGGCTCCTGCAGCAAGCTAACAGTACAAAACACGGAACTGGAACTAGCTAAACATCGGAGCATCTTACTAACAAAAATGGCTAGTGGAGATGGGAGAGGTTCTAGGCAGGGAGAAAGAAATTAAGTAGCAGCATGCACATTTGTGATGCAGCACACTGCAGGGAAAATACGGAAGGGAACTGCTGTTGTTGCTGAAGGAAATTTGGCTCCTATTGCAAAAGAGCCTTTGACTGTCCTGGGAAGATGAAAGCTCTGGAAGAGGAAACTTATGTCACATCCTTCCCACGGGCTGTAGACTTTCAGAGAAAGTGAAATAGTAAAATTAATTTAATAAATAAATAATACCAGTGAGTCATTTCATAAGGATCATAATCAGAAAAAGATGACAGCCCCCAGGTAAAGATTACCAAAGCACACACGCCTCTTCTGTTGCAAAACCAACTTAATTTTCTGCAAAGAGCTATAGTGCATGCTGCTGCCTTCCTTCTGTCAAAGTTCTCACTCGTCCTCTTAAATTCAGAAAACAGAAAGTACTATAGAAAAGGGAAGTCAGAGAGGACTGCTATTAAAAAGTCTTCTCCTCCTATACCTTGCCCTTGCCAAGTCACAAAGTACGAATAAAGCAAGTGTGATGGAAATCGAAGCAGAAAAATTGCTTGTAAAGAAGAGATTAGATCGGGGAATGGCTATCCAGCCTCTACAATTGGAAGGAACTCAAGTGATTTTTAGCTTAGGTTTTTTTTTTTTTTAGTTAGAAAAACTAATGGGTTTAGTTTCATTTTAAAGCAAGGACAGATTTATTTCCGAATTCATGACTGAACTGTCATAAGAACCACTAAGTACCTTCTTGCTTAGATGCTTAGGAGTATCACTCTTCCCTGCTGACATTTGGTAAGTGGTGTCTGCTCTTAAAGAGACTGTGCTCCTTGACTGACAGCTCTGTCACATTTCTCTTTCAGTGCATGCTGAGAAATGACCCAGACTGGTTTTGTAGGAGGACAGAGCTCCATTTTAGTAATTTTTTTCTCAAATAAAAGATATTTTTAAAGTTGCCATTAAATCTCTTTTCTTCATATCACGATTAAAAAGTCTGACTAAGTTACAGTAGTGGGCCCAGAAGTACATACATGAGTTTCTTCATACAAACAACTTCTCAAAAAGTAATTCACGGTGCCTGCTCTTTTCTGGTTGTTCTGTAAGACCATCTGTGTTGATTTCTATTAAGAGATGTTCACTATGCTGACCAGTACTGGCTTATTGCATACAAATACCTATGAAGTTAATATTGTTACTATTAATGTCCACATAGGATTCTTGTATTTAATTCTATGAACCATTCCTGAGCCATAATCTTACTGTATTTTGTTCAAAATAAGAGACTTTTCTCCCTTTATTGCTGTTTCCTACCAGTGACTTACTATTCAAAATTACCTGAAGTAATATAAAATGACCTAACCATAATGTACTATTTGCATTACACTGATCATACATACTTCAAAAGATATAGCTTAAATCTAAATATATGGAAACTGCTGGTGACTTGGCTTGTCATTTTGTAGTTTGCTTCTACAGCTGAATAGGCAGATGTCATCTTTGGGCTGCTGGAGGATATTCTTTGTGAAGTCCTGTTACTTCCCAGTCTTTCCCCTTGGTATTGCAACTTCTAAAGAAACTGCTAAGACTTCTGATTCCTTTGCTGCTTGCTAGTAGCAGGAAAACAGGGAGGTTAAAAGAGCAGTAATACTTGAAAGGGACTTAAAAGGATACTTAAAGGGACTTGAAAGGAAGTACCAGCAGTGTCAAGAGGAAAGCACACTCTCTGAACGAACGCACTGCTTCCCTACAGCATCTCCAGCCTTTGATTAGGCTCAGCCCCATGGAGACTCCAGGAAGGATCCTAATGGATAATTAGAAAAAAACCATGAAATTATGAGAGTCTTCCCAGCTGGTCTTTATCCTTTGCCAAGGGGAAAAAAAAATAAGCAAAAGGAGGGAGTACTGTACACACCAGTAACAGCAGAGATGGAGCTATGTTTATTATGGTGGTTATTCTTTTGGATGTGTGTTGCAGCCGCAGGGACTGAGCTGCATGAAAGGAGGCCACAGTATTAGAAAAGGGTCATTCCTAAAGCAGCCATCTATGGAGTGTGTGCAAAAGGCTACAGGAAGAAAGTGACTCCCTCTCTCCTCTGACATCAGTTTAATTATGAGTTTGGCATGATTTCTGAAAAACAGAGAACAGCGCAGTGACACAGGGGAAAAAAAAAAATAAGGAGCCAAAATTGATCTGCTTCCACCAGCAACTGAAATAGAAATCATAATGGAAAAAAACAACAGCAACTTCTATGCAAGCTGCTCAGAGGGTGCAGTTTATGCCTAAAGGTATAAAACAGTTACTGCTGTAATTTATTACATTACACCTAGTTTAACAGGAACATCCTTTGACAATAGTGGAGGTAAGAATTTTCCTTGGTTCAGCATTTCTGTGCAGTCAGATCGTGGCTGCTGGCTAACTAAGCCTTGTTACTGGGGACACGACAAAGGAGGAGAGAAGATATATGACAATAGCCGTGTCACAGCTGTCCTGGAGGAAAGAGCTGCAGATTTCAGCCAAGCACCTTAAATCACTTTTGCATGAACTGCAACAACTTAGAAGCATGCTGTTAAATGAAAGGCACAGAGTAAGATGTTAGTGGTGGTTGTTGCAACTCAAAGCTTGAGCGTGATGTGTCCCAGGTTACTGATCCAAATTCTGAATAGCACAAAGGGAACCATCATATAAACCTAATTAGGCCTCATCTCTGCATCTAAGGACTGTTCTTCACTGGAAAGTGACATTTGCTTCTCTTAATTTAAATCTTGTTTTAACAGTTAAAAGACTTTGTAGCTCTTTCATTGCTGAGAAAAACACAAGTCTCAAATACAGGTCTGCACATAATACCAGTGAAATAGATAGAGATGTGCCTATTTGTAGGCATGAGCACATTCAGTTGGCAGCATGAAGAAGCAGAGACTGTATTAAAAAGAAAGATCAGCAAGTGATAATATCTTGTTGAAGGATGAGCTGTTTAATAGAGAAAAAACATGGCCCGGAGTTTTAAGGACATGGTCTAAAGTGAAGAAAGTGGGTCCTCTTTATTGTCCAGCCATGACCTACATGATCTTCATTATAATAGTGTCTTTGCAACGTGCATTGGGAATTTACGTATGTAGAAACCACATAGTGGAAAATGCAGTATTAGTACAGAAATAAATTTTATCAAATTCAGGTCTGAATCCTAAAAATCTTTTCTTTTTAGGTTTTACAGAATAAAAGAAAACTAATGATAAGCAGTTTAAGAGCTTTTACACAAGTATGATGTTCCTCCTTGTTAATATGGGGGCATGTGAGCTCCCACATCCACTGTTGTGGCACTGCTGAAGACAGACAAAACCTCCCCAGTGGACAAGTTATTCCACAAATGTCCCTCAGCACCAGCTTCTAACCAATGTTAGCAATCATCAGGATGAGTTGCTAGACTAGAAGGACAACTGAGTGGACAGTGATGAACAACTAGAGGGACACTGGCTGCTCTGGTGTTAGTAACATAAATTTACTCCTTATTCACACCACTTGAAATACTACTAACCTACTTCAGAGGTACTTACTGATATTTGAGGTGTGCTTTGAGGTAAGAGTCATATGCACAAAATATACATCTATGTTTATGAGAAGTAATGTCTTCTGTGTTGTTAAGGTATTTAAATAAAGAAAACCTATATATGGAACAGTGGCCCGCTTAAAAACAATGGTGACAAGAAAAATGACAAACCCAGATCATTCGGCATTTGAAGGGTTAATTCTTTTGGTAAAATGATATCAAGTCACACTCTTACATCTGTAAATCTTCAGATACTTTCTGAAGTGTCCAACCAAATAATATCTATGATATACACACAGAAATTAATAAGCTGACATCAAACAAATCACACTAATTCATCTGTTTTTTCAAACGTATACTTGAGCTGACACTCCATTCAGTGTTTTTCCCCTGTGCAATAAGGAGAGAGGGTTATTGGAAAAAAAAAACCTCCAGAGAATGAGGCACCTGGCTGCTATGGGCTTCTAGCAGCAGCAGCAGGCAGCCTAAATCCCTCAGCTGATGCTGGGTCAGGGTATTAATTACCTTCCCAACCTTCTCCTTATCGCGATGCTGTTGAATCTGGGCATGGTGGGCTGTTTTCCTCTGGCACGCAGGAACACCGGGCTCATTTTGGTCCTTCCTAGAAAGACAGCTTCTCACCTCAGGTGCGTTTCATCATTGAACCATCCCACTAAGTTGTCCACCATTACTTTTACTCATCTCCCCTTTCAGATCCCAGTGTAGATCTCAAGTGATTTCCCATGGGAAGGGCAGAAGGCACGCAAGTTAAAAGAACTGCATGGGTAAATAGTCCAGAAAGTTCAGGACAAGGAATTACCTGATAGGAATAAGCTTAAAAATAAACCAGGTCCTGAGGGAATAAGAGACATCTCACAGTCTCTGTATCCCAAGAGTGAGGTCTTTACCTGTGGATTATGTTTTACTGTGTACATTGTTAGGATAGTGTGTGACAAGAAATCTCACAGTGAAATAAATGTCATGTCTTGCTCAATAGTTTTTTTGGCAAATTGCAATATCATGTGTGAACAACCATTGCTCTTTTCTTTAAAATGCAGATTAAAAAACCCCAACACTGGTTGCGGAGACGCTGGAAGCTGCCCACCAGCCAGCTGGCTTTGCCAGCCGCACGACTGAAGGCAAGGCAGCTGCCTGACACAGCCTCTGCCATGTCAGCCTCCTGGGCGCTCCTCCTCCTCCAACCCAGCCTCCACCTAAGTCAACGGAAACATTTCTTTGGCTTCAATCCATGCTGGACCAGGTCCTCTATCACTGAGTGAATTGTTTGTTTTCTTCTGGAGCGGCTTCTGCATTTGCAGAAAAAGTGATTGCAATAAACCTAAATTCAGGTGGAAGAACTAACACAAAGCATGCATGGGTCTCACGCCCCGTCAGGCTGCAGGCTACAGGGTGCTGCCTCCCCCAGCACCGCCGGCACGGAACTGGGGGGAGACGCTGGCCCTCCGCACCGCCCGGCCCGTGCGAGAGGCAGCCAAGCACAATAACCCCGCGCACGCAGAGGAGGGAAGGATGTGGTCTGAGACGAAACACCATAACGAGGACACCGTCATCATTTCTGGTCCAAACTGAGTCATGTGTATGGGGGTAAAAGAGCAAGACTGGAAAAACACATTGCAGAGCTGTGCTGTAAAGACTTTGCACTAAGTCAATCCTAATGCACTCCTTGAAAATAGTAACCCAAGAGGACTGAATTTGGCTTGAGAAACCTACATAAATACATAGGGATCTGAATGAAGAAATGAAAAAAGCTCTTTAAGGTGTCCCAACAATCTCTCTTACTTTAAGTTTGCTAATCTTTTCCTAAATTGAGTGGACATGTAGTTAACGTATTAGCATGCTTGCATGCTCCTACAGTACTTCATTAAAACTTTTTTTTTTAATCTTTTTGAAGTATTTTCATTAACAGAAATGTCAGAATGTTTCAGGTCCTCCAGAGGGAATTTATGACTTATTATGCAGCTTTAATAATTTAAATGCCAATGCAACAATCCAGGAATGGAAACAGTATGTTCCAGGAATGCTGCAGTGAATTAGTAACCGTGATCTGCTTGTAATTGCTGATTATCCCCATGAATTTTACGTAGTAGAGTGAATGGTTTTTTTACTGATGAAAAGAAACCTGGGAATAGTATTATCTTAACAAAATTCAAATCAGCAGTGGCTTACCCCGTTCCAACAAGGTTTTGACTCTCTTTATCAATCATATAAATAATTGCAGAGGTTCAGCATATGGAGCAAGAGATGCTACTCCTAGAGCAGGGCCAGGGCAAGAGCCGTGTTCTGCTGTACATGTAAATACGGGATCCTGTTACCAGGCACTGCCATTACAATGTCAACAAAAATACTGTCACTAGGGGAAGGGAAACAGCCAGCGGGCTACAGAGGCCGTCAGCTGGACAGAAGGCAAGGTAGCAGAGCTGTGTGTCCCAGGCAGGTTTTGTATATGCCAAAAAGTATTTGAATGATATATGGGATATGCTGCAAAATACCACGTTCCTCTGGATGCGTTTTTCCTTCGAACTATCCCATTCAGTCTCCTTTCTCCTTTGACAATATTTGTTTCGAGGAAAGAATTTGTGGTTTGGAGGGGGTAATAAATACAGTATCGGTGTAGATTTGAACTAGCAGATGCTGAGTTTCTTGCATAGCAGAGTAAGATGCACAGTCAGTAAGTGCATAGTCAGATGCACAGTCATCAGTCAGTACCAGTAAAAAAGCCTGTGAAAACAGGTACGATTGCAAAGGAAAATGCTAAAAGAGGAGTCCGAGATAACAGATCGTTACGATAAAATAGAAAATGAATAAACAAGGGACAGGGTATGCAGCAAAGAACAGTGAACTGCAATATAGACTAAAGGAAAGAAAAAGGTAAGAGGAAAGCAAAGGCTTTAAGACTTTGCCAGGGAGAAGTCACTGTAGATTATTAAATTAATTTCACAGAAATGAAATGGATGTCTGTAGTGAATTCACAAGATCATTCATGAACTGAAGACATTGGACAACTCAACTTTTGTAAATGATCAGTCCAGAACACTGTCAGGCCAGGAGCTTCTCAAACAGTTGATTCCTAAGGACCATCAGGAAAGTGGGAGAGAGACAGGTGAAGGTGCTGAAGGAAGGTGAACAAAAGCACAAATGAGTGGGAAGTACCAAGGGAAAAGCTGCATGGAAAAAGGAAAGATGACTTTAGTAAAACTCACTCTGGATCATGTTGGACAAAATATGCATTTTGGCGTTCTGGGCTGTGCCAAAGAACGTGCTTACCTTGCACTGGATCTGTAAACCACTCTCGGTGCCTTTTGCTCTTCTACCTCTGAGCCACATTCAACCACATGTCATTGGTACCAAGTGTCTTCAAGCCTGATGATGAAATAACCTCTCGCAGCATGCACAAAGCTGTTTTGAAGTCAGTGGAGCACTACAAGCATCTGCTCATATGCACCATGTGCCAGGACCAGACTGACACTGGCTATGACAGTATTAATTGCAGACTACTTGTAAGACACTACTCAGTATATGGTGTATTTTGGCTTTCTATTTTAAAATTAATATATGGCAAATCTAAATAATTTGTGACGTTTATGGTTATTGCGTTGTGTGGATAAAGTTGTGGGCTTGATTCTCCTTCTAGAAGTACTTATGGTATCATTTCACCTCATGGCTGCTGCTGAAATCAACAGTGGTTTGCTTTTTGGGGGTAAAAGAGAGAAAATTGGACCCATAGTTGTTTTTGAAATGACAAAAAAAAAGGATTGCAGAGAATGCTTATTCATGCACTGTGAAATTACGAACCTTACTTTCTTCTCTTCCCCCATACGAAAGGCAGTGACACTGAGCAAAGCTATTCCCACAGTCTTCTAAACTACTATGGAAGTGAAAAAATTAACTGTAAAACATCCATGCTTACAAATGATGAAGTCTGTATGTTTAACTCAACTTAGGCTGTCACTCACAAATAATTTGGCAATCATATAAGCAGAAGATCTTTGTCTTTTCCTTGTTCTGTTACGCAGCTAAACATACTTGCCCAATCCACTGTTCATTCAAATCACTGAAGAGGTACAAAATGTCTGGTAGGACTAGGAAGCCACTTCTATCCCAGTGCATACTTGTAAGTGTGCTAGTCACATAACCATTTCTATATTCATTTCACTCTAAAATAAGAATCTGGTGTACTCTCAAAAGAGTAATAATGTCTGGCTCATCCCAGAACCACTTTTCCCATCTTCCTCAGAGCTTTAGATGGGGATGTGGCATAAAACAACAAGGTCTACAAATTTAGCTACTATGAAGTAGGAAGTAAAGGGGCAGCATAGAAGAGAGAACTTTCTCCTGCTTGTAAATGGAAAACACACAAGAGGCCAAATTGTCAAGAAACAGATGAGGCCACGGGAAACTGTCCAAGAGAAAGACAGGAAAAAACACTGGAGAAGAAGACATGGGGCAGGATGGACTTGATACTTGTGAGTTAAAGGCAGAACACTTGCTTGGCAATATTAGGAGGTTCTAGCTGAGTATTGTTTTACTTCTACTGTTGCAAAAGTTTTTTGGCACTTGAATGGAGATGCTCAATGGTGTAAAATCTGATGGTGGCTTTGAGGCAAGAATCAAAACACCTCACAAATGAGAAAGCTTCCAGATTCTTGGAGCTGAAAGCCTCACGTTTATGCTGAATGACCATGTTTTCCGAGCCCAACACAATACGTAAAATTGCACAAGCTTGTCTGACAGACTCTAATTCAGCTGTAGGTGGTCCAAAGAGACAAAGACAAAACACGGTCTTACAAAACTCAGCTTAAGTTGAGATGGAATGGGAATTAAGGTAAAATGGAAGAGATATTGTAGACAACACCTGTATCTTCTGAAACAAAATTTCACAAAGGAAGAGAGGAGATCATCCTTAAGTGATGTTAACACGGTATAAGTCATGCCAAGCTGATAATTAGTTTGTTAACTGCTGAGAGTTATTTGAGCATGTAGGTTTGAGCATGTTTGTGATTTGAATATGTAGGTTTACATATTAACAAATACTATCTTAAAATCTGACTCCGAAGTATCAGCCATCACTGATAACATCAGCATGTGAAAGAGAGAACAAATGAACAAACAGGCTTTCAAATTTGGATCTGCTTGCTGCTACCCCGGAGCTCCTGTGTGTGCAGCCAACTTTAGTGTATTAAAACTTGTTATTATATTATGATAGAGACATACATTATTATTATATCTTTATTTTCCCTTGGCCTGGGGTAGCTCTAGGGGTGAATCTTTTCCCCTCTCCCCAGTAGCTCCAAGACTTATTTCTTTCACACAAATTCAGTCTGTTAACATACAAGAAAGTAGAACTCCATGGTCCCAGTGTTCACTCAGAGCTATTCCTATCCTTGTGCAACCTCACGTGCCTGCCTTTACATACACACACATGCACAACCATCCTCATGTGTCATAGAATCACAGAATCACAGAAAGGTGGGGGCTGGAAGGGACCTCAGATCATCTAGTCCACCCCCCCTGCCAAAGCAGGTTCCTTAACACCAGGGATGCCAGGGTTTCTCCTCCCAACCCAATTACTGCTGCTACTTTGTTGCTACTTTGTCCTCAGTTATCATATTTAGAAAAATCTAAGAACCCAGAACATAGACTGAGACATCATCCGAACCCATGAGGTTTCTTTTAATGCAACTTTGATGTTACTGCATGTGGTTCTGTCGAAGCACTAGACTTTCAATTTTCTATGCATTTGCCAGTTGGTGGTTTGTAAGTGCAGGAGCAGATAAGGCTGAGATGCAGCACAGAGATTTTGCAAAAGTTTCTGTTACAGTTGCACAAGAAATAAACAGAAGTAGACAAAATAAAAATTGTTGTTTGCATATCCCAACTTTGGAAATTTTTCCTTTTGATCATTGTTTGCTAAGGAATTTGGGGGCCTTTATTCAGGGACCTTCACTGACATAGCTTTGTCTTCTGCATCTCTTCTCTTGAGAATGGCTGGCAAGATAAGTTCCTCCTGATAACCAAGGGTCATAGAGGTTTAGTGACCTTCTATGGACATGCTTGCGACACCACTGCTTGCAACTGTATCCAAATGTGGACTGTGGAGGTAATTAAGACAGCAAAAGGAGAGATTTGGCTTACAAACAAAATGGAGCTTGCTGTACGATAAAGGTCCTTTCCCAGAGTTCATAATCTCCAAAACACAGCTCAGAAGTTGCACTGCCCCCAGAGAGCACAAGTGAGAAATCCTTTCTCCACTCCGCAGCGGCCAGCACTCATGTTTGTCAGGAGGAAAGCACAGAAGGAGCAACAGTGCAGCCTCCCTTCCCCTCCTCCCCACTGCGATCCTCTGCCACAGTCAGCCTCAGCAACGCCAACACCGATCTCTCTTTGTGGCGTGGTGGGGAGGAGAGGAAGGGAGGTTATTGTAACCTCACATGTTGCAAGTTTTCACTTTAGTCTCAATGAGCCCCTCAACAGTAACACCGGGTGCTGGATGATAGCCTCAGAGCCACCTCAGTAGTGTGCCAGACCCGCAGTGATCTCCGCAGCATCGGACGCGCAGCTCCCAGGCTCCATGGGAGGCTTCACGGCCTCTGCCTGCAGCAGGACAGTCAGGACCAAGCGCCTGCTACTGGCCTGCCACCTCCAAAGCAAGACGTCTGTTTTCAGGGTGGCTTATTTCCTCCAGTCACTTTGTTTCTTCAGTTTGAAAACACTGACCTGAATTTTGGCAATGGGCAGTTCTTACTGTTTCAGTGAAGAGCAGGAGACTGGCTGTCACAAACCATCAGACGAAACTTAGGGGAAAAAGGAAGACTCAGCTCCTTGGGCACATTCCAAATATCTCATTTATATTCTGCATTTAAAGTCCACTTCTGTTGTCAGAGAGAGCCCCATTCTGCTAGCAGCAGCCAGAAATACAAAATGGCCTAAAGTTCAAAGCAGGAAAAAAATCAATGCACAGATTTCATTTTATCACACAGACACAACGATTGGATAAATTTGCTTCTCCCTAACAGCTTGCAGCCCAAGGATAGTAGTTACATAATAACTCACATTTATTTTTAGATCCTCTAAGTATTCATTGAACAAGGACGAAGAAATTGAGCAAAGTAGCAAGTGACTTGCATCATCACACAACTCGACGTATTAGACAGGACAGGTGAAATGGTGACAAGAAGTCACTAAGTGAAGAAAAATTGGAAAGCAGAGTTCTTAATCGTGACAAATGTTCAGCAGTGAACTATAACTTTATTTGTTTACAGTACTCTTGTCCCTAACTTTTAATTCCTCAGCAGATGACCAAACAATTGAATCGATTATTTAAGCAGAAATTAGTCTGAAGACTAACGAAGCTTCTTTCTACAAGGAAGTAGTTGCAGAGGACTGTGCTGTCACTAAGTTATCTTCTCTTTGTCACTGCTCCCCAGTACACAGATGAGCTAAGTTCTGGCTTGGTTTGCTGCACGCTTATGCTGAAGATGCCAGAGAGAACTTTGGGACCCAAGTGAGAGAGCAAGAGTAAACATCCCCCAGTGACTCTCAGCGATGGTTGCAGAAGGGAAAGCAAGTTAGGTGCCATCTGAGTAAGAAGTCCTTAGATCTAGCAAGAGGAGTTGTTTGGTTTTTTTTTTTTGTGGAAAAGAGGGAATTTCCTTAGGATTGTGAGACATGCATTTTATTCATTTTTCATCCTAAGTGATACTGACTGCAGGGCTATGAATTACCCCACTGCTGACACCTAAGCTGAGACTACAGCTGTGGTGCTGAGATCAGTGACACCGCAGTAAAGGAAACAGTGAGGTGGCTGTTCAGTATAATGTCAGGTCAGCTCGATATTTAGAGAATAGAGAGAATTCATTAAATATGTTTCTAGAAGAAGCATGACTCAGATACATGTGATCAAGAGCATCTGCATAGAAATTGGATGCAGACGTTTGCCAGCAGGCAAAGCGCAACTTTTAGAAGCAATAAGCTCCATGGAAAAGGTGGGTTGTTAGGTTTCTGCTGGAAACAACCTTTTTTGACTACCACTGCAACAGCAAATAAAGGATTACAGTTGCAGTGTCGTATGAACTAGAAAGAACAGCAAAAGAAAACAATACTTTCTGTGGTTCTTTTTAAACAGAAGATTCCAGGTGTTCAGATACTAAGAAACTACAGTCTAGGTGATCTAGAACAAAACATGGCATTAAAATAAAGAATACTGTAACTGAACTATAGTAATACTTACCTAAACATAGAAACTGTCCTGTCTTCAGTGCCTAAATTCTCTGGACACAGAGAGCCAAGGTATCATAATGAAAAAATCCATTCCTCTGCATAAACACACTTACATGTTAAGCTTTGCTTCAGTATCTCTAAATCTGCATTTTCACTACTTAACAGATATGGAAATTTCACAGCAAAAGGAAAAGACTGAAACACAGACTTCCTAAATGTAGATGAATCAAGTAAATCACCTGAATTTCATTGTGGGGCTTTTTTCTTATTTTTTTGAGTAGAACTGTGCATTTGTGCAGGGTTGTACCGTCTCATCATCTGCAACGTTCTTCTTTAATCTTTTTTTCCTGAAACAATATTGCAACTCCTGCTGTCTGCTCCCCGCAGCTGTTTTACAGCCTTTCTGATTTTGAGCTGTCTGTGGTTTGTTCACTACCTGTTAGTGAATTTGGCTAGACTAATGCTGTCTTCTGTTCCTGCTATTAGTTTTATAAATATAAGTGAGACAACACAATATTGAATATTCTTTATCCATGTTCAAAAAAGGAGTGAAACATATTTGCTACAGCTTCAAAGTAGCCTGTTTCATGGCCCTGACTAGCCTTCCTCTTCTGTTTAACTATGTTACGAATGGGTATAGTCAGCTGTATGTTTTGTTGCTTTTCCATAAGTAATATAAACATTTATCTGTATAGAAAAATGTGGAAAGTAGAACTATTCACTTAGAGAGATTCTCAATTTAGAGTTTCAAATATAAACTATTCACTTGCCTGAATCGCTGCCTTAAATTTCATTTTCATGCAATTAATATTATGAGGGATCAGCTTTATTCCCAGAAAACATCTCACACTTCTGTAGAGCAAGAATCAGCTTTTCACTTGTTCAGTTCTGAAGCTTGTTCTTCCCAGCAGCTGCTGTCCAGCTCCACCAGTGGGCAAGAATGACCTCTTCTGACAGAGGCATCGCAAAAAACACTCCTCAGGTACCCAGTGAAGGCAGATGCAGTGGTTTCCTCATCTCTTCTGGGAGATCTGCATCTTACTATAATGATAATAATGATTTTCTCAACTTACAAATAAAGACCAGGCTATTGGAGCAGCAAAAGAAAAGACCATCCTTTGCCTCATTTTGTTAGTTTCATTAAAATCTGTGAGATTTGGCTACTGCTTTCTACAACTGATATCCCGTAGCTTCATTAGGATTATCTGGTAATAGTCGTAAGTAAAGATGGCTTTTCACACACTGCTGCTGCCTCTTTTTCTATCAATGGTGAGTGCCAGCTACCTTCTGCTTCACTGCTGACTTCTTGGTCTATGGCAAACAAGTCCTGGTGATAACAGTTAGTATAAAACAAAAGTATTTTTGAGGCAGTAATACAGTAACAAGGGTTTCAACTTCTAGCTTCCCTATTATTTCCTCTCTTTCTCTTCTGAAACATCACTAATATGCAATAAACACCCAGAAGTGATTTCAACTCTACATTATTGGAAGCAAAAGAAGCCGAGTCATGCTATACGAAGAATCACATACACCCAACTTTTATGACAGCACCGACTTCTGACAGAAGCTGAGGAATCATTGGAGCCACTGGCTTTGACATTACAAGAGCAACTGCAAGGGCACAGGTGGTGCCATTCCCTGGAGGTGGAAAACTGATGGACCTTAATCTTAAATCCACATTGGTCTGGCAGGTTAACAGACTGCTTTTTGAAGCCTTGCATTTATTCCTCCCTCCTGATTTTTTCCTTTCTTGTCCAAGTAAAGGGAGATTTGCTTATTGGCATATCCCAGGCCCTTGAGTTTTATTCTACTTTTTACATAATAAGTTCTTTGTCCAGAAAGCAAAGAAGTGTGATGACTATAGCTTTTGTTCCAAGGTCTGGGCTCGGTTTTGGGCCATTAAGACACTTTCCAATTGTAAGATCTCATTCCCTCAGGCTTTTTATGTAATGGGTGATAAAGGAGTTGGAAAGCAAATTTATTGCCTCTTTTTCTTAAAGGCCTTCCTTTTCATCCTTGAGAAGGTAACAGGACCTTTACCGCTGATGCTATTGGGTTTCTCTCGAGTGTCTTATTCTTCGGTGTCATTAACAAGATAAGTTATCCTTTCCCAAATCTCTTCCTCCTGTTCACTTTCAAGGGTCATGTTCTTGCATGGCTTCAATGTTAATGTGCAGAAAGTTCCCACTGAGTGCATGGAAACTCTACAGACGGTCTTGGATTAGGAGTGCACTTATTTGTCATGGATCTTCAGGTATCTTTTCTGTGGGTATCAGATATTGCAAACAGCCAAAAACTTCCAGTAAGCCAAAAAGAACTGGTGCCACTTTTATGTCATGTGATATTCCTCTTCTTTCTTTTTCCCAGACTTCTCTCTATTTTCAGTTTGAAAACCCACCGTTGTGCCCACTATTCACACTGCCAGCGAGGACTATTTCTGATGACTTCTCAGTTTCATAATGACATTGAGCAACAGCTGACATCTCTCTCACAGGCTGCAGCTATTTCTATTTCCAGACTGTCTTTATTCTGCTTAGTTAACAATGATACAGCACATTTCTAATTCACTATCAACAGTGAATGAAAAATATCAGTCTTTTTAAAAGACTGAGGAAAAAAAAAATAAATCAGTTTTCCACTTTCTAAGGATGTTGCTACCTACCTGCATCTATGAAGAATGTAATGACTATTCAAGGAGCAAACATATTCCGGCAAATGCTAAATCTGCACCTATTTTCCTATGCATTAGTCCTGCAATGAAGAGAGCCCATTAGAGAAGAAAAGGGAAGAGCTACACTGCAGAAAGGTTTCAACCTTTCCAAGTCTAGGATGTAAGTATAAAGTCAATAGATCTGCCACTTCATTTCTGGAAGAATGAACTCTGCCCTCATTAAAAAAAAAATCTAAAGGTCAACAGCCTTCATGTCTCCCGAGGACACAAGCCGAAAGCAGCTGGATGCCGGTACTCCTGCCCGTGGGAGAGAGCCCGCACAACCGAGTGCACTACGGAAATCCTGCTTGCCCCGAGGCTCCTGGGGATGGGGATGGCTGGAAGCAACAACGACTACTAACAGATTTTTGTAAAAATCTTTTAAGTGCCAACAGTAATTAATCCCACTGCATTCAGAGGATGGTAATCCTCTCCTTGCCATGCACACCAAGCCCCCTTATCAACGGGTGAGGGTCTGTGGCCAGTCCCACCATACAAATGCCCCTTCACAGCAACAAATGCACAGCATTGCAAAAAAGTCCTTGAGAAGACGGTGCTGGGAGGATTCACCCCTCTGCACATACGGCAGAGAGCAGAGAGAGACAAACCTTTTGCCTCATCCGTCCTTGGCATGGCTGGACAAGAAGTAGGGCCAGATGATGGCCACAGGACAAAGCAGGTATGACACACCTCACGGTCTGGCCATTTGCTTCCATCTGCTGTCAGCAGCATAACTAGACCATGCTCAACCAGTGCTCTGACATTCGCACATATGTCATGCAACTAAAAAGAATACAGCAGCCCCAAAATAAAACAAAACTCCCTTCTATCTCAATCTCAACTCAGCCAAATGAAAATGCTTAATCTCTCAGACACAGAAGTAAGCCTCTCATGTTCCAGCATTTGCCCTCCTTATAGGATGCACTGTTCTAGTCACATCATGGAAACATTTCAAAATCACATTTTTAACTAGAGCAACACCAATATGGCTTCTTAGTTGCCACATTTATGCAGAGGCCAACAAATTTAGTTCCTGTACTTCTAAAATGCCACATTTCTGAAGGTACTGTGTATTATAAAACTTGTGATTGATTTGTTTCTTTTAATATCTCATTACTGTAATAACAGTTGCTTTCCTTTCAGAAGGACGAAAGCAACATCATTCAAATGGATGGAAATGTACAGACTGAGACTTTCAAAGTGGCTGACGGGAGTTAAACGCTTCTCTCCCAGTGCTCTCAGCGCAGTCTGGATGCTTCCCTCTCCGGCGTACTTTTGTCACTCTTGTTTTTCACTAAGAATATGCGACAGTGGCAATGTTTAAAAGGATTTTCAAATCCTCTGGAATGCTGGGAGAAGACATAAGCGATGAGAAAATGGGAAGGTATTTCATGTTTTGAGATTGTCCTAAATCAGGGTCAATGGCAACAACAAAGCAAACACTGACACTCTGCTTTGATTTATTATTAGCACGCAAAACAGAAAAAATGAACAGATAAGCTGTCCTGTGAACAGTGATAAAAGGGGATTGCCAAATCCTTCCAAATTTTGTTTAACATGTTATCATTGAAAGCACTTCTTTATGAACCTGAATATGCATTGTCTTCTCTCATTACATTTTTCCTCATTCGATTGAGCAACCTCCATCCCCAAGCTCATCCTTCTTCTGTCCCATTCCCCGCCCCCCACTCATTCTGCTGGAGCAGAAAATGAACAGAGCTTCGTTTGTTCGCTGGTGCCAGCAGCAGCAGCAACGTCAGCCCTGCAGAAGCAACCGCCCCGCCTCCGCGGCCCTGGCTGAGGGGACACCTCCTGATTCTGGGAATTGTGCATCCCAATGAACTGCTGTTCATGTGACAGAGAGAACAGCTAGCAGGTTTGAGGATGTCTCAAGTAAGCAATGATTATTAAAAAAAAAAAAAAAGGAAGAGACATTAAAACCCCAGCAGTATTTTATAACTACTTCATATCCAGAGAGATTAAAAAAATTGCTATAAGAAAAGCATTCTAAATTAGGGCTTATATGACAATAGCAGGTTGTCTTAGGTAATCACTGGATAGAATAAGCTGAATCCAGAGCATCTGCTTTCTTGCAGCCCTGCTCAGGGACTCCTATTCCTTTTTGTGTATGTATGGATCATATACTGGATATACCTAGATAAAATAATAGTTGCCTGCACCAAGTTCTGCTTTCTCTCTTTCTTTCCATCACATAGGAAATGGAAATAACTTCCAAGGGTGTAGGCTTCAGTCCTTTGTTGTGCTCCAGGCACACATGCAATAGCATGTCTTTCAATAACTCAGTCTTAAAAGTTCAGCTTTCCTGCCCCTGTTCTTTCCAGAGCCTCATTCTTCTGGTAGCCTGGAGCCTTCTTCATTTCCAGTACTCAGTCTGTTTACAGTCAGATGTTGCTACCCAGTTAGCTCTTGTTTGCAGGTAGGACAACATCTTCCCTTATCTATGTACAGAAAGCACACTGACTCATGCTCTACCCATCTTTAGTGGGATACAGGCATCAAAGTCTCCCAGTTTCTCCTTCTCAGATAAGATGAAAAGTGGAGAAACTAATAGCTGGGGTTTCTTTTGTCTAATCTTTTGAACAAGCTTGAATTGACCTGCCTTAAGTATGTGTAGCCAGAACTGTGCAAAGTATCCCAGGTGAAATCTCACTTGAGCCATCTATTATCTCTACTGGGAGACAGGTCATCAGATCAGTCCTCCAAGATCTCCAACCTTCTAATCTTTATGTCATCCTCACATATTTCATATTCTTCTTTTTTTTCCCCAGAGAACAGGAGACGTTTGTGGTAATGCTTCAGGCAGCTTGCAGTGCCTAGGCAGGGAACACTCATTTGTACTCGTTATGAGATGACTCTGCTTTGGTAAACTTGGAGATTTGCAATGTGAACTCTTGAGAGTGCTAGGCAAGCCAAAAGCTACTGGCTACTGAAAGCTGTTACTTCACTAACACGTTTATTCAGAATACTTTCTCCTAGTTGCATCTTTCTATTATACCTGTCTGCTTGTTGCTTCCTTACTCTCTTCCAACTCCTCTGCTTTATTTTTTTCTTCATTATCAACCTCTGTAGAAATGCCATCATCAATTTCTGTAAGGTAGGGAGATTTTCAAAGAGAGTCTTAAGATCAACGTTGGCTCAGCACAAGTTTAATTTAGAACATGTGATGGGTCTGACTCACAGAGTGCTATTCATGCCATCCATCCTTGATTTGGAACAAGGCTAGTAGTTTAGTTATGACCTGAAAATGTCTGAAACCAAATTATATATAGCATTCAAAAATATTTATAATATTAAGAATGGTTATAAACATCTCCAAAGTCCTTCAAGTGATGCACAGGTTCAGAATGGACATATTTCTGTCTGAAGCCTACACTGAACACCTACTTCACAACACCTGGACCACTCTGTACAATGCATTCATGCCCATGGAAAATGGCTGAGCTTGACACCCCTCTCCCAGGTTTCCTCAAAGGATTGCCTTTGAAAGAACACACCAAAGAGCAGAAGTACTCTCTGATCTAAAAGAGGCTTTGCTGAGATTAGATCCTCTCAGCACTCCAACATCTTTATCTCTGACCTTGCAGGTAAGAAAACATCACTGGCCAGCTGCAGCAACGAGACCTCTATGGCAGGATGAACAGGCATGTGAGGAATGTAGGCAATGTTACCCTCATCTGTGATCCAGAAATTGGCTTTAAGACTTAGTGAGAATGTAATCACCCTGACCTTCATTTGCAACACCTTAAAAAAAAACCCCACCAGTGAGGACAGCAGCATTTACTGCGTGCCATCAGACACCAATATGCATGGAGAAAAAATTCCCTGCTTCTCCTACACAGCATCATGCTGAGCAGGAATTCAAAACAAGCCACTGGGGTGAGGACGAGAGGGAATCACAGGTCACACCTGGCAGCAGCAGAGCAGTCACAGCCACATCTTGCCGGCACTGCGATGTGTCTGCTCCTAGAGAAAAAGTATCTGAACCAGACTGACCCAGAGCTGGCCCTGACATGGTGGGATGTGAAAGGAGGAGCACAAATAGCTGGGTAGTACGTTCCCTGGTACCGCAACTGCATGTCTGGAGGAACATGAAGAGGCGAGCACAGACCTTTGCTAGATAAAGTCTTGCAGCTTTACAAAGCTCACATTCTTCACTTGAAGCCTGGCTGCCTCCTATGAGATAAATACCTGTGCATGAGCTTAACTCAGGCCTAAATTTAAAGCCCAAAAACATCAAAAAGATTTTGAGTTAAGCATTGCTGTTGCTGAACCGGGCCTGTCATTTGCAAGGGAGGAATCTGCCAGGAGCAGGCGGTGGGAAGCTTGTTGTCATGATTATGGTGGGCTGCTTGCCTGCAAATGGCACTGGGAGATGCACTGGAGGCAGCCCCTGGACAGGCACAGAAAACGAAAAGCAGATATTTTAAGATTACTCAGGAAAAAAAAAAGGGTGGTCAGTGGGTGCCAGGGTGACAAGGAGGAGGCAGGGAGGTGGTCAGGAGCTGTCCAGGGCCACAAACCACAGCAGCACACGGGAAGCCCCAACCCAGGCCTGAAACCAAAAAATACCCAGTTTTAAATAAACAAGCAAAAAAAAAAAGAGCCAAAAAAAGATGGTAAAAGAGGAGACTGACAATGCCCAATCCTGTTGGGTTCAGCTTGGCAGGCTGCAGATGCCAGACTGGGTTATAGTGCTGCATCCATGTGCTGCCACACCGGGATTCAGTGGAAGAGAAAAGATCGAATTGCCTCTGCATTTGCCTCTGCAAAGTATTAGCAGAAAAAAACACACTACTTAAATATTAGATCCAGAAGGTATTGCTGAAGAAAGCTCTTCCCAAGACTATCACAGTGCTGGAGCATGTCCTACCCAGCAGACCGTTGACTGCATCTCAGAAAGCTCATATAAGAACAAGACGGTGAATGCTGAAAGGTCGTCATGCTTTCATGCTCTGAAATAAAAAGCTCTGAAGTAAAATGACTGCCCACAAGTATATAAAGAAAAGTGGTGCAGTGATCAGGAGTGCTCTCAAGGTCACATTCTGAAAAAAATAAATCCATTTACAAAATCACTGATTCAAAAATAAAGTAACATTAGCACATGCAACCACCACAACAGCATATAACCAGAGGCAGCTCAAACAATAAGGGACACATCAGGTGCATATGCAATTACCTAAATAGTCTCATGCACAGCTCTTGTCCTTATTTCCTTAACAATTCTGCCTTATGTATAAGTCAGTAAGTAATTGAGACGGTACTTCAGCACCACTCAGTGTATAATTCTCCTATAAAGGCAGTCTCCTGCTCACAACACACTACGTACACGTGCATGCGTATGTGTGCACCTTTTGTATGAGAGAAGTACTTGCACATTGTATTTACCTGTGGCAAACAGAAAGCTTTTTGTGGATTACTACCTTTGTTGTCTTAAGGATCTGAAAAATGTTTTGTGGTTTCAACTTCCTTTCTCTTTTAAAGCAAATGCTTCAGACTGCAAAATTGTTAAGCCCCAACATAAACACAGGAGAAGCTGACAATGCTATCATACTGTTTGGAGCCCTACATTATCAGTTGCTTTGTACTACTGAAGTACAGAGAAAAATTACCACAGATGCCCCTGTGACTGCACAAAACCAAAGAGAACTGGGCTTATTTTGACATGCTCCAAAAAACTATGAGCAAGAGAGAGCAAAAATTAAAGAGGATGATCCAAACTCTTAGACTGGAAGACTTATTCCCCATTGCCTGTGAGGCAGCCCATAGGCTGCACAAATCAGGAAAACCAGATGCCCTTCCAAGTACATCACCTGGTATGTTCACTTTTGCTGGGCAGAGTCAGTGGCTGGTTTGAACTCACCTCCTTAGCTGACCTCTTGGGCTTAGGGGCTTACAAATAATCCTAGCATTCAAAGTTATTTCCAAAATGCCACAGTGGGGGAGGAAGTGGGATGGACTGATGGCATAAGTTACAAAAGCTTGTAACAGGACAAGGGCGAAATGGATGGGCTCCCTGGTAGCAACTGGGGTGAGGAGCTGCCCTGCAGGCTCCAGGCTGGTGACAAAGCCCCAGGGATGTCTGCGTCACTAAACCACTCCAGCACCTGTGGGACAACCAAGCAAAACACAGGATCTGCAGAACCGAACTGAAAAGACAGCAAGGGTGCAGGGCTGGGTGTGCACTTTATGGCACTACAGGACTTGAAACGTCCCCTGTGCTTGCCAAGTCTCGTCTCAGGGCAGCCATGCCTTTAAGCCCTGTACTCAGCAAGCCTCCAGTTTAAAAGCAGAGTTAAGATCTCCCTTACTTCCACACTGAGAACATCTCAACACTCTACTTCTCTCATACTGGGAAGGTCCTCATATTTTGATAAGCTCATATCATCTGGGTTTTTTCAGCATCAGCAGAGCTGAGGAGACCCCAGAGCTATGCTTCTGAAATGAGAAAGACAGAGGTTTCACAGTCAATACTTTTATTCGCTAGGTAACTCTGGTTTCTCTCCCCAGCAAGTGGTCTCTGTACACTGAAATTGAGAGGTGTCATGTGAAAAACAGAAGGCTATAAAACAACTGTTTAACACAAGAAATTCTGCACCTATAAAAAACCTGCAGGTTTTTTATATTTTACATTAGTATGTACAAATTAATAGGAAGAGGCCATGCTAACAGCCCAAAACTACATTACCCTTCTAGATTGCACTGTCTTTGAGGAGTATATAGTTCCTAAACTGCTTTCTCCCTCACCAGAAGATGTGGTCTTCAGGTTTGACCCACCATGTACAGCACTTTACATGAATCACAACACTCAGTGACTCACTCAATTCGAGCCTGTATAAAATGCCAGCACCACCTAACACCATCTAAACCACAGCACTCTTCATGCCAACACATTTTAGAAGCAAGTAATGTGTGAGAGGGAACAATTCCTGCTTTTTACTTGTAAACTGTCTGAAAACCTGTTCAGTTTAAATTGTGTTTAACTGGCCCGATCTCTCTCATTGCTCCTGGCCACATTTTCCTCCACAGCAGTGACCCAGCTAACCCTGTTTCATCTCCTTCATGACCACACCACAGTTCATGTAACTGCAGTTACCAAATTCCCTTTTTTGTCCAAGCCATAAATGCTTCATTTCTAATATTTTTTTCTCTTATGTAACTGACATTTTTTTCCCCTTTGACCAGAACCGAAAACGTGAAGTGTCTTCCTGGCCGGTAACGCTGCTATTTGTTTTCTTTACAAATGGGCTAAATGCTTTGTAATTGGTGATATGCTGACAGAGGAAATGGTAACGATGGACTTGGGCAAGAGCCTGTCTTTCATCTGCAGGACAGCAGATCTGAGAACAAAGGCTGTCAAGTTCTTGGAGCATGTTGGTATGCTGCAGCAAGGGAAGTCTTTGCAATGAGGATGTTGCTGCTGGAGGTGGATCGCAGCTACCTCACCTTAGCTGTCCATGGTTGTGGGAACAGCAGCTGATGCTCACAGAGAGGTTATACGAATAAGATATTGGTCATCAATACGCAGCAGAAGGAAAGAGGGTTAACACAGTGTGAATAGGAAGTGAACAGGAAAAAGTCTAATAAAACTTAAATATAAATTCTGCATTTTCAGAGAAGTAAATGTCAAATACTATCATTTGTATTTACCCCCCAAAAAACAGGGTAAGAACAGTGGGTGCAGTGTGGATGCACCCCTACACATGCTGATCATCTGGCTCAATGAAGGAAAAACAACAGTCCCAGCTGGCAGGCATCAACACTTTCCTTGGCCAGAGCAGGTCAAAGCCCTGCAGCCACAAAGGTCTAAGGCCAGCACACAAAAGCTCAGGTATGGCCGATTTCATTCCCTCACTTAAGTACGAAACACAGGTAAGAAGCCAAGACAGACCGTCTCCTTGCCAAAAGCCTTTCAAATGTATGTCAGCAAACATACTACCACGTGCTTTGGTGCAGTGAGCTTTCAGCCCAACAGAACCCTGTACCTGAGGGAATATTTACCAGGAGTCAGAGACAGGTAACTAAAAATATGTAAACACAAACATGCTCTCCAGACTGTATTGACGTGAATTTTCTCTGCATTTTCACTGGAAAATTTTTAGGGCTCTGAGAACTGAAAAAGGTTGGAAACAATCTCCCTAGCAATCCAATGGCAACACAGAAAAGCTATGTGAAGCAAGTAACCTGAAAATAAGTTGCGTCTTGCAGTTTATTCACTTCCCACACTAAAAGCTGAATACTTGCTGAATCACTACATCCCTAAAGCAAACTGGGTATACTGGGCAACAGTGACCACCCTTTCTCCAACGGTAACATTCCTGCAACTTCTGAAACAGTGAATTTTTTGCACCATCTTAGGGGAAATAATTAAATTGGCACTTGAGATTCCATGCCATTGCAGTATTTATTTTTTTAACTCTTCAGTATTTTCCATTGTCCTTTTCTAAAACACTCTTAAAAAGAGTATGGAAACCAATTGTTTCTGCAGCACTCCAAAGAGGGCTGTACTTCAGCCCTCTTTGGAACCAAACACATATATACACCTGGAGTTATTCTTAGTTAATGTTACATATAAGTGCTTTTATTCTTCACTATTTCAGAAAGGAACTAATCAAGAAAAACTGCATATGCAGACAAACTCTAAAGCAGGGTAGCAAATCTGAAAGAGAAGTGATATCATAGAGGAGACAGCTGGAGAACTGCACAGCTTTGCTGTTTTAAACACCAAAGTTCATAGGTCATTCAGGCCTCTTGTTCTTATGGCAATTTTTTTAAATTCTCTGACTAATGGTTATCTAAAAAGGCACTGGCAGTGTCTAAAACCACAGCAACAGCAACACCATGTCAGTAGAAAATCAAGCAAACAGAAGGAAGCATAATCTGATGATCTAACTGCACATTAACACTCCTGTTGCCCCCTCCCCCAAATTCACAGGTTTACAAGTTCAGATAGGATGAGGTACCAATAGCTAGTTAGATTAGCTTGTTAAAATGTATGGTCATTACAAATTTTCCTTGATTTTTTTTAAGAAGCACATGTTCTGATATGCCATTTAAACTGGAATTGAGCTCAGCAGTAATATATATGTTATTTAAAAACATCACAGATTTCTGAAAGTAGCTACAAAGCAAAATCTGTTTGGAATTGCTCAGTTTTATGCATGGAGGTTTCTGCATGAGCTGGCAGATATATTTAAATTTTCTATTTATACAGCAACTTACATCAGTGTTTTACAAACATGAAGGAATAAACTTTGTAACTGCCTTGTGAAACACATCACTATTTTAAAACTGACAAAATCCACACAAAGAGAGAGATAAATGTCTTGTCTAGGATCAAGATAGAAAATCAATTAATAGCTAGAATCTGCACTTTCAGAATTGGAGCCTTTATATGCCTTCTTTGCATATAAAAAGTCACTTATCTTCAAAGAGTCATAAGATCGGTCATGTCATATAAGCCTTTGTATACAACCAAGTTCTCCACATGGCAGCAAAATGAGCAAAGATTAAAAATAAATCAGTTCAGATCAAATCAAATGTGAAATCAGCCTGCTGGTTTTGTGAAAAAAAAACAACCAAAAGAAAGGAACAAGAAAACCCTTGAAAAAAATCAAGTGGTTAGTTCAACTCAAACCCAAAAGTTTTACTTTGAGGGTTTCTCTCCAGGATGCAGAATATGGTGATTCAAACCTCTTTCAAAACTTCAGTTTTGAACCCATGTTTTGAAATTAGGCTCAGGTATTTTCACCTCTCCTTCCTGAAGCTTAGGCTACTAGATTTTCACTAGCATAGAGGGGAGAACCCAATTCCCCTATTTCTGAAATAAGCACCAGAAGTACTTGGCTACCACATGACCCTTTTGCAGTGAATATCCAGTGATGTTACAACTGGAGTATCTCCAGAAAGAGCCCTCCACCCTAGACACTGGGACTCGGGACTGCTCAGCCAAGTGGTAAATACACCCGGTCTCCCACTGCTTCGATGACTTTTCTGGCAGGGAGAACAGTTTCCGCCTCACAGACCTAAAAGTTTTATTTTCCAGAAATCTAGTGAGCAAATACCTTTCAACTCACATTTTTAAGATGAATTAAACCATTTCAGAAAAAAAGTAAGTGGCTGGTTGGTGTTGCACGGGGTTGTCTCTCCTCCCTCCTTCCATCCCTTCCTAGAAATAGGCTACCTCTGCAGCTATCCAGCTATTCAGTTACTTCAAACATACTTAATGGGTATCACCAAGTACAAAACCTGCCAGTTCTTATTAGTGAAGTTTAAGAAAGCCCAGAGAGGTCCTTACAGCTGTGCTGACACAGCCATGGGGAATAGGAGGCAATGGGAGTGGGAAGCGGGGAAGTGGAGGAGTTTGTAAAGGAAGGAGAGGGTAGGATGAAAAAAGAGAAGGTACTGACAAATAAGGCATAGCATAGATCCTAGCTCTACACTATATATGTTACACTACAGCAACATGCAGCACTGCAGGGGATGGACTCCTCATTTGTAGGATCATTCTCATAATTTCTAGTATCATCTGAAATCTTCAGCAGTGATAGCCCCACTGCTCTTCATAACCTGTTTATTTTGTAACTTATGTGCTATAAAAGGCAAATATATATCGATTTAGCTGCTGGGAGTATAGGTCTTTATTACCTTCAAGAACATTAACGCATTGCTGAGATTTGGCTTTTATCTGCAAATGTTTTATGAGATCTTTGACTTCTTCCCAGATCTCAGCATGCATTGCTTGCTGTGAAACTCCAGCAAATGCTCTGCATGACTGGAGCAACACCTGGTATCTAATGCCTGTTGTAACCAACAAAGACTTATAAGCCTAATTAATCGCTTGGTAGTCTCAAGAATTGTCCGTGTGGTCTACAGGGCACTTGGCACTGGCTTGAAAACTCCCAGTGCTTGGCAGGCAACTATTCAGGAGTTGAGGCTGTAGGGCTCAGGCTGGTGTGCAAAAGGAAGTAAAGCTACGCTGCTTAGGAGAAAGTCTCTGGGGACAGTACTGAGGTACAAATTCTGAAAATTACTACTTCAGACGTGTGTGGTTTGGTTTTTGATTCTTCATATAAGGTCTCACTTGGACCTTCTCACTCTGAACAGGGAAGTTAGATGTATTTCACCAATCATTCCTAGCTGTTTCACTGACTATTTGGCTTGTGAATCCTCCAGGATAAATTAATTTTTTCAAAATATTACCATTGAAACTTAAGGAAAAAAAAATCTTTGACAGTACACTCTACAGAATGTTTTGCTTCTTCAACACAATTTCACCTAAATTTTATTTAAAATGCTGTATAGTTCGCATTAATTTAAAACAAATAGGGCACTGCCATCGATGTACCATACTAATAACGCAGTTGTGGTAATAACACACAGTCATGGTCTACACCAGTTACAAGACCTTGTCAGCTTTCTTGTTTATATGGTACTAAAGTCCTACGCGGTATTAAATGAGTCCCTGACCTCTCACAAAAGCACTAACAGCAGTAGTTTGCACTTATGTGGCACCTTTCATCTCAGAGTGCTTCTGACACATGGATTTTCATTGCATCCCTGTGACACACAGGTAGGCATCTAGGCACACTTCAAAGAGAGGGGAACGGTGCCACAGAGAGGTTACACAACTTGGCCCAAATCCCTGCGGAACAGCTGGGAACATGAACTCTCCCAGTGCTTGTTTTGAATGTCCAAACAATAACACTCACCCCAAAAATGAGCTTCATAAAGCATTAATCAAAATGTTTAACCCCCTACTAAGTTTGCAAATGGCATGGGCAGACGATAAGCTCACTAATTCTTTTTGATACATTATTCATGACTTGTTCTCCTGTTCTGGCAAAATTCTTTTTCTTAAGGAATAAACAAAGAAAAAACATTCAAATACACGAGAAAAAGTTTATTTTTCAAGCAATTATTGCAAAATAATTTGGAATCCAAAACGTATAGCACTCCCTCTACAGCTCACCTGTTTGACCCCAACCACTACACTGTGCACAACGTATGGCAATTTCTCTGCAGGACCGGTGCACCCAAGTGACCTCAGGAGAAAGTGGCAGCAGGACACTCCTTGCTCAGCTTTCATTTCCAAGGACCTGCCAGCCACTGAACAACATTACGTCTACGTACCTAACAGTTATGTTGGCAGATAAAACTGCCCAACCAACAACTAGTGAAAGCAATTGAAACTAATGATTCAGGGGCTGGCTCTGTGCCAGCTAGAAAGGAAAAAATACCCTCCTGCTGTTCCCTTTGATAATTAAGGGACTACTGCAGACAGGCCCGAGTTCAAAATATTGCTCTCTGCCTGGCCTTTGCCACTCCGTGAGCAGCAGAGCAAGTTACCAGACACATCTGCAAATTGTATTTAACACTGCCTAGGGCTGATTCTGCACTTCTGAGAAAGGTAGTGAACTAATGCACACCTCGGTTTTCCTCCTTTATAATAATGCTTATGCAAATATATGCATACATAACAAATCAGGCCACCACAATATATGTGAGCAACTCTGAAATGGTGTTAAAAGGAAAACTGATGTGGGTGGTGATGGATTTTTGAACACACAGGGTAACTGTGGTGGTGTTTGCTGGGTGAACCGTTTGAGGTCGTGTTGCACTTCATCACTGGGGAGCAGTTTATTTATTTATTTCCAAGCAAGTACATTCAACAATATTTTTCACGGGAGCTGGGATTTTTAATGCAAACTCTGCTCTCCAACAGCTGAGCTCTAAATACAACGCTAATTACTGTGAATCTCGGCATAAGATGTTGAGAGTCAAATGCTCTCACCAGCAGAATGAAAGGGAGAATTTCTCTTCTGGTGGTTAAGCATACAGCTCTTGGGATGAAAATGCTCTGTTGTGTATATTAGTGTGTGTGTGCATATACCTAGAGAAAAATATATAAATTAAAGCACACAGGCGCCCAAACACACACACACACATATATGCATGGAGAAGTAACATTCAGCCAAAATATTTGGGACTATTTACCTGAAGGCCTTACTCTAAGGACAAAGCTATGTAGTATTTTATTTAATAAAAGCCATGTGGTACTATAAGTAAATTGTAAGGGAAATGGGTTGCAGAGGGAAACCATGAAAATAAGTTAGAAATTATTTATTTCTCTAATCTTCTGGTAACTTACCTGGTCATGTATCAGAGCTACCTTTTTTAGTGGGGAAAAAAAAACCCCAGATATTGTGTCTAGGAAAATGTTACGAGGGGAACAGATGAGGTTAGCTCACTAGATTGTAATAACTTTGTAACATAGCCTTGTCCTAAAGCATTATTGAATTAGGATCCAAGGGTCAACAAGAGGCTCTTCACAGGATATAGCAGTTCTGGAAGTGACAGCAAGAGATGAGTTTGTTAGTTCTTATGAGCATTGCTCCAGCGTTTTTTGCTTCCTACAAACTAAACAGACTTGTCAGAGAAAACATCTCAAGGGGGCAAGGGTGACAGTCACAAACTATGCTCTGCAAATATTCTCTAGCCTTACTGTAAATTTCCCTTAAAGTAGCAAGAAATCTAGAAACAGCTGCATACCAAGGATCTGGCAATTTCCTAGTGATGTTTGCTATTGTATAAAACTATCCAACACCCAAAAAAGCCTCTCAAGGTAAAAGAAAAAAAGGTGAGATTCTCTTTTTTTCCTCACTTTTCAATCTCCGGTACCTAATAGTATTAGGTTCTGTTAAAAAGGCTCTGCTTTGAACACTCTGCTTCCAAATACTCTCCCTGCTTGAGAGAGCAGTGAATGAATACGACACATCAAAAGGGACTTACATTATTTCTTAAACACCTCTTCTTCCCTGGTCAGGCAAGGTCTATTCTCTCCCTCATTTTTTACAGTCATCTCTTAATTCTGACCCATAGTTCTCCTGTCTCTTTTTCAGTATTGTCCGGAGCTGGTAACATTACTTCACGCAAACTTTACTTCCCTTATCATTCTTAGAAATCTTTTTTTATCTGCAGTATACATTCACAGACAGAGGTACAGCAGCTTTTTCAGAGCTGTCTGTTGGCACACCCATTCTTTTACGTTGCTTCCACTCAGCCCTGTTATTAAAATTTTCACAATTTTGGAGAGCAGAAAGGTGACTGGCTCAGTGAGTCAATATATTTTCAGCAACACAAGTCCAACAATAATACCCTACAAGTGTAAAAAATAACTTCCTGTATTATATACAGGAAAAGAAAATCATCGTCCTTTCATCTGTAAGAGAATCTCTTCAGACCTTGAGTAACTTTGTCCCTGCCTCGGTTTCCTACTGTCAATGTAGGTAAGTCTTCCACTAGGCTGGTATAAAAAGTAACTTTCCAGTTCCCATTCTTGAGCTTGGGTTTTCTGCTGGAGTCTGTCTCCCTGCTTGCTAAATTTCTCCCTTTTCAGTTAAGCACCTCCCAGGCTGCCATCTGAGACAGAGGATAACCCCAGCTCTCCTGGAGGGCCAATCCTATGACTTATCAAATTATCAATATGTTTAATTTGATAATTAAACAAATCGATTTTCTGAGATCTTTTGTCCCTAACACTGTCAAAGTTGGTTAGATAAGTGCTTACATGTATCATTCACATGTCAACATCCCTCCCGCATCACCAGTACCCGGCCAGACTGAAGGCCTCTCACTTAGAAAATCATAATCTCTTGCTTGCTAATTTTTGAAAGCCTGGTCCAAAGCACACTGAAGTCAAGGGGATGTTTTTTATGGGCTGACATGGATTTTTAATCAAGCTGATCTTGTATGAAGCAAACTGTATACACGCACTTGTCATACTCAGTTTGCTGAGTGAACTGCTTTCAATTTAACTTCTGCTGTATGTTACTAATATGACACAGTTAGTTATTAGCATTTAAATCACCTTTTTCCCTTGTCATTTCTATCTTTAGTTTTCCCTTCCCCCTCTCGATTATGATTTATAGAAGACTGACTTGGTAGGAAAGTATGTAGCTGTTAGACAAGGACTGAATTGTATTTTTTAGTATCACGGTTTACTGAAAATAAAAGGACCAAGAAGCAAAATGCGATTAACACAGCCATGACAAACAGATGATTAAAGTTAGCTGTTTTTCCCCACTGCAATATTTCTCCTTTCACTTTCTTCTTTACAAATGGGTGAAAGTACCCACTAATTTTCTGATACCTTTGCTCAAGTAGCATGGGAGCAAGTGTCTATTCTGCTTAGAAAACAAGAGCTTCTCAACAAAACTGAGTGACTTAGGACAAGAATAAAAGCTACCTGAGATGCAGTACTTAGTGTGGGTGCCCAGATTAACACTCGTGTGTATACCATCCTACTGAAAGGCAATGATAGGCCCTATACAGTGCAGCCGGACACAAGACCGAGGCCATACCTGTCATAAATATGGAAACAAGAGAGCAGAGATTTCCCCACACCGCAGCACTGGGGCAAACAAGCAGCCTGTGTGGAAAGCTCGGGCAAAGGAGGAGTGGGCACGTCAAGCACAAAACGTGTTTTTCGTGCAAAGGCAGCAAGCGGGGATTAAGAGGATGGAGCAGGAGGGCTGCGTGTCGGGCCAGGGGACAACGCGGCGTTTTCTGAGCGCCCAGGAGGGGACGGCCTCAGGTCACCGGCACCGCTGGGGAATTTCAGCGGAGCTGGAGCGCACCGATCAGCTCACGGCTGAAGCACGGTGGCAGCAGCTCCTCCTGCTCTGCCACGATCTTCCCAGGCTTCTGCCCTATGGCCATCACCGCGGACTCCCGGCTCACAGAACATCAGCGGAGGAACGGCCGCAGCCAGAGGCTCACCTGCCCGCCGCCCCCTCTCCGAGGAGATGCGGAGCGGCTCCCCGCCGGGCTGCCGCCCTCCTCCCGGGATGCCGCGGCAGGAGCTGCCGGCAGCGGGGCGGGAGTAGGCGGCTGCAGCAGCACCGCGGGGCGGGGGCGCGGGGGGCCGCGGCGCCCCTCGGCAGCGGGCGGCGGGGGCGGGCGGCGGCACCCGGGCCTCCGTCCCCGCGCCAGCACGCCTGGTCCCCGGGATGAGCCGGCCGCCGCCGCCTCCGGGCTTGCTGCGGTGCGGTGCGGTGCGCTGGGGCTGCTGCACCTGAGCAGCCCTGTCAGCGGGGAGAACAGACCCAAACCAGCCCCCGGCACATGCATTATGTAATTCCAGATTATATAATCCTGAAATACAAGGAGGGGGAAAAATCCCCAAACAACCCAGCGCTAAACCCGCCGCCCTTCCCCGCGCACCAGCGGGGTGCGGAGCAGCCCCCGCTCTCGGTCCGCCGCCGGCGCACGCACGGCGGCACCGACCGCCCGTCGCCCCCAAGGGCGCAGGGGCAACCGTCCCCGCCCGCCGCGGTGCGCCGGGGGTAGGACGGCCCAGCCCGGCCCGGCCCGTCAGGGCCCGGCCCGCCTTTCCTTCCCTTCCCCGCAGAGGCGCCGAGCTCCGCCGGCACGGCCCTGCGGGAGGGCGAGGGTCGCCGCCCGGGGAGGCGCTGCCTTACCTGCTCCCCGAAGTCGATGGCGATGTTGGTGATGCCTAGAGGGACCAGGAACCGGATCAGGGGCCAGTAGTTAGTGAGCGCTGGAAATTTCACCATAGTCCCAGCTGCGCGGTGACCCCCGGCGCATCTGCCGCGGCAGGAGACGGCGCGGGAGGACGGCGGGGGGAAGGATGAAAGGGCAAAGGAGGAGGGTGCGTGCGTGTCCCTGTGCGTGTGTGCGAGCGGGGAGGGGGGGTGAGTGAGGGAGAGGAGCGGCAGAGCCCCCGAAAAATAAAGCAGCCGGGGGAGCGGGCGGGGGCCGGTCCCTCCCTGCCCGGCGCGGCTCGGCCCTGGCGGGTGCTGGCTAGGCGGCGGGGCGCGCTGTGCTGCCGCCTTAGCAAGAGACCCGGGAGATCAAGTCCATCCCCGCCGCCCTCCTCCCACACAACAATGATCCGCCGCCGCCGCTGCCGGAAAAAAAAAGAGGAGGGACACCGCCGGCAGCCACTCGTGCGGGCAGCGCTGCCATCCTCGGGGCGCGGGGGCCAGGGGAAGGGCCGGGCCGGGGCCTCCCCCCGCGCCTGACGCTCGCCGGCGGCGGGGCAAGGGCCGCGGCGCCGCGCAGGAAAACGTCGCCCTCCTCCTCCTCCTCTCCGCTGCAGCAGCTGCCGCGGGGACGCCGCAGGCCGCGGGGCCGCAGTGCGGGGCCGGCCGCCGCCACCGGGGGTCCCTGAGCTGGCCGGCGAGGCACGGTGCGGGGCCGGGGGCGATGCGGGGCCGGCGGGGCCCGGCCGCTGGGCGCCGCTCCCCGGCGCGGGTTGCCGGAGCACGTGGGTTTGACACACGCTCGGCAGCCGGGCCAGCTGGCGGCGGCGGGGGAAAGAGCGGCGCCGAGCGGCTCCTCCCGGCGGCGGAGCGGCCGCGCTGCGCCCCCCGCCCGCGGCGGCGGCTGCGGGGCCGAGGGGCAGCGGCCGGACCGTGCCCGCACCTGTCCAAACCCCCTGCTGCGTGCCGGCGGGCGCGGTGGGGATCCCCCTGCCTGTGTGACCCTCGCCCTCCACGCGCAGCCCGGGCAGAGACAGGTTCTTCCTGGCCGTGGACTTCGGGCCTCCTGCGGGGGCACCTGGGAAGCTACAGGGCAGGTGCGGTCCTTAGCGGGGTGTTAATCAAAGTGACTGACCCGCGGCTTTTCTTCTGGCCAGACACCCAAACTCAGTAGATGGTGAACGTTTGCCAACGCAGCCACTTCGTTTCTCAGAGTCTCTGCCCAAGTCCTGGACAGAGGATGCGTTTGTGGCCACACGCTGGCTCGCAGGAGGGTCCTCACCGGCTGAGATCACACGTAGCTTTCTGACCCACGGCCTTGAGAAATGGAGAGGCTCTGTCAGCACAAGGGATGAGGGAAAGGGGAGAAAGCAAACCCCTTCTGAACGCATTGTGGAAGTTTCTCAACATTTTCAAACTCACAGCAAGCGTTCAGGCTTTCGTTGTAATTGAGTTTCTCTGGGACATTTAGCTTTGTGGTGTCACCTCCACCTTGCCACCTTCAGGGAGATTTGGCAAATATTTCAGGAAAATGGAAGTCCTGTGAGAAATCAGATACCCATGTCTGATCCTCAGAGGAGTGGTGGACAGCCTTCCTCACCCAAAGACTCCTGTACTGAAATGTCCTATGACCAAGAGCCACTCTGTATATTTTTGAGAGTTAACAGGAGGTGAGCTCTGAAAATCCTTGACAGGCAGATGACAGGCTGTGGGGTGGGGTTGGAGTGGGAGAGCCCCTGCCTCCTGGGGTGACTTGGCAGAGTGAACCCCAGCTGCCTCTGGAGGTTTTTTTCCTCCTACAGCTGGAGTTTGTCTCACCTAGCAACCCTTAAGCTGGTACAGCCTTCCCTGTGGGCACACAGGAGCAAACTCAAACACTTAGGAGAGTGCAAACCTGCCTTTGTCCTATAAATCAGTTAAAATACAATGGGCATGGTGTCCTGGGGATGGTGGAGCAGAGCTGTGCAGAGCAGGAGAGGACAATAAACTAAGAAGAGGGGAGCAGGAGTTGTTTGTGGTTGTCTAAGAGTGTCTTTGGATTAACAGCACCAAATTATCATCCTAAGGAAGATCTAATCATCTCCAGATGGACCAGTGGTTGGTCCGTCGGACAGCTTCAAACCACATCCGCAATGAGGAACATCTGGTCTCCGACCAACCATACTGAAGTTGGACTGCAGTAGAAACTCTCAGGTAGATGCAGAGGCCTCACTCATGCCAGCTGCCTTGTTTTACTTGTTTGCTTGCATTGAGCTGGATGACCTGCCAGTTTAGACATAGGCCATCTGTACATTAATGTCTGTTGTAGACCTGCGTAGTAGGTCCCTTTCTTTGAGGCAAGACTCATGGCTTTTGAAGGCAAGGCTGTATGTTTCAAAACATTAATTCAATATTAAATTCTGTCTTCTTGAGTCTGTATTTGGTTTTAGATAACTATTGCCAGTAAGTAATTTCTTCCCGATAGGACTAAATTTTATTGGGAGTGAGGTCATTTCTCCCTGACATGGGTCTGAGAACAACTTACAGCTGAAGTTATGGGAGACTATTTTTACCAGCTCTGTATTTTTTACATACTTTCTTGCTAAAGTGTCCCTATTTTGTTTCAGTTTAGAGGAATTCTTTTTTTCTTAGGGGAAAGAAACCTTTGGTGCTGTTCTTGAGTCAGAGAAAAGTAAAAGGGAAGCCCCAAAGCCACTTACAAATACATGATTTTAACTTGCCATTTGAAATTTTCAGGTGAGCTGATGTTTGAGGACTGCTTCCTTTTATTCCTGGCAAAAACAAGCCACCACAAAATTAAAGCTTCCTGAATCAAAACATTTGGAGACTCAGCATGTGGCTCACAGTGCTAACTATAAAGCATACATAGTGATTAATTACTTTGTCACAAAATTATGTTTGGTCCTGGAAATACTGAGACACCCAAGTAGTTTAATGGAGAATAAAGAAGCGTATCCATTTGGGGGTTTGTCACATGTTCATAAGGTGGTTGATACTTTTTAACTTCAATAGATAATGAATCAGGCCCCTTACACCTGTAATTCATTTCCATCTGATAGGTCGCTTGAGAGTTCTGATTAACTTTTTATCTTCCTGCTGCCTAAAGGAATACTACAGTTTTATTTTAAGAGTAGTTTACATTTTACTTCCTAACATGTACTGGAATGTTCTGGGCAAATGTTAACCCAACTGATGCTCTCTTGAGTCCTGTATATTGAAATCATTAAACTTATTTGATAAACTGTTGGGCTGTGCTTTAGGTTTGTCTGTCTGCTTCCCATTCATATCTTCCGTTTATGGGATGAATGTAGTTCTTGTCTGCTTCTCTTCCAGCCCAGGTCATATTTGCTCCTCAAATTCATTACAGAAACAAAATTGTGTTTGGAACCAAAGAACAAAGATGTTTTCTCACATCTTGAAGTCAGTAGTTTGCTCAGCTGATGAGCTGAGGAAATAGGTCATTTTAGCTGTCTTGGGCAAAAGCAGTGATTAGTAATAATTTCCTTTCTAGCATATTTTCTGTTACACTACGTTTCTTACTCATATACCAAACACTGTCTGTTTAATGGGGAAAAAAAGACACAGAATGGACAGCAGGAAATAATTAGACATAATCTCTCTTCTTTTGATAGAAAAATTATCTGGTCCAGGAGTATCTTGAATGGAGGCATCTCACTGGAGAAGTCCATATGAATCAAGTATGGCACTGTAATGTGTTACAGTATAAATGGTGAAACGTATCAGAAAACGCCCCTGTGCTAGGTAATGAAAAGTGTTTGTGACTGCTGCTTAAGCAACAGGGTCAAAGTCTGAAGGTGTCCCCAGCAGCAGATTGTACCAGAGCAGTGCATGTTAGGTTTACTCATGCAGTCAGAAATTCAACATGTGGATCAACAAAGGAGCTTTAACATGTGTTAGAGTCCCAGTCCCTTTCTGAAGTTAAAGCAGGCCCCTCACCACACCTACATGATGGGAATCTTGAGAGGACCCTGCTGTGGTATTTCCTTGCTTCAGAAAGATTCCTCTTATTTCCTTGTTGAGTCTGCTGCTAGTTACCTACTAAAGAGAAGGAGTCTTGTTTCGGTCTTTTGTTTGTTTGTTTGTTTGTTTTTAAATCACTGTGCTTAGTCTTTCTATCCCCAGTTGGCTATTTAGCTGTCACCCCTGCTTTTTTGAGCTACTGCCTCTTTTCCAAACCTTATCTTCTACCTACGATTTTTTTTTTCTTATAGTCTAGCACTAATTTTATAAGGAATTCAAACTAGTGGATAACAAAATTTGTGAGCCTGTCATTCCATAAGAGGACAGGTGAACTGGATTTCTCAGTCTACAGAATGGCCAATGATTCTGGGCTCTGAATGACCTTGGACTGGGAGAGAGCAAATGACAACTGTCTTTTCCTGTCATCTGACAAAGTGGAAGGATATCTCCTCAGTCCTATTCTACTTCTCTCTGGAGTTATTCCTCCCTCTGCAACAGCTGCCTCTTGCAGACATAACTTTTAAGTCGGAACTGAGTCTGATGCGTATTTCCAGCTCTTTATAAAACAATAATTAAAACAATGAGATTGTAATTTGAAAATGTTGTCAAACTGTGATTGAATGTTACTGCAGGAATGCTCAGGATATGGGTCTTGTTCATTCAGTGAGAAAATACTCTTTCCTATTTAGTTTTGAGGAATAAAAAGCAAAAATCGTTTACACACTAATATTTTTAAGGAACTGGCCAGACACAAAGTTTGGTTTTAAGGAATACTTGTGACTCAGCTGAAGATTCCCATCGTCCCTTGGGACTCCAGTTCTGCAAAACTATATTCTTGTGTTCTGCAGGTTCCTAGGAAAAATGTACGCTCAGCCTATTCTTTTCCTGCAGGGCAAAGGAGAGCTCTAGGCGCAAAATTTTATCTTCCTAAGTGCAAACTAAGCCTATGTCACTGCAATCACTGTGAGTTGTGCAGAAAGCCTTTATCTCAGGGGGATAGTGGAACTCTCCTTGTCTTACACC
Organism: Caprimulgus europaeus; assembly: GCA_907165065.1. The sequence continues at coordinate 78,251,694 of OU015525.1, forward strand.
TCATGCATCAGCTTTAGGATCAAGAGGCACTATGTTCTTGGGCTGTGTGCCTGGCCATGACTTCTAGGCTATTGCAGTTTATAACTGGAAAGACTACAGAAATGTGGGGGGAAAACATCTGTATATTTATATAATATTTTATTCCATGAATGGGTAGAGCTGAATTGAAAGATCAGAAAACAGCCAAAGGAATTGGGGTTGTCAGTCAGACAAGTGTCTGACTAATCCAATTCCAGTTAGTCACAGCTCTGTGTGAAGAATAAAAATGGTCTTTACAATCAGCCTATGCCTCCTCCCTAAGGCCAGTCTGCTCAGGCCGCAGCTGGCTTGTCAAGTTAGATGATAAGGACAGTGCTCCTGCAGGAAACCCATGTCTTTCTTTTTTGGCTGGCACAAGTGCACTGGCAGCTTCAGGCAAAACTATTTCCCAGATGATGAAGGAGAAGAAGCTTCCTATTAATGCTTAATAGACCAAGATAAAAAAAATGTCGGGTTTTAGTGGCACACAGAGACCTGGGCCACTTAGAAATGCCTGACTCATTTTTCAGGTGACGGTCAAGGTGTTGTCTCTGGTCACCTGCAGCAGGGGACAAGTCCAGAACATGCCTTCTGCCATAGGGCAACCGGCAGTGTTAGCTCTTTAGCCCCCAACTTCGCAATAGTGTCTGCTCTGCTGCTCACTCAAACTCAGGGCATGGGGGTAATCCCAGCTGTATGCATGGTCTGTGCTCCTGGATTTAATAGCCTAATTTGTCTTTTGGGCTTGTGTTCTGAGTCCAAAACCGTATCTTTCTTCTTCTGAGATAACAAGAGGTATGTGACGCTGCAGCAGCTCTGAAACAAGGGAGCTGGTGGGAGCAGCTGGTCCCAAGCTGCGGGCTGCCGGCGGGGGTACGGAGTGATGCCCAGCTGCAGCTCCACTCACTAAGGCAACACCAGCCTGGTTTTTAGCAGATTAATCCCAACGGCTCCTTCCTCAGTGCTGAAGTTGCATAAATGTCATTGCAGAAGCATAACTGGACCGGGATCTGCCCGAGTTAAAGATTTCTCTCTTTCGAGTGCTTATAATGTGGCATCTGGGACCCTGAGGGACTTCGGTGCTTATGAACCTTGTATGCTGCAGAGGGGCTTGCATTGTCCTCACATCAGGCCTGAGGCTCCAGCATTGTTTCATGATCAGAGGGAGAGAAGCATTCTGCAAAGCAAACATATACAAATGTTGCATTTCCTCAGCATGGGAGCAATTAAGTCTTTAAATATAGAAGTTGTTTTTGTGTTGTGTGTACCGCCCCCCCCCCCCCCCCATCATTTCTAAATTACAGTTTATTTAATGATTATAACATATGCATTCAAACATCTTGAAAGAAATGTAAGTAATAATATAAAATATTTTCCAGAACTTATTTCCAATTAATAAATTAAAATGTATTTATGTGCTTAATAATCTTTGATTTACCTGGAACTCAGAATCAAATATTTTTATGTACATTTGGCATCTTTGCTCCAAGCAGTAGGACATACTAGGACTTTCTGCAGTCTGTTTGCTTCTCACTAAATTGTCTACATGTAATATTGCTTGCTCTGGTATATATGAAATACATGTAATAAGCACACAACCTTACCAATAATTTGAAGTTGCAAAGGTCACTATTCAAGGCTTTGTCTATTATTAAAAAAGTAATCAATATTAGATTTTAGCTGCCTGCAGAGATTATTTGAGTAGTTGAGTACCATTTAACTAAAACTTGTTGGAGGTGATGGTGAACCTGTGTTCCAAACTCCCATATTCTACATTGTTTTATGGTGTTGATCTTGGTAATGAGATTACTTGTTGAGAATATATTTAGATGCTTCAGAAATAAGCATTTATAAGCTTGTAATACTTCATCCTTCCAGTTTTCTTCAGAAGGGAGTCAGTCTATCCTAAATGTTTGTGTTGCCAAATATGGCTTCTGAGCTATTGCAGCAATCAAGTAATATGCAAATACATAAGCATTATTAATTAGTGCTTGTATGACTGAAAATGCTATGGTATATGCATGCTTAAAGCCAGTATTTCCAGAGTACCCTAGAACTTAAAACTAGTAGTAAGTTTTACCTTTAAAATGTACAGTGCTGCTCTTTGACAGATAAAACTTACTACTAGTTTTAAACTTATTATTTTTTTAGTGTTTTGCCTTAAGACACTGCTACTGTCTGACCATCTAACTATAATATTTGATAAAATATGCTTATTTTAGAGAAGTGAGATTTTGTTCCTAACTTCTCTTACCTACTGGGAGCTTTTAAGTTATATTTGCTTTCTGGAATAAGCATTCCATACTTTTATGATAAGGTTGTTATTCAAGAGAATACAAGGAAATGTCAAGATGCCAGGGCAGCCAATTTATGAAACTATACAAAATGATTTTTCAACACTTTAATTGCCCTCGCTGCCTGCCAGACCCAAAGTGCTTTAGAAATCTGAGTAGTCCTCGTGATACATGCTGCAATACCAGGAGTACCAAGGGCAAGTGGTGTCCCTGTTTTACAGATGGGCAAAGTAGACAGAAATGTGTGGCTTGTGCAGGTTAGGCACGGGCACATGTATCCCAGACATGTAACTGACCCTTTTGCATCTTCTGATGTATTCAAGTTTTTCTGCCAAGCCTAAATGAAGAAAAAAAGAAAAAGAGTTGGTTCACAGGCTGTGAATCTAATCTGCCTAGTTAGTTTATAAGGATTTAGAGAACAAGCAGAACTTTAAAGCCAAGTATAGTCTGTTGTTTGTGTGTGGATGATGTCCTTATCCAAGGTCTCAGACATTCATTGTTCTTTTATAGATAAAGTTGTATCATTGTCTTCTCTTACAAAGAACAACAACAACAAAAAAAGAACCAGTTTCATCTGAAAGTTGAAAATATTTCCTCAAAGGCCTGGATATTTTGGACTCTTAAAAAAAAAAACCCAACAAAAAACCAGCCTGTGTAATTGATAGAAGAATGTTAGCTACTCTCACAACCTAATTAGTATCTTACTTCTCAAAATGCTTACCCCTGAAAAATGGATTGACCCTTGATCATCTCTCTCTGTCTCTGCAAGATGTTCATCTCTTCTAATAAAAAAAGGATAGATGATAATTGAAGGAAGTCTGTTCAATTTTCATTCCCTGGTGAGAGAGACAAAATCAATATTGGCCTATACAAATTAAGGCAGTTGGTGGACTGATGAAAAATAAATGTCAAAAATATAAAAGGAATTTTACTTTAGCAATACAAAAATTCCTCTTTTTATATTATTTATAGCTGCCCAAAAAGGCAGGATGGTCAGGTCCTCTGAAAAAGGAAGTAGTGATGGAAAGATGAAAGGTTTCAGTTTGCATGACCCTTTTATATTGGAATTGCCTAGTAGCCAATAAATTTCAGAAGATCTCTCAGTGATCAATTTTGTTATTTTGATCAAAGACATTCCCACATATAAAGATGAGTTTGAGATTAAAAAAAATCTCAAGTACTTTCTTGAACTTACATTCAAATCCAGTAAGAAAGCACCTTTAAGCCTGTTAAAGGGTTGTAGACATCTTTTGTTTCACCAAGGATGCTGAATAACGTATCTATTGTCATTTTTCCTTCTCCCAATATTTTTGCTCTCATTTTATTCTCTAGTTTTAAAATAGTATTATGAAGGGACAGAAGAGACTAGGCACAGTATTGACTGTCATCTGCATATGGACATGAAATATCTTGAGTGGGATTCTCTCAAAATTCCCCCACAGTGCAGTGCAATCAGTTTGATAATCCCCTCAGACTCCAGAGTTACTGTCTAAAACAGATGTGTTTGTGTCTGGATATAGTCAAAGAATTGTTTCTTGCACGCAGGTGGAATGAGACTCTCATAGCTGAACCATTTTGTGCTAAGATAAGCCTAAGAAAAGGTGTCTATGGCAGTCTTTTCTGCCTATGGGAATTCAGATTAACATGTTATTGTCTTAAATTGCAAGAAAGATTTGTCATATCCAATGGAATAAACCAGAATTATCTATTCAGTAACTATTGAAAGTAAAAATTGTGTGCTGAATGGACTCCTTACTAAAACTGTCTAACATGCATGTTGTCTCAGCTGGTGATGAACCACAAGGAAATTGGTGTAGACAAGCTCCAGACTCACCATGTAGCAGCTGATTGCTGAATTTTCATTTCCTTTCCTTTCTAGAAAAGAGCCTTCCAGCAATAAATAGATATTTTGAGAAGAACTACATTAGACCTGGGGAGCAGTCTTGAACAAAGACTGATTTGATGTATAAAATCCTGTAGTGGTAATCTATCTCCCTCACATCCAAAAAAGTCCCAGTTGCTGTTTAAAAGTACCACAATATGATATGAACTCTGTGAATCAGAGCTTCTCCAACCAGAATTAACAAGTTTATGCTCCCAAGGCCTCATCTAGAAGAGGATGGTGTTTCAAGCTGCCCTAGTCCCACAGATACGAGTGAGGAAGAAAGATGGGGAGAGCTGTTGTCCTGTGTTTGTCATGCACTGCTCTTTGACATTTCAGCATCTTTTAGCAGACTGTACAGGGCTTTAACCTGTGAAAGTGAAGTGGGAGGGAGCAGGGAGGGAGTCAAAGTGAGCCTTGCACTTGGAGCAGGACTTGTTGGGTAGGTGGCCATGGCAGCAGAGGGCTGACCTCATCTTCTGCCTGTGCGAGTTGAGCTTGGCAGTGATAGCAGCCGGTGCTGTCCTTCCCTGCTTCTCCTTTAGGAGATATTGGTCTAATAGGCTGTGAATTTATGGCATGACACCAGGGTAAATATTTTATTTTCCCCAAAGGCTCTGTCCTTTGCTGGATGTAGTGGAGTTGCCTCTCAGGGTCTGGTTCCTGAACCTATGTAGATGATGAGGCTTAAGGTCTGAAACCTGGCAGAGCAGGGGAGCAGCAGCATCTCACAGGGATGTGGAGGAAGGCAGTCATTTGTGGGCATCTGTCCAAGAACATGTGAAAGCATCTGCAGTGGGTCAGGTTTGCTTTGGTAGTGGGTAGTGGTTTAAGATCAGCCCTACTGAGAAAGATAGATATAACTTTGCTGAAGGAACATATGGTGCTTGCTGTAGTCTGCAGTTTAAAATGGTAGAGTTTTGTTGGTCGTGGGAAGGTTTTTTCCTTATTTGTTAAAGGACAAGAAAAGACTCCATGTAAAAGGTTACCTTTTTGAAAATACAGATTCTGTGAGGATGCTATCTGTCCCCAATCTCTTGATGAAAGAGCTGTATGGCACTGCAGCGGTTGCTGCAAGGAATAGCCAGCAGTGACTGCAGCCAGTGGGGACGGCTGTTGGTCAGAACAGAGAGCAGACATCTCGGGCTCCACAGTTTAGTGCCTGAGTCATGCCAAGGCCTCTCTCCCAGATGGAGTAAATGGTGGACTCCTCAAACCCAAATGCCCAGATTTACCTCCCCTTCACCTGAGATCCACTGAGTCCATTCTCCCTCAGCATGGTCTCACCAGAAGGGGGAATACCTTTCTATCTAATCACTGTGAATGGAGACAGACTAGGTCAAGTTTTTTGTCAATGTCAGTCTCATCTGCTCTTATTTTTTCAGGTTTTTCCAAATTTGTGTTTTCCCAATAAAATTTGTTTCTTTTGCAAGCAGGAAGCTATTTGTTACTTTTGAATACCCAGACAATAAAATTTGGTTTATCAGATACTCTTACAATCCCCAGATGCCTAACTGGCTATCCTTGAAAAATTTTCTGAGACTTTTTCTCCTCTGGGAAAAATTAGTTGAAGTTAGTCAGATGGCTTAAAGAGTGTCAGGCAATGACAAATGGATGGACCAGCAAACAGCAGAGTGGTAGACTGCCTCAAGTGCTTAGGAAAACACTTGTTCATGCTAAATATGACCTGTAACAACTGTGCCTGGAGCCATTGGAAAATTTAGGTTAAATTTTTATAAAGCTATAATGGATTCCTGTGACCTATTAATGCAGATAAAAGGCATGTAAGAAAAAAAGCCCCATGAACATTGTTTGACTGACTTGAATCCTGGGAATAAAAAGTTAAAATCAGTGCTATTTGCCTCAAGATTAATCTCCCAGTTAAGTTTAATCATTGTTTGATTCACTGCATGCCAACTGCCCAAACAATTTCTTTTAACTTGGGGCTTTGGTAGTGGAAGACGTTACTAATACTGTGAGCTAATTTGCCAGCCTCAGGTTCCTGCCATGTGATCTTCCAGCTCTGAGTAGAGCCCCTGGGGTTTCTCATATCCTTTGGGCAAAGTGATGAGGTTCTGATCTGAAACTATGCAAATAAAGCATAGGCTTTAATGTTGTAGAGTGCTGTGCTTATATATTTTGAAAAATTTAGTTGTATTTTAATTATTTATATATCTCTAGAATGTAAAAGGATTCCTTTTTGCAGAAGTAATTGCTTTTGTAGCATGAGAGCGATCACATCATTGTGCTGCTAGTAAGTCTCCGTGACAAATTAAGACCTGTCGCCAACAAGCCATCAATTGCTGCTTGTTTCTGCTGGGTGGTATCTTAGTTTCTATACTCACTTTTTAAGTTTTAACATAGAAAAATCGCTCTTTTATTTATAATGCATTTTTTTAATGCATGCAGCATTTTAATTATTCAATTAAAAGCTAGCATGCTACAGTCACTTCTGTGTGTGCGAATTAGCACGTGTGGAGGAAACCAATGCAGTGCTGTGGGATTCCTCTGTCACCATGTGTTAGTGTCCTGCTGCTGGTGGGTTCTGTGCCATCAGTGGAAGGCGGGCTGAGCTGAGTGAGGGGTTTTTCTGGTTCTACTTCCATAGATTTTCTAAGCTTTGAGCATTTCGCATGGGTATGAAAATAGGGACTGGGCGGGGCTCTGAGCAGCCTGATCTAGTTGAAGATGTCCCTGCTCACTGCAGGAGGGTTGGACTAGATGGCCTTTAAAGGCCCCTTACAACCCAAACTTTGCCATGATTCTATGGTTCTATGGTTCTATGGTTCTATGACTAAGGGCATGGTGTGTTCTGCATTGTGAAACAACAGTTCCTTCCTGTGTTTGACAACTCTAGTGTGACAGAAAAATCCCTCTGGCAGCTTTGTGCTGAGCAGTTATGTGCAATGTTAAATTTGGGTATGATCACTTGCTCATAGTGGTCCAATGTCCAGAATCTGCTTTCGGACTCTTGCTGATAATACAGTTCAGTGCAGACTAGTTTAGCTATTGTGTAAAGCCCATAATTATGAAGCTTTGGCATTTGTGTGTATATAGGTAATTTTCAGACAGACTTGCTGCTTAATTGTGGAACTTGCCTTTTGAGGGCAGTTCAAATATTAAACTTTGTCAATGTTCGATCCTGAGCTGTTTATGTACAGAAGACATTACCGTTGAGGTCATTTGAGGTATAGGTATACAAATGCTCTGAAGAGACAGACTTAAGATATATTTTCTGAATTTTTGCTTCTTACAGTTCCCCTTACCACCCTAATTAAATAATTTTTCAGAATGGATCTTTATTTTGGCATTCTATCAAGTAATATTTTTGTAAAACTAACATGTATTTAAGATTTCGTTTCCAAGAGCAAATCAATTCAGGCTGATAACCAGTTCTTCATTAACTGACCATAAATTCTTGGTTTTGTTTTTAGTACAGAAGTGTTTACTAACATCTACCAAACCACTCCATCCGATGGGATTCCCACTTCTTCCAGATATGGATGCAGGACTGGTTAGGTCATTCAGGGATGCCAGATTTCATGGAACAGTCTTTATTATGCTCCACATGAAACTTGCCTAAACTTTTTTGTGTATTTTTCAATAGGTCTGAGTTCTATCACAATTCATTGAACAAATCTTTTATCTTTCTTCCTAACAATCCCCTCATGGACATCTAGACATCTCTGGCATGCAGGAGTAAACAAACAAAACCCAGAATATTTTATTTTTATTATTACATATGTATTGAATTGAATTTTTTCTGGTACTTCTGGTTTTTAAGCAATAGCACAGATTAACTGTGGTTTCTGTTCAGTTGTTAAATGACAAAATGCAGTGAAGATATGTAAATGTTTCCCCCTGAGAGATGTTTTTGCTTTATTAAGTTAAAGTTTGATTCTGCTGTGATCAGCAGTTATCTTGATCGTGTCAGTGTATTTACAGCATAATCAGGTTCAAACTATCTTAAAATTAACTTCTCTTTTTTATTATTAAATTTGTGTCACATCTAGAACAAACTTCTTTTGTTGAAGGATAAATACTTCTGTAATTCTGTTTGCTAATGTAGCATGTGGGAAATTCTGTGATTGCTGTTTTCCCACTTCACTTTGTAGTAATCTTCCAATTTTGGTTGTAATCCCAGCTATGACTGGAGGCTAGACCTCTTGTGGCTGTCTGCACCAAAGATGGTAATTTTTCCAGGATATGGGTGAACACAAGAGGTGCGGTTCTTCTAGTCCATGAAATTATTCATTCAACCAGGAAAACACCATGGGCTGTTAAAACTGCCATGAGGACATTTGACCTGGACTTGTCCTTCAAGTGCTGAAGCTATTCCAAATTTTTCTTCCATCTAGTTGTTACTGGCAGAGTGTCAGAAAGCACTGCATTTTTCAGCCACTTTTACAGTAAAACAGGCAATACTTTTTGTTTAAAGGTAGTGGAGTCCAGTGGATAGGGTGCAGATGTGCTCCCCCAAGATGGGCTCTTCTTAGTTTCTGAGAATAGAGGTCCTTCTTCACCATCACAAAGTGACACCTAAAACTGCTGAGTTATGGAAACTTGGTTCAAGTGAGGTCTGTAAGCATTTGTACTGCACAAAGAGGGTTCATCAGTTCAGTTACTCTCTGTTTCTCAGGGCAAGCCTGTCATGCTTCCGGAGCAAACAAGTGTGGGATTTGGGGAAGAGTATGCAATACCCATCTTGGGTTTAATGCAGATACGTGCAATGCTACCTCAGATACATGTCCAAGGGACTGAAGCAGCTAAATAAACCCCTGAAGCAGCTAAGTAAACCCCTAATCAGCACAGGTTAGGGGTTGGCCTGCTGGAAAGCAGCTCTGTGAAGAAGGACCTGGGAGTCCTGGTGGACAGCAAGTTAACCATGAGCCAGCAATGTGCCCTTGTGGCCAAGAAAGCTGTGATATTTTAACTTAGCTGGCAGCCAAACAAGACACAGCCACTCGCAGCACCCCCGCCCCCCTGCCCCACCCTCACCCAGGGAATCAGGGAGAAAATTGGAGGGGTAAGGTGAGGAGATTTGTAGGCTGAGTTAAGAACAATTTCATAATTATTGTAAAATAAAATTAAAATAATAAGAACAAGAAGAGTAATAATGATAACAGCTATATACATATGAGTGATGCAGAGTACAGTTGCTCACCACCTGCTGATAATGATCCCGGAGGAGCGAAAAGGAGCCCCAAAACCAAAATCTCAATCCTGGAAAAGCGAGCCTGAGTGATTCCCGAGAGAATCCTCCCTTTTCCTGTCAGCCCTGGTTAATATACTAAACATGACATAATATGATATGGAATGTCTTATTGGCATATCAAGCTGTCAATTCTGAATTTTACTAACTACTTCATTTTTCTTCTCCACTCCCTCCTTCCAGTCCTCTCTTCTTGGAAACTGCCCAAGCACAGTGTCCTTGTAGTTATCAACTTTGTTCTCATAACAATCCTCACTGAAACCAAAACACAGTGCTTTCTAGCTACTAAGAAGAAAATTAACCCTGTCCTAGCAAAAACCAGGACAAAGGCCAATGTATCCTGGGGTACATTACGAAGAGTTGAGGCCAGTGGGTGGAGGGAAGTTCTCCTCCCGTCTCAACTGTGCCCTAGTGAGGCCATATCTGGAGTACTGCATCTAGTTCTGGGCTCCCCAGTTCAAGACAGACCAGGAACTACAGGAGAGGGTCCAGCGAAGGGCTATGAAGATGATCACAATACTGGAGCATCTCTTTTATGAGGAAAGGTTGAGACACCTGGATCTGTTTAGCCTGAAGTAGAGAAGACTGAGAGGGGACCTTATCAATGCTTATAAATATCTAAAGCATGGGTGTCAAGAGGATGGGGCCAGACTCTCTTCAGTGGTGCTCAGTGACAGGACAAGGGACAATGGGCAGCTGAAACACAAGAAGTTCCATCTGAAGATGAGGAAAAACTTTTTTACTTTGAGGGTGACAGCACTGGAACAGGCTGCTCAGAGGTTGTGGAGTCTCCTTCTCTGGAGATGTTCAAAGCCTACTTGGACACAATCCTGTGTAACCTGCTTTAGGTGAACCTGCTTTGGCAGAGGGGTTAGACTAGCTGATCTCCAGAGGTCCCTTCCAACACCTACCATTCTGTGATTCTGTGATTCTTTGAAATTCAGGTGGCAAGTGGGTGAGTGCAGCCATGTACTTTGTTGCTGGTTTTATTTCAGCCCAAGGTCCATCCTGGACGCAAGGAGCTTCAGACAGTCAGACATAAGGTTTGTCTGCTGGCTGCAGTTTGTGCAGCAGCATATTAAGTTTCTTATTTGACCTCTGAGGATATTAGGCTGCCTGAGAACTTTTCAGGGGGGCCACCCCTGTGGGAGCAGGTGGCTGGGCAGCCCTACCCCAGTTGCCCACTGTGCACACGGGCTCCTGGCTGTGCTTTGACAGATCCCTTGTTACAACGTGGCATACACTGAGAGTCATTTCTTTATTTCACATCTCAGAATAAGTGAAAATATTAATTTTTCTGGGTGCAGTGCAAAATGTAATACGTTTATTAGTGATGGACAACCTGCAACGGCACTGGCCCTGAGTCTGGGGAGCCAAGCCTCCAGGAGGGGCCCCAGTACAGGACTCTCCCCTTGACACAGCTTTATCAAAGGTAAATAATCTGATATTCACTAGTTACTGGACATAATTTGTGAATATCAACTAATTGAATAGAGATTTACAGGTGATGCTCAATTGTAATCTTTTGCAGATTGCTATTAATCCATCCTGTTTACACTTCCACACTCTAAGCAGAAAGAGTGCTTATTAATCAGTACACTTATTTGCTGTTTTACCTAGGAAGGAAGCAAGAATTTGCTGCCTGTGTGCTTTATGCACAGGGATACCACCGCTGTGATCCCACGAGCCTGCATCGGAAGGCACCTGGGAGCTAGAGAAGCCTTGCAGTTAAGCAGATTAACAGTGATGTCTTCAGTCTGGCAGCAGGTGCCTGTAACTGACTCCGTGCTTTGCAAGATGATACTTCATTGAATAAATGTGCTGTCAAAGTTAATTGGTTACATTTGATTTTGCAATTCACCTCCATGATGTTACCCTGCCAGCAGTGAAAATGCTCAAAAGAAGATCATTTGTACTCTAGCTGGTGGATTTTATGAACATGTGAGAACAAACTTTTGGAAAAGGAATATGAAGGCTTTATGTTTGATTTTGCTTTATTGGTTGGTGCTGACAATATAAATGTTGTTTAAAGCTTTTGTAGATTTTGACCAAGCTGGCAAGTTTCAGGAGTCTATCAGCTGTCTTCACTTAATAATGTTTCCCTCTCTTGTAGTGAAGCCATGAACACATGGAAACCTCTGAACTATGATCGAACTGTGATCATCATAAGAGTGACCATCGTTTCATGTGTCACTTTTGGTGGTACAGAGCAAAACTGTTCTTCAGAACAATCGCTGCAGCATATCAGATAGATAGATAATGTCTTGTAAAAAAATTCTCACCAATGAAGCACGGTGATTTTTCAGCTTCTGCCCCAGATACTGACTGAAGACAGCATTCATTGAAAAACTCAGCAACAATGCAAGAGATGGCAAATACATGGCAGTAATTATAAAAACAATTGTAGCATTATAAGGATTACACTGCATGTTACTTATCTCTCAGCAACATAAAAAAATAGGTAGAAATTGCCTTCTTTATAGATGGAGGATGCAGTACAAATCTACTTGGACAGGATAATTGGTTCATTTACATTAGAAGTCTGAAAAGTAGCTTATACTAATAATCATCATCAGATAAATTGTGGGAGAATTGTGTTGTGCTTTTATCTGCAGATAAAATCAGATGTCCCATTTTACAGTTGTGAAAACTGGATTTTATGTATGCTGCCAACAAAGGCTCTTTGATACTGCAAGCCCAAGAGGTTATTCTTTGACAATATAGCATCATGTTGATGCAGGGAATGTCAGATGATAATAGTTTTTAGGGTATCTTGTATGTTTTAGTCTCTTCCCCTCTTCCAGTGTCAGGAAACGCCTAGATAGCTAAATGCCTTGCTAACATAATAGGAGAATTAATTGACAGTTGGGTCCTTAGTTTTCTCAGGATCCTCCAAATACTCTGGTCAGACAACTTCAGTATTATTGAGGTGTTTTTTAAAACAGCACTATTCCAGGAGGCATCTGTGCCAAAATATCTCATGTATCATTGGCACTCATGTTTAAAAGCAATTGGGAAGAGAATCTACCCAGGGCCTGGCTGTGGCATCAAAGTGGTAGATCAGCTTCTGTCCTCCTAACTGAGGTCTGTGTTCAGACGAAAATTGTTCTACCCTTCTTCTCAGATGGTGGAAAGAGATAGGCACTTCCAAGATATGTCTGAGAGGGGCTGAATTACCTTTTTGAAGTTCATGCTTCACTCTGATGATTATCTAGAGGTAAGGGAGTCTAGCTATGTTAATCATCAAGGATGCAGTCACACTTTCTGTTTGTAGTGGGGCATTAAACCTACATTAAAAATCTGAACATTCTTTTTATTTCTGTTCTTAATCAGCAAGTTCTTACTCTACCATGGGAGGAAAATTGGTTGGGGAGATGGTGAGGAAGGCACTGCATACCTGCCAGTTCCATGAGAGAAATAAACTGGGCTCTATGGTGAATCTCAGCAGCTTGTCGCTGCTTCTGGGAAGCATCCTCAGACAAGTGGACAGCTTTCCACCGCTTTGTTTTTAATGGGGTGGCCACATCCTCCCCATTTGCCCCCCACCGCCTTTGTCCCTTGCCAAACTGCTGTGACGGTGTAACCCACAATTACCAGAAGCAAAGACCCGTCATTACATTTCCATCAGACTGTGCAAACACTAATTTTAAAACACCGGAAGTCCTTGCATTGTTGCCTAACTACATTCTTTAAGATGGAAACAGACAGACAGGGGTTAAAATCTAGGTGAGTGATGCTACTGTCTTGACAAGCTTGGTTTCTCTACCAGTAAATTGTCTTCCCGCCTCTCCCAAGACAGTGAGGTAACTGTCTTGAAGATCAATGTACACTAAGAAATGATGGGGCTCTTCCAAAACAATCTACAAATTTTGTTCTGTAGTTTCAGTGTTTAAAAACAATGCATTTATAGATCCTAGCAGGTCAGTTGCTTTGTTTATGATTGCTATCTACATGTGCCGTTAATGTTCAGCTTGAGTCAAACTCAAAATGCTTGAGTCAACAGCTTGCAGTTAGAGTCAATGTTTTCTCAGTGAAGCTGAGCATTTGTTTCACCAGTATTTTTTTATTTTTTTCCACAAAAATCTTACTTAACAGATCCGTCACTCATGAACATAAGGCTATAGTTATCTGTTTATTTAGTCAGAATTGATGGATGGCTTCAACCAAGCTTCAAGAAGCTTCAACCCTTCAACCTTGTAACTGGGGACAGAATGTGAATTGATACATGGCTATTACAAGATGCATATAATTGTAGAAATCTTATGGCAGATTAAAGAGGCAAGCACCAAATATGTGTGCTCAACTTTCTGCCCCGCTAGCGGCTAGAGACAGCAATTTCAAAGACACTGACCTTCAAGTATTGGAGTATTTAAGCTGAAAAAGCAAAGCATGTATTTTAAATTGATTATTTTCTAACAGAGGAAATTATTTTTTTCTTGTTTTTGTATTCAATGAGGTTATTTTTAAAATTAAAAATAGTTAGGAATACTATCCATCCTATCAAGTCTGTGAGAAAATTAGTTACCTGGTGCCTGTGGATGCATGGTCCATACCTAATAGCTCCATAACTTGCAATAGCATCCTGGTTTTGCTAAGATAGAGTTAATTTTCTTCTTGGTAGTTAGAGGAGCTGTGTTTTAGTTTCAGTGTAGCACTTGTTATGAGAGGAATGTTGATAAAAGTACTGATGTTACTAGTTGCTGCTGGAGCTCAAAGTCACCGTGTTTGGCTGGTTCACAGCTGCATTAGGACTGGAAGGGAGAAGTGTAGGGAATAGCAAACCCCAAACTGGTATTTGGATGTGCCAATCAAATATTCCAGATCATATCACGTCATGCCAGTATATTAACCAGGGCTGACTGGAACATGGGGGTATTCTCTCAGGGATTGCTCAGGCTCGCCCTTCTGGGGTTTGGGTTTCAGGAGTGTCTGGGCTCCAGGATCGCTGACTGGCACAGGACAGGCATTGGTCAGCGGGGGGTGAGCAATTGCACTGGGCATCACTCAATTATATGTTCTGTTGTTACTGTTGTTAGCATTATAATTTTATTTTAATTAGTAAATAGTTTTTATCTCAACCCATGAGTCTCCTTGCCCTTTTCTTTCCAATTCTCTCCCCTACTCCCTGGGTCAGGTGGGGGGAGGGTGATAGAGCAGGCTGTTTGGCTGCAAGGTGCGAACCAAAAGGGTGAATCCACCCAAACCACCACAATAGTAATGAAAAGATAATTGTATAAGGTGCATAACTAGGGAACCAAGTGGGACAGAGTAGTCTTTCCTGAGCTTAGCATCTGAGAAAGTTTTTTTTTTCCTTTATAATTATAATCATGGATCTAAACTTACTGGCGTAAGTATATATGTTCTATGAAAATCAGTAAAAGATTTTTTTAAAATTATTTTTTCAGTGATGAATTTTCTCCAAGACTAAAAGCCAGCAAAGAAAGCAATCCAGGCCAGAACAATAGAGTGGTTGGAGCAGTTGGTAGACCTCTGTGATCAGTAGGTAGAATATTATTTTCCTTTGGGGTGTAGGCATGGAGGAAGGGTAAACTACTTTCTTTTTCCATTGTGAGAAATTTTTGGGAAGACCTGGGCTCCTGGAACTTCTTTTTTCAAAGTCAATTTTTGGGATTTACAGTAAATTTAGCAATCAGGAAGTGGAGTCATCCTTCCTGACTTATGATGAAGTGCAAATATCAGCTCTTTATTCTCCTGAAGGTCATATGACTTCAGAATTGCTACAAGTGTTGTCTTCTCACACCAAAAAGACTAAACAGAGTGTTTTCAGCTGAAAGGCCACTTAAGACACTTAAGCTCAATACAGAGAAAAAATTATTGCAGTCATGTCTCTGCACAACTATACACCTCGTGTGGTCTTTTAATACTTTGTACGCAAATAGATTTTATCAGCTGTGAGTAGCATGGAGATATTTATTTTTTTCTTATTAGTATAGACATTATAATGATTTAGTGCTTTTGGTTATGCTCTGGTTATTTTTTTAGATTCAGAGGTGCTATCTTGAAGAAAATGGAGGAAGCGTGATAGGAAGATTTGGTATCCTTGTAAGGTACGAGAGAATCATAGTGAACAATGATATACCAGTATGAAATGACCGTCAAGAAGTCTTCATATATGGCAGTACTTCAGTAGTTCCCAGTGTTTGGAAGAAGAAATAAGGGCAGTATAGCTGGTAAGATCTGCTAGATAAATGTTGAGTTCTTAATGGTTACTAACTTACAATCTACTTAAGTTCAAAACCTGTGACCTCTTTGACAATCAAACCTCTTCTAAGAGGATCAAATATACAGCTTTCTTTAGTGGAGGCAGCAAAGTTCAGTGGTAACTTGATCGCTGTGTAAATGTCTGGCATTTCCTTCTATTCAAGGAAAATTGTATGGTACACATTTAATCTTAAGACAATCCATCAAGAGGCCTGCGTAAGCCAAGGAGTGTATATTCATGTCAAATATTTCACCCATAATTCTTATTTTTTCATCCTGAAGCTTGCTTAAGAGTAGCACAAAGTGGATATGTGTGGGTGTGTAGGGAAAGGGAAGGCTTTCCTAGCTGAGACCCACATGTCTGGAATTCTCTCTCCATAGTCATCAACTGGCTGAGTAAATATCCTGTGTGGGATCCTCCACAGAAAAACTCAAGATCTCTTCCTTTTCTCTTTATCATGGTTTCCCTATAATCATTGTTTTGTGTGGTTTTGAAGCAAGAGAAAAAGGGAACAGTGTTTTGGGTTCAGAGTTTCTTTTAGGTGCCACTCTGAGGTCCCCTAACATAATTATTTTTATGTTAAGCAGTTCAATTAGTTTGTTGATAGATTCTAGAAAGTAGTTACTGAGGAAAGGGGAAATTTCCAAGAAAGGTTGCAGTTAACTATTTGAAGGAAACTACAATAGTCTGAATCTTCACAAATTTCTGAATGGCCATCTCAGTAATCTCTCTTGCATTCTGGTCCCCTGAGGACATCTGGAGAGTGTCAGCTGGCCACATGATATCCTCTACTCCTGCTGACGTAAACCTGGAGTACAGTTGCTGAAGTCAGTGCATGTTTGTGCAGTTTGTGCCTTTTAGATTCTGTTTCTAAGCTCTGTCTTCCATGTATATTTGCTCTGAAGGGCAATACGATGAGATGAAAACCTTATTCTTCTAATGTTTTCCAGTCTGTTGTGCGAACGATATTAAAACTTGGGGTTCAACTACTGACCTGGGGTTGGCTAGGTTGTTTTTCCTCTTGTGATTAAGTGGCAAGGTGAATTTTTATTGCTAGAAGCATAGCTGCAACGCAGGGAATGGTCTGAGACAGACTAAGAGTTTTGTTTTGCAGACAGGCCGGACTTATTTTTGGTGGCTTTGGCTTGGTCATGTTTCAGAAACCTCATTCCATAAGGTTTTTTCCTGCCTTCAAAACCTCAGTTGTTTAACAATAACAATAACAAATTATAAATGGCTCCATCTGTAAGAGAACTAACTTGATCAAATTGAAAGGCTCGTGTTACCCAAGACATGGGGAACAGCGTGCTCGAGTGCTCTGCAAATATGGCTCTTGGGTTCTGTGGAGATTTCTGGACAGCAAAGCACCTGCGGGTACAGAATTTCACAAAATAGCCATCATTACAAGTAATTTAGAAGTAGAATTGATTGTAGGCTGGTTTCTAGGCAGCTGTTCTTGATTTCCTAGCAGATGGATAGGCAGCTTAAATATAAACCTAACATTTCACCTGGCATGGCAGAAAGGCTGAAGAGTAGGATGTGCCAGCATTTACAGTTTGCTTCCAAAATTGGTCCATTATTAAATCTGTAGTTCTATAGTTTCTTTCTTGTATATTGTTATCTGCTAGTCTCTATCAGAAACCAGGTTATATGGCACAAGGTGACTTAAGCCATCAAAAGCTTATTTTCTCTTCTTTATATTACCCTGCAGTAAAACCATATTTGCTTATGGGGCAGGAAGAGGAGATGTTACAGACCCTCCACTGCTGAGTTGAGGCACGTGATTTATATACCCTAATGAACAGAACCCTTCCAATGACTTAAAAACAAAGGCCTTCAGGCTTAAAACCTCTCAGTCTGGTATTCCTTTATAATGAAAAAAATGGAAGTTATTTGATTTTGCCTATGTTAATTGTAAAACTGGCGACTACAACTAAGCAGCTGCTAGGGAAGGAAGAGAGACAAAGTATCTTTCATATTGGAATAATAACTTTAAAAATACACCAAAAGCTGCTTAATTCTGGATCTTTGTTTTAATTGTATTTTAGTGTGTAATGAATCAGAAAGAAAATGTGTAATTTTATTGAACATATAAAGTAAATCCAGATGTTTATATACAGTAATGTCAGTGAGTCTACAAGGAGCATGTTATCCTGTTGATTTATTCCTCTGAACACAACCAAACAGCTCATGCTGAGTAAGACTGGGGCTTCCGTTCAAACAGCAGTGGTAAGACTGTGGGACTGGAATCTCCTGTATGAAGGGAAAATTTTAAGAGTAATACACATAGGTCTGTGGAAACACTGGGCTCTTTGTGCTTTAGAAACATACAACAATTTTTTTTTGTTTCACTTGGAGAAACAAGTGTTGTTGTGATGCATTTGCAACTGTACTAAAGAATTTGTATTAACTCTATCTAAAAGTGTACCAAAACATTGGCTAAGGAAAGTTGTTCACTGTCTGGCAAAAGTTTTTTCTTGTGATTCCACCAGGATGGAGTACGCGTTTGGCTTTTAACCTGATGACTGGGTTGTGGTAGCAACCTGAGAGTCCTGAAAGCTGGATGCATCTGTTAAAAGGAAACTAGTTCCTTGAGATGATTGAATCTGGAGCTTCACTACATAAAGTTCCCCTCTGTTATGTTTTCTGGGCCAGACTTTCATCCCTTGGGAAGATATTCACCCAGACAATGTTTGTGGTGACTGAGTTCTTTCTGTGATATGAGTGGCTCTCTGGTTAGTCTTACGGCATGCCAGTTCTGAAAAGGAGAAATTACAGGGTCCTGCTGCTTTGCAAGTCCCCATCTGGGGCAAGCACTGACAGGGAAAATTAAGGCAGCCTAGCATGAGTTTAAAACTGTTCGAAAATGCAGTGCTTTATATTTAATCAAATAGTGCCCCATGGATTAATGGAGGGATTTATCGGTAAGAGAAGCCTTGTAGTCCTGAGTGTCTGTGATGACAAAGTGAAAACATCCAGTATAATCTATTATTTGTAACTTTTGGTTCCTCTGACACCTGTGATCTTTTGTGTGAAAGTGTATGGCAGTTAACTGTTTGAAACATTACAGTAAATTGAGTCATTGGGGTAGGATGGGGACTGTTCAGACAGTCTTTTCCCATTCCTGTCTACAGTTCTAGTTTGGTTCCTTGGTTGTGTGCATTGATGCAGTCTTTAATTAGATTACTAGATCCTATTTTTCATTCTGAGGCCAGACTGAAGATCAGCCCTCCCAAGACTGCTATCATTCCGAAGTAGTTATACATCGTTGTGTCTGGAGCAGTAATAAAAACTGTATGTATTTGTTCTGTATTATTGACTGAATCACATATTTTGTTCATATACGTTGATATGTAATGTCCACAGTAAAACCCTTTTTGCACAGAAAAATGCCAGCGAGTCACCAAAAAAATTGTAAATCCCTCATTGAGGCAAGGAGTTCTTCAATAGCCAGACAAATTTTGGGACATGACCATGTAAGGTACTGAGGGTATTGACAGACTTTGCTATCTCCTCTCCCCACACTCCTGTGAGGGACTGACACAGTGGGGTGAGGAGAGACAGCTCTGTCTCTCAGTGGCCTTTAGCAGATAGGAGGGTCTTTGGCATACAGTGAGATGTTGAGGCACATCTGTGCAATTCAGGGCTCACAGGAAGCTGTCACATATCTGCCTGAGGTTCTCATTCCCATTCCTTTCATAACATTAGACCCCATTTACAGCAGACCATGCCATGACTGCTGGCAAGATCTTTGTGAACATTTCTGTTGTGTATTTTGAACAATATCTGTTCCACAAACGTTAATTCTCATAGATACTTGTATGAGCTGTGCAAAGGGCATTGCCCTAACTTTAAAGGTGCTAATCAAGACACAGAGAAATTGAAGTCAAAGCTCTTTGGTAACTTGGAGTACCTGATCTGAGATGCCTAAAGCCTGATGTTAAAGAGCCCATATATACTACATGGTATATTCAAAGCATGGCTCCCCCTCTGCAACTTCATTTGTAGCTCTGTATGCTCAGCATTTTTAAGTCAGACTGAAGGGTCTCCTGTGAGTGCCTGGAATTTACACTTTCAAAATTTCTATCTTGGATGAATGTCCCACATCCCATGGGGACTGTGTCAGAGATGGGCACATAATTTCCTTTTCCAGCACCAGTATTCAGTTGCCTGAAGCAAGAACACTCAACCTCAGCGTGATTTTCCCTGCAACAGCATCTTCTGACTGCTCATCATTCTTATTTCCAGGGAACAAGTAGAATCACTAGGCATATCTGTGAAAGGTTTATTGTACATAGTACAGATAAAATCTTTGGGGAGTTAGGAGTTCTACAGTTAAGCGGTCTGCTCTGAACGCATAGATTATGACTGGTACAAAGGCTTGTCCTTTGTCTGAATTTCACAGTGATTGTAAAAGGTGCATTCCTTTTACCCCTGTGACTGTAGTCTCATCCCAGCAGACCTCAGATCTGGCTGGAAAGAACTGAGTATGATTTTCAAAAAGAAATACTTTTATTTTTCTTATTAAATCGGGAAGAAAGACTCTACCTGCTTTTTATAAATTATAGAATTTATTCTGATTCCATCTAAACTGCACAAGTATGCAGGTTGAAGAAGAACCCAATACGGAAGATGCAGCTTAAGTCTTTTGGCAACTGAGGAAAGAATGTTAAATGAGAGGGATGTTGGCTAACTTACTAGCTACATAGCATGGCTATTTGCTTTACAGTACTAGACAAAACTTGTTTCTGTTTAGAATCTAGAAAATGATGGAGTCAAGCCAAGAACATCAAAGGATACTTGTCATTCTGCACCAGCAGCAGTATGAAAAAACAGAATCAAGTGATAGCAGAACACAAGGAGGCAGAAAACTTACAGGGACCAAATAGAGTCTGGACAAGTTCTCCAGGTTTATAGTAGGAATAAGTTGGATTAAGAAGTGTGTCCCTAAAATGTGCTGCTTGCAGTTTAATTACTTTAAGTTCCTTCGGCAGTTATGATGAACAAAACATCAGTGTTTTGATGTTTAGAGACATACAGTCCTTCGTTTCCAGGTATTTTTGTGCAAGAAGTCTCATTCTGAGTTTACTCTAGGTCTAAAAGGTGACTTGACACTGATCAGTAGTGGTATTCTTTCTTCTACTGCTGGTTCTTGGCCAAGTCAAACATTTCTTACTTGACAGATTACACAAGAAATAGAAGATTACTCCCTCCTTCATTGGTAAACAGAAGCCTTGTTTCTTTCACTCAACATGCTCTTCACTACCCCTGTTTTTCTTGCAGTATTTAAGTAATTGGTAATTATGTTGCCCCTGTCCCCCTTATGTCCCATGATTCTTTCTGCTGTGGTCAGGTCTTTCCTGCCTCCTTTTGGAAAATAGGACTGTGACTTCATCATATTGTGTAATAAAGTTTAAATTAGTGCAGGAGAAGATTGTACAAAATATTTTTTATTTCGGTAATAAGCTTCATAACCTGAGGGTGAAAAGAAAAGGAGGTCATTGATCTAAAAACCAGTATATTTGCAAAACAGTCTACATAACTGCTTTAAAAAAAATGAAATATCTTTAGCTTAAAATTAATAGTTTGGTGTGTAGATTGGCTGCATATAGCTTTTTTATTTGGCAAATTGATGTTCATTATCTTGCAGTGTTGTTCAAAGTATGTTGTGAACAGATCAATATTTGCATACTTCATCTGGGGGAAAGGTTTTGTTTGGTTGGGGTTTTTTTTTTCCCCAAAATGAAACCCTTTGTTTTAAAGTTGCAGCGAACAAGAAATTGCATTTGTCCAGCTCTCATGGAAATACTGGAAAGCACTTTCTTAAGTTGTCTAACAAGGCCTGCTATAAACTCCCTAAACAGGTCAGCATTACAATCTGCTTTTAGGAAAGGGTAAACCAATCAAAAAATTTAAGTTACTTTCATGTGATCACACCAAAAGTCAATCTGTTTCTTGAATGCAATCTGAAATGTACTTCCAAAAATTACAGTTATTTTCTTTTTTCAAGAATACATTATAGCTCTAAATTTACAAATAAATTATCGTTATTTCAGGGTTAAATTAGTTTTCAGATTTATGTCCCTTACATAAAACTCCCATACTGACATTTTGTACTAGTCAAGGTCTTTTGACAGTTGAACTAATAAGACAGTGGCTGATGATCTGCCATATTAGGGAAATCTTATTTCTGGTTATAACAAACGATTCTCTAAGTGCTATAGAAGTAACTCTTCCTTCAGTGTTTTGGAATAAATTGTTCACTAATTTTCCTTTGGAGTGAAAAAACTATAATTTGCCTATGAGTTCTATTAATTTCCATTCTCATGATGCTATCCTCTTCACTCATGAGGGAGACATCTCTCCCTCATTTTTTGTCCACTTTTACAAGAACAGAAGTGAAAAGCATCTACTAAAAAGAGCTAAAAAGAGCTGCATACCTATTACTTTTCTTTAGCTGCTCCAAATTGAATTAAATTCTGGGGTATTCTCATCTGTTGACTTTCTTTTCCAGTGGGGTGGTTAGTAAAAGAATTTGTTTTAATCCTTGTGCAGGGCAGAAAGATCTAATCCCAGGACTGGGTCAGCTAATGATATGCTAGGCAATCTATAGCAAGTTACCTTTGTTGCACTGTAGGAAATGGTCTTTGACTAAACCAGGGTTTGAGCATTGAACTCAACATGAACAAATGTGACTTTCAGTGTCACGAGCTTCTCAACTTCATTTTACTTAGTATTTCAAATGGTTACTGTTGTCAAAAAATTAAGCCAAACATGTCTAATATGCACAAAGATTAGTCATGTGATGAATTAGGGCAATGCTGAACTTGACAATGTTCTCTCTGGACATGGAAAGAAAACAGAAGAAACAATGAAAATGTCCAGGCAAGGACCTCTCAGTCCCTGTCTTTTTCTCTACCAAAATATAGTATTCTCGCAGAAAAAAATCTTTCGATTGCCTTTCTAAAAGTAGGTTTTGCACCTACTGATCATCCTTGTTGTCTCCAAAGACTGTGTCAAGATCAGGACTGCTCCCTAAGGGATGGGGAGCTGGAGGTCAAGGGTGTTCTCTGGACTAGCAGGACAGGAGCTTCTCTGGACAGAGTCCATCCTCCAGTACCCTCATCAGCCAAACAGGAGAGATCTGGAGATGGTGACCAGGTCCTACGAAGTTTGGATCATGGCTATGAGGCAGATTGAAGGTCAAGCCAGGAAGTCAATCCATATGTTAGGGTTAGGACTAGGTCCAGTGATCACCCAGCAGGTCCATAGCAATAAAGTGAGGCTAAGGTCAAGCCAGGAAGCTGGTCCGTGGGTCAGGGCGAGATTAAGGGGCTTCCGTGGCAAAATATGGCCAAATACGGCCATGAAGACCGGCATTCCTCTACCATAGCCCAGGTAAAGAGTGAAGGCCCAGGGCTGAGCTTCTATAGAGCTCCTGGTCCCGAGTGTGTGGGAGCAGCCTCAGGTGAGGCTGGTCACAGCTATTTAAGGTGTGTTACTGCACTCAGGGCCCTGACAGACTGGGGGTATTCTGCAACGTGCTCCAGAATATTTAAAGGAAATTGCTTTGCACTATTCCTTTGTTATCTTGGACGCTCCTTCCTCCATAATAGAGCCACCAGTATATGAAAATAACACAGATAAGACATTCTTCTTCTTTTCATATACTGAATTCTTAATAAATCCCCTCCTCCACAAAGCCAAATAACTACTTCATTTTAGAGATCTTCATGGTGCATTTTCATTAAAGTCTCCTTTTGCCATGCTGCTAACATATTCCTTAAACATCACAAGTAGAAAAAACAGATATAGATAAGGTGTTCCATTGTGAGTTGAAGATGACCTATGAAAGCCAAATTCTACAGTCTGCAGAGCATCAGCAGAGTAAACACTAAACTTTTTATTTAATTTGGATACTTCTTGTTTCTTAAGAGCCTCTTAAAATTCATGAGGGAGGTGTGTGTGCAGAGGAAAAAGTAGAATTGCTGTTTTCTTACCGTAGGCTGGTGGGAGGAAGGAAAGGAAGAGTCTCACTTCCTATATCTGAAGATATCCTGGCAAAGCTGAAGGGGAGAGTGTTTTATGCTATAAAGCTAAGACATTGACTATGGTCATGAGCTGCTGATGAAATGTGCCACAGAAAGAATGGGAGAAACTTCTGTTTCTCTTCATAAGAAGCTTCAAGTTGAGTCGTGAGCAGCTGAAGTGGAAAAACCTGGGTTTGTTGGTGGATAAATGCTGTCCATAGTCAAAGCCTTCTGTAAACAGGTTCACAGTTCTGTAGATGTGAACAAGGTAGTTTTATGGATTTTTTGTGCTGAAATTGAATCTTTATATGAAACCCCATGTGACATTTTCTTATCTTTTGCTGGCTGGCCTACTTATCCTTGTGTAGTAATAGCCATACAATGAGTTTAAAGTAATGTTGGTTTTTCCCTGATACACATATACTTTGATTTACACTCTACCTTCAGGATGCTGTACAGTAATGAACCTGATAGAAACCTGTGAGCAAGCACTCTGTGGAGAACTAGTATGAAAAAACATTGTGGAGCTGGAAAAAGGGGAGCAGCTCCTGGGCCAGAGAAACAAATCTTAACAATTTGTCAGGGGTTACATTTCTGATTCAATGAGGTACTTCAGTGCATATCTTGTATGGTAGTTTATGTCCTTGAGGTTAATGGTGAACCTACACAAATGTCTGAATTCTTTAACAGAATAGAATTCAAAACGGTCTCTTTTCCATGCTGCTGTGTTAAAATACAATGATTCATTTTTTTATCTGTGAAGTACCTGACTTGGCAATGAGTTGCAAAGCATGTTGTGTTATTTTTTTTCTAACTTCTCAGCTTTTTCTCCCTTATATTGTGAAATTCTCAAAAGCAGAATTGTCAAAAGCAGGGATTCATGCTGGGAACATGGATGGCCAATCATGAAACTCCCTTTAAAGTGTTATATGATTGACATTTATCCTCTGAACAGAAATTTACTCTGTTCCTTTCTTAACTGAGGCTTCCAACGCTCCTGTGTTATTTGTTGTGCTTGTAAGGACAGCACATAACAGCTATCTTCTGTCACCTTGGGTACCTTAAAAATGATGCCAGCTGTCTCATTACAGTGTTCTACAAGGAGCTGGGAAGTTGCAGTCCAGAAATAATGCTGTAATTAGCCTGTTAGCCTGCACTATCACCAATGACTAGCTGTCTGAAATGTCTTCCCTGGAAAATACCGTTCCGCTGACATCAAAAGACTCGTGCTATAGGGGTAGTGATTTCTGTCCTCCTGACTTGACTCTAGTAGTTTCCAGAACTCCCTCAACTTAATGGAAAAGAAATGAAAAAAACTTGTAGTGTAAAACACTTAACCTGCAGGGCAGCCTCCCTGATCATGTAAACCCCATGCAATGCGATTAAGTGTGCAGTGGCATTGACAGCACATACTTTAATGGCAGTGTATGTCTTAAAGTTTTACTGCTTTTTATCTTGGGATGATCTGACTGGGTGCTCCTTCTCCAGAACCAAGCCCTGTGCCCGGTGATGTCCTGCTTCTCATGCTACTCTCTTGCTCTGTTTTGTGTTTTAATCCATGCCACGTTCATTTGTTCCTGTTGGCTCTGGGCATCTGGCTCAGCACTCTAGGTGGAACTAGCAGAGGGATAAAGTTACTTCTCATGTGTTGTGGGGAGCAAGCAGTTGAGGAGGGTGAGGTTTCAGTTTAATTAATAGTTTCTGTAAAGGAAAGAAGTCATGTACTTAATATTCTCAGATCTCTTCTGCTGAAAAGCAATTATAATTTTTGTTTGAAGTGTCATGATATAATTCTTGGAACTAGAGAAATTGTTTCATACTTTAAAAAATCTATATAGGATGAGAAGTCAAAAAAATGGTAACCATTACCCTACTTTTAGTCTCTATTTCTTGTTGTAAAAATGCTGCCTAAAATCATCCTGATTGGAAACCTGAAGGCATAGTCACATTTTCTAAGTTTCCCATCTTATTATGTACTGCAGAATTTTCCATTTCATTGCAAATAACATAATTGTAGTGGGAAATGGCAAAGATGCTCTCTTCGAATGGACTTTGTTTTTTCTTCCTTATTCAATATTCAGAGTTGAGTGAATCTCTGCTATTTCTTGAGCTTCTTGAACAGCGTTGCATGTTTAAAAAGTTATTTGTAGGTAAATGCTGTTTTCTGCTCAATAAACCTCTTCCTCCTAGCAATTATTTTAAAAACAATTTAAAATAAGTAAAACTGTCTGTGGTCCAGTCACACTGCTGGACTGTGAAGGGGGTACATGTAGAATTATTCTATCCAGAAGCTACAGAACACACAAATAAGTTTTGTTTTGAACATGTTCAATGCATATTGTCTGTGTTTGAATGAAGGACTAGAATCTTACAAATGTCTTTGGTAAAGTCTTCATTCTGACTCCATGTTGATAATTTGGAAATACCGGTAAATAGATGCTTACTATTGCAGAGTTAAATAACTCTAGAATTTTTTGTTTGTAAAAACCCTTTCCATGTTAGGAAGCAATCCATTTTGTATCTCTGTTGCTGTCTCATCATGGCATTTTACCATGTGACTGTGACCTTTTAAACTATCATTCACTAAAGTTGAATGGGAATCATGAAATATAGTAAATCCCAGATGTACACGTTGCTGACTGCCTTGTGTTGAAACCTTGCCCTCCAGATTTGAACTATCAGTTTTACAAGTAAGAATGAAACTTTCAAAACCATGTCCTTGATGCATGCGATTGATGGGTGCAATAGAGTTAGGTGGTACATAACCCTTACATATATGCCAACGCATGGTCTTGCATGAGTTTGTCAGGAAGTAAATAATTTCACTTTTGGAATTTTTTTTTACTGTGATGTTAAGAAAATAATTGACATTTGGAATTGACAACACTCTTTTATGTTGTATGGCTTCTGTGTAAATATATATAACATCTTGAAGAAGGTACATCTCTGTGCATTATGAAAGGAGGTAACTTGTAAATCGTGTGGTTTTTAAAGGGTTTCTTTTCCTTGAAAAACTAAAGGATGACTTACTTCTTGGTGCGGCATTTATTCTAGCTGATGATCCCTTCAATTGCTGTCACTTTGAAGAAATTGGAATCTGCAGAAGCAGTACTTAGCATATTCATAAATTATATTTATCAACAGTACAATCTAAAGAGAAGCCAGTTTAATTGCAGTAGATGTCTAGTTCAGAATGACAAACTGCAGAAGTTTTGCTCAAAATTATAGATAGCTTCTAGCAAAATAAACCTCTCTGATTCATTTTAGGTATTGCATGTTTTTATCTTTGGACACAGGGAAACAGTTTTTTTCAGTGACAGACTTTATCACACTGAACAAGACATGGGTTTCTATGGTAGCTGACTCACAAATGATGATGTATTGGACTGGGATTTCAAGTGTGGTAACCTGATTGTTTCTTCACTTGGCACTTGAATCCAGCTGATCATCCCTTAAATGAGAGTGCAGAATTATCCACTTAATGCTATCTGCTTGATAGTATCAATGGTTTCTTTTACCTTCTTATCGACCTCTTTACACTAAAAAAGGTAACTTCAGATTTGAGATTGCTTTTATCACATAGACTGATATGACTGGTTAAACTGAAAACTAGTAGCAGCCACTTTGAAAAGAAAGCCAAACCTTTGATAAATTGATTTCAATAGCAGTGTAGGAACCATGAAGCTGTGTTCTGCAGTCTCAGCACAGGGTGAGGAGCACTTAATTGCTTAATAGGTGCTTTGTGATCTGCAGCTGTTCAAATCTGTGTAACCTTTACCTGAGCTATGCATCAATGCCTCTCCTACATACCTGTGCTCTGCATATTGCTGGCAAGTACTTAACTGTGTGTCTGCTCAGCACAAGGAGAGGTGACCAGTGCAGGAACCTGTAATTCAGTTCTGATGTGAGATTTCTCAAATAGGGCATTCACAGGGCAAATTGATAGGACTCCGATCCCCTTCCACCTGTTAACTTGGTGCTTCTGTCCTGACAGAGTTGATTGATTGTGAGGTTGTGCTCTGGATGAGTGGCAATTGAGCTGACAAAGCAGTGGTTTACCCCTGCTGACAGGGAGGCTTATTAGTCAAAATCATAATGAGCTCCACAGAAGGCAGAGGATGACAGTAAATTACACTTTCTTGTGCTTTACTTTTCTCTCTGGAAGTCATCTGAAATTTCAGTCAAATAAAATGGTTTCTTTGTTTGTCTTAAAGTGACATTTCAGATCACCTTTACCATTAGGGTGCTTTTCAGGACCACTAGAGAGATAACGATGTTGATCATCATTGACTGTTTTCCAGGGGATTGCAAACTACTTACATAAAAACATTTATATTTTTGTGGAAGTAGTGTATACCAGGCCCTATTTTTAGTTTATGATTATGATGTGTATTGGAGACGTGTTGGGAGGCCAGTGTAGCATTAACACTTGAAAGATGAAAAAGGGAAATATCAGTAACTGTGACTAAAACCAGAAGTCTCCGAGTTAACCTATTTTAGCATGTGTGCCACTTCTCTATACTTATTTACAGCCTAAAAATTAATGGCAGGAATTAACAAAATCCCTGCAACTAGGCTTTAGTAAGGTCTGAACCTGTACAGGCCCTCCATTTGCTGAGGAAGACCAGACAAGGCCTTAGCTATGACTTTAAGTGCATTTAGAACTGCAAAACATGAGTTTTATAGTGCAAGTGTTCTTCTTTCCCTGCCATGCTAGCTGAAGAAGCTGAGCTGAAGAGAATCCCTAGACAAGCTCAGTGTTGGACATTTACAAGGACCACTCTCTCTATGGAAAATAAAATCAGAAAGGATCAAAATGTCCAAAACAACAGGCTGAACCTGCATGTTATTCGGAGCTTTTTTTTGGTAGCTGGAATGAAACAGTAATATTCAATACAATTTTCTAAGGATAGATTCCAATTTGGGAGATTGTAAGAAAAATAGAGTAAAATGTAAATACAGTTACAGTACTCAAAGTTAAGTATGCAGGAGATTAGTTTCCTTTCAGACAAGTAGGAACTGACCCACTCTCCCTCAGGTTTCTAATTAAAGCAGACAGTTACAGAATCGGTGCTGGTTCTTCACTAAGATCCTCAAGTTGTGCTGTTGGTCAAGGCAGCAGAGTAACTTTGTCAGTTCACAAAATGTGGGCAGGTGCCATTCAGAGAGGATTTTCTCACCTGCCTGGCAGGTTTGAGGATCTATGCTGAGAAATGAGGTTGCGTTTGTTTTAAGCTTGGTGACTTACGTGCTGGTAAGGAGTTGTACTTAGAAATATGACCCAGCAACTCCTTTGTTTTCGCTTCTTCAAGAGCCAGTTATGAATCTAATATTCCTCAGACTAAGGGGGAAAAAAACCACCATGAAAAATTCAATAAAAATAGCTCTGTGAATGCCATTTCTGAAGAGAAAATGAGAGAAAACAGACCCATGCACTTTGTTGACCCTTCATTCTCTTCCCCCACACTCTCCTCCCACAACAGCTTAGATCATTAAGCTCCTGTATAATTAAAACTTGGTCCAAGTCACACTAATTCTGTTTACTGGCCACAGTGAAGGATATAAATACCTAATCACTTCCTTGCACAGAGGCTGCTTCCTGCTGGTGGTTTGCAGTTGCGAAGAATGCGGTCCCTCAGCGAGCTCCCTGTACAGCTGCTCTCCCTGTGTGAGGGAGCCTTACTCCAAAGTGGTCCCCTGCCATGGCGCATTTATTTCCACAGATTCCTCTTCTTGTTTTTTCAAAGGGAATGATGTCACTTACTATAAACAGGCTGCATAGAAAGGCTATTGTCAATGCACATAATAACAGGAATTGAATTTACAGAATGAAATTAAAAGGCAAAGAAACGACTATCTTTTGAGTTTTTTCCCAAGGGACTGCTGTTCTAATGGGCAGCTGAAACCACAGCACTGAAAGGCCTCATAGACAAACAGGTCCTGAGCATAAATCCACTGAAGTCATAGCAATGGTTAATTCACAGCAACGTAATTAATACAAAGTGTTCTCTCCTCAACATGGAATGCCAAATGTCCTTTGGTAATATTTGGAGCACGCAGAAGTGTTTGGAGCACTGGAAAAGAGGGACAACCTTCCTCATTCACATCATCATGGTCTCATGAAGTTGTCATAAGTAGCAGCCTTGAAAGTAGCTACTCTTGAGCCTAGTAGGATTGACATGGCACTCTCTGGGGAGATGTACTAATAGTTGTACAACATGCTTTGAGACTGCTTGTGGAGGAAGTCTCAAAATTAAATGGACAGTTTTCTTGAGACACTGAGTACCCAGAGCTCTTATCCTTGTCTGCCTTGGGCTCAGCGACCCCAAGAAGTTAGTCCATGAGCTCCCACTTCCTTTGTGCAAGCAGAAAGGGCAGAATCACAAACCAAGTGAAGCTAAATAGATGCAGTGCAGACACAGCCCTTCACCTTCACTGGCGGTTTCAGGAATACCCACTGTTTTGCTGAGTGTTTAGACAAAATTATTTCTGTCTTTTCTCTCTCATTTATGAAAGCTGAGTGCTGCTATAATCGGATAAGTTTAGACTGTATTTTGCTGATGTTTTACCTATGCAACTGGGTAAAGTGCCTGGGGGTGAAAGATGCTAGTTAGATGAACAAGACCTTTAAAGCTCTTTAATAAAAATTTCCAAGTGGTAGTGACTAATCTAGAGTCTAAGCTATACTGAAAGAGTGACACAAAATACATCAGTTCTGTCAAGATGTACAGAGGCTTGCTGTGCTTTGGTGTTTGAAGTGAGTCTGCTTTCATTTGGAGTGTTCTTAATAGTTCTCCAAGCTATGTGGAGATGAAGGCTGATAGTTGTACTCTTAGTCTGTGACATTTGATATGTACTGATGCTCCAATTAAATCTTTTTCTAGTTTTAGTGACATGGGATATTAATAGCAAAAGTAACTTTAAAGTAGTAGCCATATTAATAATACCTTGAAATGTATAAAAAACTCTCTGGGATACAAGCTAGAAACAGGTCTATTTGAACTAAACCTGTGTGAAGTAGGAGCAATTTAACAGAGGTGATTTTAAAACATGTCTGTTTTGGCTTTACTCATTCTCTGCAACAGACTGATACTGACCTAAAAGTCCCTCTGCATTTAATTTCTGGCTAATGTTGCTTTGTTGTAGAATTAATGATTGAAATAATAGTTTTATGTGAATCTGGACCACCTAGTGAGCACTAGAATTGATTTGTCTTGTTCTCCTGTCTTCTGTGCCATTGCATGTCTCCCTACATTTCTGCAGTCTGTGCATCACCTTCTACAAGACCACCCAACATCTGTCATGTATTTTTCTCCCACCTTGTGAAGGCGGAAAGGCAGTGGATTGCCCTGTGGGTGTTTTTTTCATTTATTTTTAATTATTACATGCAGTTTTCTAGAAGAGACAAAGCAAAGAACTGAGGATGAGGTTTGTGTCGGATATTTAGTTAACGGACTGCATGTGAGACTTTTTGTCTCCTACACAACCAGCACTTCTTCCTCCCCGGCCCCCTCCTTTCTCTCCCCAGGAGATACCCATGAATTCAGAAAGGAAGAGTGACCTACTCCATCTGTCAGCCAGAAGTTGCAGATGGTTTTTTAAAATAAGGCTGCTGAGCTGTGGTGTGACTACTATTTTACCTACCTCAGCTTCAGTTTCAACCAGTCTTCCCTCATCTTGTAATTGGTCTTCTCCAAATACTGAATCACTGGGTGTAGTAGTAATGCTCTGTTAACAAAGAGCTGTGTGTCATCTGCGTATTGCTAGGAAGTATGTGTTATCTGGCCGATTTGTCTAAGTGTTTGGCATTGGAAAATGCATGTGCGCAGGGTGCAGTGGATCTAAGGGAGAGATACAGTTCATCACCATAAGAAAGATTTTAAGTCTTTCTGGAACATTACCATAGGACCCTGTTGCCTGTCTGGTGGGAAAACAATTTCTGCTTAGTAGAGTAAGATGAAGCAGAGTGGACCAGGAGCAGAAAAATGTGTTTTGTTCTCTGTTCACCAAAGAGAGAAGTTACTACTAAATAACTCTGAGAAAGATGGTTAGACTTCCACACAGATCCCATTTTATGTTTCCATTATAAGTAAGGCTTGCTTGTATATTAAATATTAAAATTTCAGAAGCTTTATGGAAAAAATCCACACTTTTAAAGCCAAATATTTGATTCAGCATTAGGCATGGTGCCCCAACTGTTATCTCTGTAATTAACCGTTGCACAACAACTGTCTGTGTAGTGACAGCCTTGGTATTCTTCCCTTTCATTTCAGAACTTTCAGGTTCTACATTTAGTTGTCTTTATGTGTTATTTAGTGGAAATAGGAGACAAAATGGTTCTATAGGAATAACAAGATATATCAAGCTGCAGAGAATGAAAAAGGAAGAGGGAGAAGTTATTTTCTGAGGATTTTTAAAAAAATTGTGCTTTCTTTATATTAAAGACATCATGCACAACCTCTAAAAAGGGATACAAATGCTGTTTCTGAGTCCTTAACACTTTAACAGGTTCAGTGTAAAATTCAGAGACTCAAAGAGAGAGACTTCCAGAAATGACGTGGAGCTTTGTTGGCTTAGAATGAACCTAAAATCCTTCTCCCTCCTTTTCTTTAGCTTCAGTGGTAAGAGTACCTCACATATGTCATACTGGTTGGAAATGGGGATATGCTTGTAAAGCTAGTTTTAAAAAAGCTGATTTTGTTTTAATTATATTTCTTAGCAAATTAAGAAATTTCTTCTGAAGATGAAAGAGTGAACTCAAGACAAATGTGTTGCCTAGAGTCTTAGAACAGGAAGCTAACACATTTATTTGGATGTTTTACTTGTTGCTTATGTGTTTATCTGGGATTTATATGCTGCAAAAGATATATAGAGGCCACTGTAAGCTATGAATCTGCAAACTGCACTAGTACTTTGGCTGTGCTACTTACCCAGTTGTTGAGAGTGCCACTATTCACATGGGTCAGCCCAGAATGAGAATGATATGATGCAAAGCCCATGACAGTCATTGCAATATCCATTCTCCTTGCCAGGTCTGGATGATTTACTTTGCAGGTCAACCTATAGCTCTTGGCTAACTTCCAAACTCAGTATTATCTAATGTACAAACTGCTGCTGTTCCAACAGTTCAGGTCAAAAAAACAAACACAAAAAAAAACCTTAAATGAGCAAGGGAAAAAATTTGCTCAATTGAATTAATAATTGAAGATGGATTATGGTCCAGAGAGAGAGAGAGAGGTATTTGAATCTGGGGAATAAGGAGCAGCTGCATAAATAATTGATAAAGTCTCAGCAGCAGTCCTTTTGTTGACGAGAATGAGGGAAATAAGGAAGCACTTCTTTTCCTCTCACTTCTGATATGGACTGCAGTGATTTATTCCTTAGGCAACTGCCTGCATAACTGTGACGTGAGAGGAGGAATTCGTGAAGGTGACTGCAATGGGAAAGGCAGTGCTTAGCTTATCGGTCTTTTGATTTGGAAGACAAATGATGTGCACTAGTTCTGTTTCAGAGAGAAGAGGGCATATTTTCATCATATATCTTTAGGCAAGTTGATCTTTGACCTGCATATTAGAAGTAATGTGTGCTGTGGCATCAAATTCCAAGTGTCGTCTCCGCTGCTCTCACTTGCGAAGACAGTCGTGATTTGCCTTGTGAGGTCAGCGGTTACCACTATGCAGCAGTCACCACTGTCAGTATTTCTATTGTAAGATCTTCCCTGGATAGGCCAAAATAATGATGCTGAGAAATTACTTCAGTTCAATATATCTGAGATTGATATTGATATCCCAGTGCAGCTGGGATCTAAGAAACAGGGGTTTCCATGCTGCCATTTAAATCATGCAGTTATACGGTCAAAAACTATTGCCTTCATTTCTGATGCCCTTACGTCTGAGAAAGGGAGTAACTTTGACTCTCTTATGTCTGACGTCTTAAAGAAGGGAAGAAGAGTTGTTTTTTTTTTTTTTTCCCACACTCCTTGGTGTTTCCTAATCGTGTCCTCGTGCATTAAGATAGTGTTTTGTTTCTTTTCCTTAGGCTGGAAAATTTGCTGTTCAAACCCCCCAGAACTCAATGTTAATTTATTTAACAGTTGTTTGTATAGCCATCTCCAGTGTATGCCACATGGCAATGAAGTCACCTAAATCACCTATGGCTACAGCTGTCTTGATTAAAGTAGGTAGCACCATTTTCTCCCATTTCCTGCATATAAGGAACAGTTTTGTTTGCTCAGCAAGATCTTCTGCATGAAAATTTGTGGGACCCTTGTTTTTGCAATGGTGTGGAGAAATAAGACCAAACCTAACAATAGACTGGAAAAAAGGGGAGTAAAAAACACTACATGCAGGCTAATAAGTGATTCAATGACAGTATGATGGCTCATCCCAACTGATTATACCCCTTTTTTACAAACATCTTTTAATGAGGACCATGCTAGAGCTCAACTTCCATTGCATTTTTGCTGGGGTCAAAAGCAGGGTCAGGTTATACATGAAGATGCCTTTGATACTATATGATACTGTGCTTTTCAGAAAATACGTGGGAAGACAGTATCATTGTTATGTAACATTTATTGTTATTTAACTGCAACAGACTAGTTAGAGGAGAGGTCATTCCCTCTGGTGTATATATAGAAATATTAATATACATCTGTCTTATACCTGAAGAAGAGTCCATGAGATGATTGCCATCTAATTGCTTAAGAAAACCTTTTCAAAGCAATCAATGTGTGAAAATTAAAACTTTTTTCATTGGGGTAGCACTATCTAGTGGTCAAAAAACTGCCTGCAGATTTAAGGCTTACTATGTGACAGTGAAGGCCAACCATGTCAAACTGAGATACAAGAATTGCATGTTTCCTGTGTGAAGACTAGATAGCTTAAATCAGTTCATTAACTCACAGTGAATGTCTAACATATGTAATTTTTTCCTCTGATGGAAAGACAAAAGTCTTTAGTTTTCACAGCACATGTTACGAGTGCTTTCCAGGGCTGGTTCTGTCCTGGCAGGAGTGTAGCTCTTCATTTGCAGGGGGTACATACATTAATTGGGATCTTAAACAAATGATCTTTTATTACTGGTTGAAAATACATATTTAAAAATCCTAAAGTGAGTGGTATGTATTAGAGACCCCAGGTAAGAGCAATCACCAGTAAACCTAACTGATGATTTGACACATCTGCTATTGAGTTAGCAGATGTACAAGGTATTTTGAGTTGGCTTCCTGCTGGAGTAGTAACAAGTGGTATAATCTGTTGTTCTATGTCCCTGCCATCTCCCTTTTTATTTAGAATGCAGTCTTCAAAGTGAATAGTTCCAGCAGATGTACAGATCATTAATTTGTTATTTCAGTAATCCAGGTAATACCCATTGCTTTGCTGTAGACAAAGCATGAAAGTGTCCTCCTAGGGTTACCTTCAATTAGATTGTCTCTTCCTGCTCTTTCTTTCCACTCCCTTCTGTGTATGAGTGTGTATATATATACATACACACACAACTTCTTTACCAGAACACCACAGAACCACACAGTTACAGACTGCCAACTAAGAAGTCCTTCCAAAACTTCACATTTTCTCACGTGCCAAGAAAATACCTTCAAATATTTGAATGCAGTCTGTTTGTTTTGCAGACATAGCCAGGCTCACTAAGAAATAAAAGCTTTTGGTGAGGTTCTAAGTTAAATTTATGCAAACTGCTGTACAAGGACATTCATATGTGAAAACTGGTCCTTTACCCAGCAGCTTAGGTATATTCAGTAGTAGCTGTGATTTTAAATGTCAAACGCTCTGTTGCATGAATAGTGGGTATTTAGCTTCAAAGCTCAGCACACTGCTGTAAGCACTCTACCTCAGAGACTGCAGTAGTAGCTGTAGTCTACAGACCACTGTTTCGACAACACAGGGGCAAACTACTCTTTTTAGCTTGGCATTAAGATAAAACCAATGTATATAAAATACGCCTCAGTATTCATCAGACAGTCAAGGAACTTGTCAGATTATTTCTGTTTACAGAGAAACCTGGTGTATCTGTAAAGGAGGTATTTCACAAATGTGGTCCATGAAGATTTTAATGTCCTCAGTAGTAAATAAAATATTAGACACTCCAGTCCTGTCACAGAGGGGAGATAGAGTACTTAAGTTGCACGTGAATACATGTGAGCTCAAATTAAATAAATTAAATTGCTGTTGAAATGTGTCTGGGTCTCACAGCTAAGTACCATAAATATATAGCTTGCATTTGATTCTTTTTCCCTTTAAAAAATGCTTACCTCATTTTTCATTGCAATTTTGGGCAAGCAGAAAAACCCTGTGTCATAAAAACAAATGCTATTTTTTGTGAGCTCTGAGTATGAAAAAGTTTTTATAATTAACAAAACCAAGTTTTGCACTATTATGCAAAACTACCTAGATTCCAGTACAGGAAAAACAAAATCATGAACCACTTTTCTTTAGATTGCTTGTTGGATTGTCATTTTCAAACCCAGTAAGTAACATTGTTGTGCCCTCACATGATCAAGTGCATGAAATAATCAGTGTACAGGTTCCATTTTTGTGCTAATGAGCTGCCATAAACAGTGCTGAAGCTTTGAAGGGCAAGTTTTTCATTGGTCTAAGTAAAAGGTTTCATAGAGCAAAGAAAAGGTTAAAGAATCATGGAGCTAATCCGGCTAGGGTCGTGCCACCATCCTTCAGGGAGAGAGGTATGTGGTGAGAATTGCTTTCTAGTCAGGCTGCCAGAGGTTTCTCTCCCCTCCTCTCCTCCCCACGTTTTAGACATTTTAAGTACACACTCATTGCCACCTTTTTTCTACTTTTATTTCCTTTATTCTCCCACTCCACATAGAGTATTGAAACTACCATAACCCACCAAATCCCTTATTTTTATAAGATAGTTGGTCTCAAGTTCTCTCACAGTACCTCCATACTTCTGGTATTTTGCACAACAAGGTAAACCAGTAGTTTTTTACAACCTAGGAGAGACTCTACTGCTCTTCCCATCCTCCCTAGCAGTCAGGAAAGGAAAAATTCAGCTTTTAAACAATTTTCCTTTACCCTTCTACTGCATAGCTGCTTTTTATAGCCCCAGTCATCACAGCACCTGGGCCATTTACTGTACTGTCTTTAGGCTGGGTCAGTGCTCCCTACCTCTTTCTTACAGAAAACCTGCCCCACCACTTTCTGTTTAAAATGCCAAACTCTGTAAAAATACTGTCCAGTTTCTGGTGTATTATAAACCCACATTCCTTTGAATTTTATGGGAAACAGTATCTTTCTGCAGAACATGACAGTTAACTTTCTGATTGCTCCTAAGTCTCTGTGTGACAGGGTTTCTCAATGGGAAGTGAAGGGAAATACTTTCCTACGGATCCTTTTTTTGCAGCTGGTTCTTGAGGCTGGTAGGGCCAAGCATCTGCAATCCTGAAATAGCCATGTGGTAAAAAGTGCTTTGGCTGCTGCCTTTCCAGCTGGTCCATGCAAAATAGCTGTAATGATTCTCTTTTCCTCATGGCTAATATGGCATAACACTTAGAAGCTATGATTTCTGTCTTCCTCTGGCATATCCTAAACTTCCAGATTTTGAGCTGCCTGAAGGAGGTTTTTGTTTGGAAGGATAAGTATAGGCTTGTCAGCTTCTTACAGCTGAAAAAAACTAGTGCTAAATATATATTTGATAGACAAAAAGTAGAGCCAGTAATTTGGTTTAGTATCTTGATGAAGGGGAACTACTAAGTATGCTTAGACTGCTGAAATTGGGGTGAGGCTTCTGTAACCTCTCTAATGAAACCTCAAAACTCAGCATAAACGTGATGATTCTCAGGAACAGATAGGTTGCTAATGAGTACTTGTGGTTAGAAGAAAATTAGCTCTGAAACCCTGACAGCACTGCAAGCAGAGTTGGATTCTTGTCCAGTCTTTATGCCATCCAGTGAAAACCAAGGTGTTCAAAATGTATCCAGCTCAGGTCATATTTAATTACAAATGTATCTTTCTCCTACAGAAATTACCATAACAGTTTAATGTTGTCTGCTTGGGCTTTTCATTGAAATAAGAACACATGAAGAGGGAGAAGAAAAGGCTCTTACTTTTCCCGAGAAGCTCAAAACAAGCTTTGAAAATGGCATCTTTGTCTGGTGCCTTTATGTGCCTCTAACCTCTGAATGAAGCCCTAGGATGCAGGATTATGATTCCCTTATTCATAAGACTTGCTTTGCCTCATACAAACAGTTCTTACTGGGGCCCTGGGGGCACTAATAGGCCCCAATGGCCTTGACCAGCCTCAGCTGGACCCCACCTCTGCCCACGGCCCAGGGAGCTCCATTTCAGTTCAGCCCTGTGCCCTCAGTCCTGCCTGAGCTGCTCAAAAGGAGTCGTTATACTCCTACCTGGTTATGGCTGCTGTTGTTCCTGACCTGTGGACTGACGTCCCAGCCTAGCCATGGGCCGTCCCCAGGGAGGTGCCTGAAGCCCAGTCAGGGCTGGCTGGCTGGGGCCATGGGGCATCCCTGGGGAGCACCTGGTGCCCTGGTTCCAGGGCAGCAGCCAGTCCCCAACGTGCTCAGAAATCCTGCTTTGTGGCTAAGCAACAAAAATATTTGTTTGAGCCTGTTAGCAGTCTGAGAGCAGGGATGTTTGTTGGTAGTAAGTCACAACCCACTTCCTCCTGTGCAGGTGAAGTTATTGCTTCATTTGTACTGATGTGTGTGTGGTGAATAGTGATCAGTAAAATAAATTAAAAAAAAAAAAGCTGCACAGAATACAAGTTAATCACACAGTTCAGATTTGCTGTGTTTGCCTACGTACCTGAATATGAAGATACAAAAGCTTGAGAGAAGGTTGCCAAGCTCCAACATGTGATTATAGCTATTTGGGGCTTAGGCTTCTTTAGATTGTCAGTTTGATAGCTGATCTGTAAAGATCACACAATATCCAGGATGCAGGTGGCAGGAAATGCAGAACTGGGGGTTATGCCTGCCTTTCTCTGGAGTTTCAGCACGGGAGGTCTGTCTGGGGGTTAAAGCACCTGTACCCCCACAGGCCCTGGAGCCTATAGCCTTCTTTAGAAAGCAGGCCCTGGAAGTTTGGGATGTAGGAAGTTTGATGTTTGTTGTTCTCATAATCCAGAAACAGGCCCTGCAGGCCAGAATCTAGTGTTGTATTGCCATAGCTTGCTAAGGTGTGTGGGTGCATGGGATCCTTCATCTTCAAGGAGAGCCTACTCTTGCACTGCAGTCTGTTTTCCATTTACAAGGAAGTCATCAACTTTATAGTCTCTGCTTCCAAGGCTGTATCATAAATAGAATAACAATAATCTGAAAGAGCACTTGATGGCTGAAGGTAGGGATTAAGGCTGTCTGTTAGCAGGATCTCTTCAAGATGTGAGCTGGTACCCTGGGACTGCAGTTCTGTATTCACAAACCCGTGGCACAGGTCTCTGTGCCTGTGTAAATTTATAGCTCTTGCACTGAGACCAGCAGAGATTAATGTGTGTGCTGGCTTGAGAGCTAGCTTAGACTTGCTTGGTATTTTTGATTGACTTTTCTCTTAGTAGCATTTTGTCTTGGTATAAGTCCACCATAGGTAAAGTTAGGGTTAGTTGATTACTGAATGCTTTAAATATTTCAGCTGTCTTGTTCAGCTTTAGTGGCCTAGTATGACTGTCCCAAATAAAAACAAAATAAGACACTTTAGTGCTGCTGAGTTTCCTGTAAGGAGATGTTTGGGGCCTCTTTGCTCTCTGGAGGCACTTGTGGCACATGGCGGGGAGCCAGGCAGGGGTACAGCGTCCTGGCAGGGGCAGAAACTCAGCCTGGTGTTGTTCATCTTCTCCTGCATGACCTCAGCCTTGTTTACACTTATTTGAACCAGCACGAGTGTCACTGAGGTCCAGGTTTTGCAAGAGCTGGGCACTTCAGCAGCTGGTCCTGTAATTTAGTCCTTGCCTGTAGGTAATAGTTCCAGGGAGGTGGGAGTAGAGACCAACTCTAGCCAGGTTTGTGTAACCTTGGTTTGAGGGCACTCGTGGCTTGGCCTTGTTGCATGCCTTAAGAGAGGATGGTTACCCAGGAGTGTCCAAAACAAGTCTCCTAACGCTCAAGATTAGCCAAGGTGCTGTGAAGAAAAGAGTTACTCTTTGTAGTGATCCAATTTTTTTTTTTTTTTAATATTGTACTACTCCTCTTGTGAAAATTATCTGGTTTATCTTTAGTTTCATCCTTTTTCTTCCCTTCTTTTAATCCTCTGCATTTGGGCCTCAGCCCTTGGCTATTTTGTTGACAACCACTTCATAGAATCATAGAAAGGGACCTTAAAGATCATCTAATCCCAACCCCCCTGCTATGAGCAGGGACACCTTCCACTAGAGCAGGTTGCTCAAAGCCTCATCCAACCTGGCCTTGAACACTTCCAGAGAGGGGGCATCCACAGCTTCTCTGGGCAACATGTTCCAGTGTCTCACCACCCTCACAGTAAATAATTTCTTCCTAATATCTAATCTAAACATACCCACTTCCATCTTAAAGCCATTTCCCCTTGTTCTGTCATTAACTGCCCTCATAAAAAGTCCCTTCCCAGCTTTCCTGTAGCCCCTTCAGGTACTGGAAGGCCGCTATAAGATCTCCCCAAAGCCTTCTCTTCTCCAGGCTGAACAGCCCCAACCCTCTCAGCCTGTCCTCATAGGAGAGGTGCTCCAGCCCTCAGATCATCCTCGTGGCCCTTCTCTGGACTCGTTCTAACAGGTCCATGTCTTTTTTGTGTTGGGGGCTCCAGAACTGTATGCAATACTCCAGGTGGGGCCTTACGAGAGCAGAGTAGAGGGGGAGAATTACCTCCCTCAACCTGCTGGCCACGCTTCTCTTGATGCAGCCCAGGATACGGTTGGCCTTCTGGGCTGCAAGTGCACATTGCCAACTCATGTTGAGCTTCTCGTCCACCACCGCTCCCAAGTCCTCTTCAGAGTTGATTTTAATCCATTCATTGCTCAGCCTGTATTTGTGCTTGAGATTGCCCCAACCCAGGTACAGGACCTTGCATTTGGCCTTGTTGAATTTCATGAGGTTAGCACAAGCCCACCTCTCAAGCCTGCCAAGGTCCCTCTGGATGGCATCCCGTCCCTCCAGCATGTCAACTGCACCACTCAGCTTGGTGTTGTCGGCAAACTTGCTGAGGGTGCACTCAATCCCCTTGTCCATGTCACTGACAAAGATGTTGAACAGCACCGGCCCCAGTACCAACCCCTGAGGGACTCCACTCGTCACTAGTTTCCACTCAGATATTGAGCTGTTGACCACAACTCTTTGAGTGCGACCATCCAGCCGTTCCTTATCCACCAAGTGGTTCATCCATCAAACCCACCTGTGTCCAGCTTAGAGACAGGGATGTCATGCAGGACAGGGTAAAGTGCCTTGCACAAGTCCAGGTAGATGACATCAGTTGCTTCAGCCTTGTTCATCAATGCTGTAACCCCATCATAAAAGGCCACCAGATTGGTCAGGCAAATAGCCCTTGGTGAAGCCATGCTGCTTGTCATCAATCACCTTCTCATTCTCCATGTGCCTTAGCTCAGTTTCTAGGAGTATCTGCTCTATGATCTTGCCTGGTACCAAGGTGAGACTGACTGGCCTGTAGTTCCCTGGGTCTTTCTTATTTCCCTTTTTAAAAATGGAGGTTATGTTCCCCTTTTTCCAGTCTGCGGGAACTTCACCAGACTGCCAGGACTTCTCAAATATGATGGATAGAGGCTTTACAACTTCATCCGCCAGTTCCCTCAGGACACACAGATACATCTCATCAGGTTCCATGGACTTGTGCACCTTCAGGTTCCTTAGGTGGTCCCAAACCTGGTCTTCTCCTACAGTGGGAAGTTCTTAATTCTCCCAGACCCTTCCTTGGATTTCTAGGACTTGGGCAGTGTGGCACGAGCCCTTGCAGGTGAAGACTGAGGCAAAAAAGTAATTGAGCACCTCAGCCTTCTCAATGTCCTGGGTGACCAGGTCTCCTGTCACCTTCCGGAGAGGGCCCACATTTTCCCTATTTTCCTCTTTTCCCCAACATACCTGTAGAAGCTTTTTTTGTTGCCCTTGACATCTCTGGCCAAATTTACTTCTGTTGGGGCCTTGGGTTTCCTAACCTGATCCTTGGCCACTTGGGCAATTTCTCTGTATTCTTCCCAGGTTACCCATGCTTCCTTCCACCCTCTGTAGGCTTCTTTTTTGATCTAAGTTTGTTCAAGAGCTTCTTGTCCATCCGTGCAGGCCTCCTGCTATTTTTGCCTGCCTTATTCTTTGTTGGGATGCAATGCTCCTGAGCTTGGAGGAGGAGATCCTTGAGTACAAGCCAGCTGTCCTGAGCCCCTCTTCCCTCCAGGAATTCATCCCATGGTACCTGACCAAGCAGGTCCCCGAAGAGGTCAAAGTCTGCTCTCCTGTTCTTTCAATCTGATGTTACTTCAGCTATTGTTATATTATTCTGTATGCCTGATACTGGTATTTCTGTCAGTTGTTATCTCTGACAGTCACTGAGTAGCTTAAAGCTAAGATGTCTGATAGTCTGGTCTAGTAGTTAATATTGTAATTTTAGTCTACAAGTAGCTTCCCTCCTCCTTCAGTCATGCTGTATATATTGGAAGGTAATAGAAGCTTGTTTGTATTGGTTTTAATTTTTTTATAATTTATCACTGATAAGACTTAGGAAACAACATACTTATCCCTAGTACTTTTCAGCAGTACTGCCATGGCCTAAAATAAGCAGTAGAAGTAAAACATCACCGTTGATTGGGCTACTTCCCTAGATTTGTTTTCCTCCTCTTAAATACTGTTTTCCAAATGTTTTTTTTTTCTTCTATGAGTAATTGACTTCCAGAAAAAAGATTGACTTATTTTCTCTCCCTGTTGTCATCTTTTTTGGCTTTTTTTTTTTTTTAATGAACATACATAAAGCACTAATTGAGTAAAAAACATTTTGGTTCACAAACAGAGTGACCAGTGCTACTCATTTCTTGTTTTTTTCCAGAATTTTATTTGGCAAGCAGGATGGGTGTCTGTGGGAGGAAAGAAACTGAATTAAATTTGGGGAAATACAGGATGGAGCTTGAAAGGGTGTGTCCTCAAAGATGTGTGCACATGTGTCACACTTGCAAATTGGGTAATTGCATATCTAGTTTCCTGTCTGTATACATGTGTGGGAGCAAATGTACGGTTTGTCTGCCATAAGGGAGATACATGCACCAAAGGCATCATCTTTTTCAGACTGCTTTGAACCTAGTGCACTGGAAGAACTTACACTATGGTGACTCAGACATTCAGCCCCGGTTTTATGTCTGTCTAGCAAATCCTGGTAATAATTGTGATACTAAATATGTTTTGGAGCATACTAGCATCCATTAAGCATGAATACACTCGTTTTTATTGAAGGCCTGTTGTCCTGGGGCCACAGGAGAGCTTGGCTAACAGCAGCCTTACTCCACTGTGAGTTACAACTACCAGTACATCTGGACAGCTTGATACAAAGCTGGAAGCATAGAAGCTAAATAAAGGAAGAAAGAGAGGGCACATATGGGTCAACATTCAGTGACAGTGAGGAAAGACACAGAAAAATGATGAGGTTTTCTTATAAACAGTTTGTATTGGTAGTTAACGAAAAGAATAAATTTAATGCTAGTTTTCATGTTTCTATTCTGTATCCCCAGCCTCCCACCTGGTGATGCTCATCTTCCATTTGGAGTCCTTCTGGTTATAACTATGAAAAATAAGCTATTTCTGATATGCCAATAAATATGCTTGCTTGCTAGTCCTAAAAAACAACTCCCTCTCCCTGCAATTATGATTGTGGTGACTGCACATAACGAATGATGGAGTTAGTGGTGAAAGGTTTTGCTGTCATAACAGAACTTTAAAATGTAAAATTTTAAAATAAGCACCACACTTTGTTTGCAGTTTACATTTTGGATACTTCAAAACACTTAATACAAGTTCAGACTTATTTCTGCCATGGAAATGGATTATATGGCTATTCAGTGGAGTAACATTTGGGTTTTTTGTTTGTTTGCTGTGTGTATTTGTTGTGCTTGGAAAGCATGGAGGACTGAAGTTACCATCTTATTTCTCTGTGTCTGCCAGTGAAATTAAATTAGGAGTCA
Organism: Caprimulgus europaeus; assembly: GCA_907165065.1. The sequence goes on from OU015525.1 coordinate 78,295,486, forward strand.
GTATCTTTGAGCCCTAATGAAGGGTTGTTATTGTCAAAAATGCAGATAGAGCTGAGTGTGTGTTAACCTTATCTTGCTTTTTATTGCAGACTTGAGTTAGGATGTGCTACCCACAGAACTTACTTGGCCACTCTAGGCATGCATTGTCTTTTGTCTTTCCTATCTGAAATGAACATTTAGAAAAGAGCATATTTATTCTAAAATACAAGCATACTTCCTGTTATTTATGGAATTAACTTAATTAAACTCTAAGCTAACACCCTGATACTCTTCTGAGGGCTGTGAAATCCTTGAAAAACTAGAGAACATAAAAAAGTGCAGGTGTGAAATGACTAACTTTCTGGAGGGGTTTCCAAGCTTCTGGAGAGGTTTTGGCAAGCCAGTAGTCTGACTCTAATACAGTTAAATTTTTATTATTATTTTTTAATATGAACTCTTTAAGAATTGGTGTAGAACTGTCTACAAATAATGTAATTGTCACCAGTGCTGCTATGTCTGTTGTCACCTGGTACATGCTTGCTCAGTTTGGTATGGATCCTAGGGGGTTTTTGCTTTGGGTGTGTCTCTGTTCACACTCAGCATACCTGTCGAGGACTCTGCAACTCAAGGGCTTAGGCCTTGCTTCTCAAGATTTAAACACTCACTGGGAAAGCTCCAGTTTTACCAACAGATGTTTTATTTCTCATACGAAGTGATAGGCTGCAGAAGGGGGGATGGATTTTTGCGGGGGTTTTTTTTGTTTGTTTGTTTGGTTGGTTTTTTAAAATTACTTTAGTTTAAGCTGTTCAAGAAAGGGATAAGAAGTTACTGTGCACAGGGCCTGTCTCAGTTTTCCCACTGTTATTCTTGGATACTTTCAATTCAGAGCTGTGCCCCTTCAGTCAACCAGAACAAGGACCCTTCTCCGGAAAAGTACAGGTAGCCTGTGCTTAACGGTAGGGTGACCTGTACTTAGAGCCTGCCAAAACTGAAGGTATGTGATGGCAAGAAGTGTCTGCTACTCTTTCCTGATTTCTCTTCAGTAGTACCTTGCACTTCTCTTCCACTTCAGTGAAAACTTCACTACTTTGGTAGCAGCCTGGTGGTTAAATTCGACTGGTCTGGTTCCTTTAAGCCTCAAAGTCATGCTATCAGCATGAGCTGATCTGCCTTTTAACCAAAAGTTGCCTGTGTTACTGTCCCTGGGGCACAGTGATACCCTTGTGATAGATCATGAAGTTAGGGGAGAAAAAGTTGCCTAAAATAATCAATCTATATCAACTGTATGCTATGCTCAAATTATCCGTGTGCAGATGTGTTGCTCCATGGTGATGCACTGTTTGAAATTCTATATGGGTTCAGAGGAAATGGATCTTTTTGGGATCAAAATATGATCTTCTGGCTAGATAATTGTGCTTTTCAGCTGAGCAAGAGGAAGGAGGTAGGAAGATGAAGCAGCAGGCCTCTGCACTGAGGCAGTCATTCTGGGAATGAAACTCAAGGGACAGATCTTAGGCAATGCTGACAGTGATAGGTGTACCTGGTGTCAAACTGCTTGCTATGACAACTTAAACTCCTTTAGGATTTGCCTGTTTCAAATGTGGGAGATCTAAACTTTAGCTAGTCAGGCCCCATGGATTTTGAGAAGGATAAATACTATGACTTCTAGAAAATGCAGCTATTCAGTCACATGCAATGCTTCTTGCAGTATGTGATGCCATATCTTTTCCTGGCTTGTTCCCGGGAGTTAAAACCTGCTTTTCCGGTGGCAGAAAGATTTAATGTAGCCACTGCTCTAGACTAGGTGTTAGTGGTCTCTATTGCAAGTCTTGAGGCTTAATTTAAGTACTTCTGAGGCAATCTCCATTTTAAGGTGGGGCTACTTCTTTGTCTGCTGTCTTCTTAAATTCACTACAACATGATGGTAACAAAACAGTAACTGTGAGTGAGTCTGCTTGTAGTTCTAGTCGTATGTATGTTACTTGAATTGTACATGTATATATATGCATATATATATGAAGGGTAGGTGTGTAACTTGTGCACTGAGGGCATGAGTTCTGTATCAAATTCAGCCCGTTACTACTGTCCTAATAGTTTTTATTCTGGACAGTACTGGTGGTGTGAGATGGCAAAGTGAGGAGAGGAGACTGCCACCTATCTATGTGGGCTTAGCTCCGAGAAGCTTGAATCAGAGATGAGAGATCACATTTCATCAGCCAGCTGAGGTTTTTACTATAGTTTTCCCCCTTCCTCCCTCCCCTTGGCTGCACTGGCCTGAGATGCAATTATCTTTCTGCTGACTGGTGGCTTCCATGGTGTGCTGGTCTTCTGCTTTTTCTTTATTTCCTCCAAGTAAAAACACAGGCTTGCCTTGGCGTATGCCTCTTACTCAGACAGGTCTTTACCGTGGCTTTAGTCTTTCAAATTCCTTAAAGAGAAGTGGATTCCTTCAATTAAGCAACCTGTTTTGTGCTCCAGTGGGATGCTTCCCACAGGTTTAGATTGTGGGTTTCAACTTTGTCATCCTGTATAGCATTTATTCCCAAAAGCATAGACCTGCAACTGCTTTTTGTTGCTCCTGGGAAGAGCAGGGCTGTCTTTGAATGCTCCATAGCTTAATTTTCCCAGATTTGGTCCACATGTGCTTTAAATCTATATTTGTCTGGGGAACTGGTAACAGGAGAATGGAGATACAAAGGAACTCAGTAAAACTCTAATGTTTAACATGTAAAATACACAGACTAAGACCAGTCACTTGGCACTGTTTTTGTGTGGCTCTGGAGAATCATTTGGGCCGGGACAGTTCCATAGTATCCTTTTTTTGTTGTTTTCTTTTTTTTTAAGACTTGGAGTTATATCTAGGAGATCTAGCTCTATCTAATGTTGGCAGTGTCTGTAATGGAATCAAATACCTTTGCTGCAAAACAATATGCCACTTTCTTCTGTTTAAAGGTGAGTTTTGTTTTTTATTTTTTTTATTTCTGTGACAGAATTTTCCATTTTGCTGCTCCTCTTTAAGCCTGTCAATAGTTACGGAAAGTTTACTCTAATCTCTGTTTCTTGAGCCTGATGAAAGATAGGAGGAAATCTGACCAGTGGAAGAAAGAGCCAAGAGAATAAATATTTCTCACCAGAGAAGGCAACTGGTGAAGTTTAGTAACTGGCTACTGTCTGTAGTTTATAAGGGCATAGATCGTCTTGAGAGACTCTGTGCGTTTCTTGAAAGAGAAACCATTAAATGCAAATGACTGACTGGTATGCATCAGCTGGTTGTACTGCACACACTCTCACTATATGGCCTTGAATTGAAAAGGAAAAAATGGCAATAAAATATCTTAATTTTACTTTTGGATTTCTGAGAAGTTAGGAAGTATTTTAATTTGTCAGAATCTTGATACAAGTATGGTAGTATCTGACTTTGGAAACGCTATGCTGTTGCATCACTTGGAGAGGAGGTGGCAATAGCAAAGCATGAGCAGAGCTGCCACTGTTTAGTTTCTCCTAAATTATGAGAAGGAAGAAAATGGGTTTGAGGTTCCTTAATATCTTGCTGGTGAATTTTGGTACTTGTCATGATCACTATGTGCTACTTAGGAAGTAAGAATTTATCAGAAGGGAATATTTTCTGCCCTTTCTTAAATATTAAAATTCTTGTCAGTCAGAATTCCCCTCTGTCCTTGGGATAGCTGGTGTGTTGTTTTGTGCTGCTGTGATTATTGGTAAGGAACTGAGGAGTTTTATCAGTTTTCTGGCATGCAGGCTGGAAATTCTTTTTCTGCACCGTTGTTGAAGGAAAATGAATGTAGTGTGCAAAATCTTGCCTGAAAACTGATTGAGACTTTGTTCTGCTTTTGGTCAAACAGTTTTGAGGGCTGTCTTCACTCTTTTGACAAGGGCACAGAAAGAAATATGGTCCTTTACAGAATTTTAACCCCTCCTAGGAAGCCCAGGCACAGTGCTCCTGTGAGTGGCAGAAACTGGTGTTGATTAAGCAAGCAGTAGCTCATCACTTCGCTGAGAGGAAAGTCAATGCTTTCAGCCAGCCTTTTTAATGAGGCTGTTGACAGCGGCCATCCAGGTGGGTTAGGCTTTCTGGGAAGTGTGTGCGTTTCTCTAATAACTTACCCTACCTGACTGGTTTGCCTGAGATAGTGAATCAAAATCAAAACTACTTTAGGTATAGTATTGTTTCTGCTTCTTCCTCTCCTATGCAACAGTGCAGGGCTGTCTTTATTTTCAATGCTTTGTGGTTGAGACAAAAGCCTTTGAAGTAAACTATATAGTTAGTTGCTAATTTGAAGGGTCTCACTTCAAAAATTTCAGATATTAATGGATTTCTTTAACAGGTACCAGTAGCAGCCATTGTAGTTGTCTTCCAGCAAGCCTCACAGAGCACATGAGCTACAGTAGGTGTTGGTACAGAGAAGAGGGTCTAGTCCAGCATAGCCATTGAAGAGGCTGGGATTTATCTAATGGTCAATGACTTCAGGAATAGAAGCACTTCTCAGAGGTGCTGTTATGGCTAGTTATTTTTAGAGAGTGGATGGTTATGAGAACATTTTGAATATACAGAGAATTCTAGCTATATTCTGTATGTTGAAGGGGCTGTGTCCAGTAGTCCAACAAAGGGGGAGGCTGCTGCAGCTCCATGCCCCTGGTTCCAACCAGTGGTGGGGCTGAGTGTGTATTCCCAGTAGGCACAAGTGTGTGCATGCACCACCCCAAACGTGTACAACACGTGTGTACCCAGCTGACCACACATATCAACACAGGCAGGCACGCAAATAACACCAATGGCCTTATCCTGCTCTCCTCCTGGGCTGAACAAGATGAAAGTCTCTTAGTGTGAAGCATTAATACATAATTATATGTGTGTGTATCTCTCTCTCTCCACATATATATGTGTATATACACATATACACACACTATTATTTATATATATTATCGATATATTAATTATATGATTTATCAGTAATATAATTAATATGTATTAACTACTAGCAATTACAGAATTACTGCCAATAATTCCCATTAATTATTACTGATTATAATTACATCTATAATTATGTATGCACACATACATGTAGAATGTGGATCTCTCCAGCAGCCAGGCTTAGGCATGCAGACTACCAGGTATTTGCCCTTGGACCCCAGACTCCTTGGTTTCTGGCACCTGGACATATGATCCCCCAGGGCCCACAGCTCCCATCCAGCTGCTGGTCCAGACCTCTGCACATGCACAGCTTGCCAGGAACCCCTGGGCCCTTCTGATAGCCAAACCCCCATGGTCTTGCCATTAGAGAGATGCAGGCATATGGTGTGGGTCTGTGATCGACCCCTAGGCCCTATGGCCTCACAAGCACCTGGCTAGGGGACCCTGCTGATCTTTCCATAGCCAGCTCCTCCAGTGGTCTTGCTCTTGGAAACAGCCCATTGGCTCCCAGGGTGCTTCATCTACTTTACCAACAAGCCCTGCTTGATATTTGCAAGTCATCGTGTGCTCGCTTGCAGACCCATGCTCGTGCCGTTTGCTGTTAGTTGGAGACCTGAACTCATGCAAACGCACCCAGAATAGAGAGTTTCCCCTCAGGAAAAGAGAGTGTAATGAGAAGACAGGGCAGACTGTGCTGGTCAGGTGCAGGACAGGGCCAAACAAGCATCCTGACAAGCACCTTGGCCCATATCTGACATGGGTGATCAGCCCTTTTGATTCCCTTATCCCTCAGTTTTTCCATGCTTGTTCTCCCCTACCCCCTACTGCCAAAAAAAACCAAACCAAAAACCAAAACCACCCTAAGCCTTTGCAATCCCAAACTGCTCTTCCCTTACATCCCATAATGTGCCCAATACTCCTAGGCAGAATCCAAAAGATGCTCTGGAGGGGTGTTCCTGTTGTCCCTTCTTAATGGGTCAGTGCTTGGGAAGTGGGGTTGAGGCTCTCCTGGGACTTGTAGAGATGGGCCTTTTAGGGGCTGATAGCTTCTAGGAGTAGTTTGGGCAGGTGATTATTAGAGGTCCCCTACTGACATTGTTTCCCTGTGCTCCCCTCTTTGTGATAAAGCTGAGCTTTATCACAAAACCTAAAGCCAGGTGTAGAATATGCAGAACTCCTGGTCTGCTAAGTTGGGACAACAACAGCTTTGCATGAGAAACTATTTTCCCTTTGCTTCTGTCATGAAGATTCTAGTGCAAAAAAGTTAATGAAGAATAACTTCTGCATTCAAGATCCACAAGGGTGAGAGTGCTTAGAGAAGCTGGAGAAGGAAAATTAAATTACAAAATATGCCTTCCCGGCCTCTGTCCCAAGCCTGAGAGGAGAAGAAAAAAAAATAACAGAGGTTAGCATGAGATGGGTGGTGTATGTGGGAGAATGGGCGTGTGTCTGTCTTAATTATATTGTCTTTTTTGTTAATACTGCCATAGCCTGTACACAAGAGATACAACATAAAGCACCACAACCTGGGCTGATCCACAATGCCAGGAGACCTATGCAAGGACCAAGCTTGTCCATGTCCCAGAGGCCTTAGGCTAGCTAGCTGCTCCTACACACTGCTGACAGTCCATGTCTCTCTGTGCTCTTTGTGTAGTGACTGAATGCCATCAAGAATAAAACTGTCATTGCTGTTGTAAGCATGTCACACTAAAATACAAAAGACAAGCTAGTCTTCAAAGTGATTTTTTTGGGGGCTAGTATCAAGTCTGGCTATGACATGGAGCACACTTTATGTTAGAGGTATTAAGATCCTCATCAACTCTTCATGTATTCCTATAATGTTTAGTAGCAAATATATGTTACACAAATATTCCATTAAAAACCCTTAATGAATTTGTAAGGCAAAATAATAAGACATTTGAGACAAACCAAATTTAAAATTTTGCTCACTGTCAAGTGCAGTCTTTGCTGATAAGATCGCACCATGGTTCCCCACCCTCCTTGAGATGCTTCTCTCCATCCCTTCACTGAATAGGAAATGTTCATTAAATGAACAATCACTAATGTCTTGTGTTTTACTGCATGACCCATCTTCACAGCAGAATCTAGACCAAGTTAATTTTTCCATGGCTTTTTAGAAGGTTAGCAGATTGTTGCATGTTTCTCAAATAGTTTCTTTCTGTAGTACTTCTGAGTTAGATAAGGTGGGTGGGAAATGGAGGTGGGCAATGAGGCCAAGAAGATAGGTGAAACAGGTGCTTATGATTATTATTTTTTTTTTTCTGGTAGGGGAAAAAACAGGTAGAACAGGCTTGTTGTTGGGTTTTTTTGGTGGTGTGTGTGGTGGTTTTTTTGTTTGGTTGATTTTTTTTTTCTGTGTTGGTTTTTTTTTGGAGCACATGAAGTACTATAAATATCCATGTTTAAAGAGGATCTGTCATCTCTCATCACAACTGTAGGCATTCAACTTTTTAATGACTTCAACCTCAATAACAGGAGGCACTTGCGAAAATCTGATTTATTCAATTAGCAGTTGCCTCTGAAAAGCTTGACTTGTTACTTAGCCACATTTAACCAGGAACTCAAATAATAGAAGCAGGGGGTTTGGTTTTGTCTGGCAAAACTGAACTGCTTTGGCCAGCAGACTGCCTTTTCATCACCTTCCTAATCTTACTTTACCAGAAAAAGAAAGGGACCTATAGAAAACAGCTGCCTTCAGTTCTATAGCTCTGATTCATCTCAAGGACAAGTCTCTCTGTGCTTTGACTAAGAGAGAAGTATTCTGGAGTAGAAGGGGGAAGATACAAGAAGGATGCTATAGGTAATTAAAGATGATGGTTTTCCTTACGGAAGTCTTCTGTGACCAAGGCAAGACATGATGGGTCACTTTTTCAGCAGATGTCTGGTGGCAAGATGTGGGTATGTTGACTTCCTATTGTAAGGTGTTAGAAGGGAGTCCCAAGACTCAATCAGAAGAGTAGTGGTCCAGTTTGATACAAGCAGCTATGTTTTGTTTTAAAGTTGGTAGTACCTGCTGCAGCTTTCTTTTCTGAAAGTACTTTGTTAAAATCTGGCCTTTGTTTTAATGGGACTGTTTGTACTAAATATGGGCTTAGTTCACTCTACTTCAAACCTTCTTCCTTTGTCCATAACTGTAGTTCTTAGTCCAGGCAGTTCTTAAATGATGTTACCACACTTTCTTGTGATTATGAACCCTTGAAAAGTCCATCTCCAACTCTTTCTGCCCCATCTGGGGACTGTTTTGCTTCTTAAGAACTTGGAGAACCTGTTAAGCTTAAATTATCAAACACCCAAGGAATGGTCTTCCCAGCAGAATGTGATTTATCCTGTTCAACTGGTCTGAAAATTTTCAAGTAGCAAAATTATTCCCCCTAATAATCTGGAACAAATTTTGCAAAACAGACAGCTTGCATGCTACTTGTCTAATTATTTTTGTTTATCTATTTTGATATGCAAATTACAGATGAGTGACATGCTCAAGTGCTCTCTTTTTTCCCCCACCCTTTTTGGAAAACAGTATTTTTGTATATAAGCAGAAAACTGGTACATTTGTTCTGTGCAGGATTATTATTGGGAAGACGTGAAAATGTTTCATGGGCAGAGTGTATCAGGACTTGGGATAAATTTGTCTATTAAAAATCTTAAATCTATGAGATTATTCACTAGTGATAGCAGAACCCTGCAAGGAAATCAGCCCAACCACCCTTTTACACCCTCTCCATTGTTAAAATATTAGACTACACCTCACAAGGACTTAATCCACTCTTCCATTCAAACAGTGATTCCTACTTATGGATAGGTACTTTACTGTGGCAAAGGTGATAAACAAGTACACCACATCATAGAAAAGATCAAATTTAATGTCATTGAAAGATGTGGCTGACCCTTTAATGGGAAGGTGAGAAAAGGGTCAATGGGAAGGAAGGCAGGTGGCATTCAGTGGGCGTAGCACACACAATCATCTAGCCTGGCTGACATGGTACAATATGCGTCTCCTCTGCACAAGATTTGAGCTAGAGTTTGCAATCAAGGAAGGATAATATTCCTGGCAAAAGTAAGAAGGGACTGTGTTAAACACATCTTAAGGCTCTCTTAAGCTTGTGAAAAGGCATCTGTTGCCCTCTAGTGTTTCGCCCTGCATGTCCACTGCCACTCGCGAGTGCCTCCTCCGAAGTGTGGGGAGGAACGCATCTTGATGTGGCTGTAGCTGGAGCATTCAGTGGCATCAGGCATAGAGGGAACCTAGAAAGTGACTTGTTTGCATCATTCTCTTCATAGGTTAACCTTCGATGTGATTGTGTAAACAGAAACTGAGCCTAAAGACAGATACAAGGTGTGCCATACCTGCTGTAAGAAATTGCTCAAAGGCTATAATGGACTTATGTAAACGTGTAGCAGTCAGCTGAGTGCACGCTCTTAAATATAATCCTTTTTGCAGCAACAGCCCAGTATGTACTGAAATGCATAGCAAAATTATGTGGGAAAGTTTACTAAATATGTGCCTGATTTAATTTGGCTTCTAGCTCACAGCAAAAGCCAAGGTAAGCCAGACAGCTGTTTTGATTTAACTGGAACTTTTACTGTGACTGGAAAGTGAGGGGTGTTACAGAGTCTTTCATTCTGCAGGACACGTTCAGTTCAAGACCCTTGAACCAAAGTTTTTAGTAGGCAGTTGAGCGATTTCTTGTGCATTTTCCTTGGCTTCTGTGTTCTCCCTTCAAAGGGAGGACACAGTGTGCAAACAGATTCACAAAAACTTCTTACAGGGCTGAAATACTGATTCGTTAACTCTGAAATGTCCTCTATGCACAGAAATCAGGAGAGATCTGAGTTAGTGAAGTGGATGATGAGGCTAGGCCCAGGTCACAGCTGGGAGCTGAAAATGCCTGAGGTTTTGTAGGGTGCTAACAGAAATCCCAGTGTGGTATAGATCGCGTGCTTTTCTTCCACTCACAGTCAGGTATTCCTTTAAGAAATATTGTTCATTCTTAACCTTGAAGAAAATCTGTATGTGTGTGTGTATGTGTAATAGGCTTTTGTGTGTGTGTGTGTGTGTGAACTGCAGCTTAAGATGCTGTGCTGCACTCATAGAATGTCTCATTCAGGCAAGAAGCTCTGTGTCCTGTTTCTTCTCTACTCGATTCATGCACTGGTAGCCAGGATAGTTACAAGGGGACCTGTGGTGTGCACTGCTGGCCAAGCTGTATTTATTTGCTGATACATGTTTTGACTCTAAATGCTCTGTTACGTGGATGCAGATCAAATTTTGTATGTTATGTGATCAGAAAAATACTTCTTTTTTGTCTTGTGGTTGAGGGCAGTGGGTGAGAATCATCAGCATATGTCCAAAGTGACAGTTTAACACACGCTGGATATTTAAAAGCTGACAAGCATATTAAATTCAGATACTTAGTGGATCATGATCAAACTTAATTTAGGAAAAAGCAAACAAACACAATTAGTCTCTTGCATGTCACTTCTCTCATGTCCTTTTCAATTGGTATTGATATATACTGTCCTCCTGAGCTAGTCTTTCTGTTGTAGAGGAGAGCTAAAAAATAAAAATAAATCTTAAACTGTAGTGGCAAGTCCTACCTGTGGGCTAGAGTTACTATTCATAGTGTTTAAAATAAGTCTTTTGTTTTCTCTAAGTGGGTTCTAAACTGTCTTCAAAGACCTTAAGATGAGAAAGATACTTGTGCCTTAGAGAAAATGTGTTCATCAAAGAGATGTGCTGGGAATCTGTGACAGTTGGTCTAGACAGTCCCCGAGCTGTAGCTGTTCAAGTGACTGTGCTGGTGAGGAAGCAGCAGTGCTCATAGCAATGGTATTCGGTAGTGACCTCAAGGACACGTGGCAGGAGCTCCTGAGGGGAGCTGGGCAGATTTTTACTAAGCATGCCATGATCTTTTTGAAATAGTGGAGAGGACGGTAAGTGTGAGGATGGGCTGCCTTTCTTGACTACAAGGGTTATTCTGTATCTGAGAGACTGCTCAGCAGAGCTTTACCAGTGCTGCTATAGCTTAGAAATTTGTTTTTTATTGGATATATAACAGATCCAAAGTGGTGATGTGGGGGTCTTATGTACTATCAGGTCTGGAGTTCAGGATGCAAGGTTGGTTTATACTTTTAGGACCATGTGCACATAACCCTTTTGGTAAGCTGGAAACTAGAGATTAGGTAAACTGGGAGACTTGCAGATCCCACGGTGAGCAGAACAGATGAGTAACTGAACCTGGACTGTATCTAGTGCTATGTGTAGGCTAAGGGTACTAGATTAATTTACTTCTGTAGTGGTCAATCAAGCTGCTAATATAGAAAAGCTTGGATGAAAGGCTGGGGGAGATGTTAGTGGCAGAAATATGCAATTATTCTTTACTTTTAGTGTATTTTTATGAGGAACAAACCCTTGAAATAAGTTAGTTTGTATCCTAGAGACAGTCTTTTGTCACCCCATGAGAGAAGTGTAGTCACTGCATCCTTCACTCTTGAGTGTGAAATAATCCTGAAATTACTTAAGTTATTCATTGACTAGAGGAGATTAATATTCAGAGTGTGTGCAAAATAGACACTTAATAAAATAATAGAATATCAAGAACTAAGCCCTCAAATTCTGATGATTCATTTTTCTTTGGGGTTGGGGCTTTTTTTTAAAAAAAAAGTACACAAAGAATATGGTACTTGCAGACCAAGGGAAACTGTGTGGTGTGTGTCTGTGAGCAACTTTTTTTTTTTTTTTTTTTTTTAATTTCAGTTTCTGGAGAATGAATCCCAGAACTGAACCCAAAAAGACCTGGAAAATATCTACTTTCACTGATGCTGTACAATATCACAGAATCACAGAATGGTGAATATATCACATAGTTGCTGCTGTAGCAGATTCTATAGAGAAACTGATATAAACCTTTATGATTTTTTTAGTGATATCTGTTTATGAACAGTTGTACCAATGAAAGGAGCACAATAAAACTTTTGGCTTCATGTAGGACTCTTAAAAGATGCTGGAATTTATTTTCTCTGTATTAATCTATTTATACTGACCTGTGATGTTGGAGAGACTATTGTAGGTTTTGTTGGGTTTTTTTGTTTGTTTGGGGGTTTTGGATTTTTTTCATTTGTGTTTTGGTTTGGTTGGTTTTTATTTGGAGTCTGCACCCCCAGGTCAACAGAGTTTTGTCAGAATTGAACTCTGGCTTTTGTAGCTTGCTAGCACAGACAGCAATGGCACTGATGCCTACTTTGTTGCAGGCAGCAGAAGCTTGAGGATGTGTAAGAGTTCCCGACTTACAGTGAACTCAGTGCTGCATAGTTGTGGCCATATGGCCTGTATTGACTGTACATGGATTATGTATTGAACATGCATTATGGTCCCATGGCAGTTTGGTGTTGCAGAAATAATCTTGGTGCCATTTGACAATGAGAAGGGCTTGTCTTTGGTATAACAGCCTGATACAAGTTATCTCAAACTATCCCATGATTTCAGTGTGAGCAGGGAACCTGTACATGCTCTGTGTTATGGAGCAGGGCCATAAGAAATGCATACTTTAAAAATAAGGCAACATAGCACTGGTTTTGCATAGCTAGTGATAGCTGTAGTTACAAAGTTCTCCAGATTTAAAAAGAAACCTTTTCCTTGTGACTATTTCACCGTTAACATGAAATAGCACCTGTAAATTGCATACATTTTTTTTTTCCTTCAAAATTGCCTCTTTTTTAAACGCAATCATGTAAAAGATGAAGGGAACCATTCTATTTCACATTAAGATTTGTGTTGTTTATAGTACTTGCCATTTTATAGCAATTCATGTATTGGATTTACAGAAATTATTGATTCTGACAGACTCATGAGTAAATGCTGAGCACTTGCTTTGGTACCTGAATATGTCCCATGACTAAAAGCACAGAAATAAGACAGGCCATCATGGCTTTTCTGTCTCTTAGAGTGGCGAAGTGAAAAGTTCCTCTAAGGAAGCTTCAGAGTTAGAAAAAATGGTTAGCCCATCAAATAATGTATTGGTAAGCAGTTACGCTTACTCTTCCATCACAAATTTTAGGGAAGCTAAAGTGTTCTTAAGAAAACTCTTTCAAGTACAACAGAAGACATCTGGACAGGAAAATATAAGTAGATTCTTGATTAACAAATAGAGATACCGAATACTTGGTCCATGCAATGCATATTTGCAATAACTGGTTCATCGCAGTTCAGTAGGGTTGATCTCATTTTAGAGGTTACTCATGAGCAAATGCTGAGAGACTGCTTATACTTTTACTTGCCCAAGTACAATATGTGGTTCAGTTTCAATCCCAGCATTTCTGAAATCCTCTTCTCGAAGACAAGTATGGGCACCAAAATGCTTTTGGCTCACAGCCAAACATAAAAGGTAGCTCACTCCATTGCAAGAGTAAGGTTTACAAACTGTGTATAGACACTGGCATATGTTTTACATTAATGAAAAATGTCTGACAACTTCCTTCTAGATCAAGATGCCCTTTTTTTGGGAGAAGGAGATATTTTCTAGGCAGTTCATCTTCTCAAGAGGAACACTGTGATACAAGGGTCTGCTGACTGCATGCTATCCTTCCCCTTTTAAGTGGCATTTTATCCTCGACCCAGACACGGTGAGGGAGCAAAACATGGCATAGAGGGGAAATTAACCGTGTTTTAATGATTACAAAACATGTCTGTTTGCTGTGCTTCTCTACCTTGCATGCTGCTCACATTTGGCAGTGTGGAGACTTACATAGCTATGAACTCTTGCATGGGCTGCATTTGAATTACTGTTCCTTTTCTCAAAGGCACTATCTTTTCTCACAGAGGTTTGCAAAGTTATTTTAGACTTTTCTGAGACATCCTGGCTGCTTGCCATTTCACGAAGGGTCTACAGCTGCCCGTTCAGTCTGCTGTTCCCCAAGTGCACACAGAACGAGCTTTGCTTGGCCAGGAAGACAGTGCTGATAACAGTAACAGTTTGTGTTCAGCAATTCATATGTTCAAATCCAAGAGTTATTTTTAGAAAACAGTTTAAAGGAAAAGGCTGTCTAGATATAAACTCTACAAGGTAAGCTTTTTTATATTGACAGTTTTGTTGTTGTTGGAGACTTTTTCTTTCATAAATAGTTGAGCTGCAGACTCTTGGGCAATGATGTGAGTAGACGTGTACAATTTCTAAAAATAATTGTGTTGTGTGTGTTTTTTTTAAGTAGGGACTTAGCCACCTGAATCTTCTGTGGTTGAATTTCCTTCTACAGTGATGCAGTGTCTCCTGATATACCAAAAAAGGTTATTGGTTTAAGCATAAAAATGACAAGATCATTGTGCCAGCTAACATATTGATTTACCTTAATTTATGATGTATTTTTTCCTTTAGTTGCATTGGAGCCACTTGTAAAATATATGGAATTTATTTAGTAACAGTATTGGTAATTGCAATGCTACTTAATGCAGTAATGTAGTTGCCCAGTAATGCATTTTATTGAAATAATGAGGCTTTTATTTTACATAATAATACTTTTATGCCAGCTTCAGTATAATGTGATCTGAAAACTTAGAGTTATGTGAATAAATCATAGATGATGCCAAATAAATACAACTGATGTAAATCCTTTATTCTGATCTCATTTCAGTTTTTTCTTTGAAATACATGGATATAATTGCTTTAAATTAGGGCATTTTTATTAAAACGTGAATTAATAGTTTTGGTTTGGGCTTTTTAGCAAGTGTTAAGCAAATAAAAGCTGTGTGTGGTTTTAAGAGGCAACAATGAGTTCTTCAAGACAGTATAGGTATAGTGTCCTTTTTAAAGAAAAAAAAGTCTGAAACGTACTTCAGTAGGTACGTGTAGGGCACTGAGCTGCCGCAAGCATAAGCAATATTTATAGAAATGTGTAAAGATTTCTCAATAGACAGCTATGCAAGTAGACAGGAGCTGTGTGAAAGTGCTTGAGAAGGAGGATGAACAAAACACAGGACAGAGGAGTTGTAGGTAGGAGGTGAAGCTGGTGTAAGCAAGGCACGACGTCTGGTTCTTGTCGAGGTTCATCTTGTGGCTCGGACAAATAAGAGCCATTATCCATGTGAATAAGCTAAAATGTCTTATTTCTTTCCCAGTCTTCAACAACAGCCTGACACATGGTTTCAGTGGAATAATTTTACAGTTTCCCTGGAACACATTATAGTCTGGATATAAACTCAGTACCTTGTAGGTAACTCTACAAGGATGAGTTACCTTGTAGAGGAAAATGGTGTCTAGTAGGACAGGCTTGGAACTGATGAATGACATCACTCTGAGCAGTTAGACTAGCTGGACAGCTGTGCTGATGTCATGCAGCGCACTGCATATGGCTGTGCTGCTAAAGTGAGCGTAATGATAACAACAGAGACCACAGGAGGTGGCTATAGGGTTTTCAGATAAAATGATGAGAGAAGACACAGATGTTTATTGCAGTACTAGTCCCTTGTGCTTCCCAAGGAACACAACAATAATTTCCTTCCCTTCCATCTGATGTTGTCTCCAGTGGTATGTTAAGTAGCACAAGTAACTTGTCACTATTTTGGTAGTAAGAATTGTGAACATATGCCCTGTTTCACCATTCTAAAAGCACTGAAGTGCCTAAGGTCTAGTTCCTGGCAACTGGCTGAATTGTTTTGTTATGCAGTGGTTGACACAGGGCAAGTAATGTAATGATATGGTTTAGCTAGCGTGCTTGCTATGTTGCCCTATTTATGAAATTGGGCATCTTACATTGGGGAGAATGAGAGAAAAAAGATGGACTGTCATAAAAAGGCTGGACTCTCCTGCACGCAGCTGTGGGCTGGAGTGGTTGTTGAACTGAGGCTGAAGTGACATGAGTGAGACCTACAAAGGACTGTGGTACACATGAACATGTACTTCACCAGACCAAGTCCTGTTTTCAACAGGTTATGAATTCAGGAAGAGCCATACTGTAGGTTATTGCTTGGAATATAATCTATTGCAGAAATGTGTGTGTGGGGGTGTTCATTAACTAGGTGTCACTTGAATGTTGATAAAACTGATGTCGGCATTCCTCATGTTTGGTGTTTCCTGCAGCAGCCTTGCCCGGGCAGCTGAATTCTGCCTCTTGGCTTTTCAGTGAAGGTACTGATGTAGGAACCCCATGAGAGCAAGGGAGCATTTATTTGTCCAGTTTTTATGAGATAAGGATGTGTTCAGTGGGTCACTCTGCAGCTGACCTTTTAAATGTAAGGATTTATTTTTGTTTTTTAGGGGCTAATTACTCAACTTTTGGACTGGTGCTTTTGCTCACTGCTGCAGGTCTTCTGGAGACAGATCTAGAGAAATGACAGAATGCAGAAATATTGATGATGATGGTAATTTTCTCCTCAAACTGAGTCTTCTTGACATGCTAAACATGCTGACTTTTGGGAGGCATTTTCTCTGATTTGCCTGAGAATAATTTAAACTTTGGCAATTTATACGATGTTTGGAAGGGTGGGTGCAGAAGGCCCCTTCTCATCATGGCTACTATAAGGTAGTGCTGCAGCTAGTGGTAATGGGGCAGGAAAACCTGGACAGAACCGAACAGCTGTCTGGGCTATCTCTGTGCTGGTGAGTGTTTTTAGAATCTCATGTGGCCCCAGTGCCATTGTAAAGAGCTTAGATGCTGAAAGATGCTGTTGTGTGAAGTAGTAGTTGAGCAAGGGAACTGATGACTGGTTGACTGATGGACCTGTGCACTCATCCGGGCTAGTAGGAGAAGCTATAACAAAATAGGAACATTATAATGCAAGTTTGGTACCCTGTGGCAGCAGTGCTGGGAAACCTGGCTGGTTTGAGAGAGCAGCCTGCAGCTGATGTGGACTCCTGTATGGATTTCATAACCCTGCTTCAGGATGTGAGGTGTCTGTTCATAGTTACGGTCCAGAGGTAGGGCAGAAAGAGGCTGAAGCAAGATATAACTTGCTAGCTTTAAATGTAATTGTGGCAGCAGGGTTTAGCCCACTTGCAGTGATAGTAGTGATCTTGCAGAGACAGATGCTGTGAACAATTACTTGTCAGCAGCGAAGCATCTTCTTGTGACACTGAGCAATATCTGACTTGGCCCTTGGTGTTCCAGAGCTGAAGTCAAACTACTGCTTGTTGTGATGAGCATGGCAAAAGATGGCTAGGCAAAAAACCCCAGCATAAATGAAACTTGCAATCTCTGGTTACAAGAAGCATGTGCCCAGTATGTTGGTAACTCATGGATCACAAACTTTTCCTCCTTGGAGAAACTCTAGGGATTGGAACTTCCTAAGAACAACTTTTCTGTCTCCAGGGAAGCAGCAACTGCTTGTAAGGAGTTGTAGGTTGTCTTTGGTCTATACATAAAACAGTATAAACTTCTACCAGACTGTGGAGAACTGTGCTGGGTCTTGCAGCATATTTTTGATTGGCTGTCATTTCAGACTGTGTTTTTACTGAATTTGTCAGTGTACTCAAACAGTATTTTTTCTTTTTGTCTCAAATCTGATGAGATTAGAAACTAGTGTCTACCCGTGTATTCAGCACAAACTGTGTGATGATGGTTCTGACTGGATAGCAGATGCTTTAAACCTTTTATAGCCACTGAAATCGGACTTTAGTCATGAAGTGGCAGCACAGATTTGGGATAGCTGACTAGCTAAAGGGCTAATCTTAGGGAAATTAACATCACAGAATCAAGGAATTTTTGAGGTTGGAAGAGACCTCTGGAGATCATCTAATCCAACTCCACTGCTTAAAACAGGTCAATAAGATCAGGTTGCTCAGGACATCGCCCAATTGTGTTTTAAATATCACCAAAAATGGAGGCTCTACAACCTCTCTGGGAAAACTACTTCAGTGCTTGACCACTACCACTGTGAAGAAGTTTTTGTTTGTTTGATGTTTAAGTGGACTTTCTGGTATTTTATTTTGTGCCTATTGTGTCTTCTCCACTTGCTGTGCACCACTGAGAAGAGTCCAGCTTTGTCTTTTGCCTCCCCTCAGGTATTTATGCACATTGATAACATCCCTCTGAGCCTTCTCTTTTCCAGGCTAAACAGGCTCAGCTCTCTCATCTCCTCTTTGTATGTCAGATGCTCCAATTCCTTGATCAACTTTGTGGCTTTTCAATACGTCCATGCCTCTTGCACGGGGGGGGAGCCCAGACCTGCATCCAGCACCCCAGATCCAGCCTTAAACTAGTGCTGAGCACAGGGCAAGGACCCTGCTCCTCAACATACTGGCAATGCAGTCCAAGATGCTCTTAGTCCTCTTTGTCATGAGTGTGCATTGCTGGAGTTTGTGGAATACAGCATGGTAGGGAACTCCATCAATCTGTTGCAGTTGTCTGGTATTGTGGAATATGTACTAAGTGTTGTTCAGACCACAGAAGTTTAAAACTGCTTCTATGTCTAGAACAGGAAACTATTTTTCATCAGTATTGGGGCTGGGAGGAGCATGTGCTCATCACTGTGAGGATAATTCAATGTGTAGAGGACATTAGGAGCTCATCTGGTCTAACCTTCTGCTCTATGAGGAATGAAGCAGGAAATCAAAGCCGCAAATAGAGTGGTGTGGGAATTAAAAAGTAATTACAAAAAAATTGGACAAAACACAGGAATATTCAGAGAAAACTTTTGCTCCTTGCTTAAACACAAGCTTTTTAGATGATAGCAAGTGTTTTACCTGTGTGTTATCCAACACAGCTTAATTACAGGAGAGGTAACGGTGATGGGGATGGAAAAAGAGCTTTCTAGCTGCACAGAAGCTTCCATGAGAACTCTGAACTTAAGCCAGGGGTTGGTTTCTCTCCTTTATTATTGGATGCTGGAGTGT
Source organism: Caprimulgus europaeus (assembly GCA_907165065.1). The sequence goes on from OU015525.1 coordinate 78,314,239, forward strand.
CTTTTTTTTTTTTTTTTTTTTTTTTTTTTTTGTAAATAAATTGGAAAACACTCCTGAGTTTTTTTAGTTTCAGTTGCTGAAAACTTATTCTACTCCTTCCGCAAAAATATTTTTAATAAGGGAAGACTCAATAAAAGAATTAAGAAATGGGGTTTTTAAGACAAATTCATTTGCTAAAAAAAAATTAGAAAATCTTATTTCCTGACCTACCTTAGGTAGTTATATACAAAGAAAGTAACTCTAACAAATCATTCTTATTAGTATGTGCTGCTGCCTGACACTTGCAACTTCTGTGGTCTGTTTGATTTCCTCGTGAATCATAGCTTCTTTAGTTTCTTGAACATCCTGTTTCTTGTTCTGTTTTTTAAGCTACAGTGCCCAATGTATAAGCCATCTAGACAAAAATGGGCACCCTGGATGCAGTTACTCTGGGGAGCTGTGCATTCTGTTGTGGTACTTTTGGCAAAATGACAGAACATGCAACCAGACTAGTAGGGGAAACTAAACCATGCCAAATATTTCCTTTAGGAAAGTTTATTTTAAAGCTCTTTTAACACATAATTAGGCCATCTCACCAAGCCATGCACTTTCCTAATGCAATTATGAGAAAGCTGTTTAGTTAAATTGCTATTGGTTGTCTAGACATCTTACTGGAATTGCCCAAATTGGAATTTAATTAAATGGAGGGAATTTCTACGGTTCTAGACAGAAATCTTTGGCTCAAGTGTCTTCTCATTGAAGATGTGATTTGGAGAAGAACTTGCAGTTCCTAGGGGGATGGGAGAAGCTATCTGGTTTTGGAATTAGATACTGGATAGAGGAGAACAGCTGGACTTATAAAGAGTACGACTTTTGTTACCACTTCCAGGGATGATCCTGTTCCTGAAAAGAAGCTAGGGCTGTACCAATATGGCTTTGGCAACAAGTGAGCACTTCAGAGACGTGTGTACAATTCCCTGTTGCTGTCCACAATTACTTTGTTGCCTTTACCTCAGCAGCTTCCACAGTTGTTAAATTTTTAACCTTTCAATTTTTTTTAGGGCATAAACCATAATGCTTAATAGAAACAACCTTTTCAAATCTTATGGTGCAGTTCAGAATGACTTATCCCCTGTGAGCTGTTGTTCTCCATCTGCTTACCTCTCTGGGACCTCTTACCAATTAAGGTAGTATTCACATCATCTGCTTTGTTTATTTCCCCAATATTGGCCTGTCATGCAGATTTAAAAGTTAGGTTCTTGGAAGCAGGAGTACTGTAGGAGTCCTTTACTCTGCTGGTGCAGTGTCAAGCACAAAGGATCCTGATTCCACCTGGACACTCAAGATTCTACTTAATAAGAGTAATTACAGAGTTTTGTTGTTTGGTTTTTTTTAATAGGGAGTTCCCTTAAAATGGGGACTTAACAGTGTTGAATATTTTCTTGATTTGTGTCTTAAACATGGAAATGTTGGTTGCTGCCTTTTTTGAGACTGGAAGTGAAATTAAATGCTATGTTAAATATTAGCAGATGCTACAGGGGTGGACAGAACAGTGAAGGAACCTCTTTTGTGGGCACATGGTGGATTTAAAACTCTAAATAAAGCTTTGTGCACACATCATTCTCCTGGCAAAATAGCTGTTTTTGCTGATGAAGTCCTTAATGTCTTTCTGGAACACCGTAAACCAGAAATAGAATGCCTTATAGGAAGAAAGAAATTCCTAATGTCTATCATCCTTTTAAGAAAAAGGATGAAAACAATTCTGGGTATATGAATGGCATTTTCATTTTCATTTATTTATTTATTTATTTATTTATTTATTTTTCAGTATGAAGAAATAGAATCATAGAATCAGTTAGGTTGGAAAAGATAGGAAGGGTTTTGGTTTCTTTCTTTAACAACTGAATATATGTATTATTGAAGCATGCAAACAGTTCCTTTTGTGTCAGTGGGGTTTCTTTTGTTAGGGTGATACTGAGTAAGGACTGCAGCTTTTGATGCTGATCAAGTAGTTTAGTAGCTGAAGTCGGATTAATCTTAATCCAGTAGTTGTTCTGCAAAATTATCATCTCACAGGTCAGTGACCCATTTTTTGGAGGAAAAGATGTATCCAGTTACCAGAACAGACTAAATCACAAAGCTGACATAACCTCTGAAGTGTTAATGGGGTTTTAATGATTTTAAACTGCTTCTGACACCATTTGCAAGTTTTGAAACATAAAATGGGATCAGGTCTAGAGCTACAGTCAGAATATGGAGTTGGAACATCCGGATTGGAATTTCAGTAGAGTATAGATGAGAGCATAAATCCAATTTTTTGTTGCTATACGCTTTCTAAGTTCTCCCTATTAATTTTAGTCTTGTGAGAAAGACAAATTCCTCCTATGTTTCAGGAGCAAGAAGATGCTTTGTGATGTTAAGAAAAACCACAATCTCAGACACTCTACGTATGTGTGTGTCTTTATAAATACGTATAAATAAAAATATATAAAGAAACATTTATCTTTGTAGTTATGGGGCAGGATTTATTAAGGCAGTGGTGATGAAGGTATGTGGGCACATATACTGAGATACCACTGGCAAAAGTAGCAACTCCAGAGGGTATAAAATTCCTTTTTTGTGCACTCGAAAATTCCCATTGAGATATATGGCATCTCTTCCTAGTGAGTGTATTTGCAAGTAACTATTGTCTGTAGCATCCTGTAGGCTTCTGCACTTCAAGAAACAGTGAAAGAGTGAGACTATCACTCAACTTAGAGAGTTAGAGTAAATCAGTCCATAGTACAACACACAATTTATCACTCTGGTATTAAGGATATCCCAATACTCTGTGGTATTTAAATTATAACCCATCCCCAAACACCAGCATCTCCATTTCATAAACCATATTTCCACTTGTGCTCTTGTATCAAAATCTACATATTCCTTTGAGGTCTCCTCTTGACTCTTACAACACTTGCCCTGCTATCCTGCCTGAAATACTTAAATCTCTGTACTCTCTTGTGTACCGCAGATGAACTCAAATTCAGCCCAGGACCATTGTTTTTAAAAACGAAAGAGCTAAAATCTTTTCTGTGCTTTTCAACAGGAGTAGGAGCAGACCCATATAACCTCTCGTATCCCTTCTACACCACTAGAAAGGATATTTCGATATTTGCAGGGCTTCACTTGGGCAGTTTCTCTCTCATAGGATCATCTAACTTGTTGCTGTAATCTTTCACCCCTGACCAGCTGGGACTCCAGATGGAGGATGCCAGTCTCCAGGTCTGGGGCTGGAGGGAGTTTCTAGGGCTTCTCCCTGGTTCCAGGGCTGCTGGTGATGGTTGTTTAACCTGTGGGAGATGTGCTGTGTTTGAGGTACTGAGTTGTTAGCTGATAGAGCTGAGGGAGGAGAGGAGCAGGCTACACACCATCAGGGAGGACAAACAGGAGACTGACAGGGTCTTCACAGCGTGTTGGCAGGAGTGAGAGCCCAGGCCATGCAGCACAATGAAGGAGGCCTAGATAGACACCACACTTGAAGGAGCAGTGGGTAGAGACTCCCAAGAAGGAGGAGGCTGGAAGCTTCTGGCTTTAGCAGCAGGAGAAAGGTTCTTCTCTTTGATCTGAATTTATAAAATTGCTACTCTGCCCTAACAGCCAACACAGCAGAACTCCATTAAGGGAGATATTGGAGCCAGTTGGGCGTGAACAGAGCCGTACCAAGAGGGAGTGATGGGCATTAGTGGTTGGAGATTCATTTTCACATAAGATAGAAACACCCAACTGCCAGTCAGGCATGCTCTCACAGGAGCTTGCTGGGGCCTAGATCCAGGGTGTTTTAGAGGATTATTAATATTCATCTGGCCTTCAGATTGTTACCCTTCATCGATTGCCTTCAGGGCACCAAAGGTGCCACCAAATGAGACAGAACAAATCAAGAGGGACTATGGAGCTTTGGAGGTAAAGGTGAAGGATGTGAAACCTCAGGTTTCATTGTCGTCAGTCCTACTGGTGAAGGAGAAAAACTCAGGTAGGAATGAACACCTCTTGAAATTTAACAAGTGGCTATATGGTTGGTGTTGCAGAAGGTGCTCTGGCTCTTGTGACTACAAGTCCCTTTTCAGAGAATGACAGATGGGATTCATCTAACACAATGGGATAAAACTGCCTTTGTCCACAGGCTTGACAACGTGGTGAAAAGGGCTTTAAACTAGATATGAGGTAGTAATAGCTTGCACTTAAGAGAAGGAACAGAGGTTGGAGTGGCAAGTACATCGAGCAAGATGATGGAAGAGAGCCCTCAGGAAAAGTAAAAATGATCACAAGCGTCCAACTCCAAGCGAATGGGGAAACCAACAGGAGGTGCAGGAGCTCTGTATGCAGATACGGGACTGGGACATCACTGGCATAACTGAGACGCTGTGGGACAGATCGCATGACTGCATACAGGCTTTTTGGTACGGATGGTTGGGAAGAGGAGGAGTGGCAATAGCATTAAACAAAGGAGTGCTCCAAAAAACATATATGAGATCCTGATATGAAAGATGTGCCAGTTTGGGACACAGACTTGTATCTAACTGACACTGGATACTGGCCCTTCAGAATGAAAACCAGACAAGATTTTGTCTTTTGCTTATAACTAGATGCTTTAACTGCCAAATGTAACAATGGCAATACGACTCTTAAACCATAGCAATAACATAGTTGCTTATGAAAACACAGAATCTGATGTGTCTCAGGTGCCACATTCAGGTTCTTAACTCTGTTGTACTTTCCATCTACATCTTGTTCACGTTGCTCTTTAGAGCTGGCTGTCTGCAATGCTGTGAGGAGAATCCAGCCATGGGGTTGGGAGTGAAGTGCCGTTGACAGCAACACCTCTCATGGGTTATCTAAAATAGAGACATTCTGATTTCACACTTTCTTGGTTAAGTCTCTTTGTGAAGCAGAAAGGTGTTAGCCCAGCAGACCCCTCTTGCCAAAACAATGTAGGAGTTGAAATGAGATCCAAAGTCTCTCGGTTACTTTTCCTCTATTCATTCCTACAGAATTAGTGTAGGTGAATCTGCTTTGTGAGCTGGTCCTGGTAAAGTATAGCTGGCTCTTAATGAATAGGGGTTATAGTGCCAAAAAGCCATCCTGCTTTGCATTAGGGTTTTTTTTCTCCACTCTTTCTGGAAAAAGAAGGAAATTTCCAAGCAAAGAGGATATTTGCAGAATGTTTTGTAGTTTATGCTGTACCTTCCTTTCTGGAATATTATAACAAATGTGTCTAGCAGGTGCAGACATTAAATCAAAAGGTAAAAATGTGAAGAAAACCTTTAGTAGCTAGTAAATATATATTTCAGTTTACTTAACACTTGCTCAAATCTCTGACAGCTGGAATGAGAATGCCTTATTAGGACAAGATGTAATTTTCATGTCTGTCTCAAAGCTGAGGTTTGTTGCCGAAATGGGACCTACCATTCAGTCTTCCTTCAATCTAGCTTGCTTTTAAAGGACCACAGCTTACTACTATAGGTAGGAAAAGCAAAGCACTAGAATATATTCTTCTGGGAAAAACTAGTAACAGAGGATTCTGATACAGGATGCTGAAGACTTTTCCAAGGAATTTTTTTTTAAAACCCAATTTGTTATAGTCCTGCCACCAAAGTTGAGGTGGAAAGATCTCTTAATAAGTTCATTTATTTCCATGATCAGCTAGACTGGAAAATTAGTAAGTTTTATAAACAGTAAAAACATGAGAAAAACATCAACTTTTACTGTGCTGTTTAGTTGCAAGATTTTCTGCTTCTATAGATTGCTTTGTATGTTGATCTTGTCTTTGGAGTACTTGGTATTCAAATAAAATGAATATTCAATTTAAAAAAGCTTTACTATTATATGGCATAGAATGGCTTAAACAGGTACTGTGGTAAGAGTTTTGAAGATCCTTTTGTTTCCTGGCTTGCTGATGTACACTTCCAACCTATTTATGCCTGTTTAACTTTGGAATTGCACTCAGATTTTATATCCTGTTAACAAAATATGCTGTAAAAAGAAAAGACATTCTGAGTCACTTTCTAAATGAAAGCAAATAGCAAGAATTTGACTAGTGAATGAAGGCTTGGAAGTCTGGTTCATTAGTAAGAACTTGCCCTGATAATTAAGTCTATTTTTTTTTTAATGTATCCAAAACAATGATTTTTTATTCTGTGTCTGTAGTATTGCTTCTTAAGGAGTAAGAACTGCAGTCTCCTGAAATCTGAAAGATGGAAGGATGGTTTTCGTTGCAAATTTGCAGTGTCTTAATAAAAAGTCTTAATAAAGCCACTGTCTTAATACTTGTGTTACTATATTGAAAAAGCTATTGGTGCAGGGAATTCTTTATTCCACAAAGCAGATGGTCAATGTTATTTAGGCAAGACTTACAGCTGATTTTAGAAAACAAACAAACTACTTCTTGTCTTTTTTTTTTTCATTACTTTTATAGAAATAGTTTTTAACAGTGGAAGATTTACAAGAAAACTTTAAAAATAGCTTTCTCTTTTCTAAAATATTTTAATATGAAAGCAGACAAAGAAGGCTCAGGGCAGAACTTACCACTCAGAATTATAGAGAGGTGGGGGTCAGTCTCTTCTACCAAGTAACAAGTGACAGGACAAGAGGACATGGCCTCAAGTTGTGCCAAGGGCAGTCTAGATTGGATATTAGGAAGAATTTATTTACTGAAAGGGCTCTCAGGCACTGGAACGGGTTTCCCGGGGCAGTGGTGGGGTCTCCATCTCTGGAGGGATTTAAGACTCTGTCTAGACTTAGTGCTTATGGACATGGTTTAGTCAGGGACTTGTCACTGTGAGGTTAATGATCAGACTCAATGATCTTAAAGGTCTTTTTCAATCCAGGCCATTCTGTGATTCTGTGAAACCTACAAAGATTAGTTTCTCTGTAAGTCACAGGCCTCATAAGTCTATTACTTAAAAGGCATAAATATGATTCCAAGTATATTCTAAGAAAGTTCTCTCACAAAAGATGTGAGGAAAAGACTGCTAAGAAATAACACTGAAGTTTTAATAGTCTAATAGTGAAGAGGTAAAAGCATTGTAAAAATGAAGGCTGTTTTCCTACAATAGCGATAGTAATTTAAAAGTTGAAGACCACGATTGTTACCGTATGACTGCCATCCACAATTTGTCTTAAACAGAACTTCAGCAAGCTATAAACAAGTCTACACCATTGATTGTGCACATACTTTTCAACTCTGTAATTTACATTATATATGACATATTTATATAACTTCCAATATCACCACAACTGGAGTTTACCTTTTATTTTAGAGGACATGAATATTGGTGGCAAATAGGTATAGTTGATTTTATATGCATAATTGTAATTGTAAGCATATGTACTGCTGTAGGGAAGGGTAGTTGATAATCTACACCACTCAGTAATGTGATCTGCCATTCAGTCTGTTTTTATGAATTCTTGTTTCTAAACAAGGTGGACTTGTAGGAAACCTGCTTACCCAGACACTGGGTTTCCACTGTTTAATTTTCTCTTTGTAATTATGACAATCTGATAAGACCAACTGATTCTTCCTGGGCATGGTGAAGACTCTTCACCTGTCCTTCCCTTTTGTCCTGTGGCTTGTGAAATGAGGCTGTTGAAGCACCTCCTCTGAGAAGAGTGACCAGTGTGTCCAATTATTATTCTAGGAAGGAACACACAGAGGAAATTCAGGATGCAGCTTTTAAGAACACAGACTTAAACAGTAAGCAATTAAGGTGCGTAGCAGCAACGATTAAAGTGGAGTCAGATTTAATGGCCTTTCTGGTCTTCTATCTGAGGTGATGAGAGAGAGAGAAACCTCATGAATGCAGAATTAAGATGCTTTTCAAGCACCTTCTACTGTGTTGAAGAAAAGTGAAATTTCTGATATCTGGGAATACCTAAGGTATATCTACTGAAGTCTGCCTCAGTGTCTCCCTGAAATAAAATTGCTGCCCAAACTTCTTTTGGGTTTGATTTGGGGTTTTTTGTTGTTTGTTTTTGTCCTCACTGAAATGCTACTTATGATATTGAAGTGGTGGAAAGCTGCCAAATTTTGTATTGCCTACTGACTACCACAAGATGGCAATATTATTTTTGTGCTTAATGAGACAGGAGTTGCTTTTTAGCAAACTACCAGTCTTGTGTTAAAGGGAACAGATAATGGAGATTATTTCCTTCTTGGTAAAGGCTGATATGTGTTAGGCTCACATCTCTTATTAGATCAGTTAAATTTTAAGTATCTGAGAAATTACATTTTAACTGTTTTGCAATCAAATACATGGTGTCAGGTGATACCATGCTAAATTCATTTGGTATCTTCTATAGAAATAATACTGTACCTTTACAATAGCATAATATGAGGCATATGCCCAATAAACAAAAAACCAAACTACTATGCCTAGTTCGGTTCATATTTCACAAATGTGTCTGGACTTCAGTTTTGAATTAAATATCCCTTTCTTCTGTCCTCAGCCTAATCATTTTAAAGTTGTCTGGGTTGACACTCAGTGCTGGGATGTGACTTCTAAGAATTTTGATGCCTGCAGGATACAAGAGTCATAACCTGTGAACTGTTCATAATGTTTTTATTAGTGCAGTTTTTGACTGCATGTTGCAGAATTAACTGTGGTGTCCCCTTGCCAAAGTCTAATGTAGAAGTTCCAAGAGCGAATAAAGGAAATAAAATATTACTGGCTATGCAGTTGTCTTTGGACTGTCTCCAGGCTGAAGACATTTTTTATTGTAAACTACTAGAGGTCTCAGTGTGAGACCATTTCTTTGGACCTACCACAGGGACCCCATGAGTGCCAAACCCAGAAGGGGAGGAGAATTATTGTCAAATACTCAAGGAAACCCAGCAAGTGTGGTCTCATCACCACATAAATCCCAACTTAAGCCAGTTTTGCTGCATGGTTTCTTTGTCAGGGCTTCTCTTTAAAGCTCCAGTCTCAAAAATTTGAACAAATTGTGTGTGAAAAAAATATGTGTGTGAAAGATTGCCTTGGGCAAGTGGATTTTCAAATCCTAGTGCAAATACAGTATATTCTTGCTCAAATGGGTGAACACTTTGTAGTTAACTTTGTTATTTTCTCATTTAAGAATAGTTAGTTTATTCCAGGTTGTTCAAAGTGTCATGTATCAGCATGAATGTTGTCCATCAGTAGCTACTGACATTTGGAGGTCTCACATGAAGAATGGTGGTGTTGCGTATGAAAGTAGAAAGAAGACCATTGATTAACAGTTTTGTTTTGTAATTGTTACAAGGATAAGAAGAACCTCTAAAACTCTGCCTGTATCAGCAATGTAAGTGCAGCATTCTTCCCCACGAACCAACTCTTAAAGAAGACGACCAGTTTTCTTGCAGTGACTGGCAGGTGCTTACTGTCTTGACCCTGAGAGCACAAAGAGGTGCACCCTCTGCCCGTGGCTCCCAGACATCCATTTTTAAGCTTAGGCCCAGGCCCTCCTTTCCTGAATTATGTTGTAGGTGTACCTACAAGCCTGTCCTCAAGCCCATCTCCAGCCTTTTCTCCTGCATGGATCTCAGACCTACACTGTAGCTTTGCCTCAGGCCCTGTGTCTTGCTACTCCTGACTAGACTGTCTGGATAGACCCTGAACCTGGCTCATCACCTCAGCACATCTATGACTTTCAATGGGACCTGCTCCACCAGCTCGGGTGCTGCTGGATTGTGCCCCAACTGATGAAGATGCTGCGCTGCCTGTGCTGTGCTGTGGTTGCTCCCTGCTTGCCTGCTTCATGGAGCAGCCTTGCTCTTGCTATTTCTGACAGCTTTCTGCTGTTTTAATCTTTGTATCTCTGCCATTTGTAAGCTACTCAGCTTGATGAAAACTTGTTTTCACTGGTCTGTAACAAATAACAGTATCTCCAAAATAGTTATTTCAGAAGGAAAATAACAAAAGAAGGGGAAGAAAATCTTCTACTTGCATGCTATTTTGCTGATAGTGACAGCATCTAGGTCTGGCTCTTGCTATTTTTCGCTTAGCCATTGCAGAACAAAAGTTTTATACCCCAAAGAGTGTGGAGTTTTCAAACCAGCAAATGGAATTTAAATAATCATTCATGGTTTTGAATCTGTCTTGCCTTCTTAACATTTGCAAAATGAAGTTTTCATAAGGCCTGGCAATTTTATGTGCCTCAAAAAGAGCTTCTTCCACAGAACTTTATCTACATAGAAGGCACAAGAAATGTTTACAGGCTTATTCTATTGTCTGCATGCGTGCATCTCAGTTGCTGATAAATGACTCCAGTTCCACATGTGATCTCATTAATGCAGATTTTATTTCTAACATCCCTTCTTGAGTGTATGAAATGTATTTGACATGATGCAAGTTCCTTAGTTGCTTTCAAATGCCTTGGATGGTAATGAAACGAGAAACCAGGATGTAATCAGGGCAATGACATAGAATCTCCAACATATTGTTTACCAATTAAGCTATCAAGTGTGTGACTTGTCTTTCTTTTATTTAGCTGTTGGCAATGAAAAGAAATCCTTTTGTGTTCCTTCCCCTAATTGTCAAATTGAAAAGAAGCAACTTCTCCCTCACCCCAGTCTCAGGCTGGCTTTAGGTATCTTCGTCTCTTCTCTTAATGTGCCACCTATGACCATTCCAAAGCAACAGTTTCATCCACCAGACTGGAGAAGTTCAAGCATATTTGTAGTCCTTCTCAGACCTTCCCAGAGCATTCCCCAGAGTCACTCTCTAGAAGGCATAGGATAAATGATTAACTCATTTTTTTTCCCCCTCTTCATACTATGAATGTATTTAGTATACTCTGTCCTTAGCAAGTGTAGTTTTCTCAGTATACTTACTCTGAGGTGTTTTGTGTGTCTTGTGCATAGAGCTAAATCAAGTAATCTTTCAGTCAATGAGAGCATTACTTGTGATCTTGGGATGAAAGTGTGGTACATAGGAAGCTGTGCTTTGTGTGTAGAACATAGATGAGTAAAATTCTCTCACTCCTTGCTCTCTTTAAGTCTTTCCAATTTCTCCTTGAAAATAAGAAGAGAAAAGCTGTTATGACAGCAGTGGTAAGTTTAAAAATTGTTTGCAATCAGGTTTGAGTGATGCCATTTGTAGATTCTGCTCTTCTGGTTTTTTCTCAGCTATGTTTTTTCCAGTGCAGAAGCAGGAGAAAGAGGGATAATGGGTGCACTATGCTGAGATTCTTACTGAATATCTGATGGCCTTTTCACTGGGATGAAAGAGCTTTGCTTGCCTAAAAACTGAGGCCAGTATTTTGCAGCAAAAGGAATCTGGTATGGTGTATCTAAATATATTTTTCAAGTCCCATTGCAGAAAAGCTGAGGAAAGAAAGAATGCAGGGAGAAAGGCGCAGTGACAGGCTCTGTGCAAAAGCTTTCCTAACTGATCAAAAAGTGAAGAAACCAGCAGTGGCAAAAGTAGTAGTGTTGCTAATACAGAAGAAACAGCAGAAGTGCTCAATGGTGACTTGATTTTGTACTTAGGAAGGGGAGAACAGAGGGATATTCTGCGGTAACTGGCATCCTCCTGTTTTCTCTTGAAATGGAAAAAATGAGACACTTTGTAGGCTGGTGCAGACAGCTTGTTGGTGTGAGCTGGAAATGAAACATTTTTTCCCTTATGTTTTTTAAAAAAGCCAAACACCTTAGTGTTACTTAGCTTTGGTGAGGCCGCACCCTGAATACTGTGTCCAGTTTTGGGCCCCTCTACAAGAAGGATATTGAGGCACTGGAGTGTGTACAGTGAAGGGCAGCGAAGCTGGTGAAGGTGCTGGAGAACAAGTCTTATGAGGAACAGCTGAGGGAACTGGGGTTGTTTAGCCTGGAGAAGAGGAGGCTGAGGGGAGACCTAATTGCTCTCTACAACTACCTAAAACGAGGGTGTAGTGAGGTGGGTCTGTGTCTTTTCTCCCAGCTAACTAGTGACAGAACAAGAAGCAGTGGCCTTAAATTACGCCAGGGGAGGTACAGGTTGCATGTCAGGAAATATTTCTTCACTGAAAGGGTTATCAGGCACTGGAACGGGCTACCTAGGGCAGTGGTTGAGTCACCATCCCTGGAGGTGTTTAAAAGATGGCTAGATGGGGTGCTCAAAGATATGGTTTAGTAGTGGACAGGTATGGTTGGACTTGATGATCCCAGAGGTCTTTTCCAACCAGATGATTCTATGATAGACACTGCTGTGAGCATAGCTCCTTGCTTAGACACCCACTTGTTGGTTTGGGGACAATAATGATGTGGCCTTCTGGGCTACAGCAAACTTCACACAATCCTGTCCAGGTCCATTGAAGTCTCTTGGCACCTCTCAGTTGTCTACTCCCTGCTTTTCAGGCGTACCACAGGCCCCTTTGTTGGTGAGGTCCCACTTTCTGCTTTTCTTCTCCCCATTACACCCTCCCATAGCAGTCTGGAAACTTCTCTCAACCAGGCTTGTTCAGTTGTGCCATAAGATTCTCATATGCAACTTCTGGATTTAGAAAACAGCCTTTCATCCTCATAAGTCTTCCTAAATAGGGCACCCTGAGTAATTACCAGCCTATAACCAGTTGTGTTTGAAGCGGTGAAAGCGCTGGTAGTGGGCTTTAACAAGAGTTTGCTAGAACAGTAACGTCTGGTCTGAGTTAAAAGAAGTCAATATAAAAGAGACTGTCAGGAATATGAAGCTAAATATTAGTAATCTGATAAAATGTATTAACTAGTGAATTTCTCTGACCTCTTGGTTTGGTGTAGCACTGGCTTTCTCTTAAAGGAATTTAAATGACCAAAAATCAGCTAGATTTAAATCTACTTAGAGGCTTGCTTCTGACTTGATTTGGTGTAACTGCAGCTTATGGTTGCAGTGACCTGTGCTAACATTGAAGTTACAGATTTTTCTTTTGTGTTGCAGTTCCTGATCATCCTCTACCTCTTAGAGCAGAATATCAGCAGTGTAGCAATTTCAGTCACTGCCAGCCCTTCACTAGGAGTTTTGTTTTTTTGTGTTATTTTGGGGGGTTTTTGTTTGTTTGTTTGATTGTTTGGGGTTGTTTGTTTGTTTGTTTTTTTGGAGATGGGGGAATGAGTCTGATCCTGATAATCATCAGCTGGTGAATGCCGAGGATCTGATAAAAGCTCCTGAATGTTTAAGAACAGAACTGAGAGCCGGGAGCTGCAGGACATTCTGGCTGGCATGTGTACAATGCCTGGTGGGATGCTGCATCCTACTGTGGATGTCTAAACAGGCATCATGATTCAATGGAAGTCCTGAGGAGCTTCAGTTGCTTTTAGGTTCCCAAAAGGAATTAAGGGTGACCTACCAGCTTAAAAGTAAATATATGTATTTGACAAATGGCTTTTAATGTTATAAAAAGATATGGTAGGATGCCGAAACTGGAAACTAAAGCCATACTACTGCAGACTAAAATATGTTATTTAATAGTGGAAGAAATTAACCTTTGGAAAAAGTGATGAAATGGTAGTGGTGACTTCTCTACCGACAGACCTGTCCATCATTCAAGACTGGATGCCTGTCTGAAAGACAGGATTTTCTGATTTTACTAGAGTAGGCTTTATGTCCCATACTTAAACATTTTATTGGACCAACCTTTTCTGGCCCTAATGTACGAACACTGATGTCTCAAGAAAAGTGTCTACTCGGTACATCAGCTTTCGTTCTGAGTTCGATTCTGTTAGTATTGCTCATGGCCCCTAAGCACAGTGCTGATGGAGAAAATTGACCCGCCGCTTCCAAAATTTACAGTATGGGTTGAATTTTGAACTGACTTTTGACATTCCAAAAGTGAAATTTGGAAAGGTGTGGCTTTTTTCTGGAACATAGATTCTATATTTTTTGGCTTGAAACATAACTGGAGGCAAATGCTGAAGCTAATGCTTTCTTGTTGTGTTTTTGATGAAGAAAAAGATGGCAATCAGAAGGGCTGAGGTCAGGATATAATAACTTTTTTAAAGACCTCTAATAAGTAAAATGGTAAAAAACAGTCTAAAAAGAAAAAGCTTGGACCGTGAAAGAAAATTTCTAGCTATGCCAGTGAGTTTAAACAAACTGTCTCAGGAAAAAAACTTCTGTGAGGGGCTAGCATTGGGTTTTTGCAGCTGACAGGATGGTTTCTTTGTCTCTGTTGGAGATCTCACCATCGTTTCCATTTCCCTCACAGTCTTCCAACTCACACACACTTTTTCTTAGTTTTACTGGCATTTATCCAATAGCCAGTTTGTGTAATACTGCACACAAGCATTTCTTGCAGAAGGTAGCTGAAGGTACCAGTGGTGTTGTGTGCATTATTGAAGTCTCGGTTTTCAGGCTTTCTCTATTCCAGCAGACATCCCTGTCATGCTGATGATGGGTGGGAATAGTTGAGAAGTTATATAAAATATGGGTATTTATTATGTACAAGTGATGATAATTGTCTTCTCTAGCCTCCAGTATTTCTCAAAAAGTATAAAGTAGAAAAGTAAAGCAGTCATCTTAAAATCACCGGGTTTTGATACTTTTGGCTGAAAATCTAGAAGTGGTTTAACCTTGAGAAATATTAAAACTTGAAAGGAGAACTGATGGAAACCAATATTAACCTTCCAGTTTGGATAGCCTAAATTTGTAATATTAGTGAATTTTTCAGTGATCAATCTTAAACTAAAGGGAGTCCCTGCATTATCTGTGGGTAAGTGCTTTTCTTTCTTCTGAAACATAATTTTAGACTGAACTGAGTTGAAGTTGGCATCATTCCCTGTGCTCCCCATGATATCAAAGTGCACTATATATTTTAACTTTTTAATAGCTTCTGCCAATGAAAACAAAAGTTCTAATTAATAGTCTCAGCAATTTTGCTGCCAAGGGTTCCTGGCCACAATTCTTAGTTTGTTTTATGCTGCAGATGCATACCTCTGAACCTTGTTAACAATTTTTTTTTCCTTACCAATGATTAAAGACTACTACTGTCCAAGGAACTAGCCCTACTTTAAAAATAAGAAAAAAAAAAGCATGGCTGTTATAGAGTTAAATTGCTCATGAGAAAATATTTTTGAGACAAACTTTTTAAAGGAGCTAAGATTCTAGTTAATCTCACCATCTCATATATCAATCAATTAATTGTTCTAAAATAATTTTGATTGTAAAGTTATATCACTGATGGGGTGTGCTATGACACTGAAAAATTACTCTACATGATAAATGTATTGGTTGGCAGTCTGAGGTCTTATCTCTTTGCTCTCAGGAGCATCATGTAATTAATTGTCTTAATAATCTTAGTCCTGTTAGACTGTAAAATCTCTTCCATGGTGATATGATACTTTTTAATTATTCAAGTATATATATATATATATATGTTTTTAAAGATATGATCTGATTTCTGACTGTAGAGGTAGCTTGGGAAGTGCAGCTCTAACACAGGACCTTTAGGTAATAAAAGTAATTTTTCTTGCCAAACAAATAGGTCCAGTCTTCTAAAAAAGAAATTTTTTTTTTCGTTCTCTATTTGTGGAGTTAGACCACACAGTCTGGTGTTGGCTGATGTACTTGCTTCTGCTGAATTGGATGGTAAACAAGTGTTTTCCTACCACACAGAAATGTCTCGTTTTTTCCCCTCCTTTGCCTTCATGGTAGTCTTGCTACAGTAACATAAGTGGCATATTGGTGTGGCAAGACTCTAGTGTCTTGTTCAGCTCTTTGCTTTTCTTCCAAAGAAGCTTTTGTTCTGCTTATATAATTTTTTTGTGGCTGAGTTTCCTGTGGAAGTTTCTGTGTGGGTGGTTCAAACACTGTAGCTGATCAGATGCTGTTTACCTAGGGCATCTGGTTAATGAGCACATGTCTGAGTGGGATTAATACCGTAATAAGTGTCTTGGATGGACACAAATCTAAGGAATGGATTTGGGCTGTTATCTTATTCTGTAGTGCCTAGTGACTGAGCTGAGTGAAACTTCAAATGGAAACCTCAGAGTTAAAAGATATATCTGTAATTTGTTATGTGTCTTTTGGTATTGTCACTTCTATACTTTCACTACTTTTTCAGAACTATGATGATTTGAAGAGAGCTAATTAAATGCCCTAGCGACATCACAGCATTCTGTGAGTACTGGAGATGTTCCAGCAGGCAGTGCCTAAATGTGTCTGAAATTTGGCTTTGTCTCCTTAGTAAACATGATTCTCCTCCCTCCTGTGTTTCTTTGTTCACCTGGTGTTATGCTACTTTTATAGTATCTAAATGTTCCTTGTGCACATTTTGTATTTATTGTACTCCACTCTATTATGTCAGCTTTCCCAATAGGAGAACCCAAAATGCTTATGTAATTCCAGAATCTCACTGTGCTTTGGTCTTTTAATAAATTCTGCTGTATTTACAGCTCTTAGGAGGGTGATGTTTCCTGTTTTTAGAAATTTTGTTGTATTTGTTGAGTCTTAGAGCTGTCATCTTAGCTATTTATGAAAACCCTGTGTTTAAAGGGAAGAAATCTTCATATAAATAAGCTTCCCAGGTTAGAGTTTGTCAGATGCTCTCAACAGAACTTCTGCTGTCAGGACAAGTTTTTGCATATTATTTGAATTTCAGAAGTAACTTTTACTATATCAAGGGTGCTGTTTTGAGTGCTTGCCACGGTAGGCTGACAGTCAATGGCTTGTTCCTGTCACTGCCATAAAGCTGAGTTAGAGGAGCAGAGGAAAGGTTGTCTCTTGTTTAGCAACCGAATGGTGTGTTCATTAATAAAAAATTCCTAATTTGCTGACTGGCAATACTGAGTAGACCACCTATTCTGCTGTAACAATTCCAGCAACAAGTAATTCTACCTGTTCTGAGAAATAAAAAATGATTTGTGGAACAGCTGGCCAGCTGCAAGGACAGAATATGGAAAAGATCAGGTTTATTATTGATTGTGGTTTATTATGATTTGTAAAGCTTGAGGACATTGTTTGCTTGCACCTTTGGCCGCATTTTCTCCATGCTTGCTCACCCCTCTGGACTTCCATCAGTAGATATTCAAGAACTAATGGGATAGAGGGACTGAAACTCTGTCAGTGCAATAGTTGACATCACATCTTAGCATTAATGTGCTGGCTCAGGTGCAGTAGCAATAAAACTGGCAGTGTAAGACAATGTGGGGTTGAAACCCATGCTTCAGGGTCTTCAAAATTGGCATCAGAGCTTTCCAGGTGGAAAGCAAATCTCTATAGACTGAAGTGTATTTCCAAATGTGGGAATTAAGGTGGTGAATAGAGCTTTGTGTGGGTCCATTTTATTATTACTGTCTTTAAGGAACAACAACAACAACAACAACAACATACATATTTAAATGGGAATTAAAATCAACATTACTGCAAAGGGAGTTGTGTTAGTGCTACAACATGAGCGTAAGTTGTGGGACGACAGTAGGATATGGGTTACCACCTAGGGTTAAATTAGGCTTAAAAACATTACTACAGAAGAAGTCTAGATAGAATAATGGAGAGGTTCCTGCTCTTAATTTTCCTTTAGTGGGTCCTGCATCCTGGGGTCTTGAATTACCACAAGAGGAGCCTCTGCTGATAGGATGTCTAGGAGGACAGTCTCCCCAGATCAAAGCTTCAATGAAGCATTTCTTCACCTCTGAGGCAGCTATGGAAGATGCTTCAGGACTGCTGAGTAGCAAACATATTAACTTGCATTGTAAAACACTGAAACCACTTGGAACTATAAGCTTTTCCCCACAACTTCTCACTATAATTCTTTTCCAGTTCAGTGGTTTATGTACAAACATGCATCCAGCAGAACTGTGTGACTCTGGGCAGGAGAGCTGGCAATCAGAGTATTCTGGGTAGAGAAATCCTTCTTTGTGTTTGTGTGGAAGAACTGATGGCACATACTGTGCTGTGAAAAGTATATCTGGAAAATTAAAACCCGTCATTAAAGAGAAATATAATCTACTTGCTCTCTACAAAAGGTCACTAGATTTCATAAGCAGATAGTGGGCTCTCTTTGCTCCTGTTCATTGTTGTAGTCTGTCATCCAACAAAAGCTGATGTAGTCCACAATGAACTCGGTATCACGGCAAATATCTTATAAACCCAAGTGGAAGTAAAGATATTAAAAATCTCTCAAGTATATCTTGCCAGATGCACTTGCTGCAATGTATGTAGACCCAGCCTGTGTTCCTGAAGACAGCAGATACTATGCCAAAAGAGTTTGGAAGCAGGCAATCACTTTCCCACCCATATGTTAGCACCCATGTGGCAAATGCACTATTTTTTTTGTTACAAAATTTATAATAAAATTGTAGGTTGGCTTCTCTCTCCCATATAGAACCACTGAATTATTTGTCTTAAAAAGAATCCCTGGAGGTCACCTGGTCCAACTTCCTGCCTAGAGCAGAGTGAACTCAGATCAGGCTACCAGCACATAACGTAGAATGAAAAGATATTATTTAACTTCTCTATGAAAAGAAGTGTGTAATCTTGCCTGTTGCACCTGTATGTAATTGTTGAAGTTGTTCTGACTTACCAGCCCTGAGCTGCTTTATGGACAGTGTGCTGAATTAGTCACTATGTGGAAAGCAGCTGCCATTGCAGCTATCATTTAAAAACAAACAAGCAAGCAAAAGCCCTGAAAAATAGCTTGGCTTTGGTTCTTTGAGTACACGCTTGCTTTCAGGTGACACAACACACGGGTACAAGCAACGCTGTGTAAGTATAGCAGTGTGCAGTAGCACCTCACTGGCAGAGCTTTCCTGGACAAAAACTATACTCCTATTGAATCTGATGAACTATTTGCAAGCTCTTTCTGAAGCCAGCATATGGAAAAAATTGAGTGTCTTATGTTGGAAAGCTTTTTTTTTTTTTTTTCTTTTTCCTTCTTGGGTAGGAGATCTTCTTGTGAGTTCTGAAAGGCATCCATCTGCCACCAACTCTGCTGGTCTGAAAGGGGGAAGACCCTGCCAATCTATGCAAACCTGCTTTTCACAAGTGTCAAGTAGCTGGCAGAGTGTGGCAAATGCTAATAAAAAAGGCTTAGGAAAGACCTTAATTAAAATAAGAGCTCCGTTAGTTACGTTTGAAGCTACACAGGAGGAGCCTGACACTGGATACATTTTTCAAAGTGTTGGAAGAGAAAAAATTAATTACAGTCCCAGTCACAAGTTGAGGTCATTTATTTAAAGGGAAGCACTTAGTGCTATGGAGCTTCATAATTTATGTGACTAGGTATGCTTTACATAGCTGGACTTGTAATGTGATATTTACTTTTATGCATAATGTTATTATGTTCTTAAAAGGAAACCATACTCCAAAGAGGTGAAATTAAAATTCTGTTGTGGGAGGTGATGTCAGTCTTCACTGAAAGCGAGTAGTCTGATTTCTTTTGCTGCTGTTCATCCTGGTGGCATTTTGAAAGCTGTTCAGCTCAATAATATGCATATTGCATATTAGTTCCTGTTTTGGTCTAATAATGTGAAAGGCAGAACAAAATGTGGTTTGCTAGAAGTGCCGCAGCTTGTGGAACAATGCAGACAAAACTTTGAGCTGCCCTTATTTTTGTGCAACACTGGGAAATTCCTCCTGTAACAACAGCAAGCGCAGAGTGAACCTGCCCCTATCCCTGTCACTGGATACCAGGGAGAAGGGATCAGCACCTCCCTCTCCACTTCCGATTGATTTCACCTGTGAGCATCTGCTATTCGTTTTCAAGGAGATATGGGCAATATTTTAAAAAAAGATGTTATTTTACTAATTCTCTTTTAATGTGGTAGCAGTGATAAGCTATAATTTGGGAATCAACAGCCTGGAAAACGTTCTGTCTAAATAAAATCTGAAATTTGAGGAAGTAGGAAAGGATGTTTTCATGTATGCTGTCTTAATTACAGAGCAGACTGGCTTTGATGTGTATCATTTCTAAGACCCTTATTGAGCTCTCACAGCTTTAGTGATTTCAAAATAGGTTGAAATATTTGCCTTATGAATAGAGGCAAATAGAGTTTCCAATTTTGAAGAGGATGCTAGGGAATTACTGTTCTCCTAAGCTTTTAAGTCCATCCAAGTCTGGTGTTACCTATTCATGAAAGATCAGGTATTTCTCTGCTCTGAAGCAGTTTTTGCAGACTAGGCAGAGGATAACATTCATACTGGGAATGCAACCCAATGGTTTCTGAGCATCTGCACATACCTGAGAACCATGAGCAGAAGTCTGTGTGTTTGTAGACTGGCACTGATTCAGCAGGCACACGGCTACCAGGAGCACAGTGCCTCAGAGTTTGGAACAGAAGTCAAAGTTCCTGGGCTTTTCAAATATTCTGTCTTTCTGTAGTGTTTTGCGTCTTTGCTACACAACTTTTAACTTGTGAAGACTGAGCCAATGAAACATCATGAAACTCTTTACATATCTCTGATTTGTCTCAAAAGGCAGTCTAGTTGGAATATCATAATAAAGTCCTGTGTCATAATGCATATAAACAACGAATCATAACTTTAAAATGACAAGAATAGGAAGGTCTGTCTGAAAAATCTGTCTTCTGAACACATGGCATCACAGACAAAACATTTGAGAATCAATTTTTTGTGTGGAATATGATCAAGTGATATAGAACTATGTATTGGCTGAAAAAATGAATAAGCATAGCAGGAAACAGAGAAGTCTATGGAGGAAATACACAAGTGAAGCGCTTCAAGAAAGCTCCAGCTGTTTTGTTGGTGACAGGTAGCAGTGTCTGTAGGAAAACCATTCTTACATTCTTTATCTAGCTCTTTTTTTATAGCAGGGGAGATGTATAGAACTATATGATCTGTTCTGGCAGAACTACCTTGATCCAACACAGATTGAGACTCCCAAGGACAGTTGTATCCCCATTATTGTGAATTCTGCTGTACAGGTATTAAAAATGTGAGGAATGTAGCTGAAAAAGTTAGTACAGAATTATCTGAATGACTAAATATCTTTTATGAAGCAATACAGCAAAATGATTAAATTTTTTTTAACAACAACAACAAAAAAGAATAAAATAGTGGTGCATGTGCAACAGTGTGTGGCACATGACTCATTCATTACTGTGATTTCAACTACTGCAGCCACTGAACTGGCAGGACTCTTTGGGGAAAGGCCATGGAAAGATATTAAGAACAGGGGAGGAATATCCTGTCCACTGTCAGCCTCATGTCAATCTGTTACTGAGAGGTGTGGAAGAAAGCTATAGAAAGCTGTATATTCATCGTATATTTCTAATGTGAATACTGGACAATGTTCTTGCATAGAGCAATAGACAGTAATATGAGAAACTAGTTAAAAAGTTGTTTACAGTTTATTCTTTTGTGCAGTTGCTTTAAAATTATTATGGGAAGTGAGGGGGGAAATTGAATTTCTATTGTTTTGCTAAAGAAGGGTTCTTCCTTCAGTCCTTCATATATTTATTTTTAAAGTACTTACTGCCATTCACTTTCATCATAAATAATTAAACAAATGGCTTCCTTCTGCAAAATGGAACTGAGATGGGCTGTTAATGATTGATGTTATTTTAAGATTTAAGTTTTTAAGATGTTAACTGAAAAAAAAAGATTAATTTTTTCAGTTCATAAATTTCTTAGGTTTTAAATGTATGTTTTATGTTATAGACACTTGTGAGAAGTCTTTGCTGATGTATCTGGGGAATGGAAGCTCCTAATTCACAATGGCTGAGAGATCATCAACTGACATGGCAGATATGAGATTCCAGGAAAATAAAGATATTAATTTTTTTCCCTCATTTTTTGTATACCCAAGGGAATGGAAAGCATTTATTTTCCCTTTGATTAATCTCTTAAAGTATGACAAGGTAAGAAAATAAAACCTGAAAAGGAGAAATGGACAGAGCATCACTATAAATTCCTGATAATTGGATGCACAAGTTCTGTCTTTTTTTTTGTTTGTTTGTTTGTTTTAAACACAAAACTGGACACATTACCCTAGATGTGGTCTTACAAATAGCAAAAAGGGAATAGCCAATTCCATTAGCCTGCTGTCCTACATCAAGGTATGCAGTTGGTTTTCCTTGCTGCAAGTCCACACTGCTTACTCTCTTTCTTAACTTACTGTCCACCTTCCTGTTCTTTGGTTGCTTGGAAATGGCTTCCTGGAACATTTGTCCAATAAGCCTTTTGGGGACTGAAGTTTGACTGGGTGGCCTATGGCTCCCAAGAGTCTTTTGACATTCTTATTTAAGATGGGCATGATCTTTGACTTTTTACAGTATTGGGAAGTTCTTCTGATCACCATGACCTTTCACTGAGTCCCTATAAATTTTGATTGCGCCAATTCAAAAGTTTTAGGATCATCCCTGTCAGGACGAATTTATGTCAGCTTCTGACAGAATTACACTGCTGAAGGATGGCAACAGGTGGAACAACCCTTACTGAGTTGCCATTTTTATAATGAAGAGATGCCTGGTAGAAATAGAAAAGGTGAACTCTGAAGGGCTTTCTGGGTGAAAATATTAAAGCAGAAAAGCGTAGCTCTGGCACCATGAGTAGTTACAAATACTTTGTGTGTACACCTGTAAACAGAGGTAAGAAAAACATTGCATGCTGATGAGGTCTGAGGGGGTTTGTTTGTTTTTAAACCACTCAGCAATTGTGCAGAGTATTTAAATATCTGACCAAGCACTTAAAAATGTTTTGGACCTTTGCAATTGCAAGTGTGAGGCAGACAAAGAACATGTCTCTATGTTCCTCTGCATAGTATGGCTTGAGTTTCAAAGTGGAGGTGTTCTGGATAGTTTTTGGAGAATGTGCATTGAGGAAATGTCATGCACTATCGTGCACTGTCCTGTCTGGAATAAGAGCATGTGGGGAGCTTTTCAATTGCAGTAGGAGCAGCAATGTCCTGAAGTGTTAGTGTGTGGTTTAACTTGGTTTGGCTTAGAAGGGTGCTTGATGAAACTTGATATTCCATAAAATTTCAGTAGTGTATACTAGTTTTATTTATCTCTGCCTTTGGATTCAGAACAGGATCAAAGAGGCTTAATTCTGTAGTTGTTGTAATGTTAGGTTTTAAAGCTGTTATTTTGCAAATTATGGTTGAAGCGTGCTATAGAGAGGTCATGAGGACTGAACAAGTCATTGTTGATGGTTAATTACATTTTACTCTAGTTGACATTAATAGAGGTTGCCATATCATGTTTGCATGAAAGTTTGAGAACTAGAAAGGCTTCCAGACAGATTTGCTTCTGCAAGATACTAGAAAAATGTGGGGGATCCACACTTCAAGGAAAAACATAAGCAACTTGTGGTCTACTGAATTCCTTCCTTGGAAAGGAAATGGCTGAACTACACTAGCTGATCCTTATGCTGGCATTTGTCAGCCTTATGACTATATCAAGAAGGTGCATTGATTTAGGACAAATAGCAAGTTTATAGGCACTTTACTGATCAGCTTAAAATGTTCTGTGGTGGGGTTTTTTGTTTGTTTTCTTTAAAGAAGAACCAAAATAACCTGTTGTTGAATATGTGGATGTGGGGAGTAATTCTGCCCTGAAGTGCGCCAAGTAATCCAGTCCATCTCTTCAATTTCTAACTTCTATGAACAAAGATAAACTAAGACTGTGTAATGGAGCAGATTGAGTCAACGTACCATGACACTGTAATGAGTTGAAAATGTGATGTCAGTCTGCTTGTAAATTCGGGCCAGCAGGAGCTCTGCATGGTTCACTGACAAATAATAAGATAATTTAGCCAAGGTGTATAACATGTTACAGCATGGGATTTAGGTATTCTGCACCAAAAGTAAAATTTACAGGGAAGCAAATTTATGAAACTACTGCTACCAAAGCACATGCTGGGAAGGCTCTCTGTAAGCATTCAGTACGTATGATGTGCTTATACTCCTGAAGGCTGGGGGTAAAAAGCAGGAGATGCATTTGCCTTGAATGGAGGCAACTGGCTGCACATTTTAAGTGGGATCTGGCATGGTACTTGTCATGGCTATTAGAGAAACTACATGAGCCTGGGCATCTGTTCCTCTTTAATGCAGGTAACAGCAATGCATACAACCTTCTGCCTGTTTGTTGTTCTTCTGGTGTGTTTCCTTGGCTTAATTAACAGCAACAGGTGTGGGTCAGGCAGTTAATACAAGTAACACAGAGCTATGTTAAGTAGTTAACTCCAAGATAAGAGGAGCTGACACAGGACTTGGAAGCCATTTGTTTAACCATTAGGTATAAGTTTCTAATGTTTTTATTTGCCTTCCTAGGGAAGGTTTAAGGTATTTGTATTTTGCTTTCAGATATGTCAGGAATACTTGAGTTACACTGGTGTTTTACTCCTGCAATATATGTGTTCTGTGCTCTTTGAGAAACTGCTCAGCCTTGTTGGCTGAGCTCCCACGCTCAAGTTTGAGAAAGCATGACTTCTGTTGTGAGTTCTCTTGACTTACATTGCTATCACTAAATATGATGGATTATATAGTCATATGATTTGGCTTTAGGTAGCCCTGCAAAGAGTAGGGAGATGAACTCCATGATCCTTGGAGATCCAGCTTGAGATACAGACTTGCCCAGGGAGCTTGTGGAGTCTTCTCTGGAGATATTCAAAACCCGCCTGAGTGCAGTCCTGTGCAACTTGCTGTAGGTGAACTTGCTTTGACAGGGCGGTTGGACTAGGTGATCTCCAGGGATTCCTCCCAACCCCTACCATTCTGTAATATTATATGACTCTATGATTCTATGAATTCACCAAGCATACTCAGTTTTGTTGTGACCAGGGTTTTTTGTGCTTGCCTCTTATGCAGAGATATAGATAACTCTGGTTTCTGGATCAGAAAAGTAGATAAATCCTTAAATGCACCATGCTATATATAGTAATTGTATGTGAAAACACATTACTAACCTTGTAATAATTTTTTTCTGAACTTATTTTGAAATTTCTTCTTTGTTTTGTGTCTGTCTTTAAATTTTGGTGAGATGTGGGGGCAAAGCGTGAAAGTGAAATTCTGCAAGTGTAAAAAAACAGAAAAATTAATGTTTGTTTGTTCAGCTTTTGCAAGCTTTTGTTGTAAAAATCTTCTATAGAGCTGACAGGTGGGAGCTGCCAAGGGAGGCTGTACCTGTGATGGAGATATGGCTTGCCACCCCTACCTTCTGTGGGCAATCCTGTCACCTTCATTAAATACAGAATTTTGTGTTCATTGGGTATGCCCTAACCTGGAGTTTGGCAGGAATTTTTCCATGTGTTTGACTCCTGATACAGGCCTATAATGCTTGGCCTGTCTGTGTTTAATTCTTAACTTGGTACTGCTTTCAAATGGTCTTTTTAAAATTAATTAATTTATTTATTATAATCAACTCTTGGTTGCTGAAGATTGTATGGTGCTGAAAAATCCTCCAGTGAAGAAAAGCCCAGGTAATACAGGTGTTGCGGTACAAAGTTGTATGTGTTGGCAGAGGGGTGATGGGCCTGGCTAGGTCCGTTCTGAGTTCTGCAGAAGAAGCTGAAGGTGATGGCTTCTTAGTCCTGGGGATGCTTGGTTGTCTTACAGGTTGAATACAGTTTTAGGTAGAAGGCTGGTGTGGGTACTGATGCTAAATTGCACCCAATCTTGTGAGTGCTCCCTGAGCACCAAAATGAGATAAAGTCACCTGCCTGGTTTTGCAAGGGCAAAAATAGGGGCCATCTAGGGTCATCAGCTTTAGCTAAGGCCCAACTCCCCTTGGATTATCCTTGTGTTGCACTCCTTCATGCTCCCATGGCAGGGAACTTAAAGCTGTCATCCCAGAAAGCCACCTCAGGTCTAATGGGACCTCAGCTACCAAAATTGGGTGTATTGTTTCAACTACAGAAATTAGTAATGATCTGACCTTTGGAGATGAGTAGTTGCTCATACGTAGTGCTGTTATTCAGCTGATGAGTCTGTAGACGCTCAGCTTGGCTTTGCAGTTTCAACTGGCGATTTACAGAAAGAGGTGAGAAGGAATGTCTGGTCGCTGAACTTCTCTGTTTCCATGGTGTTCCCTCAGGAAACAGTTGATGCTTGGATAACTTGTGGTTTCTAAATTTTGAGGACTTAAATTAGAACATTCTAATTTTTGAGTGCTAAACCAGAACAGGAGAATATGCAACTAGAACATTCTGTTGCTTCTTTCAGAGTCTTATGATTGCTAATGAAAATTAAGATACTGTAGGCAGCACGCAAGGCAGCACTGTTTGCATGCATCTTAATTTTATTTCAACTGGAGGGAGCAAGAAACATTAAAAGAGTAATGATAGTCATCATAACTGTGGAAAGATTTACTGTTGCCTGGAGTGATAAAGGCGAAGGAGTGAAAACAAAAAAGTCCCAAAACACAAACTAACCCCTTTGGTGTTCAAAAGACAAAATTTTCTCTTGTGATTGTACAACCTGCCCAAAATGTGTGGTTCAGTGTAATGATTTTCTTAAAATTTAACAGCGAGCTTTGATCATCAAAGAATGGAGTCAATAGGCAGTTATGAGAAACTGAATGGTCCTACTGTATTTGATTTGAAATGGTAAATGCATCTTCTCATGCACCTACATGGAAGACAAGCCATCTCTGCAGAATACAGCCACTAAGGACTTACTTAACTGGCCACTGGATGCCAGTATTGCTCTGTGGAAACTGGTAGTGGAAAGCTTATTTTTGTGACTAATACTGCAATGGTTGCTCCAGTATCAGAAGCATTTTATCACTTATTTTTTAAACTGAGATAAAAAGTGGGTAAAGCACTAGACAAATCATACACTTTATATTACTTTCTTGAGGGGCTGAATACATAGGAGTTGTTGATTTATATTTGACCCCTATTAAAGTACTTTAGATTTTAGCATCATCTGTAGCAGTATACTTTGTAATGAAAATAACATCTCTTTTGCAGTTGAGCTTTTTCAATCTGTCATTAATCTGTTCTGCTGATGGTCTTTGCTACCTTGAAATAGCCTGCAGAAGGAAACATTCTTTGCTAATTCAGGACTGAAAATCCTGATATTGACCAAACATCTCTGTAACATCTATGTCAATGCTAAAAATCCTGTACATGTGAGCAGAGTTCCAGAATGTGTAGGACTTCTGAATTTGAAGACAGTGGCTTCTGTCTGTATGTCTACGAGTGCATACTTGAAGATGTAGTGGAGAGATGAGTTTATTTACTGTCCTAATATTAAGGTATTTATCAAGAAGATGCTTCTAATCTTCTAATGGCTATCAGAGGCTGCAGTGAAGGTTTGTATCGTTTGGGTTTCTGTTGTTTGTTTTTTCCTTGTTTAAAGAGATGCTTTGTTCTGTTAAAGGCTCAGAAAGGATAGAGTTGCCAACTTCATCACTGTGGCCACGAAGATTAGTGTGCAGAATACTCAAAGGAACATGCTGCTGTTCACCTCATGCTGTACATTCATTCAACAAGGACACATTGGATTTGGCAAGCATAACTGCCATATTGAAGCATTTGAGTGGGAAAGTATGCTTTCTCTGTTTCATGTCAGTCCAACATGCCATCTCCTGTGCTAGAGCTAACATGAAAAATCATTACATCCCAGAAAAGCAGCCTCTGGATAAGTAATAAGTGGATAAGTAATCAATGGATGAGATGGAAATGATGGTGACTCCATTATCCAGCCTTAGCACTTATTGTGAAGGGTTGTAAGGGCCTTCTCCCTCTGGGAGGTGTGGCTGCCGAGTTTCATGGCCATCTTAGAGATGATTTGGCTGAAGGCAGCCTTCTGGGTCTGATCCCACCTTGTTCTTAACTGCAGCCCTGGCAGTAGGAGCCACAAGTTCCCACCAGCTGGGCTGTGGTGACTAGATTTTTCAAATCTTGCAGAGATATGAGATGAAAAGGTGGGGATTTTTTTTTTTTTTCCCTTCAGGACAACAGCTTCACCATTGCAAAGTGACCTATTTGCCCTGGTAAAAATACTACAGAAGGTGAGGATGAGTATGTTGCCACTGGACCATGCAGTGTCCCTACTTACTGAGAGGGAAATGACTGAATGGGAGCTGTTTACTATCTTTAGAAGGCTGTGATCACAGAATCACAGAATGGCAGGGGTTGGAAGGGACCTGAAGAGATCATCCAATCCAACCCCCCTGCCAAAGCAGGTTCCCTACACCAGGTTACACAGGACTGCATCCAGGTGGGTTTTAAACATCTCCAGAGATGGAGACTCCACAGCCTCTCTGGGCAGCCTGTCCCAGTGCTCTGTCACCCTTATAGTAAAAAAGTTTTTTCTTAAGTTCGTCTGGAACTTCTGGTGTTCTGTTTTTTGCCCATTGCCCCTTGTCCTGTCACCAGCCACCACCAAAAGAGACTGGCCCCATCCATTTGACCCCCACATTTCAGATATTTATAGACATTGATAAGGTCTCCTCTCAGTCTTCTGTTCTCCAGGCTGAAGAGTCCCAGCCTCTCCTCATAAGGCAGATGCTCCAGGCCCCTCATCATCTTTGTGGCCCTGGTAGTTGTAAGAGATCCATGTACTGTATGCACTGTATGGATCACCAGTACTGTCAAAGTATGGGTGTTTGCTTGTGCAAACAAGTGGGGGAAAAAAAGTACATCTTCTAAACATTTTGTGTTGTTTTAAATTAGCTTAAATTATAGCAAGATAAATAGTTACAATGATATGCAAAGTGGAGGCTGAAATACAATATCAGTTTCACAAACTGATGCCTGGGCTATAAATGCAGCCCTGACATATCACAGTAAATTTTTCCTGTTTCATTTGAGCTTTTTCTTTAGCTTTTCTTTTCCTTTTTTTTTTTTTTTTGTGTGTGTGTGTCCAAAGTAGCTGTTATTATCTGTAGGCAAATTTGTTGCCTTCTCTAATAATATGGTAGTTCTCTTTTTACTTTTTTTTTTTTTAGCACCTCACAGATTGCAAGTGGGAAATTCCCCCTCATGGTGACTCTCTCTACTCTGCACGTGATGGATGTCCCAGCGGTGGGCCCACACCAACAGCCAGCAATGCTGATATAGGAGGGATCTGCAATTGTTATGTCCAATGTTTGTCCACCACTAAAAGTTTTCAGCAGTGGCCAGTAGTATGAAATAGAAAAACAAATCTCATTGGGCACCAACATCTGGCAATTTCTTGATCATGGTGTTTGGCCTAAATAAATATATGGACATGATACTAGATTTGTCCATGGTGAAAAAGAACAGGGAGAGCTGGGCCAGCAGCTCTTGTTCCACTGAAGAGGAAACAAAAGCAGAACGCTGCTCTCTTACCTTTTCTTGTAGCTCCTGCAGGGAATCCACACAGTACCTGGTGGTGGGTGGGTGCCTCACTTTCATGAGTGCAGGGTCCCGGACTTGCAGAGATGTGGCAAAAGCTGCAGGGAGTAGGTGGAAGAGCAATGAAGTACACACAAAAACGCAGTGAGTGAGAGGAAAATCTCTGTGTAGAAAACAGCCCAGTATACCTTGGATGCTGACTTACAGGATTAAAATGCCACCAATTCTGGCTTTAAAATTGCTAGAAATACACATCTTGTAGTGCTCAAAGAAGGCTGTTCAGTGGTATCCAGTGAAACAAAGAAAATATAAAGAAACAGGGTTTTAAAATTAAATTTCTCTTTTCCATGTTTCTATAGAACTACTGTATATAACTATTGTTTTTTTTGCCATCTGTAGTAATTGAAAGCTCAACCAGCACAGCTTTCAGTCCTGTTGTTCATCCTTTCCTAGCACAGATGGTCTAGATTTTTTTTCACCTGTGCTGTAAAATAAACCAGGCTTTTTGTGGAGTTAGTTTAAATTTTCACTGCAGTCAGCTGAAATGCTTGGTTTTCCATTAGAGATTTGAGTAACTCCTCTTTTTTTTTTTTTTTGATATAGCACTATCCCTTTCAGAAATTACAGCTAACTCTCATCCCATTTCAGTAGAAACACTTATCTTTGTTTACACTTGAATGCTAAATATTTTCTTTTAAGCTTAAGGAAATGAAGTAGACAGTATATTTGTGAGAAAACAGTTTTAAACAAACCAGGTGAACAGATATGTTGATAAATTCTTTATGATTAATTCCCATATAGTGTGAACCTATTAAACATATATAGTAGAGAACCTGGGTGTGTTTATAGAATGGACCAGAGTCCTCCATTCTTCCTCAGAAGTACCATTTCGGCCCTTGATGTGTTGATTGCTTCAGAGCAGCAAGTGGCAAGAGGTATACTGTGATAACAATACTAATGGGGAAGGGAAATGTTTGTCCACCAAATACTTGTTTCTTATTTTTTTCTGGACCTTCTGGCCTCATTCTGTTTCAATAACTACTGAAGATACAGAGTTTGGAGAATTTTAAATATAAAATCAAACTTACAGAAAGAGATGATACGGCTGAAGGATGTTTTCTCCTCTTCTCATCAAATCTGCTGATACAAACTTTAGACCACTAATCTTTCTATATGATCCTATGGAAACATACAAACTAAAATTAGATACAATGCAATATTGTTCAATGAGAGCAGTTTCTTTGTAGAGGAATTTTCTTCTTTTAGTGTGAAACAGAGTATTGAATAGGAGAAGAGTCTTTTAAAATATTTTTAACAGGAAGAACATGGGATTCTGTGTGATTTAAAGTGCATATCCTGTGGCTAGTTATCTTATTTCTTGCTAGAAAGAAATTGATCTTGATCCTTAAGCCAGCGCTGAGATATGCAAAGCCTTTTGCTTTTGCAGTTTTCTCCCGAAGTTCATCTTTAGAGCACTCTTCTTCAGAGTTCCAGTTCCTTGGGAACTTTTTGTGAAAGGCTATGTAAGAAGCACAAACTTTGTGTGGGGGCCAATATGCTTTGGAGATGGACGTGTCATGCTTAGGGATAAAGGAATGCTTGGTTTTGCTCCTTTGAATACACATTTGCTGTCATAAATAAACATATTTTTTCTAATACTAGATCTTTGGGTGGCATAA
The DNA here is from genome assembly GCA_907165065.1 of Caprimulgus europaeus. The sequence continues at coordinate 78,345,083 of OU015525.1, forward strand.
GTTAAGTTGCAATTCTTGCAAAAAGTGTCAGTCATGACAGAGATGCCTGTGTTCAATTCCTGAAGCTGCAAAATAATGTTATCATTAAAACATGTCACAAAATGTCATTTACCAGAACTTGAGACATTATACAGAAGTCCATCTTACTGAGAGGCAGTAGTGGAAGATGATTGTTCCATTTTAGGTCCTACTCTTTCACTGTAAACCCTACAGATGAGGAAATTGGTTTGTGTGTGAAGCTTTGGGGAAGGATGTTCTCCTTCTTTCTTAAGCATCCTATTTCTTCAATGTTTTTAAAGTCTAAGAAAATTATTATTTATCTGTTCAGTGTGCCTGGTTAAACTGTTTGGATTCCATTCAGATGCCGTCTTAACTTTGTTGGCAAAATGCTTGTAAAATACCAGTAAATGTACATATTTCTTTTGTTTAGTCCTTGCTAGGAAGCATGTTTTCTGTGAGCTATAATTCTGGGAAAGATGCAAGTAAATAATTGCAAACAAGTACTACACAGGTCTAGTTGATGAATCATTTTGTCCTCTTAAGCCAGTTGGTGTACACTGGCATAGCTCTGACTTCAGTGGAGCTAAGGATGTGATTTATATGATATATATGATATAAGATTCATATTATCTGAAGTTCTTATGCCTAGGTTATTGCTTCGTTAATTATAAAGGGAGCCAGGAGGCAAATCTAGTTAGCTAGTTCATGTGACTAATTAAACACTTGTTTTTGTTTTGCCTCAACAATTATTTTGCTTTTGGAGTTTAAAATCATACCAAAAGTCAAATAAAACAACCCAATACATTTCCATGCTGTTTTAAAGTGATAGTTAACCTTTAAGCAGGAAGAGTTATAACATTCTAAGCATTTACAACCCCTTAGCTTTTCTTCCTTGAAGGGCAGAAAATTCAGTGGAAAGCTGTGCTTTTCTTTACCTTTTCTGTCTTCTGTCTAGTAACAGCTGCATCCCTTGGCTACTATTTCTCAGATACATCAGTTGGTTTTTTTAGGAACAATAAACAATGGACTGTCTTTTTTCTTTCCCTACATCAGTTTAATTACATATGTTTTCCAGACAGTACCACTGCTAATTCAGCAAGACACATGTGCATGTTGCAAAAGCTCTTGTAAAAGAAGAATGATTGAGATTTGATGTTTCTGCAAAAGACAAGCACAATAAAATCCCTGCAATTGGCCCATGTTTGCTCTGCTGTTTTAAAACTATAAATGTTTTATGGAAAAACTGGGATTTATATGTATTCATACTTTAAGGAGAAGAATAGGTCTTAATCCACTGGGGGCTTGGCTTACTAGAGATGTAAATCCTCTGGCCTTTCTGCTCCTGCCACGTCTAGCTTTCTGGAATATGGGATGACACTCACACCAGAGCTCCACTGAGCTCCAAGGCAGATGGGCAACTGATGGGTGATTGCTTTGTCACTAAGTAGACTGCTTAAAAATACCAAATAGTAATGTAGTTACTGCAGTATGGTTTTGATTAAAAAAATGCCCGTTTTGCAGTCCTCATCCCAAAACCACATTTAGTAATGCCAAAAGAAACAATGAAATTATCTTCCTTACATAGCAAAAACACAAGAAAACCTACTAGTGTTGAGACGTTAGCATCTAAACTTTGATACGTAACCACTATTACCAGTCACCTCATTACTGAAAGATTGACCTAGCTTTGTATGTCAAAGAAGCCAATGGTAAGAGTGAAATCCATGCCACTGTTTAAGTGGCCTAATCAGATTGTACCTTCTGGCTTGGAAATATTGCAGCGGTTTGGTTTTTTGGGGTTTTTTTGTGGTTTTTATCCTTTTGCTTTTTTGTCCTTTTTTTTTTTTTTTTCTGAAAAGCTCTTAAAACAAATATTAAATAAAGGCAAACAGCTGACAGTCCTTTTATTCCATCAAAGCATGGAAAAATCCAGCCATCTGTCTTTCTGTGAATTATAAGGGAAGGAGAGGAAAGCTATGCTAAATATCTGGGGAATGACGAAGTACAACAAGCTGTGCACTCTGATTTTCTGTATCAGCTGCATAACTCATCCATCACTATTACAGTTTGCAGCTGGGGATATTGCAGGGCTCTGACATGAACTGTAGTGGGAGATGGAAACACCCTGGTGAGTTGTCTGGCTAGTGTAGTTATGAGGCTTCTGCTGTTACTTTATGTTGTAAAAGCTTCTCTGTTGCTGTAAGAAAACTAATACGGTTTTAAACAAAAAGCTTGAGTGACTTCTGACTCTTGGAATGGGCTAGACTGATGACCTGCAGTTCCAGTTTTGGCTAGGTTTGGGTTTTGAAAGTACTCAGGAGTTGCAAGTACACTGCAACCTTCTTTGCATTTTCCCAACCATGTTCTTCAGCTGACACACAGAACAGAGCTTCTAAGCAGAATCTGAATTTGAGAAGAAAGGCATCATGCATTATTGCCCTTTCCTACTAAAATGGTCACCAGTAGTTCAAATATTGTGGCATTTTCATTTCTTCCTTGCTCTTCCCTTCTCTTTGCTTGTACCTGCTGCTTTGTTTGTTTTTCTTCCTGCTTCCTTTTCTTCCCCCAGCCCTGCCTCTTTGCTTAGTCCTCTGCCCTGCCTGAGCATTTAACTTTCAGTTTTGAACTCCAGCCTCTCCTGGTTTATGTCCTGGCTGTTCTCCCTACTGCCAGCCTTCTGGATGCTGTCAGAAGGAGTCCAGGGGTTGTTAGCTCTGGGGTCTAGGAAGTGGTGTGACCGTAATAGAGGTAAGTGCAGCCCATCTCTCCTGGGAGAAGCAGAATGACTGGGGTGTGGCAATCTCCTGCCAAGCCACTAGCATGCAGCAGCTTCATTGCAGTGCAATAGCAATGTTTAGAATATGTGAAGTATGGTTTTAGTAGAGAGAGATAGCCTAAATGGAAATAGTTCTTGGAAACCTTTCAAGCTAAGTTTTGAGTTTCAGGGTTTTAGAAAATTTAATAAATTCCTTCCCTAAAATTCAGAGATTTAACTTTTTAGTTACAGTTTGCATAGTATATATTAAGTTTTGGTATCTATATTTTACTGAGAAATCTGCTGTGCTGTTTTTTGGGGGGAACCTTTCTATCCCTATGCTACTGTAAATAATTGCTGTCTGTACCAGACTTCTCTGCCAGGTTTTCTTATGACTTTCAAAAGATTCTGTGTAGGCTTCAGTGCAGAAACTTTGTGATCCATGGGAGAAGCTATTAGTGCTGTTTCCAGCATAACAGGATCCTACTTTAACTGTAGGACTGACACACCTTTAACTCTCCTATTTTTTTGTCTTAGACTTTTCAATACTAGAAAAGATAGTTGATGTAGGTTTTGTCAATTTATATATAGGAAGTGCTTATTGGGATGGCCTCGCTGTACTTCCTAATGGAAAAGTAAGATAATTTTCTATCTTGGACATGAGGCGTATGCTGTACTAAATAACTTGCACATGTACTGAATGGTTTGTTATCTTTCAACCAAGCCTCCTGTTCAGTCTAGCACTTGTATTACCAAGAGTATCCACTTCCCCTTTTCCCCAGCCTTGCAGCTTAACCACAGGACAGACTGTTTTCCAAGGGTGTAAGTTCTCGAATTTGTCATAGCTACTAGTGATAAATTATCTTTCCCATAAAGACACAGAGGGAAGGAGGTCAGCATAATTACTTGTGTCCCATGGCAAGTATCCTTAGAGTGAGCTAAGCTGAAGGAAGAACCTGAGGGCTTAGAAGCTTCATATAAGGTCAGGTGGCAAACTTTGAAGCATGCTTTCTCTTTGCATAACACTAATTTCCCTTGATCAGGAAAGCCCATTTCTTTTTAGACATTTTATTTTTCTATCTGTTCTGTCAGTGTGAGAACAATGTTCCTTTTTTAGAAAGCTTTTAGTTTTATTTTTCTTGGCTTAGATTTGAGGTTAGGTTTACAAAAACAATAAGCTGCTCAGTTTTTATGATAGTTATAAATATAGAATTGACTACTCATAAATCTAAATAAGGCTGTAAAATACAACCTGATTGTAAAATAAAGAATGGAAAAGGTTGGTTTTGTGGGGTTTTTTTTTGTTCTTTAAGCATATGGTCTTCGTTTCATGTGTGCTTACATCTCCTACTCCATAAAAAAGCTCAGCTGAGCCATTGTAAATGATTCAGGTCAACAACTCTACCCTTTTGCATTAGATACCCTCAGTGTGACACACCACAGAAAGCTACCTATTTGGCAGATACTGTGGAGCAGTAAGCTCGTGAGGAAGGCCCCCATTTTGATGATTTAATGGCTGTTGACAGAAGGAATTATTAATACCTTTTAAAGTTTGCTAATAGTTGGTTAATGCGTGCCAGCAGGATAAGATGCCTATATCCTGATGCAGCTACAATATGGGAGATCAGAGGGCTCCTCACTGCTCTGTGGTGACACCTCATTGTGTGACTCTCAGAGCAGGGACTATGTCACCAATACCAAATGTTTTTGCATTCTCTCTTAAGGTTTTGAATTTTAATTTTGGTACTGGTGACAGGTCTATATCCCCTTCCAGTGTACTGCAGATTACTGAGAATACAAGTCATTGGTGATGAAGTCTAAAGTCAGAGTTTCATACTTCTCCCATGGGCCTGAGATGGGGGTTCTGTTGCCTTCTACTACACTCAAAACCATATTTTCTCTAGCAAAAATGTGATATAATGGACTTGATTTCCTTCAACAGAATTTGGCATGTGACATCTTATACGTCACCTCTCAAATGCAAGATTTAATGCTTTGCAATGTTTTTTAATAATTTTAGAGTATATCATATTATGGAGATGGTAGCCAGTGCAGATTTAAAATTTCAAATTGCTTTTATTCATTATAAAGTTGCATTTCATTGTTTGTGCTCCTGCCCTAAAATACTAGTATGCTTTTAAAAATAGTCTAAACTTGCTTGATGAACAGCACCCTGATTATTGCCTCCCACCAGCTGTGTCTTGAACCTATATCCAACACTGGGCTTTCAGATTCAGGCTCCCTCTGGCTTACAGGCACCCTGATTCTGGGTGTCTTGGATCTTCTAATGTATGGTGGCACAGTCACAGGAGGATGTATGAAGTTTAATCTGTGCACCACTGCTCCAAGCCTTCTTTTTGTAAACGTGGGTGTTGAATTTCCCTGTTTTGAGGGAACTGATCTCAAATCTTCCATCGTGCCCTATGCCCCACATCATTTTTGTAAGAGGTGTCTGCCTTTGGGACCATATTGGCAGGAAAGGGAGTTAACCTGTTGCTGCAGGTTTTGGGCACAGTTTTGGGTGTATGAACATACATGATGTACATGAGCACATGACTTGGGTTTACAAGAGATTTTGCATGTAAAGCAGCCAATTAAAAATGAGAATCAGGCTGAGCAGTCCCCTGAATTCCCTTGCCATGTGCTTTTTGCTGTGAATTTCTTTCCAAGGCACGAGAAGCATGACTGGTTTTCTGCTCTGGGATTCAGCTGCTTCAAAGGCATGATGATACTCCGTATAGTTAATGCTAACTCCCCCATCTTTCTCTATTTTATATCTTAGAACTGACAATCCTGGCTCACTTTTCTAATGCATACCTTTCCTCATATCCAGAAAATGTATTTTTCTCTTTCATAGAAATATGTATTATTCTTCTAGGAGATAATCTGCGTATATTCCCAATCAAGCCCATGACAGACTACAGCAGATATCACTCAGCTGGAAACTCGTTAAACTTGGGCAGCTTTTTTTTTTTTTCTTTTTTTTGTGGAAAGCACCTGCTATTTTATGTACATCTCATAAAAATGATTTTGCTAAGCAATAATTTACTACTGCTGTAAAATGTTTAAACTTGCTCCCTTTTTTACGTACATGTGCAGCACCAGCCCTTGGTAACAGGTAAACAGAAGATAATACCTAGGGTGACTACAAATTGTCTCCAAGCCCCAGAATTTATTCTTATACCTTTCCCTGCAAACTTTCCTCTGGCCCTGCAATGCCCACCCACACATTCATATATGTATTTGGGGATCTCAGCTGCAGGATCTGAGCTGATGGCTGTTTTGGTTTATACACACATGGACACAGGCATACAGAGAATAATGAATATCTTGGTGAAGAAATGCTTAACAGTAAAAGTACGATTTAAATTATGTAGCTTTCTGTTTTATCTGAGAACATATCATCCTCATCAGAATGGGCAAAATTTTCAGGCTTTTCTATGGGCAGGTAAATTTGGAGTTTATAGGTACTGAATTCATTTAAACAGAACTACTCTTGTATGGTAACGAAAAAAGATGCCACAAATTTGCAATGATCTAAAAAGCTTGTGGTGTTGGACTTAAATGGCCTAAGGTGAAGATGGTGCGAATCCCTGACCCATCCCCAAAACTGGATCTCATCAGCACTGCTGAAACAATTTGGCAGCAAACTCCTGCTTTCAGGTCACTTTCCAGACTTCTGACAGCTGTGTGCTCTCTTCATCCAAACCCATGAAAAAGACCTGTAATTCATTGGCAAGCTGCTTAAATTATTTACATGTGTTACTTGGAGCATTTGAAAGGTAATGTTACAGACACACTATTAGCCTAGGTGATAACATAATCCATAATGCTCAGTATTTCCCATTGTAAAATTTTTCTCTCAGTTTTCTGTAATTTTTTATAAGCTGTAACAGTTTGAACTGAAATTTTCCATTTTGGATAATAGTCTCAAGTGGACCTGGGGGTGGGGAAATGGGCTATAACTTCTTTGATGAAGACTAAGATGTCAAAGAACAAAGGAGGCGATATCTTCCACTTTCTTGAAGTTTAGTAGCCTTGTACTTTGAAAAAATGATGTTGTATCAAATATTCTTCTGCTCATCTAAGGAGGGTAAAAAATCCCAACTTGGTTAAGATATAAGGCCTTTAAAAATACTATGAAAATTGCAACTGAATCAAGAGCAGACAGTTGCAAAAGTTAAGTGATAATGTTTCATGTGTCCACAACATAGTTCACTAGACTTTGAATTACTACACTGTATGGAATACAAAGGGAATATCATAGAATCACAGAATGGTTTGGGTTGGAAGCGACTTTTAAAGGTCATCTAGTCTGACCCTCCTGCAGTGAGCAGGGACATCCTCAACTAGATCAGGCTGCTCAGAGCCCCATCCAGCCTGACCTTGAATATTTCCAGGGATGGGGCATCTACGACCTCTCTGGGCAACGTGTTCCGGTGTTTCACCACCCTCATTGTAAAAAAATTCTTCCTTATATCTAATCTAAATGTCCCCTCTTTTAGTTTTAAACCATTACCCTTTGTCCTATTGCTACAGGCCCTGCTAAAAGGTCTGTCCCCATCTTTCTTATAGGCCCCTTTTAAGTAATGAAAGGACATAATGAGGTCACCCTGAAGCCTTCTCTTCTCCAGGCTGAACAACCCCGACTCTCTCATCCTGTCCTCACAGGAGAGGTGTTCCAGCCCTCTGATCATTTTTGTGACCCTCCTCTGGACCCACTCCAACAGGTCTGTTTCTTTCCTCTGCTGAGGATATGTGCTGTTCTATGAGCACCAAGTGTTAACTGGTGCTTACAGTGTTGACATGGTTGTACCTGGTCTTTTGCTCCGGACAGTGAGGATGATTGTACTTCAGGGTATGGATACAAATTAATTTTCATGAGCCACTCGTGTTCTAGTAATAGTATTCTATCTTGTATTAAAAAACAAAAATAAAAAAAAATCATACCCTGCAGTAAATACAGGGCAATGCATTGAACAACAAGAAAAGGGCAAAAAGTTGAGTAACTGCTCTGTAAAGGAGTACTGGTCACCCATGGCTGGTCTGGTGAGCACCCACTGGAAAACAGTAAGTAGTTGTAATGCAATACAGTACCATATATGCACATAGATGTATGTAGAAAGACATAGGAAAAAGCAAATTAAGATCAACTGTGCAACCACACTGCCAAATTGAAATGTTTTTTGCATATGTGTATACATATATATACTGCAGAAATGTAGACATGTTTAAAGACGAAAATTTCAATCAGATGTGGAATTAACAAAAAAAAAAAAAAAGCCATGCTAATGCTGTTTACATTTGTTTCTAAAATGACTGTTAAATTCAGAACAAAATTCAACTGCAGGTTTATTTTCTTGTGGAAATAAAACATGAACAAATGGCAAAACTGCTAGTAGGGCCTGAATTTCAATCAATTGCCAAATGATCCTAGGACAGATGCTTCTAATAGTGGCAAATAAGTGCTCTATTAATAAAAATACACACTTGTGCCCTCAGTAGACAAGCAGTGTACAAAATATTACCATTGCCATGGTCATGCATGTCTAGTGGTCATTAACACTTATTAGCAATCTCTATTAAGCAGAGTCTGCTTTGGCAGTAAGAGATCTGAGCTTCTATTCCTGGAATTTCTCTGACACACAAGATTTATTAGAAGCCTAAATTTAACATTTCTTTTTTTGTGAAAATTCATTTTAGTGTAACAACCAAGCTGATAACAGTAACCAAGAATGTGTCTGGTTTTAGAGCAGGAGTTTTGACAATGTTTGTGCTGGAATCAAGCTTCTGTTACTCTGGTTTATGTATTACTGGGCTTTGTTTTTCTTCTGTGGCTAGGACATGAAGTTAATGAATTGGTAAGGTTTGGGAACACCTGAGTCTTTTCAATTTTTGAAAAAGAGAAACATTTTTAGATCAAAAAGTACTTTGATTTCCACTGTTAATAACTCATCTAGAAACGTTAGTTTTATCTTGTACTTTCAGGTTAAATCAATAAACGTTTATTAATGTTGCTTTGATCTTTTGGGGGAGTTATTTTTAGCAAGTAAAAGAAATTGAAAAATGTTATTATCATCTTAGATGCAACAGTGCACGTTCTTTTCATGAAAATTTATTTTCTTTAGTATTTTGAGTGTCTTGTAACATTGCTCAACATTCAGCATTTCAGTAATACAGTGTAACATCAGACACAGTGGAACAGGACTGATAAAAGCACTAATGTACTCATGTCATTGTTTACCTACCTAAGTATGCATGCTAAGTATTGCAAAACTTTTATTTATATTTTTGTACAGACTTGACAATTGGAGTTCTCAATGGGCAGCCCAAGAGTCCTGGGAACACATGATAAAGCATGGAATTAACCAGTGGGCATCTAAGTCTAGGACGGACAGAAGCCGTATGTCTCATTGTATCAACATTTGCTGTAGTGGAAAAAAGGTCAGTTTGGGGTCCTAGTTGTGTCATCAGGTCAGACTCCTCCAAACATTTAAATGCTTCTCCGCTTTGTAAATCAGACTTTTCAACCAAAATCTAGACAGCATATTTTCATGTACCTTGTCTCCCACATAGGCAGTTTTGAAACACCTGCATGTCTGATAAGATTTCAGACAAGAAGTCAAGGTTTTATAATTTCTAAATAAAGAAGAGGTGAAGGATAGAAGGAACTATGCTGCACCCTAAGTCCCTAGTCTGCTTTGATTTGTATGATAAAATGGAATAAGCATGCTTCCTGGCTTATTGTTTGAACAGTCAGTGCTTTTCTGTAAAATCATGGCAAAGATAGCTTGTTTAATCCCATCATTATCAATGGAAGCAAAAGGAATGCCACCTTTGTCTGTTCTGCAGTGCCTGCTCAGAGTTAAGTTTCTGTTGGCATTTCCTGGTTCCTGAATTCAATTTTAGGTGGAGCTGTCAATATTAAATGGATCTATCTTCAAAAGTACCAGGATGTGGTATGTCCAAAGCTAATGAAGAACGGACATCAACAGCAGTAGGACAAATACTCGGGAGACAGGTGTTCCAGGTCAGTGTGGAACATCGGGTATTTCGAGGGTAACAGAACACTGCCAACTAACTGGGTAAGAAGAACATGGAATTTTACATTAGGTTAATACTTGATGGGTTTGGCTGGAAAAGGGTGATTTAGGGAAACGCATCTCCAAGATTCTGATAAGAGCCATATGGAACTGGTTAATGGGAGTGTGCAGAACCTTACCTTAGGCAGTGATGATTAGTTAAAATTCAAACTGTCAGTGAAAAGGACCTGTATTCGGTATGTGATTGCTCACAGCTGGCAACAGGATGTGTATAGCATAGAAATGTTTTTTCAAAAACTAGGTGCAAAAGGTACGGAGCAATTAGAGTAACACATTAAAAAAAGAGGCTTATCTTGTTCTTGTCTTAGCGTCACTTAGTGCTCCCTCAAGACTTCTTAGGGCTTTATCTCAGTACCTCTTTTCAACAGGAGAGATCAGGTCTTTAAACAAAACTGGTGTTTGATCTTCAGTGTCATCAGTGGAGGCCAATATCCTCATTGCAATGTTCCTGATATTATGACTGTAAGTTTTTCTGCTATTCCCTTCATCTCCCTGTGGTGGTTTAACCACGGAAGCTCACTCACTCCCCCTCCCCTTCCCACACTCCAGTGGGATCAGGAGGAGAAAATATAAACAAACAGGGCTCATGGGTCGAGACACAAGCAGTTTACTAGGATGGTAAGGAAGAGAGAAACACCACCGAACAATAACAACAACAGCAGTACTAATGAAAGAATGTACAACACAAGCGATACACAGAACCAAATGGCTCACCAGCTGACTCCCAACCTGCTCCTGAACTGTTATACCCCTCTTCCCAGAACTTCCCTGTTTAAATACTGAGCATGATGTCACATGGTATGGAATACTCAGCTTTGGCCTGTTTGGGTCAGCTGCCTGGGCTGCTCCCCTCCCAGTTCCCTGTGAACAATTAACTCTGTCCTAACCAAACCCAGGACACTTCCCCAGTTTGTTGGGATCTTCCTTACCTATGCTATTTTCTACTTTGCTGCTGCTGCCACTAATGTCCGTTTGATCTAGGTCCATGACAGCTAACCAGCTGTAACCATGTAGTCATGCACCCTGTAATCACAAAAAAATCACAAAAAATGTTTTACTTTCTACAGTAGCTGGCTGGAATTGTAGTGTCTCTGTTTCTTAGCTAGCAGAATCATTTTTTTCTCTTCCATTTTACTGCTGAAGGATCTCAGATTCTCATGCTGTGCTATAACTCTGTAATTAAATTCTACACAGGAGTAGTTTCTGATGTCCATAGACCTTCACTGCACTGAAAGTTCACAAAAGAGTAGGTCAAATTATAAAACTGTACATCAAAGATACGAGTCTGCATTAGATCTACAGTTTTGCCCAATCCCATCCTTGCCTTTTGCTTCTGATACCAACCCCCCCCACCCCCCAACTCTAACAGTCCAGGAAAAATGGCGTATTAAGAGTTTAAAGGTCAGTAGGTTGTTAATGCCTAGCTTCTTGATTGGGGCTTTTTTGGAGATGTTGTAGTTTCAATATACTTTGACAGATCTCTTTCAAAACTTCTCACAAGCCTTATAAACAATGATGAGAGATGAATATTGTTTGGTGACCTCTGGGAATGTGGTTGGTGTCTGAATGAAAAAGGGAGGATTGAGAAAAGTTTCAACTAGGAGACTATTATCTGCCTTGAATACAGTCTTCTGCCACTGCTCTGTAATACATAATTTACTATTAAAAAGTTAAATGCTATACTGAATATAATAAAGAACAAAAAATTAGCTACAGGATGAGGACTTAGTAAATGCTTGACTTCAATGACAAGTTTCATGCTCTTGTTGAATATTTGATTTCTTTTTTCTGAGATCAGTTGTGATTGAACTAAACCTACTATGTTAATTCCTTGTGCATAGCAAAGCACAGTCAGTCTGTGTATGTTAACACATACCTGTCCCACGCTCTCTCAAGGGATGGGGGAAAGGACAGGTGCTTCTAAAAACAGCAGGTATGAGTTGAGAACCTAGTGCATACTTCTTTAGGTAAATACCCTCCAACGTAATGACTTATGTTGTTTAATATATATGTTGGCTTTTTTCTTTCTTTAATATAAGTACTGAGAGTGAAAAGGTCTATCTCCTCTGCTTAGCATTCACTTTCTAGTTCCTTGAACAGCATTTGCAGTAGGCTGATAAGCTGTGATAGGCACTTTTGGCTGATAAACTCAATAAAAATGATGTTATCAAAATTTAAAAAACCCCCAACTTCTTGAATCATAAATATTCATAGTACTATTTGGAAAAATGAAACTTTGGGAAAGAGGAGATTTAAATTAATATGACAGCTTCAAAGAAATAAAGTGTTTAATAGTATTCATTTATAAATTATCTTATTTTGATTTTTCCCTCAATAATAACATGTTTTTATACAGGAAAAGAAAACTGCTTGGGGAGGGGTGGTTGGAGGCAGAGAGATGGTACCTTAGTGAAAGCATACATAAAATTCAGTGGCTGTTGTTTGGGGAGAGTGAATCAGTGAAATATCTTAGTGCATATTATGCAATTTAATGACAAGTGGTGGCTGAACTTTCCCATTTAAAAAGAGTAGAATTATTTTTTCCTAGTATCGATTTGTGCTGTTCTGAGAAGCAGTAAACCTGGTGGCTGGACAGGTTTATCAGGTTGGTTGAAGTCAAGAGACTTCTGACTGATGAGCCTGTCCAGGGTGCAGTTGGAGGGATTATCGGCATGCCAGCAGTAACTTCTGAGGAAATAAATGGTTAACATATCCAAGGTGGATTTTATTACTTTTCTACAGCACTGTTGAATGGCATCTTGCATTTCCTGATATAACTGTAAAAAGTACAGCATGGCCCCAGTAGTGCTGCGTGAAATGGCAGCTCCTGGCAGGGCTCACTGACTTCAGCTGTGCTCCATGCAGCCCCTCATCCGTCTGGATTGACTGGCTTGTGGAAGGGATTTGAAATACACATTTCCCACTTGTGTGTCTTCTGAGAACACATAAAAAGGAGAAAGTTATTCAGGGGTACTCAAATACTGGGAAGATCATTATCATTTTCTTTGTTCTGTGTTCTGTAGTTCCCCACAAACGTCAAAGATGGGCATAAGAATTGGGGCAAGGGTTCAGCGGGTTGTTAACAATGGGTATTGGCACTTATCTTAAATGATGCTGATCTCAGTATATTAAAAAAGAAATCAACCCTGCTGCTTCCTTCCAATAAAAGGAAGAACGTAGGGGGCATGCACATTCTGTGCACTTCTGCTAATTAGTGGTTTGGAGGAACTGTACATGAAAAGCTCCCCACTGAGCTTGCTGAATTTTATGTAACAGCCTTATTATCTGGTATTAGTGTTAAATGTCCATTTTCTCTCATGCCCCCATACTGGTAGATGAAAACTTAGTGTTTGGGCTTCTTATGTTGTTGGCTTGATTATGCATAGTGCTAAGGGAAGACTAAAATCCTTTTTAAATGAGCTCAGAGCAAGAAAAATCTATTCCAGTTGGAAAAGTGCTTGGGACTATTTTGGAATGTGTTGTTGTGGCTTTAGCAATAGTGGAGTAAAACTACCGTGTAATATTTTAGCTGCCTATGGGACTATTCAAAAAGCAAAACCTATGATGTCATTTCTCCCATCTTCCCTGCTCTTTTGGGGAAGGGAGGAAGGAGGTAGGGAGTAGAATTATGAGAAAAGTCTCCAAGAGACACTTTCGTTAGGGTTACAGCTTGAGGATACTTGAGAATTTCTTTGCTTTGATAAATAAGCCCATTGCTTTGTCTGCAGCTTTTCACATGCTTTATGTTCCCCATATATTTACATAGCTTTTGATGTTTATATATATGGGGCCTTGATGCTTTAAATATTTAAACTGTTATGAAGCGGATATCTTTCTTGAGTTGTGATTTGCTAATTGAATCGTATGACCAGAATATTTAGTGAGATAATGTAAAGAGTCAGTGCAAGACATGTATAGCAAAATGGTAGAAAGTCTCAAAAAGCTTATACGTGCCCTTGTTTACTTCCTCTGGATTCTTGTGGCATTATTGGCATAAGCTTTTTGTTGTAACAAAAGTTACAAACTATACTTGATAAATCTACTGCAGCAACCTAACATTGATATCCTGCTGTATTGCTTTGTTGTTGGTACATTTATAATATAGAAATTCAATATTTAGACACTGACTTTAAAGGGGAACCTGAGGAAAAGTTGACTTGTGCTTATTCTAAGCCCTTGTTTTGTTTTGCTAGAACTCGCAATAGAGATGATGGATTTCCTCCTATGGAAAAGTCAGGAGCATTTTGCACTGTTGAGCACCTACTACTTTTATTCCCAATGATTATAGATTTTTGATTTACAGCTAGGAGTTGCCAGCCTGGTTTGCTTGGGTACCACTGGCCACGAGAGCTCGTGCAGGAGAACATATGTTTTCATGCTGGCCCCTTTTATTCTCTTAGCAGACCCTGTGATGTACCCTGACATTTTAATTGATTCAGGTGTGAGTATGAGGCTGCACTTCCTCTGTACATTCCCTCATACCCTGCATCAGTTCAAATCTGTTTCTTTGCTCACCTACAGGCAACCTGTGTCTCATCAACCCCCATCAGCAGGTGGCTCGTGACTACTTAAGTGACCTGTAAAGCCAATGCTTCACACAGGCAATTCTCCTGCTATTACCTTTCACAGGCCCTTTCAGTTACACCTGCTGCTGAGTATGTTTTCTGAGGGAATTATTTAGCCCTATTTGGCTTGAAAAGGACTTCAGTTTCACTTCTAATGATTAGGAAGATTTAAATCCATTTTGGTAAGAGTCTTCCACTTCTGAAATATTTCCTCCCTATGCCCCGTGCAATGCTTATCTTACCATAAATTGTCTGAGTGTGCCCTTTGTGTCTGTTGCTGCATGCAACTTAGCCTCTAGGCAAAGGAGTTGGGGCTATTTTTGACAATTTTCACTGTATGCCTCTGCAAGTATCCTTCAAAACTGTCTTCATCTTTCTTCAAAGGCATTTCTTGAATCTCACCACTTGTAATGACTTTAGCCTCTTCACCATTTCTTTTCCTCCCTGATGTTGGTTCTGCCAGTGGGCTCCACCTTTACCTATTCAGCCCAGGTAATTTCTAGTTTAGATGAAAATGTGGCTCTTGAGATTGTTTTGGAAAAAGATTTATTCTCAGAAGGTGTTCAGTATTACCACAGTATAAACTACATATTGTCAAGAATTAGAACAAGATTTCCTTGTGAATGACTGTATACTTGTGAAACCCTTACTCTCTGTATGTTTGTGATATGCCCTTTTGCTTCTTCCCTCCAGTCTCTAAAACCTCTGGGAACTGGATACTGAGCAAAATGATGGGATATGTGGATTGGCCTAAAGGGTATTTCTACATTTAAAAGTTTCATTGTAAACTTTTGGTGGGTAGGTAAACTCAAGCAATGAAATTAAGCACATACGATTTTATACAGTAGCCCAGAGTCTGGGACAGACGTGGTCTTGGTGATGTAATTATGAGGTCTGAAAGGAACCAAATATATCCTCTGGTCCCGAAATGTGTTTGCACTGCTGGTATTTGAGAAGAAAAAAAAAAAAACCTCCCTAAATAGCTCTATCAGTGAGATTAATCTTAGTCCTTTAACTTAGTTAATTACTTTTTAAAGCTGAACCACACTTAGTTGTATCATCAAAGCATAATTTATTTTGCTTTATAAAGTCTTTTCTGTCATCTAGAACAGCCAACCTGAATCTTACAACTAAGGTACTAAAATGACTTGCCTTTTGCATTTTATTTTAAAAATGGCAGTCCCTTTCAATGTGAACTTTCAGTTTCATTTAACAGTGGAAACAGCATCTCATAAAGGTTAATACTTGTCAGTCTGTAAATGAAATCAAGCTCCATTATTATAGGTACCTGTGAAAGGGGAAATTATTCACAGATTTTCTCTCATGCATTACCATTACTGTGAATATAGTCCATAAATAGTCTCTGTAT
Organism: Caprimulgus europaeus; assembly: GCA_907165065.1. The sequence continues at coordinate 78,360,875 of OU015525.1, forward strand.
GGCATCGGGTATTTTCTCTTTGTCATGCAATCTGTAGGTCATTTTTCCAGGTGATGTCTATTTCAAAATTATATATAATTGTTATTATAAATACACAGTACAGGTACTTCTTTAAATGAACATTTTAAAAGTAAATGGACCATAACCACTTTTAGAGATCCTTTTTCTAGTGGTATGTCAGTTCACATTTGGACACCAAATAAAGGTTTCTCAGACTGACAGAGGCTTTGACATTGTAAAAATATATAAAGCTACAGAGTTATGGTATGAAATTTTGAGACACTAACCCAAAACAGTAGGCTGAAAATTAAGGGAGAAATGATCATGTAGATGCAGGACGTTTTTCCTCAGCTGTGACTGCTATGAGTTCCTTAAGACAGAGATCTCTTAGGCTCAAAATAACACAACACTCCCAAGAATCCTTCACTATTGAATTTTGGACTCAAGGAAAGCTAACCTTTTCTTTTTTTTTTTTTTTTTTTTAGGCTCTTAAAAAACTATTACTTTCTTATATTTGCCTCAAAGTTTCACATTTAAAAATCATACAGTGCTGTTCAATGTGAAAAGCTTGGTCCCTTAGCTTTGAAGCTTTCCAAGCTTCCCCATAATTTGCTGTAATTTAAGACCATCAAACTATTTCTGTTCATCTTGCTTGAATTTGAAATCACTTAAGATAAATTCCTGAGAGTGTTTTCAGAAATTTTCATGTCTGAAGATGAAGGCTAATCTGTACACATAAAGCTGATGCACACTGTGAGCTGCTGTTCACTCGCTGATCTCCCTTCTGCCTTCCCCCCCTCGCAGTGGCCTCTCCAGTGCTCCTGGCAATCTGGTGACAAGTGACTTAAGATGCTAGATTCTAGAGCGTGCTTAATTTTTCTTTCTTCACAGGTGAATTGCTTCACATGTAGGATGTTTGCTTGTACAAATAATTTTGCAAGATCATTCACAGAAAAGAAAAAAAATCAGTTAAAGTAATGAGGTAAGGTTGGTTGGAGCAGTAGCTCTGAAGACAGTGAAAAAGGATTGTAATTTCCAGGTTATTCTAAATGCTGAATGTGGGCTGTACTGCTGTTGCCAAGCTTTTGACATCTTTCAAAATTGTAATAAGTTTAAAACCCTACTGGTATCCTTTTGGGAAAAAGCTGTCAATGAAATGTAAGCTACCAGTCCAAAATAATGTTATATTTTGAACCTGGGAGTTGAGTTAAATTAACGTCACCTAATTGTATCAAGTGGTTGGGGCCCTAGTCATCTCAGTCCTGTCACCTATTTGAAAAACCAACCCCTCCTAGCTTGAGATCAGCTTAGTACAGTTCCTGCAGGTTCAGCTACTCTCTCTATGCATCAGTGCAGGATTTATGACCAAAAGTCTATCTAAAACGTCCTAAGCCTTCTACCATACATTGTGAACTGTAATTGCCGCCACCTGTTCCCTGTCCACACAGACTTAGTGAACTTGGATGTACAGCTGATATAAAATGCTTACTTTCAAAAATATAAATCTGCATACGTGTTTTTCCAACCTCCTTTGCCTGGGGTGAAGTACATGTGTGAAGCCCTTGGCACAGGGTTGATATTTTTAGCTGTCATGTCTCACACAACTTGATAGCCTCACTCATGCAGTACCGTGGGTGTAATCTAATAGTAGAGGTTGATCTTACTCCATACACACTCATGCCCCTGACTGGAAGTCTGAGAAAATCTGCATCCCTCTTGTGAGCTAAAATGCATGTCCTGCATTGTTGGTTGCTCAAGGCAAGGAACCTTTGCAGTCTGCCAGTTGGGTTGTGTCCAACTGCGACCCATCTGCTACAGTCAAAAAATATTAGCATCTGGGTAGAGGCAAATGTATTTCATAGTGAAAGTTGAAGAGAATTAAATGTTCCTCACTACAATTGTTTTTTTTTTTTCTCTGCTAGTGAAGGATATATTATTTATTTTCCCCTAGGAAATATCTTTGTATATTGCTTCTTCTCATCTTCTGTTTTGTGATTTTGGTTGCACAAGAGCTGCAATTTTATGCTTGTTTCACTGTCACTAATTTTTGCTGACAGTTATGTTTATTCAAATATGATTGTGTGTGATTGCAAACAAGGCGATGTCTTTCCAGTACCTGCTCTTAGTCTTGTGAAATCTAGTGACCTGCATGAGTAAGCAGTTCTGCTTTTAATTCAGATGTGTCACTCCCAGTGTTGTGGGAACAGGATGCTAATCTTGCTGCTCTGACAGCAATATTTTGTAACTACATAACCTGAGTTCATGGCTCTGCTGAATCCTTCATGTCAGGGAGGTTGAATTTGTTTTGCCCTTTTTTCACTCCTTTATAAGATTGATGCTTTTGCCTGTGCTTCCACCCTTTGGCCTTTTTCCTCCTGCCAGTTCATTTTGGTCCTGTTGTCCCATTGTTCAGACTCAGGTATTGTCCTTCTCAGTAGACCTAACTCTGATGTCAGAACTCCCTCCAGTTCCCTTTCAATTCCTGACCATGAGCCTTACATATGTAAAATGGATTAAGTCTCATCCTTTTTTAGAAAAAATAAAGGCATGTTTCTTTTTTATTAAAATTACCAAAAAAGGCAGAAAACTCGCCTGTTCTCAGACCAGATTACTTCTTACTGTTGCTGTTTCCATTATTTCCATTGCTCACCCACCACAAAGTTACTGCTGGTTTTACTTTTTTTCTTCCCCCCTTTTCCTGTGGAGGGTGCCAAGCACACAGGAAGGAAAGAGAGGGAAAAATAGTAATAGTATTAACTAGGATCCAAACAGAATATATTTCTGAGTACTGCTGGCACCTCCCTTCCAGTATGCTTGAGTGAGTGGGGCAAATGCTTTGCACAAGTGATTAAAAAAAATTTTAAATCAGAGTTATCTACACACAGATCTAAGTTAACAAAACATCTTACCATGTCTCAGCTTAAACCTGTGATAAGTTACACTAAAGTTACAGGAACTGTTCATATGCATAAAGCTTGGATAAAGTTCACTTGCTGAATTAAGGGTCCAAGTTCTCTTCCCTATTGTATAATAGTTTTTGAAGTAAAACAAAAGTCTTTGTAAATGATAAAATGAAAGAACCCAAGAAGGAAACTTAGCAGGGACAATGAGTATTTTGTATCTCCCCCTTGCTTCTCCCTTTCCTTAGATTTGACAGGATCCTTCAGGAATGGAAAACAGACCTTAACATTAACCACCATACATGAAGTGATTTCTCAAAACTTCTGCTGTTTGTGGTCTTAGAGCCAAACTTTGAAAAGGCCTTAAACTCATGCATGAATATAATGTTCATGGTCACCTTCCTGATATTTATCTTTGTGTTTTTAATGAGCCCACAGTGCAGACAAGATGCTGCTAGGAAAAAAAACAGTTATAAATATAAATTACTTGGATAACCATGCACTTGCAAAGATTGCTCTTTCTCATGTGCCTTTGCTCATGTGAAACTAAAGAACTTTAAAAATGTTGCCTTGAAGGATATTTTTAAAACAACTATTCAACTTGGATCCAGTTGTGTATGTGTAATGATGTACATACATGGCCTGATGGTTATCTGACACAGATTTTATTGCAAAGGGACACATCCCATTATCGATAACGCACACTAGTGTAAGTCTACTGTGCCTACCCTTGGATTTATGCTGCTGTGGTGCTTGAGAGCCCTTGTCATGGATGAGGAGTCTGTTGTGTTGGGCTCTACGCAAATAAAGAGTAAGTAGATGTTCTCTGCTCCCAAGAGCAACTCTCCACAACCTGTTTGGATGCTTGACAGGATGTTTTGTTTTGGTTTTGGGTTTTTTTTTTCCTCAACTGCACGTTAGACTGGGATGCTTTTTCTCAAACATCAGCTAAGTATATGTCTTTGTTTTACACTGATGACAGCACAGTGTTTGAGAGGTTTTTCATACTGTAAATCCAAGCCTTGACCTTAATAATAAAAGTCTTCAGAATATTTTAATCTCCTCCATCAAGAAAACTTGCAGGAAAATTCCATGTATGTAAAATGGCTATGTGGTGTTGCTATTGTTTCTGTCTGTTAGTATGTGTGACAGTGTTGAATGAAGCATGGAGTAAGTTTCTTTACCTTTTGTGATTAGATTGTTAGAACTTAAACTTGGTGTGTTCATCAGACTTAAAATTATTACAGGTGCCCATATGGATTGCTAAAAGGTGTTAGTGCTTGCATCTACTATACAGTAAAAATGAAGAGTGAAGAGGTACTAATGACTCACTAACCAATGAGTTAAGGAAGGAAAGAATGTGCATACAGGGACAGTAACTTACAGCAGTGACTCCACAACTTCTACGGGCAATCTGTTCCACCCTTCACTGTTGTCATGTGCAGTTTGCAGTTCTCTTGTTGGAGTTTACACTCGCTGCTTCCCATCCCCCCACTCTGCAGCACTGTGAAGTGCCTGACTCCATTTTCTCAATGACCTCCTTGTATGCATTGAAACACTGCTACTTGGTCCTTCCAACATCTTCTATTCCCCAGGCTAAAAGAGGCTCAGCCCTCTTCATAAGACAATGTTCCAACACCCGAACACTGAACTCACTTCAGTTTACTGACATCCCTCCTGTATCAGGGGCCCAAAATCAGACACAGCTTTCTAAATTACACCTCATAAGTGCCAAGCAGAGGGATACAATCCCTCCCCTTGATGTCCTGGCTGTGCCCCTGTTGGTACAGCCCAGGGTGCTGCTGGCCATCCCTGCAGTCAGGACTCACCACTGGCTCCTGCTCAGCTCACGTCTGCCAAGGCCTCCAGGTCCCTTCCTGCAGAGCTGCTCCCAGACAGGCAGGGACCAGCCTGTGTCCTTGCACCAGAGCTTCCTGCCTGCTGGCAGCACTTGATATCTGTGCTTGTTTCGGTAACCTAACAGATAAATCAAATTTGAATAGTCTTTTAGTCCAATTTACATGCAATTGCTATATCATTCTGGTAACGTTTACTATTCACACAATTGTGACTCTATGTGTATTAAAATGCTATATATGAAACTACAGATATTTTACAGTCATCCTAGCTATGTTGTGCTACTTAATTAACACTGATCAATCCTTAAAATTCAGATCCAAAAGCTAACGAACCTAAGTATGAGTCAAGAAAGTGAGATAGTGAGATTGAATGTTGAAATGAAGATTGAGATTTACAGCTGACTGTACCCAAGATCCAGACAAATGCAAGCAATGTGTCTGGAAACGCAAAAGGAGGTGGGATGACATTCTCGGCCCAGGTTCCCTTTTTGCTGATTTGTTTTCAGCTGTTTGATTAAAGAGGATGTCTCTTGAACACCATATATCGGTATGCTTCAGTTTATTGCTGTAGCCTAAGGTGTGTCAAGCCACAGAAAAGTAATGAGCAGAGATGGTGAAGTTCTGTAGAACCTGCTATAGATATGAATGTAGCTTTTTCTTCTTCAAAACCTCTTCTAGGACTTATTTTTCTTTAATCAGTCTCCAGATCCTATTAAAGAAGATCAAAATAGGAAGAGGAAGTACATGGTATCTGCTTTCTACAAAGCAGACTGTATTTATTTGCTTAAGTGAGACAGAATCTCAATGTCTTCAGTCTTTCTTAAAAGCAGATTTAAGCAAATCACCCAGGCAGCCAGCCAGGCAGAGTGTGCATTTTTAGGCACTGACTCAAAGGCAGTGTCAAGACATATTAAGCTGAGTGCCTAGAAATAATATATATGAGATTAAAAAAAAAAAAGACCACTAAAAGATCATCTTGCCACAGTTATGGCTGATTATTTGATACAGGACAAAGAGATATTGCATTGTAAGCCATAAAAGGGTGATGAAAAATGCTTTGAAATATTAAGTTAATACAGTATCTAGAGCTGAATGCCATCTGATTGTTACCTCTCATAGACTTTGCTATTGTGCATCACCCGAATCTAGTCTATAAGGAAGCTGCTTCAAGCCACCACCTCCCCAGAAAAAGCATAATTTCTTAATTATTTACTTGCGTGGAAAACTTGCTTAAAATTTTGTATACCTCAGTATGAGATTGCTTTATATTACCAAGATGGAACAACTGCATTTATTTATCCCTTTGTTTTAATATATGTGCGCAGCAGTACAAATTAAGCTTCTTACCCATAAAATATCATTTATATGATAAATAACTGATTTTGTTCTTAACCTTGAGGGCCAAGATGGGAGCAGTGTTTTCCTCAGCTTTGAGAAAAGCAACAGTCACAGGTAAACTTTAAGTTTTCATGGAAGAATGAAATAAGTTTCCTTTTCCTTTTTACTTAGCACATTATCACTAATAACATAGTACTTAAAGCAGCTGAATATGTTTTTTATCTCACCTACTTTGCAAGGCATACTGGGATTCCCAGAGGTTGGTCTCGGTAGATGGTGCTGTTGTGTCTTAAACTACGTCCTAGGACGAGATGCAAACTGCCCGAGGCAGTGGAGGCACAGTGAGGGTTCTGCCTCTGGGGTGATTACAGACAGCCTTAAAGAAGTTTGGGGGGTTTGTTTGTTCGTTTGCTTGTGTTTTAAATTAAGAATGAGCAGGGATTATTTGGTGAGGTTTTATGTGGCTCTAAAAGAAAGAAGCTACGAAGTAGGTCATACGAAGGGAGAAATGGACACTGTGTGGGATGAATCAACTACACTACTGAGTCAGGGAAGAAAACTTTAGGTGTCTACTGAATTGTTAGTACTTGTGACCTTTAATTGCCCGTAAAAGGATATGACCATACCTTACTGATTTTACACTTTTCCTCGGTCTATTTGAATGACAACTCTTGCACAGGTTACATAAAAAAGGAAGTTGCACAGGAGGGTTCTGCTAGTAAGTGCATGAGAAGAGTGCTGTGCAGCACTGGAGTGTTGCATTGTTACTTCAGTACCTGACATGCAGAAATCAAAACAGCAGATTTTATTTTAAGTCTTAAAAAAAAAAAAAGCCTGAAGGCATATGTGTCTGCAAACACAAGATTAGTTTGGTTTTATTTTTTCCCCTTAGCTTTCCTTAGAAGCATTTCCTCACTGAGATCTCTGGATTTCAATAGTGCAACAGATTAGCGGTACAGTCTGAGAGCAGCTCTGGTCACTTCTGTTATGTTCCCCAAAGCTATTTTTGGCTTTTGCACAGTAGATAGCAATTCCTGGATCCCTGTTCTGCTGAGCCAGCTGGGCCCTCACAGCCTGTTTACAGTTGGGAACTGTGCTGCTGAGAGACTGAGGACAGTAAGAAATATAGGCTTTCTCAGGATAGTGGGAGGTAAGACAGCCCTAAGACAGTGTAAAATTAGGGCAATGTTTACTTATAGTCCAGGTCTGGGCCATTCTTAGCCATGTAAGTAGCCTACGGGATGGATAAACTGAAGAGATTTGATCTTTCTAATGAGCAGCATGATCTATTTTAAACAAATAGATGTAATTAAAGTAGCAGACTGCTGCCCCACAGCATGCTCCCAGATGGCAGCACTGCCTTTAGGACAAGGTTTCCTTCTGGTTTTCCCTGGAGCAAAAGTAGAGTTACTGTGGTGACTTAATGCTGGATGGATGGAAATCACAAGCACAAGAGTGTCCCTTTTGTCCAGTCCCTCCTGGACACATCTTTTCTATCCTGAGGATCTGATAAAGTCTCATAGAGCCAAGCTGTCTTAGATACTTGGTTTATTCCCCAAGAGCATAGAATTGTAATTTTTATATCACATCTGTCCGGCTACCACCCCTTGTTGTGAAATCCTCTCTTTGCTATGTGCTATTAAGCACACTCAATCTCTTAAACATTTTTTTTAAGGCTAGAGAAGATGGTTGTGATTCAGAGAGAACACCTCACTGAAAACTGTGGACCTAGCTGGTACCCTCAAACTGTAAGCAAAATTGCCTGTTGTGATGACTAACAATTTGCACTGGAGAAGTGATGACATGAGATGATGTTTTGCTCTTATTACATAATTTAACACATTATTGTTTCTTATAAGACCACAAACAAATTTATAGATTGTGGCAGGAGGAGTATGTGGATATGCAGACATGGTATTAACCTGAACACTTTATTTCTTAAGTAGCTTACATTTTTATGGAGAAAAGCTGCTTTACAGCCCATTAAGACGAAGATTAACTTGTTTAATACTTAGCTTCATTCCCAGCAGAACAGTCACTAAAATCTATGTAGTCTGTCTGAGAGGAATGCAAGAGCATTGTGAGGGTTTTGACTTAATTTGAATATTACTAATGATAAGGGAGAGAGACTCTTGAAAATTAGTCCAAAGAGTCTGCTGTTTACATAATACTTGAGTCACTTGGTTGGACTGCCGTCTCCTTATCTTTGCATGCACAAGGCAATTCCAGCCTTCTCCAAAGTGGTCTTAGGAGCCTGGATCCCAGCCTCTAAGCTCTATAAAACACTGAAAATGCTTAATTAAGTAGCTGCTGAAATGAGACTAGCCACAAACATTACAGAATTTGTAAACAGATTACTGAATCTGAGTCTGGGTTCAGCAAATCTCAAAGCCTTACAGTAGATTCTGGGCTGTATTACATCCACAAGTCTTACAGGAAGCCTGGTGACATAAAGCACAGTTTGCAAGTAAACCAAGTTTGTGAAGTTGTAGAGCCATTGGCAAAGCGTTTGCAGAGTCTTAGAGCCATTGGTAAAGCCGTCAACTCATTTTTCTGGTCAGTGTATTGCTTTCTGTAAGACGCGACAAAATCTCCCAAGTATCTACAACTGTTCACCTCAGATATAGAACTAGACTGCTCTACCTTTGAGCAATTGTTCTCTGTGCCCAAGAGTGGCTTTCTAGAGGGGTGCTTTGCTCCTTGGGTCCTTGCATGCTGTTTTAGCTCATGCCTATGCTTGTGATTGCTCTGGTTGCCCTCCTCAGCCACAGAAAAAGAAGTGGAATAGGACAGATTAAATTGCTGAACTAAAGGAATTCTCATATAAGACAAGCAACAGCACTGGGGTATTTTAACCTTTAATTTGCTTCTAAACCATTTCACTAAATTTGGCACCCTGTCCTCTTTTTGTTTTATTGCTCGGGAGTGCTAGAGAACACATATGTGTTTGGTGTCCCACACTAACAAATGGAGCCCCATAAATAGTTGATGGAAATCCTCATTTGTGCTTCTACAGTGAGCTTGTACACAGCTGAACAGTGTCCTCTCATTCAATGAAAGGCCACAGATTTCTCTCTATCTTCCCTGCCCAAAACATTCTTTTGTCCTGTACTGGTGTTCCTTTTAGGACCCAGATCTGTAATTTTGTACTTACAACTGCTTATTTCTGCCTCTTTTCCCAGAGAAGAGATGAATAAAAGGAGGGAAAAGAGAGGTAAAATTATGGATGTACTGTAATGGTACAGGCTGAGAATGTTCAAAAGTATCTGAGACCTACATATTCATGCAGTGTCTACAGGAATCACTGACATTTACAAATCTAAATAACTGTTCACTTCCTCTTTTGCCTGTTAATTTTTCAAAGCTAATCTGTTGTCCTGTCCATTTGTAAAAGGATCAGCCTGGCCACTACTTTATTTTGGTAGCCAATCTTCCAAAAGAAGTCTTTTGAACTAAAAAAAAAAAAACCACCCCAGAACTATAAAAGATGGGGGGACAAAGCTAGGTGTCTCTCTTAAGCAAGTTGGATCTGTTGGGGCAGTGGCTAAAGTCATCATTTAACTTCTGTCTTCCTTTTGTGCTTATCAAAACAAACTACAGTTGAGTTTGCTTGGCACTGGCATCCCTATGGTGTAGGCTGGCATGCTCAGGTGTGATCTCCTTAGTCCCCAGTAGGTGATTTGTTCTGGTGGCAGATCCATGACAGGCTGCTGGGCTGGCGAGATGATTTAAATCCTGCATTGAAGGGAAGGGATAATTCAGGCCATATGTCAGGGCTCTGTGTGTAGAAGTGGGTGGGTAAGGAACCACAGCAGAAGTGGAGAAATAAGCACTGAGTCAGCAGCAGAGATGACTGAAATTTATCCAAAACATATTGCCTAAGATTTGGGTAGCACCTCCAGTATTACTAATGAGGAGGCTGGGAGGTTTGGAGTTCCACTGATTGACAGCTGCAGCCTCGGAAAGGGACATGGGGAAACTTTCTCATCTGTCAGGATCTCATTATTTGCAATGGAGTCTGACAGCTCTAAGGTTCTGTGTATAAATCAGGCAGAAGAGGAAGCAGACAGTAATTTTATTTTGCAGTGGCACAGGGAGAATTGTCATCCTGGAGTGTGAGCAGCGCAGCCACTGCTGCTGCCATGTGCTGAGCAAGCATATGCTATTCCCTAGAACCTTTTGTCCCTGCTGCCGGCACTGCAGCCTTCCTCCTCAGAGCTGTCCTCCTCCTCCTTCCTCTGATGCCTGAGAGAGGCCAAGGCAGCCAGCAGCACTTGTCTATCCCCTTTCTGAGCTGCATGGAGTTGAGATCACAGCTCCATTAATTTCCTACATCGTCGTGCCATTGCTTCCTCTCCTCTCAGTCCCAAGAAAGGCTCGAGGTGGAGGAATCACACTGGCTTCTAAAGTAGAAGTCTCAATACAAGAGCAGGATAACTTTTTTAGGAACAAAATGAATCCTAGAAAACTAGCCCAGGCAGCGCTGGGAGTTGGAGCTGGGGTCACTGGGATCTCATGACAGGCTTTCCTGCCAATATCTTCACTTGGGTGTCAGCTGGACCTGAAAGCAGACTCAGTTTGGTTTAAATTTGTTTAATCAGACCTGGAAGAAATAATCCAGATATGTATCAACTTCTAAATGTTTTTTTCTCATTCTCAGCTTGTGAGTGAGGTGGATTCAGGTTTCTTGTTTGGATTCAGATACTGTAGTGAGTTAGACATGTCGTGAACTGTGTAGACTCTCTGAAGTGACCAATTCAGTTTACTTAACTGGCAATATATGATACTTCTTCCAGGTCTTTAATCTGGTTTCAATGCATTAGTTTCTATCTACACAGGTAGGATACATAATACCTTCTCAGAAATTAGGCAAGATCTGAGATTCTTTTGTAAGGGATTAAAGTGATGCAAGGAAGCAAAAGAGATGACAGAGGAAAACTGTTTTGGTATCTACTATTACCAAGCTGGGCCTAGCTTCTCCAAAAAGATACTAAACCTCCACTTATTTAGAAAGTTTTTAAGTGAAGCGCTGCAGAAAATGTTGGGGGAGGAGAAATGGTCCTGATTTCTGAAACTTTCTTTAAGAAGGTTGATTCCCCCTGCAGGTTTGCAGAAGGTGAGGCACTGAGCAGTGTGTCAGTTCGTTTGAAATCTAGATCTGCTTTGGAAGTTTCAGGTTGTGATCTGTGGACAGGGCACATGACTCTCCCATGTGGGTAAAAAACTAACCAACCACCCAAATAAAAAACCAGCCCCCCCCAGCCCTGCAAATCTAGAAAAAATAGGTACTATCTTCAGCAATAGTGCTGTAAAGCAACTTCTAGAATACACTGTGGATAGGCCTCTTATAAAGACAAGAGCTCCTCTAGATGACCACCTCAGAAGTTCTGAAGGTTCAGAAAGTATTCTGGTTTTGCATAAATTTACCCAGGAAGAGAGAGTTTGCTATTATTATGTATTCTCCCTTTCTCTCCCCTTGTCTTCCCTCCTTTTCCCTTCTTCCTCTTCCCTCCCTCTCTCCTTCTTAGCAGTAATTAATCTAGGTACATTACTCTTTGGGCTTGTGTTCTGGTTTTTCCTGTTTAAAAGCCAAAAGCACTTGTCTTTGCCAGCCCTGGGGTTCATAAAGTGCCAGAGAAAATAAGGAGTTTAGTAGCTTATCTCCTTTCCCTTTTTTAATGCACAAAGAGTAAGAGCTTTTGCATTTCTGCAAACCTGTGTGCCCCCGTCCTATTGCTTCAGCAGTGTCCTGTTGATACCTACTGTTTCCTCAGGACATCAGGGACTTAGGAAATGGAGCTGAGTCCAACAGACCTGGCATCACCTGCCTACCACCTCCACCTCTTCCTTGACATTTTTGTGCTCACAGTGCTTTTCCTTCTGAATGAGAAGCCATGGATCCATTCAGCATCACCTGTTTTATTAGCCTTTATAAAAGAGGTTGAGAAGATTTCATTACAATCAGGAAGGAGAGGCACTGGGGAAGGAACAGTGAAGAGGTCCTAGGCAGGAAAAGCGGAGCAGGATGTCAGGAGCTCAGGCCCTGCATGTTGGGTTGGACTGGGGTTGGGAGGGAGACTCTCCAGCTCCTGACACAGGGCTGTTTTGGCTAGCTCCCTGAGCAGGTACCATGCTCTTTGATGCCTGTGCTGAGGACAGTCATGCAAGAATCAAATGCAGTGTGAATGCATTGCTTTTCTGGGAGAAACAGCCAAATGCTCAGCTCTTCCTCAGTATAGCTTTGACTCTTTCCACACCATTATCAAAATGTCTTCTATCCTCCCTGCTACTGTGTTGTGATGGGGCTTTCTCAGCACTTTGTTTGACTGGTCATTACCTACTTTTCTCAACACCAGACAAAGTCCACATTCTGCTCTCACTGTTTCTACTGCCCAGCATCCTGCTTCCTGAAGCCATGCACGTTATGTATCTCACCTTCCCACTTTCTCTCCTATTTTTTCTTGTAGCTGTGATCAAAGACCCAGATCTGTTCATACCCCTCTCTGTGCTCTGCTGGGAGTGCATTTTCCATCTTTTCTAAGGTTCTTGTGCTGCCCAGTCAAGAGCACTGCTGTAGAGGACCTGGATGGCTGTAGAAAATGTAATTTACGTCATCTTATTCTCACCAGTGAAACCTGTAAGTTATAAAGTATGTATATATAAGCCTGTTGGCTAAGGCCTAACATGAAAATTAACCTGTTGCTTTGCACTTCCCCACTTTGCCCAAATACCATAGGGCAGAGAAGCCTAAAAACCGTGTTCTGTCTCAGGGAGTGAGGGGGCGACAAAGAAGACCAATGGGCAACCCTAAAATATATTGGAGTTGCATGCATTATGAAATTTGAGAAGAGTTTCTGCTGAAAAGGGAGGAGATAAAAGCTGTAGCAGTATGCAGAAGGCCAGGCCAATTAACCCTAACTGTGCCTGAGATGAGCCTGTCCCCTGGTATGCAGGAGTTCCTTCCAGTGTTGGAGTGCAAAGGTTGAAGAGGACAGAGAAGAGAAAGGCATGAAATGTCGTTCTGTAAGTGTTTGGCACAGAAAAAGCTTCTTATGAGCTTCTCTGGCAGCTGAGAAACAAAAGCAGCTGCTGAAGAATCACCTTAAGGTGATTCCAAATACTGTTGGACCGTATTTAGCTCTCTGTGTTATCCACACTTTCTAAGGAGCTGCAATAACAAAGTGTGAGCAGAGAGGCAGGAGGTTATCACTGCTGTTAGAAAGGGGTGGATTGATGTGTGACTGGCAGAGGGAGGAGCAGTTCATGGCAGGTAGCAGGACTTGCTAAAGGAAAATACCGTGGTTACTGATCTCTGAGCTGACACTGGACTTTGCTACTCATCCAGGATGGCAACTAGGTGACTTTAGCCGTTCTCTTCACAAGAAAAAAAAAAAAAGTAAATTGTCAATACTGTTATACTTCAGGTATTTTCCCCAGAGGAGGTTCAAGCCAGTATTCTCTTAAAAATTCCTTTAAATGCAAACTGTATCCTTGTTGCTGTCAGTTACCTTCTGGCAGGAGGGTCACACACGCATGTAACTTTGCAATAGTGCCTGAAGATTTCACATGTCAGAACCCTCTCGCTGCACAAGTGACAGGGAGATTCTTGAGCTGTGCATTAAGTCCGTAACGAGAGAGGTGTGTGTGCAAGGTGGGGGTTGTATTTGAGGAAATTTCAAAATATTTCTTGAGTTAATTATGTTTATGAAATATTTCAGTCAGGACCAGTTATACACCAGTGATTCCCAGCCACATTCAACCCTATTTTCATAGTACGGCTTGCTGCTTTCTTCTGTCTCCCATCTTGAGAGCAAACCCCAGAATATTGTTTCTTCCTCTGCCTTTCTCCACTGCTGTCAGTTTGAGAAAGTGCCAGCAGAAAGATTTAGATAACCAGCCAAGCACAGCATATTAGTTTGGGCTCTCATCTCTAATGTTGGCCTTCAAGCCAGTGAGGTTATTTTAATTGGGATCCAGTATTAGAGATAATATCATTCTTTTATTTTTTTTTTTTTCCTGGAAAGTGATTGTGTTAAATTTGAGATCAAAACTAAGATTGATGAAATTTAATCTGGACCCAAATTTAACTTTCTGTCACTAAACAGTGGCTTCCACAACACAAAACAAAAAATTTAAAATAGCCAGAGTGTGGGATATGTCAATCTCAGCTATTTGTTTTTAGAATATTACAGGAGGCCAGTGTGTTTGGACAACGAAAGGAGAGAAACAACCTGTTTTTAAAAGTGCTAAGTTTCCCAGAGAATTCCTGGTACACTTAAATTTTGGATGCTAAAACTTCCTGAACATCAGACCCATAGAGTACAGAGTAAGTCTACATTACTTGCAATATCAAATGAAAAAATCTAGAGTTCTTATTCTCTTGCTGGTTTTTGTTTTTTCTTTTTCTTTTGTTTTTTTCCTATAGCTTCAGTGTAGATGATTAAAACCTACTGACAGTATCTCATCTTCCCCCTGTTTTATTAATTCATGATGAACTCTGTTTTCTGGCTGACATCAGTACCCTGTCATGGTTTGAAACACTTCCAGTGCTTGGTTGGCTTGTTGCTTGCTTGCTGAAAAAAAGTGTTTATATCAGGATTTTTGGAAAGCAACCAAATGTGATGTTATAGAGTAGGGAGAGTTATTTTGTTTTGTTTTGTCTCTACAGAACTTGAACTTTGATGTATTTACATTGACTAATATGTGACTCTTACTAGGAAAAAATAACACAAATTATTCTGGGCTGTTTTTTCTATTCGTTCTTTTGTTATACCTTTGACATTGTAGTAATCTCAGTAGGATGTGGCATTCAGTGCACACACTGGGCTCAGATGTCTGGCAGACTTGCCAGAGGGCACAGTATCTTTGAGAAAACTCTCAGATATTCCCATGTTCCATTTTTGTTTACCTATTTGAGTTTCATGCACAGCTCACAGTCACCTGCTGCTGCATGCAAGTCCTCTCTGATTATTAGGTTGAACCTTAAGGATGCCTTCTGTTAAAGTCTCTGTGGCTGAAGTAGTCTCTCACGTGTACCCTATAAGCATCCTACATAAGGAGTTAGCTCTCACCCCAGGGCACAAAGTTCAAGCCTTTTGTCAAAAGCCTTTCTGCTAGAACAAGAATAACCTCTCTATTTTGTAAACAGCATGAAAGCTACCTACAAAACCAGAGACCACTCTAAATCTCACCTTTCCCTGCAATCACATGTTTGTTCGAAGACATCAAATGTCAAACAGGTAATGGTTTTGCATGCAGAGCAAGGGGATATAGTTAGTCAGACAGGTGCAAAGTTTTAAGACATGAATGATGATTTTCACTTACATACTGCTCCCAGTGTTAAAGAGGGAGTTATTCTTCACAAAAAAGAAAAAAGAAAATAAAAAAAAAAAAAAGAAACTGCTGATTGGCAGTTTCATCTGTTAAAATATGTTCCCTCTGTAGTGGTATCTGTTTATATTTAAAAAATGACTGCATATATCATTAACTTACACTAATCATGTGCAGTCTCAGAAAATTTCCAGAAAGCCAAAAAAAGCTGTGGTTATGATGATCCATGACTTACTGCACTGATTTACATTTTGGTCTATTGCACATAGTGCCTAACAAGAGATCACTTGGAGAAATGATGTTCTGAATAACACTGTTAATAAATAAGGGCCTTTTGCTTCATATGTCAGAAGAGTTTGGTTCCTCAAATGAAAAAGTAGGATAATGGGGAGTCTTGCCTAGTTTATAATGTCAATCTCCTTTCTGAATATGTTCTCAAAATTCCTGAGCATCCTAACTCCTTAAGGATTTGACATTGTTTGGTACCTCACTAAAAGAAATTTGCTCACTGGATAGCCAACTTAAGTCAGAATGTATTACCTACAGTCAAATTATCTGCCATATGTTGGCTGTATGGGTAATGAGAAAATTTGGACTTTCGGGTCTTTGGAGATTCTCTTTCTGAGATGTTTTTGTAAAGAGCTACTTTCATCTTTGGGTTTTCAAATGAAGGGTCAAATGTACTTAGTTGAATATCCATCTTGCTTTTTCTTTCTTTGCTTAACAAAATGCCATCCCTGTTTCACTGTGTCCAGCTGTCACATTCTCAGCATTCCACTTAAAAAATCACTAGCCATTGTAGAAGCCAGATGTTCCTGAATAGCAGTATTTTGCTGGTCGTATCACTCTGCGGTCTGAACTGTTCAAAGGGCCATTCCTGGAAACGGTGCAGTGAGTACTTCTAGAGCAGTGAAATAAGATATGAAGTGCTGCATCTGTGATGTGCCTGAGAGTGGGATAGTGCTTTGACAGGGTGTCTGTCATACCATGGCTCTAGGATTTGAGATGGTTCTTCAAACAGCCAGTCACTCGTGTTCACTTAAGCTGTAGCAAGTTCCAAGCCAGCAGCAAATTGAACAAGCTTATAGGCAGCCTTCCTGCCCAGCCTCAAACTTGCAGGTACAAATCTGTACCTAAGGAGCAGACTTTTTCTCAAGGCTATGGACAGCTTCTTTTCAAAAACTATGGAGCAGACATCAATATTGTGGAGATCCCCATAACCCTATTTTATAGCTTCAAACTGCAATACTAGCAACTCAGACCTAATGGCAAAACTAACAGTGAGCAAAGCACCACTTGCCTTAGATACACCACTGTGATTTACAAGCATTGTTCAGCTTGTCCTAGGAAATGAAAGCTGGAAGGGAAGGATGATTGTCACCAGGTTACAGGAAATCTGACTCTAGATTGTTCCATTTATCCCTTACCTACCTCACCTTTCACAAGTAGGTTTTCTGGCTGTTCTTCATACTGTTATTTTATTGGGAAAGAAATGAGATTATATAAACATAATCTAAAGGAGAATAAGAATAGTTAGAAAGAAAACAACTGATAAGTATAAAGATAAAACAATCTCAAATAAGTCTTCCCCAGGAGAAACTCTGCTTGACAGTTGTACATTATCTTTGGTTCAGAAAGAGCCCATCACCTAAACACTGTAGAGGAAATAATGGTGACAGGTGAGAGCATGGAACTGATCATGAAAAGGCTTCAATTTTATTCTTGACTTTTCTGAGCTGCTTTGGACAAGTCACCTCCTCACTGTTTCAGTCACATCTCGACAGACCTGACTGTTTTCAATACCTCTTATGAAAGTCTTGGTGACGACATGCTAATGTTAAATCATCAGTTGTAAGCATTGCTGTCACCTCATTTGAGACTCATTTGTGTAGCTACAAGCACCCTTCTTAAGCTTTGTTTTGCCTTGCTATCATCTTAATGTGGTGTCCTATACATGAGGTTTTTTGCAAAACACTAAATTAATAAAACTCTTTTGGCCATATTAGGGTCTAATGAGATTGTGGTACCTTATCTTGTACAGAAACAGTCCAGAGATGGACTGCTTCATCTTGTAGTGCCTCCCAAGAGGCTCCTGGAACTGTAAGGGAACAGATATTGGTGGAAATGCTAATCAACTGCAGTGCCCATAGCAGAGCTTGGCGGCTTCAGATGCCCCAAGAGTACTGTTTCCCTCAACTGAGTATCACCATTCATTCTAAAATGTATGACTCTTTTAGTAGGTTGTCCTATTTCTCATATCCCCCTGCACCATATTAAACAGGTCAGGCATTGCAGTCATTGGAGTTTGCTTGAGTTTCATCCTTGAGATGTTACATATATTTTCACCCCTGCCAAAACAGAAAAATTGATCTGAAATCTTCTATCTTGGTGCTTTGTGCTACATTGTTTCAGGACTAGCCAACATTTTAATCATATCTAAAAATAGAAATTATGAAGAATAAACAAGTCATGAAGAATAAACATTGTAGTACATTAAAATTATGATGAGGTTGGTCTTGTGGTTGTTTTTTTTTTTTTCAGGTGGGATCTGCCATCTCTGGAAAAGCATGTACCAGACTTGAGCCTGCTCTTGATGGAAACTGGAGTTATTCTGTGCTGCCTTTTTAGACTGGGTAAATCTGGGAAGCTAGGTGGCAAATGGGAACCTTTTCCTCTGCTCTTAGTGAGCATCCAGCTGCCTCAAATGCTGCCAGTGAGGAGAGACAGGAACTGGAAAGAAGTTTCTTGTGCTGGAGAATGGAGCAGGTTTGGCTCAGCAATCAAATGGGGAGCCAGGCCTGTGGAGTGCATCTGGTAGAAATATGGGCTACAGCTGATCTGTGGGGGCAGGATGGGAGCTGGTGAAGAAAAGGATAGGGGCTGGAGGGCAGGGAGCTCTGAGGAGGGAGAAGGAACTGAAGAAGGTTTCATTGGCTGCAGCAGGGACATAGCATTAGAAAACAGAGCGCCAAGGTGCTCTTCCCTGTTATCCTCTCTCCCTTTTCCATTTTCTTGAATTCATTGCCCAAATATTGAGTTCAGCACCAGCTGGTGTGACGTTTGGGTAAGTGGCATCTTTGCCTTTCCCTAAACTGCTTGGCTGGATGTCTTTAACTAAGTCTGTACCCTAGTGCACTAAGGGACAAATCAAGGTTATATATGAAGCTTTCACCCAGTGTGAACTTCTTCATAAACAACAGCAAAACTTTTCATTGCTTGACTTTAGCAATTTTAGCATTTTTAAGGTATTTGAGTGCAGAGTATACTACATCTGTTAGAAAAATAAGTATTTTCATGCTATGAGTACTTTTTGGGTTGTTTGTTTGTTTGTTTTTCATTTGGGATACTTTTTATGTCCATCATTTGAGTAAGATACTCTAGTCTTCAGTCCTTACCAAGGGAGAGTCCAGAGTTTCACAGTGTCAATAAGCATCACTAACTTAAGGCTTGCATTTCAAGGTTTAGCTTTACCACAAAGTACTGTATATTCTTCTTTTGGGAATCTACCTTCTTGTTCATATATACAATATGCAGCCTCTGTTCTTTAAAAATAAATCTTAACCAGTTGTGGTCATGAGATAAACCCTAACATTTGAATTGTTTGACTTTGAAAATGACTGGTAGCACATCTTATACTTGAGTATATAGGTATATAGTATAAATTCTCCATTTGGAATAATGAAGAAGTTAAATGATAGCCCAACTGAAAAAGTCATCTATTGTTTTCATGGATTATCTGTGTTGGGAGAATAATTAGTGAATGAAGGGAAAGGAAGGAGGCAAAGATCAAAACAAGTAATTTATCCTTCTGTTCTTAGCTTTAAACCTTTTACATAAGTGCTGCACATATTCACATATCACTGAGATGGAGGAGTTTCTTTCGTTAGCAACAGTCCTTTACTTCCACAGCTAGTAGGGACAATCCTCAAGATGCCAGTTATGCTGCCTCAGGGGACAGAGAAAGTAATATCAGAGAAGGCAGGGTAGGAGGGCACCAGCACATACTTACCCTAGCAGAAAACTGATACATTTTCTGAGCACAAAGCCACTTGTAACTTTTAATATTGAGGATGCCAAATACAGTGGGAAGTTAGCTGCTTTTGATGCAGCAGTCAAAGGGTCAAATTCTTTCCCCTGCTGCTCGAGCGTAGCTCTGTGGCAGTCTGCTGGGCTCCGCCAGTGAAACTGAAGAGGAGGATTTGGCTCGCAGCCTGGTTTTAATCTGCACGTATGGTATCAATTTTGGAAGCATTTTCTGATTGTCCTCACAGTTATAAAAGGGTAGAAAAATATATTTATTCTCTTCCTTAGTTAAAAAACAGACTTAAAAAAATGTTAACTCGTTTTTGTTAATTCACTACCTAAAAAGTGCAATACTTATATTAATCTTTAGTTTTGCTCTAGGATTTGCCTTCTATTAATAGGTATCTCTGTTGTCTCTTCTAAGGGAAAGGCTGCTCCAGAGAAATCAGCTTGCCTCAGTGGATCCCAGTTCTCTCCTGCACGCATAGCTGAGTCCATTGGGACACTAACCTGCTGGTCCCCCTTCTGACTGTGGGCCCTCGAGTCTCCTGCCCATTAGCATTCTTCCTCACCTTGCTTTTCTTGGCATATTTATCTAGTAGTTTGCTTGGAGATGAGGAGTGTCATGGAGCATGGGTTGAAAACAACTGTGTACACTTCCAACTGATTGCTGCAGGGGGAGTATCCTCTCATGCTCACCAAAATCTTCAGCTTTCATGATAAGTGCAGTAGCTGTCAGCCATTGATAAGTATCTGGTCCTCTTAGCGAGCTCTGACCCTCTCAGACCTCTGTCTCAAACACTGGCGTACCTTTCCCAATTGCTGGTTTACTGTAAGGCTTTTCTGAGGTGGTCTCAGAACACATTCCTTGTTTTTGCTTCCTTCTGCAGTGTTTTATGTCACTCCTTTCTTTGGGGTAGCCACTGCTTTCTCCTGCTTCTGAGAAAGACCAGCAGCTCCTGGCTCTCCCCAGGGTACAGGACTGCAGAGAAGCTGGCTGTAGCAAGGATCTCAGCTTTCCTGTGTAATTGCAGGCAGCATTCATATTTTCTTCAGAATCTGAGGAAACTTATTTATGAGAGGCAATTAAGCTCTTCCATTCATTTTCTATCATTTTAAACAGCTTTCTCATTTAATTTCTGATTTTTCTTTACTCCAAATTGCTTCCTCCTTTGTCTGTTTTTCCACCCTTTTTTCGCACTCTCCTTTTTTACCTCTTGAATCAAACTTGATCCTCGCTCAGCACCCAAGATCAAAATTCCTATGTGTCTGTACAGACCCATTACTTCTTGACTCTTTTCATAGGCCTAAAAATCCTCTCTATTATAAAATACTTTAATAAATAGCATAAGATAACTATTTAAGAAACAACTGAACAACAGTGGCAGGCTGCATTTTATAAACTTAGCTTTAGTTAGGCTACTAAGAAATAAAATTACTGGAAAACATAGGAAGTGAGAAAATTCTGAAGCAGGGAGATGAGCCAAGGCTATTGGGTGCAGAGTCATAAAGGCAGCCCTATCATATACCAGCCAGCAGATAACACTTGCCACCTTGAATCTCTGCTGACAGCTCTGTGCCAGTGCCATTATTGTAAGTTAACAAATCATCGAAAGTTCTCATTATTTCCAGCAAATTGGCACTGCACTTACTTCCAGCAGTTTCCTTAGATTTATTGACCATAATATCAGTAGTTAATAATTATTAAAATAGGAATGAAAGTGTGAAGTTTGTGGTGCTTTCTAGACCACAGTGCTACTCTGGCACTTTATAGGGAATATGTATCATCTGTGTTGTGCTGTTTTAGATTTTTCTCTTATGAAAGACCGATCACTAACTGCTGAACTAACTGAAATTATCTTCTAACGTACTTCTCATGAAAACAAGCTTTAACACCTGCAGAGCAGTATGGCTGTGTGCATGTTTCAAGAACTGAGAATGCCTGCAACAGATTCTCTTTTAATAAGAAGAAAATTTTTGACTATCCAAAATCATCAGGTGATTATGATCTTCATGGCCTTATCTTCATTTGGCCGTTTTGGATGTTGAAGGTGTCCTGTTTTGGAAACGCATTCCCAATATTCAAAGTGATTATGAAACTAACACAGGATCTTTACTTTTCACCTGCAGCATCAGGTTTTTTAATGACCAACTCAGTCAGGCAACTGATAGAATACAGGTTTCTTTATCTATCAAATTTATTCTATCTACTATTCTATCACTAAGACAGTTCCAGTTCACTTAAGTCTTTGGCTTTGTGCAGTAGTTTGGTCATGACTGTAAGTATGGAGCTATTTCTATGATTTTCATGTTTAAATTCAGACAGTGGTAGCAACAGTGGGAAATCTTAGCAAATCAGGCTATTGAACGCAAGCATGCCAGATGCCTTTGTGTCTGGGTTTTGTCATTGTGCTGTGAGGCAAGCTCTGGCTATTGTGTGCATTGCAAATTTAGATCTCCGTGACCCAATAGACAATCAGTTCTGAGTAACACTGGGACAGGTTTATGATACGTCCAGAACTTCAGGCTATGTTGTACTGCATGACACACTGTCAGTTTTTAAATACTGATTTGCTAAGTCTGTGTATAATTCTTGCATTGCTAGTGAGTTAAGGCTATTGAAAAGTTTTCCCGAGATTTAAGGATTTTTATGCCAGGGAAAGTATGACAGCATATTTAAAATTTTATCCTGCAAAAGACTGAGTTCCGGGGCCAATCAAAATGTAAAGAAACCCATAGAAAATAAACTTAGGTAATGCCTTCACACATTCAGGACTAGATTAATCAGGCAAAAATTATTTGAATGGATTTGTCCAATGAAAATGACATTTCTGTACACAGTATGCTTTGACCTCTTTTTCTCTTGCACCATGGAATAGATTCCAAAAAAGCCCACAACTGTGCTAAACAAACACGGTTGTTTGGTTGTACCAAGTTTTTGTTCCAGCACTGGAATTCATTAAAACAGCATGTTCTGTGTATTGCCAGCAGGTGATCAGTGCTTGCTTGAGTTAGGTTCCTGACCTTTATTTTCTCTCTCCAAGTCTGCTAGATTGTCTCATTTTTGTGACTGTTAAAATATCTATCATAACTAATATATTTAGCATTATTTTTATCATATCTAAGAATTCCTTCCCAGGAGTGTTCATTGGTCTTCTTTGGTAATTATCAAAGTTGTTTATATACAGTCAAATGCTTAATTGTAAGTGGCTGCCAAACAGTAGGAAATAGAAAGATTCCCCCCTCACCTAAAGAAAATGTAAATGCATTTGGAAGCCTCTTTAGGATTTGAAGTAAGCTTTTTTCTTTGATGGGATGGTTGTGGGGTCATCTCAAGCAGCAACTCAACTGTGTATGATCATAGTGAATTATGTGGACTTGTAATTCTCTAGTCTGATGTTCTGGTTGCTTTCATAGGTGTAACTGAGGTTAAATTATTATACAGTGTTACCCCACCAACTTCTCCAATAAAATGTGTCCCTACACTCTTCTCAGGTTGGAAAATGGTAATCAATCCACAGAGGTCCGGCTCAGCATGTCCCTAACCTCTATGCCTAAGCCTAAGATGTATTTCACCGCATTTTGGTTTTGCCACTGACCATAACACCTCAGTCCATACAAGTCTAAGTGTCAGGCCATTTCCTATGTTAGGGTCTGCATCTAGGATCAAGAAGTTCTACCTTCTTTTCCTGCCTGCCTACCTCATTTTGTAGATGTTCTCAGAACAGACCTAACCCATGAGAGCTAACAAATGCAACAGTGGTTCCTGTTCTCTCAGTGCTCAGCTGGAAAGTGGGGCAAGATAATGAGTACAGCATTTCTTCTCTCATGAAGTAGAAAACTCTGATTCAACTCTTCTTGGCCTGAGGGGGTCTGAAACCTGTGTTTCCCAAGTAATCTGCCAGTTGTTTTAACAGTCAGGTGTGCTGCAAAGTGACAATTCTAACATCTTCAGTAAACGCTGAACACCAAAAAAATATTACCTGCAGTGTAAGGGGTAGGCATGGCTGGCTACGGATCAGATGGACATTCACCTGGATGAGGGGAGTTGTGTGTTTGACTTCCTATTCCTGCAACCAGCTGCTTGGTATTTTGTTTAGTGAGCCACCTCTGCCATTCTGCTCCTGCCAGGCACCTGACTCAGGAGACCTGTGGTCAGCTCTTGGGAAAAGGCAGACATCTGCTTCTAATGCCAAACTATCTGAGCAGCAGAGAGCAGCTGATTTTACCTCCTTCTGCTGCTCCCCCTCTTCATTTTTTCCTTTCTTGAGTACTCCTTTTATCAGGTAGTTCTAAGTGACCTCAACTCAATGTCTGATTTCAGGCAGCTTCTGACTTAGAGGCTGATTAGTTTGGATTCCTTTGTCAGATCTTTAACTCTTGCAGCATGCTGTAAAAGGAGCCTTAATATCTAAGTCAGATTTTGGATCCCTCCTTGGAAACCAGGCACCCACAAGTTAGGGACTGTCATAGTCAACTCTGTGTACGTTGTTCTTCGTTTCACCTTTGATGCCTATTCCTGTAAAGACTTGCAGATAGCCTCGAATGGTGGGCTATCCTATGGAAGCAAGAGCCTGTGCTGGAACCAAATGCACTCATTCCAGGACATAAATTTAACCACCTGCCCTTCCCACCACCAGTACTCTGAAAGATGTGAGACCCTGAAGGCATAAAAGAATGTCTACTATTATGAACGTGCACTAACTCCATGGAAGTTAGATAATTTACAACAAAAAGATCTGCTCCCACAGCTTACTGTTACTAATAATGAACTTCATCATATATTCTCAATTGATCATCACAGACTGCAGAGAGAGGTGAAACAAATGTGACCAAAGCCTTTGCCTGTTTGTGCTGTTTTGATCAAACAAAAATCTTCTACATAAACCAATGCCCCAAATATGTGTTGTTTAACCTGAACTTTTTAATGATTCCTGTCTCCTGTTGCTCAAACTTCAGCTTTTCCACAATAGACAACTACAGAAATGTCTTTTCTATAATGGATGCGCCAAACCAACTTTGCTACAACAAATAATTTTACTTACATGACCAACAGGGTGTGAAGAACAGAAGAGAATTTCATATGAATAAGTGATGAAGGTGGTGCTTTCCTCTTTTGCTTTTCACCAATGCCATTCTCATAATTTCAGTAGACTTAAAGCAGGTTTATTTCTTTCAATGGTTAAAAAAAAAAGATGTGCACAAACTTTGCATACAAATAAGATCTGATAGATAATTTGCAGTGTGCTTGGTATGTGCCATGTGTGTTTAGAATTCACCTAAGAAGAAAAAGCTGAAATGAAAAATGAAAAAATTGTTCATGCAGAAAAATAGTAACTTGTTTTTGAAACATACGTTAGACTTTAATGATCTCACTGTGCTTGGATGAAAATTTCTTCAAGCTGAAAACAGTGGTACAGCTGACTTACCTCACACTTATCATCCTGGGAACAAAGAAGAGGTTTTTTTCCTGTTTCCAAGTTGCATGTGTTTCACCATTGATTAGAGTCAGTGAGGAGCCTACAATAATCTCATCAG
The DNA here is from genome assembly GCA_907165065.1 of Caprimulgus europaeus. The sequence continues at coordinate 78,385,863 of OU015525.1, forward strand.
CAGATATGTCTTTTAGCGGTTCTTCTCTTTTCTGTTCACAGGGAAAGGTGATCCTGTCAATGCAGTAATGAAAAAGAGACAAACTTCATACAAAGGAATTTTGCACAAGAAGAGTGAATATATTCGAGGGCCCAATGGTGAAATGCCAAGATGTATATCAGTGTGCTAACTCCACCGTTATTGCGGTAAGCAGGCTTTTCTAGCATCTAGATCCACAGCATTGTAAATACACACCAGGCTCCCCTGAATGAAAGTGTGGTATTGATTTTGGTGTACTCTGCTGCGCTGTTAGGGTCCTTAACGATATGCTGTTATTTCAAACAGCATGACAAAAACTTACTCAAAGAATCTATTTTTCCTCAGTAATTAAAGGCGAAGTACAAGTTAGATACCAAAGAGTCACTGGTGAGAATTTCTCTTAATGCTTCTTTTGATCTCTAGTGTTCCTGCTCTGAAGTAAAGCATCTAGGTAAAAGTAAAATCCTATTAATTGTTTGGTAGGAACGTGTTTCTCTTCTACACAAGTTTTAAACATTTTGTCTCATCATTATAAGGAACCTTGTCACTGACTGTACTGACAAAGGGTTTCTTAGTAACACCTAGTGGCCTCTGGAACACTGGGTCAAGATAACCCAGTTCTGGGTTTTGAAAAATAAGGGTAAGGTACTGCAGCACAATGTAGCTCCATATTTGTTTTCTCTATTCTCTCCCATCCTGTCCATTTGTGCTGGCAACAAAAGGAATATCAAGTCTGTCTGCACTGGGTGATGCAAAGATGAAGCTGAACAACTTGTACTTGTTCTGAATTTGGTATAAAATTGTTACATGTTGCACCATCCCTTTCTTCAGAGGGACCTTTCTATCCAGCTCCTACGTGCATCAAAAGACAGAGCTGTGTGCTGCCTCCTGAGATCCTCTGCTTTACAATGCCAGTAGTATTGCATGAAGTTGTTGACTATGTAGATTGTTAGTAGTGAAATGAGTTTGGGAGTGTAATGTTGGGTAAGGGAATACAGGATGTTAAATAGCAACATGTGCCTAAGAATGAAGCTATACAATTTAGGGGATTTACCTTTTTCAGGCATTTGTTATAGTAGAGTGAATGCAGTTCTTTTCAGTGTGATTTCAAAAGCAAACAAGCAGGGATGTGCATTACAGGAAACACTCAAAGATGGTTTGAATTTTGCGACCATTCATCTCGGCAATGCTTCAAGAGTGCAGAATAACACTTGGTAATTTAAAATTTACCTTGATAAGGATCTAGGACTGGAATTTCTTAGGGACAATTTTTTTTCTTTTCATGGAGGAGAAACACTTACAATACAATTAGAAGATTCAGATCTATCCATTACTGAGATCATGCTGTGTATAGAATCACAGAATAACAGAATGGTTTGGGTTGGAAGGGACCTTTAAAGGTCATCTAGTCCGACCGCCCTGCAATAAGCAGAGGCATCTTCAACTAGATCAGGTTGCTCAAAGCCCCATCCAACCTGACCTTGAATATTTCCAGGGTGATACAAGTTGTCAGGCAGTTCTGCAATATTTCTTCAGTCCCCTGTGTCTTCTGTTATGTTGTGTGCCTTTGTAAGCCCATGAGAGGAGTCAGGCATAGTATATAGCTTTTACACTTAAATTTCATTATGATTATAGTAATTTTACTTTGAAAGATTATGACTGGTGCCTTCCCTTTACCAATGTACTTTTGTTATTTTCCCCTTGCCTAGTACAGCTATCCAAATAAATCTTTTCCCTTTCTTTTCATTAATCATGATGTAAAAAATTATTCTTCTATCCCTGAGGACCCGTGCACCAATGTTAATCATATACCAACTATTTCATACAGCCATACGGTCAAGTGACTAAGTAGCATGCATGTCTAGATGTTAATTAATCTAGAATTAATCTAGATGTGGTTTATGGTATTAGTTACCTTTTTAAAGAGAATCTGGTGTTTCAGTGTTAAAGATCTACAGAAATAACAGTTTTAATAAAAGCAATTGCAGCTGCAAGTAATTTTCAAACTTTTTAAAAAAATGATTAAAGGTTATCTGTATGCAGAGTTATTTAGTTAAATTTTTACTGGTTAAATAATCCATTCTGCAGGTCTTTGAAATGAAATTAAGGAAACAACTTTCCACAAGTTTTAGAGTACGGTAACTACCTCTGAGTGCTGGGCTCAAGATGTATGTGGAGCTCCAGAAGAAACCACCCATACTGACCCCTCACAATGGCAAATTGTGGGAAGCATGGCCAGCTGAGCCAAGGAGAATTGCATGTTCTGCTCTGCTCTGCTGGTGTTGGTACAGGCCTCTCATGTAGCATGTCTGTGCATGTGCTCTTGCTGTGCAGAGTGAAATCTGCCATGACAATGACTCTATGAGCCTGCAAGACTTGTGTTCCTCATATGTTCTTGCTGATGAGCCATAAATATCCTCCGAGCTAGTACGGTATAAGTGCTATAGTTATGGTGGTCAGGTTTCTGTTAAAAGTACTGTGTAAAAGAGCTGAGAAATGTGAAACAGATGAAAATGTTGTAAAACAAAGATGAGAGATAATGGCTGATCTCATGATAACTTCAGAAATTGTCAGTGTCATAAAGTGATGTGTTACTCTATGGCTTTAGGAAAAAACATAAATGAAAAACAGATTTTCTGTTTTTCTCTCTTTAGCTAATGAGAATTTGACCAGTGTATAGGCATTTCGTCTTACACTGACCTGCTATTTTCACTTATTTTCGAAAACAATTGAGACTTGGTTATTTTGTGTAATGGCTTTTGTAACCCAACACGTACATCTAATTTAGCATCTTGCTGGATCGTTGCATCCCTCATGCTAATGCAGTCCTTGCTACATACTGAAGCAGGCCCGTGCGCTGTCTTGACTTGGTCTGAGTTTCCTGCTTTGGCCACATCTGGTTCCCTCTGCCCTTGGGTCAACAATTTCTGTGCAGCTTTCCTTCCAGTGAGCTGGATGAGAGTGAAATTTTGTACTACAGCTCATCAAAGATCAGCCAGTCTCTCCCTCCTCCTAAAGGTAGGAGCAATGGCAGCTTTACCTAAGAGAGTGATAGGAACAGAGCGTGACTGCAGCCTCCTTGTCTTCCTCTCTGTGGCCATAGGGCAGAAAGAGCACTCAAAATCTTTCAAAGTTTTATGTGAGAGCATGCAAGAAAAGAACATGCAGCTAAAATGTACTATGGTAAATGCTTTATGATGGTAATCCCTTTAATTTACCATATTAATACATTTTATTTCTAGCAATGTAATTTTCCCTTTATCATTTACCTTCTTCCTATCCCTTCCCCTGCCAGCTATGAACCACACAGGCAACCTACTTCAGAAGTTTGACTTTATCATATCACTGAGCGTGTGCCACTGCTGAAAATACAACTCCTCCTCCATACTGCCTCCCTTCCCATGGCAAAGTGACTGAAGCCTCATTAGGTCAAATGATCCATTCAATGTATCTGCACACTATTTTCAGTTTTGAATGAGCCAAGACCAATTATCACAAAATACTCTGCAACAAGGACTTTCGGTTTGCTTAAAAGTGGTGCAGGAGTATCCAAACCAACAAGAGGGGTTGCCATGAGGGGCATCTTAAAATGAGTAGACCACTTATAAAAAGATAACTAAAATGATTGGCCAAATATGGTTTTGAAAGTGTATCATTTTCATTAGTGCTTTTCCCAGCTCTCTATTTTCTTATAGTGTAAGGCATAACAAAAAATAAATATCCTAAAACACAGGCCCATCTGCAGCCTCACAAAAAAGCAACTCATGTGAAAGAACAGTAACCCCAGCTCTGGGGGTTTTTTGTGTTGTTTAAAGCCCTACATAAATCAAGAAGAGGCCCACAAAGGGAAGACTGTTTGGTTTCAGGGACTGGTCTTGATTTTCTGCTTAGGATAATCAAGATCAGGAATCCATCTCTAATTAAAGGCAAACAGAAAATATGCAGGATTTTCACATACATTCTTTTCATACTCATAGTTTAATGTGCTATGTATACAGTATTCTTTTCCTTTAATTCAACTTTCTTAAATTATGTGCAGACAGCTTCAGCTGCAGGGAAAGGTGGGAGTATTTAGGATATCTAGCATTTAACTGTTTCACTCCTACTGCAGAAAGACCTGTTTCTTTATCAGAGATATTCAGTAGAAATGTGGTTTCTATTTTCAACAGAAAATCTCCGTGATTCTGTGTGATTCTGTTATGTGTGGGTTTTGGCACAGTTTTTGCTTTTTAAATGAGTAGATCCTAGTGAAGATGTTGGTCTGGCTTCTTTGAAGAAAGGCATGCTTTTAGTTTTAATAAACACAGTGCTTTTTCCTTGTCTGCTTCTGTTGTAGTTCTGGTTCTTTTTGCAGTGATTTTCCATGAAAATGACATTCGAGTGAATGAAATTTAAGCAGGATGTGGGTTTTGTCACTTTGATGGTGATGTAGTTTCCCAGATGTAAGTTTTTCATTAAGAAATTAATATTGGCAGATTGGGTATTACAGTAAACTGAACAAGCGCGAGTATGCGGTAGGACCACATCATTTTGCATGGTGATGTTCAAGTTCCCCTCTCTCCCCGCACAGTGAAGTCTGGGGTTGATTTACATAAATTCTTAGATTTCTGACAGCAGCACCCCATAAGTTGAACTGTTCCTCATGCTTTTGGCTCCCTTTCTGAGACATATTGCTGACACTTCCATCGCTGGGTCAATATAGCCCAATGAATCAATGTTTGATGTCTAGTTTTTAACAGAGGGAAAGGTTTCTGATGATATGTATGATTGCATTTAATTCTGTGGCAGTAAGATGGATGAAGATTAAAGTCTGGCTGAGATTGTTCTACGCTGAAAGCCTCTTCACCTAATGCTTGGAGAACACTTACTCACATAACTTGACTTTGTCCATCAAATGTGCTTTCTGTAATTAAAGCAGCTCTCTGTTGAACTGAATGCTGAACTGAGTAGCACAACCTTCTGCTAGGCTGGTTGTCCTGAGTGGTTTAAATCATAAGCTCTTAAGAGAAGCAATACTGAGGTAATATTTCTAATCAAGCAAAAGGTTCAACATCTCAAGCAAAACAGTTTTCTCAGGGGAAAAAAAAAAAGGCATTAAAAGCCAATTTCCTTGAATAAAAGAGTGAATGTCCTTCTCTGATATAATAATAGTAATAGCTGTGCAAGGAGTACTGCAACATTTTTTTGTCATGACTATTTCTGTGGGCTGTTAGTCCAGTAGTCAGAGGCTTTCTGTAAATCATTTATATTAACATGAGAATTTTTGGGGTAGGTATTTTTTAACAAGTTTCTTTAAAATAATAAAAGTAAACATGCACTGCTCACTTGGTTACTCACCAGTACATCCCACATTCTGCTTTTTCCTCCTCTTCTGTTCACATGGACTCCACCATTTACTCCTCTGAAAAAAATGAACAGTAAGAGAAGGCTGAAAACAGAAAAGCTGGCAGCTAGGTCTAAAATAATTCATAAGAACATCACTGCAGAGGGAAGTTCTGTTTCACCAAAATGCAAATAAACTTCCCATTCTTCCTGCAAGGCTATCAAATTGCATCTCCTCCACAAGACCAAGTACCTTTTGCTGTTGCAGCATGCTCCTATTCTCACTCAGATTTGCTGAGTTACTGTGACTCACCATGATCTGCTTTCTCTGCCATACCAGCAGCCTGTGGCTCTTCCCTGTAGCCAGGACCTCACTGCAACTCCTCTCATTTTGCTGCACCATGGTCTGCTTTCTTCTGGGCACGGTGGACTCCCTGCAGGCTTTGGGCAGACGCACCGACTCATGAACAGGGATGAGTTCTGCTGAGGTCTGATGCTGTTCCCACTCTGGTGTCTGCCCACTGTATGGATGGGTTACTTCTTTGTAAAGCAGCTCCTGTGTTGCCACAGATCATAGCAGAGTAATGTTTTAGTGGCGTGAGAGTGACCTCATGAGTAACTCGGCCTGCATGGGTGGCGGGTGTCAGCAGCTGCGCTCACAGGGCTAGCCTAAGCTGTGCTTGCTTGGAGGCCAAAAACCTCAAAGGTGTTCAGACTAATGCAGGTGACTAAATGCAGCACTACCTTTAGTTAGAATAAACTCTAATTTTATTTGGCTTTTTTAGAGTTCCATTTTATAGTTAGTGGTTTTTATTATAGTACTCATCCATAAGATATTATATTGGCAAGTGAGTAGAATTGAGCCTCTTAAGGATTTTTACTTCTTAAAATTTGCTCTAAATTAGTTTCTAATTTATGTTGCTTGGTTTCTTTAAAGCCTTCTAACAATTAACATGTTACTTTTTTTCTTATAAGGAATCCTATTAATATCTCACTCTTTTTGCAGATTTATCATAGTGGAAAAGTTTAATCCATAAATATGTAAAACTTTAAAATTGGCAATGGCAACCACTGTAATTTTAAAGTAGCAATTTAGTATTGTGGTGAAGATTTTAAAAAAAAAAACAGACCTTGTTTTATATAATATATTTTTTTTCAGATATCCTTCTCCTCTCCTCTCCCCTCCGCTCCGCTAGTTTTTGACCCCGAGTGTTTTCTGAGCACCTTAAAAACATTTCCTCCATGCTTGTTCCTACCTTCTAGACAACTGTCAAGTTTCCTAGAAATGTTGTTGGTCACAGTGACTTTGTTGTGCTAATTGCTGGGTTTGGGAATTTAAGCTTCAAGAGAGCTCATCTAAAATCACTTATTATGAGATAGATCAACATTTTTTTTCCAGTCTCAAGTCTCCTACTGCATATTGTTTGATTTGTCCTATCTACTTATATAACTGTGATCACCATTTGTTCTTGAGCAGCTAAGCTCCTCGTGAAATCCAAAATTGCTGAGAACTTACAAAGGAAGAGATAGTTATGTATGAACTATATGCTCTTGAATGCATGCAAACTGCTTTTTTTTTAGTATGAGCACATGCAGGGATAAGCGTTGTCCTCTACAAAGGACCCCCACTGCCTGACCTGCACTTTTACTGAAGTCCAAGAAGGAAAGAAAAGTTTGTGGAATTTATAAACCCTATGGAGTTTCAGTCTGTTGATAAAGCAAAGAAGAAATAAAAGTGAACTGCGTGCAATTTTGAGTCATCTGCTAACTGACTATAAATCTCCAACAGTCTATTTATCACTTCCACCAAGGCTACAGCAATTCAAACAGGCAAGAGAACACAGCTGCCTGTGCCTGTACATGTCGCCTATAGATGGGTCAAAAGCTGAACATAAATCAACAATATCGGGCTGCTGCATAAATGGCAAAGGTCACACTCTGAGGGAGAATTGAAACAGTGGTTTCGTGTGAAGTTGTGTGTCCCTGCCCCCCTGCCACACACTGCACAGGATGATTATGTTCAGGTAAGGTTTTAAATTGGATATTGTACCTAGTTCTGGGCACTGTTCTTTGAGATGCTTGTAGACTAAGGAGAGAAAATCCAAGACTTCTTGTGAGGATGATCAAGGCTCTTAACAACATTTCTCTCAAGAAAGGACATCATGAAGTGGGATTTTTTCACATCTGAGATGGGAAGACTGCGGAGGAGGCATGGTAACTGTGCTCACATATGTCAGTACTTCATGTCCGCAGTGGGTGGAGCAAAATCTGGTGAGGTGCAGCAAGGAAGATTCAAGTTTGATATTAGGAAAAAGTTTATCATGACAAGCATATGGAAGTACTGGAGAAGCTGTCTTCATCCCTGGAAGTCTTTGCAACTGGATTGGATAAGCGTGGGCCAGGAACAGTTTACGTAATCCCTGTCTTTCCCAGGTGACCTTCTGAGACTTTTACCAGCCTTGAGATTTCTGAGCATGATGTTCTAAGTTTCTCCTTTCCTGTACCCAAATAATATAGGAAACTTTTTTACAAAACCTTGCAGTGACATATTAAGGTGTATTAAATTATGTAATGGGATTGCCTAAAAACAGTGTTATCTACTTAAGCACCCAGTCCTACTGTAATTAGTTAACTGTGCTGGGTTGTTTTTTTGTGTCATGTTCTAAATTTTACAAGAATTTTACAAATTTCTTATCTAAAGATACACAACTACCAAAGCAACATCTTCAGAAAGGCTTGAGCAGGGACAGCCATCCTTAACAAGGAGAAATGTGTCCCCAGGTGCTGGTGTAGCTTTTCAGGGCATGCCAGTCCTGAGAGAGCTTGTGAGGCCAGTCTCTTTGCCTCCACCAACCCACTGGAAGTAATGAAGCCCTTACAGAGAGCTCGTGATTGTTAAGTCTGAGTTTTTATATTCCCTTGCACTTTTCTAACTGTTTGAATTCAGACTTGTTGTTTTATTTTTCAAGGCAAAAGAGCACACATACTTCAAATTAATAATGATGCAATCATAAAGCTGAGTTGCACTGCTCCAATAAACATGGGGTGCAAGAGTGCAGGGTTAGGAGTCCTGGGGTATTTGGAAAGCACTCTTTTACAAAGCTGCAGGGGCCTCATTGTAGGCTGATAACTCAGGGTGCCAGGTCATTGGTGAGATATCTTCTTTAAGTGTTAGCCAGAATTTGTTGGCAGGCAGTAGGGATGTGGATAGAGAGGACTCGAAGGTCAGATGTTGTTCCAAGTTTGTCACAAGTATGCATTGGGGAACAGCAGTGTGGGGGTGGACAGGACTGAGACACTAGATTTAAGCAGGAGACTGGTGCCCGACACCACCAGCATTGCAGACAGGAGCGTGGATAAAAGGACACAAAATTACAATGCTGTTTTTCTTCAGACTTCTGAAATAATGAAATAACTGCAGAGCTGCCCGCAGTACATCAATGTTAACCCAGCTCCATCCCGTACAGAAAACACGACCGCATGCTTCAATAGTTTTGAGGCGTGTCTGCTGAATGTCATGGAGATTCCTGACACAGTTGCAAGCAGGACAGATTTTAACTGCCTATGAAGAAGGACATAAATTCTCTAAATGCTCTACAAAATCAGACCAGCTGTCTTGCCCAGTACGCTTTCTCTTCAGCAGCATGAATAACTGTACTCGCTAATTAGTGAGACTATGCAAGCTTAGTCATTTTCTCTGATCCATTCCCATTGTGTCGCACCAGACCCACTGCTGTTTTAGGGATGTTACAGGGTACATTTCCTCCTGTTCCCTTTCTGTTTCTGGACCTGCTGTCTATAAGTTTGTGTGATTCTTTCTGAATCCACCAATGCTGTCTGTATCCAGTCTTCTGTGGCAGCAAGTTCCACAAAACTGAGATAAGGAATAGTGTGGTTTTTCATGAGAAGGACTCCTGAGCCTGCCTTTCTGATTTTCTTTTTAGAAAGTTTTGGCTTCTGCACCTTGGTCGCTTCAAAATAATAGCTTTGAAGCATGTGGAGCTGGGGGTGGAGTTTTTCTTCTGCCTCTCCATTTACACATATCTGTAGACTTTCTGCTGGCTACCAGTGGGACTGCGTGGAGGCAAAAGCATCCTTATAGCCTTTTATCCACTTTCTTCCTTGTGATGTATCCTTAAGATGGTGTTCATATTTCACCATGTAGTAACGTAACTAGTCAAAGTATTAACTAAAACTGATGCGCTCCCATCTTAATCTCTTTAGATGTCTGAGTTTTAGTGTTTAAGTAACTAGTGTTAAGTGTACCTGTAGCTAATTCAGGTCTTGATCACATCCTTCTGCAGGAGGATGGGGGGTGTAAGAGTAGCTATATAATAGGGAAGAAACTGAAGAGTTCTTCTCCTGGTGTATCTGTACTTTTCAAAGGAGAAGTGTTGGATCCAGTGTTCACAATATGGGCTGAGGATTACTCTGCATGCAGCCATACCCTTGGTCTCTCTCCTGTAAGTTAATTCCATCCTATGGAAACCCTGCCTCTGCCACTGCCCTGAGTGTCCTCAGTCTGTGGCAGGAGAAGCTGCTGGTAGAGCAGCCACTGGAGCTTCCTGTGGCTCTCCCAGATCCTCTTCTCAGAAGGATTTGAGTGCACAGAGGTTTCTGCTGATAAAAGGCTGGCATAGCCCAAGGCTTCGAGAGTTTTCCAGGTAGGTCTTGAATGTTCACAGGATGACTTTATGTGCAAAATATTGTCAGTCTTTCTTCCTGTGTAGTGCCTATTGACACAGAAATGCACTCTGCAGCGCTTCAGCCACGCTGAATTTTTTGGCATGGGAGTGAAAGAAGAGAAAAAAGCCTTTGACCTTGTTAATTGAGCACATTGAATTTTCTGTAGCTGGCAATATTACGTCATCTTCATGTTGTTTTTACAGTACCTTTCTGACTCTAACTGTACTGTAAAGTATGGCCAGAGGTGCATTTTCAAAGCTTAGGTCTGAAGCTTCTAAGCAATTACTTTACTGAATTTAAGAGTGGTGATGGTAGCTTACTGATATTATTGCAGCCAGAAAAGAGCTAAAATCTAGATAGAAATAGAAAAAAACTCAACATTTTTATATTTTCTGTAATAGCCTCTATTCCACTAATCTGAACAAGTTCATACCTGGAGTCAGGGAGGCAGGCTGCTCTTTTTATTTTTTGCCAATTTTTGACAGCTCTTCAGTTTTCAAGAAGCAGTTGACAAAAGAAAAAGAAATAGAATTATTAGAATGTTAATTTTTTTTAAAAAGTATACTTGATTTTTTGTTATGGATTTATCTTTTTTTTCTATAGACAAAAATGTCTTGGAAGCCTGGATAGTAACAGGAGCTGAGATGGAACATCTTAACTTAATTCTTCCAGGTGCAGTATCATGCATTTGGGGAAAAAAAAATTAAAGTATTTTTTAAAGTTGGGCAGGGTTTAAATATTCAGAGGAACAAATATACCTTTATACAGATACAGAAAAATTCTAAACGGAGTAAGTGTTTTTGTATTTGCCATATACATACAGATATACTTATGCATATACACAAGCCCATATTTCATTTAACCTTCTTGTTGATAACTGTCAAAGGCCAAAAGAGTAAAGTCTCGATTAGCTGCACCTCAGAAAGCAACCTCCTCCTTTCAGATACCTTTGGCAGGGGAGAGCACAGTTAGTGAAACAGAGCACTGCTGGGTTGAGAGTGCTGCCAATACAGATGACAGCAGCACTCCGTCTGGGTGGAAATGCTTTGTAGCTTGAGTCATGCCTTGCCCCTTCAGACATGCTCAGTACAGCCTCCCAGTCCCCCACCTCCTTCTCACAGGCTTCTTAAAATGTCTGTCCCTCAACTACATTGAGTGTAAACATATAGCTCCACATATTTCCCTTTTTGTTTCACTTCATTTCAGGTTTTCCATATTGTTTAAGCATAAGATAAAACATATTACAGAAATGGCAATTCATCCAACACTTATTTAAAAGTTAAGATATTCAGAAGCAAACTTAATGCTTTCTTTTGCCCATATTCCTACTGCACAAGTCCAGATAGGATGCAGCAAGTTATAGTTGTTGGCATATTGAATTATTTTAATAAGACATTTCAGCGGGTCCTTCTCTCCATTTCTCAAATTCTTCAAACTTATCAGGAGTGTCAGAGAAAAGAAGGAATTGTGTGATACCAGTTGCATTGCTTATTTATGGATCACTGGGGTTTTTTTGTTTTTATTTTTATTTTTACTTGTTCTCTCCTAACCCCTTGCTGAAATAGCAGAAACATCTGTCTCTCTTCCTTCATTGAGGAGAATCATTTATGAGTCCCAGATTTACCAGCAGTATCAGTTACATGCAGCAAACCTCATTTTTGGTCTTATTAATTACTTTCCATCTGCTTTTCCCTCAGGCATCTTGGTTAGCAGAAAAATGCTGACAATCACCAGTAATGCCTTCTTAAGTTAGTTATTTATTAAGTCAAGACTTTTGCAGATACAGTTTCAATAAATACATGTTGTTTAGATTTTTTTTAAGAAAGAGTCATCCTTGAATTGGACTTAGTTGAAAAACAAAAATGCAACAATTCCAGAAGCTGGGGACAGTATGGATGGTTTTTTTTAATTTTTTCACTTTATTTTTAACTGACTGATGGTCTGAGCCTCTGCTTTGAGCTTTTAAGCTGAAAGAAGCACCTTCTGAATTCTGTAGTTGTATGCTCAACTCTTGGAAAAAGTAGAGCTCCAGAAGTTGCTGTTAGAAGCAGTTACTGTAGGCAGAAGGGGACCGTCCTACTAGAGTTTGGGGGTTTTGCTCTTGTCTTTTTTTTTTTTTGTTTAAGTGAACATTTATATTCTTCTTTTCCCATGACTTTTCCCTCTTTTGGCTAGGTTGCTCCCTTGGTTTCCTACTGGGAAAGCAGCATTGAACTTGCAGTGCTGAAAAGATGATTAATGATAGGCAAAACTGTATACAACATGCAGTGTATTTGTGGGGGGAGGAGCACACAGTGAAATGCTGCATTGGAGAATTCTAGGCAAATGGTGTGTGAAATTGTTGACAAATTGCCCTTATTAAGCTCACTAAATGAATGCTTTCATGAGAACATTGCCTTGATATCACCATGTATAATGTAACTTCTACTTGAAATTGTATGTGCTGCTATTCTTATCTTTTAAACTCTTGTAACAGCTTTAACGTGCTGATAAAGCCAACCATTGTAGCTGTCTTCACTGCTTAGTACATGGCATGTGAAGAAAAATTGCTGAGAGTGTCTTCCATGAGTGATTCTGAATTATTCATTGATTTATTCATTATAATGAACCATTCTGAGCCCGGTCACCAGAGTTCATAAATGCCAATAAATGGATTTAGAATTGCCCTTAGTTCCTCACAGCCTTTCACTTGATCCCCCAATGAAAGGGGCAGTAGAAAGACAACAGTCAGAGGCCTCTGTTTTAGAAAATGCAACTTGGGATACTGTTAAGGCTTGTTGTTGGAAGAAAACCTTCAGAAAAAAATACGTCTTGAAGCTGATGATATTTGATGACTCAGCATGTTCACTGGCATTCAGGTAAGGTCAGTGTGCATTACACACTTGCCCTACCAAGCTGAATTCTGGCCATCAGCCTAAATATGCCTCACTGGGCAAATAATGCAGTGTGAAGCCATCACTGGGAGAATTGTGTAGACAACTGAGACCTTCAAATATGAAGGTCAGACCATGGCCTAGCATCAAGACTTGTGCCATACACAGTGTGTGTTTGTTACCACATTTTATTATAGTAAGAGAGGAAAGTAGCTATTCAGAAAGCTACCTTTGATTAAGCAGTTGCTTTCGTTGCTAGAAAGGAGTAGGAGATGACAGTCAATGCATATTAAAAGATGATTCATCAGGGTAGTAGGAGTGGTTTTTTGTAGGCATGCCCACACCTTTGTTGACAGAGACAGTTTGAGACTGCAAGGGATGTACAGAAAATCCATGACCTCCACAAGGAGGTGCTCCCAAAGATGTGGTAACCCTGCAACAGACCTTTTAGCAGCTTCTTGCAGCTTCATGGAGCAACAGACTGAGCTGGCAAGGCTGTTGGTGTCTGGCATATCTCTGAGCCTTGACTGATTTGATGGCTCAGTTCCAAGTGCTCCCGGTTGGAGTAGACCGTATTTAGCTGCTAATGCCTTGATGGTCCACTGGTTCTGGTGAGACTAGCAACTTTAAAAGCATCATAAGTTTGCATTTTGGGGCTTGCTCTTGTGATGTATATCTTAAGTATCTTGCAGTATTATGACCTGAAGGAGAAAGCTGAAGTTCACTGTTTCTCCTGGAAACTGCTTTACATTAAGACTCTGGCTCACGTTCCTTCAGCAAAGGGCTGTGGGAGTTTAGTACCCCACTGTCCTCTGCCTATTTGTAACATACATCCATTGCCCCTGAACCTGGTGTGAAGCAGAAGGAGGTTTTTGCTCAGATGCTCGTCATTCCAGTGTGTTAACACAAACCTGCATTTATTGATGGTTTCTGTGAATACTTCACACATTGACCAGACGTGGCTGAGGATCAGCACTCAGGTTTTAAGCCATTTTGGCTACAAAACAGTAACTTCTGTCATAGGAGGACACACAACTTGGAACAGTAAAAATCAAGTGCTGACAGAGCAAAGTCTACAAGAAGAAATCTGTTAGAGGTTTCAAAACTGTACATGGCAGTTTCTATGGTGGTTGGGAGATGCCGGCTTTGAAAGCAGACAAATTTAAGCTATTAATTTTGATATTCCTTTAAGTATTATATTTTTGACATGTAAAGCAAAAAAAGCATCTAAAAATAAAATATCCAGGGCCTTAATGATAGACAATATTTCAATATGAGATCTAAAGTTTTATGCCACCTACTGCTCTACTGATTGCTATCACCATCCGCTTGATCTATTTGATCTTCTGCCAAAGAGAAAGGGATGAGTGAGGTACTTGATCCCAACTCCTGTAGACTGCCAGTTGAAATGGAAGCCTCTTCTTAATTTCTTTCCATCAGATCCTGAAGAAAGCATCTGTCTGTCGCACTCTTTGCAGTATCATCTACTGTCTCTCTGAGCCAATTTCATGGTAATGGAAGGGGCAGATTCCTCCTGGAGTCACCAGAGAGGGACATGTCATGTGGTGAAGGGCAGAGTCTCAAAAAACAGAAGTATCAATGAAAATCAAACTGAAAAAGTAAAGCTTCAGCTCTTGGCTCATTTTGTAATAAGATCCCTATAATAGTCTCTTAACTATGAAGGACGTGTGCAAGTAATTTAATATGTATGAGCAAAAATACTTAGAATAATAGATCTGAATGTTATAAATGAAGCAATGACACTTTGTTTCCCAGAAGCAATTGGCTGATTTAATTAAGCCCAAAATTATCTTGTTGGATGGTGGCTCATAAAATTTCTGGAAATATCAAGTGTACACTAATTGTGCTGGCTTTACATGTGGACACTGTCCTTATGGCAAATTTCCAAATTAGTCATGGCTATATGGGACAAGGCAAGCTGGCTGGCTGTGGCAGGGTGAAAGGTGGAGGAGGCAGAGGGCCTTTTCACTGAACCTGATGACTGAATGCTAGAGCCAGTCCACTGGAAACTTTGCTGTATGTGGAGAAAACTTGCTCCATTATTACGTGAAAAACCTCTTAGCGGAGTGTACAAATAAGTCTGTCCTGTTGTGCAAGGGGAAGTATACATGCTCTTCATGGGCTGATGCTTGAATCATTCCTTTGTATTGGGACAGCTTCCATCAGTGTCCTCTGTAGGTTCATGCCTGGTGTTCATGCCTTAACTTTGTTTCAGCAGGTAAATGCTGATGTTGACATAGGCATGTGCTTTTCCTTTCACAGTAGTCCAGCTTACAGTATTGAAAGAGCTTTTTCTGCATGCTTCTTCAAGCACCCATTTTTCTCAGTACCACACTGTACCAAAGTGTACAAACCAAGTTCTGTTTCTTGGTTAAAGGAGTGCAGGACATGGTGACAGAGTGGCATTAGCATTACTGGCAATGGAGATGCCATTAGTTGGTTTTTGTCGTGACGGAGGGAAAACCCGGATGCTCAATATGAGAGATCAGCAGGCTTCCGAATTTATTGATTACATACGTGCTCCTTATATACAGTGGTTAATTAAGCTCATGCATACTCCCAAAGACCCACACTGATTGGCTCATTAATTCTCCTGGAAATTTTCTCTTTGTTATAACAGGTGGTATTGCTCTGTTCATGTCCCAAGGACGTCAACAGGATACGCCTTACTTTGCGGTTACCAGCTCCCTTCTTTTCCCAGCTTATTTTGCTAAAGTTATTTGAAATCCCAAGGACAAGTAAGTATCCTGGAGACTGTTAATTTACCCTGACTTATGTCAAGGGCCTAAGCTGCGGCCTGAGCCATTTCAATACCCTCGCTGCTTCTGCTAAAGCCTCTGATTGTACAATATCTCTTAGTGATCTACAACAGGTTTTACCTTTGGGAGAAGGCACAGAGCTTGTTCTCAGTGGGCTCAAGCTGCCTCAGAGGAAACCTAGTTCAGCTCCATCAGTGAGAAGGGTGACCCAGTGACTAGGCAAGATACAATTGTGCCAGGACTGTGAGGAAATCTAGGGGCATCAGAGTGACTTCTCCCCCCTTTCTAGGAAGCCTTGTGCAGAGCTATACATGAATTCTTCATTGAAAACTGGGGGAATTCAAACCAGGTTCTGAAGGAAGTCCAGGCTGGCTGAGCAGGGAGTGACACCACCAAGGGAAAATGAGACATTTTGGCTGCAGGTTGAACAACTCAGGTGTGATGTCTCAGAAAGCTCTGAAATACAATAAAACTTTCTGATGGAAACTTGGTGAAACTCCCTATTGTGTTGCTAAATTGTGCTGCCTCTCCTTAGAAAGGAAGAATGAACTGGGAAGGAGCCACAAGAGCCACTGCCTGTGAATCTTCTGAGGCTGTTTTGCATTAACATCAGTCTGAGGCAGAAGAATGGAACTGGCAGCAGCAGTGGTGAGAGACCAGGAGAAGAAAGTTGTTGTTTCAGGGAATGCTGATTAACACTGAATAGAGAGGGAAGTTAGTGGAGATTAGTGCTGAGGATAAAAACATCTGTGAAAATGCAAGAGGTTACTGGTTACTGCCAGGAAGACAGTAGAGGAAGGAAGCAGGAAGGGAAGACCAGAAGGGTGGAAGGGAGCTTTGTTGAGTGAGGTATCTAGGATATATGGGGCCCGAGAAGCTAAGACTACAGCTAGCCAGATGTGAAGAAAGGATGAGAAATGAGGCATTGGTGTGTGTGTGTGTGGTGTGGCACTATTTATATGGGTAGTGGACCAGGGTCAAAGCAGAAGGAATGGTTCTTATAGAGGTGTAATGGTCAGAAGTAGTTCAGCCTATTGCAGCATCTTTTGTCCGGCACCCCAAGATCCTGCAGCACCTGCTGCTTCTTGGGAGAAGGTACACATCACAGAATCTTTCCCAAGCATTGATTCCTGCAGGCTCTTTCTAGACACGGGTTTTTCCAGAGTCTGTCCACATCCCTGTTCAGAGAGTGTCCACCATGTGAGTGTCCCCTAAGTGCAGCCCAGGCACAAATCTCACCCTGATCTGTTCTTCACGGGAAGGAAACTTGGCCACACCAGCTGCACAGAGCGCTGCAGCCAGGGTCCTGAGAAGCAGGACAGCACAGACACAACCATGGTGCTTGGAATATCTTCCATTGCCATCAGTGCTTCTCTTAGTCCAAGTAACAGCAGTCTGTTTCGCAGAGTTTAGGCTTCCAACCCTGCAAATCATCGCTACAGACGACAATGAGATGAGGCAATGTATCTTCTTAAGTTCATTCTTTGCTTAGTTCTCCGAGAATGCACTGTGTTTTAAACTGAACAACCCCCCCCCCTACATTAAAATCGCAAGGTCAGACATAAGCTATGAAATGCCAGAATTAATTTTGCCTCTGCAGCCCTACTATGTCTCCATGGTGCTTATGCATTGTAATGCCATAATTTACATAATTGCAAACTGCTTCTGTGAACTAAGTGGTTTTCCAGCATTGGCTGTAGGCCCCAGCCTTGTTTGTTGTGGAAGGTGTATCACGGACAAGGCAGAGGAGTTCACGATGGTGGTTCGGGAGTTGCAGTCTTCATTCCTGGTTTTCTAACACTTGAGACTTAGGAGCTTGACTTTGCAAGCTCACTGCTCTTTTCAACAGATTTTACATGTAGTGTAAAACACATTTCAACACAGTCTGAGCTTTATTGCTTTTGCTGTTGGAAGGAGGGAAAAATCAGGTCTGAGTGAGGAATTTCTCCTGTAAAACTGAAAAAAATCAGCAAAAGTATCTTAAAATCTCAGGTTGGTTAAAATCTTTTTGTTTAAGATTTGAATTAGTTGAACTTCTGAAAGAAGTTTCAAATAAAACTTGATATGTATTTGATAGAACTGCCTGTACTTCATCTGTTCTGTGATCCCATCAGAACCTATTGTAAGATAAACTCATTAAAGTCCAAAGTGTCCTAGAAATTGAGCACCACCTTGATTTAATGCATTTTAACCAGACCTATTGAAGTCATTGTGGGGCCAGAGTCTTTCCTTGGCTGGAGTAGCCTGACCTCATGTGAGGGGATGCTATGAGAGTTCTCAGCCAACAGAACAGACTCCACTAAAAGCTACCCCTTAAAATATAGTCTGAGCTATCCTTAGATCCTGCAGCTTTTTAGCCATGTAGATCAAGTCACTCATAATTATGCTAAGGCTACTAATGAAAAAATGGCACATTTGTCTCTCAGGTCATATAGCAGTGAGGCCATAACTTTTATCTATAATGGTGAAGATAATCTAGATTGTTTTTTTCCTTTAGGAGGTAGATAGTAGTAACAGATCATTTTGTAGTTAATAAAACAATATGCTTTTGATAATTGCTTTAAGTTGCCAGCAACATATTAGTCAATTTTTTTTTGGATTCTTTTTCACATTAGAATGCCCAAAAGCAATCAACACAGATATTATCATGGAGCGTTCACAAAATATATGCAGCCATATGAACATGGTGATGTACAAGTAGAATTAATTAGAAAAATATTACTTGGCTTCTTCTGTCTTTAAAAGGATAGTAATTTTTTTCCCCATCATTTTATTTAAATACAAAGTGTGAAAACAATTGCTTAGTATGTCTCAAGTATGAAAAATCAAAGCCTCCTACACCAAATAGTAAAGCAGTCTTAGTTTTGATGCTGGAATTTGAAGGCCTGGGACTCAAATGGCTTTTAAACAGAAAATTGACATAAAGCTAGATGGAAGTAGCTGGAAGTTTTTATTTTTTTATTATTATTATTTCAAAGAGGAAAGCTTAGAGTAAAATGCAAGGCGGCGGGGGGGGGGGGGAGGGGGGGAGCCACCAAAAATCAACTGTGGCAAAAATTCCAGAGCCAAAATATTTAGACTTGGAATTGCCGTGATGATGCCTTATGGAAATAGTTCAGCTGCTTTCAAATTTGTTTTGTTTTGTTTTGTTTTTCTTTATCCAGAACACTTTGTTTGACTACTTCTTCCAAAATCACTGTGGTTTTATTCATGGAATAGAAAAATGGTGCATCATGAGACATGTAACGCACCACAGAGGGAGGCTCTTAATGAATAGAGATGTAACACAAACCCTCCCTGGAAGGATTGTAGCAACACATCCAAACAGAAACATCTTGGCCTAAAGCTTGCTTGTTCTTCCTTGGCCCTAATAATTTTTAATTCGTCTCACTGGGACAGGGTACAAGTCTAAGAAAAATGCATTGATGTCTCCTCATGAAGGAGGAAAATGTCAATAGTGGAAGGTACGTCTCATATAAAAACGAATCTTTCTAGTCTTGCAAAAGCAATAGTTGATAGTACTCCTTCTCCTCCCCTCTTAGATGAGTTCATACTGCCTATATTAAGATGCAAGAAAGCTGAAAGTTGTTCTTGTCCTTACAGAAAGCAGTTCATCTCCTTTGGATTGTTGAAAAAATGGCAGAACTGATGTGGTCTCAGATTCTTTGCACCGTTTCAAAGGCTAGGGTTTCCTCAAGGGTTATTGTAAACAGTTTCCCAAAGGAATTACATGATGTGGTTCAGGAAGCTTAACTCGGTCACAGCCAAGAGACTCCTACCAGTCCTTTGTATTTATCTGTAAATATAATATATTTGTAGTTCAAGCTGAAGTCTCAACAGAAGCTGCTCACAATAAGGTACTAACCAACTGTAAGATGAGGAAGAAGAAAAGAAAAAGATGACTACATAACTTTGCCAAGAATGGATGAAACATCTCTGAAACTGCTTAAGGAAAATATCTTCTTAGGGCTCATCCACAGACACTGTAACGGTACCGAGTCCCAAACCATATGGTTATGCATAACAGGCCTCCCAGACTCCCACAGCAAATCCCACAATGAACCGTGCCTTTGGTAAATACTGAGTGGCTATATAATGACTCAGTCCTAGTTGAGACTTGTAGGTCCCCTTTGAACTAGCATGTCCCCACTTCTGTGTTCATGTTGACACTTCTGGGCTTATCAGGCCCCAAGACTGACTGACCTAAATGCCTTGCACAAAAGGTTTACCCGCTGTCAGTAGAATCATCTGACAAATAAGCTTCTGCTGGGAGTTTTATATCTCTGTACCAAAATAAGTTTGGTACTTCATTGCTTCTCCATGTGCCCTCCATCTCATTCTCCTCTAGAAAGAGTGTAACAGGATGTGCAGCAGAAATATTCAGTCCTTCTTCTGAAAGCTGAATTCAGATCTCCTAAATCAAGATGTTCTTTCCTCTCCAGTTTGTTGGGTTTTTGTTTTGTTTTGTTTTGTTTTTTGGGTTTTTTTTCTGTTTGGGTTTTTTTTTTTTTTGCTTGGTTGTTTGATTTTTGTTTGGTGTGGGATTTTTCCTTTTCTTTTGGTTCTGGTCATGTAGTAATTAGCCCACCTCTTAATGAAAATGCACATTTTTTCTTTTTAAGTTAACTTCCCATCCCCAAAACTTCTGGTTTTAGAAACTTTCTCTGTAGTGCTGTCAGTGTTGATGCTTTTGCCTCTGCAGTTTTATATGCCATTTGCATATGTTGACAAGGATGTAATTTGCTCAGAATTATCTGTACATGCAGTAATTGTCTAGTGTGTGTTGTGATATATTTAGGAAGACAAGCTTTTTTGTACATAAGATCATAGTGCGGTGCAGGGAAGACTGCTCAACTCATGCTTTAAATCAAATCAGGATTAGAGCAGTTCTGTTAAGAACTTTTTAATAAGGACACGTAATGACCTGTCAATCAGGGAACTATGTGCTGAGGGTCAGTATCAGCAATACAACACATGAACTGCAGTAGTAGATACTTGCAAAATGTTGATAAACAGATATAAACTTCTAAAGACCCTTCTGTGACTAAACCTGAGGTGTCCTAGTCGGACACATGCAGGGCTATGGGCACGCCACTCTCTAGGCTGCATGGGTCACGAGCACGCACCGCTCTCCTGGGGTGTGGTTCTCCTTATTCACACACAACTCCTGCAGGTCCCTGTGTAACCTGCATTTGAGGTGCATTTGCGCATACCTGTGCTGCTCCGTACGACTAGCTAATACAGTGCCACAAGTACCACCACACACCTGGGGTGTGGGTTCCTGCTTGTCTCACCCCAAACTGCCACCAGGCAGAGAGCCGGTGCCATCAGGCTGAGGCAGAGGTGAGTTGCTGGTGGGGTGACTTTTGGCAGTGCCAAACCAGGTGGGATTGCTGCTCTGTGCCGGCTCCAAGGTCTCTCTCCACTTATTGCAAACTTTCACCCTTCTTTTTTATTTATTTTCAATCTGAATCTTCAGGTAACCCCTGATTACCACTTAATCTGGGTAACAGTTGTCTTGAGCAAACTTGAGGTTGTTATATTTGTTGGTTTAGTGTTACCCCTCCGTGGCGAGCATCCTCCCGGGACTGGCTGTTTCGGCTATTCGCACAGGCAGTTTACCCTCACACCCACTGGAAGGCATCTCACGTTATCCACCCCTGTTTTCTGGGCAGAGACACTGCGGGCAGCAGTGAAAACCCCGATTCCCAATTCTGTTGTTAGGGTGGGCTGCCCTCGAGAAAGGCCTTTACCCCATCAGTGCTGCCCTTTATGCCGCTGAGCATACTCCACCATTTCAGACAAGTAATGTTCTGTCAGATGACATGGGTAACGGCAGGTGAGTCCCTGTCAGAGTTTATAATCACAGCCCCGATGTTTGAGCTGAACGGGCACGTATTGCTTCTGACGGCCTGGCAATCTCCATGGCCTTCAGAGTTACAGAGTCTGTCTTTGGGGTGAAAGAAGCAGCAGCTGGTTTTTAAGAAAGCTGAATTAAATAGAAACATCCCATCTCAAAGCACCAGCCCTGTAGGATACCTGAAGAACTAATTTGGGGGTTTTAAACAGTTGGGGTTTTTTTTCCTTGCTGTGGTGACAAAGGCCAAGAGTGATTCATGGAATTGGGGTATCTGTGGGAAGACTATTGGCAAAGGAGAAACCAGCTCGAACTCTGGAGAAGTCGGGCAGGACAGGAACACAGCAGCCCGTGTGCCTTCCTGGTACACACGGTGCCTTCCTGACACCTTCTGTGAGCTGCTGCAGGGGGTTGGTAGGTGCCACGAAGGTGCCCGACCGGCAGCGTGTCACCATCATAAGGACACCCGGGCCAACGGCTTCCAGTCGTGCCACGGATGGACCTCTGCCAGCTGTGGGGTGCAGCCCCCCTTCTCCTGCACAGCTCCCCCCCCATCCTGCACAGCTCCCCATCTTCTGCATCCCCCCTTCTCCTGCACAGCCCCCTCCTCCTGCACAGCCCACCCTCTCCTGCAGAGCCCCCCTTCTCTTGCACAGCTCCCCTCTCCTGCACATCTGCCCCCTTTCCTGCACAGCTCCCCCGCCTCGCACAGTCCCCCTCCTGCAGAGCCCCCCTCCTGCAGAGACCCCCTCAGCCGCGCCCGCTGTCTTCACGCTGGGCTGCGGGGCGGGCTCGGCAGACGCTCCCCACTGGGGCACGGCCGAGCCGAGCTGCGGCGGGCCGGAGCCCTGCACGGAGAAGGACGGAACAGCCGGCCCGGGCCGCTCCCGGGAGGTTCCGCGGGGGTCACCGCCGGCTAAGGCGGCCACCGGCCGGGGGGACACCGGGGGAGGAGCCGCAGAGAGAGCCCCCGGGCCGGGCGCTGTGTCTTTAAACGCCGGGGCCGGCTGTGGGCTCCATCCTCCACCCTCCCTCCTCCCGGCCTGGCGGTGCGGGGTGCCGGGAGGAGGCGCCTGCCGCTAACAAAAGTCTGCGGCGGCTGCTCTCCCCTTCCTCCCTCCTCGGGCAACAAGTGGCTGGCGGCAGCTTCCCGGGGGAGGCAGTAGCAGTTACCGGCGTTGTGAGGAGGAGGAGGAAGAGGAGGAGGAAGGCAGTGCGGTGGTGAAGTACCGGAGAAGCCTGAGCGCCGACGGCGGAGCTGCGCCCAGGGACCGTCCCACCCGTCCTGCTTGTGGATTATAACCGGAGCCGCCTCCCCTACCCTGATACCCCGGCTGGAAACCATCAATTTTAAAAATTTTATTTTATTTTTGCTTTTTTGGGGTTTTTTTTTTGAGAAAGAGAGGAAGGGAGTGTATCAACCACTCGAGGACATGTCTCCGTAAAAAAAACCGAACAACTCCCGGTAAAGATGCTGCGCGGCGGTGTAAGGAGGCGGCGACGAGCATGAAGCCAGCAGGATGGGAGCGAACAATGGCAAACAGTACGGCAGCGAGGGTGAGTTTTGGGGAAAAAAAGGGGTGATTGGGTAACCCCGGGTTTTTTTGGGGGGGGGGATGGGGAGCGGGCGAGAGGCGCCGCGGTGGGGTTCCGCCGCGGCGCCTCTCGCCCGCTCCCCATCCCCCCCAAAAAAAAGCTGGGGCCATCCCCACTGAGACCCTTCAAATACCCTTAATTACATTTTTTTTTTTTAATAGATGGGAGGTAACTGCTGTCTCAATTCGTGATGTAAGGTAACGGTGTGGCTTAAAATGTGGAGGTAGCTCAAGGGTTATGGCAGCGTAACTTCGTTAAAAAACTCTTAGAGTGCTCTTTGTAATCCTTTTCTACTTGTCTTTCTATCCCGGGATCCTTATATTATGCAGTATGGTATATGACTGCTTCCTGTCTGAACAGAGAAAAAAAAATAAAAAAAATTAACCCCAGGAAAGAGGGAGGGAGAGTTTAATGTTCTCCAGCTGTTATCCATAGATTGTACTCCTGCAATTTCGCTTCAGTGAAACTTTAGCGCGTTTGGTTTTAGATATACAGGGCCTGATTCATTCTTGTGGAAACCTATTAGTCTCGCTGGAGTTGCATCAGGGATGAATTTCAGCCGCTTTGCTGGTAGTGTGAAGAACTACTGGAACAGTCAGCTGGTGTCAGGCAAACCAATGGCAAGTACAGACAGTTTGTCTTCCTGCTAGCTAGTTTTAAGCTTTCTTTAACTTTTAGTTGTCTTAAATATCTCTTGCCCTCCTAGTATTTATGAAACCAAGTAGGACACGTCTTCCCCTCATAGTATTGGGCAACTACATAGGATCACTACATTCCCAACACCCCCCTTCATTCTTAAATTTTTGTTGTTGTTGATGGTTTGTGGGTGGAGCGAGGGACGTGGTCCTGTGGTCTGCTCAATTCTTTGGGAGTCCAGAAGGCAACTGCCAAATAATACACCACTCTCACATCCAAAATATGCTTGAAGATTGTGAAAAGGCAAGGGGGAAAATATCACTTCTCCAACAGATTCTACAGTTTCTTTCATTCATTGCCAAATGAGCTCTGCTTTTGGAAGAGTTGAAGAAGTAGAAGCTTTAAGCTAAAGATATTCTCACTGTTGTGGGGTTTAGCTCCCTTGATATCATCACTAGAATAACTTTTGCATAAATGGGGTGAACCTGAAAGCTGTAATCAAAGTCTCTTTGGATTCCTCCTGAAAGGGGAGATCCTAGTTTGTCCCCAGCGTTGGAAGGGTCAGTGTTTATAGTTCTGGCCACTGGCAGAAAATCGGGTTGCTGAGGGGTGTTCCATGATGATAGGAAGGCATGACTGTGTCCCTGAGCTTTCCTGTGAGTTCAGAGGAATGCTTGCTTCAATTAATGTACAGTCTTGGGGGAGGAATGTGATGGACACTGAGCCTCCTGGAGCCTTCTGTGAAGTGGAGGAGAACTTTACTGTTCCAAAACTACCTGATAGGAAATGTGAGGAAGAGGAAGATCGGTGCACCTAGAATATTCTTAATTTACCTCTTTCCCCCTGGTGGGGGGGGTCACACTCTGAGGAAGCGTTCCATTGCTGTTAGCTTTAAAAACAACTTGAATATCTGGGTTGAAGTTCCTAGAGTGGTATCTGTGGTTGGGTATGCGGTACAGAGCTTTCAACATAGGGGCTTTGTAGGCTGACATTGTACTGCAGTATGCCATTTTAGGGATGGAGTTTTAAAAGCACCTTTGTTAGCTTCTTGGATTTTTGTTGAACTTCTTGAACGCTGTTCTCTAGTTTTCTGCTTGCTAATACATTAGGTGAGATTTCAGAAAGACAATGCAAATGATTTTTAAAAATGGCTAAAATAGCATCAGGAGTTTGTCCAAATTGTTTCTCTTCTCAAAGCTGAAGAGGTACATTAGAGGAAGGATAACTCCTGCTCAAGATACTGCTTCTGAAACACTAGATAACCCTTAAAACTAGGAAATTAGCATGGATTGTTACATTTTGTAATGCTTATCAGTACTAGACACTTTTTCAAATTCACGTATACACTGTATATATGTGTATATAGAGGCAACTGTCCTAAACATTTGTGGTGAATCACATAAAGTACACTTCTACTGCCTTTTAAATTTTTTTTTTGCTTGTTCAAGGATTTATTGAACAGAATTTTATTGGAAGCTACAATTAGCATGTTGAGATGGGCAGGAGAGCTGGATGTTTGAGGAGTCTAAATTAGTTTGTTCTCAGTGTCTGATTAATAACTTCTGGCAACTTTGATAAGTATATCTGTTTTCCACAAATTTAATTTTCTAAGACAGGCTAAAACATGCTCTCAATGAAGCTTAAATGTGAGTAAAATTGTTTCTCTGAAAATTCATGTCATGCAGATGGGATATGAATACACCATTTATTAAAAAAATAACAAAACCCAAATTTTGTCTATAGGAGTTGACCTGGTTTTAAAAAGTAATTTATTACATAAAAGTTTATTTTCTTGATCTTTGTTTGGCCTTTGAAAATGTTTGTATAAGGGAGATGATTTGTGAAGCTTGTTTACCTAGAAAAATGTGGATCCTGAGATTTCAGGCTTATCGTAGTGTGCAGTAGATCCTGACTGAAGAGTTAAAGCTTGAAGTTAGTCTTTCTGAATGTGTTCCAGCAGTAATGTTTGAATAGCGCGACTGAAGCTAACAGATTACGGGAGCCAGAAATCCATTTGATCATGGAGCAGTTCTTGTAAGGCTTGCACCTATGCAGTGGAAATGTATGGTCTGTTGCCTTAGCAAGAGTGCTTATTGTTGTCCTTCACTTCCTTGCCTTAAGGATAAATCATTGACCTTTCTGTCATTGATGTAGTTCTTTCCTTGATTTTTAAATAGAGGAAGCACACCTACCTCACATCTGAGCGGAAAGAGCAGCCTGTTGTAGAAGCTATCAAAAATCAGTATTTTTGTTCAAGGACCTTTGTTAAAAAGTATTGCTGAAAAGAATTGCAGCTGACCAAGTAAGACATGACTCTTCATCACAGATGAGGAGGCTGAATTGAAGTATATAACTCCTTTAACTTTCTGGAGACACCTAAGCAGTTGCTGTTCCTGCTTTGCTGCACACCATTTCTATAACAGTTTCACGCAGAATCACTGTATGTGTGCGGGGCACGGGGCTAGACGGGGGCTGACTATCAAGTCTGCTGCTGGGGTGGGGAGCAGCTGACGTCTGCCTGCTTTCTTTGGGAAAAGGTGACTGAACTGATAAGGTTCCTCTTACCACCCAAGGTGCTTTTGCATCCACAAGAGATGACTCAAAATGTTATATGGACTTCTGTGTTATAAGGAGATTGGCTTTGTGATGTGAGCTGGAGGAGCAATCTGTGTTCTTGCATACAAAAGGAAGCCATGGCATTGAGGTGGAATGGCTGCTTTACAAAATAACCATATTTTTTCAATATTTGTCTCTTCCCAAGTGACTTCCTCATTAAATTGTGAGACCTGAGAACCAGTCAAATTTGAGAGCAGCTAAATAATGGTACAACATTTTGATAATACCAAGGTTCAGACCTTGTGAAAGGATGTCTTTTTAATGAGTCAATTCTCCAGATTGCTGTAGTTATTGATAAAACTTCCTTTGAGTGCCTTCTGCTCCTTCTCCTTCCAGAAGCTGGTCTAGAGAGGGTTGGTGACAGTGTGCAGCAGCTCCAGTTGATCAGCTAAAACATATTATTAAAGACTTGATATGACACAGGAGCCTGGTGCTGTGGAGAACAGAGGACAACAAGGGAGAAAGAGATGAAATGGCAGCTTAGGCAAGGAAATCAATGTCCTTCTCAAAACAGAAGCCTTGCTGAAAACTGTTTTTTCTTTTTGTATATTTTGTTTAGGAAAATTTAAATAGAAACTCTTTGGGGATAACTTCAACTTAGCTCTAGTTTTGAAAATGTTCCTTCTCCAAGTTATTATTTGTGGCATTTCCTATTCACAAACCATTTGGAGAGAGGATTCCTGTGTAGATCCCCGTGTCCTGTTAGTGTCAGTGCCAGTGCAGAAACCTGCCTATGTCATGGGATACGGTTGCCACAAAGCAGAGGCAACAATGTTCATGAAGGTGGCTTTAACTGTGACAATGTGTGAGCTGGTGTACAGTAGCTAAAGCTTTCTAGGGATTGCCAGCATGTAGCACTGTGGCAAACCAGGTCAATCATCCAGGGTATCTTCTCTGTGTACTGCATCTTTAGCATTTTTTGATTCTGGTAATATTTTTTTTTTCTTTTTCTGCCCTATGAGTTTCTCGGGATCAAGTGAAGAGTCTCATCAAGGCAGGTGCTAAATGGCTCATGGGCTGTGCAGTTTATGCCCACTTTGTTTTGAAGTCCAAGTCACATTTCCGTGTTACTATCTGATATGTTAAACACTGAGTTTAGCATATAGCTTTTACCACTGTCTTACTCACTGTTCTGATCCTTTCTCAGGTGATCTGTGGAGATAATATATTTTGCTGTTCTTGGAGAAGTTTTTTTTAATTATTATTCCCTAGTTTGGCTAGTCTTCTCTCACACACCTCCCCAGTGCATAATTGCTGCAATTGAACCATAACACCCTCTATAGGGCTACTGTAAATATTGTGGTGCTACTCAATGGCACTTCTTGTGTTGTGCTTACTTATGCAACCAGTGCTTGGACAGACTTGATTCTTGCATTTTACCTGTAGCTGGGTTTGTCTGCTGCATTCAGGGAGTTAAGAAACTTGCCTCTTAACAGCAAGGTTTGGACAGGAAAGAGATCAACATTCAGTATGTCAGTCCTTGGAGCAATGTTGATTTTGCAAGTGAATTTGCTTCTGACAGTGGCCAACTGCTGCTAACCAAAAGTAACTTCCATAAATGCTGTTTATGACTTTTTTTTTTTTTTTTTTTTGTTAAATGTAACTTTCAACTGAGCAATGCAAAAGGATTGTGTGTCTGTGTTTACTCAGTTTGTCTCCAAAAAGTAAATTTACTCTAAGATCAGTGCTTACGTTGTTGCTTGTTGTCCAGGTCACATGGCAGGGGCCAGAGGAGGGTCGGACACAGCATGTAATGGAGCTGCTGTGCTGCTTTCAGTTTCTCATAGTGCAGTATTTTCTTTCTTTTTTAAAAAACCAAACACTAAACTGCCTGTGTGTGTGTACACAGGAATGTGTGTTTGTACACACCCAAAGTGACAGCTTTGGGGAGGATTTAGGCTTAAAAAGTTGCTAATGCTATCTGTAACTTTCTAAAAAGTAACTTGGTGGTTCACAAGCATGTATTTTCATAAGATGTTACTCATTTCCTAAAATAGCCCTGGGGGAAGGCAGGGTCTCTTTTATTTTATTATTGCTTTGTTAATAGATATAAGTTAACTAACTGTACTCTAGGGGCCTATCTTTGGCTTGGATGATTGCTTCAGCCTAGTGCAAAAGTAACTGGATGCTCTTTCTTATGTCTGGCATTTTATTTTTTTTTTAAACAAAATAATTTATATATATATATTAATTGGGTGCCAGTTAGAGGCCTCAATAAACTTTGCTGGTGATGCATGATATGGAAAGCCTTCTAGCACAGCCCTCTCAACTAAGTTAGTAGGAGTTTAGGACTTGCACATTCTAGTCCTTGTTTACCCACTCCCCATTGGCAGGGAAGGAAATGAGATTGCTTTGGTAATTTTCCTAAACTGAAACTGTATTTTTGTTTTCTTAAACAAAGACCTACTACCAAGGTAGACTCATAACATCCAAGCTGAAGTTGATACTGTATCCTTACTTCTGGAAGAATGTCAACATGTATTCAGGATTGGCTAGGTGTTTTAATCTAGATTACTACTCCAAAAATCTCCTCAGAGATCTTCATTTTCTTGCATTTTCTGTCCTTCAGCTACTTCTGGGTTCCTCATTTCTGAACAATTCCTAACTAGGAATTGGTTTGCTTCTTTGTGGGTCTTGTTTGTGTTAGGAAAGTGATTGGCAGAAGGCAGTGGATGACATGTGAAAGCTGAAATGCAGAAGTGGTTTGTTTCTGCTCTTTGTTTTGTTGTCAGCTATGCTTGCATGCTTTAACACAGGACCTACACTTTGCTAAATTAGGTCAACTATTTAATTAAGGAGTAAAAACCTTTAAAACCTGAAAAATGAGTGGTGGGTGGTTGGTAGAATCTGTTCCTTTTTAGCAAGGAAAAGAAACATGCAACATTTTCTAGCAACATAGATGTACAACTTGTGACTGGATAGATCTGTTGCAAGACTTTGTTTCTCAGGTAGCATTTAGATTGAGTACTAGTGGTGGTGGTGGTGTTGTTTATTGGGGAAAAACTATTAGTTCTATCTGATCATACCCCTCACTTTAGTTCCAAGTCTACCTGTATGCCTTTTAGCATAGACATCACGTTAAGGACAGTTTTAGGCATCACCTCCTTAGAGGAGCTGAAGCATAGAGGAGCTGCTGTCATCTTGGTGTTACACTGTAGGTCCTTAAATAAGTCACTGTTCTCCTCGACTGCACCTCTTTCATGATTCCCACTGTGTTGTCTGTATTTGTAGATGTCCCTTCATACAGAAGGAGAACTCAGCAGGGAGCATGGCCATTCCTTCTAAGAAATTAGTAAGATCTGCCTATTGACCAAAGTAAGGGTCTTTATGCCAAGAAACTCTAAAGCAGAAACAAACAGGACTAAATTGTGCTGAACCAGAGAAATGCTCTCAAATGTCTTCTGTGTGGAGGTATGATAAAGTGCTGTTGTGATTTTGTTACATAGCTGAACTGTAGAAGAGCCTGGTAGATGCCCCATCCCTGGAAACATTCAAGGCCAGGCTGGATGGGGATCTGAACAGCTTGATCTAGTTGAAGATGTCCTTGCTCACTGCAGGGGGGTTGGACTAGATGACATTTAAAGGTCCCTTGCAATCCAAACCATTCTATGATTATATGCACAAACAGCTTCAAGTACTGCTTTGAAGGAAAGGCTTGTTGGCTGTGTTTGAACAGACACTTAAGGAAAAGGCTCCACTGCTGTGCCATCCAAACTCAACAAAAGTAATTTCTTGGCAAAGCAGGTCTCTTCACCCTGTACACTTTTTTGACCTCTACTTTAAATGAGTAAATGGGGAAAAAAATTGCTGTGTATTTTTAAATTTTCTTTATTTTTTCCTGTATGCATTCCCCCCTGCCCCTGCAAAGTCAAAACTGTTGTTGTAAGACTACCTGTTCATGCAAATGGAGTCTAACACACATGTCTGTATTTATTTGAACTGAGTCATTACTGTAACCATCTGCATGGCATTGGGAATCTTTTTCCTTCCTGTGCTCAACAGCAATGCAACCCTAGGCTTCAATTTACGTGCATGGGCTTTTAAAGAGAGGAATCTATAGTGGCACATCAGTTATTCTGATTTTAAGGCATCTTTGCTCAGTGGGAAGAGTTTGTTTTTTAACACTTTTTTTTTTTTTAAATTTCAGAACTGAGATATGGAAATGCCTAACAGATACAGCAACTTGCATTCAAAAACAGGTGAAGTGACTGACTCTCTTGAGCTGAAGAGTCATGTAGTTACTTTGCCATCATACCCTTGCTTTAGTAGTGTGTATGGTAGTACAGTGCTTAACCTGGAGCTCTGTATTCCCGGCAGGCTGTGGTAGTGAACCCTTCCAAAGATCCTTCTTGGAGTAAAGAGAGAAACAGGAAACTTGCTTTCATGCCCGTGTTTTGAATCAGGAAATTCCTGTCTACAATACATAAATCTGTCATATCAACATCTTAAATCATGTGACACTTTTTTACTCGGGTATTTGTGTACAAATGTGTATAATAGCTGCAGGAATACTACATGAATTCTTCTCAAACAACATACTAACTCAGAGGAAGGTGTTTTAATACTTTTTTTCAGTGGATCTATTTTAAAAAAATATCTTCCTCAATTTCCTTCTTTGTTCCTGTAAAAATACTAATGAAATTTGCAGATGATATTATAAAAGGAGCAGTTACAAGGTTAGATGTCTTTTTTCCTTTGTTTTTTTTTTTTTGTTTTGTTTTGTTTTTAAGAAATAAAAAAAGATAAGCCAGAAACACTGGCACAGTATCAGTAGTAGTTAACTAGGAAGAACCCCTTTCGATAAGAGTCACACAGGCTAGTTTGACTGTGAGGGTTTGGACCAAGTGTAGTTGTCATATTACATGTGTAACCCTGTCAGTTCATGGGGAGCCCAGACTTTTACTGCTTGTATGACTGCATGCATTGTGGCGAAGCAAGCCATCTAGTTGAGGCTCTGATATTACTTTGTTGCCAGATTGCACACAATCCTCTTTCTGTGTAAGTGTGACTGCACAGGATAGAGGAACCAGGATGGTTTTTTTTTAATTGTGTAATGATTACTTAAAGAACTAGCATTTCATTTAAATCCTGTCCTTGAGAGATAGTAAAGCTATTGTGGGAACTAATGAACAAACAGTGCATGTATTTGAGAGTTTCTTATGGTACTCGTGGCTCTTATAATGAAATATGTTGTTTTGTCACTAGTGCAATGGTGATAATGCTTGATCTGGCTCACCACTGCAGTGCAGCTGGTCACCAGCAGAAGTACTGAACAGATCATCTTTTCTGTAGTACCTAGGGAAACACATTTCTAGTCTCCATATTCCATTTGCCTTTTCTCTGACCATTTATAAGGAAGTTGCTTGTGGCATCAACATAACTTTTTTTTTTTTTTTAAACCCTAAGATGATGGAAACAATAAGCTATTGCTGAAATATGTGGTGAAAATTGTTGATATTAAACTACTACGACTCATGCCTTTAGAATTTTTGGAACCTGAGGATTTACCAAAAGAGGTATAAATAAAAGCCTCAGAGCAGGAGGATTTCAATTCCAGTTAGCCATGCTAATATTAAGTTGAAACTAACAACATGCTCTTGTATGTCAAGAAGATCTAGTAGCTGACCTTCCTCCTTGAGTTCATGTTTGATTGTACTCTTTTGTAGCCAACAAGCTTGAAGGCACTCATCTGTTATTAGCACAGTTTGAGAACATAGGTGCTCATACTGCAGAACCTCTTGCTGAGTAATTGCTCTCTTGTTCTGCAATACTAAACTGCCAGTGGAGATCAGTACAGGCAGTAAAATTACATTAGGATATTTTCTCATCATCTCCTGGCCATATTTCTGTCTACTCTAGAGTCTGAAGTATACAAACTCATAGATTGGAAATTACATCTCTGGAGATGTCTAACCCGACCCACTGCTCAGAACAGAGTCAACTAGAGCAGATGCCCAAAGCCATGTGCAGTCAGATTTTTGAGCATCTCCAAAGATGGAGACATTACAGCATCCCTGGGCAGCCTGTTCCAGTGCTCAGTCACCTGTAGCTTTTGAAGAAAAAAAAAATATGGATATGTTATTACATTTAAATGGAAGTGCTTGTATTTCAACTTGTGCCCATTCCTTCTTGTCTGTTCACTAGCTGTCACTGAAAAGTGTCTGATTCTGTCTTCTTTATTCCCCTCTTCCTGCTCCAGGTATTTATACACATTGACAAGATTACTGCTTGAGCCCTCTCTTCTCCAGGGTAGACTGTCCCAGCTCTCTAAGCCTCTCCTTGTGTGTTAGATGCTCCAATCCCTTTCTCATCTTTGTGGCCCTTTACTGGACTCTCTCCAGTATGTCTGTGTCTCTCTTGTACAGAGGACCCCAGACTTGAACCCAGCACTCCAGAAGTAGCCTCACCAGTGCTGAGCAGAGGGGAAGGATCAACTCTCTCAATCTGCTAGTAATGCTTCCTGCCAGCAATGCAGGCTGGGATACAGTTGGCCTTCTTTGCTGTGAGGGCATGTTACTGGCTCATGTTTTACTCTTATGTCCACCAGAACCCCAGACCCTATTCTGCCAAGTTGCTTTCCAGCTGCCTATACCTCCTCAGGAGCAGGACTCTGCATTTCCTTTTGTTGAACAATCTTCCTGAGGCTCTTGTTGGCCCATTTCTCAACCTGTTGAGGCCTGTCCTAATGGCAGCAACCCCTTGGTGTATCAGGCACTCTTCCCAGTTTTGTATCATCTGTGAACTTGTTGAAGGTGCACTCTGTCCCATCATCCAGGTCTGCCACTAGTGATGGGGCTTCAGGTACACATCATGCTGCTAATCACAATTTGAGCCCAGCAGGTTAATCAGTCTTCAGTTTGTCTCGCTGTCCATTTAGCTAGTCTGTACTTCATCAGTTTGTCTATGAAGGTGCTATGGGAAACAGAGTTGGAAAGTCTTACTGAAGTCAGGATAAATCACATCTGCTGTACTCCCCTCGTCCACTGAGCCAGTTGTTTCATTATTGATGTCTGTCAGGTTTGTCAGGCATGACTTCCCTTACAAATCCACGCTAATGACTCCTGGTTACCTTCTTGGCTTAGAAATGTTTTCCAGGAAGCTCTGCCACTTTTCTGGGGTTGAGGTGATGCAGACTAGCCTGTGGGTCCCTAGATTCTCCTTCCTGCCCTTCTTGAAAACAGGGGTGATATTTTGCTTTCACACAGTCCTCATGAACCTATCCTGATTGCCATGACCTTTCTAAGATAATTGAGAGTGACCTTGCCATGGTACTGGCCAGATCACTCAGCCCTCAGAATTGCATCCCATCAGTTCTCATGGGATTGTGTCTGTCCAGCTCGTTTAAATGTTCCCTAACTTGATCCTCCTGTACTTCTCATTACTTGTGTTTGCAGAAGGTACTAACAGGCTTTCAGAAGCAGTAGAGTTCAGCTGTAGCAAGTTCTGGCAAGTGTTAAGGCTGTCTTACAGTAGTGGAGTATCTCTAAGCAGTGCTCTCTAAACTCGTGTCTACAGCTGGTTTGGAGTTTTTCAGCTATAATTTATTTTTACCTTATATTATTAATGTTAAAAAACAGTCTTAATTTCCCCTGTATAAAGAAACTCAGTCTTTCTGAATGACTATACTTTCTCTTGGCAGAGAACAGATAAAATAGAAGAATCCTCCAAAGAGTTGTGGTGGTAGAATCTGGCTCTGTTTGGTTTGAGTTTTTTTTATATAAATGGTCTGTGCTTTTATGAAAAGCTTCTTCAAAGGAGTTTTGCTTGTTTCAGAAGAAACAGCTAGCCCAGGATCACAATTTTTTGCTCTCCTAGAAAATCAAAATTGTTGCTTTAATTAATGAAGAAGTTATTTTTGTGTTCGTCATGCTAGGAAATAATTTCTGCAGTTTTCAAGTTGATGGAGCCATGACTGGTAAAAATGCTTGACAGTAATCCATATTCTGCTGGTGTAAAGATTTGCTTCTTTCCACATATTCTAGAATTGAATAAAAAAGGATTTAAATACCTCATTTAGATCAGGGTGCCAAGGGGTAGGTTGATATTAACGTTTAGAAGAAACAACTTATTTTTCATAAGTGAAATAATGAAATGCAATTGTCTTAAATTTTCTTCTGAAAACAAAAATAATAATTACCAGATTACACAGTTAATTTTTGATGCTCTAAAGTGCTAGTAGATCCTTCTCAGTTTAGAATCTGGTATTTACAATTAAAGTCAGGTACAACAACGTGTTTTAGGTATTGCTATGCGTTATGTTACTTGGTCAATAGAATTCATGTTTTGGTTTTAGTACCAAAAAAACACCTTTAGGTTAATTAACCTGTTAACATTATCTATTCCTTGAATGTTTGATCTGCATGGGAAAGGGGCTAACTTTCTAGCAAGATGGAAGGTTAAATGCCCTGTAACATGATCAAGTTTATGAAAGATACTGAGATCAGAACTATATCCACAGTACTTGAATTAAAATCTTCAAACATAAGATTTTAGAGGTGACTTCTTAAAAACAAGTTTTCTTTCCATTTGTATGTATAGACTATACAGCACAGTCC
The DNA here is from genome assembly GCA_907165065.1 of Caprimulgus europaeus. Next base: position 78,420,802 of record OU015525.1, read on the forward strand.
AGTATGAAGTTTTCCTTGGCACTCATTAGACATGAGCAGAATATTTTGCTTATGTCTTTATTTCTCTTGGGAAATTATTGCTCTTTATTCCGCTGTGGGTGTACCTTTTGTTGCACTGCATGGTTGTCTTTATGGAGAAACATGAATGCTTGTTGTGGGCATTTATTTCTCTTGCCAGGAACTGCTGGAACAAAGGTGAATGTGAGACTTCCTCTCTCTCAAACAATTACTATTTTTTTCCCCGCTTTGACTCTGGTTTCAAGAGGCTCTGTGCGAGAGTACTTTTCTCATATCTGAGAAGTTGTCCAGCTGTGAATGGGCTTACAGTTTATCAGGAGACAGCATGGGAATTGTGAGTAAGGGGAAAGGTTAGTTTCTGTTTGGTTATTCAGGAATTTATTGATTGAAGTATTGTCTTTTGATTTAGGGCTTTGGTAATGATGTCATTTTCTTCTCACCATGAAAGTACATAGCATGTCAAGCTGTATTTCTCTCTCTGAGATCTGAATTGGAGTGACTGCCCAGCACCTTAAAAATGGGACATGTTTCCCTAGTTGTGGGTCAGGTTATGAGGTGGAATTGAATCACCCTATTGCTTACCATTTTTGAGCACAGGAAGAAATGCTGGCAGCAGAAGTTGGACACAAGTGAACGTTGCAGACCTATTCCTTTCTCGGTTTCCTGCTTTCGTTTTGCCAGGCCACATTTTCTGTAGAAAATAAATTCATGCCCTTCTGAGGCTAAAATATCCTTCTGCCCTTCCCCCCACCATGTCCTTCACTGAAGTGTAGAGTTTCTTCATTAACTCCCTACATGAGCAAAAACATTCCTAGAAAGTGAAGTTTCGCTTCCACAAGTTTAGAATCTAAACCAGAACAAGTCTAGTCAGACACGGGAGCCTTTCACGCAGTGCAGTTGGCTTCATATCTTATGTTTTGTAATTGTTTTGCCACTTACACAAAGATTTATTCTGAAGTGTAATGGGTTTACAATTTGATAACGTTGTATGGATAGATAATACCATTAAGGTAAGTGACACAAAGGCTTTCAAAACTATTTTTTAAAATGGCCAGTTCAGTTACTTCCTGTGCCATATTGCAGTGTGAAGTACTACAAACCTCTGCAACAATGTTGGAACAGTTGAGATTAGGTACGATGTTCCCATTTTTCCAGGTAGGACTATGAATATTTGAATGAAGTTGAAAACAAAGCCGGTAAGGAATCCATCCAGAAGCTACCAAAGGAATTTAATTTTGTAATTTTGTGTCAAATTTGGTATCGCTTTTTTGAGAACTGCCCCTCAAGTTATCTCTCTGTAGCTGAAAGGAAACTTTAATCTAAGAGTCTGGATTCACTTTTTTGTATTCTGAGGGACAAACATCACTGGTTGTCTCTGATTTTCTGATCCTTGGATTCACTGTTAATCTAACTGCCTGCTGCCCTCTTGTGAAGTCTGACAACAATTCCTCATAGTTCAATGGCAGCCTTCAACATAAATAAAACCTTGTGTATGCTCCCATGTGAAGATAGTTGGCTGGCTGCAACTGCTGCTTGATGCTTTGCAGCTCAGGTAGTGGTTTTGTTGTTTTTTTTTTTTCTCTACTGGTGTAGATCAGACTGTTCAGAAGTATTTAACATCCTGAAGAATTTTCCCTTACCCTTCCTAATGCCTTTTGAGTAAATTGTGAAGTGTCTAAGAAGCTATTCTTCCTTTGCTTAGTGGCACAGTTGCCCTCTCAGAGGAGTATAAGTGTTTCTCTTCTGCTGTGTAGTTTGGGAAGTGAAGGAGAGTGGGCACTGCAAGCACTTATGTTGTTTTGAATATGCTTCTTGGGATCCAGACAAAAAATAATGTCTGGAATATTTCTGTTTATTGTCTGTTAGAGGCACAGGAAATAAGAAAGGCCAACTACATTATAGCAGCCAGCAAACTCCTCTGAAGCAAAGGAAAATTTAGGAGTGACAGAACTGGGCCTTGCTGCCCACTGGGGTCTCTGCTGCATGTTTTTCATAAATCTAGTGACATAACTGGATCAAGGCTCCTTCATTCCAGAAAAGCAGAGGAAGAAATGAAGCTGGAAGCTCAGAGCCAGATTGTCAAGTAGAAAAGGGAGAAACATCTTGTCTTCTCTCTCAAAATCTTCTGTCTCTGTAATTGTCAAGTAGGAGAGTTCTCAAGTAGGTACCAGAGCTTCAGGCACATTTGTAGGCAGGATTTTCTTTCACTTTCACATATGAGGAAATTGATGTAAAATACTGGATGGTCCTGTGTTGCCTCAACTAATTGGGAATCTCCAGGCTTGGCAAAACTTCACCTATGTTGCTGTAAAGATAAATGACCTGCCAGGTTTGCAAGTCCCCTTGCCTCAAGGCAAAGTTGCTTGCATTTTCTGCCTTCAATTTTCTTGCAGCCGAAACTGTCCAATCTTTAGGTTAAACAGATGCATGAAAATATATATATATAATTTAAATCTGGGCATTTGGCCATAGTAAACAGACTAGAGTTGCTGTTTCTCTGAATGTTTAATGACAATAAAATAAATTGTTGCAAAGTAGTTTATGCCTCATTTGTAGCAAAGTACCACTTTTATCTTAAAATGTTGTTTGCACATGTGTGATGTGAAAATGCTATTTAGACTTGAATGTCTTTATTTTTGGTTGATACTAACCTCAAATGGTGACTGATTCCTTGGGATTCATTAGTGTGCTTTGTGCTAATCCAAAATGTGTAGACCTGTGAGAGTGTGCTGCTGTGGGACTACTTGCTTTCCTTTGTAAGATGTGGGTGTCTGAGTGTTTGTCTTTAAGAGCAGTACCTTTTTGTAGGGGTTCCAGCAGGGAGAGACTCTGTGTTCTGCTTTTATATTTCTGTCTTGGAGTTTAATACTAATTCCTTATTCTTTTCCTAAGAAATGTGTATCCACTGTGCAGGTGATACTCATCTCCCAAGGCTGAGAGCTCAAGGTCTGCATAGTAACTGTGTGTGTGTCCACTGATTAATGATTTAAATTAAAATCTTCATGGCAGTTATCAACAGTGGCAGAAGTAGGAATTGGAAGAAAAGGGCTGTATGGGCAAGATGCTCTCTCTAAAAATGGTCCTGGTAGTACATTTGCACAGAGCCTGAAATAGATGTACTGGCTGAAACGAGAGATTCCTATAGAACACTAACCCTTAGTGAATCTTGAAGAAAGAATAGTTTAATGGAATCACATGAAGAGTTATTTGACAAAACTTGTAAGCTAGAAATTTTTTTAGGGGTATGACTGGTATCTGAAGTAGGAATATGAGATATGTGGGTAGCTGGTCTTCACTGCTTCTTATTTGAAATACTACAGCAACAGTAGTCAGTAGAAATGAAAAGCTGCAGTCATAGTTTGTGTTTAAAAATTAAAAAAATAAATCCTGTAAATTTTGGTATGGTTGGACTTGATGACCTTGGAGGTCTTTTCCAACCAGGCAATTCTATGATTCTGTGTATCACCACAGTTACTTAAAAATATTTGCTTCTCACACCTTTTGGTTGAGCCCCAGAGCAGCAGCAATATGACAAATTTCATTAGGGAGGGTGAGTCTTTTTTTTTTTTTTTATTTCTTGCTCTATAATGCTGCTTTTCTAGTTCTACTCCAAAAGTGCAGCCTTGTTGTGTAACAATATATTAACCTAGTTGTGTGAACTATTCCTCTTAAGATGAGAAAATTAATTGAAGCTCCATGAATTTTTGTTGAACTATGAAGGACCATTCTAGGGTTCTGGAAATTCAATTTTGTCACATATATAGTGCATCCCAAAGTATTGGATTTATCTACCATAAGAAATAAACCTACCTTTTTCCAAGCTTTTTATTTTTCCTGCATAAGCATTTTTATTGTTCATCTGTTTTCAATAGCTCTCAATAAGGGATGGGTTTTATAAAATATTTTCACAGTAAAAGCTTTGAAGCGTATTGTTGCTTGAGTTCATCTTACCCTGAAATAGCTTTTTCTCAAATACTTTGCTCATATCACATGGGACTGCTGTAGCTCCAAGCCCTGACTTGGACCTTATGGGCCCAATTGGGACAACTTTCACAGAGGGTGACTCTGTCTGCAAGTCTCAGCCTCTGCATGCAGAATGTATGCTTGTTCTTCTAGAAGAAAAGGTGAACATATAGTGAGAGCTAATCTACCAGCTAAGTATAGCTATAAATCCTCTTTTAGTTTGGCCTGTACTGGGAAAAGGGCATTTTCAAATGTAGTCTATGATGATTTCCTCAGATCAGGTAAAGTACCATTGAGGAATCCGTTTATTGCTGGTATAATTGTCTGATCTGAGATCCTTGTCCATGTAGAAGATTTGCATGGGAAGAAGTGTTGCTAATGGACATAACTACTTCAGCCTGTGAGTTTCAAATAACTTGACCAGAATTCCTTTATGGACTTGAAGCCATTCCAGGGATTTAAGAAGAATATATTTCCTCCTTAGTAAGGATAGAAGACAGGCAAGTGGACACATTTACTATCTGTGATTATTGGCTGAATCCTGCAAAAAGCAGATTTTGTAGCTTGATAATAGCTTTGACTTAAAGCTGTGTAACTTGCTTGTTTCTCTGTTTGTAATTATCTAATCCTGCTTAGGCTTGCTTTTCCTGAATACTGCTTTTTGTATGGCAAGCATTTCCTCAACACCAGACTAAAAAGGGTTTTGGAGAGGTGCTTTAACATCACAGCATGGGATGCTCCATATCTAAACAAATGTATGGTAGTAATGGCTTAACTTTTTCTGACTTATTCTGTAGGTCATACTTCTCTTTAAACCTAATGAGGACTGTTGCTCTCTCCTGGACTATACTGTTAAAAGAAGAATGCTAAGTACTTTAAATATTTTAGGTACTTTAAAAGCTGAATACTGTCAGCATCTGCTGCTCTTCTCCGAGGAGTACTCTTGTTACTGGCCCATTTCTGCATGTTTTGTGTCTACTGGCAGTAACAGCTCCTGCTTAGCTGGATGTCAGATACCCGCAGGTATGTCAACATGGCTCTGCTTCCTGCACTGGGAAATCTGTGTTAATGCTCTGGATTAAAAAGAGCAACCAGGACCTGGAAAGACTGACTGTTCTGCATATTGTGGCCCTCTCAATCTTAAATTAGCAAACAGCTGTATAGGTGATTCAAACTGGGGGAAACCCACTTCAAGGAAACTCATTCCGCAGAAGTGTAAACAGAGAGGAAACTTTGGCTGGAGAAGCTTTTTGACCTACATATGTAGAACTTTAGGTATGCTGTTGATCATCTAATTCTGAAAATACTGAAGCAATCCAACTAGTTTTTAGTTACATGTCAGGTCTTTATGATAAGGTAAACTATTTGCATGATTTATCAATCATTGATTTATTTAAAAAATAATAATTAAGAAGTTCTAATAAAAACTCCTGTAGGAATTGTCAAGGTAAGTGCCAAAAACTTAGTACTAAGATGTGGTTCTCACTTCATATACAAATCAAAGAGTTAAGAAACATGGAAAACGACAGCCTAAGTAGATATAAATGTGTTAGCAGTGTGGCTAGGGTCTTCAGAAAGTTTTCCATTCAGACTTCCTGCCATGAGAAAATCAAGGTAAATATTTTTATTGTTTTTAACAGCAAATCATATAAATTCTTTTTGTTTTCTGCTTAGTTATGCCTTCTGTTAGAGAGTCCATGTGTTGAGGACTGTTTTTATTATGAGTTTTCTGTTTCTGTGCATATTCTTGTCCAAATCATCTGCAGCAGCTACAGGACCCAAAAGCTTAAGCAGCCTGTGTAGGCTGTTTAAGACCTCTGCTCTTTGAGCTAACAGCAGTAGTTTGTATTAAGCCCTGATAATAAATTGTTGTTATTCCCAGGGATTTGTGTATTCAGTTGCACAATTGAACAGTGCATCAGATTTTGACTAGTGATCATGGTTGCTTCTCTTTTTTTAGTATTGTTTTGCCTGAAGGTCATGATGGTGATATAAGTAACTACGTGGACCCCGGTATTTACAAATATGATGGAGAGCTCTAGTTTATTAGTACATTTTTTCTGAAGTAGGTCTGCTAGGCAGTCAGAATAATTACAGGGAACATTTACCATTCATTGCAACAGTTTTCACTTCTACACCAATGACCTTGGGTAGCTCTTAATGCGAGTGGTGTTGCAGAGCTGCTAAAGGATATGTAGACTGTGAAGTGTTTGTAATACTAATTCTCCCAATAATTGGCATGTAATAACCTGTTTATTGTTTAGAAAGGTCTGGTTAAAAATTACTATCCTTTAATGAAACTATTGGAACCTTTGACATGAAAGAAAAATAAGCATATAGATTCTTTATTTTAAAAATAAAATTTGACAATGGAATGCAAAGAACCATTGTGACTGCTTCTAACTGAGTTTGGAAACTGGCCAGGGAATACCTGACATTAAGTGTATACTGTAACCCATTTTGAAGTCAGATTGTAGTCAGAACTTTCAATGTTTCTTAGGGAATTCTGACTCAAATGTAAGTCCTAATCAAAATAATATAGGTAGATTGTGAAGTACCCAACCAATGCACATCATTTACCAGTACATAAGTAGTTACATACTACTTTGATTAAAGGAGGTTGAGAAGAAAAACTTTGAGATTAGATCTCTACCTTGCTGTCCCTAAGTAGCACAAGTTTTTGTATAAACAAATATGTTTCTTTAAGTCAGCTGTTCCCCTTCTTGCCTTCCTGCCACTGTACTTCTCTCTACTCTAGATGTAGCAAGTTAATAGTGGTCTTTGGTGGAAACACATTCCAGAAGCCTCATCTAAAATGTGGGTGTACAGAAATGGGTATTTGCTCGAGGTCACTTAAGGTCATTGCCTCTTGCTTAGATAGAATAGAAAGGCCTACTCATAGCCAAGACCCAGGACATACAGTCATTATTGGTTTCAAACAGATGGAGAAAAAGAATCTGCTGTTATTAATCTCAACAGTAGAAATAAGCTTTACAATGGATACCAGCTTTCAAGGTGTTTTTAACTTTGTTTTGGAATTATTGTAGTCATATGAATTTTGACAGCTTTGAGGTAGTTGGACTTCTTTGGAGAATTTTAGCCTCTTTTTTTTTTTTTTTGTCTGTCTCGTTAAAATGATTATGCGTACAAGAATTTAAAATCTGATATGTCATATGGGATTAAATTTGAAATTTAGTGTTTGCTCCTGTATCCTATAGAAATCTTGGCTTGAGAACAACGTACAATACCTTACTACAGCTATTGTACCCAGCAGAGAAAATTATAGAAGGTCCCCAATTCCCATAAATTTTTGTTTGAACATGCAAAGTGCCTTTAAAGACAGTACAACATCATATCTTTCCTGTAAGGTACGTTGTCTGGAAACTGCTCAATTTAATGGGTTCTGATGGCCAAACATACAAAGTTTTTCATACGTTTCTGGTAGCCTCTCAGGGGAGCAGATGGCGGCGATTTGAGTAGAGAAGGGAGAAATTAAGTACTCAATTGGAAATAAATTGATTCAGGTAGTTGACCTAATTTTTGTCTTCTCCAATTCTGTGCAGTTTTGAAAGTGAGGGGATCAAGCACAAGATTTAAATGTGAACTCAAATAAGAGATGCTATCTTGGCAAAAGTGGACTGTTTCTAGTTGAAATGTAAGACAATTGATTACATCTTCTGTATTAGCCTTACCTGTGTAGATTTAATTAAATTCTCTTGATAAAGCTTCCTTCTGGGGAAAAAAATGGGGATTGAAATAAGACTTGTCTTTCATAGAATCATAGAATCGTTTGGTTGGAAAAGACCTTTGAGATCAGAGTTCAACCATACCTGTCCATTACTAAACTGTATCTCTGACTACCTCATCTACCCATCTGTTAAATACCTCCAGGGATGGTGACTCAACCACCTCCCTAGGCAGCCCATTCCATTGCCTGATAACCCTTTCAGTGAAGAAATTTTTCCTGACATCAAATCTGTACCTCCCTTGGTGCAACTAAACTTTGAATAAACAAATCTTGGCTGATGTGAAGACTATAAGAAGTTGTTTTCAAGAGGGAGTTACCACAATGGAGACTCTACTGGTGGTTCCACAGTGGAACTACTGTTGTTCCTTCAGAGGCCTGTCTTGACCAACATTTTAACTGCTGACTGTGAACTACATGAGCTCCAGCAATTTGTGAAGTACAATGGGAGACATCCGTAGTGCAACAAGACTATACCATACTACTACACACTTAGTGGAGTGAAAAGGTAGATGTGTCATGAACTCAGTGGTGCAAAATGCTGAGTAGTACAGAGAGGAGACCATTATGCTAAAATTTTTAGTGGACATCTCATTGATTGGAGGTAGCTAAGGAGAGGGATCGAGAGTGTATTGCTTAAGTCTAAACTGAATGTCAGCATGGCATAGTGCGTAGCTGGAGACAGGGTAGAGGCTACTATACATCAGGGAACGTATTTTTGATAAAAGAATATTAAAACCTGTGTAAAGGATCCTATTTAGAGGGTCAGAATGGTAATGTTGATTTAAACCAGAACATCTGTAGGAAACTGCTATTAGAGTGCTTGGAGAAAGTGAGAACTCAACCTTCCATGTAGACTTCCTTTAAGACTGTTAATGCTCAGGACTGTGAAACTAGAAACGGGTCTTGTTTCCCAGAGGTAGAACAGATGTTCTGGGCAGATGTGCTTACTCTGTGTGTGCTTCTGGGATCATCCTTGGTTCTTCTACAAATTTTTAGAGGGATATAAATCAGTCATGGGAGAAAAAGGCTGAAACTAGAAGTTGTAACTCTTGATCACAGGAATGAAGTTTTAAAGTTATCTTCCAGACCTGTCAGCAGGGGTAGGGATTCTATGTTGAAGTAAGAGGTCTTTAAACTGTTACAATGGTGCTGGCCTTTCTCTGTAACCTGGGGAAAAAGTCACTTTCTGGGAAAAAGTCACTTTCTAAATAAAAATGCCTAAAAAACTCTGACAGTCATGCTTGCTATTTTGTCTTTCTGTTGAGCTTTACATTTGAAATGTGGTGGCAAGGCTACTCTGGGGACCTCTTTTCTGAGGAGAAGACAACTGGGAAGGATCCAGACCATCTTTTCGTAATACTGGTTATAGAGCTTTAATTTGACTAAAGTCAGTGACCTACAGTTTTCATTGTTCTTGGAAAGTGTGGGTGGCTTTTGTACTCCTGGGTATTGACCACCCCCTTGAGCCTGGTTTTAGGCACCCATTAATCTGAAATGTTATGTTCCTGGTAGAACAGGACTGCTCACAATGTCACTACTAGGCTATAGGGAAACAGGGGTGAGGCACATCATCAGGCCTCTGTGTCTCTTGGTCTGCCCCACTGTGGTCTTTGTTTCAAAAACTGGCTGTTTAATTAAATGCCAGGACTGTTGCCAAATTCCAGCATGATGTAACTAAAACATTCTCTGTAGGCAAACTGACCCAGCAGTCAGTGTTGATGAGAAACCTGATGCACCCTGGGGAACGTGCTCTACGAAGGGTGTTCTTCCAGTCTGAGCAGAGACCAAGAGGGGATGAGCAGAGGCGAGTAAACAAGCTCATCTGCAGTTTTGTAAAGTTTTCAGTGAGCTGAATCTCTTCTTCCTGTCTATGCAGGAGAAGTAAGTGGCCATTAGCAAGCACATGGCTCAGTCAGCCGTTAGTTACCGATACTTTTGCAGACTGTGACAATGCTGTCTTGAAAGTCAGTCTAGTTCAGTGCACTGTATCAGTGCAGACTTGTTAGATGAAGAGAGTGACATGGCCACCTACTTTATCCCTGATTTTTACAACTTTTTTAAAGGACTAAACCATTGCAGAAGATAGTGCGTATCATGACCCTGCATTCCTTTGCTGGGATCCTGTTATATGTCACTTGGCAGTTTGTTTTACCCACTGCGGTGGGTACTTGATCAACTTCTAGAGAGGTTTTTATTCTCTGCTGCTCTTTTCAGGGAAAATTAGAAGATTAACTGCTTTCCCTTACTAACAAAAGGAGAGAAAGCTTTCCCTGGGCTCTCCAGAATTGAAATGTTGGTTAGGTTTATTGGTTCCTGCTGCTGGACTGCAGCAGTAGAATAAAATTCTAGTCCTCCAGAGCTTGTTGTCTTGTGTGTTGAATGAGTCAAATGGATGTAGGAAGACAGATTTAAGCAAACAAATAGTATTTAATATACTACTTGGCTTCATAGATATTTGCCTACCTACTGGCAGTCATGGACAACTTCAGCTGAGAGACTTCGCAGAGATTTCATGAGCTTGAAGGGCACCTTGGGAAAGTGCTTGTGGATGTCACTAGAGAGTAGCTGGAATTAAAGGCTGTGAAGAAAGAGCAGTTTGGTTGTTTTGTTGCAGTGGACCAACAGGCAGGATGGGTACAGTAAACCATGAATGAGTCTGAATCAATCAGTCATATCTCCCTTGTGTGAGGTAGTGCCTGGGGATAGTTTTCATTGTGTTGATTTTTAAAACGAACAGTGCAAGCAATGTGAGTTCTTGTAAGACATTTTTTATCAGTGGTGCCTATTTTGGAAAGGGAGACTGCCAAAATGCTTAAGAAGGGTTATTCTGCACTATTGTAAGCCAGTGGAGTGGGGTAATGAAAGCTGAGGCTGAGATTTATCCCTCTGAAATATAGGGATAGTTTTACATAGCAAAAGGTCACCCTGGTGACAGATAGAGCTTCACGTAATGTATTCCTCAAAAAAGGTTCCTCTGCAAACAGGTATGTACTATTAGTTGTTATGTGGCTTTAAGGTAAGAGAAAATGACAAGGGCATGATAGTAATCCTTTGTGAGAGAGGTGTGCTTTTCTTCAGAGTCAGATGTGGTAACTGTGCCAAAAAGGCGTCTGCTGTCTGGTATTGTCAGCCAGAGGTCGGAGGAAAATCAACCTTTTCTGTCTGACCCAGTCCAGTAGACACATGCTCAGTATCCATCTCTTCCTCTCTGTGCCAAAACCACTTCAGCAAAAGATCTTCAATAGTTGTGCATATTTTAAAAGGCTTTAGACATTAGATTAAAAATGTATTCAGTCAGTTGTGAGTGGATTTACTTACCTAAGATGTTTGTCATTAACGAATGCCTGTTTCTACAGCTTCAGGTTTTCTGGTGATGCTTTCTGAAGCTGGATTTTACTGCTGTGGCTCAAATTAGACTGCTTTTTATTTCAAAAAGTGTGCAGTATTACAAAGGAAAAGGTCAAGGAGCATCAGACCTTAAGAAGTAACCAGTGAGAGAACTTGCTGTGAGGTGTTCACTGACATCTGAAATACAAATAATGAATTTCAAAGACGTAATACTGGTGCAGTTGTTGCAGAAATGGAAGTCATACAATGCAAGTCTGTTAAAAATGGAAATGCTATTATATTTCTTCTTGATTGTATGCATCTGTGTGTGTGCATTTATATGCAGAAATAAAGTCCCTCACTGAATTTTCAAGTCAGCATGGATGTTCAAATAGCGTTTATTCTTTGGTTTAATTAGGAATTACTAGATGTGCCATGCTGATGTCTTGTGTGTTGTATCTAGTAAAATGATTGCAGAGGGAATCTTTCTAGAAAAGCAATAGTGGTGGTTTTACTGTATAAAAGTTCTTCTCAGTTATTTTCCTGTGGTGACTTCCTTTTGGTAGATTTTGATTTATATCAGAGGTGTAGGATGATCATTCCATTAGTACAAGGTCTGTTCCACATGGTTGGATGCATAGGGTGTAGTGGGATTTTTGTTGTTGTTTTTGTTTGTTTGTTTATAGAAAATATTGTTTATATTGCCTCACCTCTGCCACCCAACAGTTTACAAATATTCCTACTTTCTTTCTGACATAACCATAGGATAAGTTTCTCTTGTATTCTTCACTTACCCTTCCTTCCCCTACAGGCTGTCATTGTTTGTTTTGAGCAAGTAACATCTAATAAATCTTGTCATCACCTTTGTCAAAAGAAGCAGCAGACAATGAAAAACAGGTGTGGGTGATTTTAGGTATTCTTACCTTCTCTCAGGTCCCCTGGTAGCGCCTGTAAGGTGAACATGCAATTATTGGCTCAAGTGGAAAAATCAGCCTGTTTGGTTTAAAATGCTGTTGGAGCTGGCTTGATCTAATGTAGCAGACTTCTTGCACTGAGGTGTGTACTGTGCAAGAATATAATCCGCTTCATTTGTGTTTGCAAGCGTTGCTTACCACTGGCACAGGTGATTCAATGGCTGAAGGGAGGGTAATAGTAACGTGGACTGTGGCTGCTGCTGCACTGGGACCTGGTCCAGGTACTTGCTGTGCTTCCTGAACAGAGTTAATAGACTTGATTGTTCTAGGCTGATGCAGGACTGTGATGGTCTTCCTGCTGCTGTAGGGCTTGTACCTATATTTAGAAAAATCTTAGCCTTAGATTTCCTTTAATGAAGGTAAAGAGTACCTCAGGAAATACTCAGATAATATTTAAGTGAGAAATTGCTGCTTCAGTATGTTGTATAGTTTTGGAGAAGTCAGCTTTAGTAAATGGGTGCCTGTGTTTCAGTATTAATACATATACCATTGGCAATTATTCCATGATACGTGGAATTATTTTTGCACTTCAGTTTAATTATATTTTGCACTATGTACTAATGAACTGGTAGGAGAGTATCTTGAAATCTTCTGAAGGCCCTTTCTATGTTAGAGAAGTGGTTTAACTCACACTTTTCACTGAATGTAGCACTGAATAGCATGGTGGAGAATTAGATAAATCAGCAAAATTTTTAACTGGGTTGGACAAGCAGTATTGCTTTTTATTGTCACAGTACAGATGCTTTCTGAAGACTAAATTTTAAGAGGAGTAAGTTAGGTTCTTGGCATGACATGCAGCACTTCTCAAACTGTAATTTTATGTGGCATTTAGTTAAAACATATGTTAGAAAAAAAAGTCGTATGAGCAGTTAGCAGCTCTCCTAAGTGTAGTTAACAAAGGATAAGCTGTCCTTTTAAAAGGATATTGTGGAAGTGAACACTGGAGCAAGCTTCCTGCACCTGTGTCTCTTTGACATAAGCTATGTTTTGATCTGATATGCAGCCATTGGTTTACTAAGACCAGAGAGATGCAGGTGTTTCCCTCTGGCTCATGTAAACTATATGTTTCCCTGGAAATTAAATGCAGCTTGCTGTTGCCTGCAACTACAAAAGTAGATGCTTACTAGCTAAGGAAGCGCTTAGGTATGAAAGCTGCCAAATGGTACTAGACAAGAGGGAGGAAATGCACAACTGGCGTCAATTCCCAGGACAAAACTTCTTTGCTCCATGCTGCACTTTTGCTCTGTCTGCTAGCAAAAACTTACTAACATGACTATACATTTTATTTAATTTAGGTGTTAGAAATCATCAGACAGGTTGGAGTAAATGAAGGAAGATGCAAACTATATTCCAAATGGCAAAATTGTCAGACATCTCTACTCTGTGCTTGAGAGTCACACTGAGGATGTTTCTTGTCAGACAGATTGTGGTCAGGGAGTTGGAGCCGTTCTCACAGAAGTAAGTTAGCAGCGATGACTGCTTTCAGTAAAATGAAACTAAACAGAGAGACTGAAAGAACTGGAAAAGGTTGAGTTGTATTTTGTTCAATGACAAAAGTATTCACTTATGCTTGGATACTCTGGCCTGACAGATCTGCCATAAAGGCTGCTGTTCTGGAGTCTGTTTAATTTCATTAGGTTCATCAGGTGTCATCTTTCAAAGTCACAAGGAATAAGGTGCTAACCCTTGAATAGAGCCAATTGGGCCATCTCCCTTCATTGCAGTGTATAGGTAGTCATTTTCAGAATGATGCAAAAAGCATTAACATGAGTAATTGAGTGGAAGTTTGTGCAAGGAGAGAACCAGAAGGAGCTTGCAGATAGTGTGCTTGGACCTTAGCCTGTTGACCACAGAGTCTGATCTGTGTTTTCCATTAGCCTCAGACCAGTTGACAGCCCCATTTCGATTTCTAGTTTCTTTCCTGTGTTACCACCCCTTCTATTCTTGACAGCATTTTTTTGAGATAATGAACTTTCTTCTGTGCTCATTGCTGTTACATTGACATAAGCAATTGGACCACTTTCTATGCCCTCTCTGAATTTTTAACTCCCTCAGTTATTACAAAACTTAACAATTGTCCTGGTTTTGCTAGGATAGAGTTAGCTTTCTTCTCAGTAGTTACAATAGCTGTGTTTTAGTTTCAGTGTAGAACTTGTTATGAAAAGAACATTCATAACAATACTGATGTTATTAGTTGCTGCTGGAGCTCAAGGCCACTGTGTTTGACTGGTTCACAGCTGCATTAATACTGGGAGGGAGAAGTGTAGGGAATAGCAAACCCCAAACTGGCATTTGGATGTGCCAATGAAATGTTCCAGATCATATCACGTCATGTCAGTGTATTAACCAGGGCTGACTGGAACATGGGGGTATTCTCTCGGAAATCACTCAGGCTCGCCCTTCTGGGGTTTGGGTTTTGGTTTCGGGAGTGTCTGGGCTCCAGGATCGCTGGCTGGCACAGGCTGGGCATTGAACAGTGGGTGGTGAGCAATTGCACTGGGCATCACTTATTTGTATATTCTGTTGTCACTGTTATCACTATCATTTTATTTTCATTAGTAAATAGTTTTTATCTCAACCCGTGAGTCTCCTTGCTCTTTTCTTTCCAATTCTCCCCCCTGCTCCCTGGGTGAATGGGGGGGAGGGTGGGAGAGCAGGCTGTGTTTGGCTGCAAGCTGTAAGCAAAAAGGGTGAATCCACCCAAACCACCACAACAGTATTTTTTGTTGGATTGTTTTAGAGAATATTTTTTTCATATTTTTTGGTGTGGTTTTGTTAGTTTTTACCAGTACTGATTCATTAAAATACACATGTTACAGTGAGGTCAAGAAGCAGGAGATGATTTACTGAGGTTATGCTGAGTGTTTCAGGGTTCTCACGTGGCATTGCAGTCGGTGTGGTGAAGATCTAGTGTCAAATGACAGGATATTTATGCAAGCATCATGTCTTCCTCTGTCCCCTCTTCTGTACAGATGATGAGTTGGGTCAGAGGAAGAAACTTAACATTAATATATGAACATTGCAAGAATCAGTGTGACACAGAGCAGGGCTGTGGGGAGCCGGGGACCAGCCCTGTTGTGGCATTGCTGGGGCAGGGACTGATGGCCCTGGGGGGTTGAAATGGTGTCCTGGGCCATGGGCAAGTTGGGGAAGCCCGAAGGGAGAGGGGTAGGCATGAATAGGCAAGACTAACAGTGCCTTTGGGGCCATAACAGTAGTAACTTTCTCCTAGTATCCTTTCTGGTTCCTAGAAACCATCCAGGCAAGAACATCCTGCGCTAGCGATTGTTAGGACTGTTGTGTGTCATGGTCACAAACGCACCCACTGTACATGGATGTGGCTGACCCCTTTGGCTTCCAGTGTCCTGGCAATTCTACACCTTTGCCAAAGGCTCTTGTGATTTTACAGACCTAATCTACTTCTCGTTATCTTTTCTGGTTTTGTCTTAAATGCAAGACGTCTAGGCTGGTTAGTGTTGAACTGTTTGAGCTACTCTTGGCAGTGCTAAACTAAGGTTAAGCAGTTGCTGACCTTACCCTTCTTCCAGCTGATTATCTTGGCTCTGGCTATTAGTGGCTGTCCTGTTGTTTCTGCTCTCCTTACTTCTGCTGCAGATGTGCCCTAATGAGGTGCTAATGCTGAATACTACAAGTATGATTTATCATACCTAAGAACAGAATTATTTCTTGTCTCTGGTGCAGGGAAGAAAGAGGACTGAAACATGTCTTTTCACAAAGATATTGGATGAAACACTTTTAACAGCAGTGCTGTTCTGAAATTCTTACAGAATTATTCAGTTCAATCTGAGCTCCACAGATACACTTCAAAAGGGATTTTTTTTATCCCCAAACTATAACCAAACAATCTTTATGCCAGTGGTACACATACTACTAAACAGCAAGAATGGAAAATTTTTCAGCAGACAAAATTAATTACTGATTAGTCAACAGGATAGATATTAGCTACCTTCATTTTTGTTCTAATGTGCCCTTCCCCCGTTAAATGTCTGTATGGTTTATAAATAACAGTGCCCTGGTGAAGGTAGCAGAGCAGGATAAAAAGTGTCCTTTGTCTTTTTTTTGCTAGTCTGTTGGGATACCTTGGAGTATGCTATGCTTAAAATAGATGAGGCAATTCTAATGTCTTGTGGCTGATCCATTTATATTTAACTCTTCTGAGAGTTTCATTGCTATGTTTCAGTGTTCTCAGAGAGGAAGGTTTATGTGTAAGACAGCTGAAATATAGATGATGTTGTAGAAGAAACAAAAATGCTGAATTGGCACTGAAAGCCACATTATTTCTATGGAGAACTACTGTGCTGTTTATATTCTGGGCATAGATGAGCCTCTGTGTTGTTCTGGGTGAGTATCAATTCCCAGTGTTCAGGCAGTGACTGCAGCAGCAAATTGTAGCATGCAGAGTCTCTGTACGGAGCCAAGACCAGAAGTTAGTACGGAGCTAAGATGATTAAGTTAAGCAGTTGAAACTACAGAGTTCTTAATAGGAATAATGGAATTATTTCCATTGTAAAACACTAATCTGTTAACACCATGTTTAAAACAACAACAAAAACCCAAAACAGGCAGGTACTGGGTGGTGGGGTTTATTTATTTTTTAATTTTTTTAGTTTTGCTTGCTAACATTGCCAGACATTCTATGGTGAGTGCATCATTAGAGCTTCTTTACATTTCTTCCTCCTTTTTCTCCATGAATTACAAAGTTGATTGTTAAATGTACTGTGTGAAGCCTTGGTTTGATTCAATTTTCTTTTGTAACCATGACTTCTTTCAAACTCATAACTGTTTTTAATTTGGTTATGTGTGCTAATGAGTTTGGTTTCTGAATCTGTTAGTATATGGCTTGTAACTTTGCCAGACTTGATGGTCAATAGAAAAAAATAGACATATTTCTCAAGTGTACAGATGACCTCGTTTTAATTGCCTGTAAGGTACCACTTTGTATGCCTTTCTCACCAATCTGTTTTACTTAGTTTTTGTAGTACCACAATTTTTCAAAGTGTCCTTTTACTTGCATCTTTGAGTCAGCCACTTCCCTTTCCCTCTCTCCCCCTCCCTGTATCCATCAGTGAAGAAAAGCTGGAAGTGACTGTGCTTATCTAAAGGAGTAAAGTGATCCTTGTCTGTTTTTCCTTTGCTGTCAGATTCCTTTGTTCTTCTTCACTTAGTCATCTTAAGCTTTCAGATCTGGATTGTCGTGTGAAAGATTTTTGCATTGCTTTTCACAGTGTATGTTGATACCAGAGTACTTTGTTTCTATGCTGTCTTCATGAAAGCATTGCACTTCCTCATCTCTTTACTGTTGACTCTGACTTAACCAGATGTCAACATTCAAACAGAAAATGTGGACGACTACTGTGAGATTGGTTATTGTGGTGTTACTGTGTACCATGCCAAAAGAGCCATTCCCTCAGTACTGCTGCAGCAGCCATCTCCAACTTTGGGTTCCTTCTGCTCCCACTGTACCCCATTTAGCAGTCACAGAGTTACAGGAAGAATCTGTTTAGCTTGCTGATCCAGCTCAGGACTAAGAGGAAAAAGGAATTACTTCTTTTAAGCAGGTCTGCAATCTATGCTATACCTTGTTTTGCCAATTTAGTATCAAATCAGGAAAGTAAAACCACTTCGGTAGAAACTTCTGTGTGAATGTTTTCAGTATGGTACTCAAACTTTGCTAGATTTCAGATAATAGAAATAGGCTGTGGGAATACTGATACCATGGGAGAAGTTTTGGAGATCTATTACCTGACTTAAGCACCTGCAGAAGCTCCTATTTGGGTAGACTTTAGGCTTTAGTCAAGCTTGACAGATGTCATACCAGTTGCCTTCATGCTCTGTGCTGCTGCTGCTGCTGTGCTTGTTTTGGTAAGTTGGAGAATTTGCCTTCAATTGTCAACCTTTCCCAAGTGGTGTCCTACAAACTAGTCATGCTAAGAACCAAGTCCACAAGATAAGCTTTTTCTGGTCCCTGTTCTTAGCCTAGCCAGCCAGGGAAAGGTCTGGTGAAGTTAACAAGGGTACTAGTGTGTAGTAAGATTTCAGTAGAAGAAAAAAAGTCAGCTATTGAAAAAGGCTTGAGAGCTGAGAAGTGGTTTGGGACTATGACTTGCTTTGGATCCTCCTCATGGATGAGCAAGCGGAGTTGTGCATCTAGACTGACTAGGTAGCTTTGTTTTCAGACTTCCTTTTGAATGGAGAGGTGAGGCATGGCTGGAAACAAACACTGTGTTCAATAAAAGGTTCTGCATGCCTTGTAGTTGCATCTTTAAGTGCTGATTAAAACTCCATCCCTTGATGATGTTTTATAAGCTGTAAGTGGGATAGCTGGGCCGTAATACGAGACCATTCACAACTACTTTTGACTGTGAACACAGGGCATTTGTTCATACAGCAGTAATAGCCACTTTGTGTCTTAGTGCATGTATTGGATGCAGTTCTAGTAGATGGATGAAAATTACCATTGAGAATATCATAGCTTTTGTGTTTTAAGTGATACAAGCAGTAAAATTGATAGTGCAAGTTTAATATTAACCTTTTGTCTTCAAATGCCTGGACTAGTTGTTTGTGAAAATGTAAAGACAGATTTACATTGCTGATATGGTGCTAATAGTATTGTTGGGGAAGACAAACATGTATTTGTTAGTTTTTATTTCAGACTTCTGAGCAGTATGTTATCTAATGAAATGTAAGCCTGTATGAAATGCCTGGTGCATTCCAGTGCGATGGTGGGTTCTACAGCCACTTCAGAATCTATACTGGAGTTTACCCTCTCGAGTGACCTCCACTGATTGGCATGTCTCATGTGGTAACATGCAAATGACGTCTCTACTGATTTATGCTTGGTATTGACCTAAATAGCCATTGCCCTTTCTGAATATAAAGGATTAGAATTTTGTTTAAATTTCAGTGGAGTTGGGGAAAAATAAATTTGAAGCAGCCATAAGTGGAGAACTTGGCAATGAAGTGACATTCTTGGAGATAGTATAAAGCCAAAAAAAGGATTTTGTTTTATTCTGACTCAATTGTGTTGATTAATTTATTGTCTTGGTTTAATAATTACTTTCGGCTGTCAGAATAAGATAGTAGAGTTAGGTTAGGGAGTATATACTAAGGCAGCATTGTTTCAAACTAAACTTTAGAACAGTATATCTTCAGTGAATACCCCTCTTAAAACATGGTGATCGGAAGACAATTTGTAACAAAAAGCCCAATAATGAATGAATGTAACAGTTTGTAAGAAATTTATTTGATCGGTAGCAAGGGCAAAGTTTTATTTCCCTGTTTCTGTGGCAAAGTAGAAGGCTACAGAGTAGGAACCACTTTTGGAGTACAGGCTAAGCCATTTCAGTGAAAGGTAGTATTTTAAGACTTAACCAGGAGAAATGCTAGTCCTATTAGGTAATAAAAAGAGGATGTTACAGATTTCTCATCTTTTCTCATTTTGAGTTTAAGTAAGAAAAGTACTTGCATTTTTTCCTTCTCAGGCAGCATTACTTAAATAATATTTACCACCTATACTAAATTGTTCATGGGCTTTTACCAGTGTTTGAAATATAGAGCTTACCCCTGGAGTGGGTGCAAGGTTTGGCTGTGGATTAGCATTGACTTCTGGGATGCAGGCTGCTCAGTTGGCTTCAAAGAGAAGCGTTATACCAGAGTAGTTTATGGCACATTATTACTTTATAAACTCAGCAGTGGTACATGCTGCTTGTTATTCTGTATTGTGAAATGCTTTTATAAACAGATGTACTATCGTAAAAAATGATGGTGACTTTAGTAGTCCCATTTAGCAGTTCTTGGTTAACAAGCCTTGTCAGTGAGTGCTGACATTCTCTAGAAAAGGGATCAATATCATCAACTGTTACATGGGAGAGGCAAATGCACAGAAGTGAGATGGGCTACTTGATAAAACTAAAATATGTGCCCTGCCTCTTATTAACCATTAGATTAGATGAGTCCACTTGAAGGCTTAATTAAATAAGTCTTTAGCCATTCCGAAATAATAGTGAGTTACTTGGCACCAAGATGTGAGTTAAGGATATCACAACTACAACCCCAGACAAGAAGTCTGTTTCCAGCATGGCACTGCAAATGGAATCACAGAATGGCCTAGGTTGGAAAAGACCTCCTTGATCTCAAAAGATCATTGAGTCCAATCATTAACCTCACACTGACAAGTCCCTGACTAAATCATGTCCCTAAACACTGTGTCTACACGACTCTTCAATCCCTCCAGGGATGGGGACTGCACCACTGCCCTGGGCAACCGGTTCCAGTGCCTGAGAAGCCTTTCAGTAAAGAAAATCTTCCTAATATCCAATCCAAACTTCCCTTGGTGCAACTTGAGGTCATGTCCTCTTGTCCTGTCATTTGTTACTTGTTTGAACAGACCGACCTCTACCTCTTTACACCCTCCTTTCGGGTACTTGTAGAGAACTATAAGGTCTCCCCTGAAGAATCTGTGTCTATACGAAGAATCTTACTTAAGGCTTATATTTTTAATTCAACTTTTTTGAATGGGCTTGCCTTACTAGAATAAACATAATTCTCTTAGAGTTCTGAAAAATTCAACCCTATGGATGCAATTTTATATAAGTTTTTCAAGCATTTTGCATGTAGCAGATAAACCATTGTGTCTTCCTAGCTGCAGAACTTCCACAGTCGTATTTACATCAGAATTAAACCAACCCTTCTTGCCCTTGGTATTATAGCTTCACCTTGCCAGTGGCTTGTTGAATGTAGTTGTAACACTGATTAAAAAAGGCCACCCTTGGAGGCTGTCTCTCAAGGCTCCCAGGTGCCCACCACGGCTGAGGGGCTCAGCTGTGCCCCATGCTGTGGCCATTGGAGCCAGATGGGACCAGCTGTGTCCGGCATGGGGCAGCCCTGGCTGTTCTGCACACCTGGGCACTTGCACCCCCACAAATTCTGACAAGATAATAAGAAAAACAATAAGGTGACCACTTATGTTCTGTTAGAGTTTGTGGGAGATTTTGTACTGTGCAGTCACACTTGAAAAGGTGAGGAAGGCAGCAACTGGAACACTGGTGAAGGCCAAATTGACCTATGTAGCCTGAGTTGAATTTCAGTTTAAAACTTACAGAAGTGCTGCAGAACTAAGTATAGTATAGCTCAGTTATGCCAAATTTCACAGCCAAATTAAGTGATCCTGGAAGTTGGAGTTATGATTAAAAGCAAAAAATAAAGTAGAATTGCTTGTGGAGATTGTACTCATGGAAGTTTTAAGAAATATTGCCTGAAGTGCCAGTGCTACCACATATCTGTAAACTCTTCAATCTTCAGTATGCTTCCTCTGAAACATTCAGTTTATTTCCTTTCCTTCAGGTTGGAGTTTGTGCAGATTACTGTTTGTTTTCTCAAATCCTGTGAAATGTTGGGTGGGATTAAATTTGGAGCCCCTGTGTGTTATGTTGGCACATGCTTTAATTTGATTTTAAAACCCCCAACAACAACAAAAATATCCCCCAAAACCTAACAAAACTTGAGAACCCTACTCCTGAGATTCTAGGGTGGAAGGACAATGTGGATTTGTAAATCAGCATGTGACCCACTCTGAAAGCAGTTCAATGAGTGACAACACTTGTATGTAGGTAACTTCAGTGTTACATCAGTGGTAGTTTGCTCAACAGTAAAGAGTTAATAAATGGAAACCAGTTTTACTACATATAATTTCATGTGGTAGAAAAGTAAAGTCCAAGGGAAATGATTGTCTAAAGTGTGTAGTCCAATTTTACTTTTACTTTGGTTAGATTAATTGATATATTGCATTTTTAAAGGATGCCATATATTCTCAAAGCCTCAGTGAGCTGCTGATTTTCATGGGGATACTTAGAAACATACTTGGATTCTGCTGTTTCTGGAGGTGCAGATTGTAAAGAGGTACATTGGAGGTTTTGGGGACTTGGACCAGCATAATGCAACTTGTCGAAACAGGAGAAGAAAAAGAGATTATTTTTTTTTTTCTTTCCTCTTGCATGATCTCTGATGCTTTGAGGTTTGGATTGGGTTTTTTCTGGATCTCTTCTTGATGTAGTTGGCATATATTTGATTAAAAAAATCTTGTCTGAAGACATAAAAGACGAAGTAATGATCATCTGGTAGAAAAGCCATATGCACATGCCCTTTCATCTTGTGAAGTTGAATTCGACTGATGTCATTTATATAAGAATTGATGGCTTAAGTAAACAATTTTTTCAGACTTCTTTACATCAAAGTCATTGCAATGCAATGCTTTGGGGCAATTAAAAAGATTAATGGATTTTATTCTGGACTTTACTGCTATTTGCTCTTTTTTCTGAATTATTATGGGGGGTTTTTGTTTGGATTTTTTTTCAGTTTGGCATTTTATCTAATGTTTCACTTCAGCCTGGCAAACAGTGGTTTTGGCCTTACTGTTCATTTAACTTTAGGTAACAGTCACTGCCTGATGGAGGCAGGTGTCATTGGGTTAAAACTTGATGTCAAGAGTAATACTGCTGCTGTTTTCTGGGGTAGCATATAAGAAGTCAGCCTGTTTGTATGAGATCACAGAAGAGCATGTAAAATACAGCACAAAAATGCCCATACATCAAAATACAAGAGCAAATGTGCTGAAAAAAACCACCCTAGTAAAACTTTTTTAGTGCAGAGTGAAAGGCACTCTCTGCCAGGTCACACCCTCAACTACCACATAGGTCAGTGAGCTCTTGTATCTTATCACTCATATCACATAATTCAAACAGCCTCTGTTTATGCTGGCTGGATTTGCAGTAACAATGAGGAAAATAACAAAGCACAGCAGAGGAGGTGACAGTCACACAGTTAGAAACACTGTATGTAGTGGGATAGGCTTTGCATATGTGCTTCTGAAAACTGTTTCTGTTCTAGACTGTACTTTCCTGGGTAAGTTTAAATTGAATTGCTTCTGTCCTGACTGACTTGTGACATCTCTGACACTTTTTAGCAGTGAGTATGACTGGCAGAATCCAAAGTTTGCTGTTCATCCATTCATGCTGTTTCCTTTCCAGTGTTTATCAAATGCTTCCATTTGGCTAAAATGCCTTGTGTGTGTTTAGTCTTACTTCTGTCCTGCAAGTTTTTGACAGCCTGAGATATATGGACAGAGGTGTTTGGAGCTCTAATCAGATGCTTTTGAAAAAAAGATTGTAACTATCTATACAAGCAGCAGAGAAAAGCTATTGCTTTTTTACAGCAATATTGAAACATGGACTAAGACCATGCAGTTCCATGTACAACCCTCTAGCAGTGTTTCATTGGATAGTCTATAGCATGTCTTTTATTCATATAGGTATTTGTTATGTTCTGTTAGCAAAACTGAAGATGGAAACACTTTTATAAAACAAATAAACCTGATGATTTAGTCAGTATAGCCATCTGTGATAAAAAGAAAATGGAACACACTTAATAGTAGTCATGACTCAAAAAGAGACCAAGTAGATCTAATAGGATTATGGAGCTATTGAGTACAAAGATATCTATGACTAAAAAAAAAGACCAACCCAAAACTCCCCCCCAAAAATACCTTGGGCCACAAAGAGTTGGGGGCAGAAACAATGTTCAGGGGAAGTATCTGTTATGTGCTCGCCTTATTCTAATTTTCTTTCCAGCAGGATCAAAATAAAATATGTAGGAAATAGCACACTAGGTTAGATGGCTGGAATCTTGTTCCTATGACTATTGTAAGACTTTGGCACTAGTAGATGGAAAAAATATCCATAGAGACATGATTTGAACTGCAACTGTGTAGCTGTGCTGTGTGATCCCTTGCAGGTGTGGTGGAGCCCATGCTGCCCTCACTCCTCATGTGAATTGTGTTGTATTGTAGGACAATTGCTTTCTTCTACCTTATCTACCCTACTACCATAGCACAGTTTGCTTTCTTTTGGATTGCAGTTTCTGGCTTTGAAATAAAAAAACCTGTTGAACAGATGAAGGAAACTCTAGACAATCGCAAGTCATTCTAGGGAGCATTTGTTAGGCCTTTAATTTGTTTAAGCAGAGGTTCAAATATAGTCATTACTTCTGTAGTATTGCCCTCTGTTTGGTCCTTCTAGTTGTCATTGCGCTGGAACCTCTGTCAGGTTATATTTACTTGCTATGACTTTCTCAGTGCACTTTTTAAATTGAAGACATGAACTGATCTATTAAGATTAGTGTTGTGCTACACCTTAAGTTTTCCTATGGCATTAGGGAAATTGGCAGTCTTTGAATTTACATGGAATATTAGGCTCAGGTAAGTGTGAGGCCTGGGAATTCATGATACTCACTGAATTCTGACAGCACCAGTTCCATATACTAAATAACAATTTGCCTCTTTCCTTTGTCTTGCAACAGGCTTCCTGAAAGCAGTATGCAAGCATCTAATATGGCATGGCAAAAAGCTTCGCTGTCGAGTCAGGTGTTTTTGACTTGAGGACTAGATGGTGTCTCCTCTAACACAGAACTTCTGCTTAAAACATTTTTATTGAAAAGTTCCCAATTGTTACAGACTCTTCTTGATGTGTTTTTCAGATAATGAACCCTGGATGACAGACCTACTTTTTCATATCCGTTTAGTTTTGGGTGTTTAACTTAGTGTATGTTAAGGATTGTAGAAGGTGGCTACTACTTTTGCTGTTATTCATTACTAGTGCAGCTGTTGCAGATCTTTTTTAAAGAGCTTGATTAAGATCAAGCTGCCTGAGGAAAAAAAAGGCAACATCATTTGGGGGCTATTTTTGCAGCTATTTTGGGTATACGTTTGTTGGATATGGAAGTTTGTAGTGAGTTGTGAGGTAAGATCTAGTATTTTGTTATTAAGTTGCTACTATTAGAGGTAAAAAATTAAGATATGGTAAAAACTTGTGTAGTCAGTTGGAAAGGTATTTGTATAACAAATTTTTCATAGAACCATTGAAATCATAGGGTGATTAACACAGCTTACTGATCTACAAATGCTGTCCTTATAAAGGTACCTGAATTATAAAATTACAGAATTGTTAAACTGGGAAGAGACCTCTGAATCATCTGGTTCAAGCTCAGTGCTCAAGGCAGGGTTAGTGCCCAATTAAAACAGGCTGCTCATGGCTGTGTACATTTGGGGTTTGAATATCAATAAGGATGGAGACTCCACAGCCTCTTTTATGCAACCTGTTCCAGTGTCTGACCATCATCAGGGTAAACTAAATAAATAATGTGTTTAAATATTATGTTTAAATATTATTTCTTATATTTTGATTTGTGCTCACTGCCTCTTGTCCTGTCACTGGGCACCACTGAAAAGAGCCTGGCTCCCTCTTCTTCACACCCTTCCTTCAGGTACTTGTATACATTGTTAACATCCCCCTGAGCCAAAGTCACAGCTCTCTCAGCCTGTCCTCTTCGGAGAGATGCTCCGACCCCTTAATCTTCATGGCCCTTCTCTGGAATCATTTTGGTATCTGCCTATCTGTCCTGTACTGGGAAGCCCAGATCTGGGCCCAGCACTCCAGACGTGTCTTGCCAGTGCTGAGCAGAGATGGGGAAGAATCACCTCCCTCAGCCTGGTCACCACATTCCTCCTAATGCAGCCCATAGTGCTGTTGGCCTTCTTTGCCACAAGGGCCCATTGCCCTCATGTTCAACTTGATGTCCACCTGGATTGCCAGGTCTTTCTCTATAAAGATGCTTTCCAGCTGGTCAGTCCTCGGCATGCACTGGTGCATGGGCTTATTCCTCCACAGATGCAGGACTTGGCATTTCTTTCTGTTGAACTAACTTACTGAGATTCTTGTCAGCCATTTTTTCTCAGTCTCATGAGGTTCCTCTCAATGGCAGCAACCTCTTGATGTATCAATCATTCCTCTATGTTTTGTATCACCTAGGAACTTGTTGAGGGTGCACCCTCCCCCATTATCAAACCGGAGCTGTTTGGAGAATACGTAGATACTCCTACATGTTAGCTCTTGCATGTGTACATGAGCCTGCAGTAGCCAAGTCTAGCCTATTAGAAGAGAATGGCTTTGTTTTGCACTAAAAGAATAGATACAATGTCTGCTAGTCTATTTAAAACACATTGAAAATTTACTAGAAAGTGTCTCCTGCTTCCTCTTCACCTGAATGGAGAGTTTCAGAGTAGACAGTGAGGAAGAAGGCTTGATTCAGGGCTGTATACAGCAAGAGGAGACTCTAACAGTATCATAAAATATTAGAAGTATAACTGCAGGGAGAACTGGTATCCAACCAAAGCAGTAACCACTTCTTTTTTCTTAATTTCTAGTTTTAAATTCTCACAAGGAGGTAAAATATTTTAAAGTTCAAGTAGACTTAAATAGTAAATACCTAGACTTATATCTTGCATTTCACAGTTTCTACAGAAGCATGTAACTTTAAATAATACGTTGCTATTGGATGTACTGGCAATCAGCACCCTACAGTGGGTAATATATTTCTGTTGCACTCTTCGATGTTTGCTTGCATCTGATGTAAATAGAAATGTTATTGATGTTAACGAGGGATGTATGTAGTAGCCACAGAAAGCATTCACTCTGTGAAAACAATCTATGCCAAAAAAAATTTTAAGATTAAATACTGTTTATTTGCTTTGAGGAAATAATTTCTTCCAGTTTATCTTTTTTTTTTTCATTTGTTTTGGTTGGGTTTTTTCTTTTTATTGATCTGTTATGGAGTGCTGGTACTCCTTGGAAGTTTGTTTTCTGCCTCTACAGTTGCAGTGTTTGGTCCATGAAGAGTTGCAGGTAGCGGCAGTACCCTCTAAATACCTTTTTTGTTGTTAGTGATTTGATTATCAGCTATTGCAGGTGTTTCAAGTTCTCTCAGCTCTTCCTGGGAAAGAGCACTTTACATTTACTTCTCTTTTCTCATCTGTCTTTCTTCTACCACAACCCTAGTTGCCTCAGCTGCAGAGCTATTTTGAGGCAGTCATTTCTACAAAGACCACAGTCCATTACTCCAACTCATGTCACAGCTTGAGAGCAATTGAAATTATATTCTAGAGGCACTGCTTCTTGGGTTTGCTTACCTTCTTCAGGGAATGTAAAAAGCAGTTAGTGAATCACTGAAAATATCCCCCCTTTCTTTTTTTTTTTTTTTTTTTTCTTCCCTTTCCACCCCACCCAACTAGTAGCCTTAGCCATTTATTTCTTACTTACTTCTGGCCTTTTTAATATTCTTTCACCCCACAATCATCTCTCAAATCTGAACACATTAACTTGAGCAACTTTATGTGGAGAATGATTCTCTAGGGCTGGCTGACGGATTAAGTGGCAGTACCTTGGTTGTGAAGCAACCTACGTTTGCACATTCTCCAGTCGTTTCCCATTAAAACTTAAATCCTTGTTCTGTTGTGGCACCTTTAAAAAGCAGACCTCCTCCTTACATCTATATGTTATGAAAACCAGGCATACTGCAACCCAGAACCCCAAGGAATGCTTGATTGAAATAACAGATCAGAAAAGTCTCTTGCTAACATTCCTATGATTATAGGTTTACTCAAGTGACAGAAACATGGTGTCAGCTAGCTTTCTGCATACAGCCTAATTTTGGTCCAAAACCTAACATAGCTCTTAAAAGCTTCACTGTTGCAGTGTTTGTGGGGATAGATAACTTCTTGCAACGTAACAATATTCATTACCTTTCCTTTCTCTAGAATTATCTCACATATTGCTGATTGGGAGGTTGGTCTTTTTTTTGCTGCAGAGCAGAATGTATTTCCTGTCCATAGTTGCTGAGATTGAGTAGGGTGAGCAAGGGGAAACAAAAGTTACTCATTCTTAGATCCTCACAGGTAAACAAAAAGGCAACTTTGTTTTAGCCCCCTTTGCTCTTCTGTGTTATCTATCTCAGTTAATTTTTTCTTTGTATTTGGATTTCTTATATTGGTAACTTGTACCTGGTTTGACATCCGGCATATAGATCTGAAGACACTGATGTAGGAAATGAAGGAAAAAGTCTTAAGAAAGAAAAGAAGAGAAGAAACATCCATTGGTTCTGATTTACAGTGAAAAAATGAAAGGTGAAGAACAGCAACTGCAGAAGTTAGTTTTAAAATGGTGTATTACATCAAGCAGTGAGCTTGATGGTGTAGGAGGAAACAGTAGATACCTCTCTTTCATTTTCATGTGACCAAGTGGCTTGAATACATGATGTGAACATATAAAACAGAAATCTAAACTCATTTAACACCTTTTTAATTTAACCCTTCATGCTGATGAGGGTCAGTGTGCATTTATCACAATCTGTGTTAGAGGTATTTGAATGAGAAAACTCATTATGAACATTCTCCTAATGCTGTTCATCATAAACTATTTATTTAAAATGGAACCTAGCAATTATGTAATGAGAGCCCCTGTGACACAGGAGGCTGTTTACAGCCTTAGTGCATGTAAAGGTACACACGCTATAAGTTATAACACAGTTAACTCCTACCTCAGTGTGTACAAAATGAACATCAGCTGCTTTAAACGTAGTTTAAAATGTCCTGGAATTGTTCCAGGCTCTGATATGGAAGGCCTTTAAATTTCTCTATGGATACTCATGTTTGTTCTCTCTCCCTCCCACCCTCTCTGCCTCTTTCTCCCTTTGCAGGCAAAGGCAGCTCAAGCATCTCATCCGACGTGAGTTCAAGTACAGATCACACACCCACCAAAGCCCAGAAGAATGCAGCTACCAGTGAAGGTAAGCAGCTGGTGCTCATTATATGGGTCAGGCCCCCCCAACATAATCCTCACAATTTTCAGAAAAGGAACCCCTCCTCCAACCTCATTCCTTCTGTGTACAGGACCATTGGCATACTAGAAATTAAAAACCAGTTCTTCCTGAATATAGTTTCCATTCCTACTTGTTGTAGTTTCTGATTTAAGTTGTGACAAAGGACTTAAGATGCTTCTGCAGAACAAAAATGTAGAGGGTTTTGAGTAATTTTGCATGTTACTTTTTTCAGCAAAGTTGTTTTTACTTAAGATTTGATAAGATCTGATTTTGAACTTATTTTTTGAAGGATATGCTTAATGGAAACTTTTTGGCATACTTTCTATGTTAAATCTTTTTTTTTTTTTATTGTCGTACTATGAACACCATGAAAATGTGAGTTGTTTGTGCCAAGTTTTCAAAAGTGTAGCTCTGGACATAAAAAGCTGACAAGGATTTAATTAGATAACACATTTCACCTACAGTTACTGGAGTATGTGATCATCTGGGACTAGATTTTTAATGGCTAGGGGAAGGACATGTCTTATGTGTCAGTATTAATACTATGGTGTACTAACTGGCCTATGAGCAGAGAAATGTTGATTCTTTCCCGCTGCCTTCTTACATGTGAGTAGGTGTGCTTTGTTAAATGAGAGTAAGTTATCCCTAGTTTTCACAAGAGTGTCTTCGAAGGCTTACATGAAATCATATGTAGTTTAATGATGTAAATTGAAAGGACTTTTTTTTTAATTATAAGTTTATGTGCCTTCAATTTTGTCATTACAAATTAAGTTACAAGCTCTGATTGCCCTCAGTCTGGCTTTGTTTCTTATGGTTAAAAAAAGTCATAGACTTTGAATAGTTCTGGTCTGGCAAGTCTGACAATGACTGTAGAATCTGTACAGTAAAAGCAGTTAATGTAATGACCATATAAATCACAAGAGTTTATTGTTAGGCATGCATAACTATATCAGGAATGAAAATCTGGCACCTGTGAATCATGAGAGATACTGGTTTAGAATCTCTGCTTTTAGCCTGGGTAATAAATTTAACAGATTAATGCATAGTTAATAAAGTTAAGTTGAAGAATAGACTTCATGGTTCTCTAAGCCTTAGATTCAAAAGATTTGAGTTTTGAGGTACCTGAAGGAGGTGAATTGCCAAGAGATGGAATAAATGTAGCTGGGGGGGAGGGGGGGGGGGGGGGGGGGAAGAAAAAAACCCAAAGGAATAGTGGGAAGTCTGAAGTCAGTACTTAACAATTGCTTTAAATTTCTGTTTTATTTCAGTCATGAGTTTTTTGCTTATTTTCAAATCAGGTAATACAAAATAATCCTTTACTAATCTCCAAGATTTATGTTCTTAATCTAGGCTGTTGTAGAGCTAGCAAATACCAGTATTTACCCTGAAATCTTCACCACTGTTTTTCAGTTGATTAATTCATTACTGAGGGAAGCTTAAATGCAGGCCAGCACATGTTATAATGAAGATATGTTTTTGAGTTCTCATACAGATTCAGAAAGAGTTCAGAGCAGTGGAGTTGTGTATTCTATACTTGGAGGCAGTTTCAGATATGAACCTAGGTTTTTTTGTTTTGTTTTGTTTTCCTGAGCCCTAGAAGAGTATGATTTGACAAACACTGACAGCAGCAGAAGTAGTCTCTTCCTTGGCCTATGCTACTACTATTTGCCTACCAAGTTTTTTTGATTAAGAGTTACTAATGTGGATCCATTTAATATAAATTGCCATAATGTGGATTACTGTATAATCTGACAGATATTTTGAATGTCATAACCAGGAAGCATATGAGTTCCATGAAGGCAAGTGAGAGCAGAGACATGGAAGTGCTGCTAGGGAAGAACAGGGACTGTTGAAACCAGTGCTGTTACTGGAAAGCACATTTATCAACTGATGTGTGTCTGTATTTTTTACTAATGCTGCCTCTTTTCTCCATGTACAGTAGACTTATGCTGTAGGAGGATTCAGCTGAACAGAAAGACTCATACCTTCTGCAAGATGAGTAGAGTTCTGTGCTTAAGACTGAATGCTTTTATACTGCTCAGTTATAGAGTAGTGTCTAGGGACCAACTAAGAACAGGAGCCTGATTGTTTTAGATGCTGTACAAGCAGTGGCAGTTATGTCTTTTCATTGAGGTGTTTGCATAACATTTTATAACTGTTAGTTAAACTCACCTTTATAACACTCTATGCTCTAGTATTTGCTTGCCATGATAATGTAGTACCTGCCCACCCCAGAGACTGGTAAATAAACTTGCTCTTGACTGTGAGACTGGTTTATTGCAGGGTCAGAATGCTCCAGTTCTGCCCTTTGCTTTAGCCCTGCAATGGAAATTCATAGCACCGTGTGCTGTCCTTTAAATGAGCCATGTGTTGTGTGTGGTGAGATGTATGCATCCTAGGTATGGAGTGGGAAGAACTATGAAACATTGCAGGTGAACTCTTCTTCACCTTCATTGGTATGTGAAATGGTCTTAATTGAACACGTTGCAGACAGTTTCTTTGCATCCCTTAAATTTCTATTGGCAGCTGAATTCCTGAGTGCCCAGCTCTGTGGAAAGCATAGAATTTGTGTTGGAGGCTGAAGGCCTTTTGCAGCTCCTGCTTTCTGGCTTTACAGGCAGACCTAATTATTTCCAGTTCTACACAACATGTCTTCTGTTTCTGTAAGACAGTTGACACAACACTTGTAGAAGTTGAATCAATGGAATGCCTTGAAAAAACTAGGATGGAAAACTGTGGGACTGATTCATACAAGCAGAGAAGCAGTCATGCAAAGTACTACCTAGGGAGGTATGGATTCCCAAGGACTGCAATAAGGTCTCAAGCAGGACTCTTGCTTCAAAGAGCAAACCATCTCGGGAAGTATCTGACAGCAGGTGTTATCTTGCCATCAGTTTGGACAATCAAATGAACCACACTCTTCATCTTGTCTACTGCAACCACCAAATTTGTCAAGTTTCAGTACTGTGGTGTTTCTCTAAAGGATGGGTAAAAAAGATTGGTAACAAACTGCTTAGGTGGTGTTCCAGTCCTATGTATGCTGCTGAGGCAACATCAGTTAAATCTCTTGATGGGAATGGGAGATGTAGTTGTGGTCGAAATGTGGTACCCTCCCTCACATTGTGGATTATGAGCATCTGTAGAGTTGTGGAAAGAGATTTAATCTTTCAAAGAGACAAAATGTTTGCCATGCTATTAAATGTGCCCGGGTGAACTGCACATCCCCTACCCATGGAGAACGGATGGTTTGTGTTAGTATCCTTAGCCAAAGCAGCTTCACTCTGTGATGCACTGGAGAGGTAACTACTACCCTGTTTCTGTTGTGTAGGGGAATGCAGACAGTAGCTGGCAGACCATGAAACTGCCTAAATTCAAACTTGAGATACCAGTGATGCAAAGGTGAGGCTGTATTGGTGCAGAAACTGAAGACCAGTGTTGTCATTTTGGCTTTCACTTTCTGTAACTCGGTGAGGGGTGGGTGGCAAAAAATTGATGTCTGATCCTCTCTGTAAATCAGAGTAGGCTGTAGGGACTGTTTGTTTGGCTACAGCTTGGCTCAAAAGGAAGCATGGTAGACTATGGGCGTACATACACACTGATGCTTCCACACTGTCTCCTCTTCTGAGGATAAAATTTTCTTTAGCTTTGAATATATGTTGCCTTTTACTTCTTTTCCAGTCTCAGACATTGTCTGTAATTCTTTACCCCATCAATCAATTACCAGTTAGAAACTTGAGAACACATAAGTTTTTGCTACCCCCCATTGCTCTTCTGGCAAGTAAAAGACCAAATGGATTTTTGTGGGACATTTAAATGCAATTTGCTAGACACAGTCTCAGCTGGAATATTATTGTCCAAAACTTAATTTAGAAGGCTAAACTGAATGTTTTTGTATGGGCTTACCTTGATTAGAGAGCTTTCCTCTAACACTTACCTGCAAAACATGGAATGTTATGTCCAGGCTGGATGCTTCATATTAGCCTGACTGTTTTTTAAATGAAAAATCAATACTGTTTGCACTTCGTGTATATAGGTGTTGAGCAATAATTCAGAAGCAGCTTTAAATTGAGACCTAATGTATGAGCTCCGTGTAGGTGTTCTAATTTATTTCTCAGTTTCTATGAAATAAAATTGAAGAATTAGGTCTGAAGCAAAACACTGTTTAGCAGCATGGTGATTTCACCCACAGGTAAGACCATGCAGTCCTGCACTCACTCCCCCCCACCCAGTGAGATGGGAAAAGAAACACAACCAAGAGGGCACGGATTAGAATGAGGACAGGGACGGCTCACTCACCAGTTATGGTCACAGGCAAAACAGACTCAACTTGGGGAAGAAAAAAATCAATTGAATTCATTACCAATCATCAGAGTAGGGCAGTAAGACATAACAACCACATCTTACAACACCTTCTCCCCACTCCTCCCTTCTTCCCAGGCTCAAATCACTTTGCTCCTGATTTCTTTACCTTCCTCCCCGCAGCAGTACAGGGAACAGGGAATGGGGGTTCAGTCAGTTCACCATTGCTGCTTTTTCCAGGATGAGATCCTTCCCATAGGCTGCAAGAGTCCAGGGACAAAGCGTTCCAACGCAAGCCTCCCATGGAGTCACACACCTCTTCGGGCACAGCTCCTGGCTCCAGCACGGGGATGTCCATGGGCTGCAGATGGGTCCCAACCCAACCCCCAGGGGGTCTCCTTGCTCATCAAATGAGCACTGAAAGTCACAACTGTCCTTGGGCTCAACTTTCTGCTCCAGCGTGGAGTCCTCCATAGCCTGCACATGGGTATCTGCTCTGCTGTTGAACCTCCATGGGCTGCAGGGACCTCATTTCCCTTCTCCTACTCCATGAGGTTGAACTGGGTTTCTGAGGTTCTCTGTCCTCCCCTTTTGTTCAGGACAGTGGCCTCTTCTCCAGATTCTCTCCTCCTTTGTCTTTTCAAAAACAATTCTTCCCTCATAAATATGGATTCAGGGAGGCATTTCTCTATTGCTAATTAGCTCAGCCTGGGCTGAAGGTGGGTCCACCTTGGAGCCAGGGGAGCTTCGCGAAATTTCTTGCAATGTAGCCCTTTCCCCCCACTACCAAAAACGCACCTCCCCAGCCCCAACCCAAGCAAAGGAGCTCGGTGCTGAAATACCTCTGAATATATCCTGCCAAATGTTTCTATTTTGGATTTTGCGTAAATACAGTCAACTGCTGTGTTCTGCAGAAGTTAAAATTATATTGACTTTTAGTGATGTTGACTTTTAGGGATGTTTGAAAAGTAAGTATTTAACCTTTTTTGTTTGCTTGCTTTTCCTTCTGCAGAACTCTGAATTCTAGAGCCTGGCTTCCCCATATGGTGTTCATGTACCTTACAGTGTTTGGAAGACAGATGAGTTAAGAGAATGCAACTTTTCACCCATTAGCCCTGCAATGTATGTTCAGTGCAGAGATGAAATGCATTTGTTTTGGCAGTACCTGTTTGTATGCATCTCAACAGAAGAGGTATTTCTTCTGAAGTTTAGGTGTGTACTAGAAAAGTCTCCCATACTCACAGTTGTATCCTCCTTTCTGTTTTATTTAGGCTTTTTAGTGGTTCTGGTGGACTTGGTAGTGTTAGGTTATCAATTTGACATGATGATTGTAATGGCCCTTACCAACCTGAATGATTCTATGATTCTGGAAGGAGCAGGCCCTATAGCCTCTCTGGAATAATTATGTTCATTAGGAACCATTCCCACCATTAAATCTCGTTTTGGGCAACTATGTGAAAATGTAGCATTTCGCAAATGTGTAATGCTTTAATTACTTATGTAGGAGTGTTACTTCGTACCCTGTGGAAAATGACATCTGGCTAAAGTTGATCAGCCTGTGTTGCTGTGGTCCTCAGCATCCTCTTATAATGGGCTCCTGCCACTGAAGCTTCTTGAAGTGGGTAGTACATTAGTGAGTGCTGGTCTATGCTATGGAACTTCTGTCTGTCATCTGCCCCTGGCACATGAAAGGTTTCAGAGAAAAGGATGTCTGTGAATGAGGAACTAGCCTTCTCTCAGTACTGGTTTTCATTCTGCTGAAGTCCTTAAAAAAACCAAAGAAAACAAACAAACAAAAAAACCAACCCCAAACTAACAACAACAACAAAACTGACAACCAAACTGCAAAACACCAAACAAAAACCAAAACCAACCAAACCCACCAAAAAACAGACAGAAAAGCCCCAAACAAATCCCTCCCCAGCCTCTCAAAAACCAAACACCCCCTCTTGCTCCTGACCCCACCTCCCATCACTGCCCCTCCCCACCCCCCAAGAACCCTCCCCCACCCCACCCCCCCAAAAAAAAAAACAACAAACAAAAAAACAAAAACCCGCAAACAAAACAGTCTGGACCTAAGAGGTTTACAGCTGGTGACAAGTTTTATTAATTTAGGAGCTCTCAGGAGCACTTACACTTTTCTGAGTACAGAAGTACATATATTCACTCAAGTTTTCTTTAATTATAGAAATATCAGCTACTCAAGTAGCTGAAACTGGATTTGTATCCAGTTTTGCATGAAAAACACATAGTTGGATAAGCTTTTCTAAGATAAGT
The DNA here is from genome assembly GCA_907165065.1 of Caprimulgus europaeus. Next base: position 78,456,133 of record OU015525.1, read on the forward strand.
TAGCCTCTATTTGTATTATAATAGGAAAAGTCCTTCATGCATTTGCTCTACTCTTCTAATAATTTCTTAAGAAAATAACTTTCAAGTGACTTTCAAAACCACTGGAATTTGGCTACTACTACTGCATTACTTTATTCTACAAATTATAAGTGAATGAATGTGTAATTAATATCTAATTGGGGTAAGTAGGAATAGAGTGTTCAGCCATTCTATTTTCACTTTGACACTTAAGATATTAAGGTCATTTTAGAAGACTACAGTGAATAATGGAACAAGCAGCTGCTTTTGAAACACTTTTTAAGAACTGTGGAAAAACAGCTTGAGCTTTATCAATATGTGAAGTCTCAAAGCAGTCCTTTTACACTCTTATTTTCTGCATCTAAGAATGATAGACACTTTTGTCCCTGGCTTTCATACTCAAAGGTATCGAAAATTAGTGATATCATAGCTCTCTATATAGAAAAATCTTTTTCAGAAAAAATTGAGCTTTATATCAGAAAATGTTTATCTCTGTTGTACGTCGGAATATATTAAGTAACATTTCTTGAACACAGATTTATTTAGTGTACTTTTCAATTTACCTTATAAGTGAGGGAACAAAGTACACATTATAGGGGTATTTTCAGGGAGGATGTGATTCTGTTAATTTCTCTTGGCTTCATAATCACATTCTTTCTAAAGGCTGGGTGTCTTCTGGATCTTTGAGTAATTCTTAATTAATTCAATGAATTTAAGAGGAAAGGTCCTTACATTTTGCACAACGATAGACAGCATGAAAAATTTGGAAAGATGCAATGGGTCCTTTGCTACTGAATGCTTTTGGTGTTTGAAATGGCTCCTGAGGGAGAATCAGTTCAGACTGATTCAGGTGAGTGCAATCCTGATCTTATTTCAGAGGGAGATAAAAGTCTCAGAGAACCATTTTGCAAATAAACAACCCTCCTGTGTATTATGGTTTACATAATAAAGTAGGTAGCTATGTTTAGTATACTGGAGCTCCACTGAAGCTTTTGAGTGGTTTGTGTATCCTCTTAAGACACTGAGCTAATTAAGTGTCGTGGCAAAAGACTGATGCTGAAAAGAGATGCTGTTTTGCACACAGTTTTTCTTCACAATCCTTTTGGCAGAAAGAGCTCTTGATCCCTTCCTGTGTCTGATACCTGTTAAGAAGTCTCTTCCCACTTCAGTTCTTTAGTATTTTTCCATTTGTTTTCTCTTTACCATTAGAAGCCTACTAACCTAGCATCAGAAATGAAAACCTATATATGTTCTTTCTGGATGCATGCAAGCATATTAACTCCTAATTCTTTTGATAGCAGTTCTCTTTCTGTTTATCTCTGTCCTCATGTCTTTGCAGCATCTCTTACTGGGAATTTGCGCTCTTGGTTTTGCTGTTGAAGTATTGTCTAAAGGGACTTTCTGTGCACCAAACCATGTCTGAATTTGATATGAATGCCTGAATTTGCCCCTTCTTACTTGGAACTGGGCTGAGATTCAGTTGGCTTTGAGTGAACAGTGGCTGTTTTGAGTTGATAGTGAAACTGGAGACCAGGTAAGTTTCCTAGGGTTTTGTGTTACTTTTCTAGCAGTGGAGTTTTCTAGAAAAGTGCAATGTTGCATTACTGAATGTGCCAAAACAGAATCATTTGAAGCCAAAAAAATGAGGAAGAATAAGAGGGAGGTGGGAGGCATGACAGTTAATAAATCCAAGACTATAAACGTTTTGGCAGAATAAACAGAGCTTGCTAGTTAAATTCCTTTAACCGACATATCTGAATGCATACACAAATATAATCACCTCAAGCAGTATGTGGCAGTACAAAGTAGTATAGAGGTTGTTCTTAGTCACTAGTTTTTGTGTTTAACCACATCTTGTTATGCTTTTGCTATCTAATAGGCAAAAGTTTTGTTTCTGCAAAACTTTTCTGCTAATTATAACAATACTATTGCAATCAGCATTTAAATCAGAGTTCAAATACAAGGCAAAAGTAGTTGGGACATTGGCAAGGTTAAAGCTGCAAATTGAAACCTTACGTTATTCCGGCTAATTTGTACTGAAATGCTATAGCCAAATGTTTAAAGCTTGCCCAAACAATACGAGGAACAAATTGGAAAGGTACATAAAACTCCATTCTTACTTGATCTGCTGCCTGAAATGTGAGACCTACCAGAGCAAAAGCACTTACAGTACAGTTAAAGATAAATGATCCCAATTTTAAAACCTGGCAATAGCTTTTCCAAAGTAAGGTCTGATGATTGGTAAGAGTGATTATGGTTTATGCAATTACCTGTAAATCTGATTTTAAGGAATCCAAAATCCTAATTCTTTCTGTAAAAATGCTGTACCAACCTACTTAAATACTCTTATCATAGGGAGGTTCTGATACTAAACTGTTCTTTGTCTGTTATTGTCTATGCTAGCTATTTGAAGGAGTTTCATTCTCTGAAAAGTGAAAAGTCATCTTGAAGTATCTGCTGGTTGCCCAACATTTGCTAGTCTAAAACCCATCTTTCTTGAGTGCTAGATTGTCTCCTAAGACTGCTTGAAGAGTATATACAACCTTATAATACGTGTTTAAATATGTCCAGCTTATCCATTTGCCAGAATTTATGAACTGACACTAGCAAATTGATTCAGGTTAATTCTAGTACTTGATCGAAATAATGAAGTAAAATTGGAAGAGCAAGTTTTGCATTTAGCTTGACAATCCCCGTTAAGATGCTGCAGTTTAAATTTATTGCACAAAATATCCTGCCTTATTTTCCTGTATCTTATCTTTTTATGTCAGCTTGTCAAATGACTGTATAATTTTTAAGACTGATACTGCCAACAGTGCCAAAACTAGCAGCATGCTTGAGAAATATCTGCTTAGAGTTCCTGACTAATTCTGTTCTTCTGGCTGTTGTATCATAGTGCCTGCTACTGTGTTTTTCTCAAGTTACTGAAGTTTGGCATCTCCTTGTTTCTGCCAGTATTCCTCAGATTTCCCTTGAGAAGTGTGTACTGAGACTGCCTGATGAAAATGACAGTTCAAGAATGGATAATGGTAATTCTTATGTTCTTGTTAATTCTGACTGCTGGATCATCATTGATTTAGGCAGTTACAGTAGACTAGGCTGGAAGCATAAGCAGAAGTTATGAGCATGAGTGCAATCTGATGATTAGCTGTCTGCATATTCTTCTAGCCTTCATCAGTCACACTTGAACATATAACTTGTGGTGTGGTGGTGTGCCTGCTGCATGTTCAGCAGCTGTCTGTTGTGATATTTCCTTTCATATTTAAGGCTAGTTTTCATCTTTAACTGTGATGATGGATCAGGAGTTTGTATCTCTTGAATCTCAAAGTATAAATGCTGTTTTGATAGTTTAAATGATTTTTTTTTTTTTTCCTATACAGGAAAATAAGTACCCGTAGCAGCCTATCAGCTATACTGAACTAAGAGATTTCTGCTCTGGCCTCTTGTGTATACATAAGGTTTGCCAGAAGGTGGGCAGGATTTCTTTAAAGGTGTGTTGTAAATGCTTGTTTGTAAGATTTGGAAGTCAATTTAGATCAGCTAGTTTGAGTTGCCCTCCAACAAAGTGAAGTACAGAGACTTTTCATAGGCACATAGCCTACCTGTGATGTGTTTATGGTGCCTTACATATCTGTATGCATGAGTGGGAAGAAGCTTGGTAGCTTGACTGGATGATTAACCTGTCATCCTGCTTGCAGTGACTTGAATATATCATAAATTGCCATTTTAAATCATGTTCAGAGTCATGATATTGAAATTTCAGTTTGTACCAGTGCCTATCTCATCTATAGTGCTTTAGTTTTTCTCTAACATAAAGTCCATTTCCATCTTAAATATCCAAGAGAGTGAAATTTTACAGCACTGTCACGTATTCATCATTTGTAGAAAGGCTTTTACTTGTTCATTATATATAAATAGCGCCAGGTGGGAATTTCTGAAAGAAACTAATATTAATGTTAAGAGATCTCAAGGACACGGGTAGTAGGAACAAATTCTCCCTCCCAGTTGTGAATCTGTGATTTGCTTTAATCTAAAGATATTTATATGTTCATGTAGACATTTGAAAATGCAGATTTATTTTTTTTTGTTTTTTTTCCTTAAACATGCTCATCACATCTTTCTGGCAAGATGAATATTTGTAAGCTTTGCCAAGTAGGTCTTTAGCTCCTATTTGAGCAATAAATACTTTGTGTGGACTTGAAACCTCAGGAAATGTGCACTATACAGAGCAATTTTTTACCTGGCACTAGGAAAGACTTTTATAGTTGTTTTCCTTATATAACAGAAACAAATGTGATCTAAATGATAAAATAATTGGACTGTCTTCAGTGAGCTCTAACTTGGGAGATTATGGCTGAGATAAACCATTAGCTTGAACTCTGCTTTCTGAAATCATCATACTCTTTGACCCTTCTGCTTTTCTTTCACTTCTGAAACAAAGTTTTAGTAAGTTTTTGTAATATGATTTTAGCTGTGAGTGTATCTTCCCTCTATTGTTCCAACAGAGTTAACTTTCTCATTTCCTTTAATGCCCTTGTACCTCAGATTCGGTTCTACGACACATTTTCTGTCCAGCCTTGCATTTGCATTCAGAAGGTTTCTGCGGTGTTAAGCATGTGAAACTGATCAAGAAGCTGATGTACCTGGTTTTAATGGATGTTATTCTGTATCTGTCTAAAATTCACAATATCCTGAATCTGCCTTGGCTACTTCCAGTAAAAAGAACTGACACTGGTAGGTGTCAATTTGTGCTCTTAATTTCTCAGACTGTTTGACAATTTTTTTTTTTAATTTTTTTTTTTTTTAAATTCTTGAGGAGCACTTGTTTTTCTTTCTGCTGATGTGAAGTTGGTTGAATGATGAATCTGCTTGTATCCTTTAATATTTGGTAAAGATCTCTTCTCTCAGTGGCTAGTTAAGGAAGACAGACTCCCATAGCATTTAATGAAATCTCAGTATTTAGCTAGAATGCACTGAGAATGTCACCCTGAATGAAATTGTATCCAAATCAAAACAGCAGCACTACCATTCAGTCATGGGATTCAGATTTTACCATTCATATTAAATACCTCTTTGAGATGAAGGAGAATTGATTTCTTCTCAGCTCGGTGTATTAATACTTTCATATACTTCCATTTTTTTAAATTATTTTTGCTTAGAATGTGCATTTGTACATGGCCAAAAAAAGAAATTAACCCAAAACACACAGGAAATACCCTCCCCCCCCCACCCCTCACCAATGTGTTCTGTGTTAATGTGATTGTACTAATCTTTTTAAAAATACTGCTTATAAGAAGAAGACTGGGAGGCTTCAGAATCAAATGTCAGATTCTGTCATGAGAGACTATTTGCCATGATTATCCATAGATGTCCATTCTGAATTAGGAAGCAGACAAATGCTGATGTGAACAAAAAAAGAAAAAAAAAGCTTAGAGCTAAAGTATTTTATCTCATGTCTCGATTCCTCTAATTGGTTATTCCAGTTCTGATTTGGACAGATGCTTGAAGGGGAAGCACAAGGGTATCATCTAGAATTTGTTGATAAAATAATGCCCAAATTATTAATGTAACTTTATTATCCTTCATTCATGCCTTAACTCAGAACTTGGTGTGGTTCTATACCACTTAAATTTTGTGCCTGCTTGTTTCCTAGGAGTTGAAACATATAAATATTAGAGCAACTTCTTATATGACCCTGTCTAAGAGAAAGATCTTTTCTCATATATCATGAAATAAGATGAGCATAAAAGGACAATATGCCATGAGTTTGTTACTTTTAACATTAACTGGGTTCTAAATTAGAGCAAGCATGTTTAAATATGTAATATTCTGCACTGTTTAGGAGGGAATAATGAAACTATAACTAAACAGTAACTAAAATATTGTCCTGACTAAGGGAGGGGGAAAGAAATGTAGTTGGGAGCTGCAAGAAGCAAAAACTAGGTGAAAGAAACTGAAAAGCAGATGATATTAGCTGCAAAGTCATGAAAAAGTGACAATGTGGTTAAAAGTATGAGCAACCAAACCTTTGTGTATCTTACTGTCTGTTGCTCAATGGGATATATTATGCTTACAAACTTACCAGGCTCAGATACTGCTGAAAGGATAAAATGTTTCATTTGAACCCTTTCATAGAAATTGTGTCTTTTTGTCTGAACTGTTAGCCAATTCAGGCCAGAGGAACAAGCATTTTGTGGTGGATTGTTTAGTTAACAGCAAATGTAATCTCAGTGAATCTCTGGAATTTGGTGGCTGCTGAGAAAACTGATGTATATCCAGGTACTTCGATAACTAGATAGTCTTTCTTAATGCAAAAGATAACTCATGTTTAACTCTGTGTGAAACTTATTGATATTTATCTTTGGATTGTAACTGTGGTTCTAAAAAAATAGTTCATGTATCAATCCCAGAATGTTGCTTATTGTCCTCGATTAAATTATGCTTTTACTCTCGTCGAAATCTAAGAGTGAGTGTCACTTACTAATTTCAAGTCCTAACAAAGGCCGTATTTTTTTCAAAGTTTTGAAAGGGTTCAGCCAACATTTGAGGAGGTTGTGGAACCTTGCAGATATATCTCATCAAGAAGTTTCCTTAAAAGCCAAAGTATTTGACTGCTTCAGATGTTCTTGAAAGAACTCATTTGCACTGGAATAGGGGTCTTGCAGATCTAAAAATGCACCTTCTTCTTAAGCAGTTGTTACTGGACTGAGATAACTCACCGAAAAGTTATTCCATTGTTAAAGGGATATAGAAAAACAATAACCCTAGAACTAGTTAATAAACTGTTACACAAAGCCTTTATGAAAGAAAATAGCTGAAAAGTGAATGAAAATCTGAGGCATGTTTGTCAGGTCCTTTCAACCTCAGGACCAAAGTCATCTGTGGTATAAAAAGGACTGCTGTCAATGATGCTGGTCTCCATTTATGTCCTGACACATTTCTCTATAGCAAGAAAAATGTATGTATTTTGGGTGCTAAGGTACTGTTTGTGTGTTGAGTTCTTTTTATTTATTTGGGTTTGTATTCATTTGCTTGTGTCCAGGAAACTAAATTCAGAATTTGGATGAACTTCAGCTCTTCCCATCTATGCATGTATTGGAATTTTCAAGAAACTTGGCATGGGAAGATGCTCAACTGAAAACACGTCGACAGTCCTCACCTCTTTACACACCATCTTGCAGTAGTTTGTGGTGTGCATGTGTTTACTTGTTAGAAAAGCTAGGAAGGTTTTGTTTCCTTGGTTGTTTCTTGAAAATTAAACAAGTAACATAAATTCTGTTCTGACTTTGAGTGTGTTTTAATACTAATGTGATTCAAATATCAACTAAAAGTTGTTTGGTTTGGTTTTGTTTTGTTTTTTCTCCCTGGGCAATGGTCTTCTTTTCAATTCTGACTCAGTTTTGTTAGCACTTTTGTTGTGATCTGTGAATGACTTGCTCAGCTCAGAATTAGGTCTTCTACAGGGCTTGGAAGATTTTAGGCTCCTGTGCTGTTTTATTGACATACTAGCTTAACTTCCTCACTTGTACATCATGTCTGTGTTAATTTGATCCACATGAAGGATGCTCCTGCCCCTGATTTGCCAGGGTATCCTACACAGAACTCTGAAAGTGTGACATGATGCCTTTGCTCACCAAGTCAGATGCATTTAGAAATATTCATCTTAATGTGGATGTACAGATTAGCTGAAGCTTTTGAAGCTTCATCTATCCTGGTCAGAGCCATTGCCATTTAACATCTGGAAGTAGTAGAAAAATCGGTGTTTCCTCATTTTCCTTGAGGAGAGAATTGTAAACTGACAGAATAAGGCCAGGGAAAACCATCTGTTTAACTGTATTGCACCATCTTGTAAATGTTGTTGGCTTACACATCCAGAGAATGATAGTTTTTAGGTACAATTATTGAAACCACAAATCACTCAATGGCAAAGATTTAAAAGGGATTAAAAAAAAAAAACAAAGATTATATATAGGTGTTGAAATACATTGTCTTATTCTCATTGTTTGCACACTGCATGGTGTATCCTTGGGCCTGGGTGAAATACTGTATATGAAACTTGAGCTTGTGACTGATGAGTCTGAATGGACCAGGACTTTTTCTGCCGTTTCTGCCACAAGTTAGTTTGGCTCCATATCATGGAAGTACCAAACTGAATTTTATTTTGGGGAAGGAAGTTAAACTAAAGGCACTGAATTTAGCTTGGGAAAAGGAAGCAGCAATGACAAAACATATCAAAGGTAGCAAACCTTCTGTTGAAAATAAAGCTTCTGTGCTGTATAGTACCAAACAGGTAGATGTAGTTTCAGGATTCATATGTAGGGTAACACACTGCGAAGCAGTGTTAACAGACATCAAGGCAGATATAGGCCATTGCATTCCAGTGCTCATGTCCCTTTGCAGAAAGCTTCTGGTGGAAGCAACAGCATAATCTTGATAAACTAATATAGAGGTCTAATAAAAGAAACCTTGCCAGTTCTGGGTGGATGGAAATCTGGAAAAGCTAGAAAACTACTTCACTATTGAAACAGTAATAGCTCGTGGTGTTGGATAATTTTGAGTTTGTATTCACTGAAGAATCTTCCTGTGCTGAGCAATCCTTGAAACAAGGTGTGTGTCAGGACGGTTGGATTGTTTTACTCCAGGCAATAACTGCCACCTTCATGCACTGGTTAGAGCTTATGACTGTAGGTATGTACCACTGAACTCAGCTGAGCAAATGCATTTCAGCTATGAAAAATGGCATGAATGAGCTAAAAAATGTCCCCGTGTTTACTAGAAATGCAGGAAAAACTGCTTTCCTTTGTGCATAGAACATTACTGGTTCAGTATTATAATCATAGAATCATTATTTTATGATTACCTAGAATATAATATACATAGAATAGCTTATTACACATACTGTTAACTTCTTCATGAAGGATAGTGGATGGAATAAAAGCTGAGATAAACTTGTAATGTTTAACTGAAGCTTACATTGGAAATGGTACAGTTCAGAGTTTAGTTCCTACTTCTCTCATTGGAAAAGCTTATAGAAAACACTTAATATTTTCTTTAATCTAGCATGATGCTCAAACATGCAAGTCAGACCAGCAAAATCATTTTATTTCTGTCTGCTTTCCTGTGGCAACAATACCTCTTTGTGTGGCGCTGGTTTTGCCGTTGCCCTGTCAAGCTTTGGAAGGTACCAGTAACCAATGTACTAGCAACCTGTTGGATGACGGAGAGGCCATGGGTTTAAAGACCTATATGCCCTCTGCCTCTTCTCTGTCATAATTGAAGCTTGTTTTGCTGGGCACTGTGTTCCATCACTTACATGGATTATACCAGACCCCATCTCTCTTAAGTTCAGCTCCTGTAAATATCTTTCCATTCTTTATTCTTACACTAGTCTTCCACTTTCTGAATGTGAAATGAAGCTGTCCCCACTGCCAGCTTGTTTTCTTGAATATACTGGTCAGGCTAAAATGATACACTTCATATTAAAGGCTGCTTGCTGCCAAACTTTAGTCATATGTATATTGCTCAAGCTGCAAACCTCCAAAGCAAACACAAGAAAGGAAATCAAAATTAAATTAATCCTCTCCAAGGATGTATAAAGTATGGCTGCACTGAGGTTTACAAGTTGAGGGTGAAAGGGACCATTGGTTGTGTGGGACTCAGAAGCCACTGGTATGTACAACCCCTTTCTATTGCATTGCTAGTCTGGGCTGGAATTACTTAGCGTGAAGGCCTTAAGGTTTTTTTAATGATAGCTAGACAAATGATTTTGCAAAACCATGGTTAACTATAGAGCCATTGGGCATTCTTGGCAGTTTGCATTCGCAGGATTAAAGACACCAGTTTCTCTGAAGCCCTCAGAGCTGTTCATTTGCTTCATGTAATGTGGTCAGAGCATCTTAGCTGAGATTGAACGAAGCTCTGGAGTCTTCACCTTTGGACACGGTATGAAGGTTAGGTTGGAGACCCACTTCCTGTTGTTCTTGGTTGAGAGGACTGGTTTAGAGACAGTGCTTAATTCTGCTGTACTGCTGCTTTCCTTCTTAATGCTGAATTTGGGCTGGCCATCAGGAGAAATCAGTGTCTCTTGACGGCTTTGATGGCAGCAGCTCTCAGGTGGCACGAGGGGCAGAGGTGTGAAGTAGTGGCTGATGGCTTTCTTAAAACACCTAATGGCTCTACCTAGTCCATTTTCATGTGGAAAATATGGATTAAAGGAGTGAATAGTGCCTGCAGGAGGCGAAAATGAAGTGCAATTGCATGGTAGAACTTTGTGTGATCACAAAGTAGTCTTGAATGCTATTTCACCCAGAATTTTTTTTCTTTTGTTTCCTTCTTTTTTCTTTTTTTTTCCCTGGAGTTACAGACTTTGTATTTTGGTGATCTCACGTGAAATGAAATTATATCCCATGTTGCATAGTTATTCAGAAAAAAACCTAAAAGCCTTTACAAGCAATGATGGTCATAAAGTAATTAAACTACTTCCACAAGCAGAAAAACAGGCTTGATTGCTGAAGTGACAATCATGACTATTCTTCACCAAATATTGTGCACAGGAAGAAGAAATAAAAACCTTGTCTGTTTTTTCTATAAGCTTAAAAGGGCTTCAGAGTTGTAAACCTACTATAGAATGCCATCAGTGATCACCATGATATCTCTGCTGCCTGCTCTGAAGTTTATTGAATTATTAGGAGCAGTTAAACTCTTGTCTTAGATAATTTAAATGTCTGGTTAAATTGTTTTGAGAAGTAAAGCTGTAACTGGACAGCTTAATCTTGAGTTGATCTGGAGGAAAAACTTTGAAAATGATACCTGAAGTAGATGAGTTTAGGGGTTGAAAATGTGCTCTGTTTATCCTGCTAATACAGAAGAAAGCATCTGCTTGCAGTCTTGCAATACTATCAGTTATTGAGACATTGCTACTACTCCCTGTTGTTCAAGATGAGTCTTGCAGAGAATAGTAAAGCTTTTCTGGAAGAGCTCCTGTGGTGGGAAGTTACTGGTATGTTGTCCTGCTGCAAATTATCCATGCCATCTTTTGTAAGCTTAATCTTTGTACAAGTGTGAATAACTTCTACTGATAGGCAATTTGCCATGGCTTCTCTGCTAAATATGTCAAATTAGGTTACTGATGAAAATCTGATGTCACTAATTAAGCACATAGTGTAGACCTATAAGGGAGAGTATAGGAACCATTGTCTATACTTCTTGATGACTGTACAAGGACTGGCTGCTTGCCGAAACAGTTAAGAGTTGAAGTAATGTACCGTGAATATCAACTTGTTGATCTGCAGACCTCAACATTTTTCCATGGAGTACGGAGTCCAATCATGAACTTAAGCTTGCTGGCAATAGGCTTGCTTTTTGAGGGGATTTTGTTTGGGTTTTTTTGTTTGTTTGTTTGGTGGGTTTTTTTTAATATAGATCATTGATAATAAAAATTCTGAACCTTCAGGTAGAAACTTCTGATGTAATGACTTGTCTGCTGAAAAAGGAGCTGTTCTAGAGAGAACCAAGCAGCTTACATCTTTTAGAACCTGTTCCTTGAAGCTGTCATTTATCATTTCAGTCCATTTCTTCACTCACAAATGAAGCAGGGCAGCTATCTGCTCTTGAAGGCAAATTTTAAAAAGATGTAAAAAGGTGGGAGGTTTTTTGTTTGCTTAAACAATTAACATTAAGTTATAACCTTAATGACTCATTTAACTATACTTTTTTTTGTCCTCTATGTAAAAAAACTTGTTTCTAATTTCAATATGCAGGTGTTGAGTATCCATCAGTTTGATATTCAATGACTCTGAACAAAGTTAAGGCACTGACTTAAGTTATATGATGTAGCAAAAGCTTGGAGCACAAGACTGACTTAGAGGACATGCTCTACTTGATAGTTAGCTGTGTAGCACAGTAGAAAATACAGTAGGAAGGGTGGCATATGTCTTGCAACAGTACTTAAAAATGCTCAACAGATTTGACAAAGTTACTTTGGGAATAGCATGATCATAAGAATACAGTTTCTTCCTTAAAAGTCTGTAAACTTGTCCTGGTTTTTAACTCTAACAGAGCTGGGTTTCTTTTTCAGTAGTTAAAATAGTGCTGCATTTTGCTTTCAACCTGGGGCTTGTTATGAGAGAGACACTGATAACACACCAGTGTTTGCATTTTTGTCACTGGAAGTGAAGGACTTTGTGTTCTGTTAGTCTACAAGCACAAGATCTAAGGGGGAAGAGAAATAGTTAAATGAATAAGCTAAATTGGCATTTGGGTACGACAACGGGATATTCCACATCATACCGTGTCATGTCCAGCATATTAATAAGGGTCTCTCCCTCTCTTGCGCTCTCTGGCTTTCGCTCAGGCTCTTGCTTTTCTGGGATTGCAGTTTCAGTTTGGGCTTGTCGCTGATCTGGGATCATTATTTGGGAATGGGCCAGGCTTGGCCCAGTTGCACTGGGTGTCACTCATTTGCATTTTTTGTTACTGTTATCATTATCACTACTATTTTAATATTAGTATTATTTTAAGTTTTCTTTTATTTCTATTATTAAACTGTTCTTATCTCAGTTTATGAGTCTTCCTTACCCTTGCCCCAATCCTCTCCCCTGCCCCCTGGGGGTGGGGGGGAAGTGGGTGAATGGCTGTGTTGGCTGCTAGCCCAGTGAAACTATCACAGAACCACACCATTAAAATTATTGTAAGATGTTCATTAATGGAGAGAATTTTTAAGATGAAAATGTCATGCCAGTGGGCAACTGTCTCCTGTTACTTCTGTATTCTTGCTCTTGCCATGTTGTAAATCTGAGTGTTTGCTGAACTAGACTGGTTTGCAGAAGTCAAATGCAGGCCCTAGTAATTGTGTAATTTTAGGTAGCTTATTTTTCATAATCTAGTAACTTAATTACTGAAATATCTGAGAATAAAATGAAAGCTGACTTTTGTCAAAGTTAAATTCTAAAACAGAATAAGGATTTTGCTTTAATTTTTCAAATTCAATGAATGACAGTGGTTAGCCGAATTTTTTTTTCTTTTGTCTCTAAGCTGTTACAGAATCTCTTCTGCAATTGGCAAGCTCTTCTTGTATAAACAGAAAACCAAGTGTGCACATTTGGTAGTTTTTTTCCGATAGCATCAAAAGCAAGCACTGGTATTGTAAAAAAGAAGTTTCCCTTGAAAGATGGTGCAAAATGAAGTGTAGCTTTTTAATCACTGTAGCTTTTGCTTGAAACTTAGTAATTTTATATTCCCATTAGTGGATATATGCTGGATATATGTTATATATTTATTTATAGCATATGTAAATTTATGGCCATTTTATTAATATATAAATAAAAATGTACATGACTAGAAGCTCTTCAGTCTTACAAGAAATGCTAGCAACTACCTGTTTTAGATAGCTGTAGTGAATCCCTTTATGTATGAAAAATAAATGTATTTCCCTTTTCTAGCTTAACTGAAAATTATTCAGATATTACTATTGTATTTTGACTTTTTAACCAAAACAGGTTTTCATATTTAGCTAACATAGTTTTATATCAAGTAGCATGGCTTGACAAGTAGTCTTTTGAGTCTTCAGATCTCAAATGTGTTGGGTTTTTTTTTTTCCCCATCTACCTTCCATTTTTGTCCTGCATACATAAAACTATAGTGAGAAAATTGTTAACAGTATTGAATTGCATGACTTTTTCCTCTTTTTCTCTGTCTTATTTTAGAGGCCAACTTAATGTTCCATCTAGGTAGGCTTGATGAATGGAATTGTTCCAAGTCTTGTGTGTGAAAACAAGGCTAGGATAGACAAGAGAGTTGAAAATCTGCCAAAACAAACTTGAGTGAAATAGCTTAGTTCGTCCAGTGCTACAATTTCTAACACCATGGGGCTTTTTAAAGGTATTTCCGTTCTCAGATATATGTGGTCCATCGGGTGTCACGAGAGGCAAGCACTTTTGTAATGAATGAGGTCCGTGTCCTGCAGCCCTTAGGTGGGATTTCAGCCGTTTTGGTAGAGAAGAAGGGACTGAGCTAGGCCCAGCCATACTGTTTGACACCATGGAAGCTTGTGGTATTTAAAGTAAAAACTGCTGTTGTGTATATAGGTGGCAACAAGTACTACAGGGTCTTCAGAGGGCAAGCTAATGTAAACGAAATTCTGTCAAAGTTCTTTCGCATTGGCATTTCAAATGCTTTCCTTCAGCTTGCAAAGCACTGAAGTAGAATATACAAGCTTCTCCCCGACTGAATTTGAAATACTTTGAATTTTAAGCTGCATGTTTACTTTTAAGAGGCATCTTGGTAGTTGATTTGAGGGCTTGTGAGTGTATTTCATTAGAAGTGCAAGGATTATAGTAAGTTCAAGGGAAACCAAGAATGAAGAGAATTCCAGAACACCTGACCTATAAGGGAGATCACTGAAAGATCTTTATTTCCTTAGTCTAGGATAAAGTTTACAAGGGAAGAAGAAGAAATAAGTGTGTCTTTGAATACAGAAAAAAAATCTGCAAAGGAGAAAGGATTAAGTTCTTGTCCGTGCTTGCTATGGATGAAAGAATTAGATTTTAATATTAGCTCAAACTTTCCTATGTGCATTGAACTAGACTGTGGTAAGTTCTTGTCTCTGCTGAGACGTGAAGGAAAGAAAGGTGGCTAGATATTTGTAGGACTTATGCCAAGAACTAACACTGCTGTGAAATCGAAGAACAAAAGATGAAAAGGGACTACTGATGACCTTTTACAGACTCTACCCCTTATCTGCTCTTATGTCAGGCTTGTTCACAAATGAACATTTTCCTTATGATAGTGCTAATTTACCCTGTAAATTGGAAATAGATTGTAATTTATGAATTGGGAGTGTATTCACACTGTGGACAGGTTCCACCTGCCTATGAGAAAGATAACATCCTTCCAGCTTTACTACAAAATTTTGGGATTTTAATTGCCTCACAGGGTGGAAAAGCATCACTGACAATGTAACTGCCAAGGTGGTTTTCTTGTAAGTGGCTGAGAGGTTTTCCAGGAAGCCTTTAGTACTTTTGATCTACCTGTTCTGTTGTTGGATCAACTTTTATAGGCATTAAAACTATAGTAAAATCTATCAGAAGGGCACATGGGAAGAAAAAAATTATTTGGCCTCTCTTCATAGAAACATGTAAGATAAAACAGAATTTAGACATTCTCCTGTGCACGGGAAGGAGTGCAGTATATGAAAATGTGTTTAAGGAGTTCGTTGAAAGTATGATGCAAAGGTAAATTAATAAATTATTTTGTTAGAGCAAACACATGTAAATAAAAGGGATCAGTATTTGCTATAGGTCAGGACGTACCCTGTTACAGTCTCCACTTCAGGTAATAAAATGTGCTTATTTGCTGCTTCAAAGCCTGTAGGCTCTGACTAATATATAATATGTTTCAGGACATTTACCTCATTGTAAAATTTAATCGAGTTAGAATTTACTTCCAAATTCTAGATAATCAATGTCATAGTTTCTTTCTCTATTACATTAAAGTCCCTTCTTAAACCTCAGGGTGAGAGGATAATCAATATAGGAAGGGACAGCAGGAGGTTGCCTGTAGTTTCCTGTACAATTCTCTTGGCTTTTTTTAATGATGATTGCTATCTGGTAGTAGCCTTTTTCAAAGTAACTCAGTTTTCTTAGTGAACTGATAAGACTATAGACTTAAGAGTATTTTCCAGATGTGGAGTCTCCCTCCCACTCCTTTCTCCAACTTGAACTTAACACGTACATGTGAAGGGTCATACTGGTGCTATATGCAAGTGACTGAGCATGATACCAGGAAAGGCTGAAAAGTTTCTTCCCCAAAAGTGAAATCGGTCAGTACTGCAGAGTATGAATAGTAAATGTGGAAGATCCCTGAAGGCAAACAGAACAAGCTTACTTAGAGGAGAAAAGTAGATAATAAAACATAGAGATATCTTTCAATTCTCAATTCTAGAAAAATGTTTAAAAATTTTAGTGAGATTACTGCTTGAAAAGGTATGGCACTGTTGTCTAATTTTTGAAACTGCAAGGCCTGCTAGAAACCAAGAAGAGGTGTGATATGAAAAAGTAAAACAATAGATGAAAATAAACCTTTGTGCTGTTGATCTTTAACTTTTAGCCTTTTTCATTGCAGCAGATGAGCTACTTCTGTGAAGGTTAATTGGGAAAAATATTTTGTAATCATACTATGATGTTTACTGGAGTTCTATTGTTTATTTCTCTACTTGTGGAATACGCAGTCCCTGGCTTGAATTAAGGTAGAGTTTGTCAGAAGCATGTATCTTTGGGGTGCCTGATCCAAATTATGTTGAGTTACAAACCCTTGAACATTCAATTTGGCTGTATGTAGTAAGACTCGTTGGACCCTAACCTTTAAAGCCTTAGATGTCACTGTGAACGCAACCTAGGATCACTTGCAGAGGTATTAAACCTGGTAAAGAAATTGCTTCCTAATTCCCCAGTGTCATCCCTCTACTTCTTGCACAGATGCTGTGGTTTGGACTGAGGGTAAACAATTTGTGAAGAAGAAGGAAAAACCAAAACAAAATCCCACCTTTCCCATGTTCACACCCCAAGACTCCAAACCCTAGAAATTAGGGGCAGACACTGGATGAGGAAGTGTTTGTGTTTCACAGCCATCTGTGAAAAGGAACTGGACAGGCATCTGAAGAGGGAAGGAAGACAAGAATAAAAGTCTGAATGGTAAGAGTCTTTGCCTGATCAGGAAGAGGGGGACAGGGCAGGAAACCTCCAAAGCAGATGGCAGGGGAGCTACTAAACATCTTCTGTTTGTAAAAGCCTAAGATACCCATCGGTCACCTCTCATTTTGGTCTACTGCCCTCCACCATGGTGCATCACAACTGCTGCTATTTGGTTCTCTGCTTGCTAGATTAGCAGAGGCTTGTGTAGTGGATCAGAAGGTGATAAACAGCTGTTGAAACAAGCAGGTTTCAATGCAAGATTGTAATATAAAATTTTATTTTAGGTTGGATTTTTTTAAAATCAGCTTAGAAGTGGTATATGACCTAAGTTCAGCCAGTAGTCACTGTTTTGAATGCAAGCATTCTATAATTAGGAAATTCTATAAAACTTTAACTTACCTTTTTCATGTTTATGAATTCTTATTAATTCCAATCCACCTTTCTGTGCTTTTCTGCCTCAGCTGATATTAACACCAAAGGGTGCTCATTCAAGGAGCTGCTGCTTAATTTTTGGTTACTCTAACAGTGCTACCAGTATTTTAGGTATAGTCCTCACAGCATATTTTGGATAGAGTGTTATTTTCCTATCTTTCTGAAGTATCAAGAAAGCTTTGGGGTGGGTTGCATATAGGATCATATAAGTACTCTTGAGTTACCTAAAAGTTCTTAGGGATGTAGTGATGACCAGTCTAAAAACTAAATCATTTTGGCATTGTCAAGTGCCCTACATTTTAACTTTAAGTTTTACCTTATACACAAGAATATGTGAAAGCCCATTCCATGTGAGCAAAATGGTGGCCCACAGGTTTAGGAACTTTCTTAAGGGATATCTAGACTCTTGGTATTGGAATGCTGAGCATCACAACAGCAAACTCTTGTTGCAGATTTTGCTCTGAATAAACTAGCCCATTAATAATCTCATCACACAGTTCTCTCTGGGCAGTGTGCCTTGTGCATGTCATGTATGGAATTCTCTTGAATGAAGAATAAAAAAACAGTGTTCTGTCTTGTAAATGACTACTGCATAGTATGGTCCCATGCAGTAGAAAAGGAGAAAAAGTAATAGGGCACTAATGTTTATTTTCCAGCTCTGGGTGCTTGACTTTACCACCTTACTAGTATTTTTAAATTCAAAACAGAAAAAGTGTATGATTCCACTATTGCTCAGTCCAGTGGCACAGGCAACTAAGTGAAAGAGTTAAACCCAAAATTCTGGCATCTCGATTCAGCTTCCAGTTTTGCTTCAGACTAATTCATGTTGCCTGATTTCTGCAACTCTTCCCAGTCTTCAAGTGGTTAAAGGCTTAGATTTTTTAACTAACTATTAATGTACTTTTTAAAAATATATATATTCTGGGTTTCTTAAATGCCACATTTAATATTTTTTGGCTACCTGAACCTCTGTCTACTTTAAAACATACGAGTTCCTATGACCATCAGCTGCTAGTGTGTGTGAATGCATTCTTATGCTGTTGTGAACGAACAGGAAACAAAGTGTGTCTAAGCTTCACAACCATCTTCCCTCCAGTTAGATACGATTTCTGAAAACCTAGGATCCTGTTTGCTGTGACCTCTCTAGGTAAGTGAAAGAGAATGGGTTTGTAGCTTGCCTTACTACTGAACTCAGGCCAAATAATGACTAATGAACATAGCAGATGTTTCTACTTTTGAAGCCTTTTTTTTGGAAAGAACTTTATTAACCAATTTATCCTTCCTCCCAGGAGATAATGGGACAGCAGTGTGGCTGAGATCTGACAATTCATTACATAAGAGAAGAAAATATTAATGTTGACCCTTGCTGACATGTTGACAGTAGGATTTGTATCTAACCTTGTGCTCTTTTTGCTCAGAAAAATACATCCAAGTAGAGGTTTCTTCAAATCTTTCAGCTACTGTGCTACGTTGTGATGTCAGCCACATTTTTATTGATTTGGAATATAACAAGACAGCTTTTGTGTGCAAATCCAAGGTTGCTCCATTCACTTAATAGTGTTACTCTAGATATGATCTCACAGTAAGATGAATAAATAATATGACCTCTGTTTTTGATTAACAAATAACCTGTGTTTGATTTGGATTGCCATTGGGATAGGAGGGCTGGGGAGCTGAAAGGTTATAGCAGGTTCCTTTTTCCCTTTTGTTGATGAGCTCTCAAAGGCATTCATCTGTAGTTAATTATGTTAAGCATGAGAGAGGATGGCTGTGTTGAAGTTTCTTACCATAAAGTAGAAGGAACTTTTTGCAGGCAACCTCAATTTCTAAAGTTCTTCTCGTTCTTCATTGAATGTTCTCTTACCTTCTCCTCCTGACAGGAAGATAAAGGTAGTAGCTGTGAGGACCTCTGTGTCAGATAGCCAGTGAGCAGGAGATGGTTGCAGTTGCTTTAGTCATTTTTAGTAGTAGGGTAATTTATGCAAGAACATGATGAAAAAGAGAATACAAGCACAGAGATATCCTCATAGTCTTTGTTCTTTGCAGCTCTACCCGAGGGACTCCTTCTCTGGGTCAAAGTAAGATCTGCTGCTTGGCTCCTGGCCCTGCTGGGCCCAGGGGAGTGAGTGGCAGGTTCCACAGACAGAGAAGGGTTTGGCATGGTTTCTCTCCTTCCCTTTCTCTCATTATGTGCAACCATTCCTTTAATAGCCATCACTCAGCTCTTAATCCAGACACTTCAGTTCCCTTATCCTGCACCCAAGACTTCAGGATGCACAGATATTTTGAGCACCTCATGCAGGTGGTCTGTGTGTCAAGAACTTATGACCTTGAAAACCAGTTTCCTTTGATCACCTTCTGTTCCATTGTTCAGGAAATATGCTTAACTACAAGAGGTGAAGTCAAGAATGATGTAATCGTCATGAAGCCATTAATCAGTACACACTGTGCTTTTCCAGGTGGAAAATAGTAACAACAGTTAGTTATGCTCACATCTGTATAGAATATGTACAATAAATTACGCACAAAATCAAACATCTTCTAAGTGAGCAGCATTATTTAGGGCATGCTTCCAAAAATCAGAAAAACCAAACCCACTTGATAAGCAGGTAGCTGCATCATTTCTGCTGATTGCTTACAGATTTCTGCTGAGGCAAAAGACTGGAGCAATACGAGTTCACAAATCAATTTGTTCTCGAGCCACCCAGTTAATGTGAGAACAGGCTCCTTAGAAAGCTTTTTTCTGTGCGTGTGTACATCAGGATTTCTCTAGCTTGTTCATTTCACCTATCAAATTCAGGAGATGTTAAGCTTAAAGGTCAGTAACTTCAGTGCTGATTTCTCAGTTTCAGCCAATCCCATGCTAAGATGAATGTAGGAGTTAAATGCAAGAGCGAGCTATGCTTAAATTTCTTTCAAACATCAAATTTTAAACAATCAGGCTGACACTTATAAAACGTCATTTTAGACCAAAAAAAGTCATTTGTAATATTCAGATAAATCAGATTTAGTCCATACAATCTATCTGTATCTCTGTGAATTAATGTAGATTTCAAGTCAGTTGGAAAAAGCACTAGAGCACTTAAGTTACATTTCTAATCAGCAAGGTTTGCTTTGCTTTTGTAACTGGACATACATTCTCCTATAGTAACACCCCTGTAATGGTTTGTGTGTGTGCTGACTGCTCCCATATACAATGTGGGCTTGAATCCTTCCTAGGTGAAAATTCCAGGGTATGTCATTGTTCTTCTATGCAACGAAGAAGCTTCTTATAGAGCTGTGTTGATATATGCCCTGCACAGGCTTGTGGAAGGGCCAAGACCATCCTTTTAGTCTCCTGTTTCTATGGCAGGATGTTCCAGCTTTGAGCTGGCGGGGGGAAGAACAGAACCAGACCTGGCAAAAACTGAATCTTGATGTTTCAGTATGTAGTCATTGTAAATAGAGACTGTTTCAGTTTAATACCCTGTGTGCTAGGAGGGTGTGTGCAATTGGACAGCATATCTAAAAGTGGGATTTTTTTTTTTTTCCCCTTCACTTTTAAGCTTGTTTCATTCCAGAATGTGATGGTTGCTTATAGGTGGTCTAATAGTAAGATTTAACTGTGGTGCTTCTTTCTTCTTGCTTGTATATTGGACTGAGTGTTTATATCACAGTGTTAAACTGTGATTCAGAGCACCTCCAGTTTGATCTGGGCCTTATTTTATGAGCTAGTATATGTACGGGCCACATAGTGATAACTTACCGTAAAGAGCTTCTGAGCTGCTGCTGTTCTTGTGTGGCTTTGGTTTGTTTCATGTGACTTAAGGTGGGTTGGAGGCTCTTGGTCTAAATACTGTATTAATATTTCACTCATCTTCTTGTTAGAAGTTTTCATGAGGTTGTAATTGTACTGGGAGACAATAAGAAGCTTCAAGATGAATTCTGAAGTTGTTTAGCTGAACTTAGAATATCTTTCTTGGAACAAGTCAGAGAAAGAAAGAATAGTGGAAAAAAGGCAGCAACTTAAGGGGCGAAAAAGCTGGATGGGTTTTACAACCATAAATGGTAAAAGTAACCTTGCTCTGCTGCCAGCAAGCAGAACGATGGAATAAGGTTTTGATTTACAGGAACAGCTCAGCAAGGGCCTTGTAGAGTGCTTCATGCCTGCTATAAAACTGTGATTAGCTATAAAATGGGAGAGATTTAACAAGAGAATTTAAGCATCGGCAGCAGCGCTGTTTCACACAGAATGTGGATACCTGCTTTTAGAGTTCTGGGAACACAAGCTAGTTTGAAAAACATGAAGTTTTCCAAGAGATAATGTGTTTTATTTTTGCTTACTACCTGAACATGTTAAATTTTGGTTCTTTAGCCATTCATTTTGAGGTCTCTAAACTTAAGCAACACTTATCCTTGTAATTATTTCTTCAGATAATTGTCTCCCTGGAGCTAGGCTTAGTAAGATGCCTAAGGACATAATGCTAGGTGTGAGATGCTTTACCTTAGTTCCAGTATATATAAACTGTATGATCTCTCCCTTTCTGTATATTACAGCTTTATTCAAGATAAATTAGTCAGCTTTAAGCTCATGTGATCAGTTGACCAGTAGAACATCACAGCTGTGGACAGCAGAAACATCTCTCCATTTCACTGTTCTCCAGCCTTGGAGTGATGGAAGCTCAATGCTTAATTCTTCATAATGGAAAGCTTGTGAGCCAATGACTTATGAACAAACTTGTCGGTTAATATTTGGGGAGTGGAGAAGGGGGAACAGTAGCATTTTTGGATGCCCAGTGGAGGAGAGAGGAAGAGAGGAAATGGGAATGACTTTCTCAAAAGTGAAGCAAGTTGACTGTGGAGAGGCCAGATGTTTCCTTTAGAGGGCTTGCTTTTAGGTAAAGACAGGAGAAGGGAGGACTCAGTTGCATAACCCTGCAGACTTAAACTGAAACTGAATGCTGAGATTAACTATTATTCTTAATTAAACCAGATTACTCCTTCTTCATTTGTTTTAATTGCATCTCCATATTACTGCTACTTCAGATAGTTAAAACAGTTGTTTCTGAGCATATACATCCCTGAAAGTGTACAAGAAGCAAGATTATATTATTAATGCCAATTATTTTCCTTATATTAAATTGTGGAGTAACTCAAAGATTGTGGAACACCAGTATAATAGAATGTATAGTTGCCTATAAACTTTTTGGTTTCTTAAGATTTTTTTTGTTGTTGTTTTTAAATCTAATGGAAGCTTTCTTAATCTCTAATGAAAAACAAGAGGTTCTTATCTTGGTTGTTTGTATGGCTTGTCTGAAGACTGTTGATGTGAATGTCATATCTTGACAGGAACTTAAAAGATGACTTGAAGTTTAATTTTTGTGTTTGGAGGTATCAAAATTTCACAGCTGAAAAATGTGATTTAATCTGCCCTGCATAAACTCAAAATAGCAATATGCTTTCTGAGTATGTATAACTGTGAAAGCTAATAGATACACTAATTTATATTTAAACATACAGTTTGTGCAATTATTGATATGATTCTGACAGTGTTTCAATTCTGTACTCTTCATTTCAAGGTTTTGAAATGCACAGTAGTAAAACTGTGTTCCAAACTGTCCGGAGGACAATGTCCTCAAGAGGTCAGAGTAAAAGCCTAGTAGTAAAAGTATTTACTTTTAAAAAATCAAACCAAAACAAACAAACAAAAAAAGTTTTACAGCATACACAAAAAATAAATGCAAAAATCCTGAATGTGATCATAGAATCATAGAATTATTTAGGTTGCAAAAGACCTTCAAGATCATCAAGTCCAACCAGAAATGTAACACTGCCAAGTCCACCACTAAACCATGTCCCTAAGCACCGCCTCTACATGTCTTTTAAATACCTTCAGGGACAGTGACTCAATCACTTCCCTGGGCAGCCTGTTCCAATGCTTGACAACACTTTTGGTGAACAAATGTTTCCTAATATCCAATCTAAACCTCTCCTGCTGCAACTTGAGGCCATTTCCTCTTTTCGTATCGCTCATTGCCTGGAAGAAGAGACCAGCCCCCACCTCTCTACACCCTCCTTTCAGGTAGTTGAGAGTGGTTAATGTCTCCCCAGAGCTTTCTCCAGACTAAATGTCCTCAGTTCCCTCAGCTGCTCCTCATCAGACTTGTGCTCCAGCCCCTTCTCCAGCTTCCTTGCTCTTTTTTGGACACATTCCAGGAACAAAATGGCCTTCTTGTAGTGAGGGGCCCAAAACTGAACCCAGCACTCGAGGTGTGGCTTCATCAGTGCCCAGTACAGGAGAACGATCACTTCCCTACTCCTGCTGGCCACACTATTTCTGATAATGTGGTATTACAACTTCCACTAATTTGACTTGAAAAATATTTGCTTAGTAAAAATAAAATGGTTTAAAACTTAATTTTCAATGTATTTTCACTACAGAATCAATAAGCAACACTTTTTCAAACATCTGAGTAATAAATCTCCTTAACTGAAAAGACCGAGAGGATCCATGCAGTGAAAGTACAGATTTTCTGCAGTATTGTAATTAATGTACAACCACTTTGCAGAAAAAAGGATTACTAAAATCTCTCAAAGTAAAAAAGATTTCTTTTTTCTCTCCACTGCAGTTACTGTGTTATTTGTTAGCATCATGATATACTGTGCAACTATTACACTGTAACAATTTTATGGCTCTCTAAGTATGCTTACATCAGGGTCAGGGTTATGGCACAGACACAGAATGCAGAGTTGAATTTGGAATACTGTTTCTTTGGCAAAAATCTAAGTGTAGCCTTCCTCCCTGTGTTATGTACTCTTTAAATACCAAAGGTTTAAAAAGTTAAAATTAGGCCCAGAAATGAAAAATGAATTGCTGAGTAATTATTTCTTTAATATGAAAAAACCTTTTTGCATAGGCTCTGAATACAATTATGTTTTTTAACCAGGAAAAAAGTTGATTGAATACAGTGCATTCACTCTCAAAGGAAGAAAGTATTTAATCAGTTCAGACTTCAAGGTCAGTGATGTTTCTTGATAGTTCAGAAGCAGAAAGGTTAAAACGTTTGGATAGTTCTGCTAACTCTGCAGATTTAACTTGTTGATTGCTGAGGTGAATGATTGGCTTTTCCAAATAATCACCTAGTTACCCATTAAGGAAAGTAACTTTTGGAAATTGAAAATAAATAAATAATAATTAAAGGGCAAAATTGTACCAGTACATCCAAAATTGCAGGTACATTCCCAGCAGAGTCAAGATCCCACGGCTGTATATGATGAGAAATTAATCCTGTCAGCATCTGTGCAGGCACTGTTGCTGTATGTTAACTGAAATCTCGGGTTATGCCCCATACCTTGTATGGGTCCTTCTACTTGCAAATCTTAAATGAGGATGCATCCTCTTCAAACAACAGATTGGTTTAGTCACATATCTGGGGAGGGGAATGCACAGCTGTATCTATTTGTTTTCTCCCCTGATAAGCGAACATATAAAATATAGTTAGATTTTAGAAAATTAGTTTAAGATTCATTTTTTTCTGTATGAAGAGTTAGTTCTTAAAGTTGTGATGGGAAAATTATGCTTTTTATTTTGCCTTTAAATGGAGAAGTACCTTGAAAAGTATAGTCATACTGTCACTATGTGTTGCACTAAGTGACTCCTTGCTATGCTATGTCTTTTATGCAACCATGAGTTTGATCTGCAATGTTCTTGTTCTGATCTCTCACTTTCCCAGCTGGAATGTGAAAACCTCTTCCCCAAGGTTAAGAAGCATATCTAGTTACTTAGCAGTGGTTTCTTCCTTTCCTCTCTCAAGTTACAGACAAGAGAGGAAAGTGGTACCAAGTCAGATTTCAGGGTAGGGAGGTAGCTGCTAAAAAGCCTTGGCCTTATCTGAATTTGGAGGTTTACAGAGGTATGAAACAGAAACTGCAATTCCTGAATTGTGACACCCGTACTTCAGATTTGCTAGTGCTCTTGAGTTAATTTTGTGCATTTTGGTTTCCAGGGCTGGCTGAGAAACGTACAGTCATACTATGGTAAAAGCTGGGTTTGTTTTTTTTCCTCTGGTATTCATGGTGTAGACTACGGAGGGGTTTTTTCCCAGAAATATATGGTTGAATCTGTCCTGCTTGACACAGAAGAAATGTTGCAATAATAATAATTACCCAAGCAATTTTAAGATGGATGGTGACTTGCAGAAAAGGAGGTGCTCCTGCATGTTCCAATTAGCTGATTGTTGTTTTATCAACTCTAAAGTATTATTTATGCTCTTCCCCAATGTTAGTGGTAAGCTGAACTTGACTTACTCTTTGCACATTTGCAGGTGAAGTTTTAGATAATACTGACTTCCCCTTAGATTATCTTTATTACTTATGCAGACAAAAATAATTAGACATTTCTTGCATAGACAAAAATGTCTGGCACAGCAGTCCTGAGTAGGATTTAATTAATGGTTATGTTTCACTGATACAAATATTAATCCCTCTATTTTTATGCTTATACTAAATAACCTACCTAGTAGTAATGTGAATTAATGTCAAAGAAAAAAGTTATATTTGTAAGCTTTTATTAGAAAGAATTAAATGTAACAGTTTTCTTCGGACAATGGAAAATGCCATTGCAACACCAAGATAACACAGCATAAATATCCAGTCTCATGGATATTTAGGCTTAGTCTCAGGCCTTTTTTTTTTTTTTTTTTTTTTTTTTTAAATGAATTTACCTCTATTTATTCATGTATTTAGCACTGTGGATTGAGGTTTTTGCTCTGAACATAGCATGCGGCTTCACAATGCAACATATTAAAATATTTTAAAAGCTTTATGAGCAATACCACATGCTTGACATTTTGTATAAATTAGTGAAATACACTAGGGGCATGAGTAGCACTAATTAATCACTTCTCATCTTTATCAGGGGTTAAAAGATAACATCTCCCCCTATGCTTGAAAAGGGGAGAGAGCTTGATACTTCCTTTGCTCCCTTTCCTTCTTATCTGACAAAAACAACTCCTCACCAGTGGAACCTTGAATGATTGCAACATGTTATTTGAACAGACAAACCTATTAACTGAAGCAGGACTTTATTGTTCATCAGTGTAATAAAACCTACCCAGAGATGTTTAGCTGTGTTACTCCAGTTTCATCATTTTTACAATGTTAGCTGTGTACTATCTTGTAACTTTGGAGTTCCCATGTATTCAATATTTTGATGCCATTAGGATATGAAGAAACCATCTGAAGATGGCTTTGTGTTTGAGAGAGAGAGCGGGGGAGCGTGTACACATATACATATGTGTGGTCTTTTTAAAGAACTAGGCACTCTACACATTTCCCAGTCTGAAGGAGGTCCTGTTGGTAGTAGTGGGTAAGTAGTAGTCAGTCAGTGCCTCATTAACAGCCAGAGAACTTGCCTTTCTTGAGAACATGTTCTTTACTTTCCTACATGGGCTTATGAGGAATTGGAAAAGGCCCTGGTACCGACTTATTTGCAGGTACAGGGATCTTGGCTCAATGTAAAGTACAGAATTATTGTCATAGGTTTGGTCAAACCTAGTCAGTGATAATGAGGGTCAACTCTTGTGTAGTAATATCTCATTTTATGGTTAAGACTCCGGAGGAGATAGTCCCTCAGCACTCCTGTCTACTGAAAGGTGTTTCTTTGCTGCTTTGTGCATAGGTGTTCCACTATCATTGTGCCACAAAACATATGACTAGGCACCCCCGGGCAAACCTGTTTGCCTGTACAGTGTGCAGGGAAAGAAAAAGAGTGATGGTCACCTTCAGGACTGAGGAATATGAAACTGAAGAAGATAGAGCTGTTTCTGCTGAGCTCTAAAACCCTGCAGAGGATTTGTTACAGGATGGAGTGGAGGAGACTTGCTTGTAATTTAAAGTCCAGCTTTCATCCTAACCTAGTTAGGATGTATCCTCTGGCTAGTAACCTGCTTGTAAATACATTTAAATTAATTCCACTGGAACCTGCACAGAGTATTTAAGGTGGGGAAGGCTGTTACTAACTGTGTAAAAACTACCGAGTGGTTTCACATGTTGAATTTCCTTCCCCTTGTTATTCACATTGCCACCAAATATTCTCTCTGGCAAGCACACTCCTGCTTTTGGCTATTTAGGCCTGGTTTTGGGAAACAGAATGTAACATTCTTTTCTTTGCCTGTGTTTTTTTCTCCCTTAAATCTCACATGCTTACTGTACTTAGTTGTGCCCTTTTGGATCCTGAAAACTCCAAACTTGATTTATTCTTGTCTGCATTCCATTTTATACCTATAGAAATTAATTTAATTTTCTGTGCATACCTACCTTCCCCTCCTTTTTTTTTAGTTTCCCCGATCTGCCACTTTATGCCGTTTCATTTGCTATGAATCTTTGCGAAAATTTACAAAGTGAAGGGGGCTTAACTAAAGGTTAGCTTCCTCCAAACCACCCAACCCGCTCTACCCCTAAAAACCAACCTCCTTTAATAGACACTTAAACAGTTAACTGTGATCTAACATGCAAGGGTGAAGATTGTTTTTTAACTTTAAAGTCAAAGTTTCATTACTGTTGGTGCTTGAGCAAAGGGAATCTCCTATGTGGCAGTCCTGCTCCTTTCCATTCTTTTTTAATCCATTTTTCTTTTTGTGCATGAATTTGTGAAGCAGCATAGAGCCAGATTTCTTGGTGAAAGGACGAGCATGGTTACTCCACCACCATGGTTCTACTTGATTTCTTTTGGAGGTGGCAGTTCCATGGGATTGCATGGGGTACCTTTGGGTAAAACTGTTTTCTCAATAGTGCAGGTTCTACAGTATAACCCGATTTTGTTTTTTTTCTCTTAATTTTCCTGGTAGAATTAAGCATCCTCTACATACATGCATGCCACTTTCATGGCCACAATGAAAAGTCAAATATCTGCAGCTGTTTTGCCTCTGGCAGTGATATATTCTTGCACCAGCTGTGGAGAGAATCCATATCCAGAGTGAAAATAGTCCTTTTTTTTTTTTTTTTTTTGGTGGCGGGGGAGGGTGGACCACTTGTCACAGCTATGATTTTGAAATGGGTATACTCCAGAATGGAGGGTCACCAGGCTTTTCTTAGTAATTGTTAGGGATATTGAGAACAAATGGTTGTGGTTAAGCTTTTGAAATACCCTCTTTTGTCTGTAGAACTGAATCCATGAGCCTAGTTAATGGTCTGGACGTGTGTGTTGGTGTCTTAAGAATCCACTTTGTGAAATTTAATTATTGGTAGATTTGTTTTGGGTAAGGCCAAGAAATAAGACTTTCTTGGGAATAGCAACTCTTGATTTTTTTGTTTTGGTTTTTGTTTTTTTGGGGGGGTTTTTTTTTTTGGTCAACTGTGGTACACATGCTGCTTTTCTGACAGTTTTCTGTATGAAGGCTGTACTTGTAGGAAAGGAATTCTGATCTGATAAGGAGTGTATTGCAGTTATTAGTCCAGAGACATTATTTTCCTACTGTTAAGCTAAAATAATATATGCTTTTGTACAGAAACTGCTGACAGCAATCAGGAGAAAGGGATAAAAATTCTAAAAGACCTTAGCCAGGCACGACTCGTAGATGGTAGTGCTACCCATAAAATTGAGCTGATAGGAAAAACAGTTTGCTGCATTTTCTGTTACTGCATTTTTCTTAGTCTCGGTCAACTCCGCTGCTTTTGAGGACATTATTACCTTTAGGATACAAGTACTTAGACCACCAACTTGCCATGATGTTTTCTGATGGGGGAATCCTTTAACTCTTTCCCTCAGTTGCTCCTAGTACCAGCCCATCCTGGTTTTCTAGCTGGCTGTACCTGGAAAGTTGTGCCTGAAACATCTTCTGTGAAAATGGGGTTGTATTCTTCCCTGACGTTTAGTGGAAAAGCAACACTTCACAATTATGAAGGCTGTTACCCGAATTCAGTTTGTTCAATTTAGGAAAATTTTAAGTCTTACTAGCAGATGAAAAAGCAGTCACTGCTCTGTGGTGAAATGCCAAGCAGAGAAGAGGGCTGTAGTTAATGTAACCTCCTGATGATTTTCTGGAGAGCTGCATGTATTCTGCTTTTCCTGTGATATTAACTAATCTATATTTTTATGACCTCTGTTCAACCAAACTTGTTTCCATCCTTTGAGCCTCTCCCTCTGATACCTGTTGTTCAAGTTATTCAAGCTTTTCAATATTAGACTAGTGCAGGAATCCTTTGCAATTGCTCCGATATGAATATTCTGAACCCTATTCATATCTGCGTAGGCACAAGATTTGTGAACAAGGGTTTAGCTTATTCTAGGTGATCTTTGACTGTATGATCACTGCTTGGTAGTTGCTTAAGAACAGCTTTGGGACCAGCAGAGGAGAAAACCCAGTATAAAACCAGCACTACTCTTTTCAGTTGGCAGAATTAAGCCTTTAAGAATATTTAGGGGACAGATTGTTCTTGCAGAAACTAGCCTCTGATTTTCATCTTTTATTAAGAATGGTATGGTTGTCACTATTACTCAATAGATAAGACTTTGCAAGTTGTTCATGTTCCTCTCCTAAGTGCTGGGAGAAAAGTGCTTTTCCTGTCCTAGGCACAAAAGAGCACTCTTGTGGTGCCAAATGTGAACTGTGTTAATGGTACTTTTTGGACAAACCATAAATGCTTTGAAGAGCTACTTTCCTGTAAAAGTGTCCTTACACACACTTAAATTTCGCCCTCTTTGCAGATGGATGGTTGTGAGGGAAGGGAACAAATGAAAAAAACAAATAAAATTACAATCTAGCATCTTGGTGATAATCAGAAGTTTCTCATTTGGAAATGTTTTCCCATTTAGAAATTATTGCTTTCAGCTGTGAAAATAACAAGCCTTTCTCGCAAAGAAAAACAAGAGGGAGGGAGGATGCATTTAAGTATTTAAAAGAAATATCAATTCTCTTTTGCAAATATGGAAAAATAATGACTCTTGGTTTAAGATCGCATAGGGATTCCATAAATATTGCTTGCATTTGTGAATGAGTTATTTCAGTAGGTCAGGTCAGAGAAGCCCTGCTTGAAAATGGAGCTCTTAATGTTAATGCTGAAGCTGCGCTGACAGCCTTTCCGAGTAACCTCTTCAAAAAGAAAATACCTTAGGGGCTGTATGTAAACAGAAGCCTCAAATAAAGTTCTTTTATTGGTTGCACTGACACAATTTAGCAGTGATAATTATTTCAGGGCTGGCTACCTGCAGGGTGCTCGGGGAGATTTGCTGTGTTTGAGTGAGAACCACCAGTCTATCAGAAGATGAGGTGTTTCCAAACACTGCCACTCAGGTTCATTTTGTATCTCCCACTTGTCCTAAAAAGCAGCCTGATATTTATTCATGGTACCTTCTCTCTATGACAAGAACAACTGCTGTTCAGGCTTTTTTCCAAATATAGTCAAATATCTTACAGTAACATATTGTGACTCAACAAATTGCAACTTGGTAATTGGAGTGGAAGCCTCCAGTGAGCGTGCAGTATTGGATAGCTGGACAATAAAGCTTCTTGCTGGCATGTTGCTTTCTCTGGCTGTTCAGGAGTTACTGAAGGAGAAAAAACAAAGCTTTGTGTGAAGGGGCTACATGTGCCACCCAGTGAGTTTCAGATCTCTGTGGGTTTTTTCTATTTTCTTTAAGAGCAAAGGTCAGAGTACCATTTGCCTGGTTTCCTCAAATTCCTCTACCCCCCACAGAAGTGAGTCCAATTCAGTTTGACACCTCTGCTGAGTGCCCTGCTCTGAAAGCCCTGCTGATCCCTCCCACTGCAACAGGGAAATCCACTGTCCTGTATGGGAGTTTGGTCTCCAAGGGAGAAGGTCCAGTGTTACATTGGTTTTGTGATGATTTGAGGCAACAAGGATGGAAACTTTGATGTAGGGGCTGTTTTAAAGGAGAACAGGTAGGTGTTACACCATCTGCCAGTTGCTGGGTAGTGTTGGCAGTGGCTTTGCTTTAAAGAAAGATGACAGTGTAGTTTTCAAAAATAAGTTTTATGGCAAAGTGTAACTTAGTGAAAGTATTATGTGAATGATGCTTTAATCAGGCATCTCCTACCAGGTTGTTTGTTGTTGTTTTTATAGTAGTCAAAGAAAGAATTTTCAGCAGAAATGTATTTAATGGGTAGCCAATGACTATGGCTTTCAAAGGAGTTGCAGAAATACTACTTGGAGCATAATGTTAACTTGGCCTTTCCTGAAGTTGGTGTTCAATAGAAAACAAATGCAGTTTCATGTTGAGACAGGTTTAGTTTGCAGAGTTGACTGTTTGAAAAGCTTAAACCTCTGTGTGTGTGTGTGTGTGTGTGTGTGTGTGTGTGTGTGTTAAGAGAATAGAGAATTATTCAGCATGATTTCTCTTTTCAGAAACTTGAATAAAATGTGAAATGATCATAGTTCTGCAAAGAGCAGCAAGCACTTCAAAAGAATATTACTGCAAGTAATGCTCTCCACATCCTAGGAGGAGAGAGAAATAAGGAAGACAAATGTGCAGTGTGGTCCTGCACATTAAAGCATAAAGAGTCCAGTTTTTAATTTGGGGGCTTAGACTCCTTGTTTAACGTGAATTGAAGAAATGGGAAAAGCTACCAACTTTTTTTTTTTTTTTTTTAAGCTCTTTCTTTAAAACAGCAGTTCAAACTTAGCCCAGGCTATTGTTGGCCAAAAAATGATGAGTAGCTGTAGTGTGTTCTCCCTGAAGCATATAGCACAAAAGAATTGTATTCCCATTTGGCCTCTATTCAGCCTCTACAGGCAGTGGTGGTTGGATGGAGTTTCTCTTTAAGATTCTTCATTATCTTTAACTAAAGATACTGTGCCCAATGTGTTCTGCAAAGACTTGTAGGAGATTGATGTTAACATCCTTAGATTGCCTAGGAATAAACTTTCTATTTACATAATTAGTTTTAAAAACTAGGCATCTATGGTTGCTAAAGCTTTACCAGACCAACATTGCCACAGAGTAAGATGGGGTGGGAGGGGGGAATGTAGATGTGAGCACAAACTACCAAATGCTGATCTGAAAGTTTCTTTTAACTTTTGTCAAATTCTATGATGCTGGTTGATATTGCTAGAAAAATATATTGTTATCATTATCCTATTTGTATCATTACACTGTTTTCCATGTTCTGGCTCATGAGACACAATCAGTTGCTTTCTGTTTTCCTCTGATTTCTTTTGGACTACTTTATTTTGGAAGGTGAGCAGGCTGTGATAATTAAGCAATTACACTGTCAGCTTGAGTTGTGCTTCCTATTCTGATTAGGTTCAGATCCATGAGGAGGAAACATGCATGCCAGGAAAAGTAAAAATTTTGAGCAGTTCTGACATGGAACAATAAGCTATTCTGCTCTTGCCTCTTTCCTAGAGGAGACTAAGAGATTTGACAGAACAGTAGGTTCTTGGGAGTCAAGTACTTTGTGGTCTGGAAGCCATCAGTTCTCTCAAATCTCTCTCCAGATAATATTCTTAGAGTGATGAGACTCTCTTATGGTGGATTATCAGCTAAAACCTGCAGTTTGCCTCGGAGGTTTTATCTCAATTTGGAGTCTGAAATTTGAGACTTTTGAAAAAAAATTATTTGAAGAGTCTCCTGTATTCATTAGTAGGGGTTTCTAATGATCATTCTCATGCAAAGTGGGGTTTTTTTTCCAATTAAGGAGTCTTGTTTTAAGATATCTGAAATCCTGGAGTAATGTTGTGTCATTATTTGAGTGCAGATTTAAATTATAATTATAGCAGACATTTGTAGTTCTTGAACCAGTGGAAACTGGCATGTTTCAGTAGCAACTGTGACAAAGTGTAACGGGAATGCGCATATGCATCAGATTGAATGCGACTGTCAATGAGTGTAGAGGGAAAAAAAAAAAGAATTCCAATGATACAAAATTACTTTGCAAAAATGTCCTACATGACAAATATTCACGAGCATTCATCTTCATGCTAGGTTTCAAAACAGGCCATGCATGTGAAGACTCCCAACTGGGACTCGGGGCTTTACATACAAGTTTTGAAGTCACGTCTTAGTTGTACAACTAGAAAATTGTCTTGATTTAAATGAAAAATGTTGTTTTAATAGATGACATACTGTACACAAAATGTTTGATGTGTACCTTAGTTTAGAACCTATCTTTATCCTTTATAGTGTAAAGTTAGTATTATGTGTTTTCTAAAAGCATAGCAGCATCTTGTAAGTGTACAAGAACTGCTGTTTGGATCATTATCATTGATGCTTTTCTCCTATGGTGGACTGCACAATGGATATTTTTTCTCAATGTGACAGCAAGCACCAGTGCACTATCAGCTTGGTAAGAAGTGAAACATCCACGTGTTTTAATCAGAAGAAATAGTTGAAAATCTTATGTATTAATAAGCTAAACTCTTATTTTGGATACAGGTTAAAACCATTTGAGTGGCTGAAAGAACTGGGGTTGTTTAGCCTGGAGAAAAGGAGGCCCTGGGCAGACCTTATTGCTCTCTGCAAGTACATGAAAGGAGGGTGAAGTGGTGGGGGTCAGTCTGTTCAAACAAGTAACAAATGACAGGACAAGAGGACATGGCCTCAAGTTGTGCCAAGGGAAGTTTAGATTGGATATTAGGAAGATTTTCTTTACTGAAAGGGTTCTCGGGCACTGGAACCGGTTGCCCAGGGCAGTGGTGCAGTCCCCATCCCTGGAGGGATTTAAGAGTTGTGTAGACATAGTGCTTAGGGACATAGTTTAGTCAAGGACTTGTCAGTGATTGTCAGTTAATGATTGGATTCTATGATATTAAAGGTCTTTTCCAATTGAGGCAATTCTGTGATTCTGTGAATTTAAATGCATATTTTCTTTAAACAAATTTTCTGCCCAACATGACACATTATAATGTAAAAAATGTTACTTGACTGATTTCTATCTATCAGTGTGACCCAAGTTTTGTTCTAGGGGTGTTAAAAATATTAGTCCATGGATCTGGGGGGAAGTCTATCAACACAATGCAAAAGGTAGTATCTTTAGTTATCTTTCGCTGTAAATGTGGAGGTCCAGAGAAAGGAAACATTCTGAAATTATTTGCATTATTTTTGGCAGGATTAGCTGTTGTGAAACATGAAAGAAAAATTTGGTGACTGTGGCTGTTGGTTTTTCTCTGAGATCATCTAGAAGTTGTGAACTTCTTTCTCACCCCCTGCTTGCAGGGGAATGTTCAATGCTTTATAGAAATTGCTGTACAAGCGGCTAACCCCATGAGGACCTGTCATGTAGGATTCATGTAGTCCAGTTTGGAATGAAGTGTGCCTGTAAATTCATTGCTTTTGGTCAGTGTTGCTTCTAACAAAAACTCTTTTTTGTCTTAAGGTGGAGACCTGTATTATTAAATGTGCATCAGCAAGATAATGCTCTCTGACCGTATATAGTCTACCTGAAAATGTGCTTTAGTGAAAGTAGTACAGAAGCTACTTAAACATAATACTCTGGCTTCATGAGTCTTAGTTCTTCATGTTAAGAGTGCATACCTGCTCAAAAATTGGCAGATAACTAACTTTCTTCCAGTAGCACAGCTGGCAGACTATTGGCTGATCACCAGTATATGAAGTTATTTGGTTCAGTTTTGTTCATATTATCTCAGTTTGACTCTGGGCTTCCAAGGTATTGCTTTGATGTGAGAGCAAAATTTGACCCTTGCCCTCAGGGTCATGGCCCTCACTCTGCAAGAATTAAGATGTATCTAAACATTGGTTATGAATTTCATAATGGTATTGGATAAATATTAGATGGGAAACGTGAGTGATAAATATAGTAGTGCAGAAGAAAAGTACTCTTAGACAAAGAGATTTATTCTTTCTAGTACATGACATTCTTCTTTCTTATGAAGGTGAATTATATCACTCAGTAATGAGCTATGGTTTACTTAACAATGATATATAACTTATTCTTGGAGGCATTACAGTCAACCAGTGTCCCCAGAGGAGGAATCTGTGTGTGTTACCAGGAGTGTCCCAAGGAGTTGTCGCTTTATTGGTCTCCTACAGCCACCTGATACCTAAAAGAATGTGCAATATATTTCAATTTTGATCACTGGTAATTGTTAGCCTTTTTTAATGCGCTAGATCTGATATTCCAAGTTCAGCATTACTTTCTGTGTACAGTGGTATTAGTCTGTGTTCATCAGCTGATGCAGTTTGTTTTGCTGTGTTGTGAAGTGGCTACGCAGTGCATTGCTAGCATTTATCTGTATATGTAAGCTGTGTAGTGGCTGATGGGCCTGATTTCACACACACACACACACACACACACACACACACACACACGCCTTTTATCTAATGGAGTTCTCTGTAATCTTATACAAAGTGGGTATAATGTAATAATGTAAGATACTCATATCTAGTCAATTTGTGGAAGTACCAAAATAATGAAAAGAAAAAAAGTTCATAATGGTTTTGTTTTGGGGTTTTTTTGGGGGGTGGGGGTGTGGTTGGTTGGTTTTTTTGAGACTTGAATATTGATTGAACTTGATGTAGTTTGAAGTTAGAGAGGATTGTTAACTTTCTAGGAGCTACTAAGAAACTTCAGAGAACCACACTAACAAGAAACTGAGGAGTGAAACAAGTACATCTGTTAAGTAATGTGAGTGGCATTAATATAATGGGAATTGTTGGGGAAAAAAATGTGGAATTCACATTTAAGTGTTATGCTGCATTGCTGTATGACCGAGTGATCAATACATATGTGAGAAGCAAACGCTGTTACATTTAAAGGCTAACCGCACATTTTGCTTAGAGGGAAAAAAATCATGGGGATTCATACATTCAAGCAAATTGGATGGATATGTTAACACTGTAAGTCTCTCTGTGTCTAGGAGTGATAAAATGGCACCAATCTATACTTTTGTGTTTGTGTTTCCAGATATTACTGTACATTGTTTGGTCATTCCAAGTGTGTAAAATTTGAGAGGGATCGTTAATCCTTTTGGAATATTAGTGGATCAGTGGATTTTTATAATCATAGCTCAAATCAATCTATTACATCTTCAAGTGATGAAGCCTATGTGTAAGCCTGTGTATTACTTATATTAATAACATGCATCTTAATTTTCTCTTACACTATATATAGATGTGAAATATAATTGTAAGAAAACAGGTATAGCAATTTTAAAGAGTTAATTTAAAAGCAATTGTTGCAAATGCAGCATGTCTAACAAACTAAAAGATAGTGATTCTGCTTCAAACCAACACCTGAATTTAAAACAATAATTAGATATTCTAGATATATTTGTGTATAATTATTTATAGGCAACAGTATAAAAGTTTGGATGAAAAAAAGAACTGTGATTCTAGCAGGTTTTCTGTTTGTCTCCCTATAGAACCTGTGATGTACATGGGAATATTTGAATGATCCTCTTTCAAGACTGGTCAGTTGTGATAGCCAGTTAACACAACAGTACCGTGGAATCTCCTGTCAGTGTTATTTTGAAGGTGGTAATATTTCTGGTTGTATTTATTGAGAAATATTACTGAGAGCAGTCTTTCTGACTCATAGAGACAAGTCTCTCACAGACTTGGAGAGTGATACTTGGGCTTTGTAAGTGCCTCTGTAATGCCTTGTCTCTGTTTTGGGAAGAACATTTTTTTTCAGTGTTGTTATGGATGCAATTAACATATTCTGAATTAGTCTCTCATAGGTTGAGAGCGTGACTTGTTTCCAAGTTCTTCCTGACCCTAGGAGGAGTGGATTTTGCAAGGCTGCCTTAAGGCAGGAGATATTTTGCTTAAGTCAGGAGGAAATGTGAAGGAAGACAGCAGTATAACCACTTCTGATATTGTTCAATTGATGTGGGATTTCAAGGAGACTGGATGCTAGAGGACTGCACGACTAAGCATGACTAAAGTTCGGAATCTCTAAACACATCTTAAAGTGGCTTCTGGGAGGATACTGTAAAACCAGATACCCAGCTGGTGGACAGCATGCATGCTGGCAAGTTGCCTTATCCAAGTAATTCAAACCTCAGTTCTGGGGTGAAAGGCTTACTGATCAAAACTCACTTGCCGTTTGAAAATGAGTCAGTGATAGGAATGCTGAGTGGGCACTGTAAGATCACAGCTTTGATGAGATATCTAATGGATGATTTGGAAGTGGTTGAGATGGAGCAGTTTAGGAATTCTAGGAACTGAGCCTTGAAAGAGAATATAAACCTATAAATCATCTGAGGAAAAAAGCATTCAAAATGGGCATAAACAAAGTAGATCATAATTCTCAGCAAGTATGTTTGCTGCATACACAGTATTAAGACCCAGTGCTTAGCATTGATTTAGAACCGACTTGTCACAGCATCATCAGATTTTTATTACCTAAAAAATATTATGATCAGCGATTTCCTTGCGCTCAAATATTCTCTGCAATATTGGCTACTCAGCCAGAGCTGCAGGTGAATAAAGTCCAAACTCTTTCTTCTACACCAGTAAAAGAAGTGGCAAGAAATAAATGAACTCTTATGGTGCCAGTATATTTCTATGTGAATACATTTAGATTGGTCAGCTGTTAGCCCTTGACATTGAGTTTCAAAGTACTTGGTTCACTTGTCTGTGCCAAAAGTTAAGTCCTTGACATATGTTTGCAAACTCAAGCATCCAAGCATCACTTAAAATTTTTTGCCCCTATTGTTTAAATGTTATAAAAACATCTTTACAGGCATTAAGCTTGCAATTAGTCTGCTTAAGGATTTGATGATGACAATAATTCACCTGAGGGCTTGTTTTATTACAGAATTTGGCTATTTAATTACTTGAGATTGCTATGAAAACTCTAACCTAATTGTGCTGCTCCTGTATGGAATTAACTCGTATTTTAAAGAGCACCTGCTGTTCTCGAACATTTGGAAATATGGTTTGTTCCAACCCCCAGTACACTCGTTTTCAGTTATCCTAGAAAAACCATTCTCTGAGTTTTAACCTGCCAAAAGCTAATCCTATCTGGTACATCTAGGCACAGCATCCTAGAAATATGGAAGACAAACTGGAAAGAAGGATTCCCACTCATATTTTTGACCCTGACGGTCTCTAAGGACTGTGTTTAATTTCTGCGTGAGGGGCTCTGGTTCTGTTCTGTTTAGATCTAGTGCAGGTGAGGCTGGTCTGCTTCTGCAGCTGGTGAGCACCGCTCTTCTAGGGCACTGTAGTTGTAACAAAATCTTCTCGAGTTCCATGCTAATGTTGCCCTACATGATGAGGGATGTTGCTGTGTGGCACAATGGATGAAATCAAAATAAAATTCATGTGTCTGTCTCAGCCAAAGGGTGTGATAGATGAGTATTGTCCCTGAGAGACCTCAGCTCTTGGACTCACCCTGCACTTCAGGAGGTTTTGGGAAGGCACTCTCCAAGTATGTTGCTGCTAGTTAAAATTCAGCCCTGTGTTCCTTGTTGCAGAGCTGTGCAATATAGTGAGGGGAAGGGGAGAGGAGGAAGGGCTGAATTTGTTTAATTGGCAGTGGCTTTTTCTGGCACACTAGCATGCTCTTGATGATGCTATTTATAGATGCCCCTTGCCAGAAATAACATTCATGTCAAATTACACTTCATGGTTGACAAAAAAGTATCTCTCCAGCATGTTACCATATTTAAGCCATTTGTTCACTCTTTGTATTACTTGTTGTTTTAAACCCCTTTGGTGAATCTTTACTTGTTCTGTATTTTCTTTCACTCTTTAGAAAAAGATTGTAGATCTATAATTAAATATTGGAAAGTTGGTTCTGGCAAATGTAAAATAGGAAGTCTTACAGTAATTTTGTAGCTGTTCATTTTCTATATCTAAATGGCTTTCTCGGTTTCTCAGTAGCTCTGTAACTCCCTCACTAGTCAGCTACTGTTTCTTTTGTTATATATGACCAGTTTTTCTAACTAGTACCATGGGTTTTTCATGGCAAGAGGAGAGTTATTCTTTGTTTAAAAACAAATTTCAAGCAGGTTTCAAGCCTTAAATCACAGGATTATTTTTTTAGCCTGAATTCCCAAATTTATTTTCTAGTGGCAGTATTCAGCTGGCATCTGTGTCAAGCAGCATGTTCTTCTGTGCTGTTTGAGTGGCAAATATCTAGTCCCAGGGTGCTATGAATTACACATAATTTTCTGTTTTACATTCAAATCTTTTAGTTGAATTTTGATGGAGACTGTGTTTTGTTTTGTTTTCTAAAAGGTAGCATCTGTTACAGATAAGCTGAATTCTGATGGAATTTTGTTTTTTAAAGGGAATTAAGATCCCTGTGTTCCTTTACAGAGATCTTTCTGGGGATATCCAAAGCAAATATGTAAGTCTGAAAGGAAAATTAGTTTTCCAACAGACAACAGTACCAACTGCAAGCAGCTATCTTGTTTTTTAATGTGTCTGCAGCTGCCTGTCTTGGGTAACTAGATGATTTTGTATTCTCACCTGTTGTTTGCGCATTTAAAAGTTCTGGCTGCCACACTAACTCCAGCATTCTTTTTCCCTCAGGGATTGGCCATATGTGGTCATCAAATCATAGTGGTCAGCTGCTGAGACCGAGCAAGTCATTTAACTGTTCAGGTCTGAAATAAATTAAGCAGCATGAAGTAAGGCCAATCTCCCCTACACAGTTGTCAGACTTGCATCTCTTTCCAGGAGAAAGACATGTTATTTGCTTACATAGTACATCAAATGGCAAATATGCTTGGGTTTTTGTGCTTGCCTTGGAACGGCTGCAGACTTGGAAGGGCTGGAAGAGCAGTGGGAGCCAAGTGAATGACCCAGAACTGCATGGGAATCACTTCTGCAATTCATCTAGGAACTGGAAATCAGATCTGCAAGGCAAGAGCAACTTCCATTGTAAGACAGGACTCTTGAGGAACAATGCCATGCCATTACCAAAAAAAGCTACCTGTACCATTTTTTACTTATAATATGGATTTGTTTCCTAACAGTTTTGTTTTGGTTTGTGGTTTGTTGGTTTCTGTGTGTGTGTTGTTGAGGTTTTGTTTGTTTGTTTGTTTTTGAGTAACGGGAGACATAACCCTAGTTCATGAGGATATACAGATCTAGGTACTCCATGGCAGATTACCACTATCTAGCCAAAAACATATTAATAGAAAAGCCTTCATATCCTGAGGCAGACTTTGCCTGTTTGTTTGAAACAGAACAGCTGTCTGGAAATGTGCAACTCATGGAAATGTGCAACTCATTGAAATCTGAAGTGAAGGAAAGATTCTTTTTGCTTCACTACATGCCAGACTCTTTGTATTTATTTCTCTCTCTCTCTCTCTCTCTCTCTCTCTCTCTCTCTCTTTTTGTAAAATGGGGGGCTGTTTTTTCTAAACTTTACTCTTTTGTTTATTGAGTGTTTGTGTGGGTTTTTACTAAGGACAATTTTCCATCATGTTTTCCAGAAAATGCCATCGTCTTTGCTGTAGTAGTATGTTGTTATCCTTTGCTCCCTTCTACAGGGGGGAAAACTAGCATATTAATACATTGAAAGAGCAGGAATAATTCCATTCACTGATACATCACGGTGAAGTGAAGGGTAGGTAAAATGATCATAAGAACATAGAAATATATACCAGAAAGTTACCTTCTGTGTCACAGGAAATTGGGTCAAGAATGTACCAAGACATGCACGTCTTTCCCAATCGTTTTTGTGCTAGGAAAAAACCTGAAGATAAATAATTTAAGTAATCTTAAATCATTTGTAGAGTAGTTAACATCTCACTAGCACATAATATTTACCCTTTGTGATGATGTAACTTGCAGGGATAAAATAAGAAAATAGTATGTTTGGAGATATGGCAGAGTTGAAATACATAGCTGTATTTAACTGCCTTTCAAACTTGTTGTCAGTTTCCTATTGCTCTCTCATTTGTGGCAGCAATATTTTAAATAAGCAGCATGCTGCTACTGATACCAGCACCTTCTTGGTGGCAATTGCTTAAAGATTAGCGTCATTTATTATCCGACTTCATTTAACATCCCAGTGGAAAAATGGCAGCTCCACAAATCTTCTGATAAAGTATTATGGGAAAGCAAACTGGGTTGTAAGTGGATAAATGAAGGACTTAAATTTGCTAAACAATTTGCAGATGCTAGAAGCACAGGGGATTAAAATGAGAACAGCAAATTTAAGACTAACAAGTATGCACACTGTGGGCCAAGTTTGCAGAGGCCTCTACTTGGCATCTTACATGCTATTTGGTTACTTCCACCCACAATTGACTTGTTGAAGCAAAATTGGAGCCACAAAAAACAGAATATGAAGTCCCCTACCATAATGTGCAGAAGCAAACAGCGCCTGTGCCCATAAATCAGGTGTTTAACTATCTGCAGTAACTTGAATCTGCAAATGATTGAAAGCTTCCCTCTCCCTCCCATGTGATGGAAGCAATGCTTTTTGAATGTTTTTTATGCATAGAGTAGGCAGCTCTGAAATAAAGGCACCTTGTCACCTTACAGAGTAGCTGACTGTTATTTCAGAATTCTAGCTATACAGTATTAAGCTCAAATGCAGTAGTAGAAAAAAAAATAATTAAAAAAAAAGCCATTTACACCTGCACTTAGAAATGCAGTTCAAGTCCTTTCACAGAATAAAAATCTGGAAACTGGTTTTCAGAACCCTGATTCCAAATGTACTGAGTGCTGTTTGAGTTCTAGGAACCATCAGTGGGGATGTGCTCCCCTTAACGCTGAGCGGTGTCAGCTGTTTGAATTTCTACAAATTCATATTGTCAGGTATGGTAAGTAGAAGCCTTCTCAAAAATTGAGATATACTGAGTCCTTGAGCCAAGGGACAAAGTGCATTTATATTAGCAGTATCTTGAGACTCGCAATAAAACTGAGTTACTAATGTGAGATTTTTTGGCTGCAGATACCAGACTCTTGCTAAAGTGTTTTCATTTATTCAGACATCTTTCTGGGAGATCAGGAACAGCTGGAATATTCAAAAAGTGAGTCATTTATCTAGATAGCTTCCAAACTATAGTGGTTGGTCAAAGACTGCAAATGATAGAAGTGGAAAATCTGTAGATTTAGGAATCATTTGGAAGTCCTTGGTCTAGTTCTTCTTCCTTTGCGCCATTTCCAGTAAAAGTAAAACATTGTTCTGTCCACAAAAGGCAACATTTTTGTTGTGAGAGGAAAACATGGTTTTCTGTGTTTTCTGTTTTAGGATAGCACAATATATCAACAAATGCTATAGTATAGGTCTGTTGCTAAAAACTGTAAGAATCAAAGAACCATATAGTAGCACAGTAGGATGATACTTGGAAACAAATGCTACAACCTGTTTTAGTCTCTTCCAGACTCATTTGGTCAACTTCTTATGTGTTCCTAGTTAACCTCCAGAGTGTAGACTTGTCCTTAGTGACTTTGTGCTTAATCTGGTGTGCTGTAAGCACCTTTAATTCTTGGATGTTGTAACATTTGTAGTATAAAGTTTGTTACAGAGAGAATCTTGTGGGACCAAGACCTCAATATTCAATAGCTGGCAGAATGAAATACTAAGTAGAGTCCAGTGCTACATGTGTGAAGTAGTAGTTGCCTGGCTTTGACCTTTTCTTAATAAATACGGATAGGAGGGAGATCTGTTAATACTTCTGCTGACATGAAGCCTTTGAACAGAGCTGACTGTAATGCAGCATAAAGGGTGGAATCCAGTGGGTTGGATGGGACAGACCTCAGTCCTGGTTTTTGTTCTGCAGTATGACTGGGATGGTTCATCCTTTTCATGTGGAATAATTAACCCTTTTTATATGGGGTAATAGTATGAATTACTTAATGCCATAAGACACTCTTGAGTTTTAATTCTAGATCCTTCTGGGAAGTTTAGGTGATATTTTTAAAATTTACTTGGCTATAGATTATCCATGCTGGGAGGAGCTGCTTTGGAAAGCTTGTGTATATATAGCTAATGGAGGTCTATGCTAGCAAATCTGTCATATCTTTGAGTATATAATCCTATAGTGATGTTTTCTTATAAAAAGTCAAACAGTATTTTCCAAAATTATAGAATAATTCAGGTTGGAATACAACCTCAGTGGACATGTCTTAACTGCCTGCTGAGAGCAGGGTCAATTATGTAACAACAGGTTCTTTATCCAATTGGGTTTTGTAAACCTCCAAGGACAGTGGCAGCATAAGTTCTGAGCATCCTGTTCCACTGCTTGACTTTCCTCAGGGTAAGAAAAGTTTTCCCTTTAATAGCATCTGAACTCCTCATTTCAATTTATGCTCATTGCTTCTT
This sequence comes from Caprimulgus europaeus, assembly GCA_907165065.1. The sequence goes on from OU015525.1 coordinate 78,499,463, forward strand.
GTCCTCGCACCATACACCGCTGTGAAAGAGCTTGGCTTGGTTGTTAGCTCCCTCCCCCCACCACTTCCCCAGCTGTCTCTTCTCCAGGCTGAAGCCTAGGTCACTCAGCTCATCCTCACAGGGTAAGTGCTTCAGTACTCTGACCACCTTGTGGGCCTTCTGCTGGACTTGCTTCTGTTTTTCAATGTCTGTCTGGTGTCAAGGAGTCTGAACCTGGAAGCATTAGAGTTGTGGTCTCATGAATGCTGAGAAGAGGGGTCTTAACTGGGCAGTCTGCAGCCTGTACAATTGCATGGTGTTAATCCTACTCAGTGCAGGACTTCTCATTTGTTCTTGATGAACGTCATGAGGTTTTTATTGGCTCATTCCTCCAGTCTGTCTGTGTCTCTCAGGATGGCAGCCCTGCCCTCAAATGTGTTGATAGTTCTCCCCATTTTGGTGTGATCTGCAAACCTGGTGAGCCTGCACTCTGTCACTTCCTCCAGATCATTGATAAATATGTTAAACAGGAGAGGTCCTGGGATTGACACCTCTGGTGCTCATTACTAGCCTGGGTAGACTACAACCAAGTAATCGCTACCCTCCTAGACCAATCATCCAACCAGGTTTTTGCTCATGTGGTTTTCCAGCCATCTAGACTTTGATGTACCAATTTGATGACAAGAATATTGAAGAAGATATCATTAAAAGGCTTGAAAAGCCAAGGTCACTGAAGGCAGTCACGTGGGCCAGACATGAGCTCCTCTTGGTAAAGCTGTGCTGACTGTTCCTGATCACTTTCTGGTGCCCAGAAATTGGTTCAAAGAGGGGACCTACTTGAATGCTGAAATTTGGGTCACTTCTCAGATGCGAGAGGTAACTTGAATAGGATTTGGATGGGCCCAGTTCAAGAGTTGTTAATTACAGGACAATTGATCTGCTGCAGTTTCTCATACCAAGGACTTTGCTGTGTAAAAATTTTCATGTGCATCAACAGAGCTGAAAACTCCATGTTTTCCCGCTTCCTGTAGCGAATACAGATTAACAGCACAGTAGGACTGAATACTGAACAGGCAAATTGTTTTGACACAAAGCACCATTCCAATACCAGACCCTAGGCTGATTGAAGCATTCAGTGGAGGGTCGCATTAGAAGATGCTTTGTGCAGTGCAAGAAACCATCTTTTGATTAACTTTCAAAACAACTGTTGAATTGGTTGGTGGTAGGTGTTAAATATCTGGCAGAGATGTTCCTACTGCCTTTCAGGAGGCATGAAGAATTTCTTCAGCAGTCACTGTTGCTGTTACTCATGGTCTGTGCTTGGCTTTGTCAGCTTTGTTCACCTCTTCTAGGTCCAGCTCCACCGCTTGCTTGCATGGGGCTGTTTTCCTGCAAAGGCATCCAGGCTCACCACAGCTTCTGCCAGGACCTTTCAGTGTTCCCCTGTGGCTTTGTTCCAGCAGCATTAGAAAAAGCAGTGTTCACCCTCCTCTTCTGTTGGTATCCTTGCTTGTTAAATGCAGCATAAGGTCCTGGAAAGAACAGATTTTTGGCTGCTTAGAAGCTCCTTCCTCACAGCCCCTCTCCCCAGTTGCCTGCACATCAGCTGCATGCCCCCATGGCATTGTCATCCCCATTCAGCTATGGCACCTGGCAGCCCTCCAAGCAAGGCTGTCCCACCAAGCTGGTGCCCCCAAAGCCTGCATCAGCCTTCCTGCCGCTTCCCCATTCGCTCTGTCAATTGGGACTCCAAGGCTGATGCCAGTTTTCACTATGGTGCTTGTGTGCCCAAACTGGGACTTAATATTTCCAGCAGAGATGAGTGATTTACTTAATTTGACTCCTCTACAGGCCCTGTAAAATCTATTGTTGCTTTTTTAAAACATACAAGCAAGAGAAGACTTAATTTATATATATATATATGTATATATTATTTTTTTTTTTAGTGCTTTTGATGGTTGTTGGCTGGGTACATGCAGCTGCCGAGACGCTGCAGTTTTAACAATTTTTACTGTGGTTTATACAGATTGACGTATCCCGGCAAGGAATGCAAGCCACAGAAAGCTGAAGATGCCTATTAAACTGGTAGCAGTGAACACTCGGTTGCAGTTTAGAATAGTGTGTAATTTATGGAGGCTTCAGTTACGCTGTTCCGTTTTTCACTTGACACCCCAGCAGCTGAAAAGAAGCCTTTTACATATGTACTGCAAATCCCTAGACCCAGCTCTTCCTGCCCCTAAACTTGCATCATAACTATAGATGCCTTTTAGCATTTTTGCTGCTATAGAAAAAGTGGCACATTCCTAAAGACTTACTCCATTTCTGCTTTTCTTCTGAATTCTGTTTTCAGTTGACTAATTTAAGTCTGTATTTGACTGAGAGAGTAAAGCTTCTCTACTGTGAGGGAAGAGGTCTTCTCTCTGTTAGGTTTATATTCTCATTTTAATACATCTAGTAAACTTTTCTAAAAGCAAGCTTCTGCCTTAGCTTTTTACAAAGGGATGAGGTTTAGTACAAGTTTAGAAAAATGTGGAGTTTTATACAGTCTAGGAATATAGATCATAGTGTGAGAAAAAGGTAAACATTTGCTATAAAGAAAGTTTACAGTCTAAGACTACTCCAAACAGTATTTATTTTTTTTTTTTTATTGTCAGAATTTTCAGTTTCCTGTCAGTTGAAACTTTATTTCTGGTTTGACTGTTAATACTGTTTTCCTAATACTTGATGCAAGAAAAAGCATTCATTTCACAATGAAAAAAAGTTACATTCATTTCTGAAAATCTTTAGCTATTGTGCTGACTTCTGCCTAAAATTGGGCAAATGATTGGCCATTATACCAGTCTTCTGAAAGGCACTCATTTCAAGAGACGTACATTTTGCCAAAGTACTTCCATTGAAGCTTTCCCAGCCATTTTTCTGTAAAACTGAGTTAACACTGACACATGTTAACTGTGCCCTGAGCATGTCTCAGAATTGGGACCAATAATTTCCATCATTAGGGATGCAGGAAATGCTTTTCAGTGTTTCTTCACTTGTAGAGTAATTTGGGATTTTAGCAACATTGATTTACTCCCATACAGATAAATCCATTTTTGGAGATGGATTAACTGTATGTGAAGGAGAAAAGGCTACGTAGAACAATGCTTCGAGGCTTTTGTTCTTTAGCGCTGACACTCATTATTTCTTCAGATGGAGAAGGAATTTTTTTTCACATAGTGATGAAATTACAGTTATAAGGTTAAAAAAGGTTTGCAAATCATTACAGTGTGTGAATGCCATACTGACTATTGTAATAAAGGTAGGCAAGGATTTTACTGGCTTTTTCTGGAGGAGAACAAAGAATTTGAAGGGATGTCTTGGGACACTGGGACCAGCTGCTCTGCTGTTGGAGCAACTGCCTCATGCAATCCCTTTCAGTAACTTGTTGAGCCCTTCTTGAAAGCATTTTGTCCTCTCCCCTCCATTTCTGTGGGAGCTTATTTCAAAGCTTTATTTCTCTGAGGATCCAGAATGTTTCTTTCATTCAAAGCCTGAAATTGTTCAGGACCAAAACACCCATTTGTTCTTAAGCAACACCCTTTAGTTAAAACAGCTCTTCTCTTACTGTTGTGTCTTAGTTATGAGGCTGCTCCTAAACGATCTCTGTCTGCAGTTCTTTCTGGATAGCATCTCTACTACTTACCTTTGATATTTTTTTTTAATTTTTTTTTAATGTAGCTGAAGAACTTATTACTAGATTTTTTTAATCTTTTAAGGTCTAATTAAACTTGATTTTTAGCAGTTCTTGCCTTATCCCTGTGCTTCTTCACTGTGACCAGTGCTTCCTTTGGTGTTTTGCTATTGCCTAACAGCACTCTCCTGTATGCCAAGCAGATGACTAGATGTCATCTTTCAAGGAAATCAGTGGTACCTTCTTATAGACTTCCTTCCCTCCAGAGCACTGTTCATGTGGGAGAACTTCCTGAGTTCAAGCACTTCTGAATCTGAACTAGCCTTCCTACTCCATTAGCTGTCTGTAAGTAGTTCTCCTATTGTGTCATTGTTTGTGCCTTTTCAAACTTTGCACTCTCCTTCCAAGTCGACCCATGATGTGTCACTTTTTCTTGGATGGCTGTAGGAGCTTCTTGGCTCTAGTGTAGATGGCATATCACTTTCTCAGGGGCCTGTACTGTCAGAGAGCTTTGGGAGCTGGTGCAGATTCACTGGGATTTTCAGCAGAGTCCTACTATAGAATGGGAATAAATTTGAGGACATCAGGTGTTTCAAACAACTCATTTTGATCTCAAAAAATGCTCATTTTCAATGGTGCTGCATTAATCAGAAAAAAAAAAAAAATTACGTAACTGGAGTTTTGAAGTTCATTCTGGATTTATTGCATTCCCAGCTGCAAGTTCTGAGTCTTCAGCATTGGGGTTCAAACCTAGTTTTACTCTTTCAGGTGTCTCAAGAAGCTTGCAACAGACAGAATTATGTATATCATAAGTATAAACATATGGCAGCTTTTAACTACTTTGGACTCACCTGGGTCTGCTGCCAGTCTTTAAAGAGCAGTGTTTAACTTTCATTACAGTTCATCTCAAAAGGTCTTTCTTTCCAGTTTTATATTTGCCAAACTGATAATTCTTTTTTCTGCTAGTTTTTGTGGCTGTTGTGCTGTCAGGCTTACAATTTGACCACTCTAACTCTTAACCATTAGGATACTGCCAAAACCATTAGGTTAATCCTATTAAAGATATCTTTTTGAAAAGCCATATTTTGAGCTTGGACTAGATGATCTCCAGAGGTGCCGTCCACCCTTAATCATCCTGTGACTTTGTCATCTGAGTGTGAGTCAGTAATATCAATTTTATGTTTCTGCCTGTATCTGTTGCTTGTTAGAACAAGTACTCAAATGTATTGCTTCTAATTGATCATTCAAGTGTCAAAGTGGCATCTCTTGCATTTCTTTACAGATTATTCTTATGATCAGATTAGCTATCCTCTTCTAATTTTAAAATGTAATTAATAATTTTCTGGTATACTGTTTGTGGATTTGTATCTTTCCAGCTTTATCCATTCTGTAAAAGTTACTCTAATATAAAAATAGTCCTCCCAGTGTCCTCTGAAAGGAAAGCCAAGGGCAAGAGACATGTTTTAGAGGACCAGGTTGTTCAAACTGCTGAAGACAGTGATTGTATGATTGCTTTTGGGGGGAAAAAAAAAAAGGAAAAATATATTTGTTTGGAGGGTTTTTTTGACAGAAGGCACTATTTTAGCAAAAGCCAAATAATAACTGAAGTTGCAAGTGGCCTGCAGATCATGCAGTCCTCCATCCTGCTCAAGGCAGGTTCAACTAGATCAGCTTACTTCAAAGCTGAAGATTTCACAGCCAGTCCAATGTTTTACCACCCTCATGGTGGAAAAAAAATATTTATTTTTCGTGTTTTGCTACTTGTGCCTATCACATCTCTTCCTGTCACTGGGCACCTTTGAAGAGAGTCCATCGGCACCTACCACCTGTGTCAGCCATCTCTTGTAGGTCCTGTGCTCCATCTGCCTACTCACTTGGGGCGTCTTCCTGGGTGCCCATTGCAGCTTGGTCATGTCCTTGTTGTCATGGTGAGCCCTGAAGTTGACCCAGCCCTCCCAGTGGGCTCTGACAAAAGCTGAACAGAGGGGACAAATTGTTTTTCCCCACTGTACCAACTCTATTGTAACCCAAACAGCATGATCTGTGAGTACCCACGCTTGCTGCAAGGGTGCACCTCTGACTGATGTTGGAACTAGTTGTGAATTGCGCTGCCTAGGTCTTCTGCAAAGCTGCTGCCCTGGCTCTATTTGCACTTGATGGGATTTGCATTGGCCCTATTTTATTTCGTGCCCCTCTTCCCCACCTCCCCCCACCCCCCAACTTCATCCTGTCAAGATCTTTCAGCATACCAGTCCTACCCTCAGCATGTTGACTGCTCACCGTGAACAGGTACCTTCCAGAGACTTGCTGGAAGCACACACACTCCCATCATCCAAGTCCTTAGTGAAGATGTTGAACAGTATTAATCTCAGCATCAAACCCTGGAGAGTTTTAAGGTTAAATTATTTAGCTATTTTAAAATAAGGAATCAATATGCTCCATGTGAGCACAGGTGAAGCACAAGATTAATATAAACTGGGTGATTAAACTGCATCATGCCATCAGTCAGAGCCAGCTGCTTGCCAGAGTATTAGCACATTTTCAGTGACACTGCAGCAGTGTTTATAAGGGGTGAACAAAAGATATTTTCTGCCTATGCAAAGCTTAGAGGAATCACTTAAACTGTGACAGGTGCTGGTTTATATTTGCTGCTCCATCAGATGAACTGTGCTGTTTCCTTGTAGCTTACCAGGAGAGTATGAAATTGGGTTTGATAGGGCACTGTGTGCTGGAGGTTGTTCTTCACTCTTTGCTGCCTTCTGGGCAAATGAAGGAAACTGCTCATCTCCACCCTGCCCAGCCACTTCTCTTTGTCTTAGAAAGAACACAGACACACGCACAGTCTTTTCACATGTTAGGCAACAACTTGTTGCCTAAGTTACCAGGCCAAGTTGTTTGAACACATACACACACACAGACAAATTTGCAAGCTTTTAAAATGCAGTTGTTTAAAGGAAATAAGCTCCTCTTGTTCTCTGTAAAATTCTCAAATAGAAAATCCTTCTCCCCACTTCCTTGAGTTATTTACACAAGCTTCAAGCTTGATATTGAGCTTTACACAGAAATGGAGCTGAGACTGCTCTCATAATTTTTGCTCTAGAGATGCTGCTGGTTTAGCCCTCTCCAGACTTAGACCTCAGTGATGATTTTGAAGGAATCAAGATGGCAGCAATGCAAGGAAATAATTAAAACCAAAGAAATTGACAGAGGTCTTGCAGATGCACATACCTAATAATGGCTTTTTTTTTTTTTTCTCCACCAATACCTTGTATTTTTAACATTTTATTCTGAGACTATCAAACTGTGAAAGCTAATCTGCACATAGTTATGGAGGGCAAAGGTTTGTTTTATCCAGAGGGAAATACTAAATGCTGAGTAGAACTGTGGGTAGATTTTTCTTGCATGTATTCAAGGTTATTTAGGTTTGTGGTTCAAGACAGTAACTTGAGGAGTGTAAGGTGTATGGTAGGTAGGTAGCCGCAGCTCAGTGGGGATATGCCTGCATTCATACTGACAGAAACAGTTCTGTGCAAGCTGCTCTCCATCTAGTTTGATATATCCACAGTACTTCCAGGCAGTATATACACCTATGGGACAATTGCATTGAGATTATTTTTATTTTTCATACCACCCCAGCCACAATTTCATGTGATAAAAAAAGCTTACTTAAAGTTTAGATGGTTAAATAATTACATCAGTTGATGAGAAATGCAATGGTAGGTATCTAAAATGAAGTTTGTGTTGGTAATACATGGCATTCAGTTCTCTTAATGTGCATTGCCTCAGCAATAGCTGTAGTTTATGAGAAAGCCCAAATTATCCTGATTTTTGTCAGGCTAGATTGTCACTGCTCTGAATGAGAACTGTATAGGGCTTAGAACGTGTGGAGTATGGCAGTGATGCATTTTTAGAAACAAATAAACATAATATGTAGCACTCTTTCAGTAAATTTTAATTCTGTTGTATAAATATAATATATTCCAGTGCACTAGAGTTGGAAGCAAATGACTTCTAGCACTTTCAAAGGGGTGAGCTGTCAAACTTCATGGCAGTATAAAAGCAGCCCTCATGATTTGGTAGACCTGATGAATCAGAAAAAAAAGTAAAGTTTAGTGTTTAAAATCTGCATGTATTGATTTAATTTCCCTATTAACTTGTTTATGACATATTTGCTAAAAACACCTCATTTACCTGTTGCAATGTTTACTGTGTATTAAACAGACCAGAATTAATGGCTTGTCTGGGAAGACTGTGAAGATGCGCCAAGTAGCCTCAAATCGTAGTCCTGAGCTAGCACTGCCGAAAGAGCTGCTTGTTGTTGGCTTGATAAGCAGCTACTCGGACAAACTGAGCTTTTTCCTTTCTGTTGCTTGCTCCCCATTTATTTTGACAAAGGAAGTGGGGAGATGTGGAGAGATGTCACAAGCAAATGTAAAGTGCACAACTGCAGATTGTTCAAGCAGGGAGCTAGGGTCAGGTTTTTTGGAATTATATATCTGTCCTTTAGAATGTTGGAATTGAAAACTGCCCTACTTTGCTTACAGCAAGTAGGCAGGTACAGCAGAAGGTGCGCCCAGAGGGAATAAGATGTTATGAGAGGTAGCGTATTGCATTGATGTTGGAAGGAACACGATTCTTCACTTTCCTCTCTGTTGTTCCAGTGCGCTGCTGGGTAATACACAGCTTTATTTTTTTACATAGGTAATTTCTTTTTATCTCCTTTTTAAAATGATTATAGTACAGTGTGCCCCCAAAATATTTCTACTGTCTGTCTAGGATTGATGGAAAATGGCAGTGATGTACCACAGCTGTCCAGCATGGTGGCAGCAAGAATTACTCCTGTTGTGTGTAAATGGGATTCAGGTTGTAGGGGAACTGCTTTCTACATCGGAAATAGCTCGAATTGTCTGGAATATGTGTGCAAACATTCATTTTTTTTCTAGACACTGAACCCAGCTGACTTCATAGTTAATCAGTAGCCTGTTCCAGGTTATATGTAGGTATGACTTTGGGCTACTGCCTGAGCAAGAGCCCTGGAACTTCAATTTATGTGTGTGCTGAGCAGTAGGAGATACTGTTACTTTTCTCTTCTGTGTGAGGCTGCACAAAGCTTCATGAAATCATGTCGCCTTGCTCAGAAACAAGCTTACAGGTTGGTAAAAGTAATTTCAAGTAAGGAATTGGTCTGCATCACTCTACTGTTCTGCAAGTATAATGCATTTTTCATACCTATTTAAAAGAAAGAGTTATTTTTCTTATTTCTATTGATATTCCAGAGGGTTTTCCTTATGTTAATGAGAACTAGGAGACTCATCCTTGAGACATATTTCTTTCTTCTTTTTTTTTTTTGCTACTGATTTTCCTGAGCATGGAGAGAGAATATTCTCACACTTAAAGAAATACTATTATAGGGTTTAAAAGTTAATAATTAGGTGTCTTATCTGGGGTTTTGTTTTCAGCTTTTTTCTTACCAAATAACTTGCAGTATGAAGAGAAGAACTCCAGATGTTAAGAACTTGAGTTCCCAGTACACTGGGGAAATTAAGACGAGTGATCAAGAAACTGATGAAAATAAGGGCTCTTTGTTGCACTGTCATAAAAGATGAACTCTTGTCTGATCACACATCATGTATTTAGTTGGCGAATAAAAGAAGCCTTTCCTAGTTTTGAAAGTCATCTCTATCTTGAAATTTGGTGAATCCTTTTCCTAACAGGAGAGGTGAGTATGCAGGCTTCTGTAGAAGTTAATTTAGATTATTTTTATTCCCCAAAATCACTTTATGCCTGTCTTTGTCAAAAGGCCATATATCTAAGCCTGTCCCAAATCAAGAGTGCCTGAAGGGCTGAGGCAGCAGATTACAATGCTCTTATAAATACCTCTGTTTATGTATGATTTTATACTTATATGTGCTCTAAAGGGTGATTTAAAAAAAAAAAAATTTTTTTCGTCTTCGTTGTGCTTCTAGGGCAGCAGAGGAAAAAGAAAAAATGTGAGTAAAGGATTTGCTACCAAGTTAGCGTAAACATTTGTGATATACCTTTCATGTGAACTTTCTGCCAGCCAGATGTATCTAGGAAATATTGCCTTCTGCTGCCAGAGCAATTATTAGTCTTTTGCATCTCTTAGGCAGACAGGAATAAATGTTGCTTCAGGGAGGCAAACTGGTGTCATCTAAGTAGGAGGTTGACAGAAAAACTACCAAATACCTGTGTTGCTATATTTTTGAACGTAGTGGAGAAAATTTGGTGGGGTGGGAGGAGGTATCATTTTATAGTTTAGAGGAGAACTTGTCCAGACAGCACTGTAATTCTGGGGTGGCTTGTCAGCTCTGATCATGTGTCAAATTTCACTGTCCTCCTTAAGAGAATTATTTGGGAAAGATGGAGTAGGATGAGAGTGAAGAATAAGCTCCTCATGCCAAAGCAATAGCTGGCAGCTGGCCACCTTATTTAATGTTTTATTTCTTTCATGATCTATTGTTGTCTGCCTGGACCTCGGTTTGAGCTTTCAGGGCCTGGCAACAGCGAGATCAGATTAGATTAACTATGATATTGTATAAAAATCACTAGACTGATAAGTACAGCATTCTTCAGCATAGCTTTCTATCAAGATTTTTTATGAAAAAAATAACCTGACAGATGGTCTTGAACAAAAATACTTCATTGTTTCACTCCTCACTGCTACAGTAAAGTAAAACTTCCAATGGATTTTAGATTTATACTCCAAGGTCTATCAATCCCTGATTTGTCCTAAGCATTAGTTGTTAATGTTAAGGGTTTAATAAATTCTGTCTTTATCCTGTTGATTGCTGGAAACTATTATGTTCCTTTTTAAAAAATATGGTGTAGATGTTAGTAATTTATGGTAAGATTAATAACTTGCATGCAATATAAGTGTAATTCTTCTTCATTAACCCCACCAAAAATACATTGTCAAATTCTGCTTTGTTACTGCAGTGCAGTTACAGGGTTCCATTGCCTTGACAAAGCTGAGGGTAGAACCTGGGTAGCAGCAGCTGCTGGCAATTCCCTGGGTTTCCAGCAGCACTTCTTTTTGTGATACCTCTTGGAAAAGTTAGACAAGAATCAAGGGGGAAGAAGTTAGTGAACTGAGTTATAAGAGACAAGTGTATATTAATGAGAACTGCATTTTAGAGTTTGGGAGAAATTTTTACCTAGTGTAAGTCTTCAATATCACTAAAAGCAGAGAAGAATGGTTGAAGACTAATTCTAAAAATCAACAAATAAAAGCCATTACCAGATTCTGTGACCAGGGCTTGAAAATACTAAAGGCCTGATAGAGGTCTGATGCTACTGTTATGACTCCAGTCTTGCAGTAAGCTTGGGTTGGCAAAGCTGTTGAGCATTCCTAGCCTCACTCTAAAAAAATTTAGCAAAATAGACATCTTGAATAATGAAACATTAAGTCCTTTCCCCTACTCCTCCTCCCCCCTCTTTAATTTTTAATTTTGCTTTATGCTTCTGAACTGATTTTTTCCCCATGTGGTCCCTCTTCCTGCTATGAGTTATATGGTAAGGGAATGTTGTAATTTAATTTAATTAAGTCTTGAATGCACTTTCTTTTCAGCTGAGGCTGCTGTGACATTCCTTCGTGAGCAGGCAGTGCCTTTTAATTGATTCTCAATAGACTCAGGATCTGAAGTGATGGAAATTCTGTTGCTGATTCCCTCATTCATCATGGGCTAAAGTCGTGGGCTGAGTGCTAAGACTCAATCAATGACCAGACATTGTTGGGATGTAGGATTTTTTCCAATTAATAGATTTAAAATTTCTTTCAATATCAGTGACTGGAAATATTTGAATTAAACCTAACTTCTGTGAAGTGATAACTCCTCAAGAGATTGAACAAAATAAATGTTTTCCCCTGTAAGACCCAGACATTGTGTGAAGCACACCCACTCCGCTTGTTGTGCTCCCTTCTCGGGGTACCGGCACCTTGTGTTTTCTCAGCATCATGCTGCAGCTGCTCAGTGGTCATTGCTAGAGCCTACACAACTGGCTCTGGTTGGAAGTTGAACGTAGTAAGCTTTCCTGACCATTTGCAAAACCCACTTAAGCATACAAAACAAATACCAGTCAAAGAGCTAGTCTATGCAACCTTATTAAGGAATGGTGTACAGTCTGGTGCACTGGCATCCTCTGCTCCTCCATTTTGAATGCTATACCCTGCCAGGAAATCTCCTTTGTGAGACGATGCTAAATGCACTGGTCATCAAAGTAAATGGTTGCAGAGAGAAAAGTTGCAAGAGAATCTTATCTTGTCTTATAGAGGATACGATCAGACACAGACTGTATCAGGCCAGCGATGCAGGTACTTGGGGCCTGCAGAGTTTTTATGTGAAAACCAGCACAAATCTCGCTGTTCCAGTTAAAGGCTGTTCCTGCAGAATCATGGCTGGTTATGTGGTTGGCAGTATCAGTACAGTCCTGGTTTGTCCTGTGCTGTTAAACTGTTAAAGGCTGTACAGTTTCATTGTTGCTAAGATCTTTTCCCATTATATTATTCTTCTTCATCCTTTTCATTTTCTAATGGTGCACCTCTTGTTTTTATAATTCTTTAATGGAGAGGTACTGTGTCTTCTAGTCTGTTTCCATAGAAACACACAATTAGAAGAGTGATTTGAAGAGATTGAGACGCAGCTGCCAAAACTCCTAAAGAGAGAGGAGGAGGGGCAGGGAAAAGGGGAGAAGATTTGGGATGGCAAAATGCAAACAATGTTGCCTGTCTTCTGCCAGCTATTTCCTAACACTCATTTGTAAATTCATATCTGACTGTACATCTTGCACCCATTTGTTTTGAGCTACATCTGTAATGCATTTTAAAACTATAATTGAGTCTGGTGCTCAGCATCTGTGATGTTAATGCTTGGAATGTGAGAATTTTTGTTGTTGCATTGCTTCTTTCATGTTTTTTATCAGGCAGTGGCCAAGGCATTGAGACCAAAAGGGGAGGAGAGAAGAACTGAGGCATTTCCCTCTTGCCAATGCCTCACCTATATACACATGTTGAAAAAGAAGGTTTGTCCTAAGCAAACACCAAAACAATCAAAGAACCCCCCACCCAAAACAAACCAACAAAAAACCCCACACCTAAAGTCCACCCTCAAACCCCAACTTTTATCAGAGATGCTTTGGCACAGGAACACATTAGAAATCTGACCTTCTTTAGGGAAGGCAATTGCAGAAGCCTGCTGGTATTCATGGTTGATTCCTACAGCAAGATAACCAGGACAGATGCTCCAAGCCTCTTGGCTGGCAGATTTCCAGCCTCCTCTGGAGGCAGCAGTGGCTTCAGGTGTATTCCCATTTGCTCTGCCTCTGCTGCCCTTTGTGTGGCTAAGGGGCTAGGTCAGTGTGGTCTAGTAGCTTTCCTTCCTCTTCTGGTTGTGTCTGACAAGCTGTGTACAGCTTGACTATCAAAAATTTGCACAGTGATTCACTTATCACTGTCTGTGAAAATGGATTTGGGAGTACCTGACATGGGGATCCCAGCCCAAATAGCCAGTGTGGATACCACCAGCTGATTCCACAAGTCTTGCTGGCAACCTTTAATGAAGAATTGTATGGTCAGGTTAAAAGGCTGTGGTTTGCATTCCTTCTGTGCTGTCTGGGTACCTGCTCAGTGGGATTGCACTTGAAACTTGCAGGTTGGAAGTCAATGACAGCACCCTTAGATGCATAAGGAGGAGAGCGAGAGCTTCATGACCTGTATGTTGGAGTGTCTCAAACAAGTTGTGCGTTCTTAGACACTTCCCTCTTCCTACCTCTAAAACCTCATGAGAATGAGGTGATTTGGACAATATTTTTAAAACCTTAAAAATTTTTAAAAATTGATTCTGACTGTTCAGAGAGTTCTGAGGCTCATGAGGGAGAAAGGCCTTGGGAAAGGAGACTGATTTTATAGTTCTCCTTAATACCGTTGTTGAGTTAGCACATGTAAATAATTTATTTGCAATTTTTGTTCAGCTGGTGGGGATTCAGGTTGGCTCCTGGGTTAAAATAGAGCAGAGAGAAGAATGTAGAAAACTCAGTGGAAAAGTGGCTTTGTCCTGTGTTTGTGTCCTTACCACAAAATAGGCACTAGGTTGTGTGACCTTCCCATGGCATTGTGAGATGCACTTAGGACGCAGCAGAGCAACTGCTGCAGTGCCTTCTTACACAGTTACCACTCACTTTGCCAAGCTGTCAAACTGCAGTGCTCATGAATGTTTTAGATCTGACAGAGATCTCATAACTGATAATGCTGCAGGGTTTTGGGCCTTCAGGAAGCGCTTTGTGGGTTACTAAAGCTTTCCAGCCACTTTCATTATGGAAAGTAAAGGCAATATAGTTTAACATTTGAAATTCAGTTAACTGAAATAGAAATCATATAGGAATATGCTGTGACTACCTTTTGCCAGCCGGGTACATTTGACATTTAACCTCAGGGGAAGCAAGGGTGCTCTATGATCTTATGCAATGTAGTACTGCAATAAAGCAAATACTTTGTGTTGCAGGATGACGATTAGATTGAAAACCATCATTCAGGCTGAGCAACAGGCAGTTTGTGATTAGAGTGTTGCTGTCTTTTTGATGTAGAAAAGACAGGAGATCAGTCTTTCTGTTTAGGTTGTTATGCAAATTTTCCACAGAACAGTAGAATGAATAGTCTTAAAAAAATGAAACCACCCCCTAAGAAACAAACCCACCCCCCCCCCCCCCCAAAAGAAGAAATAATAAAAAACACTCATTCAAAAACATCTGTGGGAAACATGGAGTGAACTGACAAACTTAAAATCTTCTCTTAAAGGAGACTGACAGTATCACGTGTTTATATAAATGTGGATATGGATGCATATAGGCCCTTATTAGACAGCAGCTCTGATTAATATTGAGCGTTTGAGCGAAGTGTTGACTAGTGTGTGTAGTTAATTAGATGTAAGCATCTAATGGACCCCTGTCAACAGTTGCTTCCTATTAAATGGTTATCTCTATTACAGAAACATGCTGCTACAGTTTTCATTCAATGCTAGAGTATATGTATTAAAACTCTTATTTGTTGAGTAAATTCCAGGTGTACTTTACTAAATGCTAACCTGTTTTGAGAGAAACTGATAGTTTAAAGTTTGGTTTAGTTGTTTTCCGTAACTACAGCTAATGCCACGGCTATTTTTGGCAAATGGTTGTCATTTTCCTAATGCATCAAAGTTTAGACTGGACATGGAGAGGCTGAACTGCTACTCAACCTGAGCAAGTAACTTTACTTTTCACAAAGTTTCTTTTCGGTATCCCTACATTTAGTATGGACAATCAATGTAGCTTAGCATTAGAAAAGCTTTTTAAAGGGATTACCTTGTTATCCTCAGCTTTTTTGTGGTGCTCTTTAAGTTTACAAGTTTAAGTTTACAAGAAAAATATAGATTGTGGTCTTGATGCTGCACCTGTAGCAAAGCAGGAACTGTGAAATAGTTTAATGTAGTTCAACTAGTCAAAATTTGCAAAACGCATCTTCCACAGAAACAACCAATTAAATCATAAAAAGTAAAGTACCTGTCATGACCAGACCTTTCTATAAATGCTTCTGTTCTGTTTGTGTGCTGTATCTTCTTGATAGCAAGTACTCATTTTTCTGCCTGTAGATTTTTAAGTCTTTGCAAATGTATGGCTTAAACCATATCGCATGAGCTGCCTGCTTCCTGCTCCTTCCTTTTTATCAGCAAGGGTTGTGCCAGTGTCAGTCTTCCAAGTTTGCTTTTTCCCTTCCTGGTATTCTGATTAACTACAGCTCTGCTGGGTTTTTTTTGGGTGTGTGTGGGGGGTTTTTTTTTTTCCTTTTTTTTTTTCTCAGCATTTATTATTGCTGTTTTTATAATGGAAAGTTTATGGTCTAAAATTAATTGTTAGATGATTTTATTTGGTAGCAGTGATTTTCTGCAAGCTTCCCACGCAATTTTGGGAGGCCCCAAAAATCTTTATTGTGCTATATTCATTAACTCTTTCTCTGCTTGTATGAGTGCAGCATTCTTTTATGGGTTCTTTGTTAGGAAATAATAAAGTGTTCTTTGTTATTAAATTAGTGGGGTTTTGTAATAACATTGTATTTAAACAAAAAGACTGCTTTATGTAATACTCTGTGGTAATGATTTTTATTTTTTTTTTAGTCCTCAATTCTAAGGACAAGTTCGGAAAGCAGAAGGAGCCAGACTCTGAGTTCTAACTTTGAACTCGTTTTCCTGGTTTTAGGTTTTAATCCCAGTGAAATTTCATGATGTCCTGCTTCCAAGGCTGCCTTTCAAATACACCTTGTGCTGGTTTTTCTCTATTCCCATTGACATGACTGAGAATACCCTTAAGCCTTCTCTGAATCCTGAGTAGTATGAGAAAATAAATCATGAACAAGATTTATACGGCAGGAGTCTTAAGTTTGTTGCAGCCATTTTTACACCATGTACACACCCAATTTATCTCTAGGATGACCTTATCTAGCACGTGCCCACTGTTTGCTTACTGTGTAAAAATGAAGAAAGAGAAATGTGTTGTAAGTAATTGGCAGATACAGTCTTACACAGCAACTATAAACTAGAATTCTAATAGTGAAAAGCATGAAGTTTAAAACAGCCTAGAATGGTTTTTTGATGAGAAGTTTGTAGATTGCTAGTCCTTGAAGTCTATTCTTTATCCTCAAAGCTTTTTTTGCAGGTGCTGGAAAAGACATTGAGTTTATCTGATGAGTGACGGTTGTTATTTAAAAAAGTCACGTGTTAGAAAAGCAGGCGCCGCTAAACAAGAAGACTTGACAGTTCCATCTGTGGTGTTTTTGCTGGCAAAGCAAATCAGATATCATTCCAAGGTCTGTACAACGCATGCTGCAAACCTCTAACACTGGAAAGAACTTGAGAGTTTAATGTGTTCTGGCTTCACGTTACATAAACAGGGGTCCCCATGGTCCTATATTGATTGGGCTTGTGTTCCACCACTGTTTTTGTGGGTATGTGCTAGGCCATAAAATCACATTTTTATTTTTGCTTGCCAACTGTCTTCTATTGCTTTATCTATTAGGCTGCAGTGGTAAGTGCTACAGCTGGTGTGTTGAGGGATCCAGTACAGTGCAGTCGGATCACTAAATTTCAGGCTGATAAGCCTGGGAGAAACCCTTGCAATTTGATAGTACAATTAAATGTATGTCATTAATTGTCAGAGTTCCTTTATGCTATTTTGAGATTGGCTGCATATCCCCTGGTATCAGCACAGGCTGACATGATAAGCACTACGAATACTTCACAGCACATCTCTAGCAGCCATAGTCTAATAAAACAACTACTGTTTGTAACCCAGGGGTAGTCAGATGTGGGAAAGAGTCTGAAGTGAAAGATCACATGTTTAGTATACTCCCGTTATTTCATCTGTTCTCCCTCTGAGCCTTCAACTTTTGTTTTTTAATGAAACTTTTTGTCATCCTTGCATGTGAGTGTGGAACATGAAGTTTTGGTGAAATCAGGAAATCTTCCTAGCTTTCTTGACTGGTTGACATTTGACTACACAGTAGGATTTAGGAAGTCATCAAACTTCTAGGAATTTATTTTTTTCTTTAACATACAGCAGTTAAATGAATTAATAATCTTTGTACAAAGGTTAGACTACAGCTTCCATTGTCAGTTTATATAGTTATGTGGCGTGTTTAGACTTCATTAAAGTCTCAACTTAAAATAAGGATGCCTGACACCTGTGTGGTGAACAACTCTGTAAGCTGGCATCCTTAGACTCAAGATTCAGTTTATGTGGCCTTCTGCTGCTTCCTGTCATGTACATCTCTATATCTCCATCTCTATGATGGAGACAGCCTTTTTAGCGGGGCCTATACTGGTAGGACGAGGGGTAATGTTTAATCTAAAAGGGGGTAGATGTAGACTACGTATAAGGAAGAATTTTTTTTTTTTTTTATGTTGAGGGTGGTGAAACACAGGAACAGGTTGCCAAGAGAGGTGAAAGAAGCCCCATCCCTGGAAACTTTCAAGGTCAGGCTGGATGGGGCTCTGAGCAACCTGATTTAGTTGAAGATGTCCCGTGTCCACTGCAGGGGGGTTGGGCTAGATGACCTTTAAAGGCCCCTTACAACCCAAACCTTTCTATGAATCTATGAGCTCTAGAAAAGCAGTGTAAAACCTTTGGTTGGTTTTGCACTGACTTGCATTGCCTCTGATGCAGCTCCTTAGTTGTATTTTCTTCCCTGTTTCCTTCTGAACATTTCAGTGGCATAACTTCCTGCCATGTGCTGTACCTTAGCTGTGTCTACAGCAGTTTCCTCTAGTTTGTGCCCACCTGCATAGAGGATCAGGCTACACCTGTATAGTAGGGTTTCAATTCAATAGTGAGTGACAGGGGGAGGAAAAAGAGCATCTTTTTATTAAACTCTCTTGACTGTCACTAGGGTCCATGTGAGCAAGGTACTGATAACTCTTATTTTACTGCCAAGGAGTGAATGACAATGAGCTTATTTTTTCAAAGTAGTAAAGTCATCCTCTTGCCTTCAGCTGTTGTTGATATCTAAGTTATGGCTAGCATGCTTATTTCTCTGTAGGTTTTCCTATGCCCATCTCATTAGGACTTTATCCCAAAATAATCAGTTTTCTGCCTTCTATTATTTGTGAATGGGAAAAGGCAGCAGTCAGCAAGTATGTGTTGGGCTTTTTTTTTTTCCTATCTGGAGCTTCTGTCCTTATGATCCTTTCCCTTTCATATGTTTTCACAGAGCTCCTGTGTGCTGTGCCATATGGAGGTAATGATTACTTGATAGAATTGGATAAAATTCAATGTGCTTTTCTGTCACAAGTTAAGCAAAGATTCACCAGGGCCGTTTGTGAACAGCACATCTTAGCATTGTGTAATGTACTATTCCATGTTAAATCTTTCTTAAACATCTAGTGCCTTTAAGGAAAGGGGATTTTATTGACTTCATGGAGTCAGTGCAACCATACTAGAGTGAGATGATGTCCATGCAAAACTGAACCAGGAAAATGATATCTGAGTGCAAGAGGCAGCTGCTAAGTCTTGGAGCCTTTTGGTAAAACAGTTGATTATGCAAACTGTAGAAACATAAATATTGGTATAATATAAAATTAAACTAGAGGGAGTGTTTCCAGCATATTTGTGCACTCTGGACTTCTAGTAGGCTGATCCTGCAATAAAAAGCCTTTCATTCAGCGATTGTCATTAATTTTATGACAGTAAATTGTTGAAAGGCTGGGAACTTGCTTGCATAAGGCCATACACTCATTGAATTTATAATTAGGGCCACAAAGATGAGTAGAGGCCTGGAGCATCTCCTGTATGAGGAGAGGCTGAGAGAGCTGGGACTCTTCAGTCTGGAGAAGAGAAGACTGAGCGGGGATCATTGTCTATAAATACCTGAAGTGTGGGGGGGCAAATTATATTATCATAATACCTATTATTGTAACACATTTAAATACATTGTTATGCAGTATTATATAATGACTTGAAATACATTACTATATAAAAATATATTTCTTTATCAATATTTGGGGTTTTTTCTGCTGTTGTTTCACTTAGTTTTACCAGGTGAATCAAGTCTGGTTTTAGTTGAATAAATGCATAGCAGGACAACTTCTGTCATTTTATCATGATCTGAAGCAAAGGGAGGGGCTCCTCCTGAATATGGGCTGTTTATTTTTACCTCTGTGTTTGGAGGGAAATTTTTATCTTAAGAATAGAGGTGAGTTAAGCCTGCTTTAAATAAATTTCTGATACGTGTTTTATGTACCAAATCAGTAGCATATTTTATATGAGATATAGTTTAATCACTGAACATCAACAATACAAAAGGCAAATGTTCCACCAGTGTCTTGCAGGGCAGGAGCACTGCAATGGAAAGAAGTGTGATGTGAAGAAAATACTAGCCTGTTCCTCTTCCTTTAAAAACAAATAATTTTTTTAAAGGAGGAGGGAGACACACCACCCCACACTCATCCCACAGCCCCCTCCTCCCCAAATACAATGAGTACAATGTGTGGAGTTCAAAGAAGGACAGTCAGACTGAGGTTCAATGTTATCTACAGCGAACTGTACTGAATTTAAATTTAGGATGAATCCTGTCTTCCCAGCATGTGAGTCGGAGAGTACTTTGCATCACAAGCACTTGAGTTATCAAGTTGGAGCAGCGTGAATTGAAGCAAGCCTCTTCTTTTCATGTATATTTGGATTTCTTGCTGGCCATTTAATCTATATGGCTTTGCTGAACAGCATATATGGTGTTCATTATCAGTCACCATGTGCAAAACAGACCACACCTAAAATGATCATCTCTTCATCTAGAAGTAACAGATGCAATTTTCAGTAAAGGCTTAAATTGTGGTGAAGAGTTTCACTGCTAAGCTTGATGTGTAGTTTACTTTTTCAGAGTGAAGGAGTGGGGCTTCTAGAGGCACTTTGCATCCCTGCTGCCCCATTTGGTCAGTTAGTTGCAGCATAGTTGGTGGTAGCAGTGAAAAGTTGTCTAAGGTGGGCATCATTTAGTTCTTCCTTTATTTTTTTAAAAATGAGACAATTTACTCTTCTGAGTGAAGTCCACATAAATTTCCTACTTGCTTGTGGGATTCTGACCCACTGAAAACACCAAATGCAAGTGCAGCATATTATCATTATATCTGCTGGTGTGGCTGAGTGAAGCAGCTAACTGGAATCCTTTGATGCTACAGGGAACAGGCACAGCTGTAAACCAGCTGAAAATCTGCACAGCCACTACTGATGCTGCGCACTCAGAAGGCTCTAGTTATATTGTAACCAGACAAAAACACTTCTAGAAAAGTCTCAATTTCTAGAATAATACATCTGCCCTGGCTTGTAGAGCAGCTGTGTGACACAGGTGTCCTCCATAGGGACTACGTGATCTGGAGCTTGGCCCTTGTAGTCTGGACTGACCTCAGAGATGCCAAGCAGGGCAGGATCTGGGTTTTGGAGGTTAGAGAGTAAACTGCACTGCATCTCAGACCCTTTTTCATGTTCAAGGACATAGTTATGATTATTATTACAAATAAATGTTCCAGCTCTAGGTCAGTGTTCTCATTTCTCCTAAGAATATTTATAGTCAGAATAATTAATCATTTAAGCAGTCAAAATTGACAGCAGTTCTTTGATGAAGGAAATCGCACAAGGAAAGAAAAATTGGCAAGAGATTGTGGGAATACTGAAGTGGCCTTCTGCATTGTTAGAAGTGACAGTTTTGTTCATTGTTTCCCTTGGACCGTCCTTTATCTTCTCACTAGTCAGCTGGATAGCTTTGTGCCTGCTGTGTTTCAGAAAGGTTGGGACACAGGGCTGCACGATGATCACACAATTGTGCACAGAGCTTCGGCTCCTGTATTCTTGCCATAGAACAAAAAGGCTATTGTTTCCAGCCTAATAATAAAGCAGGAAAAAAATCACAAAGGTCTTTCCTCTAGATAGAAGGCTGGCTTAGTGACAGGAGAGAGAGAGCTAGCAAGGAGTTTATCTACTGGAAATGGCTTCTCCAGTTTGCATTTTTGTTTCATCTACTTTTACTGATGGCTGGAGAAGATACTTAATAACACAACTACAAAATCAGGTAGGGTAGACTTCTGACTGTGAGTTGATGATATGAGTAGTAGAGCACTTGTAACTGGCGGGGTTCCAGACTGTGTTACAGCTCAGTTTTTAGAAGCATTAAATCCTAGTGAAGGAGCAACCATGCCTTTGTGTGTGTGCATTCCCCTGTCAGACTGAGGGCACTTTAGACACTTGTTAGGAACAGCATACTTCAATAAGAAAATACTTAAGGACTTGCCAAAGTAGAATAAATTGTATGCATTAGTCCTTTTAGGAGGCAGGTTCTGCTGAAGTAAACTGGGACGCGAAGCCTCTTCTAGGAAAATACACTCCTGAAAGGTATTGATGGAACAAAATACCTCAAATGTCAAATCTCATTTTTATGGGTCAGCACAACTCTTCTCAGAGGGGCTAGATGCCTTTTTTTTTTTAATGTCAGCCTTAGCATACTCTCCCTCACTTCCCTCTTGGTTCCAAGGGGTTATGTGGCAGGCTTGAGTAGTGCCACAAGTGGAGAGATGTAATTTGTGGTACGGTAACTTCTAGGGTCGCCCCCAGGTAATGGGATTGCGACTTCACTATTGATCCACATGTTGGAGAAAGCAGAAATAGAAACTACCTTCCCACATCTGGCTTCCTGCCATTGCCAGTTTGGGCTCTTACTACATCTCATTCTGCAGTCAGTAGCATTGTCTGGTGTTGATCCAGTGCTTGTATTAGCAAAATGTAAATATATGTCACTGTAAATATATATATATTGATACGATAGATACACACACACATATATAAAGTATGATATAAATAATGAAATAATCCTTCTATAATTTCTTGTTCAAACACTTGTATGTTTGCATGTAGATATTTCCCTCTCTAGATGAGATCATTTATAGCTTTAATCAACTGTCAAACAGGTAATACAATCTTCAGAAGTGCCTATGTTTAACAGCTGATAACAGTCTGCCTTCTGGCACAAACTAATTCTTACTGGATGGCTTCAACTAGCATGCTAAGAGGTGACTTGTCCCTAGAGTTGTTCAATATTGAAAGCATAAGAGAAATACTACTTCATGGGGAGTAATAACAACTTTACAGGGAGTCTGCAGTCATCAGTGATTTCTTAGTGAAAATGAATTTCACTACTACTGGAGTGAGCAAAAAATAGGAATATTTAATTATCAGATAGAAAATATTGCTTGATAGGTTTAGGAAATAAGGAAGACTGTTTTTCTTTTAAATGCTATAAAACATACTGAATATTGCAAATAGTTTTGCATTGTCAAGTAAGCTAGGAACATGATAGTTTTTTTCCCTTGTTAATTTTCCTAACAGAAAAATAGAAAATATTAATTTTGATGCTAGGTAAGTGAGCATTATATCCACAAGACTCAGAAATGCTACTTAAATTGAGTTAATGCTATAATAGCACAATAATGAAGAAATCTGAATTTCTAGAGGACAACCTGGAAAATGGATATACCTCATTATACATAATGATAGTGGTGATAATAATTCATTAGAAGCACTTTATTAAGACCATCAATAACTTGGATTATTGTATGTAACAAATTTTCACCAACACACTTTGTTCAAGTTTCACAAACAATTCCTGCCAAAGCCAAGGGAGAAAGTCTTTGGTGATGTATGTTTACTGTTGTACCTAGACTGCCTTTTGGCAGCACAGTTTTATAGGAGCTGCAGCTGATCAATGCTATGCCTTGAAATAGAGTAATATTATTTGAAATACCCATTGCACTAAAAATTTGTTAGCTTTTTCAATGTGGTCTCTTTCAGAACAATTGTTCCAGTGTTCCAGTTCCCCCAACTTCCTTTTTTTGTTCCCCCACCTCATATCAATTTAGATAATGAAGCTCTTTCTCTATTTTTGGAGAAGAGGAGTGGTTTTGAACTCCCTAATCACTACGTGCTGCCTTACCTGAATATTCCTGCCAAATGCAGTAGAGCTGGGGGTTTTTAGGTAATTGGTGGCATGCTCCAGAAGAAAGAAACAAAGTAGCCAAGACAGGGAGAAAGTTTATGCTGAAATTTGTATTCAAACACTGTAAACTTGTGAACAGAAAAGTTGGACCTGTTCTAGGAAGTAGTCTGAAAATTATTTGCAAAAGGAATTTGAGGTAGAGATTCACAGATCTACCCTTGAAATAGTGAAATGAGAAAAGGAAAGGTCTTCTGAAATACAGAGTGTATCAGCCCAGCTGGAGAGTAACAAGCACTCTACAGACAAATGAAGGGTGCTGTGGCAGGCTTACTGCAATGTGCTGCCCAGCCTGCCACAGAGTCCTAGTCTGTCCCTCTTGGGATGTGGTAAGCCAAGTGATGACAGAAACCTGCTGGTGCTACTTTCTGGAAGTAGAAGTCATAAGATATTGATTTACTTCCCTTCATGAGCAAGAGGCCAAGTTGTCTGATATCTTCATATGGCTGCTATTGCTTCATTGGACTGCTGGAGAGATTTACGCAGGTGAAACATGAGTTCTGGCATCACTTCCAGCCTTACCTGTAGAGTGACTGATCCATGCCTGTTGCCTAAGCAGGTTTTCTATTTGCTTATTTGAGTGTGCTGATTATTAACATGGCTAGGAGATTGAGCTGGCTATTCTAACTTATATGGATCATTATTTTCATACTTTTTGTGGTAGCCTTTGGAAGTTTTCAAATGTGAATTCTTAATCTGGTCCTCAAACATCTTTGGGGTGGGCTGGACTATGCAGTGGGAATGTGAGGCCACATGTGCATGTCCTCCTGGGTTGGTTGGTAGGAGGAGGAATACATGTAGCAGCAGGTCCCTCAGCAGCAGTAAATAAGTGGCTGCTGTTTTGGTGAAAGAGTGGGAATTGACTGCATGAGGCTTGACAGGGCTGTCAGGCACACATGAATACAACTCCAGTGCAGACAAGCGTCTTGTCATTTTAGAGAGATATCTCAATGTCTGGAAGAGTTGCACAGAGAGATGAAAGAGTGCCCAATGGGACACACAGTCCAAAAAACCCCAACATATTCACTCTCAGAGCAGTGAAGCGACTGTCAAATAACAGTAATTTCCTTTTCTGCTATTTGTTTTCAAAATCTCAATTTTTTTTTCTTTTAACTTGCAACTTTTTATTCTTTACTGTTACAGCCACTGTTAAGTTTCATTTCAAGGACAGCAAAGTTTGGTGCATCAGCAGAGGTTAGCTCACCTACCAAAACACAGATGTGACAGGCAGTTGCATTCTTGTTTGGGGAAAAGAAAAAAGTTGTTCTAATACAAGCAAAGACTTTCTAATAATTCTGAAATAATATTTCCTTCAGCTGAGTTTCATGTGAGAGGCTTTAGTGTTGAGGTTTTTGGTTTGGTTTGGTTTTTTGTGTTTTTTTGACAACTGACTAATCTGAACAGTGTAATTGGAAAGAATAGTTACTTGGATTATTTTACAGTGCTTTATGGCAAAGATTTTACTTCCAACTCTGTTAGAAATGACAAAGGCAAGATGCTAGTTCTTTCATTTTGCATGTGGACTAATGAACCCTGTCTGTAGTGGTGCTGAACTCGCTTTCTGTTTTCTTTGATAGTGGTTTTCAGGAGACTCCTTACAGTTCGTGACTGGGCAGACTGCACACGGATACTGATCTTCTGCTCTTCTGCCCAAAAAGACAATTTGCCCATGTTCTGCTCTTATGTCAGTAGGGTTTTAATGGGGTTTTAGCTGACTCAGGAAGTCACCTGTCTTTCTGCTTTGTGTGTCTTAATGGAAAACTTCATCTTCTATCACTTGAACTTTGATATAGTCGTGGACAGGTTTCATATTTTGTTCTCCTTCAGCTAACAGTAACTCCAGCCATTTTTACCTTTCACTTTCTTTGACTATTTTTAACTGATCCTATACAGGTTGACCACACAGAAACAGAGACCCTACTTAAACTAAGAGTTCATTACTTGTAAAATGACAATCAAAGCAAGCCAATGAAGAGCTGCTAGTTTTGAAACTTCCTTTTTAACATGCTTTGAGTATTGCTGTGGAAATCTTTTCTCCAGTTTTGGGTTGGTTAGTATCTGTTGTGAGAAACCATAGCATTTTCTTTCTACTGTTCACACAGTAACTGTTTTGATAAATGATCATGTGATTAAAGGCCCTGGAGTTGAATACTAATGACTGAAACCTTGTGGTTTCTCTGTATGCCTATAACAAATCTATTTATCAGTATATAGTTTTCAGTAGCTAAGCAGACAGTTGTTCCACAGTGAGAAAGTGAAGCAAGCAGTTGAACAAAAATCCTGCTGTCATTTGGCAGCTCTATTGTGAGCAAAACCTGTAGTTATGTTAGAGACCACTAATGTTTGGTATGTTGTTGGCAGTGTGTTCATTTTATTTGTGATGGCAGATCCCCAAGTGTCTGTATGCTGCAGCACGCAGCAGTGGATGAAGCCAGAATTCACATACACACAATTCTGCCTTAAAGCGCTTTCTCTCTTTGCATAGGGTGACACAGGAGCTCTCTGGTTTATGCTTCTTCTTGTCCTGTCATATTCCTTTCCTAGCTCCATTTATAATCCCCTGGCCTTTTGTGTGCAGATAACAGACATTGAAATCTCTGCACTGTTTTAGTCTTAAACAAGTACTGTTATTTTTATTTTGGGACCAGGTTTGTTATTTCTAAATGTTTTCCCAGTATCTCTGCTTTTTTGGAAGGTTTTAAGAGCCATTAGTGACCAGTGATAGCATTGGTTCTGTAAAATGCTCGCTGCAATTTTGTTTTCTTTTTTCTTTTTTCTTTTTTTTTTATTTCTAAGGTTGTTGGAGTCTTGAAGGTCAAGCAATAGCACTGAAAGTTTGCAAATATTAAAACTGAAATCCTATCATTATCATTGTTCTGAGATGGTAGAAAATAAAATGTGGGTTTAAAAAAAAAAAAAAAAAGGAAGAAGCTTTTTCAATTTTTAACTGTATTTCATAAGCTATAAACACCGAAGATCCAAATTTAACTAAATTTACCTAAATGTGTTAGTACTGAGTAGTTTTGTCTCTCCTTGCACTTGAAAGGAACTGCATGCAGGGCAATGAATACAAACATCAGTCTGGTCTCCAATCCTAACCTGAATCTTGGCGTAGGAACAGAAAATCCCTATTTCTCCAAAAGGATTTTACAGGATCTGGGCCTCAGTCAAGCTGTGAGAAATTAGGTGTCTAGTTCAGTTTCCACCTTAACCATACAAGCTTGTGCATTTTCACATCTCTGTGACCCTAAAGTCAAACAAAACTAGGCATTTCTGGCTGCTTCTTTTGTGCTATAATGCAGGTCAGAAAGCAACAAAATTTGGGGAGTGGCAAGCCTGTGAAGATAAATGCAGCCAAGTTTCTCACAGCCTTGATTTGAGCTGCATATGTACACTGGTGATTGAGATAAGTGCAAGCTGTCCTGGGATGCTCGTAGGAGAGGAGGGAGTTGATCCTTTGAGCATATAACTCTTTTTTCATGACTTTTTGCATTAAAAATTCTGAAATAGAAGAGATGGAAAGAAACATAATCAAAACTTGAATTACAGGAAGGGAGCAGACCAATCTGATTTCAACAACTATATACTGAAGATCACAGAAAGCAGTTGCATATAAAAATCCTTCCATGGGTGCTGCTTTAAAGATGTATTTAATCCATTTTCTTGACAGTTTATGGAAACTTAGGTTGCAACTTTGCATGGCACTGATTTAATTGCATAGCTGTGCTCAAACTGAGATTTTGCATTTGTTTTGATCCATAAGGTCAAATCATCCTAATCCAGCAATGTAATGTAAATTGCACACCTCTCATCTGTGGCATACCCAAACTGTCTGTGGTCATCTTTTCAATCTCAAGTATCACCACATGTTGTGTAAAGCAGCATCCTTCCACAAAACCTTTGCCAGCCTTCCCATGTGTCTATTGAAGCACCTTACACCATTTCATAACCATATAGTTTCATTGTCACGTTCCCTGTTATTCTTCCCCATTCACTTCACTGTGTCTTGGCTAAAATAAGAGGATACATTCTCTGAGCCAGAGCCCATGTTTACCTACTGCACTAAGAAGAGGGGCCATAAAATAACATAAATACCTGAATCAGGAGGGTAGGTTTGGATGGGTAGCTTACAGGACAATGGGGACTTTCAGTGAAGGAATATTTTTAATTGCTTGCTTTGTTTTAGTGGGACCAGAACAAGTTAGGAGCTCTTTTGAAAAAATACATGATCTTAATAAGGTATATCTTGATTTCTCTAGTTAGCTGGTCACTTTTTGCTTGGGAGGCTGAAACTGCTGCAGGTAATAATTTGTGACTTTAGAAAGAGTTGGTCCCCTGTAAAACCAAACCAAAACAACAACCCAACCCAAACTAAAACCAAAACACCCTGACTCCTAGCCTGCCACATCTTGTAATTGTGTGAGTATATGCAGCGCTGCATTCCCTGCGATAGAGTCACCTCTGAATATGCATGTGGTTTAGTCATCCACTTTATTTCATGACTATTTGATCTTAAATAGCAATAAAGTGTGTATTTTATGTGGCTATAATTTGCATCAGTGTTTACACTTCTGTAGAAAAGCTACGTGTAGTTTGTCACTGCAACATCTTTCTGCTAGTGGTTCTGAGTGTGCCCTTTCCATTCTTAGACCTTCACAGGGTCTTTTCCCCACCTCTCGTAGCTGGATACAACATCTTGTCTTCCTTGGCATGTAGTACTGCTGCAGCTATTTATCTCATTGTGTGAATGAATAGAAATGGATGTAAGATGACCCTCAGAGGCAAGAAAACTTTAATTAACAGTGCTGAGCAGTTTTCAGATGAGGAATAACTTTCTTTGCTCCATGGAAACAGCATTCCTCACTAACTCCATTATATATGCAAACTTGTTAAGCTCTTTAAAAGGCTTAAGCCTGCAAGATGCCTGATGCTGTGAATTACTATGGAAGTCATGGGGAGTTCCAGCAGGTGTTGTTTGCTTGCAGGAGGCATTAAGGATCCTAATAGATGAGGGAAGGAGATGCTGGTGTATTTATTAAGTGTCAGTCAACAATTTTCATGTGACTGTTGCATGTTAAATGCATATTTTAAGAAAAGCAGGAGACTGATTAATCTCTCCTTAATTAGAAATCTGATATGTGAAAGAGGGAGGAAAGGGGTTCTTCTGTTGAGTATCAACAAGTTATGCTGTTAGCAAAACTTACTTTAGAAGCCTGGTAGTTAAATCTCCCAGATCATAAAAGTGACAGTTGAGGCCAGAGAAGCAGTTGGGAGACTTATTACAGATCCTATATTTTCCCGTGAGTGCAGGAATATGGTCATATCTTTTTCTGAGCTGTACAAAGAGCTTGCTAACTTCTGTTAGCTAAGTGTGCAGTAAATGAGTTTATCGACTTAGTATATTTTAAGTGGCAGCTGACAGCAGGTAGGCTGGAAATAAATTAAGAAATAAAATGTGTTTGTGGTGAAGAATATGAACTTTATGTAGTGTTAGGTGAGTGTGGGAATGCTTGCCTTTAAGATAGCCACCAGCAAGAAGAGAAAGTAGGGCTAGATCTAAAACATCCTTTCATGCTTAACTCCTTTGCCAGCATTTTGGGCACTGCTGGTGGGGTCTGCAAGGATTGCTCAGCCTTCTCTCAGGCTTCACAAAGCACATAATGTATCTGCTCCTAAGGCTGAAGGTCTCAATTAGCGTGTTTAAAACTTGAGTTCTCTGGGAAGTTTGGCTGGTGTTATCTGCAGCCCAGGTCTTCCTAGAGTGCTGCAAAAGTGTGGAGCTTTTTTATTTTTAACTTTTATTTTCTTTTTTTCCTAAGTTCTGAGCAAGAAATCTTCTCTGTCAGTCAGTACTTCCATGGAAGTCAGATGATTGCCACAGATCTGTTTATAGCAGGCAGTGTCCTAAGCTGCTTGCAAACAGTGTTTCCATTGACCGCTCCACGTCTGCCACGGCACAGACTGACAGAGCTAATAAGTTCAAAGGCTTCTGTAAAATCTGGTTTCACACTGCTTGAATCCATGCCCTTTGAAATCATCATGTATTTCAATATTCACTTTTCCTGCTTTTCCAAGTTTTTTTTTAGACTGTGTGTATACATGTATGTATATTTAAAATACAAACTATATGCACACATGTTGTATATGTTTAATTGTCTATGATATCAAAATTCATCAGTAAGACTTGCCAGTAATATAGTGTGGAATTGAAGATGGGAGAGAACAGATGGTTCACACTGAAATGTTTCTTGCCTTCTGGATGGCATTAACAATACAAGATTTGGATACAAAGTTAGGGTGCTTGATCCTAGGGCTTAACTCAAAGGCATGGCCGCAGATAAAGCCAAGCATCTCAATTCAAGGAGAATGTCTGTGTGTTGCTGGACCAGGCTCTTGTTTTTCATTCCCCTTAATCATTTCAAATTTAATAAGAGAAGACAAAGCACTTAAATAGCCTACTATTTTTAGAGATGGATGTCAAAGGCACTATTCTATCTATTGCCATTGAGAATACTTCTGATAAGAGAAATATTTTTATTTGGAAAATGCTGACTTGTTGGAGTCAAAAATTCTTAGTAGGCATACATGTGTCTGGAGAGGCAGCGGTGCCATCTGTTTTGAAATGTCCAGAAGTTCAGTTACTAAGGGTATTTGTCTGAGACATGGGAGACATGTGCCCAAATCTGATCTCTCCTTAAATAAGACAAATCCCAGTTTTCAGGAAAACATATTTGAAGAGACATTTCTTTATCCTAGTGTGAAACAGAAGAATAATCTGTTGACTAAATAGTTTGCTGTGACTACTCAGGGCAGAAACTGAGAGTGGTCAGTGACTGCTCAAAGGTGACTGGGACTCTCCAGGGAAAGCTCTCTTCCCTGCAGCTTCCTTCTGCTGTTTCATAGCCCCCAGAACCACAAAGACAAATACCTTTTGTGTGCTCCTGCTGCTGGAGGCATAGGCCTCTGAAGTCTTCCTTTTCAGTTTGAAGCGGTGTTTGCCAGTAGCACAGGTTCTCAAACTAATGTTGTTTATACATGGTGGAAGTGTATTTCTATAGCAACATCCACCACAGATAATATTCAAAGTTAATAGCTTTTCATCCTGTCAAGAAGCTCTCAAGCAGGATAAGTATATGAGGGGCTGGATTAGAAAATTTAATGCTGAAGTGGAATGACTTTGCATTCTAACCAGGTAATTCTAAGTTCCCCCTACCCTCTGCAGGCATGGGCTGTCAATTTTTGAAGATTAAAAACTTAAGTGTTATTATGAGAGTTTCTTCTCAGTAAGAACCTCTTGTACTTGACATCAAATACAGGTCTCCCAAGCAATGTTCAACAGCAAATGGAACTGAGCGGGAGTAGGGTTTTTTTTTTTAACTGAGAGCAGAAGTTCTGCATGTACAGCATCATGCTTGTGGAGAAAAAGAAAGCTTCAGTTGTGGGTCTGGACAGTCAGGATCCTTATCATACCTACTCCACTGCACTGATTTTAGGGGATGACTGGGAAGCTGTCCATCTTTCTCTGGTAATCTTGACAGACTGTTCTAGAGCTTGCACTTTTGATAAAGCAACTCTAAGCAGCTCTGGATGTAAATCATGCCCTGAGCTGTGACATCACTGAGAATATGTCATGCTTCCTGGTTAATTTAAAGCAACACAAAGTCTTGAACTTGTGCCATGTAGACTTGTAGTTCAAAGAAACAAGTCTCTGCTAGGATAGACACTGAGAAGTGTTTTCATAAAGAAGGTATTTAATGAATTCTTTTTCTAAAATTGTTTTTCACACTATAAAATGCATTTCAGAAGTGAGGTTATTGGTTACCATGTGAATCAGCAGATGATCAGCTGCACAAAGTTCAACTAGCATCCAGTTTCCAGTGGTATCCCTTGGGGATTGATACTGTGGACGACATTGTTTAATATCTAAGTTAATAACCTAGATTATAGTATAGAGTGTGTTCTCAGCAAGTTTGTGGACAGTACCAAACTAAGCGGAGTGATTGTTACGTTTGAGGGCAGAGGGAACCTCAACTGTCTGGAAAAATGACCTGAGCAGGACCTCGCAACGTTTAGCAAAGACATGCTGAGTCCTGCTCTTTGGAAGGAATAACCCTGTGCAACACTACAGGTTAGAGGCCAACTGAATAAAAAGCAGCTTTATAGAAAAATGCCAGAGGGGACTTGGTAAACATGAAGTTGAACATGAGGCAGCACAGTGCCCTACACTGAAGAAACCCCACAGCATCTTGGGCTGCATTAGCAAAAGTGTGGCCAACAAACTGAGGGAAATAGTTCTTTCTCCTCGTTTGGCACCTGTGAAGCCATACCTGCTAAACTGTGTTTGGTTTGAGCTCCCCAGTCCAGGAAAGATATTGGCCTAATAGAGTCAGTCAAGTGAAACACCATCAAATATAGTCAAGGGCTGGAGCACTTACCTGTAAGCAAAAGCTGAGGGAACGGGGCTTGTTTTTCTTGTAGAACAGATAGTCTTAGGGAGATCTTATTTTTTCCTGCAACTACTTAATGGAAGAGTAAACACAAGATGCAGCCAAACTCTTCTGTCCATGCTAACTAAAGTGGGTTAACCTCAGTTTGCACTGTCACACTGGCTGTCAGATGAGCGTGCTTGGCTCTGCTGCTGTTTCCTCAGCAGCAGAAGTTATATCCTACTGCCCAACTTTCCATCACTATTTCCAGTACTTGTGTAGTACTACCTCAGAAGTAGCAGAGGTATGTTCAGTGACGTAGTCATAAAAATAGCAGCTATATAACATCTTCTGATATTGCCACGCTACTTAAATGGGATTTTGCAGATTCAGTTGATGGTCTAGATAGCTCCTAGGAAGCTTTTAACTTTTTGAACTAGAGTGAAACAATCTATTACACTTCTGTTTTTGTGGCATCAAAGCATAGCTCCAATGTAAAATTTTGATTAGAAACAGAAGCCCTCTGAAAACACTGAAATAAGTTATAATTGATCAGTCCTTATTCAGGATAGGTTAGATTTAATGGATAGAGGAAAGTAATTAGGCTATTTGCATACAGCTTGCATTCTTGTAGCTAAGCATGCTGATGCCAGCAGATTGCAGAGTTAAGAAGCAATACCACTTTGTTAATGAAGGGGGAATAGAAGGCCTTATCCAAGAACACACTGAATGTAGAGAGACTATTCAGGAAAAATCTGATATCCTTTTTCTCAGAAAGGATTTGGCACCTCATTGCTTGTGCTGTTCAATGAGCTCAGTGGCCATGAAATTTGCAGTCTTTGAACCTCTGCTAGCAATAGTATGACCCAAGTACTTGTATACCAGGCTCTACAAAATTAGAAGATATAGAGAGAAAGGTTCTGGCTAAGATTTGATACAAAAACTAGCTTGTCTCTGATGTCTTTCAGATCTGTAAATTTATTTAAGAAATATCTATCATAATTACTGATTTATTTTTTATTATTACTGTTTTGTGTGTGTGCTAGTTGGGATCCATTCTGGAGTTTTGGCAAAGTTCCTGTCGCCAAGAACTCGGGCTCTTTGATTCGGATTCATTATTTGTTGTAGTAACTATCTGGGTGGGTTTCAGGGTGAGGGGTGGGGTGTCGGGGTGTAAGGCTTTTGGGTTTTGTGTGTGTGTTTTTTTGTCTGGTTTGAGTTTTTGAGGAGGCTGGAATAGGGTTTTACTAGGTTTTATTCCAGAGCTTTCATTCTAGCTCCTGTCCTAACAATGTGCTACTACTGTATAGTAAAGAAATTTAAAAAGAGAATTTAGACATTTGTGAGAAGAAACAAAATCTATACATTCATTCCTCACTTGAGGACCTTCAAACAAGACAGCTTTTACCCAACCCTTGGTAAAACTGCAGAACTGTAGAGAAGATCAAATGCTAAAGGAGCAGCAGGAGTAGGGCTGGAAACAGTATTAATAGCAGACTCATTCAGTTTCCAAAAAGGAGAATCTTTCTGTCTAAGGCTCTCCAAGCGAAACACAACTATCAGCTTCTTTTTCAGTCACAATGATACCACTGAGTGTTATTAAATCTGCCAAGTAAATTGATTGCATGTATTCAGTTAAACAGTAATTGCTTTGGGTAGGAAGAAAACTCAGAGCAGGAAACCTGAAGTCAGGTCTGGACTTCCTCTTCCAGATGAGGAAGATGAGTGTGAAAAATCGTGTGGGTAGGGTAATTTCTAAGGTATTGGAAATAGTTTAATTTTAAAGTGTTTCCCTTTGACCTATTAGGCTGAAGGCATTCTTTCTTCATTAGTCTTGGCTTGAGAAGATAAACTTCTCTGTTTAGAGATTAAATGAACTCGAAGAAATGAGACCAAATTGCTTTTTCCAAATGTTTATAGACTGTAATAATGAATGCTGTCATCTAGAGAACATCACCTGCACTTTTCTTTAGTTGGAGTTTGCTTTCTCTCCAGGGTTTATTAATAACTTGAAAGTGATGGTTTTGTTCTTGTTTTGAATGTTTTCTTTTAAATGCCAGGGCTCTAAACAATATTTTTCAACAGCATTCTGCTTCCAGTAGTCCTATAAGACCCTTTCTAACTTTAATCTTTTTTTTTTTTCTTTTTCTTCATCCTCACAAGTTTATTCCCATCTCTGAAATGCCTTGTGAAAATTCTGGCAATTTTGAATTTCCTTTTTTGATCAATTCTTCTGTCTTAATGCTTTGCCCCTTTCAAGTCTGTTCTGATATCCATCCACTTTATAGCCTATCTGTTGCTTCACAACTGGCAGGCCTCTTTTGTTATTGGTTGTCCCAAACTCTCTGTAATTCCCACCATACCAGCCCTGGGAGGAAAAAAAAAAAAAAAAAAGGTAATTTTCTGGTATAAGTTATGCTCCCAAAATTTTTCTTTTAGTTAGGGGAGGGAGGCATCATTTTGAAGCATGTATATGGTAGAAATTTCATGGTCACTGTGCCTGTAGAAGGTCCTTCTCAGACTGCTGCTGTTGCTCTTTTGAAAGCTGATCAGTCATGTAGGAAGCAGCTGCTGTAGGAGTGTTGGTGAAACATGGAGCCTTTTGCCTTTAGGTTACAGGCTCACATTCACAACTTTTGTTACAACCTGGGGATGATGACTAGTGTCACGTGTTGCCTACCACATTTGTTGGTGTCCTGGTTTTTAACTGAAACAGAGCTGGGTTTCTTTTTCAGTAGCTAGAATTGTGCTGCATTTTGGTTTCAGCCTGGGACTTGTTATGAGAGAGAGACTGATAACACACCAGTGTTGGCATTTTTGTCACTGGAAATGAAGGACTTTGCGTTCTGTTAGTCTACAAGATCTAAGGGGGTGAGGAATATTTAAATTAATAATCTAAATTGGCATTTGGGTATGACAATGGGATATTCCACATCATATCATGTCATGTCCAGTACATTAGTGAGGGTCTCTTGCTCTTTTGTCTCTCTCTGACTTTCGCTCGGGCTCTCATTCTTCCGGGATTGCAGTTTCGGGTCGGGATTGTCACTCTTCCGGGATCGTTGTTTGGGAATGGGCCAGGCTTGGTCGGCGGGTGGTGAGCAGTTGCACTGGGTGTCTCTCATTTTCATATTTTGTTACTGTTATCATTATCACTACTATTTTTAACATTAGTATTATTTTAAGTTTTCTTTCTATTATTAAACTGTTCTTATCTCAACCTACAAGCCTCCTTGTCTTTGCCCCCCAATCCTCCTCCCTGTCCCCTGGGGGTTGGGGGGAAGTGGGTGAATGGCTGTGTTGGCTGCTGGCCAAGGGCTAGCCCAGTGAAACTATCACGGTTGACTATGCTCTCTCCTGTCTGATTTCTGGTGGAAAGATGTCCAGAGTGTGGAGAAAGATTGAGGATTATTTTGCTTGCTTGGCAAATTGGCATGTAAACTATGGGAACAGAGATCCAGTATTTGTTGGATGACTCGACAATGAAGTTCTGGCAGAAATACCACTGAGGAATTTCAAGTTAAACTGTTGTAAACTGTCCTCTGATTCCTTGATAAGTCAGATTACCTGAGGTCATGGTTGCTTTACAGAGGTTTCTTGACTGATTTCTTCTTAAAAGTTATTGAGTGATTGTTATATACACAGTATAGAAAGCTAACTCAGGAGAGCTCTCCTATATTTTCCACTTCAGAAAGAAATCCTGTCACTCCTTCTGCTAATTGGAAACCTAGTCGCCCTTTCATTCACCTTACTCCTTAGCATCTTCCTCTGGATGATGTAAGACTGGAATGAGCATGCAACTAGAGCAGGTAACAAAGAACTAAAACACAGTATTTGAACATGCTTTTTTTTTATCATGAATTGTCTGAAATTTAACATGCATTAATTAGCTGCTTCATGTCATGCTAATTCTTTCTAAGCATGCTTATCTGAAGTGCTGAACATTACCCGTAAATGACTGGACACCTTGAATTCCCACTTAGGGACTAACATTTGCAAAGTTAATCCCTCTCCCTGTGTGTATGTTTTCTAGATAACTTCCAAACCTTCAGAAATGCATTATGCAACGCACGAGTCATGTTTTGGCTGGGAGTTATTTTCATCTGAGATACTACAATTGGAGCATTTTTGCTGAATTTAATTATTTTCCCTTGCTGATTGTCATTCAGGTTGTATACATTAGTGGCCTGCAGTGTGCCATAACACAAATTAAGAGGACATGACTCAGCTGCCAAACTGCACAAGCAGCATGAAGGAATAGAAAGAGCTTTCAGTTGAGTTACTTCTACTGACTTAGGGAAAACATAACTTGTTCCTGGCTGTCTCTTTGGTTTTCAGTGTTGCAAAAGCTTTGCCAAGGTTGTTTTGCTTGTTCTGTTCCAGACCAGTATTGTGTGACTGGTGTTCTCTTACCACCGTTATCCAAGTTCAGTTACCATAGTAGAGGAACATTAGCCATAGAATTGTAAAGCCAGTTGCAAACTCCCTAAAGTTCAGACTTTTTGACTGGGCTTTTGGTTCAGGTCTGCTAATTTGTTAAGGTCTACTTTAGTTTTAGGAAAAAGATTCCCAGAACATATGAAAATGCATTACGCTAGGGAATAATGGCAGGAATAAGACTTTTCCACTCGCTAATGAACATGTTGGCTACTTTTGTCATACACATGGGTTTAAATACAAAACAGTTTTAAGTTGCGCTAATTCTCTATATGTGAAGTATAATGAAACTTAAGTGAAAACAAAACCCTGCTGCTGTTTGTTTTGTTTGGATATTGGCAAAGATCGAAGCATGCTTTTTCTTCCTCCTTTCATAACTATTTCAATAAAGTGCAGACAAAATTAACTAAGAATTACTCTGTCCCCGTTTGTAAGTGAAAACAGGCATCTCTGAATGCTCTGTGTATTGTGGAGGTATGCACAGTATTCGCATAGTATAGAATATTTTGTTCCTGCTGTGGCACTACTTTTTGCAACCTCATTTTTTGGCAAGTTGAACATGGAAGAGTGGTGTTAGGTTTTTCTTTAGGAGAAAGTATTTTGCTTTAGAAAGAACAATTAGAGTAAGTACGAAAAGGCTTTGAAGGTAGCATATGCATGGTCAGATTTCTGAAGAACTCCAAAGTAAGAGTGTTTTATCAGCATCACCCACCCTTTTTTTCTCTCTCTGTCCCACTGCTTCCTTACCTGGAATCACTGTTCTGACCAAAGGGTAAAAATCAGTCTACGCTACCTACTGACAACCTGAGAGCCTATCAAGCAAAGTATGAAAAAACTTCAGGCATTGAAAATACTTGCTTCATTATTTAGCCTGCAGTGGTGTGTCTTCACAATAGTTTTTGTTTGCCTTCATACTCTCAATGTCCAGGTACTCTGAGCCCTCAGAGCTGGTCCTTTCTACTTTAACAGCATGTTAAAATTGCTGCTTTGCATTACCAGTACCTCAGATAACTTTCTTTCAACTTCTTCCAGAGCTGTGGATTGGCACCTGAAGTATATGATTGCTTAAAGTTTTTGAGGATGAAGCTCTCAGTTTACTGAGAAGCCCTTACCTTGAGCCTTACCTTAATGGGGTATCTTCATATGTGTCTCAAGGAGGTGAGACTCTTGTTTCACTACTTCTAATATCTTTTAAATTTCTGACATTATTTTTGTCTGATTTTTCTCTTAGTGTTTTTTTTCTTTACTCATCATCCTTATATCTGTCACCTTATTCTTCCGAAGTTGCAAGTAACTTTCTCCACAAATGTTTTATTTTCATTGTTGTAGTGAGTAAGAGAATAGAAAACCAATGTACATCCACTGCAACTGCAGGAGCCTAGTCTTAAACCAGATGCTGTGCTGGAATGGTGCAGTGGAGAATCAGGACCAAAATAATGATTGATTTTAATTTATTGTAAACATGGGATTTTTTTTTCCAAGCAGCAATTTTTTTGGATGAAAAGTGCCCAGAATGTCTGAATTGACTCTAACATTACAGCCATCCAAAACATTCATAATAAAATCCAAACCAGCTCAAACGTACTTGGGTTTTAGTGTTTCATTATAAACCCTTAACTCAGCCAAGGTTAGCAACCCTCTGAAAACCTGGCCAGAACCGTGAGGGAATCTAAGAATGGGAGAATCTAGGTCAGTTTATTCTTTGTGGATGGAAACATGTAAAACTTGACAGTTTTACGTGGTTTCAGCTTTTTATCCAGGCAAAAATTCAAAGTTGCATTAAGCTCTAAGTAAGCAGTGCAGCTAAAATGAGTGGCCTGCTTCCCCATTGTGCCTACATGGTCCTTCCTCCTCGCCTGAGCTGATCTGGGTTCCAGTGCCTCGCACTGTGTCCGTGAAGAAGAGGACAGTGCTCATGTGGCACAAAAGACATCTGTAATTGTAATCTTTATTTGGCCTTTTTGGGCATATTTCAGAGCACAGGGCAAATGGGAGAGAGAACTAAGGGCAGGTTTTCCAGGAAAGGACAACAGATTGACCCTCCCATTGTCAGTGCTGTCTGTTGTAGTATGTGTCCTCCAGAGTCACAGGACAGTAGGAGAACACTTCCTTGGAGCCATAACTCCAACTATATAAGCAGTGTGCACTTGCCAGGCACATCAGAAAAAGGATTTTCTGTCTTTGGCACAGAGTGCTCGTTTATCCCCAGCCCTGGCATGTTTCTGGTGGGTCTGAGGAAGAGGGGAAGAATGTGCCCAGTATGTACACCTAGCTGTCATCTGGGGAAAAGGCCATTTCCAGCTGAGGTAGTGGAACTTTTGAGGGCATCAAGCATAAGATTTGGTAGTGTTTCTTGTAGTCTTCATTCCCAGAAGGACTAAACTCTGTCCCTTTTAGTGCTGACAGCATGCTGCTGGGTCAGAGGCTAATCAAAGCGGAAATAAGCTTAATGGGCAAAATCTAGGTGGAAAAGGTGCAGGCCACATCTTGGCTCATACCTGTTTGGTCCTCTCCTGTGCGAATAGGATGTCACAGAATTTCTAAATGCAATGGATGCTTCTATGTGAGTACCCAACAATTCTCTTCACTAACCTCCTAGACATGTGAGCTACATCGTGTAGCCTTCTGTGCAGAGACACCTTTTGTGGCAGCTGCTTAATAACAACTGATAAATCTTTACTTTTTAATAGTTTCTATTGAAGCTGCACTGTAGCTGGGAGAACTTAGGAAGTTTCACAACAACAAAAATCATGATTATGAAAGCAATCTTTTAGTGGCATCTGGACTTAAAACCATCCTGTATCATAAATCAGCAGGCTAGTAGACAATTCAAAGTACCAATTATGTCCAGAATTATTTTGGGTGCTGTGATATTAGTGCTAAAATTGTTTTATTGCCTCAGCTGGCAGAAACTCTCAACAGTTTTTTCATTTGTTTTGTATGTGTAAGGGGGTGTTTGGTTTCTTTGTTTGTTTGGGGTTTTGTGGTACATTTGAAGCAAACTCATCTTCAGTGCTTGTGGCAATAGTAGTTGTTTGCAGACTCATAGAAGAAACTGAGTATCTGGATAGAAATGGAGAAGGTGAAAAAGAAGTGTGATTAAATGACATCCTGGTAAAGTAGTTTGTATTAGCAGATGAATATAAATATTCTTCGTAATGAGAATGATGGTTTTACCTTTCTCACAAATATAGTGGGGGTGAGAGTATTAGAAAAGCAAAGTGTAAGAAATGAAAAGCCATTGAAACAGAGGTTGGTATTCTGATCTGGTTCTCAGTATTTTAGGAGCTCCTATGTAACTGTAGGAATGGGCAGAACAAAAATCTGTTTCTGTAGGCAAATTATGAAGAGGAGAATATGCTAAATCTGCTTTGCTTGAGTACTATTTCCAACTCAAAGCAGCTATCCATAGAATTCAATTCTGCTTAGTGAGGATTAAAATTATTTTAACAAGGCTGTTTACATCTGATTAGGATTGATGTATAGGGCAAAAATACAAGAAAAAGAGGTGGTAAAGAGGCTAAATCAACAAATAGCCTGTCTTGACCTTACTTTCAGAAAATGGATCAGAGCTGATTTTCATTCAGAGCCTTGTATTAATTTTGTTTTCATTTCTTCTAAGAGATTGCTATTTTATAGAGGTGGATGCCAGATCTCTAGCTTGTAGTCAGCCTCCAGGCTTCTCAGGCTGTGAAGGTGTGGACAGGGAGAGGACTGTAAAGTCTTCTGAGGTGTCCCAGCCTGCCTGTTCAGAGTGCCCCCACCCTGTGTGCAGCCCAACAAGCGGGATTTCCCCTTGTGCGGAGGAGCCTGGCAAGTGTGCCTGCCGAGCCCCGGTTTGGGTCCCGCCTGCTCACGCCCTGTCAAGCACGCACAGCTTCTCCAGGGGACCCACCGGTTGTTGTGCACGCCAGTCTCGGGAGTCACTGGCAGGGGCTGTGTGGGCTGGAAGTTGGGTACCTCGGCTTAAATATCAAACTGGCAGCACCACTGCTGCAGGCTGCGAGTGTGGGACCGTGCCCTGAAGTGAGTGCAGCTTTGCTGCTACAAGTTCTTTCTGTGCTGCCGGGATCACTCCGTTATGTGTTGTCCACGCGCTTCTCACCTTCAGCTTCTCACCTTCAGAGTCACATACGAAGAAGTGAATATGAATTCGCATAGGAAGAA
The DNA here is from genome assembly GCA_907165065.1 of Caprimulgus europaeus. The sequence continues at coordinate 78,539,715 of OU015525.1, forward strand.
ACTGGAGCTTTGCGTTTACACTTGAGTTAGTGAGCCTCATTTTCTTGAAATGCATATAAAACCGTCTCACCGGGAGCCTGACAATGTGTTTTGTTTAAAATGCTGTTTCCCACTGCACGGTTAGTTTTTGCTGGGGGATGGGGTGCGGTTGGCATTCCAGTGCCATTGGCTCCCTCTCGTGGCTAACTGCTTCTTTTTTTCTTTTTTTTTTAAAAAAAAGGTAAATAAAAATCATAGAATCATAGAATGGTTTGGGCTGGAAGGGACCTTAAAAATCATCTAGTTCCAACCCACCTGCCATGAGCAGGGACACCTTCCACTAGACCAGGTTGCTCAAAGCCTCATCCAACCTGGCCTTATTGTAGTAACTTTACTGTGCAGGTTTTTATGCCCATATTAGAGACAGTGATTTTACTGTGTCTAAAACCTTTCTAAATGTTTCCCCTGGATGTCCTTTAAATGTTTAACGTGGAGAGGGCTGCAAAATAAAAGGCTGCAATTAAGTGGTAACAGTTTATTTCAGGTACAGCAGATTTCAATGCAGGGAACTTGTCTTCTGGGGAATGCTGGCTCTTTTGCCTGCTCCATCATCTAAATATTTCTGCATTTCAGTGTTTTCACATTTACCAAATATAAATATATATGTGTGTGTGTGTTTGTAGAGTTGCATGAGGTTGCTCCTTAAATTTCTAATCATGTCTGTAGTACATCACTTCCACAATTACTCAACTGATGATGCTGCAGCTGCAATTGAAAGTGTAGTTGTGTGGTCAGCAATTAGAAGATTTCCTTCAGATTTTTCTGATGAAATAGCACTTTTACCTGTGGTTCAGTGGCCAATATCTACTTTTTTGTTTTCTTGCTCACTTTTTTTAACTATCCAAATATTAGCATTTGAAGTGTTACATAATACAGATGTGTTGATACCTCTTTGTGTATGAGTCTAACAATAACTTTTTTGTCTTATATCCCCATTTTCATTCACTTCCATTAACACTAAATTGGAGGAAAAGGTCTCTGAGATCACTGTGCATTTATGATGGTTCTTTGCCTTGCTTGATTTTTTCATTCTCTCTAGCAACTTATAACAAATATTTTTATTGCTAATGTAGATTCTCTAATTTAGAGTATTCTGCCATCTGATCTCTGTTGTAAAAGGCTTAATTTTTGCAAGTGCCTCTTAGTGGCTTGGTATATTTTTTATTCCATCACAGCAACATGGGAATCTTTGCTCTTGCTAGCACATATTCCCCAGGTTTTTCCACAGTGCTTTTTTCGCATGTCAATTAACTACATCATCAGATATTCAGTTAATAGATTACACCACCTTTGTTCTTAAAATGAAGGATTAAAGCCACTTTGTTCATTTGGTTTTAGAAATAGCTGTCCCCGATGACTAAAGAACTTGTATGCTTAAAGAAAGTTGTTAAATGAAAAGTTACATTGGTTGTTACAGGGCTTTTAACTTTTTTCTGCACACCAGTTAAGATATCTTTAATGATAAGTATGAAAAGAACAGATTTTTTTTCCTGTTGTGTTCAAGACGTGTTTAAAATACAGAAGACAAAATGTTTAATAGAACCCTTAACTGGAGCCACTCCATTTGATCATGGAAATATTGAATAGAAAACGTGGAGGTCTTCGTCCTCATTTGTCTAAGAACTGGTGAGCAATAGATGTACAGATCTTTTTTAGGGCCACCCATTATTTTGGTTTCAGTCTGGAGCCTGCCTCTGAAGTGCCCTTGTTTCATTCCATTGGAGCACCTCTTCTCTTAACCGCTGTGTGCAGGTTGCTGGTTACATTTGATCCAGCTGGTGCCTGATACCAATCTGGCTGGTTCTGATATCTGTTTGAAATGCCTGGTCTCCTGAAACTCATCCAAAGCTGGTGAGAGCTACAGAGGAGAGGGAAGCTAGGAGCAGACGTTTATTCCTCTCACATACTTAGGTATACCACTGTTCTGTATCACACCACTACAGGGCTTGGACAGTAGATACCAACATCAAAAACTGTACAGCTCAGGCAGCAGGGCACTGAAATGCAGTGCAAGCTTTTAATCATCTTTTCCTTTGATTATTTTGTTGTTGTTACCCAACTCGGTGGTAGCACCAAGAACATCACCTCAGCTGCTTTAACACTTTGTTTTTTGTCTCCCTGTCAGCTGAGTTAGGGATCCAGCTGAAAATCTTCCATCTCGTTCCAGCTGGCCCGCATCTGCCTGGAGCAGAACCGCAGGTCTGTCGATTGACTGATTTTGGAAACTATTGATTCTCCGGGGGCCGTAGGAGACAACCGCTTAAAGATCTTAAAGGATTTTGGATGTGCCTTTGTTTGCAAAAAGCTCAGTTGTTTAACCTCTGGAACCCGTGGTCAGACGTATTTCGGCTTCTGACGATGCACAGCCGCACGGTGTAAGCGTGAGCAGCCGCACCCAGATGAGTAGCAGCACTTCCTGCTGGTGCTTAACGAGCCGTGAGGCCTCCTTATCCTGGCAGGGAGCACAGATGCGGTCCTCTGATGTGCTGCTCCTACCGACAGACCTGTTCCCTCTCGGAGAACGCTGCTCCCTCTGAAACCAGGGTGCAACATGAGATGCTGATTTTCCCCCACCTCTCACTTCAAGTTGGGAAGTGAATGAAAATAAGTTTGTAACAACACTGGAAAATGTACTTTTAGCCATATTTGCCACCCACAAAGTCGTTTTTGTTATGAAAAAATCTTTGTGGCTTTTGTTGTTCTATGCTCTAACATGTTATCAAAATCAGAATTAAGCCTATAAAAAACCTCTTCAGACACATTTCTTTAGAGGATATTTTTATATTTACATTTGTTAAAATATAAAATGAAGCTGAAGTTTAAGCTCTTAAAAACTCATTTTTGTTTTACCATATATTTTTCAGAGGCATGGAGGTTTTATATTTTACAGTAATTTAGAAGTCACTGGGATTAAAAAATTAGCACCATTATATCTTCAAAGGATAAGTGTTTGTGCCTGGCTTCTAAGGAAAATCTAGATAGACATATATATGAAGTAAATTCTGACTCATCACCCAGGCTTTTGATAGTATAATGCTAGACAAGCCATTTAAATGCCAAGCCAAGTTACAAAGTGGGCTTTGTCAGATCTGGGATTAGAACAAATGTTTCTGGCTTTTTGCTGATTATACCATCAAAGTTAAATTCTGAAGCCTTTGACCTTGGTTAATAATTTTCTTATGTCAGTAATTCTTAATATAGCAGTCTGTTGGGCATTAATAGGGAAACATCTATTGTGCCTTCCATATTTTTGTTTTTCATGGCACAATGTTTTGTTTTGTTTTGGGTTTTTTTCTCATATGGCTTGACAGTATCACATACTGTCTCAGACTTTGGCATGTGTAAGTGCTGTGGTAAGGAACAGTCTAGGTTTTACTGGCATGTATATTTTTATTATAAGAGCTGCAATACATATGTCCTAATTCCATGAATCAGGCTGTGTTGTTCTTTTTTCTTTGTAGAACTCTTACATCATTGTGAAAGTGGTCAATTAAAGAACTGCTCTCCTTTTTGCAAACAAGCTCGTGCTTTACAGATTTGTTTGATGCAGAACACAGTTTTTGGAGCTATTAGAGATATAATCAGCAGGGATATGTTTCCCCCAGCTCTTCCCTGAATTGAAAGTTGCCAGATTATTTCTCATGTCTGTGTGTCCTTTTTTTTTTTCTTTTTTCTTTTTTTCTAAGTTTGTATTCTTCACTGGATTCTGAATAGGTGAAGTAACTTCCACATGCAGATGGTTCATGCCTTCATCCGTGGGTCTGCTTTTCCCTTCTGGATTCCTACAATGAACAAAAGAAGCTGTAAGGCAGTTTCTAGCCAGCAGTATGCTGAGCCTCTCGGGTCTCTTCCAGACTCCTCCTGTTTTGCTCTGTTGGTGGTGTCGGGCTGTGTTCCACGTTGTGCTGGTTGGAAGCTGGCTTTGCAGGACTTCTTCTGGCTTTGCATGACACCAGTGGCGTCTCCTTTTAGTTTTTATAGCTATGCTTGTTTTCAAAAACATCCAGACCTTGCTGAGTGATGGTATCCTTTCTGGTACTTGAGCAGAAAAGCTCCCCAGATTGGAAGGGGGTGCCAAGGTGGGCACTTTTCTCCAGGTGATGGGAAGAATGCAGATGGCAGCTAGATCTGAGCAGTGTCATTAGTGCAGTTCCTGCCATGGGTGGATGCTGAGTCTCGGGGGGAGGTGGCAGGAGCCTGCAGCCCATCTAAGAACATGTGTGCAGCAAAGCAGAGCCTTCGTCATCTTCACTTTTCTTCCCTGTGCTCCTTTTTGTTATAAATAGATTTCGAAATTTTCCTTGGGTTAGCTGGATATCATAGGTACTGTTGTTAATAAATTTGTTGTTGTAAAGGAAGTCCACTGATTGGATGTCGTGGACCTTTGCTCGGTCAGGGGTAACGTCCTCCTTTTGCTCTGTGAACATGGACAGCTCTCCAGTGTGTCGGTGACCTTTCTGATTTTTGCCAGTATTTTCTGCTAAGATTTAACGAGAGGCCAATAAGGTACCATGTGACAGCAGCTTCATTTCAGTGGTTGCCAGCCACAGGGGTGGGAGTTTCCACATTCGCTCTGAGACTTTTTTTCCCGTTGAGCTTGCAACAGGTTACAGCCGTTGACAGGTAGTGCCTCTGAGCCACCTATGATACCTGTGAGTATGACGCTCAGCAATTTCCCCTCCAGTGGGGATGTATTTGAAGCAGGGAGCGCCTTTGGTGTGCCACAGGGCTGAGGGAGGCCAGCACTGTGGCTGTGGCAGCAGGCTGCCTCTCAGGAGCCACCAGCTCACAGCTGACCGGTCCGGAGGCACGTCTTTCAGCAGCAGCTTGATTGCCCTCCCCACCAGAGGCCGTGGTAAGGTGGCTCATGTGCCGCACACATGTCATGGCATCTCGGACAGTGGAGGAGGGAAGCCCGTTGGCAGGCTGCGATGTGGTTGAAGGAGATCAAAGCAGAAGAGCAGACTCCTTTTCTGTGGGTTAGTCACCAGATGGTGAAGTTGCGTGGCACTGGGCGAGTGCACGGTACGTGAGCCGACAAAGCTCTTCAGATACTCCAGAGCAGCAAGCTTGCGCTCACAGAGGGGAAGGCAGTGCTCTGCAAGAGCAGATGAGAGGATGCACGCTGGCTGTGGAGCATCTGTGTGGGGGATGTTTTTGTTCCTGGAACCGAAGGCTCCAGATATTACTGAACTGTAATGTGAATTAAATGGTACTCATTTCTTTTTTGGAAAAGTTAGCAAATTAAATGATTTAATGATATGGAAGATGCCCTCCTTGTGTACTAGCTCTTACATTAGGCAGTTGAATAATAAGGAAATATATTTCTCTTTTTTTTTTTTTTTCTTCTCTATCATTCCTCTTTCATTCTTTGTAATTACTCAGGGATGTTGCTTAAGTGGTTGCAAAGATGGTTGCAGAGTATTTTTTTTTTTAAAGTTGAAACTAAATTCCAGCATAACAGTAATTATTTCCAGACCTAACTGGTTGTTACTTTAAAAGAGGATGATATTGCAAAATATCTTTCAAGTTTCTATGAATTTAGTAATTTGTCACACCAGAAGGGACTGTCATGAGTGTATTTTATCTCCTGCATGGACAGGAGCTGCAGACTTTCCTTCCTTATATGACAATATGTTTTTTTAGAACTCTAAAAATCAACTAAAAATGGGTAGAGGAGATACATCTCATAAGTTGTTCTACAGTTTCATTGGACATGATTTAAAAAAAACCCAAAAAACAAAAAACAAACCTTATTTCCATTAAGAATGTCTACTGTGATTTCCAAATGTTATACATAATTATATGGTTTATATCCAAAGTTGAGTGGTCCTACATCAAATCTGCCTTTTCCTACTGGCACTTACAAATTGTTATCCTGGACCTTCTCTGTAAAATAAATATCTTGAGCTGCTTGAATTTCCTAGTCTGCTGAAATATGGTTTAGTCATTCTTGTGGCTTTTACTGATCTCTCTCCAGTTTTTCCATACTCTTTATGTTGTGGACAACAGAACAGTGCAGTGTACTAGCAGAGGTTGTGTTAATGCCAACAGAGACAGTGTTATCTTCCTGCTTGGTATTTCCTTATCCACATACCAAACCACAGCTCTGTTGTGGTTAGTCATGTAAGAAGATAATATTGGATTATATACTTTTTTCCATAGAATAGAGGGGTAAAAATCTAGTACCTTTGCAATTGCCTTCTGGTTGAACAGCAGACGTCCTGAATTGGAGTCTGTAAAAGATGCTTATCTTCTATATATTGTGTAAGGAGATTTGCAGGGCTTCCTTATCAGGTTGTATTCCATTGGCATCCCCAGAAGAATATTAGGATAAATGAGAGTCAATGTAGCTTGAATACTTAAGAGGACCACTTGCAACAGCTGCTACCTTGTCTGATGACAGAAACTCTGGACTTTCAGAATTAAAATCAGTATTTTTCCTGCACTGAAGAGAGGGGCTCTGAGATGAACGGCAGATGTTCTCTGTGGAGATGGGGGTGGGAAAATGTAGAGGTTTTAAAAACAAAAACAAAGAAAGAAAAGAAACCATTCACAACATTGATGAAGAAAACTGCATCCAGTCTTGCATGTCAGAGGGTCTGCTGGTGTGTGTGATGCTTCCATTTCCCATCTGAACATCTGAAGATATATCTGGCAAGCAGCACTTAATTTCCCTTATGCCTTTTAGAAACGTTGGTTTTCATTGACTGGAACAGTGTCTTGGCACTCACTTGCATCACTACTGCAAGGACTCCAGAACAGAGGTAAACCTAACAGCTGAGCAAAGGTGCTCGAGCTGGGTCAGTGGCAGCACCTCGGCAATGCCTCACTTGGGCCCAGAAGGACCTGCAGCACCTCAGAAATGGGTTACATCAGCTTTGCCAGGTGGGAACTGCCTTTCTTGCTGTTACAGTACAATCCACTCTCTTCTGGGGTATGTGGATACTACCTCAGTGCACAGGCATCTAAAAATGTAGAAATTCTTAGCTTAATTGTTAACAAGTGAAATAGACATTTGGAGCACAATAGAACAAGGAAACAGATGAATGAAGGAGAGAGAATTGGCAAACATATCAATTTTTCTTTCTTTAAACCACCAAATTGTTTTTTTAAAAAGGTTAAATGAAACCAAGCAACCACATAATACATTTTTTAAAAATAAAAGCAAAAAAATATTTATTGCGTTTTTTGGATAAGCCATGTCTCCCTAAGGGATTTAAAATTTTTCTTACCACAAACTTATTTGACAGTTCAGTCACAGTTTGGCCACAGTCTGATCAGTATGATTAGCCCAGAGCATCACCAGCCTGGAGGACTGGAGGACACTGTTGATATTTGATGCCTTAATAAACAATCTGGGGACTGTGGAAGGAAGTATAAACAATGGAGAAGTTTTTAGTGTAAATACAAGCACAGAAAATAACTCACATTCCTTAAAGACCTTGTGCAGGATGAATAATTAGCATTGCGTAAGTAAATCAAGAGGAGTTGAGGAGGGCCTGCCTGGCAGCATTTAGGTAGTTAAGGATGGGAAACAATTAGAAAGGAATGTTAGCAGATGAAGGTAAGGATGCTGCTGGCTTGGAGGACAACACTAAGCTGCTTCTTCCTGATGCAGCTCTGGCAGCACCCCGCTTTGCTGTGGGCAGCGTGTTTCATGTTTCACAGGTGGAATCTGTGAAGAGAGGTAATTTATTTTTTGGACCAAATAATATAATATTAATGGGTGGGGGGAATAAAAGTTTTTGGATGCACAAGCTGTTCTGTAGATCCAAAATAGCTGCAGCAGTCTTCACAGCTCATTAACAGTTTAATAACAGTTTGGAGGGTAGATAGGCTGTGTTGGTCCAGCCATCTGACAGCAGAAGTGATGGGTGATTATAAAGCAGGAGGAAAGGGGGACAAATGCTGGGCTTTTGTGGAAAACAGTATCACCTGAAACTCATACTGCCTGTGGATTCTGGAGAGGCTGTCTGGGAGGAGGGAGGGGTGAGTCAGAAATACCTTAAGACCAGTATTCCTGTTGAGTCTGTAATTTTGTTTATTTTATGTTTTGGTGTCCAGTAGAACATATATGAATTTTTGTTTCCAGATTCCCTTCCAAAGGGATCTTATAGATTTCTTTAAAGGGTCCAGACTGAGCAAACCCAGGGTGGTTTTCTTGCCTTCCCACCCCCCTCTGGTAACTGGATATTTCTGGCCTTTATCAACTATGAGTTCATTCAGGCATCTACTGGCTGTGGTTTCTTACCCACACGGTTTCCCTGAGGACGTTTTGTCCACCAAATGACATGTATTGCTTGTTGCGAGGCACAAGCCTCTGCTCCCATCATGTTGCTGATTGAGTTGCAAGGGGGATTTACCACCATAGTTGTGGAAATGTGTTGGAAAAACATGTTAGCCCAAGCACAGTTTAGTTCCTTTTTGGCATAAATAATGTAAAAGCATTAATATATTTCTGATATTGTATGAATTTAGCAAATTGAAGGCTTGTTTAAAAGTGTAATTAGAGATGGAGGAAGGTTTCTAGAGAGACTGTTCTTTAAGGCCAGTATGGGTTGTGGTTGCAGTTCTACGTAGCTGAAGTGAACTGGTACATCACCACTTTGCCATGCAGGGGTGAAATGTTCAATCAGGTTCTTCTCAGCCATCACCTCCTTTGAGTTGTCCAGTAGACTGTGCAGGGACTGTCCCTGTACTTTGGCGAGCAAAACATTTAAACTCTATCCTTATTCTCTCATGATATGTTCATGTGAATAGGACAGAAACTTGTCCCTATGGTCTGTTATTTTTTATAAGGTGAGATCCAAACTATTGTCTTATGAAAAAGTCTTACAGCTCTCCTTGTTCATTAAGTCTTTGTTTTCTTAAGACATAAATGGATGTCTTGTGAACTAACTTGACTGATAAAGTGATATTGCATTATTGACTTGAAAAACAAAGCCAGCAATCCCACTTCTGCACTATAGACAGGATACTGTTATCATATTATAAAATGTATTATTGAATTATATTATGTAGCAAATTATGTTTTCTCGTGTATTCTGTTCAGTTCTCGGTAGGTAAGTTATGGAGGGGCTTCACGCAGCCCCTGCCAACTGAGAAGGTCCTTGCTATGCTAGCTTTTGGTCATCTACCAGTTGATTGCCATTTCAGCCAGTGGCTACAGAAGCATAAATGTAAAATACACAGAGCAGAAGCCAGTGGCGTGAGTCTTGTGGGACCTCTGTGTAGTGCTACACAAATGGCTGCACCCTGACATCCTGTGGGAAAACCAGTAACGATTACCTGGGCATTTCCTATTGCCACTGAACTACTGTAGAAGTTGCACTTCAGGTGTTTCTCTGTCAGAAGGAAATTAATATGCATCAACTTATTAGAAGGCTTTGATTTTGAGTGTCTGGGACACAGAATGAATGCTGCTGAATCAGGTATTTACAGCCATCTTCTCACTAGTATGAGTGTGACTGAGGCACACACCAAACCCCCATATTAGGGGAAATAGGCCATTAAAAAAATAGCAAGTGCTACGTAGTCCCTTTTCTTCCTTCTTCTGGGGAATAGGAAGGTAAGTTATCACTATTAATGATAAACAGGCAAGCTAGGACCTTTGTTTTATGAAGTACCATTTGAGATCCCCTAAGGGTGATCAGGCATGCAAATTACCTCCTATAACGAGTAGGAGCTAGTATGGCCCAGGTGGGTCGTGCCTTTTGCTGTACTCTGGGCAGAAGAGTAACAGAGCATTTGGATGACAGGGTTGTAGCCCCCAGATTTGCTCAGTAGTTCCCTTGTTTAATGGAGTTAAGGGTGGCACATCTGCTTTTTGCCCCCTTCTTTTTGCCCTGATCACACTGTACATCGAGTCAGTTGGTTGCATTGGCCACAATAAATTTTGCAAGGAGAACTGATGCAACAAGGCCTTCTTCACAGCATCAAACAAGAAAGCACAACTGCTTACAACAGGTGCTACTTTGTTCTACAGCATCTGTAACAAAGGCTGGTAAGATGCTCAGTCAGTGGTGGGATAAAATGTGATTTGATGTCTGAAACTCCCCTCAGATCTGGAAGAATTTGTGATAAGATGTAGTTTGATCCTGCCTGAGGGCCAGGAGCCTTCAGGTCTAGTTTTCTGGGACTACCAACACTTTTCCACATTATCTTATTACATTAACCAAGGTGTTTGGCAGTTCTTGATCTTGGGATAAGTTTTGTACTGAATATATGCCTGGTTTCAGTTACAGCATTAAATAAATGTGTCTGTGTTATCTGCTTATGTGTCAAATCCAGGAAGTTCATACAATGGACCCATTTATAGGGCAGTAAAGATTATCTGGAAATAACGTGAAGATCCATTCTGAAACCCATCCAGCAGTGTAGAACGTGCTTGCTAAATAAGACTGTATTTAAGCATCTTGTACTTAGCTTTTTATACATGTTTTCTCTTTTAATTCTACTGAAGCAATTGGGGGGTTATACCATGTCTCAAGATACAGAATTTTAAAAATTATTAATATAATTTGAATTCTGTTGTAAACCATATAATTCTCTTTGCAATTACATTCAACATGACAGCCTATTTTGCACTAAAATGAGAAGCAGGCGTGAGAGGAGAAGACATTATAAAAATTTTATTAAAAAGGCAGCAGAAATGGTTGCTTCTAACACTCATCTAAACTCACTCAACAATTTAATTCATCTACAGGTAGCAAAGACTGTCTGAAGTAGTTATATGGCAACAGCACGAGTACTTAGGCATTTCTCCCTGTGGATAGTTTGCAATGGTTCTATACTATTCATTTAAAAGACATTTTCTTGGGAAAAAAAGTATATTATTTCACAAATCTTACAAGCTTGCAGAGACTTCGAGTGTATTTCAGAACCTATACCTTCATCTCTTTCCCAATGTCTGGATATTCTGGTTTTGAAACCAAAGGCTGGAAATCCTTTGACAGATGTCTCTAAGTACCTTCATGATACAGTTTCATTGTCATGAAGTTAGCTGTCCATAGGTCCCTCTAATTAGTTGATTTGTGGGTGTGGTGGTCTATCCTTTTTCATTCTTGCTGCCTATATCCCAACTGCAACATGCCCCCCTAGTCTAACGGCACAGTGGCTCTCATACCTTGCTTGAGCTCCTGACAGCAGTTACAGATCAGGTCTCTCTGCAGCAAACCTTGGGTTTCGTTGTGACCCCTGGCAGAAAACTCCCCAGTGTGTCAGATGATGCGGAGCATTATATCTATTGACACTTCAAAGGGCTGCCTTTGGCCTTTTAAAACTGGCCTCATTTTGGCTGCAGAGCAGCACATCCCACCTGGGGTTCACAGATCCATTTCTTCTGGCATGCAAGAGAGAGACTGTGGTGCTTCCTTCCCAAAATGGGAGCTAGAGCCAAACTTCTGAGTGGCGGGACTCAGCTGTGTGAGTCACGCAGTGCTGTGACACAATAGGATGCTCTCACAACTAGAGCATTTCGGCAATCCAGTGGACGATGCGGCTCCACGTGGAGTTGCATCAACCCCATTGACAGGGTGGAACCTCCTGTGTCTGGCTTGGCACCGAAGAAAATATGTCTTGTAACTCCATCCTGTGGCGTGACAGGTTTGCAGTATCCAGAAGAGCAGAAACAAGCTGTTAATCAAGGGCAGCTGCTATTTTGGTCCTTGAACTAAGAAAACATTCTGTGAAGAGCGAGAATTCCCCTGGAACATTTCACCTGGTCTGTCCCTTGGAGCTTGCGTTAAATTCGGCAGAGTTGCGTTCAGTGAAAATAATTGCTTTCTGTTCCATGATGCTCCTGATTTTGGGGAGCCTTTCTGTCCCCATGTGTGCCACAGCAGTGCCTCTGTAGATCCTTCGGCCTGGCATATAGTTTCTGTAGTCTGAGTAATCTTAAGAGAATGCGGAAACATGGGAGCCTGTTAAATTATTGGGAGCACTGGAAACATATATCTGAGTTGTCCAGAATCTCAGGTAATGGGGTGGAGGAATTTCTCAAGAACTAGTCATGTTTTTCTTTCCAGCGAGCATGAAAGGGTTGGTTTGTGCCCATGGATGATGTAGTACACTTCAGAGGTAAGCCCATCAATACATTACTCCATGTTTTGCCTGCTTTTAGAACTACAGTAGCTTTTAGAGAAGGAGGATGTAGTTGTTTTGTATTTTCTCTGCTTTAGGGGTACAATACTCATTAAGAGTAATTAAAATATTTTCAATAGCTGCTATAGCTGTCTGAAGTGTACATAAAAGTATAATTTTATGATGTTACAAAAATGTACATATTTTATAGCCACCATAAATCTTTTCCAATAAATTAAATTAGAATTTCCATAGGATAGGTACTGAATTTAGGGCAGGATCTTGGGTGCAGCTACACCAGTGTCAGTCTATAGGACTCTCTTTCAACATTATTGGAAGTGTTGGCGCAGAAGATTCAGTAATACCAAAATTATGTTCCCAGGAAGTTTCTTACCCTTCATTATTTCGTGACAATCCATAGGACTGCAAAGATTAACCTTGCATATGACAGCTTTCATTTTCTTTCAAGTATTTCTGTATTTTGGCAAGACCTTAACCATGCAGAACCCAAGGATCTCTGTTCTTGTGCTGTATATGCAGTGCTTATGCTCAGCCTGGACTCTGCAGGGGCAGGAGTGTTCTTTTTGCTTATACAGCAAAGCTGACTTCAAACTGCACTTGTGGACCACAAATTGCTGTTTTTCCTGACACTCTTCAGCCACACAAAGTTGCAATTGAAAGTCAAGGTTTTTTGGTTTTGTTTTTAATGGTCTATTAGAAATGTTACAATGGTAGAGCAGATTATCTTTGTATCTTGCATCTTCATTCTCTTTCCTATGCCCCATTGCAGAAGCTCGAGCAACTGTTCATGGCAAGTCTGGGTGTAGTCACTCAAACTGAGCATTCAGAACTGGTGGCTCCAAAAAACCTGAGTGCTTGCACTATGTATGGAAAGCTTGGCTCCACACTGAATTTCCAAATGGGCAAGGACTCTTCCACATATTCTTGGGAAAGAGATGTAAATAGCATCCCTGAAAAAGTTAATGATGCGCTAACCTAGCATATAAAGTTTGTGGAGTTGCCTTTAAATATGCTAAAGACATTATGGCTTGAGAAAGAAATTAGTGTCTGGCAAATTATATGTTTGCATGTAAAGAACAATAGTGTCTTAAAACAGAAAGTAGACTTATGGGAAATTCCAGGTTGTGCACATTTGTGTGTGCTGCAAATGCTGTGATGAAGGCAGAGTGAAAATGCCCTAGAGCATTTCTGGAAACTTCAAGTGGAAAGATTAGGAATAAGTGCGTAGGAGTACAGTGTAGAGCATTATGGAGACCTATGATTGGCTTATATTACAATTATTTTCTTGTTATAATTAGACATAATTTGGACCAAATGATCATTTCAGAGTAGTGTGACTTTGAAATTGCTGCTAACCCAGTTTCAGAATGGCTTTCTGGACAAATTGTAGTCTTTCACCTCTTATGTTAGTATCTCTGCTTCTCAGATATGGAATCTTGTGGTAACCAAAGAGGAATGCTATTCCTGGTCAAGAAAAATTTTCCTGGAACCAAGGAGAGTGAAGGCATTGGTCCAGTTTCCAGCAGAATCTGACATTTTCATTGGCATTTTTTTTATCTTATTTAGAACACAAAATATTCCAAAAAGCAATTGGGCAAACTGATTAAAAACTGAAAATGAAACACCTGATTTTGGTGCTAGGATCTGATTAAGAGTTATTGGTCTTATAATAAAGTTTACTGTTTGAGAGATGGTATTAAAGGCAAAATTGAATTTTCACTGTAAAGTTTATATGATCATGTTTATTAACGTTGCTTTCCCTAGAGTCGCTTACATTTTGTTTAAGTAAAATACATAAAAAGTTAAATGCTGGTCTGGCTGGGGTAAGGCAGTTGTATCTTAGGGTCCTTTCCTTTCCTCATTACATTTTTATGAAGATCAAAAGTTTCTGTATTGGAGTGAAGGTCTACATTCAGGAAAACTTTGTAGTCACATCAAATCAGAGTGAAAGTGGAATAGTTTTGCCACTTTTTAATACAAGCACTGCTTTCAGAACACTCTCTAGTATGAATGTAAACTTCAGAAATTTGGAAGATTTTGCAAGTATAAATATTGAAATCCAGATTAAAACATGTTTTACATTGGCATTGAGTGGATCTTGTGCAAGTATATAAAACAAAACCCCCACTTATTAAATATTTCTAAGTAATTCTAGCCTATCACATAAAGATTGAGTCTGAATTCTTTGAAAATAAATCACATAAACCAATACAATAATGTCTACATTTTGAGCTGTTGCTAAGTTTAAGAGCTTCTTCTAAGTCCCTGATTTTTCTACTTTAAAAAATTCAGTTTTAAATTCTTTAATCTTCTCAGCCTTAAACTCGATTCTTTTATATTTACAGTTTTTAATATAATATGACTTGTTAGATAAAACATGTTCATTTTTCTTTTCCTGTAGACAGCATCAAATGCACTTTGTTTGACATTGTATTACACTTTCCCTCCAGCTACATAGAAGAGGCTTGCATGCAATGAATGCTGAACTTCAGTAGGCAAAGTGAAAATTTTGATGCTGAAAACTAAAACTCTAAGCATGTCTCTTTAAAGATATATTTTAATAAAAAGTGTGCTGACTAAAACTGCTGTACAATACCATCTCTTCCTGCTAAGAGACAGATGGGAGAGTGAAACTCCAGGAGCTTGCATGGCGTTGTGTGGAGGTTTTTGGTTAGATACAGCCATTTGCCTTTGAATCCAGCACTTTAGACCACACACCTTTTGGCTTTGTTTTCCTTCTCTTTGTTTCTAACAAGGAAAAGGTTTTCCATGCTGATGGTGTTTTAGTGGAGCTTTATTCATTTTTTTGTTTTGTTTTTCTTTTAAAACTGGTTCATAATTTGACTCAACCCATTCCAGGGTTTGTAGAGCTGTTAACAATGTTTACTGCATAAGCTGGGATACTGTCTGGTTTTTTTCCTTAGTAATTTTGTTTCTCCAATCAGTTCTATACTGTTTCCTTCCTGAATGTGCAAAGGTGATAGAGGCTATAAAAGAGTGTGAAGAAGTGGGAATTAAAAACAGCGATACAGATGTCCTTTGGAGCTTGGTCACCTGAGGGGTTTCTAAGATGGAGAGTTACACGTTTCCCTTAAGTTACAGATTGGTTAGTCTCTGTGAGCTAGACCTGGGTTTAGAGAAGTGAAATTATAAATGCTGAAAAGAGAACGGGATTTTGCTTGATGACCTACCTGCTGCACAAGTGAAAAGACAAGAGTCTGTGGGTGAGGCAGGGCTGCTTTTTCATTCTAGAAGGTCAGCTGGGGGGAGAGCAACTGCAAAAGAGCTGTGGGATTTTGGGAACACAGAGCAGGAGGTAACACCCATACAGCTTTTTATCTCTTGTTCTGGGTGTCTTATACTATTTGAAGACATGAATTTGGGGAGGGGATTTTGAGGAGGTCACTGTCTGCTAATTATGCTCCAAGACCATTTGCATCTGCTGAGGATTATGGAGACTGTCCCATGGGGTGTAAACTAAGTCTTGGGGTAGAAAGTCAAATAGTAGGATCCTGTCCCAGGAAAAGGCGCATTCCTGATGGAAGAGGTGCATTGGAAGGAGTCAGAGATGTGTTGATGATGAGACTAGTGCATCAGCAATGGTGTTTAGTATCTGTAACTCTTTTAAGAGTTTAGGCAGGGGTGTGCTCTGTTCTGCAATCCATTCACAATGGGGAACTGAAGGTATGAAAAGCATATGCATGTACATCTTCAGAAACAGAGGTCTTGGGTGGTGCTATGAAAAATGAGGAATATTGTGCAAAACACTGCAGGAGATTATGGCAATAGGCAAGAATTTCTTAAGATGAGATCTTTTAAAATGTGTACTGATCATGGAGAAGAGGGGATGGAAATCAAATGATGGTACTGAGCAGAGTTTTATTAGTAAGCATACCATTAGAATAGTCTCTTGCATAAACATTTAAGCTGGTCGGTCAAGTGGACACTAAACAATATGACAGCAGTCTTTCAGAAAGAAATGCTAGATGAAGTAGCATGAACCTGAGAAGATTAAGCTAGTCAAATGAAGGAGGCAGAGATAAACACTAAATAGGAAACTATTTTTAAACAACTGTGCAGAATAACGATGACCATTGCCTTAGACTGCAGGGGTGAAGCTCAAGGCAAGCAGTGATGCAGAGGTGAGAGGGAACTTATCAGTATCATTTTGTGGTTCCCCTTCCCCCCCCCTCCCCTCCCTCCCCTCCTGCCCCTCCCCCCTCTAATTAAGTAATGGCAGGTAAACCTGTGAAGTTCTTCTCTGAGGTATGCCACGTGTCTTTATGCTTATACTTTTGGTGCTACAGCTCAAAAAAAAACATGGTGGTGAGACTTTTCTTCTAAAGGTTTACAGAAAATAAAAGAGAAAAGATGAAGATTCAGGAAATCTACCTCTACTTTTTTCTGCAGAAAAGTCAATGAATAATATTTTGATGCTCAATATATCTTTTCTGACAACAGAATAGGTTTTCTCTCAATTTATGGCTGGCTTTTGTGTGTTGATAACATTGCAGTTACCAGTCCAAACATGGTGATTTGACTCACTGATAATGTACCATATAAATCATTGAAGGGAGTGGGGTTTTTTCATGTTATGGCAATGTGCCTCCTTACCACAGGTACCATATTTCTAGTGATTCAGACTGAGCGTCCAAACATATTTGTAATTCTGATGCTAAATCATTAATGTCTTTGTTCCTGCTTAGTTCACTTCCCTTTTTCTTACGCTCTTACTGTTCCCTACAGGTGTTTAGTGTACTTTAAAAGCTGTAATAAAGTTGTCAGATGGTACCTGTTCCTTTTCAAATAGCCTAAAGCGAACTTAGAGCTTAGCTCATTTATTTATTTATGTGGCTTTTCGTTGTTCCTAGAGTACAGCAGACAATTTCAGAAACAGCAATAGTGTTGAAAAAAAAATGTATAAAATATATGAAAGCTGAACTCCTGTGAACTCTATGCGATATGTGTTTTGTTTTGCTGCTTTTTCATTAAGTGGCTTTCTTACCTTCCTCCTCTAACCAAACCCTTTAAAAACACCTTGGTGGAGTTTCCTTGTTTTATCAATTACAGACCCTCTGTGTTCTCAGCACTACTGTTAAAATAATGTTTTTGATAGAGTTGCTCATTATTGCAAAAGTTTTCTTTCTGCACTGGCAAAATTAGGGGAGTCTTGAAGGTCAGCGTGAACAATTCACTGAAGCAGCTTCACTTTAGGCTGACTTCTCCCTTCCTGGGCTTAAACCACTGGCTCTCAGCACACCCTCTGCCTCTTACCCTGCTTTGGCAGCAACCCAGCTCTGCTCCAAAGTGGTACTCACAGCTGTAAGGCAGCAAAAGCTGCTTGCTGCTGCACTTGGGCACTGCTTAGGGCTGCTTGGTGTTGTAACTGTGTGTGACTAAAAGGATGCTGTAACATAAGTACACTCAAGGAAGATGAATCACACTTTGGCTGGGCAGTATTTGGTGTGTGCAATGCAGATAGCTGCAAAGCCACAGTACTGCCTGGGAGCCTTTTTGTAGTGTTCTGGGCCCTGAAAGGGGTGTCTCTAACACAGAAGGTCAAGCATGTGTGTGAGTGGAGAGGTGCTGAAGGGAGAAAAATACATTCTGGGAAAATGCCACTGCACAGTTATTCTGAAAATTGTGTAGCAACACCACAACTGTGGCTTAGGGTGCCTGATAACTCTGCAGATCTGGAGCAGATGTGGTAACTTAACTAGAGGATCATTCTTCCTTCCCATGCCAGTGCCCTTTTTCCCCTTTCCTCAGGTGACAACATCAGCTTTTGCTTCTTCATTCACTGGAAAAGAATTGATTTTTCCACATCAGGCATTCCCAGGTTGGAGCTTCTGTGTGTGAGCTGCTGTGTGAGCCTGTTCCTCAGCTTCTATTGCCTCTCACACCTTGAAGAGGGAGGGGAGCTGTTTCTTTTGTATTACTTTTTTTTTCCTCTGACAATAACAAGGAATAACTTTTAGATCCTGTTAGTATTAAAGCTTGTCTTTCCTTGCCATCTACCTACTATAGTTCTGTTTACTAATCTTGAGATTTGGATAGCTGGGAAAATATTCTTCTTTCTTCCTTGACTAGATTTTTAACAAAAGTAGTCTCAGATACCAACCATTTTCTGGATACTTTCATCTTGCAGGCCCTTCTGGGGAAATAAAATTTCCCATTTCCACCAGAGTTCTTGTATAACACTGCAGGTGGTCACACATTGTTCACAAGTCTCCTGTATGACTTTTACAGATGGCCCTTGGCTGAAATTTTTAAAATCTGACAAGAAAACTGTCAACTTTGCAGAACTCAAAATTCATTTGGGGTAATGCTAGCTTGAGCCACTGGCCAGTATATAGGTACTTGGAAGGTTGTTTCCAAAAATTAGTCTAAGAATTATTCTCCCAGTTCTCTGAACTTCAGGAAGGTCCTAATGCAGCTGTGGTACTGGCAAGCGCAGGAGCTTGCTTACACACCACACACACCAGTCTTCTGAGTTAAATCACTAGTTCTCGTACGTGTTACCTGGGTCTACCTTACCTTTGTGCTGTTGTCAGAAAATGCTTATCTCCTGCTGTGTTTTTTTCTTTCCTTACCTTCAGTCATGTTTATTAGGAAGCCTAATATTTACCCGCATGAGCAATTGACTGCACATTAATTTTTTCAGTCCTAAATGCCAGATTGCCTGTTTACAACTTAGCCTTTTCTTGACCCGGTTCACAGCTTACTTTCTTGACTTATGGCCCTCACCAGTTTTTCACCACCATTTGGCTCCAGCTGTTCTTATAAAAAGAGACACTTAATTGCACCTTCCAGTCAGCCTGAGGGCTTGAGAACACTCTTCAGTTTTAATCATGTTTGCAATACTCTCTATATGGAAGAGACAGCAGCTCTTAACACTTTGCAGTATAATGTGTTTTTAGTCATATAATTATTGGAGGTGCTTATATGGCATTCTTATAGGATTTAAAAAACCGTGTGGAAGAAGGAGTGAGGTTTAAAACAGTGGTGGAGATGAGCAAGAAGCATAAGCATTATGAATAGGATAGAAGGAGAGGTGATAGGTCTTGTTCTGCAAATACTGCCATCCTCCAACAACGCAGATCGTTACCATCTCACGTCCATTTGTTTTGAGCCTGTCAATCATTAGTTTGATTTATCTCCTCTGTTCTTTAGAGCAAGAGAATAAGTGGAATATAGCTTTTTAGTGCCACTTGTGACTGTACAGATCTTAATCATATTCTTTTTCTATTTTTTTAAAAATTTTTGTTTGAAATGCTATTTACTTAGAACTATGGTGTGTGACTGTCTATTGCAATCCCAAGATCTTACTCCTCAATAGTAATGGTAAGCTCAAACTCTTTCATTTTGTATGGAAAATTGTATATTTATGTGTGCATGCCTGAAAGTTTATCCAAATTAATTTAATTTGTAGCTACATTAAATTATTTGACAATGTAATGTCCAATACCAGAGTGTGATTAAGACTTTTCTGCAGTTCTTCAGAGTCCTCATCTTTATCTCCTTGAACAATTTAATGTATCAACAATCATAATTCTAGCTTACTTATGAGCATATTGAACTGTCTGGATCCTTCCTCTAATAGCAAGAAGCAACTAATAACTCTTGCTTTGTTTCCTGTTCTCACAAATAAATAAGGAGTTTGCCCTTGAGGTCTTCCCATTTCTCCTTTTGGCTGCCCAGTTTCTTTCAGGACCTTCTAGGTAGATGTTAACTGAGCATCTTCTGGAAACTCAAGTGGACTACATCCACCAAACCTTTCTCTGTCTTTTTAGTGGATTTTTCTTGTTGAGGCTGCTGCCTGCAGAGGTTTTGTTTGTCAGCTTACAAGTAACCCTGGATTGTCCATATTATGGCCCACTGTATTCAGAGTTCTCTAAGTGTTCGACGCTGAGCTGTGCAATGGGGATGAGAGGCTATTTTTCTCAAAGGCCAGTTTGTACAGTGCAGTTTCTCTTCTTTGTCCATAGCTGGTGGAACTTGGGTAAATTCCCCTCTCCAGCTGGTTAGCTTAAAACCTGCTGAAGGAGAAGCTGGTATCCATACTCTGCAGGGTTGTTTAAAGCAGTATCAGTGGGAACAGTTCCAGGTTAGTCTCTGCAGCACAAAAGACCTACTGTGAGCCAGATCTGTGTCCAAGATGCATTCACATTATGCAAGTATTTCCTGTTCAAAATGGCTATTAATCAAACTAGACAACTCTTTTACTGAAAAAGCTTTCTATAAAATTCATATTTAGGACATGGTGAAAAGTTACTCCATAAAAACAGTTGTTGATAGTTTAAAAAAAAAGTTATGATTGGAGAGTACAAAATACTTTTTCAGGAAAGCAGAATGGTATTTAGCTCTTGTATGATGTCATCGAAGCTCCTTTGTTATAACTTGACATGTGTCATGAAGTCTTATTATGAGATCTCTGCTAATCATATTTGGACATGGAAACTGTATTAGGGAGAGTCAGTGGCATTGGCTTACAAAGAGCAAAATGTAACTTCAGACTGCAAGTGACTGGTGCTTTCCTCTTTCTGCATTGGATCATTGAATTTCAGTGAATAGAAGTCACCTAGGTGATGGGTGACTGCGACACAGAGATCAAAACAATCACTGAACTTGGAGGCATGAGTTTTCCCTGTCATATAACTAAGAACCCCCTTATTTAGAAAATATACTTCACTTCTGAAGTATCTTCTCCTCAGGCTTTGTTGAACAAAACAACTGCCACTTTCCTGGAAGGCTTTTTCCACGCTACATTTCTGTTCTGTGCTCCAGTGGCTGGTGGTTGTGCAATGGCTCTGCCCACCGAGCAGATTTCCTCTCACCCGCCAGCCCTGTGTTCCCCTCTTTTTCTTTTTTTTTTCTTCCCCCAAGCTAAAGCTCAACTACTCTAGATCTGTCTCATCCTCCTCTCTCAGAAGGAACTCTGTAGAGATTCACACTTGAAAGTATGATGGAGGGTTTCCTCTACCCAGGGCATCTCCTATTAAAGCACATTTTCAGTCATTACTGACAGTGGGGAGGTGTGTGGCTGAGGAAAGGGGGAGCTACATCACCTTTCTGTTTCCTTTCCTTACTGCTGCTGTGGCTTGCCAGGCAGCTAAGCTTTATTTTTCATTAAGTAGATGATTTCAAAGGCTCAGTCTGGGTGTTGCCTTGTGTAGCAGAGGGCGTGTGATGCAAATTCTGGAGAGGAAGGAAGAACAGTGGTCCTCTGGGTAAAGAGCCAGTTGGCTGCAGGCCACAGGGCTGTTCAGGTCTTAAGGTCTTGTTGGAGTTGCAGGAATGACAGAGCTGGTATGTAGGATCATTTTTCTGAAACCGTTAAAGGAAATCCATCTATGCTTGGTACTTGACTGCTCACTGGGAAGCACAGTCAGCCAGACAAGTGCGCTCGCTTGCAGACCTCAAATGTGTTTTATGTTGGCAGTATTAACTCTGAATAGAACGGTGTTACAAAGATAGATTTTACTTTTCAACCTTTTTAAACCACCAGCCATGAGTTTTTACTTTCCCTCTGATCTGAAAAGACTGCAGAAGGGTCAGTCAAATGTTCAAGCCCTACCCTGCCGTAGTGCACAGTGATATTGAGGTACTTATTAATTGATGTGTACTATGATTTGGAGGTTTTTAAAAGAAAAAACAGCCCAACTTTATAATTAATTTTATAGAGGCAAAAACTTTATCTGTTCCTCCAAACAATTCCCTTGCCCAGATTTCATCTGAACTGGAAAAAGGCTTGATCTCTTCCTCTTGCTCCTCCCCCCCATCCAATGGTTATAGCAGAAATTTCCTCTCATTAAGTGAACTTCAGATGGAGCCCACCCTCAAATAAAAATCCAAACATTTTGCTTTGTTTTGGGCAAAGAAGGCAGGGAGGCATTTAAAAGACAGGAGAAAGACAAATAGCCTTTCTAAACAAACAAAGGATAATTGCTCTCATAAATGTGGGTCCTCATATTTTAAGAGCAATAGTTTATATACTTGAGAAGCCTCATAAACAGAGAGGGGAGACAAGGGACAGTGTCATGTTCAATAAAAGGTCCAACTGAACAAGGCCCTTGATTGTTAAGTTGTGTGTTTGGTGAGCCTCTGCCAACTTTACTTGCTCGCAGCGCTGTGCTGTGTGTGCTGGTGGCGGCACAAAGGAGCCAGCTCTGGGAGTTTCTCTGCAGAGTCGCAGGAGTTGGAGGTTGCTGTGCCTGAGAGAAGTTAGAGGCACAAACAAGCTGTCTCGTGGATGGCAAATCTCTGTTGTGGTGTGATATTTTGGGTTTTGCAGGTGTAAGTCTCGTATACAGAGATGTTTGTAGTACAGTATATAGAAAAATGAAATGCACCATGTATTGGCCAGGTGGTAGACACCAGTGGTGAAAGCTTTAACTTCACCCTCACCAGAGGCCTCTGGCAGTAGGTAAATCCATGTTTTAGGGGAGGCTGGTTAATTTACCTGTTTTGATTTTTCTTCTTTTTAAAGTGACAGCAAGTCTTTCTTCATAAGATTTCAAAGCAGTTACAGAGTGGATGCTAAATGGTCTTCCTCTTGAACAGACTTTGTTGTGATTATTGATTTACTAGCAGCATCCTCATAACATGTCTCAGCTTGGATATGTTCTGTCATACGTGTAAGTAAAACTTGAACTGAAAACTGAAACTATTTCAAATAATGAACCGTAGGGTTACCAGGTTTTTCAGAGTTTCTTGCAAGATGCTGGTGATTCCAAGCTGCATGATACAGTGGTGTGCCCAGAGAGTTGTCTTTCAAGTCTGCTAGCATCTCCAACTTGAGATGTTTGAGAAGTGTGTGTTATGTTATGCATTAGCTTCTTTCCCAAGCACCTGCAATCTATTTGCTTTTTCTTTTTCTTTAAACTAGAACACTTTGTATCTGGAGATATTCACGTTTTGTCTGCTGCAACTACTGCCTGTGGTGGTGCACAAGTTATGCTTGCCTTTGGCTGCATGGTTTTGACTACTAGTGCTGTGAAAGAGCAGATTGCATTTCAGCAGCTGTACCTGAATGCTAAGAATAGTAGAGGGACCTCAGGACAGAGAGATACACAGCAGGGTGAGCACAACTATGAGATGCGTTGCTTACTGTGGTTTCCAGTAGGTCATATTCTGCATTAGCTTCATGGGATGTCTAACACAGTTGAGGTGGTGGCACCATCTGGTCATGCCAACTTATAATATTCCTGTGATAAAAGAGATCTTTCTGTGGCTCTGTGAACCTCACTTGCATTTAATGCTCTGGTACCAGAATGTGCAATTGCAAGGAAACAAACCTCTTCTGCAACCAGGCTGTCCTTGCATTCTGAGAGCTGCTTCTCAGGCTGCTAAATGATTATTAGTGACTAATTAGATGTGATAGAAGTAAGCTACTAATGCTGTGGTGGAGAATGCAGGGGGCAGTGAATAGTGTGGCATGCTCCCAGATGACTGATGTAACTTAGGTGCCTGTCAGCTGCTCTGAGAGCACCAGTGTCTCCAACTGCCCGGGGCTCCATCATACCTTCCGTGTTACCAGCAACACCTAAGTGCCAGCTGGAGAGGAGGCTGCTCAGCCCTGCTGAGTGCCGTGGCAGGCTGCGTGCTGAAGCTGGAGAATGCCGATGCGAGCGTACTGATAGGGAGTATGAAGCCAAGTGGCTGAGATGTCCTCTTCAGCTATCAAGAGAAGACAGGCAACTTATTTTCTCCAAGTGGTGAATTTGTTGGATGCAGCAGCCTCAAGTCTGTTACTTAAGCTTCTCAACTGCCCTGACTCATAAAATTTGCCAAGATGTCAAAGCACGTGCTGGGGAAAGTCTTAACAATACATCTGATGCAGTGTTTCTTTTGGATACAGCCTTTTGAAAGAAGCAGAATATGAATTTACATCAAGGTTGCCCACATGTCCAATAGCACCTGAATTCTTTGTAGGTTAGTGCAATAGCTATAACAGCTTATTTTACATTATACAGTTAAGTATAAACTTAATTTCCTAATCGAGTTTATATTGGTTAAAACATAAGAACAAACATCTGGCTTCATCCTTGGGCTGCACTTGTCATTATCTGTATGACATTTTTGCCATCATATTGTGCAGCGGAGTTACGGGTTTTAACAGAGGGCACACAAAAGAGAAACGAGTGAAATGGCAGCACTTTTACACTGTCATACTGAAGCCAGCTCAGTGCACATGGTATCCTCTGAAACCACGGTGCTTCTCATAATATGGGGACGTGTCCTGTTCCTGCAGCCTGTCTCCCACAGCTGCAGCTGCCCCTGGCTCTAATCAGTGTTCTGCATTTCCCACAGCTGGGAGTTTTGGTCCTGCATTAGTGTGTCTCCAGGCTGCATCACTGATGGTTTCACTGGAGCTCAGATGAGGACTAGATTCAACCCAAAATCATTCTCAGGGTTTATCTTGTCTGTGCTTGTGCCACTCTGCTGAAAGGGGAGATGTGTTCACTAAGGGAGAGTTCAGTTAAAACACGCGTAGGAACCCGGAAAAGACTGTAGTGTAGTTGTGCCTCTCTAGGTTGGTACAACTCCCAGTAGCATTACTCCCTGGAAAGTGAGAAGGGCCACGGCCTGACAGTTACAAGGATGCCCTGGACGCATGCTGGAAGCTGTTTTCCTTGTGGTGCAAATTTACAGTTACAATATTTTGGTAGATTGGAATCTCCTGAAGTTTTACAGCGCATATCTATCTGTTTTCTGAGTAGTGCTATCACAGTGCCTCAGCTTTAAAAGTAGCATATGAAACCTGTGTGAAGTGCCCCTTATCGTAAAGGTATATCAAATACTTGTCAGAAAAATATTCTGTGGCTTAATTAATTAATTAATTTTAGCATAATAAGCGAAATTTAATTTAGCTTAAAAAACCAGGAACACCAGTGTGCCTCTGTCTCTTTTTTTAATATATAATTATATGCATATCATTATATATATATAATTCATATATATAATCCTGCAAAGAAACTCATCTATTGTAGCATAACAATTCCTGATCTTAAATATTTTAAGAAAAAAGAATAAGAAAAGAGAGAAAGTTAATAGCGTAAAATGCTTCTGTTTTAATTATGTGACTGGAATATCCTCATAAGGAATTTGACACCTTTCCCTAGAAAAATGTTTTAAGTAATTTATCTAATTGTCTTTAATTTGTTTTCCTAATGACATTAGGTATATATCATTAAGTTTTCCCTGGCACACACTTTTATAAATGAAAGGTAAGCTTTTCATTCAGTCATAGCACTTCTGTGGTTTCCAGTTCTTTCCATACTTAATAAGAAAATTCAGAGCTGCTGTTTCATTTCTGGCCACCTGTAATTATAGTAATCTGCCCATAGATACAGCTAAATATAGCTATATGTGGAAATAATGTATATATATGTATTGAGAGATAATTAGATTATACCAAGGTTGTGATTCCCTGCGGGAGAACCAGAGTCTGAATCAGCTGCAGTCCTTGCCAAGGCACGGCGTGATCCCTCAGTGCAGGTGTTCAGCATCTCCCTGGTGCTCCACAAAACTCCAGTGAGATCTAGGTTGCTTTGGGAGTTTGTCCACACCTTTTCTAAGCAATGGCTTGTTGCTGCTGGTTAAACAACACTCTCTAATCCCTTGCTTTATTTTGAAAATCTCATCAACACCTGCTCTAAATCACTTTTCTCATCCTTATAATGGAAACAAACATTAATGAGTGATGAATCACAGCGTGTGCTGCAGTGGAGTACTATTCAGTTCATGTAGTTTAAACCAAATTTAGGATTAAAGCAGTTTAATAATTATGTGAAATTATTCAGTAGTCAATGAATTGCACTTTTGGGATCAGTACCGGTAAATGCCACGGATCAATCACAACACTGAAGACTGAATAAATGTTAATAAACACCTGCAGATAAACAGCTTTAATCCTCAAAAGTTCTATAGTTGCTCTTTCAGAGGTACACACACGCACACTCTACCAGCACGTGTGGGTTACAATCATCTCCCACCCAATCTGGGGATGCACCTACGTCCTGCAGAAGCTGTGGGTGCTCTCACTCCATGGGGCCCCATGCTGCTCCCTGCAGCTGGTGAGGCAGCATCCACGAGCTCGTATGGACCCCATGAGGTGTGGGTCTCTGCCTGCAGCAGGAAGCTCTATCTGGCTGATGATTTTCTTTCCCTTTAAGGTGACTGGTTGGAGGGTGATGAATTTCTTCCCTTTTAACATGATCAGTTTTGGAAAGCACCCACTGGTTTTATGCATTTTTTACACATGCACACCACAAAAGGTTCACTCATGTTCCTATCATAAAAGGTGGTGTTACCCAGACCATTTGCCAAGGTTGAGCTGTGCCATCATCATGTGTTCCTAGATCTCATTTTGGTATCAGCAGTAATGTCACGCTGCACGGGCAGGGCATAGAAGCACATCCTGCATCCATACCTTTGTGTACAGCAAGGTTCCTAAATGCAGTTCAAGCGGGATGAGATTGCGTCATGTTCTTGACATTTTGGAGTTTTTATGTTAAAAAAAAAAAAAAATCTAAATTCCCTTCCAGGATCAAATAACTGTTCACAGGCCGACGGGCTTGCTGCAATGTGCTGCAGGCAGATGAGGCTTTGTTGTGTTACAAGGACTTAAGCGATTTGCCAAAGGAGCAGGCTCTGACAGCTGTAGTGTCAGCTGAAATAACTTATTCTGCCTGAATTGTTCCCCAGATACAGCTGCACTTGCACAAAACTCATTATACTCAGTAAAGAGGACTCAGTAGCATCACTGGTGAGTGCTGTGGATATAAAAAGCAATGAAGAGAAGTGACTGATTGGTTGGGGTGTGCAGGAACTGTGGTCAGTCCCAAGGCAGGCATCCCACCTTGGCTTCGGAGGAAGGAAAAGCTGATGTCCATGCCTAATGATCAGCCTTAGTGGGTGGAGGCACTGTACACCTCTCTGAAACCTTTTCATATTGTGTGGTTTCCAAATGGCTTCTGGCTGGTTTATAACATAGCAGATCACTTGGGAATGTAGGCTTCTCTCCTTCCAGAGTTTAAAAAGAGATTTCTAAATCAACAGAAGCAAAAGCCTTGTGAGTCAAATATCACTTCAGCAAGGTATGTATTTGTTACCTCATTTTAGTAAACTCAAAGCCTTATAAGGTTTTTTCCTTAAAAAGGCAAGATGGTCAAGACCAGGTTTTGTTCAATAAGGGATGATGGTCGTGTGAACTGTGCGGTCTCTTCATCAACCTTGTGCTCTGCTAATGCAGAGCCTGGGAATTGACACCTTTCTGTAAGGTATGAGCTACTTTCATGCTAGGGTTTTATACAGTTAAATCATAGCGTGATGCTGTAGTGGCAGAATTCAAACACTGTGAAAGCCACATGTGAAGAAGCTTAGTGGAGAGACAGATTATTGATAACTTGTTTTCCTCTTCAGACTGATGTACAGACATTTCATTAGGTAATGAACAGAAGACACATTTCATGTGGTATGACAGTGCTCCTAAAGAGGTTTAACTCCTGAGATTCAAATGGAAGGTCTTCAGTGCTCTGGTACTAGAGACCTCTGTAAGACCCAAGCTGCCATGTGCACTCTTGTCACTGAAAATGAGTGCTTTTGTCACCTCTGCTTCCTTCCATGTCCCATGTGAAAACAATCAATCCAAACTGAACAAGAGGGATGCCTTGTGATGCAGACACCTATTCCACACAAACTAAAGGGTGATCAGTGATTGGCAACAGATTTCAGTGTCTTACAAACTGGATAAGATACAAACTAGTGAAAGCTTCAACATTTTGTACTAGTTCTTGAATCATCCTCAGGGCTACAAAAGTATTTTCCTGAATTGTGTGCAGTACCAGAATTACTACTGCCTTTCACATGGCTCTGTGTTCTGTGAATGGACTTAAAATGAAGGAACAAGTAACTGTCATTATAACTTCATTATAGTTGCTTAGCAGCCCAGTGTTTGCAATCTCCTCTCACTTCTTGATTCATCATTTCTCATACTGACACTTTCAGTGTCACGTTACTATACGTGGTACATGCTATAAATAGTCACAGATCCAGCATGAGTGTAGCTCAGTATAATGAAATGAGAGGAACACTTTCCAGGCAATTACCGGTGTTAGCAAAGTCTCTTTGCCACAAAGAGAGCAGAGGGAGTGAACCAACCCAGCAGTGTTTCAGATTTAGTGTGGGGTGAGGGGAGTTGTGATCCTGTGAGGCGCTGACGGCTCTGAACTTACAGTAGCCACTGGTATTCCACACATCCCAGGAAGTACTCAGCATCCAGATGCTGCAGCATCAGCCTCTTTGCTTGTAAATCCAGTGAGCTGGAAAATGTGAAGTAACTGTGGGTGTCTAAAACATTTCCTAGTACAAATTCTTTTCACCTCCTCATTAGAAGTTTTGAAATGTGACTTTGTGTTCTCTCTTTATTGGCTGTGCTCCATGTTTCCAAGTTATACTGAAAAATGCTAGAAATACATTTTTATAAATTTCTTTTTTGAGTTAGTGTTTTGCTTGAAGTCTTGTGCAATTAAGGAGAAGATGAAGTAATTACTATAGTTTGTCCACCTGAAACTTCAGTACCTAGTGGAAATGTAGCACAGTGTTAAATGCCTTTTCTAGAACCTGAGGCTCATTACATGTACCTTAATTTACACCACACACCCTGTAAATGCAGCCTTGTCATCTCTTTGCTGCTTAAATATAATTGTAGTGCACCAGTTGCACACTGCTCTGCTCTCTCTGCAGCTTAACAGAGCATAACATTGACCTGTGCTTTGTGTCAATCAGTCTAACTTCTGAAGTTGGTTTTATAAGGAAAAGTGTCAGTTGAACTGAAGGTAGTCTAAGTGTGAATTCACTAGGACTTCAGTGCTAATTTTGTAGTTCAGGTAGTCCTTGTCCACAAGCTTAACATAGTGCATCCCACCAAGAAATCTGCAGCCTCAACTCTGCAGAAAAGGAGAACACGTGCTACTTTTTCTGAACTGAGGAGGAAGACTAGCAATGGAATATGCTGTTCAGGAGTCCCAGAACTGAGGCCAGCTAATGCTGTCTTTCAAACTCAAGTTATAATTTACAAGGATCTTCAGTATATACATTGCATTATAGGAAAAAAAAAAGAGAGCATCTTGAGGAATTTTCACTGAAGTGCAGCAATCTTATCAGCCTATGTGAGCAGGGTTTAATATGCTTCTGTGGATCATGTACATTGCAGTGAACTTCATCCTCTTTTCTCCCAAAGTGGAGAATGGTCTGCATATTATGAATTAGGGGTACAAAATCTGTAAATGTGTGTTCTGAAATAACCTTGAAATACTTGTAGCACAAAAGCTACAAAGCTACACAGAAGTGTGTGTCTGTGCCAGTCTGATGGAACAGAGTGGCACAGCTTTGATGATGAAAATAAGCATTGATTACTCACTGCTATTCTGTCCTTCATTTTTCATGCATCCTGACAAATTCTTTCAGTACGAGTTTTACTTCTCTGTTTTAGAAAGGCAAGGATGGCTGACAAATCAGGGGTGGATGATGATAAAGGATGGGAAAATTTTGGGGTTATCTTGTCTAAACAGCAGGTTAAAGCAGAATTTTCTTCATAGATTTCTCTATTGTGTTTTGGTTTGGTTTTGTTTTATCTTACTGCTTCCTAGAAAGCTCTAGATGTCAATCCCAACTAACCTTCTTGGCAGCATATACCTTGACTTAATTGTGTACTGTATTATAACTTTTAACCCTCAACTACAATGTTTTCTCTTAGTCTTAAACTTTTACTGCTCCTTCTTACACACCTTCTCAAGTATGTTCCATCACCTCTTTCTTTTATCTACATATGTTAGAGGTAATGGCACATATTAGCATCCCCTTTTTGATCATCAGCTACACAGGTTAAGTCAATTATTTCACTTATTCACTCAGAGTTTGTGAATTAATACATTTATTATGACATTTTCATGAGAGTTTGATTTGCTTTAATTAGGCATAGTTTATTCATCTCTGTGAGGCCTCAAAGAGAAGAGACTTGGTAAGTTCAACTGAACTGGTAATCACAGAATAGTTGAGGTTAGAAGGGATCTCTGGAGATTGTCCAGTCCAACCCCTTGCTCAAAGGACATTTGAATACAGCACGTTGCCCAGGACACTGTCCAATCTGGTCTTGAGTCCCTCAAGGATGGATATTCCATGCCTCTGTGGACAACCTGATCCCATGCTTGACTGCTCTCATAGTGGAAAAAAAAATGTTTAAAAGGGAATTGCCTGTATTTCAGTTTTTACTTACTGTTTCTTATCCATTCACTGAATACCACTGAGAAGAGATTAGTTCCTTTTTCTTTGCACCCTCCCTTCAGGTATTTTTCCACATTGGTAAGATCCCCCTGAATCTTCTCCAGGGCAACCAATCCCAGCTCACTCTATCTCTCCTTATATATCAGATGCTCCAATTCCTTTAATGTCTCTGTGGCCATTCACTGGACTCTCTCCAGTATGTCCATGTCTCTCTTGTACTCAAAGGTGGGAAAAGTGCTTCAGGTGTGAGCAGAGGGGAAGCATCTCCTCCTTCAACCTGCTGGCAACACAGCTAATGCAGCCCAAGATGCTGTTGGCCTTCTTTGCAGCAAGGGCACATTTCTAGCTCATGTTCAACTTGGTGTCCACCAGAAATTTTTCTGCCAAGCTGCTTTCTAGCCTGTCAGCCCCCAGGGTGTGCTGGTACATACGGTTATTTCTCTCGAAGCATGGGGCTTTTCATTGTTGAACTTTGTGAGGTCCCCATCAGCCCTTTTCTCCAGCCTGTCGAAGTCTCTCTGGATGGCAGCCACTGCTGACCCTCTGGTGCATCAGCCACTGCTCCAGTTTTGTGTCGTCTGCAAACTTGCTCAGGGTGCATTCTATCCCATTATCCAGGTCATTAATGAAGAGGTTAAATGGCATTGGCTCCCATACACTAGTAGTGACTGGTGTCAAGTGGGACTTTGTGTCACTGATGACAACCCTTTGAGCCCAGCAGTTCAGTCAGCTTTAAGTCCACCTCACTGTCCACTTATCTAGTCTGTACTTCACCAGTTTTTGATAAGGAAGTTACAGGAGACAACACCCATGTAATGTAATAGTTTAGGAGGATTTTTTTACCCATAGATCACTAATCTTATGTTGAGGTATTGAGGTAGGCTAGTTTTTTCAGTGAATTCTGGCAGAAAGTGCCTTAGTCACAAAAGATATTTTTGAACAGGAGGATCAGGTGCCCATTGAGATGGAGCTTGAGTTGGTGTAATGAAAAAAACAAAGTCTGCAAGACTGCCATGAGGGGAGATCGAATTCAAAGATGCCTGGAACCATAGCGCAAAGATTCATACAGTAGCTGTTTTAAAGTGGGTCTTAAACTTCCTATGCTCTTTGTAGGAGGTGTTTAAAAGTTATTTCATAGAATCACAGAATGGTTGAGGTTGGCGTGGACCTCTGGAGGTCATCTGGTCCAACCTCTCTGCTCAAACAAGGGAGACCAGGACCATCTCCAGATGGCTTTTGAATATCTTCAAAGAGGGAGACTCCTCAACTTCTCTGGGCAACTTTTGCCAGTACTCAGTCACCCTCACAGTAAGAAGTGTTTCCTGATGTTCAGAGGGAACCTCCTGCATTTCCATTTGTACCCATTGACTCTGGTCCTGTCCCTGGGCACCACTGAAAAGAGCCCGTCTCTCTCCTCTTTGTACTCTCCCTTCAAGTATTTATAGACATTTATGAGATCACCCTGCTAGATTCACTTTTTTCCTTGGGCTTTGTAAAGAAAAGGACCTTTCTCTTTTGTCAAGCTGCCAAATATTTCTAGATTACAAATACTGCTGCTTTGTCTTTAAATCTGCTCCCTAAGATATCTCCATAAGCTGGTGATATTAAATCTGAGGATAAATGTGAAATTGCATAAAGAGCTGGAAATCATCGAAGGTGTTTGATACAATTAGGTTAGGTTAGGTTAATGTGAAAAAGAAGAGGTTGAAGGATTTAGATAATGCCAGAGTTCGTGCTTTGAATAATAACTTTTTCAGCAATTGTTTAAATGTTAATATC
This sequence comes from Caprimulgus europaeus, assembly GCA_907165065.1. The sequence continues at coordinate 78,571,926 of OU015525.1, forward strand.
ACATTTTCTTTTTCTGTATATTGATTTTGATTTAAGGAAATAAAAACAACATAAAAACAATCAGTGATTTGTTTGTCTTAGTTCATCACAATGAATTGAAAAGGAATAATTGCAGTCAGTTAATATTTTATGGAAAATGAGGCAATTATTTATCACGGCTTTCAGTAGACTGGGAAATTACTGAAGTTGCCATAAGTACAGATTGCTGAATTCTTGATTTACCTGTGTGTGTGCACATCTGATGCTCCTCAGATGTCAGAGTCCCATATGCCATTGCGCAGAAGCAGCAATCTGCGATTTATATGTCAGAAGTCACAGACCCAGCACGTGGGACCTCAGACGGCAGGGCTGGGTTTCAGAGGGTGGCTGATGCGCTGCTTTTGCAGTTGTAAGGACCATCTGTTTTGCCACAGTCTGGGACTGTTTCACACTGCTGGTCAGGAATCCATGTAACTTAGTGCACTTGGGCTTGAGCCAGTTATATTTTCCAGTAGGACAACACAGCCAGTGACCGTGTCTCTTTCCCAGCTTAACTCCCAAATTTCCCATAAACAAAATTTTAATCCTTATGGTTCTGAATAAGCATTATGTGCTTGCTCAGTTCTTCAATGTATGAATATTGTAATGTTTGTAACAGAAGAGGGAACTGCTGACTGTCACTCCAGGGCTCATGAAGTGTTTATTATGAAAAATTCTTAGTTTACATATCTTTATTAGAGAGGTGTTGGATAATTTAGATCGTGCCGGTGTCCTGGGTTTCTGCTTTGGAGACCTACATTTCTTTCCTTGCATCCTCTCCAGAGTGTTCCCCTCACCCAGGTCTCAAAAGATGATTCTTTGGGGAACTGGCTTTAGACAGCTCTTTGCTGAATGTATTCCTTTGTCTGTAGGCATAGTGGATTTGTAAGAAATATAAAACTGCAGATTAAGTGAAGTTTTCTGTCATTCCTTCAAAAGCCCTGGAGACCAGCTTTGCTTTCTGAGTTTGGCCACATATCAAAAGAGAGGAGGCACACAGCCCTAGAGAAGGGGTATTTGCCCATAAAATGAGAGAATGCTTGCCAGGATGCTAGCAGGTGCTTTTGAAGGAATCTCATTCCTGGGAAAGAAAATAAACTTTGGAAACTGAAGTGTAAATGGATCTGAGCTGATCAGGAGCAGGTGTTGCAGGTCGACCTTCAGTTACGCTTTGCACAATTCTGATGATTTTCTGTAATCCATGGCCATCCTACAGACCCAACTCTTGATGGAGTTCCTTTCAGTCTGCAAAAGCATAATCTGGGAGTAAACACTTCTGCTGATTTGTAAAAGCCTGGAAAACTCTTACTACTTCAGTGTAATTCTCCTACAGGATTAAAAATAGCTCACCTCACCCACCCTGGAGTGAGCAATGATACAGTAATTACTTGAGCTGTTTTTATAGAAAAGGGTTATGTTCTTTTTTTCCACTGTCAGCATTTTTTATTGTCATTTTATTATCACTCTTTTACTGATAACTTAGCAGGTAAAGGAATCCAGCATATGCAGGTAGAGTGGAAGAGAGGAGATGACTCTCTTCATTCCGTTGCACCAGAGGCCCGAGGCTTCATCTGCTTTGGTGGATGATGCCTCAGCTGGGACATGGTGGGGGCACTTGCAGATATCTCACAGGACAATGCAGAAGGTGCTGGGCTGAACCAAGCTGTGTTGGAATTGGCTTTACTTTTCCCATTTGTTTTGGGGTGGGTTTTTTTTTAACCCAGAGGCCTCTTGTGCTGGGTACAACTCTGTTCCATAATTTGGAGGGTTGCCTCTTCCTAGATTATCAGCAAAGCCTATGTTTACAAACCTTTCATTTCTTTTAGGGAGGATATTTGTACTATTCTAAATTACGTTGCTTTTATTAATCTTTAGCATCTAAATTTGAGTGTTAAGAGAGGAGCATTACTTTGTGTCTTTGAATCTCCTGCTACTGTTCCCACTTCTGTTTAGCCTATTGCTTACTATTTATTTCTCCCATTTTGAAGGTCAGATCCTGGATTCCCTGTTAATTTCAGATGTAATAATTTCTAAGAGTTGTGTGCTTTTAAAATATCAGTATTTGATTATGAAAAATAATCTTCTTTTACATGAATAATTAACTTTTGGTGAATATGCTGGGAACAGTCATTCTTGGAGGAATTATGTATTTGCTGTAGAGTTTGCTACCAACTGGATGCAAGTCATCTTGATTACCCAACAAAGTGATTATATTGTCAGCTTTCCCCAGAGGCAAGCATTTCTCTGCTTTGTATATTATTTTCCATTTAGAGCAACACACATCCACCAGAACTACATTTTAGGGTTCTGCAGGTCATCTTGATTTTGATCCACGTGAGCAACTGGAGATTTTGAAAATGTTCCCCTCCCATAAATTTACGTCCAGCAACCTGTCTTGAAGTTGTTCTAAATAATGCAAACTGATTCATCTTTTATTCCAAATTATCTTATTTTTGAGAAGTGAAATAGTGGAACAGCTACAGCTGATTGGAAAAGCTGTCTGGATTTCTGCATTTTGAACTTGGGAGCCATTAGGCATTTGTTCCAGTTTTCTATATGAATTGCAGAGATCCATTTGCATCAACATGAATTTCATGTCAGTTTATCATTCAAAGGCAGAGCAGGATCTCTCTGCCTCAGCTGAGTGTCACTCCAAGCAACTGTTTCTGGCCATGTATGTACAGCTTCAGAGCCAGTATTGAGCAATGTGCACTCATTTTAGCTAATTTATATAAAGTGTGTTTTACATGAAAAATGAAGACCAATACATAAAAAAAGTGGAACTTGGAAATGTAAATGTTGCCTAGTCAGGCAGGAAAGTGTTTTACCTGACAGAATTTTGACCTTGGAGTATGTCAGAGTAACTCAAAGAAAAGGCAGAACATAGTTGTAAACCTGTTTCACTGGACCAAGTCGCTCTCTGGATGATTTGGGAAGGTTTTTGTATTCACCAGGATGGAGTTCCTGGCTTAATTAACATTTTCTAACACCTCATCAGGTGGAGAGAGAGAGAGAGAGAGGATGGCATGCTTTTTAATATGACATTGTAATTAAGCAAACTTGCTGCCTTTTTGTTGTCTTATTTATCTTAAATCTTTATATAGCACTATATAGAAGACACTTATCTATAGGCATCTTGTAAATTTTCATTTTAAAAACAATTGGTTTGTACATTTCAAAGCAATGCATTGAACAGCAAAGAATGGATCTCCATAGGTGTGGTAATTCTGAAAATGGAGGATTATGAAATGCCACATGTCTGGTCCATTGATAATCCAGTCCTGGAAACACAGCAGGGCACAGGCTGCCTCTCCTCTTGGTGGTAACTCAGGATCTGAGGGAGGTAAACAATGGGGATTCTTCACTGGCCAGTGGGTTTGTCTACATTAGAATTTTTGTTCAGGTCTGAAGCTCACATTTGAATTTACTCTCCCCTTAGTCCCTGCTTACCATGTTTTAGTTTCCACCACAAGGTATATGAACCCAGTTACTCACAGGTGACACTAAACCAAAAAATATGTTCTGGCAGGGCACCTAAAGCACTAAAGGCAACCCTTACTGAGCATTCAGGTTTTTGGCAATTAAATTAGACATTGTGCAAAAACTAACACCCACTTCCCAGGCCTGTGGATGTTGGGTTCTCAGCAGTAACAGTTTTTCTCCACAGAGCTCCTCTATCTAGGCTGCACTCATTGCTAATGTAGATACAAACCAACTCAACTGGAGGAGCTCCTGGCATACTGCAGGAGCTGGGGGAGGATCTGACCTGAGCGGATTTAAGATCTTGTACTTAAGCATGTATGGAATTCATTTTGGGGTTAGATATTTACTGAACATGTGAAAAACGCGCCATCCCATCTACCTCTACGTAATTTCCCAGCAGTGATGCATTCACAAACCCTTTTCTCAGAACTGATGCGCTAGTATCATCAGTGGTACTGCGGGCAAAATTAAGATGCTTTGACTTCATAAATTAATAGGTGGATTAATTTTTTCTTTTTGCCCCCTCAGTCTTCATAGTTTTAGCTCTGTTAATAAATATGGAGATAAAATTAATTCTTGGTAAGTGGCAGGGGACAAAGTCAGTAGGGGGGAAATTAGTTCCAGCTTTTGACAAATACATTGTAAGGAAGAATTATTTGCTTAATAAAAGTATAACGATTACTTCACTTGCAGTGCTGTTTGACTTTAAGCATCTAGTGTGAATATGCCAGGAATGCAAGATCAGGTCTCCAAATGTACATGGAGGAGTTTATAGACTAAAGAAAACTGAAGCTCAACATCACAGGGAAGTTACACCAGTATAATCCAAGGTGTAAAATGTCACACAGAAACTACTATGAAATGGCTTCAGATTTGAGTTAATGTATCCCTCTTCCACATGGTCTTGTAACAATGCCTCTAGTCTTGTACAATAGGTACAGTTTCTTATTACATTCTATGGGAGGTTTTTTAAAAACTATAAAAGGTTATTTTAAGTTCTGTGGAACCATTCCTTCCAGGAGCATGTGGATGTGATTACTTCATAAGCTCCAAGGCTGCTCATTCTTATGCTGAAAAACTGGGCTTTGTCGCAGGTCTTTGCTCTCAAAAAGAGAGTTGCATGACCCACAAGATCTCACAGGACAAGAAATAAGTTTTTATATTTGCCAAAGTTTTCTTTGTTCCTTTGACCTTTCTTTTTAATCTAATTTTCTGTGTTGGTAAAATAAATTGTCTGATTAGAGGGAAACGGTAACTATAACCTGTCTCAGGTTTATTTATACTTTTGCATATCTGTGTTGGAAACAAGCTGGTGAAATGCAAAATAAATTAAATCATCATAAAATGGCCACCAAAGGGGAACAGTACATTGTGTAGCTATCAATGAGTATTTGTCAACTGTGCTGATGTTTCAAGAACGACCCTTTAGGGATCTGCCCTGCTATACCATACAGTATCCATTAATAGGTTGCTAGACGGTCCATCCCTCTCCAGAAGCCATCTGTTTGAATTTAATTGAGACATAAATATATAGAGGAATGGGTTAAAATTTGTGATTTACAGTATATTTGGAAAACCAAAAATGAACACAGTTTGATAAGGTTGCTCAGTACTCAAAATGCTTTTGAAAACATAAGATTAAGAAGAGAGAATGCATACCACTCTCTAAGGAAACAGGTGTGGGTAAGGTGAAGAGATTATATTAACATGGATGAAGAAAATAAATGTCCAGGCAGCTCTATGGCACATTCCCATGCCTGGAAACCCGGGCAATATGTCGAATCACCTACTGAATGAATCATCCTTCTGAGACTGGTGAAATCTGGAAGGTTGACAGTGTGGTTTCCATGAACTATAGGTGGGAAGGATTCCGTCTTAGCTGCTGCTGGTGAGGTCCGATGGGGTGCATTGCTCAGTTTGGAGTGTTGTGCTTTAAGAGAAATACACACGGGTTGGAGAGGAAATGTAAAGGAAAAACTAGGAGAAACTATGAATATTAGTAATGTGACTAGGAAGAAAGGGCTGAAGTCTGAGCAAATGCATGTGAGAAACCCTCGGAGGAAGCGTGGAGACCTCTCATTCTTCACAATCACTAGAAGACGGGCAAGAAACAAGGAAAAACTTAGAAATTTGAGAGAGTGACAACACTGGAACAGGCACCTCAGTGAGTTGAGTAATAGCTGTCCCTGGAAATTAAGAACAGGGCAGACATGCACATCAGAGATGGCTTAAGTGTATGTGGTGTACTTGGAGAGCGACGAGAGTTCATCCAACTCCTTTTCTCATTCTCCATGTTCTTGATTGTAAAAGGTTGCAAAATCCCGTAGGTATCTCCGCTGGCAAGCCCTCTGGCACACTTTGCTGTAGCCCCATGCGAGTTTGCACAGTGAGTTTTGTTCCAGCTGCCTCTTCACTATTGCAGGTTCTCCAGTTCCTGCCAGCCTCCTGGAGCTGGGAGGAAGGAGCCCAGCTCAGTAGGGTAGTTTAGCCTGTGAGAGACGTGCCTGAGGATGTTTGCAATGTGGAAGACACTCTTTTGTAGGTATCACTTTTTCTGGGACTTTATCTGTGCCCAGGACCTTCAAAAGCGAACGGCCCTGTTGTAGCCTGCTGTCCTAGCTAGCTCCTTTTCCTGATCTCCTCTAGGGGCATGTGTCCACATTGGTGTCTGTCTGTCAAATTCACAAGTCTCTCCTTGAACCAGCCTGCAATGTTCCCCTGTAGAAGCCTGTTGGCTGCTTCTGTTTCCCTTTGCACCGTAGACCGTAGCTGCTACAACCATTAAGCTCCCATTTTCCCCCATCTCGTAAAAGGAGTGCTTCTTTGGCATGCACAAAGGTGATGGTATCATGGTAAAAATGTGAATTCTATACCCACATTGCACTTAGTAAAATATGTAATATCTATGCAACACTGTTATTGAAGAGATGCTAAGTAAGTGATGTTTCTTGTACTATGCCTGAATGCTTCTTGCACAAATCATTTTGCATCTAATGTTTTAACAGAAATGCCAATTACCTTTTATTTTTCTCAGCTATACTGACTTTTCAGAGCCTGAACATAGTTTCATTTGGTTCTTGCCTTAGTTTTGCTAAACACCTTAGTGGTGACAGCAGATCAACACAAAGGATCCTTTTTAGTTGTCAGATAAGAATCTGAAGTTTGATTGATATTTACCAAAATTTTCATTTTAATTTTGTTCACTTGAGGAGCTCAGTATAAGATTCACTTTTAAAAAGGCACATCTGCAATGCCATAGTGGAAGGTAGGGTTGAATTGGGTCATGCTTTAAGTATGGAAAATTGTTCAATCTTAAAAAGTCCATGCTGGGCTCTGGACATAAAGTGTCCCATGTTAGCCTGCATCTCTGGTCTACTGAAAATACAACTTTGTTTTTTCTTTCTGGTTCTGAAATAAGAGACTGCATATTGTTGTTAGTGCCAGAAGGAACAAAGACTAGATCTTGGTTCAAATCCTATATATTTAAAGGCTCTTTTCCCCCAGATGTATGTATTAATTGGGAAACAAACTTTGGGGGGGGGGGGGGAGGGGGGAGGAATCCTTTGAAATAAACCAGATTCCTAATGATATAAGAAAACTCCCTCCAGTGCATTTTCTCCCTCTGTGTCAGCTTTTATGGTTCTGTTTCTGGCACGCATCTTTTGAGATTTCTTTAAAGATTGTTAAGAAATTTTCGCTTACATCAACAAACAATTTTCAGAGCCCAAGCAAAGCTTTAATAAAAAGCATCTTGCACGGAAGATTGGTAATCAGGGAGGGAAAGAGGCAAAAGAGTTTGTAAGGAGGGAAGCACAGGGCTGCTTTGTGATTTGTTTTTTGCTTTCTAAGGTCACCAAAATGTAAAGCTGCATATCAAGCTTGTAAACAATTGTTTTTTTCTGGAAAAGAAATGCTTGTACAGGGAGTGTGTGTGTGTAAAGGTATGTACTGAGAACTGCAATCAGTAACTTCATTTGTGCTTGCAGGGTTGTGTTTATTAATGTCACACTGTCATTAAGTTGCCCTGTCTCAGACTGACAGCCTGTTACCTAGCACTCAGTAAATGGTGAAGGACAAAGTTTGAAGAAAGCCCTTAGAGGTTCAGATAGTGCTGGAGGAAGCCCCTCCCAACAGTACTTGAAAAGCCTGGAAACTGTACAGTAGACCAAGTGTTTTGCTGAAGCTTTAAGTCCTAGCAAAAAGTTTTCCAAATTTTTACTGGCAAAAGGCTCCTGGACTCACCTGCTATTTCTTTCTTTTCCCCTTAGGGGTGTACAACGAACAGTAACTGGGAATACCTCTGTACAGAGTTCAGCTGAGCTACCAGCAAATGTCCTGTCTGAGAGCATATTGCGTTATGGGCTCAGCAGACCAGTAATGCTCTCTCGACACAATGACAACACTGCAGTCTTTTTCCAAAATTTGGGGTGGGGAGACAGGGTGCGTGCATATGTATATGTGTGTGTCTGTCTGGAATTCCATGCCCCAAAAGTGGAGGGAGCAACTTTCACATGATGCACCTTCAGGACTGAAGGTAAATGAAGTACAGGATGCACATCTGGAACTGCTATACTAATGAGAGAATTAAGAGAGCACGAAGCAAGCACGGAGCATACCCATAAAACAGAAGGTCAAACCTTTTTTAGCTCTAGGTCTAAGTTAAAAACCACATTTTGGTAATTCATTATGCACCCAGAATGTCTAAGGTATTGATTATTCACAGAGTGTTCAGTAGTGACGAAGGAATGCTGCTTTTGATCCAAAAGGAGTGGATATTAGCCGCATTAGCTTGGTGCTTAGATCACCAGGGGAGCAGAGGAGAATCATGGAGTATCTTTTATACTAAAGTAGGAATAGAAAGTAAGGAAGAATGTAATTGTGCAGAGATTTTTTAGATGTTTTTAACAATAAGTGAGTGAAAATTTACATTTTCAAAATATGCTCGGAGATTGTCTTACAGAAGATAGTCATTCCCACAGGACTAAAAATTGTTTATAGCAGATGTTAAAAAATGAAACTTTTTGCTTTTTATTTTAGTTACTTCTATTTTGTGGTGTAGAAACAAGTGTTTTTCCTTTTTTTTCAGGTTTGTATAAAAAACCCCAAACAAACAACAAACAAAAAGCCCAAAGCAAATGAAAAAGTAAAAGGAAAGGAGAGGAATTCACAATAACAAATATATGTAGTGGTGGAAGATACCTCCACCACTTGAAAAAAATGTGTATTCTTTTATATTAGAAGCACCTTTGTCTTAAAATGTCAAGAAAAGAGCAAAAAGTAAGAGCTTCAAGCCTGCCACATCTTCTGCACATGTTTAACTTCAGGCACTGTCATTGATTTTGGTGGTAGTGTGAGGGAGGTCAAACATATGGTAAGTCCTTGCAAATTAATCTAGAGGACTGTTGCCTAAGTGGTCTGTGGAGTCAGTGCTTGTCTGCAGGAGCCTGGCTGCTGCTCATGTTTTGTTGTTTTTTTTTTTTCTCTCCAGCTGTAAATCTCATTTTTAAAATACCAGAGTATACCAGACACTTTTTAAATAACACTCCTCGCTGCAATTATTTGCAATAGCTGCCAAGGGGGTATTAAGAGGTCTCAAAGGGGAGCAGAGTGTCTGCAAAACCTACTCTTCATTAAAATACAGTTCTTGCTCAAAAATACACAAATCCCTGGGTTAGGTCCACATAGCCATAGCATAGACTCAGAAGCTTTGAAGAAAATGTTTTTCCTGTCACTTCCTGAAATACAGAGTTTCTGTATAAGTAAATCAAGATACAGAAGAGGAAGAGGGTAGGAGCTGGGTAGTGTAGGTTTTTCCTTCACAGCCTGAGATGATGATTTTGATCTCTGCAGCTGGACTAGGTGATTTTGGGCAAGCTGCTGTACTTTGTGTCTCGGGTTCTTCAGCTAAATCATGCCTGTCTCCCTTGCAGATGTGTTATGAAAATGCAGGCCTGTGGTTGCCATTGTTGTAGCTAGTGAGATCAGAGCATGCCTGTGCCTAAACCCAGATTTGGGCAAGTTTGTTGAATGCGTTTCTGGCTCTACGCTGCTTAACCCATATCTATGCTGTCACAGCCACAGAGCTGTAGAGTCAGTGTTACTTAAGGAGATGGCTTTGCATGCTTCCCTGAAATGTCTGAATGCTGAAGTAATAGCAGAAAATGTGACGTGGAGGAAAGCTTGGTGCTCTAAAGTCACTGTTCTTGCTCAATTTGTGATAGTTGTTATTCTACTGGGCACTAAATTGTGGTCCCTGTATTCATCTCTGGATGGTACTTTCCTGCCTAAAGAATTTGTGTTGAGGTCAGAACTGAGAAGCCAGACATGGAAGGAGTGTACTCAGCAGCAGCATTCATCTCTCATACACTGGTTGCATCTTGTGTAGCATACTGCTAAAATATCTCAGGGTTTCTAAATGTGTTGCCTATGGCATTTGCTTGACTATCAAAATTATATCCTAGTTGTCTTCCAGTCTTTTACTTGCTTTGCCTGGAGAGCTGGGAGCAAGAGTGGAAATGACTTGTAGGCAGCAATGTCAGCACAGAGGGAAAACTGTTAAAATAATCTTACAGCAAAGGCAACTTTTAGCAGCAGAGGACCTTTATTTTTGTGCCTGCTTTTTGCCAGTGAAGTGAAATAAAGAAGGGAAAGAATTAGCAAATTGTTTTGTGGGGGTTTTTTTGGGTTGACTTCTTCTAGTGCGACAATTAGCTCTAGCAAAAAGAGCATGTAAATGTAGTGCAACAGCTCCGTAACAGGTATGTTGTTTCTTCACCACTTGCTTTTCTGCACTTTTGTTTTTCAAGTGCAACTGAAGTTCACTTTAGTCCATTGGAAAGGGGTGCTTTCTGCATGCACATGAAGAGACACAGCCAGCTCCTCTTCAAGAACTAGTTACTGGGCTCTTGGTTGAACTGCTGAGTCCCAGCTTGCATGAATGAAAAATTAACTTGTTTAATAACACAAGGGAAATAAGTGTATGGGGTTTGTGCTTTTCCCATCTGCCCAGGGCTGGTGAAGGAAGTAGCCTTTGCCTTCTGAGCTATTCTTTGGCCTCCCACTGAACAGCTGAAGGAGCTGAGAGGTGAAGGACCACAGTATTCCTCTGCTAACAGCTCACAGCTGCCTAGGTAGTGCCAAGGTTATGGGCAGTTACTCTCTCTCAAAAAAGCCTGCGACTCAAATGTACTAATTTCTTGCAGTGTTTAATTGAGAGTATAAAGAATTACAACCACTGCACTTCCACGGCTGTCTCCTCTTCATTAACGGGTTCAGACCTGCAGCCCCTTCTTTACTAGCGTGGCTTTGACAGTGCAGCTAGGGGTGCATCTCTGTCATGTGCCCAGCACTAGGGTGAACAGTGTTTTCAGAGTGTGCTCTAAGACAGATTTTGAAATAAGTGTTTCTTTACTCTCAGTGGTAAAAATGACTGCTTAACCTCCAACAAACCCTGAAGCCCACCATGCTCCATTAACAAATGGGCTAGCAGGGTGCTACACTGTGCAGAGAGCTCTGTGTCCTCCCACCGCTTACTGAAATCCCATGTTTTGTCTTCTAGACTCCGACCTGAGCATGCGGACACTCAGCACACCCAGTCCAGCATTAATATTTCCACTGAATTCCCCTGGTTTCCAGAATGGCAGAGGGTCGTCAACGTCTTCATCCTCAGTCACTGGAGAGACTGTTGCCATGGTCCACTCGCCGCCTCCAACCCGTCTCACTCATCCTCTCATCCGGCTGGCATCCAAGCACCAGAAGGAACAGGCCAACATAGACCGGCTGCCTGATCACTCCATGATCCAGATCTTCTCCTTCCTGCCCACCAACCAGCTGTGCCGCTGTGCCCGCGTGTGCCGCCGCTGGTATAACCTTGCCTGGGACCCCCGACTTTGGAGAACTATTCGCCTGACTGGCGAGACAATCAACGTAGACAGGGCTCTTAAAGTGCTGACCCGGAGGCTTTGTCAGGATACACCCAACGTATGTCTCATGTTGGAGACGGTAATTGTTAGTGGCTGCAGGCGGCTCACAGACAGAGGACTCTACACCATTGCCCAGTGCTGTCCGGAACTGAGGAGGCTGGAGGTGTCTGGCTGTTACAATATATCCAATGAGGCGGTCTTTGATGTTGTGTCACTGTGCCCAAACCTGGAACACCTGGATGTGTCAGGTAACAGGAAACATTTCAATACAGATGCCTTTGAGTCTAAAGGACTCATGCTTGTCAAGCTCCTGGCCCCACAACTGCACACTTTCCATTTCTGTGTTGTCTTTCGAGGTAGGAACAGCAGTCTCCTAACATGGTACTGGTGAGACAGACACCGCTAAAATCTCAGTGCCACAAACACCAGCAGCACCTCTTGAGTGGCCAGGCCTCCTCTGATGGAGGTGAGCTAGCAGAGATGGCCTGTTGAAATAGCACAAGTCCTTTTCATAGATTTTTGCACAAATCAGCCTTACAAGGGCCCATGTTGCAGTCAGTGGTACATCATATGGTAAAGGTTAACTGTGAGAGCAAAAATTGTTTTATCTTTATATATATATATGTATGTATGTATATGTATATATAATTTCTATGTAGATTCTATATATAAAATATGCAATGTATATATCTGTAATCTGGTGACTTGAGCAGGAGCTCAGAGTCAGTGCTAGGCTTTTGTCTGGGTATAAATACTGTCATCCCCAGCTAAACTTCAAGGTCCCTTTGTTTCCTTTTGACCAGATTGAGGTGAGCTACCTTTTATTTATTTATTTATTTGTCTGTCTATTTATTTATTTATTTAATAGTGTGTAGATTTGCTTAGTGGCTTTCTGCTTTTGCTTTCACCCAGTTACACTGTATCATTGCAACTGTTTAGATCAGCAGAAATGTTTTGGACAGTTTTCTTCAGATGTGCTCTGGGGATACAAGTTATTTTTCCCCAAAGTCAGCCACATAAAATTTCCTCTCTGCAAACAGGTTGGCACTTAGTTGAAAGGATGCATCCAAGCAGAGCACTGATGTAAATTTGAAGTTCAATACTTATTTTGTGATCTCACTTGTTTTCAGTCTAATGTTGCAATTAATCACCCAGCCCCTATTTGCCATTGCAGAGGTACTAAGGGCAACAAGCAGGATGAAGTGGGGAAAGGAAGCAATACTGTTGAGTTGCTGGTACCCAGAAAAACTGATTTTTCCAAGGTTGCCTATCTGATTTGCTTTCTTTTTTCTGACTCTTTTTTTTTTTTTTTTTTAACTGCTTTATCCATCTCTTTCACCTAATATTCCTAGGATGGCAGAATGTCATGGAAGGCATCAAAACAAATGGCAACTAATCAGAATTATTCACTTTTTGTGATTGCTTTGTGTAAAATGCCAGGTGATAAGGAGTTTCCGTGGGACTTTATGGGAGTCCTGTCCCATGGAGTCTATTCACAATGACCTTGCATATTAATTACTTATTGTCAGTACACACTGACATTAGCTCTGGATCACTAACCACACATTCAGGTTGAAGCATCTCCAACACCAGGAGATAATGTATGTGCCTTTTTTATTTTGACCTGGAGCTACATATTACTTTGAAGGCTGGCTGTATGCCAGGCATAGTTGTGCTTTTCTTATTACATCCTCTTGGGTGATGTGGAGAGTTGAGTGGCAGGAGTATCCTGGGACTAGAGAGACGGGAGAAGTAGAAACACTGAGCTGAGGCTGAACTGCCTTGGCGCAACAATCTGTTAGCTGACACATGGAGTGTACCTGGGGACTTTGCTTGTAGGTGACTAAAAATACCTTAGTCCACAGCTTCTACTGATATGATACAGACCAAAGGCAACTTTTTCAGAAGAATAGATGATACTAGGTCTTGAAATACGTTCTTTTGGGGTCTGTCTTCATTTGTGATTTCCTCAAGCCTGTTACTTTCAGACGTAGAAGCTGGTGCCTGTCCCTAAGAGCGCATCAGTTTGGTCCAAAGTATGTAGGGGGTGAGTAAAGTACCTGTCTTCCTTAATTTTTTTCTCATCAGTGGGACAGTAATTTTAATCTCATATTTTTATATTTTTTATTTTTGAAGCATTGTGCAGTTTGTCAGGATATCTAATTATAATCTCTTAGTGACTTTATTGTTCATGTATTTCACATGATGTGTACTTGGTGGTATGTGCAGGAGGAAGGGAATTTAATAAAACTAAGCAAATTTAATGCTGTCTGTTAGGGCTAGAAGTGACCTCAGTTGTAGCAAAGCCCACAGTGGTGAATACACCACAGCAAAGTCCTCAAATTAAGAGTGAGTCTGATCCATCTTCCATAGTTTGTGTGCCAAGGATTGCATTCCCCTCACATGATTTGTCTCCTATGGAGGCTGCTGCTTCTGTAATGCAGACCTCATCCTTTTTAAAATACTTTGTTATCCACAAGAACTAGTTTAATCCTGCCAGTTATGTCTCATTCCTTGCTGGAAGGACAGGACACTCCCAGTCTAAACACATCGATCTTAAGTGAAGAATAGTTTCTTTTGGAGTCTTACCGAAATGGCAGCTTCTCTCAGTAACAAATTGCAGAATTGACTGGGAAGGGGCATCTTACAATACCAGGGAAAGGCAGTTCCAGCAAATATTCTGTGAAGAGAGGAAACAGATTTAGGGGAAAAGAAAGTGTAATTGGTTCACAGGACAACACCTCAAGGACTGAAGCAACAGAAAGCCTTGGTTGAACAAATAGTGATGCTGTTGGGCAGATTCAAACTGTTTCTTAAAGCTTCCCCTTGTCCATCTCTGTGGCCGTTTCTCATAAAAAAGTAAACTTTCTTGTTCTCATTCTTTCTCTCCTCTCTCCATTTTCTCAGACAGAAGGGGTGATTCCTGGTCTTACAAACTGAACAGGAAAGCAGTCCATGCGTCTGTAGCTGTAAGTCTTCCTCTTCAAAGGGAGGGGCACAGATTTTCACCAGTCTGTGTTGTGCTATGAAGGCGAGTGCTAAAAACACTTGCTGAGCCCTGGCTCAGACTGTGCCATGAGTACTTATAGAATCTCCTGGTTGGAAAAGATCTCAGAGATCATCAAGTCCATCCATACCTATCCACTACTAAACCATATCTCCGAGTGCCCCATCTAGCCATCTTTTAAACACCTCCAGGGATGGTGACTCAACCACCTCCCTAGGCAGCCCATTCCAGTGCCTAAGAACCCTTTCAGTGAAGAAAGAGTTATCAGCTATGCAGCTCTCTCTCTTACTGCCCTTTGGGTACTGTTTAAATAGAAGGTAAGACAGGGAAGGCCAGAAAGAAAAAAAAAACCCACAATTTATTTTCCTGTCTGAGTATTTTATGAAAATAATTCCAGAAGTAAGATTTCAAACAGCAATTTTGGTTGCTGTACAGACTCTCTCTGGAGTTGTCTGAAATGAGGCTGCGCTCTAGGTCCTTGGACAAATTCTGGGATAACTTGAGGAGGCCGTACATGAGAAGATCTTCGCTGTAATCAAGTCCAAGGGATAGTTAGGAGGACAAGGCATGCACCTACACTCTCAAGTAATTTGCAGGACTGAAGTGGTTCACTGGGATGGTTTTATACCGAGCAAGAAAAGTTGGGTACATGTGCTGGCAGATAATGCTATACTTGTAGCTAGTTAATTAAACCCCAGTTCACAGTTGTACATCTAGTTGAATCCCTCTCCCTCTTGGATAGTTACTTGGCAGCAATAACATACCAAAATCTTTAATGTCAAAACCAGACGTTCATATTAACTTTCAGACTTTTCCACAATGTAAGTTCTGTCACTCTCAGCATCCACTTTGTGGGCAGTTCTGAGGTATCTCTGGAAGTTGGTTGAGCTTGACTGCAAGTTATTATCTAACATAGTAGCCAACATTTTTTTTTCGATCTGTTTGTAAGTTTCTCCTCCCTTTTAAAAATCAATTGCACTTACTTTATGGAAAATCCTTCTACAAGAGCTTTGTTTTTACATTTTTATTATTTAGGACAGAAAAATTGTTGCAGACCCAGGAACCTGTCATTTTGCCTAAAAATCAGGCAGTTCTACATCAACATGAATGCTTTTTCTGGTAAAACGTTTTTGAATGCCCTTCTCATTAAATATTTCACAGTGTAGCCAAAGTAAACTGGACAAGACAATGCTTAGCTTGTCAAAACAGTGATCACACACTGATGTACAGTGACTCTAATCCTGCTATGAGACTTCTGACCCATTCACTTTCTAACTGCAGTCATTAAAGTGTCCTACCTTCTTGATTCCTCAGCAGACAGAACATTTTCCTCAGCCTTGTCAACCCTTCATTCTCACTTAGCTGGATTTTAAAATTGAATTCTGGTCAGCATGTAAAATATCCAGACTGATTCCTTAATCCAACAACCTCCTCAGGCAAACGCAACAGCGACAGCAGAATTCTGCCTAGGTGCCAGCTCACCGATAAGGACTTCTGTGATGCATTTTGTATCAGCTACTCTGAAGAACATATTGAAGGTGAAATTAATTTCACTATTAGTATTGTACCATTTCCCTTTGGAAAAATAACTTTGCATTATCAAGAGTGTATGTAGTACTTATTTGAAGGCAAATGCATTTACGAAGATTTCTCCATAACCTAGCCAGATCGGCAATGCAGTCTGAAGAGGAAATAACAGCGTTCTGTTCTAAGATGATGTTATTTCTTAAACAAAGTGCTTTGCTTCAAAGACCCAGAGCTTCTTCATGCCCTGTGGACAATTTGTCCATTTCATTGTATGAGACCTGAGGGAAAATTTGCATCTGTTCAAATAAATTTGAAACCGCAAAGCCAGCTGCAAATTCAAATGATGACTATAGAAATCTAATTGCAGGTGGCAAACTGTTTCAAATCCATATCCCATGCTGCTTACAGCATTTGTGTGAGCCCACTGATTATCTCAAGGGATTTTTTTTTCCTTTTTATTTTTAAGAACTGAAGCATATTCATCCCTTCCACGAAGCCTCTGAATGATAACGTGTTATATCAAGTGGTATTCATTTGGGTCATTTGGGTTTTTGAGGTGATCTCCATACATTGTCAGGCTCTTCACTTCCAGACTACAGGATTTGTGCAGCATTTCTGATACATGGAGCTCTAAAGTCATCATCTTAACTTTTCTGGCCTTTCATGATTCACTTCATCCCCGTTGGCCAGTGTTTCAGCAATACAGAAAAGCCTTGATCACTAACAGGTAGACCCTTTCTTCTTCCTTGCAGCTGATTCTAGCTATGCTACTGCAATGTGCCCACCTGAACTTAGCACAGATAAAAGTTCCTCTTCAGGAGCCCAAGACTGCCAGTTTGCAGTGCAACAGAAACAGCATTTTCCAAAAAAAGCTTTCATTTACCGCCACACACAGAGTGGAGGATAAAAATGGGGGAAAGGTGTGAGCATGTTTTTCCCTTTAGTCTAGCTCTTTATCTCTCCTTGCAAGGCCTTCCTTCTCTAACCTAGTTACCTCCATTCATGGCCAGACTTTCTCACTTGAAACAGTCCTTTTCTGCATCTGTCCATGTCCCCTCATGCCCTTACCAGTCTCTTGGCTCCTGCTGACTCCCCTTAGGTTACCCGAATCCCCACCCTTCTACAAGCATGTAGTCTTGCCATAGTTTTGCATCCTTCCTGCACTGCAACCTTGGGGCTGGATTCACATCTGTTCTCCAAATGTTTTTTGGAGGGTGGGTGGGGTTTGTCATTTTTATAATGGAGTTGGATGGCGAAAGATCCTCTGATGTTGGTTTACAAACTCAGCTAGTCAGCAGTGAGACTGCCTCTGATGCAAAAGCTGTGTTGATTGTCATGTTGTACTATTTTTTCAAATTGTCCCTGGGTTTATATTGCAGTAACAGATCATAGACTGTCCCTAGATAAACCTGGGACCATTGTTTTACATTTGGAATGTGGACAAAATTGATCTGTCACTTTGCTGGTGCTCAAAATCCCAGAGTAACCCCGCTGACTCCAGTAGAGTTTATTATTTCCTCTGATGTAGGGACACATCACAGCAAATTCAGGCTAGTTAGTCAGGATGATTCTGCTTTTGCAGCATAAAAATACCTTCATCACATCCAGCACGCAATTGCATGCCCACTTTTCTGGTCTTGCTGTGTGATTTGTTTTTAGTGCTTCCTTAAATTTGCTATGTTTTTCCACTTAGGCTGCTCCAAGGTAACATGCATCAGTTTGACTCGTGAAGCTTCCATCAAGCTGTCTCCTTTACATGGGAAACAGATCTCCATTCGCTACTTGGACATGACAGACTGCTTTGTACTGGAGGACGAAGGACTGCACACCATTGCCGCTCACTGCACTCAACTGACCCACCTGTACCTGCGCCGCTGTGTCCGCATCACCGACGAGGGTCTCCGCTACCTGATGATTTACTGCACATCCATTAAGGAGCTCAGTGTGAGCGACTGTCGCTTTGTCAGTGACTTTGGCATGCGGGAGATTGCCAAGCTGGAGTCGCGCCTGCGGTACCTTAGCATCGCTCACTGCGGCCGGATCACCGATGTGGGCATCCGTTACATAGCCAAATACTGCAGCAAGCTGCGCTACCTCAACGCGCGGGGCTGCGAGGGCATCACGGACCACGGTGTGGAGTACCTCGCCAAAAATTGCACAAAACTCAAATCACTAGATATTGGCAAGTGCCCTCTGGTCTCAGACACCGGCCTGGAGTTTCTAGCTCTCAACTGCTTCAACCTGAAGCGCCTGAGCCTGAAATCATGTGAGAGCATCACTGGACAGGGCCTGCAGATTGTAGCTGCCAACTGTTTTGACCTGCAGATGTTGAACGTGCAGGACTGCGATGTCTCTGTGGATGCTCTGCGATTTGTTAAACGACATTGCAAGCGCTGTATTATAGAGCACACCAACCCTGCCTTCTTCTGAAAGGACACCCCGCACCTGTCATTACAATGCAGTATTAAAAACACTGATGTATAAACACACGCTCCCATATTCCGTAATGCTGTCTTTTCTATAGCTCACGGGAGTCAGCTTTTCTTGTATGTTGTGGGTGAGAGGGGTTTCTAGAGGACTATTTTGTTTGCTTTTTGTATGATCACTTTTTAAGGTGTGGTGGGTCTCCATGGAGAGGCTGCTTTAATGCAAAAGCAATGAGTGCTCAGCATCCCCAGTGGGGTGCCATTTCCATAACAGTCATGATTTTGTCCCAGGCTACAGTAGCTACCTCCAAAGGAAATAGCACATAATCCCTCCTTTGGAAATGTTACTAAGCTGTGTCAAATACATCTGAATTCCAGCTGTGCTCATGAAGCTGACTATGCAATATGTGCCTGTGTTCCCCAACTTCTTCCAATATGGCTGATAAAGCATCCCCTTGTCTCCAAGTAGTTTCTGTTTGGTAGTGATCCATTGTAATCCCTCAGGAAATACTGGGTAGTGTTCTTAAACATACTTGATTGAGGCAGAATAAGACCTGCTGGCCATTGCCGAGCACTCTGCTGAGTGAATCTGGAGACTGTGCCCATGCATGGATTCTCTTGGAAAGCCCCCTCCAGGTCACTCGTGCATCATCACTACTTGCCTTCATGTCTAAATCTGCCCTCTCCTGCATGTGTAGTACCACCCTTTGGTAGCAGATAGGGACTTTTGGCTCTGATAAGCAGTGACGTATTCACCTAAGTGAAGGAAAGCAGATGAGATATTGGTGGCCTGGCAAAGGAGAAAGCTGGCAAACCAGCCTGAGAAGCTGCTGTAGTTCTGCAACACAGGGCACTGTAGCACACTTGGGACTCTTTGAGGCATTGTAGAGCAGCTTGCACAGGGCAGTCCCAACTGCTGTGCTGTGCAGCTGTCACCAGCAAGTCTGTCTTTGTTCCTTCACTGTATCTCTTCAGCAGCTGTGGCACCACTGCAGTTGACACTCCCTGAGCAAACCAGGCACGTGTGTTAGGTAAGCTCAATATGTGCCTTAATGCAAGCAGAAACCCAACCCTTTTCTGTGGCCTTACAGTTCAAAGGATAGATGGCTGATCTCAAGACTTCAAAGATGTTAGCCTGATGTTAGATAACACGACTGGGGACAGAGGGGCTTCGAGTGTTATTCACATTAAGTTCAGATTTTGTGAAACTTTGTCTGTGTGTGTTCCCTTAGGCTGGAGAAATGGCTGCTGTTCAACAAGGAATTAAAACGCCAGCGTTGCCCTGTGACACTGGGAGCCACTTGTACTCTCATGGTCACTCTTGCTCATTCAAGAGCAAGAGTGGTTTGGAGGTTCCCCATCTCATTTGCTCCTTCCCCAGAGCGTGTGGCTGTTTCATGGTTAGTTTCTTCACAATTTTCTGGCAGCCGTTTCTCTGCTTTTTCACATGTAATGCTCAGAACTGAAAGCCAGACACGTTAGGGGTGATGATATTTTCAGGCAGGCCCCCTGCGCCTGACTGACAGGTGAATTCATATGTTCAGCTCAAACGCTATAAAGGTCTTGGTAGAGAACATAAGAAGAGAAGCACCGTGTCTGGTTTTCATAAGCAGTAGTTCCATCATCTCCAGACAACACTAATAAAATCATTGATATGAAGTGAAAATCCATATGCTCGAGAAAAATACATAACTGCTGAGGAAATACTTGTAGCAATGCTCTCTCAAATTACAAAAAAGCAATGGTTTGGACATGTCCCTGCAGAGGGAACTTGTCTTACTGCTGCAAAAATTATGGTAACTTATGAATGTTCCTCCGATTTCGAGTTTTTTAACATACAGGATGTCATCAGCTCTGAATTATAAATCAGATTGTGCTAAAACAAAGAGGGCCATGGAAAATGCATTTGTCATTGCTACTGTTACTGGTCAGTGACTAACAAGAGGTGTTACCATCCTCTGGCCAGTTAATATCACTTTGGTTTTCCTTTCTCTATTTTTAAAATAAGAGATTCTTCTCCAGCAAGTAGTACAGTATATTTTATCCGAGCCAGCTATACTCTCTCTTTACCCTTTATCTCAAAATGGCCCTGAGGATAGTTAAATGTTAAGCCCATTCCTGAGAATGGTGGGATTTTGAGCCATTTGCACTCATGAAATATAAGGCCTCATTAGTAACATTTAACTGTTTATTAAAAAAAAAAAAATAAAAGCTACTTTTCTGGCTGTGCTAAATTGAGTGAGTAGTGTTACATGGTTTTTAAGGTTTCTAATGTTTAAATTGGCCTGTACTGTACAAATCTCACTATAAAGCCTTAATTTGCTACCAAGAAATAAAGCAATATATTGGTAACTGATGAGCATGCATCGTCATTTGCACTAATTGATTAACTTCTGTTGAAAAATAAAAGATTAATTACTTGTAAAACTTTTCTTGAAAGGTAGGTAGGTAAATGAGCACATCAGCACACCAGGTACGTCAATGGCTATATTAAAAAAGGAAAACAAATGTTATAGATTGTGATCTTGCCTATCTGTCTCTTTAAAATTTTATTTTCCTCATGTGGTTCTTCACCCTGAAACATAATCAGTAAGTAAAAGTGTAAGTAAAAAAAACCCCAGTATATAAAAAGCACATGTATAAAAATTTCAGGAGGGCCTCTGCATTGATTTAAAGGCAAGTTAACGTATTTGATGTGAAAAGTAAAATGGAATAACTGAAAGAGTAGAGTACTTACTAGTGCAGTGTTGCCTTTTGAATGCTCTAAAAGACCTACTCTGGGGGGCACTGGTGGAAAATGAATAAAGGTAATTTTTCTAAGCCAAACATTTTTAAGTATGTGATCTTACATGGTCTGAGTTGGCACTCTGAGACTGCTACTTATTTTTAAAAAAAATTGAATTTAACTTATTGATACAGCTTGCCTGTTTTGACTTTTAACCCTTTACTTATGTCTACTGCAAAATGACACAACCAGAAAAGAAACTTAAATAGTGCATGCAGAGCTGAGTTTGCTGGAAAGGTTGCAACATGAGTGATGTGTCTTCGTTCCAGTTTGAGCTTGGCAAAGACTATAAATTCTCTGAGTGAAAACATTGTTGATGCTTGAACCATAAAGTTTGGGCTCAGGCACTGAGGCTACTTCTGCTCTGCAATAGCATGTGGTGATCTCATCAAAGAAAGCAGTGATGAATCACATCAGTCAGGCTGGCATGTTGTTGATGTCTTTGGAATAACTTGTGTCCTGTAGAGAGAGGTCTCTTAGAAAAGGTGCATCTAAACTGCCACGTGCTATGATTATAGCCAAAGCTCTGTATCTAGGTATTCATCCTTCTAATTCCCTTGGCTTTTGTAAAAGTGGAACTATATTTTCCCCATTAGCAGCACAAGATTGATGTGAAGTGCCACGCTTTTGCCTTTTTGAGCTATGCTCATCTGGCTTCCTACAAAATGCAAAACAGCTTCTGTTGGATGTCTTGGACTCAGAACCGTGGTCCAGACTGTAACCTTCAGTAGTGGCTTACGTGGTTTCTGAACACTTCTAGCCTTTGAACTGGAAAATTAAAAAACTAGTAAAAGACCTAATTTTAGCACTAGGCTTGAAGCAGGTCCAAACTTTCATTAAAAAGAAATATAGTGACCATTTGGACTGCAGACTAAATGCCCTGCAGCTGCCAGTGTTAGTTTAAAGGGAAAAAGTTCTCTGACAGAGTTGGTGCGTGGCTCCTCTTCCCTCAGCGTTCCCCAGAACAGTAACCTGCCCTCGGGTTTTTATAATTTTGTCCATTTAGCTATTCGTGCTGAAACTTCCCATGCTGGGCTTTGAAAATCTTAGTTGAAATGGTTCATCTGGTTCTGTAAATAAAGCTAGGATGAAATGTCATTTTGCTCATGTTAAACTCCTGGTGACCTTTTCTTTGAAAACGGTTCATTGCTCTTCATCTCCTCTAACGCCTTCGGAGGGAAAGTGTGAGCCTTGCCAGGAGGTCAGCTTTGGGACAAGGATGTGTCTTACTGATCTCCCAGTTAAAATTCATCCAAAGTTGGCTATGTTACATGTCTTTGAACATCTGCAACTCCATGACAGGAGAGAAAAGGGGCACACTTGGATCTTTTTGGAGCTTGTAGTCTGGCGAGGCTGAGATTTGGCAAAGCTAAGAGGTGTTTATCATTCTGGCAGTGTAAAGGAGGAAATTACCTGAATTATATGGAAGCTGCCTGGAAAGTTAGGGCAGGGTTGAAAGATGGGGTTTTGAGAACTGGGGCGAGAAGAAGGATGAAGGAAATCTCCTGGGCAAGGGGAACTGAGACTGGCATGAGAAGAGATTGAACGATTTTCAGCAAAGAAACCGGGGCTGGGGTTGAGAGGTGGGTTTGTATGACTTGTTGAGCAGGGAGAGTTGGGCCAGAGAAAGTGTAAGTAGTGAAGAATGAAGTTTGGGGCAGGAGCAGAAATATGAAGAAAATTAAGGGAACATAATGTAAATAAAGTACGCTCCCTTGGTGAAGGCTCTGAGAAAGGCGGACAAACTGTTCCAGTAAGGGTGCCTCCAACTGGAAACCACCTTTCAAAACTGAAATACTAATTTTGCATTTCATGCATCCAATATCTGATCTTTTTTATATTTTATGAAGCTAGAAAGTCTTTCCAGGTAGAACTTCTGTCTTTACCAGCAAATGTATATGGAGGCCTGAGACACTGTCAACCTCGGTGCCTTGCTCCTGCCTCTACACCTTTGCCCAAGGCAGTCTGTCAAGAAGAACCAGGCAAGGCAGGTTTGTAACATCTGTTCTTCCTTTTGTATTGTGTTTCAGCAACACCCACTGTTCTGCTCTGCTAAGGTGCAGGTGTCACTGGGGAGCCACATTCGTGCCCTTTTGATGACTGTTAAAGCGCATAGTAACAATAGGTTCAAGTTACGGCCAGGCAGCAGACATCAGAATTCAAACTTAGCTTAACAAAAATACGTTTAACTGAACAGCCTTACTGCATGCTATTAAACAGATTAAATCAGTTTTTTCCATAAAATAGCAGAGGGATGTTTATTTTCACGCACCCCTGCTGTACAGCTGTATGCTTCAGAGCAGGTTTTTCCTCTATTTTTGTCTTCTGTGAAAACTGGACAGAAATGTCGGGTCATTTTTCCCTTGTCCTCTGGATGATCATAGAGGCGCGTCTGAGATTTAAACTAGTTAATGGAAATCTCTTCCAAGTAGGCTCTGCTCATACAAATTTAAAAAAATATTATGAGTGCAACAATCCAGTTGGCCATAGATACATCAAATTAAGCCATTATAAATATAAAAGTTACTAAACAGGCACCAGAGACAGAACCAGAGAGACCAGAAGGCTGAATCTTTTTTTAAAAATAAAACACCATGAGCTTTTATAAATGACCCTGATACTTTTAATGCAGAACAGCAATCTTAACCATTCCTTCTAGCACTAAAGATACTGTGTTCTTTGGGTTAGAATAGATTAGTTTTCCTTTGTTTTTTAAAGAAACATTGCATGCTGTAGCTTCAAGCTCATATAAATGGTAGAGATGGAAAAAGTCATCTTAAAAAGATGAGAGAGAATGCAAAGAGGGATTTATGCCAAAAGGAATGAATATTTTTAACAGTTTCATGTTGCATTGTCTGTCTTTGATGGCTCCTAAAATATTTTTTTAAAATCAATAAATGGCCATTCTTGAGAAGTTTCCATTACTTCTTGAATATACTCCATTCACAATTGCCTCAGCAGATAGACATGAGAGCTTTAGAAAAACTTAACTTCTAGCTATAAAAAGTAAGTATAGCCAAGTTATCATTTATAATTTGCCTTATCAAGTGTTTTCACATCTTTATCACTAGTCATATAAAGGATATAGCCTAAGCCTTTCTCAGGACAACTGAAAAAACATTTCTATATATTTATTGATAACAAATTATATTTTTCTGACACTCAGATTTTGCTCTAGTTCTCTGTTCCTGGTCTATTGTATGCTGGAAAATACTTTGAAGAATAGAGCTTATTTCTGGACTTGAATTACACTGTATTTGATTACTCTATGGTCATGTACCTCATGTACCGTGGTTGTTGATGTATCTTTTGTGACATGACACTGCAGAGTGGCTACCTGCATTTCACCACGGCAACAGAATTGCCTAACGCATGATGTATGTGACACGTAACAGTTGTCAGAGCTCAGCTCTCGTGTGTGACTGGCTGCTGGGAGTGTGAAAATACCCATCCACTGTAGTGTCGGTACTTGTGTAGTGATGCATTCCTTAACTGCACAGAGCATCTTCCATTTTATTGGGCATAAATTATAGGAACAAACTCGTAACTTCAACACCTGCTTTGGTGAAGGTGGTAGAGCTGTGACCTTTTCTCCATACTGTCCTTTCTTTTTCTGCTCTCAGAGAGTTATCCAAGTTCCTGCGAGAGGCTGAGGTACCTGCTGACATAGTGATGGATAATACAAATACTTAATGGCTTGGTTATTAATTGGGGAAGTATTAATTGGGGAAGTAAAACCGTTTACTTGGCAGGCAGTCCAGGTAAGATGACAGCTTCAAGTCAGTGACCAAGTCTTGCTCACGTTTCTCAGTGGAGGTGGGAAGTCCCTGCATGAATGTCAGTAAGTATGATGCTTTCCAATGCTTGTTCCTACAGTGGTATGTAAAACTACAAGATGAATCAGTGAGGGGGAGGGTGTCCACATAATCAAGTCAGTAGAACTATGTTTGTTAAAGTAACATAGTATAAAATCAGGTATACGTCTATCAAGGGCCACAATGGTTTTCTCGGATTGCCAGTATATGACTGAGCTGCTGGTGAGATTTCATAACACAGCAGGTCATTGCTCAGTGACACTGCTGGGGCAGCACCAGGTTGTTTTTTTTTTTCTCTCCGATGTTGTATTCCTGCACCCGTACCACTGTGGTGGGGCCTGCTGCATTTTCCAGAGCCCAGAAGGAAGGGAAAGCTCAGGCAAGCAAGGAAGTGCCTGCCATATGACAGTAACAGGAGAGCTGTGCAGCTGGGGAAGGGAAGGAGTGGGCATGCATCTCATCTGTCAGGACAGAGAGGAGCGTCCTGGAAATACAACTGCCTGGAATGGCCTGGGATGCAATGGAAAACCTGGGAAGGGTTTTACAACACTATGTTCTTGCTGCTGTGGCATCACAGAGTCTGTGAGGTTGTGTATGCAGGGGGACCAGAATTCTTAAAGCAAGGAGCCCACTGTCAGCATATCAGCAAAAAGGGAGAAAAAATGCTGTCCTTCCTGGTGGAGCCAGGTGTGAGAGGGAGGGAAGGAAGCTCTGGCTGGTGGGGAGGGGGCTCTGGGGTGCCCTGGGCCTCATGTCAGGTTGTTGGCAGCTTGGGTCACTTTAATTTAAATGCCATCTGTTAGATACTGGAGTTGCAAATGAGTGAAAAGTCTGTTTGGTGTGGTGTGGCCGGATGAGGGGTCTATGCTGCGGGGGCTGTTGGAGCCCTCTCATAAGCCAAGGAGAGAGAGGAGAGAAAAGGGGTCAGGGGTTCCTCTTCAAAAGCATACGGTTTGCAGCAGGGACTCTCCTGGCATCCATTCAGGCCTGATTTTCTCCAGAGTTTATGCTGTGCAGGGACTGCTTAGAAGGAGCAAATGGAGCTGTGAGAAGGCAGAGGTGACCATGCTCTGGTAACCTGAGGAGAGGTTGTTGAAGATGCCACACAGGCACATGCTAAGAGACTCCAGGCTCTTCAGCTTATTTTTGTGAAGAGAGAAAGGATGTGAGGTTTTTTTGTTGGTTTGTTGGGTTTTTTTAAGTGACAGTCTTTTAAAGTTACTTGGTATTTACAGTCTGCAGGGGAAGCTCATTCAAAAACGCTGTGAGACTGGCTTATCTTCAGATCAGAGGGGTGTCTGATTTCTGAACGCTGGTTTACTTTTTTGTAAGGCGGATTGATGAAGGCACAAGAGGGTCTTGCAGCCTGAACTTCATAAACCACTGGCAGGATAAGTGTGAGAGCATGATAAAGCAGCCTCCCCTTTCCCTGCCAAAAAAATAAGAAAAAGCAAGGGAAAATTGCATCAAAATGCCCAATAAAGAGAGTAAAGGAATTCAGGGCTGAAAGCTGAACTGCAAATAGTAATGTGTAATCTCTTGCTTAAAAGATATTTTCTCCCTTAGGAGTCAAATGTGGTCATGTGAATCTAGAGGGTAAATTGAAAGCTATCATAAAGATTACATATAGGGAGCACACGGATAAATGTGTCAGTAGGGAAGAATCCACACAGCTTTTCTACAAGAAATCCTTCCATGGGGTCAGCAAATACATGGGGGACCTGTCAGGCCAGGATGCTGGGGGCACCAGAAAAGGTTTGAGGATGTCTTCTGTGTCTGGCATCACAGAGTGGGCTAGGATGCTTTGTCTGGGAAAGAGATAACTAAGGTGGGATGTGATGGGTACGACAAAGGTCACTGAATCATGGATGGCTTAAGGGATGAAGGGACTGAATTTTTTTTGTGACTACTGGTTTAAAAAAGAAAAGTTAGGGGGCATCAAGTGAAGCCAGCAGGTAATGGATCGATAGCAAATTAAAGTAGTCCTTTGTTTGCCATGTGTTAAAGCCCTGGACTCTTGCCACAGGGTGTTGCAGATGCTAAATGTTCACATTGGTTAAGAAGAGGCTGGATGAGTTTGTGGAGAAGTCTGTGTTGTTGCTATTAAATACAACAGACAACCTCTGGCTCGGGAAATGCCTGAGGCACAGAGGGTTGAAGGCTGGCAGGCTATGCTGGGAAAATACGCTTGCTCTATTCTTGTGCTTCTCTCTAGGCATCTGGTTTTTGGCTACTGTCAGACTGTTCAGCTACATCGACCTTTTGTCAGCAACTGTTTTCGTATTTTGATATTTGCCTCAGCCGATCCCTGACACAGCACATTCTCACTTCTTGCTTGTGATGCCATTAGTCAGGGTTGCTCAAAGTCCTCCAAAGTAAATATTTTTGGCCCCCTCTTTTCTAAAATCCTTATGCTCCAGAGTGCAAAATCTAAACTTGTTGTGAGCTAATATCCTCATTTATTGACTCTCATAGGAGTAGGCACTTGAAATTTTGCAAGGGGCTTGGTACCCTGCATGTTTAGGCCCTGTTGCTGCAGGCAATGATGCAACAAAAGCATCTCTCTATTCAGAAGAAGGACTAGGGGAAGGAAAGCATTTTTTGCTCCCTCGAGCTCCTGCAAGTTGGGAAGCTGGTCATGGAGTCACACAGCTTTTTCAGGTCTCTCTCCATTCTCTCATCTACAGGGAGAATTTGGGAAATCAAGAAACCTCTTGATTTCTTTAAGATGGCTGTGCTGCATCTTTGTAATCAACATCAGAATTCACCTGTAGCCTTTCCTCAGCCAAAGAATTTTAAGCATCTCTGCTTCCCTTTATTAATTTTTAAAAGGGCTTGCCACTTGTGATGATTTCAGACACAAGAGGCTGTATATGTTGACTGCCCAGACAGGTATTCAGCAATCTTCAAACAACTGGCTCTGATGCTTGACATCAAAATTTAATCTCCTTTAGATGCCTGGAATACAGAGCATGACCGGTGAATATAGACTTGGTGAATATAGACAGGCACTAAGTGGCAGTTTGTGTGGGTGTGATTCCCAGACTTGTCTGGAGGAGGCAGAAATGCTGCCCAAATCCACAATGCAAAGTCCCTCCTCTGCTGCTTCAAACCCTTTGCCTACTGCTGGACCTGCGCCCACACAAATACCCAAACACAGTGAGGAATATAAACTCACAAGGGTCTCAGCTTTCATAATATGACTAAGTTGTTTTGATTTAAGAGTGCTCCTCTTGCCAAGATTGGAAAAAATGAGTCCATTCTCTTCATGGCTGGATGTCAAAGTACACCCAGGTTTTCAGAAAAATGCCCCAAATGTGCTCACTTAAGTGAACGACTGGACCAAGACTTGAGTGTTGAAGAACTTAACTCTTTAATATTGCTTTTCAGGGGAAATTGGAGAAAAATAGGAAAGGCAAGACCATTATCCCTAAGTTAAAAACAGAGTTAAGAAGATGGGGAATCACATCTTTTTTTTCTTATTCACTTCTGAGGCCAGCAGACATGTTGGCTGTTTGGGATGCTGTTGTGTAGGGCACAGAGCATCAACAATGTCTGGAAGCAAATGGGGAGGAGGGAACTATGGCACTACAAGAGGGACAGGTCTTTACTCTGTGCATCTCCGAAGTCACCAATGTTAAACAACAAAACCAAGGAGCATACAGAATTACTGTGCTGATCTTAGACCAGTGAGACACTATCTGAAACACTCCTGGACTCCACTTTATTTTCTCTGCAGAATTTGCCTACAGTGTTGCAGTACTTCATGTCTTTAAGAGCTTTGCTCAATCTGCCTTTAATGCACAGTGTGTGAATAAAAGGTATAAACAACATTGCTGATATTTGAACCTATTCTGGGTCTTCTCTAAGGTTATCAATGACTACTCTTTGCTGCGCAATCTCAGCCTCCATTTTTTTTTTTTTTAAATTAGCTGTTCTTCCTGTAATACCCTTACAGCTTAATATTAATGTAGAATCATATTGAGGAAAATCATAGCAGTGTAGAGCAGCAATTTGCAGGAAGACATGTCACTGTGAAGGAATCCACACATTTGTGAATTCCTGGCACATTTGCAGACCTACTTTTATTCCTTATTAGAGCTGGAGTTTCAGGAAAAGTGTTAGACCAAAGGCCAATTTAGTTGTCAGAACACGGGTATTGAATGCCATTAGAGATGCACAAGGGTATCCGAGACTTCCACGGAAGGCTGACAGGGATGAGGCAGTCCCCGAGGAAGATTTGTATCCTCCTGCATCGTCAGAGGGAGGCCAGGCAGATGCCGTCAGGAATCTCAAATGCCTTTGGCTGTTCTGACTTAGGCAAACAAGCTCCCCAAAGTTACAGGGAAGCTGTTTGTGCTTAAGGTCAGACAGGCTGTTCACTGGGCTGCAAACACACAAAAAATAAACCACAAATGTTTGACCATGCCGGCAAGTATCGAAATGACTGTCATGTGAGGGTATGATGGTTTTGCAATGCTGGCCACCGCAATTTTTGTGCAAATATTTATTCTTGGAGAAGGGACAGTTTGGACTTCCTTCTCAAAACCGAAATGTTTCTGATGTTTAAAAAAAGAAAAAAAAAAAAGAAAAAAAGTCAGACATCTTAGTTCTTACTGCCTGGGCTCTGCTGAAGTTCTCTAGGCCCCTCTCTGGGATTTGAAGAAAGAAGTCATCTCAGACTGCAGCACTGGCTCCATCCCCAGCTGAAGGGGATGGGATGTTCAGTCTCAGCCTGGGAATGACTGAGGACATCCTAACACCTGCGACAGCTGTCAGGATACAGCCCTGCTTGGCTGTTGGTTCTGCCACTCAGCTGCTGAAGGAACAGCAGCTCCCGTTGTGCCCGGGGCTCACAGGGAGGGACGTGGGGCTGGTTGCAGGGTCCAGCTGCTCTCGTGCTCTCTGCATCGCACACAGGGGATGGGGCAGAGCTGGGGCTGCCTGGCCCAGGGTGCTGCGAGGGATGGGCCTGAGCAGGGACCGTTGGGCCTGTCTGACCCCCAGCCTCCAGCCCCGGAGCCTCCTGTGGGAGAGTCCCTCACCCCCTCTCCAGGACCTCCGCCTGGCCAGCTCCAGGAGGGCTGTGTTCCCTCTTCCTCCCTGTCCTCCCTCGCACATCCCAGGTGGGAGTGAGGAGCAGAGGCAGGGAGGATGAAGACCCGAAGCCCAGCTGAGTTTCTGAAGCAGGGGCCATAGAGCAGGCTCCAGTGCTGAGGGGCCTTTGCTCCAGCACCTGCACAATCTCTGCTCCCAGCACACCCAGACGCTTCAAGGTGTGCAGGTGTTGTCCTGGGCTTCTCTGCCTGCATTGTGTTCTATAAGGCAATGACAATTTGTGCTGCTGCCCATTTTGCAGTACTAAATAATTTGCTTTTAAATAGTCTTTTTGTTCTCTCTGTTCCTTAAGTAGCTTTGTTTTGGTTTGGTTTTTCCGCTCATCTTCCCTGCTTCTTCAGTGGCTTCTACAAGCTACCTGTTTCATTTTGATTTAAAATCAGCATAGTTTCTCTCTACCTCACAGATGCCCTGAAGGTCTCTTAGAAATCCTTTCTTTTTTTTTTTTTTTACTTTTCCCTCAGAAGGCCAAACTTATGGAAGGGAAGTAAATCTTCTAGGAAGATTTTACCATAAACTATTAACTGCATGTATAAAAGAGGAGCTAGAGCCTTGTTTTCCATTATTTCACACTCTGAAATGCTGAAAGCTATTCCCCAGATGTTGGTTGGTTTGGAGGTTTTTGTTTTGTTATGTTTTGGTTTTTTTCCTGGTAGCTGCAACAGTTGATAGATCCTTTGCAAGTAAAGGCTGGCTTGTGTGGAAAAATCTGGTGGGTGCTAATAGCATGAAATTAATTTATTTTTGCTTTGTGCATGAATGTTTTCCTATGGAACAGTCATCCTGGATCATTACCCAAGGTGAATGATTCCTGTGAAAATGGTAAATGTTTGTGCTGAATTGCAATGTGTGTGATACTCACTGAAGGCAGTATCAGCTCTCATTGCTAAGCAACAGTGTCTGTTTAGATAAAAAGGTAAGGGTGGCATTCTATCCTCATAACATGCAGGAAGATTATCCTGGTTTATTTTGTAAGGTGGTGTTAATAGGTTTATTCTGCAGAGAAATTTTTCCATCTCTCCTTCTTCATCCTTTCTAATAAAATTAAGTTCTCTTAATGAAGAAAGTGATCAAATTTCTATTTCACTTAGAGTAGTAGAAATTACCCTAAATAAAGCCACGTATTGTCACAAAGGTGTTAGATTAAAAGCTATGGCTCCTATAGCAGTCCATTCTCATCTTGGTCAGTTTAAATCACGAGGAAAAATCATGTCAGCCATGACAAGATACCTTATATTTAAAATACCAAGTTATGCAAGTGCTAGATAGCGGATAGAATGAATATAAGAAGTATTCTGGTTGCATGGCTCTTCAATGCTCATGTCAATTTTGAAAATTAGATACTACTGTTTACATTCATTTCATCTTGCGAAGTTGTTCTGAGGGCTTTGTGCTGCCTGCATCTTGCTGAGTAAGACAGCACCTGTGAGAGCAAGGAGACTTCTTCCAAAGACCTGCTGTCTGGAGACAGTGTTCCTTGAGCAGATCCTTGCAGTCTGAAAAAAAATTTCCTCTGCTGAAGATTTGTTGGCATGCAGCAATTCATTTGAATCCTTAGTTTCTTGAAGAAAAGAAGCACGCAACTTTTGTTGGATTCACTCAAGATGCGCTTCAGGTGAGAACTTGGGAGGTTCAGTTCCACATCAATGAAGAGTTCATGGTTCTGTATCATAAACAACTACATATTTTTGTGGTTTCACAGAAAGTTTCACAATCGTGGGAGCTCAGACTTTATTGCTCACCCAGTGTGAAAGCATTATATTCAGTACATGCATTTATCTTAATTATATTTTCTGAGTAGTGACATTAGTTAATGTCACAGCTCTTGACTTTCCTGGAATGTTGTTGTGTTTCCTCATAGCCTGACCAGATTCAAAATAGAGAAGACTCTCTCATACTGAGACATGTAGTTATTTCTTGGCCTGCTATTATTGATAACATCTGTCTCAGTATTATAATCTAGTTCTCTGCTGAACTGGCAGCCAAGAAATGTGGTGCTTCGGGATCAAAAATATTGCTGGGTTTGTTTTTGAAAATTTTTTTTTTAGATGAGGCTATTTAATTCTCCTTGAATTGTGAAATGAGATCAGTATCACTGACATAGAACCAAAATATTTTCAAAACAATTTTAAAACTTATTTTAAATGCTGAGCTATTTCATTTTGTGTTGGATACAGCCCGTGTTACATTCCCATGCTTCCCAGTCTGACCTGCCTCCTGACCAACCTGACCAGCCTGCCTCAAAAAATGTCTCCGTTCACTGCTCGAACGAAAACACTTAAAAACAATTCAGTGAAATGATAGCAGCTTCCAAATAAAACATTTGGAGTTCATCAACATGTATCATTTTGCTGGGTTTAGCATGATTCATTTGGTTGTATAGCTCTACTCTGCAAACACTTTTAAAATTGTTTTCTCCTAGTTCAGGATAAAACAAAATTTGAAACCTGCAGTGGTTTAGGGGAAAATGGCATTTGCAGACTTGTGTTGGCTCTTTCCAGGAGACATGGCTTGCTGTGCTCAACCACTCACCATTCCTCTTGTATGGATGGCAAACTGAAACACACACCTCACCTTTGCAAGCCCAGAGTGATTCATGAATGCGTCTTACAGAAAGGTCAACTGTTCACTGGAGTGAGTAGTCAGAAGTAACAATAGGAAATGGGATCAAAAGGCTGTAAGATTTTACAGTTTGCTGCAGAATAGGATCTTTTCCTGGCAAAAAAAAACCCCATGGTTACTTGACAACTCTGCTTACATATTTTTAATTATCTTTTTCAGGTCCCCCTGTGATCCTGATCCCCTGTTACGCCAGCAGCAAGCCGCCAGTCCCACTCTACACTTCCCCACGATCCTGGCTTCTCCTGGAATTTGCTAATAAAACCAGCTCATTTAATATAAATCTCCCAGAGTGGGGAGGGGGGGGAAGTCACAATCTGATAAGATGGAGAGAATGAGGAGCTGAAACCCGATGCTGCAGCAGACTGGCTTTCCCAGGCCTGGGGTTCAGCCAACGCGGGGAGGCTGAGCTGCTGCTTGCTTGAGCAAGGGCTCCATCTGCGGGAAAAGAGCCAACGGCCTTGCAGAGGAGGTGTCTCATTTTTGTCAGAGGAAGAGGAGAAAGGCATTGTGAATGACTGCTTTGCTGAAACACATTGCCTGCAAAACCCACACAGAAAAATCAATTCTCTAGATCCATGTTCCGGTAGGGAGCAAAGCAAGTGATGTGCTGCTGCAGTGGTGATGCTGATGGGTAAGGATTTCCTTTTTCTGATGTTAAGTTACTACAGCTGTAGGGCTCACCTGGAACCAGTACCAGCCTGTCTGAGCTTTTCATGAGTGAGAGCAAACTGGGAGTGCTCCTGTAAGTGGCTCTGTGTGCATGTGCGCACACCTCTCCCTTTCCATCCTCATTCTCACTCTACCACGTTTTTAAGTTTGCTGTTGTCATACATGCAAAGCACAGGCATTTGGTGTTGTACCTGTCAGAAGGAACATGTCTTCTGCACATGTCCCCTTGTCATGGCTGAATCTATTCAACATCGCTTGGTGGCAGCTCTACCTGGCGTTCCTGGATAGTTTTACAGTGTGAGAGCAGCTGAAAGTTGATGCTCCTGGAAATGCCTAGCACAATGAACTTTGTCTCATAGAATGGTTTGGGTTGGAAGGGACCTTAAAAATCATCTAGTTCCAACCCCCCTGCCATGAGCAGGGACACCTTCCACTAGATCAGGTTGCTCAAAGCCTCATCCAACCTGGCCTTAAACACTTCCAGGGAGGGGGCATCCACAGCTTCTCTGGGCAACCTGTTCCAGTGTTTCACCACCCTCACAGTGAAGAATTTCTTCCTAATATCTAATCTAAACCATCTCTCTTTGAGTTTAAAACCATTTCCCCTTGTTCTATCATTAACTGCCCTTATAAAAAAATCCCTCCCCAGCTCTTGCTCATGACAATCCATCAGGCAGTTCCCTATTACTTTTTTTATTACTTCATGTAATTTGTCTGTGAGCTGTCATCTTCTGAGTTGATACGTGGCTAAGTGCAATCCCTGTCTTGAACAAGGGAGAAACACAGCTCACTGATAGCTGGGGTCTCTGCTGCCATTCTGAGAACCATGGTGTTTCATTTCTGAGGGCAGAGACCTCCACTCCATAGCTGTCGTGTTCTTTCTGATATCAGCTAGTGAACAGTCCCATGCCTTACCATGCTGGATGGTCTTAATAGGATCTCAGTGGCTGGTTAATAAAAGAGAGATGAGGTTTTGTTCAAGGTCCTCATACATGGACCTGCATTTTGCAGTCTGGACTTTACAGGATACCCACTTGGCTTGTGAGAATGTTTCCTTTGGGCCTTAGAGGCTATGAATCCATATCAGTGATCTCTTCACATGAAAATCTTCCTATAGCTTGGTAAATGGCTTAGCATGAGCCCAAGGTCCAGTGACTCCGGGTGAAATATGAAACTGCTGTAAATTTGCTCTGTCCCAGTCTGTGTACTTTTTGTGCAGCAAAACAACAAACCTGTCAAGCAAGTAAATGTCCCTATACCTACAGGCAGCAAAATCCAGGGTTAGCATGACTGAACACAAGCAGGGTGTTCAGTTTTCAGAACCCTCCTACCTAGGGCTCTGCCAGCTGTGTCGAACCAGTTGTGAAGAGCCCAGGCAGACTCCCTACCCCTTTTCTAGGAGGCTGTGCTGCTCCTCTTCCTCATTCAGCTCTTTGCTGGCCGGGTGGGTGATGCTGTGCGTGGCCTCCTGCC
This sequence comes from Caprimulgus europaeus, assembly GCA_907165065.1. The sequence continues at coordinate 78,606,791 of OU015525.1, forward strand.
AGCCTCCCGTGGGTCAGGGAGCAGGGTCCTGGGTGTAGGCGGAGAGGCCACGCCTTTGACTCCAGGGAGTGCAGGAAGGGCTGCAGCACGTGCTGCGTTTCCATCTAGATATTTCTCTGAATGTATTGGTGACTTGCCCAGGATTTGGATATTGAACTGAGGCTTCCCAGGCCTTTGTTTCAAGAGGATTTTTTTCTTCCTTTAAGTAGACAGTGTATTTCTACCCAAAAAATGAAAACAAAAATCTGGTAAGTAGCCGTTGTTAAGGCATAAAGGTGGTAGCTTTTTACCTGAAGCTCTTGTTCTTTAACAGCAATCTCTTTAACTCTGTGGATTATTACAGCTGACCAAAAGGTGTCTCCTAATTATTAGTCATATCCGAAATCCCTCTGATTTTAATAAGAAAAGGTCTTCCTTTGCTGTAGTAGGTCAGTTTCTGGATTATACTGTGTATTCTGTTCTGGTTTAAGTTTTCTTACAAGACTCATCACAGAAGAGATAGGAAATACGTTTACTGTCGTCCCTCAGTATAGATAACTGCTTGCTTACACCTGAAAACATCAAGGCTATAACCATTAGCAGTATCACTGCACCATTTCTCCCTTAGTGTTACTGAAGTAAACATTTCCATAATAGGTATCACAAAAGCTCCCTAGAGAAGAAAAGTATGTATCGTACTGTGGGAAGGTTTCCTTTGCTTGCTTTCAGTGCTGTTAACACCATGTCCTTGCCATGCTCTGATTAATTGCCCTGCTTTTATCGTGATTAGCACATTTACCATTAGGCTGGCCAGCTGTCAAGCTAAATTTAATCACAATAGACAAGCACAAACTGCCTTTGTGATTTTACATTTCTAACTGATCATCCCAAGCAGATCTAAGCTCCAAATCTCCCAGCCCTGCTTATTCTCTGCAGAAATAAACTCCTTCCTGTGCAACTAATGGTGCTGTCTTAATTAACATAACTGGAACAAGGCATTACACAACAGCAGAATTGGATCAAATTTTTGTTTGGTTTTGGTTTGGGTTTGGGTTTTTTTGAGAACAAATTATGCAATTTAGATAGTGGAATTGCTTATGCCCGCAATATCCAATTACATCTGGCTCTAGAGGAGAAAACACTTATCAGACAAAGGGATATCACTTTGCCTACTTCTGAAACACACACGCTGATACTGATGCGCAACAGGAAGTCAGGATGCCGGGGAGAGGGAGAGAGGAGCTGTTTTTCTGACAGGCCTTTGCATCACTGCTTCCTGCTGCACTCTTACAATGGAGAGCAGACACAGCTGTCAGCCAGGAGTACCATTTGAAAAACAAATAAAAAGCCCAAACATCCTCCTCTCTTTGTTTGGCAGTGGGGAATGAATTCTGTGTCTTAAGTAAGGCAAACCTGCTGTGGTTTGAAAAAGTCCAAATCTATCATGTGAGGTTCCAGTCCAGTATTGCGCAGCACGTGGCAGGCATATGCTTTCCTTTACTTTCTGGACCAACTTCTTTGGTGCTGCTTTTCACTGTGGTCTTCCTATGACTTTTGTCACTGCCAGTAGTGACCTAATTCATCCTTTGGGGCAAAAAGACCACGGAATGCATAGGATATTGTGGTTTATTGAGGTTAGATTTTTTTTTTCAGATTTCAGGGATAAACAGATGCATGCATGTAGACAGGGAGCCCTGTCTGGATTTTATGAGGAAGCCCTTGGTCACCAAGTAACCTGATCTGCTTGCAGACTGCAAAACCTGAACTTCCTTTTAGAAATAATATCAATGAAAAGGGCTCCTTTGTGGAAAATTACCCATTCTGCTATCATCTGTAACAAAGCTCCTAACCACACTAGCTCACGTTAAAATCAAATGTCTATTTAAAACAGCTGGTCTATGGGGCCAGGGGGGGAAGGCTGCAGCACATCTACTCCTATGACATTGTTGTCTCTTGGTATCTACTAGTTTCCCTCTTCCTCTACTAAAACTCAAGCTCTGTAAGGACAAAACAGTCCCTGACCACTGTGTATGAACGAATAGGCTTTCAAAGCCAGAACAACAATTACAGTTTGGGTCTAATAATTTTGACTTCTAGAGAATTAATATAAGGAGGTTGAAACAGCCTAAAAAGTATAGTGTACTTGATGTAGCACAAGTATTTCCCTGTCTCAAAGTAGCTGGTGTGCTGGTGGCTGGATTTTTACAATTGTTTCTTGGTAGAAGTTGTTAAGACCTGAGCTCATTGCAACAGGGACAACTGATGCTCTGTCTGACACTTAGAGACGACTGACAGGATTTTTACAGGTAAGCCAGACAGGAGCATTTTCTGTGTTAAATAAGCCAAAGTTGTGCCCTGCTTGGCCCTACTGAAAGTAACTTTTTTCCTTTTTGCTACGTGCCACCATTATGATCTTCTAGATTCAGGTATTTTAGTCTTTTAGCTTTCTCCACAAACAATAGCCTACCATTATTGGTGGATTTGTAGTGTGCACATGGAAACTTGTATGAGATGCTTTTGTCCTTCTTTTCGCATGATCAGAGTTAGAATCAGGCCCTGAGCTCAGGTTCCCACAGGTGGGCTACTATATTACTATATATTTTGGTGATATTTAAATAAAACTTGTATTTAAATATACTGTGATTACATAAAGGCTCTCCAGAAAAATCGAATCTCTCCTCTCTAATGTTTCTCTCTTCTGCTGTAGCTTCTCCTTTAAACAGCAGTATGCAATTCACTGACATTAATCTGTGGACTTTACAGTGCAGAAGAGGACAAAAGAAGTGACTGCTCACAATAGATATAGCTATCCTCTTTTCCAGATACCATCAGGGCTAATTTATCTAACTTGCAGATGGGCCAAGGAAAGGTTACATTGTAAGTGAGAAGGGGTTGCCCTTCATGCAAGGGGGAAAAAAATATTGAACCATAGCATGCTTCTGCTCCATGGGTTGTGCCCTTCTCAGTGCTCTGGGTTAAAACAGCGTTATTGCTTGCTTTGGTACAACAGCAGCATCCCTGGCTGTAGTTTTGCAGAGGAAGCTCCTACATCACTGTCAATGCTGAGATAGTACATACAGCTGTCTGTGTGAAACCCATAGCCCAGAGCAACTGTGACTGCAGGGAAACAACGTGCTAAAGTAGAGGAGGAAAGGTTGCATAGAGGAGCCAAAGTGTTAATGTTTCTATGATTAATAATCACCTACTGCATTTACCAAATGCTACTGAAAATAATAATGTACCTTCAGCATAATGAATTTCCTCCAGCTCATCTGAAAATCTCTTTATCAGAGTATTTTGGCTGTCCTCCACTTTGGCTGAGTAGAACTGTTTCGTCATTCTGAAACCACTTGAGAATTTGAGTTGAACAGGATGAAAGGAAAAAACAAAAATCTGAAAGAGCAAATGGCAGCTCAGTTTGAAAAATCTTCATGTAAGCAGAGAGGCCCAGGCTGGCAAAAGCTAAAGTGCTACAGGGTCTTAAATTTCTTTGTACAATTCGTATGACTGGGGTTTTGGGGTTTTTGTTTTCTTTTTCAGAAAGACACTTTTCCATTTATAAAGTAAGTCTCTATGAAAAATGTTGGGGGTTTTTTCCTTAGCAAATCTGGCCTCAAAATCTTAATCACTGGCTTTATATTTTCTTTTTAAAACTTTGTATACAGGTACAGTTCATATAGCAGAAAAATGTATTCAAAACTAAAACCATGCTAAGACGAATTAAGGTTTTGGGTTGACTCTAACAGTCTGGAAACTTGTGATTCCAGCTAAAGCTCCATCCTCAACTCATCTTGTTCTGCTCAAGCACCTGGCTTGTGTAGTTTTGCACTGCCATTTCTCTGCCTTTGTTTCTGAGAGACATAGGAGAGAGGTCATACGCTTTCACACAGGGCTGAGCTCACACACTGTGCCTGCCCAAGCTCTGGTATGGGCTGCCTGGATGGCAGCTTTGATATACACACAAATACCCCAACAAATTTCTCCCTCAATAAAAATGACAGTGTTTGAATGTGTGCAGTAGAACCAGTTTCAATACTTTCCTGGAAACAGTAAGTGTCTGTTACTGAATCTGCATGTTTTTCTCTGCTGTATCTTTACTTATCAAATTAATTGAATTCAAGCCAGCATCAAATACTCTTTACAGAGTACAATTTTATTATCCTAGAGATTTAGAGGGAGGATGCTCTTGTGTTACATTTAAGCAGGCTTTAAAAGGCTTTGCTGGAGGGCAGCTTTCATGTGGTAAGCTATGTGTGCACAGCGAGGAAGCTGTATATTAGAATTAAAAAATCTAAAATCTAGTCTTATTATATAAAGGATGAGGAGAATCCAGTCACAGAGAAGCAAAGTGAGTAAAAAGTCATCAGCGGAACTTGGATGAAAGCCCAGCACCCTGTTTGCCAGTGTCCCTTTCCATCAATAACTTTGTCCTGTACTACCTTGGCCACTTACCAGCTGAACTGAAGAGGCTTTGGGCCTTGTGATTTCTTCAACTAGTTAATGATTCACACTGTCAACATGCTTGAGTCTTTTTGTAAATATGCAAATACCAACCTTCCAGGAAAGTTAGGGATGGAATGACTTTTTTAAAAAGGGCCATCAGATGATGGGCATCAAATTACTTTCAAATATGAATGGAAGTACGTCCTAAACAAATTGTAGCCAAAAGGAATGAAAATCAAAAAAGGCATTCTTGTATTTTTTCAAGCAAAGACAAGCACTGACAAAAATCTACCCCACAGCGCCTCAATGGTTTTCTGCTTTCAGTTGATTCAGATTTAGAGTGAAGGATGTTTCTGAATTCTGGAGGGCATAACCAAGGAGATAAGACCGTATTTTCTCTCTTGTAATTGAAGGAGATTTTTGCAGGGATAGAACATAGCATTGTGTATACTAAGGGCTTAAGAGTTTCCATGTGCTTTCTTGCATGACATCCAGAAGGTAGTGGATAAGTTCTATTACAGAGCATGGTGAAAACTGTACATGTGACAAAAAGAACCAGTGTTCATTTTGAAGTTTGAAGTTATAAATGCATACAGCACTGAAATGGATATTATCTCTGAAAAATGCCTCATTATTACGTGTACTGAAGTATTCAAGAAGATACACTATAGTAGACATAAATATTAATATTTCACTTCACCATAAAATACATTTTTAAAAACTGTGTGTGCTGATCATCCCAAGTGTCTATTTTAAATTTTGTGCTGTCAATGTATTTTTCACTCAGGTTCTACTTTTAGAAGTGGTTTCCAGCTCTGTGGTGTTGACATCTGGGAATCTTTATAACAAAATCTATAAATACCCAGAATCAATAATGTGGTTCTTCTGGGTAATATTCTTGTCTAGAAAGATATGTAGGGAGTATTACTCACCATGCAGTTAGTACACATTTCTTAGTTGCAAACAACATTCAGGTAATGAGATTGTCAGACAACAAAAACTAAGTTTCAACTGGACCTGAAGATGAATCACCTTGTCTTCCAAAGGATTAATTTTATCATACATGAAGAGGAAAAAAAGAAAATGAGAAAGGGGGAAAAAAAAAGGCAATACAGAAATACAAAATGCAAATGTTAAAGGACAAGGAATCTTACAAGTTTATAAGCTCGTATATTTGGACTGCCTTATTTCCTATTAAAAAAAATATGTTCTGCTGATATGAAAAATTCTGTGTTTTTCAGGTAGCTCTGTGTTTCAATACGTACTCCAGATTGGAAGACTACACACAATAAATCAGGTTTGTAGCCTGGTAGTTCTGGGAAAACGTTACCTCCAAATCAATTTTCCTGTGTGTAAAAGGATGTGATTTGGTAGCTTGCATCTGTTTGCCATGGAAAAATCTTTTTATAACGGAATATCTAACAAAACTTGATTTCCTTGCTGAGAATATACTCAAAACTGGTCAAGCAAGTGTTTTATACAGTGTTAATGTAGCAATGAATTGGAGAATCCATAGAAAACTATTCCTTAAATATCTGAATTAGTTTTGCAATGAATAATTATTCAAAAGATTTGTCATCACATCGGGGTTTTTTTGTGGCTGAACACTCAGATGGATGCACGAGCTGCACACATCCTTTTAATGGGAAAGCTCCAGGCTTTTTGCCTTCAGGGCAGAAAGGGAAAGCTTTGCTGCACATGCAGGACTTCTCAGCAAAAGAAGGAATTTAATCCCAGCCTCCTATGGCACAGAGTCATCAACTAATGACAGAGCTGCTGGGTGTCTCATCCTTTACTGGGCTTTCCACCATGCTCAGTCTGGCAGAGAGACTTTCAGAGTATTTACTTCATTCAGCCCTACATGCCAGGGAGGGAGAGGAATAGCGACCTGCAGTTTGTGGTGGGAATTACGGATAAGCTTTCCTGTGCTGCTGTCGGTAACTGACGCAATTTGGGAAACTCCCAGTGTGTAAAGGAACCTCCTTGGCAGTGACCAAGGTGGGTCACAACCCTTGTATGATAGCTGAACAGAGATATTTTAGACTTGTATTAAAAAAACAAGGATTTAGCTACCCTCTGAGGCAGTATTTAGGCACCTGAGATAATTAGTAGATTCTCTCAAAGCTCGTTATGAGTAAATCAGGTTACCTTCACCATAGATGAGGCTCAAGATTTAGTACTAGGACCAGGGACCCTCCTGCAAACCTGAACACTGCGGGGGGAATGCACTGTCCCCTGGGACAGGCAGCCACCAAGCCTGGGATGAATCTGAAAAACTGAAAAGTTACCTTAAGTGGAAGAGAAGTATGGGGAAAGCAGGCTTGCACTGGCTGTTCTGAAGTTGCTTGTGAGCAGCAGTGAAGTTATAAGAGGACATACATAAGAACAATATACTAGAAAGAGAAAGAGTTATATAAGATAACATGATGTATAAAATGCAATGTACACGGCTAGAAAGTAAAAATAAATTCTCAGAATCTAAACTGCAGTCTCAGACCACAGCCTGTTCCCACGTATGTAGAGATCATTTACTACAGTCTACTCAAATAGACCCTGTTGAAGTGCTGGCTATGTATACACAGGACAATGAATGGTCAGGAATTGTCTGTCTTGATCCCGATTCAGATGATCCAGGACATCAGGAGGACACCGTGATGGCCACATGCATGGACCACCCCAGGAGCTCCCATGGACTTAACTGTGCCACTTCTGCTCTCATGCTTGGTGTAAAGCCAACCCCCACCTTCAAGGTCAGAGAGGAAATTTTCCCAGGTCACAGGGACTCGGACAAAGCAGATGGTTCACCATCCTTTGCAACACAGAGCATGAGCTGCCTGCCACCATCACTTGAGTTCACCTTTTCCAAGTCTCAGGTAGGCAAGCTCCTCATGCTTTGCTCCCATCTCACCTCTCCGCACCTCCCACATCTGCCTGGGAAGAGATTTTTCTCTTTTTTGTATTGTATTTTTTATCTCAATACAAATTGTGTTAAATTTGATTAGAACTGTATCAGTTAAGGAGTTTTTTCGTTCTAAGAGTTTTACACTGTCAACATAAAACAGTGCCAGAGCTTAGACATAAGAACTGGGCTGGTAGTGACAAAATGTCATGTGTCCTTGCAAGCATTACCACTGAGGATGAGGAAAGCTGCTGAAGCTTTTCCTCATTTAAGGGAAGAGCTACCATGAATGTCAGGAGAATTAATTTCTCGCACTCTGATACCAGAGGAGGAGGATGGGAGCACCATAAACTCATGTGCTGTAAGGGTAGCAGGATGGGGCTCTTCAGGAGAGCCTCTCTGGTCCCATGGTGGATAGAGAGGGAGCTAAACCCAAGGTTAGGAGGCTGAGTGTCAAGTAGAGCTGTCTGCTAGGCTCATCAGGGTCCACCTCATTCAGCCCTTTTCCTGGCATTTAAGAGTCCTCAAGCAACGGGAGAATTCATGTCCTCCCATAGGACACTGGCAAAGGCTTGTTCCTGCCTTTTTACACCTTTTCCTTTCAATAGAGGAGTGGAAGATAAATCAAGTTTTCCATTTTGGACAACTGGAGGATGTCCTTTAAAGGAAGCAATTCTGTGTTCAAGAACACCCTGTGTGTAGCAATGACTTTTGCTCTTGCCAGGATTATCTTCACAGGGTAAAATTTCCTTTGAACTTGAGGAGGGAAATGGTCAGTGAATGGCCAAAGATCCCAGTGGTATGGCTATGCTGAACATCCAGGGGCATCTCATTCTGACAACTGGCAGCTTCACAGGTTTCAGCACTTTTGAGCCCTCAGAACTGGCATGCCAGTGAGACATTGGGAGGGAGAAAGAAAACGTAACAGTGGTTAGCAGGACAGTGTTGGGGAGGGACACGGTGCCAGCAGTGAGCTATAGCTTAGACATGATGCCAGGCCTATATTCCCACATTAAACTGACCACGTGGTGTGTCCCACAGTGAACACTGGCCATTGCTTTCCCCACACAGATGTGAAGGAAAGGGCAGGCAGTGTTCGAGACCCTTGGGACACTCTGCAAACAGACTCAAGGAGAACAGCCGGTCAGTGCTGTTTAGCCACCTGTTTCTGCTTGGGACTAATCCCAGTCTACTGCAGCCTTGTCTGAAGCGACATCTGATAGGATTATTTCATGTCCCTGCTGTCCCCCTACCTCTGCCTCTTTAGATGTGGCCTCTTCTTCTCTGCTTCCAGGTGGGAGTTTGGCAAGAGCTGCCTGTGCTTTCTGGAAAGCTGCAACAGAAGAGGTGAAGCACTTACTCCTCCCGTTGGTGAAAGCTGAAGAGACAGGCTTTGCTGGTCACCATGCCCCAGCACAGGGCAGCCCGGTGTGAGGGGGGTCCCTGGCACTGGGGCAAGGCCAGTGGCAGAGGAGCTGGCCTGTGCATGGAGGGAGTGAGACTTGGGCATCCTCCAGCTTGGAGACACTAATGAGGTAAGAAAGCACTCCATCCATTGCCAGGGATCTCAGTTTGTCCTTCCTGGCAGGACATGCCTGGCTCTGGCTGCTGGTGATGGAGCAATCAGATCCAGCAATATCCTGGGGGCTGGGCTAGACACACATCCCTCTCCTGAGGGGCATCATCCCCACAGACTGTTTTTTGACTTCATAGAACACAGCAATAAAAGGATGTGGTACTTCAGCCATCAGAGCTCCTTCTGGCTGCTGCTGAAGGGCAGTACGTAATTGAAGGGTCTGGGCAGGGGAGGGAATGACTTTCTGTCTCCAAGAAATCAGGTTATAAGTAACTTTCCTTCTTCCTCCTGGTGGGGCTACTGCATTTTTCCACCCGTGGGGCAAGATGAACAAGGTGAGATGGGGTTGATTGATGAGAAGGGAAAAGCGGAACTGGGAGATGTAGCAACAGAACGAAGGCCCGTTCGGCTGGGTGGTGCGGCGGACAGTCTTGTTTCTGTGCACATAACGGGAGAGCTGCCGGCCTCTGATGGTTTTGTAGGGAATGAGTCTCAGTTCTGGAGATTGCTGTGGCATGAGCAGAGTCCATGTCAGCTGGGGAAACAGGCAAATGCTGACATGCAACTCCTTAACTACTGCACTTAGCCCATCTGGATGATCCTTGGGAAGAGAATATCTGACCTCTACCCCTTCCACCAATGGAGTGACTGTCAGTTTGACCTAAATGCTGAGTTGAAAGCTGTCCTATCATGCAAAGCACACACCCCTCAGTGTGTGAGGCGTGGTGTGTCTGCGGCTTTTCTTGAGTGATGGGTTAGAAACTGTCATAAAAAACAGGAGAATTTGGGAACAGGACAGGAAAACTAGTTTATCCTCACAACTGATGAGAAGTGGTGGATTGGCCATTATGGGTTGTTACTTACCACAAGATTGTGTTTGCATTTTTTTAGAAGGGTTTTAATTAATAAACAACATGAAGCACACTTTTCTCCACTGGAGCAAATGGGTGTCTTATTAAACACATAAAACCCAAATTAATGTCCTGTGAAGGTGGTAAACACTTGATGTGAGGATAAATGTTGAACAAGTCTCTTAGAAACTCTTGTTTCATGGACAAATGCCAAACTCTCATTAGCGGCAAAGTGGGATGTGGATATTAATTACCATAGCGTCCGGGAGTGAGTGATAGCCCAGATGTGTTTAGTGGCAATGAACAAACACCCCTCCCCAGTGTGTGCTGAACCTGAGGCACTAGCTTGAAATGTCTTGCTGATATCTGCCCATGTACAGAAATGTTTCCATGTCAAAGTGTAAAAGCTTACATGGTTTTTATTCTAAAGTTCATTAATACAAGCTGAATCTGCATGAGATAAGAAACAGCAAAGTCTTACAAGAAACCCTACCCAGATGGAGCCAGCCTGTGCCTGGTTGACAGATTTCCTTGTCTTGTTAAATGTGTAGATCAGGGACCTACTGCATGGTTTGGGAAGCTATGTCTGAGGGGACAAAACGTGTTTTATTAAATTATTTGAGCCTTTTCTGGATTCAATTGCTTTCTTTGTAAGAGAGATGAGTTACATTCAGGGATGCTCCCTGATAGGAGAAATGTGGCTGGCACTGGATTTCTCTCCCTACACTGGACTCTAGCTAGTATTAATTTTGACTGGTTTCATTAGAAAAAACAAAGCCAAGTATATCTGTGCATCTATGCAGGAGGAGTTTGTGTGTTTGTGACTGATGCTAAAACTGTTTTGCTTATTTGGGTTACTGTGCAGTGTATAGGCTGTGGTGGCAGGAGGGAGGTTTGTCAGTCCCTGATGGCAGCTCCCTGGCTGAGCAGCCCTTGGGGCAGGACAGTTCTTCCTCCAGGGCAGCTTTGCTGATGGGGGGCCTCTGAACCAGAGCAGAAAGGCAAAGCAGGGCCAAGACTCGCTGCAGGCACACAGGCGAGGACTTGCCAGAAGCTCCTGCCTGCAGCAGAGAGCAGAGCCAAAGCCAGCCCCAGCAGTGACAGGGCCTGCGGGGGTTTCCCAAGGACTGGGTCGCTTCCCAGGCAGCTGGTAGACCACGCTGCCTTACTGCAGGGGCGTGGGGAAGGGGGGACATCACTCATACTCAGTTTGTCTCCTACAGCCAAGTGCAGTTTTCCCCTCTTTAAAGGCTTAGCTGCTCCAGTTCAACGTTTTGAATTCTAGCAACATTTGAATAAGGAGCATGTGGTGACTTTCATATGATCCCTCAGAAAAACCAAGTTCCTTGGGTTTGGCTGCTCTTTTTTCCCCCTTTTTCAAAACTGGCAGGGCAAGAGTTGCAAGGAATGGAGGGGAGAAGTACTCTTTCCTCAAGAATTAGTGGCGGTCAGGCCTAGAAAATGGGACCTGTGGAATAATTATTTAACATAATTTTTCCTTTCACAAGCTTGGTTGTTCCCCTTCCAGCCTCATGTGTAGGACAAAGCAAGGTTTTGGACCAGAAAGGAACTATGGAAGCAGGAGGAAGTTCTCTGGGTCACCAAGCCACCGCTGTCCAAGCTCCTTTCACTCACCTTAGCTCTTGCTCTTGTGATGACCTTGGCAGCATTTCTGGCTTCTGCCCATGGCTGATCCTGAGGTCTGGCACTCAGATAGACTCACCAGCATGGGTTTGATTCAACACTATTTGCTTGGACCGATGTTAAAACAAGTTCTGTGGTTGGTTCCAGCCAGCTGCTTCATGCTGAAAATGTCATTTATAAGGCTCTTACAAATTTTCAGCCGGTTGATTCTTCTTTTATCCTTCAGAGGACAGACCCTCAAGCCTGCTGCTAAGGTCTTCTGGACTAAGGAAGCAAATGGTGATAAGTGAGGGTCAAATTCAGCTGGAGTTGGTACATGTGGAGACTCCAGAGGAAAGGATCATTTCAGTCTGTCAGGCAAGAGCTCGTTAAGCAGGGGGATGATCATGGGTTTCTAGATGCCTGCAGGATAGCTGACTGGCCACAGCAGGGAAAAATTATGCTACTGATTGCTATTTTTCTATTATCCAGGGGTGATCTTTGAAAGATGTTTATGCTTCTCAGGGGCCCGGCTCCTAGTGTTTCCTTTTTATTTTTTTGCCATGCAACTGGTTTTAATGTATGCATCACCTTTAATTCAGACTGTGGTTGCACTCGGCAGCACATTATAAATATATCTTCTTAAACCCAGGAGAAATGTCAGTATCAGCCTGACAAATTTCTGAATGTAGAAAGATCTGAAACCTCTTTTCTGATTTTAACAAAATGAAATATAAGTATTATCATCTTTTAAAGATTTCTCTGGTGTCCCCTCTCAGCCCTGAACACTGCTTTATCTCCTCAGACACAACAGCTAAGAGGTGATCCTAGAAACTGGTAACTCACTAGGGTTTTTTGAAATTGTTATGAAATTTATGAAAATGAATTATTTTATGTAAGGCAAACAAGATGAGCTGGTTTAAAGAGCATCTTCATGTCTCTTCAGAAAACCTGCTAACAGTTCCTATTTTTCAAGCATTAGAAAATGTTCATGTTTCTTAGTACATAATTATTGGAGTCACAGATCTGACAGATAATAACAAACTATTTTAAAATGTAATCCAATAGAAATCTTCAGATCTCTTTAAAACATTTGTTAAGGTTTCAGAGGGAGGGGTGTGCTTCTCAGTATAGCAGCCCCTGCTTGTATTGTCCTGTGCTGCTGTAGGTAGATTTGAGGTAGATTTCAATACTGGTACTCACTCCTTGGATATGTCATTTACAGAATAACAATGCAATAAACAAAGAGAGTCTTTAGTTAAAAAACCCCAAAACATTCTCAAGCAACTCGTATGAAATGTCACAACCAACTCACATCTATTCTTTCCTCAAAGTTCCTGTTGCAGTGGAGCTTAAGTTGCAAAGCAATTCCCAAGCAGCTGACAGCAGTTTGCTTTGCAATCTTGACAGGTTCAAAAAATTCCTCTGAAACCATTGTGGCTTGGTCTGGAGGGTAATCAGGCTGGCAGAGCTCAGCAAGTGTGCTGCCTATTTCATCTCAGTGCTGTTTGAATGGCTAAATTTGATTTACACACCAGAGCAGGCCAATACTGATGATACACAGTTTCAAGAGCAGAATATGTGAAAAGGTTTGCTTTAAATATTACATTATTTGTTTTAACAATAATTAGAATTTTAAATATAAATCCAAAGGAAAGAAATGAGAATCCAGGGAGCTAGTCTGTAGAGCTCCCATCTGATCAGCCTTCTGTGGTCAAGGAACTGTTTATGAAGCAGCTTTATTTTGTATAATTGTGGGGGTGGGGTTAGGAAAGCCAAAGCTCAGCTTGAACTGTCAGGGACATTGAGGGGAAAATGAAGAGGTCTGAATGGTTGGACAATTCAATTGCTAAAAAGCTGGTTGGATAGTCAAGTCCAGAACGGGGTGGTTGATAGAACCCTCACTGTCTGTAGAGTACAAGTGGAGTAATGCGAGGGGCTGTGCTCGGCCCTGTCCTGTTTGACATCTTTATCAGTGACATGGAGGAAGTGTCATATGGTTCTAGTCTCAAGCTTGCAGATGATACCAGATTGCAGGGACACACAAAACTGCTATCTCAAGGAACCTAGCCAGACTGGAGGAACAGACCAGCTGGAACCTCATGAAATTCATCAACACATGCCAAGTGCTGCCTGTGGGCAGGAAGCACCAGTGCAAGCACATCGACTGGTCCCTGCCCGGCTGGGAGCAGCTCTGCAGGAGGGAACCTGGGGACCTTGGCAGACACAAACTGAGCCAGCAGTGAATCCTGGCTGCAGGGACAGCCAGCACCCAGGCAACACAGCATAAGAAAGACATGGAGTAACTGGAACAAGTTCATCAGAAGGCCTCCAAGCTGGCTGAGGGACAGAGCACTCGCTCTGTGAGGGGAGGCTGAGGGATCACGTCTCACTCACCCTGGAGAAGAGATGGCTTCAGGGGAGCCCTAAAAGCAGCCTGCCAGCACCTGCGAGGGGGTTATTGAGAAGACAGGACCATCCACTTCACAGAGGGGCCTTACAGGAGGATGAGAGACAACAGGCAGAAGTTGGAACAAGAGAAGAGGTAGGACGGAAGGAAATACTTTTGCACTTGGGGGACAGTGAAGAACTGGAGCTGGTTCCCACAGAGGTTGTACAATTTCCATCCTTGGAAAATTTTAAGACCTGGCTGCTTAAGGCCCTGAGCAACCCAGTCCAACCTCAGAGCTCACCCTGGAGCTTGGATTAGATGTCCTTCCACGGGCCCTTCCCACTTGAATTGTCTGTGATTCATTATATGGATATCTTAAAACTACCTTGAACTTCCAGCTAAATTTATTGGTGTCCTTCAGTTCTTTTGGTTTCTTAGAGTTGTTCTTTGCCTAAAATAAATTTTATTCTGCAACTTATTAACTGAGAACAATAACATTAACTCTCAACTTTTGTTAAGCAGAACAAGCCACGCTCTTCTAATTTCTTCATGTGAAATAAGAGCCCCTACTCCTTTTTCATCCTAATATCCCCTCTCGGCACCTGTTCTGATTTGAATTCATCTGTCTTGCATGTAGGTGACCACAGCACTGCACAAATCCAAATACAAGGTCAAGGAAGAAATAGTCATGTGTTCGGCACTAGGCACTCCTGCTACTGAAAATGTTCTGCAGTCATAAATTTAATCTTTTCTTTTTCACAACGCCACCGTGCCCATACTAATCCTGTCACTGGTTTTCATTTCCCGATCTTGCTTTATATATATGGAAATACATAAATGCAGACATATGCAAAATTATTGTGCCATAGAAATTATTAATGATGACAAACCCTACTACTGAAAAGGCTTTTCTGACGTTTGCCCTAACCAATCCTCTCACTGCTAATTTTCCTTATGCTTCATGGGACCATTTTTCTTCCTTCAGAAGATGTTAAGTGTTCTAGACCCAGGTGTCTTTCAAATATTTGTACACAGAAATCTTGTCCTCTTTTAAATTATATCTATTGGTCTTTTCTGGTGAGTATTTTTTTTTTTTCCCAGCACCCTTATTATTTGGATGTGAATGAAAAACATTTCTTTACAACAAAATGTTTTCATATAGTTCTCAATTTTGTTTTTAGGATCTTGTAAAAAGACAACTAAAATATTTATTAAATCCCAGAGGTCACAAGTCTGGGTGTGACATAACCTCCTAAGTATATTGATCACAGAATGCCTTATTCTTCTTCTGTTACGAGTGCTTTTGAGATACTAACTCTGATTCCTGGGATTTGGTCCTGGGAAAGCCGGCTTTATTTAAGTAGTAATTAAGAACAAGAAATTCCCAGTGATACAGCAGGTTTCCCCAGTTTTAGTTTCTCTCATCTTCTGTTTCTCCACAAATTCCTCCTTAGGGAAATTGTTTAAAGCTAATCTGGAAGTGAATTCTCATAGTTTCTCGGTGAGATTGCCAGTAGTACGTTGGTACTGAAGCGCCGCTCAGGGGGAGGAGGTAGAGGAGGTAGGAGTGCAGGGGTGAAACTGTGCCTGGAAAGAAGTGGGGGGGTTGAGTGGAAGGAAGGTGTTTTACGTTTTGTCTTTGTTTCTCACCATCCAAGTCTATTTTAATTGGCAATGAATTAAATTAATTTTCCCCATGTTGTCTCTTTTTTTGCTTGTGATGGTCACTGGTAAGAGATGCTCTTGTCTTTGTCTTGACCCACAAGCTTTTTTATCTTATTTTCTCCCTCTGTCCTGTTGAGGAGGGGGAGAGAGCAACTGGGTGGGGATCTGACAGCCAGCCAAGATCAACCCACCACAAACTGTCTTAAGTAAGCTAGAGCTCTCAAGAGTCATTTCAGCCCTACTTTTTCATCTTGATCTTTAACAGACTCAATTATTAACTTGGAAATTATTTCCATTTCCATTTGATCAAATTATATTAGAATTTTTGCCATGAGAGAAAAACAGAAGCAAATTTCACAGCATTGATTAGCTATCATGATAAAGATGAATATTGGCTCATTTTTAAATATGATGATTCATTATTTGGCAAAATTAAGGCTCTGCCTTATTTCTATTTCAGTTTCCACTAGGATTTATTATTATTCCAGAGCTTATAAGGTGCATTTCTTCTTTTTTCTTTTTTTCTTTTTTTAAAAAAGGGGGATGTCAAGGTCCTGCATTTGGAATGGTGCTAGAAATTCACAGGCTGCTAAATTCAGCACCACTGCTCGGAAGGTAACGTCATTTCTGTGCCCGGGCACAGCACCAGCACTCTGCAGATCTTAGAGACTTGAGAGGAAGCACAAGGCTCTTCCCCTGCCTGTGTCACACTTGTGTCTGACATCTTGCACATCCATGTGGGAGAGCTAAAAGAAGAGTTGGCATCTTCCCTCATGTTTTGCAGAACACCCACTGAGGTTCTGCTTAAAGGCAAGAGACAAGGTAACCTTTTCTTACTTTCATATACCTGAACTGAGCTACAAACAACAACAAAAGATAGAAAGAGAAGAATACTTGACTAGTGTCAACATTCTTTCTCTTTTTGGAAGAAGGTTGTTCAGTTTAATCTTCATGAAAGTGGGAAAAATAACAGTAGTGGATTAAAGCCAGAGTTTAAGAAAATACATTTAAATATATTTTTTGTACTTAAAAATTCTTTCCTCATCATTCAGAGACCTAAGAGTTAAACTATATTGCATACACCTCAGGTACAAATTGACAAAAGGTCTAATAAATCAGACTATATAAAAAGCAAGAGACTTTTTTTTCCCAGAAAAATGTATTTGTTTTTGTTGATCATATAAAAAAGCATTAAATTTAAAAAAAGGTGTATATTTTTTTTCAAGTGTTAATGGTTTCACCACTGGTTGTAACTACATTCCAAAGTCCTGTAACATCAGGGCACATTATCCTTATCTGTGCAGCACAGTGAGCGTAATCTTTACACTGAGGTCACTCTCATCACTACTTCCCCCGAGCCGTTATCTTCTGATGAATCTTCCTGAGGTCTCATGCGGTTGAACAGATGTAACAATACATAGCCACACTGAAATCTTGGTGAGGTTAACTGTGTTGGATGAACTAAACTTCTGTTTCTAAATGCAGTCAGTGGTAACCACAATGTCCTTCCTGCTGAGGCTGCTCCTCGATTGCTCTCTTCTATGTCTGTGGCTTTATCGTAATTTAACACATCCCAGTGTAGATTCACAGCCCTCCAGCGCTTAAACACTCGATAAACAGAGGCACCTTCATGTACTATCAGTCCTGAAATTAAGAAAAAAAAAAAATCAGTTTGTACAAAACATCAGTGGATACCATTTTGTGAGCAAATATGGATGTACCATTGTAATGAATCTGGCAATGGCCAGAGCCTATTAAATTACTTGTAACTCTGATGATTCAAATAAATTGTACAGATGCATTATAACTGATTATTCATGTGTTTAAGACTGGGAGGCGGTAGCATGTGGAGGAAATAGAATTGTTCTGAATGAAAGCTCAAAGTAACCAATACTGCAATAATCTGAGCATTGCCTAACTAAATAAAGTGCTTTTAGGTTTAAGCAGAACAATACAAAAGAACCTTACTGGCAGATTTGTAAATTGACTGCTTATGCTAGTGTTATCCTTGTTCATGGTAAGTACTATTTACTGAGATTTGTGCTAGTGTAAGTAGATCTTTAAGTAAGTTAGAACTTCTGTAATGAACAGGATGGTCTTAAATTTGTTTAAGTGTTTTGTAGATTCAGTACAAATACAAATTTAACTGTTTTCACTTTCTTAGTTCAACTTGGGAGCACAGATTTATGAAAACCTGGAACAGCTGCAAGTATAATGACTTTCCTGTCTTGCTTCAGTAGAGCAAGAAGAAATTAAATGTTATTATTAACTATGATGAGCATGACAAGGATGATAGGCTTTCTTCTTTCGCTTAAAAATTCAGTAGACAAAAGTTGAGAAACACCTTTTTTTTGTTGAGACCCAGGAAATCTTTTAAACGGCCCTTCAAGGAAAATACAGAGTATCTGGAGTCCTCCGCAGACCAATCTGCTTACAAGCTTCCATGTAGCTAATATTTATGGTTATTGTATGCAGGCAACCAATTTATTTACTGAAATGAAACTCTCAATTTTTCATGTATATAGGTATATGTATTTATACACACACTTTTTATGTGCAAGTATTTCAAATAATGATTTACTGGGGAAACACATGGGGCTTCAGTCTTCTCACTAGGTTTTTCATCTGTTCCTCAACCAGCCTGGTAACTTAGATGGTTCTGAGCAATGTCATGTGCTTTCTCTGACTCCCTGCTTTTGGAGGAGAGCAATCTGCCTAGCCAAACACATTGATAAATTTTTTGTCCAGTGTGTTTCTTGACTAAAAATTTCCTATATATGGCCACAACTATAATATGATCTGCAGTGTCACAGGCTCCTTTATCCCAAGAGATTGTATCTCACCTGTCTCTACACAACAAAATTGTGATTTCAGTGTCTGAGGCCTCAGCTTGGTTAACTGATACCAGAAAGGAGGCATTCAAAGAAAGATGACACCAGCAGAAAGGTTGATAAAAACACTTATATGAACAGCAAACCTCAGATTCAATGCCTACTCTAACACATTTTAAAGATCATTACACTGAAAGATGGAGAAACACAAAGATTGCTTTCAGAAGGGTATGATAGCAAACGTAGCATCTCTGTAAAGCTTTCAAGTTGCCTAGAATTCGTTGAAACATCTGATACAGAAAAATGAACAGAATATAAACTACATTAAATCTTAAATATTCTAAGTGCATTTTGTATCAGCATAGCATTTTACTGGAAAATTTTCTTGATTGCACAATGTCTATCTTCATCTTTTCAGTATTCTTTGGCCAAATTTCCCTCAAGACTGTGATGAAGCAAAATTGAGAGAAACTACCTCAATGTAAAGATTTTTGATACCTGCTTGCACTCCATTGGAATCTGAGCAACATATTTCAGAATAGAGAAGGAAGCAGTTGAGAAAGGATCACTGAGGTACATGAAGTACATTTAAACAGTCAGAAGTATCCTCTCCAAATTATGACAGAAAAAAGTCATAGGACTTCTTTTAGAGAGGCTTTTTTTTTTTTTTTTACTATTTTTGAGCTTTTAGGATTTACTGGAATTATGTTTTCAAATTGTTTTCAGTGATGGCAAGGAAGAGAACTTTTCTTTAAAATAGAAGCTGTTATTCACATATATTCTAAAAGAGCTACCAAACAAAGGATCAAATACTGCAAGGCTTGAAAAGAAGTTGGCAGATTTGGAGAAAAGGAGCACTTTCATAATTCCTCCCATAAAAAGCTTTATTGCCCATCTGATACAACTACATATTGAAAAAGACCTCTATGCAGAAGAGGCAAAAGAATTACAGTGGATCCTTTGTCTCTTTGAAAGATTATTTTCCAAGGAGCTGGGGAAAAAAGGCTCTCAGCACCAGCAGTTCCAGGACCATAAACAATAGGAAATCTGGGTAAGGTTTAAATGCTGGAGATTTTCCAGTTCTGGAGAAATTATGATGTTCAAAATGTAAGTAGTTAGTCACTAAAGTTACGCTGTAAGAAAATGGCAAAGAATCTTCTTTTTTCTTAAGAGTTCCACAGCAATGAATGAAGACATGAAAGAGAAAACAAGGATAAATCCATGAATAATACTGACTTGTTCCAAACACCATGATTTCAACAGCACATAGGACATAGTTGCCCAGTCCTAGGGGAAAAAAAAAAAAAAAAAATTCTTGTTTACCCAGATGATTGCAAGAGGAAGTGTTAGCATTCACTGCTGTTACCTGTGCTGACATTCTGTCCAATTAATAGCTACAATGAACAGTTTGGGGATGATGGACCTGGCAAAATGTCCTAAGGTTCTAAGGATTTATGTTCAGGATCTATTTGTAAGACGTAGAAATTGCAGTGGGATCCAGACAACAGGATTATAGAGAGATCACAATTTTCTTTTCTTTTATTGCCAAGTACTACAAGAGTCTTTCACTCTACCCAAAGGATTTCTTACCCTGAGTCACAAGACCACTTGACATTTTTCTTACTGAATGTCTTTAGAAGCAGGCAACTCATCTTAGTTCATTCAGATGTTTGTGGTATTAGGTTCCACAGGTAGGAAACCATTAGGTTTGTGGTATTAGTGTTTTATTTATCACACTTATCTTACTTATAATAATTTAGGAATGGTCCACCCAGAAACATCACAAACTTTCATCTGGGAATAAAAGACCCTTTTCAGAAACAGATTTTACCACTGGACAAAATGCCATCTCTTAATATTATTCTAGGGCCCACAGATATATATATTAAAAAAATGTGATAAATTGCTCAAAGCACTAAAGTGAAACATGCCCACTCTAAAACCAGCAATATAACTATTTCTAAACTATTTAGAACTAGCTTTCATGTGAAGAAAAAAACCCCAAAACTTCCTGATTACAGAAGTATGAAGTGCAGCTAGATGTTATAATTGTAAGTAACTTCAGCCTGTACATTTTTACAACTAAGGAGTCACACAAATGTTACTAGGCATCAAATTCCCTGGTGGGGAAGGAAGAGGCTTTCAGAGGGCTATTCACACCTCACACGGGCTCCCATCTCTGACTCCCTTGCCATAGTACTACCCACACCACTCATGTTCTAGTGCAACGTTACAATTGCTTTTCACATTCTAAGAGAGCTGCACTGTTCTGGGATTGCAAGTGAGCTGTTGTTATTTGTGAGGGATTTTGTTAATGAATGACTAGTAGTTGTGAGTATATTCCAGTGAAAATACATAAACTTCTCTGTTATGAGAAATAATTGCTAGCTCTACAAAGTAGAACGGGAAAGGTTTGGTGTACTGTCCTTCAGTGGCTAAATAAGGGGTTTATATTACTAATTCCTTTCATATTAGCTCACAAACTCACTCCCTTTAGCAATCCCTACGTGGTTGGTCTCATCTTAGCACTACCACTGCAATAGCTCTGGGTTTCACAGACAGTAGTTCCACTTCATTAAAATGCTCAAGGTTTGCCTTAGGAAAACTTCTACCATCAGCAAGTTTCAGAGAACAGCTTTACACCCAGCTCAGATGCAGAAATGGACAAACTAGTGACTTGTAGGGTTGAAACTAACACCAGTAAGTAAAAACAATCCTGTTAGGAAGAATCCTAGGAGAACAACAGATACCAATAAAATATGTACACTGGAATTAATAAAACACTACATTGGTGACCTGTAATCTTTGGGATTTTTTTTGGTGAAAAGTAAAACGAGACCAGGAATTAAAATACAAGTTACATGTAATTTAATTGAGAAGAAAGTGACTTGTATGCTATATATGGTATATCAATCAATCATTTGGATAACAAATTAATATGAGCAAGTTTTCAAAGATGTCATATAAATATGTCAGTACCTTTAGGCAAACTGCTTTTAAAAATAATGACAACAAAATCTTTTTAAAAGTACAGGTATTTACCCTTCACAAAAGAACAAAAATATTCATATTGTTTATGCAAAACTAGAGGGAGGTATAACTGAAGGCAGTCAAGAGTAAGTCTCCATCATACCACCAGTAACTCAAGCACTTGTCTTAAAATATGTGCTGCACAGGAAAACCCATACATCTGCACAGATTTTTTCATTGAAATAAAGAGAGACTCCAGTGGGAGTATAGGTATTCACTCACTGTAAAGCCTGTTGAAAACTAAGAGAATGCCATGGATGACTAAATACGAATGAGAGGAGACGAGATACTACATGAGAACTGTGGCTGGCTGTAAGAATTACAAGCTCTGTGATATAGGAGATTATATATAATATGCAATGATAAAATAATAAATTAATGCCTTTGGGAAGTCATCAGCATAATGGACAGTGTTGAGGTTTTTTTAAAAAATAATTGATGAGTAAATATTACATCCACCTATTAGAGAACTTTATTCCAATGTTTTAAATTAAAACTATCAATCTAAAATCCCTCGCTCTATGATGATAGAAAAGATAAAGTTGAATAAAATTCAAGATATTAATAAATATTTTCAAGAGTTACACGAACTCCTAGTCTTACAAGTTTACAGAATGCAGATTACTTGAAATTATATGCAGAATAAGTGGGTTCAGTGAATCTGGATCATGAGAATTCTACCATTACCAAACCTCCTTTATATAGCTTTCTGAATTTCCAGGTACGTTTAGTAAACTGTTAAGTCACATCTGCACTGAAATTTGTAATTACAAAACAGTGTCCAAATATGTTTAACTATAGTCGGTTTTACATAAAAATTTCTGTGTATTATTTATGATAGGACTATAAAATATGCATTTAAGTAATTACAGACAAGTCAGTTTATCTGATGGCTGAAGACAGCTGCACGTCCACTTTGCTCCTGCTTGGCGCCAGTTAGGCTGGAAGCTCCACGGCCGTGTGAGGTACGTGTCAGCTCAGCAGCTTCCAGTCCAGAGGTGGCTTGAGCCTGGCTGCTAGAAAGGCAGCTACATAACAGCACGTACCAATCTACTGAAGGTTTGTCTTGCAATAGTTTACTTCTACACATAAATACACTAATATTTCTGATTAGCCACAGACATTCTCAATTGATTTTGAGATTAATTTGGTTTAGGTGTTTTAACAGTCAAACAAATGGAAAGAAATTGAAACAGTCTGAAATACCTGGTTATTCCAACTAGTTGATGCATGCCAAAGTAAATTTTTTACAATTGTAGTCTTTGTGAAAAAACAGAATTCCATATAAATGAACTTTAAAATGTCTGAAGCACATTTTTACTTCAGTTAGTGTTAATTTAAAGAAAAGCAAAACCTCATATTGAGTGTTAAGTCAGGAAAAGGTGGTATTCAGGAATCAGCATGTAAGAGGACAGGTAGCTGAGCACTTTTCATTTAACAGCTGAGCACTTGTCCAGAGTATGAGAGACCCAGATTCTGTTAATTTTCACATCTGAGAAGGTTTGGGTTCACAGAAGAAAGTCTGTGTTTTAACATATTCCAGACTGTGCTTCTTTTAGAAAAATTACAAAATAATCAGAACTGCTGATCCAGCTGAAATATAAATACTCTTCCCGTAATGAGATGGTTTCAATAAAAGATGATATGGCTTTATGGTTGGAGCAAAAGCCTTCGTATTAGGAATCACTCTGATTCTTTGCACCTTATTGAGCAGAATGCAGCACTGTCCTTTTGGACTCCCATGTATGAGACTGGGAAAACATCAATATTTATCACTTAGAAATCTCAAAGCAAACATCAGATAGCATTTGACTTCCGGATTGTCTTGGAATTACAATTCTAAAAATGTGGTTTAATGTTTACTGCAATTATTAAATTTCCTCTGCAAATAATCGTAGCTACTCTAACAATCAACTCAAGGCTGTTTTATCAAATACTAAAAGAATTTTTATTTAATATTTCTGGGTCTAGTATATTTTCGGAAATTTTAAAACTGATCAAAATAGCTTTGCAGTAAATTGCATTTTCTTTTATAAGATTTCAGCCAGAGCTAAATGACTTGAGACTTTTTAACAGTATAGTAAGTTATTATAGTTTGAATAGTATAGTAAGTTATTATAGTTAGCACTATTACAGAGTTGCATAACTGCTTATGATGTACCAAGAACTCATGCCTGTCTTCTCTGTTCTTTTCCATTACTAGTACAGTGACCTATGCAAGTCTGTGCCACTTAATTTTGGGTACGTAGTTTGATGACATCCTCAAGGGCTTCTTCTGCACTTCACGATGGTACAATCTCATGCAAAATGGCATCAGTAGAAGACTTGATAGCACATAATTTTACTGATTATTTTAAAAGTTTCTTTGTTATTTTCATCTATTTCACTTCCTGAACTTTGCTAGCTGCCTATTTTTTCAAGAAATTGAAACTGATCCTGTTCTCAACACCAAGATCTTGGGGAGACACTGATGAATCTGAGAGTAAGGTTTCTTTGGTTCTTTTCTCTTTGCAGTATTTGTAGCAGTGTAAAAAGCAGTATTTGCCAAAGGTACCAGCTGAGAATAAATCTGCAAAGAACTGGAGTGATCAATTAGAGTGACCAATTAGAAAAAAAGATATAGTCACAGTTTTAAACCACAGTCTGTGCTGTTTAAAGGTTTTGAGCTTACCTATGCATACTAGATCCATAAAACCATACATTCCATAGCAGATTTGAAAAAGGATGTCCTTTCTTTGCCATACTGCATAAGGGCTGAAGGCTGACCAGAGAAGCCAAGTCACACTTGCTACTAAGAACAGAGATCCTAGGATTACAGCAACCATCTGCACTTTCTCAACCAGTGTTATAGTAATGCTTTGCCACTAAAAGAGAAACAAAGTTGTATCAGATAAAAATGTTATTTTCTGTGACTGTACATTCAACTCCACTTTTTTCCTGAAATCATAAGTTATTTCAATATTTAAACATATCTTCATAGCTCTTTACTAATATCCTCAATACTGACATTTTATATAATTTTAAAAATCTATTTCACTTCTATTAAAATGAAACTAATAGTTGCTTCCCCATCCCCTAAAGTGTCACTACCATCACCATCTAGCTGTGAACTTCAGAAGAGTTAACAGTTTTATTTCTGTTTTGAATACATAGGCAAAAAAAATATTTAGTCTTAAAAATGGAACTTTCATATTTGTAGGCTAATAAAGAGAATAAACAATACTTTGGGAAGACAATCTTAAGTATGTTTTGCATTAGTGTGACAAGTTGAAAGCAGCAACTTCCCTTTCCATCCCTCCCGCCTCAAGTTGGAAGCCATTTTCCACTTTCCTGCTGCTCATCAGAGAAGTTCTAGGCTATCTCCAGACATACCAAGGGAGTTGGGTTAACCAGTGTTAACATTACAAAGAGACAGCTGCAAATTAGTAGAGAAGCAACCTAAAGGCTCAAGAGAAGACCCTAGCATGGGTAGCATGAACATTTCTTTTCTGGGCACTTCAAGTACATCTGCCTTTCCAGGGAAGGCTGTATCCTCTTTATGTAAGGTGACTCAGATTTATGGTGTGACAGGATTTAAATATAAAAGAGCATGCTTACTGAATTATATCAAGATAAGAATAGAAATAAAATTTTGTTAACACAAAGACTCACAAAAGCAATACACAGCATAAGGAAAAAAAAGCATTCCAGATTACCTGTGATATATATGGTCTTTCTTGGCCATAATTGCCTAAATTAGCTTGGCAGACTCTCCACTCTCACTCCATTACCTATTCCAGAGCTAGTATGCAGACTGCAGTCTGCCACCTTCCCCGTTCCTAACTCTGAACACACCTGCCCCTTGCACGCTTGCAAGAGGGAATAAGTGGAGCTACTGAAGTAAGGGCTCTATTACCTCTTTTCCCATCTGGCAATAGTTTTTCTTTATACTGTTACTTTACGAAAACTTTCCCTTTTTACCAGCAGTTGGGTAGCCAGTACTGTATGATTGTAGGATGCTAGAATAATTTAGGTGGCAAAGGGCTGTGAGAGGTCTCTCGTTCAACTTCCTGCTCAAAATGGAGTCAGTGATAAGATCTGACCAGGTTGCTCATGGCTTTATTCAGTGACACCTTGAAAACTTACAAGCATAGAGACAGTTCAGCCTCTCTGGGCACCCTGTTCTACTTTTGACTGTCCTCAGGTTAAAGATGTTTTTCTTAAAAAAATATTTTTCTTATGTCGAGACTGATCCTCTTTTGTTCCAGCTTAGACTCTCCTCCCCCCATCAAGTACCACTGTGAAGAGCTTGGGTGAGCAGTTAGGTCTTCGGCCCCTCTCTTTTCTTTCAGCTTTTTCATTAGCTTTTCTACTGCTGCTTGCCTAATTTGTACATCTGGTGCTGCATGCCTTCTCTTGGTGCAGACTTCTGAATATAATAGTACAAAAAGATAGCTGTATAACAATTTGTAAATTGTCTATCTTGAAATGCTATCCTTTTATAATGAACTTACTAAACTCACACTAGCTAGTTCATTGAACTTCCAGGTTTGGAATGGGGTTTTTCAGATTAAATAATACCTTTTTTACGGTAAAGCAACAATGGATACTAATTTCCTGTTATCTTGTTGGGTTTTTTTATTTTTTAATAAGGGCAAGGAAGGTCATTAACAAGAGATGCATGGAACAATGCCATGAGCTTCTCATGATTCAGATATATTTGTATGTATACAGGATTTAAATGTCAGGACTGAAATTCAGAGAACTGTCTTTTTTGTCTCTATAGGGATATGTTCAACAAAATCATTGTTCATTTCTCAGCTGAAGCCACATAGTGTGACTTGGCAGAAAACTGTCAAAAATGCTATTGGTTATGTATCTCTTTCTATCGTCTTTCATTATCAGTGTGAGACAGACCTGTAATAAATTTGTTCAGAATGCCTGAAATCAAAGTACATTTAAAGTTTTAACTGTCACAAAATATTAAACTGTCAAATTCACGGAAGAAGCTGGCAATAAATTGAAAAAAATGTTATACCACTGAAATAAACAGCAGATCTTTCACAGTGCAATTTCAGCAATGCAGAAGTTCCTAAGCTCAATGCAGCTTATTTTGATTTTCTTTTTTTTTTTAACTTAGATTACTCATAATTATTCTGCAAAGATAGCACTGAACAGAAGAAAAATAGTCCAAACATTTGGGATATGTAGCATGCAGTCTAGGTGTAAAGCCTATCTCTTATTCTGGTGTTGTCTGACAACCAAATTCTATTCCTATCTCCCACTCCCAGCCAGAATAATCACTCCTACCATCTTTTTCCATGTCATGAGGCTTTTGTTGGCTTACCCAAACTTTTTCTTTCTAGAAAAGCTTGACCTTGAAATGTACTAAGAAACACAGATACTATCCTCACCTCTTCCTAGCATCGTCTCAAGAATGTATTCTAGTTATTTTGCTTTTCTTCTGATCAGATGAACTTTCTGTCAGGAATGCAAGCAATTGAATCTCTAAACCTCAATAAATTCAGTAATTTCAAGGATTCAGCATACTAGATTGCTAGCAACCAGGAAGGGGAGCCACCCCAATTACTGGAAAAATGCTCAAGTGTTCCACAGACTGTAGTTCCTAACTCCTTTGCCTTTAAAAATAAAAAAAACTGTTACATAACAAAACAAAAAAACAACAAAACAAACCAACAAGAATCCCAAAAGGGGGCTGCATGTTTTCCTCTATTACTCATCTACTTTGGCCTTTGTGGTGGTCACTGCCTTTCTTCTACAAAAGAAACTGTAGTCCTTCCACCTTTCTCAATATGAAGGTCAACAATAAGCAAGCAATTTAAACATTTTAGGAAAGTTACCTCCCTATTAGTTACCTCATCTATAAATTGAGTGAGGAGATCCCACAGTAGATAGAGGAGGAAGACTGCATGTGTAAGACGGAAGGCATTCAAGAGGCCCAGAAACTTCTCTGTGAAATTGCTAACTTGCCTCCTAGGGCTGGCAGTCTGCCATAAGAATCCAACACCTTACAAGTGACAGCGTGGGATGGCTTGGTATTAAGCTCTAACATGTGATCAGTTTGGGGACCTTGGTTTCTGTGTATGTCTCTCCTTAGTGCTAATGGCAAGACAACTGTGGATGTTCCTGACAGGTAACATACCTCAACTGAAACTTCCTCCTCCTTGCCCCCCTCCAGTCAGTTTTGATTCAGAACAGTCCAAGATTGCCGCATGGGAAATTAATGTCTTGATTTTTTTCCCCTGTAAGTTTTACTGAGTTTGGGTACAATTCTAAAAAGCTACCAGATCTTACTGAGACAGGCATAGTTCCCACATAATGAAGAAGGTATTCCGTAGTTATGATGTTATTCACATGTAAATAAGTTTGGAAGGTTCAGTCCTTTACTTAGCCACGGACAGTATTAGCCATTAGTGGACGACAGGAACTACATGGGACAATACTGTTGGGTGGCATTGCATTTCATAACAAGGCTTGTGAAGAGGAACTGGGGTTGTGTTCATGCTTTTTTCTTCTATCTGAACTCTTACTCACAGCATAGCTAATAGGTGTGAGTATACACTCTGACAGACACTCAGGAACAGAAGAGTCTCTTTCTAAGAGTAAGATACTTTTTATAGTATCAAAAGCCAGTTAAACTCTATTTGATTTCTCACAGTCATTTACCTTACTGTATGCCCTGTTACGTGTTGTTATAATCACTTCACCTTTTACTGTCAAATTAACTTCTTACAGAAAAGAGGTCACAAAAATAATGTAGTAAAAGTAATTCAGTGATAGTTAATGTTGAGAAATCAAATTTAGAATTTAACAGATTGAATTATTTACCATTCCAAATTGAATGATCTCATTATTAGTGTGTCACAATTTAAATCCATTATTTCCATAAAAGTGTTTCTTGTTTTCTTCACATAGCTTGTCTCACAACTCTTAATTGCTCATGATTATAAATTATATTTTGACTTCCTAATTTTTTTGTCATTTGCTGACTATACATTCCACAATCAGTAACAGTTCTTTTAGCTAAGTATTTACCAAGTTTGAAAAGATCTATACAGCCTTTTAGCGTAAGCTTCTGTAAAGTACATGACCCTAAAAAAGAAATATTATGAGATTACCATTTTTGCATAAAAACTAGAAATTGAAAGAAAATTTTAACTATTTTGTATCTAGATAATTATAATGATACTATTTTTTCATATTCACTTTAAAAATCTCATTTAAATGTCTATGAAATAGGATCCTATTTCATATTCCTTCCTAGCATATCTGCAGTGTTATGATATACAATGCTATCTCTGTTGCCCATGGAAAGAATGCAAACATACGACGTGAAATTTTCCTTTGAAAATGGTGTCTTCATAAACAAAATATTATTCACGCTTCTGATTTTAATGTAATATGGTCTGTTCCTTGAAAACTACCTACATTTCTACTTCTGCTGACACTTTATTATGTTTGGCTCTTTTAATCTTTCATTCACCACTGGTCTTCCTTTCACTTGGGAGTCTAATACATTAATGGCACACTGTAGTTCTAATGCTGACCCCAGAAACATTGCTTCTCTTTTCTTCTAAGAGCTCTGTCAAGCAGAAATACTGCATCATTTCTTATTTTTTGAGGCTGAGGCTTCCAGAAGTTGAAAGAAAGTTATTGCTTTAATAGACTAATTGTTAAAGTTAGTAATTATATGCTTGTCCTGACTAACATAAAGATGGATATAATATTCAAAGATCTGTCATTTTTGAGATAAATCAATACTAACGTGGCCTTTTTTAAATGGTGCCTTGTATAAGCCCATTGATTATTGTAAAATACACTGCAGGAAAGTGATCTAATAAGTAAGTATTGACTGAGACTGGGCTTGTACTTAGAATATATTACATGAAAAATGTCTGCAATGAAACTAAAGGTTTTCCTACATCCTTAATAAAGGACATAAGAAATTTCATTATGGGTCCCCAAATGTCACAGTTTGTAATCTACCAAAATTACTTAAACCAAAGAGCTGTTGAGGGTTACTCCACTTTGTTCTCTCTGAAACATATTTTATTATGGACACTGTGGACTGAAGCCTCTCATTCCCTCCAATCATTCCGAAACATATATTTTATGTAAAAGTAACTAAAAATAGCTGGCAGTGACCTATTATAACAACATGATTAACCTTAAGATGTATCAATTATATGACTTCGAAAGGTTTTTGTTAGATTGCTCTAATTGCTACAGTCAGACAACTCTGACAACAAAAAGTTCTTTCCTACTGTCATTCACTATGCTTAATAGGATTTGCAATCTATGTAGGTATAAACAAAACTCTTACAGAAGCAAAAGAACACCATTTTTAGGTCCAACAAACCATCTTTGAAATGCCTGTTCACTACTTTATCTTCTTAGTAGTCTAGATTATTAGATAATTAAGGCACACATTGACTACATGATTTAATATGCAGTGATATTGTTAACTTATCGAGCAGCCTGGAAAGAAAATGCACAGTTTTTAGCACATACAGACAAACAAACACTTGAAATGTCATTTTTGTGTATAGGCTTCTATTTTAATGTCTCTTTTTTTTTTTTAAGAATCAATGCCACAAAAAATTGCAGCTCACCATTAATGCTTACCTATTTTGATAAATTATTAACACATAGAAACCCTGTACTCATAATGTCTATTATATTGTCATGTATCAGAGAGCTCATGAATACAGATAGTTTGGCTTGTATGTAACTTCTCAGTTTGCTTGAAAGGCTGTACCAATATTCTACTTGGGACATTCTGAAGCAATAGCATTTACTGTGGAGAGACTGTCCATCCGTGCACCACACAAGCAATTTAGTTGACAGCTCCTGGAAGTGTTGGCTTACTGCATTTACATGACTGAGTAGAACATCTACACCTACAGTGGTTGCATCTCAGATTTCTGAGTGCCCAGAAGCACAGACATCCTGGGCAATGTACAAAATCATGACATTCTATTACATTCACTTTTCAAAATCTTACCATTTATTAAGCAGAATAGTTTCACATTTTATCTTATTGTTTTTAAGTTATGTGAGAATCAAGATCTGAGACCACAAGAAGAGCTGTGATGAAAACTGTATTAGTCTTACATTATTTTTCACCTGAGAAATTATTAGTAGTTGTTATTTGCTGATGGCCAAAAAATAAAAGGAGTGAGGCAAGACTGCAGGTCTGTGTGACCATTTTCACTCTCTTCGAGAAAGAAAGTGGGTATTTAGTTTTAATGGTACATGGAGGTGAACTCCCTCTCCACTTTGAGGCATTTAGAGTTTCTGGAAACATCAACTCCTGTTGACCAAAATAAAGATATTAATCCTGTGTGTTAATCCTTCTGTCTATTAAAAGTAAGTATTGCAATTTTACCCAGTCTCAAAAGAAAGGCTGGCCCTTTACTAGTGAGCATACTTGAACCCGAAATCACTCCACTAATATCGTATTCTCAAAGCATATGAAACAAAAACATGAAACCTGCTAAATGTCCTATTTGTACAAAGTAGTATTTTTTTTCTATTTCCTGATACCTGCTTTTCATTAAGAATTGCCTGTCAAACTACCAGGATCACATTCTGCCCAAAATATGTATCACAGAATACTTACAAGTCATTGGTGTGTTGCAGAGATGTATCTGAGAAATATGTAAGGTTAAAGTGAATTATCCTCAAGTCAGCTTTCAACTCATATGAGACTCTAATCACTCAAGTTTAGCTTAGTGGCTTAGTCCATCAAACATTCCATGGACATGTGGTGTCACCATATATTTGGTGAAAGTCAGTGAATGAAAATTACCATTCTGTGTGAACAAACAGTATGCCTACTGCAGAGTAGGAACTCTTCCATTTCTGTTACAGCTTTATTAGAAACATTGAGTTTCATTGCAACCTAGCTATACTCTTGATAGCATTATCTGAAAATTAAATATGAATTAATGGAGGAAATGAAAGCCTGCCATGGCTGTTGCATTCTCTGCAACTTAAAGATGATCTGCAAAATTAAATTGAAAACTTAGCTCAAGCATAGACTGTCATGTTATGGATTGGTCCACATTCCTGGAATAACACTGAGAATAAAACATTAATTCTAAATAGTCAGAGGAAGTAAGTCTCAGCAAGATTATAAAACAGCTGTGTGAAGGAGGTATTGAGAATTTTCATGCCATTTAGTCACTTAAGAGGTTTAACCATGTTTTGCCTATACAGGTCCATACTTCTTTGGACACAAACAGACAGTATCAAAAAAGGTTATGAAGTTGCTATTTCCTCCTCTCCTGGGATGGGAATTGGTTATAAATCCCAGCTAAACTGTTGAATGATGTGTAAAAAAACCACTCAGCACGGAGGGACAGAATAAGCCTCTTCCATAAAATACCCACCAGTCAGTAAATAGAGGGATCATCTGTTCTTGATGGTTTCTGTTGATGCCTTCTTGTCTATCTTATTGTAAGTATTCAAGTATTACTTCCAGATCATTTACTGAAACTCATTTCATCTGCTAGCTGGATTTTCTGAAAGTGCTGGCTACTCTTTTTCTGCCTTTTTTACTCTATGAATAATTAAATAATTTTTACAACCCATACAAGAGGAAACTGAAGGGTTTATCTGAGAATATTCTACACCCTAATGGTTGGTGCATTCTCTTGTGAGAGATCTTGACTCAAATCAATTGTTCACCTGAGTTATTAAAGTTTTAAACTTCCACCTCTAAAGACACTATTTTAATAACTGAGATTTACATGGTATTCAGGCTACTGAATAGTAGAGCTCCTTCCAAATAGTTTATTGGAACACTTCCAGTTCTCATACAATACATAGATGTTCACTGAACCAAAGAGAAAGCAAATGAAATTGATTCCTCTATTCACATCACCTCCATAGGGATGAGTAGGGAGATTATTTTAGTATGGTACAAAGCATCAGGACCTATTTCTGACACTGGCCTATTTCAGTGGGTTGTGGATGCTGAAAGAGAGGCCATGGAAAGGTCTTTCTTGGAAAAGAACCATATAAATGATGTGAAGGCAGAATAAATACCATATAATTGGTATTTTACATTTCAAAGTTCCCAGTTCACTGAAAAAAGATTGAAAGAGGACTCTTCTAAACCATTTAAGTACTGTAAAAGGGATAGAAAATGCTAACTATTAATGTGTTTTTCCAATCCAGGCACAAAATAATGGTTCAATGATGGAGCCAAAGAATGTAGATGTACAAACAAATTCAACTGGATAAGCATAGTTAAGAAGTTGCAAAGCATCAATTACCAACATTTTTTTAAAGTACACAGTATTTACCACTTTCCACTATCTGCTTCTAGGCAGTCTGTGAATTTAAAGACATGAAATCAAGTAGTGCATCACCATCTATTGTCACTGGATTCCCCTGCATCCTGCAGCACCATTATTCACAGCTGAGAACCAGGGACCTCACAATAGTTCTGGCACAAAACAACTCCGTACCCTTGGTTAGGCACAGGACCTGAAGGAGTGCCTTCACTGTCCAGTCCTCTTCCTACTGCTATATGGCAATTATGCGTTTCAGCAGGGAAGGGCACAACCTCACCAGAAAACCAGAGTACAAATATCGGCCCCTGACCTTTCCAGCCCTGAACAAAAACTAATTCACAGAATGGGATCAGAATTTCCATGTGAAAATCTGGAAGATGCACAACATGAGGGGAGAGACAATCCTGATTTCATGTGCTTCTTTGTGAGATATAAAACAAAGGAAACTTCAAAGTTTTAGGGCAACCAAAAGACTAAATAAACATATCCTGAGTTCAGAGGTAAGGTTCTTGCCTTGTCTAATCCCTAAGCAAGATTATGTGTATCCTGGGTGAAGGTTAAAAGGCAGGATGATAAGAATACCGAGGTATTATCTACTAGCATGCAATCATGAAGAAGACAATCCTGGGTTCTGGCTTGTACAAAATTTGGCAGAGCCTGCTCTAAAAGTCAATTAGAATGTAATTTATTTTATTAGCAAATCAATTAGATTGATTCTGTAATCAATTAAAAAAGCAATAAATCTTCAAATGAAGATAATTTAGTCATAATTATAAAATTTTAGCCTATGCAAATAAATATAGAAAATTTGTCCTAATGGAAAAATTAACTTCTTTATTATAATTGTTTTATATATTACATATTATGTGTAATGATTAAAACTTGATATAAAAAGATGCACAATATATTTATAATTCTAAGAATTAATATAATGTATTATTACCACAATTAATAGTTATTTTAATAATTAAGTTATTAATTTAAAAATCTAATAAACAGTAAAATTTTAAAAGTATTTACTTCATTTTTTTAGGTACTGCTACATAATCACAACTACAAACTAGTAAGTACTGTTGTTTGAGTCAGTAATAAAATTTTTTCTAATAGTTTTGGGTAACCATGGTTTTGATCACCCAGTTAGTTATAAAATTCCATTTTTAAGATCTGAAAACATATAAGATACAGTGCTTGATTACAGAAAGTGGCAATTTAGATTATGATAGCTCTATCTGTAAAGAAAGAAAATAGTTGCCTTTATAGTATACACTACACCAGAAACCAAATTTCTCTCTAATCATATCATGAATATGTCTGAAATCCCTTGGAATAATTACATTACACTGTACAATATAACTCATGCTTTTGAACACTGAAAATACCCAGCTTTCTGACTTGTTATATTGTGGATCAGCATTCATAGTACTGCAAGAAGCAATGGTTATAATATCAAAAACTGTAATACCCATTCATATAATTGTGTTTGAAAATCCCTAAACTATAAATTGTTCTTGGCTTAATGGTGCTTATACGACTTACACATAACCCCTGTGCCATCCATCTCTTGCAGTACAAAGACAGATGTAAACAGAAAAATACCCTCAGTTTCTCTCAATATAAGAAGCAACTAAGAGAACAAAAGGTAAATACATGCTGGCCATATGGAAAACACACTTATCAAAGAACCACTTTTCTGAAAATTGTCATTTTTCAAGTTTTTGTCTATAAATACAGTAACATTTTGTTGTCTCTAGACAGTGCTCCTCTCTTTACATTCACTGATTACGTATGGCAGAGGTATTGGTCTTCTTTTCAGAACAGTATCTCTCAGACTCCTCTGTCCTACAGTCAGCACTATTTCTGGATTTCTTAGCAATATTAACAATAACACTTGAGCTCAGATTAAAGTAGTTTAGGGCACTCTTGGAAAAACCCTAGTGGACCTATAGGATATAAGTCCTGAAACAACTTGTTACTCATTTGGAAAATTTTTTTGACATAGAGTGCTGCTCTTTTTGACCTCTCTGGAATGGGTAGAAACAGCCAAGTTGATCTTCAAACAGCCCTGGTTCTGCCATTATAGTAAGAAAAAAATTCCTTGATATCCAAAGATTTTGAGCAACTAATCCTTACAAGGACAATACCTAACGAAGAAAGAAGGGAACGTTTCTCCACCTCAGATGGAATTCTCACTCACTCACTAGACTCTGAGAAACATCAAGACTGTAAGCTGAGAAAAGCATCCAAGACTGGTGACTGCAGAGAGTTAATGGAACATGTACTATGAAATAGCTAGGATAAGATTTCATGGCTGAAAGCATGCAAAGAGTAACTAGCTCAGCCATCTGGTAAGGGGAGAACCTAATACTCTTCTTCAGGTAGGTTTGCCCAGTCAGACCTGGGTGTTAGTAATGTATCCGGCATCCAACTCTGAAGTAGAAAATATAGAATATGGCTCAATATCCTAAAAAACTACATGAAAAAAGAATCAGGAAAATGGTCAGTAACCTGACACTGACACCAGATAGCTTTTACTGTGCTGTAGCAAAGGACCATTTCTGCCATATTAGCCTCAACTCATAGAGGATTCTAAAAGAAAAGAGAGATTGAAGAAAGCAATACACCATTTGTCCAGTCAGGGAACTGGGAATGAGTGGGCAGCCGCAGCGCTGAAGGAGAAAGGTTGGTATTTTTTGTGACTAAGAAAACAAGCCTCAGAGAGAGTGACATTGGTACAAGACATGGCTTCTTATTTCCACTTCAGATATGTCAATTAGGGTCAGAGGACACAGCACTGTGGAAATGCTAGGTGAATTTTAAGTAAAGACTTGAAGCCTGTACCTCTGAATGCAAACAAGGAAGAAAGGAACCTTTTGGAAGTTATCATGAGGACCTGATGCATGACACTCATACAGTGAAGACAAAGATTCACTTGTGTCATGTGATAAAACACCAAGACATCAGAGAGTACCTTTGAACTACTATGGAAAGTATTTTCACTTCTAAAATAGTCTAGGGAAGAAGACTGAGGTCCTCAGATCTTGTAGGTCCTAATTGCTGTGGCTAGCAATTATATCACTGAGATCTACAAAAGCATGAGGGAAAGGCCCCCAGGAAAGATAAGTTTCTAAAATCCCCACAGTCATAAACTCTTCACAGTGAATGCACAGCAGATTTTCCACACATTTCTAAACACATTCAGGTACATGGTAATCATATCAACTCTCAGTGGAGAAACTCTGAAGTAGACACATTTCCCTAAAATAACCTGCAATTTCACATTATTCCTAGATCTTTTACTCAAGGCTATCAGAAGGAAAGGACAGGCCGAAGCAGAGGATTTTGAAATCCCCAAGATGCATTTGGTGGTCCTTATACTGAGTAGTGGATGATATGAAGATTTTTCCCTTAAGTAATTAATCAAATTACTACTTGTTGAAAGCATACAGAAAGCAAAGAGATCATAGAATCATTTTGGTTGGAAAAGACCTTTAATATCACTGAGTTCAATCAAAATGAAGATGATATACAATACTCTGTAAATGCTGCTTGAGGAGGAAGTGACCCTCTTTATTAAGTCTTAGGAGGATGTTAAGTCATCATTGTACATTTAAATACAGTCGAAGTGTCCTTTTGCAAGGTGACATTGAATGATTGGAGCTGATGATGATGCTTGTGGTCACCAAAGAAGGAGGTTATGTGGAAGACAGTGTTGCAAGTGCAAGAAAAGGCTGTGAGTGTAAGACTCCTATATTCTATTCCCGTTATTCTGATGTGAACCAGTGAGCTCACATCAGCTGTTACGCTGATTCCTTCCAGTAAAACATGTCAGATTGTTTTCCTCCTATGAAATGGCAGCCCTGAAATGGAGATGCAGAATTTAGTCATTCGAGGAAGAACATAACGTGCTGGGAGTAACCATAAGTTATAGTAGATTGTAAATTGCAGATTACTCATATAATGGCAATGAGAGATACATAAGGCATTCCATTAAGAATTAGACTCTCTCTGTTCTTGCCTGGTGAGGAGAGGGAGCTTGCTTAGCATGAAAGAAGAAAAGGAATACTGAAGTTCACTCTCATTTTTTTCAGGTACAGTTTCCTGGATGCTAATTTTATGGAATTTGCCTTTTTCAAGATCATTGTAGTGCTTGGAATAATCTTCTTCCACTGTCATCTGAGTATCTAAATACACATGAAGCCAGCGAGTATTTAATCTTGATGTTAAGGTTCATGACTTTCTGAATCTATTAAGGAATTAATTTTTAAAATTATATCTGTTGTTTGGGCATAAAACAGAAATTGAGCCTTAAAGAGCAAAAAGAAAAGTAAGCCTTAGCTCAGGAAATGACTTACATCCAATAACATAGTTTGTGTGGGTACCAATACAGTATATTCCTGTGCTGGGAATATGCTTGTAACAGAAATGGCAAAATTTAATACTGCCTTGAAGGGAAGACACTGACAGAAAAATATGCAAAAATAGGGGGGAGAGGGGAAAATAAGAAGAAAGGAAAAAGTATGTGGCTAAAACTGGAATACTTGTTCTCCATCAGTTTCACTGAAACGTAAACAGAAGTATCAGGAAAAAAATGCATAAGTAAAAAAAAAAAAGGAAACATGAAATAAATTAAAATAAAAACCAAAGAACCCAATGGAAAAGAGTCATGCAGGCAAAACAGACAATGCAAAGAGAGTTCTGTGACTCAGAAAAGTACTTCAAAAGAACTGAGGTCAAATTGTTCTTTCACTGTTGCACTACCAGCGTGAAAGGAGGCAGGGGCTGTCCTCTGCACACTGCTGAAGCAGTAAGAGAGTCTTCAATCTGAATACCAACCATTCAACTTAAATCTACCTATGGGACAAAACTTTAAAAAAATGTAAGTGCAATAGGTTGAAAAGCTGTCTCCCCAGTTGAACAATTTAAGAAAGCAGTAAGTTAGCATGACTGCCAGTCATGTGGATGGAGCACTTCAGTGCTAACTGACCAACATTCAAAACCAAGAAGCATTAAAAGGAAGTTTTGAAATTAATTCAATAAAGTCAACTTTCTTTGACAAATTTAACTTGTGAAAAAACTACAGTGGCACTTCACAGCTGACACAGAATCACTGGTAGAGAAGCCAGGAGATTACGACAGTATTTGGAGCCCAGGGCAGGCTACCTACATTGCCAAATAAGCGTGAGCTAAGGCATCATAGACAAGAAGTATAAAAGCAGTACACTATCATTTATTAACAAGTTTTAATATTAAGAAACAGAAGCAGCCTGCTGAAACAACCACTACTTGGTTGCAAAGCTTTTCACTAATCTCTGTTGACAGGAATTAAAGACCTGAATAATCAGGATTTTGGACATAAGACAAAAAGACAAAACTTCATCTTTGAAAAACTCACAAATAGCTTAATAAATTTCACCAATTTTAGGCTAGAAGATGAAGCTATTGGGAAAATATCCAATCAAACAGACCAAAAAATGACAAAAACCAGTACCTTAAAGGTTCCTGAATGCAGGTCCCACACCATATCTTAAATCTTGCATTGTTTACTTAGTCATCCTAAGCATTTAAAACGGCAGTAACTATGTATATGTAGCAACCTGAATTCCTATTCAAACTGCACTTAACTTTTGGATGTATTTTTCTAATGGAATCTGTTGTAAATATGAAATTTATGCTTATAATTTCAGTAATAACTTTTATTCAAGATATTTAATCTGAAAAATAACCTGGCACCATGTCTCACGCTAGTCATTTTGCCCCATGAATATCCTAGGCTGAAAAGAATCCACTTTTTTTTCCTGAAGTAGTTAACCCACTATTTAATACACCAAGATAATGACACTCTTTAAATCTGTATCTATATATCTTACCATTAGATCAGGATGACATCTGTAATTAAAACTTTATTTCCAAGTACAGTTCACAGTTTACATTGTGCTAACTTTTGTTTCACACCATTCAAGCAGTCAACCTGCCCTGAGCACAACTTTCACATTTCACAAAATAAAACAGGAAAACAATTGCTTCTTTAATAACTTCCAGAAAATAAGAGAGTAATGTATGAGGCCCACACTCCTATGTAACTTTAATGCTATTCTTTTTAAAAAATAAGCTCAGTTTTATTTATTTTTTGTAGGTACTTGATTACCTTAGTATATACTTTAGAAGTCCAACAGAACTGTCTGAGTGAGTGCAGGAGAACTATTTTTAAATCAGTATCTATATGTTACTACAAAATTGTTCTCTGCGCTACAATCACCATTTCTTTGCCTAATCTCTTTTTTTTCACTGATAATCCTCTATCTTAAATAGACAGAAGTGAGTACCAGAGTGGTCTGTCTAACTGTCTGCAAGCTGTAGCTGATGATTTGGCAAGAATAATAGATTTCCTGAGTTCTATCAGTTGAGATGCCAACTCTGACCAAATGTTCCATATAGCAAAGTGTGAACACATAGAAGATCAGGAAAGCAGATCTCAGGTGTTTGCTGGCGGCACACCAACCATTGTAGCAAAAGCCCAAATATTATCTATACCTTCTAGATCACCTCTTAAATCTTCATTGATTCCAATCAGTAATAAAGTATAATTTTTGCCATATAATGTTAAAGTCCTCACTAGACTAGGAATATCCAAGTTTCTGAACTGATTCATAGGTTTGATATGTTTGGTTTCCAATTTTTGGTAGTTCTGACCTAAATTTCTCCCCACCTTCCTCACTCAGTTCTTACATAGGACTCTCTCCAATAAAATCAATCTCCTATCCCTCTTTCAATCTTCCGTTTTCTGTATGCTTTCACAGAATCATCACAGAATTACCTAGATTGGAAAAGCCCTTTAAGATCAAGT
Organism: Caprimulgus europaeus; assembly: GCA_907165065.1. The sequence goes on from OU015525.1 coordinate 78,646,227, forward strand.
CCAATCATTAATGTAACACTGACAAGTCCCTGACTAAACCAAGTCCCTAAGAACTATGTCTACATGAATCTTAGACACCTCCAGGGATGAGGACTCCACCACTCAACCCCTTTCTACTTCATCCTTCCAATTTCAAATCTTAACTGTCTTTATAAGCTCCCATGTTCCCTCCTGATGGCTTCAGCTCCCATGTTGAGGGTGGCTCTGACCTCTTAGATGAATACCATCTCTCTTCATTGGACTCAAAGTGTTTGTAGTCAACAAAACAGCCATTCATGGCTTTGAATAGCTTTTCACCTAGGCATATATCTAGTCTTTAGTTACTAGTTTTTCTTTATTCCTACCTATCACTGATAGAATCAGTTCATTTGTACACATATTTTTCTTCATTATTTTGTGACTTTCAGTTCATTGGTATTGATGATTTTTCTATCCCCTGTTGCCTCTTACCTTTCATTAGTTACCAATTCTCTCCACCCTTCTAAAGCTTCTGCAGTTTTGTTCCTCCTTTCCACTGAAATGTCCATCTTGCAACCCCTCAGCTCTGTATGCTAACAACCATGTATTTTGCTCCTACGATGCTAGTAGTACACCAGTGGCCTGCTCACTTGCTCCACAACAGATTTGTTCTCTCATCTGAATGGCTAACCACAAGTACTTCTCAAGTTTAACTGACTTTTGCCTCCACACCTTTTTTTCTGCCTTTATTTTCCAACTCCCTCCTCCTTTTATCTCTGAGTCTCCCTATGCATTAATTACAAGAAAATAAAGAAAAGATAATACAACATGAAATGAATTATCCCCTTAGCATTTTCTCTCTGTTGCCTTCTATTTTTGCAATTCTGTCCTTTCTGTTAGTGGTGACACCTTTACTGTTCTCTTCTTGTATAATCCCTCTACTTTGCACCAGTGACATAATTTTGTCCTTCCTCCTGGCCCACTCGCTTGCCCCAATTCTCTTTTTCAGTCTCTCATTCACCTTCAGATCTTTCTCAGAAAGTACACAGGAAATGTATTTTGCCTTTCCCACCACAGAAAAAAAACCCACAACTTTGACACCACTGGCCTCTCCAACAGCCCTGCCATCCTTCTGTTTCTAAACGCATTAAGCACGCCTCTTAGAACTGATCATAATCACCAGCTTCTACTGAGGGCATGTCACTGAAATTACTCAGAGTGTATCAAATCAAAAGGTCTACCTAGGCTGGTAACTTCTCCCTAGAAGTGGCCAGAAGGAGATACTTAGGAAAAGAAAGAGTGTGAGAAGTGCAACTACTGTACCTACAGTGATTGACTTGTCTGTTTCAGACTTCTCTCTCCTGTCAAAACTAAAATGTTAATCTGTTTCTACCACCTTCTGTATGGATGTTACCATATACTTAAGTTCATTCAAATCTCTAGGATTTTCATGTCCCATCCTTCCTCAAGCAGTACGGATCCATTCTCCAATCCATTAATCTGTTCTGCAACCCAGGATTATCTTAAATTTAAATATCTATTTGGATCTCCCTGATCACAATACTTCTAAAAGTTGCAGTGTTTTCTATGGAGCATATCTAAGATTATTCATATATAAAAAGCTAACATGTCATTATCACTTTCAATTTATGTCTCAGTTATTGTAACACAGCTTTTAAACTCATGACAAATGTAATTTTCTCAGTGACCGCAAGATTGCTTCAAATACAATTTCTTTTAGGCCACTACTTTGACCATGTTACTGCCTTTCTTTCTCCAGTGTGCTGGTTCCTCTCTTCCCCATCGCATCAAATAAAAAAAAGACTTCATTCTTAAAGTCCTGCCAGGCTTTTACTGACACGTTAATTAACTTCTAATGATTACTTAGATATTGAATCACATCTCTATTCAGTTCACGATACCTATCTCAGCCAAGTATTTTATTTTCTAACAGCCCTTCCATTCTGCCTTCACATTCAAAGGGTGCCTGAAAAACTTCATTATTTTCTTTTCAAGAAACATGATAAATCTCATCCCATTTGAGATGCCAAAAACTCAATGACAGTTAAAAATGGTTAGTGTACGGAGCCTACTGGTTTTATATATCCCCATAGACTTGTCCCTTACGTCCTGTTCAAACTTCTTTGTAAATTGTTCAAGATTGGGACAATCTTTCTTGTTCTTTGTGTGTGTTGACATAGTGAATAGCACAACGTATCCTCCTGCATCTTCATTACAGGCCATGTAACAGCAGCAACATTAGCAGACTGGTGTTAGCACACAGTATAGTTTAAAAAGCACAACTGGAGATTTGAGCTTTCTCCCTTCCCCCTTCTTAGTAATGCCTACAAAAGTAAATGTTTTCATTCAGCTGAGCCTAGTCGTTAGCAATAACTTTTACTAAACATTTACTACACATTTTTTCTGGGCACTGGCCTCCATACTGAAGTATCTGAAGAATTTGACTTTTACACTTTTTAATATAACATGCATATATATACATGCAGTCTGCTACAAAGTCCTGCTCGGGCTTACCTAACTCATGCCAGTGAGATTACTCAAATGAGTGAGGAGTACTCACATTAACAAGACTGGAAAAACTGAACCTGTAATTCACAAAAATTGTGGAACGCAATAATTTTTATGCTGAATATCTCAAATGTTAATAATCACAATTTGGGGCACTGAAAACCAGTGAACTTATGAGCCACATTCCACCTCCAGTAACTACATACTTGCTTAAACGATAGTAAGTACAACCTTATTTTTTTTGTCTATATTATGAAATCAGACCTAACAACTAAGATTTTTTTTTTTCTAAATAACTGGGGGGTTTTGTGCTTTTTCCTGATGTCAGAAAAGGTGTTGAATTGCTATACAATTAGCTTCTAAATTAGCACACCAATCTACTATATCACTTTTGGAACAGGTTCAGTTCACCTAAAGTACCGGAATAGAAAGTTTCAATGAACAGAAGCACAAGGTATATTAAATATCTAACATAATACTATTTTATGGCAGACTCCAGTAACAGTCTAGAAAAGTCTATTCTCTAAATATATTTATTGCTCATTTTTATAGAAATGATGGGTTTTAGCACCAAAGTATATTTTTTTAACCTCTGCGTGACTACATTCCACTTTTAAACATTATTTCTGAATCTTACAAGAGAACCGACACGCTTCAATAAATACTCATGTCTAACTGCAAGTCTAGTAATTTGTATGCTAACAGCTTCATAATTAAATAGCACTAATAAAAAATAAAGCACTTTGTTTATATTTCCTCTAGGAAGGACATCTGTACAAATTATAAAGCTTAACAAACACATATAAAAAATATTTCTGCTTGTGATTTCTTTCTCTTTGTTAATCTAAAATGTAATTCTAAGTGGGTTTAATTTCCAAGTCAGACATTTAAGGTTTCTCCCTCCTTTTTAAGTTGTTCCAAAAACCTTCCAAAACTCCTGTCCAAATCATCAGTATAGTTTGGGTTATTTTCTAGTTATTAATATAATCTTGCCTATTCTTGTATTGAATGCCACCCCACCATGAGGAGTAAGTCCAGCAACGTGAACATGTGCTTTCATTAATGGACTAATGCAAGGTTAAAGGTCTTTCTGATATGATCCCAAGAAGCATACTGAAAAAAGTCCAAATTTTTATTTCTCTGTGAAACACCATGAAACTGGAAAAATTTATATTGGGATAGTCACCTACTATAGTAAATTTTGTTCCTTGAATGTACTGCCTCCAAAGAGGCCCCCTTTGGGATTACTTTCCCTGCCATGAAGCAACAGAAACCACAGAAAATGTTAGATATTAAATGGAATATTCACATCTATTCCAATGTTTTGGAAGAAAACATAGAAAAATCTTCTACTTCTTAACTCCCTAAGCATTGTTACATTCCATAAATAGCTCAAGTAAAAGTAAACCTGATGAGCTGGTGTAAATTGGCATAGACAATTCACTTGAGAAAAAGTTATTTTGGTAAATAGCAACCTTTTCCTCTCTTATGACACTGCCTACACAGATCTAATAGGTAAAACTGGTAGAGAAAATTCTGAGAACATGGACTGAGGCAAACTACGAGTTGTAGAGAGAGTGAACTGCTTCTGTCCAAATATTATACCTAATGTAATGCAAGAAGTCTTGCTTGCTTGGCAACTTTGAAGTATATTAGCTACCTAGACAAAGGGAAACAGAGAAGAAAGTGGGATTTGGGGATTTTTTTGCTACCAAAGAGAAAATACAACGATGTGACAATGTTTACTGTGCAACCTGTTGTAGGGAACCTGCTCTGGCAGGGGGGTTGGACTAGATCATCTCCTGAGGTCCCTTCCAACCCCCATCATTCTGTGATTCTGTGATACCTCAATGAAGATGTTGTAAACTACTTCTATATAGAAATGGTCTAACCCTTAGCTTTTCACCAAACCTGACCAAAAAGTTTTCTTTAAAAAGGCTTTTGTGTAGTCAAGCAAATGATTCAGAACCTTTTCAAAATCTTAAACCAAGACAGCTGTGAAAAATGGTCAATACTAGTATAATCAAGAATATGGGAGAGCAGTGAGGGCATTTTAAGACTGACCACCTTTATAAAAAGAGCCAGACAATTGCAGTTTTGAGAGTTCCCTTTAGATTCTGTAATTACAAGATGAATATTCAGTGTAGGAGAATGAGAACAATACCACTGAGTCCTTCCAGAGAGCTGCATGACCTTTTCAGTGTCAGGAGTCACACCCCAGAAATGTATGTCTAAATTATTCTTTGCGTATGTAACTCCATTAAATCTTTTTGTATGCTAGTTTGTCAAGAATAAAAAAAGGACAAACTTAAATAAGTTACATAAAAAAGAAAGACAGGGTTAAGAATAAATTAAGTATTTTTTAAGCTACAGAAGGAGAAACATGAATCTAGCTCTGCCCCCAAAAATGTGCCATAACTCATGAAAAGAATGGCATTTAACTTCTGTCTCTTCAGTTTCTTTCTACTTGACATGTAACTTGGCCAAACATTGTTTACTGGGTCACCTACTGACAATTTCTTTCTCCTTTGCTTCTGTTTTCCACAGAAATTCAGTAGTTGTTCTTCAAACTGGAGCTTGATTCTGCTGTCCAGAGACAAGTGTCTAATGACATTTCAGACATCCTTTAGTATCCCCCTTGGCCTCTAGCTGCAGTTCCAAAGTCTCTCGTAAGTTGTGTTATATCTGCTATACTGTGTAGATATTTTGGTACCTTGGGACATCTCAGACAAAACTAGAAGCCTCTTTGCATGCAACTTTGTCATGCTTTTGCTGTTAAACAACAGTTTTCAGAGGTAATCACTGCAAACTGTTTATAAGGCTACAACCTTTGCTAGGAAAAGGATGAGACTGCTGTGGATATACAGGAAATAAAGATCTTTAAAAGGTTTAAAAAAGCTGAAAGGATCAAACAGAATCCCATGCCAAAGGACCAGGTAAAGTCTATGCAGAAACAGAATCTACTTCACTTTCTGAACTGTTTTACAAATCCAGGATTTTTTTTACATCATAAAGGTTCTATTCAGGAAAGCTTATCAAAAAGCTTCCTTTGTGAATTCATAAAGAAAAAACTTGAAGTCACAACTGGCTCTGAAAAAACTTGCACCTCATCTGAACAGTTGTAAGCAAGTACTCCAGATAGCCTACCTCCAAAGAATGCTATCACGCTCACACAACCAGCATAACATCCAAGTATGTCTTTTCTATAAAACTCCAATCAAACTCAGGCAGAGACAAAATTACTTGAGTTCTCTGGCCTTTGAGAGCTCCATAATCTCTGAGAATTCATAGGATCAAAACTAAAAAAAAAAAAAAGATACAATTATCTTACCAAATGCGTTCCTCAGATGTATGAAATACAATTTCTAGGATGGAATTTTAAGACTCTCAAGAATTTTGATATGCAAAGTGGTATTAAGGCTTCCCTAAGAGATCTGTTAAAGATTTGAGTTTCCCCTCCTTCTCCCTGAACACACTACCACTATAATATTCTAACTTCCACTTACATGTTGTGATGCTGTTAAGGGGACTGTGAAAAATGTTACTGCATATTTCAGCTTCTGAAACAGCTATTGGTGGATAAAATTTAAAGAGCATTCTGCTAGTCTGGATTGTGCCAAGACTGAAAAGTCACCTTCTTTTCCTTTTTTACAGTAGGTGAATACACAGGTAACAGAAGTTTTCTTTGCCTCTCTTCTCTGGACCTCAGGCTTGAAGAATGAATGAAATCAACCTTTGACTGAGGAGTCTTTTTAGAAAGTGAATCAGGGAAAGCCAGGTTCTGTCATGTCTCAGTATGACTTATTTAATTACAGAATTTAACAATCTCTGAAGACCATTTCTAGGGCAAGTCAAAAGCTAGAAAAACATAATAGAATCAAATGACTGCATGTTTTAATACTTAACTGGTCTTGAAAACTAAATTCAATTGGGTGCAAATGCTAACTGTAAAAGCATATAGGTTCTTCCACTGTATTTTCCAAAAACCTTGAAATAAAGGCAACTACCATTTTGTTTTAAAAAGTTACTGGAAAGACATATTTTTTTAAACAAACAAATTACCTGGCAAGGCTTCTTCATTTTAATTGCTATAACATGGTATCTGTAACAGCAGAGTTCACAGGTCCATGACCCTCTTTCACTTATCCACTTCAGCAGGCAAAGTTGATGTGTGTATCGTACTGACCCATCGCAGCGGCAGGGATTTAACAATTCACCCTGAAAGGCAACACAGAAACATTAACTTTAAAGGAATGTTTTAAGTACCTGCATACCCAATACCAAAATATTTACCAGTATGTAACAATAAACTGGTCCCAACTTCAATACATGAAAAAGCATTATAAAAATATTATAAAAATATTATAAAAATACTCAAAAATTAAACTGTCTTAAAAACATGTAGGTGCTTCTAAAGGGACAAAGCCAGATAGATAACTGTCTACGCATGTGTATGTGCACATGTGAAACAACTGACAGATTACTGTGCATCAAACAACAGTAACATTAGCCCTTTCAAATACCTCAAATGGTACTGAAAGTGGTTAGATGCATTTCCCAAACAGCTATTTGCAGTCATCTCTAGGAAAGAAACAGGTGATGTCACAGAGAACCGTGCTCTTGGAGAAGGGTTCTGCGCTGCTCAGCTAGCTGGCTGTCAAAGAACGTGACTAAAAACTTCCCCTGGTGGCTCACATATTTCTATTCTCTTCTTTCCTTGGAAAGATTTTTTTTTTTTTAGCTAAACTACAAGACAGGCTATAAAACGCTAGTTGCAGATCCACTGCTGAGACTGTGCCCAGTAATGTAATGACAGAGAAGATCCTTGGAGGTCTTCTCAGCATCACCTGCAAGCTAACACTCTCATTTTAAAGCCTAGTAGAACCCTGAGAAATTCGTGGTTTTTAGAGTCCGTGAGGGGCCAGAGGGCAAGAAGACATGTGGTGTGGCAAGTCAGCCACCGCAAACCTCTGCTTCTTCCCAAAGCTCTGCGCCGGCTCGGAACTGCCCCGAGCGTTTCTCACAGCCACCTCGTAGAGCAGCTGAGGCTCGCTACACCCGTGTGCCCGCCGGCACGGAGGAGGGAGACTGCTGCCGGCCGCCGCTCGGCGGGCAAGGCTGCGGGGAGGAGGGGGGGGGGGGGGAGCCGGCCAGGGCTGCGGGGGGTGGGGGGAGCGGGGAGCCAGGCCTCCCCCGGCAGCAGGCCCCGCGGCTCGGCCGGTCTCCGCCCGCTGCCGGGCAGGCGGGGAGCGGCGGCGGAGCCGGGCAGGCGGGGCCGAGCCCTGTCCCTGGTGCTGATCGCTCCCCGCCACCGGCCCGTCCGCCGCCTCCGGGGGTGTGCGGGGGTGTGTTTGTGACCGGGCTCGGTCCCTCCGCGCTGAGCACGGGGAGCCGCCCGCCCGCCCCGCTCTCCTCACCTGCTCGAGCCCCTGGAAGCAGATCTTGCAGATGGGGCCGGCCCCGCCGGGGTGGCTGCCGCTGCCGCTCTCGCTGCTGCACACCGAGCGGGTCTCGGGTTTGTCGCCGGCGGCGGCCCCCGCCTCGGCGCGGCCGCTCTCCGAGCCGCCCCTCCGGCCCCCGCCGGCACTGGGGCCGCCGCTCTCTCCCTCCTCTGAGGTGTCCCCGCTCGCCTCCCCCGCTCCGGCCGTCAGCTCCAGCGGGGCGGCGGGGTCCCGCTGCAGCTCCCCGGGAGGGAGGACAATGCTCCCCCCGGCGCAGCTCATGCCCGCGCCGATCCCGGGCACCCGCTCACCCAAAGAGGCGGATGGCGGCGGAGGGAGGGAGCGGTGAGAGCGCCCTTCTCTCTGACAGCGGCCGGGAAGGTGACCCGGCGTGGCCGCCTCCCTCCGCGCTCCACCAGCCGGGTCCAAAGCCGCCCCAGCGGCGCGTGCAGGAGCGGGCGGATGCGTGGGCGAGCGCGTGTGGGACGGGCCGGGGTCTGGGGGCGGCGGGGCGGGGCGGGTCCCGCCGCCAACAGCCGCCCCCGAACGCCCGAGAGGGCGCGGGCCAGGGACCGTTACCCGGCGCGAGCCGCGGAGGGGGGTGCGGGGGCTGCGCGCGTCACTCACCGCAGCCGCCGAGGCGCCTTCCCCGCCCCCCCCCCCCCGGCTCCGCCCTGGCCCGCACCCGGCGCCTGCCCGGCCGGGAGAAAACCCTTCCGCTCCCCCGGGCGCCGGAGCTGCACTTGCGCTCCCGCTTGCTGCCCCAGCTCCCTCCGCACCACGGCGGCTGCGTCCCGGCACTGCCGCCCCCATGGGGCCGCTCAGCGTTGCGCGCTGCCCGCCCTTCCTTCCTTCCTTCCTTCCCTCCCTCACGGGAACGCCGCCATCCTCCTCTCTCCCCTCGGTCCCGGCTGTGCACTGCCGCGGGTTGGCTTCCCCAGCACAAACCCTGATCCCGCTGCCGGTCGCTTCACCCCACCGCTCACAGGGCTCCTGGGCCCGGGCATCCCACGCAGGACCCCACCCTGGAAGGGTCACTTACGGATCTTTTTACTTTATGGAGTTTTTCGTTGCAAAAGATGGCACTTGTAAAAGCTCAACAGAACAAATATTCAACAGTTGTTCTTTGGGTGTGAAACAGCAGTCCTCCCAGTCTTTTTTTTTTTTTTTTTTTGCCCAAATTCATTACATCACTTCATTTTCAAAATTAAATGTGCTAAAAGCATCATGATCAAATATCTTATAAAAAAAAAAAAACCCACGGCTGTTAGAAATTCTTTAAAGTTTGGCTGGTGCTGCTAAAGGAACGTATGTGTGAATTTCAGCATCAAGTATAACACCAGTGCACATTTCATCTTGTGAAAACGACAGCAACTGTCTGCACAGAGAAAGAAAAATCCCTCAGGAAACAATTGTGAAGCCATATGCTTTTCCATAGCCACATTTAGATTCAAAGCATGATGAAATCACCCCTCATCTTCATGGGCTGCTTTGTATGTAGTCTCAAGATGAGGGTGCACCTGGATGAGCTCAGGGGTTGCCTTCACCACCCCTGTTTTGATAGCAGTGGCTTTCTGGGTGAGGACACTTTGTCAGAAGGCCGAAGAAGCACACGGGACCAAAACGGCACTCCTGGGCCCGGAGCGCGCGGCTGTTGGGCTCTGCGCAGAGACGTGCTGAGCGTACAACAAACACCCGGCCCGACCTCTCGGCCTGGCTGGAGACCGACTCAGGCAACGCGCGCTCTGCAGAAAAGTAGCAGCCCCATATTGCAGGAGAGTGACATTCAAACGAAATTGGCCAAGGTGCAGTTAAAGCCTTTTTGGTCCTCCTACAGTCTGCATCTATTACAGAAGCCATGTGATAGATACATTAAGGACAAACACCACCACCACTGTTTACAGCATTGCTCTAAAAAAGTGGATATATTCAGAGGTTGTCTTCCAATAGTGGCATAAGAGGTATTATTCCACTAGCACCCATTCTCATGAAAGTCTTTGCTCTGACAGCTCTGCATGAGCTAAGCCAGCACTGGCCATTTAGCTTGGTATTAGGACAAGATATTCCAACCTGAAAATTACTTTTGTTCACAAGGTAGTTGTTAAGTAGGTAAGCAACATGGATTTGTCCAGATTTGGTAATGTGAAACAAAAAATGTCACATTGACAATGACATTTTGATGAACTACAGATGCTGTGGAGGTAAGAAATTTTTCTACATGTAATTTTTTCATAGCAAAGTGATACCTGAAGGGGCTGCCAGAGAGACTAAACAGAATTGGAGACAGAATTAATCAGAGTCATTCTAAGGAAAGAAGGGGCAATCACAAACAATGAAAAACATGGGAAATGTCAGAACAAACAGATGAGCCCAAAATATTGGGTTGAAAATAACTAAAGCAGAACCAGAAGGAAAAGACAGTGGAATTAAAGTAGTGAAGTGAGAAATGAATGCTAGGAAGTTACTCATCTGCATCAGAGGAATACAGCATGCCCTTGCCATTTGCTGTATGTGGGGGTTTATGCCATTTTTCTTTCTCGTCCTTTTGTTTGTCAGCAAAAGTTTAATAAATAACACGGCTTTTGGAAAGCATATAAAGAGAAGATAAAAATGTCAACACGGAAATGGAATCACTTCTTAATGTCAGGAGAAGAAAGAAAGATGTGACTATAGAGAATAATAGAGTGTGTTAAAAAGGTCAATCTTTTGTACTTAATCTTGCCCAAAACAAATGTATAGCATGACTCTTAAAAGGGAGCACATCTAAGACAAATTAGAAGAATGTTTCTTTCACACATATGTAATTAATTTGGAGAGCTGATTGCAAGTGGGCATTTCACAGACATGAGTTTTTTAATACATCACCTGTTTATATGTCTATCAACAGCTGCTGGCACACTAGCTAAAATAAAATGGCAAAGGCTACTGAGAGCCCCGCGTTTCGGAGTACATTGGAGTTGTTTGGCATGCTGGGGGTGGGAGGAGATGCCAACAAAAGAGCAGAGGGGTGGAGAACATTATCTAACACAGCCTCCAACCGAAGTAGCGTTCAGCCTTCTGCTGAGCGAGAGAGGGGGACAGGAGCCAAAACCAGATTGAAGCAGAAAGAAGAAAAATTTAAAGCAGGAAAGGATATTCTGCTTCATAACAGCAGTAGTGTAGGTGGTTGGGAGAAAGAAAAAAAGGAGAAGCTGAAAACAGGAAGAATTTATTTGTGATTAAGACAGTGAACTGGAGCTCATGGGATTTATGTTCAAGCAGAGCTTCATTATGCACTCCTTGATCAACCTTGAGCAAGTGACCTCAGGTGGGCTGAATGCCGCACCCGGCTACTTAAACTCAGGCAGCTTGCCGTACTCCCAGCCAAGTGTCCCACAGCCTCTGGCTGTCACATCTGCCATCTCATTTGGGAACAATGGGACATGCAAACTGGCACTAGACTCCCAGCTGCAGGCACAGCTCCCTTAGTCTCTCTGAGTCTTGTTCTCTACACAAAACTGAAACAATAATATATTTACTTTCTCTGTTCTTATTCCTGCCTCTTCCATTAGAATTTGCAATATTTTACTGGCAGATTCAGGCCATATTTATACAATCTTCATCTTGGCTGAGGTATCTAAGCACTACAACAAGAAAAATAATAAGGAACAGTGATATAGATAAAAATATTACCGAGGTAATAAGACTGTGGGACAGTGAAGTGAAATGCATTTTCAGCAGGCAATGGAAAAGGCAGAAGTACAACCCCTGAGGGAATGGAAGTTGTCTCTCCTCTATTTTCCTCTCAGTTTGCCTCCACGTACATTCTTTTTCCCACTACGTCAGCTCATCCTGTGCAATTTTTTCCTCCAAGTAAACTAATGGAAACTCAAGCCTATTTTTTTACCTGAAGATGATCAGCTGTATGTAGATCATCCAGGAAGAAAAAACAGAGGAAGGCATTGGAATGGAGGGAAAATGTTCAGGGAGTGGACAGAACAGGGTCATTTTGTTTTCTTTTTTAATTATTATCTATCAAGATAAACTCTTTAAGTATAAAGATTTATATACAGAAGAGGTTGCGCAGGAATAATGTATGCAGGTGACAAACTACTCAGGGGATGTTATATGAATGGAAGCACTGTGTTACTGCACATTTAGGAACCATCCCCTGCTCTTCTTTTTTTCTCAAAAAGTTTCCGTGATGCATTGCCCTGTACCTGAACACAGAAACAGAACTGCTCAGCGATGGGTTCGTTCCATTTTGCTGCTTCCTGTATCTCTCAGGAAAACAAGATTATATAGTTTTCAAATATTAATAAAGGAGCAAAGAGAGCGATTGTCAGCATATTACATTCAAAACAGAACACTAATGAGATAGTAGAAAGCGAAATCTACTTAAATAGTAATACAGACACGTTATTATTCTGTTTACTGAATAGCATGTGTATGTCCCTTTCAGAATAAAACTCAGGTTGGTGGAGATCACCTACAAACAAAAATAAGGCATTTTGGCTGTAAGCAAATGCTTCAGTTTAATTTGAAATGTGCTTTATATGTTTAGTGCAACATAAAATGTGCTTCTGAGTAATATCTCCATCTGTTAAATTTCCATGTTCAACTTTATTGCACTAGAAGATCTGTGCAGATGGTTAATAGCCGTGCTAGTGACTGTGTATTATTTGCTGGTTCACTGAACGTGCCTGATTTTTGTTATGAACACACACTCATCCTGCAGCTGAAGCTTTTACAGTTATGTCAACCAATTAATATCTTATGCAGACAGAAACCTATTGTCTAATGAAAATCTGTATTTTCAGATTGCTCTCTTGCTTTTTTGGAAATGCTTATGTAGGTTCCCTACCCAACTCAGTACTGCTCAACACTGACACACCTCTGCACAGCTTAGCAGCTACTGGCGTTTCTTCCTCAAAGCTTCTCAGGGATTTCCCATCCGTGTTGGGCCCCCAAGTGCTGCCTCGGTGCCCCCTGGATGCCCTGGCTGTCAGGCCCTGCCATCACCCACCCGAGGAACACCCTGGCAGTTCCCTGTAGCACCTTCTCTTCTCTTCTCTGTTGCACAAGAAATGGTGATTGGCATCCTTCTCCTTTTACAGGAGACTTATGAAAATATGCATCCACTAGTTATTTTAATGTGATTTCAGATGCTTACACAGATGATGATATAGAAGCTTCACATTTTTATTTTAATATAATTCTTCTTCTTGGAATATTATCATACCATTCATAATTACCATGTTTTACTGAATTCCTGTCTTATTTGTCAGTATGCTGTTTTTCTTCAGAGTTGTTGATTTATTTTAAAAATATTTGAAACTACCTATGATTCATTTTTCTCTGCTGTGAAATACAGCTTTCTGTGAAATGTAGTCTCCCTTTGAATCTTTAACTGTTTGGAAGTATTTTTTTCAACATTTTTCCTTGTACCAGTTGTTGAGGGAGAAAAAGAGGCTTAGCATGGCTTCCAGAATGAGGTAACCTTTGTTTGCAAATAAATTTAGTTCCTTGGTTTATTTTGGAAATAGATCAGCTGTTACAGATTCTAGAGGGCGGCATCACTGAGTTCAGTTTATTGAAGCAGAAATGACGGAATGTCAATTAGCTTTTCCATTACATGTTACATGAACAAAAGCTGCTATGCAAGGCCAAGGTGAATTTATTTTAGTATCAGCTATATAAATACCTTTTTATTTGATTACAAAGAAAAGAAAAATAAACTTTTTTTTTTTTTAATAAGCATTTTCCTTGGATTTCCTTGTCTACAAGTATCAGAATAAGTGCCATATGCAGTATAGGACACCTCAAACCTGGAAAAGTAGTGGTGAGACATCAAAAATAGTGTAACAGCTTGTAACTGTATAAAAAATAGTGTAACAACAGTAATCCATACCCACGAGCTTTTAGTCTATTCTGTACACCTCCAGTGTATGTCTGACACAGAGTTGCATACTGGCCAATGTTTGTTGCAAGGCAGTGAAATGTGGCTTCTGCTACTGAAACACCTTCTGGGGATACCCCCGTTAGCTGAACCCTGATATGGTCAGCACTTCAGGACACACAGGGCAGGAGAGAGAACTTCCCCTAGGTAGCTGCAGGCAAGGAGGAAACACAGCAGCAGGTTTGTGATGGTAGGAACTAGAGCTCATTATACATCTGTCATGGTGTCAAAGCTCACATCGGACGTTACATGAGAATAGATGTTTCTCTTGATAAACCGAACCACAGAGGGCAATAAAATGCGCATTTTGCTGAAATATTTTACTGCTATTTATGTGGTGAAAGGAAAAGGGCATGCATCCAGATTTGAGATGGTCACTCCTAGCTGAGGAAGCATAGGTCTGATTGTTTCTCACACCACAGGCAATTCTGGACTGCTTTGTCTCCAAGGGTTCAATCTCATTCTGGAAGTAAAAATATAAACCCCTGTCATTTGAACTAAAGACCAGATCTTCCACCCTTGATGCAGCAGCAGTTGTAAACCTCTCTGTATGCAGTCTAAGCCATAGAAGGTGTCACAGCTATGATGAATCAGTGTAATTTACAGAATTACCTAATCTAGTAAGTGTTTTCTGAGAAACTGCAGCAAAAATGGAAACCAAGTTTGCCTCTGGTTGAACTGAGAGTTTTGCAGCTCTATCAGAAGTGACCTGTGAAAGTTATCAGTTGTCTGTTATACACCTGCTAAAAAAGAGACCAACTCCTGCAGACATGAAACTTTGTTTCCTAAGAGATTTTAAAACACTAATGTGAGTTGATAGAAGAGCTGGAGAGAGAATTTATAATTTCAAAGTTACAGCTTGAATGTGCTTTTGTGTGAAATAATATCTTGTTCTCTTTATCTTGCTACCTCTCAAAAACAATAATAAAACCCAACAAAAATCAAACCCAAAACTATCTCATGAGATTGCCTGTGTGTATCAGGAGCCAAAATTCTGCTTCTTGTGATAAATTTGTAAGAAAATATGTAATAGACACCACAGGCCATGCTGGATTAGATTAGGAAAGTGTTACATCACTGAAGAGGGTCTTCTAGTTCTTACAAAATCCACTGCTTTTTCCAGTTAAATAATCTTGTTTCAGAAAGTTATATAAACCAGAAGTGACATCTTTTATGCATCTTAAAGGGGAAACAGTAAATACTCCATTCTTACTGATCCCACACTTCTGCCAGATGACTACCTTATCGAACTCAAATGTTGCTAAATCTGTTATTTTATCCTTTTTGTCTTTGTTTGCTTCCTCTGAAGACACTTGCAGAAAATGTGAGGTAATGCAGGAGCACGTCATCTGGTGTGGGAAAGGAAAAGGAAATGGTTGTGTTGGTGGAAGCTCATGAGTGTTTAATCAAGTCTGTGGACTGAAATCTATATTAACGGCAATGTGGGATTTCCTGCACATTGGTGATCAGTCCTGGAGGGGAGTGTTGAGAAGAGGTTTATGCAGAGAAGTGAAGGATAGTTTTTAAGAAGGATTTTTTATTTGTGGCACTATGATACTTTGCAAGCAAGGTAGGACAGGGCAAGGACAGAGAGGGGAGCCATGGGCATGCCTACAGTGCAGTTACACCTGGAGCTGGCATGTGGCAAGAGTTACTGGCTTTCACTGAACTTCTTTCATGTGCATACTCCCAACACACAAAGTACACAGAGGGTAGAGCACAAGTCTGTTGGATACCTGCTTCCTTCATTGCACACTTTTGTGTGCTAGGGACAAGTGTCCTCACTAGCAGATATAGCTTCACACTCAGAGTCTG
The DNA here is from genome assembly GCA_907165065.1 of Caprimulgus europaeus. The sequence goes on from OU015525.1 coordinate 78,661,908, forward strand.
CAAGCTTACTGAGATTACTACAAAGAGAAATTGGACAAAATAGGCTAAAAGCTGCAGAACCAGTGGTTCATTAACTGCCCCTCTCTGTTGAGCTGTGCATTGTCCAATCTGAACCTGAGCCCTGAAATGAATAAAGGCTCCTGCAGAGATGGAGGCATGTGTTAACTACAGATGTGACCCTTTTGAAGCATAGCTGCAGGAAAAGGATAGACTGCAGGTTAGTCCTGCAACCAGTTTCAACATTTCCTGACTGCTAAAACTGAAAAAGGAAACATGTCTCAGTGATACTGGACACTGGGGAGCTACTGGGACAAGGGTGGCTTCAGATCCTGGACACTGGGGAGCCACTGGGACAAGGGTGGCTTCAGATCCAGTGGCAGACACTTCAGTGAAAACTGTGTGCTCTTCTGAAATCTGCGTCCTTTGGATGCAAGCTGTCATTGCATTTCTCTGAGGCATTCACACAGAGTTTGCAGATATGCCAGAGGACCTATAGGAAACCTGTGCCCTTCTGGGACAGCATCTGGAGGTCTGGAGATCCAGAAGGATACCTAAGGACATTCAAAATGGCACCAAATAACTATGTGTGTACAGCTAATTAAAGCCTGAAGCACTCACCTCTGGAGAAACTGGAGTGGGGCAAAGTCAGACTGCACTTAAGTGTATCTCAGCCTCTCACTATTTCTCTACACTTCTTGAGAACTAAAGCATTACCACTCCCACTTCTTTTTTGGCACGGTTCCATTTCTCTCTGTCACTTGGGGTGGCAATGGAAAGAGATATGTGGGCAATGCTAAACTGGATGAACAGATCCTGGATACAACTTTAAAAAATTCCTAGATTAAGCCTATCACTAATCATGAATCTACAATTAGTGAACTTGACCCTTGTTCTCCTGGTAACAAACACTTCTTTCTGGAACAATTCCTTGAAACAGCAAGCAATTACTTTCTTCTGTACATTTGATTACTAATTTCTTACCAGAACAATAAAAACCAAGTCATTCCTCTTTCAGTCCTCATATTGTAATGTCATTTCAGCTGCCAAAGTGTGCCTGGCTTCTGCTTTGTATATTTGATGTGCAGCTGTGGTAGGAAGCCACAAATAGCAGCGCAGTGTCTTTAAGAACTGTGCTGCCAAGGGTAAAAGGACCCTGCAGGGCAGCTATTCTGAGGGAGCCATCCTAATTGTTTGGAAAGTAGCAAATAATGTTGTGATGAGAAAGGTGCAGAATTAACTAGAAAAGTGTTTTTTTTCCAACTTTTCCCACTGCAGGAAAGAAAGTGGCTTTTGGCCAACCTACATAAAAGAAATCTGTACCCTTTCTTGCTAGTTTGAAAGGCAGCCATAGGTCGCTCTAGCTGCGCTATATGGAGGCATGATGCAGTATGGAAACATTATACCACACACTGCTGTTTATTTTTTTACCTGCTGTAATAGATGAGGGATACTTACAAAGCAATCTATAGGATGCCTTAGGATTAACTAAGAGGGGTTTTTTTTCATCATTTACAATAATGATGGACACGTGGCATTTGTTTAACTGAAGAACCTTATACACTCAAGAGAGGAAGGAAAGCATCCTTAAGCTGTGCATACTAGAAACTAATTGCTATCCCTTATTAAATTAGAATACATGAATATGTATGGACAGCCATGTCTGTCTTCAGGTGAAATAGGGCAGCCTTCATAAAGCTTACACGGCTGGCTGGGAACATTTCAAATTCTGCATGTCCCAGAGCCTCCTGTCTCTTTTTAGCCAAGTGCTTGAAGCATAGCACTACTTGAAAGATAAGCCTGGGTGTTTAATTAAAATCTGAAGAAAAATGTTTGAATATGTTACCTTAAATTTCAGCCCTGTATTTTCTTCTCATAGATGCTTCTCCTGACAGCATTGGCTCTTTCAAAATCGGCCTGTCCTTGTTTATTTGTAATAAGCATTCCCAGCTCTCTCTTGATAATATTGCAATGAATCATTCAGGGAGTAGAGTGAATTGGATGATTTGGTCCAGAGTAAATCATAATACCCAATGATTTTTATCTTTTAATGTCTGAGATGCGTTTACCTGAATCACAGAGAAAATGAGTTTTAGCGTCTTTAATAAAAAATGTTCCCTTGGGATGTATACCAAATTTGCTGTCATTGTCAGTTACAACAGCTGATACAGATATGAGAAGTTACCAGCTAACCTTAATAAGCACTTTAAAACTGTAGATCCTGGGAACAAAGTTCAGTATTATAATTAACTGATCTTTATATTTATGCCCTTTATCTTATGCCCATATACAGTCACTAGGAACTTTGATATCAAACAAAAATCACAGTGCATACATTCTTCTCCAATTGCATGCCATTATTGACTTAATCAAATTTGATACTGCATTCTGAATAAACATGAAACTGCAGCATAAAAATCTCTAACAGATTCCAGGGCAAGTACATGAACAGAAGCCTGTGGTAACTTCAAATATTCATAAGAAAGTTGGTTTCAACAAACTAGAAAAGATCAAGAGTAAATGCTGAAATGTCCTGCCTCTGGCAATGGTCTTTAATTATCTTTCAAAGAAAGTTTACATGGCTTATTTCCACACTGGGTCAAGCCTGTCTGGGTAAAAATATATGTTCAAATGCTAGTCATACAGGTGATCTGCTTGTGCCCTAAAGCACTAGATTTGCTTTCCTAAGTCATTCTATTATGAATTTGCTCTCCCTATTGCTCTCAACCACACTCCTTTCATCTTATCTTTGATACTTAGGAGAAAAGTCAATCAAAAAAATGAGATTCCTTTAGCTAAGTGTTTCCACATGATTTCCCTCTATTTATTTATTTATTTTTCATTGATACACTGCCTCCATTATAGGACATGAAAAATTCTAGTGACATAGAGTTTAATTACTGCGCTTTTTCTCAAGGGATCTTAATTGTTATCTGTATCACTGCTATTACTGCCTTAACTAATAACTAAAAGAGGTCATGCTCTAGGTTAATAGCCTGCAGATGCAGAGTAGAGAAATCTGCAGTACTAAATACTGCTATCTAAATAAATTAGATATAGCTAATAGTGCTATCCCATGATGGTATTTGCACACAGATGTGGACATTAATCTCAAGTGCCAGTTCATTTCACTCTACTTGAGTTTATTGTATTTGCACCTACATTGAAAAACAAATTAGGTCTGGAAACAGCATGTTAGTCAAACAGTTCTTTCAAGATGAGGAATTTCTGAAGGTGCCCAGCTGGAGAGAAAGGTGTCCAAACCAATGAATTGCAGGTGGTCTCAGCCATCTTGACAGTCTTCACTTCAGATACTTTTACACTCACTATCAAAATAGACTTTGTGAAGACTTCTTCATCTGTCTGTTTGAAGTAAAATAAATCACAAATCCTGCTTTGACTTCAATAATACTTTCAAATTTTTAACAGGGACACTGACAGTGTCTATAATTATGCTATACTTAGAACTTGTAGAGTACAGCATGGTCAATGTGCATTTCCTTTCCTGTCAAACCTAATAGCCAAATATCTGTATAGATCTGCTCAGCTACCAAGAGGGGGCTTATAGCGAGAACTTCACTGAATAAAAGAATTGTCCTCCTATATCTAACATGCCCATCTTGCTCAGTCAAAACAGTTCTTACAGTCTTGTGCCTTCACAATTCATTATCATACGAACAAATGGAGTCTTTGTTCTATAAACTGTACAACATGGCCACAGTAACACAGGTGATAAAGCAACAAATGTCTCTTGCATTTGCATTTCATACATGAGGAACAGAGGTAGGAAACTGCAAGAAACTGACTGGAAATTTCAAAATAAAGCTTTTATGCCCATTAGAGTTATCCTTTAAAGTGCTTGCTTTTTTGTTGTGGTTTGGTTTGTTTAGTTAAAAGAGTTATAGGATTTTTCATTTACATATTTGTATGTTTTAATGTCTTCTGTGGAAGAACTGCCACCATTTCCTTGTTTATAGATGTATTTTGCAACCCACAATTCCAGCCATTCTACCTAGTGGTGCATGCAGAAACTGTTACTGAGATGAAAACATAAGAGTGTTGGAAAGGTGCCAGAGAATGGCACTGAATTAAGAAAGAATGAGCCAAGAATGTAAAAAATGGGAGCTATGCTGGCTATGGAAGGGGAGCGGGATATTCTTCATACCTACTAACAATGGTCCTAAATGAATCTTGACACTCAGATGTCCCACAATTCTGATGTCAGCTTTTATGATGATCCCTATACAAGCACGAGAGCCTTGTTACTACAAGCCACTCAAAGTGTCTAGCTGAAACTAACCAACTTGGCAGCTCACTGCTTCCCCACACCCCTGCTCAGCTGCCACCTGGGTAGCCTGGCCAGAGGCTGGAACTACCTCTAGCTCTGTAGGAGGGACAACTCCACCAGCAGCTGGTGGGCAGACATGGACCTTACCCACAGCACAGTTCCCACTACACAGCAGGAGGAATGAAAATAATAAGGGCACTGCACCACTGATTTTCCTTGTCTTCTGATTTTGGTATGATTTGCAGGTTGCATTTTGTTACATAAAAAGTACAACTCAACTGTTTGCAGCCAGCTGATCTGTCTGCATTGTTCTTTTCCTTCCAAAAATTATTCAAGGTGCACAAGACTATGATTGCCTTCCACCAACAATTATATATAAAATACCCCCAAAATTATTAAATTAGCATTACTCTCTTTGGCAAATGTTGGAAAAGAGCAAATACTACAAGAGCTGGTTTTGTGGCATGCTATGCAAGCAAGCAAGCAAGCATGGAGATTAGCATAACGTATGAGATTTTATTCAAGTACAGATTAGCATTCTCATTGTCTGAGAAGTTCAGAAATGCAGCAGAGAGAATAAGATATCAAAAGTATCATTTTTCTGGGCAAAGCACATACAATTGTAGTGGCTTATTCATAAAAATCATTGTATCTGGCACAGAAATGAACACATGTCATTGTGAATTTCCCTTGCCCCTCAGATTCCAGTGTAACATTATTTATATGAGTATTTTCTGGTTGTACAAATAAGTCTGTCAATTTCCAAAACTTTCACCATATGGAAAGAGTCACAACTTTACAGATGTTGCACAGAGCACAGATGGCCACACACACAAAAGTGGTGCTTCTAACCTTTACATCCCAGGTACTTGGAAATGCCACCATCTTGCCTTAAACCTTCAAAATGTGCACTCTACTATCACTGTGCAGCTACTAAGTGTGCAATTAAATTTTTTATGTGTCTTACAGTGCTACAGTAAGAGTTTTAAATGGTTGAAAGCAGAAAATATGAACAAAGTAGAACATTTTATTTCATAGCTAACATAGATAAACCACAAAATAGTCATGATACTTACTTATATCCTGTTGCAGCAAAGTGAGATGAAAATCATCACAGTTTATCCAAGCATGTACGTGCCTCTTCATCACCTTGGTGGCATTCTCTTTTATCAGTGAGTCTTGTATGAGAACTGATGAACCTGCCCCTACAAGGTCTCAGCAGTATATTCTCAGTCCCATTCAAGGGCTCAGACAAAGGACAGGGATGTCCTGTCAAGTTTGCAGCAGAGTTAGAAAACCCTCTTCTTTCAATAGCAGCTGTTATCAGCACATCTGATGAGCTCCTGTCTGTAAGTAAATGAACCTCATTGTAGCTCCACAGACCTCCACCATCATCAGACAGCTGATTGACCTCCTACTGCTAATTAGCTTCGTTAGCTGAGTGGTCAGTGTCAGGGCAAGGACCTCCACCATCACCAGACAGCTGATTGACTTCCTACTGTTAATTAGCTTTGTTAGCTGAGTGGTCAGTGTCAAGGCAAGTATTGTACCTTTGTGTCCTAGGACACATACCGAGCAGGCTGATAAAACTTGAGCGCCATTAAGAATTACCTTTCACAATTTATGGGGAATGGGTAGCATTTCAGATAATGGGAAGAGTAAACATCTTGCAAGCTTTAAAAATAAGAAAGTGCATCCAGTCAGCAAAGCTTCAGTTTCTGGAAACAGAAGTACTGCAACAAGTAGCTAGGCAGATTTCTGGGAGGAAAACAAGCAGAGAGCAAAAGACAATGTCACTTTTTGGTGAGAATAGATTGCATCAGAATAATCCATTTTCCTTTGATGATGGGTAACAGATGCTGCAGACAAAGGAAAAGCAGTTGCTATTGTATTTCTTGACTTCAGAAAGGCTATTGATGCTGTTGTTCATGACATTCTCCTTAGCAAATTAGAAAACATGATCTAGATGAGTCTAGAAGAGAACAGACACAACCCACATTGAAAAAGCCGTTCTCAGCGACAGAGAGGCTGCTGAGGGGCACAGTGAATGTGGAAGTTTGTATTGGATGGATTCCATGAGGGTCCAGTGGTATTCAAGTGATATTCTGCAGCAAGATACTGCAAATTACTTCCTTGGGAAATCTTTTCTGGTAAGGGTAAGGATAAAGATACTAAATGCTTCTCAAGACAGTGGCATTCTCATTAACAGAGCTTTTAAATAAACAAATGAGAAAAAAAGTATGTTGAAGAAAACACAGATAAGAAGCTCTAAAGCTTTTACACTGGTTTAAGAGAGGATGAGTCTATTTTATGGAAGAGAATCCCTTGAGGATAACTAAATACACAGGAACCACATTTGGCTTTGGGAGTTCCTGAGTCTCAAATGGTTAGAGGCTGAAAGTAACATTAAGAAGAGTCATATAAGCTTGTCCAGTTCTTATGCCCTTCACAAAGCACCTGCAGTTGATCATTAGCAGAGAGGCTACTGGGCTAGAATGACCTTTGGTCTGTCCCCTTATGGCTGTTTCTGTTCCTGCAAATTGGTACAAAAGTAAAGTATCAAGTAGCATGAAAATAAATCAGCTGTTGGATTTGTCTAAAGACAATGTCTAATAATGCATGATGTATTATTTTCTGTAACAGCCTTGCTGTTAGAGTGATGAGGCATTGAGTCCTGGCCCCACAAATCCCAGACACCACCACTGATAGACTTGTGGTTGTTTCTGTGCCTCAGGGGAAAAAAGCACTCCACAGTGTGCCTGCCAGCCTTGGTCTAGTGTGTGTTCAGATCGAGGTGTTGCTGGTGTCTGCTGCATCTGCCTTCCTGCCTGCACACCTGGGTCTTTGCAAAGGAAACCAGGCCTGCAGGAGGGGAAAGGTGTCAGCCATGGCTCATCCTGATGTGGAATCAGGCTACTCTTGAGAAGTTCACCTTGTATATCTGCCTCACATGGTTAGCAGCAGGCTTTGTGAGGTGGTGCAACCACTGCTTGCCACATGTGACAATGTGGTCTAGCTGGTTAGAAGCCTTCCATCAGCTAGAAAGTGCTACCTTGCACTGTGGACGTATCCAAAGTTTTTGCTTGCCACAATAGGCTTGCCACACCTATGAGGGTGTTACTATTTCTTTGGGCATTTATTCTCTCTTGGCTTCATTGTACATGTAGATTAAACATAATCAACGTGTTGTGCAATTGCACAAATACTTCTGTACATCCCCTGGAAATGTACAGTCTTGAGATGTCAAGCTGGTGTACACGAGTGACTGTGCTTCTGCACATTATCATTTCTTGCAAGTAATTTCAGCAGAACTGTACAGTGGACTTTGGGTGAAGCCTTAGCACAGTGTTTTGCTCCTGCACCAATCTATGTGAGGCAACCATTCACTCAGGAATGCTCTGCCAGAGGCTGGTATCCATCGGTGCACCTTCATGAACTTTGAGTTATCTGCCTACACACGGCAGATGTAGGACTGGTCTTGTTTATATTTGCCATAGCTTTTAGCCATAGTACTAACAAATCACCATAGTAATATCAAACTTTTACATTCCAGAAATTCCTCCTGACTGTAGGAATACAGTGTTATAATAATAATTAACAACATTCAATAATTCATAAATAATCTTTATTTCTTTTTGAGAAGCCAAATTTTGCCACTATTTCAATGAGTAGATCCTTCTCTAAGGATAGTCCTCTTTGGTTTCATTTTCATGTTTTTGTTTGGTAATACTGACAGAAAAAATGTGACTCGACAGGTATAGGAATATCAGAACCTAGACCACTATAATTGATATAAAAAATACTAAGCTCATTAGAAAAAAAACCAAAACAACAAGATTTGGTATCAAGATAGAATTTCTCTAAAGGTAATACACACTGAAAATCTAAATGTGACTGACATTAAGAAAATTTGCATCTTCCATTATTCCCACACGCTTAGACACTGTAGTTTTGTGGAACGGTCCCGTATAGGTAGAAGTGCTTTTACTGCACAGATGTAAAATGGCTGCTTGGCGTGCTGTTGATCCTGTTGGATGGACACCTAACTCTTAGGCATTACATCACTGAGTTTTACAACATCAAGTATTTCAGCCTAGCGGCCTGAAATCATTAAAAAGGCATTACATTAATTGTTTTGGATCAGCTGTCCTTGTTAACCATCATCTGACTAAACCAGGACTACCCATGTAGGAGTTTGCAGAATCTACTTTACACAGCTCCTGCAGTACCGACCCTTTGAAGACTGCTGTTGTCAAATGCTGTTCCCAGACAACATGGAATAATTCAGTGAGAAATGATGGATGAATGCCAGATGACACAAACATAAAGTATCAATGATTTTTTATTACTGTCTTTGAACCATGTGTTAATTGCAAAAAGATGTGTAAGATTGGTGAAAATGTGGAAAATGCAGTCTGCTGGGCTATTCTGTACACTGATAAAATCTATATAAAACTGAGGCATGTGTCTTCATTTAATCTTATAATTGCCAAAGGCAGTTCATAGGCCCTCTCCAATTCCCTTCACTTCTCTCTCAAAATTCATGGGCTGCAAAACCTGGCATGTTTTCTGTTCTGCCAATTAGAGAAGGACTTGCAGAACCTTCATGTTGTGACTAGCAATATCATCTCATGTTACACCAAAGGTACAAGATTTATTAATGCTAGAAGAATGTTGTACTGTCAAATTATATCCTCACTGAAATATAGATCTTGGTATGCCAAACTTCAAGGATGAGTTCTTCCCATTTGGCATATTTATATCAAGAGAATTGGATATAAAAGCTACGATTCTGACCTGACAGTGTTTTACCCAGGCAGCAAGGACTAAGGTAAGCTTGGTCTGTACTCTACACTCATAACTCTTTCACCAGGGAAGTTCTCTCCCAATTGTAGCAATACTGGAAATTAGTATGGAAATGAAAATCAAATGCTTTTACCAGACATCTAAACCTAACCTGAGCAGAACAAGATGCAGATCACTGAAAGCCTGCAGCAAAATTTATTTTCACATTTCTGACAAAATTCTTCATTTTTCTCTTCCCATTTGTGATAGTTTAACCATTTTACTCCTTTTAATCATCTCACTGAAACAGGTCTTTTCAAGTGTTTGCAGAACCTTTTTTGTGAAACCCCTGTATCACTGATCCTTTGAAATCTGATGTTTTTAAATATGGTTTCAGACCAGCATGAAGTGTTTGCTGGTGCAACACCAGGGTTTTTTAATCAAAAGAATATCTTGTACCTCCCTCATCATGTCTTCAAGGCCTATGGGCTGGCTTGTGTTCAACCTGGTGCCCACCAGCACCCCCAGGTCCTTTTCTGCAAAACTGCTTTCCAGCTGGGTGGCCCCCAGCATGTACTGGTGCCTGGGGTTGTTCCTCCCCCCGTGCAGGACTCTGCGCTTGTCCCTGTTGAACCTCATGAGTTGCTGTCAGCCCGCTTCTCCAGCCTGTCCAGGTCCCTCTGGATGGCAGCACCACCCTCTAGAGTGCCAGTCACTCCTCAGTTTGTGTCTTCAGCAAACTTGATGAGCCCCCATGCTGAGAGTACCCATGCTCTCCTGGGTACTCCTCAGCTTATCCAGAGAAGATAAAAGAAGATCAAAGATACCACAGTCCTTGAAACTGTGATCCCTGGCTTACACACAATTTTGCAGCTGCTTTGACCAGTAGTTATCCTTCCCCATATTACAGCTCAGTAGAACCTGACCATGTTCCCTCAAATGGAAAAAGAAATTGGGTTGTGTTTTTTTTTAATATATATACTCTTTTTCATGTAGTTTCTTTAAATTGCATAAGAAGACTTCTAATTACAAAAATGTGGAGAGGAACATATATATATGTAACTAATGTAAATGTGCTCTCTGAGACATGCAAGAGTAGCTCCTAAAGGCTTAGGGCCCCTGCTAAAACTCTGCAATTTCAGCTTGTGAAAGATTGTAAGAATAACTGTAGTGAAAATTACTAAACCATATAATTATTGCTGTGTATTTGCTTTATGTCACCCTGCTTAATTCAGTCTAAGAGTGATTCAAATATGTCTGCTAAACACAGCTATGGGGACAGATGCCTAATACCTTTCTCAGAACAATGCCTTGGAGAGGGGCTGTATGTTCCAGAAATTAAAACCAATATCATTAGTTAAAGCTCTGTAACTGTCTCTGCTACCTGGCTTTAAATTGCCACAATTTACTGAGGAAAGAAAAGCCTATGTGGCTTCCTCAGCTTTTCTTCCAACTTTTCCTCATCCAAAGGGAGAAACACAATCATCACAATCAGTTTACCCACATCCCCAGACATGGCATTATCCTGCCAGGAAACAAACAGTATTACATTAATTATAACTGATCCCATAATTCAGATAATAAAATCTCAACTACTTTAAGGCAACTACTCCAATAACAATAGGAAGAAGAAGGAAGCAGTGTGATGCTTAATTCTGTTTGAAGCTCTGACAGAGCTGGTCATTCATAGTCATCCTGGAAAGCATCTTTTTCCTTGTTAGCAATGGGACCAGCACAGGGAAACTAGTTGCTTTAAGGGGAATAGGACTAAATTAATCTAGTTTGTAAATTACTCATTATAAATAATTTTCTCAGCTCAAACCATGGTTTTTATTAGTGCCTCTTGTTAAAACTATTAGATTATTGAGACGATGAGTGCAGCACAGAGAGGAAGCACTGTGTCTGGTTTTGTTTGTAAAATAAATACTTTCCAAAGCTCTGTATGTGAATCCTGGAAAAGAATGGTTTTGATTTTCCCTTGAGAAATGGGCTGAAGCATTTTTGTCAATAGGCATCCTTTTCAGATAGAAACCTAATTCATTCTGGCCCTGCTGAATGGTTTCAAAGCCATGCACCCTGGCAGCAATAATACTGTCAGCTTTACTCTCATATTAAATTCACACTTGAGGAGCTGTAGATGATGAATTTCAGATTTCCCTAACCCTTGATACTCTTTTCAGATTTTGAGTAAATGAAAACAAAAGCTGCTTGCCAAAGGAAATCAATAGCGTCTGTCAATAAGGGTCTCAGCCTTGGGGCCTTATAGTAAAATATATTTTTTTAATTATATGTATATCTATAGTCATTGTATCAATTAATCTATAGGTAGTACAATGGCCTTCTTTTAGGCCAGTTTTAATCAGGTATTTTAACCTTCTCTCTTTCTTTCCTTTTAGGTATATATATGTATTATATTATATATATATATATATATATATATATATAAACTTCAGGAATCATCAAAGAGAACTTATGTTAGGCTGAATTAAATAAACCAAGGAGGGATCTGGTAGTCCAAGTCCAGGACAACTAAGACATTGAAGTAAACTTCAGTTTTAATACTAAACTTTAGAAAAACAGTGTCTTGATCCAGTCTGGTATGCATTGACCTCAGTGGAGGGGTGGGAGGGAGGCAATTCCTGTGCCTTGCATGTTTATACAATGTCTGGAACATTTAAACAAGAAGATGTACCTGTTCAAGGTGCATGATTGCTTTACACAGTGGCTTTGAGCTGTGTGTTTACTTCTATGGAGGGAGCATAAGAATGAAAGCCCAATGGCTAAAGGCTTGTGGTCCGAGTAGGAACTGGCATAAGAAGCACAGCATTCAGCTCTGGTGACATGTTAGAAAAGCAAATAAGGGGCAATTCTGGCAAGGAGGGCTCAAGCACAGTTCAGAAACAGAGGTTTTCCAAGGAGGAATTTGTATCCTGTTTGATTTTTTTTTTTTTTCTTGTGCATATTGGCACAGTACTACCAGTCTGTATACAGCTTTCCTAGCTCAGCTGGTGTAATTACCCTCTCTTGAGTACAACTAGGTTATGAAAACAGAGGTGAGGTTTTGGGTTTTCCAATTCACCAAGGAAAAGAGAAGAAAAAGACACACTGAGAACATATGGTTACCTTAAGGTCCTGCTCAGCAGTGTGTTTTTTTTCCCTTCTTGATAAAGTCACAAACTGTCCCAAAGCTTTACAATGTCTGTTCAGCTGATCTGTCCACCAGAGATTTCTTCAGGACTGAACATTGCAATTTATTGCTGGGGAATTAACTTCTCAGCCTTGCCTCACCATAGGAATGTGGCTGGATCTCAAGTGGGTTCTACCTAGAGGTTTTACTTTCCTCCCTAGGCCTCTTTCTTTTCCTAGAGCTATACCCTGTTCCTGATTTACTGGACCCAGCATTTAGGCAAAGTACACCTTAAAGTAATTATGATGAATGGTACAAAAATTTTGGTAGGTTTCAGATTGCCAATTAAATCTAAATTAAATAACCTTACAATATTCACTATTTAATATGGCTTGTTCAAGAGAAGATTAAAATAAATATGATAACATCACTGCAGCACAATCATGGAGAGAATTATATGATTTGTTGCAGTTTTGAGGAAATAGGCACAGTGGGAGAAGAAAAAAATTCCTCAGCCATAAGAACCAGCTGTAGCACTAAAATACAGACAATAAAATTCTCAATTAAAAAGAAAAAAAGTATGTGGAGAGATGTTTCTTTGTAGTTTAGGGAGGGCGGGTTGTATGTATATGAAGACTGGTCTTTATTTGCACATCAGAAAGCCCTCAGAAACTATTCCCTTTGAACCTGAAATAAGCAGAGTGGATGCTTCACATCAGTTTCTGGGCATCATTGTTCATACCTTTCCTTTCACCATACTCACTCCAAGCTATGATGTTCCCTCACAAATACAGCCACCAGAGATGCAAACCCAATGCGTTTCTACTCATACTGGCCCTGACGTCATAGAGCCTGTCTCCTCACCAGGCTGTCAGAAATACCTGGAAGTACTGTTGGAGGACACAATGTTTAGTTGTATTACACGTTAAAATGGAAAACATTGAAATTCACTCAACAGAAAGCAGAAAGTACATAGAGAAGACTTTCCTCAAAGCACCAGAGTCAGGTAACCTGAAGCTAGCCCCAAGCACTGAAGAAAGCTGAAGGACACCCAATTGCCTAGACCTATGTTTTAATCCTGGTAGCAGCCAGGTTCTGCGTACACCATCGATGTAAAGATTCTGCAAAGAGAGTAAACGTTTCCTACTGTACTGCAGGCAACAGGTGAGGGAAGCTCAGAACCAGGCACACGTGCAAACGCTGCACTTGCCAATCCAACAGAAGTCTTTCCTATGCCAAACAAGGAAGATGTTGCAAGGGAAAAGAAATCACAAAAGGAACAAACAGAAAAGGTTCCTGTATGCTGAGGTGGCCCCAAGCAGCACCAGATGTAGGGCACCTCCAGATGAAGTTTGAAGTGCTCAGGCTTGTCACTGGTATTTGTATCACTTGGACATTAAAAAAAAACCCAAAAGGATTTCTCTCACTGAAATAATTCTCTCGTGGATGTTTGAGGCACTCCTAAAAAGCAGTGACATAAAAGGTATCCTGGGCTAAACTAGTGAAATGCAGCGTTTGAGGATTAACCATCACTGCTGCATGGTGATAACAAGCACAAACCCACTGCATCCTAGTTCCTGCTGGGCTTTTTACAACACAATTGCTCATTCACTTTCTTCAGCCTGACTAGAGACAGAAATGCAGCAGCATCAGGACAATGCTAACTCAACAGTTGGCTCTTGTTTTGTGGTTTTCTCCCTCTCCACGTTTTAGCAGTATGTGGCTTTCTATTATTTCCTGATCTGAGTCCTCTCTGTCTGTGGAGATGTTGCTAATGGCTAATTGTATTCATGAAATTCTAGCAGGGAATACATTTCAGCATGAAATACACTGTATATCCTGCATTTATTCTTAATCAGGAAGCTCAGCTTCTAAGGAAGTGTGCTGATACATCTCCTTTATTTTTATGTCTGGTACCTTATTAAAAAAAAAAAAAAAGACTGGCAAGACCTCAGTGTTTACTAGACTGAGATTTTAACTCCTTCAGAGCCTTGTGCTAAGGAAAGATGAATCAGTTTGAATAAGAAAGGCAGCCTCATCCTTCATGCTGTACATATGGAGAAATCTGGTAGCCCTCTGGGGGTGCAGTTTCACAGCAAAGTTATTCCTGATTTCAATTTGAAAACACAGATATCACCAACCTACTCAAAACTGAAAGGCAGTATTGTAAGATTTCTTAATTTGTCATCTAGATTTCCTGATCTCGAGAACTTCAGTTCCAACACTGCAGTTGATCCATATCTCTCCATCTCTTGTGGTTTATGCATCCCTAGGGAGATGTACATGAACTGAGGAAGTCTGTTTAGCATCAGGCCTTGTGAATCTTTCAAAAGGTACTCAAAGCCCCCAAAAGTAAAAAAGCCACTGAATCTTAGCAATTTCACTGGAGCTATACAATCATATACCAGCTTGGATGATAATGCTGAAAGAAGCAATTAGCATTGCTTTTTAGACCATCTATTCAGCTATTTTTCCAAGTGGAGGGGGTCTTTATGCACAGGCATTCATGAATAGATGGTGATATGTTTATTGTATCTGATGGGACCATACAGCAATTTAAAAAAATCAGAGGACCATTTCAATACCAGTGAAGGTTGGTATGGATGATGACCATTGTTACCCAGTAAAGTACTTAAAAGCAAGTGAAAAAATAGCTGGGCATATACAAAAGTGTACCCTGCATCCAGAGTAAAAATGAACACTTCATTCATACTGAATGAAGAAGAATGTTTCATCAGAGTGAATTTCTTCAGGCTACCGTATGGCTCCATAGGTAATCAGTCTCCAAAGAGAGGCCAAGAGGTAAAAATGTACATTAGAATACAGGTTCATAAATATTATGCTGAAAAACCCAAAGACATGTTTATGTTTCTCACACAAGAGAAGAAAACTCTTATTCCATGAAAGCATGTATAGTGGCAGCCAGAAGGATTTCTAGGAAAATAATATATGCTAATTTTTAAAGACTCACTTTAAAAAAAAACCCAGAAAATACTCTTTTCAAAGCTTCCTTATATTAAATTTAAATTCCAAGCAAAATACTTTTGGGAACAGTACATTTCTGCAGAATTATGCAGGCAGCTCAGGAAATGGCCTTGTTCGGACTGTAGTTCAAACGGTAACTCAGACCTGTAGTATGTATGTGAATATATATGCAACTCTACATGTATACACAGTTGCACATATGCCCTTCAGTGCTGATCCACAAATGCAAATCAATTGCAAAGCATCTACAGACCGAGAATGGGGGAGGTGGAACACACAGTGTCACAGGGGTGGCAAGTGGGCACTTGCTCAGCTGAGAAAATGCAGGAAGGGAATTAAGACTCCAGCTGCCCCAGAAAGACCCCACACAACTTACCCTGAGGTCTTCCAACATTTATGAAAAAATAATGGGACATGTAGGAGGCATCAGCTACTTCCCTTCCACTTGCTTGGGGCAGCAGCAGGTCTGAGCCCTTGCCTTTTGGTTACTTAAGAGTGCTGTTTCCACTGGCTGATTTGCCGTGCTCGAGTAACGCAGCCACCTCAAACGCACACGACGGTGCGCTGTCACGAGCGGTGCGCTGTCATGAGCTCTTCTGAAGGCACAGATTGGTGGCGGGAGCACAGAGACAGTGCAAGTGCCTGCCTACAGTACAAACCGGTAGCTGTTCCTGAAACAAAACCACAGCTCTAGATAATCTATGCTTTGGCTGATAATCTTATTAGTATTTATGGGAATTGCTGTGTAAAGTTACACGTCGTGTTCCTTGCCAAAGGATCAATTTAACGTTCTGCCCTTAAGGTGCATCGGTTGTCTGAACAGTTTCCTCTTTATAGATTTGGGCAATATGAGACTGCATTTTCAGATATTCCTGGCTGGGATCCAGTCCAAGATTCACAAATACATCGATTCAGAGAAGGAAATGAAGGAGATGGGGTGGAATAGGGGGAAGTGCAAACCTGATAGTCTATGTTAGATAGATTGAATCAGTTTTCTATTACCTGCATTGTAGGGACTACATCAATCAAAGATACGTTTAAGAAATGGCTCTGAATCATTGAGCTCTGTTTCTAAGTAACCAGGAAGCTTACGTTACCGTGATGTTTATCAACCTTTTAAAATTCTTCTTCAGAAATATACTTATGATTGTGTCTACTACTCACCAGATAGGCACCTGTCAAAATGAAGCTAGCTTGGGTGGTGAAGCAAGCTCCCTTCTTCTCCCTATCCCATTGTCTTCAAGCATCAGTTTCATTCCCCAGTATTTCAGATCAGCTAATCTACATGGTGACCCTTCTTCAGGATCTGGAGTGCCATCTTTTACAATTTCTCTACCTGAAGTGGAATCGCTTTCAAGAATGGTGCCCAGCTTGCATGTCCCCTCTGAAGCTAACTTACCATCTTTACTTTTCCCCTCTAAGTCTTTATCTCAGCTGAGGCTAGGAAAGTTCTGATATTCAATCTGATTTCCCTCATTTGCACAGAGCCCACAGAGCTAAAACAGGAACAATAAAATTATTAACAACTTAATAAGAGGAGGAAATATGCTGATACATGCAAGATATTTGCAGGGAGGGGAGACTGATAAGCCCAGCTAGCTCAGAAACAGACATGTTTTAATCAGATTTTCTGATTCTTTCAGATGGAAATGATTTCTGTAGATTACATGATTTCAGTGAAATTTGTCAGGAATTCTGCTAGAAACCTGTCTGCTTTCCTGCTGTTCTTCTGCCAAGCTCTAGGGTCACCCTCCTTGTTGATGGGTGTGGGGAGAATGGAAATGCCTGATTCTCACCATCCTGAGATCTGGAGTGACTTTTGTGTGCATGGCTCTAGGGTTTTCTTTTCTTTCATAAAAGGAGAGACATAATTTCATGAAGAGATATTGTTGATGTTCATTTCTGCACAGGACCACTCCAAATTTCACCATAACCCAGCTCCCCATTAGATGCAGAAATTAATTCACTCAGCTCAGTTCTCCACTGTGTCTCATGTCTAGTTCTTCAAAATGGGAAAAAAAGCAGAATTTGGTGCTTAACTGCTTAGAAAGATGCAAGTGCACAGCCAACCCACTCAACAACTTTGTATTAGTAAGGGAGAAAAAAAAGAAAAAGACAAACATACCAGCTGTTGTTAAATGGCATGTGGAAAAAATCAAACCTTTAAGATAACGTTTGTGAAGTGCAACTGAGCTATCTGTAATATATACTGTGTGCTGCCTGACATGGTGCCAGGGTTTTAAGGAATTCTTTGAAAATTTAAGAAGATGCTTTTTTTTTTTTTTCCTAATCCTTCTCTTGCACATATTTTATAGTGGATCAGGTAAAAAAGGGTTTTCAACCATCTTAATACGTTGGTGGTAAGGGAGAAATATAAGCTGTTGTCCAAACATCTGATGTATTTGGTATTTATACTTGTAAGGGTAAATTTCATGCTGGATATTTTCTCTCTCCACAGGTATTTGCTCCCTTACAT
The DNA here is from genome assembly GCA_907165065.1 of Caprimulgus europaeus. The sequence continues at coordinate 78,679,566 of OU015525.1, forward strand.
CTGTGTTGACGTTGCCTAACTAAAGAAAGATATCTTGCAGATGAACACATGCGTATTTCTCCTCTGACTAATTGTTGTTTCCACTAGAGCTGCATATCCACCCTCTGCTGGAAACTGAACTGATTCCACCTTCTGGAAACTAAACTATCATTAGATTTAATCTTGTGGCTCTTGGAAGGAATTAAATTGCTGTAGGATGGAAAGGGCAGGACAATGATAAATAAAAGTACTTAAAAGCTCAAGGTTTGTCTTCAGCCAGATGAGCTCAAAGTGGAAAATAAGCGTTCTTCTTTCAGAAAATACATTATACAGCATCCGCTCTTTGGTCATGAAATGGCATGAGCGTTGTTGTTGCATGTATCTGCAGTCAACTGGAATTAGCAGAATAGGAAAAGCTACTTAAATTCTGTGTACTGATTGCACAGCACCCCAGAAGCCACTGGAAAAGCTGGATGCAGGGGAAAAAAAAAGTGTGGGAGGGGTGTTAAAGTACAAAGAACTGGAAAAGTTAATTCTGATTAAAAGTGTTCTTATCTGTAGTTGGGGGTCACATTTCTGACCTGTTGTTATTGACTTTCATCAATGTAAATGTGAACTTTCACGTGTTGCTGGAAGAGTCTGTCCTGTCTGTCAGCCTGAAGGAACTAGCTCCCCTGATGATGATGGGTGGAGAGTAGCCTCTCGTGGAGACTGCAAATACATCTGTGCTAGCTTCTCCATTAAGTAACAGGCTCAGACCAAGACATTTGAAACTGTCAAAAATTTAGTACTTCACTAAATTGGCCACATTATCAATGACAGGTCCATCCTCTAAAACATCTGAAAATGTTCTCAGGATGAACAGGTTGCCTTCAGCTAGCAGCACTACTGCATACAGAAATGCTGTTTTCCTACTCCCAGCCATCTGTTACAATGGCATCCAGGCAGCTCAGAAATCCTTGGGTTTGTTTCATTGATGTATACATGCCAACATTAATAATAATAATAATAATAATAATAATAATAATAATAATAATAATAATAATAATAATAATAATAATAATAATAATAATAGGTTGACATGGGCAGGTTATCATAATCCTGCAAAGGCCACTTTTCCTATTGGAAGTCTCAAGGAAAAGACTGCCAACCGCCTGCCTTATTTCCCTGTAAGGCACTTTGGTACCATGGTGATGAATGCATAGAGAGGATCAAACGTTGCTTTCCTATCAGATGAGAAATCAGAATCCTTTCAAACAAACAAAAAATACTATCAAAACACTTAAAAAGAGCAAGAACATCTTTTCATTGCACAGTCTGACTGTGAAGCCCATTTACTATTATTTCTTGTTTTATTTTCCAGAATAACTTCAATAAAATCTATTGTTGCATTAAAAAAAAAAAAATCCTGAAAAGACTGCTCTGCAATGGCAGTATATCGAGAACAACGGTCACAGGAAGAAATGGCACTTTGTATGTACTGTGTCAGTGAAGTGCAGCCACCTCTGGGGTAGCCCACACATGCTGTTGAGCAGTGCACATTAGGAACTCTGACCACTGGACAAAACCATCATCACGTATTCATCTGACCAGAAAAGCCTATACAGAACCCATTATTTGCAGAGAGTCTGATTATGGGTAGTTTATACTGGTTGATTGCTAATCGTAGCATGGATACAGTTGCTTTCTCACTGGTCCTCTGTGCATCTTTGGTCTCCTCAGGCTTTTTAGCAATTTATCCAGGAAGACAGGCATCCTGGTGGAAGGACAGATCTACTGTCCTTGATGAGATTTGTCTCCCTGCTCATATTAGTGTCCTCTTGCACTGAAAACAAGCCATTGGGAAAGGGGACCTTCAAGGACAGGAAGAAGAAGGTGGTGGTAGTGGGTTTATCACTGGAAACAAACAGCTGGGTTTGTGGGAGCTGAGAGGACAGCACGGCAACTTGCTTGCCAGGCACTGAGGCAGTGAAGGGTACTTAAGGGTGCAAGAATGAGCCCGCAGGTGTGTAGGTATGCTGGTACCAAAGGGTAGGAAGGTAAGCTGTAGGATAAGGTCTGGCTGTTAAGAATGAGACTGAAGTCCAAGACCTCTATCCTGACTTTTTCTGAATATTTCTAGTTTCCTGGGAGAGACCCTGGGGGCAGATAGAGGTCCTGAGTGCTAGTGTGTGGCTGAGTCTTGGGATAGAAAGGAGGGATTTATGCCTGTTAAGACCAAAAGACAGGAGTAGCAAGTAAAGGACAGATGGGCTATACCTTAACAGAAGCAAACCCAGTTTGCTGGTGCAGGAAATCAGGGCTGAGGGAGCTGACCAGCATGGAAAATTCTCTTTTTACAGCTGGCACACTCCTCAGAAAGGATGTGGCTAATACTCATTGAGCCTCTGAAAAGGACTGAAGGGAAATAAATAGCACAGTCACAATGAACAGGAAAAAATCAAACTGCCTCCAAAGCCAATACTGAGTCACAGAGCAAGGGCAGCACTTGCAAGTGCATTTACACCACTGTTAGAAGTCCAAAAATGTCACAGTTGGCATCAAATGGCAATCCTGATCACACAGGCACCTTGGGGATGCAGCAGGAGGAAGCTAGTCAATGGTAGCTTTGCCACGCTACCCACTTTACAGGAATGATGGGGTGGGACATACTGTGATGACACTAACACCATGATCAGGCTGATGATAACATTTAGGAAATGCTATCTCAGATCAGAAAAACCCGAGAATTTATGACTGGTGATTGCAGAAGTCTGAAGCTACCTCTACACAGAGTGCATAAATACATCATCAGGATGAGACACAGAATAAATAGTTTTGGGAAGCACTTCAAGAACTTTTTCCTAGACTCCCCAAGGGGTGTGGGACCTAGTTCACGACCAGCTAAAGGGCTGCTCCATAATAGTACCCATAATGCTTCACAGTACAGTGGGAAAGAACAAGCCAAATAGAGTCAAGCTGTAGCTATTCAATTGCAAATAAAAGAGCTACGTAGAAATGAGGGAATTGATCAAACATATAAAGACTAATTCAAATGCCTTCCAGGAGCCTAGAGACTGCTCAAAGATGCTATATCAGAAATCCAAGTAAATGATATAGCACAAGTGAAAAAGAGAACAATAAAAACCCTGGACAGAAGTAGAAAATAGGAAACAGAAAATAGAAAAGACTCAATAGAAAAGTCAGGCAGGTTACCACTGGAGGAGGGGAAGTCAGCACTTAAAAATGGAAATGCTCAAATGAGAACAAGAATGGCCATAAAGTGAGACAGGTCAAATGTAAACAGGAAATTGAGATGCTTAAAAAAGAATTTGAGGAGCACCTTGGAATGGATGTTTATGCTGACAGCAAAGGCAGGAAGCACTAGGAATTGTGAGATGGTTGGATGACCAGGGTGTAAAAAGGACATTCAGGAATGAAAAAGGTATGGCAGAAAAGCTCAGTTAATTCTTTGCTTTTCTTTGTGCTGATGAAGATGGTGGGGAGATGCCTGCTCCCCACCCACTCTGTGTAGCAGATAGGTCAGAGAAGCTAGCTTGATACAAGGCAAACCAACACTAAGCATTAGATGAAATGAGTAAGTTAATGTTAACAAGTCACCAGGACTAGTTGATGTTCACCTGGGAGTCCAGTGGGAATGTGGCTGTGCAACATACCCCATACCTTGGCCAGCAACACTGCAATGCTGCAAGGGCACACATGGGGTGTGCTGGGGTAAGTCCCATCTATAAACACAGCCCAGAGGAGGTTCTGGGAACCCCAGACTCATGAGCCTCCTGCCCACCCCTGGTAAGAGGGACTCTGGTACAGAAAACAGGATCTCAGAGCATGGGATGAACACAACCAGCTGGGAAAGAGCCAGCATGGCTTCTGCAATGGAAAACCTCTACTCCAGCCCACTGGACCTCTGTGGGGGTGTCAATAAGCGTGTGGATGGAGATCCAATTGGCCTCATACACTTGGATTTTCAAAAAGGCTTTTACAAGGTTCCATGTCGAAGCTGTTTAAAGATGCTGAGCTGCCTTGAAGGAAAGCTCCTTCTGTGGATTTAAAGTACAGAAAGCAAAGAGTTAGCTTAAAGGTGACTTCTTAGGGTGGACTACTGAAGGGCTTACCTAAGAACCAGTGCTGAGATCAGTTTTTTCCAAGGCCTTCATCACTTCCCCAGAAAAAGAGCACTGAAACCTCAAAAACTGTGGAGCTAATGAGACTCTTTCCAGTAGCAAAATACCAGCCAGATGGCAGGGACCTTGTAAAACTGTGTGTCTGTGTGGTGGGAGTGGGGACAGATGAGCTTCAGGGTAGATAAATTTGTTACGCATCTAGGGGGAAAATAATCTAATCCACATGTCCATGATGCTGAACTTGGAACCTGCAGTTATAACTCAAGAGGGATCTTGAAGTCATCACTGACAGTTCTCTGAAACTGGCTTTCGCTGGCTGCAGCACATTGAGCCAACAAGATGTGGGGAATCATTATGAAGAAACAAAACTTTTGGCCCTAAGAAAGACTCTGCACAACCACAACCATCTTAAGTACTGTGTACAGGCCTGTTCACTGCACCTCAAGAAAGGGCACAGGAGAGTTGGAGAAGGTTAAGGAAGAATCAAGGAAAAAAGCACCTGCCTTTGTAAGAAGACACTAACGCTGGGAGTTAACAGTTTGGAGACAGGGGTTATTCACAGGTAACCTCTGAAACTTAACCACAGGCAGCTGTTGGAGGCACACTGTACCAGTAGGTTCAAAGACAAACTCATGGACCATGAAGAGATGCTAAAGGCAGAAAGCAGGAATGGATCTTCAGCACTGCTGTTAAAAAAGTTTGACTGCTGAGGAAATGCGAGGAGAATGGATCATTGAAGATGGCCAGGCTCACTGACTCTTCCTCAGCAGTGTATCCTGTTGCCTGTGCTGGAGAGAGTATTGGCCTGGGTGGGCCACTGGACTGAGCAGACCTTCCACAACATTATGGCTGCTAATGGAAGCAGGATACTCTACTAAATGGACTTTTGATCTGGCCCAGTACAGACAGGGGTTCTCATGTTCCCAGACAGCTGAAAAATTGTAAAAAACAAACAAAAAAACCCCCCAAAAAACCCAACACACAAAAGCCCTTGTCCAGGTAAGACAGATCTTTAAGACACTTTCATAGACACTGTAAAGTAGACTGCAGTAAGAAAATTCATACCTTTGAGGCAGCAGGGAGTGAGGGACAGTTAATAAAAGCTCTTGCTCCCTTCTTTTCAGAGAAGCTTAAAAGTATAATTCATATACTAGAGGTCCCTACGGAGGAAGGAGATGAGGGTTGGATTTGCCTCCTTTTGCTGTAGGGGAGGGTTTGGTATTCCAGACATCGGGGACTGAGATAAGACTCATGATTTCTATGAAAACTTGCTTCTGTGGCACTGGGGCATCCTTTGTTCTTCATGGCCTTTCTTCAGTGCCATGTAAAAGGAAAATATTTTAAAGGGTTCTTGCAACTTTTCTCCTATATTTCCTTTTTCTCTCAATTAAAAAAAATAAAAATTGGAGAGTGGAGAAGGTGGTGCAGAGCTGCTATTACCTAGAACCAACCACCACCAAAACCAGGAACTGCACCAGGTGCATCACTGACCTGTGAAGTGTCAACTTTTATTAGTCTCTACAGTAATGTGAGAAAGATGAAAGCAAGCTTTTGTAGTCTCTCTTCTGAAAGGACTGAACCTCTTCCAGTGCTGCAGTTATGTATTTTAAAGAATATAAAGTTCAACAGGACAAATGAGTCCATTAAGACAAGAGCATGGAGTTCTTCCCATTAAAAAGGAAAACAATCAAAACCTGAAGTTTGGTCTCGTAATTCAAGCTGGAGTACCAATGCACTTTCAAGTAGGCTGTAGTAAGAAAATTAATATTCCTCTCCCTTGCCCTGGCACTCCTCCAATTGCATATTAAGCCTGTGGGCTTGTAAAGAACAGACTTTCCACATAAATATACATCACATGCAATTCAGTATGTGAGGCTGATTCTTCTGATTAACATATTAATTTTAGCCTTGCAGATCAATGATCATATCTCTTGCCATTCTGCATTATCTGTCACTCTCCCAGGGATGTTTGCTTGCCAAAAGCAGCCATCAGTAAGCAAAATGCTGCTAAAATGCTGCAAAATGTCTTGGGCTTTTGTTCTTGACTTCAGCCCATATCTCAGAAGAGGAGACTTTTCAGTGAGGTTGAAGGGATTTCCTGTGGAGCCTGAGGATAACCAGGCCCTAGGCTGGATGGAGCCATTTCTCCAATGCTTCCTGGTTTCCCCTTCCCAAAAGAGTACCCATACTGTCTTACACCTCTAGAAACGGTGCAGAGGAAAGGTTAAGGTAGTGAACAAAGCTCTACTGCTGAGTATGGAGCCTGCTCATCTGCCCAGATAATGGAAGATGCTGTTAAGTACCCCAAGTACAGTAGACATGAAATGGCACTGACAAAAAGGGAACACCTAGGCACTCAGTCCACAACATGTGCCTACTGTGATAAGGACTTTAGCACAATCCCCATTCACAAATAATTAATGCCGATCAGCTGGATCAGCATCACTGGTGATGTTCTGCATGCTGTTCTTCCTCCATTCTGTCATTAACTGCTTTAAGCTTGTTTAACTGTGCTAAAAATATGCAAAAAGGGTTTTGATTTACAGAGCTATCTTCTCAATAGGAACATTTTAAAGTTCATTATCATTTACAGAATACGGCTCCAAGTGACATAAAAACTGCAGCCCATGAATATTATTAATAAAGCTCTGTATGCTGATGAGCTGGGCTTTTGCATTTAGCAGCTCAATAAAAAGCAAGCCTAGGTGAATCAGCATATGCTATACTACTGAGCTATCAAGACCTCATACAGTGACACTTTTGACTCCTATTTAATCATGGAAGATGACAGTGCTGAAAGGAGATAAAAAGGGAAAAAAGGGCACTTGTGAGCAAGCAACAAATCCAAAAGCTGTCGCTGCTCAGCTGGGAGGCTGGGGAAGGTGTGCTGGACAAAGAGGCTATCACTTCCTTCAAGCCTACACAGGGTTTATGACTGCTGGATTTGGACCATCAGGTCCAGTTTGTTCTTTCTCCAACCTTGCACACAGCTCTGCTTGGAAGGCAAACGCTAACACTTGTTTTCTCTTGTCTGAAAATCCTAGGGGCTTGGCACTCAGCTAGAGCCTAAATGTGGCCGTGGACAGGCTGTAGGAGCAGAAGTGGAGTGGGGCAGATGGAGACAGTATGTGTAATCTGTCCTCAAGAGTCCTGCTGGCATCGTTTGCCCGACTGGCATCACGACTGGTGTCCATGTTTTCCGAAACACCCCTCTTGATACTACTAACTGAAGATTGCCCTGTCCTCTTGTTGCTATTGTGCCTATATTTGATTTCAATGCAATTTGTGTGTTTGCTATTGGATATGGACAGAAGTTAGCATCTTCTGAGGCTGGTGTGCTATCTATAAAGTTTTTACATCTCTAGTCAAAACTGTAACAAATTTTTGGATGTAAGAAAGCAAGTTTTGTCTCCAAGTGAGGCACTGAACTCAACTACAGAAAAAGCAAGCAAGGGTTTGTCCCTTTTGAAGCTATTCTGAATGTACTACGTCCTTGCAAAGATGAGTATCTTCGGTAACTGAATGGACAGGAAGCATTGTTGGAATTAAGCTCAGAGATTGCTGCCCGAGGGACTGATCCAATGACTGAATCAGCAGGGTTTCTCTGTATTTTAGTCCCCAAATACAGAATTTATGCAGGCAACAGACAGCAGAAAGATGAAAGTAATCAGGTGATAGCATGTCCCATGTTAAGCAAATGCACTAAGCAACTAAAACCCTCTTTGTAAATAATATAAATTATATTATACCAACCCCAATGATCATTTGGAGTCAGAGCCCTTCCAAAACGCTAAGCACACCCAGTGTGGTGTGCCCCACCAAGCTGTAGAAGAGACCTTGGTCCCTACTGCAAGATTTATTTTTCCTTATATCTGGATACATCTACCTCTTTCTTGCTGTAACCTTGATTTGTAGATGTACTCTAGCTAGGGCACATCAGATAGGAAGATGAGCAGACATATAAGAATGCTGAGGCTTTTTGCAATATCATCACCTTGGCCAAGGAGGAAGACAGTCTTTCAAAACCTGCTGGATACTCATTCATAAATTAATGCTGCTGTAGTAATGAAAGAATTCCAGTCTAGTCTTCAATAGCTCCATAAAACAGTTAGTCATAGCACAGTACAGAAAAAAAAAAGCAAAAGCCCATGTTCATGATGATTAAGAAGAGAAGCAAATAAGTTCAAAAAGAACTAAATCAAATAAGTTACATATACTTGAGAACCAGTCACCAATTCCATAGCTGGAAAACGCTGAAGTGGCTACAGTTCATATTTATCTGAAGCATTTGGTTGGTTTATAGAAATAGGTCACCTGCTTCTTCAAAGGACTTTCATAACATTAAGCAACTGCTCTGTAAATATTATCCTCTAAAGATCCATTTGGACTCTTTTCTTGCAAGCTGCAAATCTTTACACATTCAGCATGCAGAGGTACTGCACTGCACAAAATCTCCTTCCCTTATCACACTACTTTTTTCCTTTCCTCCAAACCCGTTATGCTGTGCTGCAGATTTCATTTTTTGCTCTAATAACCCTGAGAGGTGCTGTTAGGCAACTAATGAATTAAAACAGGGAAGATAAGTTATGTGTATTCCTGAGAATATTCTCAAGAGATTCCCCGTGAGATAGTAGCCAAGAGGAATGAATGCCTTGGTTATGCAGACCTCAGAAGCATCCCAGAGGTAACTGGTACACAATAAAACCCTAAGAAACAAAGATGTATTAAAGGTGAAAGGTCTTACCAAGAATGGAATGCTAATGAGGGAGGAAAGCCCATAAATTGCTCCTGTAATGTTGCTTTTAACAAAAACACAGAGTGGGATCTGATCAAGTATATGAAGGCAACCATTGCCTTTTAATGTTTGGATTTTTTGTATGTGTGTGAAGGTTTGAAAGACCTATGAGAAAACCATTCATAAGGGCTACTGACCATGTAGGCAGGTGGGGCACAGTTAAGCTGGATGCTCCTGACGTGATTTAATGCATTTGTATGACCTTCAGTTCTCTGTGTGGTGATTTCTTGCACTTGCCACTGGACATCAAACCACCTAGCCAGTCAAAATGGGATTATTTCCTCACAATCAATGAGCCAGTAAAAAATTATACAAAATAACAGAGGATTTATTTATTCTCTCTGCTTGAATGATTTGCTGTTAATAGCTGCAGCTGTCACAGACAGGCATATAAATGGGCTTGGAAGTCCAAGAGCCTGCATGCTGGAATGCCTCGCTTAAGCGAGCGTGTGAGAAAGTGAGCTGTGATCCGCTCCTGCTGACACAAGCTGCAGGAAGAAAGACATGTTAAAAGTTATTTTGCTATTTGATTTCCTTTGGTTGTTTGCTAGAGTTATCAAGTGGCTTCTTACTTTACTTGGAGTTCAATCTCCTAATGAGGCTGGTGTCAAGAAACAAAGCATAGATTTGGTGCTGCTCTACTGAGCTCTGGGAACTACTAGCCACCTTGAGATGCCCTAGAAACAAGGTGTTGCGAGCAGCAGCAGAAAAAGTGCACAATGCAGGGGTATCTAACCACTGGTAAGAACAGGTGGATTTACACAGGCTGGGCTATGAGTGGCCTGAGATCAGCTCTAAAGAGAAGGACTTGGAGGTGGTAATGGATGAAAAGCTCAACATGAGCCAGCAATGTGCGCTTGCAGCCCAGAAGAACAACCGTATCCTGGGCTGCATCAACAGAAGCATGGCCAGCAGGTCGAGGGAGGTGATTCGATTCTCCCCCTGTACTCTGCTCTTGTAAGGCTCCACCTGGAGTACTGTGTCCAGTTCTGGAGCCCCCAACACAAGAAAGACATAGACCAGTTAGAACAAGTCCAGAGGAGGCCACGAGGATGACCCAAGGACTGGAGCACCTCTCCTACAAGGACAGGCTGAGAGAGTTGGGGCTGTCCAGCCTGGAGAAAAGACGGCTCCGGGGAGATCTTATAGCGGCCTTCCAGTGCCTGAAGGGGCCAACAAGAAAGCTGGGGAGGGACTTTTGACAAGGTGGTGATGGAACAAGGGGTAATGGCTTTAAACTGGAAGAGGGTAGGTTTAGATTAGGTATTAGGAAGAAATTCTTTCCTGTGAGGGTGGTGAGACACTGGCCCAGATTGCCCAAGGAAGTTGTGGATGCCCCCTCCCTGGAAGTGTTCAAGGCCAAGTTGGATGAGTCTTTGAGCAACCTGGTCTAGTGGAAGGTGTCCCTGCTCATGGCAGGGGGGTTGGAACTAGAAGATCTTTAAGGTCCCTTCCAACCCAAACCATTCTATGATTTCCAAACTATTCAATGCTTGGTCTGGGTAATCTTGCTGTTCAGACATGATAAATGTCTGAGGTGGGCTGACTGCAGTTTCTGGCACTGACTTCGTGTACACACAACCCTGAGTAACTTCGGTATGCACATACAGCTTTGGCTGTAATCCTGCCCAAAGTACCTCAGTTATTCCTAATGGCTGTACTGGGATCGCTTATTGGAGCTATGCCACGGGACATAGAAAAAAACGGATGATTCATGAGGCCAAAAGACCAAGTCATTTAAAATAAAGCTTCAAAGGCATCTGGCTGATTTCTATATTTAACTGCCTAGTAACAAAGAATCTGAACAGCCGGCCTATTAATTAAGAAGTAGGCACCCTCTTGCAAGCACTTGAACATTCAAATCAGATCTGGTCAGTTATCTGAAAAGCACATGCTCTCAGGAGAGGACACTGCTTCAGATTACAACTGAAGATAGGTGCCCAAGCCCTGGGGCAAGGCGAGATGTTGCATTAGATCCTGTTGATTAGTTCTTGGTAGTTCCTTGCTTGAGAATTGTGTGGCCACAGCTGAGCTGCCTCGTCCTCTCTGTGCTCTGTAAATGGCTACGAGACTAAGCCATGATTGTACTGCTCTTCATCTCGCCTATAAAATGCTGTTTTCTGTCAGAAACTGTGTTGCAGGAAGAACCACAGTGACTTAGGTGTTGGAAGAGTCAAGGATAATCTTAAACATAAGCTCTCTCTCATGCAGCTACAGCAGGCAGGGCTGAGCTATGCAGACAAGTAAGCAAACAAAAATAGACTGTACAATGAACTCTGAGGCTTCTACCGACACCAGTTGGTCACATCAGTTGGCATGTGAGGATGACAGAGATCTGCATCTCACAGGTCACTTTTCCCTTCTCTGTGGGACAATAGACCTTCCACCAGCAAGAAAACAGATGCAGCTGGCAAGTGTCCTATATTAAAGAAAGACAACGTCATTTACCAGGCACTTGGATGCAGGATGAACTTGCCACACATCATTTGAATAAAATAGTAGTCCATGTTTATCCTTGGTCTATGGCCAGTTTAAGGCAATGATTGCAAGGAATTAAGTAAGCTAGGTATGACCACACCTATGAAAGATGTCAGAAAATATCTGAATTTTAGAACACTTCAGTGAATATTTTATCAAGATTTTCAGTGCATATAATGTAAGCATGGCTGCCCTATCTGTTACGGCGTTAGTGGTGGTTAGTGCAGCAGAACTGTCTGAGACCAAACGCAGATCTTGCTCAGGAAAGAGATTGCTTTCATGTCTGTAAAGAGTGGAAATTTAAGGCTGGGAAGCTACCCAAGCCAAAAAAAAGGAAGCCAACATATCTATAGATGACTGTATAAACCTTGCAAAATCATTACCAGGTATTGGCAGAGATAGGAAACCTGAAATTGTTTCTGTGTGGTGGGATTTGGTTGAGGTGGAGCGATGTAAGGCAAATTGGCTTTGAGGTTTACAAGCATGCCCTCTTTTCTAGCTTAAAAGAACCACAAATAACAGAGGAAACAGCAGGAAGGCCACCACACTCTGGCCTCAGCTGGTATTCGGGGCTGCACGTGTGTGTGCTGCAGAGGCTGAAATCCCCTCTGGAGCCCTGCAGCCGATGTGCCACAGGGTGTGTGCTCAGGAAGGCTCCTTTTTCCTTCCCAGCTTGCTGGAAAGCGTCCCCAGAGCTGAGTGCTAGCCTGTTCTGCAGCACTTTTCTTACTCATCTGAGGTGCCTGGTTTACCCATTTGTTGCAGAAATGCAACTTCTATTGTCTGGTGACTATTTACTGAGCCACTTAGTTTTGAAAACTTTCAGCTGGATCTTGCAGGCATGCTTTAATTATTTGAAAAAAAAAAAGTTATAAATGAGCTATCAGAATACAGAAAGAAGTGTTCCAAGGAGAAGTGTATCTTGCTATAAATTTCATTTTGTAAAACATTAGGTTATTCTTTGTGGCCTCTAGAGCTTGTAAGAAATGCAAAGGTTTTATTTTTTTCCCCTCTTTAACTGATAACATTTGCTGCTGCTAATTCTGTTATTCAGGTTACTGATTGACAGTAATTCCTACCCAGACCTGTTTCCTGAAGATCCTTTGAAGAAGGAATGTTAAGATATGAAGTCATCTGATGATGTGAATGCATGGTTCTTCTGAGTCACTCCTGTCTATTAACACATGATGGAATTTACCACTTTAAATTCTCAACAAAGATAAAGTTGAAAAAATAAAGCCAATAAAGTAGGAAGCAAATAAGACTCCAGCACAAGAAGATAATGCATAAGAGAAAATATCCCTCAATGTTGGACAATCACATTCTTGCATCAGAGAAGTGTATAAAGACAGAAATGTTTTCTTGGCCATGTCATTACTTAAAAACCTGTTTAACGATCCCGTTTTGCTTTCGGGAAGAGTCCACACAATTTTACCCTGGGAAGTGCCAACTACTTTTAGAGGAGAGTGATTCTGACTCCCTTCCTGGCTCAGCCCTTTTACTGCTTTTAGTCTGGTACCCTAGACACATGCGGAAATCCTTAACACAAAACTGGCTCCAGGTCTCCTGTTCCTGTTCCTACTGCTCCTGAAGGGTAGGTGGGGACGTAGTGGGAGAGACAACAGAAGTTTCCTCTGGGTCAGATTCCTGGAAAGAAATGGTTTGTTTTGGCTTGCTCTGACACAAAGTGGCATCAGTTGGACATTTTAACTATTCAGGATTTGATGACAGTCTGGTGAGCACTGTTCTCCAGCTGCAGTATGATAGTCAGTTGCACTACAGCAATTAACCACTAAGATTCAAAGCTTTTAAGATATGTTTTTAATTTTCAGTCAGATGTGCCCTAAAGCTTATCTCTAACCTCTCATCTGTTACAGATCATAATAGTATAAAGCCACTTAGGTCTCTGAAGTGCAATTTTCCACCAGGAGCTTTATGCAGATAGTGTAGAGGAAGATGACCAAACCGCTGAGCAGATGAAGGCCATTAGCATATGATGCCTCAGTTTTAATAGATCAAAAATAATTCTCAGAAGTTGTAGCAAAGATTCTCACTCAGATGCCCCTCAAGCATCAGATATTAGCTGGGCAACGGCTCAACTACATTTCAGGCTCTCTGCCTTGTCAAAACCGATCAGGGGTCAATAATGCACCCCTAAAGGGAGTACTCACTTTAACTAGATCTTTGCTTGTTGACTTGTAGCTTCAGTGTAATAAGCTGTTAGGATGCTTTACACATCCAACTCTCCTGTGTCTCTGCTACTCTACATCCCATATGCTTCTCTCTCTTTCCTAGCCCCTCCCTTACAGATAATGGGTACATGTTTTCCCCTCTAGTACCACTTGGGTTGCTTTTAGATAACTCAAGTGTACAAAAGAGAAGAAGTACTTCCAAAGGAGACAGCAGATGTACTCCATCAGCCTCGGCAGCTCCTTCATTCCCATGATTCACACTGCAATGCCAGATGCAGTATTGAGACCACTTCAACATTCAGCTATTACTGGACTGACAGGCAGGCAGAACCCCATCCTTGTCCAAAACGGAACATCTTTTTTATGCTTCTTCCCAGCCCTTCCTGCCATGCATTGCACCAGCTTGAGAGGGATCATCTCCTCCCCTGGGAACAGCACACCCACTGAATTACAATCATACCAGGAAATTCTTGTCCCAGAGTACCCCCTATATCCAGAGACTGTCTCAAATCTACTTGGTTGCCTCTCGACTTTACTTCTCATTCTGATCTTAAGAGCCAGAAAACAATGTCAGATGAGCACATGTGCAAGGCTAGGTCATAACTGGAAACACAGCTCCTTGATAGGAACCATCACCATTTGAAATTCCTTTACAGAACCAAGAACTGCTCTCAGCTATCCTTTGTACAATCTTTAGTCTAGACAGGTAAGAGACTAAACTCTAACACTGTGAAGCATGTTTAATAAAAAAACCCCAACTCTCAGATGCTCTGACATAGCTGGAATTACAAGCTGTGGAAACTGTAGCACTGTTGCTAGACAATGCAGACAATCTGCATACTTGTTTTAGCTACCTTTTGCTTGCAATGCTCTCTCTGGACTTACATAAAGATATTAATAGCAATTAATCTCACAGAAGTCTGGTGCTAATCTTAACTCATGCTGGTGGTGAGTTTACCCTTCTCACTCTACTGGTATTCCACATGAATGTACTCCTCCTAGATTTTATTTATTCTCATAGTAAACACAATACTGGGAAAAGCTTTCCTATGCCCTCTGCTGGTTTTCCAAGGCACCCATTTTCAGCTTGGAGCTAAAAGTCTTCCTTTAAAATGCTGGTAGGTTTCCATACTAGCTCTTCATTTTCTTCTGACTAAACCACAGTTAGATGTACAGGACAGAATCATAGGTACATACTACACAAATTGCCTCCTTCAGTTTCCTAGGACTTGCCAAATGACTACCAATTTTCATTTCTGCTTACTTGCATTTCTTTCTGAATTAGACTGTTCAAGATCTTCAGGCAACCCCCATCTTTTCATAAGCGGCAAGCTCCTTTGAGCAAGTCTGCACAAAGAACAGGAGTGCCCTTTGGTTGCCCTTTCATGCTGAGGACAGCAGCAAACTCCATGCACCTTCAGACTGAACCTTATAGACCCATTTGTCATTGGATCAACTATCGCCTTGTATTTCTGCCGTCACTGCCAAGACTCCTTTAATGCCCACTGCTAAGGCTTTACCAACTGTACGGTTATGACCAAGACACTTCCAGGACAATTGTCTTGTCCTTAATGGAAACTTTGGCTATTCATGGTGTTTTCTAAAAGCTCCAGACTGAATACTGCTCTGATGCTCACTGCTGACTTATACTAGTATTCAAAGGCAGTTCAGCAGGCTACAAGTTAAGATTCTGCTTAAGAAGTCTCACCCTTCTATTTCTACATTTTTGTGGCATTTAATTTTGCTCTATGTGTAAAGACAATCCAACTTCTCCATAAGCATAAGATAGTTTGGTAGTAATCTCTAACTTCAAGGAAAAAGATATGAGAAGTTCCCGAGGGCCAGACGCTGAGGCTTGACAAACAGAAGAAGGATACACCCTGAGTGCAGAAATCCATATCATAATTGCAAGTTGGGCTAGGTTATGGGTGTAATAAAGGATATGATGTCTTTAGGTTCATGCAGCTTGAGTCACATACATGGAACTAGATCTCTTACTTCTAACTTTGAGAGTAAAGCCCAATTACTCAGAGCAAACCCTCTAGAACAAATTCAAATGTGAGCTAGACACAGCTACGGGTACACAATGACAGTAGTTCTGCCTTGCCAGGAAAAAGGAAGTACTCATTTATCAACCCCCCCAAAAAAACAAACAAAAAACAAACCACCACAGACAAATCCACAAAACAAACACATATAACATGATGCATAACTATACCACTCTTTCAGAAGTGCTAATATGCCAACAGTGCTACTCTTTCTGAAATTACTTCTTAGGAAGACCTTAGTGGATTGTTTTAAGGGGTCAAAATATAGCATTAATTGATAAAGTCTTTCCCTACCATTCCCATATTATGCACACACCATTCACAGGAGAGAAAGAAAACTTACATTAAAATCATGCCAGTGAAAGCCACTGCTAGGGAATCCAGAGTAATCCTAAAATGCAGAAGTGCCACTTTAGCTGCAGCTCCCTTCATGATGAAGGGACAGGCAAACAAAGAGCAATTTTCCTGTGGCACACACTCACAGCATCCAGCACTCTACAGCGTGGGGCTTCATGAGCTAGCCTACACCTCTGGGTGTAACAGCCCACCTCCTTACATGAAGGTCAGATGACCTGGTAAGGTCATGGAAGCTTTTAACACCTACAACACCAGGACCAACATTAGCACAGCTGCCTCAGCTCTTTAACAAGCAGGCTTTTGCTACACCTGTCTGTAACAGTTCACCTGCTTAAATGGGAGAGCGTGCTTCCATTCCAGCCAAGACATGTCTTGGGTCAGTTTCCTTCAGCAAAACACCAGTACTCAATGCAAACCACAAAAGCTGTCATCAGTAGTAACTTCAGTTTTAATCAGCAAATCTTTAACAGAGCATCATAAATTTTGATTGACATTCATCTAAATGTTACGGTAATTTTGAACCGATTTTAGGTGATGAAATTTCATTAAATTCAACATAAAACAATTGCACCATAAATTATTTATCCAGCCCTAAACTGGAGCATCAAGCAAGTACAGCCAACTTCTAAGGACAGGATTAATACTGGAGTTTTGTTCTCCACCAATGCATTTCTTCAAACAATCATCACTTAACCTTCCCAGAATCTGAGCTCTCACATTTTCACCTCAATAGTGCCAGCTAGACGACCAAAACACAAGTGAAAACCTTCAATACACTCCATCTCAGGCTCTTCTCTTGGCCTCAACCATTTTGCAGAACTGGAAACTGAAGACATTCAGACAAATGACAATGTCAACTGCCCCACAGAAATGGACTGCACAAACATGGGCAGCAAGACTGTGCATGCATCTTTATTCATAGCCATGACTACTTGCCATATATTCCATTTAAGATATTTTATTTAAGTTAGGTCAACCATCATTTCACTGGAAGAGACAGGCTCCCTGCTCTTCTCATAGACAGGAAGGCACACCAGCATACAGTTCGCCATTTGATAGATACCAAGTCCATTTTAATAACAGAATCCTCGCCCCAAAAACCATTAAATCTCCCTTCCCAAAACCAGTTGCAGGCATTTCTCTTGGGAACTCAGAATCTCACTTGCACCCGGAAATGCATCTGCTTTGTAGCATTGTTACTCATTCCTGTCTTGAGCATCCACTTTGACTTCATCCTCTGCAGGTACTGCATATCACGCTGCTGAGCAAAGACTGCCCCTTCAGGGAGAGAGGAGGAAGAGAAAGAAGGATAAATGGCTGTAAGCTTACTTACTCCTTATATGCAAACTAGCTACTCTGTCCATTTACATCAGCAGTTAGCTATACGCTTTCCTTCCCATACTGGTGCATTCTTTCACTTTTGGAGGAGGCCATTCCCTCCATGAATACCCCCGACTGTGACTAAGGGAAAAGGTTGCTTTGCCTCAATGCGCGATTCTTATTTCAAAAGTGGATATAGCTGCTCCTCAACTGGAGAGGTATTCTAACTGTCAAAGAATGGTTTATTAAATAGCAGGAGTAGTGGTTTTGACAGGCAGAAACCAACAAGTCTTAGGAAGTCACCGCATATCACAAACATGAGTGCTAACAAACTGAAGGGCTTGCACAGAAGCCGCAACGGATTTTAGATATAAACAACTTCCGGTAACTTGCTCTGCTTGGATGGCGCGAACGAAATGGAACCGAGCGGCAGACAAACCACTGCATAAAATCCCACCAATGGGGGAAACAAACTTGACCTATTTAATTGGAGACTGATGACATCCTAGAACCTCCTCCTCTGCAAAAGCCTCACACTGTCACTTACCTGTCTGACTTGTCCAGCCCAAGGCTCTGTACTGCTGCAACACCCGACCCACTGCTTTCTTATTTTTCGCAACAGTCACTGCTCTTGACAGACCAAACCGTTGCTTGTAGTACCTCATCAAAGAGCGATGACCCACTCTTGCACCTGTTCAAAGGAGGGGACATCTCATTATGTGTAACAAAGCAGCTTCTGAAATGCAGTATTCAGGCATATTGTGAAAACAGTTGAAAACCCCTATGCTGAGAAATACTTCTAAAAGGCCCAAAACCTTAAAAACTTCAGGATTATTAAAAATTAATGCAATTACTATAAGAGCTGCTGTACTGCACTCTACCTTGAGGAAACAGAATGAGTGCTATTGTTCAAGAGGACCTTGGCTCAGATAACAAACAGGCAGTTATCAGAAAATAACATTTTAATTAGAAGAATGAGCAGAGAGGCAATGCTATTTCAAGTAACCAGGGAACTAACCTGCCCACATTCAGGAAATCTTTTGTAACTGCAAAGTCGGCAGCACTCTTCAGAAAAAAAGGGCTGAGGTCCCCTCATACAAAAACACCAAAACAAACAAACAAACAAATGCAAGCAAGAGTGCCAAACGCTATACAAGGCAAGAGTAAGGTTGTTTAAATAAATTAGTTTTACTGATCTGATTTACTAAATTAGTTACCAGCTGCCTCTCTGCAAAAAAACTGCACTAAATAACCTATGTTATAGCCTCTCCCAGTTGCACTAAAACAAGATATAGAAACTTTGGAGCATACCATGAGAGTCACATGTTAACAAAGAGGTACAGTGGGAAAGGACTCCCTTGCCCCTGACCATATATGTATTAATGTTGAAGAAGCTGAAGTGCTTGGTAGTGAAAATAATGGAAGGTGAGGACAAAACCACAAAGACATTTAGATGCAAAGTTACTTTCTCCCTTGCCAAAGGAAAACACTTACAGCGATGACCTACACTCCAGGTAATGGCTGCAGCTACAAGAAATGCAGAGAAGGTACGTCGTAAGACAAATCCTAAGCCTACCTGAAGGAAGGATCAGCTCCATGGTGTCATCATCATAATCCAACTCTCTCTCTGCTGGGCGCTCTCCAGGCACCTCCGCATCTTCTCCATCCTTGTGATCAGGGTAACTGCTCCTGTGGAACAGTAGCACTACAGGGTTTATATGGGATGAGCAGCCACAGCTATCCAGACAGCTGTGCACAGCTACAGCAAGCCACAAGCATGTGTTATGTTTCACCTACCTTGGTTTGAGAGCTTCTCCCAGCAGCACCCTGCCCTGAACAGAGGCTGAAGGACCACCCTTCCTCCTCCACTCGGTTCTGTAACTCAGCAAGTTCTGCTGCTGCACACTTAACAGTGGTAAAAAGCCACCACTGTGCAGTGCAGCACCGAACGAGCGCTCCAAGGAAGCCCACTAAACCCACCTCTCACCGTGACGGGAGATACTTCTGATCGAAATGAACGTGGCTTAGGATAAGTTACAGGAAGTGCAACAAGAGGCCTCTAAAACACAGCAGCCCTGTTTAACTCCAGCTAAACATAAAAACCCAAAAAACCCCCAAAACAACAAAACCACAGTACGTATTAAGTCCACCATGTGCCTAAAAGGTAATGTAAGAGAGAGTTATGCCCTTTTATGGTCTTTGCTGGTGCACCGAAATCTAAACACAGTAATGACAAATGTACAAAAGAGAATTAAAAATATATTTTCATGTAGGACTGGTATTAGTGGTCACAGGAGAGGAGAACCCAATCATGTTTTCATGCTTACCTAGAAAAGTGGTGAACTAGCTACACAAAATAAGCATCAGAACCAGAACTAAATTTTATGAATTTTTTAGTTTCTGACGTAATATTCAACCATCCTTTTGTCCATCCCCATCTGTGCTCCACTTAAGGCAAAGCATCCTCACCTAAAATCATAGAAGTCTGCAAATTCCAGGGCAGCATCTCCATCTGTGAAGAGTTTGCAGTGGCTTTTATCATTCATGTGAGCCTGCACTGCTTCTGTAGAGTAGAAGGATTTCCCTTTTTCATTGCACCAGATGCAGATTTTTCCAACACCAATTTTCTCTCCTACAGAAAACATTGACACTTCTATTGGTCTGAACAGAACCTCTCAAGTCAGTAAGTAACAGTTTGGTGATGTAGGCTTCCCAGCATGCAGGCAGACAGACTGAGGAAGAGACTTGAGCCCTTCCTTTCCAGAAAAGCCCTGCTGTTCCTATGCCTTAATCATATGGCTCCATCAGGAACAAGTCTGTGCATTTACATGCATCATATGACAAGGTATGGATCATCATGTATTCTCAATAACAAATTTCATATTTCCAATAGTTTTCTATCTGATATTCCAAAGTTATTTTATTCTCATTATTATCTGTAGACTTCAAAGATACATTTTTTCCAGCTTTCAGCTCTCTCGCAAGTATTGCAAACTGCTGAAGCAAAATACCTGCAACTCATTAGTAGGGTCCCACAGTTCATAAGCACACTTTAGCAATAGAATTTTGTCCTAAATTTCATGTTAGCTGAACAACTTCTGCAACATTAGGAAACCCCACGTGAGACTTACAGGGTATGTGACCATGTGTTTGCTCACTGGGGTTTTCTCTCACTCTTCCCATAAAGCCTGTGGTGCTGTTCACAATCAAAATACGGAACTAGACAGAACTCAAGATTTCACACAAAAAAACCCCCCAAAAAACATTTTAAGTGATATCCAAGTGAAAATAAGCAATAATAGTATATAATTATCCTGATCAAAAATCAGTGAACATTTACAGGCTTACCCAGGTACTTGATGAGGCCTTTGAGATCCACAAGGTACTCAATGTCCGGAATGAAGAAACTGTGAGCTTTTGTCATATGGGCCACATTTTTTGTGAGAGATCTTGAATGGTGGGGACAGAACAAACAGTCCGTGACTGGTATGGCCCCAACAGCAGGGGTGCCTTCAGCTTCTGCCTGCTCCTCTTCTTCTTCTCCTACACTTCCCATCTCTTCTTCAGAGTCGATGTCTTCATCAGAATCCACATCTTCCCAGTCTTTTAAAAGAAGTTAAAAAAATTATTTAATTATATGATTACTCATCCCAAGCAAAACAAGTCTAAATTAAGTTAGAAAAAGTTATCATAGAAAATATTGCAATTTTTACTGTTGCAGCTAAGTGCCACACAGTCACTTCAAGGTTCAGGAACATACCATCGCCAGTAAAACACATTTCTTTGTAGGATGCACAGCAAAGCTCAAGTCTGCTCATAAAAAGGTTGGCAGATCTGACATTTCCCTCCCCGCTCCCCTCCATTTTATCAACTAAAACCACTTTATTGCTGTTTTGAAGCCTTAAATTTAACTCACCACAGAACAAGAACGCAAGCATGGCTCATTAAAAACAATACAACTCTGTCAGAATAATGAAAATACTAATTCCCAGCAGTGAGCCAGCAGTGAGGGAAAACACCCCCGAGCACACATACATCTTTACCCCCAGAGAATAACAAAGCCAGCTGACACAGATATACAAGGTTACGTTACATGTCGGTATATACCAAGCTATACTAATAATTTTACTAATCTGCAAGATTACTGCAGAGCTCATTAATGAATAGATGAACCAGCAATCTCATGATACTGCTAGAGGGATCTAGAAATCTTTTTTAAGGAGTTCAGATCTGGGGCAGTGAGCATTTCCCAGTACTCTATTCCTACCGGCCCCTTCCAACTGCCATGGGCACAGAGTCTTTGAAACCAGGGAACATGGTGCTCCCCAGTGTTGCAGGCTGCTCATTAGAGATCTTTGCAATAGGATACAGTTTAATGATTTTAAAAGCCTGACACTGAATTAACAGGACTTGTAGGAAACATTCCTGGATGACCACTTAAAAGGAAAATCAACATTCAGAAACCTACTGAGATTTTTAGCATTACAATTTATGAATAACACAACCAAACTTCCTCCCCTTGGTCCTGATGGGCAGAGGAAAACAAAACCACTCCCACTTCCACCTCCTTTCAACAGATAGTAAAGTGATTGATGGGAAAACAGCAAGTGATCATAATTGTACTGCTCATCTATTTTTCAGACTTAGTTTTAGGGTAACCTCAAATGTTAGCCTTCCTTAAAAGAAACTTCCTCTGGAATTTTACATGGGAAATAGGGCTCATCAGTAACTGTTCATATTCAACCTTCACACCCATTAGTGTCTTGCACAGCTGGCAGTTCAGACACCAGCATGGAGTCCTTGACTGTGAGCATGGGCCAACATTAACTCCTTTGTTAAGCTGAAAATTTAATCAACAGGAAGACTTTTTGTCATAGACAGTGCTGTGCTACTACACAAATGGAAACTTTTACACAAAACTGACAGCTACATAGCTCACCCCAAGCTGTCTCTTGTCAGCATGCTTACTGCCTTACCTTCTTCCATATCCTCTTCTTCCTCCACTTGTTGTTTTGCCAGCTTCTTTGCTTGCTGTTCAAACCACTGTAGCCGTGGAGGTTTCTCCGATCGTTCTCTACTCTGTGATAAGCCGGCGCTTCCTGCAGAAGCTGGAGAGCTACTTGCACTACTTAGAGGCAACGGTGTCTTCTTCGGAGAGGAAGACGGCTGAGCTCTGATGGCTTGCTGAATAGCCGTGTTCATTTCATCTTTGTTTATGCTCTCTGGGGCCAGCCCCTTTTCCAGGTTCTTTTCATTTAATATTTTCACCTTCTTGCTGACAGCTTGAACAGCTTTCTTCTCCAGCTCCAGGTGCTTTTTGGACTTCAAGTGATTCTCATACGCATTGAAGGTGGAGAATCTCTTGCTGCAAACTGTGCAGTAAGTGGCAGTAATTTTATTCTGCTCCTCTGCTACTGCTCTCTGTGCTAGGACTCTCTCTTGGAAATTCTCAGCAGTGACAGGAGGCATGTCAGCAACCTTACGCTTCAGGTTGTATCTATGCCAGTCAGTTTTGTAATGGGCACGCTGAATGTCAGCATCCTTGAAAGCCACACGGCAAGTGATACACGTGTAGGTTGCCATTGCTAGAAAGTGGAGAAAGAAGAACAATCATGCTAACAAAGACAAGCCACAGCCACAAAAACCGCAAATATCCTGACAGCACTCGTGTCAGGCAGCATAAGACGCACAGTTCTTGTACAGAATTACATTTATTAAACACCAGAATTAGCAAACAGCATGTTATGTATTAGAAGGAGCAAAAGAAGAACAAATAAAAGACTTTGTTACAGTTATCAGAGATTACTCGTAGCACAGCAGCACCTGAGCACCCCAGCTCTGGAGTCAGCACCCAGCGTGCTTGTCAGGACTTGGACACAGAACGAGAGGGTTCCCAGCCCCAGCAGCAGTGCTCCGAGACCTCTGCAATTTCTACTGAAGATCAGAAACTAAAGGTTCTTCTCAAGCTTGTGGTTTGCCAAATATAGGCTTTGGAGGAGACTAGTGATTGCTCTAAAGGAAGGGCAAAAAGGGAAAACCTGCTTTCACACCTATTTTCCACAGCCTTAGCAAATTGGGAAGGAAAAGAAAAGATACCACACTTAAAAATAAAACCCTCCCAGCTATTCTGGAGCCATGCACGTACTGCTGGCAACACTTTACCCCACAGAACTCTTAATCTGGAGATGCAGTCAGTCATGCCTAGATTTAGCACTTGAAGCTACTGCTACCCCTGCTCTTCCTCCACTTTCCAGCACCCAGCTGAGCTGCGTTCCTGGGGCTGTCACAGGACAACTGGAGGGCAGTGACCTGTAACTGATCCTGTCCTTTCCAAAGCCACACATTTCCTTCCTTTTCAGTGCTTAATGAAATATAACCTTTTTAAAACAAAATTGATAGAATCTCTTGAACACTTCAAAAGCAATGAGCAAAACAGTGTGTTCTAACTGGAGGTCACTTAAACCAGACCCATCTTTTAACTGATTTAGAAAAACTATTTTAATCTGGAAAAAAAGAAATGATACACCAGGAGGAGGGGGTCTGAAAGCAAGCAGAGGAACAACAGCCCCTCTCAGAAGCTATCAACTGGGATAAGCAGTGGTGAAAGACACAAATATGCAGAGAGTTGAAGAGTACCTTACGAAACACTTGTTCCCTGGAAGTAGTGGACTCCTAGTTTACTGCTTGTGCTATCTATAATCCTACAGTGACAGAAAATACAGGCCATACTATTTTATTTTAAACACTGTAAACATCCATTCAGCGTAACAGATGCTTTTTGTTTCAGAGGAAAATGTATTCCCTGCCCATTGAGGGATCCTGACTGCCCCCTGAAGCATTTCCCTCCCACCTGCAGAGCTCTCCAGCCCTTCCTAGCCCAAGCAGGTATTTTACTGCCAGAAACCGACTGACATATAATCACATTTGCTGTTAATCATAAACTCCTTGCAGAAACCTCAGAGACAGAGTAGTTTGATCTGGTCTATTACAGGTAGACAGTAGCTATGCACTAGATTGTCCTAGAGCTGACTAAAAAAACCCCCAAAAAACAGATCAGAAGAAGAGAGGGTCTAAACCCATAAACCTTCATATCTGACTATTAAGTGGAGAAATAACATTTACAATTCAAGCTGCATAAAGCAGAAAAAGCACCTGCAGAATCCCGTGTAGTTCCACCAGCACTTCCCATTACCTGCATGCACTGTCACCTACAATTTTAACCTGCAGAACCAAAGCACAGAAGCTCCCCCGGCGCGGGGCTCAGGAAAACAGAACGTGAGGCACTCACAACCCTGCAGCCCCCATGGCAACGCTACATCCTTCGAGACAAATCCGGCTCTCCCCACAGGGGCTTTACTACGGCTGACTCGCTACTTTTATTTTAATTTAAATTGAGACAGAGTCCATAAGACCGGTACGAGACAGCAAGGCCCGACAAGCAGGTGTTTATTACACGGGCACCAGAAGTAACAGCACAACTTAAACCCAGGGGAAAGAAAGGAGAAAGAGGGAAACAAAATCAAACAAAACAAGGCAGAGGAAGGGGCGCGGGCGGAAGCCGCCAGCCCCCAGGCCGCCGCCAGACGGGCTCGGACAGCACGGAGAGGGAGGCTGCGCCCTGAGGGAGAGCAACCGGCACCCGCAGGCCGCGCGGCCCACCCCCAGAGCTCAGGCGCGGGCCGGGCCTCGCCACCCCCGGCGGAGCTGGGCCGGGCCCTCCACCCGGCGGGAGCCTCCGCTCCGCCGCCCGCAGGACACGCACCTGCCGCCCGAGAGTGAGGGCCCCTCCGTGCCGCTGTCACCGGCCACCCCCGCAGGAAGACGCCACGCAGCGCCAGGCAGGAAGGGCGAGGGCGGTCCCTTCCGGCTAGGAGGGCCCGCCCCGCCGGGCAGTGCCGCCGCTCCCGCCCCCTGCCGGCGCGGAGGTCTCGCAGCGCTCCCCGGAGCGTGGTCCCCGCCCCCCCAAAGCCGCCCCTCCTCGGGAGCAGCGGGCCCGGGCTGCTCCTGGGAAACCGCTTGGCGCTGGCAGGTCCGTGGGCGAGAGCCAAGACCGGCGTTTCCCTGAGGAAGGGCCGCAGGCGGGGAGCGGCAGAACCGCCACGCCAGGGCTCTGGCGTTGGGGGCGTTTTCCCCTGTTTTGGGAACAAACACACCATTAGAGATGATGTAAGATAAAAACTAACACATATTTATTAAATGGTTTTACAAACAATCAATATAATAATTCCATGTTTACAAAATAGTAATCAGGCTAGGTAAAGTGCTGCAAAATATTTTAAATAAAGACAATTTGTAATTTTCCAGTTTCTGGTTACGCGGACAGGCCGTGTCACAGCCCGACAACGCCGCTCGCGGGCTGGGCACAGACATGGGGACCTCGGGGAATTTGTTCAGAGAGCTTAAACAGTCTGGGAAAAGTGCAAAATGAACAAAAACCAGTAAAACGAGTATTTCTTCAGATCCCATTACTTTGGGTTACAATTATTTCCCCTCCGCTGCACCGTTTTTCACAGAGCAAGGGAAGAACGGCACGCAGCAGGTGAGCAGTACGCACGCAGGGACAGCCCGCTGTGCTGAAAGCACGTGCTCTTGCGCTGGATGTGACACACCCGAGGGCACCGCCGTCCCTCAGAGGTGCTAACGCCCGGGGACACTTTCCGAGGACGAAGGGCTGAGGGGCACCCCGCAGACCCTGCCCCGACATACGTCGCTTTCTCCCGGCAGGGGCGCATGAAGAAGCCCCCGCACAGGGAGGGAGCGTGAGCGCTTTGACACGCTACTGCAAAAACACACAGCTCTCTCCATTTACTACCAGGTAAGAGCACACCAGGTGACGCGGGCACAGTCACACCCTGTGTCACCCCACGGCCACTTGCTCACACGGCCACACTCTCTGATCTCGCCCTTGACGCTGCCCGTCCTGCCCTCGCACTGCAAACTGCACACAAGCAGGCTTTCCTCCCAGCAAGTGCACGTCTCGCAGCTACCTGCCACCTCACTCTCGCTTGCCCTTCTTCCTGCCCACGTTACTCACTTTTGGAAGGTGGGAAGGTGATGAGCCGTGCTCGATACAAAAGATGCTTTGGACCGTTGTGATGGGAATTTTTAAGCAACTTCTGTTTTGTGGCTGCTGCAGAATACAGCAAAATGAAGGTTTCTTGAGGGATTTCCAACTGAAAGCAGTGTGGAAGGGATCTCGCAAAGGAGAGGAACATTTTCTTTGTGTTTTGCTGTCAAACTGCTGCCAGTGGAATGTAATGTGTCCAAGCACAGTGTTTCTTATGTGCAGTTGTTTGGGAGGAAAGAGGGAATTTCCTGTGGAAAACTAAGCATCTTTCTACCACCCGAGGAGGAAGATTAAAAGTTACAGAATTACCTCCTTCCCATTACACAGTATTTAGGGGCTTCAATACAATCAACTACCATAAGAACAGAAAAATAAAATTCTACTCAAATAGCAATTATGGCCCTAAACTTTAATGATTTTCTTGTTCAAGTTTTGCTTTGTTTTTCTTTCTGGGGAAAAAAAAAGAATAAATTGAGAAAAACTATTTTTCTATCCTGAAACCAGAAAATGGATCATTTACAAAAAGTCCAAGAAACTCCTCCAACTGCTTTTCCTTCTTGAGCTAGTCTATGACTCTAGAAGTGCAGCCCTGCGTTACGTACTTTTATAACCACGAGTACTCTTCATAAAACAACAATAAAGTGCACGCTGTTACAATGCCACCATCGACAGCCAGCGAGTCCGTCCCACGGCCCGCTCCAGCAAAGCCTGTGCAGGATGGCTCCCTCCCTCCCGCCTCTCCCCGTCCTGTAGCCCAGTTCCCCTCCCGGCACTGGTGCTCCTGTACAAAGCAGCACACAGTTGTCTGGGTGTCCTACAAAGTTTCATCAGCAACTTGAAAGTTGGACTTTTCTAACTACAGATTGTCCTAAACATGCAGTAAGGAAACGAGGCTTTTAACTCGTCTGAGAAATTTAAATGGCCTTTAAACTGACTGATTTCCTGGCAAAAGCTTCTTTTATTTTTTCAAATGGGAAGGACAGGCTGGAGGAAGCTAAAAAGGAAACTTAACCAACACTGTGGAATTGATGTGGCCATGTTTTTTTAATAATTTCCAGAAACTTGCTTTTAATGTTAAGATCTCATAAAGCTGCACCCTGTGGGATCTATATCCAGTATCCACTTACTTCATAATGGTTTTGGTAATGAAGGCACAGGCTCACTTTTACTGGTAAAGGACAGCAAACACGGTCAATATGCATTACTGACACAAAAGCACAAGCAACGATAAAGTTAGTGTCAAAAATTCTCAGCATTTTTCCTTTTGCTACACTCTTTTTGGCCATCTGCCTATATTTTAACCTCAGAAAGAAAAACAAATTAAAATAGAGTTAACTTTAAACACAGGTTTACCTACACATACATGTTAGTGGAAGATTTTTATAATCTGTTGCTGTACTTTTTGAGGGTCCTAGATGACAATATTCACCTCTTCAAATGCCAGCAAATGGAAAATCACTTGTGCAGTAGTAGCAGCTGACATGGTCCCTCAACTTTGCTAACGGTTTACATCACATTAAAAAAAAATAGCTTTACTTCTTTCTATTTCTTTGATTATTATTGCTTGGTATTACAATTCAATTTTGTCACAGGTGAACAAAACAGCCCCACAAAAAGTTAAATAAGTTACCTGCTTAAGATCCCATGCCACTCACTGAGCATGTATGGAGTTTAAACTGGCAAATAATTTAAGCAAGTTCTTTTCTTTTTTCTTTTTCCAAATTACATACCAAGAAGAAAACTGTGAGCATCTTTCTGATTCTGTGATCTTCTATAGCAAATGACTTCATTAAATACTTTTAAGTATCTTAAAAGATTCAGCTTGCAACACAACTTTTGTTGCAAGTGATGACAGCTATACTGGGGGAAAAAAATTATCAAACCCCACAGAATCTTTAATTAAGGAAGTGGCACCCAAAAAACCTTTTAATTATTATTTTTAAAAATTCTAACCTCTATTCCAAACAATAACTACCCTCACCTGCTCCCAAAAAGGTTGTTCAGTTTACATTATATTAACTCTTAAATATAAAATTGTGTTGGCTGACTTTACATGGGCAATACTGCCAAGGACCAGACTCTATCAAGGAACACAGCAGGTGGTCAGTCAAATAGCATGCCACTTTACAATTCTACAAGCCTAAAACAGCAAAAACTTGGAAATGTGTCACCATATCCAAAACAAATCAAGGGTTTTAAATATTAAATCAAGTTCTTTGATAGTGTTGCACACATACTTAAACTAGAGTTGTGCTGGTTAATGTGTTTCAATATATAGTAGATGCACTATACACAATGCTAACTCCAGGGATTCATACTTTTTCGTATGATTGCAGGAGGTGAGATTTAGTTAATCTCACTGCAATCCTCTGTTAACTTACCCTCGCTGTGTGAATCATTAATTGTATTACATGGTGGGCAACCAAGAGGAAATAAACTGAAAATGTTGAAAATTTGGCTCAAGACCCCGAAATACATGATTGCCAAAAAGACAAAAAACCCCCTCTCCCCCAATTCTTTTGAGTAACTGACCACCAACACTCATCTGCAACCAAACAGTGGATAGATAATTCATTTCCATGCTATTACACTGAGGTATAACTATCAGAAACATTAAACTATCAGTATCAGCTGATATTTATCCAGTTAATTCACTCTGCATAAGGGAAATTATTACAACACATCTAAAGGGATACTTAAAGCTGACAGCTCAGAAATTTTTTTTTTTTTGCATTTGATTTTTTTTGTGTGTTTTTTGTTTAATTTCTGCTATGTTACCAGCTGCAATTTCCGGGTTAATGATTTCCAAGCAGATTTGAAAGGAAGCCTGAAGATTTTTTCTTTTCCTGGGATTCTGCTTCTTGGCCTTGTGAAAGTCCCAATTCTTTCTCAATCTGTTCAAGCTCAGACTGGTCAAGCAGTTCAAAATCATCAGCTTCCTCTGTGTCTGTTTCCTCGCTCAAACTGGGCACTGCGTGTGAGGGGGCTTGCTGTGTGGACTGCAACTGGTCTTTGATGGCAGCAGACACCGCAGCTGCGATGACATCACCAGCAATTCCACTCATTAAATTAAAGGTTTGGTCACTGGTCAAAGGCAAGGACAGCCCTGCAGTGGATGGTCTCTCTTGACTCTGTCTGGTAGCATGATCCACCTTGAAATATGTTTGTTCTTTTTTTTGCTTTTGCTGGATGGGCATACCGATGCTCGAGTCATCGTCATCGTTTGTTCCAGCACCATTTTCTAAGGAAGGGAATTCTGAAAGATCTCTAGCGAAAGCTTCTTCATGATCACTAGGTCGGTCAAAATCTATTACAGCATTAACAGAAGGAAACAGTGTTAGCAAACATGAAAGGCTTCACAAAAAAAGCCCCCAAATGTAAAAATGCAAGTGTTCTTTTTAATACATTTACTAATCCACAGTCTAGTAATATGCTGTAGTCTCAATGCAGAGGAGTTTTGTGCAACATCTATAATAAAATGGCTTTGAGGTTATAAAACTAGTACCCCAAATCACCTGGTATAAACCTAACTCAGAAAGTTATTTGAGGAAAATAACTTTTTAAAATGGTATTAAGCTGTACATGAAACAACCCATGTTACTTCTTGATATACCACCCACAGAAAGTCCTAAAATTATAATGCGACAACAGGTCTCTCAACTCTTTTTCTTCACAATGTAGGTGAATTACAAATATATAAGCAGGTACAAATGTGTTACAAGCTTTTAATACACTTGAAGACTGAAAACCAGAATGTTTGTGTGTTTAAACAAAGACATAAAACCAATGTGAAGACCTAATCTATAACTTTTTCCTTTCTTGGCCAATGCTTGCATTAAATAAGAAACAGAAAATGGAAACTCCACAGATGACCACGATTGTTTCATGTTTTCAGGAGCATGAAAAGCAGAATGTTAACAACTAAAATATTAGATTTGAATGGCTGCATTAATGGCACAATATTTGTTATTAGAAATGTGTGCAACATACTGTACTGTACATGGCCTGTGGAAGAGGCCTAAATGAGCATAAGGGAATACTTTGATCTAGTATTTGAAAGAGAAGGTAAAAAAATAATCAGTTTGAACTTACTTTCTATGAAAACAAGCAGTATGAACATTCATAAGGGCTAAGGAAATGAATCCTAAAAATGTTTCATATGTCATTCTCTCCATTTTCTTTAGGGAAAAACAGGCTGGAAAGGTGAGGAGGGAGGGTTGTGCTGTATGCAGAGTGATGGCTCAAATGCACAGAGCTTTGACAGGAGATGAGCCAGTCCTTGGATGCATCCCATCTGGTCTTGCACTTGTGTGTATGTCCCATTTGCTGAAATGCTCCATAGGGAAGAGGAGTGGATGTTGCTTATTTTTCACTTAGCAAGGCCTTTAACATAGTTTCCCACATTATCCTTATGGCCAAACTGGTGAGTGAAGTGGGTAAGTGAACTGTAAGGTGGGTGGAAAATTGGCCGAACTGCCAGGCTCAAAGGGCTGTGATCAGTGACACAAGGTCCAACTGGAGGCCAGTTAGTGGCACCTCTCAAAGGTACTGAAGCCAACACTGTTCAATGTTTTTATTAATGACTTTGATGATGGGATGCAGTGCATTCGCAGCAGGTTCATGGGCAGAAAGGAACAGCTGTGGGGCACGTGTATTTGACATTCTGGAGGGCAGGGCCCTCAGAGGGACCTCAACAGGCTGGAGAAATGAACAGGCTGAAAAGGAACATAAAGATATTCAACTAAAGCAAATATGAAGTCCTGCATCTGGAATGGAATGGAATAACCTGTGCAGCACCACAGGCTGGAGGCAACGAATCAGAAAGCAGCTTTCACAGAAAAGACTTGAGGACAACAAGTCAGTGGTATGCCCTTACAGCAAGGAAGGCCAACCACATACTGAGCTACACTAGCAAAAACAAAGCCAGAAAGTCAATGGAAGGGTTTTTTTTCCCTTTATTTTGCACCTGAGAGCGCACATTTGGAGTATTTTGTCCAGTTCTGACCTCTCCAGAACAAGAAAGACAGTGAAAGACTGGAGTGAGTCCACTGGAGAGTCAGCATGATTATTAGGGGGCTGGAGAACAGGACACAAGGAGATGCTCAGAGAATGGGCTTTGTTTGGCCTCAATAAAAGGTGGCAAAGTGGGGATCACATAGTTGTCCTTAACTACCTTAATGGGAAGGTATAGAGAAGATGGGGCCTGACTCAAAGGTGCATTGCAGAAGGATGACAGTAAAATGACACAACCTTGAATATGGGAAACTTGCTGTAAGAAAAAACTTTTTCACCACAAAGGTGATCAAATATTGAAAAAGGCTGTCCAGGGATGTTGCTGAATCTCTACCATTAGAGATGCTCAAAATTCAACTGGTCACAGCCCTGACCAACTTGAGTTGAACCTGCTTTGAATAAGAGGTCAGGCGAGATGAATGACAAAGGCTCATTCCAACTTGAGATTCTGTGATCATACAATGCTGCCTATTTATAACTTGTAATATCAACAAAATAATTTGAATTATTAATCTGGCCTTTATAATGATGATAAGTAATATCACCCTACTTGTCATTTTCAGTGAACATTTTCCTAGAAGAGAAGACGAGCAAGATGAGCAGAGCAACAAATCCATTGAGAAAATCACATCAAACTACTGATGTCCTTAACCTTCATTCAGGCAAAGTACTAACTGAAAACTTCATCTGTAAAAAGTAAGTGCAAGATCTGGTCAAGACCAAGACAAGTGCTTGACAATCTTTTGTTAGTCTTACTCTTCACACCTCATTTAGACTCCTTGCTGTCTGTCTTCATCAGCATTCTAGTAACGCAACCTAGTAACACTTTCTCTAATTGTCTGTTTAGCAATTCAAAGTCTCCACTTTTTCTTCCTCAGCTTTGATTCATATAGTTTACTCACATAACCAGAGACAAAAGATTTACTTGCTTTAAAAGGTTTGGCGGAAGAGAGAGTTAAGTCCAGCATATACTGAATGTGTCGGTTTTACTTGCCACTGTTTATTTATTTAGATTCTTACAGATGTGCTTCATTATTTTTAAGATGAGATGAGCTCTTACACAAGATGTATCCAAAATTATATAAACACTGGAATTAATTTTAAATTCACTGTAGAGGGGGAAATAACAAACAAACAAAAATTATGTCCTCAAATTCTCTAATTGTTTTCAGGTAACTTACATGACTGCAATTCATGGATGGAATAGATGAAGCCATTACATACCGTCCGATGTGTCTGTTTGCGGAGAATACCCCTCGGATAAATTAAAGGTCCCATTATCGGTCCAAGATACTTCCGATACATCTGTGTCGGACACTGACAGCTCTTTGGCAACAACTGCAGGACTGACCTACACATAAAGAAGTCCCACACATGGCATTTTTATACTCAAAACACTCATATTACAGGAAGCCAATGCTTAGATACTGAAAAAGAAGTCTCTGGCATGTGACAGCAATATAAACCATCCCCTACTTAAGCTCTAATTATAGAAATATGAAAATAATAGGAGTATAAAATACTTAGAAGTGAAGCATCCCTCTTCTTAATAATTCAAAGCTGTATTATAATAAAGAATAGAAAATTCCAATTATTAATTCTGAAAGTAATAAAAGCAGAATGAGCCTGAAAACACAAAATACGCATAAATGTAAAGAAATGCAAAAACTG
Organism: Caprimulgus europaeus; assembly: GCA_907165065.1. The sequence continues at coordinate 78,712,610 of OU015525.1, forward strand.
TGAAAATGCATAAATGTATAAAAAACTCATTATCTATAAGGCAATAAAAATTAGTTAAATAAAAAAATAATTATCCTTTACAAATTTATCCCACAATATTAAAATACGTTAGCTACAAATTTTTATCCCATGGGATATAGATTTATTTATTTTTCAGAATATATAGACACCTTCAAAGTGATCACTGTCAAAGTCAGGCTTTGTACACTACTGGATAAGAATTCATATAAAAATCTTTTTTTTTTAATATCAACCAGTGTTCTGATTATAATGGAAAATCCTTTGCCCTACAGTTATTTAGAATCTTAAAAGAAAAAGGAGATACTAGAGTGTTCTCATACATATCTAGAAAGATATTTATAGATAATACAGTGATTTACACTATCATTGAAAATGATCAGACAAGTGACTACCCAAGTATCTGACAAATTACATAGGTTTTCTTTGAACATTTCCCTTTTATATTTTAATTTGATAAAAATCATCTGCAATTTCAATATTGTAAATAAAAACAGCTGCCTTTGTATTAAATTCTAGTTTAATCATTCCACAGCCAATAAAATAAACACATTCTTAGTTCAGTAGGACAAAGAAACCATTACCTTGAGGCTCAGAAGTCACAAATGCAGTAAGTTAATTAGTATAAGCCTAAAGATGGAGACCATGAATCACTTTTATAGCATACTGCTTAGCTCAGGAACACAGCCTCCTGGGGATGTTAAAGTCTTCCACAGAAAACTGAGACAGTAGTCTAGATACTCTCCATTATCTATATAGATTTTAAAAGCAAGATAGGGCTGACTAAAAATAAGTCACCTTAGGACACAGGGCTGATATGTCTAATTCACTGTCATCTTCTGTGGGTTTTAGTTTTGCTGTTTCTGAAAGAAAAAAAAATAATCTTTTATCCTACTCATGACAACGGACTTGCAGGGTCCATGTGCGTTCATTGTCACACAGCTTGCATAGTACAGTTACCTTTCACCTCCTGACACAGCGCATCACTTATGCAATATGCCACCACAGTGAGGGAAAAAAGGCTGACTGAGGGGCTATGTATTTATCAAAACATATTGTGCAGCAGCCAAACCGGGAGACAGACTGTTGCTCTGAAATATATTCCAACACATTTATTTACTTAGCTTCAGAAGTCTCTGTTGCTCACCATAATCTAAACGTTCCCTGGCAATATGCATCTACCTTTTAAACTATGCTGCTGGTACTACGCACAGTTGTAACGTACTGTTAAAAAAGGCAGCGTAGTTATCCCAGCACATTACTTTCACATGAGAACATGCAATTTTCTGGATAATTGTGAGTAACCCTCATTCACAAAACCTTTCTTCTTCTTTACACCCAGCTCCCCCTCCTTCACAACATTTTTATGCAAATAACGCACACGAAGCGTCCTCTGAGGTCTGGTAGAACGCTGCTCCTAAAAGATAAATGGAAGCACAAATTTCGCCTCTTCTCCTCTCTCCATCTAAGAATAGTCTCATGAATATTGTAAACCAATATAAGCTGAAAAACCCAGTCATATTATTCTTGGTTGCCTATTTCTGCAACTTGCCATTTCCTCTCTTGTGCCAGTACAGGGGTTTGTGAAACTCTGTGGTGAAGCAAGGTAGGGAACTTCTCTGGGTCAAATTAAACTGGAGGGTGAGAGGCAGGAAAGGATGAATCTAACCTCAACCATTTTCCCTGTGCTGGCTTATGAAATGTATGAAACAATAGTATGATCCCTCTGCCAGTTTCCCTTACAAGTAGAACAAGGTTGTATAATATATGAAATAAAATTTTCAGTGCAGTATTCCTTATTTGCAACACCTACTGCATTACATGTAAGAGAAGGGGAAAAGGCAGATGGTTCCTCCCATTGTATCTGGAAACTGCACATTGTATGATGAACAGGAAATGCACGTTTTAAAGCAGATATGAAATCTACTGATGTAACACTAACTAAATAGGGTAGGCTACCTGCAACTAATATGACTACACCATAAAGGTTTAATTACCAAAAATGTAGCACACACAAGAAGTAAACTAAAAATAACATCATTCATATAACTATTTTTTCTTGAAATAGCTTTATTACTTAAAATACAAAAGTTTCCAGTGTTATAAAGATTTCGGGTGAGATAGGTGAGATTTTGTTTTAAACTGATTTCTCCCCTTTCTAACTAAAAACTTTTATTGATTTCTAGCTACTACTTTACTGCAATTATTAAATGCTTATTGAGTATTTGGGGAAGAAAACAAATTCTTGTTTTGGGGAGTGAAAACACGGCAAATTTAGATACTGGAACAGAATTCAGTTTCTTACTGAAAATTCTGTTACGTACTCATTTTGTGTTCTTGAGTGAGTCTCTCTCATGGCTAAGTTTGCCTTATCTAAACAGAGATAAGCATTGCATACTTTAGAGCCAGTAGTTTTTTTCTGAAAAACTGTAAGCAGTACATCTAATCCAAGTATGAAGAGAACCATCAATCTTGCCATGTTTCCTTCTATTCAAGATTTTTTTTACCATACCTAGAAATCTGACATACATTATCACTCCTAAAGCTAAAAATGGTAGCCAGGTTCAAACAAGAAATAACTTCACAATTGTCTTCACAGGACAAACCAAACTGTCTGCAAGGTGAATAGGATTTTCTCTGCATACAGAAATACATTACTTGGGACTATACTTGATTACTCACCAGATCTTTCGATTTTCTTCTGGTTGATATATTCCACTATTCCAAAATCTAGTTTCATCAGAACACTCTTAATTTTGTTGCACACTTTCTGTCCAAATTCATTGCACTTAAGGAAGGGACATAAAAAGGCACACAATACTGTGATAAAAATGAAGACAGAGAGAAATTGTATTGAAATACTGCTTTATAAGAAATTTCTCAATAAAGATTAAACAATGCACTTGTGTAAGATAACTACTAATGTTACATAATGCAGTTAGTTTTACTTAAAAGAGCACTGTGAAATGCCCATGTCAGACAAACTGTAGTCAAATCCAGTTTCTAGGAGCCATTCCTACTCATTACAGAAAACACCATGTATTCATATCAACTGACACCTTTTTACTTCCAGTAAGGCATGATTTATGACGACTATAACATTTATTGTTGTCTTGATTTCGTTTGATTTTCATATCCCTACCTGAGAAACATTGTGCCAGAATCAACAAGCTGCTAAACTTGTAAGCTGACTTCCATATGACAAAAAGCACTTTTCAGAACCTACATATATATGTGTGTATGTGTATATACATATAAAAATATATATAAATAAAGGACTCCCCATATAAAGACCAAATAATGAGCAAGCCACATATATAAATTATGACTGAAAAAGAGACTATACTTACGCAGGACATAGGAGAGGACAACTCCAGGAATGTAACTTCCCAAGACAGTGAAAAATGTACATACACTGCAGACTAGTAGGCAAAACTGGCAAAAACATTAAAATTGGCCATTAACATACCCACTGTTTAAATATTTAGATCATTTTGCAAAAGAAAAATGTTGCATGCTAAATTAAATCTAGAATGCAGTGGAAAATGGAAGGTATTTTTTAAAAACTTATGAAATAGTTTAACACTTCTTGTGTAAATAAGCATCAAACAGTTCATTTTAGCTTATTAGAATGTACCCCCACTTCTATTGTAAAAATATGCTATTTTTATTAATTTACTGTAAAGGTTTAACAGTGCTAAAATTACTAGAAATTACTTCACCTTCATTATACAACAAAGGCTAAGCAGCTGATACGCAGAAAAAGACCCCATATCACTAACTGAAGTATTACAATGCACACTTCCTGTATGCTTACAAAGAAAAAGTCCTTCCAGTGAGTACAGTCTTCTCCCCTGTGTTGCTTCGTGAAACTGTTTTCTCTCATATGCTGGCAAGCATTCTCTTGATGCTTGTTGCCTACTCCAGCATCCCCCTAACAACATACTGAGCTGACTTTTCCATATAAAACCTGGGGCTCAGCCTCTGCTGTGACTGAGACAATGTCATCACTGTTCACAACTGCACAATGCTGAGTATAGAACTGGCCTGCTGAAAGTTTACAGGAAGAAACCATTTGCTTTTGGAGTTGAATTCCAATAAAATGGTTAATTCAAAGAAATCAGTGCCTAATTTGCTTATAATTATTAACAGTAAAATAAAGACATGGCTCAGAGAATGAGATCAGGAAACAGAGAGGAAAATATGCTGTCAAAATTAGCTTTTCTAAATCAAGTTTACATGTATCTTTAACATACAGTTACTGTGTCATGTTACTACATGAAAAAATTATGGGACCGTGTATACTGATACCGCATTTCCTTACCTTAATATACAGCTACGTCTTTTAAATATAGCTTTATTACCCTAAACATGTAATTTCTTTTTGTACAATTTATACATCTTTGAAATTTATTTAATCCTGTTGCTCATATGTATTTTCAGTCTAATATTTGAGTGTGGTATTACATACTTCCAATTTGCTAATTCTGAAGAGCCTGTTTCCATGGAATATTTTGTGGCAAAGTTAACTGAGATCAAAAAAGGGGAAAAAAAATTCTAATCTCCTTTTAAATTTTTATAATTAGCAACACAACTATAAAAATGAAAGCTACTATTGCCATGATATAGTTCTACATTATTTATATTTTTCTTTGGAAAAGAAAGCCATCTCACTTTTGGCTAGGACTACATAACAATCATCTTAGTAGCAAAGAAGAAACCTTACTCTTGCTTACCTCTTCATGAACCGGGTTATCCAGCTCAGTCTTTCCAGTTAAAAAAAACCAAACAAAAACCAACAAAGAACTATATCTGTATAGAAGAAAAATTATCACAACAAAATAGGAAGGATTTTCTTCTATCATACAATACTCGTGCAACTATTCTGAAAATTAAAATTATTTGGAAAAAAAAAATGTATGTTTAGGAACTCTGCTTTTCCAGCTTTTTCAACTTTTTATTAAATTGTGATGTTTTCAATTTCCTTTCCATTGAATAACTGGTGAGGTTCCAGCAGTGGTAAGGGGCGGGACTGTACTTCTGTAAACTTTCCTGTGAGTAGCTTTGCTCACTGATGACCTAGCTCTGTTCTGCACAGGAAGAAATCAGCAGAAACTCAAGACTGAATGTATCATATGTATTTTATTTTTTGGGAGTGGGTTTGTTTTTTTTTTTTAAATCTATGTCACCAAACTGTTAATCTTACTTGGGAGTGCTTACCTTGCCAGGGTTTTGTTCCTTGAAGTGGGACATTTCTTGAAGAAATACAAGTAAATTCATCAGTGTTTCTGAAATGCACTGATTTATTCTGGGTCTGTAGTCTTGCCTGGAACTGATGATTTCCCAGCTGAGCAAAACAAACAAAAACACCCAACAACCTTGGTTACAGCTCATATGCAAGTTGAAAATATTTGAAGCCTTATCAACTTCCAAGCCAATCATGCCATAAAGCTATTGCCTCCAGTGACTGAATGGCTGCTGCTATGCTACAGATACCTGTGCTCGTTTCCACAGATTTTATATTGGACTAGTTCCGTCTTTTTTAATCACATAAATTCTGTTCAGTAGTAGCCATTTTTAGTCCATACAAGCAATTATGGAAGAAATTACTGCTTATTCATTCTGGCATATGAAAAACCTGCGTTCAAGGCACAGTTGTAATCTAAATTAATCAAGTGAACCCCAGACTTGTTTCTTAATATTATTTTTTTCTGAAAAAATATACCACAGTACTTTTCATTGCCACAAGGTGGCCATACATATTAATATATTTAATTTCATGCATATAATCCTTGTGCTTTTTCTTTTCTGCTTTTCATTTTGTTCTGCAAACTACAATGATCTTTAAGAGAATGCTATCCAACTTAGAAAATAAAAAAATTCTCTTGAAGTCTTTAAGTTCACATTAATTTCCTTACTTAATTTTTATTTTTCTATCTTATGGAAAGAAGTGTTCCTGAAGCTTAGCTTATTACTGTTCAGTCCTTTTAATATAAAAAGAAACTGTGCTGAATAATTTGCTGAAAAACATGATAAAGCATATATATCTAGTTTTGGGCTGATCAGCTTAGATAGTACCTAGTTTAAATTATGGCATCACGTATCTTTTGGGAGCTGACAAAGTACCTACCACAAAGATGTTTTATGAAACAACATAAGAAAAGAAAAACACAGACAGGCCACTCAACGTCACATCTGCTGGTACAAAGTATGCATGTACCACAGTGCAAATGTGCAGAATCTGAAGTAAATTCTGCACCAGTTTTACAAAGTTATCTTTCACATAATTCACTGCTCAGTACACACATTTTTGATCAGAGTGAATGCAAGTAAGCCATAAATAATCCCACAGTCATTTTCCTCTGATACATAATCCGTTAAATGTTTAATGCATCACTGCATTAATAGTAAAGTTTTGTCACTGGTGGATGAAATTACAGGAAAACTCAAAAACTACATTATGAAAAAAATGAATGTGTAAGACCTGGTGTGCAGCAATAAGGACATACATAGACTGTCAGATCAAACTACCAACTCATATCTCCACGTAATCACTCTGCTATTTAGCTACTAAAACATCACAAGGCGTGTAAACAGTCCTTGTTATTCAGAATGCAAATGCCCTCTGATAGTTCCCTGGGACAACTTAAATTTTAGCAAGCACCAATATGTGACTGATGAGATTTTAGCTGTTTAAAATTCACCCCATATACATTTGTTGTTCAAAACCTTAACATTTGTTTTAATATTAGGAGTATCAAGATATGAAATTTTAATTTTTTTGTAGTAAACATAAGACTAACAAAAAAATTATCTATCATCACTTGTAAAAATACCTGCAGTGATTAAAAACTTCCACGTTAATATTATCCATGTTCAACAACAGATTGCTTAGTCATTTTTATTGGCACATCTCATAAAAGCCATTATGAGCATTCAGACTTTTCTCAGTTGAAAGCTGGTTAGTAGGTTGCTTTTGTCCACCTTTTCTACTGAGGACACGCATAACCTACCTTTGCTTTATTTATTTTACTAGCTATGATTTAATGTTCATTCTTACTCATAAAGCATCATCATGTTTTAGGATAGAAACCGTTAATGTCTCTCATTTCCTGATCTAAGGAAAGCCATGAAGATCTTAAAGTTTTTCAACATATGTTTGTATTTTTGTGAACCACCGGCAATACTGATGCACAGGTACAGCAGCCCTGATGACCACAGACTATCAAGAGTCCTGGCTCAGGGGTTACTCTGGAGCTTTGTTCCCATAAGCAACAGATAGAGTGGTGCATCCTTTAAAAACTAAGAGTATCTTTTTTTAATTTGCTCAACACCTAACATTATTCAAAACAGGCATGGATCCCTACATAGCAAATTTAACACTACCAAAATAGGCTTTTTGAGTCTATAAAGCAAAAATGTACAATACTGTTCACATCCCACTTGCACTGAGAACTGTACTGCAGATCTTTCTAGCAAGAGCAACTGGTTTACTTAAAACAGCCCAAGGAGATAATAGCTGAAGGAAAAGGGATTTGAATTCTGGCAATTATTTACTTGGAAGTTACATATGTAATTGCACTGGACTACAAGAGATGTACTGATTTTTCCTAAAAAGATAAGCTTTTGACATGCTTCTCTTTGTAGGGCTGGGGCTATTTGCTGATACTCACACGTATCAGCAGTGAGCAGTTACCTCTCACATGGCAGTATGCAAGATACACTAACATAGCACTGAGGGGACAGTTATTAAAAGGATCAAGTGGACTAAATCAGGCAGAAGCTTTGCTTAATGAATCATGATAACAAGTAAAATAATGTAGTCCACATTGTTTATTACATTATAATATCAAACAAAAATAAAAGTTTGGGATTACATTATTACCTCAGTTTTCCGGTGACAGATTAATAACAAAACTAGGCAAATGAAAAGTAGCTATATACATAAATGTCTATTTCACTTTATTTTCCAACTAAAAAAAAAGTATTTGTAAATATGCAGTTGCATAACCCAAAAGATACGTCACTTCTATTTTACAAACTATGATAAAAGGAGAAAGTGAACTCTGAATTTCAAATCCAATGTCTCAGCAAAAAGAACACCTAAGTTCTCCTTAAAATCTTTAACATTTCAGCCAAATCCCAGACAACATGCCTGATATCCAATTCAGCAAGGTCTAAAGCCACTTTTTCTTACAATTATAAATCCTTGCTCTCATTTCTCCTAAATACACAGGGTAAGAGGATCTGGGGCTTATGTTGAATTGTACACTTTGGTCTAACTGCTGCCCACATTTCCATTTGTGAATTTTTACATACTTACATCTAAGTGTTCTTCTCCCACATACATGATACTTGCTTTTATTCTACATGAGAATGTTAGATACCTTCTTTTCTGTTGCACCACACACATATCGATTACTTGGAAGCCGCTTTCCTAACATAACGGAGATTAAGCACCTTCTCCTGTCTTCAGATACATGGTCTGAGCAGCTTCAATTTTGTTAAAAAGTCAGGAATAATTTTGGTCAAAAATGTCTATTTACACACACATGGAGTAACTTCATCTTTCTCTATGCCTATCTGTAGCTACCATGCAGCAACTGTGCCACGAGGTGGTGACACAGTATCATCGCTATCAGAGCAAGGCTTGGGAGCCATTTCACAGAGAACATAAATAGCATGCAGGGCAGATTCATATTCAAACTATCGTATGCACAGTGGAGCACAGAACATGACTTAAAGAAAAACTAGTATTTCAACCACGGTGTAAAACTATTAAATTTCAAAACTCAAACTGTTGCCCTTTTCCTGACTTTGTTATAGTATTTAAGTTAAAGGTGAGGGGTTTTTCCCTCCCTTTGAGAGAAAAAAACAACCAACCAACCAAATACAAACTTAAACTATTTAAAATAGTGTACCTGCAATTAATAGGATGAGAATCTCATGTCTTGGGCTAGGTGACTTTTGTAAGATAGAGAAAATGCAACATATTTTTCAGCACCCATGGCACTGCATGCAGGTATCTGCCACGGACAGAGAATGTAAAAAAAAACCTGCGGGAACCCAGCAGGAGGGATTAGCAATGTTACACAGAACTTTGTCTGCCTCCCATCCACAACAATGATTTCAATTTCCATCCTCTCTGATAATTAGTGGCTTGAGAAAAGTAGTATACAAGAACTGCATTTTTTTATGGATAGGCTACTCTTCTTAAAAAAACATTGCTTCCAGCTTTTGCAAACAATTCTGTAGCGTTAATAATATGTATTTTAAGAGTTGCCTTTTTATTCTAGTGTTGAAAACTACTATTACAACAGTACTCTGAATTACAAAACCCTTTTACAGATGTTACTCCTATCCTTTAGTACAATTATTGACAATCAAAGTGGAACTTTGTGGAAGCACGAAGACAGAAAGCAGATTGGCCTGATGCCTAATATCAAAACAAAGCTTTGAAATACATAGGATAATTGTAGATAGTTGGCTTAGTAACTTCAAGTAAATTGCAAAAACAGAGGGTGGGAAGATTAAAGTATAAACTACAATAATAATGCAAACTATTTTCATATAGTTCACTAATCACCAATATAAAGACAATATAGATTAAAGAGGAGGAGATACAACAAGGTACACTGGGGTAAATAATAACAATTCAAAATAAAAATGAATATAATGCAGAAAAATGGCACATTTGCCTGGAAAGTTCTCTGGAGTTGCTTCTCTTGGTTGTTAATAATGCTTTCCTTTGCCAAATTCAAAAGATGTTGAAAGTATGAGCTGCAGTGCAGATAAAATGTATTGCTAGGGGACTTGGTCCCATGGTCTGCATGTGGTGCATTGACAAAGAAGCCAAGCAGTAAGAGTGGATGGTACAGGTGAAGTTTCCCTCAAAATCCTGCAAACCCATTATCAAGCTTGCTCTGCAAGAGGATACTTGGCACTTTCTTGTAGGCCACAAGAAATCATGAGACACCTTTGTCAGTTCTACTACAGACACACTTTTCCATTTTACAAGGAATACCAGAGACTATTCTGAAGGCTTACTCTTATCTTAGGTAAGTAGAGAGTCTGCTTACTGATCTTCAGTGTGACAATCAAATGCACATGCTGCCTCTTCTTGTTCACATCGCCCAGCAACTGCCAGCCCTGGCAACATCTGTCCCTCCTGTCCCTGTTCCCCAGAGCCCACTTGAGTGGCAGCATTACCACGAGACAGAGGGTTGGAACCAGGGGGGCAGCAACAGAGATCCTGGTGAAGGGGGAGCGAGAAAGAAAGGAAGTACAATGTATATTTGTATGTAGGCAAAGATAGAATGTGGTTATGTCATGCCCTTGCAGAAACAGAAGTAAACATTAAACTTGCATTAGATCAATAGCTGACAGATATATACCACTGCATACTCCAGACAAATTCATTTTTCAATGATCACATTTAAAGATAAAAAGGCAAAACAGAAGATAGGTGAAGTGATGTAGATGACAAACATGGAGGGCATGACATTAGTCAATCACGAACATAAAAAACTATTCAGCATAATATCAGCAGAGTTACTTACAGTACCTTAAGAAATGACTGAAATATGAACCCTGTACTTCCTGCCAAAACAGCTTTTGGGACTTCTGTCAAGGTGCTCCTTTGGTGATACAAGCAGCCAACTCTTCCTGAACACTTTCAAAGGTTTTTGTGCACAATTTCGAAAGAATAAAATTTTACGCTCCCAACACTTATACTGCGTTTGCTATGAAGTACTACACTTTATTCTAAAACTACTGTCAGTAAGATTGAAGGTGTTCAGAGAGAATATTTATTACTCTCATCCTTCTGACTACCTACTGCATCATTTCTAAAACTGAGCAAATGTATAAACTGTTACTTAGTAGCTGAAAAAAAAAAAGCCAACAACCACACAAACAAAAAAACAAAAACCAAATCAACACCCTCCCACTCCAGATGCTTCAACCCATCACAGTCACAAACTCTGGCCAGAAGAGTCAGTGGCATTACATTCTCTAAAAATGACTGATGGTGTCATGCTCTCATGTGGTATCTAGACATCTGTTCAAGCAAAGCCCCGTCACATTTCTCTCAGAAAGGTCAGCAGCTATCATGTTACTGGTTTAAAGATCTCTTCGTGATGTGCTGGATTTTGATTATGTGTACACAGTTTTATATGTATCTTCACACAGACATGCTACTCAGAACTGCAGTAGTGACCAAGTACACCGTGATGTGGTGGATATGAAGGACTGCACCTACATAAACAAAGAGCTAGTAATTACAGAGCTTCTAAACCTCATTGATTTCACAACTGTAACCACACATGCTTGAAACCTGTGCAGACTCTGTAATTCTAAGAGAAACTTAGAACGTATTAGTCAAGGTGGCAGAGCTGAAAGTTACATTCCCAAAGATATGTAAATCAAAATACAGCTAATATGGCTATTTTGTAGTCTTTAAAAAAGTAAAACCTAGAGCTTCTAGAATGAGACAGCTGTAAGGGATGTGGATATCTAAGGACAAACCTCACAAGCAACCAGGAGTTAAATATGAAGCTTGACCAAATGAAATCAAGTGTATAAACTGTCAGCAAAATCCAATCAAGCACATTTACCTTTTCAGAGCTTTCACAGGTGTCTCCTGTGAGGAAAGGAATCACCACAGTGCAGAAGGCAGCAATTATAATTATGAAGTAACCCTTCTTTGAAATAAACATTTTATACCTGAAGACCTATGCCAAAAATATATTTAAAAATTTGTCTTCTAAATTACTCAGGTACAGAGATAATGGATATAAAATAGTATTTAGATAAAAACATTCGTGAAAACATTTTACATTTACATTTCAGGTGATCACATACTTAAAATGAAAATAACAATCTCTCTCTCCAAAATATAAAATAACATAAAAAACACATTTTACAGTTAAGTGTAAAAGTACCAGTGGCAAAACCTCTAAAATGTACTATTGAACTGCATGGTAGAAAACAATGCAATATTGATTAGCTTTATTGTAATACAGTGTAACAAATTAGTGAATGTTATGTGCACTACGTGGAAAGACAGAACAGCAAGCACCACTGAACTCACAGCATAGCATCTTAATGAGCTACATGGCTAATTTAAAAGGTGATTATGTAGAACTGTGCTTTAACCTGTGTCGCTTTTGGAGCCTATGTAATCGTTAATTATACTAAAATAATTGTATTTGTGTCATGTGGCTATGACCAAGTCAACAAGACTTGTAATTTAAATGAATCACTGGGGCACCATGAAAGACCCTGCTTGCTTCAAAGAGTTCCACAACAGGATGCCGTATCTCTGAAAGAACAAGGGACACGGAAAGCATCCACAAATATACTCCATTCTCAAATGTTAGGAAGAATCTTAATCTACAACCTTTTTGCTACAAGCTCTACAAAGCTTTCCTAATAGAAACCTCTCCAGCTTATAGATATCCATATGCAGTTTATTTCCCATTGTTAATCTATAGGCACTGCATAGGTTCAGGCTTTCACCAACCTGTAATACTGTGGCAAACACCCTTTAACTGATCCCACTCGACACCCCTTCAATGCCAAGGCTTGGGTACACTTGCAGTCTCTAAGATTTAAAAAGTTAAACAGAATTTGTTTGTAAACTGAAGCTGGAAAATGTAGTTATCAACCTTAAATAATAACTAACAACATTTCCCAATCCAAAACTCTCCTTTCATTTTCATCTCTCCTGCAGTTAAAACACATCATTTATAAGAACTGAATTCTGTTAATACTGTGCAACATAGCTTCTCAAGCTTTTGAAGTGTTTTCTTTCTGACCTCATCTATCTTCACCTGACACTTCAATTTCATGCTTTTTATTAACAGTGAGTCAGTCCAATTTGCTGTTACTGTTTGGTTTTGGTTTTGTTTTTTTTTTCCAGGGGAAGGTGTGCAGTAAAAAGCTGAAAAAAACATTTTATTGCACAGCTTTCAGTAACATGCATGCCCCTTTTACTTTTTGACTAAGAATATTTTCCAGTAATATTACTGTACAAGAAATATGTTTAAATCATCAGCATTTGAAGAGGCTGGATGTGTTTTTCTCAATGGACTGCACAGCAGACTGCTCAGGATACGTGACTTTCAATAAAACATAATATAAGCAACATTCCAAACCTGACTCTATATGCTTCTTGCACAGTGTGTTAAACTGAAGTCATACTGGTATTTTCTTCTCTTCAAGTGACATGGGAACATTTTACCACTGGTGTGCTGCTAAACAATATCAATCTCATAAATGAAGGTGTTAGTTTTTTCTTATATTAATACTCAAGAACAAGTTTTTCTGAAAATTAAAGCAATCTTCTTGTTATAAAAATATACTCAAGTGTTCTGCAAAGGGATAGGGGAATTCATCTTGTTCTACAGGTTACCTAAAAAATAAAAATGATCCATTAATACCAGGATTTTATTTTGGATGACATGCATTCATCTCTTCTATTCAAGTATCAGTCATCTTACAATGTCTTAATAAGTAGCTGTATTTTCTTTCCTTAGCTGATCAGATACAAACTGGTTAACTTTTTTTCAAGGTGATTCCAGCACACAAGCTCCTCAACACAGCAGACTGTACTAAATGTTGTTGGGTTTTGCTCAGTGTCCTGCTAAAACAAACAAAATATATTCCAACTATATATAGGCATTTCATTGTCCACCTCCTCTAGACAGACTCTTCTACACAAACTCTTCAGCTGTCACAGGAATCCCTTCCTTTGACCTGTGCCGCTCTTGTCCAGCTCTCCCGAGAAGAACATCAGCTACTCCAGTTCGAGGTCACTCAAAACATGAAACATGATCTGATAGTCAAGTGCTGTTAGTCCAAACTCATGACGTCGTCAATAAGCATAGAATTTTAAAACATCTTTTTGCATGAAAATTGAGTGTTTCAGTACCACATAAAAAATACTATTACAGACTTGCTTTCTGTTTAGCAAAGACTACAGTGCTATTATCACATGCTTTTATCTTTTTACCAAGACAGTACAAGGGCTGGGATCTTCCAGGCCAGCTTCCTGTTTGTAATAGACACTGGTGATGCACAAGAGACATTTTTATTGCACTATTTCTGTTCAGAAAAGTAAGAAAGTCTCATTTCTATTAACAGGAGCATAAAGTTCTGTTTATAGAACTTTGAACAGCTCTGTTCTGCTGTTGCAAGCAATTCTTTGACATTTATTTTTCTCATGCAGACATCTCTCTTAACCCTTTTCACAAACTCAACTAATTTTCCTCCTTCAGCCTTCACATTCTTCAGCTGGGATACTCCTAGCTCAAGGCCTCCCAAAGTCAAACAGCTAGGAAAGATGAACTGAGCATTCCTGGAGTTGCAGAGCAGCTGCCCAAAAAAGGCAAACTGGATTTTCAAGTGCCAGACAAAGAATACTTTTAACCTGCAAAAACATGACAGTGACTTTTTGTATTATATTACAAGGTGGCTTTAACTCCTGTGTGGAAATGAATTATCTTTTCAGTGGGCTTTAACTTACTTTGTATGAGCAGGTGATCATTTACTTTGATGCATTACTGAGAGTTCCTGGCATGAGCTAACCACTTGCCTACATTCGTGCACTGAATTCAATCATAAAAAGAAATCAAATACTTTCCACTTTATTAACTAATATTAGCAGAAGAAACCCTTATTCTTATATAAATACAAATCAACATGCTTTTAACAAATAAATAACATGCAGATTTGACATTAACCTGCATCTCCACTCAGAATATATATACTGAGAAAGGTCATACACTGTAAGACTGTCCTTCAAAACCAACTGGTTCAAAGTAACAGCTTTCTCTCCCATTTTTATTCAAATCATAAAAGGTTCCTGGCTAGGTTTAGTGCACCATCCTTTTAAATAACAAGCAAATGATGACAATCAGAACAAGATAGACGTTGTTTTGAGAGAGGAAGTTACACATCTATTTCTCTGAAGCACCTACAGCCAGGTGCTTCCACCACTTTGGGACCAATTATTCACAGTACTTTTTATGCATTCTTGACCATCATTAGATTCCTCATGAGTTGTCTTTTTTTAAAAAAAAAAAAAAAATTATACCATCTTACATCAAAACTATAGAGAATCTGACAATAAAGAATTATTGGGGAAAATACCATCCTTATGCCAAACTGTTTTCCATCCTTGACCTTTGGTCACGTCTTTCCTCACTGTTCTTGATCTGCTACTGCCCAGGATCAAATGACAAAACAAATCAGAAGATATAAGTGGGTACCTAATCTTTACAACTCCTACCTTTTTTACTAGCATATACTAAGAAGTATTTGTGCATATGTTCCTCTGCTTATTATACATTTAAATTCACAGTATGACTAACAGACTATTGACCAATGCCACATCTTTTAACTATGAGGTTATAACGTTCATGAAATATATTAATGATGCAATATTACATATCTTCTGAAATAGGACATGAACTCAAGAGGGAAGAAGATGTGTTTGTATCTGAGAAGGAGCTACAAGGAGTGCAGTGCACTGAAACTGACCAGCAAACAAAGCTCATTCTATAGCTTCTACAAAAATACCACTGCCTTCCTTTTTTAAATAGATAAAGCAGTAGCCTTGATTCAGTATGTCCTCAAAATTACCCCATTATCTGTGGATTTACATCTCTTCTTTAGCAACTCTAAAATGAACTGCTCTAGTACAGTTCCCATATTGCTCCAGTATACTTCCCATAGCTCTTCCTTCGATTGCCTCTGGTTGAACTTGGACTAAATATTCCAATCTCCACCAAATCTCATTATTACTTCTATAGGAATGCTCTGCAGTTATATCCTATTACTACTAAGACAAAAAGCCAAATTAATTCAGGAAAATATCACAACCTTTTGAAAAATCTATTTTCTTAAACATTTTTGCTCAACAGCAAAGACACAAAAGGATGAAGGACTAGGGTAAGGGCCAGCTAACTTAATGGTAGTTTCAGAAATTATAAATGGGGAGAGCAGGCCCTGTTTTCACACTTTTTCAGGTTACCACTTTTTTGTTTAAAAAAAACCCAAAACAAACAACTTTGATTCATTTTAAAAAAAAAAAATCTTAGAGGCTTAGGCCTAATATTACTTGAAGTGCCAAAGCTTGTTACACACCTTTACAGAGAAAGAACTGTGAACAAAGGAAGTTAGATATTACAAAGCTTGTATTGTTTGTATACCAGTTGCATCTTTTTACATCTTGGTAAACACTTTTTTTTTTCCAAATCCAAATTCTGATTTTTTTTTTTTTTTAATATTTTTCTTCTCAGCTGGTAAAAATTTCTCTCATCTTGATTTAACAAAAAAATGCAACACATTTTAAAGGAAGGACATGATGCATATCCTTTATAATATTGATTGAAAAGAAAAAAAAAAAAAAAGGTGATTATGATCTGAAACCTCTTTTTTAATGTGCCATGCATATTGGTTTCCTGTATTGAAAAATATACAATTTCACTAACTGTAGATCCAGCTAAACATTTTTAAATAAATAGCAATTAGCATTTTGGTGGCTATCAGTGATGAGTCAATATTTTCTTAGAAGAAAACAGAAAAAATGCTACCTGCTACTGCAATTACTTTCAATCTATGTCACATACAGAGCACAACTTAGATCCCTGCAAACGGAAATGCGTAGGTGACCCCACCCTTGCAGAGACCCAATTATCCCACTGAGGATCCATTCACCCACACTCATCCAATTAGGTGATCATGCCTGAATATACTGATCACAGAATCACAGAATGTCAGGTATTGGAAGGGACCTGGACTACTCATCTAGTCCAATCCCCCTGCCGGAGCAGGAACACCTAAATGAGATCATACAGGAAGGTGTCCAACAGACAACCAGAAATGTCTTCTGTATTTCATCTATCTTGCAACACCACATTGACATACATACTGGAAAAACATCCACAAATTTAAATCTAACTAGGAGAAAAAAAATCTGAAGCCATAATGAAATGCTCACTTCTGATTCTTTTAATTTCTTAAATTTCCCTCTATATTCTGGCCTTTTGTTAACTAACTTCTAAAAAAAAAAAAAAGTCTATTTCCACATACATGACAATTTTTTTTTTTTTTTTGCAATGCCAAATATTTAATTAACACCATTTTAGAGCCAACATTTTGATTCACATCAAGACAGTAAAAATTGCAACTATGGAAAGTCCACATGGAGTTTAAGAAACCTAGATTATAAACTCTGTCATAGCCAAACACCAATAATAACTCCTGTTAAAATATCTGTTTTAAAATCTGTCTATTTAGATAAATTTAATTAGTGCATTTATTTCATAGGAATGTGCTGGATCATAGTTGAGAAAACAGTTTTATTTTAGATTGTTATTAAGTTTTAGATCCAGCTACTTTCTTCTTGCCCTGACTGTTGGTTTTATAAGCTAATTAAGATAAAAGTTAAACTTCAGAAAGACAGGCATACCTCAAAGGGACACAGTGCCCTATCTCACAGTAATGAGTTATGGTTCTGTCAGGAACGTGGCTTTGACTACACTATTTGTGTCTCTGACATTTTGAGGCTTGTAAGTCGTCCCATAGCAGGGAAAAGTGCCTAGGTGGAAACCATCCAGTATTTTCTTCCCTTCAGCTTTAGTTTAAGAAATACATAAGAGTTGTACAATTTTACCTCTATGCAACCTTTAAGATCTAATGTTTCTCTCCTAAAAAGCCTTAGGTTAGCGTTAGAGGCAAAACCCTCAATGGTCAGACAATCTGCTACAACTTAAGAGAAAACTGATCTTATGCTGAGAACTCAGGAGCGTGCACAGAATAATCACGCGAATCCTCGGTCTGCACTGTGCTGCACGAGAAGCCACCAGAACCAACGTACAGTACCTTTCGTCTTGTCCCGGATCCTCACTGTCTGACATTTCAGATGTAAAAAGGAATTCCCTCTCTCTACCAATCTAGATAATCCAGGCACCGATCTTCTCGTCTGGTTTGTGTTTTGGAAGCGACAAGCCAGGCACCTGTCCGGTTTGCTGTGGAGGAGAGCGCTCCTTGCTCAGAGAGCAAATGTTTACAAGACATCCTAAGTGCCTGCTGGTCTTGAATGAAGTTCAGAGCACTCGGCTTTGATTGGCCAAGGCTATAAATAAACAAGTCGTGACTCACCTCACACACTATGACAGGGTGTTCAGCAGCAAGTACAGCCAAAAGCAAAACAGTTTTGTTTTGTTTTATGCTTCTGGTCATGTGAGGGAGAATCACCACCCAGTTAGTACATTTTATTTTTCTGCTTCCACTGGAAATCTTCCTCAGTGTACCCCATTTTTCTCAGGTGTAAGTGAGCAGCAATCAAAATGACAGGAAACTAAATGATACAAACTTTTAAGTAACATGCTTTAAAATATAAGAGTAAAGAGCTTACTCTAACTGTAAACCCATCATTTTTCCTCCCCACAAAGTGTCAGTCACAAGCTGTCAGAAGCAGCAAAATTGTTCTCCATTGACTGAATTAACAGATGAAAAAAATAAACTTGTTTTAAAATAGGAATAGGAAGACGAGTTTTCAATAAAGATTAATTGCATTGGTTTTAAGTTTTGATGCTAAGCTTTTCTGCCACAAGCAGCCTTAGCTAGTATAGGGATACCAGCAAATTGTATTGGAAGAGTCCTCAAAATGACAGTATGGCAACAGAAGGAGGTTTTCTGCTAAAATACTTAGAATGCCTCTGTGAACAACCTAAGGTGAACTGACGAATTCCGTTTCC
The DNA here is from genome assembly GCA_907165065.1 of Caprimulgus europaeus. The sequence continues at coordinate 78,731,395 of OU015525.1, forward strand.
TCCTATGGCTTTTTGCTGCATGCATGACAGGGATTCTGTCACTCCAGCTACACCAGCTAAGTCTCTATTAATTTTCAACACCCCCACAACCTTATCTGTGCTGATGAAGCTTTGTCGCGTAGCCCAAGACTCCAAGGATCACGTATGTACGTTGTTCAGCACACTGCTCAGCAATGCTCCTTCACATGGTTTCCTTCTTCCATTATCCATATATTCACCTTTTATTCTTAGTATATTTTCAAATAATTATTACACCCAGGGACCTTCATAGAGAATTTTTTTTTTTCTAAGAATGAATCTAGCGCTGAAGATTTAGACCTGCAGCTCCTGCATGAGAAGTAGGAATTGTCCTGGGTATGTCACATCTTAAAAATTAATTTTAAAAAATAAGCAAAGGTGGAACAAAACGCTGTCAGATTAATAAAGAAGCACCTCACATCTTTGATTTGATAAACTGTATTTGGTTCACTGTGGGTAATGCATCATTTGCTGGAAAGCTGCTTCACTTTGAAAACTACAAAGGATTCTATAACTTCTTCTTGTTTTAATATAAAATGCTTCAAAATGACTAGTAAGATCTAGATAAAAATTGCAAAAATTCCCCAAACCATATAATCATAGATCTATTACTCTAAGTTGCATGATTTTTATTTACTACGTGAATATGTGAATTAATAAAATGATCTCGGAAAATGGTGAGAAAACAAAGCTAAACAGGAATGCTGCCTATCCGTGAATGACAACTTCCTTTTCTCCCAACATTCCAGTTAGTTCCTTTTTCCTTTTCTTCATCTCATCCAATCTTCTGTATTCATACCTTTCCTGAATATTTCACAAGACTTGTTCTTCCTGAAGCAGTTTGATCATACTAGACTTTTAAAGGAAAGGAAGTCGAAGAAAAACAAAAGTCCTATGTCTGAATTATGCAAGTCAATATATAAATATGTATTAATATAAGTCTTGCCCTACTCAACAGAGATGTTCCATGGCCACTTATATCTGCGTATATCAATATCTTCCTCTTTTCTTTTTCTCCTTCTGATAGTTATAGCTGAAACAACTACAGCTGAATTTCCTTCAATCTCACCCTGAAACAACAGCAATAACTGAAATCTGCAAACACACAAAAGCATCATTCAAAATTTAAATGTAGCATCAAAAATAAAGGCAAGCAAAACTAAACCCCTTGTACAAACTGAGTTGCTTTTGTTTGTTCACATGCACTGCAATACAGTCTTATATAGCCACATGCACTTACTATGTAAACTGCCTTTTTACAAAATATTCCTTTTTAATGCATTTGATGATCACACCCAGGAGCTGAAAAACTTTCACTGTTGTGTCTATCCCCATATTTCAGTCTTGGAACTTGATGTATGCCCAACTCAAGTACGACTTTGGACTGTTCATTCTGTGTCACACCCTACACAGTGTTCACCGCTACAGCAGAAAAATGGTTCACTGTTTACTTTTACAATTCCTCAGAACTCTTCCCCAGCCCTCAGTGAGGTAGGGAACGTAGTATCACCTTATTTACTTATGGATAACAAGTCCTGGGAAGATTAGGTTCAAAAGTGTCTACTAAATGAGTACCTAAATGAAATGCCAAGGATCTGTGAACGTGGAAGTAAAGCATTTATAAAACACTTCAATACTTGAAGACTAGGTTCTACTGATACCACTGCTCATCATTTTTGCAAATCAAACTTTAGAATAGCATGAGCACATAATTAGACAAGCCACAATCATACTAAATTATTTTGCTTAGTATCATAAAGACTAGAAAATTAATCTCCATTTTTTTATCATTCTGCATTCTGCCACACCCAAGGGAATTAGAGCTTGTATTGGCTCATCTGGAGGTTTCCAGCAGATCGGGCTCCAGACTATTTCACAGCCGCACGAGATGGAATGACGTCTCCAAGTACACTTGGGTGGAAGAGCAGCAGGTGAGCAAAAGTACTGTACTGAATCAGGCCAAAGGGCTTCTGGCATCTCCTACTGTGTCCAAAAGCGCAGCCTAGGGAAAGACGCATTGCTGCCTTCTCCAAATAGTCTTCCAGACTCCAACCTGTGGCTCATGGGTTTCCTGAACCAGCAGCGATGCCTGTATTTTTAGCTCTGAGTGGATTTCCAACCTTTGACAGTATATATAACATATTGTGGCAAGGACCTCTGCAGCTTAACTATATACTCTTTGAAAACAAAAAAACCCCAACCCAACCCCAGCCAATTTTGTTTGCTCTGATCTATCCACTTCAACTGATCTAAGAAGTCTTATACTGGAACAGGTAGATGACAGTTATCTCTCTTTAGCTTTTCACAGCTATTTATCATTTTGGAGACCATTATCATTTTCTTTTTGATGGGACTGCAGAATTGAAAGGTGGAGCTGCCTAGAAAAGAGCTCACCTGGTATTAGACTTGCTAAAAAGCAGTTTTAAACTTTTTCAACATGGATAACTCAAAGTGGTTGGAAGTGACAGAACTGAGGAAGGAAAAGCTCTTTCCCTACCTATGATATTTTTCATGGACGTTCTTACTTCCTTGCTTAGTTGGAGCTAATGCTACAACTTTATAAACTGCAGGGGACTTTGGTCAGTCCTCTCTGTCCCTTCTAAGTTCCTTCTTGCCACCTCTGAGGCCTCAACTCACATGACTAATCCCTGCTCCTCTCAGCAACCTCTTTGCTTGAGCTGCTATCTTCCAGCCTTTTGTATCTCCCTCACTTCTCACACCCAGAATCTTCCTAAATTTTCCCTCCCCTTGGCTCTGTTGGCTTGTCAACAGAAATAACAACCCCTTCCACCTTACAGCAAGTTCTTCGCTCTAGCCTTGCACTTGACTTTGGAATCAAAAGGAGAAAGATACAGTTGATCATGTTCTGCTCTTGGTCAGCTTGTTCAGCTTTAAAAGCCCTATTGTGCTCACTTGTTTCATGCATGTAAGCTGTTGCGTGCCCTCAAACATCCTCGCTGTTCTTTTCCAAACTCTTCCTACATGTACTATAACCGAACTAAGGTGGAAGAGACCAGACATGTACATCGTTATTCCCGTTCTGGGTACACTACTGATTTACACTTTTTGATCCTTGTCGCAAGTTGTTCCTCACATCCTGTTGGCCCTCATTACCACATTTTCACACACATCTTTCCAGAGTACATGGTCTTTTGTATTGTATTTGGATAACTTTAAGAATCAACCTTTGTTATTTCTGTTCATCTCCACTACCCATTCAACTAAACAGACCTCTTCTAGACTTCCTCTCTCAAAACTTCCTTGATAGCTGGTAAGTAACAGCTGTCTTTACCATCAGGTGTTAAGATAGCCCAAAAGATGTGCTGGTATGAAGATCAGATGCCAGCCTAACAGACTGCTTGATCAGGAAATCTTACCAGTTTTGCTCTTGCTTAGTACAGATTTGGACTGAACATGCATCATAATTATCAAGTAAGTGGCCTTTCCCCCAACAGTACAGACATCTGTGTGAAATTTTCCTTTTACAGGCTAACACCAAAGACTTCAGAGGAAGTCATCAGCAAAAGAAGGAAAATAAAAGTTATGTTCTTGCCAGAGACAAGGAAGCAGCCTTACTGAGTAGCTGAGAGGATCAGAAATAGAGTCAGATGCACTGTTTTACATACTCAGATACTGGAGGTGCTCAAGGGCTTTAGCAGAGGGGTGAAAGGCAGTGTGTCCATGTGGAGTGCAAGGGGGATGATCTGGCATTACGTGGTAACATGGTGTACCCCACCCAGTCAGCAAGCTTCCAAAGATTTTAATTAGTCAGCCTGTGCCAGGCTTTAGCTGGTCAACCAGCTCTAGAACTAGCCACAGTCATTGCCGCCTTCTACACCTCTACTCATCTAAAAGGAGAGCAATACAGTGCTTTAAGCATATAACCCTGTTCTAATGATTCAGCTATGAATGAGTCTCTCTTCTAATAACATGGATTAAAAAATAATGAATACCATACTGTATACTTAAAGACATCCTAAAAAACCTCACAGCAAGAAAAATCACACTCCAAAAAGAATATCCAGTTTAGTTCACATTTCCAGAAGTAATGGAAAGTCTGGCATTTTACTTTTTATAGATGGTTTATGCTGACATTATTTTCAGCAAGAGCACGTGTTTAAAAATTACCATCATTGTCAAAGGTATGTTTAGAATTAAAACTAATTTGAAATGCATGTTTCTGCTACTGAAAAAATTCATATTAATAACATACATGAAGTCCCCCAAAATGGAGTATTTTTCCCTCCACCCCTTTTCAATATAGAAAACTGAATATACTGGTCACATTTGTGTGTGTGTGTGTGTGCAGGCATGTGCACATTTATCTATTTATAAGCACACACACATACAAGCACGAAAGGATATGTTTTACTGTATTTCATAAATTTGAAGTGCATACCCACTTTCCTGTATTTTCAACATCCAGATTTGATGAACTATACCTGTTCCAATTCTTCCTGACTATGTAAAGCTGACTTCAAATTGTAAATGCTTATTATATTTACTTAACTTTGAGATCTCTTCATACACTGTAAGATATACACAGGAGGCTTGTTTTAGAAGAGAAGTCTTTCATAGAAGCGTAAATGAAAAATCATCAGGGTGGACCTGCTGAACATGCTCAGTTCTTTGCTGGAGAGTTACAGCAGGCATAACCTCAACCCAGTAAGCAGTGTGCTAAAAGAAGTTTTAGACACCTATTACACACAAAATGTAGTTTTGTATTTATCTCTACCTAGGACTATGAATGAAAAAAAAAAAAAAATCTTTCAACAGTTGAAGACCAGAAAAAGCAAACAAAATAAGCGCTCAGGAAAATTTTTCTTTCTTCATGGAATGCTGCATATTGTGCAGGGTTCTTCCTTGTACCTGGATGAAATAACTAATTTTTAAAACATTTTTTAAATCACAAGCTTCATATTCAGAAAAAAAAGAAAAAAAACCAAACAGGATATCACATGCAAGAAATATTTACCCAGCCGAACAAGCACATGAATATGTATTTTTAATGAATCATAAAAAACTGAGTATGAAAGCAAACTGACTATCAACAGACAACAAAACTTGATTTGTATCAGCAACAATAAATTATCACTGTGAGGTTATAGTGTTTCATCATAAAGTATGCATAATAATGCACCACAGTGCATGAGAGTATTTCCAGGTTTTCAAACACAAGCAGAAAGCAGAGTTAAAGAAAGTAAGAGACACTTCAACTGCAGTTTAAAAAGCAGATGACTTAATTTTAGTCACATGAAGATAGCAAGTCTTCCTCTGGTACAAATATGATAGATCATGCTGGATTTGTGTGACAGAGAAGAGCTGGAAGAGACAGGGAGGTAGAAGATCTTACCACTAAGGGTGAAAATCTCAACTGCTCTGGGACTTTTTGGCCATAGGATCTCGTTAAACAGCTATAAAAGAAACAGATTTTGGAGGAGAGAAAAACCACATAACACGTCACCTAGCAATGATCTGAGCAATTTCTAAAGATAACTGAATATTTTTCCAAATTTTTCAAGAGACTATATACTGTTTCATGAAAATATTTTATTTATGATACTATATTGCCTATTTACCTTAAGGCCTATAAAGGTACTTATCTACTAGTTCATCTATAATCATGATCTGCAATTCAGTAAAGTCACATTAAAATTGATTTTTTTTTTTTCCTAGGCACACATACTACTCAAGATATTGAAACTTGCCCCTCCACCTATCTCTTTTGGTTTGTGGCAATCTGAATCTGTTTCTTCTCAGCAACTGAATCTGTTTCTTCCCCCACTGAAAAGAGATGAACTAGACCAAATAGCAAGACAGGTATACAATGAAATCAGTCTGCACTGAAAAATTAGTCAAAAGATTAAAAATAGCTAAGAATGCACGAAGAACTGAAAATATTTTTCAAAAGTGTTGATACAAAGAGTTAAAGCACAAACCTGAGTTTGTTGTGTTTTCTAATATAAGTATTAATCACAGCACAAAACAATGCAAGAAAAACAGACTGCCAGCAAGCTACCAAGAAAATGAGAATATTTAGAAGACGTTTCTATGTCTAAAAGATTTTGCTGGTATGCTCACAGTTTGCTAAGACAACCCACCACTACTTTGATGCTGCTATCATCCTATGAAGAAGAGAATATGAGGCAGTTTTCCACCTAACCATATAATTTATTCTTTGGTGCAATGTAAGAAAATCTCACCAGAGAGTGGTTAATGCAACTGCAAGTCATAACTAGATCAAAGTCCAGGTCACCAGTCCTGAATTAGACTTTAAAAGCGTAAGGATGAGTAACTGCAGGACTTCAAGTACATTATAACGGAAGCACAGCACACAGTTACATACTGTTATCATTTTCATTGACATCATTCCTACTCTCATGTCCCAGCTCAAAGAGCCAGAGTTTTTGATTAATATTCAGAATTGCTAGCCAAATGTTTTCATACTGAATATGATTCATCTTGGTTCCTTCAGGGCCACGGCCTTTTTCAATGACTATATAATGAAAGTGAGATAGATTACTAAATTATACTGTTAACTTATCAACTTACTAACATCAACGTATTATCTATCTGTTGAGTTACTGTGTGCCAAGAGATAAAGTCTCTAGTGTTCAATATGCCTGATGGTAAAATTACAATCATATTTTCTCCCTTTAAAAAGAGTCTATCTTTATTCAGTCTCATTGGTAGTTTATTATACTGTGCAACTGTAACATAAAAAAACATTAAATTGTCATTTACATGACTCATTTTCAGGGCCACATTTTTATCTGATGGAGCAACTGGTAATTTGTATGCTACCTGTCAGCACTTTCCAACTCTAACACATGTAACAGCATATTAGCAAATCTGATATATTATAATGAAAACAATGAAATGTAAATTTATATAAGTGAAGTTTAAAGTATTTACAAACTAAAACAGATCAGGGAAAAAATGTCAGAGTGCATGCCATTCAGAAGGCAGATATTGGTATATGCTGATCAACTAGCTTATTTAAAAAAAAAATAGAAGAACCCCTCACTACAGTTCTTGTTACTGTTTAATCTCACATTATAGCTCTACCAGCTGGAAAGAGAAAACAGACATATAACCTTGTTAAATGCTAACATAAAACTTTAAGAAAATGGTTCTACTTAATATCATAGTCAACAATATAGAAGGGTAAGATAGGAAACAATGAGAAATAGCAGCAAGAAATATATTATACGAAGCAACAAGAAGCTTCACATGAGGACAATTCACACACATACACAATCGCAGACTAGATGGGATGGTTAATTCTGAGACACAGTGGTTAAAAAAAAAAAAGGGCAAAACCACCCAACTAGCTTTATCCTGGAGTGACTGGTGTGCCTAATTTCTTAGGAGTTTCTCCAAAGTAAATACTTGTCAAACCACAACCATTCTGCTCTTTTAAGATCCAGCTCTCTGTGCAACAGCTGCAAATTTAAAGCTAGGGAGGCAAATGAAACACCACACAGCTCCACAGAAAAAGCAAGGGGATAGCCAAGACTGCAGAAGATCCCCTCCGGCAATCACAACTACCCCTACCTACAGAGTTAAAATGGTTCTTGGCTTAATAGTCAAGAAAGGTTCAGACCAGGAATGATCAGTGAAGACCTGCAGCCTAACCCATTTGTCATCAAGGGCACAGGCAGATCTGTGATTCAGAGGAATCCCCTGAACTGGTTGGGCAGGTGCTGCCAGAACACTCAGCCAAGGGAAGTGCTGAGTGCCCGATAACCTTCACCCTGCCTCGAGAAGATGATAATATGGATGACATTTTGCTGAGAGGCTGACAGCACTACTGGGAAGCTAAATTAACCTCAGTTATCTAGACTTCTGTCTCAAAGTATAAAAGATAATTTTCCTTTTCCTGTTCCTTTACTATTAATTTTTATTTAATTTCAATCCATTTCATAAGGTGGTTTAGAACACGTGTAGAACACCCTGTTTTTGCACAGCACAATAATAGCAGCTCCTATCACTGTTAGAACTTCCTTCTCCCTCCGTATTTATGGACGTCTGAAGGTTTCTAAAGAAATCTTAATCTTGAGCTGTAGGAAATACATTTTAATAGTATATTTTGCTGCCACAAGACTGAAAATCTTTCAATTTACAAGTTAGTTATTAATGCATGTATTTTATCTGGATAAATCTGTAAAATATGTGACATTTTGTCACAGCTTTTGCTGTTTCCTTCAGAATCTTGATCTCCAAGATACCTATGAGAAAGCATTCTTTGCTTTGAAAAACCTTCTCTGCTGATATACAGATCACGGAATCATAGAGTATCTCAAGTTGGAAGGGATCCTTAAGGATCATTGAGTCCAACTCCCTGGATGTTCCGACAGATGTTCCTACAGAGGAGGGAAGTAGAAGCATGAAAAAAATAACACTCTACTCAGACTTTTACTTTAGTCCAGTGAGGCAAGTTTTTCTTATTTGAAAACAAAACAAAACAAACTACTTGGGAAATATTCAGAGCACTTTAAATATATCATCTTTCAACTACTTTTCAGGTATCCAGCATCTCTGCACTTTATTTCAGTGACTGAAAAAAAAAGCCCCAGAAAACTAATTTCCACATCCTGTGGTTATTCTCTTTTTTAAAAAAAAAGCCTCTTTAGTATGTTTTTCATTTGATCAATGATCGATTATTTATGTCCAAGGTACACCTGGAAGCGTTTTGAGCAAAGTATTTGAAACTTTAACAAAAAATTATGCTTGTGTGCCTTTTTCAGAAACTTCTCTGTATTTCTATTTATAATTAGATTAAGGAGTTTTCAGTTGAATTCACAGGTTTTGAGACTTTGATTATAATACAAAATATCTAATTCAGCTAACAAGTTAGGACACAAGTTGCCAAGCTATGCATGCTAGGAAAATTGTCTGCTTATGGTGAACTCACAATGGAAACAGTTTAGTTCCTGCATAGCCCTGGCACGAGAACTTCATACAATAATCGTTCAGACACATTTGGAGTCTTTGCTGTCCATATGCAAGACAACAGTTTTACATGCTTTTGTCTCAGTCTATGTTCGAAGAAAACGTACATGCATTTGGCTGAAAGTTCTTAAAAATGTTTAGAACAGTGGTTTTTTTAAAGATCAGATGTGCAAACCTCAGATATTACTGCTCTGATTGATTTTAGGTCTCTGATCTCATGCCTAAATGCATAAAAGCAAGTTCTTAAGGTTCACATTGACCTTGTAACTTCCATGGAATGTGGCGGTAGCAACAGACACTCAGTCTAAAATTGGGCAACAGCTACCTCACCTGCCCTTCCAGGATTTCTCAGACTGTAACATTTATATACAATTTATTAACAACATACACAAATGCAGAAATAAATACATGTGTTTATTTTAGTCTTGCTATGTCACTTAACTGAATAAAAAGTCAATGCTTGTAACACTTTTAACAAGAACCACTATACTGGGTCAGCCAAAGGTCCATCTAGCCCTATGCCCTGTCTGCAACACTTGCCTGAACTGAATACCTGGGGATATCTAAGCAACAGAATAAGAACACGGGAAAATACATAATGATACCTCCATAAAATACAATACAGCCTCCAACAATCTACAACTCCAGGACTTTCAAAGCCAGTGGTGATTTTTTTATTTAATAGCCTTCAATTAATTTCCTTCAAATAACTGTCCTGTGATTTACATATTTAAACCACATATAGTTCTAAAGTTCACAAATCCTGTGTCAAGGATTTCTACAGCTTAATTACATCATTTTCTTTTTCCTCAGCTTGCTGCCTGCTATTTTGATGCCTCCTCATTCCAACAGCATGAGAGAAAAGGCATGTTCCTTATGGTACCTTAAGAGACCTCTGTTACATTTCCCCTTCATTATTATTTTTCTGTTTTGAAAAGTTTTACCTTATTTTCTTGTTCTTTATATGGAAATAGTTCCATATATTTGCTCTACTGTGGACATTTTTTCTTCTCTGTCTTTTTCTGGTTGGTAGTAGATCAGAACCACACACAGTATTGAGGATGTGGGCATACAACAAATTTTGAAGGGTGACATGTGGCTGGGCTTACTTTTCCCCTGCATGTCTTTTTTTACTGATACCTAACAGTAGATTTAGTCCATTGATCAATGCTGGTTTTGAGAGAGCAGATCTTATTCATGAGTGGTTACAGTCACCTTTGGACACTATTATTGTGTATGTGAATTTAGGACTGGTATTCCCACAGAACTTGAGAGTTATCTATACTGAATTTCATAGGCTATTTTATTGTGAAAGAATCCCGTAATGATTTTCTGAAATCCTTCACAGTCGGTCCTTCTCTTCATTTCCTTGAATAATTTGGTACCTCCAGCAGGCCTGGCCATCCCACTATTCAGTGCCATTTCAGGATCAGTTATGAGTACATTTATCAGTGCACACTGCTGCAAGACTCATTCTCCAACCTTCCATTAACATGAAGGCTAGCTATTTACTCTCACTGCTGTTCCCTATATTCCATCTGTTTGGGTTTTGGGTTTTTTTGGGGTTTTTTTGTTTTTTCTTTTAATTCAAGAGAGGATCTTCTCTGCTGCTCTAGAGTTACTCTTCACTTTTAGTTAATGCCTTTTGGAAATTCAATTGGACTACATCAGCATTCTGTCATAGTCTTGTTTGAAATTTTTAATATACATTTTTAAAGAATGTTAATATTTTAATTTTAAAGTATTTAAAAATATTTCTACTACTTTCATATTGGATATTTTTATATTCACCATAAAATTCTCTTAAGCTTTACCTCATACTATGAACTGACCTACAGTGACGTCAATGGCCACAGCTATGTCAGTCATCTATTAATTGTACTACCAATCCAAGCACCCAGTACAAAAAGGCTGAACTTTTGAAAGTGTATCATTTTCCTTATATATCAAATCTAAGCTAGGAAAAGGAACTGTGTGTCATCTGGTGTCGTGACCATAACGTTCATGTGGACTTGGGAGAACTTGCATGGTTTCGTGCTACAGTAAATATTTATCTCTGAAAATATTTATTAAACTGGTCTCCTGAATATGTGTGATCATCTGTATTCAAGGAGTAGGGAAATTTGCAGAGCATTAAAAACCTAATAAGCATTTGCTACCTTGTTTTCCTCAGTGTAAAAATAAAAGACTTTAGCTTTATAAAGCTGATTTCCACTGTTATTTAGACTCTAAACCACCTTGAAATAGGAACAAAAAAAAAAGAATTCAGCATGAAATATATTTCAATAGGTAAACATGCAACATTTCTTCTGCCAGTAAAAAAAAAAAAAAAGAGGAGACTCAGGGAAGGAATATCATAAAGTTTGTTTCAAAACAGCTGAGCTGTTTTACTCAACTGTATGTCGAAACACCTAAAAGAATCTAATATGTTATTCTGCTGATAGGCTCACATGCTTCAACAAAACTGTGTGCCAGGACATTCCTTACTAAATTAGTGACTAATCAGATGTTGTGCTGGGAAACACACCCTCACGTGTTACAACATTAAAAAAAAAAAAAAAGGGACTATGACTATAGGTTCTCATGCCCCCAGTAAAGAATTTCCATCATGCGTTTTGTAATCTGATGCTTGTATTTGGCAAACCAGATGCAACTAAAGGTCAAAGCCCAACTACTATATAAACTCAACTCTACTTGCTCTGATGTTCCTCCTGACTGTCACCGTTCTACAGATGCCAAGTAATGACGTCCTCCTACTTCCATGGCAATAACTAGTATATATTTATATATACACCTTGTTTCATTAATCATAAATGTTTCTTGCTTTTTTTACCAAGTTCTCAAATTAACAGAAATTGCCTGTTTCTTTTTCCTTCTTACTACCCTCAGATTTCCAGTATGCTCTATAAATTGTTTAGAATTTGAAAACTTGACAGGAATTAATTAAATAGGCTGTTAGGAGACCTGTACATATTTTCTCCTTGTGAAAAAGCAGCATTTTTACAAAAATTAAAATGTAACTTCCTTCTATAGGCTTGCTGCATATAGGGGGCATATTACATATGGAAGACTATGTAGCACTACAGAATTTACAATCTTTGTTCTTGTTGAGATGTAAGACAAACACTAAAGGCAATACAAAATACTGTTTAAGTAACTCAGTCCCTCAAACCATATACAATAGTACAGAAAAGCAAGCTTCCTAAGTAGAGAAAACAGTGATTCAATTACTTTAGTTTCAGGTTCTAGAAACCCTTTTGCACTGTCTGCAGAAGGACCCAAAAGCTGGTCTCACAATGCTGAAATCAATGCTTAGGGACAACTGGCCCCAGAACCATTTCTGTACATCATTTATATATATTATCAAAATCAGGCTGATGCTGATTTGTGAGGCAAGAAAAAAACTCTCTGACTGGCAACAACTGTGACAAGTGATCACTGAAACTGGGAGACAGATGCCTCTGATAAATACACCTATGGCAGGTCTGGATATTTGATTCAGAAACTTTTTTGTGTGGAACAAACCCTCTTCTTCTACTCAAATAAAAGCAGCATTTCTGCCTACAGGAAACAGATAATATAGATCACTATTAAAAGGGGAAAAAAGTTATTTGGACTCGCAAGAGAAAAACAACTTTTTCACATTTTTGTGTTTGGCATAAGCCATACCATTCCCTTTTCATGCAGTCTTTTGTGATAATAGGAAAATACAGAATAGGTTTAAGCTTGCTACCTGTTTTTATGGAGTTTTTTATCAAATATGATTTTACTTGTGTTTAAGAAAAGCAATTTCAAAATTAAACAGTCCATTTTCTTGTCTTAATCCTAAAAGCAGTCTATTTAAAGTAACACTGGGGGCTCCCTGAATGCTATAGTTTATAAATACCCTTTAAGATGACAAGTCAAATGACTTCAGGATTGTAAGTTATCTCTCACAGTTGTTCAACTGTTAAAATGGAAAGCAGTAAGAATAGAATAAAAATACCCATGGTGAAAATGTTACATGTGCAATGGAATAAACATAGGGAATAGGACACATCAGCATCTTAACATTAATCTTTCCACTTAAATTTACTCTTTATCCTTTAAAAAGGTCAATTTTGCAAATGCCTCTCCTGATGAGGAATTTGATGTCTGTCATTCTGTTAAAAGCTCCACACTGATCAGAAATGCAGTCTTCCTCCACTCATGATCTACCTGTTGCGACAATATTCCACTGGTTTAGGCATTAACAGTAATTCAACACAACCCACTTAATTATACAATAAAGAACATTTAAAAATATACACAAAAGGTGAAAAATATTAACATTACATCTGCAAGCAGAACAAATATCTGATGCAGACAAACATGCTCAACAGCTCTGTGGCAATCAGACAGGCTGTTCCTGAACTAGGAAGTAGTTAAATTTATTGTATGGCATAACCTTAGCGAGTTACAAAAAGGATGTTTTGACTGTATGTCAATTTGCTGTTCTGTTTAATAGGGTTTGGTACCTTGCTAGTCTAAAAAAGTATTATTGCTTGTTAACCAATTCAAAGATACAACACTATGCAGCTAAGGTCTACCTGTCTAGACATTTTACTAAGTCTGCCTAAGCTCTTTGAAATCTTTCAATGGGAAAATAGTCTTGCTAACTCTGAGAGCTGCCCTAAGAAAAGGACATTCTTTAGAAGGCACTGACTTTTTCCAGTTTGCGCTGTCTGCAATGCCTTGGAATACAATATGTCAGCTTGAAAATAAGGAATTAAATACTGCACTCGAACCAGTAACCTGGTCTTGGTTCTAGTGTGCCAATGTGGAGCTACTTCTGCATAGTCACAACTACAAATTGCAAGACATTTGACATGGACTCCCACCATAAACTAGAAAATCCCAGAATACCGAATACTTGTTCAAAAGCCTTTACGGACTAGGGATAAGCATGCAGGGTGAGGGCTGACAGAGGCACGGAATGACCAGCTCTTCTTTTCAGAATGATGACTTGGATGCGACTGCATCCAAGTCTTCTTTCCCTGTCTGAGGCAGGTAGGAAGGCTCTTGCTACCCTTCAAGAGTCAATGCATAACTTGAGTCGAAGTTCAATATCTGAGAGTCAAAGTATAACTGTCTAAGAAAGAATGTTACTTTTTGGCTGATATTTTATAAAAGTATATCCAAACCTCTTGGATCCTTCAACTGGAAGGAGCTTTATCTAGGATAAGGGGTCTTTGTCACTTTCCCTCACATACACTTTATTGCAGGTTTCACTTTCTTATTGAGGAAACACCTGTCAGTCACATCCTTGGACAGGTTTTTTTAATGCTATTTAGGCTGGTAGCCAAAATAGGAGCATACCCTTCCACACCCTGCCTCTGAAGCATGCTCTTTATAATAAACATTTTGTAAATGTAAACAAGTAAAAAAAAAGAAACAAAGCAAGGGCTTTATACTGACAGTGCAGCAATACTCAGAACTGACAGCAATACATAAAGTGTGCCTGCCTACTGCTTACAATTTCCCAACAGCTTTGAAAAATAAATAGGGAAAGAATAACAGTTGCTATGGCTAGCAAACAGAATTCATTATTTCTGAGAAACCCGATCTGCTAAAAAATATTCTCAAAAGAGAACAACTTCTTAGATTCAGGAGGTACCCAAATATTGTTCCTTTTCTTTCAATTCATTTGATACTCTCTGTGGGGGTCTTGCAACCCACAACAAGCAAAAATTAATTGCTTCAAGCGGGGTGTCTGAAAACAGAAAGAAAAAGTGATCTGAGATGGATGGTACCAGCACAATTCCTTTGCAGTTCTTCAGATACAGTTTTTCTACAGAGATGTTCACAGGCTTAAGAAATCAACCCATGAAGATGGGATAGATGAATAAGAGAAGCTTGTAGCTTTCATTGTGTGTCAAAGTGTGGCTCACAACTCAATGCAGAAGAGAGTACATTTTGTTTTCGCTGTAATTAGATTTTTAAAGTTTTAACCTCTGCTGCTGAAAAATACTAGTGCCAATATTGATGTATCAGTAAGAAACGGGAAAATACTAAAAAGTGAAGGACACCTCCAAGTCCCTTACTGAAAGTTGGGTAAACTTGGCAAATGGCAGGCAAATTCAAACGCAGCACCTGCCACACTTGCTCTTGTCTAAGACAGAAGAGTAGATCTAAACACTTGTTATTCAGGAAGAGCAGAGCTAAGAAAGGGACAAGTGGCATGGGAGAACTCCAGAGTAACACTAACCATTTTGGCAATTTTCTCTATTTGAATATCTGGTTCATTTCTCCACTCACCTCCTCAATGGAATTTTCTGTATTTGCTTTATCACTTTCCTTTCAACTCCCACAAGCTTCCAGGAGTTGTTTTGTTTCTTAGTGCTGGAAACAAGCTGAACTAAAAAACCCTAAAGACCCGCAGTTCTACATATCTTGTACTTAATGTTTAGTCAATACTGAGATCAAAAGAAACGTTTTACCATTACAATAAACATAGCAATAAAAAGAGATGTGAGACAGCCTAGATGATGATAGGCAGCAGCGGAGAGATTGTATTTTTTCCCCAGTGATGATAATACTGGTATTAGGTGACATGCCAGCAAGCATGACACAGAGCTATCACAACTGGGTCAGCTCAGAATTAGCAGTTCTTAGGTTGTTCACAACGTACAAATCCACCTGGCTGTGCTCACAGGCACCTTTAACAGAACTGCATTTTTGACACAGTGGATCCAGAAGCAAAACTTTCATGAATAACTGAATGGTGACTGCAGCTCCATACTTCAAAAAATTAAACATGGCACAGAGATGGCTTTACTATATGTTGAAAACTGCTGAAGAAAAACTGTCTTATGTTTAAATAAAAAATGACAAACAAAGGCTGTATTTCCATCCTTCCATCATTATGGAGCTAGCATTTTTCAACTGAGTGTAACAGTTCATTTTCACCAATGAGTAACAAAGGAAATTAATTACTGAATCACTTTTACACAGGATGCAGCATACCCTGCAGTTTTTAAAGACTGCATTTATGTCAGGTATTTACTTCACACACTTAATAATGGATGCAGGTGACTTCACTTGAATAAAAGTATTTCAAACTTAGTTTATTTAAACATAGTAAAAATACATGTCTCACTGTGTTGGTACCCAGATGACCTATTTTCCAACATGGAGGCATACTAGCAAAATGGTAGGCATAAGGATTTTTAGAAGCCTCTACATGAAATTCCCTGAAGTTGTTACATAAAATTACTCCTTCTGACTTATTCAAGGAATAAATTTGTTTATTCTTGAGAAGATACAAACAGAATGCTACAAAAACCCCAATCTTTCAAACAATATGCTTAGAAATTATTACTGAAATCTCTTGTCTGCGAGAGATTAGCGAGACCAAAAAACAACTGTCAGACTACGTAAGGTGTTCTTCTGTATCTTGAAATTCTAATTAAAGATTTGTATAAAAACACTTTTGTAATCAGAACAGAAGGGAAAAAAAATTCCCAGAGGTAAACAAGGGCAATCTTCTGAATGACTCCCTTGTATCTCAATGCTGCAAAACCAAAAAAATACTGTAACATGTCAATCTTTCAGAGCACTCTAAATAGAATGAAAAGTTTAAAATAATCTTAATAATTTGTACTACAACTAGCCAATGGGTTAGAAAATATTTTCAGAGGAAGGGACAGGATTGTGGGACAAATGAAAAGAGTAATGCACATCTTAAGGAATTATGGTTTATGAAGTCTAAACTAGAAAAAATAGGGCTATGCAAGCAACTTGAGATCAACTGCTCTCACTTGGATACTTGAAGAGATACTGACCAAGTTAATAACACAGCTGAGAAGCTGTTAAAGCAGTCAGCAAAGATTATTCAGTACCCAAACAAGTAAAAAAGAAGGCATGCTTATTTTTTAAAAAGTACGCAGCCTGTCCTAAAGAAAAGCTGGAAGCATAGATCTCAACTGTTGCAATGCTTTTGAAAATTTCCTATATGACAGTTAAAAGCATTAAAAATATGGCTTATAGGCAATCCCCGTAAGACAACTTCAGGTTTAATTGAAAAGCCATATCAAAGGGCAAGTATTAGAAGTGTCTCGTTATATGAGATTGAGATGTCCTTAGCATTTTCATTCAGTATCCGCACTAATCCTTCAGCTGAGTGAGTGGCAATACCCTGGGAGGAGTGGCAGACACTGCAAAGGACAGAACCAGGGTTCAGAGAGGAGGTCAAACTGGAAAATGCCATGAAACAATTGACCAGCCAAACTCATCAGGGAAATACTGTATTTGACAAGCCAAAGGCATGAACGCAAAATGGGAAACTACCTACTACAAAGCAATGTAGCGAAAAAGGAGAATGTTCCAAACAGAATCTAAGCTCCTTGTGTTATTTGCAATAGTCTTAGAAAAAAGAAATCTATGTCTGGGATACATTTACATTTATGGTATACAGCACAATTCATCTCTTTTACTTGATATTGATGAGGCCTTGGTTTGGGCATCATTCTAGGAGCAATACACTCAAACATGAATGATAAAAGTTTCTGAAACCATAACTCACAAATGAGCAAGTATTAAATTGAGGTGATGAGACATATATATGTATATACCTGTTAAAAAAAGTTAAAGAACCCCCAGTAAAATTCTGTTGGTCTTTTGTTTCTGCCCTTAATTCCTCAGAAGTTTTTCTTTTCTTACAGCCGTGAGAATGTTTAACCTTTATTTTCAACTAATAGGGACAGAATGAGATAAGGCTTACAGAAAGAGGTATGAAATGTTTGTTTGGTAGAGGCTGGAGAATTCCAGCATTTTCTCCTCTCCGCATAGATGGTGCGTGGAAAGATGAGTTGAGCTCCTGGACACAAGTAAGAGAGAAAAATGTCTTGCGAAGGCTATAGCAGAATCATGTTACAGCCATATTTTTAGAGAACCACAGGAAGTGGGACTGACTTCAAAAGTTTATAAACCACATTACACACTATTTCTGGCAAATATAAGAAAAAAAACAAGCCAGACAAACCAACTATTTCTACCAGTGAGATACATAACACCTGCAAAGGCTGTGCCACCTCCTTCATTTCCCCTCCCCTCAAACAAAAAAGAAGTAACAAACCCAAACCCAAGGATAAGTGTGTAGGAAAATATATTAAATTATTCCAAGACTTTAAGTGTGACTCTTCTGCCAAGCTTGCAGCCTTTCTGTTGAAGTATTATTATTATTTTTTGCTCCTGTAAGAAAGTGAACACACTAAATTTTACCAGAATGCTGATTTCATCGTTTATCAAATAAATAAACCCTGAAGAACACAGTATCCGAGAAGCGAGCTCACAGTTAGGAAAAAACTAGCCAGAAAGCAGGAATAAAGTCACGCAACATAAACAAAAAATACTACAAGCATCAAGAAGTTTTTGCAATGTAGACAACTCCTTCTGCAATCTGCAGCAGGTTGGAGCATTTCTATGAAGTACCTTTGTGGAAAAAAACTCACCATGCATATTGCTAGTTATTTAAGTTATGACAGTGCATTATATAAAACAAAGGATAATTACAATTTGATATTTGAACAGTACAGTGGCTTCTGAAAAAATAAAATATAGGTTTAAACTGCAAATAAAACTAAATTTCCATCTGCTAAGACTACAGTTCCACAAGTATGCATCCACTTTCTGCAGGACTGCAACCATTTTCTATATTAAGAACATTCGGGAGAATAATAATTTTAAGCAGAATTATTTGCAGTATGTTGTCTTGCTTTTATTCAGCCTTATCTATATTCCAGTACAAACTCGTATGAATACATGAGCTGAAATGAACTGAACAGCAAACATTACAAAATACCAGGAGTGGAAGTCTTGAAAACACTAGATGCCTTCAGATTTTACTGAAACAACTGAAGAAGGAGGTATTTGCACTCTGAAGCCTACTTTTATCTATTTATCTATTAGACTGTATTCTGCTCTCTGCCTTCCTGTAGGTCCACAGGAAGTTTCTTCTTCAGTCTGGTACCAGATTTCATGCAGTCGTGTACAGCCATGTGAAGAATGGATCTTGTCTGGATGACCAAACCAAGACCAAGGGACTGCGCAACAGAAACTGATACCAATAGTCCCATGTTCCGGTACTGACTGGCCTACTTATCTGGCCTTGACTTACCTTAGCTTTGTTCCTATCTACACCATCAAGGAAATGTATTACCAAGCATAAAACAGAAACACTTCCATTACAACCTTGATTCTGTTTAGATTTCCTACTGGGAAAAGACCTCCTATTTCCTAATCTGTTAATCAGCAAAGATCTCTTCGCAACACCCTGAAGGACAGAACATTCTTTCTGAGATACAATTAAGTAGTGTATCCTCAAGGTCTCAAGAATGATGTGAATACACAATCATACTCTGCCAGAGACTCCTTTCAGAGGAACTGTTTGCATACACAAAGAGACAGAGGCAAATCTAGTCCCCATTCTTGTTTGTCGAGCCCTGCAGTTGTTACTGCTGTGGAATGGTATTCCAGCAAGGTGCTGCAAGAGTCATCTGCTTATTGTAACCACAAGCACCAGTCAATAGCACCCTTAAGACAGAGAGGCCTTCAAACCAACAGGGAACAATGACAGAAGGGTTGTAAATGCTCTTCCTCATCGCGCCACCCTAGGCTTACTGGATATAGTCAAAGGAAACAGAAAGTCACCGTTAAGGTACAGTGTACCTGACCAGCCTACAGACACTTCATCTAGGACAAGATGAATCGTGCTATGTATCTCACAAAGTATTTCAACTTTTTCTCCATTGATCACAAAATAACTAGGCAAATGACTTGCAGATTGTCTTACACCAACCCAGCAGTCAAAGCATATGCAAATCAGAGGTATGTAAAGCCTCAGACATAATAAATGAAGCATGGTCATTAGATGAAAGGGGGAATTGTCTCATTTATCTTTAGCGATAATATCGAGAGGTTTTTCCATTGCTGTCACTGACTTATTAGGAGGAATTTTGCACAAGTGCATTATGGAGTTATGATTCAAAAGATTTTTTTTTTCTTCTTCTTGGAAAAAAACAATAAATACACATTATGTGAAGTATGTCAAGTTCCAAATGGTGCTAGTGCAGAATATTGTTCTTCAGAGTGCAATGCTCATTGCAATGCATACAAACATCTATGAGCTGGGCTGATGCAAGTGTGGAATTTGTGTAGGTCAGAAGATGAATTCAGGTGTTGGAAAGTTATGACCTGAATTTGAAGCTGATCTGTCATGACAGGGATTAAGTATCTTCTAGACCAATAATGGATGTAGTTTCCTACCAAGCAGGAGACTTCCACTGGAAGCAAGCAGCAACTTTGAGGCCGTGGAGGTACACAAGTATCACAACAGTATATTCTCAAAAGAGGAATCTCTGAAGGAGGGACTGGAGGAAGGGAGTGGCAAGAAACAGGAATGTCTTGGGCTTGGACAATAACCTATGTGTGACTGTTTGCAACCTTCTGTCAGTGAAGGCTATTATCTTAGAAGTATCCCAGCTGGCTAACTACTAAGCTTCAATATTAGCTCAGGGTTTTCAACATCAAGTCCTAAATTGCTTCAATAAAGACAGCTGCCAGTTAAAAGCTGCAACCAATAAGTGCCATTTTTTTCTTGTAATGTTCCTGTTTCTTCTTAAGGAAGCCCAAGTCTTGATCATTCTGATCATATGGGCAGCAGTGGTAAGACATGCTGTTCAGGGTGCTGTGCTTTCTTATTTTTCCCTCCTCTTGGGACCAGAAGACAGCATGCAATTCTACCTGGGAGGAAAGCCCCTCTCTGGGAAGAAAAAGTCTTCCTTTCAAAACACAGGGCCAGGAAAACCCTTTTAGGACTTATTTTCATGGTCTAAAGAATTATAACCAAGATGTTCAATGTATAATAATGCACTAAGTACTACACACCTACTGCAGTGTGCGGCTGATGTGGCTGTTAGTGCAGTAGGGAGCTCAACACTGTCTTTGGTCAGTCAAGCCTTTTCCTAGAAGTCAGTAGCTTTATTTTTTTTAAGAATATGATAAAGCACAGAGAGGCTTGAAAACTAGCTATGCAGAGCTGTGAGTTTTCACAGCATTAACGCTTTTCTTTCTGGATTATTTTCCTCAGTCACTCTCTAGTGGCCATTTTAAATAAGAGACTGTTGCTTAGTCTCCTATCAGGCTGCAACTGATTTTTTTTTTAGGCTTGCTATAAAAGGATAATTTTGAATTAATATGAACTTGACTTCCTTAGGTTTGACCACTTAAGAATCAAAGGTGTGCCACAATTCCTGTGCATATTCCAATACTTCTGCTAGCACTGACTGAAGAAGCATCAGGTTTCAAAGTAATCTCCCTAGGACAGGAAGAAAAAAACAGCTTTGTAAAGTAAAATAATTTAACAAGTGACCTTCTCCAGTGCTCCTTTGACAGTTGCTATCCATTTTTTAAAAAAGGCAAGGTATCAGCAAATAAGTTCCTCAGAAACAGAATGTGGTGTAAGAACCTGCTTCACTGAGAAAGGTTCAGGATGGGACTTCATCTTGCTTCAGTTTTAACGTAAAATAGTACTAAATTACTCCACAGAAATAAAAGCACAGGTCTTCTGGCTTTAAGCTGAAAGAGGGTAGGTTTAGATTAGATATTAGGAAGAAATTCTTTACTGTGAAGGTGGTCAGACACTGGAACAGGTTGCCCAAGGAAGTTGTGGATGCCCCCTCCCTGGAAGTGTTCAAGGCCAGGCTGGATGAGGCTTTGAGCAACCTGGTCTAGTGGAAGGTGTCCCTGCTCATGGCAGGGGGGTTGGAACTGGATGATCTTTGAGGTCCCTTCCAACCCAAACTATTCTATGATTCTATGATTCTTCCACAGACACATTTCAACTGGGAGACAACTAGCATTCTCCATTTGGGTTACAACAATGAAAAAGAAGTTAAGGTACGCTTGCTTTGACTAGTAAGCAATGCTCAATGAAGATCTAGGAGGACCAAAAGCATGTGCAACAAATTAACAGTATCCTTATTGACAGATTCCAATCTCTGATGCTTGGAGTGTATGTGCAGCACAAGGGATGCACAATGCACACACAAATGTTGAAAAAATTGAAGTTTCGAGGACAGTGATAATCAGTCATTCGCCCTCCAACTACCACAAGCTTTAATTGCAAAAATAATAGCGCAAAGCATACTATTTCGCTATTAAAATAATCATAAAGCTGTGCCACCATTTATGAAATATCATAGTGTGATAGCAAATGATTGATAAGAATTTCCAAAATCAGAATTACAGAACACACAGGTAAGGCAGGAAACCAGCCTGTTCAGATCATTTTTTACCTTCTGACTATTTCTATTTTGATACACAATGTGTGGCAATGTTGTTGGGCACCAGAATTGGTAATTTTTGCAATTAAACCTTTAAAATAGTTCTTGGTACAGTTTTGGCATGTGCTAACTAGCACTTTCCCCAAAAAACCCAATGTAGTTTCAAAGTTGGCACAGATCAAGAATCCTTTCCAGCCTGCACAGGGCCATTCTGCATGTACTGTAAGGCAGCTACATGCTACGGACACAGTTGTTCTGTGCCTGTGGGCCTCGATGCCAGAGCATGATCACAAACACATTTAATTTATTATAACAGGCATTGCCTCTCATCCAAAGTAACACAGATCTACTCATTTTTTTCTCTGCATGTTAAGTGAATGATTCTGTCATGGGTAATGTTTTTTGTAAACAGACAGCATGGGGACACATTAGACACGGGTTGTTTACATAACATGAAAACAGTTTTTCATATCCAATCTTGAGTGAAATGAAAAACAATCATGCACCCAGCCTCAACATCTTACAGCAGTGCTTCCAAGTGCAGATGAATCAACAGGCCCATTTATATGTGAGTATTCAGAAAAAAAGAAAATAAAAAACCCAAACACCCACCCACAGTGCAAACAAATGCAAAATCTTTATGTGAACTTATAAAAGTTCTAAATAAAAGCTAGGGTGCAAGTTGAAATTTAATTTATGTTAAATAATCTCTCTTAAAGCTGCCTTAACACCAGAGGACTGTGAAGTGTGTAAAGCAACATCTATTTTTAGAGAAGGTATGCAAGAGCCAGAGAACTGCAAACCAGGAAAGGCTCATCTCTGTTCTGTGCAAACTGTCAGGAAATCTAATAAAGGATATGCATACCTGTCCTGTGCTATGCTGGAAAGGACATCACACCACAAACCTTCTGTGCTTTCAAAGAGTCAGACAGCTTCTAGATGAACGCTGACATCCATAAAAATGCACCTGGATTTCTAAGAAGGCTTTCAACAAGGTCTCCCATCAAATGCTCTTACAGAGACTAAGAAGTTATGGGATACAAGAGGAATTACTCTGGTAAAGATGGAGGCTAACTGCAAAGAATTGCAGAACTTTAACCACGTATCAAGTGATTTGCTTGCCAAAAGGCAGATGAAATGTGAAGAGATTCACATAGGTAAAAAAAATAATTTAAAAGTCACATGGGCTTTAAATTGACCTTTACTACTCAGGAACATAATCTTGAGATGATTGAAAATCCATGAAACTTCAATTCAGAGCTCAGCAGAAGTTAAAAAAGCCAATCAAGCACTGGCACTTATTTTGAAAATAAGAGAGTGCATTTTTATGACAATGTATAGTCCTTTGCCAAGAGGATCCAAGGTGTCCCTGAATGCTGAAAGCAGGCTATTTCTAATCCCACTCCTCCACCCGACAAACAGCGTAACAGATATGGAAGTGCAGAAAAGCACAATGAACATATCAAAGCTATAGATTATACATAAAATAGATATCAAATTTATTGATAGATAGATAGATATCAAAGGTGTTAAACTATTATAAGCAGTAAACAAACACAAGGCTGTGTTCACAAAACACATAGTTCAAGATGTGGATATCTGTGCTACAGGATGCTGCAAATATCAGAAGTTTGTGAGAACAAAAGCAATGGGACAAGTTCATGGAAGGTCTACCCAGAAGAATTGAGGGTAGGGAGGGGTGGGAAAAAAAAAAAAAAAAAAAAGACACCACTTCTGGTACCTAGAAGTCCTTTAACTGAAAGCTGCTGGAGGCTGGAGAAGTACCTTGCAAGCTTGTCCTACTTTTACACACTTCCCAAGGCCATGTTTCTCCTGGATGGCCACCTTCAAAGAGCAGATATTGGGCTAAATGGACTTGTGAACTGACTTTGTGTTCCTACTATTGCAAATTACTTTACACAGAGACATACAACACTTGTATTCTATTACCCAACAACAAGTCAAGTCCAAGACCCTGGACACCTGAAAACCTGAACCTAAGTACTCAAGTACTATTTATAGTCTTTTCATGAAGATCAATTATGCTGGTTTTGGGACTTGATGAACTGGGGAGTGAGAGAAAAAAATTGCCTCAGATGGCAGAATTATTTTTCAGGGAAACAAAGGACAGTTAAAAACCTATTGCTTCCTTGCATTCTATGAGCAATTTGATTTATTTTTTTTTCCTTCCTCTCCTCCAATGTAAACAGACAGAAAAAAGCAAAAATATCATAAGCTTTATGCAAATTTCTCTTACAAGGAACAGGATGAAAGAATGAAACACAAGTCATACTAGCTATTGTGCCACAGCAATGGGTCTTCAGTTAAAATCTCTGAAGCGCTGCTGGTTTACACAGATATATTGAGTGGCACTAGAATCATTTTATGCAGCTCAGTTCATGAACTAACCTGCCATCAGTTGCATATAGCTCCACTGCAGGTTTCTAAGGAAGCCTGAAGATAGTTCAAACCTTTCGAAGTTTAGGAATGAATGCACATCTAAACCACTTCTTCTTCTAACTGCCATGATATTGGTATCTATCTCCAGGCAGAAAACAAAAACACATCTTCCCTTTTCAGCTTTGCATTATTGTCTCTTCAGTGTCAGGGTGTAATACAATAGTGTACTAATAGACGTTTGTAATGCAGCAGTTGCTCTCAAATGATGTCAGATATAAAATAATTCTTGGTGGTCTGTTTAGAAGAATAAAGCCTTAAATATACAAACTTGTATTCTGAAAATGGATTGTCTAAACCATTTAGAGACATTATTTATATTGCAAACAAATCAATTATATACTCTACACTTACAACATGATACAAACATTTGACTGTGAAGTGAGTCAGCCCAATGGCAAGTCAACAGACTTCACAATTATTGATGAATTTATATTCCTATGGATATCAACTAATATTTATTTGAAATTATAATGAGAAACTAGTTGTGCTGGTTACAACATAAATAAAGGGAAGCGCCAGCAAGCTTACCGACTTCTAGACAGCACAAGTATAATGATGTTCTAAAAGTTACCTCCTTAACCAACACAGTATTTTTCCCTAATAAGCAACTTCAAAGAAAACACCAATTCCTATAAAACACAAAACTTGATAATCCCACTGTGAAAGTATTTTGATATGTTACTGTGTACTTCAACTCAAATCAGAAAAAAATACACTTTCTACAAAGTTATTAAAAATTTTAAAACCTCATGAACAAGCAGTAATAAACTTAGAAAAGATGCTCAGATCAAAATAATTCAGTTCTATTTTAATTAGAAGGAAAATAGACTATTTCTTAAATTCCAGACAAACTAGAAAAAAGAAGATATTAAATAACCAATATTCTAAAAATAATACACCTACTTGCCAGTGATGGTCCTCCAAAGCTGCGCACCTGCAATTGTAGGAATGTAAGATGAAACACAATGTAAGAAAACAGAAACAATATTATTACTTTTTTTCTTTATTCATAGAGAATGTTCAAATTTGGGACAAAATTACTAAGGAAGTCTCTTCAACAGTCAAAACAGGATGGTTACATTAACTTAGAATAACAGTTCCTGAATTGTTTTCTGTAAACTTAACATAGCAGTTAAAAACATAGATGGAAAAAATCAGTACCTTATGTTGCTACATTTTCACATGGAAGGAGAAGATAACCAACATAACTTAAGCTTTTCATCTACAAACTGACAACTACTTTCTACATTCCTTATGAATCTGTAATAGTCTTGCCATCTAGTGGTTGGCTGGAAGTGTGAAGTAGCTACACAGAAGTATTATACTGGGAAGAATTTTTTTCTGCTTTTTGGAATGGAAGTTCATTGATTTTGAGTCACTACCACAAGATTTCCACAGTATTAATTCAAGAACCTGATCTTGAAATCTGTGTACAATGCCATCAAAGGCAACAGTAAAACAAAAAAAGCTACATATAGTAAAAAAATCATTCTGTAAGCTGGGAAATGCAGGTCCTCCTGGCCTCATCTCTATGTTGAATGGTTAACTAATGTAGAAATGGGAGTGAAACACAAATGAAGACTGGATGGTATTCTTACTCTCTTAGCTTGGTCAGTATTGTATATCTTGGATTTGGTCAGTCCAAAATTCTAGTAATTATAGCTAAGAGAAAACCCAGGTAAATCACTACCTTCCAACTGGTGAGGTATAAACATTAGTGGTGATTTATACAACAAAGAGCCTAAAAATCAAGTTCTGCTAAGCTTTTTCAGTTGGCCTCTGAGCTTCCAATGCTCAAGCAGGAAAGAGAATGTTAGTGAAGATTCTGAAGAAGGCAATGAGAATAAACCATGCTTCAAAAAAGATTGTGAATAGCTGCTGTAAGTTAGCAGGGAACAAAAGGATTTGGCAGTTAGAAATTACATGGTAGTGCATCAGAGAGGAATATCATGCTTTTCTGACAACTGTTTCCTGCTTTTGCACTATGTGCAGGTGATTTTTCAAACACTTTGTATGGAGATTCAGCATCAAACAAAAGGGAAAGTAAGACACATTAAAAATAAAATCTTCCTGACAACAAAAATTACAGACTGATGACAAGCATTTTGACAAAGAATTTTCAAGATGGCTATAAAGTACAGGACAGGAATTTAAAAAAAAACCCACCAGCCCAGCCAACAAACTTAAAATCCCTTTCAAACTTGGTTGTATTCACATAAGACTTTATACACACTGGAAACTAAAAACTCTACTCACTTCTTATTTCAGCAGTGCTAAAATATGTCCCTTCTCAATCTATTTACAAAGTTGACCATTTAATATTGGGTATCCCAAACTTTTTAACAATGATGTGATTAATGTTACAAGAAGTAGGAATGTTTAGGAAAAATTTGTATTTTAGAAAATAATGCATTTTCAGACCTCGCAGTTAAGAAACGAAATTGATTGTTCACTGCTACCAATTATACTCACGCTAAAACAAATCTCCTAATGCCTTTTCTATAAAATATAGCAAAAACTTCATTGAAAATGGTAATAGATCATTATAGATATATTATTTCTCTCTGAAATTAGCTAATACTTTTAAAATAATCATAAAATCGAAGTGGATTTACTAATGAACTAACATGCTCTGAACTGCAGGTGTTTAAGCAACGAACTTCATCAGTATACTGCCTTACCTTTTATCCTCGAGAATACCAAATCCTTTAGTATCTGAAGAACTAGCACTCCGAGTATTATAAGAGAAGTCAGATGATACACTCTCCAAGGGGTTAGTGCAACAAACCTAGAATGTCAAGCAAAAATATTGCATACTTTTAAACTTATTGGAAGTATACATAAACTGAGAGCTGTTATCAGTACTGAAAATAAAGAGAAGAAAATAGACTGATACTATGTTAACTGAATATAGTTTCTCTCCTTTTCACAGGAAGCACACACTGAGAGCTCCAAGCATGACAGTCTCATTTAAAGATGCAATTGGTAAACATACATTGAGTTTGTAGTAGATTACTGTCTATGCTTTTACCTAAGCACAGAGGAAGTATAGAAAACAGAATATTTTCATTATTGCACAGCACATTACTTTTAAAGTTAATAATGGTTTTATTAACATAAATTGTCTTGGCACAACAGTTTTCTTTTTTATTCACATATAAAAAACATTAGACATTTTCTTGTGTTTCCTATATGATCTATGTTCACACACAATTTTATATAAACAATGCTTTCAAACACAAAGATGAGATAAAACTGTATCACGCATGGTATAAAACTCAAACATGTCTTCATAATGAACTTTTGTGAATTTTGTTTTTCATTACATAAAAATTTTAGAACACATCTAGTCAAGTTAAACAGACCTAGACTCAGCAGGTATGATTTATTATCTCATATACTGGTGACTTTGCTATCCAGGTGTGTTTGGAGGTTAGCTCTTCTATCTGTTTTACTAACAAATATCTTCACTCATAAAAAAGGATCCAAAGCATATAAGAATGATAATTCAATTAAATACAAAAAAGCTGAAGTATTTTAATAGCTTGTTTCCAGCACATGAATACAGATAATGAGCACATCAGTACCTTTTTCAAGGTAAAAGCAAAAACAATTAACTTTTTTTTTTAAAGTTAAGGTAGTCAAAACCATTACCAACAGAATACCAACAGAAACCAAATCATACAAAGCTGTGAGGTTTCCAAGAAACCTCTCGGATTTGAAAACAGGGCAGTTGGCCACCCAACTAGCTGCTGCTACAGTTTTTCTGCAGGAAAGAGGGGGAAGGGACGTGAAAAGGAGTAGCAAGCATGGCCTCTGGACAAAGCCAAAAAGAAACCTAGCTCTTTCTCAGCTAAAAACCAGGACAGACACCCTTTGAGCACACTTGGATTTTAAAAAGAAAATTGACTTCTAGGTCAGGAACCTAACAAGCTCAGGACACATGGCAGTTTCGGAAAACTGCTCCAGCATTCCTTGCAATCCTCAAAAACCAGGATTGCATCACAGAAAATGTCTGTGATTTTCACATTAAACACAAACTCATAATGCCCAATCACCCTAAACAGACCAGGATATGATTTCCAATGCAAACAGATAAGCTCACTCTGAAAGTTTTTTCTGAATATAAAGGGCTTCTACATCTGTGCAGAGTTTCAATTATAAGACTACTCTATCAAAAAAAACCCCTGTGAAATCAGTATGTCTGTATAAATTTCAGCCACCTCAAGAAAAGCAATAGAGATATTTAGAGAAAAATTATTACAAGGTAAGCTCTTTCAAAGCTGCCCAAGTATAGCTCATTAAATCAAAACTCCTAACAGCTCTGCATCATGTTGTCTCACTATTTGTCTTGGTGATATTCTTTACCATTAAACATCTTTGATTCTGTTTAAGGATCAAGTTTAACTGCACTGAAGACTTTCCTTAACCTACTTATTTAACTTACTGATAATGGAGGAGAGAAGTAGATATGACACTGTAGAGAAAAGAATTTTCATACAACTTCTACGCATCAGAAGTTTGTAGCAAATGCAGATCTTTAAGTTACATGGGCTTAATAACATGCCTGTTCTATAGGTTTTTCATGGTGCTTGTGCATTAATATTTTATAGAATCAAACAGTGTGCCCAGACTTAGCAATTGCCATGGGCCTGCCCTCAATTGTTTAAACAAATATATCAATACCAAAATTTATGTGTGTGTGAATGCGTGTACATACATACACACACATTTTACTAGTTGTTAAAGGTAAGATCAGATGTTTATTAAGAAGGTTTAACCTGTCTTTCAAGGAATACACAGAACATGTCTGACCTACTTTATGCTCACAACTAAACCATACTCCTAGTTTCACTGCAATCACAGCTGTCACCTGCTGTTGAAAAGAACTGTACTAACGCAGACAAGGACTAGCAAACAAGGATTAACAACGTAGCATCCTCTCTGAAAGATGCTTCCAGGTCATGTCATTCTACCTTCTCCATACTGCAGTCTTCCTTCTTCATAGCTTTTGGGGAAAAAAAATCTGTAACCTCCTTGAAGCAGCTAATGTAGTAGCCAAACAAGGGCTCTTCACTTATTTGGAGAGTCTGAACACACTTTGGAGTTCTGATTGGACTTCCCATGCCTTAACATTATTAGCTGTCACACTCTTTCCTCTTCTGCCTCAGTGTCATTTATTTACACTGTGCTGTCTGCAAGAAAGACCATCTCCTATGAATTCATTCACAGCCAGTGTGTGTCAGCCCTCAGGTGTTCCAGCAATACAGATGAGCAGAACTGTCTGCGAGCCATGTCAGACAGATCTACGTCCTTGATGCCCTTACTGGTTAAAAGCTGTCAAGGTCCCCTTGTAGGTTTTTTTTTCGCATGTGCCTACCTTAAACTTATAAAAAATGTTGGGATCTGAAAACCATTTACTATGCCAACAGTGCCAGGATTCAAAATTCTTACAGGAATTATCAATATGATGCATAGCAACCAGACCAACAGAAAGTTTCAGTTATACTTTTGCTTATTATTAGGAGTTAGGGCTTTTTTTTCCCCTTCTTTTTTAAGGAAAAGAACAGAGTTTACTTAAGTATTCCTAACACATGTGTATCTGACAAAACCGAAAGGCTCCAGAATGACATCATCATACACTGCACAAAAATATTTCTGTTCAGTAGGAGAATCAGAGTTTACTTAAGTATTCCTAACACATGTGTATCTGACAAAACCGAAAGGCTCCAGAATGACATCATCATACACTGCACAAAAATATTTCTGTTCAGTAGGAGAATCAATAGCTACACTTACTCAACAAAATTCTACGTTCTCTTTTTAAGCAATTAACAAAACAAACTGAATTTCAAATTGTTTAACTTCTCCTACAACTGCTATGTAAGTAACAAACATTAGTGGAGATATAAATAAGATTGGTCCCCCCTGCATGAAATTCTGCAGTATTTTGAGGGATAACGGGGTTCTTTTCAGAAAGCAACAGTGAAAGCAATGTACAGAAGTACATGTTTTACATCATGACTTCAGCAGTTACCAGACAGCTTGCATGACAAGGTGGGGAAGAATCTCTGCTGTAGACAGTGTGAGACTGCACAAAAATGGTCATGAGGTGCCACAGGGCTCAGTTGAGAAAAAGACAATTCAGTCATCAACCTTTTATTCAAGAGGCTTATTTCTCAGGTTTTATTCAAAAGATTAGGATCATATTTGTTCAGCCAAAAAGCACAAATCAAATCAAAACCCAAGAGATGCTTTTTAGAAAACCTTCCAGAACTTACTAGGAATAAAGATTTTATAATAAATAAATCTTTTGTCATAACAAACAGACCCCCACAAACTTAAACTACTATTATTTTGACAGCCACCTGTAGCAGCGTTAGTTCTCTCAGAGGTCTGTTCACAGGCTGCAGGGCAAAAGATGAAGGCTGCTGGGCAATTCTAACTGTAGTTAGTAACTGAAATTGCATATTCTTTCTACCCCAGCTACAAGAAATGGTATTTTAAACTTATAACTTTTTATAACTTATTTATAAGTCTAAATAAAAATGAAAACAGTACGATTCTCTAAGCAAAAATATTAGAAAAAACCTTTAAATGCTTTGCATTTGATCATCAAAGAGAAATCTTTTTATAAGCTAGTAAACTTGGAAGTATATTGGTGATCTGGAAAATAGGATCAAGTCAGTAATAAAATATTGCATTGCAAAATGTTTGCAATGAAGCCTTTTGGGGAATGCAGTAGTTAGAATCATGTTTCAACACTTGTGGCTTGTGGATCAGATTTACTGTAACCTACTGCATTCTGATAGGCATCTAAAATAAAAAATTGAGGAGAAAGTATAAATGACCTAACTGACATACTTTCTGAGTCTACCATGACATTAAATGCTACTGTTATATCAGTGACAAGAGGGGATGGTATTTCCATAGAAGTTAAAATTATTTTGAATTAAACACATATAACATTAAATTACCTGTCTTCCTTTATTTTTGCAGAAACCTGCCCAGACGACCTTAATTAACCTGTGCTCTGGCAAAGTACAGAGGAAATCTTAATCCCATTTTCTCATACAGTAGCAGCAGTTTGATGTTAAAAAATCCACCTCTACCATGCTGCCCTAAATCTCCTTTTCTTTAATGCTCTCATTAGTCCTGTAACATCCAGCATGCAGCATAGCATATCCCCCTAAAACTTCCATTGTTCTCAAAATTCTACTTACTATTTGAAAGGTCTGATTATTTTGAGTTAATACATGAAGAAACTATCATTTCTCTCTTAAGACAACTGCTTTAGACGCAGAATTTGTGTGTCTAAGCCATGCTACAATTCGTCCATTCTCCTTTGTTCGGGATTTCCACCTTCCACAAAGTCCTCATCCTGGATTTGATCCTAAATTCTTCAGTAATGCTCACTTTCCCTCAGTTGCTCAATTATCCCATTTGATTTCTTTCCTGATTGATCCTGTTTTCATCTTACTGGTTGAAAAATGCTGTAAACTGTCCAGGTTTTTATGTAACAGTGTCTGGCTCTTAAACAATGTCAATTTTCATTCCTGTAAGCCAATCTGTCAGCCAAAACTACGCAAACTTTCACTAAAAGGCTGTTGAGATAATGGCGTTAATTTTTTTTGCTAACTAAATTAATTTAACTTTCTGTGAACTTTTCTACCTCCAAAGCCTTCAAAAGTTTTAGTAATTCATATTGGAAAAGTGAACATAAGCTTAAAACTGCCTGAGTGAAAACGAGTAGATCCTAAAATTATATCACAACTTGCACTGCCATCAGAATTTTAGCTTTCCTTGAGAAAGCTTACTTTGGAATATCATCTTCTAGGGGGAAAAAAAACCCAAACAAACCACAAACATTTTTTTAAGCTTGCAGAATAAAGAACAAAATTTCTGTAGCTGGATATAATAAAATAATCACAATACCATTAAGTTACAAAAATCTGGTAAAAGGCAGCAA
The DNA here is from genome assembly GCA_907165065.1 of Caprimulgus europaeus. Next base: position 78,764,098 of record OU015525.1, read on the forward strand.
ATTAAGGAAGTTGAGACTATCAGACTAGAAGAAACAAACTAGTACCCATGTAAGAAACCTGTTCACGTGGATGCACAGTGAATCTCAAAACTGCCTATGCCAGAATTTTTTTCTTCTCTTTGGAGAGGAACAAGGAGCTCCCGGACAAACACAAACACAAAAAGGAAGCCTGCAGATGGGGAAGCAAGGATAGGTAGCTTGGGAGGAACACATAGAAACTGTCTAAGCAGCCAGGGAAACAGGTTAGGAAAACTAAAGCCCCAACAGAATTAAATCTGGCCAGGGATGTCAAGGGCAGCAAGAAAAGCTTCTATAGGTATGTTGGTGATAAAAGGAAGACTATGGAAAATGTAGGCCCTCTCTGGAAGGAAACAGCAGACCTAGTTCCCTGGGATATGGAGAAGGCTGAGGTGCTCAATGACTTTTTTGCCACAGTCTTCACCAATAAGTGCTCAAGCCACACCACCCAAGTCACAGAAGGCAAAGGCAGGGACTGGGAGAATGAAGAACAGCCCATGGTAAGTGATCAGTCTCGAGACCATCTAAGGAACCTGAATGCACAAGTCTATTGGCCTGATGAGATGCATCTGCGGGTCCTGAGGGAACTGGCAGATTAAGTTGCTCAGCCACTTATCTATCATATTTGAGAAGTCCTGGTAGTCCAGTGACGTTCCCAGTGACTGGAAAAGGGGTAACATAACCTCTGTTTTTAAAAAGGAAAAGAAGGAAGGCTCAGAGAACTGCAGGCCAGTCAGTCTCACCTCTGTGCCCAGCCGGATCATGGAACAGATGGAAACTCCTGGTCTACAGGAAAATGTCTTTGCCCATGGCAGGGGGGTTGGAACTAGATGATCTTTAAGGTCTTTTCCAACCGAAACTATTCTATGCTTCTATGATTCTATGTTTGAAACATTTATCTACAAATATAAAACATAGATTTGAAAACAGTATCTGCAAACTACAGAAGACATATAACAGCACAGATTTACTAAAAATAAACTTGTTCTTCTGACCTCATAGAAATACTTAAGATGATAGAGTGAGAAAACAAAAATGAAAAGTTGCCACTATCCCTCCACACACACACAGAGTAGTAACTAGGCTAGAATTCTAGCTTAAAAGCTAGAATTGACTGCTAATATTTGTCGAAGATTAAACCTAAGATTGAAAGTTAGCAGTCTGCAGCCTAACACTCAGAATATCTGGACTAAACTTCTGGCACCAGCACAGAGTTTATCTGTTCTTGGGCAAATCACTCACTTTTTTGGTACTATGCATGTAAAACAGGGGAAAAAAAAAATATCTTATTTTCTCATGTGGTATTTTGACTTCAGTTTGCAAACTATGTACAGCAGAAAAGTAGAATCCATATGACATTTCAGATTATTAGGTCCTAAATAATATATATTTAACCCTTGTTAATTTAAAAGATTTTCAATTGGGGTCATTTGGGTAGGGGGCTTAAAGCTGTTCAGGGTGAACAAATAATGGAAGTGGTAAGTGACGTTTGCTTTTCCAGTAACCATATTTCTTTCTACTTTATCTGCCAGCCTAATTTCATTAATTTTTGAGAAAATTTTATTAAATGTTAGTTCACCAAATATGCCAGTCAGTATATAGAAAATCAAAATTGTATTATAAGTAATATTTGATACATTTATTTCAAATATTCATGTAAAGCATATTGCATCAGTTTTTGCAGGGTCTCAACTTTAGCGAAGCCTTTATATTAGAAATCCAAGGAAAATGAAAAATGGTAGAGTACAGTCCTGCCCAGTCTAAGAAGGTCCTGAAGTCGCTTTAAGCCTTGTTAAAAAGTCCACGATGACTTGTCAGGAATATTGTCCTGGTTTCGGCCGGAAGAGAGTTCATTTTCTTCCTAGTAGCTGGCATTGTGCTGTGCTTTGGGCTTCGTATGAGAACAATGTCGATAACACACCGATGTTTTAGTTGCTGCTAAGTAGTTCTTACACCAGTCAAGGACTTTTCAGCTTCTTGCGCCCTGCCAGCGAGAAGCTGGGAAGGGGCACAGCCGGGGCAGCGGACCCAGACTGGCCCAAGGGATATTCCATACCCTATGGTGTCACACTTAATATATAAACAGGATGGAGTTGCCTGGGGGGCAGTGTGGCTTGGGAACTAGCTGGGCATCAGCAGTGCATCACTTGTTTTGTATATTCTTTTATCATTATTATTATTATCTTCCTTTTCTGTCCTATTAAACTGTCTTTACCTCAACACATGAGGTTTTACCTTTTTTTTTTTTTTAAATTCTCTTCTCCATCCCACTGGAGAGGGGGAGTGAGCAAGTGGCTGTGTGGTTGTTTTAGCTGCCTGCCAGGTTAAATGCCAACAAATATTCTAAAAATGAAGGAAAACAGAATGAAATTAAATTATTAAATTTCTTGTACCTACAAGACAATTATTTTAGTAGTAAACAACTAAAAATGTATTTATATACAGTACCATGATCAAAAGATTTTTAATGGGAGATTACAATCAAATATATATCTAAAAAAAAAAAAAAAAGGATTTTGTGACAGGACATCAGAGAAATGGTTGGCCCTCAGCAACTCCTACTGCAACAGTTTACACATGAAGTATTTTGAATGGCATACACAGAAGAACAAATGAACTGTGAGGGAAAGCACAGTCACACCAAAATTAAAGGGATGGGGGAAAGGAACTATCATTATTCTTCCAACATTTGGAAAACTGTAAAATTAAACTGCTGATACAGTGAGAGAAGTTTCCCACCCAGCAATACAGACTTCTCGACTTCGAGGAATACTGAGACTAGAGGCCCTACACACTGGAAGTGCAACTACCTCTGCACGGGGATAGGGATACTTGCAGGCACATGACAAACAAAGATAGGCATAAGAAGCAAGTATCTGGGCAGCACTTCTTCAACCTAGACTGGCCAGCACAAACTCCTGTGAGGAGAGACTTCACAGGCAGCGGGGAGAACTCTCTTTCCCAGTTCTGAATCAGTAGTGACTGGCTGAGTCATCACAAACCAGGCTGAGCAGCTGGATCTCAGAGGAGAAAAGGAGAAACAGCAAATACACTGTGCTGCAAACACTCACAGTGCCAACAACAAAGCAGGAAAACATGAAACTAGATTTAAACAATCATTTCATTCTCAAAGTGTCAGATTTCATAGGTTTGGTAACAAGATCTTGCTTGATGTTGTTCAGTCTCAAACCACAGAAGTTTACTGGCCATCATACCTGCTCCTACTTATTTTTCGTGTTTGTCTCCACCTCTCAATGGCACTATGATAGTGAGATTCCTGCTGAGGTACAATACCACCAAAATAAGAGCAATCTTTGCTCCAACTTTTGCCATTCTGACTCATCTTGACAAGAAGAAAGTAGAGTGAACTTATACATTTTGATAAAATAACTTCAAATGCTGGTCACATAAGTTGCCAGTAAGACTACCAAAGGAGATCTTCTATAGGCATTACATAATGCATGCATTATATAGTTTGCTTATGATTGAAGTTGGGCAGAAGAACAGCAAACAGGTTGCCCAGCAGCTACTATTTCTTAAGACACAAAACCATATTCTATCAGATGCTGTCCTTGAAAATTTTATCAGAGCCAGGTCACCAAGAAACATAAAGTGTTATGACCCTTTCAAATCACCGAAAGAATGGATGATCTCTGAAGTATGCAGAAAATAAGAGCAAAACCATGAAACTTTCTCAGTGAAAGGATTTACCATGGATACTCAAGAGCAAGATGGGTAATAAAAGTCAACCTCAATTAGACATTACACTCACTGCTCCTGGGATTAAAGAGGATAAAATTATTTTGAAAATATCTGCACAGTTATTTTTTTTGTGCAACACATAGGTTCAGAAGTTCTCTTTCCATGACTTGGCTCTCATGTTTCAACATCACACTGTTAGGGTTATGGAGAACTAAATAGAGTTTGCAATTAATCCACCTCTTTGCTTGTTTGCCTCTTATTTGCTTAAAAGGAAAGGAGGCAGTTGTAGCCACAGGAGGGGAAACACAATTCAGTCTTAAGAGTCTCAACAGTATTATTAGTCAGAGCCCTAATTCATAAATCGCTCTACATGAGCAGGCAGGCATACAGCAACATTTTAGGAGACCGCCAAAACCGAAGATTGGGGAAAAGTCCTGAAGAAGTTTCACATAGAAAGACAAGTTTTTTCCTACAGAAATAAACAGAAGAGTTGTCACAAACACAACAATGAACACATCCCTATGTTAATTTCTGGGGTTTCTTCAACAAAACTGTACCTGACTAGAAAAACCTTAGTCAAAAAAGCAAACTGGTGCACTGCAGTGACATCCCTGCTGTCCCCGCTCCACAAAGCTTCTACTAACTAGGCCACCAGTTTGGAGAAGCACTCGCACCCAACGTGAACTCTGAAGTCATGAACCAGGGCAGCGGCGCAGCGCTGACCACGCGCTCGAGGCCACGACGTTCCCAAACTGTGCACAGAAACGCGGGCCCACCGCTCACCTCGACCCCAGGAAGCGCAGCTGCTCAGCGGGGCGTGCAGGCCCCGGGCAACTCGGGCCGGAGGCTCCTCGCTACTGTAGGAGGCGGGAGGAGAAGCGTGGCAGAGAGCGGACACCGGGGACGAAGGAGCCCGGCAAAGCAGGTGCACACAGCGGAAGGGCCCGGCCCTGACACACAGCGGCCGCCGGGGCAGGGGGAGAGATGGCGCAGGGGAAGGGCGGGGGACAGGCTCAGCAACCCTCACGGGCGGGCCGCGGGAGTCGAGGAAGGCGACCGCAAGGCAAACGCTCAATCTGAGGACAAGCAGGGTTGAGGGGCAGGAAGCGCCCGTCGCCGGACCGGGCAGGGGCTTGGCTCTCCCGGGGAGTGGGGGGCGGTGCCAGCCCCGGTGCCCACCGCGGCCAGGCTCGCTCACCAGAAGAGCAGGTTGGCACAGACGAAGCCGCCCAGGCTGTGGAGGGGCCGCTCCCAGCTCAGCGCCGCCGCGATGCAGCAGCTCACCGCCAGCCCCGTCTCCCCTAGCAGCGCCGCGGCCGCCCCGGCCCCGCCTGGCATCGCCGCCGGCTCCGCATCCCCGGCTGCCGCCGCGCCCCGCTCCTCGAGGGCCTCCGGCCGCTCCCGCCCGCCGCCGCGCTCCCCGCCCGCCTCCGCCTCACGGGACTGCGCGGGCGACACGCTCGCCATGGCTCGGTGGCGACCGCAGGGCTACCGCTCGGGCGGGCGGAGCTGGGCCGAGCCGAGCCGGGCCGGGCCGGGCTGGCGGGAGGCGGGGCAGGGGCGCGGCCCGGCCGGGCAGTGCCAGGGGCGGGGCCCGCAGCGCGGCCGTTACCCCCCGCGCCCCACCCACCCACCGGCGCCGGTGACGTCACCGCGAGCCGCGCTCCAGACACCGGCGGTGCGGGGGGGGGCTAGCAGTCCCCCGGGCAGGTGTCACGAGGGGTTGCGCGTGCGCGTGACAGGTGCCGGGGGCGGAGCCTCGGGGCGGGCAGCGGTGTTGATAGTGGGTGGTGTGCGCGTTCCCGTCTCGTCGGGACCCTGCGCGGCAGGCGGTGGGTGCCCCTGCCCGCTGGTGAGTGGGCGCTGGCCCCGGTTGCAGACGTGACCACTAAGAGTTGTGCGGATTTTGGTTCCCTGCGGGGAGAGCTGGAGACCCAGCTGCCTTATGGATTTGGGAAGTGGGGTGGGATGAAACCTACCAGCAAATGCTACCTCTGAGGTGCCCTCTTCACCTCCTCCTCGTGTATGTCCCACAGCCAACCATGGTCTCCAAAATCCTCAAAACAATGGAAGTAAACAATTGTCACAGTGCTGGGAATTCTCCCGAGACGCTATGGGAGTTTGATGACTTCCATCTGCATCATAGGTAACCAAGAAACTGCCTTGGAAGTCCACACCATGTTGTCCTGTCATTACTAAGTGCCTGGCCAGCCTCCGGCTCAGGATGGCAGCTTGACGCAATCTTTATGGTGGTGGTGTGCGTAGTAGCCAATGTGATTATTGGGGAGCTGAATTCTGGAGAGACACACCACTCGAGCATCTGTTGCTGAACAGGAACAGCCAAAAATTGGAATTGAAGAACATGTCTCACAGCGCAAACTGTATAAAATTAAGTAATATTGCAGGAGCAAAGTAACAAAAATAAAAGAATTTTAGGCTGGGAATTAACATCTGTTTCTAGCTTAATTAAGTACCCCCTGTTAGCTTGGGGTTTTGGGTTTTTGATTTTTTTATAATTTATTGTTTTCAGGAAAGGAGTCACTTCAAGGTAAACATGCCTTTTTTTCTCTGAGGCAAAAGAAGACAAAATATGACCACGAATTAATTAAGTTGCAGTGTTAACTGTGGGTTGCAAATCTGCAGTGTATTTTGACCAGATGACCTTGGGAAGAAGTTACTTCTCTGATTCCACATACACTGTGTAGTATATGAATGTAGGGTATGAATGTATCTGAGAGGAAACATACAGAACATTATTCTATGTAATCAATTAAAACTTTTCTAAGAGACATGTTAGTTTTATGCTAATTTTGTTAATACTGCAATGCTGGTGCCTCTAAGAGCCTAGGACCAGGCAGACCTGCCTGAATAATTCGCCCAGCTAAAATGTGATTGATTAGTGTTGTCTATGAAGGTCTGAGAGAGCGAAAGGAAAGAGACAGGCTTCCCTAGCAACCCAAAACACAGGAATGGAAAAGAAAGGCTCTGGGAAGTAGTTGCAGCAAGGCTGGGAAAACGTGTTGTTTTGCTTGAGTTTTATGCCGATAGATAAAAGATTGCCTTGAAAAGACTTGATCAAAACAAGGTATCCGTCCTGTGCTGGAAAACAGGCAGCTGTCTCGTGTGTGTGCAAGCTTACAGTTACTGAGCACTCCTGGTGTCGCCTGAACAGCTGACTCCTCTTCAGGGTGTGCACATTGGTTGCCTACAGATGCTGATCCTTGTTTTTGGGAGTGGGAGCAGAGGGAATCCTAGCAGTCCATGGGAGTAAAAATAGGGTCTTCTCACAAGGGAAAAGAGATAGGAGAGGAGCACAAATAGAGGAGTTTCTCTTATACTTACCCTTTTATTTTTTCCAGGCCATTGCAGGATGCTGTGTTATCTATGCCGAGCTGCTGCTCTAGTGAACACTGTCTGTAACTTGCCAAAACCTCCCCCAGCTTAGCCAGTGGCAGCCTGCTTTCCCTTTTTGGCATTCAGTTATTTCAGTAACGTGGGCTGCCCTATCCAGCATCTAAGTCTAGCTAACTCCTAACAGTTACTAGATAAGCCTGGAGAGAAGTCAGGTGTTCCTTGTGCACTTTTAAACTGACCATGGGATAGCCCCAGAAAGCACTCTGGAGTTAAAATGTTTAGATTTGGGTTTAAGCAACATTAAGTCTTGATTTGTACTGAGCTTGTGAAATGTGGATAATGGCAATATAATCCTATGGCCCTAAGGGTTAAACCCATGGCAGGTTTTAGGCGATCAGCCCTTACCAGTGTTCCACTTTTTTTTTTCTTTAAACATTGGAGTATGATTTTATGCCTCCCACCTCCCATAATTTATACTCTATACTGTGTTCCTTTCAGTCATAAGCACAGGACAAGAATCCCCCCCTTCCTCAGAAAAGGAGGGATGGAATCTGGGAGGGGAGGATGAGGTGGGGTTTCCCTGAGCAGGGTAGACTACAGATACAGGAACTCTTTCAGATTTTGATTAAACTTTAATCCATTCTACATTACTGGCCTCTGTTTTCCTCTCCTATACCATGAAGATATGAATAGAAATAAGTGAAAAGTTCTTCCAGAGTGGGTTTTGTAATTTAGCTAATGGAAAAACAAAATGCTTCACATATTGATGGAATATGTGAAGCTCTTCTTTTTCACTGCTCCTAGTTATTGGGCTGGGTTTATACAAATGAGCTTACTGAAAGCGCTCCGGTATAATCAGCGTGAGAGAAGAGATGGATCATTCATTCCCAGCTTTTGAAAATTTAGATGTCCTTTTCAGAAAAAAAATAGTAGTAAATATGTTCTGTGGCTTTGATCTTTCTGTATTTTGATGTTTTGGCTGCCAGGGTTTAAAAGCTTTGTGTGCAGTTTGTGAATTTGTGCTGGCAGAAACTAGGACTAGCACCCAGTGTACAGTTGTGTGTCTGAGCGATGAAAACTGAGGAGAAGGCTTTCTGAATCACAGAATCACAGAATGGTGGGGGTTGGAAGGGACCTCAGGAGATCATCTCATCCAACCCCCCTGCCAAAGCAGGTTCCCTACAATAGGTGGCACAGGACTGGATCCAGGTGGGTTTTGAACATCTCCAGAGAAGGAGACTCCACAACCTCTCTGGGCAGCCTGTACCAGTGCTCTGTCACCCTCACAGTAAAGAAGTTTTTCCTTAAGTTTGTCTGGAACTTCCAGTGTTCCAGTTTGTGCCCATTGCCCCTTGTCCTGTCACTGGGTACTACTGAAAAAAGCCCAGCCCCATCCATTTGACCCCCACATTACAGATATTTATAGACATTGATCAGATCCCCTCCCAGTCTTCTCTTCTCCAGGCTGAAGAGTCCCAGCTCTCTCAGCCTCTCCTCATACAGGAGATGCTCCAGGCCCCTCATCATCTTTGTGTCCCTCCGCTGGACTCGCTCCAGAAGATCCCTGTCCCCCTTGAACTGAGGATAAATGCTTGTATCAAAGGAGCTTACAAATATCAAAGTATTCTAATTCTTCTGAAATATGTTTGAAATTATTGATGTCAGCATACAGTTACACTGTTGAATTCAGTTGAGGATTCCAGCTCAAAATGGTTTTTCATATTTTCTTGTTTTTGAATTTGTTTTCCATTTGCTTTATTTCATCACAAGACCTCAGAATAAGTTAGTTTGGAAGGAACATCTGAAATACATTTGGTCTGACCTTCCTCCCCACATACACAGTCACTCAAAGCACCTTGGTGGTTGCTCCGTGTCCTACCCAGCTTAGTTTTCAACATCTGAGAACTGCAGATTCTACAGCACACTCTGCACAACCTCTGGGCTCTGTTACACCATGTTCATTGTGATGAATATTTTATTAGCTATTAAAAATTTCTTGTTCTGCAAGTTTTGGCCATTTCCTCTAATTTGTTTGGCCTACACCTTGTAGGGGAGGACTCTGGCCCTGCCTGCTCTATAACCACACATTAGGTGCTTAGCAAGTAGATCCTCATTAACCTTCTGTCCTTCAGACTGAGTGAACCCAGCTTTCTCAGCCTCTTATTCTACAACATGTGCTGTACACCACTGATCTTCCAGGGGCCCTCTGGACTCCTTCCAGTATGTCAGCATGTGCCCAAAACTGGACAACATATTCCATATGTGGTCTCACAAATGGTAGGAGAAGAATCACTTCCCTTGTCCTGCTAATGACCCCTAGTGAGTGTATGATTATTGGCTCTGTATCCAGTCATCCCCGTGGCACTTCCTAACTTGCCTCTGTTTTGAGAAGAATCACGTCTCAGTCATTCATATGCTAACAGTTCTGTGACGTGGATCATCCCTGTTCCCTTTCCCTGAATCTTTTCCTGTTCTAAGATACCCTCCTTGTGCAGTTCTAGTCACATCATCGCTGCATTCCAAGTGGGAGCAGGTCATGGATTTAAATAGTTTCATAACAGTGCTCTGTGGTTTGCTTTATGCTTTTTGTAATAATTCCTAATGAACTATTAAAACTTCAAGTTTTGTCCCTTAGTGATAGTGATCAGTTCAGTGCTCGTGGTACAGCTGAATCTGGGATTGGGCTTCCCCCCCACACCTTGCCTGCCTCACTTTATCTAATTGGAATTTATTCTACTATAGGACAGTTATTCAGTTTTCTGAAGTTATGCATTTCTCTAGTCTGCCCTTGTCCTCACTTTCCTGAATAACTTGGTGTCATCACTAAACTTTGAGCTTGCTGTTCATAATTTTTCCAGTTCACTCTTGAATAGGTTGTAGAGCACAGAGCCCCTGCAGAACTTCAGTGATTATCTCCTTCCTATATGGAGAATGGACCATTTGTTCTTATTATCTTTTCCCTGTTGTCTACCAATTATTTTTCCAGATCAAGACTCCGCTTCCTATGTGGCTGCATAGCTTCCTTAAAAGCCTTAGGTGATGAATTATGACAAAAGCCTTCTAGAAATCCAAGTAAACAAGAGTTGTTCTCATTCACAGGTCTGTCAAAGAACTTCAGCAAATTTCTAAGGCAGAGCTTTATTTTACACAACTTAGGCTGCCTCTGCCCAGTAGATCATATTTCTCTAGGTGTCCATTAATTATACCCTTTAATATAATATTTAATATTAAAAGCCTAAAATCTGGTTGCCTAGATTTTTCAGACTCTTTAAAGACTGGTGTCCTTTGTGACATACATACCATGCACCTCTAATCCTATTTCTGTCTGGAGCTTCATGCATGCTTTTGTGGACTTTCACATGGGTCTCTTCACTAAACTCTGATATCTTTTGTAGTTACCATTTAAGTGTAGAATAACTTTCCAATTAATAATTAGCAAACAGTTTTCTTTGATGCACATCCTCTTAGCTTTTCACAGTCCAAAAGGTCTCTGTTTTGGAGCATTGTTGAAACTACACCACAAATTGTTTGTTCTTTTATTTAACTGTAATATACCATAATCTTAAACTATGGAGCAGGAATATTTTAAGTGTTGTCTTGTGTGATGCAAAATGCAGTTAGGGCTGTGACACACCTTTTAAAGTATTTTACGTACAAGTTTGTGTATCAATTAAAGCAGCAGGTGCTAACAGTTCTATTCTACTGTCATCCCCCGCCACATGCTTTGAAAACACAGCATTCAGTTTAATATTCTAGGGTTTGGGCTTCAGTACTGCCATGTGGGTTGTTGCAACTAAATAACTGTAGTTGAAGGAAATGAAGGGAAATTCAGAGGCATAATAGGCAGTTAGTCTGAGGGAACATCAATCACCTTCCAGAAACACTTTATTTTCGAGGCTGCCCTCTGCTGTTTCTCTCAGCCATCAGCCTTGCTTCTGGCTTTGGCTTTTTAGCTTCTTGAAGTAAACACAGAATCACAGAATGAACACGGTTTTGTGTCAAATCCAGCCAAGTACATCTTGTCCCAAATTCTATTTTACAAAAATAATTTTAGTCACTAGGGTCTTGTTTGGTTTTGATAGTGTGTTGGTTTTTCTTAGTGTTTCCTTATTTTTACTTATTTGTTCATAAATTTGTGTTTTCCTTCCTTTATCTAAAAAGGAAGGACAATTTATGAGAGAACTTAATTTAAAAAACCCCCGAACCTAATACCTTGTAATCATTAGGATAATGGTGTTTAAAATGCTAGTTTCACTAGTCTGGAAAATGGAGCACCCGGCAAAAGTGAAGAGACGTGCATTCTCCTTCAGTGCTCCCACTGTCCTGCTGTGGGAGAGGGGAAAGATTGCTCCTAGTTTCCTGACACACTTAATACTCCTTGTATCCTCCTGACCCGCTCTTTGTCTTCTCTATTTGATTGAAGTCTTTACAGATGTGTGTTTGAGCAGTGTCAAGCCTAAGCAGTGTGCAATCTCAAACAGATTTCCCAGGTACTTTCCCAATATAAATAATGAAAAAAAAATCCATGAGAACTTGTAATTTACAAAACAAAACTGTGGGTGATTTATAAAACAAATCTTAAGAAAGGTCTGTGCTTGCAAAAGCTTGTAAGTGACCTTAAAATGAAACACTTACTTGCCTGAGGTTATGAGACTGTTTAGCATATACACAATTATGCCGAATTGTGGTAGGCAGTATTAGTTGGTAGGACAAAATTAAAACTTAGTGCTTTTAACACTAGGTCTGCAAAGATGTATATTTTGGGAAAAAAATTACATTAATAAGTATAGCATGCTAAGCAAAATTAAAGTTTCCCAGTTCTGACTTTTCAAAATGCTCTTATAGTACACTGAAATGTTTCTCTGCTGAGCAGCTGGAATTCCTGGGACCTATTGGCCTTGTAAGCTAAAACTACCAGGTGGTACAAGATGAACAATTTAACAAGAATAACAAAATTATATGAATGTTCATATTGCTTGTTATCTAGAAATGTTAGTTGGTTTTTTTATTCTTTTTCCCCTCACTGCTAGGTTATGCTGCTTCATGCCTGTGAACTCAAAGCTTTAAGAGTAGAACACAACAATCAAGTAACATATGGAAAAATAATGCTTCAGTTTTAGTTTTTCTGTAATACAGATCATGACCAGGATGCTCTGACACACCTGAATCAGATAATTCATTTTTGTGTGGTTAACATGTGTGAGAACAATAGTGAATGTTCCATTCTCAAATGCAGCGTTGTTCTTTTCTGAATCCAGGTTTTATAGAATTGAGCTAGTGTAACGATGTATATTTCTATGTTTTGAGTTGTTGGTGTGGCATTAGATGAATAATAAAGACAGATCAACTTAAAGTTGGAAAGGACGATATCGCTGATGTAACTGTCTAAGACCTGAGACAAAGGAATTTGCAGAAGAAAACGTATGTAGACAGGCTCACCAACTATGGCCAAAGCCAGTTAAGAAACCACTTAAACCAAGTGTTTCTAGCCCAGAAATAGCATTGTACAGCAGTCCTGTAAAATATTTATACAACAATTTATAGGTGTTCAGCATGGAACTGTGTTGCTGTTTATGTCTGTTTAATTGTGCCATGTGGAAGATCAATGAGAATAATTGATTTTCATGGATCTAACTTTGGGACCTAACTACTGTAATCTTTTGGATAGCATTATCTGTTTGAATAGATGTGGCAGAGAGTCAATAATGACTTTATAGGTTTAGCTCCACTCTTCGGTTAACTCTACCTGAGAGCAGGCCAGCAACCTTTTTGAATCTAGAAAGTGTTTAGAATTTATGAAACAGATAAGCTCATATGGGAGTTGTCAATGGCAAGGAAGAATCAAAGTCACTGGGAATCAGCAAATTCGTACATTAGTCTTTTGGCTTTTTTTAGTAGGGAGAATAATCTAAGCAAAAATATTAGCATCGTGGTAAAACTATACAATGCCTTAAATACTGTGGCGAGGAAAGCAATTAGATGCATTTGATTATTACATTGACTTAATGAACTTAGTTCTTAGACACAGGCTATGTGGGTGATCTATCAAGATTTGATGTTTGATGCTGTGCTTTGTTTAGAAACTGTAGTTCAAGACACCAAGACTCTCAAAGTGGGAAGAAGTGTGGGACACAAACTTGGGAGGAGTTGAGAATAGAGTCTGTTTGCTGTGTAAGCAGTCAGAACTGCACCCCCAGCTGCTGCCAGGGAGACTGCTGCAAATTGTGGTCTCCCCAGCTGAGGCTGCATGAGGGCCGTGGATGCATCACTGTGCTCTGGTGAGGGATGGTAGCAAACAAGTAATTTCACTTGAGGGTAACAGGAAGAAATTCCTGGTGGCAATCTGTGGAGAGGGCAGTTGGGTGTCATGTTGGGTTTAGTGAACTGACAAGCACCAAGTGAGGAGGGGGCTAAGGTTGTGCCTAGCTAGAGAAAACCAGATTGGAACAGGAACAAATTATCTAGTCATGAATCGACTTCTGACGAGAAATTTTGTAAAAATTCCTACAGAGAAGTTTGGGAACAGCCTTCTGAACAGGGTAATGTGGACAAGCAGTGCCCCTCCCACCCCCTCAAATGTATCAATGAAAAGGAGTGACTGTTCAGTTAGAAACTTGGAACTCTGACCTTAGAAGTTTCACTCTTTGTTTTGTTGGTGTCCCCTTTCTCAAGCCCCTCTGGTGCTTAACGTATTTTTCACTTTATAATTCCCCAAAGCTAGAGACAGCTGGGGGTGTTAGCATGTCTGAGAAGCAGCCTGAGTAGCTGTTGCTTGTCCTCATCACACATCTCGTGGACAGCAAGAATGTCGAGAGGACTCCCTATTCCTTCTCCTACCCCAGCCTGTTGTCCTTTGTTAAAGACCAGGTGAAATCATGTTGCAGATGGAACTGCTCTCTGTATAGCTCACTTCGGATCGCTGCTGCCCTCTTCTGCTTGCTTCCCATGACTGCTCCAGCATGTGTAGGTTTTGTTGCTGCATTGACGGCCTTCTGTCTGTTTTGGTGTGTTGTGGGAGATATTCTCAGTGGATTCCTTCAAGATATAACTTTACTAGATGTTTGCTTGTGATGTGAGGTTAACTGGCATTAATAACTCGGTTAGTTTGAAAGAAATAGGGGTAGATGGAAAGTCCAATCCAACTGGAACAAAGTTTTACTGAAGCAAAATAATTTGCAAGAATAGATCATCTCCTCAATATTTAAATATTTTAAAATTTAAGGGACACTTCTTACCTGCAAACCCAGGTATATATATTATTATTTATTTTATTAAACTGCATTCGTTCTTGTGACAATCAACAATTATGAAAGCTTTTGTTTGTCTCAACAGCAGTAACTGAAACAAGATTTGCATGTCAGGTTGGCAGAATTGGCATGAATCAAGAGAAGCTCTCAGAGGTAGTGACAGGCACTTCTGTGTACTGACTAAGAGCAAACATCCCTCCTAATGGTTGACAGCATCTGGAAGACAGTCAGGAGCTAAATGAACTGGAACTGGAGAAGTGGCATCAGCTCATCAAGACTGTGACCCTGAACAATACTGTCACCTTGTATATTCCTGTTTTTTTGACTAGTTAATGACAACGATCAGGACTTCTCTGAGCATGTTTACAAACAGCACACAGACAAAACTGAAACTTCTTGCTGCACTGGCTGAAATGTACAAAGCCCATCATTCCAAGGACTCCTTGCTAAGAGCAGCGAAGTTCTTTCTGAACAACTTGCATAAGGAAAAAATCAGAAACGTCACAGTCTCGGGTGCTCTGTGTGTAAGTAGCTATATGTACTGGAGTTACAGTTCTCTCATTTTTCTGCCTTAGATAAGTTCACCTTTGCTGGGAGAGTGGGGGCATGTTATTTAGCAAGCCTTTAGGGACTGAGGAGCAGTCTCACAGATGGAGTGACTAAAAGCACCTGGCAGCTGATGGAGGGTGGAGGATTTCTCATAGCAAGCCTTGTAGTTTATGAAGGCTGCGTACACTGACGAGGGTAGCGCATGCTGCACTACTATGATGCAGCTGGCTAGTAGAAACAACCCATCTTACATCAGGGCTACACAAATAGCAAAAGCTTTACTTGCACATTCCTTGTGGAGTGGAATTGCTCAGCAGTCCTTCTCCTGATGGTGTAACTCACACATATCACATGATCAAGAAGGTAGTTGTGATCCCAGAGGGAAACCTGCTCCATTACAACACAAAGCACACGCACCTTTCCAAGAAAAAGTATATATATAGCCTATACTCTGTTCCTGGCTTGGCTCCTGAGAAGACAGATGAACTTAAGGCTTTGCTGCAAGTCCAACTCATCATGAAGTGGAAAAAAAGCACATCACATATACCTCCTTTATTGCTGGACTTTTTATTTTTATTAAGTAGGCATGATTCCTTAAAGGCTGAGGTTTTTAATAATAGTAAGGTTTTTCAGGTTTCATTTTTTTTTTCTGTAGACAAAAAGATACCTCTGATCAAAGTTTTGCCTTATATTACAGTATTTCTGTACAAAAATAAAAGTCCAAAATCAGCTTATTATTAGCTGATATTCCCCAATTTATTTACAGGGTGCTGTCAAGAACCTTCATCAGGCAACCAGGTAAAACAGGGAACTCCGTATTAAAGCGGTTGCATTGAATAACTGCTTTCTTTAGTTAACTCTGAAGGGCTCTGACCTCTGGCAGTCAGTCTGGGTTAGAGAGTCCAGCCAGAATTATTAAAAAAGTGATGTCTTTAAAAGAGAAATTTAATATTAAAAACTTAAGCTGACATTATCGAGTATTGAACTGATAATTGTATTTCCATATTAGTCTATAAATATTCTCAGCTACATCTCTCATTATAATACAGCAGATACAGAATGCAAACTTCTGCTACTTATATGGTAATACATATTTGCAATAGTAAAACCAATGTATGAAAATTTTGGAATTTACTTGTTAATAAAACTGCTTATAAAGTAACCATACAATTGTAACAACTATAACTCTGAACTATTAAAATGTACAGAAAGACTGTTTACACCATTGCACATACTTATTCCCTTTGCTTCAAAAGACTTGTGAAATACAGAATAAAATTAGTCAAATTTTACTGACAGCTCAAATACACATGCACAACGTGCACATGCATGGAAGTAAGGGGAAACAAAATGTTGGCGTCCATCAGGAAGGCTGCCAGCAGCTCTCCGAAAAAAATATACCTTGCTCTTCTTCCCTCCCCCTTCTCATATGTGTACAGGCCGGTAGATTAGTGCAGAATGGATGAATATAACTTTGTTTTCAGTGTTCTGGAAGGACAAAAATAAAAATCCTCTTGACTTTTATCAGCAATTGTAGGGTCAATACAAGCTGGGTTTAATATTGTAAGGCACTTATTACTGCTTGTACTGCAGTGGATCAAGTCTTAAGGCATTGTTACATCAACTGAAGATAATAATGCTTTGGAAAGTTTTGAATGACCCAGCAGTTCTAGTATGTGACTATTTCAGCTGATTTTCCCTTCCCCACCCTGTGGTCTTTCAAAAACAATGTTTGAAGATATTTTCCGTGGAAAATCTGGTTCTTGGTTAGCTTTTCAACAGATGTGATCAGTATCATCAGGTCATTTTGAGGCCAAGCAGTGATATGTTCTATTTAGAGCACAGTAGAACTGGTTTTGTTTTCACCTGGAGCTGCCCTGACTTCCATGACTACTCACTGATCGAGAGGTGCTGTAGCGTTTTTTCACAATCATACTGATGTAAGCTTTCATCAGCTTTGCAATGTCAACCACCTGCCAAAAGAGTACAAAGAGCAAAGTTCTTGGTAAGGTAAAAGTATGTGAATGAATTCCTTCAGACGCTAACAATGTAAAACGGTAGAGCTTTCAACACAACCCTTCTGTGGTTAAACAAATAAAAATACTCAGCACCTCGCTATGTCTTCCCATCAGCTTTATTGGGTTCTTTTCTGTAATGCTTGCAGCAATTACTTACATTACTAAGCAGCCTGGCTATCAGAACAGGAAGACCACAATAACAAAATTCCTTCTTGCTCTTACCTCACTAGTTTCAAAAAGCAGTTCTCTCTCATCCACCACGATCTTGTAGGTGTTGGCAAGCGGTGCACCAAATGACAAGATATGTTCGTACTGAAACACCTCCAGAGGCCTTCCTTCCCCACGCTTGTAGACAGAAACTGCATCAGCACTGACTCCAAGCCACAACTCTTGTGGGAATCCCCCTTCTTTACACTAGAGGAAAAAATGTAAATTAACAGCAAAAGGAACAGAGGGAGCCACACAACACTTACTGGTGAGGTTCTCATCATTTTTTTAAAAGTGCATATTGCTTGTCCCTCTTTGAACGTAGCCTTTTACACTTCTCAAATTTGTTTGCAACCCGCCAGGCTAGCATTCTGTCCCTCTGTATTTTATGGTTAACTGATGGATTTAAATAGCTATGGTGCTTGCTAACAGGAGCATGCTTTTAATATCTTAACATTTTATTACATCAGCTGTCTGAGCATTGTGATACTATATTTATGGTTTCACTACTCAGCAATGAAATCATCATCTATACAGTATGAACTGTAGTTTGAGTGTTCCAGAGGTCTTACTCACCTCTACGTCAAAGAGTGTTGAGCCATAGCCAGGCCATTCCTTAATCAAAGCCATATACTTTGCCATAGCCTGCTCCTGGTTCATCCTCTGGAGTTTTTTCCATTTGTCAATAATACTAGTCCTGGAAGCTGAGATTTCCTCTTTGACCCACATATCTAACATCTGATCCTCCTCAACCTTCTGTTTGCTGACAGAGCCACTCCGAAAACTCCTCCGCAACGTTCCTTCAAGAAAGCTGGCTCGTTTCTTCTCAGCCTTCTCTGCTGCAGTAAATGTTTTTGTAGATTGTGTAATCCGAGACTTCAGCTTTTGCAAGGGATAGACTTCTTCCATTTCGGGTACGGTGGTATGCAGGGTGTAATCTCCCTGAAGGTACTGAAGACGCAAAGCTGCAAGGACCTGGAGGGTTTCTTCAGGAGCAGGATAGTGTCCTCTAATCACTGCTTCATGAGCCTGTCGAGGGAAAAAAGGTAGCTTTTTATGCACAAACCAGTCTTTGAAAGAATTAAGAGAGAAACAGGAAGTAGATTTACTGCCGGGCAAACTCAGGATCTGAAATAAATGAACCATTGAATAAAACAAATCTGGCAAATCTCTGGGCAAATTTGTTAAACTGTGCAAGGCTGGGTTTAGCAGAAGAACAGCAAGGCAACTGAGGAACTTGCTATATGGGAATTACTGTTACTAGTCAGCAACTGAATTAATAAAAAGGAAAATAAAATGTAAAGGGTAAAAAATCAAGATCTAAATGCCTGACTGGGAGGAAGCCATCTATGTTAAGGGCATTGGGAAGAAATGGATTTGCTTACTGCTATCAATAATCTGGCTGTGAAAACTGACGTTTCCAGCCAAACAAACAAAGCTCCAGGACAGCTTTGTAATAAACCTCGCCGAGGGAAAACAGTAAATCTTCAGTGGATCCTAGATAAAGTTAGGACATTTATATGTTAGAAGGGTCTGTAGCATCAGGGATGTGATTCTGAACCAAGAAGACTCTTTCAAATCCTAGGTCTTTGCACACCCATTCAAACCTCTGGAAATGTGCAGCAGCTAGGAGTTTTGGGTTTGGTTGTTTTTTTTTTTTTATGATTCTAGTTAAGGGAAACAAACACACCTCATGTCTGGAGATGCAGGAATTGCAAGCAGTTTAGTAAAGACACAGGGATAGTTCACATCTAAGTAAGAGCTAGTTCATTCAGGTGTACACTTACAGTGGGGACTAAATGTGCCTTTAAACATGCAAGATGGTTTACCTGACATTGTACACATGCCAAAGAAAAAGAGCTGTCTTGTGGAAATGGAAGTATTTTAATGAGAAAGAAGAACTAAAAGATTTTGCTTCAGCATCTTATGAATTAAAGGGTTCACACTTTTACATAATGGAGGTTACAGAACTAAAACTGATGACAAAAGGGAACTTTCTTAATAGGCTGAAAAAAGTCAGCGCAGAATGTTGCATGAAAACAATCTGTCTCAGCAAATGTGCTTGTTTTAGTTGTTCAAATGGAAAACTATCTAAATCTGCCTCTTAAACCAATAATGTGATGTAAAATATCTGATGCAGAGCTCTCATGGATTTTCCTCTTACTGATTGAACTTCATCCCAAAGCAGAGGCATTAACTGGGTGACTCCCTATATGTAAAACCAGACAGACAGTCAGAATGGCGACATTTCTAAGCCCAACCAAGGCAGTCTGTTGTCCAGACACTTCAGCCAACAGTAAGCAGTTCTTGACTGAGCTACAATAGTAGGCTCTGGAAGGAGACTTTTGGTAGACTCATCATGTAATATGGTGCCTTAAAACCTAAACTGTGAGCAAGGAAGAAATGCTCTGTTATACAGTGAAGATGTTTCTGATCCTGTGGAAAGGGAAAAAGGCTTCTTCATACTTATGAAAACTGAAATATGTCAGTTCTTGATCACATTGGGGTTGCTTACCAACAAAAGGTCAGTGTCTTGGCATTGCAAATAGCCTTACACAGAAATCTAGGGCCCACTTGAAGCTGCCCACTGGAAGAATTTTTAGCCATTTGCAATACAGTAGAAAAGGTGAAGGTGAATCAACAATAATAAATGGGATCAGTGACAGTTTCTGAGCAACTATAGGACTTCATATAATAAAAATCCAACTGCTGATGCATTTAGCCTTTATTATAAATCATTTTCACTTATTTTATATTGTGCAATATGGCCTCGTTCTGAGCTCAGCACATTGATTAAGTGGATTTATGCTTATCGTTCTGTCTTATGGTTACTGCTGAGACTGGACTGATTTGTTTTAATATTGTGCCTATGAAATACAAATGAGTTTTTGAAAACAGAAAAAGCTATTGTCCAATTAGTTCTGTACAGTTGCCAACATGGGTTTCTAATAATGAATTTGCTTGCCAATTACTCAATTTTCACTTTATTTCTTGCACTTTCTTAAGAAAATAGTTTCATAAAAGCAGAATTAAAAGCATGTATTATCCTTTTCTTTTTCATCCAGCTTAGACACAGTTACCCAGTTTTTTACCACTATACATAAAGCAATTCACAAGTAATGCAGAAGTAAGAAAAGTCATAACACTAGGTAAATCATATTTGCTTCACTTATGTGAATACAGGATATAATAGGATGAAACAGGATAAGCATATTTTGACCAGTGAACTTCTTTCTTTGCACTTGATGTTTGAGTAGTAGTGCATTTAGTTAAACAGAATTGTAATCAAAACTGTCCCTGTGCTGCCTAGATCTCTTGCTTTTTTCCTCCCCTTAAAAGTGCCTCAAAATAAAACCTTGTTCTTTACCTGCTCAAACATAAAGGCAAATTCCACGCTATCTTTTGGGACGTTTTCTGTGTCCAGGAAGCAGTAGAGCTTGAAGTAGAACTTCCAGTGCATCTCCCCGGCTTCAGCAGTGGCAGCAAGCCTGCATGGGTGTGTGGAGAGGGAATGATCAGATCTGTGAAACCAAACTGCATTCTAAAATGACACCTGAAGAATCTAAGCAAGGCATCAGCTGAATTTGGGTTTGCTACACGTGCTGTCAGTCTTGTGTTGTGGAAAGGAGCTAATTGTTTTCAGCAGTATACCTGACCAATGTCATCTGGAGATTACAGAGATATGCATGTGTGTATTTAGAACCTACAGTAAAATGGAGGACTTAAAAATGTTGGATCAGTTCTCAGTCAACTGTTTCTAACACAAATTCTCTTAACAAACTTTTATTTGTGGCTCAGTAAGGTGTTGATAAAAGCAACATTATTAAGTCCTGTTATAAAATGTAATTGCACACGGATAGACATTCCTTCCCCATCCTTCACCCCCATTATAATGTGAATAAAGAAGGCTGATTGCCATGCATATAACATAAGGATGGCAAACAGGTATTTAGGCTTGTATTACATTTTCTTACTACAGTGCTATGGGCGGCCTCAATTTTACTGGTAAGAAAAGTGTAGTGAGCTGTACTGTGGTGACTTCCATGTGAAGTTAGGCAACGGGCAGTCAGAATGGCAACGGCTGCCTGGAGTTCAGTCCTCCCAGTACCAGGGCAGCCACAATGCTAGTAATGGTGGAAAAAATTGTAGTAGTGGAAAACAAAATGTGGAAATAGTAATGAGAAATATTACTCTGCTGGTGTCAAGACAGAGGAAAACCAAACATAAGTGAATACGTGGCTCATTAATTCCTTTAAGAAAAAAAATAAAGATGTGTTTGTTCCAGAAATGGCCACGTGTGTAATTTAGCAGCAGCATCACAAACAAGTAAGAAAAAGAGAAAATGAAGTATTATTGACATTGGAAATTTATTTAATTACTACTTATTAGAGTGGTGAGAGAGGAGAGGCACACTCACTTTTCAAACTTTGCCAAGACATCAGCCACAATGGTTCTGCTTTCAATTGCTTTATCAGTAGTTCCATTGTATTCAAACAAAGCAAACATGTTTCTGCTATCCTCCATGGCCAAGCCACGAATTAACTTTTCAACCACCTAATGAAAAACAGTACATGGAAAAAAAAAAACATAGCACAGAAAAGCAGCACCACAGAGTAAGACAAATAATGAGAAGAAACTTCAGAGCTAGGTTTTACATTAGGCTAAAAATCTTGCTAACATGTTCTCATCAGCAGTGTCAAATTCCACTTTAATTTTTATACTAAATAATGCTGATTATATGTGTGCCATCACCTGGCCAGATATAACCCCTGTATTTCACCAACTCAGCAAGAGTCTTCCAGCTTTAGGAAGCAACTTGGCTCTCATACACACCAGTATCTACCAAAGTTATTCCAATAATGCCTGAACTGAATTACTTATTCTTTCCTGTCATTTTTTCTGTAAGAGGGAACCATAGTTGGGTAATCCTCTGCAGAATAAAGACAAGTTTTTATGGCAGGGATTTCTTCAGACAGCTCTGTAAACCTTCCCTCCCCTGAAAGGAGAGACCAACAGAGAAACCCCCAGTGCTCCCAAAGGTTGACACTACCACTGTCTGGAACTGGCACATAAAGGGACACAGCGGTTTGGTGCCAACGCTGTTCTGTCACCACTTCTCACCTCTCCAGCTGTAGTGTGCGAGTTGATTGTAATCTTACAGGAGCCCCCACCATGGCAATAAACTGTGGATGTCATTTCCTGCCTGCTGATCAGAGCTTCTATTTCATCCCGGGATGGCACAAACTCTCTGCATTTGGTTTTCTTCAGAGATTCGTAAGTAAAAAGTGCGTATTTCTCCATTTCAGTTCCTGGAAACTGATCACGAACCCTGTGAAACAAATACTATTAACTTTAAGCTACCAGTCTGTGAAATAGAAAGTTTACGTATTTGAGAATGGACTTTTTTCTTTAAAGTACTTATGTATCCAGTAAGCTATTTAATTGAAACGCTCAAATGTTTATCTTCACTGTCAAGGAAAGTGTACTAACTTGTGATTTACTGCGGGACAACTTATATATGTTCATCATTTTGTTCTACAAACCTAATGGAAAGCAAAAACTGAACCACCTCTATAGCATTAACTACCAGAACCTCGTAGTGACTCAGATTTGACAGCAAGATACCTATAAAAATGTTCTTGTAATTGACTCCCCTTTTTGTCAGTTACAGTTGTTGAATGAAGACAAAACTGCACTAAGGTACTTCAGAAAAAAACCAATAGAACATATTTTTGATTGGTAATTTTTGTGGTAGTGTCACTTAGCGTACTTGATTTCTAATCCTGATTTTCTTAAAGATTCTCTCTTGACCTTATTGTCAGCAGTTAGTATTATGAGTATTCACTAACAACTTTATAATGAACTCAACTCTTAATTATTGAAAACTGTTGAATTCAGGTAGCTTTCAGTGCAGAGTGTTTCTATAATATTTTCAGTGATAAAATATCAGCTTCTGAGAGCTGCTGAGGTTTAGTTTATGTGAAGAAGTACAGTGATCTGTGATCTACATGGTATAAAAAGATTACTGCAGGATTACAGCAATGCTGGAGCATGACAATTCATCTGTAATATTGAAACCAATTTACAAATGTTGTATTAGCTGCAATTTTTTTTAACTGGGAGACCAGTTTATGAACTGTGTTAAATTAAGAAAGTGAATCAATGTTGGATTTTTTTCATTTTATCAGTTAAAGTGATTGATGTTTTTCACTAATCTTAATTTGGTTGAAAGATATATCTTCAGTAGAACATTTTACAAATATTTATAAAATAATTACCTTTAGTAAAGCGATTTACAAAGTCCATGCTCTTGCACAAATGCAGACATGACTTTTAAATTACTGAGAACTGTTTGCTGTTAGTGGCCTAATTTTCCACACTCTGCATTCTTCTGCGGCATCACAGCAAGAGGAATTCCACATTCTGGTTAGTGCTGAACTATCAAAACCTATTTATCTTTTTCAATGGTCACTAATGTCTCAAAAGTAGATTTGCAAAGAGACATTTCTACCTCAAATACAGCTTTAAACATTCTTATGCTCTTTTATGTGCATGATGCATACCTCACAAAAGTAAAGTAAGCAGGATGAAGAATTTTTAACAGGTTGGACAACTGAGAATGGGACCTGTGGGTACTGGCCACCAGTCACTTAAGCAACTGTATACAATTACAGAAAGACCCCCCTTTGGTCAATGTTAACAAAATACACATTCAGTTTAGTGGGATTTTGTCTGATTCTTCAAATGAGAATAATTCCACCTACATCAAACACTTTTCTTATGTTTTTTTTAGATTCATTGTTTGGCATAACCAGTTCACCAAGTGAATGCATCTTCAAGTCTCACTTCCAGATGTTTAAACACTGTTACAAGTTGTGGGGAAGAAAACAGGGAGTGAAGAAACTTCTTGCTCTAGTAGTTCAAAGCTTCTCACCTTTTGAGATGGAACTTGAGATATTTGAGGATGCTTCGACTCGGCAGAAATGTGCAACTCATGCAGGTGAGTATTTGCCAACTATACAGGTTGCCCACACTCCCAGGATTAGGCACTTTATTGGTCTGCTTGATAAGCTGACAGTAGAGCTCATCTCGAAGAGGTCGTAAGTCATGTCCTGTTTGGAGGATACCTTGGATTATAGGGATGGGATCAGACATAGACTCCAGCTGCTGCAAAGAATTAAATATCTTGATGGCTTCATCCTGCAGAGTTGTGTAGCCTTTGTCTTTCAGCACTACAAAAGAAAAATAGGGAGAAAGGTACTAAGACTGAAATATGAAAGAGAAAGCACTCAGGTTTAACCTGGGAATTGCTTAATGCTATTGTGGCCCTTATTATGCAGGATATTAGAATGGATCTTTTCCATTTCAAATGCACGATGCAAACTCATTATAGGAGCTATTTTGCTATTAAGATTAGATGCGAATTTAACAAAATCCCATTTTGACATTTTCTGACAACATAAAAAGTGTATCTTGCTTGATCAGTTTTTT
Source organism: Caprimulgus europaeus (assembly GCA_907165065.1). The sequence goes on from OU015525.1 coordinate 78,788,684, forward strand.
TGATGGAGAACTTTCCTTTCAGAGCAGTCCACACTGCCAAAATGTCTGTCACTTATTTGCTGTCACAAGAAAGTGAAAATCTAATCAGATCATAAGTGAGGTAAAGCATGACTGCATTACGGAAAGTGACAAAGATACACGGCATCACTTTTGTCTACAGCAGTAGCATTTCAATTAAACCCAAACAATACTAATAAACTAAATTATTGAGGCATGACACTGCAACTTGCTTTTTGAGTGCTGGAAAAGGAGGCGATTGTTTTTGTGCTACAGGTTATTCAGCGTGGGCTAACAACTTTTATAATCTACTTAAAAGCACCATGCAGCACTTGGGTTCAAGAGATGGAAGAGATTGCTCTGATGTCTGAATCAGTTAGGCCTACTAATCATCAAAGCACAAAACAGTACAGACATAAGTTTTGAAGTTTCTAACCTGACATTATACTATTACAGGAAATAACTAGAACTCAACTGCAAGTCAAGGCCATAACCGAGCATCAGTCCATCTGTGGAGCTACATTTAGCACAGAAAGACTTTAGCAAGATTTCTCCCTCAGAGGGACCTAGCTGTTCCTGTCCATGGGGAATAGAGCAACCATGCTGCACTCCTGCCTCGGACAACCAGCTCAAGTGTAGAAGATCAGAACTGTGCCTTGCCACTGTACACGAGGAGCAGGATGAGGAAGAGAAGGGAAAGGTTTCTCCTAGGATTTTCCTTGCCATGTGAGCACAAGAATATTGCTTGGGTTATCAGGAAGTCTTAGCTGAAATACCTTAGCTTTTAATCAACTGTGACCTTCCACTGTCCTCCCAAGGATGAAACTTCTGAGTCACACCTTGTTTAATATGCAGTTGCAAATAAGATAAGCAATCCACTTAAGGACACCAAATTCACATCCATCAATAGCTCTGAGCCATTCATTCTAAACAGACTTCTAAGTTACTGATTGAGCCAAGGATATTAAAAGACATGATTACACCTGCTTCAGGAGTAAATGAATCATTACTTTTTAAAATCACGTTCACTCAAATGTTGCTTCCCATAAATAGTGCTCCCCACAACTGATGAAACTTCCACTTTAAAAGTGGCTGCTGCAGCTCCCCATATGGGTTAGAAAGCAACAATGATTTGAGAAGAACACGATTCAAGAAGGCTGAATGAATTGAGTTCAGTTGCTTATTTCAGCACAAGGCTTTTCAAACTCGGTGGTCTTAGCTGTGTTGCTGAGGGTAACAACCTTATATTACAGCAGCAACGGCAACCTTCCCTTCTGTAACTCCTACAAGCCCAGGGCTCTATGCTAGACAAACTGCTGTTCTCCACCTCCCAGAAAAGAACAGGGAAACTTGCCTGTTTGTATTATAAAAATATATTTTTCCCGCTAAATACCATTAAAATATCCCATTCTCCAGTTCAATCTTCCATAAGGAAAAATGTTTCTACGAATGGAAAACTTACAGTTTAGATTGATGTCCCCATATGGCAGTGGCAGTAATGGTGAGTGCAAGGGATGATGAGTGTAACGGAGAATAGGGTTTCTCTTATAAATCTGTTCAACCACATCAGCATTCAGGCAGTTTTCCTATTGGGGTAAGAAAAAAGTAGGATTTAAGGTCCAGCAATAACAATAAGGCAATGCTTCACACCCTTAGGTTGGCTGTGAAAAAATTAGTCATCAGTGTTACCAACACTATTTGGTGCTAAATCCAGTTGTGGGTACTGTGGCCTCCTGGCACTCTGCAGGCTATGAATGCTCAGTATCTGCTAACCCCAGGCCTTGCATAAGCTTACTTTATCTGTGCAGTAAAAAACAAACCACAGCAGAGCTGCAGGAGACAAAAACTAAGTTTCATGAAATTTTTTGAAGTGTGTTTTCATTTTACAATTGTTTTTATCCCAGTATTTCATAACTGGAATTAAGACATCTGTATTCAAGTTTAATTTAAAAAACTATTTCTCCAGCATAACTAATTGGCCTTTTCAGTTAGAATGGAGGACACGGAGAAGGCAGAGTTACTGAATGCCTTTCTTTGCTTCAGTCTCCACTGCCAAGGCCACCCCTCAGCAATCCCCATCCCAAGAGACCGGTGAGAGAATCTGGAAAAAGGAAGACTTGTTCGATGAGTATTGGGTTAGAGATTGACTATGCAGCCTTAACACCCACAAGTCCATGGGCCCTGATGGGATGCACCCACGTGTGCTGAGGGAGCTGGCTGACATCACTGCTAGGCCACTCTCAATCATCTTTGAGAGATCATGGCAATCAGGAGAGGTTCCTGAAGACTGGAAGAAGGCAAATGTCACCCCTGTCTTCAAGAAAGGTAAGAAGGAGGACCCAGGGAACTACAGGCCAGTCAGCCTTACCTTAATCCCTGGAAAGATAATGAACAGCTCATCCAGGAGGCCATCTCTAAGCATGTGAAACACAAGAAGGTCATCAGGGGTAGTCAGCATGGATTCATCAAAGGGAAATCATGCTTAACTAACCTGATTGCCTTCTATGACAGGACAACTGGCTGGATAAGGAATAACCCCATGCACCAGCACTGGTTGGGGGCTGACCTCCTGGAAAGCAGCCCTGCAGAGAAGGACCTGGGAGTCCTGGTGGACAAAAAGTTAAATATGAGCCAGCAGTGTGCTCTCGAGGCCAGGAAGGCTGACAGTATCCTGGATTGTATTAGGAAGAGTTGCCAGCAGGTTGAGACAGGTTCTCCTCCCCCTCTACTCAGCCTTGGTGAGGCCCCAACTGGAGTATTGTGTCCAGTTCTGGGCTCCCCAGTACAGGAAGGACATGGAACTCCTGAAGCGTGTCCAGCGAAGGACAACTAAGGTGATTAAAGGACTGGAGTGTCTTTCATCTGAGGAAAGGCTGAGGAAGCTGGGCCTGTTCAGCCTGGAGAAAAGGTGACTCAGAGGGGATCTGATTGATGTTCATAAATATCTAAAGGGAAAGTGTCTAGAGGATGGGGCCAGACTCTTCTCATTGGCACCCAACAATAGGACATCGAGAATAAACTGCAGCATAGGAAGTTCCACCTGAACATAAGGAAGAACTTCTTTACTGGGTGACTGAGCACTGGAACAGGCTGCCCAAAGAGGTTGTGAAATCTCCCTCCCTGGAGATATTAAAAAACCATCTGGACAAAATCCTGGTTTATGTGCTCTAGGAGTCCCTGCTTGAGCAGGTTGGTCTAGATGACCTTCAGAGGTCCCTTCCAACCTCAACCTTCTGTGATTCTGTAATCTACAGGAGCTACCATAACAAAACAGTCCAGAAAAAATGCTGCTGTAAACCTGATGCACCCACTCTGACATCTAAATACAATCTGTTCTTAGGCTAACTTTAACAGATGTGTGACCGCTGTCTTCTGTCAATCCTGATCTTCCACATAAGTCTACTGCTCTGAAGAATAGCATTGATAGTCTTGTAATTTAGGACTTGATACTTCTTTTCCATGAGAGAAGTGACACCGTCCAAGGGAAAAAGTTAGTAGCAGTTCTCCCCTCTTGCCTATTTTTTTTGTGTCTTACAAGAATCATCATCCTTTCTCCTGAAAGCAAAAAATCTCCAGAAGGACATTCTCTGGCTATGCATGCAATGTCTCCAACAGAATCATCATCCTTTCTCCTGAAAGCAAAAAACCTCCAGAAGGACATTCTCTGGCTATGCATGCAATGTCTCCAACAGGGCCACAAAGCAGCAAGCATTAATTGAACATGTTTCTCATCACACAGAGACATGAGATGCTTAGGCCATGCTATCATAGAACAAGAAAAAAAAAAAAGGTAAAAAAAAATAATCACAGGAAGTGTCTATCCCACATCCTTGTGTGCTACTCACTGTGGACATAGCCAAACAGGTCTGCTAACTCATGAGCCCGCACGCTGCGCTCTACTGCCTGGTATAGCAACGTCAAGTTACACAAACCAGTATAACTTGTTGCTGTTTTCATGGAAAAAAGCTACCCCTCTTGCCCTCCAAGTTGCACTTCATACTTTGCTCCTTCAGTATTTAGATAGAAGCTCCTTTGTCAGGTCAATGAAAGATTCAGGTTCCACGATTTCAGTCCACATCACTGTTTAGAACTCAGTTTTCTGCTTTATTACCCAATATAGCAAAGCCACCATACAAAAGATTTAAGTAGCCATTCTTTCCCACCCCATGCCCTCCTGTTTGGGCCTACCTTAATATCCTGAATAAGCTGCTGAGTCGGAGTATCAATGGGTGCCTTTGTGTCAATCACATTCTGGATGGCACTTGACCAGCGGGTCGCCTCATTAAGCAATTTTGTATAGAGACGGTAACAATGTTTGCGTCCATATACAGTTACATTCCAATAACCTAGCACAACAGCAAAAATTGTTTATCACAGAAGCTGTATCTATAAAAATACTTCAACTTCTATCTGAAAACAGCTGTAGTCCCATCAGACACCAAGTGCTGCATTCTGGATCATGCTGGCAGTCTTTCAGGAACTAAGAAGTTGTATGAGTAATTAAGTATCACAATACAAATACTATGGTTTTAAAAGAGATTCTCTCCTTTAAAAAAAGCCTAGGAGTAACCTTACAGTACAGCCACCATCATGCAGCCTTCATTTTATCCAGTAATCTTAGTAAAAGTGACCATAAGACAACACTATGGAATACTGTTAGCTACATGTGGCTTGTGGGCCCTACTTCTCCAGTCTGGTCTGTAAAAGGAAAATCTGAGGCAGTTTTTCTTTGTATGCGAGAGCCTTTCACTGTCTGTGGCACACGTAAAGTACGAACTACCTCTTCTGTAAAAATGTCACTACTTTCACACCAATGAAGTATGGCAACTATGACAGGAAGAGCATTTCAGTTCAAATTCTCTCTGGGCATCACTGTATAGGCTTTTTATGAAGCAGATTCAATTACAGAAAATCTATGTCATCTTTCACTAGCAAAAGCCTCTTTGAAGTGCCAGTGACCCCAATGAGATTATATAGGGCTGTCAACAGTCGCTTCTCATTTGCAAAGAGCCACTTCCAAGTTGAAAGCCAGTTTTGAAAACGCACAGGGAAGCTGACTCAGATGTAGTATGTAGGTTAGCACAAACCGGACTCTTACTCTAGATCTCCCTATACTTGTTCTGCCTATGTTATTCCTCATAGTTCCTCAGCACATAAAATAATGCATGAGGAGAGTGCCACCCATATGTCTTTCCCCAGGTCTTTGATATGTAAGCGTAAGTCTTCACACTAATTTAGCAGCAGTGTCAGGCTATGATAACTTGAATGTTGTTGAGAACAAATTTTACTCCTGTATACATTATTACATCTGTTTTTTGACCAGTAATTCCCTGTAAAATGCCTCAGCGACTTAGGAACTCAGGTTTTTTCATCAAACTACAACCATAATAATCCATTTAAAATATTCTTATGCACTGTTTGTTGCATTGCTAGGTAGTAGGACAGAAGGCAACTGAAAGCATATTTGAACAAGAGCAAACAATTACCTGTCTCTTTGAAGATTTTTTCATCAGGTGGGACCACTGAGCAGAGGCTGTTCAGGACCAGCGTACCCAATTTCAAAGCATTTTTCTCCGAACTCTTATAGTAGTCCAAAGAATTGTGCGTCAAAACAAACCAACGCTTCTTTAGTTTTAATGAAGACATCTTCGGGTTGTTCTTTACCTCCTTGTGTAGCCACCCTGTTAAAGACACAATTTGAGTTAAACTTTTTTTTTTTTTTTTCCAAACAGAGTTCGACAAAATTAGGTTGCTAAAAGTTGTGTACTTTCAACAACAACAAAAATATGATGTGAACTGTTCAGCCTACATTTAGCCCACATTTAAACGACTGAGTAAAATTCTCAAACAAAGAAATGATGAAGATACAATAAAATTAATATGAAAACTTTTCAACTTTGGTGTTTACCGAGAAAAATGCTTTTGTCAACTTGCAAAAATGCTTTTTTCATCTTTACAGTGTTTTCTTACATGGTGCAGCAGGAGTATAATTTCAGCTGTATTAATTATGTGAGTAAACTCCACCGTACAAAGATGAGGCTCCAACACTACCGTGACAGCCTATTACCCAGATTATACTGTGGGAACAATCTCTTCAAAGGTTAATGGATATTAATTACTTTGTTACTGCCCCACTCAGTTCTTACCCCTCACAATGAATTCTTGTCCCTCCACTCTAGTGTCCCCCTTTGACCTTTGGAGCAGGGTTATCCAGTGATGCATCTCTTCAGGAGTGTCAGCATTACAGTGAAGAACACGATTAGCTGTGATGATCACAAATGAATTTGGTCTAGAAAAATAAATGAAGATTGAAAAAGCCTTCACAATCAATGTATGTACTGTTTACACCTCACTCAGCATAACCATAAACACTATCCATTGTTTGCATTTTCTATTCAGGCAAATACTGTCCACCTCTAAAGCATTTATTTCAACACCACTAAACCTAAAAAAAATTAAGCATTTGAAAAGACTTAATTATGTTGGATTCACACCAAAGTGCTAGGGCTCTGAATGGTGGGAAAGTTTACATTAAACTGCAACTTGTCCTATCTCAAAATAAATCTATGGTGAGAAAAACCTCCAATCTTTAATCAGCTTTGGATATGAATCAGAATTTTATTACAGGGTCAGATCTATTTAAAAGTGTCTGCTTCAGTAGTTACATTAGCTAAAACCAACTGCATTTTACAAAGGTCTAGAGTGAAGCAGCATGTGAACACAGATTCTTTTATTTTTAATGCAGTGCAACCCAATTCGCAGAGAGCACAATCTATTTTTAATGAGACTCTGGCTTTTACCCAATTCTACACCAGGATTCACCGAAGCATGAAGAACCACCCCAAGTGAACTGTGCTGATGGCTCTCTGGATTAGAGGCAGGTTTTTTAGCCTGCAAACACTTGCTTTAACCCTTTACCATTAATTTTTTCATCCTGGAACACACATGGTTTTTAAGAACTGTATCAGATGTAGAAAAGGGGAACGATGCAGTCTGGGCCACCCCATGCACGAGAAGCTCATGGGCCTTCCTGTTACAGGTCTTGCAAGATGGTAACTAGGTAAAAAACTAGAATCAACCAAAAAATTGCTTATGGGGATGGTGAGGTTCACCCAAATACGATACCATTCTTCAAAAACAGTGTGTGCCATGTAAAAGCTAGATGGACGACAGGATAAAGAAAAAAGTAAATAAAACTATTAGAAGGAAAAATTAGAAAACTCTGTGAAGGGACATTAAAGTAAATTAAGTAACATGAAAAGTGTTTAAGAGTTACCTACAGCTACTGCTCAGCAGTGCCATAGAAGGGGGTGATCAGAATGCAATGTTTTGGTCACACTCACTGTGGGGCCGAATAACTACATCATTCAGGAAGAATGGTGGATGAGGAAACAAGTGGGCATGTGAACTGAAGAGAAGAATTTTTTTGGCCATGTTTTAAAATGCATGAAGAGGAGGCAGCTTTGGATTGAGCTACATGAAGCACACTCTAGAAAGCTGGATAATGTGATATACAGGACAGAAGCTACAGATGAGCTGTAGCAAGAGAACTGAAAAATGTGAGCACTAAGATATAAACTAAGGTAAATCAAGCTATCAAACAGGAGATTATGATCAACAGTAGCCAACCTTCCAGGCTCCTCTCTCCTCCTCCCCAGTTGAGGAAAATGATGGCAGCCTTGTTCTTGGAATTCTTTCTGAATACAGATTCAAAGGGCTCTCTGCTCAGCTTGTCTCTTTTCAGCTTGCAATAGTGGGTTCATATATGTCAAGATAAAAATAAACTATTGCCTGTATTAGTCAAGTTCATTTCCTACTTGAAAAACTTTCCATCCCTGATTTAGACTCAGAGAACAGGAAAAAAAAAAAATTACAAGAAAAAAAATCTGTGCGAAAAATGCTTACAGGAGAAATGCCTTTCTAACTTAAACTTTTGAAAGCTGTGGAGATTTGTGTTGTATTGTTTAGGAAACCTGGGCTAATAATCACAGTTACTTGTGTCTTGGAAAGCCAAGGACAAACCAGTAACTTCAACCAGCTGTTTCACAGATGTGCAATGAGGAGACTGGAACAAATTCCTACAGTACAAATAACAGTTCCTCACAGCCAGTAACCTTATAACCAGAGTCACAGCCTGAACCCAGATTACTTTTTATCCCTCAAAACACTGTTACTAGTTCAAGAACTAAGAATATCCTAACAGTTATATTTTATGCTGTGTTATCTCCTTTGTTACAAGACATTTTTATTATGAAGAAATAATTCTCAGCCCAGTAAAATACAACATTCTTGCGTGAGAAGCTGAACAGAAAAATGTTAAAATGAATTTTTATGCCTACTATATTGCTAAAGGACTCAAAAATAAGTTGCTCTTTTTCAGGAGCATTACTTGTATAAATGAAAGAAAGATTTAATCTACTTTTGTATCAATTTAGTAGCTGAACAGTTCATATATGAAACAGTGTCAGGGAAATTAGTGAAGCCCCCACAAAAAAACCACCATTGCTACTCCATGTCTTAACATATGGTGTTTAGTACTATGAAAAGGGAGGTAATGATGAATAATTTTAATGCATGGTTGGGCAGTAGGGTATAGAAACTGAAGTAAAAAGCATCTGATTTTGGCTAGAGAAAGCAGAAAAAGTCACCAGGCATGGTTCTGACTTACCTATCTGGATTGTCAGCAGCACAGACAGAATCAATTAGTCCTACGTCAAGTGTACCCTATAAACAAATACCCAAGCAGAAAAGGAAGAAGACATTTACTATTACATTACTCAGTACTCTTCTCAGAGACAGGTGAAAGAAGCAGCAGCTTTGATCAAGCAAATGATCTGCAGATTTGGGCATCTGTTTCTCTGAACCATTAAAACTGTTGAAGGGAAAACTAAGACTCAGATAAACAGATCCTGTAAAATATTATCTCTAGTTGAGCTGGAATAAGCTCAAACAACTGCTCTTATTTTCCTATGCTTCCAAACATGCTTGAATTTTTCACCTAAAAGTGCCATCCTAATGGAAATGGCATCCTCTCACAAACTTCTGAAGCCATTAAGCAGAAGTTTTTATTTCGCCTTGCTTGACATTAGGTTTCAAGTTTATCCCATTTATTCCCAGTGTATGTTGTACAGAATGATAAATGCAAGACCAGAGAAATCTCAAATTTTCAACTCTTGGGTTTTCAATTTACCAATTAACTGTATCTTCGCAGAACTTCAAACTCAAGCATACACTGTGGTGTGATAGGGAACTGTACCAAGAAAAAAAACCCAAACAAAACCAAATAACCAAAAACCTAAACTCTCATTTTTCATCAAGGTGAATGATGGGAGAGGATCAGAAGTCAGAGACTCTCCTCTTGTACAGCTACAGGCCCAAGGACATGGAGCCTCTAGCCAGAGTCACAGCTACTACCGTATTAAGGAAATTCAGGTTGTTGACTCTCAGAAGCTGTGGCCACCAAAGTGCCCCTTGGGGTTTTTTTTGTTTTTCTTTTTTTTTTTTTAAATAAAAATATTTGCTTTGAAAAGTTCTTCAGATATTTAGACTTACCACAGCATTCTGTGGATTTGCCTGCTCATCGTGCATCTCTCGGATCTCTTGCTCTGTGGACGCATGGACTTGACTCAGTACACTAAACCATTGGCTGTGGAGAGAAAGGCAGCAGTGTAAGTAAAATGTTGCTTCTGCACAAGACTTCTGTCACCTTTGTTCTGCAGAGATCTAGCAGGTTCTGCAGGTTTTTGGAATTGCTTAAGATTCCTTTTGTCAACATGCATAAAACCAGCAAGGTTTTATGTCAGTTAAGCAATACTGGGGGCAAGCAAACCAGATCTCCCATCCAAGCTCATGTCATAACCTTCTTCCTAAAGACAAATACCTTGTGCAAAAAATAGCATCTCGGAAAACTTGGCAGTAAGCACACTGAAACATCTCAGTTCTTAGAGAGTATTTATAACACATTCCACACAATTCACCTGGAAAAAAATAATACATTACTAGCTACACACAAAGCCTTTAATGGGAAACCCAACCTACAGCTTGGAAATCCTGCTGCACTGCTAGAGTGACTGGTCATAGTTTCTTACAATGACACTTCTGCAAAGACCACTCCAGTCCATCAAGTCTTCTGTAGAAGCACAACTGAAAGGGGGAAAAGAATAAAATCCCCAAGCAAACACCTCTACGTTTTTTGTTCCCTCTGAAGCACTGGAAAATCCAGGGGCTGGAAGGACCAGTGAAGTTGAACCAGAGCCAATTTGTGCCACTCCAGTAGCCTTGTATATATCCACAACAGGAAAACTGGCAGAGAGGTTTCCAGCACTTTGGCCCCCTAATGCTGAGAAGCTATTGCAGAAGGATTTAATTCCAACCACACCTTCTGCTTCTGGGAGATCTTTACCCTCCTGGCACTTATATATGATAAAGCTCAACTGCTCTAAGCAATCCCACTGAAATCTGAGGGCAGAGCTTGGCCTGTTTGGCAGGTTCCTGAATGCCATTCTTTGAGATATGAATTTGCCATTCTAATGAAAACCACCTGGGGCCAAGTTTTCAAAGGGATCAAAAGCCCAGCCTTTAAAGCAGACTCCTCACTTTTTTGCAGAGGCTTCTCCACCACCATCAGGTTGAGAAAACAAATGCAAAACTACTCGCTTTAAATACAAAACTATCTTTTCTGCAATTGCTTATAGTCACATAATTTATGCCCATGACACTGAAGTGCTGCCTCCTTAGCTCCAGCATTCAGAAGCCAACTGCTCTCCATAATGTAGATATCTGGAAACCAAACTGCCAAAATAGCTTGAGAAAATCTGTGTAGTCTGTCAAACAGCACCATTGATGCCATATCCTAAATCCTTTCTAACAGCTTATGCCTTCATTAGAAACAATGCAAGGCATGAAGAAAAATGAAGATTTAGTGTGCCTGACAATAAAGAAGACAAGAACATACTTAGTTCTGATTCTTGTGTTAAGACTCAGAGATACTCACAGAGAGTTTGTGTTTAACACTTACTTTGCTGGGTGTAAGACAAAGTCACTGAAAAGCCCTCAAAACAAGAGAAGGGTCATCTAGAGAGAAGGAACCATCAACTGAAGAAAACTAAACCTCATCTACCAAAATATTCCCACAATTCAAATTCAGCTTCCCTTTTTCAGCTCAGGAATTGCAAATGCCAATCCTCTATTTAAAACAAAAAAGAAGACTTTGTAGCACTGTATGCACAGTTAGTAATAATTTATTATTGCATTTTAAAGAACAATTCAGAGTTTTCAGAATTTCATGTAATCTTTGCGTAACAATGGAAAAGAAATTAACCATGGCACTTTGCAAAAGACAAAGGTGATTTTACTCTCCCTTTGATTTCTTCCCTCTCAGGATCTCCTCTGGTTTTCATCTGAGTCCTAGAACCCCAGAACGGGGAAAAAGACAGACTAGGGGTGTGAAAGGAATAAACCCTCAGCAATGGTTGGGCACTGAAGCATGGGCAGCCTTCTTTCCTCAAATACACTTCACAAAGATCAAAACAGTAATTCCTCTTTTGGGAGAGGCTGTCAGGTTTCTCTTGCTTTTTCCCATCATTTGAGCAAAAAGCAACCTCAGATCACGATCTAGCTCATGTACAAAATATTTTTTTCAATAGCAGATGCAGAACCAACACAGTCCAGTAATTTTCTACTTCTCTTTTAACAATGCCAAGGATTAACAAGGTTTTGACTTAAGCCTATCTGCATATCCTGACACATCTCCCTCATTAAAGTTTTCTGGAATGACTGAAAAAAAAGAAACATGAAATATACTGGTAAAAAGTATTTAATCTGGATGGTGTGTTATGTGTTCTATACACAGAAAGAGTGTATACTGTCTCCTCCTCCACATTTAGGGAAAAAAAGAAAGACATGCGTGACAACAGTCAAGTCTTTATGCTGATAAATTCTTATTGGTCCCTAGGGCATGTGCACAAGTCTAATAGAAGTGATTTTAGCTAAGTTTGCATTTTAAAATATACTCACATCACACAAGAATTGCAACAATGAGTACTGGCAAGCTCATACTTATTTCAAGAGTAATTTTAAGGATGCCTAAAAAATGAAGAATGATTCTGCACTGTAAGCATTGCTAAATTTATGCGCAGGGTCCTGTGATACAGAAAGGAATTACACCTTTAAAAAGAATAGAATACAAAGCAACTTTCAAGGCTTCAGAGCAAAATAAGCTGAAGTGATGTTGACATAGGCATCCTGTACTCTGGCCTTGGGGCAGCAAGGCAGTGGGTAAGTAAGCTTTGATTACTAAGTTCACTTTATTTAAATGCTTGACTTTTATGGGCAAGCATATTATTATCTCACATGAACTGTAGAGTGGGGATTTTTTTTTTTTTAAAGATGCACTACAACTGATCTGACAAGTCAAGCTGGCTCCTTACCTACCAGCCTCCCCTTAGGTTGACAGCAAGACCTTTTTTAAATCAGCAGAAAGGGAAACCCCCTGTTGCACGCTCTTCTTATTCACGAACACCCTTTCACCCTAAATTCCAGTGACCACATTACAACTTTCAACTGCTTAGGCAAAGAGGTCCCAACCCTAAAGAACAGTACTTTACTTCAGGCAGATTATAGGGCCTAAAATACTGATTTACTCTATGTGGCTAAACACAGCAGGGTAATGCACAAGACAAGCACCAATGCCTGATGACTGCCTCTCTGCAGACGTACTGTATTTCAGAAAGTTGCTAGCAATAAATGGGTAACAACCAAGTTCTAGGCAAATTTTCATTGCTAGTCTGACTCCTCCCCATAGTGTTCTGCCACAAGATTTTCTTCTCAGTATGCCTTTTGAAATAAGTGTTAAATGCAATGTGTTTAAAGCAGCCTGAATATTTTGTGATACTGGGCAAACAAATTAATGACAAGCACAAGTCAGAATGGCATAGAGGTTAAAAAGGGGGGAAAAAAAGAAAAGAAAAAGGCCTGATGATTTTCATACCTTGCATCCTCAGGAGACTCAGCAATTAAGTGGTAGGTCCTGTCACCCATTATTAGATCAATACCATTTTCTTTGCCTGTATTATCAACAATCTCTCTGAAAAGAAGAAAATGTCAAGATTTGAACATTAGAGATTGTCCACATTTTGAATATTCTTTTCTGCTGACAGGCTCACAAATGACTAATACTTAAAATAACAGCAGTCAGCCTTAATCAGGTTAATTTGCAAGACTTATCATGTGATTTATCAGGCAGATTTAATTCACCAAACTATAGTTGTTGTTTTTCTTGCCTATATGGCACAAATATTCAAATTACTATGAATGTCACTATACCAAGCTGACTATTCTGTTACTGTTTTAACAAGAACTAAAGAAAAAGCATTATCAAACCTCAAGAGAAGCAAGGATAACTGAATTGAGAAATGCATATATTTCTGAACTAATTGCTAATTGCATACTCAAGTAATTTTTGGAGTGGTAAAAAGAAAGCTCTTGAAGATTAAAAACAAAAAGCAAACAAAACCTGGATTAGTGATTCTGTGTGGTTGTGAATAAAGACAATTGCAAACATGACTTCCAGAAAAAGCTTAGCACTCCTCTGCTGAAAAGGTACATCTTTCTAATTTGTAGTTTGGACATCTAAGTATCAATATATTAAACAATCATGAAAACAAAGCACAAGATTTTTAAGGAATGATTTAAATATTACGTGGGCTTTTCCTGAATCTTAAGAAATCAACTTGATTTCCTTTTTGCTGTTTTACTGTATTTTCTAAAGCTCATTACTTCCTTAACTAGCTGTACCTCCTTATCAGCTACACTAGTCTCATGAATCTCTATCCTATAAACAATATATGCGAGCTCTACGTATCAGACTCATTAGGAAAATTTATCTGCTATTAAGACAAAAACCTGTAATTCTGTACTGTTTTCTGTAATTTGGCTTCCTTCCTTCCCAGGAACAGTATCCATTAGAATACCTCCCTGTTCTGTGCTTTAAGTGAATCAGCCTAAGATTTATTTAATTTCAGCGGGGTCCCTAATACAGAGTGGTGAAATATGGAAGTTGCTTGATATGTTAGGAATGCACTCAGTGAATATTAAAGTTACCTAGAAAAGCTATTACTTATTTTTCATGACATACAGCTCTTTAATACAAGTAATCTTTCTTTTACCTATGTAATACACAAATAGCTATTGATTGAATCTACAGTTCATGTTAGGTTCCACAATGTTTACCTGTCAATTTTAAAGGTACTTTCAGAAAAGAACTTCTATAGGGTACAGTCAATGAAACAATGTGGTGACAACAGAAAAATGTTTAAACATATTAGAAAAATATGTTAAATAAATGCTATGGTGCATGAGTCAGATTCAAACTCAGTTTCAACAAAAAAAATTGTGGTGGGAATGTCAGTCTCTATTCAGAGACTTACTTGACAGCGAGCAGCCCAGTGGTTTTACGAGCACAAGTCAGGAAAGTCACTGAAATGATTTACTTTGTCCTGCTTGAAATCAGGCTCAAGCCAGGACTTCCAGAGAAAAGCTTTCAATTTAATTTAAGTACTCTGTTAAATGAAAAAAATAAAATGGATTGTTGCAGATTACAAAGAGCAGAGTGGAATCAAGTGTTACAGCCATTTCTATTTTTCTCTGCCTTGGAAGAAAGCTTAGGTACACTTTTATACAGAAATGAGACTACCAACTAATGAGAGCACACTCTAATTTTAAAATTAGTTAGATAATCCATAAATTCACAAAGGATACTGACTGTTTAGAAGGAAAAACACCATCCCTTAGAAAACTTTTTCAATGCATGCTTCAGGAAGCATAGAATTTTAAGGCGTAAGGAACTTTATTTACCAAGACATATATTAAATTAAGTTTAGTAATTCTACTTTTTCTAAATTAACATACACATTTTGAAGACTTTTCTACCACTACCACAACTATTTCAAATATGAAAAAAAATCGTAAATGCATACTGAAGATACAGGTTCGGACCATGCTAACTTAAATATATTCAGGGCCTGTTAATTCCACCTTCTCCATTCTAAGTTTGCCTGCAGCTACAGACTTGGCAATATGCCCCAAATTGCCTTGGGAATCATTACAGACTAAGTAGGGCCTCTAGTCTGGGAGAAAGCATAGATGGGTTCATTATAGCAGCAGTTTTCTTAAGTACTTGGCACTGGCTTAGCTCTGGAACACTCTGTGGACTTAAGAGAGAGCCAAGTAAGGACAACACTTGCTTGCAATAACTTCATCATGCACACTCTCATGTTTGTATTCACACAATTTGAAGGCAGGGCACTCAGCATCGTCTCAAATTAAGCCTCAAGGAGTATTTAGGAGGAGCTATGGCTAACATAACAAACACATATAAACCTACTTGGCTGTTCGGACATCAATGGCACCCTTTAGCTTTTCTTCACTGTCATTTTCAAAGTACATCAACCTGGACTGCCTAAGAACAAACCATCGTTTCTTCCAGTTCCTTCGGGAAAGTGTAGAGGATCCACCCCCCTTTTTGTGAAGCCAACCCTGCTTAAGTGCTTCCTGCTTGGAACGAAACCATAGGAAGGTCTCATCTTTCAGGACACACCAGCGTCGCTTCCACGTGTTTATTAAGCCACCTGGCAAGAAAAACAAATGTGGGTTTATAGTTAGTTAAGACAAACAATTATATTATAAAACAGAAGCTGTGACCAAACCAACGCTGGAAGATGCTGACCAACAATGCTGCACTTAAACTGAGTCTCTGCTGTAAGCCATGAAACCAAAGATCTCATTTCTGCACATCCTTGAGGCCACCAATATTGTTGGCAATCTAAAGACCTTTAAATTCTAAATTATAATAAATCTCTCTATAACAAAAATATATATTGAACAGATACACAATCATATCTACTTATACATAAAATAGATACATAATAAATAATAAATCATTAAAAAGTCTCATTGCATTTGAGAATCAGATCTTCAACACTGTTTTCAAGGTATCTCAATGATAATCTAAGAAAAGTTTAATGTTAAACTCTTCCCTCTCTCCAGTTTTCTGAAATACTTACGGTTCTTAGGAGGTAACAAAGTTCAACTCAAAACCACAAAATCTGGAAAAGCTATACTTACAGTAGGAAATACACCCGTGTGAGCTCAGTCACACCAAAGTGTGGCTGTACCGTCTAAACTTCTTGTGAGTTTTGTTACAGTAGACAATACACCTTGCACTGTAGTCAAGTCATAAAGTCATAAAAACCTTAACCAACCAATACACTCCTGTCATTTCACAAAGACTTACTGCTAAGTATGTCAGAAAGTAAATCACACTAGTGATGACTGCATACATTATTTTTCACACAAACATAGCTGTGTGCACATTAATCAATGATCCTATTCCAGGAAAGTAAGTTCTGCTACAGTGATGAATATCATACATGGATTCATCTAGATTATAATTTATTATCAGTCATCAGAAGGTAAAACCAAGAATCTTAACCAGATAACTCCCATATATACTCTTTCAGTCTCTCATGTCCCTTTGCTACACATATCCTTCTTTGTGTCTTTCAGATCCAAAGTGAAAGTCTACCGAGGTCAGTAAAACTGGTGTGCCATGTAGAATACTGTCCATACTAGAAGGTTGTGAGAGAAGGAATCAGTTTTCCTCAAAATTTGGTACAACTTGACTTTGTGAGTTGTTTTGCTATATTTATATGGGATATTCCATTGTTTACGAGCCAGCAAAGATGTAAAATGAAATAGAGGCAGCCCGAAATATGGATGTTCCTTTGCAGAGCGGAAAAATGCTGCCAGATGTCAACCAGTGCAAGCAACTTAAGTGAGAGCAGCTCTCTCCAGACTTTTCTATTAGCCTTTGAGAAATTAGAAAACAGCTTAACTCCACAGGAACTGGAGTGCATAGTGCAATAAACATTTCTGGTTATTTTGTATATTTATCAAGTTCTGATTCATCCAGTACCTTTCATGTACAGAAAGCTGTGAAAGTACGGCAGGCTGACACAGCTATAGACTGAATCCCTCCGGTAGGAAAGTTCATCGTCTGTATCAAACCTGGAGTCAAAATCTTCTTCACTGTCTTCAAACTACAGAAGAAATGAATAAAGGTGAAATGATCTCTCAGGAAAGAGTTTAGATTAAATTGCTTAGAAGTCTTCAGCTAAAACATTTTATGTTGTATCGGAAGGACATGATTCCTCATTGGGTTTCGTCTAGCTCACAAAGGAAGGAGCACACTGCAGCTGAGTTGCAGCTGGTCCTGTTTGACTACACACTAGCTCTAATGCCATGTAACAAATCAATGAAACAGCTTTGTAGCTGCTCAGGAAAGTTTTCCTCTACAAGAGCATGGCCAGGGTATGCTACCCTGTGCTGCCTCCCTCCATCATCAAAGTGCTGTGGGTAACAGTTTAGAAAAATCATCAGGATTTCTGTTCTGTATCTGACACACACCCCGAGTCATAAACAGGAAGGAGTACTGAAGAGAGACAGTTAAAGTGCTTCCTTGTAGGCAAGAACTGTCAACTTACCCTGATGACCATGATGGCTCTTTGACAGACTTTCATAACCTTAACTGAAATAGGTATTTTAGTGTTAACATTTTTCTTCTAAATAAGCCAGCGCTGCTGAAATACTTTTTTCACTTTCCCAGTCACAGAGTCTCACAGAAGTATTGTGTGAGTGATAGAGGGAATCATACTTTTCCAAAAATATTTGCAGGAGCAAAGCCCACATTATACTCAGTAAAGGGCACTGAAAAAGAGCTCCTCAGTATGAGGATCTGCCTCAGTAATTTTAGCCATCACGTGAAATTTACTCTCCAAGTTATCTCAAAATACACCTGGCATTTCAGGGACCTCTGCAAGCAGCTTATTCCATACTGTTGCAACTTGCACACATAAGTGAATCTTTTTCTTCTAAAATCAATTCCCTGCCATGGTACCTGGCAGTCCCCTCAAAACACACACTTTTACTTATGAAGGATTTTGTTTGTGAATTGCATCCAAGGCCATGCACTGAGCTCCTCACCAAATAATGTGCAGTTCTGCATTAAAACACATGGAACTATATCCTTGCATAAGCCTAGGACTGCAAGCAGCATCTAACTCTAATGCAGCCGTCCCACAGTGGCACCTAGATGGCAACAGACAGCTACGTCCATAGGCAATCTAAGCAATCAAACTATGTAACACAGACATTTTTAAGAACAGCTACAGTGAAGGCTGCAGATAGGAAAAAAAAAGCAGAAAGCACATATCAATTATTAGATAATAAAAACAATGATACTTACAGAAGACTGAGCTCCTTCAGAGCTAAATCGGTACGCTCCAGAGCTATTGTATGTCCCCACTGAGCATCGGTAGTCCGGTGACCACTGGCTACTGTGTGAATTAGAGAAGGTCACACTGCTACCAGAAGTAATAGCACCATCTTCATAATCGTCTTGGTCATAATCATAGTCTCCATCGGGAGAAATAAGTTCCACAGAATTTGGGGGTCTACATGACACATTTTCTGGCATGCAGTATGTGGATTCACCACTTGAAGAGTTGTGGAGACTGACAGTATCGTGGGTAGGAGGTATAAGCATGGTGTTGCTAGCAGCAGGAATTGTTGGCACCACAGTGTCATTCATATAGGGATCCTCTTCTGAGGAATCATCGCTTGTTCTGATGCCACTGGTCCTTTGATCAGAATGGCCATGCTCACTTGGGTTGGGCGAATCCTTAAATGCATCATCATCAGCTTCAAAGCCCTCATCTACCTCCTCCTCAGGATATGGCTGGCTGAAGTTAAAATTGGGCTTTTCACTGCAGGCATTTCCAGTCTGTTCAGTCAGCTCAGCGGGATACCCACTGCCCACAGAGAGAGACCTCTCAATGTTTCGGACACATTCATCAATCTCATCAAAGTTCAGAGATTCCAGGAACTCCTGGGCCGCTCGACATGCTTCGTCCTCGAGCCGCCGGAGCTCCTCATCTCGAAGCTGCTGCAGCCTCTGTAATGAAGCCTCTGTCAAGGACAGCTCCTGTTGCTTCTTCATGCGCTGCAAGTCTTCAATTTCTTTTTCCAGACGCAGGATTTCTTCCACCTGCCTCCTTTCTTTCTGCTTCTCCACCTCCTGCTTCAGCTCTGCCTCCTTCTGGGCTTTCTGAATGGCAGCCAGTTCCTGCTTCTTTCTTTCTTCTTCAGCCTGCATTCAAAATAAAATTTAAAAAAATAATAAAGTCCTCCAATGCAAGTTTCCTTTTAAAAATGTACTTATTTCTAAAGCACTATGCTCCTACCATGCTGTTCATTTAAAAGGACCCTTATCCCTACATCAGAAAGAAAAGGAAAGGAAAGAAAAAGAAAAATGAAAGCATGACTGCATTTGCTCACAGATACTGGAAAGCTCAAGTACGTGCAGAAAGTTCAATCTTTGCCAGAAATTAAATGAAGCATGAGGTGAAAGAAATTTCCATGCAAACAACTGTATCAAGTTCCCTTTGGCTTTATCTGCCAACTCCTGTAATAAGTTCAGTTTAATTTGTTTTATTTTTTTAATGGCTGGATTGAAATACTCAAATAAACAGGACATCTAAAAGCATTAAGGATATCATTTACCTGCTGGGCAAGACGCTCTGCTTCTTGCCTTTGTCTTTCCCTAGAAGTGAGGGAAGAAAATAAGTTAGTAAATCAAGCTCAACATAAGCTCACCACATACCTTTGCCCGGGCAATAGCTCAGCTTACAGGGATCATCTGCCACATGGAAAAGACAGCCAAAAATAAGGTTACCAAGGATATATTTGTGAATATGATGATAGCTACATGCATCTTTTAGCAAAAGCAGCAAAGGTTTCCAAAATCACTTGAACAAGAATAGCCTGAAATAATGGCTATTCAGACCAAAACATAACATGGCACAGACAGGAGAGTGATGTAAGACAGCATATTGCACCTTTCTTCCTCCTCTTTTCTTCTTTCCTCTTCTTGTCTCCGCTTCTCCTCTAGTCGCTCCCTGTAAACACGCCGAGCAAGCTGGCCTCGCCGCTGCTTCTGAAGGATTATGGCTGCTTTCTTCAGGCACAGGAACTTTTTCCTACCACTGAATGCTCTGTAGTTCTTCTGTATCACAATCACATAGTAGAGAACCTTTCTATACCGCTTTCTGGAAGGAAAAAAAAAAAAAAGCAAAATTTAAGGAAATAAGGAAATAACCAACAGTCATGAGAGGTCTTGCCAGGTGGACCTGCAATAATGAGCCCATAGTAGTAAAACAATTTATTATTTCTGACTCTGTGATGGTTTTCCCCTTCTCATTCACACTCTCCTCCCTAGGAGAGGAAAGATTCTCTCATTTCTGTGACAGTGCTATCTGTGACTTGATTAAGGAAATGCTTGTCTGGCACTTGTCTTACATATTCTTATGCCCCAGACAAGGAGATGCTAAAAGGACAGTTCTGTGTGTGCACACATGTGGAGAAAGAACAGATAGTCATCCCACATCTCCGACAAGAAAGGTCATGAACAGCAGGATAGCTCTGTCATTAAAAAAGGAATATAGTTTTTAAGTAACATACCGGTCAGAATATAAGGACAGGACTAATATACACATGAAGAGAAATCACCTCGTTATGCAAACAAGTTTCCTTAAACTGTCCTCAACTGATTCGTATAAAAAGCAGAGCAATAAACAGATGGGATGAGCAACTCCACTTAATACATAATGCATGAAGCCAGGTAAACAAATGAAACATTAATCAGTCACCTAATGTCATAGTTCTTTAAGAACCAAATTGATTAGTTTTATCTGCCTTCTCCTTTCTTACCATGACAAACCAAAGATCTCAGCTGGCAACTTGGGGCAGCCCCACCAGGTGCCACCCAGCAGGAGTTCCTACCACAGATCTAATGCCACGACACAATTATATGGATACTGGCTGACTTCCAAACTTCCATACTGTCCTATTCATTATAGGAAAACAATTTAAACTCCATTTTGTTTCATTCATGGGTCTGGCAAAGATACCAACTGGTATTTTCAAAAGCCACTTACAGGATTTGGATGCCCAGTCCCTAGGAAAAGTTAAGAATTGTGCCAGAAAGATTTAACTCCATGACATCCCACTCATTTATTCCAAAGCCTGATTATTAACATTCTCATCTAGCCACTTACCGGGCTGCATAACCTAAGATGTGTGCTCGGATAATCATCGCTGCCTTGGTGACTTCCACCTCTCGCTGTTTCTCCAACTTGTGTTCCAAGGACTCCCGGAGAAACACCTAGACAAGAAAATTTCTGGCTCAATAGCTCGCAGAGAGCACCATATATAAAGGACAGTCAGGGTGCTGCTGCTATCAGTCTGAACAGCAAGCCTCAGCTTTGAATTCAGAGGCAAGCATACCACTTCCATGAAAGAAAAGAAAAAAATCAAAACATATATAAAGAAAGGAAAATACCTACAGATGATCCTCTAACTTTGGATTTCAGTGGAAAGACCCTGATTACACTAATGAAAATTTTAATTAGGAGCAAGGTTTTTCCCAAAAGCAACATAATTACTGGATTCATTAAACAGCCTTTTCCACCAAAGAAGGTGTAGAACTTAGCATGAATGTCCTGATTTGAGGGGCAGAAACACCACCCTGATAATTTATCTGTTTCACAGTAACATCAGGCTCCACAACCCCTTACAAGCCTTGTTGCTTCCAAAGACATTGCTATGAGCCTACAGAAGTAAGCAGAAATGAGACTGGTCTCATTTGGGTTGACTCGACTGTGCTTTCCTGTCATTACACAGGGAGACAGCTGCCGGGGCCAGACGCCCACCACCCTCCTGCAGGCAGACCACTCCCCAGGCTCTCATCCCAGCACTAACCTGGATCCCTCACCTGGACTGCCTAGTGCCTCTTAGAGGCACCTTTAGCAGATGGCGTTGACATACATTGAGCTAACCCAGCTTATTTTGCCTTAAATGCATGAAACTGCTTTTCCAGCCACACAGAGGCATGGGGGGACAGCTTCCCTCTTCCACCTGCCTTGATGTCTGCTCTTTCCTGCTCGTTCACAAAGTGGTGAGCTATCTGCTGCCAGCGCTTTTTCCTGGTCTCCTCAACTTCTACTTTTTGGAGGCTAAGTCTGCTGTTAGCAGCTATAGGTGGTAACAGCCCCACATGCCACTGACTGAGACATGAGCAGCTGGAAACAGACGGTTCAGAGAGACACCGACTATCTGGGATGAGAGCCAGGCCACACACCACAACATGGCGATGAGGGAAGTGCATGGACAGTGTAGGGTCTGCCAAGGGAGGAGGGCTGCAAAGACTTTTAAAAACAGGAAGTGTTTTGGGTTTTTTCTTGCTATGGGGAAAAAGGAGGAAAAGGGAGGAAAAAAAAAAAAAGGACTTCTGGGGGTGTGTTCAAGTAGAAAAAAGGTAGTTTTTTCCCCTCTGTGTTTAGGGGAGAAAAAAGCTCATCGTCAAAGCAAAATGAATAGCACACCCAAAGAGAGGCACAGTTCTGAGTTTTGTTTGTAGCTTGAAAGAGACTACATTTTACTACAAATCACCCAACACTAAGGAACATAAAAAGTCCTACAGAAATTCCCAAAGTTCCAGTATCCAAGTTGCACTGGGCAGCTCCTTCTATATAAAGTTTTTTATTCATGGAAAAAGCCTTTTCTTTCACTCAGTGGGCAATCTTTCTTTGCTCTATATACTCTGCCTTTAAAAGTATAACAAAATTCTGCTTCAGAAAGGCATCCAGCCACTTTCTAAACAAAAATGGATGTTAAGCATATGTTAAGTCCAGGCTAATGCCTTTTCCTGAGCAGGTGCATTGCAGCTTGAGATGCAAAAGACAAGAAAAATTCACACTGAAGCTAAATCATTGCAATGTCGTTATTATCCCTTTTAAATATCATGAGCAGGGTAGTGCCCAATCCCACATTCAGTCTGAAGCCAATGCCCTCTTGTTCTCTTCTACAACAAGCTGTTTATGAAGACACTTAAAAATGTGGGGGCAGCTCCTGAGGGTGAGGGGTGAGCCCCAGTAAGGGAAGTTACAACAGAGCGCTGGCTCCTGTCGAGGTCCTGATGAGCAGTTGGTCAAAACAATTTCAGGTTCTCACAAATATATGTCCCTAAGATGCCAAAGCACTGTCCTGTGCATAAATACTGTTAATATACTACATCTGAAAGTGCAGTGGGAACCACAGCCTAGCTTTGCAGCCCAACGTTATCTCTCTATTATTTGTTAGCCATCGCCTACAAAAATGGGATCCAAGATGACTTCAGTTGCCATCAGAATACTTTGGATTCTATCTCTTACAACAACTGTAAAACGTTTAAATCAGCTTTCTCAGTAGAATCTCTGAGACTCCTTAAGTGTGCAGAGGAATGGATGAAAGCCTTCAAAACTTCGCAGTTGTGGGGAGAAGAAGATGAGGAGGAAGCGCGTTTCACACAGAAATCAATCAGATTTTACAAAATATTTTTGCTACCTTATGGTAATGAGAAAGCTTTTTCACAATTCTAACAATTGACAGGAAAACTGCAAGTGTAACAGATAATTCAGCAAACTTTACTTCTGGATCTGTTTTTTGATCTCTCTCCACAACGCTCAACAACTGCTGGGAGCGCCAACAAGAGTTACCCAGAGAAAAAGGAAGGGAAAGCCATCTGCAGAGGCCTGGGGGATGATCCTTGGCAGCACTCGCCTGATGTTTGTAAGCCACTCTATAGCCCTTTTCACCAGGTGTTTTCAGTATTCAGGAAATCTCAGATCCTGCAGTGGTGAATCTTCTGGCACCAATTCAAAAGGAGGGAAGCTCTACACATAGCTGTTGTCCAAAAATCAAACTTGCAAAATGAGCATGCAAAACCACCTGGATTACTTTATTTCTCAAATTAAAATTCCATTTTTTTAATTAAAATAACTTGAATTTCTTTAATTTTTCTTTTAAGAAAAAAAAAAGCTGCAGGCAAAGTTCAAGTTGCCCGGTAGGATACATATCAAGGTCTAACATACCTCTGAGAAAGAATCTCAGACTAGGATAGAGGTCAATTTAGAGCTCAACTCTGCCACATGAACACTGGCTGAAGTTCCTCCCCCTGATTTCAGCTACCAAGCACAAATGGGTTTACTAGAATAGTGGAGCTCCCTGCAGAACAAAAGTGTTACCTCACATTTTTGATACTTCCAAAAATGATAAAACCCAGCTACCATGTTTTAAGTTTTGATCCTCACCTGTGCTATCACTTGTGAGCAGTGGCAGAAAATTGAAGTGGACTTTTTCTCCATGAATGAAATCGCCAGTCAGTGTCTAAGTGCCTTAGACAGCAAATTCCTCAGCACAGCCATTAATTGTTGCTATAAGGGTTTCAAGAGCACCAACAGGCATGCACAGTTTCTTGTAAGGCCAGAAGTAATTACCATTACAACTACATCTCTGCAACTGTGTGGTCTAAATCCTGTCTCCTCAGCTTTATATAAGCACCAGCCCCACAATATACACAGTCAGATTATTTTACCTTATTTTTTCCAAGCTGCCATTCAGTGCTTGTGTTGTCATACAGACGAAGTAGGACGGCACATTTCTCATTTAAATCTTCAGGTAGAGTTAAGTTTCTCATAAGGACTTGATACCTGGCAACCAAAAAGTATTTATTAATTCCTTTAAGAGATAAGTTCTATTTTTGCCTTTTTTTTTTTTTTTGTTATTAGATTTTTACTTTATGCCTCAACATGGGATGCTGATTTGGTACCCATGACTCGCATCTGAAGAGTACAAGTCAGTGTGTTTACCTTTTATAAAAGTCTTGAAAGGGCCTCCGGACTGGGAAGCCAGCCCTCCTAATCCTGACTGTCTCCAACATCCCAGAATAGCGCAGCTGGTTAAGCACCACTGTCTGATCAAACTGGTCTGGCATCTAAAATGAGCAGGTTCAAAACAAAGATTTTAATAGCCATGGTTAGAGATGTCAGGGGAAATAAACAAAGGGCAAATTATACGAATGTGCAATGCACAAAGGCTAAAAACTGGCTACACATTGTCTTAAAGAACATTAGCAGTTCAGAACATATAAAAACATATCTACAGGAAGGAAATAGAGGGGTAATTACACAATATAATTACCATAAACACAACATTTACAGCCATTTAATCCAATCAGCTCTCTCTTTCCATTTCTTGTATATTCACAGGCCATTGCTGTGCAGGAAGAAACGATGGCAATAAGCACAGGCAGCTAACAGGTCAACAGCTACAAACTATTTTGTTTCTTTAGCAACAGAATTTACATTCTCTGTAGATAATCCCAAATGTTGAAGATACAGTGGTGTGATATGGTTTAAAAAACAAACCAAAACAAAACCAGAAAGGCAGAAAAGATTTAATTTTTACTGTAGTGACAATTCACGTACTATAGACAGGGACGGAAGTTCGCCAGTGGAACCTCAAATCTTAAATAAGCTGTACTTCAAAGAGTTTCTGTTTGCTGCTACTCTGAACAACAGAAATATTTTCATTTGTAAACACAAACCAAGAAGTTCTGCTTATCTGAAATAAGTTTCCCTTAGTTTGCATTCAGTTCTGAATGATTGGCATCATTTTTCATTTAAAAACCAGATAATTCCAGCCACTCAGTTATGAAAACCTGTGAATTCTGATCAGTATGTTCCCATCCCTGGGAGCTCAGGAATCTTCTCATCCCATCTCAGAGTTCCCTGAGTCACCTGTGCTTTCACCACGCTTTGAGGTAAACCAGCCACAGCCACACAAAGCTGTCCAAGATAGCTGATAGGGAAGTTGTAGATGCCCCATCCCTAGAAACATTCCAGATGGTGCTAACCACTACTATACAAAACGCAGGCAACGCTGATACTGAAATAACACCACATGTAAATGCACCATTTAATTCCTCAGCCCCAAAACCCACTTTAACCCACCACCTGACTATCCTGCACAGTCATTTGCAATGCTGGAGTATAGTGCTTAGTATTTTGCAAGAAGTTCAGAAGGTGAGATCTCGTAGATAGAGTCAATGGTTTATATAAAATCTGAAGTTCTTCAGTTGATAGAAATGACAGCAAGATTAAGCCCTGAGCAACTGTAAATCAGAAGACTCTCTTGGTATTTATTAAGTGTCTTTAATCATGTCTCTTGCTCAACTTAGCAAATAAATGACTCCTCAAAATTTTAAGTTCTCAAAAGTAACTTCAGGAAAGCACAGACTCAAAAGTTAATTAAAAGTATCTAGTCTAAACTTTTCTGTCAGCATCTTTATGCATAAAACAAAACACCGTGTGCCAGTGATAACTCAGATTTGTTAATTAGGTAGCTTCAAGAATATTCATAGGCTAGCTTCTACCTCCTTCTTTTAAAAGGCACAATGTCTAAAAAAAAAAAAAAGAATGTTGTTATTCTTCCTTTCATTAATCTCTTTTCTGGAGCAGAGGTGGGAGACTCCTCTGTAGGTGCACCAAGCTGTGGCAGAGCCACATGGGCAAACACTTCCCTGGCACTCACTGTTTCTCCGACAGCAAAAGACCTGCCAACCCCTTCCTTTGGTACTGGGGCTAACTCATATGGAAAAACACCACAGCCTGGCCTTTCCGCCACAGTCAATAGCACTGAGCAGAAATGAAAACAATTTGTGTTTTAAGAAGTGGCTGGTCACCACGGTGAACCCTGCCCTGCCTGGGGTAATTAGTGCTGGGTGGCGGCAGGACCTGAGCAGGCAGACGGGGGCTACGGAAAAATTCAGCCATGGCCAGCAGCTGCTTGTGCCTTCCCTTTGAGGCAGCTCCTTTGCATCACAGGGATATTGGGAGCTACATCCACTCTGTGCCATTCAGAACACTGGTACAGTAACGGCTTTGTTACAAACGAGATTTCATATTTTATTTCCATACCTGCACATACAAAAAATTAACATTCCAGAGGAGGAAAAATGCCTTTGTGGATGATGCAAACAAACTCTTCTTTCTCAACAATGTGTTTAATTGCATTTTTCCACCACCAGTAAAACACACTACAAGCAAAATATTTGTATTGTACTGAACACAGAGTATGAATGCTTACAATAAAGGTATAGATAGTCATGACTGGTATTATCAACAGTGTTTTCCCTACGTGCCCACCCTATGGCAGTGTTAGGGAAGCAGCCTTACAAAGCCACCCGTTGAATGTCCCTGCACACACCCACCTGCCTGTTTCTGCGCAGGTGGCTGGCGATGCTGACAGGAAAGGGAACAACTGAACACAGACGTGTGCACAAACCACGAGGAAAAACATACTCCCCTTTTGCCTCGTGTAACCCAAGGCTGATTTGCGCCACAGATGGACACAGGTCAATACATCTTTTTTTCTTTTACACTACACATGCTTTAGGTCCTTTTACCACACCCACACTCCTTGGCTCAAAAGGCAGTGTTCTTTGCAATACTTGCAAACAAAACAGTATTTTCAGGGCAGTGAGGCTGGAAAGCAGATGCATGGATGGGAGTGGGGATACACCAAAGCTAGGCAAAATTTTGGTGACACTACAGATGTCTCTCTCAAAGGGCAGCCTCTCAATTTGCAAGGGACCACCTCCCGTTTTGAGAGACAGATGGCTGCTGCACCACCTAATCCTTTTATTGCCAGCCCCAGGCACTTAAAAAGTCAAAAGTCAAACACAAGGCTGGCATGAAAGCTCGTGTTACTTCTTAAAAAACCTTTCTCTTTCCATCCCTGTTTTGAGTCGCAGAGGAAGAAGCAACATTTTCATTATCTTTTTCCATCAACTACCAAAGTTAGTAAACAGCCCTGCTCTGCATCACCAGAAGCTGGGATTGTCACACAGTCACCTGCATGTACAGAAAAGCATGAAACAAGCAAGATATGTTAACATGGTATCACAGCAGGGCAACATAAAGACCATTGCAATTTTAATTTCATAAACATAATCCTTCACTTCACATTATTAGTTATTTTTAATTACTCTGAGACACATGAGACTATTAAATCGAAGGGTCAAATCCTGCCCTGCTATATCACTGGAATTACATTTGCAACAAGTCTGGCTGCTTAGTAAACCGGGGATGGTGGTAAGAGATGTGACAGATTCCTATTTAATACTTTGAATACAGAGCGCCAGAAGATACTCCCCATCACCTAGGGGTTTATGACTGAGCCACCACAGCAACTCTCCAGTCCTCACCAATGAGGAGAGCTGCAGCCAGTAAGAGGCAGCTGAAACCCTAAACACTAAAATGCATCCAGGGTTTCCCACGCCTAATGAAAAACACCAGAAGAAGCAGCAAACGCAGCCCTGTGCACACCACCGCAGCATCCAGCATATCCACCTCACGACTTGGTGATACGCTGCACCTCAAGTAGTTTTACTCTGTGGATGAAGAGGATTTCAGCCTCCATCATACAAACACTTGCAGACAGGGATAATCCTAAACATAACTTCCAGTCAGCAGGACTCCTCATCCTTAAAAAATCAATTGCATGTGCATTAATCAAACCAAAGTACTATATATACTTCACTATTAAACCGCAGACACCTCTAAGACAGAGAACGATGACCATCTCCACTTGAACAATGCTCAGTATGGCACTAAGGAGTTAAAATCGCAATAGTATAAAACCTCAATGCAAAAGGTTGCCTACACAGCTGATGTTCAGTCTTGTGCATTTACTGGTGCTCCTTCAGACTTCCTGTAGTGAACAAGCTAACTTACAGATTTATACCAAAGTAACACAGGACTGGACTCATCTCTGGGGTCTGACAAATTTTTACCAGTGTTGCTGTGAAAACTGGACTTGCTTCACAAATGAAGACTTGAGAAGAAATTGTATTCTGTGGGAAAATGTCAGATAGACAACAGAACTATAACTGATTTTAAAACATGTTTTCCAAAGTAAAACTTTGAATTAATTGCTAAAAGTAAGATTCCTGCAAAGTAAGATCAAGTTTATAAAAGAGAAGGCAACAGAAAAGGAAGTTAACTGATAGCTTCCAAAATTGTTTGAGAGATGCAATCAACTTCAAATCAACTTGGTTTTCAACAGATAATTCACTTTTATCAAGGAATGGCAGCACTAAGCCACTCCAGCACGCAAAATTGTCAGACAACAGCTAGACATATGTGGGTCACAGCTACGTCAGGGCACTGAGCAACATCCATGTGAAACTAATAGCTACAAGTCAGGTCTGTTCTGCTTGATAAAGGTGGTTTTTGTGGTGCACTCTTTCATAACACAACTTGTAATTTATCATTTCTTGAATCCAAAAGTCTCCACTGAATTTGCACCAGACAGCACTAAAGCCAAGGCTTTAATGTGACCTGAAGTCTCTGCTGGCGAGGTTCTGTCTCCTTAAGCTGCTAAATGCTTGCTCTGATCTGTTGTGAGCCTCCTAAAGGGCAAAGCTTCTGCCTGAAATTAAAAGCAGCTATTAGGACAGACATCTGACATCTACGCATAATTTTCATGATAAAATACTTCCTTGGATTACAGCCTGAACTGAGGCTCAAAAAGCCACCACCCCTTTTCCTTGGGCAGCACCCTTAGTGAAGATCCCAAGAATCTGAGTAACTGACACAGAGAACATAATATTTTTTTTGTTCTGCGCATCATTTGCTCCGTTCAAACACAGAGGAGACCTGACTTCCCCTGCAGAAATCATTCTTCCTCCCAAATCT
The DNA here is from genome assembly GCA_907165065.1 of Caprimulgus europaeus. The sequence goes on from OU015525.1 coordinate 78,818,371, forward strand.
ATCAGCTGCCTCAGAAGACTACAGGCACAATAATGACAGATTACAGAAGCTTCACAGACTTTATGTAGGCAGGAGGAACTTCACAGAGAGATTGGGGAGGGAAAAAAAAAGAAAAGAAAAGATAAAAAAGAAAAAACTCCCAGCTCCTTGCTTCTGGATTTCTCTGTGAGAACTTGAATAAGGACTATGTCAGCTTTGCTACCGTGTCTTAGAAGTGTTGGTTTTCCTGGCTTAGGAAAGTGTTTTGTGGAAGACAGGTACAGAGAAAGAAAAGATGAAAAACTGGTAAGAGGATGTGAAAAAGTATTTTTAAAAAAATTTTAAAAACCAGTAAATTTTCTTAATGTCTCAGTTTAAGTCTGCTCTTTTACTCCTAAAATGAAATCTTGGCAATTTTACTCTGGAGAAAAGCAGCAGAAATTAAAAAGAGGTCAGTCTTCCCCTGCTTTAGAATGGGTTTTGAACTTGTTTTCACATCCCAGCATGTACTGATATCTCTTCAGAAGTAAGGGGACTTATTGAGCCAGACCTTTCTGAAACAGTCCCCATCGTTTTCTGATCCCAGTCACCATCTTCACAAGTCAAAACCAATGCCGAGCTTTCCTCCCAGACAAATTTTAAAAGTGTGAATAAATTAACTTCTAATATATAATCCAGCTGAACTGATATGAGCATATCTGCATGCCCATTGTTTGCTTTTTTTAAACCACATTACGCTCAGTGATTCTTATCTGTACCTACTGCCCCACAGCCTTTACTTGTGCTGAGAATCCAAGCCAGTTACCTGAAAGAAGTGAAAGGGAAATGCCTGCACTCACAATAGGAAAATGTGCCATAAAGTCAGGAGAGACAGGGCTTGGGCAACCTCGCTGTGCAATCCAGAGACTTCAGTTGCAGTGCCATGTTGGTCACCCTCCTACCTCCAACGAACCATTTCATCCCCTGCTCTTCTAACCATCATTTCTTCAGTCACTTGCACCTAAAGCTTTGATAGCATTGTCTTATTCAACAGAGTTTCAACCTCAGAATTGCTGCACTGACATCACAAGGAGCATTAAAACCTGTGCAGGTCCTGCACAAGGACTGGGAGCACCAGGTCCCACTCCCCTAAAAGCACATGTATTTCAAGGGAAGAAAACCTCTACAGTCTTCCCCAGTGTGCAGATAGCTATAACTGGAACAGCTCCAGGTCAAAACATAGACGTGTTTGATGCCTGCTTTGTTTTTGAAGATATTTCCTTACTGTCCCAGAGTATTTGTGTCCACAGACAAACATCTTAAGAGTATAGAAGGATAAAAACAAAGAACAGGCCACAGCTAAAAAGTTTATTTGGTATTTCTGCTGTATGGCACTATCAAGCCAGGGAATATTTGGATAAACCTGAAATAACAGTAAAGTGGTTTGCATGTCCAAAGTTGTCCCAGCCTTCATCCACATACCCACCCCAAAACCCCATGAAAAGCCTTTGAAAATTACTAACACTGCTGGTGGTAACTTGCTAGGAAAAGAGCATGGGTATATTGCAGAAACACTTGTGCCTCAAAAAATTCTGCTGCAACCTCCAGGACGGATTTCACTGCAAACTCAGTAATGACATGATGGCTCTTTTATATAGTCTCCACAGGTCTGAACATGAAAGCACTACATTTACCAACAGCAAGAGTTGACATGATTAGCTGATATTCTCTTCAACTCCAACTACTGCATCTGACCTGTGTGACTCATCTTCCAGCGGAGTATTTCAGATAAGAGACAGACTTAGAATTAGGCACTCTCATGTCACAGGTTAGAGTTGCCCATGCTAAAAATAACACTGTGTAGAAGGGACACTGTAATTTTAGAGCAGTTCTACTGTACCAAAACACTCAAAGGAGAAGAATCAATAAGCAAATGTGAAAATGCTTTTGTATTTATATTCAGCCTGTCATCCAGTTTACTTTACAAGCAAGGGCATCTCGAGGATATTTTTGACAGCAGCCCATTTAAGAGCGATGAAGCAGTACATTACCACGCTGACCACTTGCACTAGTTTTTAAAGATTTCAACTAGGTCAAGACACTGCTGAGTTAGATCCATCTACAAAGATACTGCAGTCATATTTCAGGTCCTCCTTATCTATAGCAAACATAAGAGCTGGAAATAGCTTCACTGTTGGAGGGAAGACGCTTTAATGATTCCAACTGGCTTGCTGTGATTTCATGCTTTTGTCAACAATGTTCAATAAACTCACAATTCTGGAGCTATTGAAACTACTTTTTCTTAGTCAATGTCACTGCAGTCTTGCATTTCAGAGCAATCTTCTTTTTGTTTGGTTTGTATGGACTAAATGTTACCTGGAGTAAACACACAACAGCCTCTTTGTGAACCTTCCTTTCTAAAAGGTATACAGAATTATTTCTCAAGGAGACAGAATTTGTTTACTTTTCTCACTAGTGGTAATATTTAAGCACAGAGAAATGACAGTGTGTAATTCCTTACACACTGGTTAAAACTACATGGAATAGGAATGGATTATTAAAGGCACAGGCTTGAACACCAGAAGTTCCTAAGTTTTCTAAGTCTATGTTTAGAGCTATCTATGCATATGCCCGAGTTTTCAGCTGAAGTGAGCCCTTGTTGCTTAAATGCATTATTCAGAGAGTCCATTGAAATGCACAGCAAGTCTTGGGGGCTGTTTGTCCCCGAACAGCAACTGCAGGACCATCCATGTGAGACAGACAATTAAGAGCATTTGAGAAAAGAGGGATTTAAGGTTTGAAGCTGCTCTGGCAGGGTCTTGGTGCACTGACAGAAGGTGCGACTCGCAGCACAGACCCTGGCTGGAACTTGTCATGGATCCTCCTTCTCCACCTGTGAATAATCTGTTGCCATTTCATCTGAGGTCATCCTCACTAAAGCCTCCAGTCCCTGCAGACTAAACCCCAATCTGGCCTCATTCTCCCCACGCTGTGACCGGTCAGCAGGCTTCTCCTGAAGAAAATCAATCAGGCTGCCTGACAGCCACAGACATACCATGAAGAAACATGCTGTGAGGTACTAATTGCAAAGACAGCTGTCCTTCCTTAGCAACCCCATGTCAAGACAGCCAGTGTCACCACTGTTCATTATAATGGACAACAACTGCTCCATGTCTGCAGAGGCTGCATATAAACCAAGTGCACATGGTGAAATCCTGCCTCTCCACATCAGTGGTGACTCCAAATAACTTACATGGACTGAGACCCTCACCCTCTTTTTTTTTTTTTTTAAATAAATTTTTCCACCATACTTTCACTCCTCGATGCCAGACCACCATACTTTTGCACATCCACAATTTTTTTTTTTGTTATTTAACAGATTACTGGCAGGCTGGGCCTATCCTTAAAAGCAGTAAATCATGCTTTAAGCTGGTTCCTCTAGCATTATTTCTTCAGATAATGATGTTTAGTATCAAGTATTTATTCCTGAAAAACATGACGTTGCATCCAGGGACAGAAAATTAGGATGAAAATACTTGAGAGAACTTCTTACTAAGATGAATGTCATCTTGCATGGCCAAAGTCTGATATAGCTGTAAAACCTTTTCTGGTTACAATTCATGTAAGAATGTAATCCTGTGTACTTTTAACACCTAGCATAGTGTTACTATAAGTAATCTCACACTTGAATATGTGAAGCCCTCCACGTAGCTTGCTCTCACTGAAATGCTAACCCAGTATCACTTCAGCAGTACAGCCCAAAATAGTATGGCAGATAACTTTGATCCACATTATCACCACCTCTCCTCTCTTTCCCTGAGTGACATGAAGCCAAGCAACTCTTTTTCAGGCTGCAGCTCCACGCCAGGGGGGCAGGGGAGAGAAGATACAGGGATATTGCCTCCCCTTCTCTATTGCAGGTACGTAGAAAGGAGGAGATGGAAACACTTGGAAGAACTACACTTCCAGCCAGAAGAGCTTGCAACGCACGGGTGGAGGGAGCTAACATCACACTCCACAGAGGAAAAAAAGACATCAACTCATGGAATACAGAGAGAGCAGAAGAGGAATCTAAATCAAAATCTCACCTTATTCTCTGTTTCAGTCCTGGGCACCCACCTGCCAATTCTCTTGATACGGTCACACCCTATTCCTTTAGGATTGCATGCCTGAATGCCATTTAGGTCTTGCAACTCTTCTGTTTTGGGGCACTGCTTTAAGAGGATACTAAAAATTCTCTGTTGTTTCAGAAGTAATTTTAAATCACTAAAAAGCATGAAAATCAAAGCCAAGACATATTCAAACCAGAAGGCCAGAGTGTATTCATTGGAAGAGCTTACCCATGGTGGTGGGACTGTCTGAAGTCAACAGGCACTTCAAAGAAAAGACGGGATGTCCTTCTCTCAGCAGGCATTAATGGTTTCCTTACAGTTTGCCATGCAGCAGGTTAACTAAAAGATCTAACTAGTCCCCCTTCAGCACTCCAGTTGCAGAAAAAATACTATTTTTATTTATTTGAAGCAGCTTAGCACTGACTTCTGTAACCTTTGGTATTGGGTCTCCCAAAGACTGACTCTGCATCAGAAAGAGGAACAAGACACACAGCTACTGGCCTTCAGCAGATGGTGCAGTCCAGAACTGCACTTCCCACATGCAAGCTTCATCTTGGCAGGAAGCAAGTTCATTACTTATGCAAGGATGTGGTGGTCCAGCAAGGGAAGTTTGGCTGAGATTTTACTGTGGCTAACTGTCTACAAAGACACAAGCTGCAGGACCATGGACTAGCTTAGATTAAGTCACTGCAAAGCCTTCACACATTCACCACAAAATAATAGTAAACCTCTCCACATGATCAGCTCCAATTGTTAAAAATGGGAAAAGCCCTGCAACAATAATGAATCATACCTCTGAAAACTATTAGGTTTAAAAATAATAAAAAAGTTTGAGCTGTCTTTAACTGATTTAAGTGTGGAGCGTGCGTGTTTGTTGCACGGCCATGAGGGTCAGCACCTGCCTAGCTAAAAATCAAAACCAGATTCAAGCAACATTAAAAAGTTAGCAGTGGGTTGCACTCTTTTCTCACTATTGAGGCCACAAGCAGTTTCTCCTTCTCCGACCCATTCTGCCTCCGCACACGGTTCACTCCCTCAGTGGCCCATAAAAGACACCTACAGAGCACAAGGCTGATGTAATGCGTGGACTGGCTGCTCAGTGCTTTCTCAAGTAAGGGAATGTCCAAGTGCAATTCCTAACCAGAAAAAAAAAAAAAAAAAATATATATATATATATATATAGTTTTATAAAATTATCTCCTAAGGAGCCTTTTCTCCTCTCCTTCCTGTATCAAGCCTTTTGTTTGAAAGCTGTAATAGGAAATCAGCCAGGCTTAAATCACAGCCAATATCTGATATGTGTGAATGCGGAAGGCCATAAAATATTCAGCTGAAGAGCTCTGGGTTGCTAGGACACCGGAGGTCGGGCAGCACTGAAAGGGCAGATTATTCCCACCCTGGCGCAGGCACAGGCCTCCATTCATGAGAGGGTCCTGCCTCCGGGCTGCCGCCCTCCCAGAGCCCCCCTGCCCCCCGCTTCCCCGGGACCTCGCGTGTCCCTGCCAGGGCGGTTGGCATGTGGGACCCTCTGCACCACATCTGCTGGTTTTCATCATTACCAAGGGCTCGCTTCAACCTGGGGAGCCCACGACACGGGGGCTGCCTGAGAGCTGTGCTGCAGTAGACTTCAGTGGGTGGTCTGGGGATCTGCTTCAAGTTTTAAAAGTATGAGGAAACCCATAACACTGCATTAAAGATAATTTTTTTTTAAAGTCTAAAGAGAGGAAATTCAAGTTTACAGAAGGTGATGGGGATTCCTGTGATCAGCACAGACATCTGCCTGGCTGACAGTAAGACTTGCATGATGGCCCAGATAAATAACCCAGCTCAATCCCTTGTAATCAGTATATAATTACTCCTACATCTTATATCTCAGCATGTCTCAGATAGCAGAAGTCTAACTTTGGCTTTTTTTTTTTAGAATTTAGTCCTTTGGGCTGCTGTTCTTGTATCTCTACATATTTTTATATTATAAATTCAGGACTTGCCTTGCAAATCTGCAACCAACTAGACAAGGGGGTACCAAGATTAGCAAAAAATGCACTTGTTTGTGGGGAAGGGGCAGAAAATTAAGGTATTTGTTCTTGTGTATATTCATTTAATAGAAAAAGGCAACAAATATGTTCTCTTTGGATAGCTCTGTTATAACACACCAGTCCTGTCCCATCCCCCCAGTTAAGAGTTGGAAGGTCTCCTACTCAAGTTCTTTGATTGTTCTTTCTGACAACCACATCAAAATCAAATTAGATAATTCTGATAATTCTGAAATTTCCATCCTAAAACAAACAAAAAGCCCCTTTACTGATGTCTTCATATATTACATAAACACAAACGGAGGAGCTCTGCAGATCACAGGTATCTGCACTGCCACAGAGGCCGTGCTAAAGGCACAGGTGAGTCAACGTCATCTTGCCTACAACAGCAGGTAGGTCCTGTGCTTCCTGCAAGCACTGCTAATAATTCCATTTGGTAGAGCACAAAAAACCCACAGCAATCTCATTTCTGTAGATTATATATTGGCAATCATTAACACTTGCAATGAAAGTCACTATATATTCTTCCCTCACAAAAAAATTGCACAAACTACTTGTTTGTTCCAATTCCTATACATCTGTGAAGTGAGAGTTAACCATAGAGTAAATTAACTTTGCTTTATTAGCATGGTGCAGAGTTACCCAAAATGGATGGCAAAAAACCTCCCTCAACACCAACATGGTTATCAAACCGCCTGTTAACTGATCTAACTACACACACACACACATATACAGAGAGAAAAAAAATTAATAGATGGTAAAATTACATCAGGACCTAACTAATTTAACATTCAACCACCTTCTGAGTAATTTAATTGCGATGCCACTGTTCATCTCCACAAAGGCTGTAGAATTTACAGGCAGGGATGCTGGTCAATGGCCCTTTGTTTCCCTAAGGCAAGTTCCATTTTTTCTTAGTTACATGAAGTTACACTTAGTTGACTCTGTCATTTTTTAGATCATCCTGTGAAGAAAAGTTCTGCCCTTACTTATGGTTTTACAATCTGCTGTGTCATATTTAAATAAGAATATGGCTCTTCCTGCCCCAGAACTGGATTTTTTTCTGTCCCTCTTACAGATTTTCTGATCATGGTGAAATCACACCTTTGAGACTCTGCAATCACCAAGATGCACTTTCACTTCTGACACACAAGCCCTATGTTCTCCTGGGACTGGCCAGCAACGTGGACTCCATGCTGCGGGAGCAACAGACATACCAAGGCTTCCCTCCTCCTCTGCACAGCTGAGTAACAACTTTAGGCTGGATACACAACTGTAAGGGAGCTGCAGATAATCCTCACTCCTCTTCAAAGCTGTGTGACAAGAGGGACTGTGGCTCCAGGTACTCTGTTATGTGCTGTCCAGCACACCCACAGCAGCCCAAAACCAGTCATAACTTAAGCAAAGCATTTAGATGTGTGCTTAGAGCTCATTGAGGTCAATGAGATGTGCATGCCCTTTAAAAATCTGTCTGATTTGAGACGTGCTAGATTGTACACACCACTGGTCACAAGGAAATGGCAATTCTGAACAGCCATTTCTCACTTGAGAAATTCCTAGGCTGGCTTAAATATACAACAAAACATAACCCTTAATGTTTGAGTCAGAAAGAGACACTGAAGATAGAATCAGCTTTCCTAAACACAACTTTGCCTGCTATGTGAATCGTTTGCTTACAATAAAAACTTCCGTGAAGCTAATTTAAGTGCTAAACCACTTTTGACAAAAATAATAATTTCTTCCTTTGAAAGACTACTTAATTAATGAGGCTGGACACTGTTTCTTTTTGCCTAAATATGCACAAATGGTGTGGCTGGCAAGCTGCAGATGGGACATACTCGTCCTTTTCATGCTGTATCTGGGGCAGCCATTCATTCGAGAAAGCCAGTATTGCAGAGGATTTGGCATTTATCTGGCTTTCTGAAAGTGGATGTCTTCCCTCAACCCATCTACTTTATCTCTGCTTGACTATTAAAAATTTTGAGACCCCCAAAAGCCCCTACCTACCACAAACTTAATGTTTAAGATTTCTAGATCTCCAGAGAGCAAGTTCAAAAAAGGCCACAACAGATTGCCTCATGTAAATGGTGAAAATATAGCACAGCACTATTATTTTGGTGACAAACTTGCCTTTTCTACACTAAACATTGCACAACACTCACAAGTGTGTGCAACAATCCAAGGTCGCGGCCAGAACCACAAACGTCCCAATGCTCCAAGTGATGTACGTGGTGCAACGGGCTCACCAGAAACTTCAGAGACCTGAAGAGAGTGTACATTCACCCCATGCTTAGGACTGAACAACAGAACTATCACTGCCCTCAGAGCCTGAGTTGTGGTGGTACCACCTCCCAGCAAAGCTCCCGTGAGCAGCACCAGCTGCCCAGCTCCCTCCTGCCTGAATGCGCAACGCGTATCAGGAACGTGGAGGAGACAAACCAACAACAGCAACCTCAAACCTCATCATGCATCAGCCAAAAGCTTCCCGTAGTTTAGGCTGGCTGCCTCACACAGCTACAACTCAGCTGATGTCCTGAAACACAAACTTTAAAGCTAGCACATTCCACTTCATACAACTGCAATTCTAACACTGAAATAATGAGTGTTTGGAATTGATCTGCCTTGCTTCTTAGGCTTATAAACTGCCTAAACAGTAAATTCTGAGCATAAGTCAGACAACAAAGGTAAGATGCTTTGATGTGCTCTCAGAAAACGTTTTGTGTTTAAAGTTTCAACTTATAAGGTGACAGCAGATGTTCTGAAGTGTACTTTGTCCTTACAAATTCATCACAATGTTTTCCCCCCATGAAGTCTCTTGCTTCTTTGCTGCATGCTGTGACTAAATTCAGAAAAGCCACATATACATACACACATCAACAGATAGATACAGTTGAAGAGAAAAACGTTTCACAACCAACCCATGTCTACTCTTAACAACATGACCTTCCACTCCTGATAGGGATTTTATGTTCTGAGGGTAGCTCTGACAAAGATCTGTGGATAGCTGGGACAGTACTATAATTTTCAGATAATTCCTATCAGTTATCTAGTTGTATTGGAAAAAATCATTGTTGTTATGCTTCCATTAAGGGTTGTAAATATGTATTTTTTTTAATAAGCCAACCAATGAGAAACAAAACTCTTCTTTTTTGAAACTAAGTACTTTTAGCAAAAGAAATACTGAATATGTATTACTGATGTTCCATACAACAAAAATACCTACATTTTGACCTGCCACCACTGTTACCACTTGGGGTTTAAAAGGACACAACATCAGTGAGAGAGGAACAACTACAAGTTATGAGAAGCCCCTTTCCCAGTCCCATAGGCACTTTATCAGATCATATCTCCTTCATCTAGATTTGCAAGGCAAATCTAGGGTTGCTCTTCTTGAGACCAGAATAAAACTCCCATAGACTTCAATAATGCAGGACCAAACCCATTCCCTTCTTAACAGGTTCTCTCAAGCAATTTTATCCTAATTTTCTACCCTGTGGCTGAATTCTAATGTTTGCAGAGGCAAGCTCTTTAAGTGGGAAAGCAAGGAGCAAAATGCAGATCCCAGAAGCAAAGGCAATCAGCAGTGAAGAACAGAGCTATTTTAACTGCAGGGTAGGGGGGCTCATTTAATCGGGAGCAGAGGAGGGGAGTTGAAACAGCAAACAAAGTTAAAATATAATGCTGCTCTGGTATCCTTTCCACTACTGCTGCAACTGAATTTATTTTTTTTTCCAGGCATATTCTGATTCCTGTATTTCCATGCTCAAAATATTACTGTTTCAAATATGCCCCATCAAGTTTCTCCAGTAAAACTACAAAATTAATTTAGACTTCTGTGTGCTGCAGATATCTTGCTGGACTACCCCCACCCCCAAACACACTTGCCCCAGTGTCACTTTCTTACCATGTAATCAAAGCAAAACTACAGCCGTGCCTTATGCCTTAATAAATTACAGGAATACAACGGTCCTAAACTTTACATAGCTGGTTTTACTGAATCTATGCCATGGACTGCTGTACAACAGAAAAGATCCTTCTCCAGAAAGCAGCCCATCACTACAACACAGGTCTTCCCCACTCTGCACACACAGCCCTACTTCTGCTGACTTTTTCCCTGCTCTGTGAACAATCACCCCTTTAACTTTCAAACAGAGTGTGATTTATGAAAGCAGACCGCTTGGCAGCAAAGCTCTCCTGGCTTTCAAAAATATAATCAGACCAGTAAATTTAGTTGCTTTTTCATAAACCTGATTCAGCATGCATTTACCCTCTTAAAAAGAAAATACAAACCCAGAAACATTTCCAGTACAGCTTGCTCAGACAAACTCCAGACACCTTCTTTTCTCCTTCTACAAGTCCACTGCACCTCCAAGTAGGCAAGATTAAAATTATTAAAAAATCTGCATGAATTAAACCCCTTACCTTTTAAGGCTTTTTCACCCTTCAGCGTTCACCCATTGTGAAAAACTCAATCTTTAGCAGTTGCAGCTATGCACACACACACACAGACCCACAGAACAGGGCTTTCTTCAGCTCACTGGTATTTCAAGTCTTTCATGTGATATCTTTGGCTGTACTTGCTTAATTCATTCCTGCTGCTACTCAAAGGAAGTCAAGCCTAGCGAGGGCTGGCTCTGCAGCAATCACTGTAGATATTCCTGACTAACAGGACATGAGGACTAATCTCACCTTATAGGCATCAAGAATGTAAATATATTTCACAGCCAACAAATTCCTAAACCTTAAGAGATAAAACATACAAAATGCCCTAAGACACAGTTTAGCAAGGGAGTTACAAACATTGAAGTTTTTGCTAGAGAACAATACTCTGTAGCCCAGCGATGCTTTTGGAGCTCTAAGGATGGCTATTTATCATGGACTGTGCATGTTCCCTTGCAGTAGTTACCATGAGAACTCAGCAAACAGGATTTGAATATAAATTGCCATCTAGAGATGTGTTGGTTTGGGTTTTTTTGTAGTTAAAAAATAAAACTTCCAAAGCTTGATGAAGTACACACTTTTTGTGCGCATACATTTGCATGACAATGCTTGCAATTCAAATACACACAAGAAGGAAGAAAAGCCAAGTTCTTTGCTTCATATTTATAAAAAGCAAATACTTCAGAATTGGGATCAGTAGTGGCAGTTCCACAAATGCCCATCCGTGTCAAACAATCACATATGAAGGAACTCATAAAACACAAAAAATTCATCAGGTGGCACAAAATGCAGAACTATTGCAGTGCCTGAAGTCAGCTGGAGGCGGTAGGACGCTCTGCTGCTGACAGATCAATTGCTGCAGCAGTCAAAATCCTTTTCACTTCTAAATATTACACTGAACTACACAGCAAGTGTTGCACTTTAAAAATACCCCATCCCTAGACATTTTATTTTTCCCCAGAATTGTTCTGGTTGGGTCACCTTCTCCCAAGTCCCTCTTAAAGCAGCGTTTGCTCCCCATGTGTCCCCCACACCGTGCTCGCAAGAGGACGCCACCACAGTTACCATCTGAGATCCAAAACTGACTCCTACTGAACAGTATTTCTGGGAAACTTGGCAACTGTGCATGTACGTGCTGGAAAACATGCAAAAATCTGCTTGCCTGCACTGCCTGGTGTTTGATGCAATCTTTACAGCACAGCGCCTGCTCCCTTCCTGGCAGCACCCCATCTCAGCTCTCTTTTCCCAGCTTTAGACACCTCAATTTTAAACTCCTTATACGACAGTCACTGAAAGACAAACCCTAATACACTTAGCAAAGGGATGCCTTGTCAGTCCTGCTCAGTAAATAACAAACCTTGATGAAGAAGAAGGACATGCCTGTCTGGGTGATTGCCTGGAGAGAGGAGTGACCTACTTCAGCTCAGCAAGCAGCGACACTGAGATGGGGACAAAGGGACAACTCAGTGCTCCTGGGCAGCATAAGCGACACGCTGCACTGCAGGAGTGATGGGAGTGATCTTTCGGAGGCGACACAGAAGACAGGCACTGCCTGTGCAACATGAAACTCCTTGCAGGAATCACCTTGTTCTTTCAGCCAGGGATCCACATCCATACGTAACATCACTGCCAGCACTCTGCAAGCAGAAGTGATTGCTTTCTTCACACCCACTCTCCTTATCGCTTTTACCTATGGAGTCTTCTAGTGCCTGACCTAATTACTCAAGTGATGTGCCAGAAAATGATGCATCTGGGACATAATCCACAAGTCTTGATTTGAAGCTATGTAATTCTGCAAAACCCAAGGCGACAAGATCCAGGTAGCTGAATTAAGCGGCGTTGGCTTAATGCCGATGCCACACCTTACGACTGCGTTTTCCTGATTACGAACAATAAAGCCTTATGAGCTAGTTAGAGGGCTAAGGATAAATAGTCTGTATTTGGCCCCGTGCACTTGTTGGCCTGTGAGATCAGGACAACATGCAGTGTTTTTGGGAAATGGTTGCTCTCCTCCCAAAGGATGAGCCTGAACAGCAGCTCCCCAAGCCTGACCCAAGCTGCCCCAGCAAGCCCGATCTGTGCTCAGAGCCTGTGGCTCTGCTTCCTCCAGAAGCAATGACAGCAGTAATTGGCAGCTAGAAAGCTTCCTTAAAACAAGTATTTATTGAGAACAACTGCGATTAAAGAGATTTTTAAAACAGGCAGTAAGGATCTCTAATACTTGGGCTGCTTATGCAGCTGTAAATTAATATAGACCTTAACTTACACCCAATAGCTGTACCTGGGCCATATAATCTATTCCCTTTACTTTCAAAGTATGACAGAGTAGCTATTAACAGGACGATCAGGCTTTCTATTCCCTTTTTCTTACAGATTGCCAGTCAAGTTTACCCTGTCAACTGCTCAGTCCCAGTACCAGCGAACACTGCAGCTTCACTACAGAGGGGCTACCCCAGGGCTCTGCAACCAAATGAGGAAACCATAGAGATGCCTCCACTTAGGGCCTAACACCTTTCAACTGCTGGGCTCAGCATCTTTAAAAACCCACAAAGGAATCTACTCCTCAGTAAGGAGACCCAGAGTCCGCTGAGTGACTTAGCTTGGTGTATAAAGCAAAGTATAAAGTGAAAGTTGTGGATACAACGGCAGTAGGATGTGCACAGGAGTTTGAAGCTGGACCACTTTATTAAGGATATTTTTTTTTTAAATAAAGACTTTAAAAAGTTTTATCCAGATGCTTAGCAATCCTGTGCTGTATAGCAGAAAATCCTTGAAGCTCAGTCTCCTTCCCTGTATCTTTCAAGGTTTTACACCAGTGCTGTTCTCAATGCAGCGGCATCAGACTTGCACTGTCCTCATCCGTATTTCTGCAAAAAATCTCACTATAAGGCAAACTCAGCAATTCATACAGTCGAAGCTCAATATGACAATATCGCAGTTCCAGCTTGACAACCAGTTCACACGCTGCATTCACTGAGCTTGTACCTGCTCCACACCCTGCACACAATCACCCTCGCAGACAGGGCCAAGCTGTTCTCTCGCTGTTCCTTTGTACCGCGTTCCTGAGCTGTACTTCTAACTGGTGTTTATGCTGGGATCATGCTATACTTACCTTCATAATGATTCAGAGCTATTGTGAGAGTGCAAGTTTAATTCAGACGCCAAGCAAAAATAGGTTTGCATCTTATTTCGTATCAGGGGACATACTGCTTGCTATTCCAGGGTGTCTCATGGCTATTAATGAGCTATGACTCAGAGTACATTGCAAGTGCCAATGGTCGTACCTTGATTCCTTTAAATGTCTCTGTCCCCAGAAGCGTTGTTAGCAATCGCATTGCCTTGATAGTAATTTTCCCAGAATGAATATGCAGCATGATAGGACTCCTAAGCAGCAGTAAGCCTCACAGAATTTATTACAGACCTTTCTCTACCAGTCTTCCATTGAATTGTAAAGATATTATTAGTTTCACTTTTTCCTGTTGCTTCCTGTAACCCCTACCCTGCAGTAGGTTTATAATACAGGTTTAATTTTGTCTCATTTCTTTATCTTACCTAATTAAATTTTAAGATTAAAAACATTAATTAAAAAAAACCTGCAGAGAAACAGAATTGCCCCTTCAGAGCCCAGAAGCTTCAGAGAAGGCAGCTTTTATCTTGCCAATAGCAAGACCACCACTGCAACAGAGGAATGAGACAAACAATAAATGAGCAGAGACCCTGCAATCCTGTTCAGGCACACACCAACACAGGCTTTCCTAATTAAAAAAAAAAAAATAAAAAGAAAAAAGTTAAATTCTTGATTCTTGTCTATATCATATTTTTAATGCTAACTGTAACGAAGCCAGGATTTTGACCATCAGGACCAAACTGGACTTAGGTCTGTAACCAAAGAGCGTGGATGTGCCTGGCTATGTGCATGAGACAAGAGCCACGTCTGAACTTGTTGAAGTCTCAACAACAGGGAATTACAGAAGCAAGCTGTAATAATCGAGATTTTAAGAGACCAGCATAGATGAGGCCATGCATATGCTGGAGGTGGGGGCCACTTGCAATGATTATGCTATTATGCCACTCACTATGATTATGTCAATATATCTTCTGAAGAAAAATCCTAAGTAGAGAAGGGAACTTGAGACGACACTTAAGCCAACATGCCTGAGGCTGGCTTCTTCTGGCCAACAGGAAAGTTTCTGCCTCTGAAGAAGTCTGCATAGGAAGTTCAGATGTTAAATTTACCCTCTACTGTCTCCTGAGCGGCACCAAGGCTTAGCAACTTTATTAATAGCAGCAAGCTGAAAGAAACATTCAGCTGACAGCTGTAGCAATGGCTGTAGCTTGTTTTAGAAATACAGTATTTTTTTGTTTGTTTGTTGGTTGTTTTTTTTGTGGTGGTGGTGTTTGGGTGTGGGGTTGTGGTTTTTATGGGGGGTTTTTTTGAGTTTTGGGTTTTTTGTAGTTTAAGGTGTACAAAAACCGATAGATGGAAACCAGAAAAGCCAAGGCTGCAGGGAGAAATCATTATTGAATAGAATAGGAGGCAGGAAAAGAAACATGAGACCAAGAAACAGAGAAAGATATGTCAAAGTTCAAAAGGATGAAATGATATGTAGTTCTGCAAGCTGCACTGAAGATAAGGAGAGTTGAGGAGAAAGACCCTTCATTAGCAGAAAATACTCATTAAGCATACCAAGTGGAAAATCTTCCACGTTATGACTAGTTCAGAACGGACTGAAAACTGTGAAAACAGACACACTGATTGTTCAGGGGTCTCCCAAAGATTAATGGGTCCTCTGTTCTTCCATCTGAGGCCTGCTCGCTGAAATGTCTTGTGACAAAAGGTCATGTACTTTGTTCATTCCCTTTAGGAAATTGCTCTAATGAGTGTAGATCCTGCTTTGGTATGTAAATGTTCAGTGGTTTGCTGCATATGCTGAGTTGTTTTTGCTTGCCACTGTAACATATTTTCAAATTAAACTTTTGATCAATTAAAAAATCAAATAATTGCTGTAAATTATCACATCTTTCATCCAACATGAATACACTTTAACATCTAGAAGAGCAGAGAAACTATTGTCTGCTGCACGTTCTGCTTTTCAAAGGCTTGAATTTGTCTTCCATTAGCTCAATCTCATTCACCTATAGAATTCAAACATAATTCCAGAGTAAAACAGCTCTCAAGCACCACCTTCTCCCCTTCAGAGTTACGTAGGATGCTCATTGAAAGGTCACCTATTCGTACCCAACCCAGACAGCAACAAGTAGCTTGAGAGACTTCGCTCCCGATAACACAACTTCTGCTTTCTCCTTGCCAAGTCTCTCTGGTCCAACTCTCCTTTAATGCTGCATATTTCAAAAAAAAACCCAATTAAAACAACGTCTATTGTAACATAACTTGTTATTTGGCAAGCACCGTTTAAATACTTTTTGAAGAGTGACATTTTACCATCCATATCACCATCACTGCACAGTAAAAACTATGGACAGAAAACAGAGGAAAATGCTCAGTGAAGGTTCTTCCTTTCTTCCAATCCCAGTTTCTCTGTTTCAGAGGCTCATCTGAATGTTTCAAGCAGTTATGTTTCTAGCCAACCCTGCACAGTGAGTCACGTATGCAGTAATCCCTGGTAGTCCATGCACAGCTAATGTGTCTCTGAGCCATGCAAGTTCAGAGCTATGCAAACTGACTCACCTTATTTTCCTTTGTCTAATTGAAAAGAAGCAGTAAGTTGTATGACAGGATAAACTATGAAATGTTTAACATGATGTGCATCTACAGAATCCAGCTGAGCTACAGAGGAGCCAAATGCTGTTCATGTGCCTGCTTCTGTACCTGCGCCATTGCAGAAGGAGCAACACCAACAATGTCACAAGATCGGCACTAAAAATCACAGAGCCTGTGAGACATGGTGAGGAAGAAAGAGCAGTGCACAGTGGACAAAACCTAAGACAGTGAATCCCAAAAATGCATTTTAAGAACATTTCCCTGAATGAAGAAAGCCATCAACAATTATTATATATGGCTTTCCTTCTCATTTTCCATCAAGTCTTCTACTGAATCAGCTGCAACATGTAAACTGTGTGACCCTTTTCTCTACTCTTGTTCTTCAAATAGGACTTCCTATTTAGTAAAGTCATTGAATGAATTAAAATTTGCAATCAAATTAAAGCAAATGGAAAACAAGGACAAACATTTTTGTGTAAGATTTCCATTACATTTTATACGTACTTCGAAAGGGATTGTCTACAGGAATTTCCCAATCTGTTGGTGCACGCACTCCTGCAATTAGTCGTGGTTTCCTGACTGAGACAGTTTTAAGCTCCCATTGCTTGCACAGCTGCTAATTCTGTGAGAACTTTGTTTTAATGATAGTAAAATATATGTGCAGATACAGTAGCATATGCCAAATTTGTCAGGGATGGAGCATTCCACTGGGAAAAGACTGGTAGAGCAACAAGGAACATGAGAGTGGGAACTCTGTGTTTTCCTTGCTATGGAAATGCAACAAGCACCTGGTTCTTGACTCAACCATAGCAAACCTTTGTAACTTTGGTACTGCAGAGATGAGCCTTACTTGGATACAAAAGGACAAATACAGAAAATGTGCAAGTTATTGAAATCTTTCCTATACTCCAGTGGCAGCAGGTGGGCTTTAAAGGGGCCACAGAGCTTCCAGGCAGAAACATGAGCAGGGAAGGAAACAAGCTTTTCAAAACTGCCGTCCCTCGGTGACCAGGAGCTTTGCCACACACACACACACACACACACACACACACACATGTTCACAGACCCCAGCTGCTGGCCAAGGGGTTTGGCTACCTGGTGGCTGCACACCTCAGAGCACCAAACACTTCAGGATGCAGAAAGCAGGTCTTACTCACTCCTAGGCTGTTCCCTCTTGCTAAGGTGCCCACAATCTGCATGTTATTTGACACACTATGAGTAACAGTGCAAAAGCACAGTTAACAGTTAGCAACTGAAAACACCTAAGTCAAGGATGTACTGTCCAGATAACACAAAAACCTGCACTGAAATCAGCCAGGTTTGATGTGCTCATGTCCTGATTAACCTGACATGCCAGAAAAATGTAACATATAAAACTGGGTTTATAGCAAAGTCACCTATTTGTAAGTTGCCATGTGAAAACCACAAACCAGATTCATTAGCATCTCTGTTGCATTTTTGACATAACCAGATCATATCTGAATAGTGGTCTATACAGCCAAAACCAGACACATAAAACCCCAGAATACCAGGCTAACAATTACTATACCATTACAGCTTCATTTCTAGAGAGCCCTCCAACATACCTAAATAAATACTGACATTGTGTTTCATTATCTGTGACTCAAAAGATACAGTTTCTAAGTCTGTTTTAAAAACATAATTCTGTAACAGAACAAAACAACCAGCATGAAGACACCTAGAATTCTACAGAAATAGAAAGACTAAGAGTCTGATGACAGAGTCGGTCATTCACACCAGTTTTGCCATATGCACCACTGTTAACTGCCTCTAATGATTTAAAAGCAAACTTTGCAGTTTTGACATTTTCTTCCTAAAAAGGCTTTCACAGAGTTGTCAAACATGCAGCACAGCCTTCTACCTTCCTTTTATAACCACCCCTAGAGCCAGTAATTTATGAGTTGTGAGCAATGACTATTAAAAAGGTGCCCAAAGACATGGCTCACATGCAAAAAAAAAAAAATCAAAAGCCTTTCCCAGTGCCTTCCCCTTGCAGAACCTTTTACAAAGTCAGTGAAGAACACTATCCTCTGCTTCACACAACAGTAAATAATCAGAAGGCAGTGAAGGATTAGACCCGAGACGTATAGAAAACAGGGGTGCAATTTTAAATCTTACCTTCTGCACGTTGGGTTTGATGCACCGAACAAAGAAAGGATTTGAAGAACTCAGCGTTGCCATTAAAGAGTGAAGCGATTCCTAGAAGACAGGTCGAAAGAAGACAGCACTTCACAAGCCGACTTTTTACACAAGCAACATACTCCGGCAAAAGCTCTCGCAGCCTCGCATTGCAGACAACATCTAACTGCAACACCTAGTGGTACTCACCAGAAATTACTGTGCCATGTACTGTAAGCTCTTGCTTGTGAACATACAGAATCAACACATGCATGTTCGTTTCTTCCACCAGCCCTTCTGATCAAAACTATCATCACTGTTTTACAGTGAACAGGATATACAGACTGATATGAAGAAAATTACACATAAGGAAACAAAAAATTGGAAAGTTGCTGTTTCAGGGATCTTTTGAATGACTGCTTAAGACTTAGGACCACATTCCCAAATTGCTAACCTTTAGCAAGCCAAAAGAAACCGAAATATCCACAAAACCAGATTTTAGCTTTCTGTTTCAACCACCCCATACCCACTCATTTTCCATTTTCCCTGCCACCAGCAGCATTCTCTGCACATGGAGTTCCTTGCCCCTGTGCAGTTTCAACCTTTCTTGCTAAAAGACACTGATAACAAATGTAAGTCAACAAGGGAGTAGAAAAAAATACTAAAAATTTCTGTAAAAAAGAGAGTTACTTCAGAACACAGTAGACAGCTTTATCAATACTACATTTTAAAATTACTCCCCTCCTGTAATTAAAGAAAATTAACAAAAAATGGTAAAGAAAACACATCTTACTGAAAGATAATGCTAACAGCTTTAAGCAGTTTCACAGTTATTTCATGCCATAGCTAACTGCATTTAACAATAAAAAGAGAGATTATAAGGTTCAGCTAAAAAAACATAGAAGAAAACAGAGTTTTTCCTAGTTTTAGAACTCTGAATGACCCAATGCACATTAGACTATCAGTTGTCTGAACCTCAGCCTGGAGATAAAAATCACAAAAATCCCTCAGTCCTTTTATGATGATTACTTTAATTACACATCCGCCCCTTTCCTGCCTGAGCTGTCATTCCATATCTTATTCCAACTTGCCTCATTCTGTACCAGTAAGTATGAGAAACCATTTTAAACTGAAGTCTTGCATTTACTTTGCAGAAATAGGAATGACTGTATGAGGGGAGCCCAGGCTCTGAAGAGCCCAGAAAGCTAACAATGATAACGTTTCACCCCTCAAAGGTGGCACTGCATGCCAGGCAGCGGAGAGAATACAGAGTAGGCTGCCAAGGAGACAGAAAATTTTCTTTTTAAAGGAGCAACATTGTGTGTCCTACCATATGTTTTGGAGTAAAACTGCCTATGGCAGTTTGTTACAACAAATCCTTGCTTTAATCTGCAAACCTAGAGCTTTCTTGGTGATTAAACAGGAAGTGATAAAGGCAACAGGCAGAGTTGTGGCTGTGCACAGGAGCTGGTACAGACCAAAGGGAGCAAAAGGTGAACTGGGACTGGGAACATAAATAACAGTTCTCGGTTTGTTTGCCTCTGCCAGCCTATGGACCAGGACTTGGGGGCAGCAAACATGAGACAGTCAGAAGATACAAAGACAAATACTTTTGTGTATTTACAGCTTCAAAAAGCAAAGTTTTCATCTATATTAAACCTGTGTGAACATTACAACTGTGGACAACTAAGCCAAATCTCTCAACACAGGCTGCTACTTACAGAGATTGGACAAGTTGGTCAGTCCAAACAAAACAATTTAACCTATTTTTGCATTCATCTGTGGTACAGACAGCCAGATTCTGCACACTGCTGCACGCCTCTAAGTCACTGGCAGGTGATGAGCTAATCTGAAGTTTGCCCTGCTTTAAGCATTAGGCTGAAACAGATGGTATCTAACCTCAGCTATTCTGCCTGCACACCCAGGCCCGCACTAGGCAGGCTGTCCAATTAAAAGAAGAGTTAAGCAACTTATCACGAGAATAAAACTGTGAAGGCAAAGTTCTTGTCTTCAGTTGAAATGAGATGGACTAATCCCTGAAAGGCTTTAAAACATGGAAAAAAACCCCAATCTCATTCTTTGGGGGCAGCATGATGTGAAGGTCAACCTCTTGCAAAGCAGCCCAGATGGTTAATGGTCAGTTATTGCAGCTCTAGGTAAGGGGCAACAATGTCCTGATTTCATGTTTTATCACTCTTTATGTTTTCCAGGGGCCCTGACAGAGAAGAGAAGGAACTCTATGTTATGTTCTACCTTGCAAAGTGGGTGCAAAAATATGGTCGATTTTTATACAGTAACATCTTAAAGGTCTACTTTGCACAGGTACAAATGACTAAGTGGAAACAGGACCTTCTGCTATCCCAGAGAGTTAGCAAATGAAACCACCTCCCCACGAGAAGTGGGTATTGTCTGAGACGAGCAATGGTAGCACAAAGCGAGCTGTCCAGGAAATAGAACATTAGTGCTTTTTTATAAAAGACACTGTGTGTGCCCCAGCATACACTCCTTGCTGTTCTGTCCAACACTTAGTAATTGTCTATTAGGATAAAATCTGCCCTCAAGAGATTTGAGTCTGCTCCCTTTCTTAAAAAAAAAAAAAAAAAGTGAATGAATCGTACGAATGCATATTAATTCAAATAAAATGAAAGACAACTTATCCAGACTTGTACTCATGCAATTTAGAAAAGGTTTTGTGCCAATCTTTCTCTTTTAAATAATTTTCAGATAGACTTTATACTAGATTGCAATTTGGTGTCATTTTTGATGAGAGAGAGATATAAAGCCTCATAAAAAAGGTGTTTAACAAAAGTGCTTTCCAAACTTCGAGTTAAAAAGCAAGCCAACACCTTAGTGAGGTATTTATTCAGTACTTATTTTCCTTAGCATACAGGCACTGTTGTAAGGCTTCGTGCAATTTTGTGGTTGGTTTTAGATTAGAAAGAAAAAACAGGACGAGAGAGACCAACTTCATAGATAAGCTATAAAATAAGGACTAATAAGCAAGTGAAGTAACAGGAGTTTTGTGCAGATGGTGTGATGCAAAGGTTAGCATCTGCTTGAAGATACCCAGTATGACCGATCAGTTGATTAGTAAGTGTGGTTTCATAGAAAGAGACAGCAATGTTTTCATGCTGAAGTTTTGCCTGTTTTAATCTGCAACTCTTCTTTACTGAACAGAGTTTATCTATTACTGATTAGCTACACAGCACAGACAACACATTAACTAACCTTGAACTGGAGACTGACAGTGGGTTTTCGGTGCTTGCTTCCACATTTAAGAGTGTCTTGATTGTTGCGACTTGAAACATGTTCAAATAGGTCATAGATGAAATCAAGACTGAAATGGGAAAGAAAAAAGAGTATCTCTAAAGTATATCTTAACAGACTATGAGGTTTACCACTCTAGAATGCAAAGAAAACATTGTCCCTTAGAAAGCAGCTCCTCCATCCAAAAAAACACTTATTGATTTTGTCCATTATCCTTAATAAGCAATAGATTTTGCCTTTGCAGAATTTATGTGGGGGGGGAAACAGACTAAACCAAGTCTACTCCCAAGACATCATTAGGGAAATGAAGTCCTGGAGTTCTTACAGCATTTTACTCCACACACTCACCCAAAACTCCAGCTGACTGTAATGGGAATGGTATGAGAACAAAGACAAAAAACCAAGACTTCCAGCTTGTTTGGGGCCATAACACAAAATAACCACCCACACGAGCCTCGCTGCCAGATACCAGCTGTGTATGCTGTTTTCTACCTGTATTGGGTTTGCGTGGCCAGGTTTTGGTAGCGAGGGGGGGGACATGGGGTGGCTTCTGTGAGAAGCTGCCAGAAAATTCCCCTATCTCCGACACAGCCATGCCAGCCGGCTACAAGATAGACCTGCTGCTGCCCAAGGCCGGGCCCATCAATAACGCCTCTGTGATAACTTAATTCAAAAAAAAAGGGGAAGAGAGAAAAAAACCCAAAACACTACACTTTGCAGCTTAGAGAGAGGAGTGAGAAGATGTGAGAGAAACAACTGCAGACACCAAGGTCAGGGAAGGAGGGGGAGGAGGTGCTCCAGGCGCTGGAGTAGAGATTCCCCTGTAACTTGTGGTGAAGACCATGGTGAGGCAGGCTGTCCCTCTGAAGACCATGGAGTTCCACGGTGGGGCAGATGACCACCTGTAGCCAATGGAGGACCCCACGCCAAGACCCGGTGGATGCTTGAAGGTGGTTGTGACCCCGTGGGAAACCCGCACTGGAGCAGGCTCCTGTCAGGACCTGTGGCCCCGTGGAGAAAGGAGCCCACGCTGGAGCAGGTTTGCTGGCAAGACTTGTGACCCCGTGGGGGACCAGTGCTGGAGCAGTCCCTTCCTGAAGGACTGCACCCCATGGAAATGAGTCATGCCGAAGCAGTTCAAGAAGAACTGTCGTTCATGGGAAGGACTCACGCTGAAGTTCATGGAGGACTGTCTCCCATGAGAGGGACTCCACGCTGGTGTGGGGGAAGAGTGTGAGGAGTTCTCCCCCTGAGCAGGGAGGAGTGACAGAAATGTGTGATGAACTGACCGCAACCCCCATGTGCCTCCGAGGGGCAGGAAGTGGAAATTGGGAGAGAAGTTAAGCCCAGAAAGAAGGGAGGGCTGGGGAGAGGTGTTTTAAGACTTTGTTTTATTTCTCGTTATCCTCTCGTTTAATTGGTAATAAATTAAAATTCACTTTTTTCCCCCCAAGTCGAGTCTGTTTTGCCCATGCCAGTAATTGGTGAGTGATCTCTCTCTGTCCTTATCTCAACCCATGAGCCTTTCATTATATTTTTCTCCCCCTGCCCAGTTGAGGAGGGGGAGTGATAGAGTGGGCTTTGGTGGGCGTCTGGCATCCAGTCAGGGCCAACCCACCACACTACCCTATCAGTCCGGTATCCTCCACTTACTGCTTCTACAGAAACACTGTAGCTCCAGATAGATGTTAGTGCAAGACCAAAACCAGGCCCAGCGGCTTTAATATATTATTAACTTCTACCTATGCATTTCAATTGACAGACGTATTTCAATTGACATATGTCATGAAAACAGAACAAACAACATGGAGAGGCAAACGCCTGTTAACAGTTTTCCCTGCACAGAAGGGCTGAAGGGATTTACAAACAAGCAACTCCCACAGCAAGGCAGGATGACGGGATGGGATGGGTGAGGGCAGCTGCTGAGAAAGCAACACCCACACTCAGCTCCCTCCTTGTCTGTCACCCCTCTGTGTGTCCTGGAGTCTCAACCACACACCTACAAAAAGGGACATGGTACTGCTCCGGCTCACAGGGTACCACTGCAGGGATCCCAAGACCTCACACAGCAGAATAGCAGGAGGGATGCAGGTACCAAAGGCATCCAAGCTCAGATTTTCAGTAACATAAATCTCTACAGAAATCTTCCCTTTGAAGCAACTACTATACGGCAATTGCACTGTGGCAGGTCCCTGACATTAAGCTTTCAACAAAATTAGGGAATGCCAGAAATACAAGCAAAATATGAACCAAGAAAACCAAGCACGCACACTGCCTATGAGGCACCCCGAAACAGTTAAAAACCATCACCAGCTTTCAGCATCCTCATTCACCACTGAGTAGCAATGTGGTACACGATGTGGGAAAACCCCACATTGTGTGAACTGATCACAGTCGGATCTGCCTACAGGCACTTCTGAGACTTCTTCTACGCTGTCAAGTTCTGATGCTACGCAACACCTAACATATTCAAAGTCTGTCAGAATTAGGTGATAAACCCTGGCAGAATTAGGTGATATGACACCCCTTAACATCACATCCTTAACATCACATCTCAGAAACATACCTGCTTTCACGTAACAAGTTCAGGAGATCGTCTCTGAAAGTATCTCTGTTCTTCTCCAAGATCCCTCTGACATCATACTGGACCTAGCAGTAAAACAGAGCTGTTTCAAACAAGTCAAATACTCAGGCACCTCTCATAAGAGTGGTACTATAACAACTGCTGAGGGAACAGAGTGCTTTAGTTAATTTTGAGTAGCCTTAGGGTAAAATCAGGCTAATGAAAATTCCCTTTGGAATAATTTCAGCAAATAAAGAAAAGAAAATTACCTCCCCAGCGTAGTGCTTCACTCCAAAGTTGTGAACGGCAACTCTTGGTTTTACATAAAAAGGATTGTTCTAATTGGAGGGGAAAGAAAAGAGAAAAATATTTGAGGGGGGTGGATCAGGGAGTGGTAACAAAGGGTCACATTATCTCCTCAACCCAGACCTAAACAAACCATTGTCTTCCAGTGAACTCCCTGGAAGATTAGTGTTCCAAAGGCAAACAACCAATTCATAATGATAATAGGATTTGTTAGTCTGGGCTGCTCCAAATGCAGTAATAACAGATTTATAGTATCTAAAAAGGCATTATACTAAACCTGAGCCCATCTGGCAGAACCATCTATTAAAGGCACTTTGAAAAAGAAGGCTCTGTCTTAAACTGGCAGTTATGAAGATTGGTGGATATGTTCGTATCCCAGAAATTCTCAAAAATAATTCCAGGACCACAAATAAAAGTAACACTAATCTGGATAGAAGAAACAGCGAGCTTTTGGTAAATGACATCAGGGTGAATAATTCATTAAATCAAGGGAAATTGAAAACCTAAGTAATCTGAGATACTGCAGGTTGAGAGAGCTCTAAGAGCAGAATTTGGCTTATTCACCAACAGAGAAACCTTTAACTAGACAGTAACAAGGGTATGTTCTTCTAGGTAACCGACTCAGTCTTAACAGCAAATGATACAGGCTGCCAAGGAAGTAGGATCATGTCCAAAACAGCCTCTACAACTATGCACCCATATATTTGAGCCATGGATTACTACTGAAGTAAAGTGACCCTCCATAATTTACACAGAAAACATAAGTAAAACATCACATACAGCATGCTGGGCATTCAACTTCCCCAGCAAGGTGGAGTCAGTAGCTTGAGGAAAATGGCTCTCTTCATTGATGAGCGCCAGTAGACCCAGTTTCTAGAACAGCAAGAAGAGGCAGAAGATGAATTAGTGCACAGATAGAAACAGACACTGTCGTCAGTCTGGAAAAATCACAAAGTCCGTGAAGTTGTTGTGTGCAGAGAGGCACAAAACCACCCAGACAGGACTAAAACCCCACTCTCTCAGAGGACTGCAACCCTATCTTTCTGGCAACGCTCCTTTTGAAACTTACAGCATGTGATACATGGGCAAAATAAAGAAAAAGGAACTACTGGAAGAAGTAACAGTTCTCCTGCTGCAGGCAGTATTTAGGTGCATAAAATAACATTGCCCTAGAATATATCCCAGCCTCCAATATCTCCAGTGATGAGGAGCCCCTTAAGTCTGAGGACTTTGTGTGAACACCCTTTCAAAAATTTTTCTTCCCTAAAATTAACTACTTACTTGTTGAAGCAGTGTAAACTCTTAGCACTCACAGTGCCCAGAAGCACAGCAAAAGATATACAGTTTAACTACACATTGTGTGAAGCACAACCTCCCCTTTGTTTTGCATATGCCTCTGTGTAATTTCCTTTGATGTTCCCTACTTCTCATACCAGAAGAAGTGGCAAACAAAGCAAGCTACCCTGCAGTTAATTAATGAGTCCAGCAGGCTTCAGGTTGATACAGCCTCTCAGAAAAACACGGTTCTCCAGGTGCACATTTTAATAAGCCACTTCCCTTTGGCCCTGAGCAGCTTCCGACAAACCCCACTGCCCTGACTGCAGCCACCCGTTGCCATCGTTGCCATCAGTTTCTGTGGTTGTCTAAACTCACGCAGCCACACACGGCGCTACGGAGATAAGCTCATGCTGCTCGCCTGCACTGCTGCCAGGAGTGAACATGGATAAAACCACAGGTAACTTTGGCTTTGTCAGTCAGTCAGAGTTATAATTTCCATGCAGTGAACTCAGACCTCATCTGCCCCTCACCATGAATGCTCCAACCAATAACTCTGCAGAAACTTCATGCTCTTTTACATGTTCCTTTAGTACAAAGCAGAACACAAACAAAATTATGGATGAAGCCAAAACTGGCAGGCAATAAATGAAAATTAGCCGCATCCCACGGCAGCAAGACACTTTCATTCTTTCTCCCCATCTTTCTAGTCTTTTTAATCATCTCCAAATATTGCTTTTGTATATAATCATACGCTGTTAAAAGTTACTACAAGGAAAGATACATGTATTGAGCCTACAATATAATCTTTAATACATCCATGCGTGAAAATGATCCGACTAAAATTTCACCATTTAAACATGCAATATGCACCATTCTCTTCCTTTGCTCTTTGTGTAGGTAAGCAAAGAACAAAAACTAAAAATAGGTACCACTATCAAATTCTTTATTACCTTTTCAATAAGATCCAAGCACTCGCCATTGTCTGTCCAGTCAATATCCTCCCAAATTATTCCTTCCCTAAGGAAAATAAGGAGGGCTTTTTTATTGACAACTACAATAAAATTATTTTAAATATAGAAATAGGAGGAGCTGATATATTTATCTTGCAAATTACAGAAAAATCAGCTTGCTTTTAAAAAAATATACAAGTCCAGACATTTTTCAAAAGAAGCTAAGGTAGATGGGAATCTAGATCTCAAGTGAATACTAGTATTTTCAAAATTCTTTCAAATTTTATCTGTATCTCCTACCTGCTGTATTCCAGTTGCTCCAAGGAAAAGATGTGCTTGTTGAAATACTCCTGAAGCTTTTCATTTGCATAATTAATATTGAACTGCTCAAAACGGTTTACCTGAAGAGACAAGAAATTTTCAAAAATG
Source organism: Caprimulgus europaeus (assembly GCA_907165065.1). The sequence continues at coordinate 78,845,568 of OU015525.1, forward strand.
CATATACTCCAAGTATTTTACTTTGCAAACAAGGAATTGGTTTAGGTCATAACATGTTTCATAATCAAGTTCCAGTGAAGATGAGAAAGATATGTAGAACAATGAAGCACAAATATCAGACAATCCATGTGAACAAACTTTGAAAACCTACCTCAAAGTTTTCAAATCCAAAAATGTCCAAAATTCCAATAGACTTGAAGTCTTCCTTGCTCCTGATTCTGCTGTTGATTTTCTTAATGACCCAAGCAAAACACTGAGAATAAAGTGCCATAGCCATAGAATCTCGGCTGTCTATTGCCTGCATTAAAGGAGGAATACACAATGCATCTATCACTCCTGTAACTGAGAACTTAGCAGACTCTGCTGGTCAGAATCCTTCGTACAGCATAAAGCAATGTATAATGCAAGCAGGTTTGTATTCCTATGGACCTTGACAGTAATTGTATTAACAGTTACAGAGCACCTTGATTTAAGCTTTAACAGTGTAGGTTATAACAGATATACACCTATGTGGCTTTAAAATTACATTTCAAGGCTAAAGCATTAAAAAATTAGGAAATTATAAACTTAAGATGTGGAGGAAGAAAAGAGAAGGGCAGGAAATAATAAACAGTCAGGCTTAATAAGAGTAACAAGAGCCAAGCTACAAGCACAAGTCAGAATGACAGAATGGGATCTATAGCGATTTCTAAAAGACCAATTATACCCTTTGCCAAAAAACCTATGTAGTATTTTTGATAGCAACTCTGGTCCATGAGCCATGTTTCTGTTCCTGAGTGACCAACGTTTTTGCTGGACTTGAAGATCAAGCCATATATTTAATAGACTCTAAAAACATGTCAAAAGTGAGATGTCTTTACCTGTTGTATACTGAGAGGTGTTAGGATTTCTTCTCCCCTGAGTATCATTGACCTCTGTGTCAATGCTTCAGTTAGCTGTGTGGAGTCCAATCCCAGTAGTTCAGCAGATCTACCCAGAGCTGGCAAAAGAAAGATACAAATACAAATATGTCCTTAAATGTATGAGGGTTATGAAACTAATTTGTTGTATTATAATTATTATTATTACTACTATGACCATTTAAGATGCTTCTAAAATGATGGGAAATAGAGATAAAAACACAACTAGAAACTCAAAGATATGTTTTTCCTGCTCATGAAAAGGCACAGTATCATAAATACACACAATTTAAGGAATTTAGCAGTAGAAATTCATCACAAGTAAGTCACAAATATTTATTTTCCTCTTAAACTGACATGTCCGGGATTCAAACTATCTACTGCTTACACTAACATGCTTTTCCAAGTACAAACAATAATTCACTTTGTTCACATGAATGCATTTCAGCTTCCCTTGGGATGATGAGGATTAAAAAAAAAATATATATTTTTTCTCCTTACATGCATACTTTAATTTACACTTTTGCTATAATGTGGTATATAAATCAGTACACGATGCTATTTTTATTGACATTTTCAAACAAACACTTAAAATACTCGCCAGCCCAATCTTTAGACATATTAGCACACACTTTCGGATTTGTAACTGAAGTACAGAAAGCTCTAACAAAAGATACGTTCAGTCGAGATCTCAGTTAAGGAACGTACTTGAGCACTTATGTTTTATCAGCTCGAGAATATTTCAAAGAAGGAATTAGATTAAAAAGCAATTTCACTACTATTAATGGCTAATGGAATAAATATGTGCCCAAGGTCTTCCCTAATTAAGACCTAGCACCCAGAAGCAAACTAATTTGCCTTTTCTGTCAAAAAATCCAAAAATAACATTTTAGTCAACATTTACAGATGCTAAAAAGCATTAAGACCCTTTCACTGTTTGTCCTTGCTACGGTCAGATATACCAGACACAAATAGAGCTTTCACAGCCTCAAGAAACATTTACATTTGGATGCACAGCCTTCTCACCTGTTTTAAAGGACACCTGTGCTCCACCAGCCGTGATGAACTCAACATTTCCTAGATGCAAAATGCCAGCCAGCAGCCTCAAAACTTCTCGCACCTCCTCCTTGCTGAACTGCATCACTTCCATTGCAGTCTGGAATGACACAGGAGCTTCTTCAATAGCATGCACACTGACTCAAAAACGGTGACAAGGACAAACCCACCAACTGTGCTGTCAGGCCTTACAAAAGCAAGTCAGGACTGACAGAGGCCTGGCAGGAATTAATTCCTTTGGTTTCATCTCAAATCGAATACACTGTGAGACACGACAAAAACATCTTGGAACATGTAAGTATGACTAGTTTTAAGAAATCTCCTTTTGATTCTGCAAGGATGCTGTGATTTGCTTTCAAATTCTTCATTAAAATTGTATAAATATTGCAGTGCCCTACTGAGTTGTGCGTCAGATGCTATTTCACTAATTTGCATTAGTAACTGAGAACCTCCTCTGTGTGTTTACCAAATGTTGACAATTAGCCTTGTAGATAACAAGGCACGAGGGAGGAAACACTGCAACACGTAAGATTTGCTTATTTGTTTTCTCAGCCAAAGAGAATTCAGAAGAACCCCTCTGCAGCATACTCTAGGCAAGCCATGAAGCCCAAACACACATATTACCAGTGTGGTCTGACAACTTACAGCAAAACTAGGCAAGAAAAAGAGATCTATATAAAATGTGTTGAATTTATGAATAACCAATATGGCCATGATCAAGGCTCAATTATGTTAATGAGGAGAACAGCAAATGTCTGTCTAAAGGAATAGTAAAACAAGAGGAGGAACATAGGCTTTTCTCTGACATATAAGGGGTAAGTAATTGTATGCCTCTCAAAATTACCAGAATTTCCCAAATTTGGGTCTAATACGAGCTTGTCTGAGACCAGATCACAGTTTTATACCCTTACAGTTACACTAATCATATGGTCACTGCAGGCGTCTGACAGATGACACATGACACAATTTATCTTTCATAAATCATCAGTTACAAATGGAGAAGCCTCAGATTATTCCACAATTAAAAGCAGAGATGATATAAAAGCTGAAGGATTATTTTGTATAAAAGACCTTTCAAAACAGAGCTCTAAGAAAGGCAGCAGCACTAGGAGTTCATCTTTGTGCTCTTCATACAGTTTCTCCCTGTCTCCTACAAAAAAGTTTTGCTGAAGTAACATTTCTAGGGCTTAAACCACAATAAAGATAGGCAAAGGGGTGACTATACTGGGGAAAGACAGGCAAGGGTGAGCTGTGGGGTTTCTGCCCACCTCCCGCTCTGGCAAGGCAGCCTGGCAGCCTCAGCCCCTGCCCCAAGGCTGCCCAAACTGCAGGTAGCATGCAAGTGTCACCTGCCCAGCTGATTTCATGCTCTGCCTACCCTGGGATGATTAGCACAAATTAAATGTCACGCTCATCAGCTTAAGCCATGTGACTATAATATAGATGTCATCAACTTTTCCAACACTCCCTCACCCCCACAATACTAAATGAGGTTGTTTTACACTAAAAATAACTGCTGCATCCACTACACATTAATTTGCCAATTTGGCAAAGATATTAACACAGCAAAGCAAAAATAGTTTGGTGAAGGATGTAAAACCCATTATTTTTACTGATTTTTAAAATCTAGCACATATCACCTCAGTGATATAGTAAGCAATTAGCAATTATCCTAACAGTCAGTATAGATTAATTGCTGTAGCTAATTGGTGTGGGTATAAGACATAAAGCCATTCAGACAAAGACTCCATCAGGACTGGATTTTTAATCTATGTTTATGTTTTCTTCAACTCTATTGTTTAAGTTACTCCATACAACTGGATGTCCCAGCTCCAGCTTGGAAGAGCCACAGAAGCTCAGCTGTTTCACTCCCCTCCTGCAGCACTGCAGACTCTACCCTGTACATGCTACATGGTCTGGGCAAAGCTTTAGGATGAAAAAATAGTGGAAGTAGATATACCTGTAATACCTGTAATACAAAATACTGCAGGGAAGGGCAAAGGCATCTAAATGCCTTACTGTCTTCCCAACTGATATTCTTTTCATTCCAAAATGTAATAATTTCATTAAATTATGGCACACTTCGAAATGATAGTAAAAATCAAATATTGGAGGGAAGGTAAAGACATGCTCAAAATGACAGTGAAGTGTTATCAGAAAATGTACATCCCTGTAAGATGAGTGCCTCAATGGGAGAGCTGCATGTGCAGGTAAGCGAAAGAAGGGGTTGGCCTTTGCTCTGTCAACAGGCCCCAGGCTCCTGCACCTCCAGCATTTTTACACCATAAAGAACTAGGGAAACAACTCACAATGACTTCCTTGAAGGAATCTTTGTCACTGATTGTCTTGTCCGCTATGCATCCAGACTGATTCAGGTAGTGGTAGTTCTCCGGTACAGATAAGTAAAAAGCATCTAATAAGGAAAGAAAAGAGGACGAGTGAAAAAAACAATCCCAAAACAAAAGAACTCCACAAGTTACAACATTAAACAGTTCACAATTCACTTCCTCAGAAATTATGATGATGCACAGAACAAAGTTTTATATTAAAATCACACATGGGGTTTTATTTTGCCTTTTTTTTTTCTTTATTTAGCTGCACAATGGAGTTAACTCTACTTTTAGCCTGCAAAGACAGCAGGCCCAAAGGGAGATGTCAAGACAGCTTTAGGCAGTTTTGCACTTATAGAAATGTCATTCCTTTTGTTCAGTGGATTTATTCTTTATAAGAGAGGATTAGAGGAACCAAAATTATTTCTCTTTGTTGCTGAGGAGTTATTTAGTACCAGCAAGAATATTCAGCTTAAACAGAATGAGGCATGTTTGTCCCCAGGTAATTTTCCCAGGGCCACAGCAGAAGCTGGGAGAAAAATTACTGGCGGCTCAGTGACATTCTTCAAATAAGCAGGTTGTTTTATCAAGCTGAACTCAAATTCACACTCACTGAATCCGGGCTGAATAAATAACCTATTTCTCTGCTCGGGTTAGTGGGTTTCTGCAGTTAAATTCTCCACTGCTGTCACCATGGCTTACTGCTAGCAGAGAGCCACTATAGTTGTGTGACTTGCGTTTTGCCACTCACCTTTCTCTCTCTCTTCTATCCCTGCCAGCAGAGCATAGAATATATGATAATTTCTTTCCCCAGGGTTTTGTCTTACTACACGATTCTGTCAAAGTGAAAAACAGTTTCCATTTAAGCAATCATTTTTAAGGAGAATTTTTTTACCCATAAATTTCAAAGAAAATATTACATTAAACAAAATTAACTGAGCAAAAGCAAACATCAACTTACCTTTTCCAATAAATCTATAGCCAGGAAGAAATACTTCAGTCAAGGAATAAAGTAAAAAGGAATTAATGAACAAGCTATTTATAATCTTCCTTCTTTCATTTGGGACAATGGGAAGAGCATCATGGTCTTCTCTTATAACATGTTTGCTACCGTACACAAGAGCAATAAAGTAGCAACAACAGTAATACTGCAGCAGTTCTAATACCAATGTGCTCCCACACCTCCTGTTCCTCCATCCTATCAAAACTGGACTTGTCACCTTCTGAATTTTAAACAAGATCTGCTTTCCTTTACTTTTTCTTTTCCCTGAAGCTTGAAAACAGCTTCAAGGACTAAATGTATCCCACTGCAAAAGCGGCTGATGTTTAAAACACTAGGTAGGATCCCCTTGGTATATTCCTCATCCCCACAACTCTGGTGCTCTGATGAAGCTGGCTCATAGTCCAATTTTGCCAAATGCAGGACCAGTCCAAGGATTTGACCCACCCATGGTCATGCTGCATAAATTCAACAGCTCTGCTCTTTCAAGTACTTTTCCAGAAAAGAAAGAAGCTTAGCTTCAGATATGATAATGAGGGAAATAGCTGACAAACTGAAGTTATCCCTGAGAACTCAGGCTGTTTTAGCTCACTACGTAGGAGCACGCACATGAGCCACAGTAGCAGTAGCAATACAAAATCCTGGTCCTCCAAGAGTACATATACCCCATTCTGCCACAAATGCACGTGTGTGTGCGCACAAACACACAGAGAATTCGGTGTCACTGCTTCCCTTTCCCACCTACATCAGATCAATTTAATTGCATGTGTTTTGGAAGGGGGTGAAAGGACAGACAAGCGTGAGCCACTTTTCTCTCAGCCCTCCATGGAGGAGGCACATGGGGGCTGCCCACAAACTAGGGGCGGGGGGGGAGAAATCACCAAATGAGGATACAATCTATAATTCTTCCTCCCTGAATGTTTCCTTTCTGACAGATGTTCAGCTGAATAAACTTCCCAAAGCGACTTGAGTTGTTGTTGTAAACAGTCTTCGCGTTGCCAAAAGCTTCCATAATTGGGCTGTGAAAATACAGAAGAACGACAAGAGCGCTAGTTAGCGTGTGCCCAGCATGCCAACAGTTTCGCATGGGACTAGTGAAAGGAATGGTACTCTGAAAAGCTCGCTTCTGATACCCTCCTCAGCCACAGCCTACATCTTCAGTATTATCCTCAATTTATTAACAACAGGCATCTCAATTTTCTACCAAAAGATGCAAGTATTCAAGCCAGAGGAAGATTAATTGTACTAAACTACTCTGCAGCTTAATCTGTAACTGCTCAAAAGATGTATGCAAATCTCATTGCAGTACTCAAATTATAGAAATAAGAAATCTCAGCACATGCAAATTGCTAAACAGATGTAAGGAAAATAGTCCTTGTCCTAAGGCAATTAAAAAAATAATTACATCAAGATACAGCAGGTAAAAATGAGATGAAGCATGATAAACAAAAGTAATAACATCTCAAATTGTCTTTGTTTTTAAACAGTTTAGAACCAAGCGTTATTTCATTTGAACACTGAGTGATTTTTTTTTGCTTGCCTAGAGTGTGTCCAATTTATCTGATACATTTACTCATCTGCTTTATAAGTTCTCCTTATCCTCCCTTTCCTCAGCATGTTTTTACCACTTGCACACTTTATCCTCACCATGCTGTATCTTGTTCTACCTTAACCTCAGGGTATACAAACCAAACCAAAGGTTTCTCCCTCCCATCACCCATTTTCCTCACTCCAATTACCCGAATTCTGCCTCAAAGGAAAAAAAAAAATCCACCACCAAAGCATCATACATTTAAAAACTACACAACTTTTTGCTTCATTGATATAACTTACTTTGGTCACAACTCTCTAGAGCAGCTGGGTAATTTTGTTTAATGGACAATTTCTCCCTTTCCAATATTCATTTTATTGTTCAGTAAATGCACTTACATCTTTAATTACTTTGCAATCTCTTATTTCAATGACAAGGCTTCTATGTTCTGGAAAAAAATACTTGTGTATTAAGAGATCTAGTACCTGCTCTCAAGAATAGCTTGCTCCACACAAGAGGTCTTCTCTCTGCAGGACAGCTCCAGTGAATGTTGGCTCATTGCAGACAAGAACTTGAGAATCAGCTTAGTGCTTTCTGTCTTACCGGCACCGCTTTCGCCACTGAAAGGAGAGGACGAGGAAAGTGTCTGCACAGTTCCGCCTGTCAGGTGAAAAACCTTCTGGGCAGCCCCCAAACTCTAAATTACTGGAGGCCAGGAAGGCTAGGGTAATTAGAAGTGATAGTAGAATGCCCCTCTAAGCTTGCTGAACATGACACAAAATGCAAACTATCTTTAGACCTCATGCCACTGATCAGAAAGCATTTCAAGGCATTGATGACACAAAGATGTACACAACAACCATGAGGCAACAGAGAGCTCTCTGAACACAAACTGTCCAACATCAGCACAGAAAAACAAAGTTAGCACAAAGGCATGTCAACATCTGTGGAGAAAGTCCAGAATATAAATTAAGGTGGGAAAGTCTGGGATTATGTTGCACCAATCTAGCTAAGGAAGGAGTCCTGCTGGGAGAAGCAGATTAGATACACCAATGCATATCGTAACACCTAAAGGCTACTAGTGAAATTAATACTGGTATTCTTAGTCAGCTACATATTCTTTGAAAGAACTTTTCATATGCCCATCCAAATAAACCAGACTCTCATGAGTTCAAAATAAACAATTTTCACCTCTCATTATCATCAGAGATGTAAAACCTTCATCTTCATCCATGGCCGAACAAAGCTATTCGATAATGCTAAACTGACATTTGAAAAACAAACTGTTAATAAGCAATCCCACTGATACAAACTGAAAGCAACACGCCTGATTTGTCTCCAAGACAAATGCTCTACAAAGGAAGTTATAAATTTGCCTCATTTACCCAATATAATTTCCCTTCATTTACGCAGCTTTATAATTAAAAACACACAGTGAGCCATAAAGAAACATGGCTCATGGTTAAAGTTTTTCTAGTTTGCTTACTTTTCATCTGAAGTCATAGCATCATATCCTAAGCTGCAGCCTAACTCCTAGTTTTGCTAATTCCTAATTAAGCTGTGCCTAATTCCAGTTTACTTCCAACAAGAGGAGGTACATCTTGGTCGTATCCTACCCTTTTCATTGTAGCAAGCAGGAGTTTTCTCACTGACTTTGATGGAGCACAACTGGGCATGTGGAGCAAGCTTAGTTCACTTGACAGTCTTTTGTTGTGCAATTGCTGAGTGGTGACCCTGGTCATTTTAGGTTATAGCAAAGAATAATGATGCTTTCTAGCAAAAAGCAAAGAAGAACAGTGCAGCCTGAGGAAGCAGCATGGCATGTTTCTGCAAACAAATGCCAACAATTACAAATATAATCAGGGAAGCAGCATTCAAAAGACAATGAGATACAGAGTTTTGTAGCTGAGATTTAAGTGTTTCCCAGAAAGAATCAGTCTTTAAAATGTTTCAGGAAACTTCATACAAGATATACTACCCGCTGATATGTTCCAGCAAGTGTGATCCATCCATCACACTTCTATCTCAAACAAACTCTGTAGTATTTTTAATTTAGTTTTACCCTTGACTTCTGAACACTTTGCTCCTTATTCCCTTTCTCTTTGCAGGCCCCCACCCAATCATGCTCTTCTGCCAACAAAGCAAATAGTTAATATTCCAGATATTTAATACTGGCTCCTTTCACACTGAAGGATTAGCAAAACATTTCTACCACAAGTTCTGAAAGAGCTTCACAAATGCTTCCATTCTCCTTGTCTGGGGCAAAAAAATCATGATACCTGCCTAAATTCTCACCCTCTGAGCAGTGCATAGTTCAGTGACAGGGATCTGGGTGCCAAGGAGGACATCAGCTCTTTCACTGATACCATCCTTCCTCTGCCTCCATGCTCTGTCCTATGCTCTGGAGCATCTACAGTTGTGTGGAAGCTGAGGTAACCCCACTGTAGGTGACAGCAACTCTACAAGTGAGATATTCATAGCTGATGGAAAAATATTTCCTATGCTCATCTCTAGTACAGTTGGTACCATGCACAATTATATGCTCTTGATTTTTTTTTTCTTAGAACAGGAGATGCTCGGAACTGGGTCAGTCCAAAGATCTACCTGCCCAGTATCTTCTCTCTGACAGCTGCTAAATGGAGATGCACAGAGAAGATGTGATATTTTTCCTCTGTGTTCTTCCAGTTTCCAGTCATTTGCTGTTAAGCGGGTTCCTGATCTAGGCACCCAGACCTGGTTTCTATGTAATCCTCAACGGATTCATCTTCCATGAGTTTCCAGCCACATTTCCTAAAAACCATATGAACATGCCTTGTTTTGGGTACGCCTCCTGTCAGCATTGTTTTATGCCCCCTAGTTCTCATATCAGAAGGAGCAGCCAACAACTCATCTCAGCACACCCTCTCTCTGTCACCTGTGACATCACGGATAGCCCCCCTCAATTTGAGCTGCCAGTCTCTGTTAGCCATTCCTACATACAGAGCCATGCTATACTTCTGATCATCCTTGTTGTCCTCCTCTGAACCACCTCCAGTTCAACAAAGTCCTCTTGGATATCAAGCAAGAGGGAAAACAGCTTGTGCAAAATACTCTGGATACGAGCAAAGGATGGATTTAACGCAGCATTCTTTATTCATTTACTAGTAGCTGCTCTATTCTAGTTAGTTTTGACTAACTATGACTGCTATTGAACACTGAGTGGATGCGTTCCTGGGGTCCTCTGGCATGACAGTAAGATCTCACCCCTGCATGGTGCTGCTCAGCTTGGGATTCATAATTTTATGTGCATCAAGTTGGCTCTGAATTTTTCTTTTACAAAATGCCTTATAAAAGACAATTATTATTAATGAGATGAAAATCAAGAATAAGCATGCTAAACTTTTAAGCTGTTTATTCAGCCCTATAGTATATACACTAACAGTAGGTTAAGTGGGATCAATCTCTCAGACTCCCCAGAAAGCCTATGCCTACAAGAAGTTGCCAAGGTCAGTAAGCAGGTGAATTTTTTAGCACACAGCCAACCTCTCCAGCAACCTTTCCACCCTGTGAGTTTAAGTGCCCAGCTTGTTCCACATCACTACATTCAGTATTGTGAATTTATTAAGTGTGGCAGCAACCCACAAGGCCCCCACTTAGGAGATCTTTAGACTTTCTCCATGACTTGTTCTACACAGGACATCTTGCTAAGGGCACAGCAGCCTGGACTCCAGACTGCTGCAGTGGAAACAGGGGTTACTGAGAGAGACTCCTCATTCTGAAGGACATAACGTGAGTGAGGTGGTATTAACACTACCCTAAATCACTTCTCAGTTCTGTCTGCTGGCTTTAATACCCCAAAGACTGATATACACACAGAAAATAGGCCTCTTCAGCAAATACAGCTCTTCAATACACATGTGAATTTTGGTGTGTCAGTCTGATAAGAACATCTTCCCATCACAAGTCTGGGTCTCATCCAAAAAGTACCTTAGTTCACACTGATTTTCAAGCTGAACAACAACAAAATCATCAGGTCATCAGATGATAACAGAGAACAAACTAGTGTCAGACTATGATTTCCCACTTGCAGCACTGATTTGAATATAATTCAGGGTGACTGTTGTTGCTCCTTCAACTACTCTACATTTCTTTTCAACTGCTTTAAAGTGGATCAGCTGCTATTGTATCTGAGAGAAGAGCATGTGTTTGCTTGTGCATGGACGAGACCACCTTAAACAGAGCAGCAACACAAAAACCGCCTCAAGATATTTTCTTATTCCTACAATAAAAGGGGGGAGGTTTCAACTGGTTTATGAACATCAGCTAATCACAGGGGAACTCAGTCCCTTCCCCACATCAGGACAAGATGTTTGGCTGTTCCTCAAGTAAGATGGACTCTGTGCTCCTGCCAAGGCACTCAGCTGAAAAAATCAGAGGATTTTTTTTTTTTTTAAACACATCTGTTGTAGCATCAAATTTACCTGTGTAAGGCTCCCAGCCGTCCCCCCCCCCCCCCCCCGATTTTAAATGAAACTGGACTCTGCAGTAAGGTTCAGATTAACCCAAAACTGAACATTTATTGATGCAGACATTTTTGTCTGGATGAAAATCCTAGTTCAATAGCCAGACAAGCAATTTTTAGCCTGGGAGAGCAAAAATACCATTTCACAACTGTATAAATATTCTGACGCAAAGATTGTGCACAGGTTTTTCAGTGTGCCATACTGTTGACATTTTAGGCTGCTAAAGTCATTTTTATGGAGCATTATAATGAAGTGAAATAATCCTGTGTAACACAGACCAACAAATAAGCATCTTTAGATGACTCCATTTAATATAATCTCTTCTGCATTTCCTTCCTTTTCACTTCTGGTCTGGGTGGTTATACTGGAAAAATGGTCTTGCATTTATATTACGTTTTGAGTCACTGATGACAGTTTTTAATTCAGGTTCTTGTCTTAACCCTCTCATCTTACCCTGCCCAGACAAATACTGCAAGCATTTCAAAACAACAGAAGCTTTTCCATTGGTTTTTGAACCCAGTGCCGGAAGAAAGCAGCTCCAAAACATAGCTGAGCTAATTCTGGATGCCACCAGAGGGCACTCTAAGCCCAGAGGATCAGAAGAAGACCTTCGGTCCCCTGTTTCCTGGGACTGTTACAACCTGGTGCTGAGTTTTCAGATCCCAAAGTTAGAGCAGGTGAAGAGTGCGTATCGGACCGTGAAGCTCACATGAACAATTAACTGAATACAACTGTTCATTGTGGTTTCATGATGGAACAAAATTTTCCTTTTTCTCGTCTCCTACATTAAATACAAGACCAGAATATCTGCCTGAATTCAGACACTGCAGAGCACCACTTGGCTTTTTTTTTCCTTTTTTTTTTTTTTTTTCAAATGCCAGAAGTAACCAAGAAAGTTTGACAGTGACTTGTTGCAACATCTAATTCTAAGCCAGTAAAAGATGCAGGAATGACCAGGACACTGCAGATCATAGAATGGTTTGGGTTGAAAGGGACCTTAAAGATCATCTAGTTCCAACCCCCCTGCCATCCGCAGGGACACCTTCCACTAGACCAGGTTGCTCAAAGTCTCATCCAACCTGGCCTTAAACACTTCCAGGGAGGGGGCATCCACAACTTCCTTGGGCAACCTGTTCCAGGGTCTGACCACCCTCACAGGAAAGAATTTCTTCCTAATATCTAATCTAAACCTGCCCGCTTTCAGCTTAAAGCCCTTACACTTTGTTCTAGCACTCCCTGCCCTTGTAAAAAGTCCCTTCCCAGATTTCTTGTAGGTCCCTTCAGGTACTGGAAGGCTGCTATAAGATCTCCCCAGAGCTTTCTCTTCTCCAGTCTGAACAGCCCCAACTCTCTCAGCCTGTCCTCATAGGAGAGATGCTCCAGCCCTCGGATCGTCCTCGTGGCCTCCTCTGGACTCACTCCAGTAGGGCCATGTCCTTCTTGTGTTGGGGGCCCCAGAACTGACAAGCACACTGTTATACCTGCACTTCTGATGCCCCAAACTAAGTAGGGTAGGGACTAAACTTCATCAGGACAACTGATAACTTTCAGTAATTTAAAAAAACCCTGCCCTGATTCCTTCACAGATACAACAGGTAATAGTGTTTTAGGAAAGTAGATCTGACTTTTTATTTTTTGTTCCCAGTTACATGTTTCTTCATATTTTGTAGCAATAAGACACCCTTATAAGGTTGTATTACAGCACTTGTCTGAAACACTGAACTCACACAAATCATTGTTTATCCATGACCACAGTAAGCAATTTTAAAAAGGACTGCTAATGCAAAACTTCTCCATATTATGGCTTATCTGTACCAAGGCATATGGTTCACAGAGCAGGGACTGCTGGAGACTCCTCTGGAACATCAGAGACTTCTGCTTATGTCCTTTTTAGGACACAACCTGCTTCTCTCTTGGCAGCTTGTGGGGAACTGGAAGCTGGAAGGAAAGGTAAATACTTGGGCGAGTACAGAATGGACTTTAAAAAAAAAATACCAATAGCCACCTGCTAGGTACCAGAAATTATTTTTGTGCCCAAAATTGGGCTATGTGAGCTGTTCACAAGTAACTACCTGTCCTTACTCCAGAAAATCATTACTCCAGGCTAGCTATTTTTGCATGACAAAGATCTCTGTGCATTTCACTTTTTCATGGAGTTTCATCTGGACTCAGCTTTGTATGCACAGCACCATGTATTAAGTAAAATTAAAAAAAAAATTAAAAAGGAGGTGGGGGGGGAAATACAGTTGAAAAAAGCTAAAAAATACACACAGTCCCCTCTGTGTGCCACTGCCAGGCAGAGCCTGCCTAGAGGCAAAGGCAGGTGGGGACTGCAACTAGAGAGCTTGCAGAAAGTTGGAACCAGATCTACCTGTGTTTCATCTGATCCACATTTCTAACACCAGCTTGGGTGCTGGACTCTAAGTGCTGAATCCTCTTGTTGTCCAGGAAGCCTTGCAAATTGGCCTGTAATCTTAAATGCCAGTAGAAGTTGCCTGTTGTAAAAGGTGCTGCTCTCACTCGGACTCATCTCCTCTCTGCCCCACTGGCTGCCCCATGCCAGGGTGCCATGCCTGTCACAAGGGCTGCTGAGGAGGCCAGGAGACAGTCAAAACCATGTCACACCTTGTTCCTGAAGAGCTCTCCACATTTAACTTGTGCTTATAGGCTGCAGGAAGGTGAGAGCACACAGGTTTAATCACACAAACACTGCAAAAGGGAGAGAGGAGAGGGAGAGGAAACACAAGCTCTCTCACCCCACCACCCCAAGCATCACCCCTGGCTCGGAGCCCAACAGCTGGTGCCATACTGCCATCACCACCAAGCTGCTCCTTCCGATCTGGTGGGCAAGGCTTTGGTTTTCCCTGCCCACGTGTGAGCCAGCACAGCTGAGCTGGCAGGCAGGGGAAAGGGAAAAGAGCTGGCTGCATTTTTGGCTCTTCTGGAGCAAGAAGAAAGGAGGAGCTGAGAGCAGTGAAAAGCTATTGAAATGCCAACTGCTCTCAACCTAAGTTCAGCAACAGCGAGATCCTGGATAGCAGTGACACAGTGGATCAAACAGGAAGCTATTAAATCACAACAAGATTAAGCAAGGAAGATTAATCAGGTAGAATTAAGTATCTGAAATGTGGAAGTTTTTATCTCTTGCTATTCTTATTTATCATGTTTCTCAAGACTGGTGGGTTATTTCTGCTTTTCCTCTTGATACTGTGTTCAGGATCTAGTGGTGACAAACTACTGAGATGCAGAGGGATGTTTAATCTGGTGGGGAAAGCACTTAGGGTAAAATCAGATGGGTGAGTAGCAAAAAATGCACAAAAAATACAATAGATTTTTTCACTAAATGGAATCATAAGATGTGTAAGAAAAATTATCATTTTGTTAAAGGCCCACAGAACAACACTGATGAAATTCAGAACTCTCTCCCAAAACTCTGATGGTTTAAAAGCCTGCTTTCTTTTGGAGTTCTCCTCTCCACGCAGCCAAATCCGTGTTCCTAAATCACCTGGGGAGGCTCACCAGCAGGGATAATCAGAGCAGCAGCAGCCACCATTTACCTGATGAGGATGCACTGGTTGTCGTGGCGCTTCCAAAGGCAGCGGTAGCACTCGTTGGCCACAGCGAAGATATGAGGCGGAATCTCTCCCATGTGGTGCTTGCTGTATCGCTCCACGGCGGCGCGGTCATACAGTCCTGGGATGCTCTTGTAAGGGTTCACAGAGGCAACTATCGAACCAATGTAGGTCTGCAAGCACACAGCCCCCCCAGAATTGTTATTACACACGGGGTGGAACAGATCAACACTCTTCCTAAATAAAAGACAACAAATACGTATTTGCAAAAGCCCAGCAATCCTTCAGATAAAGGTGGCTAGTATTTTTCCCCAATTTCTTTCTTTCCACAAAAGCAACAGAATGGCAAAAGTTGTTTCCACCTCCATCACATTTTCATGCTTACCCCACCTACAGCACAGAGCTTCTTGGCTGTATGAATTCCTGCCTTAACGTCACTTACAGCTGCACAGTAACGCCTACGAGCGCCAGTCTAAGCTGCTTCTCACATGTTCTTAGGGAATCATTGAACTTACTAAGAACCTGATTGTGTCCCAAGTATTGGTGCAAAAGTCTGTATTTCCATGTAGAGTATCCACATCCTCTCTGTTACTTATTTTTAAAACAGAAGTATCAGGCATTATGGTAAACACTAGCACCATTATATAGTAGCAGGCCTTAAGAAAAACACGTGAACTGGCAGATGCCCCCAAAACACTGGCTTTCTGTAACTTAATTTATTACTCATTTGATGCACAATGGCAGCTGACAAGGCATTCGTTTCTACCCTACTGCAATTAGCGAGCGTATCAGTTAAAACCACCCAAGTAGCAGCTTATGCCCATTCCCACTGCCTTAACTCATTAGGCTGTGGTAATGTGATCATTTGCAACAGTCTATTCGCAATGCTGTTTCTCAGTCACCCTCTATCCACTTCAATATATTTTTCAAATAAAATCAAATTAAGTGAGGTAGTGAGAATTTCCAGCACATTTCTGGGGCGTGTGAAATCAATTGATTTATCGTATGGTGTGTGCGGTGTTACCGCTGTGATACTAATTTCATTTTGTTAAGTCCCTTTTCTGCGGTTACAGGCAGGAGGCTGACAGCTGGCTTCAACAGCCCTGCTGCAGACTTGTGAAGAGCCGGGCTGCAAAGCCCCCAGCCCCGTGACACAGTCCCCAGGTACAGACAGATGCTTCACCAGCAGATGACCTTCTCGTCGACAAACAGGAACCAGCAGGACTGGGGCTCTCCCCACCTCTGCAGCACTGCATCCAGACGGGGTGGATAAGGTGAGCAGCATCTCACACACCACAGCAATGCAGCTCCACGGCCTCCTCCCACAACTGCCCTCCCCTCCAGCAAGCCACCATGGGGACACTCACCAAGTCCCAGCAGCCATCAGCTCCCCCACGTTTTCCCTTCCTCTCTGTCAGCCTCTTCCACAGGATTTACATTCCTCATCTACATGCTTTCCTCCTCTTCTCCCTAATTTATATGTAATTGTTGCTGTGTATTAGCTCTCCTTTCTCACTGTGACCCTTCTGTTACGTTCCCCATTATCTACCTGTTTGTCCTCCATCATGCCCAATGCAAGTATCAGCTGTGAGCTTTTCCTAAGGGGACTAGAGCGGTGTCCTTGAAATGATGACAATTTTATTAGCTGCAAGGGGAATAATCCTTCTCACTATAACTCAAGTATATTTTACAGAGCTGTGAACTTTCAGTCTGTGTGTTTTATAAAAACCCCCATGCTGTGCAATAGCTCATAAGGTTTCACCGAGAGGAAAGATACCATTTCAACACAAGATCGTATCGCAGGGCAATTACAGCACTGAGACAACAGCTTAAATTCCTGGGATCATCCCCTCTCAGGTTCTTAAATATCACACTAACAAGGAAGTCTTGGAGAATAAACTTCCTCACTTTGATATATATTTCAGCACAGAGTGCATAGGCAAAATTTTAAGAGATTTTTTTTTTTTTAATTACACAAAGACAGTGTAAGCATGACCAATAAAACAGACTGCTGGAGATCTTCCTCTTTACCTGACTAAAGTCTGACTAAAATGTAGAACAGTAACTTGAGGAACACCACCACAAGAGATGCCATGGCAAAGACATACATTAAAAAAACCCCATGAAACACAATACCATCTAACACCCACCCTATAGCTTCTGTGTGCTCAGGTATCTGACACAACACCACCATCATGTTCCCTGCTCTGCCTGCGATAACACACGGCAAAGCTGCAGTGCTGATGGCTACGGTGTGACTTTTCTTGCTTCTCCCATTTCAAATGGTAAATATCATAAAAGGCAACAGCAGCCCACTTCTGCACCAACTGGCTTACCGTGAGGCAGACTTGAACAAGGGTTAAGCATAACTTTTTAAAAGGTACATAAATGCTTCCAGAATATTAGTCACTGCTGCAACTAAGAAAATATTTTATATTACATAAAGTCAGATGGCTTCATTGACTCATAATTCATGTAAGGTCACACAGAAAAAAGTAGTGTATTATAGCAATAACAGAAACCTGGTGAATAGTGCAAACAATACTGGTGAAAATAATGCCTAAATCACCTAATCACCTCATGGAGAAACCCTTAGGACATGTCACTATTTAAAAAATTCCTTTTCTCTTTTTTTTTTTCTTTCAGTAAAGACATTAAGATCCATCACCTCTACCTAAATAGCTCAGATTTTGTGGTTCCAGTCTTCTGGTGCTTTGAGTACGTATTATCTCTTTGCAGAACAAGTTAAATGTGTACACAGATGGCCACCAAATTATAATGATACAAGACAGAACAAAGTCAGGCCCTCAGAAGAAACCAACTTCCTCATCCCAAGGCAAGATCACAAAAAAGCTATACTCTTCACAAGACACAGTGGATCAGATTTATTGTCTACCGAGTGTCATAAGGCAACTCAGGAGCAGAAACAACTAGATACCTGCATGGACTAACTAGGACTTAGCTGGCCCAAGTGAAAGTTTCATCTTAGCCCAAGGTAGTTCAACAAGACAACGATAAGCTGAAGCAGCATTGTTATTAACAATGTTATTTGCAAAATTCCCATTAAAAAAGACAAAGCTTCCCAAAGTCTTTGTAAGCTCCCTCTGGGATACTCAACAGCAGCAAGATCTGCTGCAAGAATAATTTCCTGCATCACTTCCAGGCTTACCACTTTTCCCAGCCACTAGCTACCACATGCTCTTACCAGCAGCAGTGTATTATAAACAGTAGATCCTACCCCTGCTAGCCCCTGCTCTGGCACCTCCGAGAGCCATGAGGCGATGGCCCTGAGGGACGGCATGCCCTGCACCCTCACAGAGGACAGCACCACCTCACTGCTGCCCTGCTTGCGGGGCTCTGCCTTCCCTTCCCTCGGGGACTGGGAGCAGCCGCCCAATGCAACCCCTTTCTGGGAGGGCTGACTTGCCAGTTTTGCAAGTGCAAGCACCTCAGCAGCACATTAAAATGGTGCAGAGATGCACAAAAAACGCAGGGCCGTTTTGCTGATGGGCATGTCTGCTGAACGCTGTTTCTGCACTGGCCAGCATCATACACACGGCAAATTATAATGCTTAACAGTCAGAAGTGGGATCTCTAAATTACTTTATTATGCTAACATCATGTGGCAGCCGTTCAGATGAAATTTCAGAAAAGGTACTTTCACATAAGAATGCCACTTTCACTTTACTTAAAAGAAAGCAAATTAGATTTTGTCTTTGTTCATTTTAGTTTCTAATCTTATTCTTGCAGTCAATAATTACTTATTTTCATAAGAGCACTCCAAAGCAGTTATGAATAGGAAAAATGCTCATACATCTGCCAGAGTACTAGCAAGCAGACAGGATTTCTGAAGATTTACAGTTAAAATAGCATGAGGGGTATTTCAGAAAAATATTGTGCAGAGCTCCTGTTACAAGTCTGACTTCTTAAATCCACGGCAATGAACAGGACAGTTATTTTTCTCTGTTACATGGCCAACTCAACACTTCAGACAGAACCAGAAATTACTTTGCTACAGAGTAAACCAGCAACAATTTGGTATCAGATCACTGCTAATATATTTATTTAAACCCAAGAATAAATTACAGTTGAGTTATTCAGCCTGAATGCCAGCACAGCATTTTGATTATCATACTAAAAGGTTGGTGTCTCTGCTTTCAGATTTTTACTGAAATTTTACATTGGCGATGCATCTCCCAAAACACTTTCAGTACCAAACCACAGACACTTCTGCTCCCCCTTTTAGCACAAAAAGAGGAAATAAGATTGTTGAGCTTCCTTCCAAAATAAGAAGTCCAAGCCCTGTCTTCCCAGCTAGACGTTCAGTAAGGCGATGGCATTGCAAAAGTCAAAATGAAAGATGTACTTGAGAAGTGATTTTTCATCAGCTCTCTGAAGGCTTTTTTTGTTTTGCTTGGTGCCTTCTGATAGCAATCAGCTTTGAACCTCATGTCTTGAAATAACCCCAGACTTCTTCAAACACTCAAAACCAATTAGTTCTTTAACAAAGTTCAAGAGCTTACAAAGATTTCTGATACACACAGAAATGCTTTAGAAAAACTTGCAAGAGTCAGAATAGTTCTTTCTAACATGAGAGGTGGTTTCTTTCTTTGTTTGTTTTGGGTTTTTTGTTTGTTTTTGGTTTAGGAAGACACAATTAGTTTAGTTTAGTTTGATGCCAAACAAATGTGAATTATGTTAAAAGTTTCATTGGTTAAAATACAGATTTTCAAGTTAGCTTAAAATTACAAGAAACAAGTTTGCAACAGATGAACTAAATACACTTTTAAATGTCTTTCATTCCCATGTAGAAACAGCTTTTGGACTAAAAGAGGAAAAAGTAGAGGAAGAAATTTCCCTTTCAAATTTTTTTTCAGGTTTTCTACACAGAAAAAGCAACAAAAGAGGAAACTGCCCTAATGCAATATCACTTCATTAATCCTACAAACAAAACTTGTTGAATACATCAGGATTACCTTGCCCTCCATCTTTTCCCCTTCACAGATACTTTTTGGGTATATCCTTTCGTGTTTGCTCCATATCCAGCAACCATTCACCTGCCACTTCTTCCCTTTTATGTCAAGACTTCTGCATCTCCAAAATAACATTTTTATTTCCAAGAATCATTTCCAATATCTGAAGCTTGCTCTACCCAAGTAAGGTCATCAGTTTTATCCCACACTGTTTTTCTCATGACCTCCTTTCATCCTCTACATCAAGGTACTCCTCTGTACTTCCCAGACCTCTGGCATCTGAGACATCCCATTCCTCCTTCTTTCTTAAATAAATACATAAAGGGGGAGGGAGGGCGAGCAAAAGGAAAGAAGACTTATTTCAGGCTTTGTGTAGCTCATGCTAAAGGGAGGGTGGAAGAGAAGGCAGGAGCAGGCTGGAGGACTCTGTTAAAGGGCATTATGTGCTGCTCCTGAACTAAGTCTTTGATCAATGATTGCAACAGAAACTAAAACTGCTTGCTCTATTAGAACAGGCACAAAGGAGACTACCTACCCCAAGTTCAATCATTGTGTTTCTTCAATGACACCAAAAATCAATATATTCTTTGCAATGTGGTACTGGAAATGTTGGAACAAACCAAATACAGGACCTAGGTATTTTGTTACAGATACATTAACATTGAGAGATAGTACTTCAGCCAACTTTCTTTTATGAGCACTTTTAAGACTTTCTGCTTTGGGACAAGAAAAATCCATCCTTATTACAGAAACAAAAGCGTATTTACAGATGCTTCAAAAACTATCTTTCTGGGTTGTTTCTGAGCAAATCCTGACTTGGCTGGCGTCACTCAAGAAACCATTTATTCAACAAGTATAATTTTCCATGCTTATCCTTAATATACAGGATGTTTAAATAAAACTGTACAGTACATGTGGCTCACTAGAAAGCTACTCTATGGCACAATTAAACAACGCATGTGAAGATTTACTGCGATTCCACACAAGTTGGGTGTCTCCCATACCTTTACCTCATCGAGGCTACAGTACTGTTACCAAACTGCAATACTGGTGCTTTCATAGCACTTACAGGGGCAGATGATGTTTGAAAGACCACAAAACAGCTGTGAAACTTCATGTTTACAACGCTAACTTTCAAAGTGTCAGGATGCAAAACCTGTGAACAGAAGAGTTTGCCCACACTGCAGGTACAGGCTCCATCATTCCCAGTTCTCCCAGGAAATGGGATTGATGGTAATTGTGACCGAGTTTATTCAGAGGCAATGATAACTAGGTCAGCCACCTAGTTTATACATGTCAGCATAAAAAGGAAAAAGAAGGCTGGACCATATTTTTTGCATGCTTTTTAGGGGAGGGAGCAGAAGGGGCAAGGGTATGCCATAAACAGGATGATAATTAGTGCCCTTGTTCTTGGTAGGACCTTGATTTATCCTCTCTGTGGTAAGTACACCCCATCTTTCAGCAAGTACCACACTAATTTCAGTGGGATGGAATCCAGTTGTCTCCCTAAATTACAAGCTAAAATGTCTGAAGTCAGGCTCCCCTCTTAAAAGCCATAATCAAACTGAAGTACTAAACTACAAGTTTAGATCCTTTCAACCAATCAACCCATTTCTGAGATGGAAATGTCATACTCTATAATCATCCTTACATGCTTGGTCTTCTGCAGCCCTCACCATGTTTGGTGAGTCATGGTGGTTTCCAACAGCCTCAATTTACATCAGCTTTACTTTCCGTTATCACTGTGTTCCTTGTCCATGTGCACACCGTTATGATCCCTAAATTGCCTTTTTTCCTTCTCAAGGTCAGTTTAGAATTTATTGCTAAACGAGATGCTTGTAAACACACAGGCCATGCTACAAAGGCAAGAGTCAACATCCATAGGAGATGACCTTTCGAAGGCAACCAGAACAAAATGAAGAATGTCACTAAGAATATCAAGTGCCAACAGGCAGCTACCTACATCCAAGACCCACCAATGCTGTCCTTGTTTTCTACAAGCATCTTCTCGGGCACATTCACACCGCTGAGCTGCACTTTCCCATGTGCTTCAGTCCATGATGTAAGCTGCTCCCCACACCTTCAACTTGCACTTTCATAGTGTCCTTGTTCTAGGCAGCTACAGGAATCTAGAAAAATCTCTTTCTTCAGGGTTAAAAACTGGGGTTTTATCACCTTAGCTAGCAATGGAAACACCAAAACAGTGCACTGAGGCAGTCAAATCTTTCAACTTAACTCGAAAGAAAGCTCAAAGATGGTGAAGAACCTGTAAAAACCTCTCCACAGGTTGAGATATACCCATGGCTTAATCTCATCTTATTTTCCCATTAATTTTCTCCTACTGAACGGACTGTTCCATATGGATGGAGCTACTAAAGGAAACTACAAGTCTTATCCAGAATCTGCCCAAAAATACCCAGGTAGAAATACAAAGCTGATATAAAGAAAAGCTGCTAGAAGAGCTGGATGTCAGGATAATGATCTTTTGTGATCTATCACACGGACTGTTTACATGAACAGTTATGGAAAAGCATCTCTCCTCACCACTGTCAAGTGGAGAAAGGAGGTGACCTCCTGAACAAAAACCCACTATCGATCAGGATGAGACATTGATTTTTGCCATTGTCACAGGCTGCACATTAGACTGTAGCAATCTGTGTCCATAAATGCACAGCTTAATTCTAACGAGGCAATCTCTAGCTCAAATCAGAGAAAGCCTGACAAAGACCGGAGACCCCATGTCTCATCTCTTCATTTCAAATGGCCTGTGGCCACATACTGGTTCTTTTTCCTGCTTTGTTATTGTACAATGCTCAAATGAGTCTTTCAAAGCCGTCTGAAGGTCTAATTCACCCTCCAGCAAGGAAAAGAAAAAAATTTTCTTCCTGCCTATAGATTTATCTTGGGAAGACGAAGGGATGAGAGGAAAGGGAATGTTTTTCAGAGAAATCACATGCAAACAAAAGCAAAAATTCTGGTAGATGATATCCCAAACAACAGTGTATCCAGAACAGAGAAGAAATATTTTTAATACAAAGCTTTGGAGATCAGTTTCATTCTGCCTCCAAGTATTTTACATACTGATTCCAAGTTTTTCTAACTTCTGTGCTCCTTTAACATTTTAAGACCTCTTCTATAGAAAGGGCTTTTTTAGGAGGAGAGCAGGAAGAGGAGGAATTACGCTTTAACAGAGCATGAAAACAGAAATCAAAAGCCAGAATAACTGAAATCTAAGCCTATGCCAGGTAGTTTGTTGGATGGCACTGAACTGCTGCCAAATAGCTGTGGGTCTAGAAATCAGCACTAAGATAGCAAACAGTATTAGCAGTCAAGAGTCTGCTAAATAGAACTTCTGGACGCCATTCCCTCTCAAAAGTAAAGACTGACAGACATCAAAAGGAAACAGCTGAAACTGCTTTCGAGACATGGACTACATCTTTTCAAATAGAAGTAACAGCCTAGCTATGAATCAATAGTCCATTTATGCAGGTAGACAATAACTATAAAAGTAATTTAATTTATTCTCAACTTAAATGGGTTGTCTTTGGCCTTTCCATTATTAAACTGCTGGAATATGTGTCCAAGGCAGTTGGACAGTGTAGCACAACCGGTAAAGTTTGTGCAGCTCGCTTCACAGTCAAAGCCTAACTCCTACAAAAAAAAACGTTTGCTGGTGATGGACAGGCAGCTTAAGTTTCAGAGTTCAAATTCCTGCCTTCCTTTGAAAGCCTCTGCGGGACTGGGAGCAACAGACCTTACAGCAAGGAGCCAAAGCTTACCTGCAGTAAAGTCAGGCAAAGGTGCACACAGAAGCAGTCAGCATCGTCTGCAAAAGCTCTGACTGAACAGCACTAAGCTGCTGGCGTTGGCACTTTTGCAAATGACTAAAAAATTTTATTTTTGATTCTGCACACTGGTCTGCTTTTTGTTCTCAGTTCATACAGTTACCAGTGATATTCAGTGAAGGTGTGGAGAAACCAACACAAAAACAAGCCTTCAAACCTGAGAAGGCATTAGCAATGTATACCATTGCCAATGACAAAACCTGCACAAGATGACAGATTTCTACTTTGTAGTTTTCAGCACCAAGTTATCACTAAGTAGGGCTTGGGTATCATTCAAAACTCCTGGAAGTCAACAGGAATTGACCCTTTTGACCCCGCATGAATTACTTATTCTCCTAAAAACCAGACAAATGAGAAGAAAAATGATGGTACAGAGTAGGTAGAAGGAGCAAATTTTTTTTTTCATGTTTTAACAGAACTTTGATCTCCTCCCCACCTCCCTCACTGAAACAGCCCACTGGTGAGAGACAGTAAGATCCCTACTGCAGCATATACATACACCAGGTTACCAACAAGCAATGTGCTGCAAACCATAATATAAATTTCCATGTTTGTGTAACCATTGCACACATGTAGCCACTGCATACATTGCAAAGTGCTTGTGTAGCCACTGCATATGCAATAGTGTACTCCTGAGGAGCTCCCTTTTCAGTGATATCGTATTGATCACAACACCTCAGGTCAAAGTATTTGCTAAGATCTGAAAATATGGACCTTAAAAATCCCAAATATTTTTAGTTGCAAGGACAAAGTTCAGAGAAACATTCTTTACCATTGTTATTATTAGTAGTAGTCCCACAAGTTCTGTAGTAAGAAGGAATTCAGAGGCAAATTTGGTTAGCCAACCGATGGCATGTGTTTACTACTTCTCATATCCTTACAGCTATGCTATTCCTCTAACTTGCATTAAAAAAAAGAAAAACAAATAAGAAATAATGGTAATTGGCCTTAGGCAGACAACTGTTAATCTATACAACTGACCATCCTTTAGAAATGGCCATCACCAGAAACAAATTCCACTAGATTTCCAATTAAAAGCCTGCTGTGTTTATATAGATCTTTGTCTGCTGCTCTCTAGTAACAGATGTGAAATGGGAGCTGTAATTAATGCTTGGAGACAGGAACTCACTTTGAACTGCATTTTGAAAACATTATCTGATGTGTGTAAGCAAAACATGCTAATTATGGAGGTAAGTAGTAATGTACAGACATTTGTCATGCATTCTTAGCAACGGCATTCTCTGTTCTCTGCACCTCCACTGGAGGAGCTTGTGAAGAGAATTTTCCTCATCTCCCCAGTAGCATAATAAGGCATGAAAAACACTGTGATTCATCAGCACATTTTAAAAATTTCTTTACTGGAGAAGTATAGCAATTAAACAGTAGTTTCCTCAATGACCATAAAGCAGAACCTGCAAACCGGTTACTTGGGACTGCTCTAGAGCACTGGATGCCTGTGGAGAAGAACTGGGCAACCACAGCAGCGTTGCAGGCAAGACCAGGATAAATGTAGTTCTAGGAGTTAGTGTAATAACTAAGGACTTGCTCTAAATGTACATATACAATACTTAATATATATATATAAAATTGTACTAATTAATTACATAATTTGTGTGGACCATTGTCTGTTGTTTTGTTTGTTTGTTTGTTTTAAGTTAGTGACCCACATTTATTTTTACCACAGAGCATAACAGGTCAAAGCCCAAGGCTGGTCAGCTGTCCAGGATGGTGTATGGGTCCTTGATACACCTCTTTTTAAGGTCGAGTTTCTGCAAGGAGCACATCCAAGATTTTCCATTTAAGAAATCAGAGATGACAGCTTTTGTCTTTATAAATATTTTTGGTCTATTTTTTTCTACTGATCTTACTTTATCTCTCTGCCTACACCTAAAACTTGTGTCTGTGGTAGAGGACATCTCAACAGGAGTGCTTTCAAAGTGCATGAATTATGTCTGACTTTATTTAATTAACCAAGACTTCAGTATGCTTTGCTCTTTTCTCGCTATAGCATGCAGCAACATCCACTGTCTGCTGACCATCGTAACATGGCACAGGGCAACTGCACTGGATCTGAAATGAGTTTTACTGTACTCAGAAAAAAAATGCAAAGGCAAAAACCTAAACAAACAAGTGACAGAGAACAACTGACCTAGATACTAAAGTGTCTATGTCTGCAAACAGAATCTGAGAAACCTCGATGGTCATTATTGATTTAATATTGCACAAACA
This sequence comes from Caprimulgus europaeus, assembly GCA_907165065.1. The sequence continues at coordinate 78,871,505 of OU015525.1, forward strand.
TCAACTAACTGCCTCAGGGAACCCTCATGACTTCAAGGGAGGCAAATTATCTAATTACTGCAAGTTTAACAAACTACAGCTGAAAATGCTGCTAAAATAAATAAACATAAATAGATTTAAAATCAATGTATAAATAACTGAATGTATCTTTTAAAAACAGATAACTGAGCATTCAGGGTAATGAAGTGGCTAGGAACTCTGCAAGCAACGTGATTAGGGAAGAGACTACTTTTATAGTTTACAGTCTGTTTTAAAAATTGGAGAAATGTTACTTTCTCATTCAAGTTACTCCATGCTTGTTGCTTCAGCTGAAGACAAAAAGGAAGCCAGCCACAATAACTGAGCTCCTAATTACCATCATCCTCCCCTCTGATGTGGATGTGGCTGGTACAGCACTACATGTCTACGTGGCTGGTACAGAAGTTTTTATACAGATGCACACAAACCTAACAGATGGTTGCAATTATCGGCAGGCAAGCTGCAGTCCTAATTTGAAAGTGAGCAAAAATAGGTTATGTTCTCTCTCACCCTTCATGGCCACCACACCCAACTGCTGGACAACCTGGCGGCCACTCTCCCCATCAGGGGAGGGCAGCTGAGGGATCCTTCTGCACCCCACCCAGCATGCCTCCCTGGGCACAGAGACATGTTTTCCACTTAAACAAGATGGGCACGTGTCAAATCATCACCACTTCAAACGGGAACATGCCTACCTGGCACTTCAAAGCTTAATTCAAAAGGAAAAAACTAATCAGATGTCCTCTGAAATTTGTTTATTGCTTGAACTCAGGCAAACAAGGGGTGCATCTGATGCTGAAAACCTCTGTACTGACTTGCACAGGGTGTACTGCAGTTATTTCCAACCTGCCTCTCACCTCAGCAAAAGCTGCTCTTCTGAAATTGGCTCGCCTGCATCAGTAACTAACCACTGGCCACGGAGACAAGACAACCGCAGCTCGTCCCGGAGCCAGCTCCAACACCGTCATTTGCGCGTCTTGCAGCACAAGCCACGCAGTGTGGTTCACGGCGTCCTCTCCAAGGCTAAGCCAGTCTCCTCTGCACTGTGTACTTAACTAAAAGTAAACCAGAATCAACAGCTTTGGGAACAATTCGCCTTTGAACAGCGACAAGAACGGCCGCCGCGGCACTTCCCCTCTCCACATCATGTGCCCTGTGCTGGCCTTGCTTCAGAGGCAGCAAAATCCCTCGGTCGCCCTAACAAAAGGCTGTTTTCAAACGTCGGCCCCTTCTGCTTTTAGCACTGGTGTTTATCTTTCCATCTTTTGTCACATACCAGCCTAGCACACAAGCTAATCTGGCCAAAAACGGGCATTAAACCTTGCATGCTGATGTCCAGAAGCTGGACCTCCTATATCAAATTGTTACTGATGGAGTAAAATGGGGGGAAAAGCAGCAATGAAAACCCCTGCAACATATATCACTGCCATCCTAAGTCTGCTCCTCTCCTGGACAACAAAAGCAGTGATAGCCCAGAAGCAAACTTCTAGATTAAAGCAGTATTAATCAAGAAATTGGAAAAAACACCAGACAGGAGCCTCCTTTAAGTAATCAAGAAAGAGCATGTACATCCCATGCTTCTCATAGGCCAGAAAGGGAAAGCATGCACTCTTTTCTTTTACAGAAATTCAGATTAAAAGTATCATAAGCAGACGTCAACAGACTTGACACTGATACATATAGATAGTTGCACATCGACACAAACAACTTTTGTCATTCACCTTCACATCATAGATTCAGCTAAGAGCCTCAACTCCTTAAGTACAGAGCCAGGCATCATTTACACTATGAACACGGTTTGTATGCTAAATCAATATTCCTCCCACCCCAAAAACCACTAAGAAATAAAGAAAATTCTCTGCTGACCCTTTAAAGCTGGAGTTGTTGGCAACAGCAAAGAAAGTCACTGATATGTCTGACAACACTTGGCATCCATTACAAATATATTTATATTATTGATTAGGAAGCAGTGAAGAGTTTAGGAACATAAATGTTATTAAATAAAGGAAGATTAAACTGAACTCAAACATCTGAAGATATTTACTTAAATGCTCATTGCTGGAGAAATAGCTCCTCAAATGCAAAGAAACACACACGTTAAGTGGAAGATTGGCTTAAATAATTGTCTTCCTGAGAAAGCAACTGTTTAAATGTATTTGTTTCTTCTGTATTTTTGAAATTACATATACTTCACACTATAATTTAGAACATCGCACTTCATATAAGAGTGTGTGTGTGTGTGTGTGTGTGTGTGTGTGTGTGTGTGAAGAAGCAAGCCCCAAAACTTGGGTCCTAATTAAGTGCATTCCTCATTAAGGGTACAAAGGTGCTTCCTGATCCCACTGGCACTGAGAAAACTAACAAAAAGCTGCCAGACTCAAGATCCACACTAATAAGCTTGTAATACTACAAGCATATAACTCAAAAAATGCCAGCATACACCTTTGCATATCTTTTCCTCTCACTCAGGATGGGGACAAGGAGGTGTACCGAGCTGAAGTAAAGAGGGACCTGTAAGCTAAAAGCCGGAACATGGCAATTACATGGTGGTTTATATCTGGGGATGGCAAGAAGGCTTTCAATGAGATGACCAGCCCCTAAGCTCAGAGTGGAGCAGGGCACACGCCTTGCCAATTTATCCCCAGTGCACCACGGACAGATACAGCCAAGGTGCCAAGGTGGATACAAGAGAGAGCGTGTGCACTACGCTGGTAAAGCAATTACTGGCGAAGGGAGAAGGCAAATGCACAATCTGGAAAGTTTTGATTGCTCCTGGCTTGAACTCCAATGGTTTCTACTGTCCTGTACAAGAAGTAGTCTGTTCCCAAAGCAGAATGACCAGGAACCTAATTTCTTCAGCTGCAAGTAAGCCTTCAACAAAAGTAAACTTAATGCAACTTTCAGCCACGGCCCCCCATTTTTTTTTTAACATCAAACATTAAAATATCATTGAACTGTTCAACACAGTTGAGGGATGTTGGCTTGAAAAGATATGGTTCATTTAGCAGTGACAATACCTCCTCCTACAATATGCTCATATTATCTATCAAGTTTGCACAACATTTTTCAATTTATTTAATCAGCTTTTCTTGGGGTTTCTGTTCCTGGAGCCCTGTCCTGTTAAAGCACTACCATTGGCACAACAGGACTGAGGTACCAAGGAGGAGGGAGAAAAGATGATGCTTCTTACATCAGGTCCTGGTTACAAATATAGGACAACAGAGAGGCTTTCATATGCATTTCAAAACACACCTTTTTCCCAGTCTCCTTCAGGTGAGCTGGATCCAAAAGAGCAAGCAGTAAAATCAGTAAAACTGAAGAGATTATGAGTATTCAGCAGCAACTGAAGATTTGTCATCATTAACAGCACACAAACCTGTTTGTCTAGAAACATAAAATGCACCGAGCACCAAGTATCAGAATACCCTAAACTTGCCTTGACAAGCTAAGAAATAAGCTCGGACATGTCTCTTCAGAGTAAGGCTATTCTTTGCCTCTTCAAAAAATGACCCCCTTTTACACATGTTTTTTAAAAGGGAGAAAGGCTGACATCCACGTCCCACATCCAAGTGCATGTAATTGCTCAAAAAAAAAAAAAAAAGTTTTTATTTTGACTCACATTGAGTATTGTATTTTAAACGAATAAGACTGGTGGAAAACTAAACCTAAGTAGTCTTTTTTTTTTCCATGCACATGCAAGATTGTTCATATATGCTATTCATTTTTTGTTCACTGGTTTTTCTGAAAGGCAAAATGGTTAATTTGTTTTGAGAAAAAACATACATAAAGACTTTTGTAAAGAGAACTACTTCAACATTTACAATCCTCTGTACCAGCCCCATCAAAGGTAATGTCCAAAGGCACACAATTTCCTTGTGCCTTTTTTTTGCTTTTTATCATAATTTCTAAATACAGGGAAGTTTATTTTTATGTTAAGTTATTTTCATGTTTAAAAATAAAGAAGCCAAAATTAATAGACGATGCTTAGAATAAAGCACGTATATGGCCAAATCAAAGGTCTAGATCAAGGATTCAGACAGGTGATGCAAACAAAAATTATTTATGTTCTGTAAGTATTAATTAAAAAAAAAGAAAAAAAAAAAAAGAAAAACCAAACCACATCACCACCAATCACTGAACCACTGAAAAATGAGATTTTACAATCTCTAACAGGCACAAATATTCCCTATATCTTTCTCACATTTAGTGTAGTTCCAGATTTAGGAAAGATTCATATCTAGTCAGGTGAAGTTTAATGAAAATATTTTAAAAGCAAGTAAACCTAATCACAAAAAACTTAATAATAGAGCTAAGAAAAATAATTCTGTGTAGACTAATTCCTAGTTTTTGAAACTGATAAACAGCTGCCCGTTCTCATATACCCCACACTCCAAGTATCTGTATTTAATGGCACAGGTCCTCAGCTTGATGATTGTAATACCGTCCCCCTTCTACCACAATAGAAAAGGGGATGCTGATCAGAATTGGGTCTTGGCCTGATGGAATCTCAGATGACAGTCACAGACCAAATCCCACCACATCCTCTCTGGTAACACACACAGCACTTATAGCTGGGGCAGAGCATTTGAAGAAGAGAAAAATGAAAGCCCTTTATACAACTCTGACACTGGAAGTGTAAAAGCATATGCAGCATGCCAGTTTTCCAAGGGACTGTCTGGCCAGCCCTGAGCTACCTTCTCCTTACACTGTTGTTGGCAAGAAGTCTTTAGGTGAGACATGCTTCAGCTCTATGTGGATACACAAAGAACTGGAGGGAGATACCACAGAACAGCAAAACACACACAGCACTTACACATTCAAAAACATTCCCTCTGGGTATTTTTTTTAATTTTAGAAGAAACTTACATAGATTTTATCTTGCTGATAGCGCTGGAATAAGTTGTGCATAATGGAGCCTTCATGGAGATCTACAAGTGCTGCCATGTCTTCCACGCTCTCTGTGCTTGTTTGATGCATAGGCGTTACTTTTTGGTGTGTGATTGTGCTCTGTTTGTAAGTGAATACCTGAAAGAGAGAAAAATAAGAAAATATAATCAGAGCACATATTCAAAAACTCTTATCTGAGAATGGAGCTTTCATACCCATTCATATTGCCTATCCAGTTTATCAGTGTGCAGACTTGTAAAATCTAATAGTCTGCTAGTCATGCCACCTTCTAAAGCTTCTCTGACAATGATTGCAGCTGCAAATATGTACAAAGGGGTCATATGAAACTAGCACACCCTGACAATGCACCGAGGTCTATAAGGTCCTTTCCTTTTTAAGGGCAAATATAATCTTGTTTCACACTGGACTACTGTTAGACTTTATCAGGAGAAAAATAAACTGAGCAATAATTGCTCCCAGAAAGTCCAAAATCAAACAAACACAAAACCACCTCTTAGAGTAAAACCCACTTATACTCAAATTACTCTGTGAGGAAATGTTTTACAGTGCAAAACAGCAAAAGAAAATTATCTCTTTAACAGGCTGCAAGCATTTATACATTTGATCCAAAATTCACTTAGATGTTTCCATTCAATTCTCCAGTCAGGACCACTATCGGGTTAGGTCATTATCCCTAATGCAAGTAGCACACTAAGTTCAGTGTGCTGCAGATATTTGAAAATGAACAGGCAAACTGATTTCTAATTAATGCACTTTTGACACAAATTTCTGAAGCCTGTTCCAAACAGACAGTAAAACCTCTGAAAAATCCACAATTTAAATACTCAGTCAGGAAAAACTTCTACGTATGTTCTGCAAAGCTATCACAAATATGCTCAGATGCGGTACACATCCCAAATCTAGTTAAAAAAAAACAAAAAACAAACTTTTATGAATACTAATTACATCACTAAAGGCTCAAAAACAATAGCTTTGGAATTCAGCTTCCCATTTCCTTTTAATTTACATCTTGGCAACTTGTCCTTACAGACATATGTCTGCATCTCACAGCCAGTGCTACTCAGTCAATACTAGTCCCTGCTAATGTCACCATTTCAGTGTAAGAAAGTTAAGTATGGAGCTAATGTAAATACTTTAATGACGTGGAAAAATTAAAAAAAAAATCCCTACCAAAATCCTTTGAAATAATACTTATAAAGGCAATGGAAGAAGTGCAACAACCCAGCTAACCAGCAGGATTGCTGCTACAGGCATGGGATCAATCACACAGCACTGCACAATTTGGGGGGGCAGTGCCAGGGGCTGCATCCACCTGGGAAGATGAAACCCCTCAAAGGATTTCAGCATAAAAACATATGTATGCTCCTGGTAATGAAAGACTGAACAAGGATGGTTGTGTCATCATAGGAGGTCACTCAGGAAAATAGCAACTTTGCCCGTCTTGCTTAGACAAGTGAGAAAAATAAGCTGACGAGCAAGAGGCTGAACGCACAACGCACTTAACATGGAAGTTCTGTATTCAGCTATCCCACCAGCTGACAGAGGAGACATGCCTGATGGAATTCGTTCATTAAAATTGTATCCTGGGTGCACCAGCTGCTGGCATAGCCCGTCACACCATTACAGCTGTCGCTCACACCAGCACAAAGAGTACTGGGGGAAGGCTGGGAGAGAAAGGAGATCCAGGAAACAAATTTCTAACACGTGCTGGAAGGCAGCACAGAACAAACCATCAGAAAGTTCCTATGGATTGAGAGCATCCAAAGCACAATCCCTAACCGTGGGAAGACAGACCCTGAGAGATTTAAGACATATTATGTGGTAAGCAACTGTCAAGATGACAGGACAAGCATTTGTACAGGACAGATAGATGTCGTCCAGGATGGAGAAAGCAGCTACTTGGACGTGATACAGGGGCAATCAGTCCAGGTATCTAAAAGACAGAATGAATGTAAACAGCATCAGTTGATAGCAAAATTTTGGGGCTGAAAAGAGTTTTAGCAGTCCAAAGACTAATGACACAAAGTGCAGACAGAATTAGAGGCAATTACATCTCAAGAGTAACAAACTGCAGTCCCTAGTAGGAAGAACATAACCAAAAACACCAAAGGTCATACTGTAGAACAAAGAATATTGTAAGCTGGAATACCTGGAAACAAAAGGGATTTAAGGAGAGCAAATCCTAGAAAAGTAAGCAACTTAACCAAGGCCATGTATCAGCCTGTCACTGAAACAGAAAATAGACTCAGTAAGAGATTTAGGAAACCAAAACGGGTTGCCACATATCCTCTGAGTGCAGCTGACGTGAACATGGAAAGGAAACAAAACATAATTTCGAGGAGGAGAATCTTTGTGATTTCTGTTCTTTGATCTGTGATGCACAGGTTAGCAGGGTAGGCAGAGCATCCCATACATGACTAAGCACATTTATTAATGTAAGGAATTAATCTAAATCCACTGAGAAAAACAACATAATGATTGACTTGTGAACGGCCAGGACTATTGAAGATGGTCCCTGTAGATTCATCCTTCCCACTCAAACCCACTGTTTTCTCTTCATCAGGCCAGTTGTTCTCACAGTTCCAGCTCTTCCATGTGTTGCCTCCTCATTTGTGTGAGGAAACAGCTCTGTGAGCAGACTCAGAGATATGCCCATGTGTCAACCAGCCAGAAAACACACCGACTGGTCATAATGGCTGCCACCCAGACCAGAAAGGAGGGCCTCTTCCCCAGTGCTGGGGAGCTACTTTTCCTTTACTTTTAATTTTTACCAGAGCCATGCATCGAACCTGCTGGAACGGTTCCAGAGGAGGAGCACAAAAATGACCGGAGGGCTGAGAGAGTCGGGGTTGTTCAGCCTGGAGAAGAGAAGGCTTCTGGGAGACGTTATTGTGGCCTTTCAATACTTACAGAGAGCCTGTAAGAAAGATGGGGACAAACTTTTTAGCAGGGCCTGTAGCAACAGGACAAGGGGGAATGGTTTTAAACTAAAAGAGGGGAGATTTAGATTAGATAGAAGAAAAAAAAATTAAGAATGAGGTTGGTGAAACACCAGAACAGGTTGCCCAGAAAGGTGGCAGAAGCCCCATCGCTGGAAGCATTCAAGGTCAGGCTGGATGGGGCTCTGAGCAACCTGGTCTAGTTGAAGATGTCCCTGTTCACTGCAGGGGGGTTGGACTAGATGACCTTTAAAGGTCCATTCCAACCCAAACCATTCTGTGATTCTGTGATTTCTTAAATCCACTGAAAAACTTGGTGAAAACCATCTAACAAGATCAAAGTCATCAGACAAGGCATCAGGATCACATGCACAGACCTCAGTTCCTTAAAACAGGCTTTTAGTAGTCCTGCTGCTCAAGCCCTGAAAGGCCTGCTTTGTTTTATTTCATCTTGACTCACGCCTTTATTAGGATAAGGATGTGAAAAAGCTACTGTGAACTTTATCGTTACTAATTAGAAGGTCACAGTATGAAATATTGTAGCAGATGAAATCCTCAGGAAATAGGAACCAAGAGCTGTTCTGCAGGGTCAGCATGCAGAAGAGGAAGATGGAGAAGTTGGCTCCTGAACTTCAAGAGGAGCCTGTTGTCAGAGCACAGGAACATCCATCCTCAAGGATCTTTCTGCCAGCATTTCTGGAGGGTCAAGCAAAACATGCAGGAAACTTGGAATAAGATTTAAGACAAGCCTAAATGAGAATTCAGCAAAAATTTATTTCCTCTCAAGATATAAATGGTCCAAGATAACAAGAATGCTGAATACATGGAAGACTATAAATTAAAACCTAAAGAGCCAGCATGCAAAATAAGAACTTTCAAAGTCATTATGGAAGTGAAAATTAGAGGTTGAGATAGGAAGGAGCAATGCAAAGAACAACAAGAATAAGCTCAAGAAATACCAAACAAAACAGTGAACCCAGCTAAACAACAGTAAAGAGCATTTCACTTGGAAAACTGCTCGACTGTCCCTATCGGGGCTTGCTAGTGCAGCAACAAACATGCCAAAAACGGACTCAGATAAGGAAGCAACCTGAAAAGTCAGGGGACCAATACTACCAATTTCCCCAGGTAACATGGGAAAAAGCTGTAACAGGCACCGTAGTGTTTGAAAATAACGTAGGAGGGAACTACAGGACACCCAAATATTAAGAGCTTGCTGAAAGCAAAATCCACCCAAGGGCTGGAGGAGTGCTGTTTAGTGTCAGTCTTGGAGAAGAAAGCAAATATGACTGAAAAAAGTAATTACATGCTGCTGAGTCATATTTCTTTCTCTAGCGAAAAAGGAAAGACTGAAAAGACAGGTAAGTGATGTAGGGAATATTTGAATGAACATTAAAAACAGGGTGACACAAAGTGTGAAAACAAACCATAGTGGTGTGGTTTTGACAGCCTGTTTCAGAGCTTTGATGATATGACCCTATGTCCTGACTCACGTTTGTTCAGAAATCAACAGGATTATTAGCCTAAATAAGATGTCCCCTTGCTGTGACAGGCGCATACCCAGCGCAGTGTCAACGCCCACCTGCTCAACAACCATCCTACCCACGGCTCTTCCTAGATCTGCTTTAGGACCCAATGTCAAGCCCTAGGCATCAAGAGCAAGATCTACACTCATACTTCCCAAAAGATATTAACCAGATGAGGAAGAAGGACAAGTAGAGAAAATTAATTCATTGTCTCTCAACGAGAATATTGGCCTTGGAGATGGGACCAAGGAAAGAGAAGCCAGAAGAAAGTCCTCAGCAGCATTGTCAGCATGTCCAGGATACAGGCATGACTGCACTGCATAGATAGGATAGACTCCCACGTCACCCTCTGGAATACCATCCAGGTCCCCAACTGCTGCTGCAGGAAGCACCTTCTCTTTGCAAAAGATGCCAGCTGGATGGTCTCGAATGCGCTGTAGGCAGCTGGAGAACTTATGACAACATGCACAGAGGTTAAAGGTGAGACTCTGCAGATGAACACTACATAAAGGAGTTTTTGGCAGTTGACATTTCATGAAAGGGTTTGTTCTGAAATGGTGGAGCATCATAAATAAATAATTCCATATGGGACTTCATTTGGAAAGCCAACAACCCCTAAATCATGTACTAGGTCAAAGACATGTAATGAAAATGATGGCTTTAGCAAAATAAATCCATAATTTTCCCTATTCGTAAATACCATACTTGTTCATAAATACTACTGCATGAACAGTGCAATATTGTACTCCACAATGTACAAGTATTATGAGAGTCTGCATTTTTCTATCTATATAAAAAAGCATTTTTTGTATGCCACACAACTTGGAATAACTAGTATTTTATACAAATACAGACTTTTAAATCTACTACTGAGCATGTAAGGAAAACAACCGATCAACAAATCAGGAGTTTGGGGCATATGACTGCAATTAAATTAATTTCACCAATGCTCTTAAAAGAGCATGAAAACCACCAGCATGAAGACGTTAATATTTCCCACTTCTTTATGTTGAAAATGACATTTTAATCCTGCACAGTTAATCTGATGTGAGAAAAAATAAGAAGTCTTTCAAGCATTCCATCTAAGGGGAATATCACAATGTCTAATTAATTTTCTGCACTAACAAACTACCCCTAAGATCAAGATCTAATGGAAATTATACTTTAACAAAAGATTTAACTTGTAATACAGTTTATTAACATCAGGAAAGAGCATCAGAGAGGGCCCTCCATGATAGGAACACGCATGCTTGCTTTCTCCCTCTCACTGTATCATTTTGTGATATGATGCCAAGTGACAAAAATCCCTGCTTGAATAAGGTCATTAAATGGTATCAAAGGGTTTCACAAGAGCTGAGTCAAGTGAGTTTAGGAAAATGCTGAATTAAGTGCTTAGGTGAAGCACATCAAAAAACCCACACAATCCCCATTTCTTGCAAAAGCTACAAGTCACACCCAGGCTCTCCAGTCTATGCGGAGCCAACACACAACCAAATCTCTCGGGGTGTTTGTCACAAACAGTTGGGTTTTTGGTCTATTGCTAATGATCAGTACTGGATGGGAGGAAGGCAGAAAGTCTTCTAAATGTTTCCTGATCAACAATTCAGTATTTGACTGAATCTTCATCGTTCAGTCAAATGATGAATGACGACTGAATGACAAAAATTACTGAATCTTCATAATTTTAGCGATATTTCTGTGCCATTTTTATTTAAAGGCAGAAATAGGTTTGCCTGCATCTGGGAAGTCCTGAGCCAAGCTAGAGCATTACTGAATCTGCTCTCTGAAAACGTGCAAGATCATCTACCGAAAAGTTTACATACTACAAGCATTTTAAAACAACCCCTTCAGTGACCTGAACCCTCGCCCCTCCCAAACAACTCCCAGTCAGTGCAGGCTCAGGTCTCTTTCTTTAATCCAAACATTGAGATTTGGACTAGAGCAAAGGGTGGTGACGGGCCCTGGCTCTCCACCACTGCTGCCTCCAGGTGGGGACAAGATGCCTGCCCCACAGCCTCCAGCCAGGCCATCCCTCATGGCCATTGCCCACCGTGCAGGCAGCAACCATTTCATCCACCCACATGCCACCGGCTTCACTGTCAATGACACACGCCAGATGTGGTGGCATCTGACCGATGCCAAGTCCTGCACGCTGTGGTGCTCGGGAACCGTCACGGAGCTTAGCACGTCCCTGTCACCAGTGGTGTTGCAATAAATCAGTAGGGGTTTTTTTGCTAGGGGTAACAGAAAAGGAGTGAGCAACCTCCCTCCACTGCCCATTTCTACCTAAGAAATCTTTTTATGAGCCCAAGGTGTACTCCACAAACTGCAAGGTATTACAGAGATAATACAGATATTCATACACAGAAAGCAGACATATCAAAGTCTTGTCACGAACTCAAGTTAAATTAAGTTGCTCAAATCCATATAACCAGAGGAATAATGTAATATATGGTAATTTAAACATAAAATTCAGTAAGATAGGGAAGGCAAAAGCAAAGAGGTATTGTACAGATCTCATCTGGGAGACGGGCTTACAAAGAGTATAATATACAACCAAATAACCCAGCTTTTTTCAATAATGCCTATGCTATTAGGAAGCCAACTACTACAACATCTGGCTGGCCCCCAGACACAAGAAAGCAAAGCTAATCATGACCCAAAACCTGAAGCTATCAGCCTTCCTGTTGTTGCCCCAGGGGCTGCTCTACGTGAGTTTTTCCACAGGGTTGATCCCAACTGCTTTGGTGATGTCCACAAAAATCCACAGGACTCAACAGTAACTCTAGAGGACTTGGCTCATACATTCAAGACATCAGCACCCTCAGTTTTCTAAGGCATCTTTTTGCTTATGGTCACTGACCCCGCAGCAGAGAGATGAGCAGAGCCCAGCAAAATACACAACTGTAGAGAGAAACATCCACTTAAAATATCAATTTTTTTTTTTCATTCTCTGCTGTTGGTCTGAACTGAGGATCATCATTTGTGTGTCCCTCATGTTTAGAAGTTAAAAGAATGCACTAAATCTTACAAAATGTCTTTATACATGAGTCCGAGCAGAAAAAAGAGGCCTTGGGCTCACATTACAAGCTGTGGAATGCAGCGTTCCAGGGAGAAAAATAAATCATGACAAGCCCAAGGACCCAGAGATTAAAAACAAAACCAAAAATCTAGTAGTTTACTCTTTTTTCCTCGAGACATCTACTGTCTAAGTAAATACTTAAAATACAGGACAAGGAGGCTCCCCTATAGATCAAAAGCAATTTCAGACCAAATGTAAAGCAGATTAATTACCGACATTTTAAATTCTACAGTTAATCATGACAAGAGTGCAACTCAAGTAATGTTTTCGTTCGATAATTTACTATTTCTCTGTAACAGCTGACCTTAGACATCCATTCCTTTGTCCCAAAACAATCTCCAGGCAACAAGATGTACCAGGGTGTAAGGCTTGCTTTGATGCAATATAATTTAATCTTTTTTAAAGCAACAACAACAACAACAAAAAAAAAAAACCCCACCACACTATGAAGTTTCTTATCTATAAAACTATGGAGAAAAATGTAATTATTTTATGTAAGTCATTTATTGATACCAAGGAAAAAATATTACTGACTAAACCGGTATCGTTACTACTGCGACTAACAATGGCCTTTTCTTTGAGCAAATATCCCATACACACATCAATGGAGCATCAGCTTCTTTTCCACCCATTTTGTAAAATTCCTCCCTATTTACCCTGGGAATCACCCCACTCCCCAGCCTCCCTTCCCAGTTAGATATTAATCTTAACCTCCAATGCAAAATGTCTGAATGTTCACTTTGAAGATCACTGTACCTACCAAATCTGCCGAGTAACACAAAACACATAAATTGTGCATAATCCCTATTTTGTCCCCTGTTCACTTCAATTCCAGCCCTTTTCAGTCTTCATTCCTTCTCCTATCAATCAAACTTCTCCCAAGCCCTTCCCCTCCATCCCCCTTTCATAACACCTCTCAGACTTGCTGGGGCCTGGGAAACCCAGGTCAGGAGCTGCTCGCAGGCTGAAGTGCTGGGAGCCTGTCCTGATGCTTTCCCCACCCTCCTCAGCCTCCAGTGGTGACAGCACCAGGGAGGGTTTGCACCACCTCCTCGCAACCTCTTTCCTGCTACAACAAACAGGCTGTCACACCCATGCAGAATATTCCCCCTTGCTCCTGAGCTCCACAGTGTGGGGAAGCACACTGCCAGGACAGCAGTCCTGGTCATCACCGCAGCCGAGCTCAGCAAACCCACTACATCACATCTCCTTGTTGGTTCCTTGCGTGTTGACCACTGTCAATAAGCTTGTCTGATCAAGGCTTTCCACCCAATGCTTGTTCCACAAGCAGTATTTGAAAGTAGTTTATGCCACACACCGACCTGTTTCCGTCTGTAGACAAGCTCTGTCATCAAGTACGAACAAGCTTCCAATTACAAGTTCAGTGCTTATGACCCTTGGATTGGGCCTGCCTACACAGACAATAAAGAAATTTAATTCAAATTAAACACATCAATTTTACCTAGATTATACTATAGTAAGCCTCTAGGCAGTCCATGCTAATTCTTACAAGAAAAAAAGAAAAAAAGAGAGTGCATCCTTAATTTAATTTTCTTTGCAAGTGACCTTGTGTAACCTATAGTTATACAGCACCTGAAGACACAACAAAGAAGTCCGCCCACCTACAAATATTGTGACCATGGCACTGCAGAAAACATGAAACATTCCTGGCACATCACCAGCTCTTGCTTCACCATGGAAAAAGTGCCCGATTCTCTCCATGAGCCAAGAAGTGGGGAGACTGCAGCTGCCCAGGCTTTCCCAGAACACCAGACCAAGTGAAGTAGTCCCAGGCCAGGACACAGGAGATGTACCACAAGATGAGCTTTCAGCTCCCTGCCAGGCAGCCGGTCAGCAGCAAGGTCTCGACTGGAAGCCAGCTTTGACTGCGCAGTAAGCCAGGCAAGAGGCCTCCAACCTGCTGGGCACTGTGAGATGAAGCCAAGAGCAGATCCCAGCATACAGCAGAGAAATGGAGGAAGGTCTGGGCAAGGATTCCCATGGGTTCCATCCTGTATCTGGCTTGGGACACTCTACCAAAGGTACCCCCAAGTCAGTGTTCCTGTAAGCAGCACCTAGTAGACAGATGTAACGGCAATGCACCTTTTGCTTTCAATGCATATCACCTTAACTAGCTCCAAGGACAAAGGGCTGAAAATTGATGGGTTTCCTCTTCTCAGAAGGAAGACCAAAACACTAAAAAAGCACAACAAAAATTCCACACAATGGAAAGTGCATCTACGGACGATGACAGGCGCCGAAAGCATTAGCTTAACTGTCAACATCAGTTAGAGCTCAAGGGAAACTCTCAATTTCAAACTCATATTTATTCAATGATTCATATGCGATAAACAATGGCTATTTGCAACTGAATGAACAAGAGCAAATTGAATAAAATGCCCCGCTATCAAGAACTGGAACAACTCTGTTCAATAAGCAGCCTACAAATTATACCAGCTTTTTTGAGGCACAAATCAATTAATCTCAGTAAGTCTTTTTTTCTAAAAAAGAAGAAAAAAGAAAAAACAAACCCGCAGACAGCTGACTGGACTGCCTCCGAGTCAGGAATAGAGCCGTCTGTCTGCAGCGCCGCAGTAATGAAACCAGAGGCAATGCTCATGAGGGAGCTGGAGCTCTGAGGGGCCATCCCTGCAAAGCAAGCTTTGTCTCCAGCAAAGGCGCACTGGAGAAGGCAACACTCAGATGAGGCCCTTCGGGATGCCAAACAAAACCTGAGCAATGCCAGCGGGAGCCTTTTGGCTTCAGCACTCCACCTTCCGCTCAACCAAACACTTTAAATAAGCCAACCCTGCCCAGGCTGGCTGAAGGCAAGAATGTCCAATGTGTTGAATGTTTCTAAAGCCATCTGCAAATTAAAGACACAACAACTTGCATGTGCATAGAGGAAGTTCATACACACATAATCTCAGCTTTCAGATCTCCTGACAACATTTAACTATAAAACTCTCACAAATTAAGTGCTTCCACTTTATTTTAATTCCTCCAAGCCTTGGCTTGGTTTCTCTTACTGTAAATACTGCACACCTCACAGCAACACTATTCAATTGTACTCAAACCACTTTTTAACCAAACAGCCTTTTGTTCACAGCAGCAGTGCGTCAGCTTCAGTAGGACGTTCCCGCCTGAATTTAAAAACCACCTTTTAGATCTTTCTATATTGATAGGTTTCTGGAGAAGCAAAGAGGCAAAAGGTTAACATGACAGTGAATTGGTAGAGCTCTGAAATGATCTTTGAAGGACTAATTTTCAAGATTATTGAATGCAACTCTGGTGAAATTTAGATAGGAGTCTAGTATCATCTTTGTTTTTTAAAAAATTAGATTTAGTTTTCTTTGCTTTAATATTGCACGAAGCAAAAAAAAAAAAATCTGAATATGCGAGATCAGTAAAAAGCTCTGTATGAGCAGCATTTTCCCCAAACTTAAGTATACAGTTCATTTTCTACTGTTCACAAGACTATGCAATTTCAAAGTTAACTTTTATCATGCATGTTGATCTCTAAACAATTCATCAGCCTTTCAGGAAAGGGCTAACCAAGGAGAACATTACAAGGCCACTCCCTCCATCACTATGGCCATTAATTCAGTTAAACAGCAATCGAGACTTTTTCCACCTCTGACTGAAGCGGAAGATGTGCTCAGACAGGGGGAAGGAAAGACAAGCTCCTTACCTACATGCCTGGTTCTGACATGCAAAAGTAACTATAGCGTATGCAGCAACAGACCAGCCCTCAGTGGGTCTCCAAAGCCGCCTTCCAACCTATCCAAGTTAGTGCTGGGTCCCACAACAGCATAGCTTCCCCTGCTCAAGAATGCACCCCAAATATTAAAAAAAAAATTCTTTTTTGCTACTATGGAAGTACTGTCAAATAAAAAAATAGGTGCAGGTAGTTTATCCACACTCAGAATTAGCCAGTGCCATTCGTATGGCACATAAAACTTGTATAAGCCTTGGCAAGAAGAGTACAGTCTAGGGCCAGAAGATGCTTAAGCCATATTTCATGGTCTAGGCTGGAACTAAATCTCAGCTGGCTGCATACAGCACGAATAGAGTTCTCTCTTAACAAAGTGTGTGAACCAGGACCCTGGTACACACGATCCACAGACAGAGGAGAGTCCATGTGTGGAACCATCCTAGGCCTTTAGAGAGGATTGATCATTCGCTTGGCTTCACTGCCAACCTCCCTGGACCTAGCAGGAAAGCTCCCTACAGCCCCTGGCAGCATCAAAATGGCACAAGGGGGCGGAAGGTGGCTTCACGCAGCACACTGCAAAGATTTACTGGCTTTGCCATAGGGCGGCAGAGCTGAAGAGGAGCAACAGCACAGCTTCAGCTCTGCACCGCAGTGAGCGGGTCTTCCTGAGGACCAGGACACTGTGAACCACAACACCCTGCTCCGCAGTGCTGGTCAGGTAGGGGGATGCTGCTCTTCCCAGCCTCTCCTGTGTGAACACTGCGTGTCTCACACTCCTGTTTCTCCCAGAAGATGAGGAGCCGGCTGTAAACCAGATTTTCAGCTTCAGCGTAGAAATAAAAAATTAAGATATCCCAGCTTCCATATGCCAGAGAGGAATCTGCCAGTGTATGATTTACTGCAGGGACGGCTGCCCAAGTCTGAAAATCCTCTGAAATAATAATTCTGCAGTAATCCCTCCTCAGGGGCACTGCTCTCACGTGCCCTGGTATCAGGACCGTGACAAAGGAGCAAGGGACCCTGCCTCCCTGCCCACGGACAACCACACGCCACTGCACTGGCCGTGTGGGCAGCAGCCGCTGGTCCCAGTAGGGATGGGGGTCCCTCTGCTGTTCCCATCTCTCAGACGACTTGGCAGAAATAGTAGCCGACACGTGAAAGGTGGGTGAAGAAAGGGAGAAGCTGGAATAATTCTGAAATTCTATACAGTAAGCGAAAAGTGGTGGGCTTTTTAATAATATATTCTGAGGAGTTTTCATTATCAAAAATCAGCATAAACCTCATTACTTTCAAAAAGCACAAAGCCATCTTATTTTAAGGTCTTACAGAGTTTATTTTGCCCTTAAATTCCTGCTTTTCTGCAGGACAACAGTGGCAGGCTCCAGCAGATGACCATCACCAGCTCCTGGAGAAACAATGCTGGTCAGTTAGTACTGCTACACACAGGGCCTTGTTTTGCTCTCCTCAACCCCAAGATCCGCCTAAAAAGCCACCAAGGCATTTTCTTAGCTGTGGCACAAAGCAAAAGTCAAAGCTTCAGGATACTCAGGGCTTTCACATTTGCATTACATTCTTGCAACAAGGTGCCCACCAATACATCTTGTTAAGTTGAACTACCACGGGGAGCCACAACTGTTGTCAGCAAGGAAATAGGAAACTTATTAAATTGTCATAATTGCGACTGGCTCTCCACCATCGCCACCCCCCAGCACTGTTAGCTGCAGCAGGAGGAGAGCTTGCTGCAAGAAAGAACAAAACAGGTTCGGACAAGCATGAAATGAAGCCACACACATCTTAAGATAGCACCTGAGGCGGTTAAGCATCTTTCATTACAGCCATGAAACCCAGATCCACATCCAGAGAGCCCAACCAGCTCCCATCCACTGAGATCCCTCGGCCCTGAGCACAGCTGAAGTCAGAGGGCTCCGCAGCCCCACGCCAGCTTTCGCCGAGTTGGAGAAGCCAAGGTACCACTGACAGCTCATTTATGTGAGATATCTTCAGATGTTCCTGTTGTAGCTACTCTTTTCCAGCTCTGTGCTTGCTTTTATGGGAGGCACACCACACAACTGAAGTTTTCCTGACCTCCTCTGCCCGAGAATTGCTTTGGTTTATGATCAACAAAAACAACTGAATATTCCACAGTGGTTCAATCATCATGAAACCATGGTGAACAGAAAGGCAAGTAGTGGAGTAAGAAGAAAAGAGAAAAAAAAAAAGAAACAAGACAGACACGGCTCATAAATAGAAAACCTTCTATTTTATCTTATTTCGAAAAGGTGCAGAAATGAGAATGAGGGTAGACTTGAAATGTGGAAACTAACATAGATCTAAGATTTATTGTATTTGTCTGGACTGTAAGCCCACATGCAACTTTCATGTGTAAGAAAAATACTGCAATGGGCATGAATGCATACTTATCCCAAGGTCCAACATGTTTAAGTTCAGACTGGGAAAAAGAGAAGCTGCTTAGTTACAAGCAGCACACCTCAGTTCTAATTTGCACTGAACAAAAGCATTAGTCAGGCTGATTATATAGTCAGGCACTAATTACTTCAGTTCTCTCAAATGCATGCTAGTAAATTTGATTATTACTCAAATAAAGTATACATTGTTAGGTATGCCAAAGTGAGTTCTTTCTTTGACTGAAAGCTTTTTAGGAAAAAATTACCTCTTTGCTATAAAATTTTACAGTGTCTGGCACAAAGACAGAAAGACCTCTTGGAGATACTGAGGTGCAACTATGAAAACACTACTGCATTTTAATATGTCTGGTTTGGAGGGAAACAGTATTATATTATTTTGCTCATTTCTATTACAAGGAGCAAAAATATAGTAGGCTGAGGAACTATAAGAGAGAATGGCTTAAAAAAGGCTTTTCTTCTGTCTTAGACCCAGCACAAGTTCCCCTTTTTACATCCTTAGTTATAATACTGCATGTATTACTGTTAATTTTCTGTTACTGTGCAGGTAAGAATCTCATTTCATTGCACTTGTGATGAGCCTGGGAATGTTAAATATGAAACCTTGAAGCTTTTTTTTTTTCCAGGGTGGGGGACAGGGTGGGAAGGAACAGGTAGAAGGTTTGAATATGCCCAGTCTCAGCCATATTCCTGTAGTAGACTTCTTTTAAGAAAAAGATAGTAAGTAGCGCTGCTAAAACTTGCCCAGGAGACTGGAGCACCCAACAGTAATTACAGGGCATGAATCTACAGGTACGGGCAAATGGGGTGGTCAAGAGATGCAATACCTTTCAAAGCTACGTCATAAACCTTACTGTATGGCATGGATAGTGCTTTGACATGTGTGAGAACACACATTATATACTGGCAACAAAAAGAAGTTGCTCTTGGCTGCAAAACTGACAGACTGTTCTGTAAGTCACTCCCATAAAATCACCATATAAACTCTCTGGTTTGCATTGGAACTATGAATCTCCTGCTTTGCAAGAAGCAAAAGAGAAAATTTAACACTTAAGAAAGTGGCACACTTATTAAAACACATGTGTGCAATTTAATTTTCCACAGCTAGCCTGTGCCTACATTTGAAAACCACATTTGTATTACATACCAGATATCACGTATGTGTATGTTGGAGAAGCGCAATTGCATTCAGTTCCCATGATATAAGCAGAGAGCAATTCATAGCATCTTTATTCCCCCCACATACATAAGGACAGTACTTCTTCAGTAGCTGTGTCAGAATTATGAAGGCAGACAAGAAAAAAGTCTTCTATTCAGAGAATTACTTGGTAGCTTTACACATAACCATAATGTTTATAGTCCTGGAAAGAAAAACCCAACCTTTTGCTGCATAGAAAAATACACCAGCGTTTTTCTGTCTTTGTAAGGATACTGCTGTTTATTTTTCAATTTGCCTTGACAAGCCTCAAGCACATGAAGCTGTACAAGCCTCAGTCTATATACTTTAAAATGAGGGTTAGATATAAGTTCAACAGGAAATATGGTGAGATTACCCTGACATGTTACTAAAAACAGATTAGAAGAAGCGGATTAAAATTGGACCACCTTTTCTGATTGCTTTCATGGGAGGAAAGGTTGTGAGAGAGATACACAGACACAGCAGTCTTGTGTATTAGCAAATAGTGTTGCCCTCCACTTACCTTCCCAGGCTACTCTCAACTATCCAGATTTATTTTGACTGTGTTTTCTGATAAATATTATATTTTCAAACTCAGCTTTAGAGATCCATGGGGAAAACCTTCCTTCAAGTGACAAAAAGCTGTCTTTTCCCACATCAAAATCAATGTTCACTTTCCCTAAAGATGTGATCCCTTTCACCATCCAAAACACACTCTTTTCAAGGGTGCAGTGCTCCTGTTAGTGTGCCAATGAGCTGTTCTTATTACCACAGGGCACTTATAGCACTTGTAGCACAGACGCCTTAACGTGAAACAGGCTCAGAGAGTAAGGAATAAAGCAGCGTGTCCTCCTGGGACGGAACTGAACGGATGGCAAATGAGCCCAGGGAAGTGCGAGTCCTGACACCCTGCACTGCAGGACACTGGTGAGTGCACGGATTGCCCAGCTTTTTACATGCCAGCCCCTATCCCCTCTAAACACCAGAATTCACTGTACAGTTCAAATAGTCTGCCAAGTTCACTGTGTTGTTCATTATGCTTTCTGGTGGAATGCAAGGTGAGCAAGGACTTCTGCTTAGTTTTTCCTCATTTTAAGGTAAGAGGAAGGAAAACAACTTCTGCTGCAAGGGATGTGGAAGAAAAAACAAAAACAAAAAACCTGAGTTATTTTATCTATATAACTTAGAAGCTGATGGGTTTATTTTCCCTAACCTATTGCAGTACAGTAAACAAGCTTTAACTTTGAAAAATCCTCCTACAGAAAAAGAGAGCATCAGACTAGAAGAAAAATGACACATTAAATAACCATTTAGCTACCCAGGGCCCCAACTAATGTCACCTTACCATAAGAGCATTCACCTAACATGACCCAAGCCCTTTCTCCCGCCTTTCTTTCTCACCTGTACACACTTCAGGACTGAGACCTAGGCTTGGCCTCACCAGCCAAACCCAGCACTGTAGTTCTGGACGTGAACTCTCTCTTGCTCTGACAATGTGATCATTTTTGTTACATGTATCTTCAACCTGGCAGATTAAATGAGGAGTTTCTAGAAACAAGGGCATGTTTCAATCCTACAGCCAAAGATTACAAAATTAGAGAGATCACCATTATCCTTTAATCTGAGCAGCTGTATAACATAGAAAATAGACATACCTAGATTAAATTTCTATTTAGTAAAGTCTCAGCCCTGAAATATTGCAAACCTCTTTCCTTTCCCCTAAATTATCTTGCATTTACTACCTTCTGTTTGGACACTGCCTTTTGTTTTGCACAATATTAACAAACTAGCAGTAGAAACTTTTCTGTAGGCACAGACATTCCTTGTATAAGATTTATGACTCCCAACTCTTGTCCCACCGATTTTTAAAAGTCTGGGTTTAGCGATGTTCTGTGTGGTACCCAGCCTCAGTTGTCCTCATCCCAGAGCCATTAAGCCTATGGTATCCATTTCTGTATGTTACTGTGGTACCAGTAACATACCACAACATACAACATGCAGGGAAAGCCATTATCAGTGTTCTGGAAATTAAAGAGCACGAGAGGGGCATAACTGGACAGTCACATACAGCTGGTGGTACAGAGGTACCACCTCACATCCAAGTTCAAGTGTGGCCACAGGACTGAAGTTCTGCTCAATACCAAAGGAATCATGGAAATCCATCCTCACCAGCAAAGAAAGGTGCCTGATGAAGCTGCAAATGAGCAAAGTGCATCTGCAGACACAGCTGTGCAAGGCTGGTTCTCCTTACCCCAACACGTGCAGCACAGGTGGACTCTAAAAAAGAGTCTTTCCCAAAACTCAAATGCTCTGGCTTAAAGGTCAGACTTGTGCCTTCAAGTAAGTGGTTACGCTCGTCCCAGCCAGGACAAGATGACCTTTAAAGGCTCCTTCCAACACAAGCCATTCTATGATTCTATGACAAAGGTGAAAGTAAGTCCAAACAAGAAGGACAAAAAATGTGCATCACATTAGTAGGACTTCTATACACAAGCATCTCCAATAAGTATTTTATTTTGAGTAATTTTCGTGCCACAAACACTGCCTGAAGGTATGGAGCTGAGGTGTAACAAGCCAATTCTACAGAGGATCGTACTTCCTATTAACAAGAAAGCAATAGCACTCAGTGAGTTCAGAATTGCAGTCCCAACTATCATCTCAACAGACTATAAAAAAAAAAAAAAAGATAACATGACAAATTAGCCATGTGGTATTGAGCTGAATCACCACCAGCTGACTCATAACTAATGACTAATGACTAAGTCAACTGCAAAATATAAAAAATGCTGTGATCCTACCAAAAAAAAGTCTTAACATTTGTATTGGAAGCTTTTTCATCATCAAAACATGTATCAGCACCAGCACTAAAAGCAGGTTTCTTACACTGTAACACAAACATGTAAAAAGTATTTAACCTGCAAAAGAAGATTATTTCCTAAAAGAATCTATTGAGAGATACATATTTCTTCCTTTCAGTGCAGTAGAATGCTTACTAACTATTCAAATAAAAGATTCATTATTTATCTGTCATTCTGCATTACAATAATTTAAAATACAAATCTTTATCCTGATACCTTCACACATTTTTCTTTAACACCCACACTGACAAATAGGATATGGATGACCAGGCAAAGCATGCAAAGACCTCCAGAAGTCAGTTATATCCACAGAAGTTCAGTACTGGTGAGGAAGCACCCATTTACTTCAAGACAGGTAGAGAAAAAAGACAGACAAGAAAATCGTACTTGTTTCTGGTGTGGTTTGAAAATTAACCCCTATTAAGTTATCCTCAGGAGACCCCTGTATTGTAAAGAACATAAAAACTACTGGTATACTGGAAGTGCTCAATTCTAAGATTCACTCATCTGAAAAGCTCAGTTAACCCAACAAATCTGCTGACAACAGGAAAGTTTGCATGCCTAGCCGATGCAATGGAAATACATGTTATTGTGCTTTTATAAACAAATACTACTATACTATGGGGATTAAAAAAAAACCACCCCTCGGGAGCATATGTGTAGAATACTCACTTGTAGTAATTGCACAGGCATAAACGTGAGAGTGACAAATTAAAACACAGTCCCCCATGACTTTGTATTTGCTAGATTACATTGTAGCTGAAATTTTCAGAGAAGGGAATGGATCAAAAAAGAGATGGAAGGCTCAAACTCAGGTGCTGGAAGTCAAGCACAAACTTAATATGAAATACTGGGCAATGAAAAACAGCTAGGAAGAAATTTGGCATGCTATGCAGGTTCCCATCATTATCTAAATTAAAGCACCTGATTTCACTTACCATTATTATAGGTTTTGATTTAACTGATCTGCCCAAGACCAAAATAGCTACCCTTATCAGAGGTTGTATAAAAATTGAGAATTCCCACTCCACCACGAGATCAGGTCCATCAAACACCGCTTCACATTCCCAGGCAGGGAAACACAGCACACACAGCCCAGGTGCCAGTGGAGGAAGCCTGTAGGCAAGGGGAAGGATTTTACCACCAGACTACCAGGATGCACCTCAGGAGAGGACAAGCCAAAGAAAGCATGTGCTGGGCATACAATGTGTCAGGTAGATAAAGCCAGATAACAAACCTGAAAGAGCACTCGTTTTGATCCCCTCTGTCTGCTGCAGCTCACAGCAAGGTAACTCAAGCACCCAGGTATACTGGGTCGCTGAGAGAGCGGAAGCAAGTGCCGGTCTCCAAAGAAATCCACTTCTCGACATCAGAAGTTTTTCCCGTTAAGACAGGTCTGCACTAGATGCTGCTGACACAGCCCTGTGAATCACGAATACAAGAGATTTTCCTAGCAGAGGCCCTTGACCTCAGCAGGATTACAGCAACTGCACTTTTTTGGTGAATTTTCTTTGCTCACAGGGCTACTAGGATTACTTGTTTCAGGGTTAGCAGGCTGTCCCCTCAGCCGAGAAGTGCTAGCACATCTGCCAAAATCTTTTTCCAGGCCCCCTGGGGCACAGCTCAATCCAATTAAAAAATAGAATCATAAAATGGTTTGGGTTGGAAGGGACCTTAAAGATCATCTAGTTCCAACCCCCCTGCCATCAGCAGGGACACCTTCCACTAGACCAGGTTGCTCAAAGCCTCATCCAACCTGGCCTTGAACACACTCAGGGAGGGGGCATCCACAGCTTCCTTGGGCAACCTGTTCCAGTGTCTCACCACCCTCGCAGTAAAGAATTTCTTCCTAATATCTGATCTAAACCTACCCTCTTTCAGCTTAAAGCCATTACCACTTGTTCTATCACTACCTGCCTTTGTAAAAAGTCCCTCCCCAGCTTTCTTGTAGGTCCCTTCAGGTACTGGAAGGCTGCTATAACACGCACAAAAGTAATAAAACTGAAAAACTATTCCATTGGTACTGTGGGCTCCAGCAGTCCAAAGTTTTTGCACTCTACAACAGCACCACCAGCTGAAGTCAAAACCATCCAAACAAAATTGCTTTGGCTATTATTCACATCACTTGGCCCTTTTCCACACGCGTCTGAGATACAAACCACGCTGGTAGGCTGGGGTCCTTGGACCTAAACAGGGTTTTTCTGCCCAGTTTCAAGGGAACTAAGGACAGCTTTGCCCCCACAAAATTAACCGTTTAACTACAAGCATGTCCTTCTACTGATAGAGACGCGCCACTGCAGTTAAACCACTCTGCTGCATCAGCTGAAGGTACAGTGCTATCAGTGCCCACACGGATATTTTTATTTTGACTTCACACAAACCACTTCCCAGAAAGTGAAAGATAAAAGTGCTGGGAGGAAAAAGAGGGTGTGGGGAAGAGTCATACCAAAATAAAACATTAATGTATCACTATAGCTAAAACCTTTATAGTCACAATTTGGCTTACAGCTTTCTTCAGACATGCCTCCAGCGTTCAGCAGTTACTCTGTAAAGCATCCCTCCAAAGGAGGCACTTGCATGTGGCAGCAGCCGTCATTTCAGCAGAGAATCAAAGAGATCTATTTCTCTTAAATGTGAAGAACCTCCACAAAGGACCCATAACTCAGGCACAGGTTCATCTATCTGATCTGGTGAGAAAGACAAGCTCATTTCCAAACAATGGTGCCAAAATATGAATTACGATGCAAAGCCTTGTCAACTCGGGGATCTGGAAGGTGTTTTGAACCAGCACAGAAACATCCACCTGGAACACAGTGCTACAGGCAGACGCTTCAAGTGTGAGACTGACCACAGGGAACAGAGATTTCACAATTCAAGCTATTGAGGCAAACTGCCACAGAGGAAAGGCATAGGACGGGCTCCCAAAACACAACAGAGTTAGCAAGCCATTGCCATCTCCAGTTCAAGTTTGCAAAAGACAACGCTGCCGAGACAAGTCCAAGCAAACGCTCTCCACAACCACTGCTGGATTGCAGGGCAAAGAAGCGCCTTCAGACCAGCAGCCAACACACGTTTATTTCCAGTGGGAAGAGGCTATCAGGAATACAGATACTGGCTACTCCAGCAGCCACACCCAACAAGCTGTACTCACATCAGACACAAAACTTTCACTCTGGCTGGATGCTCAACCCCACCAAACCCATGCTACACCCAACCCGCAGCGAAGGCAACAGGAGTCTCTGGCTAAACCCAACACATACACATGGACACACAGCACAGGTACTGCCCAGGGCACTGCTGCACACACTGCTGCTAAACTTACCAACGGCTGACAAGTTCCTCTCAGGTTGTAATGGGGTGCACTCATTAGTATTTTCCATTAAGAAAAATGCTTATGCTCCCATGATTAGAGTCCTGTTTCTGACTATTTGCAGTAAGAAAATCTGCAATACTTCTCAAGCAGAGGATAAAAGCAATGAGCACAGTTTGAAGTTAGTTTGGGTGGGTTGTTTTTTTTTGTCCTACAGACCTATTTTCAAACACAAAGCAAGAACTGAAAGATAGATCTTTTAATATTAAATTTCTAGTCCAAGAAACTAAGTTTTCCATGAGTTCAGAGACCAAAACTCAGATACTTACCACTACCGTGTAGTTCAAAACATTTGTAACAGATTCAAGATCTTTTAAAAGAAAGTTCAAACTCCATTTGCACTCCAACAGTAAGAGCTGGCTTTTCTTCCAAGCCTCTTCACAAACCTGTTGTTCAATAATAAGCTTTGAAAACTACGTCTAACAGTAAAATTCATTGCTCCCTTTATACTCATCTCATTATCCTGGCCTCTCGCTGTGCTTGTGCCTTTTAACGGATAGAGCAAGTATTAGCTTGATTTCCTACCACACATCAAGTTTTCAGCTGAGCTTAGCAATATACATCTCTGGCAACTGATAAGATCTCTATTAATTTACTATTAAATGCATAAAGCTAGAGATTTTACTTTTGCCTTGCATCTGACAGATAGTGAGAGCATACCTGACTTTCCTGACATGCTGAAACTTCTGCACACAGATGCAACTGATACGAGTAATTCAAATCAAGGCCAAAACTCGGTTATCATAAAAGAAGTGAAATTAATATATCTATTTGCATCCATATGTAGTGGAACAACAACAAAAAAATTTCAGAAAGAAGTGCCCCCCTGAATACTGCAGTTGGTGCATAACAAAAGAAAGTTTTAATACCTGAAGTTAGCAATAGCATGTTTTGATGAGAAAATTAAGTTAAAGCACACGTCTGTTCAAAAGAGGGCTTGCCGATAAAGAAAAAAAAAAAATCAGTTAAAAATATTTTAATTGCTAAGTCTCCCCGATTATATTCCTGAGAACTTGCACATTCAGACAAGGATAGCCAGGTCTGAAGTCAGGTGAAGCAGCATAAAGCAAAACATGGAAAGAAGCTGGAAGCAGTGCTGGCAGATCATGAAAGTCACACCACTCCAGGTGACTCTGAATTCGGCAGACGTGCCAGGACAACATTGCTAGATACTTTGCTGTTGGCAAGCCTGTGCTAACATAGATACTAAACGTTTTCAATTGGCAGACTGGTCTTTTGTTTTTTTTCCTCTAACAGAAACGCAGATCACTTAAGTTTCACAACTGGAAATTGGCAGACAGTATTCACAAACTCATTTCTGCCTCAGTCATCAACTATTCTGCATCGTCCTCAGCTGACGGTAAAAGTCAGAACCTGCCATTCATCTAAAAGATGGAAAAAGTAAAAACCTCAAGCATGAAAAACCTGGTACTGTCTCTCTAAAGCTAAGGAATCCCTCTCCTGCAAGCCCACGGGAGCAAGAGTGAGCCCCTCTGACAATTCCTATGCCATACAGCGCACAGCATGCTTCCCGAAAGGAAAATGCCGAGGCAGAACATGCTCCTGAGGAGCGCAGCCAATGCTGGGGCTGGCTGCAGGAGCACCAGCAGCCCACGCTGCTGCAGCTCACCCTGCCCGACTGCAACAGCGGGAGATGCCAGCCCAAACCTGCCATGAGCCTTCCAATTGATCTGGCACTATGAGTTCCTCACTTCTGCCATTTGCCGTTACACGCTACGCGGTACGATGGTATAACCAGTGGATGAGGATCTGCTCTGCAGTAAACATAAAGCAGCAGTAGCCAGTGCACGTGTTTGCTTATACCAAGTATAAATTTTTAAGCGCTCAAGATCCTTTTGAAGAGTGAAAAAAGATCACCACAATAATTTTCAGAATTCCTCCCCACTGCGAGGACAAGTCTGATCCTATCAATACCAATCAACCTCATTTTAAATAAGCATAACAGCCCCCACAAAATTTGTTTATTGAAATTACCAGTGGGGCTGGGGATAAGTTTGGTTTATTTGCTGCAGTAATTTGCAAAGACAAAGCCGCACACTCAAGCTGTTACACAAAGCGCTTGAGTCAGCAGGACCTGAAATTCTACTTAATCACTGATTCACCACCTGACCTTGAATAAGTCCATCACCTCGCCATAAATCTGTCTGCCCAGCTGTGAAACTGGATGAAAGCAGGACTTCCCTGCAAAATGCATGCTGTGTCTAGTTTGGCCTTTTGTTAAATAAATATAACGCCCCCTCAAAACAAAACCAAAGAACTAAACAATGTAGTTTTTTTCTATATACAAAGCACTTTGTACTGTACAAAAATGGAGTACTTTACCAAGTAGAAGGGAAAGAGATGTAAATATTTACGCATGTACTGCAAAGAGCTGTTACTCACTCTAGGGATGTGTATGCTGGTAGCTCTATAATTCAAGAACGACATCAGCATACTGGGGGTGCCTTTGCTAGACAGAAATAACACACTGGTCTCCAGAAAGCATGCATTGCATTAAAAAGGGTAAAGAAAAAAACATTAAGGGGACATTTCCTGACAGACTGGAAACAAAATTAGCTTCAAACAAGACAGAGATTCAACAAACCTACAAGTGCTCAGAGCTTCATTATAGGAATAGACAAAACTACTAGGTTAGCATCCACATTTCCCCCCCCTCCCCTCCCCCCCCCCCCCCCATTTTTCCATCATCACAAACTCTTCCAAAAACAAGTGTATTTTGGACTGGTAAGTAAGCCTGGAAGCATAGAGGGTAGCTGTCTCTCCTTATGCAGCTCAAGCTCGATTGTCTCTTATGCTTCCCAAGAAAAGTTCATGCAAGTCCAAATGCAAATGAAAAATGGATTGAAAATCTGTGCTATGTAAGGGAATGAGGTTGACTGGATTCTCTTTCACATGACAAAGTCCAGCTCCATTAACTCATGGGTATTAACAGCTCAAGATTGCAACTTAAAAGTGATGAAAAAATATGGAACCAAGTTCCAAAAGCTTCCTTATAAATTAATTTCATCATCCATTATAAAAAGAAATCTGACAATTCAGAAACTTCCCAAGAAAAGAGAAGTGGTTACTCTTTTCCATTGTTATCACTTCAAAGGTGAGCTTTTTTTTTTACAAGCATGAGTGAAGTAATGTTTGCCCCTGGTTTGGTCATCAGTTGCCCATTTCTAATCAGCCATTTCTTTCCATTTTCATACACAAAAGAAGCATTACTTGTAACTGCAACCCTGAACCCATCTGATAAGCAGCTTAGTATTTACATAACATCCACACTGAAACTGATATCTACATCACATTGCACACAGGTTAAAAGTCATGCAAAAAATGCATGACTCGAGAGCAGCTCCAGCAACTCTGGATCTTTGTGGTGTCTGAATATGTCTACTTCGAGCTGCCTAATCTGCTCTAAGGACATCAGGTACAGTAAACAGTTTGTTCAGCTTGTGGAGAGTCAGATTTAAGGATTTCATATTCAAACAGCACTGACTCAGGCAGCGATGTTCAAGGACTTTCCAAAGTGCAACTGCGGAGCTTATCGATACCACAAGGTGAATACTGCTCTACCTAACCATGTTTTCTTTAGCCAAGGCCCGTGGTTTTGCTTTAACCTAGCATCAACATGACATTATAACTGAAAAATCAAGCCTTCACTTAGAAAGTTTCTGTAGGCTACTGCTGTCCAGGATTTCTTCTCTCAAAACAGACATGCATGTGATGCCGGGTAGACATATTTTAAGTCCAGTACATGTATACATTTGTGTGAGCACCTTTTCCTCACCTCATCATTTACACAGGATAGGTACACATGACATAATACTTTCCAGAAGAGCCATATCAACCTATTAGAGACATTAAGATACGACATTGCATTGCAACAGCTCTGCTTGTTTCTGAAAGCATTTGAACAGAAACAAATGATAAATACACTGTGGGCATGCTTGGGATTAACAGATTTCAGCAACTGATTCAGAGTAACTGAACGTGCACAGCAGTGTTCAGTCTGACCTGCTAACACTGTCATACATCTCCAACCCAAGGCAAGCATTTTAAAAGACACCCAGAGAAACAACTTGGAAGAAAACTGAGGGTGACACTTAAAGAAATGTGGACCCCTAGCAGCCTTCTGCTTCTTGGCCTCCCCTTCATCTTCTGCACAGGCTTTGCTGGATGCAGCTCCTGTCCACATCAAGGGGTTTGTCCATGTACAAATGCGGTGCAGCAGGGACATTCTCCTTAGAAGTACACGCTTGTATGCCAGACTTACCTAGCCCTTGTCACGCTTCTGTTGCCTTCCTGATCATGCAGAACTACTGCTCCCTCTTCACCCCCACTGAGGACATGTGAAAAACATTAACATATTTCAAATGCCTAGCAGACCTTGAAGTATCCTTGACAGAACTTCACATTTCCTGGGCAAATCTTGTGGTGATAGAAACCCTGAGTAATTGCACCTAAGCCAACAATGATGCACAGACAATGCCTATGAAGTATGGCCATCAGATTTCAATGTGTATTAAATGCCTGCCTGAAACCAGTATTAATAATGGAACAGGTTTTATTATTTATTTCTAATTAGAACTCCTTGCTGATGCTCGTGAAAAAATGCACTTTCAAAAGAGAAATAATCAGCAGTAAAGACATCGTTACTTTCATTACAGGCTTGTGGCACTTCTAGCTATTAAGATTGCTCCCTTCTCATATCTACTTTCAATAGCTTACAATTCTGCTACACGTGGAAAGCTTCAGACAAAGCATTCAACGGCAGTTAAATACCTTACTAACAATGCATATATTTTCAAAGTAGCCTATTTTATCACCACAGGCAAAACAGTATTTTCGTCTCATTCAGACCTATAGTGATTCTGGTGATTTGATACGTGAATGCTCTACCAGACCATTCTTTGGAGAAGTTTAAATTAAAAAGGGAATTAATTGTTTCCAAGAGGCAAGATTTTATCTTTCCTGTAAAAGTCATCAGTCTGATGAAGTTATAAATCACTGGAGCGTTCAGTAGAGCCTCAGACATTTAACAGCTGAACACCTTGGGAAAGCCCGTCTGCCCTTGGCGTGCTCTCACTGCTGCTGAGCGAGACCTCCCCGAGCCTCCCTGCAGCTCGGGGTGCTGCTGTCTCTGCCAACCCAGACCGGGGCAGCCAAAGGAGGAGGAGGAGGATGAGGAGGAGGAGGAGGGGACCATCTGACCCCCGTGCTCCTCAAGAGCTGAAGGAGGCCTGATGAGGCTTTGTGCTCTGCTGAGGTTTGCAGGGAGGTGCCTGGGGCTGGGGCTGCCCAGTGCCCCTGGCTGGGGGAGTGATGGGCCCTGGCTGGCAGGCACTGCCATCGCCTACCCAGGGAGTCCCCGTGCTCCCACAAGCCCCTCTTGTGCCCTGACAGGGCACATGCTGGCATGTGAAACATTCACTCGTGTCAGAGAGAAAAACAGATGCAAGCGGGAGCCAGGCTGCACGGCCGAATGAGCAGGGACACACTATGGAAAGTGAAGTTGAAGGAGAAGCTTGGAGAGGCCAAACAATTAGAAGCGTGGGAGCCTGTGCATGGACGACAGGACAATGGGCAGGTAGGACACATCAAAAAAAAGAAAGGGGGGGACCAAACCAAAACACCACACAAAAGGAAGGACTTGAAAGACTTCACTTCCACCCTCATGTATACTCGTCCTCACAACCCCACGACATCCAGAAGCTGTTCAGAGCCGACTGACACCGTTTCCCCAGAACAGGTCCCCCTCCTCTCTCGCCTGTGCCACAGCTGCCCAAGTACAGAGTGGCACCATGCTGCTTTTCCTGACGTGCAAAAAGAGGCCCTGCAGCACTTAATAACTCTCCAGGGTGTGACTCTGCAACACAAATGGGTTTTTCCATACACCTTTTATGATAGTCCTCTGTTAAATCAACCTGGATAGATAAATCTCCTTAAATCACCTCTCAGCTCTACCATGTCATCTGAACCTGACCTGTTTTACAAAATAAAGTGTTCTGGATGAGGAAGAGGCACATGACCTACACTAACATTTTCTTCTTCTGGTTTAGCAAACATAAAAGCACCACTATGAAAGAGCACTTAAAAGTTCCTTTTGCAACTGATATTGAAAGAGTTTATTATCACATTGCAGAAATGCTTTAGGGGAAATCTCACTCCAAAAGCATTCTCATGAGAAAGCCTGACACTTTCAAACAAGAAGTCACTTTGAAATATTCAAGAACACAAATATCATGTGGCTCCTGAAGGTGCAATTATACATTTTATTGCACCTGGAAGCTCCTGTGTTCCCTGCTAAAAGAACCTTAAGTTCTGCAAGAAGTACTGCATCTTTCAAACACAGAGTATTTCGGACACCAAGCTTTTAAAGTAATCTGTCGTCAAAACTCCAATCTGAGTGCTCAGATATAGCTCATTCAAGGTTAACTTGTGCAACAAAGGGCACCTGGAGATGCAGAAGATCCCCTTTTGTTTCTCTATTTCTTAGGTGCATGGGGGTAATGTACACCTCAAGAACTACTCTAGTTACCGCAAGAGAAAGATCCATCTCCAGAATTGGCATCAGGAAGGCAAAGCTACGGCAGCCTTCCCCAGATGACCTGCCAGTGGACACTGTGTCCTTCCCTACCCGTTAATTACCATCACCTCTTGATGATACCAGCTAGCCAGGATGTGGGCTGGGACCACATGCACACCTAACGCAGCACCCTACACACCTGTCTGAGGGCTACACTTTTTGAACTACTCACTTGACTCGAAGTAGTAAGCTAAAAGGATTTTCATCAAGCCCAGCTTTCCATCCCAAATGGAGCAGTGGAATGGGAATGGGATGTGGCTCTGCCAAACAGGGGCTGCTGGGCAGCTGGACATCACGGAGAGGGAGGGCAGCATCTTCTCATGACTCACAATACTTTTTGAAACGGTTGTTCACAAGCCCTCATTGTGTAAAATCTCATCCCGAATTACCCAGTCTTTTCTTTGACTTCATTTTAAAAATAAATGTGTTGGCTTTTGGAGAGGGGTGTAGGGGAGTGGCGTTTTTTTGGTAGTCAGGGAAGGGCTACCTTGTGAGAGAGAAAAGCTCCCCTGGCTCCAAGGTGGAGACCCCTCTGCCCAGGCTGGGCCAATGAGCACCAGAGAAATACCTCTGTGAATTCATATTTGTGAGGGGAAGGACTGTCCTGAAAAGAAGTAGGTGTGGTACCTGGAGGAGAGGCCACTGACCTGAACAAAAGATGACCATCAGCCTAAACAAAGGACAGACAGACACAGGGAGAGATTTTCCAGAGGAAAAGACAGAGACCCACACCCAATTCCACCATATGGAGTAGGAGAAGACAAAGTCCCCTTGAGGCTGAGCCTCAGGGCAACTGTAACTGAAATTGAGACTCCAAGAGTTGCTCAGTGCCAGAGCCAGGGTGGACCCCCAGAGTGGGGGGTGAGTCTGCAGCCCCTGGATGTCCCCATGCTGGTGCCGGGAGCTGAGCCCAAAGAGGTCCATAACTCCATGGGAAGCTTTGGAACATATTGTTCCTGGACTTCCATGCTGGGAAGAGTGTCAATGGTGACCTGATGAACCCCCATTCCCTGCCCCTGTGCTGCTGGGGGGGAGGTAGAGAAATTGGGAGCAAAGTGATTTAAGTCCAGGAAGAAGGAAGGGGTGGGAAGAAGGTGTTGTAAGATGTGGTTGTTACATCTCATTGCATTACTTATATGAAATGGCAATGAATTAAATTGATTTTCCTTCCCCAAGTTTGAGTCTGTTTTGCTCATGTCCATAACTGGTGAGTGAGCCCTCCCTGTCCTTCATTCCTAATCCCATACCCCCTTTATTGTGTCTCCCATCCCATCTCACAGGTGGGGGGAGTGAATGCAGGACCACATGGTCTCAATGTGGGTCGAACCACCACAATAATAAATAAAAATAAAATAAATAATCAATAACAATAAAAAATAGCACACTCTTACTTTTTTTTTTCTCTGAAGTCTTAATGGGGATAAATTCATGCACAAGCTGATGGAAGTCTTCTCCAAGTAAAAAACTCAGTGTCCGTCCACCATTTATCTGCACTATAAGGGATAAAACCTCACCAGAGCAAAACTGAGCAGTGCCCTGTTGCAGAGCAAAGTATCCCAGCATGTAATTGTGCTTAGCCTAAGCCACGTGTTCCTAAAAACACCGACAACACTGAGCAATGAGACCAGCCCCATATCCCAAGGAATTTATGAACAACTGAAGTGTCACAACGCTACACATTCGTTGACACTTTTTGGCATGATGCAGGCTGAATTCCTTCTTATGTTTTATGAGCAGCTGAATTGCATTCCCTTACAAAAGAAATTAATATGGCAGCCTGTGTACATCTGCTTTAATCTTAAAACAAAAGCAGGTTTGCTATCTTTAGTACAAGCATAATAAAAGCACCAAAAAAGCACAGATGGTTTGGATTTTCTTTACAGAAAGCAAGGGGGAAGACTGACATCTCAACTGTTTATGTAGCCATAACCCATTACGTGGCCATGGCAAACCCAGGGGGGCACAGTAAGTACCTCTTTGTCACCATCTCCGATACGGACTGCTTTCAGTCAGCTCTTACAAAAAGCATAAAGCAACTCTCCGCTCAGAGAAAAATGCTTTTGTTCATACAGATTTAATTTATATTGTTAGTAAAACACTTAACAATGGCTACACTAATGCCAAGCAAATTAATTTCAGTAAATCTAAAGCAAACACCACCATTATGTTTAGGCAACACAGAAGAAAACCCTTGAAAATCTAACATTAAAGGAATTATTTATGGTCATTACTCAGCCATCCTGCCCCCATCATTTGAGTATTATAAATCTCCAAGCTGCTCACTTGCAAACTCCCTGACTTCTCACAAAATGTGGCTATGCATTGGTACCCAGAAGTTCATTTTGCAGGAATAATATGGACAACTTGGTCTGGCAGTCCAGGCTGGGTTTTTTTGGGTGGTGGGGTTTTTTGGGGGGTTTTTTGTTGTTTTGGTTTGGTTTTTTTACAATTCAATCTTTCTTTTAAAATATCTCACTCCAGGATTAAAACTTTCTCCTTCCTGGAATTAATCAAACTGATAGTGGTTTTGGCAGAAAGGCAAGTAACAGGAAAAAAAGTAAGGACAGCACATGTGCAACATATCCAAGAAGTACTCCATAACCTGCTCTGTACTTTTTATGTAATAAACACACAGTAGTTCAGGGAAAAACACATACAAAAAGAGGCTTTTCCGTTACTCTTTAACAAATATTCAGAGAATAGCAGTCAAGTAAAATTATTGCCCTTGACATAAAGCAGATAAGAAGGCAAGCTGAATTAGCTCCTGAATCAGGGGGGAGGGGGGGGAGGTGGGAGTTTTCTGCTACAGGTACTGCTTCCTTTAGCATTATGAAATGTCTTTTGAATATTTCTACGCTATAGCAATCAGTATTTTGGAGAATTTAAGAGACCCAAACTAATGATTTTTCCAGTTAGAAAGTACTTAAAAAGTAAAAAAAGATGGCACATCAGAAAAAGACTTGTTCAGTTTATGAGCAGTTCCACTTGAACCAGTGATCAAACTTTGTACTTATAAGGAATGTTTGTGGTTTGGAAGCAGCATTTCCATTAAGGAAAATGTTTGGTGCAAGGCCCTATGGTTGCATTAAATCCTTACTAGATGCGGGGAGGCTTTTGTGCATTGCAGTTGGGCTCCATTGAATGCATCACAGGAGGGATGGGACAATGCAGCTCAGTGGGCTTGCAGGGCACGTGTGGGCTTGCAGGACACATACAGCCCCTACAGAAATCTCTTTCTAAAGAGCATGGGTCGGAGAAAGCATGGGTCCACAGCCCTTCCTCCTTGCAACCCCTTCCAGGTGATGCCCCCAAAGCTGGGGTACCAAACGCTGCCTCCCCAGGCGGGGCTGCCCCATCCCCAGGACTGGGGCTGGGACAGGGCGAGCATCAGCTGTGCAAGGCGGGGAGGCCACTCTCCCCAAGGATGCTCCCGGCGTGCGGCTCCCATCTGTCACAAGCTCTGTCTACAGGCACGCCAACAGATGCTTGCAGACAGAGTCGCTGAACTTTGACATCTCACATAAAGACATAAACACTTCTCCACAGAAGATAAATCCTCAGTACTAAAA
Organism: Caprimulgus europaeus; assembly: GCA_907165065.1. The sequence goes on from OU015525.1 coordinate 78,907,685, forward strand.
AGTGCTCCAGTTGATTTCTGGCCCTCCCCAACCCCACCACATCCCCCAAACCAAAAATTCCCATACACATCCCTTATAAAAAAGACTTAAAACACAAAAAAACCCCAAGAAGCCAACATGCAATCAGCCACAGCACGAAGCTTTTTAAAGTATACTAGAAATAATCAGGAGAATTACTACAAGTAAGCCAAATATAACTAACTGCTGAATAAAATTAACTTTTGAGTGTTTAGACAGATGGAATATGATTTCCTGGTCGTATGCCACTGAATTTGGCATTAATATGGAGCCCCAAAAGGAAGGGATTCACTGCCCAAAACATGCATGAGCTACCCAATGGCTGGAGTCGGTATTTGCTACTTTTCATAAGCACCATTAAATTAAAAAGCCTGGAAGTCTTCATAAATAAAGTCTGCAGAAAGAGATGGATTAACTTAACGCTAAGAGCGGCCAAGACCAAAGCCCACTGCATATATTCGTGTATTTTCTTAAGAGGCTGTATATACAAGGGAACACACAAAGGGCTTCTTTAAAATGCTCCCTTGTAACGGGGTATTTCAAGGGTAATAGATATTGAATTCAGGGAAACGTCCAAATAACCACTGTGAGGAAATATCGTCGAGTCACATGGAAGAGCTAGAATGAAGCATGACACTTTTCAATGATAGCTAAGAAAATCCTTGTCCAGAAGGATTTACTTCTCCGATGCCTGATCCTACAAAGCAATGCAGCCAAACACAGCATTTACTGATAAACAGCCCTACTGACTTCAGTAACTTAAGCCAAGTAACTTCAGTGGTGTTATTCATGCCCTGTGAATATGAACGGAAGACTCTTGTTTAAAAGGGCTCCTCACAGTAGCGAAAGCTAGCACAAGAGAGTCCCAAGCCAGGGTGAGACAGGACATGAGGCAAAGAAAAGAGTCCTTATGAGAAGTGCTTAACCATTGCCTGCAGGTTCGGGATTATTTTTCCTTTTAAACCAAAAATGAGGAAAACATGAACTCTCTTGGTATAACCACATGGTAACTTCAACACAAACCTACTGCCAACTCAAAAATCAAACAAAGGAAACACCTCCAAACCAAGCAAAAAAGAGGGGGAAAAAAAAAAAAAAAAAAACAACCCCAAGCTCAAACAAAGCCCAGGTTTAACTTTTCTGAATGAGGTCACGATGAGAAACTCTCCCAGACTTCAAACTAGAAGGAAAAAAAGAAAAAAAAAAAGGTGAAAACCACCATGGAAAACATACTTGAGCTGTGTTTAACAAGGAACATCTGTAGTCTTCCAATTCTTGAGATGCAGAAATGCCCCAAAGAGCCACATTCAATTAAACATACAGGAAAAAATACTTTTGTTGCTGACCAAACCATTTACAGGTGCCTCTGATTTGAAGCTAAGGATACTGAGCAGCACTCTGTTTGCTGACATAACACCATGCCGTGAAGGACTTCTTTGTAAAGGAAGTTCACAGAAAGTTGGTTTAACTGACAAAGTCTTTGCTGGTGAAACATGACATCTGTTTTTAAAAAGCCTACATTTTTGGGATATTATTGCTCAGCTGCTTCTATTTATAACATATTTAACAGTTTCTCTCAGTCAGCTAAGCAGGTATGCAATTAAATACCCCAAAATTTCAGTGTCAGACTCAGGATAGTTTGCAGCAATCAGTTCAATCCTTCCTTCTCCCTGGATGAGGTTCTTCAGAGCAGGTTTTTCCTCCACACACACACAGTATGTCTTACATTTAAAGAAAACTTCCCTTGCAAGAGAATGGGCATTTGTTACAAATGTGTGCTCTTAGGTGCTGTTTTGAAAGTCCCTAATGCTCAAAGGCTTAAACACAGTGCTACTTACACAAACCACCATAACTACATTAAAAAGGGGGAAGGGAACACGCTAACTATACATTTATTGCCATTATTTTTATATATATTTGTACATACAAATGGAAGAAAAAGTAGAGAGCCCTAATTAAGGGACAAGAAAAATGGTCTTGAAATTAATGTCACGCCATTCAAGACAGCTCTTCTGAAAGGTTTCACTCCTCCCCCAAGCTTTTTTTATTTGATGTCTATGCTTTCAACTAGGGACAGTTTCAGGTGCTGCTGTATGAGTCAAGAGCACAAGGCAGTCCTTTTTCATGCACAGGGAAAAGTTAGTATTTTATCTGAAATAAAGTTAACATTATTCAGAAAAGAAAAGGAGATAAACTGGAAAGAGGTTTTTAACTCAACAGAACCACTGATACTCTGCTGAACACACACAAGTAAATAATTTCAAACAAAGCAGACAGTGACAGCAGGGCTTTTAGTATTTTATTTAAACATTCACTTAAGCAATTTATAAGCTCACAAAACTTCATTAAAAATTTATAGAATATGATGATGAAGAAATGTCTGCTCTGCTGTAAATAAAACCCTTAAGGAAAAATCATTTTAACCCTAAAAATACAGGTAGTAAAGATACCCTCAAACATTAAAAAGGTGCAGAAACTGTAATGCTATCTTATTTATATATCTATCTATGTATGTCTATGCAGACAAGGAAAGATTAGGATTTATTTTTTAAGTCCGAGTGGTAGACTGCAGTAGCGTACTTTATGTGTAAATTCAGAGACATGGTGTTTCCAAAACATCAGGCACAGCGTCCTTCATCACTCTCTATGCACTAATGGAACAAAAAACCACCAACCCACAAATGAGTACAGCATCTTCTCTTCTGCAAAGCATCCAGGTGCTTACAGAGAGAAAAACATTTACAGCATGGATTGTCTGCTCATCGCAGCTTCTCGAGTCACTGCAGAACCTTCGTTTGGAAGGCCAGCATGCAGAAGGCTTTTGAGCAGCACTCCAGAGACAGCTGCAGCCCGTGCTGCGAGGATGTCACACCTCTCATCTCCCACTCCTTTATCCTGAGCCAGGGTGGTGAAATACAGCCCTGATGTACTCTTCCCTTCCCTGTATTTAATGAGACTTTCATCAAACCCTTTACAGTGCCACGCTTTTTTTTTCCCCCATAGAGAATTATGACTTTCACAGCTATTTGCTCAGGGAAACCAAACCTACAACCTGACATTCCCTTTTTTATTATACCACATAATACATATCAGGTATTCCATACAGCCTATCAAATCAGATAGTTTTACAGCTGTCTCATGCAGAGGGTGACAACAGCAGAAGGCAGTACCACAGTAGTCTTTAACGATATTTAATGGACTGCTTAATTGAAAATTTCGGGCAACACAAAAATACTCAAGGAGCAATTATATCACCATGTGATTATCAAGCAGGGATTTGATACCTGACAAGCAACTTGTTAAAATGCTCAAAGGTTATGGCATATTCTTGCAAGAATATTAGCATTGATTATGATTCCCTACAACCAAGACCCCTTCAGCATAAAACTGTATGCTGCCACAGGCTTTTGTGGCAAATTTATTTCCACCACTCATGAGGCTTTTCTCATATTACCTGAAGTTTCAGAACAGAACAGGAAGAAGAAATTAAGAAATAATGTACTGTGCTATGATTATTTTCACTATTCTGCAAATTGATGTAAGCAAAGACATGAAACTTACAAAAGTAAAACCCGAGCACAACCCCAGCAAACTTCTTAGTCCCACTGCCCCATCAGTCACATCTTGAGAAGTCATCCAGAATGCTCAGTGGAAAGGTAAGAAGTACAAAGCCTAGTAAAAGCTGCTGAATTGGAGAAGATGAATAACAATGCTTGCTTTGATAAGGTCCCAACACTTTCATCAGTTTGTAATTTGACTTGAACATGAGCTGCAGCTGTCAAAAGGGTCTGGAATCAATACTGCACCCATGCTTCAAAAATCGTCATCACCCCATATTTCTGCAACCTCACCCCTTGCTTCCCCTGCCTTGTTCTTCAAAGTGATACCCAGCATTGCAGGATTTACCAAGCCATCGGAGGTGACCTTCGGGCACTATCTTGGTTTCATTTCACCTACTTGCAACCATCTGTGGCTCATAGGTAACCACATGGCAAAGGTGCAATGGTCTAAAAGCGCATCAGGAAAAGCAACAGGAGAAAAAACATGAATTGGCCAGTATCAGCTGGCATGGTCTTTTTACACACAAAGCACACTCCTGAAAACATAAGCCTTGAAAAGGATTGAAGTCCCCAAATGCACTGAATCGCTGGTATGCCTTCAGCTGGGCTGCAGCCAGCTCAGACCCACCGAGGAGGTGAATGCCACATCATGGCTCTGAAGGCTGCTCCCTACGTCCTCCCCATTTCACACCACCTGCTTCTAACACAAGCAGGCCAAAACAAAGAAGGTGATTGGTTTGTTTGTTTTTTCCCCAGTGACATTTATGGCCAAGGTTTTCTATGGAAATGTAATCAGTCGGACAACGTCATGGTAATGACTTGAGGCTTTTCTCATATTACCTGAAGTTTCAGCTCAGATTATGTACACCACAGAAAGGCAGAAACTTCACACACATATAGAAGACAATTAGCAAGCAGCTTTTCCGCTTGCAGATGCCAACATTAGCTCTGCCATCCTTTCCTGGGGCACCAAAGCAAGCGTTACAACAGCATCTGTGGTTCCTGAGAGTATAAGGGTTTGAAGCTCAAAACACTTAAAAGTCAGGTTCTTTACAACTACATGTCCAATTAAAAAATCCTGTGAAAATTACAGGTAATTCTTCCTACAAGCATATGAGTCACTGGTACTAGGAGCTGGAGAGGGCTTATGTTTAAATGAAAGGTCCAATGCTGGACATTGTTTGGAACACATTAGTGTTAACACCACACATGGCCTTCCTCCTTTGCAACCCAAATGTAACAGTGATGCTTTGATGTGATGGATTCTTCCTTTTTCCGCTTCAAAGAGCCACTTTACTGGCCCTCAAATTTCAGTAGGACAGGTCAAAATATTCAACCTCACAAATCTGAACAACACTAAATGTACAATTTAACATGCAACCCACAGATAACATATCAGCACATAGGTGGCCCTCTTGTTTCTCTGTGAGGAGGCTTTGCACATAGCAGTAGTAGCTCTCAGTCTAGTTTTGTGGATGTCTTCTCCCATACCATGTGTGTCTGTCTCACCAATCCAATATATCTGATAACTTAGTGCAGGTACAAAGGATCACAGAATCACAGAATGGTTTGGGTTGGAAGGGACCTTTAAAGATCATCTAGTCCAACCCCCTGTAGTGAGCAGAGACATCTTCAACTAGATCAGGTTGCTCAGAGCTCTGTCGAGCCTGACCCTGAATGTTTTCAGGGATGAGGCATCTACCACCTCTCTGGGCAATCTGTTCCAGTGTTTCACCACCTCATTGTAAAAAAATTCTTCCTTATATCCAGTCTAAATCTCCCCTCTTTTATTTTAAAACCATTACCCCTTGTCCTATCGCTACAGGCCCTGCTGGAAAGTTTGTCCCCATCTTTCCTATAGGCTCCCTTTAAGTCCTGAAAGGCCACAATAAGGTCTCCCTGGAGCCATGACTTCTCCAGGCTGAACAACCCCAACACTCTCAGCCTTTCTCCATAGGAGAGGTGCTCCAGCCCTCTGATCCTTTTGTGGCCCTCTTCTGGACCCGCTTCGACAGGTCCATGTCCTTCCTGTGCTAAGGAGTCCAGAGCTGGATGCAGTACTCCAGGTGGGGCCTTACTAGAGTGGAGTAGAGGGGCAGAATCACCTCCCTTGACCTGCTGGCCACACTTCTCTTGATGCAGCTCAGGATGCAGTTCGCCTTCTGGGCTGCAAGCGCACATTGACAGCTCATGTCCAGCTTTTCAGCCACCAGTACCCCCAAATCCTTCTATGTAGGGCTGCTCTCAATGCCTTCATCCTCCAGCCTGTATTGATACCAGACATTGCCCAACCCCAGCAGAGGGCCTTGCATTTGGCCTTGTTGAACCTCATGAGGTTCACATGGGCCTACTTCTCAAGCTTGTCCAGGTCCCTCTGGACAGCACCCTGTCCCTCAGGCGTGTCAACTGCCCCACTTGGCTTGGTGTTGTCTGCAAACTTGCTGAGAGTGTATTCAATCTCACTGTCTATGTCCCTGATACTAAAAGTACTGGTCTTAATATGGACCCCCGAGGGACAGCACTTGTCACTGATCTCCATCTAGACATTTAGCCATTGACCACTACCCTCTAGATGCTACCATCCAACCAATTCCTCATCCACCAAATAGTCCACCCATCAAATCCATAACTCTCAGAATTAGAGAGAAGGATGTTGTGGCAGATCATGTCAAAGGCCTTACAGAAGTCCAGACAGACGGCATCTGTAGCTCTTCCCTTGTTCACTGATGTGGTCACTCCATCACAGAAGGCCACTTGGTTGGTCAGGTAAGACTTGCCCTTGGTGAAGCCATGCTAGCTGTCTTGAATCACCTCCCTGTCCTCCATGTGCCTAAGCATAGCTCCTTGGAGGATGTAGGCGCTGGCCCGAGAACCAACCGGTGATGTTAGGAAGGCAGTGGGTAGGAGTAAGAACACAACACCTGTCAGGGAATTGGGCTAAGACTACCTCTTCAGATGCTGTGGACAGCGGTGACTTTCACTCATCTCTCTGTCTCCCCAGGGATGTAAAGCACAACTAAGTTTTGCCACCAGAGACATGACCAGACACAAGTAATTGGCCGTGACCTCCTCTCTGTTGCCCCATTTCCTCTGCCACACACCCAGGGACTCTGAAGAGAAGGAAGACATCGTTTTCTCTGCCTCTGATCCTGGTTGTTTCACCCCCATTTCCATACGTCACTGCCAGGACAGCAGCAATTTAACCTTGAGTAGGTTATATCTTGCCCATCAGAAAAACCACCCTGCAATTCTGCTGGTTCCTTTCCTGCCTGGAAAAAGGCATGTAAGGGAAGTAAGGGTTCCCTGCCTCTGGAAGACATGCTCTTCCACCATGCTTACCCAGAAGGTAAGTGTTAAGTGAAGGCGGCGAGAACAGACAGTATGTTTTCCAGTCTACTGTGCTTCTCTCAGCCTCATTCACTAGCTGAAGCTACCTTCATCTGGTGCAAAATAACTAAGAAAAGGAAGCAAAACTAGTGAACAAACATCCTCCAAAAGTCATGGGGAGAGTCCTCTGGAGGTTGATGACTGTCTCAGCCTAACTGTTTATATCCAACTCAGACTAAAACTGAAATTTCTTCAGGGAAGCTACAGGAAGCTAGGTCTGGATAAACTATGGCCTAATGGAGAGCAGAATAAATGGATAAATATAAAGTAAGTGCATGAGAAAGCAGAGTAATTCCAAGCTGTCAGCAACTGGCAGGGCTAATTCTGCCTTCTTCTAAGGGGTTAAAAGAGAAAATTAAAAAAGAAAAAAAAAAGTTGGGGGTGAGGCAGAAAAAAACCTCAACACCAGCTTCCTTCACCAGCTGGCTGCCAGACACACAGGCATGCACTGCCTGAGATGGCCAGGGTAAACGGAGGAGATGCTGGGACCCATCTCTATCCACCCCTGCAGACAGGCAGGCAGGAGCCAGGAGCACTTGACAGCCAGGAAGTGGTTAAAATAAAAACAAAACAAATCCAAAACAGAACCCAAACCAAAAAAGCAATGAGAGTGGAGTAATGGTCTCCTTCCTTCAAAATCCTCTTGCAACAGGAGCTGGGGGAGCTGCCCCAGTTACGCTCTGCGAGGTGTAGCTTGCTACCTCCCATTGAATCAGTGACACTCCACTACCATGACACCACAGTGCCACATGCCAGTCCCCCCTTTCTGTTATCATAAGGGAATACAACCATGGAGAGGCCACCTACCTCCAGTAAACTACACAACCACCAACCCATGTGGAACAAGGCACCTGGCAGCACTGCTTCAGGTTTGCCAGGCACCACCATCATAACTGACCAGACAGGCAATGGAAAGAGCTATTAAAACCAAAGTTGCCCATTCAGGTCATACAAAATGAATATTTTATTCACAAACCTCAGGCTTTTAGTTTTCCTTATGCCTTCCCCACAAGGAGAACAGCTTCTTTTCCACAGAGTGGCAAAAAGGAGAAAGCACAGAGGTGTGATGCCCATACCTGACCATAGTCTGTCCTGAACACGATGACTCCTTCTGCACAGGAATGAACAGTACTGGGATAATGCTGATTATTTTCTCGCAGCCAGACTCGAGACCCCTACAATAAAAAAAACAGAGTTATAGATGATATAATTGAAAAAAGAATTTCACTCAATATTTTTCTCTGGAAATACTTATCAAGTAAAAGGAAAGAAAGCAAAAGCAAAATTCAAATAAGTAAGTGAAAGAAGGAAATAAAATAAAATAATCTCTCAGCAAGTATTTGTTGGTTTCTGCTGGAACAGTTAACACAGGAGAACTGCACTGAAATGCCTTTTTTTTTCCTCAGCAGAAGTTCCTAAATGCTGGCAAGAGCAGCTGGAACCAATTCTCTGAGTCATGTGCCTCATGTTAGCACACGTAAAATGACAAAGCGGTGTTTGAATTTATACACATTTTAAAAGATCCTCCTCCAAGCCAGCTGGGTCCCTACCTGTTTATTTTCAACCTCTGTTAGGCACTCACAGCACTTCCTCCTCTATCGTCTTTCACCTTTTTTCTAAACCACCCTGCCCTTTGTATGGTTCTCCTATTTCAGCTGCACAACAACGCAGAGGATTTTTTTAAAACAAAACAACTACTAGCAAGCAAGGTTACAGAGAAGTAACATACGCTGTTTAGAGAGGAGGAGGCAACAGAGACACTATCAGTGAGACACTCCTGCCAGTCTAATAAGACAGGGTAGGTACAGACTATTTTAATTTTCACTTGGCTGGTAGATCCAGCAACAAGAAAAGAGAAATATCCAGCACTGGGAATGTGGGAGGAGGAACCACAGCTGATGCTGCAGCTGCAGCAAAAGCCATCCCAATAACGATACCCACTCAGGTTGCTCCAGCATAGGAAAAGGCTTCAGCTGGCATGAAAACACAATATTTTAGTGGTATTTACAGAACAGATATTTATTTTTACAACAGTCAAATTCTCTCCTAAAGAAAAAGTAAAGAGGTAGTAGAAAAAGGCTGGGATATACCCTGGTAATCATAAGGTTGTGACTTTGTGTGTACTATAACTGAAAAAAACCAATTCAAATAATTAATTTTGCACGCTAGCATCCAAAGTTTGTCCTTGCCTGAATTTCTACACACAGAAACCCAGATTTACAGCCTTGTTAAGGCTGGTGGGGAGCAGGGTTCTGATTAACAATGACAACACATACAGGTTTTTATTTCTGTTACAAATAAGGTGAGTGGAACATGAGTCTGCCATGAACTTCAGTTACAAGTTGCATACACTTTAGATAATGTTGAATAAACATTATTCTTGTTTCTGTGATGAGAGAACAGCAGCACTGAGATACAAAATAATGCTCACGGAGAATGTAAAAACTCTTGCTGCTGGGTTTCTCTGAACGGTAAGAGTTCAGCTGCACACAGAGGACCATGTAAGAGCATCCCTCATTATTTTCTTCCCCTGTCTTTTGACAAACTGTTTTCCATTTTAAATGCTGCAAATGCCTGCGGAGCTGTTTGCCCTTTTACCTCTGAAACCTCAAGCCAGATGGTTTCCAGGTTTACAGCAAGTCCAAGGCAGGTCAAACGCAGGGTATGTCGACTCAAAAGCACAGGGTGAGGGCAGAGGGGAGCAGAACAGAGAGCACTAGCACCTGAGGTGGGTAGGGGGGAGCAAGGGACTGCAAAACAGCAGGGAAAGGACTTCCCCAGAGTGGTAAAAGCAATAGAGAGGACCTGAACTTTTCATTAAAAACCCAGTGATAGCAGTGGGAAGGCTTCCACCTGGTCCCTTGGGTCTGCATCGGACTTTGGCTGTCAGAAAACCCAGGGCACTGCTCTGTTTTTCGCCTTCTCGAGCAGCACAGACACCCTCACACTGACAGGTCTGAGGACACAAATACCCTGTGCTTCCCAGGGGGAGGAGGGCTGACAGGAGGGAATTGCTCTTGGACTTCCTTTGGTACCTCCTCATCAGAGCCAGCAAAGAGAAATACCCTACATCCCTTAAGTACAGGTGCAGGAGCGATGACAGCTTTGAAGGAAACATCCTCAGTATTAAGGAGGATCTACCACAAGCACTGGGGAGGGAGACAAAGGGCTGTTTCATGTTAAGGCAGTTGCTACATCAGCCCACCATCCCCCAGAGCACCAAAGCGTGAAACCCTGAGGCTTCAGCCACCCCTTGGCCCCAGAAGGGAAGCGCGGTGCAGAGCTCGGCCCCAGCTGCTGCCCACCCCACCTACCCACTGCAGCGTGGGTCTAAATCCTGCATGGGATACCACGTACCCATGACTGTATCATGCAATACACTCCAAGCAAGGTCAGCTGAGTCTTCTGCCTCAGATTCCTGTATGTTCTCAGCCACCTCAGTTCAACTGTGCATCACAGAAGGCTGAGGCTGGGAGGGACCTTTGGAGAGCACCTACTCCAAACCCTCCTGCTCAAGCAGGGCCACCTAGAGCTGCCTGCCCAGGATTATGTTCAGATGGCTGCTGAGTATCCTCAAGAATGAGAAATCCACAACCTCTCTGGGCAGCCTGTGCCAGTCCTCGGTCACCCTCACAGCAAAAAAGTGTTTCCTGATGTTCAGACGGCACCTCCTGTGTTTCAGTTTGTGCTCATTGCCTCCAGTCCTGTCACCGGGCACCAATGAGAAGATCCTGGTCTCCTCCTCTTTGCACCTTCCCATTAGGTATTTATATACATTGATGAGATCCCTGCTGAGCCTTCTCCAAGCTGAACAGTTCTAGCTCTCTCAGCATTTCCTCACAGGAGAGATGCTCCAGTCCCTTCACCACCTTCATGGTCCTTTGTTGGACCCTATCCGATACATCCATGTCCCTCCTGTACTGGAGAGCCAGAATTGGACCCAGCACTCCCGGTGTGGCCTCACCAGTGCTTGAATATAGGAGAAGGATCACCTCCCTTGACCTGCTGGCAACACTCTTCCCAATACATCCAACAGAAATACCAACAGAAACCTCATGAGGTGCAATGCTCACGAGTTAGTGTAGGACACCAAAAGAAACAATCATCAGCCCACAAAACAACCTCTAGCTGACATGTTTCATGTTTGAATATTTTTTTTTTGTTATTAGTGGAATCATTCTGGCATAAAACAGAAGGACTACAAGGTTGTCCAGCTCATAGCAAATTTTTACTCCACTGGGCTTTTCTGCCTTGACCCAATCACTCCACAGCAGCAAGGCATAGCAAAGCTTCCCTCCACCCAGTAAACAGCCATAGCTCCATTCACAAATTGTACTGGCTTAGTGAAGGTGGCTACTGACATCACCAAGCTCAGGTGAAGGTATGCACTACAGTAACGAAACAACAAAGGGAATTTGGCACCAGACTTCCCACAACCCAGGGAAATGCTTTCACCAGCCTGCTGCTGGGCATTAAGTGTCTGTACTGGTCAGTCTCCTCCTCCTAGATGAATTCAATCCATCTAAATGCACGCATAAAGAGCAAAAAAACTATTTGTCAAAACACAGTCAAGTTCTTCAAGTGCTTCAGGACAACCAAACCCCTGTTGTTCTGCTGGTTTAGTATTTGCCAAAATCTCCAAGCTCAAGTAACATTATATTTATGCTTTCAAGGGCAATGAAAAGCTTATAAACATTAAGCCACAACAAAATTTGCCAAACCCTCAGCATTCAAAATAGCCTCTCACAAGAAGAAGAATGTTTTCCATCTCAAAATTAAACAATTAATCTTGATTTTTTTTCTGGCTATGAAGTGGGGGAAAAAAAGAGTGTTCACAGAAGCCCTCCCTTGGTTGGGCTAGTCCTAAAATAAACTTTTTAAAGCAAGTAGGAAAGGGTTTGATTTAAACAGATGTACATTGTTAGGGGTCAATAGCTGCTATTCAGGGGAGGCTGGAACAATGAAGTTCAAAGCTGGAGGCATCTGAAATGCAAATACAATGTGTTCCCTGGCAAGGTAGGTCAACAATGCAGTATCTGTCCAGGGGCTGCAAGGCCTTCAGGGCTGGGGAGGGAAAAAAAACAAAAAAGCCTTGGCAAAAGATCCCTGATGGGCTACACAGGTTACAGCCACCTCCTGCGCCCAGCTAGCCATGCAACCCCTCTGTGACGCACCAGTGATGCACAAGCAACAGTTCTGAGAACAAAATCTTCTCTGGTAGTTAATTTATGGACAAGATTTGTTACACAGGATCCACCTGAGGAAGGACTCCACTCAACGCACATGGTGGCACATTATACTGATCTGGACCTGGTTTGGGGAGAGAAGCCTGGTAATTTGGCTACTCCAGAGCTCCCTGAAAAGCCACCTAACATGCCGTTATTCCATGGTAAGGCGGACAGCAAAGACACAGAGAGCATGCTAAAGCCCAATGCTTTTTATTTCTGTGAAGAGAGATTGTAAAAATACTTGGAATAGCATTTGCAGAAGAAGGGCCATATGCCATCGTTTCCATAGCACATAAATTTCTCCTGACTGCAAAAGGGAAAGGAAATAGCTCTGCAAATCTCACAGCTGCAAGACCACCTGGAGAAGTCCCTAGTCCTTCCACCTCACAGATTTTACATCTGAAAATGCAAACACTACCTCTTACCTTCCTCTGTATTCTGTTCTTGGAGATGGTGAAAGTCCATTCTTTTTTTACTTTCTTTTGGACATATACACTGGAAATCACAAAATTAACTAAGAACTTTATCTCAGTAACTAAGTAAAATGGTGGAGCATTTGTTGCAAAACTGTCATTAACAAGTGAGATTTTGTACACATACAGGTTGAATGCTGAATAAAAAACCTGTCTGCACATTAATTACATTTTTTTATATACTGTATATATATCTATGTATGAAAAAGCAGATATTATGTAATAACTGTGTTCTCAGCCAAACAGAAATGCTACTCATCCACATGTTACAATGTAAAATCCACTTGACTCATCAATGCAGTTGATTCACAGCAGTTAAAAGTGCTTTAAAATAGGGGCAATGAACGTAGGTTATGCTGCATCTGCATTCAAAAAGCATTTCACTACCAGGGTTTGGCAAAGCAAAAGGAACAATAGTCAATATGTATTTAGAGAATCTTTTGTTCATGTATTACAGTAGCTTGGCTCCAAATACAAAGTTTGAGAGACAGGAAGAGATGTTGTTAACTAGGTCAAGCTGAATATAGCTTTTTAATGGAAAAGATAACCAAAACCACATTTATCTTCATTCCTCCTCTAATAATTCACACACCGATCATAAGGAGGGGCACAGCAAGAAAGAAGCTATCCAGACAAAATGCAACTTTGCTAATTCGGTATTAATAAACCGCTTTGCTTCTGAAAATTTACCCCTCATTGTTACCTTAGGACTACTAAAAACATTTCTGTTTAGGTACCCAAAAAACTTAACATGCCAAGCACATGCCCGGCCAGACTATTCGGGGGCAAAGTCATGATGTTCACTGAAGCTGGACATCCCTCACCAACTTCAACCCAAAAATGAAGCATTCAGGCTCTTAAGCAGAAAACTGGACTTGTTATTCCATACCAAAGTCCAGGGAAACAAACAAGTAGTAATGGCCATTTGTCTGACGTGTTACTCTGCTGTATATCAGAGTATTGGTAGAGAAGTGGATGTGGTCCATCTTGATTTCAGTAAGGCATCTGACATGGTCTCCCACAGCATCCTCGCTGATAAATTGAGGAAGTGTGGATTAGACGATCAGGTAGTGAGGTGGATTGTGAACTGGCTGGTGGGAAGAAGTCAGAGAGTAGTGGTCAATGGGGCGGAGTCTAGTTGGAGACCTGTGTCTAGTGGAGTCCCTCAGGGGTCAGTACTAGGACCAGTATTATTCAATATATTCATCAGTGACCTGGATGAGGGAATTGAATGCACTGTCAGCAAGTTTGCTGATGACACAAAGCTGGGAGGAGTGGCTGACACAGCAGAGGGCTGTGCTGCCATCCAGAGAGACCTGGACAGGCTGGAGACCTGGGCAGGGAAAAACTTGATGAAATATAATAAGGGCAAGTGTAGGGTGTTGCATCTGGGCAGGAACAACCCCAGGTTCCAGTATAAGTTGGGGAATGATCTACTAGAGAGCAGTGTAGGGGAAAGGGATCTGGGGGTCCTGGTGGACAGCAGGATGACCATGAGCCAGCACTGTGCCCTTGGGGCCAGGAAGGCCAATGGCATCCTGGGGTGCATTAGAAGGGCTGTGGTTAGTAGGTCGAGAGAGGTTCTCCTCCCCCTCTACTCTGCCCTGGTGAGGCTGCATCTGGAATATTGTGTCCAGTTCTGGGCCCCACAGTTCAAGAAGTACAGGGAGCTGCTTGAGAGAGTCTGGTACAGAGCCACCAAGATGATTAAGGGAGTGGAGCATCTCCCTTCTGAGGAAAGGCTGAGGGAGCTGGGTCTCTTTAGCTTGGAGAAGAGGAGACTGAGGGGGAACCTCATTAATGTTTATAAATATAGGAAGGGTGAGTGTCAGGTGGATGGAGCCAGGCTCTTCTCAGTGATGTCCAATGGTAGGACAAGGGGCAATGGGTGTAAGCTGGAACACAGGAGGTTCCGCTTAAATTTGAGAAAGAACTTCTTTACTGTGAGGGTAACAGAGCACTGGAACAGGCTGCCCAGGGAGGTTGTGGAGTCTCCTTCTCTGGAGACATTCAAGACTCACCTGGACGCCTTCCTGTGTGATCTCATTTAGGTGTTCCTGCTCCAGCAGGGGGATTGGACTAGATGATCTTTCGAGGTCCCTTCCAATCCCTAACATTCTGTGATTCTGTGATATTGATCTAGCTCCCCTCCTTTGCAGTGCCTGGCTGCCCCAGTACAGCTTTCCTGCGCTCCTCCCCAGTGCAGGCTACCACTACAGCTGGATGTCAGTGGTGGCTGAAATATGAAAACTACTACAAAAGTCTGCATACACTACCACCACGCAACCTATGAAAGGGAAATAAATTAATATTCCAGAAACTATTCCAAGTCAGTGCTGCTAATGGGCTCTGTTTCTCTCCAGCCCCTCTGCCAACCATTGGAAAACTGGCAGTTTTCATCCAGGGATGGTGGGGTGGTGAAAGATGGATGGAGTTATGGAGAAGGACTGAACCCTACGTCTCTGTTGATAGTGAGACAAAGCATAGCTTTGGAAAGTATTTGAGCATGTAATCTAAATTTCAGTACCTTAAACTCAACTTCATGAACTGACTGCATACTTAAATCTAGACACATACTTGATCCAGCTGAATGAGGTAAAGTTAATTTTCAAAACACTTACAACACTAACCACTATTTCCTCAGAGAGCACAGGAGTAAACTACTAACACCTTTCGTTGAACAAATTCAGTTCTGCCTCCTGCAGTACTGCTTTGCTTTACTGTTTTAAAGCAGAACAAAGCCATGAAGATGTTTCCATGGGATATAAGGTCAGTTTAGGGGGGTTAGTTTCCTGCAGAATGAAATCTCCTTGAAAATGAGATGTTTCTATGGTCTGTCCATCCCCCACACCAGATCAAAGCTCCAGCTCTCCTGCTCCTGAGGTCTGCACAACAGCTGCTGATTAACCTTGAACAGGCTCCATCTCCTTCTGTTTCAGTAACTGGAGATAGCCCAGCACCAGTGATGGCATACCACTTCAAAATCAAGAAACTGGATTAAAACATATATCATTACTGACTTGAGAGGGAACCAGAATAAATTTGTACCTTCCCAGCCCTTTGAAAGCACCAGTACTTCTTACAGGACTGCTGTTTCATATAATAAGGCCTTTTTTTTTAATCTTAAAAAACCCAAAACATTTTACCTTCCAGTTATTCCCAATACAAACAGCACATCAAGATTACCCTGTATACATGCAGGTGGACAAACAGGCTCCTCCCCACCTTCTGCTGCTGAATGTGAAGCCACACATTGCTAACAGAACTTGCTCAAAAGCCAAAAAGCAATTGCACTTCTCTGCTAGAGCTCTGAAGATGTAGTTACCAGCTCCTGAAGACAATGAGGTTTCCACACCACTAGGAAACAACAGTTTTATCACGCACTCAAAAGCAAATCTAGAAATGAGATGCCACCAAATCTTTTAAGGAGAGTTGCTGGTATTGCTGCAGTCTGAATTAAAACTTTCATGAGAAAGATTCAAGCATGCCTTTAAGTTTTGACAAGTTTTGACAAATACTTTTTTCACTTTCAAGACTGCTCAACCTACACCATAGCAATACAGGCATTTTGAAAGCCTATTATCAGTTGTAGTCAAGCTCAACAGGCTGCTATGGAACAACAGCTCTTTATTGTGCTTGCAAGTTTATGTAAAGAAGTAACAGTTTTTGGGCAGTCAAGTCAATGGCATTTTTCATTTATTGCAAAATCAGTGCTCAAAGTACTACTTGGCAACTGACTGTGAATAAAACTGCAAAAATAAGAAATCAAGGAAGCAGGAAAAGTGTGTGGCAACTTTCCTCTATTTACTGGGTGCGCAGTTTCAGGTCCCGCTGTACATCATCATCATCATCACCACCAGCGAGTGTCACAGACTTGCCCAGCACACAGCACCACCTCCACCACTTGTTCCCCACACCCTAGCTGGAGGTGGGAGGGTGCAAATTTAATCTGTTAAAACTCAGTAAGGAAGTAACTCAAAAAGACAACACGTGAGTGAGGAGAAGGAAGAGGAGGCAGTTGCTGATGACAGCAGGGAGATGTAAGGAACACAGGAGAAAAGAGCTCAGAGCTACTGTACACCTTTCCATCACTGTCTGTATTGGGGCAGGGGTAGCAGCAGCCAGGCAAATGAAAGACCTCCTGGTACATTCAGGGTCATCTTAAAAGTAGCATGTAATGTAAAAAAAAACAAACAAAACCCCACCAAAATCTCCAAAACCTTGTTTCCTTAAAATCAACTGAATTTTAGCCAATATGTATATGTGCACACACTCCATTTCTTCATCCGTGTGAGTTAAGGTTTCTTAACCTTAACAGATGTTTTAACAGACAGAACTGAGGAAGGACAGTGCATGTACAAGTGGCAGGGGAAGAGAGACTTGACTCTAAAAACTGTTCACCAAAGCCTACAGCAATGCAGCAAGAGTAGTTATCCCAGCATGATTGCCCAAACAAGTCAATTTAAACCACCATTAACTCCTGCTAACATAGTCTTTTCCATATTGCCTAGTAAGTTCTTACACTGCCATGCAGCTCCATCACCAACTCATGGACAAGAAGACAGCCTAACAAAGTGCCTGTAGCTCATCCACCACGCTTGGTTGTGCTTGGCAGTCCTCAACCCAAAATGTACCAGTTTGGCAACTTGTGGCTTATACTACATGACAAGCTTAGAAACTGACATCAAGGTGGAGAAGGATTTCTAAATCCAGACATGCCAAGTCATGCTAGCACTCTCTTCTCATTCCCTCCTTCAGCCACCCTCTTGGGACTGGTGTTTCAAAGACCAACGAGGCAAAGCAATGGTAGAAATATCTTTGTATTTCTTCTTCACTAACCTCCTTATTGGGGCTCAACAACACAACTTTTCTCTTCTTAAAAAAAACTTCACCCTTAAAACATCCTAGCTATCAAATCTGTCATCTGGCACTGGTTGCTAAGAGTCTCAAATCCACTTTCACAAATGTTGTGAAACACCCTAACATTTTCTTCCACCTTCCTTGTGCCTCTCCTGCCCGAGCAGAACGCAAAGCAAAGGCCAAGGGAGCTCACTGACTAGCACCAGACGCATGCTAGGGGAGAGACTGACCTCTCTGGTACATGGCTGAGTTCGAGACTGAACTTGAGAGATGTGTCTCATTCAGTGCCTGCAAAGCCCATAGAAAAATGGGATCTCCTGCTTGCAAAGACAGATGTTCACTCTCATTTCAAAATGTCTTATTTAGGATGAACATCTTAAAATTGAGTACTTCAAAGCTGATTAAGTGAAAAAACCCACATTCCTTTGATACAGGGGTCCTGAAGAGAGGCATTTACCACTTATTTTCATGTTACATTATTAGGCTCATCAGCCACGGAACTGTTCAGTTCTTAACGGTGTTCTACAATGAATCTGGACTCTTACATTTAGAAGAAAATTGATATAGAACAACTATAGAGTACTAGTTTTTCCACTGATGCTAGCTGTGCTATACAAGCATGGATATGCCTTGCCTAGAGGGGCATTATACTGGCTCAGACCAATTTGAACTTGCAAAGTAGATTAAATTTCTGATCAAGATACGTTTTTCACCATTGACCGATATTTGCCAGCCATCTGATTTTATTCCGGTAGTATTTATCAAAGACTTCTCACATCAAGAAGCACCACTGATAAAATGCCAGTGTTGCACCTGAAAGCACAAAGAAGGAAGTGAATTTCCCAAGGCAAGGACTATTCCCGGTTTCTAGGAAGCTCAGTGTTGTCTTTTTCTCTTCCCCACCCATGCCCCCTCTGTAGCCTTTTCCCCTCTCATGCCACACAAGCAGGCAATTCCAGGAAAACTTACATATAGACATGTGGGATACTTATGTGGAAAAGGCAGTCCAGATGAAGCAGCAGACTGTGCAAGGCAAAAAGCATCCTTCAAAAATGTTCCCAAGAATAATACCACAGTTTTCACTTTGCAAGTTACTGGCATCAAAGTACAAAAGGTTCCACTTCCATAACGTCAGTTTTTATGCTCCTTTCACAGGTCTAACAATATTATGAGGGATTTTTTTTTTTTTGCTTACATATCCCTGTAACTCAAAAAAATCAGTTTACACATGAATAATTTTCCTGGGTTAGAGTAGGGATAGGCACGAAGGAAAAATATTTCCAGCCTTAATTGTTGCAGAAAACAGCTGTAAGATCAGAGCCTTAAGACAAAAACAAACCAATCCACCCAGTCCACATTCCTTATGAGCATTCTTTCTTTTCCCTCCCCTCTTCTTCCAAGCTCCATATTTTCCTAAAATTAAAACTCAGGATTTTTGAGATGTACAGTTCATATTTTGATACTGTAAGAATTAGCAAAACTGTATTCCAAGGCTAAGAAAGTGTGAAAAGGAGAGAGAAAGGAGAATAACAGACTAGTCATCCCACAGTTCTTTCATTTATTTCACTAATAGAAATGTTGATTGTTGAAAGTAGGAGAATTTTAAACATCAGGTCACAACTTCTTTTCCAAAGTTTTATTGATCCCCCCATATTGAACTTGCAATAGACAATTCAGCAGGCTTCCTTTCTCTTTGCAGCTTCACTTTCACAGTACAATCGCTCCATGTCTCTGTTTCGCCACGGGAACACAAGTATTTAAAGTACATAATTGCACTGTATCATTTCTTTACACTGCCAGGTCATGCCTCAAAGTATTTTTTTTTAATTTTTAAAAATCAAACTCATTGGGCAAGCTACATGGGGTTTGTCCTACAAACACCAGAACCCCTTCCTAACTTTGCCCAACTACCATGTCCTACAGATGTCAACAGGACCCTGCATATGGGTAAACATCTGTAGAATAAGGACTTGCTATGGTTAATATGTAACAGAATATAGAAACCAGGAGGAATAGATGAAAAACACCAAACAGATGGCAAATGAGGATGCGCTGTTGGATCTGTTCAGTAGCATTTCCAACAACCACTGTACCCCTGCCTTTCTGAAGGCGCATCTGGCCGGTTTGACACCACGCTGAGGAACAAACCCCAGCTACGCTTTGACCACAAGTGGTGGGCAGGTCGGGGCTGCACCAAGCTGAGCAGACAGAGCTCAGGTGCTCCATTCCCATGAGCTTCCGTTCCCACCCAGCAGCTGTTACCAGCACCACCCACTCAACCCTGTTCACGTGCCCTGTCATAAGTCAGGGGAGATGTCCCGAATGCAGGACAAGCTCCACTTCACCTCACCAGCTCCAACAGCAGAGGTGGCCTCACAGCCCACCAGCCTGGCCCTCACACCTTGTCCCACAGGGCGGGCGCAAGGCAGCGTGCCGCAGCCCAAAGGCAGGAACAGGAGCCCAGAGAAGCTCCATGAAGAATAAGTGCATGCCATGTCTACACTCAGCTGGGAAAATGTGGTTTTCTGGCCTGCAACAAGTGACTCCAGCAATCAGGTAGCAGCCGCGCTCAGGCAGATTTGGGAAGCCAGGGCAGGTTATTATCAGACTTGCAGCACCACACAGAACAAGTTCAGCATGGGTTATGAAACACCCTTAGGTGGTAGGGAACCAGTACTTCACACCCAAGACCTAACCATCCTTAAAAATGTATTAAATAAAAATTAATTAATCCTTAGAAATCCAGGATGTAAACAACTTGCCTGGGGCAGTGCACCCCTCTATGCCCGAGTCCCTCCCGTGGTGCCTGGCTTTTACAAGCAGGTCTGGAAATGGGATGATCCGTCTCCAGAGCAACACACGGATGTCCCAGCAAACGATGGGGAGCATGGCACCCATCTGTGCTCTCCTTCCCTCCCTTTGCCGTTTCAGATGAGCATGGAAAAAGCAGATCCTGCCACTGAAGTCCCAAGTTGCAAGGCTAGCATTAGCACCTTCCCACACTAATTTGTATCCTGCAAACCACAATAATCACCAAGCAGCTCCTAATTGCCAGTCTGGAGATCACCTGATGAACACACAACCAATTAAGCAAAAAGTAATGGCACGCTTTATCATTAAAGGGCAGAGGACTGCCTCATTCCCATGCACCTGTGGCAGAAGGGCTGGCAGGCTGCAGCACGAGAGTTTGACACCACTGTCATACATACAGAAAGTGTAACTGCATAGAACAGAGTCTGGAACCTCTACTGAAAACAGATTTAGCAATGAAGCTTATATTTGAGGTAAAGTTAGAAAGCCATAAAGTTCAGGTAAAAGGCAGCGTTTCCTGCACGTGCTTTGAGTAGTTTTTGTACCTTATCGGCTTTAAACTTCTCTCAGGGATGAGGTGATGCCTTGCAGAGCCCCATCACTGCTGATGAATACCAATGGTATGCAGCAGTTGCAAGGTAAAAAGGGAGCCTGAAACACTGCATTCATTATATTCAGCCCCTCAAGGTCATAACCCCCTGAAAAGCAATCTCCTGCTGTTGCTTAGTCCACTTCTCTCTGATCAGATAGATTCTCTTCCAGTAATGCTACTCTTACTAGCATATGTGTTTTTATTTTTCTGCAAGTGTGTAACTATAAAATGAAGCACCTACAGGGCGAGACACCTGACTTGTCATCCCAAGTCCTTTATTCTTGTTCTGGGATTTTTTTGCATATATTACATATAATAAAAATTATAAAAATTGACTCATTTTAAATTCATTCACCAAACTTACAGAAGAGAATACTCTCAGTAGAAAACCCAGAAATGAAGCAGGTATGTACCTCAGCAAGCCTTCCCTTCTCCTGCCATGGATACTTTCATGCCATATGCTGGACTGAACCCTGTAATTTCATACTGCTTACCATCTCGCATCTGTAGACAAATCCCCCAGGCAGGTCATACAAAGCAGCTCACAGGTCCCTAGGACGTACAACAATGTACCTCTCCTCATGGCTCATAGCATCTTTCCAAAAAAGCTTAAAATCTGCAATCCACCTTTCAACAAAAAGGTGTGGCAGGTTTCCTCACTAGAGATTCAATGCGTTCCCATTCTGTGCCCTTGTTTTCATGACAGGGATGAACATTTCCTGCATCACTCTGGTGCTGATTTTTTTTTCTTCAATGCATGTTTACATGAGCTAGTAATCATTAAAAAGAAAAAATGCCTACCTCAACCTAGTACTTGTGGCAGGAGCAGAAAAAGCAGAAAAACAGAGCAGTTGCTTCTGTAATATTTTTTTTTGCTTGCATGCGTGTTTTACTGTATTGCAGGTTGATAGATTTAATCTGAAACTATACCACAAAGTAATTAGAAGTGTTTAACCAAACAGAAGTGATTTAAAGCATTAAAACCTGACAAAATGGGCATTTATCCCAGAGAAACGAGGAGTACAAGGAAACGCATCTGGACTGAGACTCTCTCCTAGTTTACTATGTCCAGTGTGCAGAAGGATAATAAAAACAGGGTTGAACAGCTGCATGACTCACGGCAGACAAAGGACCTTCTCAACCAAACTATTTTGACTATACATTGTAATCTCCCAGAGGTGCAACATTCATATATCAAGGTGGGAACCCCTTGCACTCAAGCTCTTTTCGTTAGCCAACAGGATTAGCTCAAGCAAGAAGCGGAGCACCAGTGCAGAGGGAGATCTTCCCCCCCCCCACTTCTCCAGCATCAAGCCTGAAATCTGACCACATTCTTTACTACCAACATGACCTACTTGGGCCGAGATGCTAAACTCAACCTTTTTTGGTCTAAATCCAGGGAGGAGATCCCGTTTCTTTCACATGCAGACCTGCCAGCTGTGACTAGCAGCTCCATCTCCCCAGCCTGGAAGCGGCCACAGGCAACAGCTGCGGAGAGCCAGCTTCCCCAGATGAGAAATACTGATACGAGACCAGAGAAAGACACAGCAAGAACACAGCTGCTTTGAGTCAGAGATATTCAAAAGTGAAACACAGCAGACTTTAAAGCCCATGGAAGGAATGAAATGACAGCAGCGACCTAAGGGGTGTGAAATGTATTTGTGTGGGAAGCACAAGGGCCTTTGTGGAGAGCTTGGGACGGACCAACAGGCAGGGGATCATGCTGCCAGCAAGAGCAGGCACCTCTTTCCATTCTGGCCATTTCATCTTCAAGAAGTCACATTTCAAAGCACGCTATCCAATACCTTTGTCTATCCACAGACTAACATACACCTCTACCAGGCAACAGACAGACGATATACGTAGACCATGCAGGCGCTTTAAGTCTGACTGCATGCTCTTCTCCCGTAAGGAGACTGCTCCAGCAGATTTACACATCCCTGCTCTGCATTTCCCAGCTCCCTCCCACTCCTGCCAATCAAAGGTACGCTGGAAGCTAAGAGTCAACACACTGGACATCAAGCTTCACAAGCAACCCTTGTTGACCCTGAAAGCCTAGGGTACCATGTTTTTTCTCTTAGCTACCTCTGAAAGTTGTCTACTCAGGAGCACGAACTTTTTACATGGCAATTTATTCTACTTAGTAATGAATTAAGTCAACCAACTCTTTTGTAAATGTCAGCTCAGACAATTCCATAAACATCTACTTCCCACAGAATGGTGCAGTTCCCCAGTCTGTGAAACCTGGGAAAGTTTTATAGGCTTGCTGTCATGAGGATATTGCTTTAAATTATTTATAAAGAAGGTGACTGCGCAGTAAGTGCAAGTCAAATTAGCAGGGTGCCTAAATTAAACAGCAAGTGCAGCACTCAAAATGCAGTATTACTGATTCTTGCCTGCCCAGAGAGGTGCTTTTTCTTAAACCATTTTAAAAAAAAAAAACCTCAATAAAAACAAACTAAAACCAGAAACAAAACAAAACCCAAAGTGTATGGACTTTATAGTATCCAAATGCCTGCACAAGCTCAGACTGGGAATTTTCCATGACTGCTTGACATAGTGCTATTAAAACATATTTAATCTTACTTACTCATAATCAGATTTTTATGGCACTAAAGAACGCAAGCCTCAAACAAATATAAATGTCTTCCTCTGCATAAGCACAGTCAGTATCTTTTACTACTTTTCATACTAGTAATAAAGCCACTTCTCATGTTACTACACTGCAAGTCAACAAAACAGCTGTTTGTTGTGTTTGGGTGGTGGTTTTTTAAATAACTCGTAGGTAAATGAAAATTACCTAAAAACCGTTGAAAAACAACTTTTACACAAATGCTGAAGCATGGAATTGTGCAAAGAGAAGCCTTATGTGGGCAAATTACTGCAGAACAGGAGAGGATTCAAGAAAGCTTCCTTAGTCAGAGAGAGAACATACTTCATTACAGCTGATGTGAACGTGACACGTACACAAGAATGAGTGCTTCTTCAGCCCAGACCTCATTTAGGAAAAGTGCTCAAACTTGGTCACCTGGAGGGAGACTCTTTTAAAGCATGTTATTGCTTTAGTCAAAATCATATTTTTACTCTTCAAAAATCAAAAAAACAGCCTGTTATCATTAATCTCGGAGCAATGGAACACCTGAGAAGCATCTTGCTCATGATTACCAGAAAACCCTACCCCATGCTGAAGGTGGTGCCCCTGCTGTGCTCCCCAACACGAGGACAGCAGGAATCATAAAAAGCCACTTACACTTTACTGCAAGTAAGTGTTGCAGCAGCAACGTGCTCCTCCACTACCAGCTCCGTATCAGCTTCCTCCAAGCTTTGACTTGGCTGGTCAAAAAGACTTGGCCTTTAATACAACCAGTTTTCTTTTTAAATAAGTCATAAATAATCTCAAAACGGAACAATAACTTTCTGCTTACTGCACATACAACCTTTAACCTCTATGCAGCATACAAAATACTTCATTCTGCAGTGAGAAACAGAGCTTTCCTCCCCTGTAAAGAAAGGAATTTTGAGTCCTTGGAGTTCCACACTATTTTTACACTTGCAACAGAAAATACTGCAGACAACAAGGACTATGTGCCTGCTCCTTCACCAAGGAAGGCAACCAGAATTTGGCCCCCTGCTTAGCAACAGCAGTAGATCTGGTTTTATTTTCATCAGCACAAGGGCCTGGGTAGGGAGGGAGCCTTATGCACTACACGTCTCTACCCAAGAAACTAAAAAAAAAAAAAGGTTGGAAATGGAAAATCCTGTAGTATTTTGCAACTAGATAACCAAGGCAAAACCAGACTGAATTACTTGTTGAGGTCTGTAAGCTTTTGGCAGTTTAAATCATCCAAATCCCATGACAGCGTTCACATGACACCACCTTCCCTCTTGCTCACAGGCAGGTCTTCCTAGTTGTTTCAAGTATCAACTTGTTTTGAAGAAGTGACTATATTTCCATCATAATTTCTAGCTGCTCACACATACAATGAGCACAGCTAAGCCCTGGCAGCGTGTTTATCACTGAACTGAGACCTTTTCAAGGGAGTGCCCATACAGCACTGTTTTGGTCACGTCTACAGTTCCCCTCCATCTTCGGATAGCCGCAAGTGTGTTTGTTTATACCCAAGTGTGACCATGTTTGTTTATGCCCAAGCATGACCCTGAGAACTTCTCTGTATATTTTCAGATATCCACATGCTTTAAAGATGTTTTCTTCTCCTAGGAGTTAAATCACCACCTCATATTCACTTAAGCAAGACCTTGTTTGTAGAGAATTACGAAATCTAGGCCCATAGCTAGCAGTCTGCAGATACACGTGCTTCACTTTAATTCCACACGATCATGTTAAGACCCATCTCAAATATAATCAACTTCCAGAGGTAATTCATAACCTCAGCCAACTTGCAATGAGTTTGTCTGGGTTTAGTCTTGGGTTTTGTTGGTTTTTTTTTTTACCCCATATGCTGTATAAGTCTCTCCCTCAGGTAAAATTCTATACATTTATTTTTGGTCTAAAAATAATTTATGGACACATTTACAGAAATAAAATACATTATTACATTCAATGGCCCTTCTGTCGCAAAAATAACTTTCCAAGAGAAATTTTTCCCAGCATGTTGATTCTCAAATACTCAAGAGTGAGCACAGACTGGTCGTGAATCCCCTCGCGTGCACCCACATCCACTCCTGCCGTCCCCGAGGGAACAACACGGCCAGTGCTGCGCCACAGGTGTTGGACATGCTTGTCCTGTAAAACTCAGTTACTGCTTTACATAATAGCGTATGATGTCATACGCAGCTTCTTCTTGCTTGTTTCAAGGAGAAAGCAACGTCCAATTCTTCTTAAAGTCTATTTTCTACACAATGACTCCAACTTGAGATTTTTTTTTCCTCCAAACAGCAGCTCTTGTGATACTATCTGGTACCTGAAGGACAGAGGATGTAATTACCACTGTCCAGTCGTAATGAAATTCAGTTTCTTCAGCAGTTAGGAACCACAAGACACCCCCTCCTTTACTCCTGACTTTGTACACTGCTCCGCTTCCTTTCCGCTAATTTAAGGGAAGCGTCATTGAAATTCAGCCTTCCATGGGCCAACACAGTAGCAATATTTGCAATCTTTGAAAGCCAATCGTCTCTCAAGTACATTTTCCCCAAAAATCTGCTACAGAACTTCAGAGTCAATTCTGAGTATCTCCACTACCAAAAAAGTCACCAGTGGCAAATATTCTTCCCTCAACACATATCATGCACTGCATCAGTAAGAAGATGGTTTGATGGCTTCGTTAAAAAT
The DNA here is from genome assembly GCA_907165065.1 of Caprimulgus europaeus. Next base: position 78,933,904 of record OU015525.1, read on the forward strand.
GAAAAAAATAAAATAAAATAATTAGAAATTAAAAAAAAATCATTTCTAGCTTTCCAGGAACACATCTGCAATAAAAGCAGCTCTACAGTCAATGTACAAATCCACGCAACAATGATCCTGAGACGCATTAAAAAGCAGTAGCAAGTTAGAAAAGTCATTTGTTAACAAAGGTGCATCTGTGCAGAGAGGACAGAGACCCGCCTGTGGCAGAGACCTCCTGCCCTCATCCCAAGGGTGTGGACGTGGCTGTGGAGCCCACAGCACCACTGTGGGGCAGATGGGGGACGAGGCAGCAAGCCAGGCATGGGGCTCCTCTACCCACTGGGCAGTCACATCAGCAATGCAGGAGGGCACTTCAGTGTGACAGCAGCTTTGCAGAAGCTATGCTTGATCCATGGTCACGGCTACTTAACTGGCACCAAGATCAGCAGTAGTTACCTACTGGATGTTAGTCATTTTGACTGGTTACTGTTAAGTGGAGATTTGGGGGTTTACTGAGGCCCAAGAGGGAGAATGTTCACAGAGTCAGGCTGGTTTGAGTTAGAAGGGACCTTTAAAGATCATCTAATTCAACCGCCCCTGCCATGGTCAGGAACATCTTTCCTTAGATGTTCATTAATGCTCCTGTGGCAAGCCTGGACTGTGATGTGTAGGAAGCCAAGTGACTTGTACCCAGCTAGAAGCCAAAGCCACAAGGTATTTCAGAACATGCTTAATTTTAAATACATTAAGACTCTTCTCTAATTCAGTAGGAACTGTGTGTCCCACATTCATCCTGTGATTACCAATCTTGTCAAATCAAGGTCTCTTTACTTATTTTAAGTAGGGAAACACTAGTAGCTAAAACTCCATGGATAAAATTATACATCCCAGTATTATGTAAATCAAGGCACCAAATTTTGGAAACCCAAGCCTCAACACTTTCTTCCACTGCTTGTTTTGGGTTCATTATCTTTAGCCATGATTGCATACCTTAGCTATAGATCACTGAAACCCTAAAACTCTCCTGTGCCTTTAAAACTACCCACCCGCACGCCTTCCCCTCACCAACAGCTTCCCCTCTGCCCAGCCAGCAGCCGCTATCGCACCCGCTTGTTTGGAAACTGCCAACGTCTGCTGATAAGAGAAGCAAAGCTCAGGGATCGGGAACGGCCTGCTCACCTGCCTTACCCAGGGCTCAGGAGAGACCTTTGTGACAGCTTTGTGACAGCTCTCTCGCCAACAGAGCTGCTGTGCAAAGTGCACGTGGCGAGCCACCGCAAGTAGGACACAACACCCAGCTTCTGACTTGGGATAAGCCCGAGAGCATTGCATCCTTCTTTTTACTTTCCAAAGGTGCCCAAGAAGTGCAACATGTCCACAGATGCACTTGGCATTAAAGGAGAAAGAGGACACAAGTGTCAATGCTTGGTTAGTCAGTGCCAAGGCAAGAGAAATCTAGGTCTGAAGATGAATGTCCCAGCTCTGCACCAGTGAAGTCAAAGAGAGGTTAATTATTATTTAGCTATTCATGCAAACTCCCAGGTTCCTCACTTAGTTAGGCTGAAACACACAGGTAAGAGAGAAAGGTAGCTGCTGCTTTGAATAAAGACTTTAAACTAAAAATGTAACTTGTGGGATGAGCACCATATGCAGTACAAGGAACCCAATAACACAGACTGCACAAGATGCCCCTCTGGAAATGTTAATCCCTACACCTGCAGACTGGGAAAACCTGCCTCCCCTCCGAAGGTGCTCCCAAACTCTATGGAGGGCCCAGGGTCTTCAGGGCTTTGCCAGGGTCCCGGGGTGAGTCGCAGCACATCAGTGCCTGTTCTGTGGCATCCTCCTCATCGCCACAAGGACGAAAATCAGCTGCCGCCTCCTTCACAAGGTTGCAAACCAGGTTTTATTTTCCAAATGCAAGACCTACCAACATACTAGGTACACATTAGCTACTGCCCGACACCGTTTCCATAATGCTCACACAGTTACTGGTTTCTGATATTTTAAATGCCAACATTTGTGAAAGTCTTGCTTTTTAGAGTTGTCCTTTGAAATCTTTTTTTTAATTGTATGGAGCAATGACATGCTTATGTACACGTATTGGTTTGGAACAAAATTCAGTGTTTTATCAAAACGGTAAATGTACTAACAGAATAGAGATGCTGCCCTGCAAGGAACGTAAATTATTTGAAGTAAAATTATTCATAAGTTCATGTATTTATAGCAGACTGGGGGACAAACAGTTTTTGACATTTATGCAAGTATACTTGAAGATCTTTTTTTGAGCAGAAAAGCACAAGTGCAGCTATTTTTAAAGCTATCTGAAAAATGGCAGGGCATGACATACCTTACTTTTTACCACACAGTAAAGATGAAAAACTGGAACAACATCTCTCTTTTATCCGTCTGAGAGCCTAAATTAGTAACTCTTTATTTTTAGCCACTAATTATTACCACATCTGAATTTATTTATTTCTTCTCCCCAACAAACCACCGTTCCAGCAGGGAATTTGAGCTTTCAGCTATTCAGATATTTTTGTTAGTTTTGCTCAGTATGGCTTTTGAGTTGTCAACAAACTTCCCAGGTCACTGAAAAATAAACAAACAAACAGTATTTTTTTTTTACTTTTTCAGTTAATTCCAAGTACGAAAGTCAGAAAGAGGGAGCAGATGTACAAACCAATTGCAGTTTTTTTGCTTTTAAAAATTCCTGAATCAACTCATTGTCATATATTTCCTCCTATGCAGACATTCCCCCAGCTGCACCAAATAATTTACTTAAATTTAAGAAATGGGAAAATGCATGTGCAATATACAAGAATGTTTAGCAAGGAACCACAGGTTAACATAAAAAGAAGGCACAAATATAATATTTAGATCTGCACCAGCAAAGAGTACAAGGTATTATTTTCCCTCACCCCCTCTCCTTTTTGTTGGTAATAGGGAAAAGAAGCAACAGCACACAAGACTGCAGCTGGAGTACAATAAAATATCAGCAAGCTAAATAAATATACACACCTACAAAAGAAGTGGCAGCTTAAACAGCCATAGCTTTGAACTTGTTGACACAGCCCTTTGTTTTTTAAAGCACATACAGGGAGCATCCTAGCTTCCAGGTGGTCTCAGACCCTTCCACAGGTGAAGATGTAAAGAGCAGATTTCCTAATGGTCCCAAGCACAGGCTGCCTCTGGCAGCCCTGGTTAAAGCTCTTGCCATGTTACAGAGATCTCTGGAAATTTCTCCCCCGTTCTAACAGTTACAAAGCTTTGATAAAAACCCAGCTGTTTTCTGAAGAGCAAGTGGTAGCACCACAACTGCTCTTCTGGAGAGAAAGAGCCACTCACTGATTACTAGTTACTCTGGTACTGCAACTGGAACAAAATTAGGGGAAAAAATGATCACACGACAACAAAAATAAAGTAGGAATTTCAGTGTCAGTAAAACTAAAATAGACAATTTTTACTACAATAATGTTGCCACCAACAGAGCACTACTAACAAATGCCAGAGTCCTATTTTTTAGGACATACATTACCGCAACTTCCTCAAGAACAACCCCAAATTTCTCCAATAAGCCTATGTGAAACTATCTGGAAGCATGTCATTGCTCCATACAGGGTTTTTTGTTGTTTTGTTTTGGTTTTTTAAAAAAAGGTTTAAAAGGACAACTCTAAAAAGCAAGACTTTCACAAATGTTGGCATTTAAAACATCAGAAACCCAACCAGCAAAAAAATACTCAAAACTTACAACTAGGAAAACTCCAGCTGACCTCAGGACAGCAACAGATTATTCTCCAACTTTGATAGGAATTGCAAAGCCAAAAAAGAGCTTAACTTATGCTTTTTAAAGCAATAGCTCTCAGACACGGTCATCCCGTCCAACAAGGAGATCCCTTTGAGAAACCGTCCTGCTAAAGCACCTGCTTCAAGGCAGAGCCCGACCCCAGCACCTCTCCTCCGCTTCCCCAGGAGCTTCTCGGGCAATCCCCACAGCAGTGTGACCCACCACCTGATGCTGCAGGTCTCCAGACCTTTGCTGCCTTGATCTCTTCTTGTCCCTTCAATTTACCCACTGATTAACACACATCCGCTCTTTCCTAACGAGAGACAACTCCCGACTACATGCAGAGTGGGAGGCACGTCCCTGTGCTCTGGGACAGCCGCAACTCACGCTGCCTACCAAAAACTCCGATGCCTTCCAGCAGAAAAAAAACCAAAAATCCCAGGAAAACAGCAAAGCTTTTGTGGCCTCTCTGACTGCATAAAAGGGACTGTGCAGTTTTCAGATCAAATATTTGCAAGCAATATAAAGGAGTGTTTCTGTAAGCAGCACACAAGTTTACGAAATCAAAATTCAGGATTAAGCCTGTCGTTGCCCACCTCTAGAAGCACCTGGAACGCAGTACATGATGAATCACTACCCAAAGGAAAAGGAGCCCACAACTCAGTGTTTTCCCTTTGCACTCAAGCACCCCAATAAGGACTGCTCAGGAGCAAGCTACCAACAAAGGACCACCGGACGCTCACATGAAAATGCACAGATTTGGGTACCACCTTCTCTCCGCCAACAGCCACTGATGGCATCTCCATCTTAACTGCACAGTACGAAGGCATCCTACTCACAAAGGTGTAACTATGCAGTAAATGTTTAATGCAACTGTTTCATTACGCTGCAATTAAGTTTATTCACGGGCTTCTGTACAAAAAAAAAAACGAGGGAGTTGACTACTGCACCAGGGCTGTAGTCATTTAAGGTCCTGAATCACCAAAGCAAAATGATGGCAGAAATGGTGCACTAGAAACACAAAAATTGGGAGTAGAGGTTCAAAACTAACACAAAACAGAGAATCACCCTTTTGCTGCACACGCTGCACAACGTTATGCCAAAATTCCATCTGCCATCTGTTAAAAGTTCTCTGATTTGGCGCGCAAAATATTAGAAACGTAATTGTGGGGGCAGGGGCGGGGAAGGAGCTGCTGTGCAAATTCTATTTTCCAGCTCAGATTTGCTGTGTTTATTTATTCCTTGAAATAGCTTATCAAGTATCACATGGCAGAATCCGACTCCGGGAGTCTCAACAACAAAGAGCTCGCTTCATCGGACACTCCTTCTGGTACACGGTCTGAAAAGCAGCAGGAAATGCCACCCTTCAAAGGCCTGCTGTAAGCGCCGCTCTCATTTTCTTCTAGGGAATACACTAACTGATTGCACACACCAAACAAACCTACCCACTGTACCCATCACCAGAAAGCTGTAATGAGGAGATAAACCCTAATGACAAAACCACAGTCTACATTTAATAAGAGGAAGAGATCCAAGAAGACGACCAACAAAGCAAGATGTCTGACCTACAGAATTGGTGTCTACTCCTTGTCCCAACATGAACTCCGGCGTTCTGCCAACTTGGCTCCTTTCTGAAACAAATGAAAATATAGCCTAACCAAGATACACAGTTGTTTTTTGACCCACTAAAATGGTCAAATAGAAGTGATCTCCACTGCCTCTGTAAACCAGGCGGCTACATTAAACAAAGGGATTTGACTTTTCCTCAGGCTAAACAACTTCATAAGAAAAACAATCCCATTCTCTTAACAAATATATTTAACTTCATCTGAGTAAACATTTTAAGGGCACGCTAAACACCAACAACTAGAATAGGACCAAATAATCCATTTCCGCTAACGCTGTAAACATCAATACTTTTTCAAAACAAGGAATAAACTTCTCTTATCTCTCGTGCCCAAAACCAGGGCCAGTTTGGCTGAATGCTAAGGGGAGGCGTGAGAATCTGTCCAGAGAAATCCTGCGTTTCTGTTAGCAAGGTTGGGAAGGAGGATAATAGAGGCATGCAGTGCACAACATCAAAGCCATGCAAAGCTTTGCCAGTAGCATCACCTTCACAGTCCAACATAGTTTCAAGAACTACAGAAACATTTTCTCCAGATGCGGGAAAGTTCATCAAAATTAGTTTTCTAAAGCCCTTGTAGGTTTGTAAAAGAAAGGGGGAGAAAAGAGTGCCAAGGGGTCTGGGGTGTTAACTTTGATGATAACTTTCAGAAATACTCAGCTTTGTAATTCCAGCCAGAGCTAATGGCAGCTAGCACTCATCAAACCATCTGAGCCTCAGGTCTCCACCGAAGGTCATGCTACAGGCACCAAAATCAATCCTGACTTTGAGACCATGATGGCAGTCTTGGGCAGCAGGGTGCCATTCTGCTGGCATTACCATGTCAAGAAGTTAAGAACATAAAAAACAACCCCCCAAGCCCCTCAGTATTTTTAACAGCTATCCTAGTATAGAAGCAGACATCCCATGATAAAAAGCCGTTCAGTAAACCTGCTCAGGGAGGGAATGAAGCTTTGCCCCCAGGGAAAAGAGTAACAACCAAACATTTTCTTCTGCTAAGGTATTTTATAGCATCTCCCATAAGGGCATTCTCCAAAACAAAACAGAGACTTTTTTTAACACACTTTTGTATCACTGACCTATAATCATAGTATCATAAAAGATTGTGAATAGTTTCCCAAGAATACATAGGAAGATGCAACACTAATACATCAAAGTGCACTCAGGCTTTCATTTCCTGAGTTCCCCAAAACAGCCTATGCATGCCTCCAGCCAGGATCACAGGAGATGGCACAGCTTGGCTCCTGAAGCATGCTGCTGAGCTCCCCTCTCCTCCTTCCCCTTTTCCTCATTTGGAACAAAACAAAACCAAAATCCAAGTAATTTCATGGAATGATATAACTCATATAAGAGAATTCGTCAATATTCACCTTTGCTTAATATTTACTAAAAAATTATCTAGTGAAGCTCTCCACAAGATGAGGATTATATGCTTTCACAGTCTGATACCATAAACTAGGCAAAATGCCCCACTGAAGCAATTTAAGTATATGCTAAAATGTATTAACATACAAATACAATAATCCTGTTCAACTCTGAAGTCTGGTAGGCCACAGAATTGTACAGGAGATTGATAAAAGTCTACCCCCCAGGATGTTTTCCTTCAGCATACCATTAATCCTAGAAGGAATAAAAGGTATTACACTGACTCCCACATTTAGGCTCTGCTCCATCCTTAAATTTACCTACTAGAGGCAGGGCCACTGAGACACATCAGAAATTCATCTTAAGATGTATTAGATCTGAATTTTCACTGCAAGTAAAAAAAAAAAAACCCAACAGAGAAGTGACCACCTTTCCCTTTTGAAGACTTCCTCCCATACAAGCGAGTAAACTTCAGAGTTTTCCTCAAAGCCTTAAAAGTGCTGAAATGCTCTTTGTTTTTTTTCCAGTTGCTGAGTGTGGCTGCTCCTTCCTAGTGAAAAATAACTAAGCACAGAATTGCTCACTATGCAAAATTACAAGATCTCATCTGGAAACTGTGTGTTAAAACTCTTCTACAAAAGAGTTTACACAAAATAGAAACTTTAACTTTGGTCAGTAAAACCAAACACACCGATTCCTGTCATACTTCAAACCTGAACCAAAATCAGGTCTGTTTCTAGTAAGATATTCAAGAAGGAAAATCACACATTATAAAGTTCCTCCAACATCACTCATGTTTGAGATTTCAATGCAAATAAAACAAAAATTCTTAATTTTCTGTCAAATTAGAACGCTTTTACTGGCTAGGCTGAAAAACAGTCACTTGGCTCCAAAGGAAAATAGCACCTAAATAGAGAGCAAGTATTTACATTCATCAGTAAAGCAAGCGCAGCAGTGACATATTTACAGCTGAAACAACTCAGCAGCTTTACCCAGTCAGTCACTGGTTTGCAGTGGGAAAATGTTAAGGCAGTCACAATGTTGGTGGTACAACACCCTGAAGAGTCAGACACCCCCTGACTCGCATCAACACTGGCTGTCCAGCTGAGGACATAAAGAGACATATAAATAATATTTGGACCTGCCTGAGATGTGACTTTGCAAAAATGAGTCCAGCAGTGGACTGAACTGTATGTTCTCCTCCAACATCCTGTTAGTTTTTACAGGTATGTTTAGAAATGCTAGCAATCCTTACTCATTCCTTCTGTCCTAAAGAACCTTTCCCAGTACACTTTTCCAATATAATGTTCAAATTTCCTGTGTCAGAAAGCAGTAATTTTTTCTTCAGCATTGATATAGTTTACTTAACAGGGCGGATCTGGGGGATAGTTAATATCAGCTCCCATTCCGCATCCAAACTTTGAATAGCCCAGTCTTTAAAAAAAAATAAAATTGAGTGTTTGAGATACTTAATGGACTTAGAACCAAAAGGCTAATCCACTTAACCTTTCTTAATCAGGGAGGTGTCCAAAACAAAGTTGCATTACAGTAAATATGCTCAATGGATAATGCTCAAATTTGAGATATAACAGAACACCTCATGCAAAATTTGAACCAATAATACCCAAAACCCAGTAACTTTCCATGAACTGTTGACCCAGCACCGAGCCATCCTCCTTGATATCTCACTAGTGGTTTAGAATGTCACATAATGATAAATAAAAGAAACATCAAGAGAAATGAGAACACGTAAGCCATGACTTGCTCATACAAGCCTGAAGTCATAATCAATCTAAGAAGTTTTGAGGTCACATCCCAATATTCATAAAGTAGCCACAGTCAGTGACTTAAGGCTGGTAATTCTTTCCCCTCCCAGCAAAAGTCTCAATTCACAGTGACTTTTTACCTCCTGCCCTCCTACCGGGGCTCCACCCAAAACTACGTTCCTGGCTCCGACCACAGCTGGGGATTGTGACTCATTAAGGAAAAATACCGGCCCTGCGGCCAGAAAGGTTGGTGAGATCAAACTACCCAGAGGACAGGCTTCCCTCCAGAACTGCAAGGGGCATGCACCCAGCACGCTGAGCAGGCGAGGGATGGAGCTGCTGCTTCTGCCCCTCGCAGCACCTTCCATGGGGGCTGCATCCACCCAAGAGACGCAAAAAGATATTTCTCTTGCTAGACTTTTTTTTAAAAGTTACATCAATATTCACTCCCCGTTTGTATAGTGGCACTATACAAATACACATATACATGCACACACGCATGCAGCCACAGATTGGACCTACTAATTTTCCTTGAGCTATCTTCTAAAGCCAAAGCACAGATTCATGAGACTATTTTGGTCTTAGCAACCTGAAACTCAAGATTCAGCTAAAATCACCACAGTACAAGCGCAACGTGGTACAACTGAGCCAACTGGCACAATATTTACTGATGAGGGGCCCCAAACATTTCCTTCCATCTCCTGCAGCACACTGGGGCAACAAGAGCACTGAAAGGCTGCGGGGTTTCTCAGGTTACTCATGGGACCACCACACTAAACTCTCCAGACAACACAAAGTTCAATCTCCCACTCCTTTCTGCTTCCCTCTCTCCTGCAAAGTGATCTTCTCCTGTCTCCACAGGATCACAGAAAAAAATTGTGGAGCATTTCTGATAAAAGGCCTTGCCACTCAGCTTCAAAAATAAGTTGGGACTGGCCATGCCATCAAACATAATTCCCTTTTATCAGGCAGCAGGCTGTGCAACAGCTCCAAAACAAAAACAAAAAAAAAAGAGCCAAAGAGCTTCACAACCTTCATACCCATACACAGGGCTCACCAAATGAAAATACATATAAAGAAAACAGAGCAAAATAGCTTACATACAAGGTGCTGATACAAATGTACAATTAGGGAAAAGACCAGGAAAAAAAAGTAACCATTTCAGTTAAGTGTCACCCGAAGGTGAAAAAAAGCCAAGACTCGGAAGCAGCCAAGACTTCTGTAATGGTGGGGGGTTTCACAGCTCTCCTTTGGTTGGAATCTGACTAAACATACCTAAAAAACCACGAGCAGATCCTGCACAATGTAGAGCCTATTGGTAATTTCAATAGTTACGGGTTTTGCAGCTTTAAGAGAATTCTAGTGTCATTTCACAGAATCACAGAATGTTAGGGATTGGAAGGGACCTTGAAAGATCATCTATTTCACTATATTGGTGGTGCCAGCAGGGCTGCTAGGCTCCAACCCAGCGACAATGACTATGCTTCAGCTGCACAAATCTATCTTATGAAAGGCACGTTTTAAGTACGTCTAGAAGGCAATTACGATGACGTGCTACTGGCAAGCTGGATGTGATTTCCCGACTCACAGAAAACAACCTGCAAAAACTCTCTTTCCTTTCCGACTCACTAAGGTAGTCCTGAGTCCCCTTAAAATGTTTTCTACTCCAAACATAATGGTCTCTAATTAACCTAAAAATAACTGTTGACAAAACAACTATCAGCTTTCAAAAAACCTAAATATAAGAAGGAGTCACAGCTCAGAAACTTTGGAAGACTCAGTCAAAGTCAACAGCTGAAAGAGGCACTGTTCCTGCTTGGCATGGCTTTGGTGCTCAGAAGTCCTTCAGAAAAGTAGCCTTCGTGCCATCGCTTAAAGGCCCATCATTTTGCCCCACCAGTGTGAAACACAGCTTTGCTGGTGCGTCAGTATCACAGGCTGGAACATAAAAACTCATACTCCTGCTGTCGGTAAAATGCTTTTAACGTAAGCTGGGAGACCTCCGAGGTTGTCCTAAATGCATAAACTATGCTGCACAGCACAGCCACAACCCGTGTGTATCAATGCCAAAGTTTAAGTATCACCAGATTTCCACTTCAACAGCAGGAACTCGGCAGTGCCACGGTTGTGCAGTTGCAGGGGACAATGAGCCTCTCGAAGGTCTCCATGCAGGACTCTGCACTGGGAGTCAGCGATCTTCCAAACACAGCAGCACAGGAGCACCAACGAAAAGTTTGCTGCAAGCTGCATATCTGAAATAAGAGCTTCCAGGCTCAGCAGATACCTCCTCTGACAGCTCCCTGAAGCTAAGTTCAAAGGCTCAGAATTAATTTTTGCCCCATATCCTTCCCACAGAGGGAGGTTCAACACTTGCTCCTTCAGGACACATGCTGGGAGCCCTGCCCTTAAAACAGGGTACACAAGCAACTACATTCAACTGTGGAAAGCAGAAATGAAGGAAACTGTTTGAACTTGAGGTACCAGTAGTATTGCTAAAAATAAAAGCATGCTGGACACAGAGTATCCGGGGTGCCTCACAGGAGGCTACCCTGCAGGTCCCAATAAATCTGTGTGCAATGTTAGAGAAACATCAGTGGGACCTCCTGATGGTGATATCGCTTTTCTAACACTCTCCTTCAACATCATCTACCCAGACATGCTAGACAGAAGGCAGGAGACAGAGTTGTTCTCCCGGATTCTCTTCCAGTTCTGGAAATTAAGGGAGGGGAAATATAATCCCTTGTCTTTTAAGCTTGGCAGCAACTAAACGCAATCAGTCCTTGCAGCCAGCCCCACGCACACCAGTGCTGCAAGCTCCCCAGGAGCTGAGCACCAGCTCGGAGGGCAGGACCTCCAGAAGTAGCCCCCAACCCCCCAACCTCAGCCACTCTCTGACCTCAGCTGGGGAAGCAACTGCACACTCCTGTGACAACAGCAGCACCATGGTTCAGTGGGATGCAGTGTGTAAATAGAGCAAAGCGACTCCCCACGTAAGGGGAGGAAGAACTTGACTTCTGCATCCACTTCCCCTGCTGCCCTGGTAAGCACTGCTTGGGAACCTCAGATGCTGAGGAGGCAGTTTGAGCTTCCCTATCCTGCCTTTTACATGCAAAATTTCCTTGTGTTCCTTCTCATCTTGAGATGACTCTTCTCCTTCCCTCATGGCACACATCCCCTTTTAGCAGGGATGCATTCTCACTGGAAAAAAGAAGTCTGACCTCAGCTACCACAAGGAGATTGCTCCCTTGCGAGCACCCTAGCTGTTGGTAAAACATATGGGAACGATTTTTTTCAGGCTGTTTTGAGCAACACAGCTAAATGACTCTATTGCACACATACATACTTCAATTCTGAGTATGGACCTCCAGGATTTCTACAGGTTTTAACACTTTATATATGAAAATTTGACTATGTAAATATACTAAAAAAGTTACTATTCAATCACCAATCTTCTTTCAAACAATAGGTAGCAGATATCAAGCAACAGCCTGAAATAGTTTTTAAAAGTCTTGGAAAACACTTTTCCTCTGCATTTAAAATGTGACTTCATAATTACTTTAATATTGTTCAGCAGTGAAAGAATTTTGGGGGGATAAATTCCAGGGCCAACTCTTCTAGCCTCATTCTTTACTTGGAGCAACTTTTTTTTTAATTGGCCGAGTTAGAAAACTGGGATAGGGATGGATATCGAGGCTCTTCTGGAGGAGATACTACCACTTCCCATCCTAGAAGAATAAAAGCCATATAAGCAATAGCAAAACAAAGCCATTTGTCTTGGACGATGGCAGCGTCAGCTGATCAGCAGGAGCCTGGTGTTATCCACACCTCACTTAGCCTGGCAAGTCCCAACAGGAGCGCCTCCGCTGCGGCACGTGTTCCTGCACCCCGGCAGTATCTCACAGTTGCCTTGTTTTGTTCCAGTGAACATCATCCTATACTGAGAGCAGGTTACAATCAGCACCGAGCTATGGGAAAACATGGGAGAAATAGTACCTCAGGTTTTTATTCCTATGATACCTTTTAACAGGACAGTATTTTTCTACAACAGCCAGACCTGAACAGTCCTGCCCCCAGCACAGTGAGCGGGGCTTCTTGGTGACGCTGAGGAACGACTCCTATGAAGTGCCAGCGTACAACCTTCTCACCTACCAGCTTTTCTCCCAAAACATAGTTATATCAGTGGACTCAAACCATGCAGAACGGGAGCAGAGCAGACCAGGCTTGTTACCTGTGCCTTTCATCGAGCTTCCTCCTTCTGCTGTGCACTACAGCGTATTTTAGCGAGAACAATAATTCTCTCAGATAAGTCAGCAAATATTTTCATAAAGAGCAGCTGCAGGATGTCTGCCTCACACAAATTAAATTACCCAGCTAGTGGCTCAATCCAGGGCCTTCAACAGATGTTTTTCTGTGGTAGCTGGGTCAGGCCCAGTGCATTTCTGCTATTGTGCCTTACGCTCCCTATATGCAATTTACATACGCTCTGGTGTGAGGAAAGGAAAATGTTTGTACTTATGGGTGGGACTTTGGATGCAGATTAAAGTCAAGGTGCTATATTTACTGACCTTTTAAAGTAATATCAACATGTTGAAAGGGAGTAAGAGTTCTTAAGAAAGATCAAAGTCCGCATGCAGCAACCACAAATTAACATAAATATATGCTGAAATACTAACACAGACCGGCAAAATTTACTTGCTTTTTCCCCCAGGCAAGTAATTTTGGCTAATAGGGGAGTCAAAACCATTAACTCTCTTCTTCACCTTTATGTAGGGCATGCTGCTGTTCTTTGTGTCAGAGAGAATGACTACTCAGGTTAATTTTGCAAGGCTAGGCTAATACAACCATATTGCTCATGGCTTGCAAGCTCTTGAAAGATGAGGGCTACATCCTCTACAGGGAGAGGGAAGAAAAAAAAAGGCAATATTACTACTTAACTCGGACTTTTTGAAAGTTAATCCTGCGTTTCTTCCTTCTTATTGCACTTGACAGAACTTTTGTTGTCTGACAAATGAAAAGCTAACAAGCAGTAAGGTGTATGACCTTCTTTTATTTGACTAATTGCTATTACGGTAAACAGTTCACCTATTTTCTTGTGGGAGCATCAACAGTACTGAGAACACAAGGGAAGTTATTTTATGAGGGCAAAGGACGGTTTTGCAGCTTAATCACGGTTGTGTAAAACAGATGCCTGGCCTGTATTTACAACCCTGACAGCGCAACTGCTTCAGCAAGGGGTGCGATTTAAGCAACCACGCAGTCACTCACCAGAAGTCACAACCCAGACACAGGCTTTGCCACCAACCTAGAAACACAACCCGCGCACAGAAGCTGCTGCATGAATCCCGGGCTCCTGACGTTGGTCAGGCTGTGTCCACACTAGGCAGGCTGAACCTATCTGGTAAAATATTTTTGCAGAAAATTCAGCTAACTTCGGCAGACCAGAAGAGGACCCAAGTTTTGATTTTCAGTGTATGCCATGAGTAAGCAGCAAAGTGTCTTTGCTTTGGTTTCCTCACCCAACGTGATGAAGTTGTCAAGATCCACAAGATAATGGTAAAGCTCAAACCACTTGCAAGACTTGAGCCCCATTACTTTGCATTTTGTATGGGAAGATTTTGTCTATACTTAATAAACAGACTTTTTTAAAAAGACCGCCTCACAGCAGCTCTGCTTCTGAAATCTCCATCATATGAAGCCTCCTGCACCCACGCAAGGCAGAAAAACTATGCTGCCCGGGCTTCATGCAGGGAACCCCGAAGAGTGAGCCCCCCGCTCCCCCCCGAGACACGGTCTCCGAGGCCGCCGGCAGCAGGAAGAGGTGCCGGGACCCGCACCGGCCCCCACGGCCGCCTGCTTCCCGCGGGGACCCGCCACGGCGGGAGCTGCCGCCGGTGGGAGCGGGCAGGGGCTCCCGCCGCGGCACCGGCGCCTCCAGCCCCGTCCCGCTCTCCCCAGCCTCGGCGAGCGCCCAGCGCCGCCCGGGCGGACAGCCGGAGGCAGCCTCGGCTCCCGCCGCCACTCACAGCCCAAAAGGCTGGTAAATGGAGGGTGGGGGGACTCGCTCCCCTCTCTGCCGCTGCCGAAGCCGCTCTCCCCGAGGAGCTGCTCCTGCAGACCCCTGCAAGCCGGGGTGCTCGGGGGGACACAGGACACTTTCCGGGAGCCTCTCGCCACTCCGCTGCCGGCTCCTGCCCCACAAAGCGACCCCACGCTGGAGGAGTAGGAAGGAAGGGAGGCACATCCCGCCGGCCGCGCTCACCTCCGCCAAGAAGTTGTCCATGGTTGCTCCTCGGCCCGCCCGCCGGTGCGCAGCGCTGGGTCCCAGCCGCGCACCATGTGCCGCCGCCGCCGCCCGGCCCGGCTCGGCCCCACCGAGCCGCCTCAGCCGCCGCGCCGCTCCATCGCGCCCCAGCGCCGGCACCAGCCCGCAGCCTTTGTCCGCCCACCCCCTCAGAGCCGCTCGCCCGGGCGGTCCCGGCAGCGCATAGCCGCCGTGGGGAGCCAGGGGAGGGGGGAAGGAGGAGGCGAAGGAGGAGGAAGGCGGCTCCCGCCGCCGCCGCACTCTCCTGCCCCGCACCCGGGGCCGCCCCGTCCCGTCGCGGCGGGGCAGGGGCAGGGGCAGAGGCGGAGCCGGGGCCGCGCCGCTCCCTGCGCCGCCTCAGCCGCGCCCCCGCCCCGCCCCGGCCCGGCCGGAGCGCGAGCAGCCGCTCCGAGGCACCCCCCGCTCCGTCCCGCTGTTTTCCCCGGCGTGTCGCCCGCGGGGCCCCCGGGGCGCCTTTCGGTCCGTCCGCTGTGCCGGGGCGGGGCGGCTGCTGGGGGCACGGGTACCCGCGTCCGAATGCGGAGTGAAACGGCCCAGGGCACCGGGGAGAGGCGAGAGGCTTGCCGCCGGCCGGCAACACAAAGCCGTGCGAGGCTCCGCCACCCAGCAAAAGTTATTGTCGTTTAAAGAATATATCCCTGCAGGCTCCCGCCGCACGCAGCCAACTCTTGTTTAAGTTTGCGGCAAGTCTGTGTACGGGCTCCTGTCAGCCGTACCTTCAGTAAATGCATACTGCCGCAGCCATCACCGTGCACTGAGGTGAAACCAGCCTTCGGGCCACCTCCCAGGGATGCACTCAGCAGCTCACTCTGTAGCTTTTCAATCCTTCACCTTTCTGCAAAGCAGACAGAAAGTGTTCCATTTTTCTGGAAAAAAAAGTCTTATTCATCATTTTGCACTCTTGCCCTAGGGTAAGTAACAGCAAAGGAGAACCAAATCTTGCAGATATAGGCCTATTTCACAGAGAAAATTACAAATGTAAGTTACATCCATAAAGAAAGTGAAAGCAATCCCTCTCAGTCTTTTAGTTGCAGGCAGAATCCTAACATTGCTTTGGGAGCCTGAGCATGGTACAGGAGCCCAGCCCTGGGTGTTAGAAATAACCACAAGTGTGCAACCCTCATATTTTTAAAGTATCACAGGAACTAATGTGTAGAGCACAACCAGCACTGCTTACAAAGCAAGCTTAAGAAAACATAAACTACACAGGGAATAAATTTTCCTTTCATCTTTGTTTCCATTTATCTAGTGTCCAAAAAAAAAAATCTGAAGAAAGAGGAGAGTTGTAAAGTCCAAAATGGAGTTCTGCTGGTCTTGGATGTTCACGTGGTGGCATCCAGGCAAACTAATGTGCCACCAAGGTTAGAGCTGGGACAAGCCAGCACAAGAGGGATGTTCTGTTGAATGGGTACCCATCAGAGTCTGCGTGGGGGCTGTGGCCACCCACTCTGTGGGAAGATGGCAACTGCTTTGGATATGGCCATCTTCTGTGGATCAGCAGCTCCCCCCAGCTCACCTTGCCATAGCCAACCACAACCGCTCCTGGCAGCAAAAGCAGAAGCACTTCCCACCTTGCCTGAAGGTCAACATAGTGTTCCCAGGCAGCATCCCTGTTGCAGCTTGCCAAGCCCATCCAGGAGACATCCCGTAGGACACCCTGCAGCCTCCTGGGGCTGCCTGGGGGAGGTCACTTCTCTTTCCAGCCCCCCCTAGTCTCTACACCCAGGTAGACAGGTCATACCTTCCTAAGGTTGCTTCAAAACTCAAAGTTTGCATAGAATTTCACCTGAATTTGCCTGCCTACACAGTACCAACTTGCAGTGAAGTTAGCCTAAATAGTTATTCTACTGTAGATTATATGGTATAAATCCCAATGTGGAAGCTCTGTAACTCTATTCCAAACTACCGCGCTTCCAAAGTTACTCCAAGGGAATGGGTTTTTTTCCACAGTTGCTGTGCCAGAAAGCTTCCCCATTCAGAAAAGCTGTAATTTGGGGAGGGCTGAGTCAGAGCAGGGGTATTTCTTAAGTTATTTTGACTTTTGATTGAGTACTTTTATTTGACACCATGCTTTTGGAATGTAACGCACATGTCTGGCTACCGCATTGCACGTACTCAGGTCTGTGAAGCACAACAGTGTAGGAATTCTTGAAAACTTTGAATCTGTCATCCAATAAAAGCAGCCTGTGTTTTTTTAAATTAGTATTTCAGTAAATTACAAGAAACTATTACCAATAGAATAGGACCAGATTTATGCAGCCTAAAAATATATCACAGAAAGAATGAGTATTCTCTTGTGGCATGGATGTATTGCAAAAGGCTGCAAAACTCTTCAGACTTTTCTTAGGATTTAGAATAACTGCAAAAAAACAGAGCAGGAGGGGTCTAGGAAGATGGATTTGGGGAGCAGGGGGGAAGGGAAGAGCACTTTGTACAGTCACTCCAACAAGCTTCTTCCTTTTCCCCTTCTTTGTCTTCTTGTGTCAGCCTGGCTCACAGCTTGTAAGCACGAGCATCTGTGTTTCATAGGAAAGGGGTTTTGAAATATGGCGTTTCCTTTTCCCACTCTGAAAATGACCCCAAACTAGTTTCTTACTTATTTTATGAAATTGTTTTGGAATTTGGAAAACCCCACAGACACACTGTGTAAAGCTGCATACATCTATGAACATCTGGGGACTTGGCCAGTTCTGCACAGCTCCCATTTTCTTTTAATCTGTAGAAATTCCTCCAGTGATTGTGTGCCTAAGGTAAATTACTTCCTTTTGAAGCTGCTCACATGCATGTCGGCTCAGTTTTCAGCCCGGGTGAGGGCCAGGAACGGACCGAAGTCTTGGCTCCACCTCCCTGATGAGACACACCTCTTTGCTGGCCGTAAAGTCTTCCCACCTGGTGCGGGTGGTTGGTGGTGAGGTGCTGGCCAGTGGGCCCCCTTCCTCCAGCCTGTCTCATTCTCCATGCAGTACAGCTTTAGCATTTGCTAGGTTGGCTTTACCTCAGCCAGTCTGTTAGACTGTTTTATTATTCCTCACTTAAATTTGCTGTGTTGTGTGGGTTGGGTCACATCTTCACCCAGCTTTTCTGACCTGTAGTTGCTAAAGTCCACATCTGACCAAAATGGCCAACAAAAGGCAGGCATCTCTTCCTTCCTTAGCTCCAAAGTAACCTTAGCAGCTGCAACTTTCATAAGACCCTGGACTTCTAAAATAGATTTTAACCGCTCCCGTCTCTGTCAATGACTGGAAAACTCCCACAGCATGCAGCACTCTCCATTTTCTGCTCTGGAGGCAAAACCAACTTACAGACTGAAGCCCAGTTTTCTATAAATCATACGTTTCACCTGAGCCATGTGTCCTCACAGGGAATTTCCACAGACCAAATTTGTAGGACCTTTTTTAAAGATTTATTGCACCTGCATTTGTTACGAAGTTCATAGACATTATTGTATCCCTATGAACCCTTGACTCATTCAGTACCTCAAGCACACTGGGTCAAATTCTAGATGTCCATTTTTCAAAGTAACTTTTCCCCTCTATTCTCATCTACCAAAACTGTCAGGGCACTGCGGGAACTAGGGGCAGTAACTGTGTTTGAAACCAAACAGGTTGTGCTGTTGCAAGTCTCATGTCTTTACTGTGTCTTACTGTCCATGATGATGGTTTCTGTGTATTTCACAAATCCTGCTCCCTGCTCAATAAGCAAACACTCATTAGGTTGCCCCAACCTTAGTACAAAATTTGTGCAAGACATTTTTATGCTAAAAAGCTTTATACTCCATTTTTTCAAAGGCTGATGAGTTTTCATTACATGCATGTGATGCATTGCTCTTGCCTATCTTACCTTATTTTTAGTTGCCATTTTTCCACAGGGCTATCATTGAACTGAGCAATTTTAGTTTTTGCATGCCTGACAGGTTTATTGCACAAAAACTTTCCCTCTGCATCACCCACTAGAGAAGCTTTGCTTCCCCTACTGACTGCACTCAAGTCGGCCTTATGCCATGGCACTACTTCTGTCAGACACGTGGATTGTTTTCAGTCAAATAATTAAATTATATATTCAGTTATTTCAATCTTATTAATTAAAAAGAGCCTAAATTATAGTTCTCACCAAAATGAGGCAATGTGTTTCTCTGCTCATAGCTCAAGGCCTCATTGCATCCAGTACTATCTCTAAAATTTGCTCTCAGATTTTTACCCTTGGGCTCTTTGCCCATAATTTTCAGAGTGGCTTTGCCTATGGTCAACATTTCTGGTAAGAATTCCTGTTTTGTTAAACTTACTCCAAAAGAGGAGTAATAAACACTACTGTGTTTATTCTCTGGTAGGCTGCTATTGTACTTGTGAGCTCCAGTCAGGTTTCAGCTAACTTTTGGTAGACAAGATGTTTGGCATTGGCACTGTCCAACAAAATCTCAAAGTTCAAGTGCGAGGCATTATTGTAGAAGCAAATATTTCTGTTGTGGGTGACAGTGCACAGGCACACTGCTAGCACGGGCATGATTTGATGTGGGTTTTGAAGGCTACAATGAAAGAAAAGATTGCTCCAGCCAAAACTGTCACCATCTGTGCAGAGCAAAAGACCTGGATTCCTCACGTTCTTGTCCATCCTAACTCCTTCACAAGCATGTGCTTGGGTTTCAAAGCCGGTTCCAGGTCGTGGTCCTAGCTTTCACAGTAATTAATGGATTCTCTTCACATGAATACCCAACAACAGGGCTGGACAGCCTTCCTCCTTTTCTGAATCCAGCATGTAGTAAGCCAGCTCTCCCCGTGCGCTGTACTGGGAGCTAAATGTCTGACAAGCAGTTGTTAACTCAGTGAGATGTGAGGTGCTTCAGTGTTAGGTCCTGTTACGCTGAACTACAACTTGCCAGGATGAGCCTAGCCCTTAAGCATGACAAGCAATATCGAATGAATTATTCATGCTCACAGATGAACTTTAGTTATTAACCTCTAGGAGTTATAAATAAATAAAAAGTGAAAAGCTGGCAGATTTTTGTAAGAGCTTAATTCATAGCTACTGTAACATAAAGTAATTTCAACATTTTATTTTTATGTAAACAACCTCCCAATAGGAATGAAGAAAAAAACCTGGGAGACATTTTCTTGGCTTCTTCCCTCTCTCTTCGGGATCCCAACAGCTCCTTCCATCACCTTGACCTCCTTAACACTCTAATTCCCTTGATTGTAGTTTCAGTGCAAGTACTTTTATGGAGTCCCTGGATGAGAAAAAAATAACTGTGGAAGTCCCACACGACAATCACAGACACCACGGATGTGACACCTTCTGTGATGCTGGGCTGACCGCATATCCCAAACAGCAGCCCCATTCCTTGTTTGGGATGTACAAACCCAAAACTGTTATCATGGAGCTGGATCACCATACAACAGTGCGTTTAACCCTATCGGCTTGGGGTCTGGTGAAGGGCATTAAGTGTGTGTTATTATACTGTTTCTGACCTCTGCCTGGGAGATTCTAAGTTCGATTTTCCACATATGAAAATGGTCTCTATTACAAGATTTCAAAATACGATTTCATAGGCTCTAGCCTTTTTGTTCACAATGACACAGAGCCACCTCTTTATTTAACAGCTGGCAGCACATGTATGAAGATGGACATTTTCCAACTCCCCATATTTTCACTTTTTTCCTGAACTCTACTCAGCCCCCAGGCATTGCCTTTGCAGAGCCTTGCTCTCCCTTGCTTATCATCCTTAGGATGCCTCTTCACCCAGTCCCTCATACCATGAAGTGACCTGCTTCCTTCTCGGCCCGTCAGGCAGCATCCCTGCTCGTGGTGGCAGGCCATTCCCTACCTGCCGCTTCTGTCACCCGTGGCTGTTGGAGCCTCATTGACCCTTCATCTCATTTAAGGTTGCTGTTGCTTTTCTTCCTCACCAACAACTCTTAATCCAGCTCTCTTAAAATCTTACTTGCAGACTGTTAATTTTAATTCTGTGTATCAGCTTGGAATACAGTTTTTAGAGAAGATAGCAACAGAGAAAGCTGTATTTTACAAGCGCATTGGTTTATCGCATACAGACATCTGCTGGAAATAAAAACAGAGGAGTGAGAGACAAAAGCTATCAAAAAGCTTAGAATCAGTTAAGGGATAAAGAGAGTGGGAAAGCATACGAAAAAGGATAAAAAGAAATGAAAGCTTTTTTCATCTTCTTCCGAATCAGATTGTGAATATATTTTCCTTATCTTCACCCAGGAAGTCTGTTTAAAGACATGTTTAAAGGCACTTACAGTTGCAAACCCTGAAGTGTCAGCTTATGCACATGTTCATTTATCAGGTAGTTAGACTCATACAAAACATTTTTACCCCTCTCTGAAGGTCACCACCCCCAGAGCAGAGCCCAGTGGGGGAACCTGTGAGGGCACCTTCTGCTGCTTCAGTGCCACGTAAGCCTGGTTAGTACAAAACACTTCCCTTTGCCATTTAAACTAGGTCATCCTTGTTTCTACTGAGACAAACAAGGAACACCCACACTTTCCTTGCCACTGGCAGTGCTACGGAAGGAAAAATCTTCAGTAAAAGGGCAGCCAGCCTCAGTGAGGGCCAGTCATATCTTAAGCCACTGCAGCTGTTCAGTCAGCAAATATGAATCAAAGGCTGCCTTCTCAGCCCTTGTGGTGCCAGGACAGTTTAAACAGTGCCCATGCTCTATCCCCACCATTTATCATCCCTTCAGCGGTGATATGTGCAAAGGGCAAGCCTACCTTACCACTGTAGCTTGGCACCTTAAAAGTGAGTTTCCAGGTCTCTCTCACTTCTGACGCTTGGGTTCACGCTGGGGAGCAGTCCCAGAGCATGCAAACTGCATGCCTGCTGTAGGAAATAAAGCTGAAAGACAAGCTCCAGAAATCATAGAATCATAGAATTATTCGGGTTGGAAGGGACCTTAAAGATCATCTAGTTCCAACCCCCCTGCCATGAGCAGGGACAGTTCCCACTAGACCAGGCCGCTGAAAACATCATCCAACTCGGCCTTGAACACTTCCAGGGAGGGGGCATCCACAGCCTCTTTGGGCAACCTGTTCCAGTGTCTCACCACCCTCACGGGAAAGAACTTCTTCCCAATATCTAATCTGAATCTAAACTCTTCCAGTTTAAAGCCATTATCCCTTGTTCTATCACTAGCTGCCTTTGTAAAAAGTCCCCCCCCAGCTTTCCTGTAGCCCCTTCAGGTACTGGAAGGTGGCTATAAAGTCTTCCCAGAGCCTTGTCTTCTCCAGGCTGAACTGGTCCAAATGCTCTGGATCAGCTAAAGGGTGTTTGGGATATTGGGTCAGATTAGAGCTAGTCAGAAATACAGCCTCCTGAAGCACATTTAGGAAGGACAATAGGTCCCCACGGTGATGTTTCATGCTACGGATAGGCTCCTATTTCCCTGTACTATTCACTGCTGTAGCAGAGCTGTTATGTTTCCATGGGTCAGTGCAGCAAATAGCATGGGGGAAATGATCCAAACTTTTTATTTTGGTTTGGGTTCTATTTTTGGTTTTGTTTTCTAACAAAAACTTGACAGAAAAAAGTTTTGATTCTGACCAGTTCCCTGAGCAGGTTCAGATAAGTACCTTGCAAACGAGTGTTATTGCAACAGAGAGAGGTATATGAACAAGGTTGCTCTGCATTGCTGCTAGCATTTATTCGTCCTACCAGAAAACAGCTTCAAAGAGCCAGGAGAAACAGCCTTCATGATCCCTCAGGAAAAGTTTATGCCTTTCAGATACTTAGACTTTACCAGCCTGCAGCATAATTAATGCCGTCCATCAGTGCTCTGCTGTTAAAAGTTTCTTTCCATGCCTCTGACATGGTGAGAAATATTCTTCCCCCTTGTCCCTAGATTCCTTCCCTCATCTGAACTCAAGAAATCCCATCATAGCACAAGAGAGCAAAATATTCATTTCAAAGCAGATAGAATTTCCCACAAACTCTGGGAGGGCTTAAATGGCAACCACACAGTCTTAGCAAGACATTCAGAATGCTGTGAACCTCCAGATTATAGAGGAGGGTGTCCTTAAAAGTGTGTTGAAAACTGCATTTAATAATATAAAAATAAAATTTGGTCATCGTACTCTTTCATAATCACGTTTACAACGTAAAAAGTCTTGCCTGAAATCCTCTCTAAACCTCCTCTGGTATTGCATCAATGTGATATGTTCAATTTTGGTAGTTTAATTTTTTTTCCCAAATACACTTGTTTTGCTTTAATATCTTATCCATATATAAATTTAGGATGTGTTTAGGTCTTGATTGAACTGTAACTTTATAGGTTTGCTTACTTACTGAATACATTCAAGTGAATAAACATGCCATTTCTTTGGTACAAACAAAAGCAAAGTTCCTGGCTTACATCAGCTTGTTGTCCCAGAATAGAATCAAAGGCTGCTGAGGTAGTTTATGTCCCTATTTAGAAAAAGGAAAACCTTTGTTTTGTGTACACAGATACTAAGCACTTCAGCTTGATGTTAGAGGAAGCTGGGGAAGTTAGCAAGACCAGTGCTGGCTACTTTCTTGGCATGCGGTCTGCCTGTAGCAGTATTTGGTGTTTGCGTTTACTTGCAACGTATGACAATTAGTAGACTGGAAAGACATGGTAGTGATATTTAGTTCCAGGCTCATTAAGGGATATATGAAACCATATCTTCCATTTCTTTTGATTCTTATCCCAGCTGCTCTACCATATACCATTCCCCTAACACCAATAAAACTATGCAACGCTCATTCTTTTCTTATTCAATGAATTACAGGATGCAGCAGCAAACTGTAAACAGAAAATAAAGTGGAGAACAATTCCATAAATACATATTTGAGTAACAAACATGTTAGCAAAACAGGTATTTTTCAAGAACATGACAGTGGCAAGCCCTGTAATTCCAATGGGCTTTCAAAGGGAAACTGGGAAATAACTTGCATTTGGATCTTTGCAAATTCTTTCTCAAAACACTTAGCGCCCGTGGGGATGCATCCAAGCAAGTGCACTCCAGAAGCTCATGCCTTTTCTGTCCAGCTGCTGTAAGCCGGTAGAACTCAGATAGAGTGGGATAAAGTGACTAGTAACCCCTATTTCGCTCCCCTACCAACTACTTCAGACTTCCAGAACTGGAAAGATTTCTTTGTGTGTGTGGGTAGAAGTTTGAATACAACAGCATGGTATATGTGGGTTTTATCTTTCAGTGTCTGTAATTTCTTTCTATTAGAAAACTTTACAAGAAGTTTTTACTCAAAAACATTCCAAAGCCTTCTAGAAACCCTGCAACACAGCTAATCCTTTCTTCTGTTCTTCTGCATCTAGCACAAATTCTCCTACAAGTTTAAAAAATTCAAAAGCAAGTGGAAACTTCTTCAGAGAAGCAGCCAGGACCAATATATCTGTGTGAAATTCCCAGCAGAATCAAGCTGGATGGAGGGAAATAATCTGAAGTGAAATCTGGCAGAATGACCAGCTGACATCTGGAGGGTGAGCAGAACAGTGGTATTCCTCCTAGTCACAGTTATCAGGGTAAAAACTGCAGGAAACTACAGTACCAAGCTCTGTACACAAGTAAAGCACTGCAGCCACTGTTCATCTACCTAGTAGTCACCTGGCAGCACGGCTCTGCCTTGGCTGGCAGAGGCGATCTCTAAGGCTTGATCTAGACTAAATTTCTTGGTGAAAACAAATCTGAAGGATATTTTGTCCTGACTAAAAATAAAAATGCCTGATTGAATTCAGAGCAGCTTTTGCTGCTGACTGACCTAAATAAACTTCCCTAGTTGAAAGGAACAAGTAGCTCAGCTTTGTAGGTTCATATCTAGTGAAACAACTTTTGTCTAGAGGTGTTGGGAAAAGGTTTCATCTTCAGAAAAATAGGTGAATCCTTTATTGGGAAAAAGCTAACATAAAAAAATAAACATCAAAAGATGAAGCTGAGTGTTGTCAAGAACAAAATGTGTGCTAAATTAGGGTTATGTGTTTTGTCTTTCCTGTTATGAATGGCATCCTCAGAGGATACTGACTCACTCGATGACTGAAGTGCTTGTGGTTTGGGACCCATCCTGAGCTAATAATCCTGGAACTAGGGAAGCTGTTCCCTTTTCTTTACATAAGGAAGCTTCCAGGCACAGTTGCCATTTGTTGCAACACCAAGAAACATGGGCAGTGAAGGGCTTAAGTTAGGACTCTCTAAAAGGGACCAAGTTATCATCTCATGAGGTTATCCAGCTACTGGCAAGATTTTCTGATAGGGTACAATCAGGGTTTCAGCAGCCTTTGAGTACTCTTCCTTTCACACCAAGCCAGATCAAGGATTGGTTTTGCTTGTCGTCACTTCACCCTGTCCCTGCAAGGAGGGATTTGTCAGCTGTGGGCACAGACAGACATCACCTGTGGTCCAAGGAGCAGAGCTGAGGAGCCAGTGGGAGTGATTTGTTTGCAGTGATCTAGCCTGCCTTCACATTGTCTCTCTGACATAAATTTATATCATTTCTCTTTGCACTATGCTTACACACTTGCAGTTGTTTTTCTTTTATTCCCAGAAAGTGATAGATTAAAGGGCTGCACATCTCAGGCTCAGCGCTGTGTTTATACTTGGGCATTTTAGCTTGATTAGAAATTCAACTCTTCCTGTTACTCAGGTGGCTGGATTACTGCTGTGGAAAGCACCTGCCTTTAGGGAAAGGAGATAAATAATTCAAACCTTGTACTGAAAGTCACCTTCTTCTGCTCCCGTGCTTGGTGTTTACTGGGACTTTCTAGCAGTCAGTCATTGCAACATCTCTGCTGTGTGAGGCTGGCACTGCTGAAATGAGGGAGCCTTTGTGAGGCCTCTTCTGCCTTCATGCTGCACTAAGTATGTGGCATGTCGAAAATGGAGCTTCCCAATGGGGAGGTGTTAAAGGCTTCTCCTTGTCAGAGTATTTCAGTCAGAATTGTCCTTTTATATTTTCCCAGTACTTGGCCTGACCTCAGCAAGATAGTGATCCAGCTGTAAAAGTGCAATTAATCCTACAGAAAAGTTATGTATTTTTAATTTTACTTATGGTTGTGTAGCAACATTTAATAATTCTTAGCAGTATAAGTGATTTTGAAAGAACCCTTGCTGAAGAAACTTTAAAACAAAAAAGGTTTCCATGTTTAATGTAAAATGCTAATGCAGTTTGAAAACTCTGAGCAGGGTTCTGTTGAGCAAATCAGTTATGCATGCAGTGAGAAGATGCTCTTAAGATGCTCACAAGCTAGGAACCTGGCGAAGCACTCCTAGGGTTTTCTCCTCGTTCCTCATATATTTCCCTCCACCTGTTTGTTGCTGTTGCTAACAGGTACCTCTGCTTTTCAAGTTCTTGGCATGTGAGTGGGCATTTGGAACTGCCTGGAGCCCTTGCTGAGGCAGGCAGTCCTGTGCATGTGCAGCTCTGGCAGTCCAGCCAGCAGTTCACAGACACATGCATCACACTACACGTCTGGCTTGGCATGATGTCTCAGCTGCATGAGGACGAGCTTGTGCTTCAGTCTTCACTGAACTGGAGTGAGTGACAGTAATCTTGCCTAAGGTGGCCCTTAAAACACCTAACTGCTGTTTAGCAATAAAACTTGGGCACCTGAAGCGATGTGTGAGCAATTTAAAATGTTAATTTTCAACTCCTTCCCATTTTAAACATTTACTGTAGATAACAATGTTTACAAAATACACTCAATGCTATTTTTATCTAATTGGAAGTTACTCTCACAGTCTTATGAGAAATGTGCTGGGATTTACAGCTGTATAGCTGAGAGACAAATTAAGTCCAAGCAGCTGGACTGCACACTGAACAGCGAAGCAGTGGGAAAATAGCTCAATTTTCAGCTGAGGAACTGCTGCTCAAGCCTCAGTCTGCAAGCGCTCATTAGTGCACTCTACTTCATGGATTGGGCAAATCCATAAATCCCTTCACTTCTGCCTATCCTCTGTGCTGCAGCTTGGAGAGCCCGTGAAGAGGAAGGTTTTGTGCTGCTGGGGTCTTGTGGCTTTTCTGGAGTTCTTCTGCAACTACCTGAGCTCTGGGAGCTGCTCCCTAACCTGTGCCCTGGGATAGCGTGGTGCGGCTGCAAAGCGCAATGCTGGGAGTGGGGCTGGTCTGTAAGAGCATAAATTTGATGTGAGCCTTCCCAGTTCACATGTATCAAGAGTGTTTTGTAATTAAAAGGCCTCTACTTCTTTAAAACTGTCACTCAAAATGGGTTTCTTTCTGGTTTTGGGCGAATGGGAGATTTTGTTTTCTGAGTGACCTTAAATTACCCAGACTATACAATGCATGGCATGATCAGGACACTCACAGTGACCACTTCTTCCTCTGTAGTCCTCCCCCAGCATCTTTTGTCCAAACTACATCAGATCCATTCATGAGGTTTTCTTCTTCTTCCAGTCTTACACTATTCCTAAAAAATTCACAAAGGCAGAATTGATAATCCAAAAAATAATGCCAGCAGGAAACAGAATGGAGACTGAAGCATTCTCATCTTGAGAAACAGGCCAACAAAGAGAATATTGTCTTCATTTTGTAAAAGTTTATTGTCAAATTGCTTTGACCTCAGCTTTAGACTTATCTATATGTTGCTCTGTAGCAAAGTTTGAAATGCTGACAGAACGGCATCAGTGCTCACAATGCAGTAATCTCATGACATCTTTTGTAGTTGGTCTTTATATTCACCATGGTGAAACAGCAGCCAAAAAGGGCACATTATGTCTAATTACCCCGACCGAAACTTGAACGCTGTGCAGTGGAGAAATACAAATCAGCAAATGTTTTCTTGACTCAACTGTTAGCAGTATTCAGCTTTTGAGATCTTTCAAAATAAGTATTTATGAAGGTTTTTGACTTAGCAAGGTGCAATCCAGCTTCTAAATATAATCTAGTTTTTGCTTGGAAGCCTCCCACAAAAGGTCAGCACTGAACATTCCCGATAGTAGCGCACAAGTACACATGGAGCTTGTGAAGCAGCTGCTATTTCTTTAGAGAGCTGTGCATTGCCAGGAACATCACAGGCTACAGGGAGAGTGAGGTCTGCAGACACGAACAAGTCATCCAAGTAGTGACAGGCAAACTATATTGGATTTTTAAAGCCTTTAAGTACAGACTTTATACAAAATCACCAGTCTCTGTTTCTACTAAACTAGGATGAAATGAAGAAAACACTGCCAATAAGGAAATTCTGAAACAGTTCTTAAACATTCACATCTCAAAACTCGTACCATCATACTTATATCTAATGACTTGGAGTCCAAATAATTCTGAAGGTAAAGGATGTTTTAAAAGATGTCTCAAAATAAATGGCTGTAGGTACTTTAGTTAGGCTGTGATGGAAAATGTGCACTTCAGAGCTGCTTCCTGGGCTGAAATGTATGCAGTGAGAATGGGGGAGTTGGTCTCTGAATGCAACTTTTTATGATAATCTAATTTTTCTTAAACAGAAAAGTGATGATGGACAACGCAGACCTAGTTTTCTTTCACTTACACTTTTTTCACCTGCTGATAAGTCAATTCAGTGAAAGAAGTCATAAAAATAAAAGACAGAAGCAAACCGGATTGAATTTATTACACATAAAAAATGAGATTTGGAGAAATACCATCGTATAGAAAAGCTACAAGGTGAATCTCATATAAAATTCTGTGGTAGTTAATAATCTTGCAGCATATCTAATGACAGTGTCCTGGGGGACAGGGCAGAATGAACATAGCTCTTTACATAGGAGAGCATGACAGATAAGCTATCAGATTTTCATTTCAGAGTAGAGTTATTTTGATTTATACTGGATTTATTGTAGAAGTTATTAAGGTCAATAAAGCACACCATTGACTCCAGGGAAGATGACAAGAGATAAACCAAGCAAGCTGTTACTGATTTGGCTTGGGGACAATGAAATACCCACTGACCCACTCCCAGATCAGTTATTTACTACTTTTTCTCATGGCTAGGTGACAGCTAGCATGACAGATGTCCTTTATGTTTGTTATATAGAAATATTCTAGTTTGCTGGAATACATATATTTGAGATGCTCAGAATCTCATGATGCACAGATGAGATGCAATGGTCTGTGCAATGAGATGCACAGATGTAGATCTGCAGAAAAAAATTGAAGAGTCTCTTGATAAGCACAGAATGATCTTAATAAATTATACTCACCATAAGAGGAATATAATGGGCATGTATGTTTACATGTACAACTAACGGCTGAATACAAGTTTTCATTTTTCCCATATATTATGAAAATTAACAGATGCCAGTACCTTGTCCAATTATAAACAGTGTCAAGATTTTTATTTTAAATTTTGAACAGTGCTTTTATAGTTTATCATATCATTGAAAGCCTTTGACAGATTTATATTATGCAAGACTTACAACCAGCTGTGAATTACAGGGTTGTGCTTCTATCACATGATTCAGGTAATGTCATAAACCACAGGAGAGAAGCCAAATTCACTAAAATCCCACTGGAATTACAGATCTGTAAGTTCCACCTTATTTGTAATTTTAACTACAAGCTTTATGTGAGGAAATATTGATACATTTACATTTCCTTGCCCAGGTCCCCCTCTCACAACTCATCCTGCTTCATCATTCCCTCTTTTTCATGACTCCTCACATCCCTTCATACTGGGCCATATTGCTTTGAGTGGCAACTATAATCACTGGCAATATTAAGGCTCATGAGTCCTAATGTCTGTCTATTCTGTTTAATATTAACACTGTCTGAACTGCCCCCTGGAGAAAAGTCATCAAAATAAAATGTAGGATGATTCATGATGTACACAAGTTTACATGCCAGTGAGTCTGTCAGTGAAAGTGTCTGTGGTAACCTCCTGGATGGAGAAATGGTGTGTCTGAGCTGTGGCATAACCTCATCCTGATACTTATTTATACTGATGCAGACTCCCAGGAGACATAAATTTAGCCCTTTTGATTTTCTGAAAATGTTGCAATCAAGCCATATTGAAAAAGTCAAGCAAATCTAATAGCTATCAAGGGTTAAATAAATTTAATATCTAGCAATGAAACCATGGAATCCAGAGCTGCAGAAAGCCAGGACTTGCAGAATTTGGCATTGGAAAACAGATCATACAGGTGCAGAAATACGACAGCTGTGTACAACCATAGCCAAAGAGCAAATTAAAATTGCTCTTGAAATTCCCTTGCAATTATTGCAGGGACACTGCACATCATCAAAGTCTGTGCTCACAAGTCGGGTTTCACAAAGTGAAATGAATGCTCATGACACTAGCTATGTTTCAGTGTGATTAGCAGTAATTAAACAGCGGGAAAGTCTCTGCAGACCAAATCTTGGACCCCATTTTGAACTCTGATGTCAAGAAGAATTTTAAAGAACCCACAGGCCACTATTTTAAGGTGGAAGCAGCATCTGCCACATTTTTAACCTTTCTTAAGCACTTATTGAGACTGTAGGCATCCGTAGAACAAACAGCTTCTTGGACATATCACCTTAGTCCACGTGGATTAGCAAAGCTCAGATAATTTCCCCATATTGATAGAACACTTTTTTCACTACCATCGTATTTGCAGATGATTTCTAGGAGAAAGAACACAAACTGGCATAAGAGAATAACATAATTTCAGTGATTTATTTCTTGTGGAGTGTATTTGGTCAGAGGAAAATAAATCAATACAAAAAAGCCATATTAATTTTTAATCTTTGATTTTTCAAAGTAAATATACATTCAGTGTTAAGTACATGAATGGTCTCATGTACGTCAATGGAAAATTTCACAAAATGAATCATGGTTCAATTTATGTCAAGCCTTTACAATACTGCAGAAAAGTGGGGTTTTTTTGAAGACAGGTTTTTGTCTGTTAAAATAACCAACTAAAGCTGAATCAGAAAATGCAATAATAAAGCTCCTACCAAGAAAGACATGTGCTATATTGACTTTATTTATTCTTTAATATAATTCCAATGTTTATTCTCCAAGAGAATAAATTGGGGAAAAAAAAATATGGAAACTGTATCTATCAAAAAGCATTGTACCCTGGCATAGACAATGCAAAACACCTCTGAATGTCCACTGTGTCAGGACAGTGCGTTAAACACAAATGATGGTAACATTTTTAAGTGTGCATGTTGGAAAAAAAATCTTACTGCCTTCTATTTCAAGCATTGCAAAAGTGTGTAAAATATATATGACTAGCAAACATGATCTTCAGGTCACAGAAATTTGGAATGAAAGATAATTCAGTTGTTCATTGTGTGCAGTTCACAAGTTTTCTATGACTCTGCAGATATTATACCCATGCTTAATATTATACATTGTTCATAATATCATTTACAACATGTCTAATTTAGCATATGCATGCATTTTTATCAAGATCAGAGACCTAGTGTGCTTTTTGAAGTGCCTACCGTTGACAGTGGATCCACATCACCAAACTGGAGTATGTCTATGCGATGCAGGATGCAGAGACCTGAATTCTGCACCTGAGTTTGCCAATGATTTTCCTCTTGACCTTGGGGTACTCACTAAGAAGGTCTACTGGCACACTGCCTGACAGACTTGACTCCCACAGGATTTAGTAAACTGTGTGGGAGGATTAGACTTTCAATGCTGTGTCCCTCCATCCATTACCATAGTTGGATCTTCAAAGGAAAGACTACCTTGTTTGCAAAGGTGTCCCTGACAAACATTTAAGACCTGAAATTTTAGCTGATGCTCTTTCCTTCAACTCACCCTAAGCAAAGAAAGACAGAGAAAAACAACCTCCTTCACTGACAGGCCATAATCCTTTATTGAATCTTCTTGACAGACCAAGCCTCCCAACACAGCTACTTTCTGCAGCACCAGCTCCTCATCCGTGGTGAGAACAGCTGGGAGACTGCTGCATGAAAAAAAGAGAGAGGGGGGGAATGATCCTTGGGACCTGTGGCAAGACCTTTCGCTTTAGGACATAGTTCTGTTTGCAGATTTAAAGTCCTGAAGCTTACGTACATACAGATGCCATATCAAAATGAACAAATAAGTAGTCTGCAGAGCGATGCAGGGAGCGGACAGGAAATGCCTTAAGGTAACCCTGGCAACCTTAATTTTCTCCATTTGTGCAGTCTTTAGTTTTGTCATCACACAGAACTGACTCTCCTTCAGCAGACTTCCCTGCCAGATGTTTACAGCAGCACGAGCAGCCACCAGTTTTAAGGATCTAGTCCGTGCTGGAAAAATAACAAAAAAAACAACTGTAAAGCCTATGTGGAAATGTACCACTCTTTCATCTCTGGCAAGAATCCCATAGATCCTGTGCATTCAATTTTCCCTTGTAAGACAGGGGGAAAAGTGAGGGAAAGTGAGCACAAAAAACCTATGAATAGTCCATCTTACATGGAAACAATGCTTCTAGGATGTCAACATGGGTTTATCCAACTCCTCGATACATCTAAAAAGGAGCTGTGTTGCTAGAAGTCCAATTCTGACCACTACCAAGCTCTGACTCTCCAGGTTTCCCAGCCATCAAGTTTATTTTTCAAACAAGAGCTTGCTAATGTTACTGAAAATATGTATTCATTATATTAAAATTTTATTTTCAATATACAACAAAAGGTTTTTCAATATATAAAATTTTCAAACAACAATCAAATTTCTTTATAAAGTCACTTTTGTGAGAAATTGTTCCCCTGGAACTCTCACACATGTGGAGGCAACAGAACAGTAACTGTTACTGTTATATAGTCACTGTTTATAGCAAATGCTGTTGCTGATATTTTTATTTTATTTAATAGAGAGACTGCAGCTGGAAACGCAGTAAGGTTGTTCTCCCCACCCCCACTGGATTAGCTACGCTAGGCTTTTGTGTTGAGAAGACTAGCAAGTGTGGTGTTCCTTGGTACTAAAACTATAAATAACAATCCCTTCCTCTTCCCTCTAGCCAGTGCAGCTAGTAACCAGGCTAAGAAGAGCTTCTAGAGCAATTGACGAATATCTGCATTAGTGTGTATGAAGTATTAAGTACTAAAGAGACAATTGGCTACTAATTTATCAAAGATAAATACTTCTGCAGGAAATTACAGAAGTAAAGATGGCTCAGAGAAAAAAAAAGTTTACTCATCCTGTCTAAACTGTAGCATTTATTTGCTCAGTAACCAGCCACTTTATTATTTGTTTGTGAATACAGGGGTTCTAGGTGTGTCACATTCACTATTTTTCAGTTATAGGTGGACCAAAGTTGTAAAGCAGAAATCTGTGTTTAACTCAAAAGAGAGTAGGAGGCTGTGAGCTATTACTGTTGAAGCAAGAAAAAGATTTGCCTTTGAAAAATGAGTCTGGGGTATCCACTGTCAAAAGAAAATACAAAAGTACACCAGCAAAAGTAATAAGTAAAACAGAAAAGATGAAGTAATAATAAATCAAGCATAGAAGTCATCTAAGAACCTTGCAAGGTGATGTGCCAAGTACTGCAATATCTGGAAAATACCTCAGAATTTCAGTCTCTGGACTAGAAGGCTCTGATGAGCGAGGCAAGCAGATCACGGGCATCCATTAATAACCCCTCATGTCTCTTCTGGGGTCAGTTATCCCTTGCAACAGATCTCATGTTAAAGCTTGGCATGTTGGCCTCAAAACTACAATCAGGTTATTAATCAAAGAGTTTCAGAAGTATTTATGACAATTTCTTTTCCCTATTTTATCTCCCATTACAACAGGATGCAAAGCCTTTCATACCCAAGGGCAAATACTTGGGTCTTGCTACTTCAAAATAAGAATTTCAGTGTGGAGTTTGAAATCAACTGAAAACACTGGTCCAGTCCAAAGATATTCTGTCTATTTAATTTAAAAAATAGGGGTTACAGGTCACCTGATGCCAAAAATTGGGTTGGGTTGGTTTGCAATGGTTCTTTCTCAACTCTCTACCTCTATGTTTTCCTGCTTTAAAATTAAGATGCGGGCTGGTGTGAGGTGCTAAAAGAAGGGAAGGGATGGCAAAAAGCATCCTGTCTTGTCAAGTTTCCCCAGGGTGGGTCTGCCACCGCTCACAGAGGCAGTGTTTTCCCTGCCCCACGGCATCAGGAGCAGGGTTGTCGCAGATGCTCACTGACCAATCTCGCTCATCAGGCTTGGCCCCTCTTCCAGGCCTGGGCTGAATGGAGCCAGCGGGATGCTGGGTAAGGGGAGACACCAGGGAGAAGCCAGAAGTGTTGGGATTTGAGGGTGAACCGGAGGAACAGCTAGGAGCCCATGGCAGCGACCCTGTGGGGGACACCCCTACAGTCGTGAAGCAGATGTGGAGCCCACAGACCCTGGAGAATAAGACGGCCTACAGAGACTGCTGGGCAGCTCCTACGCGGTCTCCTTGCCAAAGAGCCCTCCCACCAAGCTAAAAGATGTGGCCCTGTCTCCAGATGCACCTCAGCACAGGCAGTGGCCGGCATATGGCTGTGTGCGGCTCATTGCCATATGCCAGGCAGGGAACAAGGCTGCCATGCCAACCTGGGCACCGAAAGCAACCCACATGCCTTCCCCTGGCCACCAGCTCCGTGGGTGCTGGGGTATTAGGAGGTGGGCTCTGGACCTGACCGGGCATGCACATTGTCATGCTCTAACTGGATGTCTGAAGGGTCATAACTGACTTTGAAATATGATACACAATTATTGGAAGAATTCATTATCTGGTTTCCTCTAGAACCTGGACACCACTTCCATTGGCAGGCACTACTTCAGCAAGAAGCCAGAGTACTCTAATAGTACTGCTGGTAGTTTCTCTTAACTTCAAGGAAGTGCCAGGGGCTTGGCATTTAAAAATAAACAAACAAGCAAACAAAAAGATTTTGCCCAAAGCCACCTAAAAGCACAGCTACTTGACTTTTAAGGTCTGGTCAGGAAGATTGACAGTCCAGATTCATGGGCTGTCAATCCATGTCTAGAAGCAGAATGAGGTGGGGGGAGGTTGTGTTTCTTCTGTCACCCCAGCTGTCCTCCCAAGCTCTGGTGAGCAGCAGGGAACCTCTTACGGCGATGTGAATAATAATACCACGCACTTGGGACAAAGGCAAAACCCAGGCAAGTTGTAACCAAAAGGTTTAAAATAGAGATTCAATAGTTGAATTCTCAGGATTAGAAACTTGCAAGAAGCTTTAAAAAAACATAATTTGGATAAAATGCTTTTCCTAAAGTATTCACTAAAGAAAAAAGTGTAATGTACGTAATTAAATTTTCAATCCAGAATAAAGTGTCAGTGGAAATGAACCAACAGCTTGGTGGTTAAGGCAGCTCATCTGCTGTGTGGGATAATAAAGTCCAGATCCCACTTTAAATTAGGGAATGTGATTTTCTTGCTATTAATTTAATTGTTTTCTTATTCATGCCAGGAGCAAATTTAAATTTACTTTTGGGAGGTCAAAATTCACTTTGTGTTCTTGCTAATGGGCTGAATTATTTATAGTGCATAATATTAGTAAAAAGAAGGTTTTGGTGGGGATAATATACATTTGTATTAGCTAACAGCTTTGGATTTGATCTATATGGATCAGAAACAGTAAGAAATTATTTACTGATAATTAATAATTCTGCCCACATTTTTTCCAGGGCTATAAGTGGTTGAATAATATTCACCAGATACTGAACAGCAAGAAAGGACATGGGAAAGTGAATTACCTTCACCATCAAATTTACATCTATATGCATAACCAGCAGTTGTGTTTCTGCATTCTTCTCATTTCCCCATGAGAATGCAGTAATCCCACTATTCCCATTCAGGTAAATTCATTTTTTTTGTTTCTTTCTTTATTGTGAAAATAGCAACAAGATTTGGCCCATGGGGAAATAAAACTGCAGCAATACTTCAGATATTTTATGCATAGTATCATTAGTGTATTTTAATTAATAGCTTTGATAGTAGAGCTTCCATCCCCACTGCTCCTTCAGCTTTTTGATCTGAGCTTGTTCTCCAGGTCAGCAATTCGAGACACCAACACTTTTCAGTCTTTACTAACCTTGCTGCTATATTCACTTGTAGGTATTCTCATACCTCTTTTATTTCTTAAAGGCTTCTCCAAACTTAAATTAAAGCTCAATGGTACTATAAAGCACTTAAATTGGTTTACAACTAGCATAATGGAGTTTTGCTTGTAAGAATAAGGTGGTTTTCAGTGGTATGATGTGCAATCCAGGTGACATTCCCAGCTAACATAGGCTAAACACTACATCTCAGCATTTGACAGAAGAGTTTCCATACAAATTCTCCCTAAAATCAAATAGGATTTTAAAGGAGGTACACTTAAATTAACCTGATAGTCTGAAGGCAGGGGCTGAAAGAGCCAGGGCTTGTTCCCTTTTCTGCAAGCCCCACTGGAAGCATCAGGACTGAAGCCTCAGTGAGGAACCAGCATAGGCAGCCGTGGGAGCAGCTCACTGAAAACCGGCACGCGTGCACCGCGGGAATGTGCTCTGGGCTGTGGGAAACTGTACCCGGGGCTCTCCCTCTGGGCTAATTTACATGGGCTTCCCAGTGTCTAGCATCAGCTCACTCATCTCTACATCTCCAGCCATTTAATTCAAACCCCTTTTGATTAAAACCCAAGAAAACTCCTTGTAATTCAAAACCAAGTTTGGCACAAGCTTGGTTAGAGCTGATGAGGTATTCAAGGAGATTTAGGGCTAGTTTTTATTTCCAGTTTATGAAACATACTGAAACAGATTCATATACACAGGTACCTGGAACTCTATAGTATTTTTGGAAATAAACCACTCCTGGATAAGAACCTGTAAAGTCTAATGCTTGTAATTTTCTATGGCATCTTTTATGCACGGATCTCAAAGCCTTTTCCTAATATTAAATATACCTAAACACTATCTGTGTTATTCCTGTTTTAAGGAAAAAGTGACACACAAAGAGACTGTGTAATTTGGCAAAAAGTGACACGTAACCCAGACATCCTGGACTCATGCCTTAGTCAGAGAACAATTCTATTGGGACTAAATATTCAGCCTGCCCTGCTAAAATTAGCTAATTAGTAGGACTGTGAAGTGAGAGACTTAATATTCCAGTAAGACCTGTAAGATGTCTATAGTTTCTAATACTTGAAAGAGTGTCTGGACTGTGATACCATATGAGGGAGAATACTTTAACCACTCACCATTACATTACCATTCACCAAAAAAAAAACCCCAAAACCCCGAGTAATTTGCTTTTGCAAATAGTGAACACACGGACAGTAAACAAAAAGAAAAATCATAAATGTTAATCACCAGGGAACCAGAAGAGTTCAGGTAATCCATCTCCCAAATGTAAGCTTTTATAGCCTTTATATAAGTTTTTTTAAAAGGTAAGTTAAATTTTCAAATGTGCATATGTTGGATAAAAAACCAATAACACAAAATGATATATCATGAGAGATTTATAATAATAGAGAATTACAGTGATACTAAACATGCAAGCTTAGTAGTTGATTGAACAGAAAGTGAACAAAATTGAAAAACTAGAATGTTATTTAAAAAAACAACAGGTAGCGGACCTATTACATAAGTTAGGGAAGATTTGCTTCTGTAAACTCGAAGACTAATTTTCAAAGAAGATTTGAAGGCAATAGCAAGTCAAAATACAGCTTAGCAATGCCTAGGAAGATATCTCTTCTATTGCGTTATTAACAATGTAAAATTATCCTAACCTACACAAAATATTATTATTATGATAAGATAAATAAGCATATTTACTGATAATATCAATTATCCTGTATTGCTTAAAGCAATTTATTAGTAGATTTGCAATATAACTGGCTCTGACTTCTGCTCCTGGAAAGCCTCTGTTTCTCAGTTCTCTTTGGCAGTGACCTCTAGACATTTTATTTTCTTTTGGCATAAGTGAAATTAAACTGAACATAGTCTTCTCCTGATTACTTTTCACATATGCAAAGTTGCTCTCCATACTATCATATTCTGCTCTCCATGTTATCATATTCTTCTGTCTCTTAAGAGTTCCCTATGCTATTTCCTCTATTTCCCTTTCTGGGTACAGTTAAGCGTAAAGGACTGAAAAGTAGACAACACGTCTACATGAAGGTCTAAAGCAATGAAGTGTTTCAAGTTATCCTGGATCCAACAAAATTAAAGAATGAGGATATATTTGCATCTCTTGAAACGTTCTGATTGCCAAACAGTCTGCTTTCAACATAGGTGATGACACAGCAAAACTTGAATATTGTCTGTGACAAGGCTTAAATGACTTGTTGAGAACTTTAAGGTTGTTTTCCTTTGTCGAGGTTTACCTGGAATGAGTCTGCTGGGCCACTGTAACCAATTCCCTCAGGTCACCACCAGGCAGAGAGTAATGTATTTTTTCCTGTACCCTGGGCACACCTCTGTTAAAATTAGGAGATAGGTTCAATTAATCTCAGGTTTGTATTTTGAGGAAATTTAGGCTGCTGTTAATTATAAGGGTCCTTTTATACAATCAAAGTAGAGTAAACAGGCTATGGGAGGTGGTGGGCAGACACAGGACTGCTAGAGAATACCTTACAGGAAAATGATTCTGCAGAAAATGCAAAGCCACCAGTATGGTACTGTGCTAGTTCTCCCTGTCAGCAGCACACCTCCTCACTCCAGTCCTGGTCCTACGAGTCTTTGGCTATGGTTATACCACACCATAATTAGCGTCCGGTACAGATGACTGGGAACTCGACAACCAAACCCACAGAAGATACCAATGAATAAAAACAGATTGTGGGAATGTGGTAATATCAATGGAAATTTCACTTGGGAAGACTTCTGATCCAAATTATATACCTTTCAGTAGCCAATAAGCTAGGCTCAGTTTTAAATTGCCCCTTGGTCTGATTCAAATCTGCAGCCTAACTGCCAGGCTGCAGGTGAACGCTGAGTGGATTTCCCAGTCTCTGTAGGGGGGCTGTTGAAATGGCCCCCTTCTCATGATTTCCATTATGTTCTGTGGAGCAAGGACCTGAGCCTTAGTTCCCACCATCACAAGTTACAGTCCTCACAGCTGGGCCTGCCAAAATATCTAATGATTAACATGGAAAAGCTCCAAAGGGAGAAAAGGAAACATCCTGCCCATTGCTAGTTTTTCCAAGAATAGTCAGCCTGGAGGTGGGGGGTAATATGTTACCAGACAAACGATGATGCAAGACCAAGGACTTAACCCAAGTGGCCTAGAAGATCACCCAGGCACATTAGCTATTTTGGGGACAACTTCCTTCACCATTTTAGTGGATTTGGAACAGTTTTTAACACACAAATTGGTGTGGTATAGGAGAAAAAACCCCCAAATCCACATTCCCACACTGTTCTAGCCCTGTGGCTATATGGAGTTGCACCAAAAGCTCATCTGGCTCCCAGGCCTCTGAATCTAGGCAAACACAAAGTTTGCTTAAAACTGTTTCCTGCACTGAGATTACCGTAAATTAGTTCTGGCCCTTCACAAGTTCTGTTCTACATCTGCAGAAGAAACAGTTTATGGAAGATTTACATTTGACATAATCCTAGCTTGCTTTGCCCACCCCTCCATGATC
The DNA here is from genome assembly GCA_907165065.1 of Caprimulgus europaeus. Next base: position 78,973,239 of record OU015525.1, read on the forward strand.
CTCAAATACAGGCTTTCATATGTAGCTCTCACTCTGCCCATGAGTACAAGAAGAAGATTTGTATGGCAGTAATGCCCAGGAGTGCTGATCCCTTGTGTGGTCCTACTGTCCTCACCAATGTAACAAGGAGGTCCCAGTCTGAAGAACATCCTCTCTCACCTATATCCTCCAATAGTTATTATATCATCCAAAGGGTTGGATTTTGGCTTTGTTTTGTTTATTTGTCTGCTTTTAAAGTAGATAAGCAAGGAGACAGAGGACAAACAGTGAGTGGCCAAAAGCACAGTCTCTCAGCAGGTTTGGAGGACTTCTGTATGGAACTCTGGGCAGGAAGTAATGTATTTGGAAACTGTAAAGGAATTGTAACTCTGCAGGTTTCCGATTCAGCTGTTACCCAGGTGGGCCCTGAAGGAATTTCCTTTTAGAAATGAAAGAAAAACATATGGTAGTATCTACATGCACTATTAAAGAACTTAAATATAAACATAGCATCCTGAATTATTTTTTATTTAGAACAGATGGTATTTAAAAAGGGAATGCAAAGGAAGTACTTAAGATGGGATATACATGGTACAAAACAGGTGAGTCAGAAGAAAGGTTCCAATCTTGTTTTGGAAATTAAATCTCTTGCTGGATAAACAAGGCTACTCACATTCTCAATAGACTGGCAGTGAAAATAAAATTAGGAGCCTCATTTCCAGCCCTTTGTGGATGTGTCAAACGTTGACACTGTTTTAATTGAGGAAATGTGATAGACAGGACTTGCAATGATGATGCAAACCATGACTGAAGTGTACCAGCAAAGAGCTGCAGGGGGTGAAGGAAATATGCATAATATCCATGGAGTCTGGATCTGCTCCGTACTGTCAGTCACCCCATGTGGCAAGAACTGCTGCTGTAAACCATCAAAGGATGGGGAATGTTAACCTCCTGCAACTCTGGCTGGAGATGGGAAGATGGTTAAATCTGTCTTTCTCATTCTCTGACACATCACAACTTCATCGCGTCACAGGACTGTTGCAACAGGCCACTGATAGCTTCTTTCAGACCATCAGCTCTTCTAACGTCATCAGGTTCCTAGGTGTCAAAGCACTTTCTCAGTTCTTTTTTTTTTAAGCAACCCAGAAGGGATTACTGTGTTTATGATGCAGAACTGGGAGTCCAGTAGCCTATCATCTTCTCCCTGTAATACTGCTGAATTCCTGTCTGACCTTAGTTTGGGACATGGTGCCAAGAGTCAGTTTCCTTGTATTTAAAAGAAACTAAAGCTTCCCTGCATCCTACAAGACTTGTCAATTCTATTTAATTACGATGAAAGACATGATTCTTCTTGTAATGTTGTAATACATGCAAATATTTGATTCTTCATTATGTTAAAATCATAACCACAAACATGACATGTAGCCCAATAGCAACAGGGAATCAGAAAGCATTTCATCAGAACAGTTCTTAATGGTGCTTTAGCAAAGATACCTCCGATTTGTAATTTTCCTTTAGCAGCAGATGTCACAACTAATGAGAGCTTGCCCATTGATATAATCCAGCTTTGTATCAGGCAATTCAAACTATTAATCAAAAATATTCATTTGATCCTCAAAATCCAGGTGATGAGCTTATCTTTCAAGACTTGAATAATCATTTTCTTTTAGCCTCCTACTCTTCATATTTTTTCTAACACTTTTGAGTTTTTCCAGAGCTACAAAGGCATGCAGTACTTAATTTAAAAATATAATACATTCTTTCATTTCTAGTGTTGTCTTTAAAAAGTACCTATCACTTCACTTATCCTTGATAATATCTCAAGCTTTACCTAATATTAGCACTAAATCTGCATGATCTTAAGAATTAAAGTTCAAGGGAGGGAAGAGTCATGTGATAAAAACATGTATGCAGTACACCAGCATGTAAATGTACAGGTATGTAGTCCTTCTAGAGGACTTTGTCATCTGTGTATCAATAACATATATTGTTGAGATTTAATGTGTTAAGATTTTTTTTATAATTCAGTACATACAAGCAATTTGTAGATTTACACATTTGCTGCCATGAAATCACTGCTCAGCCGAGAGCTCACATTCCCTTGTTTGGGCTTTTACTGCTCATGTAGAAGCTGAAGCTCTTTGCTTTTCCCTTGATGTCCCTGACAGTTCAAGCTCAGCTTTGGCTTTCCTATCCCCACCCCTGCAGGCCTGGACAATATTTCTAAACCCGTCCTTTGTAGCCTGGCCCTGCCCCTGCCTCCTGTACGTGGCCATTTTGCAGTGAGGCTGTGCCACGACTTCCCAGCTTAGTTGAGCTGGGCTGCTGGTACACAGGCTTGTTTTCCTGGGTATGGGGATGGTCCATTCTCATATCTGGAGGACATGGTTCATACAGACCTGGCAGTTCCCCTCATGTCCTTCATCCTTCAGAGCTGCTCCCCTATGATCCCAGCTGCCTGCTCCCTGGACAAGCCTCTGGCTGCTCACCTGGTGCCCCATGTCTGAGCTGGGTGATGCTCCTCCCTCCTTCCTCTCAGGCTCTTTGTCTCTACTCTCATGCTTCCATGGGTTGTCCTGGTTTCAGCTAGGATAGAGCTAATTTTCTTCTTAGTAGCTAGAATAGTGCTGTGTTTTGGATTTAGTATGGGATTTAGTATGAGAAGAACGTTGATAAAATACTGAAGTTTTTAGCTGTTGCTAAGAAATCAAGGACGCTCCAACTTCCCATGTTTTGCTATTCTGCAGGTGCAGAAGAAGTTGGGGGGAGTATAGCAAGAGGAACAGATATAAACTGGCATTGGGATATGCCAATGGGATATTTCATATCATATGACATCATGTTCTGTATAAATGAGGGTTGGCTGAAAAGCTCTCTCTCTTTTCCAGGATTGCAGTTTTGGGATTTTTCTCTCCTCCAGGATTGCTAGTCAGGAACTGGCTGGGCATTGATCAGCAGGTGGTGAGCAACTGCACTGTGCATCACTCATTTGTATATTCTATTATTACTTTTATTATTATAATTATTGTTTTATTTTTATTTTATTTCACTTATTAAGTTGTTCTATCTCAACCTCTGAGATAAGAAAAATTTAATGTTCTCACCTCAACCTCTACTCCTCCAATTCTCTCCCCTATCCCACAAGGCAGGGAATAATGTGCAAGCAGCTGTCTGGTGTTTGGTTATATATTTTAATTAAAATACTTCATTGCAAAGTTGTATTTTGCTTAATATAAATATAGTCCATATTAGTCTTCTCTAGTCTGGGCTGTTGGAAGTCCTCTAAAATCAGATGTCCAATTTTGAAGCCTGCACATGTGATTATACAACACAAATAAAGTAACCACACATTCTTTCCTGTGCAAACTCAAGAAAAAAAGGATGGTGAATTATTTTGAAGCAACATCATCATTTAGCCACTAGAGAAACAACAGGGACAAGCTCAAAAATCACTCTGTCAAGAGTGTGTACTCACATTCAAAGGTACTGGAGAACACCACACACCTTAAATTTGTTTAATGAGTAAATCAAATAAAGCAGAAGGATATTTTTTACTACGCTTGTTAAATTATATCAATTACACCAACTATAAATCATGTCTGCTCTGGAGTTTGTACTATTTCTTGGTAAGAAGAAAGAAAATTGGCAATGACTTTTAAGTACATTTAGGAAACTGATGTGTGCTCTGAGGTGTGGTTAACTACAATGATCTTTGCATTACACAGAGACCAAAACACCTAACAAACTTCCAAAGTTAAGCCTTGCATCTCTTGAAAATTCAGAGTGCTCAGTTTAGGATTCCTTTTATAAAATATCCAAGTATTTTTTGAACACAACATTTCTGAGCACTTCAGAAGTCTTCCCTGCTTTGATGAGAGTCTCTTGCATAACAGACAATGGAAGTCATTCTGCTAAATCATTAAAAGCCTAAGATTCCTGCTCCTTAAATATATCCTTTCTCTAAACAGCTGCAGGGCTTGAGTTACAGGTACTGGACTAAGCAGATTAATAGAATCATAGAATAGTTTTGCTTGGAAGGGACCCTAAAGATCATCTAGTTCCAACCCCCCCCTGCCATCAGCAGGGACACCTTCCACTAGACCAGGTTGCTCAGGGCCTCATCCAGCCTGGCCTTGAACACACTCAGGGAGGGGGCATCCACAGCTTCTCTGGGCAACCTGTTCCAGTGTCTCACCACCCACACAGGAAAGAATTTCTTCTTTTGTCTAATCTAAACCTGCCCTCTTCCAGTTTAAAACCATTACCCCTTGTTCAGATTAATCAATATAGTTTTAAAAAGCATGATTAAAGGCATCCTCGTTTATTCCTCCTCAGCATCTCAACTCTTTATTTCAGTCACTCGCAGAAATAAATGTCACAGGGCTGAAACAGTACTAGAACTGCTGGGAAAACTGGCCAAGGAACACATTTTCTGGGACATCTTCATGCAGTATAGTGGAGCACATAATTACATTTTCTTCTTTGTGGGTCGCTTTTACTTCTACCACGTCTGGGGTTTTGCAAAGATTAAATCTATCTCAATGATAAGAATGCCACAGGAATACAGCATGACAGACGGTAAATAGTAGACACTGTATTCTGTGCAATAAGAATCTATAGCTGCGCTGGAAGGGGTGAAATGGACTGCACCCACAGGTTATTTTAGAGAGGTTTCTGAAGAGTCACAGAAGTCATACCTAGCTCTGATCTGGGTCATATTATGGCTGTTGCAAACTGCTGTATAACAAGAGAATGCCACTGTTTGTCAGTCATAACTACTTACATGCACAGGACAATTCTGGTCATCTTTTTCCAGGCCCCTGAGGACACCACCAACCCTGACTGTCCCTGCCCCCTCGGGGCTCCCCCCACCCTCCCCATGGCCCAGGACACCATGGCAGCCCATCGGGGCTGCCAGCCCCTGCCCCAGAGGGGCTGGGCTCCTGCCCTGACCCACCTGGGGAGCCCTGGCACTCTCAACCCATGCAGCATCCTAAGCACATTGCAATCATTTAAGTGATCCATGTTATTAACAACATCCCTATGAAGTGGAAAATCAACCAGCCTTTATAGAAAGTAAATGAAAGTCTTTAATTTCATCTTGAATTATATATGTATTTGGTTAAAAATCCCAAGATGGAAGCATGACTCACTCATACATGGTAAAATATAACTAAAATGCATTTTTTTTAGTAAGCAGTTTTATTTTTATCTAACTGAGTTTTAAGTGGGAAACTTACTTTTAATTAACTGAAAAACAAAACAAAACACCAGTCATCAGACTTCTATTAAGGTTTTCTTTTGTCAAGCTTTGCAAGTGATTGGAAAGAGAGTCCCCAGGGAGAGGAGCAGAGGCTGACCCCCCTGCCAGCCAGCCAGCTGGAAGCAGGAGAGTAGGCTTGTAGCTCCAGGCTGGCCACAGCACATCCTGCCCAGTACCCAGCGGCCATCTCTGATCAGAAAACCAGGGATACCCTTATCGGTGAGATATGGGAGCACAGGACTCCTTTAGAAACCAATCTTCGTTCACTTTGTTCTTTATGGAAAACTTATTTTAGACAGGTCTGAAATACAGCTTGCCATAACTCTGTTTTGTTCATCAGCAAGTGCATTCCAGTGCTTAACAAATGAGACTGTCACTAGCACATAGAACTGCTGTATATAGCAAGCCATTCATCCAATGCAGCACCATATAGCAGTGCCAGAAGCAGAAGAAAAGTAGGAATCCCAATTCCCTCTTTCCCAACTAATCATGAAACTATGCTTCCATTAGTTTTTCTTTATGATGTAAAGTCTATCACTCTTTCCAGTGATCACATTTATCTACCCGGACTGATGGGAGAAACTGTCTTTACTGTGCTTGCTATCAGAACTTCTCACAGCACAGCGCTAATGCACAAATCTCATTCCTGGGCTACTTAAATGCTGACTGACACAACTGTTCAGTGGGCAGCTTTAATAAAAAACCTTCAGTTCTACAGTTTCACAGTGCCTGTGATATCAAGATTTAAGGCCAGGCTGTAGGTACAGAGGAGCAAAATTCTGCAGCCCTAAAAAAAGAAGAGGCTAAACAGTGTGACCATATCATGAATCATCAAAATTCCTTTCTGCCCACACTCTTTGGAGTTATTTATGACAAATTCAACAAATTCAGAAATGGGAAGAATGTAACAAACAAAGGGCATTGTGTTTCAGCTCTGCCTACTGTCAAACCAGGCTTTTGACCCAGATGGGCCTGTTCTGTCCTTCCTTACAGATCGCCACTGATCTGAGAACGTGCAGTATCTACAAGCACAATTGCTCTCCCTTTACTTGCAAGTTAGACCTTTGCAATGCAGAACCATCAAAATGCTAGGCCCCTTGTAATTACTATCCTTTAAAATGGATATTACATACTGCTCACAAAATCCAAAGCTAATTAAGCCCTTTACAGGTAGAAAAGTGGAGTATTTGCCCCTTGTTTACATGCAAATTTGAGAAATAGCTTCATCAGAAAAGCTATTTTGGTAGTACTTAGTGCTATGACCTTTCTGCAAAACAAGAAATATTCTCCTGCCAATTTAAAAATTAATTGCAGAAGGAAAGTACCAGAGTAAAAACACTTCTGCAGTCACGCAGTATGCGTCAAGAATATGTTGAGAAAAGAATGCCTTATAGACTGTCTACTACTATGGGTGCCCTTTCTTCTCCAGCCACATGTCCCCAGTTCTTGTACCAGCTTGTGCCAGTTTGATCTGGCAGTAAACCACTTCATAGTAAAAAAGAATAAAACTTTTCACTGTTTCACTAGGTTCATTTTTGATTGGTTTCATGCCCTAGAACATTTGTCAAGGAATCACTGAAGCAGTATTGTTGTTGCAGGTGAGGGGATTGTTGCAGTGCTAGTTTAGATAAATTTGGGCCACCTTGAAGTCACACTGTGGGGCTAACATCCCAGACAGAGGCAACATTTCAACTGTATGCAATCTTAGCTGCCAATCTCCATTTGATTCTGTATTTGGTTTACCTTGCCCTAGCATTTGTTTTCCTCTGATGGTATCAAAATCCACTTACCATAAAATTCCTGGGAGGAAAATAGCGAACACATTACATATTGTTTTCTTCTCAGAGTTCACTATGATGCACAATGACATGTTATCATGCGAAGAGGAACACAGTACCAAGCAGCACCCAGTTCATTTCTATTGTATTGCGATCCTGAAGGGATCTGCCCAACAATACTGTTAAAAAAAGTATTTAAATTCTATGGGAAATGTCACAGACTTCCATTGAAGCTTTTCCTTCCTTAATACAGCAAACACAAGCTTAATAACGTGAAGGAATATAGCCCTCATGTTCCCACAAAGAAAGTATTTCAGAGCATTTGCTGGTCTGCTGTAGAAAAGCAGAGCATGAAACCAACGGGAAATGGTATTATTTTACATTACATGTATACTTGTTGTTTCATAGCGTAATGTTCAATAAGGAAATACCTCTGACAGACTGCACTATGAAAGCATGGGATTAGCAGCAGAGTCAGGACTAAATTAATAAAAGCAGGACTCAACATTCTTCCTTTGGAGACATCCTCCATTTCAGGTCTCTATGAAGGGACACACAAAGGATAAGACAAGACAATTGTCTTATAAGGCAAGTTGTTGATGGGAGAAATGTAAAGAGAGATGTCTAAGTGAAAGATGCTGTGAAGTTTAGCAGGTGACGAAATAGCAGATGAAATTCAGATAAACGTAGAGCAGTCCTAACTTTATATATCAACTAGTATAGGATCTGAACCCAGTGTCTACCCAGTAACAAGATCTGGGGGTTACACGTTCCTGAAAACCTTGGCTTAGTGTCTAATAGCAAACACAAAACCAACCGCATATAAGGAAAATCTAAGTAAGGAATGGAGAACAAGGAAGAAGATATGATGCCACTGTATAAAAAACTTAATACTCTTACTAAATATGCTCCTACATTTTAAATAATTCATATAGCTCTCTTACCATCTCAAAACATATGCAGGAGAACTGGAAAAGGTGTAGAGAAGGGAAAACATGGAGCAGTTTCAATATGGAAACTGATTAAATGGGCTAGAATTCTTCAGGCTCGAAGAGAGACAATGGAGGAGTAACAACACTAGTAGATAACATGTCCAAAACAGAAAGATATGGTCCTCACACAACATGCAGTTAAGCTGTGCAACTACTCACAGCTTTGCTGTTCATACTAGAATTGTAGATGGATTCAAGAAGCACCGGACATATTTATAGATACCATTCTGGCTGAAGATAGACCTGGATACCTCAAGAAAGTATCCCTTAAGCCTGATGATATTCTTTCGTAGGCATCCACTGCTGACTTCTGTCAGAGGCAAGATATTAGATGGACTTTTAGTATGAATCAGCATATTTGTCCTTATGTTCTTAATCAGATCCTGAATCAGATAGAGCTATCTGCTGCCAGGTAGTTGTTCCAATTTCACCTGTGATTGAAGAATGATGATTTTTTTGGCAACAATAAGCATTGTGCAAAGGTTAAATAATGAGTATCATTTTTGTTTTGGACTATTAGTCACATCAAACTGTTTCAAATCCTAGGCAGCCTTGACCATAAAAAAGCCTATTGTCTGAATGATTCTTTAAGTTTAAGAATATCCTTCATAAACCACATATCAAATTTGTTCCAGTGCAGGTAACTCAAGTCTCCAGACAAGTGAGGTTGATCACCATGATATGTCTTATTCTCCTAGAATACTCACAGTGGAAAGCACACAGTGAAGCACACTTACTGAGAATCCAATACAGACCAAGTGTCCTTCTCCTTCAACAATGGCAATAAATAGATGCCAGTGAAGAGTAAGTATAAGCCATGATACCCAAATATTCTCCTAGCCACCATATATTTTCAGATTGACATAGTCTCGGCCTAATATGATTTGTCTGCTTAGCAACCCTGAATAGACCTTTCCTCAAAATACTTACTCTTCCCAACTCATATAAACTTTCAGTATCCCCAAAGTCTACAGATCTATGACCTACTGTGCTGAAAGCCATCTTCTTTCATTTGTTTTGGATTTAGTTCCTACTAGAAGCCTCTCTTATACTGCAAGAGACAATGAGCAGTCAATCCTTACCTTGTCTCTAGACAATGTGGGATTCTGAAGACCTCTATCATATTGCCTTTTAAGTCCTTTATTTTCCAAATTGACAAATCCTACCCTTGCCATTCTTCTGGCATATACTTGCTCATGCTTGTTTATCTTCTTTGGGCAGTTTTAGTCAGTTTTAGTCAACATTTTTCCAGTTTTAGTCAAACTTTTTTTTTTATTTTAAGGAAGGCAGAACTGCATCCAGTATTAATGCTGAGGGAAAACAATGCATTTATGCATGCAAAACAATGCTATTTTTTTGTTCTTCATTCCTTTCTACATCATACCTAACTTTTATTTTGCCTTTTTAAACTGCCACTGAATAGACATTGAATTGACATTTTCCACTGAATTGCTGTTCATAATCCAAAGGCTTCGCTCCTGAATGTCATGATCAGCGCAGAGCCCATTATTTTATGTAAAATGTGATTTTTTTCCTCCTTACATTTAACTGCATTGAATTTTATCTGACATTTTATTGCACAGTCAATATTCTCAAAAATTCTTCCTATACTTTTTCACTGTGTGTCTTCATCCTTGCCATTGTCTTAATCCTTACTATCAGAACAACTTCATCACTTCTGTAAATCATTTCACTTATGGCTCACTCTCTCCCTTGTCCTCCCCCTACTCTGTCATTTCAACAGCACAGGTTTGGGCATGGAACCCCACAGACTTCTCTGACTTCTCTTAATTGCTATATGGATGTTTTCCTTCCATCCCTTGCACCCTGTCTCATAGCCAATCCACGTCTTATCCTATGGCTCTTTGGATTCCCAAGGGCTTTTAGAGGAAACTAGCTTGACTGTTATCAACAAGCCATTTTATGTCTTCTGAAATAGATCACATATTCACATGTCCAATAATTCAATTATTTATTGGAGTTTTACTAACTTGGTGGGTATAAATGTCTTGCCACAGATGTGTAGTTTCTCCTTCATTCTCCCTGGAAGCTGTTTTAAAGACTGGCATAACATTTGCCATTGGACCAGTCCTCATGTACCAAAATAGTTTTAAACTGAGAAGTTGCACACTGCCATTGGCAGTTCATCTATTTCACCCTTGACTTCTCTTGAAGCACTTGGGTGAACACTGTCCATCAGTGGTTAGTATTTGCATTGTCAATGTTTCCACAACCTGTTTAGCCACTTCAGTGTCAGACATACTCTCTGAGGAACATCTTCCCTCTCCAAAGGGATCCAGCATGGATCTACAACTTAGTCCACAGTGAAAGCTTATGTAAAGAATTCACATGGCTTCTCAGCAATGGTCTTGCTCTCTTAGTGTTCATTTAATGCTATGAGCACCATTTGGCTTTGCAGCCTCTCTGGTGTGCTTCCTGCTCTTGATATGTCTGAAGGAATATTTAGTATTCATTTGATCCTTTTTGCTCATTGTTCCTTGAGCTCTATTTGACATGCACTGTTGCATTTATACAATTAATTTGCCAGATTTTACAATCCTTTGTCTTTTCCTTGTTTGGATACAACTCCAGCTTTTTGAAAGATGTCTTCTTATTCTAATAACCTACTCATTGTGCTGATTAGACATGCTTGCTTCCTTTTAACTCTTATTCAAGCCTTTCTTAACAGGTGGTACACATTACTGCTAGGCTCCCAGTCTGCTGTCCTTCAGTAACCTCTTTCTAGCCTGAAAAGATTTACTCCCTTTAAGTTCAATTTAACAATTTTCTGATTTTCACATATTTCCCCATTTTGGAGTTGTGTAGCCCTGGGGTAGTGATGGTGGGGGGTGAGGCTGACCTTTTCATGTCTGTAAGGAGGCTGAATTTGAATTCAGGACTTGTTTACATTCCTATTAAAATCAACACCAGTTGTACCTAAGGAGAGATAGGTTAAGAACTACCAGTCAGGACTTACTAGGTTTTAAGGAAGTAATTTCTTTTGCTGTCTCAAAGCTGCTTAAAAATCGGTAACATGATGACGATCTACTCAAGGATTTTGACCTAATAAAAGTCAGAGGTACTAAAAACTTTGTAGTAGGAATTAATTAAAAATGGGCTATATTAGCAACATTAGCAGACTTCAGGTTAAAGAATAATTTATACAACTAAGAGCAGTATCCTTTTGCTGTTTATTTAGTAGTGCCATTTATAAACTATAATCAACAATGTCTTTCTTTATTAACTTCAAATAACATATTGCATATGTTATTTGAAGTATGTCAACCACAGATTTAAGTAGTTAAAATATAGAAAGCCATTAAAAATACACAATAATCAGTGAGAAAGCTGGCACATTAAATATTCTTTAGCTCATTTTTAAGCTGGTACTTTACTAAATCCCTACAAGCTCTCTGATATCTCTGATATCCCTACATATCTTCTGATATGCCTGGAGAACATAGTAGTTTGAAAACACGAAATTAACTTTTGCAAGAGCCCTTTTATGACATACATTTATTCTTTTATGGATGACTTCCCTTTTTTTAAAGCAGAATCCTGTCAGAAAAACAAAGCAATTCTAATCTATTTCACACAGATAGCATCTTCTTGTGGTTCAATTTAAGATATTATTCAGTGAAAAAATCTGTTACAAATTTGGCTCAGATTTGCATTATGGTATAAGAAATCATTAGTCTAAAAATACATTCAGTGCCTCCGAAAAGTTTTACTAATACTTCTAAATATATTGAAAAAAACCCTGAAAGTCACTAAAGGTGTCATAATTCATGTTGGGCAAACCTATGAAGCCATTGAGGGGGAATAAAATCATAGCATGCTCTATTTAGAAACTGTGATAATGTATGTTACAGATGATCAGCTTAAAATAGTACAGACAATATTTCTGGCATGGTTGTAGACAGCTTGATTTTGCAAACTTAATATTCTTCATGTGCAGTGCTTTGCATGCCATTTTCCAGATTTTATAAAAGATAATCCTAGAAGCGCATATCAGCAGAGCTGGAATTTTAATATCACAGCACAGACCTCTGTCATTTGAGCATACAGGAATATTCAGAGCAGACTGCTCTTCTCTATTCAGGCAGATTGTTAGACCAGACACACATGGCTTTTGCAGAGACTTTTCAGATAGGAGAGTCCAATTACTAGTTCCTCACAGTTCATACTGCCTTCTTTCTTTTCTCCTACATTTGTAGACCATTTCTGTTTCTGTCTGCCCACATTACTCCCTGTCCCTTTCTTTACTGTCCTCCCTTCCCACTCCGATCCCTGTTGCTTCCCCATCCTATCCTCTTTATTCTTGTCTCCTTAATCTTCTCCCAATTGCTTTGTCTACTGACTAAACTATGTCTTTTCCTCTGGTATTGGTCATAGAAACAACTGCAATATTTAAGCTGATGCTCAAAACTCTTTTCTTAGAGGAAGTTCAGTCTCAATTGCATTTGGCAAATATAAGCATTTGGTAAATAGGAGCTTATACAGCTCCTATTGCCCTAGCTACCAAGCTGTCGGTAACCATTAACTAACTCTTCACCAGTGTCAGAAAAGCCTATTATAAAGACCACCCTTTAAATTTAGCTTGGAATCCAATCACTGAAAATGAAAACTGGGAGCCAACTTTTCTCCTCATTGCCACATCTGCAACTTGACTCTGCCTTCACCCAGTAATGTATGTGCAGTCCATTAGCTTCCATTGAGAAAGTGGCAATTTAATATTTTTTCTGAAAATTTCAAAAGGCAAGGACAAACAGTGGCACCTTGCAGGCATATGTTCTCTTGTGTATGCTTCTATTTTCACATCAAAAACCCATCCCAAACCCAAAGCTAATGAATGACAATTGGATACATGGGTAAGAAAATCCAAAATTCATGATTATTGCTCTGAATTGAGCACTGCATGACACTGAACATTGTAAAGTCAAAATAATCATGGGCACCCTCCACTCTAGGCAGGCTGAATAACCCAGACTAATGCTGTCTTGGGAAAAAATACTTTAAGAACAAACATGTGACCAATCACATTATCACCCCTTATTAATTTCTTTCACAACCTCTGGCAACCTGAACATTTCAAATTCTTTTCTAGTGACATCTGTATTCATGCATCTAACTTAGATTAAAACTCACAGCAACAACACTACCCTTGTGTAAGTAAACACCACTGTCAGCCCTATTCCTTTACTCACCAAACCCCACTGCCCTTTGGAGCCCTGCTATCAGCTCTTTCCTATTGATCCGCCCTGCATGACCAGATACAAAGAATATCCCACAGTCACCTGTAAACCCAGCACCTTCTAGACTCCAGCTGAAAACAGTCCTGCTCACTCATTATTTCTCTGCTCTTCCCTCACTGTCTCCTAATACCTATCAAACGCCCCATTTCTGTCACTTGGGAGTTGGCTTAAAACCGCAGGACAAGTGACAAACAAAAATAGATGGGAGAGGTTTACCTGGAGTTAGGTGCACTCTGTCTGCACATTACCTCGGCTGAACAGCACAGACGGCTTAAAGCATCTTACACAACATGGCAGGGAAAACGAACACCAGCATCTCAATTATACAGAATTTGTTCCCACCATGCTGACTGACATGTGAATACATTTTCTGTCTGAGCTAATAAGTTCTTGCTGCAAAGTTAAAATCTTTTTCGTATTACACTGACCAACGTACTTAATTTTAATGTTTTATTTGGGTTAGGATTTTAAACTATATCAGCTTTATTTTTAGTTGAAACCTACTCTTAGACTCTCTCCAATTAACATTTAAATAAAGTGTTTTCACCAGTATTTAATCTGAGCATCAGCTGCAAATTAAGACAGCTTGTCAGGAAGAAAAATGCAGACTGTGCAAACAAATCCACAACTTTCACCAATTTTTGCAAGAGCGAAGTGACTATACTGAAGACCATTGGAACTGTTCCAAGAAAAAGTGGGTATTTATACTGGTTTAAATTCACACTCAACTTCAGAGGCTGAACTTCCCTGGGTAGACTTTGCATTTTGAAAGTGCTGTAGATAAGAAAATCAAAGCTAGCAAACCTGAACAGGAAAAGAGATTTCACAGTCTGGTCTGAGGTACTTGGCAGCAAACTTATTTTAACAAAATATTCAGCTATGCCCCAGATAGAAGCACTTGAAGTATGATACAGCTTCATTCTCCAACTCTTATGGACTCGCCTACATGCCTACTCCATCAGTCATACATCAGAGACTATAGCTCTTTTGGCTTCCATGTGTCAGTTTTCAGAAGCTGCCAAAGGTCATAAAAGTAACAAAGATAGGCAAACAAAGGGAAAATATGTTTTTCCTTTAGGGAAAGGCAGATTCAAGACTCTAGTTCTGAGCTGAGTGACTGGTGGGGAAAAAAAAAGAAATGTGGGAACAAAACACTTACTACAATACAGTCAGTTTGTCTTACCAGATTTAGCAACATTTCCTATTGTTTGCAGTGGCATGGCCACATGCAATCCTCAGTAAATCTTCCAAAATGTAACTGCTATGAACTATGGCTTTTCATTATGAGTTCAAACCTCTCCATGACAGATCTACAGCCTGACTCATTCTATTCAGAGTAATGATTATCCTGTATGACCCACAAAAACTTTCTCCTTGGGAGATACAACGGAAGATTTTCCCAAATGCCTAAACCTTCTGCTGTCACTGCTTAAGGATTCACAGACGTGGTTAATGGAATTTTTTGAAAGTACCCAAATTCTTAACTAAATCTGGAATAAAAGTTCCCCTTAATATTGTCATGTAGATGCTCTACCTGCCTTCATTCACTCAGACCAGATCACTCACATACCTTTAAACACTTAAATACAAATCTTTTGTATTTTTTCCCATTGTTCTATGTATTCAAAGGATGGTACTCAAGCAACCTGCAAAGCCACACACTCAAAACATTCTTCTGCCTCGGCAGCTGACTACTTTTTGCTGCTCTCTCTGATCCTAGTTCCTGTCAGTCTTCCTCTACTCCTTTCATGAAGCCCATTTCCATATGGATTTGCATTCTTCAGACCTAGTTACCATCTCCTTTAGGCTTCTCCATCTTTGGGCTATGCTAGCATTGGGAAGGCCAGAGGCTCTTTTACAGTAATGAGGTACAGATGTGCCTCTGCTTTTTAGCCTATCCCATGTTCCTCCCCTGCCCTGAGCTAGTAAGATAGAAATTTATGTTCTTTACATGATATGGTATGGAAACCACTTTAGGACAACGGTCCTAATTCCCTGCCAAACCTGGAACTGGAAAACTTTCCTAGGGATGGGAAGCTTTGAAAGATATAACCATCCACCAGCAAACTTCAGTTAGGCTTTTTTTCCTATAAAAATTAGTGGATCTCACTTTTTGGATGAGGATTACTTGCAGAAATATCATAATCTAAGACAAACTGTATCTGGCAAAGCAGAACACAAATTGCTGAAGCTGCTTTATCTCAGTGAAACACAAGCAGCTTTGTATTCATGAAAGTGACCATCAGAAAGGGTGCTGGTCTCTTATTATTAGCCTAACAACTGAAGGAAGCAAAAGACCAAGCTATTTTTTTTTCTAAAGCAGCTCTGACACAGATTGTGATGGGAGTATTTTGTGAAAGACACTCTCACATCTTAGTTGAAATCAGGTCTAGTCAGGGAAGGAAGCTTTTGCTTCCTTTTGCTGCTGATTAAGAGTCTAGGGCTTAAAGGGCAATTCCAGACAAGGAAGGAGATCTTTATCGCTGCCCTTGGAACAGTTCCCACTGTTGTGCTCTTTTTTCCCCCCTCTTTTAGTCACAATTTACAGCTGCAAAACATATCTCGGAGAATGGTACCAGCATGCCAGCTGTTCCATGAAGATGTTAGATCATTCAACATTGTTGTGTTTTCAATACTTATAAATGTTTCTAATAATATTACATGGTTTCAATCAGTAAACAGCACTTAAGAACTACCACAGCTGTTTTCTGAGTAGCTAAAGTAGATCAGCTTGTAAGAAAGCAGCACAGGAAAGTCCACCTCTAAAAAATACAGTGTGGGCTGAAGCCATCTGGTGAGTATTACAGGTCACCTTCTCCTCTCAGCAATACTCACCCAGGGTCCAGTCCCTACAGGAGAGATGTTTTACATTTCCAACCAGGAGGAGTGCTTAGAGCCAACTCTCAGCATTCAGGTATAAGACATCTCTTTAATCAATCAGTAAAGTCATGCAGACATGGTTTCCATGCTAAATTAGGGAGATGACACAACAATGGCAGGATTGCAGTTCACAGTGATCTGAGAAACTCAGGGACTGGGGCAAGAGAAAACTTATGGGATTCAGTAGGAAGAACAACTGGGGCAGAATAACCCAAGGCATCAGCATGGGCTGGGAACTGGCTGGCAGAGCAGCAGTCTCAATGAAAAGGACCCAGGCATTACAGTGGATGCCACGCTGAATATGTGTCAACATGTGCTCCCACCATGAATAAAGTAAACTGCTAAGAGTTATCTTAGGGGGAACACGTCCAGGAGATCAAGGGAGGTTATTCATTGCTTAATTTGCTGATGGGGAAGTGGGGCATAGCTGGTCTACTGTATTCACTTCCAGGAACCCACAGACACTTCAAGAGAAATGTTAAGAACCGGAGAGGGTCTATGAGGTGTCTATCAAGATGGTCAGGGACACAGAGCACATGAACTGTGAGGAAAACCTGAGGGAGTTGTATGTCTTTTGTCTGGCAAAGGAGAGGCTAAAGGGAGATTGAGCAGCATCCTATGACTACATGAAGGGAAGTTGTAGAGATAAACTTCTCTTGGCAGTAGCAGAGAACGTAACAAAAGGCAAGGGACATGTGTCGTGACTTGGGTTGTTCAGATGGGACATTAGGAAGAATTTCTTCACCAGCAGGGTAGTGCAGCACAAACTATCAAAGTCAAAAAGTGTGGTCTGACCAAAGTTGAAAACTGCATAATCCTTACATTTTGTATACTTCCCCTTATTCAAACCTACCTGGAAGTACTTGCCCTCAGCTCGCAATTCTGCCTGACACCCCTCTACTGACTTCACCTATCACATCAAAACAGAAGAGCCCTCTGCATTGTGGTTTTGGCAGTATGCAACCAAGCATTGAGAACTAAGACCTTGCCACACTGGGATCATGTCTCATTGTTGACCAGTTTCCCAGAAACACAAAAGAATGCAGATGGTTGCAAAACCAAAACTTGTCTAGACTCTGACACTTTGAGGCTGACTTCTAGTCCACAATACTGAACTTATATGAACTCCTCAAAGTACAGTATGCTTGACTGCACAGTGCAAATAAATGTTTGTCCAAGGTTAAAATATAGCTTCAGTGAAAATGAAGCCTGCCTAAGCTTGGGCTATTGTAGTTACTTTCCTTTATTCTTCAAAGTTGCTGACAAGTCACTCTTTTAACCATAGGATTGGGACCTGTGTTAATATAGGGCCCTGTGAGTTTTTGGGGAAGGACAGTTCTTGCCTCTGCTGGCCATCAGTTGTCGATACCATGATCATCAGGTTTGTACACATACTTATTTTAGGGTAGTCAAAAAAAGCTCCTTTCAGATACCTCCAGCTCTAGATGCCAATGTCTTGATGATTATTCTACCACTATCCCCTATTGTATATTGGGTGAAAAAAAGCAGAATTTTTCTTGCATTTGATGCTTGTAAGCTTCGTATTATAGAAGAGCTGCAAGTTACTGTCAGCAGGACTGGGTAGCTGAGATTGTTACGGCAATTAAAAGCATTGCATCCTGTCCTCAGTGTTTCAGCAGATGAAACATTGTTAAATTGAAGACAGGTGACAGATTCTGGAATTTAAACATACCTTATATCCCGCCTCCCCCACCACTAAGACCAAATGTGATATAAAATATTTTGCTAATAATCTATCAGACTTATAGTCTAAAGTGTGATCAGTGTTCCCTGCTGTAACACCCAAGACAAGGTACCTATTAGAAGATAGTCCTCTTCTTCCGGATTCCAACTCATTTCCAGATTTGACATCACCATTTTTACCCGTAATGACTTATACCTGGTTTTGTGTTAAAATAGAATTTCCCTCCAAGCAGACTCACAGCTCCAAGACCTTCATCCAAATCTTCTACCATAACTGTATGAAACAATAATATTTAGTGTTCACTTGTTACAGGGAAAGGATAACGGATAAGCAATATTAGGCATGCCTAGTATTATTTTTGGTCTTCAGCATAAGACATGGTATAAGTGGGTGTGTTACATCTCCTTTTCTCAATGGTGAGTTCAGCACTTCATTTTACTGTGTGCTGATTTTATGTGTTTCTAAAGCCTTTGTACAAAAAGAATAGTAAATTGAAGAAAACTTAACTTAAATCACAAGTTCCAGCTTGAATAATACAGAAGAGAAAGGCAATTGATAAGTTCATGACTGCAGAAGTTAATTTGATTTAAGGGCTATGAAACTTCAGATTATCTCACTAATATTTATTTACCTTTAATTTTATTAACTGCCATCAGGGCTACAACACTGCAAAAATGCATTGGGAGAAAGGAAATGGAAAAAAGAAAATCTTACTTTTCACAATGTAACATATACAAAGCAGTCTAATGATCTGTGAGCTTGATCTCTAGCCAATTTTAACTTTATTCATGAGAATGGGATTGTCATCTAAGATTTTGGTTTGGTTCGGCACCAAAATTTGGATAAGAACTTCTGCTCAGTTCAAGAATACTTAGATCCACACTTAGTCTGTGACTATAATATCAATGAAGGGTATGTTAATTTAAGAGAGCTGAAAGGAAAAGGCTATAGGAAAATCTAGAGTACTCTAGGTAAAAATTGCATAGCACTGGGAGAAGGGAGAGAGATGGAAAGTGTGCTTGCTTAAGTAACGCCTAGAGTAGTAACCTCACCTTGCAGTAAGACTAATATAACTTGCAGAGCCAAAGGTGCAATTGTAAGATTCAAACGAGTAAATTATCAATTCAAAGATTCTCTGCAACTCTACTACAGCAAAAAAATTATCCAAAGGGAATATCAAGTGACTGCTGGAAGTCTGGAAGGAAGGTGTTTTCTAGGGCTATTTGTATTGGACTGCCCAGTGTTGAAAGCTATTTTTGTGTTAGGATTGTGTCAAAGCCATTAGGGGAAGCTATAATCTAAACCCAGAATTAGCAATCTTGCATATTTTTTTGGGGGAAAAAAAAAAAAAAAAGGGCAAGACAGAGTCCCCTACCCTGGGAATTCTCCTACTTTGTGATTTAACACATCAAGTAACCTCTCACAAAATGAAGGAAAATAGTTCGGGTGAAAAGGAAAATATCTTACACTCTCAAAGAGTGTACAATTCACCTCTTTGCACACTTTGTTTTTAAGTAAATGGGAAATTGCTAAAAATTCACTGATTCAGTTTTGCTGTAATTGATAATTTATGCTTTCTCTTCTATACTGAATAGTGCAGATGGAAATATATCTTGTCTTGCTGATAGAAGTACTGTCTTTAGTGGATAAGCAAATCCAGAAAAGCAGAGCTTGGCTTGAGTTTGTGTGTGTGTGTGTGTGTATATATATATATATATATATATATATATATATATATATAAACATAAGCAAATGCTGATCCTCAGCTTAACAGCATGATTCAAAATAAAGTGAGTTGATATAGCCTACAATTACATTTTTTTCAGCCTAGATTCTTATTCCAAGATAAATTTCATGTTAATCTGAATTCCAGTTATAATGATACTATTCACAGATTATCATTCTGTGGCATATATGTATGACAGAGACAAGAATCATTTGTCTGGAAATAATTTTATTTACAAGGTAATTTGGGACCTGAATCTAAAGTAATATGGTTTTGCATTCTCTAATCTCCCAGCCAAACCGACTCCTGTCTAAAAAGACTGAAACTCCATGCACCATTATTCCTATTGATTTAGTTTATTGATCCATACTGTTGATCTGCAGAAAGCTCTGTGAAGGAATACTTTTTTTCCCCCATCACTTACAATAAAACAGCAGACTTCTAATAGCCAAGAATAATATTGTAAAAGGTAGTCCATCTGAAGCCCTGTTACAAGCTGAAGGAAACTTCCCTGTGACATGACACCAACAGGTCCCCACTCTACACGGAAATACTGGTTCCATTCAAAAACTAGCATTGTGAGCTAAGATACAGAGCCACGGTATATTCTGGTGGAGTGGTGCAGCTGAGCCTGAAGAAAGCCTGTTGAGGACTGAAAGGATACAGCTGTGCTCATGAGCAAGTGAACAGACACTCAAGACGGCTCTAGAGAAAGTGAACATGTGGAGGAGGTGAAGATGTATCCATGTTAAGGAGGAAAAGCAGAGGCTGAATATATTGTTATCAAAATCTTCACTGGAAGTATTCAAAATGAACAACTGTACTGGAACTATACTAATGCTTAAAGACATAGTTCAAAGCACAACAGAGACCACAAGAACATTGTCATCACCTTAAGAAGGAAGGAAACTTATTTAGATAATATAGGAATGTGTTTGAATTTTCCCTGAGGCTTAAATCTCAATTATTTTTCTGCCTAAAAAAGTTTGAAGTTTTTCATCTTTTCCAGTTTCCTTTTGGCAAACACCTCATCATGTTCTGTGCTGCTGGCTCCAACCAAAATTTACTACTTAAATTTCCATGAAAGGACTGTTCTCATGGTATTTCCTACCAAGCCAAAAATCACATATTACCGGAAATCTTGCAAGAAACCGAAATCTTGCAAGATTTCTAGCCTAATTAGACTTGGATAAATAAAACAGACCAACTTCTGATGATCTTGACTCCCACAGTTTACCAGTTCAGGTGTATCTACAGCTATATCAATCCCACAGTTCAGATTTACTTTCTTCGCTATCCCTGTTATGCAGAGAATTTTTTTACACCCAGCTGCAACCATGGCTGCTGAAATTTTGTGTTCTCTGCCATGTCATTATCCAAAATTCGAGGCTATGAGCAGAGCCTACATGCTTAGGTGCAGCACTGGACTATCACAGTTATACCACGTTAAAGATAAAGCAATTTGCACATGCTCAGTTTGCAGTAAATTATAACTAGGAAAAAAATATTAGCTCCAGATTGCAAGAAGTCATGTGAATTTTTAAACTAATTTTTAATCTCTCCATAGAATTTTTTTTTTCATCTAGCTGGCTGTCTTTTGAAGGGTTGCTGAAGGCAGATATGCTTGTAGGTCACAAAGAAGCAGAAAAAAAATGCTACACTGGTTCTTCTTTTTTTCTGAGCAAAAGCTCCCATCCTAGCAGAAAGGTCCATTCACCTCTCCTTAGAGCTACTCTGAAAATGTATTGGAAATTTTCTTCTTATAGGATGGACTAACACAGTGCAGAAGTCCTTAATAAAGACTGCTAAAGGTCAACCTGAAACTACTCCTCTGCCTGGGCAGTTCCACAGTTCAAAGAAAAAGTTTCCTTGGCCACCTGATTAGTGGCTACAGCTGTACTAATCATCTCCAGGAGAGCCAGGCAAGCTGAATCAGACTTTCTAAATATGCATTAACTGTCAGGTTTTATTACTCACTTGCTGTTAAGTGCAGTCATAACACCCAAATATGAAATCTTGCATTGGCAGTAACTACATGTATTTGACCTTTGGAAAATATCAAACAACACACCTGGCTTCTGAAACTCTGAAAACAGCAGAAAACTCTGAATTATTAATCTCTTTTCCTCACTCTTGCCTGGAAACTTGATAGAAATAATTTCTTCTGTTAAGAAGTTTTACTTGAGAATTTTAATGCCAAGTTTCAAGAGACAGGAAAAAACTGAAGGAATCATCCAAACTGCACGTCAAACACCCCAGCTACTTGGTTGGTCCAGTGATGGTAGGAAGTGTCAAATATAGGTTGAACAGAGCCAGCTTGATCCAGCATGATTGTGTTTGTGTCAAGGTGACATATACAATCACGTCTAGAACATTATTATTGCATGTGCATAAACTTATGGGGAAAGTCCCATAGTTAGAGATAACTAAGAAAGACTTATGAAAAATTATTCAGAAGAGGAATTTGTTTATGTCCTTTTAAAACATAGATAGTTTCCTGTTAAACAAAACAGGTCTTAGTGCTGTGAGGCTTGCTGGCACATTTTACTGTTATTTTACATTGTTGAGGCATTCTTCTATACCATCCCTGACCTGTTTAACCCCAAGACCTGACCTGAGAGTGTCAGGGAGCAGTGAGAGTGGGGCTGCTACACAAGGGAGGAGAAGCTGGGGTCCTCCTTGGTGCCCTTACTGACAGGCACTGTCCTGCAGGGTCTGAACATGTCAGGCTGGTGTCAGGGTCCATCAGCAGCCCCAGCCACAGGAAGTGATGAACCAGGGTCAGGGTCCATCCAGGGCATCCAGCCTGGAGCAAAAAGGGGTGAAGACAGAGACAAGGCTGCAGTGTGGGTCTGAGGTCCATCCATGAGGCAGGGCTGGAGACCAGCACTCCTCTGGCATAGCTCCAACAAGGTCTGGGTGCCCCAGACTGGGCTGAAATGGGATCCTGGGCCATGGGCAGGGTGGGGTTGGATGCAAGGAAGGCTAGGCAGGGACAGTCAAGACTGGTAGTGCCTTCAGGGCCATGCCATGAGCTGATTCAGTGTAAGGATATCTTTCATAAATCTGAGGGTTTGAGACTCAATAACCAAAGAGTAAAACATTTCCATCCCTTTCACTAAAGGCTTTGGAACCTGGTCATGTTTTTATACATTAATGTTCATTAAGAAAAATATACTAGAAGCCCAGCTTCCCCTGTGTAAAGCTGTTCATTTCTGGGCTGTATCTATCCAAACATTTCCCAACTTTTACCACTGCAAATTTCATGCTAACAATCAACTTAGGGGTGTTGGCTATTTCTTGCCCAGCCCAATTACCCAAGGGAACTGAGGGAGAAAACAATCCACTAGGATTTATTAAACATAAAATGATCCTGAAAAATAGGTAACATTTTTTTTCCTTGCCAGAGCCACACTAGGTACTCAAAACATTAGATTTATGACCTTCTTGAACTCTCCAGTTTCCATGCACAATGAGATCAAATTCTGTCTCAAAATCAGCTTGTTTTTATGATAAAGTAACTACAGGAATACTGCTTGTCTAAACTTCTATGAGTCTCTTTTCATCCAAGCATGACTGAGAAAATCCTTCCCTCATTTGGATCTGTTCATACTTATGAAACTCATATTATTCTCTTGGAGGAACAGTATGACTGGATCACATATTCTCAACATGTTAATGATGGTACCAGACATTGCAGGACAATCTCACTTCTACCCAGATAAACATGAAAATCAGATGTCTCCCATTCCACTGATCAAGAATAGGACAATATAGAAATGCCCACTGAAGATAAAACTCACTTTCTGGTCTTCTTTCTGACCATCAAGTGTGGGCTGAAAAACAGAATCCTTATGTTACCCATTACTCCCTGAACTTCAAGTCCAACACCTAAGTCACCTTGAATATAAGGACCAACACAACATTTGACTACACAACATTATTTTTGTAGCTGTAATAGCAGAATGTTTTGAACTCTTTTATTTTTTTTTATTTTGAAGTCAGTCTCACCATGACCTTTTCACTCTGTGTAAGCAGGTCCATCAGCTTGTAGCTCAACACAGGTGCTGTGCAGAGCACTCCAGCATGTAAGAGCACATTGCCCAGGGATGTAAGAAGGGAGGCAGCCCTGCCTGCCCTCGGGCTCAGTAAGGAGTCATTCTGTTAACCAGAAGCTACTGTGCTTCCCTACCTTTGAACTCAAGTTGCTTGCAAATTTTTCCCATAGTAATTATATCCTTAGAGACCTTGGAAATTCCCAGCTCACACATTTTCTCAGACTAAACAGTTATCCATTCTTTTATCTCCATTATTGCATTTATTGCCAATAGCATTTTTCACAGTGTGTTTTAAGACAAACTAAGTCCCACCTCATTCTGACCTACTTTGGTGTCAGCGAAGCCTGCTCACTTCCCTTAAAGCCAGCCTTGTTTGTCATGAAAAGTGTGTTACATTCCTTGTGCTGTGGAAGAGGGATAAAACAGTACAAAGGAACTAAAATGGCCAGGCTTGGCAAGGTAAGGACTGCTTGCAGAACCTGTGCCCTAGGAGATGTTGTGGCCCTCCTGCTCCTTACCCTGTGCCCTCACATGCTCTGGAGCAGTACACAGGAGGGACAGGCTACAGGACCATCCTGGGGGCTTCCCTGCAGCAGCAGAATTATCAGGGAAAGGGTGGGGGGGTCTCTCCTGACTTAGAAGTGGCAAAACCCATGGGGAGCTCACTCTCAAAAAGAGAAGAGACCCATTTCTCAGTCTTTCTTTATTCATTTATATGCATCCAAAATCTGGCATTTTTAATACCCATTATATCACTCAATCTTAACTTTTGGAAGAAGAGAAGCATCTGTAATGATGCTGTTATTTGTTATATGAGAAGTGATGCTGTGCTCTAGGGATTTGCTGTGCTTTATTTCTTTCTTTATTTCTCTAAGAAAATGTTCATCTCCTCTCCGTGTGGGTGAGCGCTGATGAAAACAGGTGTTTAGTATTCTACTCAGCTTCCACTACAGTGGCTACTATCTCATTTTGTGTGCATGCTGGTACAGTCAGATCAAAATATAAGTATATAGAAGCAGAGTTTGAAAACTCAACCAGAGCCATCTATAACTGATTTTAGCATCTCTTCTGCTTTGCATGCTGACTGTTCAGCTATATTGTCAAATTCACTGACAGTTTAAAAACTTCCCTCAATATTTTAAAGAAATTCCTCATTTGTATTATGATATAGCAACATAAATTAAAACAAACAGAAAAATATTTAATTTAATGTTCTTTGCTTGCACTCCAGAGTAAAAAGAGGAAGTACACTGTCACCCTGTGCTGCATAGAAGTAAGAGGAACCAGACCTGGTTTCTAAAGTTTCCTGCTGAGCACTCAGTCACCAGCCCTCAGCCAGCCCTTTGGGAAAGTTAAGCTAGACCAGCTGGGTAGTTGGTCAGACCTGAATATGAACACAGTCTTACTGGGCAAAGAGCAACACTGAGAAACAGCAACACTCAAATACCCAGTCAGCAAGACTGCTGCCTCTGGGCACGTCAGTAAAGCCCTGTGCTGAGCTCTCCTCTTAAGCATTCGAGTGACTACTCCTCTTGTTAAGCTGTACATTATTCTCTGCTCTTCACTCACTCTCAGTAATGATCCTTCAACAATTCACCTCATACAGCTGTGGGATGCAGAAAGTTACAGAATCACAGAACATTAGGGATTGGAAGGGACCTCGAAAGATCATCTAGTCCAATCCCCCTGCAGGAGCAGGAACACCTAAATGAGATCACACAGGAAGGCGTCCAGGCGGGTCTTGAATGTCTCCAGAGAAGGAGACTCTACAACCTCCCTGGGTAGCCTGTTCCAGTGCTGTCACCCTCACAGTAAAGAAGTTTCTTCTCAAGTTTAAGCAGAACCTCCTGTGCTCCAGCTTGTGCCCATTGCTCCTTGTCTCATCATTGGTTGTCACCGAGAAGAATCTGGCTTCATCCTCGTGATATTTGCCCTTTATATATCTATAAATATTAATGAGGTCACCCCTCAGTCTCCTCCAAACTAAAGAGGCCCAGCTCCCTCAGCCTTTCCTCATAAGCAAGATGCTCCACTCCCTTAATCATCTTGGTGGCTCTGTGCTCGACTCTCTCAAGCAGCTCCCTGTCCTTCTTGAACTGAGGAGCCCAGAACTGGACACAATATTCCAGATGTGGCCTCACCAGGGCAGAGTAGAGGGGGAGGAGAACCTCTCTCCACCTACTAACCACACCCCTTCTAATGCACCCCGGGATGCCATTGGCCTTCCTGGCCACAAGGACACACTGCTGGCTCATGGTCATCCTGCTGTCCACCAGGACTCCCAGATCCCTTTCCCCTACACTGCTCTCTAGTAGGTCATCTCCCAACTTATACTGGAACCTGGGGGTGTTACTGCCCAGATGCAACACCCTACACTTGCCCTTATTATATTTCATTAAGTTTTTCCCTGTCCAACTCTCCAGGTCTCTCTGGATGGCAGCACAGCCTTCTGGAGTGTCAGCCACTCCTCCCAGCTTTGTATCATCAACAAACTTGCTGACAGTGCATTCAATTCCCTCATCCAGGTCATTGATGAATATATTGACTAGTACTGGTCCTAGTACTGACCCTTGGGGGACTCCACTAGATACCAGCCTCCAACTGGACTCTGCCCCACTGACCATCACCCTCTGGCTTCTTCCCACCCGCCAGTTCACAGTCCATTTCATTACCTGATCATCCACTCCACACTTCCTCAATTTATCAGCAAGGATGCCATGAGCAACCGTGTCAAATGCCTTCCTGAAATCAAGATAGACCACATCCACTGCTCTACCATCATCTAGCCACCTAGTTGTGTTTTCATAAAAGTCTAGAAGGTTGGTCAAGCATGACTTTCCCTTGGTGAAGCCGTGCTGACTGCCCCTAATCACCCTCTTATCCTTGATATGTCTAGAGATGGCACCAAGGATAAGTCGTTCCATCACCTTCCCAGGGATGGAGGTGAGGCTGACACGTCTGTAGTTACCTGGGTCCTCCTATTTGCCCTTTCTGAAGGCTGGAGTGACATTTGCTTTCCTCCAGTCTTCAGGCACCTCTCCCATCCCCCACGACTTAGCAAAGATGATGGAGAGTGGTCTAGCAATGACTTCAGCCAGCTCCTTCAACACCCACGGGTGCATCCCATCTGGACCCATAGATTTATGGATGTCCAGATTGCTTAACTGGTCCCTAACCCAGTCCTCATCAACCAAGGCAAACTCCTCTGTTGTCCTGACTCCCTCTGGGGCCTCAGGGGTCCGGGGCTCCTCAGGACAGCTTCTGGCAGAGTAGACAGAGACAAAGAAGGCATTCAGTAACTCAGCATTCTCTGTATCCTCTGTCACCAGGGCACCCACCTCATTCATCAGTGGGCCTACATCGCCTCTAGTGTTAGTTTTATCTGCTATGTATTTGAAGAAGCTCTTTCTGTTGTCCTCGACCCCTCTGGCAAGGTCTAATTCTAAGGAGGCCTTAGCTTTCCTAGTTGCCTCCCTACATCCTCTGACAACAGCCTTATATTCCTCCCAAGTGGCCAACCTCTCCTTCCATGATCTGTAAACTCTCCTCTTCCAGTTGAGTTTGGCCAGCAGTTCCCTGTTTAACCAAGCAGGTCTCCTGGCTCCCTTCCTTGACTTCCTACATATCGGGATGCTCTGATCTTGAGCTTGGAAGAAGCAGTCCCTGAATGCTAACCAGCTATCTTGGGCCCCTTTACCTTCAAGTTCCCTTTCCTATGGGATTTCCCCTAACAATTGCTTGAAAAGGCCAAAATTGACCCTACATGGTTGCAATTCTGCTTGGAATTATGTTCCTGCCACATGAGATCCTGAACTTCATCTCATGGTCACTGCAGCCCAGGCAGTCCTCAACCTTTACTGCTTCAACCAGATCCTCCTTGTTAGTGAGGATGAGATCCAGCATCACTCCCTTCCTAGTTGGTTCATCCACCATTTGCATGAGGAAGTTATCATTGATGCACTGGAGGAACCTCCTGGATTGTGGGTGGCTGGCTGAGTAGTCCCTCCAGCAAACATCAAGGTAGTTAAAATACCTCATGACAACCAGGGCCTGTGATTGCAAGACTGCTCTCAGCTGCCTGTAGAAGGTCTCCTCTACTTCCTCGCCCTGATCTGGTGGCCTGTAATAGACACCCACAACAGTATCACCCATACCAGCCTGCCCCTTAATTCTCACCCACAGACTCTCAACTCACTCCTCATCCGCCCCTGGACAGATCTCAATACACTGCAGTTGCTCTCTCACGTAAAGAGCAACTCCACCACCTCGCCTTGCTGGCCTGTCTTTCCTGAGAAGGACACAGTCATCCATGACCACATTCCAGTCATGTGAGCTGTCCCACCAACTGCCACCAGATCATAATCCCCTGACCAAACACGGGCCTCTAACTCCTCCTGTTTATTCCCCATGCTGCGTGCATTGGTGTACAGGCATTGCAGGGAGCGAGCCGAGTACACCAGTTTCAGCCTAGGGGGGTGGGAACCTCCCGGCCTTCATCAGTTCTAGACTGCTGCCCCACTGGCACGAGCCCAACTGTAACCCCTTCCCCCTTCCAATCTAGTTTAAAGCTCTCCAAATGAGCGCTGCTAATTCCTGCCCCAGCCTCCTTTTGCTCCTGCGGGATAGGCCTTCTCCACCAATCACCGTCCAGACTGGTGTGTTATAAAACCAGCCATTATCAAAGAACACAAAGCCCTGCCTGTAGCACCAGTCCTGGAGCCAGTCATTTATGGCCTGAATTCTTCTATTCCATCCCATGGAATAGCACCCAAAAAGTGGAAGGAGGGAAGAGAAAATCACTTGTGCTTCAGACCCTTTCACCAACTGGCCCAAGGCCTTGAAATCTTTCTTCATTCCCCTCAGACTACAGGATGCAGCTTCCTCCCCACCTGTCTGGAAGATCAGGAGCGGGTAGTAGTCTGTTGGGTGCACCAGCTTGGGAAGTGCCCTGGTGATATCCCTGATCCAGGCTCCAGGAAGACTACAAACTTCCCTATGTTGAGGGTCAACCCTGCATATCGGGCCCTCTGTCCCCCTCAGAAGGGAATCGCCTACTACACTGACCCTTCTTTCTTTCCTATCAGAGGCTGTCTTGAGGGGCTGAGTCAACCGTCTCTTCCTCTGTGGCCTTGTAGGTGGGCCTTGCACCACGTCCTCACCTACCTCTCCTTCAAGATGCAGGGCCTCAAACCTATTATAGAGGGGCACCTGAGGGAGCAAAGCAGGTAGGGAGGGAGGGAGGTTGCCCATGATGCCGAACTGGGACTTTCTTCCAACCCTCCTCATCTTTTTGGTCCCCTGCCTCTGCCCAACAGCGACAGGGCAGGGGCTGCCTCAGGTCACCGCACTCTGCCCCACAGGGTGAGGGTTCCATCACCTTTTAGGGGGTATCCCCCGGGGCATTTCTGACTGACATGCCAGGGAGTTACTCCATCAGTCAGTCTCCTTCTCACATTCCCTGATGGCCCTCAGTCTCTCAACCTCCTCCTGGAGTTCACCACCATGCTGAGCAAATCATCCACCAGCTCACACCTCACACAGGTGGAATGCCTCCCTCCCCCAGCAGCAGCAGGCTCTGGCACTCCCTGCAGCCAGGGACCTGAGCAGCCACCATTCCGGGCAGGCCCTCCAGCTGGGTCACCACAGTCTTTTTGTGACAAGCTCTGTCTGGAGGAGACCACAGCCAGAGGCAGCCTGGGACACTGCCGATAGGGGAGAAAGTCAGCAAGCGAGGGGTGACAGCCTGGGGACCCTGCTGCACGCGTCACACCGGCTGCTGCAGCGCAGTGTGGGTGGGACTCGCTCGCTTCACAAGCTGGTTGCCTTCCGTACCTCGGTACCTGCTGCCGCGGCTCCGGCTGCTCTGGCTCCGATCAGCTGCCCGCACCAACTGCCGCGCCTGCACTGCTTGCCCGCTCACCGCTGCCACCGCTTTGCTCCCCGCCGACCGAGAGCAGGGGCCGGTTTCACCGCGTTTAAATCTCCCGCGGCTGCCCCTGGCACCGCCCCCGCCGCGCCAGCCCCGCTCCCGCGATCAGCTGCTCCCGATAGGACCCGGCATCACGCCCGCAGCCTCCCCTCGCCCCGGGACCGCCGCCTCCACCTCAGCACGTGCTCAGCCGCGGGACTCGCCGCTGCCGCCGCTGCGCTCCTCGCCGACAAGTTCGTGTGGTGCTGCTGCCAGCCTCTGGGATTCAGGAATGGAAGAAGAACATCCCCTGTGAAGGTGCCATCTGAGCTGTGACAGAACCATCAGTGCTCAGTTATGCCAACCCAGGGGGAATTACTGCTTCGGCTCTCCCTCCATGCCCCTATAAACTGATCTAGACTCACTCACCCTCCAGGTGTTAACCCTGCTCGGGCATCACAAACAGGTTATTTGTCCCCTGTTTCAAACAGGAATAGCAGTGTGCGGGTCTGGCACACCCAGCCAAACCCACCTGTACAGTAGCAGCTGCTGGCAGGCACCCCTCTCCTTACTCTAGCACAGACTTCTGCCTGTCCCAAAAACTTAGTAAGTGACTGCTCATTTCCCATAAGAAGTACCAATGAGGTGTCAGTCACAGGCATTACATCAGACTCTTACTTCTCAAAGTAAGCAATGAACATTCCCATAGCAGTCCATTGGATGGAATTTTAATCAATTTCTAGTAATTCTCACACACTGACTATCATGGACTTATCAACTTAAAAAAATTGATGAGATGAATGAATATTAATTATTACATCCCCAGTAAAAAGGCACTATGAAGTAGGTTGTATCACCTCAGTACAACATACTGGAGTAGAATTAAACCAATAAATAAAATATATCTATATTTTTATGTTCATAAAATTGGTTTTGGTCTTACAGTTTGGGGACAAAATTATAGCCCTAGTAAGAATATTTGTCAACAAATATACATATATTCAAAGAAAATGCTATGTAACGCGTCTTTCAAGCATGTGAAGATCCAAAGTCCTTTAACAAGTTAGAGGCAGTAGGGATCTATCCCTGCTGCAGTGCAGGAGCATTTGTGATGGGAGCTCCAAAAGCCAGGAAGTGACTGCTCAGCATGCTGGAAAGAACAACTTATTGGTGTCACCAGACGTTAATTTTGTTTTTTTGCCACTTGTAAAATGGGTGTGGTGCTTGCTAGTTTAGACAAAAAACCTGAGATTTACAAAGCCAAATTTCCTTGACAATATTTTTGTTATCTCACACAGATGTTGTGATGACAAGTTCACAGACTATCTAAACTTTAAAAGTTAAAAACACACCATATGTGGTATTAAGTTTATTATTAAAGAAAGGTAAATATTAGGAGCTGTTTACAGCAGTTTACTGATAGGTAGTGATTGTGGCTCCTTCAGAAAAATAAAGGAAGCTGCCCTCAGGAAGGGTAATGATGCAGCATCCTGTTGACTCCAAACTGATATACAAAGGGATATAAATTCAAATCAAAGAGGAAAGGATGGAGAACGTAGCACCACTGTAAGACTCCTGGACAAAGGTTTGCCTTTTTTAAATAACTATATACTTGTTGAATATACCAGAAGTGTATAAAGAAGGCACATGTCATGTGGGACAAGGAAAGGCCTTCTGTAAACCAAGGTTGTTTTCACTTCTATGTATCATTAGTTAATATTGCCAGCTCGGGCCAAAGATAGCAAGAAGAGAAAAGACTATAAAAACTAATGCCCTGTATGTCTTTAAACTTTGCTCACATGTTCAAACTTTCATCAAAGGGGAAACAGTTTATGTCATTATCTCTTCAGTGCCGTTTAACACTGACAACTTGCTGTCAGGTCTCTGTCTCTGTTCATTCAGTTTTAATGCAATAATCCAGAATAAAAAGTGAAATACCTATCAGCAACCCAAAGTATTGAGACACTTGATAAAAAGAAACAGAACATATGTGTAAAAGATTCTTCAATTCTTCTCAAGGGCTTACAAACCTTGGATTTGCCTGCTTAGGGCAGTGCATGCAAGCTCTCTGCAACAAAAGTTTTCTATTGACTTCTCATTTAAAGACCAGTAATAGACACTTATTCTCAGAGGCTCCAAATCTGGATGCAAACATTGTGCTGCTGTGGGGAAGTCAGCAGTGAAATGCAACTGCACTTGGAGCTGAGGAGCGGGAAATAAACTAGGATGTTTGGGTTAGGATATCGAAACTGTTCTCAAAACTGAATACCCTGCCTTTAAATTCTGAAGTGAAAAATAGCTGACAGTCTCTCCATCTTCAGAAAGTCAATCTCTAAGGCCTCTGTCAAGAGATTGCCATTAACATTTGATTAGCTTAAAAAAAACCAACCAGCTTCTGCCTTAAAATATGGGTCCGTGATTTCAGACTGCAGTCTTGTCCTACCCACATGTGGTAGTTCCTATCAAACAGTTTGCAGTGTTTTGCACGTAGGGATGATTAGTAACAGTCCCTATTCCCAGTTAACAATCACGTACTTCTGTAATATGTTTTCTTTTAACAGAAGCTGCTACTTACTAACGCACAAATGCATCCTTGGGAAGGGAAGCGCTCCCTGCTCCTCAGCGTGGGACAACTCCTCATCTTTCACCATGTGCAGTTGGCAATGATCTCTCCTGTCAGCACAGGCAGCTCGTGCTGGCCAGTGCAGAAACTTCAAGGCCTGAGAATATTGAGTCGGGTTTGGTTTTTTTTTATCCTCTCACTAAGTTTTAGTGCAAAGTACAAACTTTACAGTTTGCTATAACCCTGGGAAAAGCAGGCTGCGCCGTTTACAAAATCAATTAAGCACTGTGTTTGCACAGAGCAAAGACTGAGTACTGTTTGAATGAGCTGCTCTCTCTTGGCAACGACAGCGCGTGTCAGACACCAGACAGAAAAAGAGATCTTATTTCCCTGCTCTTAGTGATGAGAAATGGAGGTGAGTCCAGGAGACAAAAGCTAGGGACAAGGAGAGTTGGGCCGTGTGAGGATGGGGCAATGCAGCAGGCAGAGGAGAACAGTGGGGTGGCAGAGCCTGGGGAGGAAGGCTGGCTGTCTCAGGCCCTGGGCTTTTTTACAGTTGTTTTTCTTCTGCTGATTAGGTCCCCACAGACAGGTAGATCTGAGCTCCCTTCCATGGTCCTCCACTTTGAAAGAAAAATCTCACTAGTCTTCCTGGTCTGCAATAGTAGATGGCTGGGGGGATGCAGACCAGGGTGTATGCTGGTTGGAGCTACACAGCATATTTGGTGCTGACTTCTCCTCCTGCCAAGTTTCTGCAAACCCAGTATACCATGGGAACTGCCTGCATGTAGTCTTTGATTCTGCAGTACAAACAAAGCTCTCTTTATTCATGCGGAGAAGGAAAGTGAGCTCATATAAGCCGCTGGCTGGGAATGATCATATGGTCCAATGCCTGTAGCAGCTCCCGTCTCACACATTTGCTCCTCTGCACCCTCGACAGGGACTGAGGGGGTCAGCTTGCTGGTGAGAGACACACCACAGCTGCAGTAACATGTACATGATTCAGATTTGAAGTCAGAGGGAGTGAGTACTAGGTCTTGAATGACGGAGAGGAGAAATGTGAGAGGTGATATCCAAATTGATGTGGTTCTCAGAAGCAGGCATTTAGCCCAATTCATACATTCAAGTTCAAAGATGACAGACGATGCCAAGTGTGGATGCTGAACTCCCAACACTAGCAATGTTTGCAGCTACTCAGACTCAATTTTAATTTGAATTCCTCTCTATTTTATGTCATTTCCTGAAAACGACAGCTTTGGTAATGTTGAGGAGGCAATATTATTTTAGCTGTTCTTTGCAGCCTATCAGGAAGGTTATGTTAAATTACAATACAGTGACCTAAACTAAGATTGAGCTTTAGCCAACCAACTCAAAGCATTTCTCACCAGTATGCTGAAGAAGCAGTTAATTCTACCATTTGCATCTGAGGGCAGAGATAAAATCTCATCTATATATGGTAGAGTTCCCAAGATGCAACTTCTAGTTTCCGAGAGTGTTGCCATGTAAATGCAGATGAACACTCACCAAAAAGGGGATGAATTCAGGAGACGATGCTGTCAGAATGAAGAAGGCTAAACAGACAAAGCTAAAACAAATGCAGTCTTATTGCTAAAAATAAATTATGCTAGTATTGCCACTTTCAAATAAGGAAGAGAAAGCTCTATAGGATTATAAAAGGTATTTTGATCTCTTAGCATTATAGTCATGTTCAATAGCAAAGAACTGGGATAAAATAGTGTCTAATATTTTAACTTTTTTCTGCCAAGAAATTCCGATTTATTCTACAAATATTAACAAAGCAACCTTCACAATACCTGAGAGACATAGGAGTACCATTACAGGTAATTTTAACTGGATTCCCAACCACAGAAACATTAAGAAATCTTTACAGCTAACACAAATATCCCATATGTCACAATTTATACACCAGAAATATACCCTCTGCTATATTCACTGTAACCAGCTACTTGCAGAACAACTTCCTTCTGTGACTGGAAAAGGAACTATGTAGTACAGAACAACTGGTCAATTTTTTCAAAGTTATTAAATAAATATCTCATTATTGGATTTGTGATTTGGGGTGCTAGAATATAACATAAGTTTGATGTATGTTTTTATATAGATCAAAGAGCTGTAATATGTAATACATCATGCAAAACTAAACATGTCCTGCTTTTCTCTGAAAAATCATTGAAAAAATAATTCCTTGCCCTTTTTGAACTTTGGCATTACCGTGGAGTAGCATGCATGCCTCTCTAGCTGAACTTAAGAGAGCTGGAGGTTGTGGGAAAAATGGTGTTTGGTCAAAACCTGGAGCTACTGGGTCCATAACGTGCAGTGGTAGCATCTCGAGTGTGGATTTGTGAAGCACTGCATAGGATTAGCTTTTTTGAGATAGGATTAGCACTGCATAGGATTAGCTTAATTTTTGAGAATTAGCATCCAGACCATGATTTTAATGGTTTTGCCAGGGGAAGTATTAGCTAGTAAATCTAAGAACAGCCATCTCATTTGAGATCAATGCACTGTTTAACAGGGATCTAAGTTTAAAACCCAACTGTAGAGTGACAGGTATGGCTGTGCTGTCCGATTCATGGCATTGTAGCGGCAAAGGGGAAAGTCTACTGTACAGTATACTGAGTGCCTCAGGCTGTAGGCTTTCCTCTGACTCCAAGCCCTGCTGCTGAGGTTCTGGTTGCACTTATCCTCCTCATTTTTTTTCACCTGCCCCTTTCTTATACCCACCAAGTCCCAAGACAACCTCATCCATGCTCTCCCTGTCCCAACCTAACTGACCACCCACCACAGTGGAAGAAAGCAGCATCATAAGGGGAGACCTCAGCAAATGTGGATCTTATTTCTGTTCCCTTGTCCTGTCATATCTCCAAGTAAAGCACCTTGGCAACATCCAGGGGTTCCTCAAACATTTTCATGGAGCAATGGGCACTGTTGGAGGTCTCAGGTGAAATTCAAGCATCTCCTCTGGTTATTTTGCATTTTTGATTCTTTAGTCCTTCACCCCATCCCTTTTCTACTCATCTCCTGTGGGATTACTTGTGCTTTTTCCTGAGCTTGCTGTTTCTACTTCTCCCTTTTGGTTCCCATGTTTAAGGGAAAACCAATAGCCCACAGCAGACAGAGTGGGAATGCAGGAGTGGGGCCATTATGTAATGACACATCTTCTAAATGCTCTCCCAGCCTCCAGCATTTTGTGTCTCAGAGACTCACTGAGCAGGAAGATATGTCTTTTTATTTAATAAAATTTGACAGATTAGTTTTCCATTTGCTTGTCCAAAGTGACACTTTATCGGCATTAGTTGAACTGTGGCCACACACAAAGTGAGAGAAGTTCTTACATACATGCAGTGTAAACCCGGAGTGTGTAGCATTTAGATGTCTTTCACAATAACTCCATAGCTACTCTCAGATCCTTCAGGAAGATTTTAAATCATGCTTTAGAAAATCATCACTATTAAAGAAGTATTTTTCTTACTTCTGACATTTTTCACTGTAGTTTAGAAGATGAATATGCACAGGCTTATTTCAGAGTCAGGAGTTTAAGTCACCAGTGGATAGAAGTAATGGTTAGATCTCCAGCTGGTGAAGTGATATATTTAGATTGCTTGGAAATCTTTTTACATTTGGCAGTTTGTCCCTGACCATATTCCTTCCCAGAACAACAATGGCAGATATCCATTGTTCCAGCATATCAGAGGAGTACAACAAAGACTTTGCCAAGATTAAAGCTTCCATTCCCCACTGTAAATCCTACTGAAAGGTGAGAGTTATGTATTAGTTACACACCACGGTTTATGTAGTCATGCCCCATTGATCAACTGCTCCTGCAGCACTGAAGTCACTTGACAATCCTTTTTTGCAGCAGTATTCCAACAAATGCAAATTTCAAAACATATAGCTGTCTTTTCAAATTGCGATCACACTTTACGGGTTTGCACGAATCAGTCTGAGATAGCATAAAATGTCATTTAATTTTGCAGGATTTCCAGTTTGTCAGTGGCAACAACGAGTATTTTAATTTAAATATTTAAGTAGTTAAGAGGATCTCCAAGTTCCTATGCTTTCCAAGTGACTGTACTTTAAAAAAAGTGTAGACATCTGATAATCCTTTTTTTCAGAACAGGGTGCCCAGGAAAGCTCTTGCGGTATTTGCTCAGTGTTTTTGCAAATGTTCACAAAGCCCAGTTCACAGGGTACTGAAGTATCTGAAATGCTACCTGATCAGTGGTGGGATCTTGTGACCTCTGACAATCTGTCCTCATTGCTTTGTTTTCTAGTGTTATATTTGTAATATGAGATGAAACATATCTACTTTATCAGTCAATTGCTGCTTTATGGTGCCTTGCATTCCCCCTTGTGTCAGGGACATCATAGGATCCCCGCATGCTCAGGAATTTTCTTTCTCACTGTGAGAAAGTGAGATAATGTAGGAGTTATCATCCCCAGTTGATATACCTGTTCAGAAAATAATGATTCTGGATGAACATATGCACCTAACATGACTGTAATCATCACTAGAGATAAAGACAGACTCCCTTGAACCATATATTGACCTTTGAGAGTCTTTTATCCCTTTCTATCAGCTTCATTTTCCCACTCTTCTTATAGAACTACTGTGAATTAATGAAGGACAGTGCAGAAGACTTTAGATGCTGGTGTATTGTTTTCCTGAATACAGCTGTAGAAGATTTCAGCAAGAAACCTATAAATATCTGGATTTGTTTTGGCTAGCTTGCAGATTTTTCCTAACATGTTAAAATTATCTAGATAAACTTCCTTGATGCTTTTGCTAAAAAGGATTCCAGGGGAGATTGAGGAAACTTGATCAGCGAGTCTGCTGTTTCTGCAAGGATAAGTTTGTAGAACCAGTAGAAGAATTAGTGGACATATAGATAAATGATACACTTCAGAGGATCAACATGTTTTCTTGTAGAGGAAATCACATCTCATGTCTTGGAAGTTTTTGAAGGTACAGTCAAGTATGTGGCTGATTTAGTCTTCCTGGATTTCCAGGAAACTCTTAAGGACATGAGGTAGCCTTTGAATAAAAGGGAAGATCATTCCATAGGTAATTAAATAGTTAATATATGAGGGAAGGAGAAAAAGGTTAATTTTAGCTGTGAAGAGAGGGCCTCAGCAGCACATTATGGTGAATTGTGATAAGGCTGATGTGATGAGATCTGCTGTTCAGCACAGTCATAGAAACATTGGAAGGGCATGAGCACCAGGTGAGAAAATCTTCCAATTATGTCAGTTTATACAGGAGAAGAATGAATTGCATGTAGATCAATTTTAAATAGTGTTCATGAAAATACGCAATAACACATGGATTGTGCTCAAACTATTATAGCTCACAAGTGAGAATTTAGTTATTAAAGTGTGGATACATCAGCTCAACAGCAACCAGAAAGCAAGAATAGTATTGAGAGTTACTTAGAAGAGATATAGATGACAAACTATATCAGTGTATCACTGAATATTTCCATGGCACACCCCCATCGTGAATATCGTGTGCAGTTCTGCGCTGTCAACTCAAACCCAGAAAAGGTCGAGTGAAAGCCAGCAAGGTATGGAAGAGCTCCCCTTCTAAGACCAGGATTCTTCAGTCTGGAAAAGAGATAACCAGAGACAGATACGACTGAGTGCTATTAAATCATGAGCAGCCTGGAGATAGTGAGGAGGAAATGGCTGTTTAAGAGTTCTTCCAAGAGAAGAAGAGTTCGTCATTGTGCCAAATTAGAAACAGGGAGGTTCCAAACAAAAGGAGAAGGAAGTAGGTCCTCATCCAATGTAAAGTCAAACTGTTGCAAGAAATCCCTTGCCAAGGGGTAGTGTGGATGCTGGTAGTGCACATGCATTCAAAAAGCAACCAAACATTTGTAGAAGTGTATCCATCAAGGGTGATAATATACAAAGCCTGTGACATCTGCCTCTGGAAGCCAACAAACTGCAAACAGCTAAAGGATGGGCAAGTATTCTGGGAACATACCACAACATGAGTGCTCTGCCACACCCTTTCCTGAGTATTAGCTGTTAGGCTGATCACACCTTTGGTATAACCCTGCAGAACTGTTACACCATTTTCTGTCCTGGAAGTCATGAGGATGGCCCCTTATAAATGTTTCTCTAAGGATATCAAAAAGTTCTCCCTCTTATTCCTTTGTTTCAGTTTTACATCACAATGCAGAGCAGAACAGCAAACCAATGGGGTTTTTTTAGTATAAAATACATAATTTCAAAATTCTTAACATCAACTTTCCTCAGTATATCTGAAATAACAAAAGATCTGCTGTTCTGCAAATGCAGGGTCACTCATTAGCCACACATTGGCTTTATCCACTGTGCAATTCTGCACTGTTTGTGCATGCAGCACACAAACTATGCACAGCAGGTGTCGTGTTAAGCCCTTTTCTAATATGTTTGGATGAGCTGCTTCTAATTAGTTATCCTTACAAACGGAGCAAGAAAATGTGGTAAATATGGTCATGCAGGCTGTCTACCTAATAGCCCAATTAAGTCTTTGTTCCGTGGGGTCTGGCTGGAAGTTGCTACCACGTGTGAAATAGAAATAGGCTATGTACACTTTTTTAAGGACAGTCCATCATGGTTTCTGCAAATTATAGCAATAGTTCATGCATTAATGTGCAGACTGCTGCGTATTTTGCATCTACAGTTAATCTTTATTTGCTGCATAAAATATTGGGTATCACTTACTAATGTCAGAGCTGCAGCTGGATGTATTGAATAGTAATGCAAATACTACCCTAAAAGGCGAAGCTCTGAGCACTTCGAGTATCAACACCTCATCTAAAAGATTCAGCCAATATACCCTGGATCAATCTCAGAGGTCAACAGCAAACACAATTAATGAATACTGATTAAGTTGCCCAACACAAAATATTTTCATCCATATGGAGTTTACTGTCCTTATCGCTTTTTGTAACACAGTTCTTACACACACGAGGCTGTTTCTCTAAAGAGTTAACTGGCAAGTTCCTGCTCATGAGTAAGCTGACTCAGCATTACAAATATTAGAAAATAGGCCAGTCACCTCATTTAAATAAGATGATAGCCCATATAAAGCTCTCCAGCCCACAATTTAGATAAATGCAGATAAAGAAAGAACAAATGTCTGATCTTCAGCTGGTGCTAGCCTCAATGTCACATATTAGATACTGACAACCTGTGGTCTGCTCTAGTGCTAGACCTGCAGTGACCTAAGTGCAGCTGGAGTTGGATTCGCACCTGCCTGAAACCACACTAAGCTCCACTGGTGCCACAGAGAGCTGCAGTTTGTGACCCGGGGGTCTGCGCTGATGCAGTTGTGCCAGATGGTGGCTATGTATAGCAGGGAGAAAGCTGACGTGGCATCTGGCTTGAGCTACTAAAACCCTAAATATGCTTCACTTTAAAATAAACATCTGATATGAATAACATCTAAATTGAAGGTCTTATCCAAACACAGTATCAAATGATGGTCTAATCCTATGGCTATTCTCAATTACTGAAAATTCAGGGTACATCCTTGTCTGGGATGCTATATTGGAAAGTCTAGGATTCCTTTTGTAACCCCTGAGACTAGATAGCTCCAAGCAAAGGAGCTTTAAAATAGCAACTCAGAAATTGCCAGAAGCATACTATTGCTAGCTAGCTTTACTTGAGTCTACAAAAGCAGTGATGACCTAGCTTGTGGCTTGGCATAATTTCAGAGAACATGGCAGACAATAGGGACAACTCTGCCAACACTAATATCACATTTCTAAGAACTGTCCAAGCAATATTAGTTCAAATTAATTATATGGGATAAATGAAAGTTTACCTAATAAGTACCATTTTCATGAAAGCAGCAGTGAATTTAAAATGGACTAGTAGAAGCTATGTTGAATTTTAAAAAGCTCATGCTGCTAAATTCTCCCTCTGCATTCAACTGAAGTGGGTTGGATCTCCCCAGAGTGAAACAAAACAGATGAGACTTGATGGAGAGGAAACAAGTCCCATTCATGTGTGCAAAACTTGCACTTCAGTCTAAATGGGTGCAGGAATTCAGTCAGGCTATCCTAGATGTCACCCAGAAGTGCCTACATGAAGAAATTTATTTGTTTAAAAACCCCTCCTGATATGTCTGATGTATGAAACTTTGTGCGTGCTCCTTCTCCTCACCTGGACTCATATGCCAGGCTTTGAGCTGCACTGTGTGCTGAAAGGCTGAACTTTATTTGCTTTTTAATTTTAATCTGTTAATGGAAAAGTATCTTGGTGTGCAATATTCTACTTCAGAGGCTTAGTCATTGCATTCTGTAGTACAGTGGCTGAAGGTTTTAAGATTATCCCTGAATAATTAGACAAAATTGAAGAAGCACCTTTGTGCTCATGAACTTAAAGCAAAATTGTATGCTACTAAATGGGGAAATGATAAGATTAACACAATTCACCCCCCTTCCCCCCAAAAAAAAGCCACAATGCAAATCCCATTCAAAAGTGGGGATTTAAGTTCATATTTGTTCTGAGACTCTGAAGTCAGAGTTCATGCAGTATGAACTCTGCTCCTGTTGGTTACGAATTCTCTTGTACAAACAACTATTTAAGATACACAGTGCAGTGGAATATTCTGATGAAAATGTGAAACTTTGAGGAACTGAATTGCTTTCTAAAAACTCTTTCTTTGCAGGGGTTTAGTGTAATGCTTTTTCATTGTAAATCTGAGAAGACAAATTTTGCTTCCATGTCTGTAGCTAATGGCTTCCTGCCAGTGCTCATGGTATTTCTAACATATTTAAAATACCAATTATCTGAAGTAATGGTGACCCTCTGCCCTTCT
The DNA here is from genome assembly GCA_907165065.1 of Caprimulgus europaeus. The sequence continues at coordinate 79,014,182 of OU015525.1, forward strand.
AAAATTTTTAGCTTTGCACATAGGGAGTGAAGTTAAAAAGCAGATGGTGAAACTGGGAAACTGAGCGTTGCTACTTACCTGCCTATAATGTTGTCTGACTCTACTCACAGCACTTTCTGCTGAATTTTGTGGGGGTTTGTTTGGTTTGTTGTGTCTTTTCTTCCATGGAATTCATCTGGAGTCTGTATTTTTGCTTAAAGAGAAACCTAGAGAGCTATAAATCAGCATAGTCCATGTTTTCAGAAAACATAAACAGTATACAGTGTGCTCCAGTTCCTGCTGGAAGTCTCTTAAACTAACAAGCCATTTGAGTCAATCATTTTAATAGCTGAAGGGAAGTGCAAGGCCTGCACAGTCCTTCCGTTTTCCTGCAGGCTCATTCGTCTTTCACAAAAATGAGTTTTTGGCACCCAGGACATTTCTAGACAAGTAAACCTGTTTTCTAGGAAAACATTTATTCAGAACTAAATTCTCCTTTCATTTAATGGCCTTCAAAATTATGTACCTACTTGCTGTCAAGTTTACAATATTTTTGTGTTTGCCTGATAGTGTGGACTTCAGGTCCGCACTACCCAAAGTAAAACAAGGTCCAAAGTCCACACTACGGAAAGTAAATCAACATGTGATTAAGGATGTAGAACGAACTCCTTCATATATGAAATGGCTTTAGTTACATTGCCCTGAGATCACTTCACACTTAACTGGCTGAGCATTCCTGTGTTTCTGTCTCTGCATCTGAAAACAAACTGGCAGGAGAACAGGAGGACATGAGGAGCACAGGAGTAAGATGGGCTCAATCCCAGTGACCTTGCTAATGCACTCAGTTCACTGTGGGTCTCAAACACTGACAGATCAATGGAGAACCTGCAGGCAACTGAGCCATGGCACTGAAAGCTCAAATCCCTGTCTGTAATCGTTCATGCACAGACTGTGCTGAAGAGCACCCTGGATGCATCTCCGTCAGAACTGGGTGCTGTTTTTCCTTCCCGGTGAACAAGATGGTGAGTGTTTCAGCCTTCTCTGTTAGGGACAAAACTAAATTTGCTGTGTAGGAAAAACTGGGGAGAGCAAAGGGACATGAGCAATTTAAAGAGAGGTACTTATGCTTTTGGGAAATGCTATCTCCAGATGAGGTGGACTTCCCCTTACCACGTTTGCATAGGCTATCCATTGATCAACTGTACTTACTTATGGACTGTGTCTATCAATACCTACTGTATAAGAAGGCATAGAAAACCTTTATCAAAAACTAAATAGAGTGTCATGGCTTCCAGTAATGTTCACAAGGTCTTTCCTTCTTTTTCAAAATACTTGCCATTTTTCTTCCAAAAATCTTTCAAAAGCTTAGTTCTAGTTTTTCTTAACAGTAAATGTCTTGAGGCTTTATGCCCTGGAGGTAATATCTTAGTTTTAATATTATATTTCAACATGAGTGATAAGTAAATTCTTTAAAGCAAACTAAGCAATAAAGGACAGGAGCTCTGCAGCATTCATTCCCTCCTTGTTCCCTCTTGGGGTACCTCAAATTCTACATATTGACAAGTTCAGTGGCTATTTTTTTATTATTTCAGGTGAAACTGATTTTCTGTTGAGCTTTTCCTAGCTCAGTCTCATTCCAGTGCTGCAAACCTGAAGAAAACATAACAAAACCAGGGTCAGGAACAACATCAGAAAATTATCAGTATGAATCCTGGCACTAAACAAAATATATCTAATTAATCTTACTGACATTTTTTTGCAAGTTCTGTTACACTGGTGTTCATTTATATAAAACAGAGACAGTGATTAAGTTCTGTAAACTTCAATTCACTGAACAGACTGCTTTTACTCTTCTCCTTCCTAGCCATGGCTTTCAGACTTTAAATCACCTATATAGGTCTCACTTTCCAGGTTAAAATTTCATTTTCAAAAGTATTCAAACAGTTCAGGCAACAAGGCACTCCAAAGTAATGTAACCTTACTTGTTAGGGTTTTGTTCTCTCAGTTCTAATATCTTGCCACTCAGTGTTCATTGCTAAATGCACCATGACTCTACTGATATCGAGGAGGACCTATATGCCAAAGTAAGTTCATTTAAGGGTAAGCCTCTTTTAATACTGTCAAAGGTGAAAATCAAACATGTTTTTCACTTGCTGGTGCGTCCAGATTTATTTATTTATTTATTTATTTTTCTTGCTTTTAGCATAAAAAAGTCTTGCTTTTAAAAAGTATGGGATAACTCAAAAAGAACTAAGAGAAAACAAATTAACCCAGCTACAGTGATTTTATCAGTCCATTAACTGTCCTATGATGTTCATGAGTTAAGAAAAAGTAGGTGAGATTAATATCACCGAACTGTTACATCACATGCCACCATTATGACTCAATAATGTTGTGGACTGTATGAGAGTAGTAAAACTTACTACATGCTGTAGATGGCTTTGTGCTAAGTGTGTTACATCAAAAGTTTTGTTACTTCTATTTCTAAATATAACTCTTACAGAAATAATTTTTTTTGTAAACCTCATTTTGAAGATGAAACCATTGATCCTGCACTATTCCTAAGTACTTAAGTGCTTACTCTTCCTTGTTAGCCATCTAAATCCTTACTTAGTCTTCAGTTTTGCACTCAAGTTATTGAAAAAGATCTTGTCCTGCTACTTTGAGATCATAGCTTCTCCATCTTCCATTGCTGTTTCCAGCCATTCATCCACACTAGTTTCCAAAACAAACTGTCTAACTTGTTCTGATATCACATTCACTCATTCATCCAGCAATTCTGGTTTCCTTTTGCTTTCTCACAACCCTTCATTATTACAGTCTTTCATCATCCATTCCACTTCATATGCCTGGGAACTAATCTTCTTTAAAACCATATCCACTGCCTCTCTAATACAAGCTGATCTATTGTCATGGCTGAAACATGACTCAAACCCACCAGTCTTACTTCCACTACTGCACATTAAGTCTGATTCAGTGCCAGCTGGCAGTGGATGGGAAAAACCAATTGCTTCACTGAGCTTCTGAATGAGTCTGGAAAATGACGATTTGCTCACATATTAAAACTCTTTATATGCAAGTAAGAATAACAGTGTCACTCATGTTCTATGATATTTAGTGTCTTATACCCTAGATAGTCCCAAATTATTTCTTAGGCTAATTTGGTTACTGCTGACTGTAGGCGAGGGGTGGGTGGGGGAAAGGAGATTTTTATCACTGAATTTGATTGAATCTGCTTTGGGCCAAGGCAGGCTGTCACCTTCTGATCTTGGGGAGAAGATGACTTAGAAATAATAGGAGTTCTGGCTTAAATTCCTCTTCTTGAAACAAATACCAACACTTCCTTCCTCAGGTTCAAAGTAGCTAGATCATACTCTTACACTTATGAAATCAACAGGGCTTGTCAGTGGATTATGAAATAATTTCCTTTAATGCTTTTGATATATAAGATAGAAAAATATTCCAAATAATGCACGTGGGAGTGTAGCTGGGACTAAAGGGAAAGGCAAGTAGGTGGGTGGGGAACACATGCCACCCTGCAGACAGTGTTCTCCCATGGCTTTCTCTTCTGCCTCCTGCTACATCGGCCACAGCACTGGTACAAGCAGGGTCAGCTGTGGGACCAGATGAAGTTGTAGGGCTTTATAGAGTCTGATCTGGAAATTCTCAAAGGATGGAGAGAGACTGTACAACATTCAAGACTAAACACAGCCTTCCTCCCACCTCTGTACTCTCAGGCTGCAGTACTGATTTGCACCAGCAGATTTGGGAGGAAGGCTGTGTTTACTCTTGAATGCAACACAAGATCACAGGATAATTCAGGCCAGAGGGACCTCAGGAGGTCTGTATTCCAACCTCCTGTTACAAGCACGGTCAGCTGTGGGATCAAAGTTGTACAGGGCTTTACAGAGTCTGGTCTTGAAACTCTCAAAGGATGGAGAGAGACTGTACAACTTGTCTGGGAAACTTGCTCCAGTGCTTGACTGCCCTTAGAGAAAAAAACAAAAAAAAAAATCCCTTATTCCAGTCCTTTTTCCAGCCTGAACCTCTATTGGTTTAGCTTATGTCCACTGTGTTGTGTCCTCCCACGCTCTGCTGTGAAGAGCCTGGCACCATTTACCTCCTTACAGGTACAGGAAGGCTACTGCTAGGTTCCCCTGAAGCCATCTCTTCTCCAGGCTGAGCAAGCCTTGGTCCCTCAGTTTCCCCCACAAGGCGCTGAGCAGCTTGGGGCCCTCCACTGAACTCGCTCCAGTTTATTAACATCATTCTTGCATTGGGAAGACAAAACTGGGTGCAGTATTTCAGAAGTGGTCTGAGAGATGCTGAGGAGAGAAGAATAATGACTTTCCCTTGATGTCCTGATTGTGCCCCTGTTAGCACAGCCCAGGGTGCTGCTGGCCGTCCCTGCAGTCAGGACTCACCGCTGGCTCCTGCTCAGCTCACGTCTGCCAAGGCCCCCAGGTAACTTCCTGCAGAGCTGCTCCCAGCCAGGCAGGGACCAGCCTGTGTCCTTGCACCAGAGCTTCCTGCCTACGGTGTTTGTCCTGGATGAATTTCAACTGATTTCTGCTTGTCCATTCCTCCAACCTGTCTAGGTCCCTACGGATGGCAGTCCTGACCTTGAGTGTGTCAATTTTCCCCCGGTTTGGTGTCATTTACAAACTGGATGAAAGTGCATTCAGGTCATGGATAGAGATGTTAAGCAGGACACGTTGCAGGAAAAAACTCACTGTACTCAACCTGTTACTGACTTACAGATAAAGTATGATCAATTAACCCCTAATAAGCCTAGTAAATGAGTTTTTAGATGGATAGCTATCCACCTATCCAAACCATAACATCCTAACTTGGATACAAGAGTATTGTGTAAGACTGCGTTGAAAGCCTTGTTGAATTCAAGATAAATGACATGCAGTGCTCTGCCTTTGTCCAGAAACTGAGATCTTGATCACAGGAGGCAATCAGGTGGGTCAGGCATAGTTTGCCCTTGGTAAATCCATGCTTAATTATCTCCCCTGGGACCATCAATGTGAGACCAATTAGCGTTGTACTTCTTCCAGTTGATCTTTTGGCCTTTTTTTTTTGAAGATGCATATGACTTCTGCCTTTCTTTAGTCATGGAGCAACTCCCCTGGATCTCCAGCTCAAGACAGGCCTTGAGAGGGAGGCCTTGCCAGGTAGTGTCCTTGCTCTGTCTTCCCTTCAGACACTTTGTTTGCATGAACAAAGTTCACTTGGAACAGCAAACAGCATGTTGCTTTGGGTTTCCCTTTTTAACACAGTGGTAAACTTTCATCAAGCAGAGAGGAAACTGGAATTCTGCTGCTGTCAGCAGAGACAGCACAGATGGAATGATGCCCTTTACGTGTGTGCCCACACGCACTTATGGGTAAAATTTCGGGGCCCTGCTGTAGAACCAGGGAAAAGGAAAGGATATGAGACTGGGTTGGAGAGCTGCTACTTTACACTGGGTACCAAAAGTTCACATTCTAAACTTCTGCATCAAGCTGAAAAGACTTGAGAAACTTTCTTCAGTGACCTCTACAGAATAAAATAAAAAGAAAAAAAAAAGCTCTAAATTTTCCCTCTGTTTATTTATATTTGGTCAGAGCATATGGCAGTGTTTCTTCACACTTGAATCATTCAAAAATGGCTCAACAGATTTTACTCAGACATCCAACGTAATCACTTTTGGGCTGAGGTTGAGTGTGGAAAATTAAAGCCAAAAGGAATTTGAATTATGAGCAATGGGATAGGTAAGCAGGAGAGCTGCTGGATTTCTAACTGTGTAATTCTAACTACACCACAAAGAGCCTCACAGCTTCAACTGCTTTCCTATTCTAATTCCAGATGAATGAACACATATTTGTATAGGTAACATGGGAAGGAGTTGTCAAAGTTGCAAGGGTAAATAGCCTGCAAACATTAGAACATCAGACAGTGTTTTGCTTGAGTGTAACCAATCATTTAGGGGAAGGGAAGGGGAAAATGTAATCTTTTGAGGCAGTTGACTTAATGAGAAGATGCAGAAGGGCTATATGATTCACGAGCTGGAACAAACAGATTCATCTGGCTAACTGTATTTACCAAGGTCTGTTGAGAAAGGAGAGTTAAGGATGTTGCATGGTATGGGTTAGCTAAGTGACAGTCCACAGAGTGATGATACAACTGATGCCATACTGAAGTGAAAATTTACCCTACAAAATGCCAGACTGATTTTTGAGAAGAAAAAACTAAGGAGGAGGGAAAGCTGCCTTGTCTGCGAGTGTTTCAGGGTAGGCTGAAGCATGATACTTCACAAATATTCTGGATTCCCCGTGTGAAGAAAGGAGACTGCATGAACACAGGTAAATATGCACAGTGACAGCAAAGCAAGCACTAATGTGCCTCCATAAAAGCTACTGTCCCCTGTTTCTGCAGTAGTTGGTCTCTCCATGCCTAGGAGGGAATACCTGATGATATGTAAATGATCTCTGGTAACTAAAACCAGCTGCCTTCCCCTTCTGCCTCGGTAAGTCTCAGACTCGCTATTGCTTAAAAAAGCTTCTTGGCAGCTGTCTGTATGAATTTGAAGGACAGCTTGGAAAGCTGAACTTGAGCATTTTCTGAAACAGTACTGGCAGGCAGCCTGAGCCAGTAGCTTGGCTGAATGTGATATGCCCAGTTTTGTGTTTGGGTCCCAGAGACAGGCCGGGGTGGATTTTCCTATTGAACAAAATGGGAGACTGACCACTTCCACGGGAGCCTTTGGGAAGTTCACCCTTTCTGCTGATACAAACAAAAACCCTCGGCACTTTTTATGTATAGACACAAATTAAATTGTGTTATAAATAAAAGCACAAGAGCTTACTGACTTAATCCAGTGAGATTGTTGTAAAAACATACCATGTGCTAGCATTCAGCTAAACTGAGAGGGCTGCTTTTAGCAACGGGCGGGCAGGAGCTACAGTTTACCCAAGCATGGCCTCCGAGGAAAGTGGTGAAAGCAGCACAAACATCCAGGTCAGGAACAAAGGGATGAAAAAAAGATGTAATTTCTGTCCAAGCTCAGTGAGGTACAACCTAGTGCAGCAGTTCAGTCTTGAAGGATGCTCATTCGAAAGTGTAGGTGGTTAATTTAGAATATGATCCAGGGGAAATTCAAGTTTCCTGTAGACTAGACATTTAAATATATTTCTGAAACATGACAGTGACTTTTAATTAGTGAAATTTTAGATAGGCTTTTCTATACAAATACACATTAATGAAATGCATATGCACATAAACACAATAAAATTCAAAGAATGTCTTCACTTGCAACAAAATACTGCTTTCAAACCCAACCAGAATTAAAACATAATTTTCCATTTTGAAAAGAGATTTTTATAAAAAAACCCCCAACCAAACCAACCTCCCCCCCCAAAAAACAGAAGAAGAAGAAAATAAAACTATTCAACTTTTTCCAGAGAAAATATATTTTCAAATGTGAGAACAGGAATCAATGCACACAAATGTCACAACTTGTTTCTACTTCTGCGCACTTTAAGCATGACTAAGAAAACAAAATGCTAGATACAGAGAAAAAAAGCATAATTTGTTGTGTTGAGACCAGGATGTTCCTGAAAAATTGTTTTTTCACTTTTCACAGTGTCATTTCTAATATCAGTTACACCCGCACCTTCTGAGGATGCATTAGTGATAGGGAAATCAGAGGAAATGGGTAGAGCTACTTGATCTGTTCTGGTCCAAGGCAGCTGAATACTCAAGTGCCTCTCAGTTTGCAATTGCCATGGCCCAGAAGAAGCTCGAATGCAAAAAGAGCCCTGGTCCATATATGCAACAGGATCAGCAATGTGGTCCTCCACTCCATCATTCCATAACACTTAAGGAGATTCTCATCTTATTATCAACGATAGTGTTTGTGCAAAAAATCAGTGCTGCATTTTGTATATGTTCTGTCTTGTCCACGCTGTTTGCTACTATACTTCATTACTCTGCAACTGAATAACATAATGCTTGTATGTAATTGCAGTTAAGGCCATTATATTTTCTTGAGAAAGTAAATCCACTCCATGTTTGATGAGAACTCCATATGCACAGTTACATTGTTTTGGTCACAGAGGCATCTAAATACACATTTCTTGTAAACCACAGTAAAACTTCATTCTATCCTAGACTGAGAAGGGAAAATACAGAAAATGAGCCAAAGTTTAGAAGAATATACATATTATAATTTGGATTCTTTTATGTTGAAGACAACTTAAAAGCAGCCTGATTGAAGGCCCGTCATGTTTTCTGTCACTAGGCTTGTGAAGGGTTTGAAGTAATTATGTCAATCTCCCTGAAAAGAGCACACCCAACTACTTCTCTGGTCTTTTTGGATTAAGATTTCATGAATGCCAAGCTCCTTAGAGCTTGCTTTTTCCACTGGAAGGAATTCAGGGCTCTAAAGTTTCACCACATTTCTACAAATAGATCATACAGAACCCGCAGTAACTTGTTCAATTTTCATTTTTATTTTCATGTTTTTGTATGAAATCATTATGCCTAAAATGAAATTTACTACTTGCTTGCTGTGAAGGACAGTCCTTGAACATGCTTTATATACAAAAATCCAACAACACATTTCTTAGACGAAATATTTCCGAAGCAGCATGGAATTTTCCCAGAATTACCAGTGACTCACTAGGTCCACAATTTTGGCTGATGGAAATTAACATAGCAGTAATAAATGAGGTTATGCCATCTACATCAGCGGAAGATGTACCTTATTGCACAGCACAGAGAAATTTGATGAAGACATACCTATTTTATGATCTTACTAATGGTTTACTAGTGACATGCTTTTGTTACTCTTTCCTTTGCGAGTTTACTTGAAAAGCAGCAGCGTCTGTGGGCCTCAAACGAGAGGCCAAGAGACTGAAGCAGTTCTCTGTTCGGGTTTTTTGTAGATTACTATGAGCCAGAACACTTTTCAAGAAATGTGCATTAAAATAATGAGGATTTCCAGTCTGAAAACAATGACATGTTCTGGACCAAGACTCTTTTCAGAAATTAACATTAAGTTGCAAAATAGGTTGGTTCTCAAGCATTTTGGAATGACAACAGTTCAAGATTTTTGTGGTGAAAGCATAACCTTTGAAACTGTTATTTCACAAATAAATGGCAAACTCTGTCCTTCTTCACACAAACACAAGATTTGATTACATCTGTAAAAACTGTCTCCAAAGCATTTCCTTTGGCTGATGTGGAATGCTGACTATTCATTAAATCAGACACAGAAAGACATTTTTTTTGGCCCTTATGAACTTCTGAAGTTTTGGGGGCTAACATCTGCTTATCTTGTGAACAGAATTTCCTGTTAGTAACCTTCCAGCCTATTTGTTCACTAGAAGCACAACAAATGTCAACAAAAAACCACACTATGTTCCAATTTCTAAAGACAATTGAGAAATCTCAGATATTTTACACTTTCCAAATAGACTCCTGTTCTATTAATGAATGTACTATTATGGCCTTCCTCAGATCCTGTTTCATTCTCGTGATTGTTAGTTGGAGTGAAGTTATGAGGATATTGAAGGACTGAATATTGAAGGACAAAAACAGCATGTTCTTGTAACATACAATGCACTTCCAATAGCCGTACTAGCAATCATTTTAAGACTGAATATTTTAAATTGTTTTTAAAATGGCTTTTTTCTTGCTATGACAGTCAGATTCTGAGTAAATCTGTTGTTCCTACTCCTTCTGGGTTAGCTTATAAGCAGTGATTTTGGCTGACAATATTAGAGGTCTCCCATTCTTTCTACCCCGTGGAAAGCTGCGCTGCCTCCAGAGCTATCTCCCTCGGCTAATTCCAACTATAGTATCGGTGAAGAATCTGCAGACTAACCCATTCTTGGGAGGAAAGGCAGCAAATGTACTGCGGCAAACACTCCTGATCCTATAAACTATGCACTACAGCTTTCATTTGGACAAGAGACAGAAGATGGGAACTGTTGGAAGATTGTATGGGAAGGGCAATGATTTTCTAGGAGTTACACTCCAAGACAAAGTAGGGTAAGCCTGGACATAGCAAGAACCCAGGACAGATGGACAACATTCATCAGTGCACCTCCTGTACTGCTCCCAAAACTGGGAGGTATCAGACCCTGCTCTAGGAGCACAGGATCACTTCTCATCCCAGCAGGGAGGCTGGGATGTTTGAACTACTCGAGAGGTGGTTTTGGCCCCACTTGCATTAGCTTAAAATATAAAACAAAAGGTATCAGATGCAAATAGAGGGAAATTTAGCATCAGTAACTGATTATTTTTTAGGACTTAAATATAAACATGCTACTCCTTCAGAAGTTCAGTCAGATTGCAAACAGTTGAAATGAGTCGCTCTCCTGTGGTCAAAATTGACCCCAATGGGATTCTACTTGATTTTTTGTTTGGTAAATGAGCAGAAGCATGAAACTTTGTGATAATGCCATTTCTAGCAATGCCTGCTGCATAGAACTGTGCTGATCTACTCTCTCCAAATGCACTTGTCACGAAGATTAAATCATCTGGGAGGCTCACTGGTTTCCATCACAGTGGGAAACACAAGTGCAGCAAACAGTGCTACCCTGCTCATTCTGAGGGAGGTAACTTGAAAGCTATGCCTACTTTCTCAAAGAAGGGACCAAACACACAGCAAATCATTAACTTTGCTTGAGACACTACTGGAGACTGTTCATCCATTGCAGAAAGCCAAGAGTCAAAGAAGACCATCCACCATCGAGGACTTCAAGCTACATCACCTTGACCTCCTCTGACAGCATTGGATGATACTCGCAGCACTCAAGTTTGTGGTGCTTGATGATTCCACCCAAAAATGCAAGAGCCACTTGGGAAGCTATGAGAATTATGTGCTACAGAGCTTCACAGTGTTTGAAGGAAGTGACCCTCCTGCTGGCCTTGCACGATTAACAGCATTAAGAGAAACAGTTTTGTGCAAGAAAAGAAGGAGCCGTGTGAGCAATCGACAGTACTGTAACAAGTGGAAGGTTGTTTTCCAGATCCCTGTGAGCTGGTCTTCAGTGCTCACCACACACATGTTACGCTGCATGAGCACGCAGCAACTGCAAAGCACGTGTGTAGCAAAATCAGGATATTCAACATCTGTGCAGCACATCTGGCCTTGTTTATGTGAGACGGTGACTTGCTATGTGTATGTGCCAGAAGAGAGATGTTCTTAACATGCCCTTAACTTTTTTCCTCCTGACTCCATGTGTCAAAAACTCCAAGTTTTTCCTAAACCCAAGGTATTCAGAATGCTCATTGCACCTGAGGTGCAAGCTGACGTTGCAACCTTTCCCTAAAGTGAAGCAAAAATGGAGTCCCTCTAGCAAGGCAGGACATTTCTCTAATGAACACATGCAAGCTTTTGATGTGAGATCCCTATCACTGTTGGATGAAACTGCCCGATGGGTTCAAAGTTGTGGAGGTGGCGGGGGCAAGAAGTTTAGTTTTCACATTTCTGCTTGCTAATGCTATATTTTCCATAAAACCTTGCTACACATAGAGCATCAACAGTGGCACTGTGAGCATTGTCCTGTACTCTGGAGTCCAGAAAACTCTTTTTCTTGTCACAGTATGAATTCTTGAGCTTGTCAGTAAACAGTAAATGCAGAAAACATGTTTTCCACAGTTGTCATCCACCCCAAGGCTAAGACAATAAATCCAAAATAATCTAAAATGCATTTTCATTGACATTAGTGATACTTAACTTTTCAGGGGGATATCTGCTTATTTGCACATATATTTGCACCTTTTCCATAAGGATGCTGTGTTGCTATTTGAGGTGCTGAGGAAACCAGACACTGTTGAAGATTATTGCAACAGAAAATTGAAGAGGGATCCACAAGCCACATACAGTCTGACTTACAGTTTGTTGCATGGAATACAAGTATAATATTCCTTGCTTGTAGCTGAAACATACTTTAAGTTAGCTGCTTTACAAATAATCAAGCATATAATAAAATCCACGTGAGTACTAACCTGAAGGTGACTCTGGATTCCCACTTACAAGCTCTACAGTCCAAACCTAATATGTTTCCCATGTGGAACGGGATGGTCAGTCTTTCCTAAGGATGCCTTCCCCTTATTGAGTGCATAGCAGTGTCTTGGGTTATGAAGGATTGATTCACTGTGTTCATTAGCATTTCAAAAGCATTTAGCTTGGCTGGAGCTCTACAAAAGATTGCTGTGAACTGTATTGCTGTATGTATATAGGTACTACTGAATACAACAGGAAATAGGATAAATTTACATTTTTATGAGATTTTCCTGAGTTAAAGGAATGTGCTTACTACTTTGAAGTTGAGAGCAAGTTCTCTTCCTGCTCTTCCGCAGCCTGAATGGTCATATGTGCAGCATAACCATAGTATCATAGTGCAGGTGAAATCGTTGCTGTTCTAACCATTCCTGTGTTTTCCACAGGTGGAAATGCAGGTGTGGGTAGAAAACTGGACCTGAGTACTGGGGCTTGTCTGGTGGCTCATCCTGTCTTATTTCACACCTTGTCCATGCTGGTGAGCCATGTCACGGAGAACAGCTGTGTTGTCCCCTTTCAGATCATAACTTCATCTACCCCTGTTTGCAGAAGGGTGAGGAAGACAGGTCCTAGATTTATTTTCCCCCCAAAATATGAAACAACATTTAACACAGCAGGTTTTGCCTCACTCCTGTAAGTGAACAGTAAGCTAGCTATAAACAGACATCAAGGTTGGATAACTTGAATGCAGATCCTATATTCTCTCTTGTACAATATAAAACCCTGGTGAATGGAGATTGAAGCCCATGGTCAGACATGAGTAAAGGCTGTTTAGGAAGGACAAGCAGGGAAGAAGTGGAGGGAGACTTGTGAAGAGTCTTACTGCCCTGTGCTCCAGTATAAAGCTGGAGGACATGCTCATTGAGCATATCGCTGGGTCAAGAACAGAGGAGGAGGGTACACTGAGGATGAGTCTGTAAGGACTACCTGACCAAGAGGGCACAGTAGATGAGGTTTTCTAAAATGACTAGTAAACATCTCCTGTTTATAGGCTTTCATCCTCCTGTGGTTTTCAACCCTCTAGACATTGACAACACAGCGTTATGTAGGCATTACAGGAAAACCCTAGATTATGTTGGTGCTAATTTCCTAACACAGAAATGTTAGAGGCTCAACAGTAGGTAATGCTCTACCAGACCTACTGCACATAAACTGTGAGGAGCTAGTGGAAAATGAAGTCATGGTTGGCAGCTTGGGTTGCAGTAACCACAGGATGATTGAGCTCAGGATCTGAAGGAAGGCTGTGAAGGAAAGCAGCAGTGTTATGACTCTGGATTTCAGGAAAGCAGGCTTTGACTTATTTTTAGGGAATTGCTAGGCAGAATGCCCTGGGAAGCAGCCATGAAGGGGAAAGGTGCCCAGGAAAGCTGGCTAATTTTTAAAGAAAACTTTTTGAGAGCTCAGGAACAAACCATTCTGTTGTATAGGAAGACTGGGAATTCTGGCAGAAGCCTGCTTGGCTAAGCCAGGAGCTTCTCAATGAACTAAAACACACAAAAAAGGAGAGTACAAGAAGCGGAAACAAAGGAGTGGCAATGAAAGAAGAGTATAACAGTGTTGTTTAGCAATGCTTAAGGACAAATGCTGTAGGGACAAACAGGATGGTCACAAAAAAAAAAGGAAAAAAAAAAAAGGTGAGTCTGGAGCTAAAACTGTCCAGGGACACATAAGGGCAATAAGAGATTGTACAGGCACATTAGGTGGGAAAGGAAGTTCAGAGAAAAGGCAGGTCAGTGGATGAATGAGGAGGTAGTCTAGTAACAAACTAGTACTAAAGTCCTTTTTTGCTTCTGTCTTCACAGACAAAACCTGCTCCCACAGCTGTGTGTACCAGCACATACTGGGAAGGAGGTGGCGGGTAGGGCGCACAACAGTTTAGGGGCTACCTAGAGAAGGCAGAAGTATTCGGTCCTTAGGAAGACGTGGATGCTGAACGAGATGGCTGATGTGATTGTGATGCCTCTGTCCGTGGAACATAACAACAACCAGGAGAGATAGCTGAGGAGCATGTCCTCTGAACATTTCCAAACCCCCAAAGGACAAGAAGGTAATGAAGAATAGTTAACATGTGTTTCCAAAGAGCAAATCATCCTTGGACAAACAGACTACTTCCCTGGACAAATAACTGGCTCTGTAAGTGAGAGGAGAGTGGTGGATATAACATATGGATACAACATACCTTATTTTAGTAACACATTTGGCACCGCCTCCAGGTTTGGGCTTGAGTAGGGTAGAAACTTGGGCTCAAAAATGATGCTAAATTAGGGTGAATGACTGACACAGCAAACAGCAGAACTTCAGTTCACAGTAACCTGAGAAACTCAGGAACTGGAGCAACAGAAAACTCATGGGACTCAGTAAGGAAAAATACATCTGAGGCAGAATAACCCCATGTATCAGTACTGGCTGGGAACTGGCTGGCAGAGCAGCAGCCTTACTGGAACGGACTGGGATTACAGGTGCTACCTGGTGTGACAGTAGGTGCCAAGTTGAACACATGCCAACTGTGTGCTCCCACCATGAATAAAGCAAATTGCTAAGGGTTACCTTAGGGGAAGCATGTCCAGCAAATCAAGGGAGGTTATTCCTTGCTTTAATGTGCTGCTGAAGAGGCCATAGTTGGACTACTGTATCTGGTTCTGAGACCCCAAACACACTTCAAGAGGGAGGTTAAAACTTGGAAATGGTCCTGCAGAGGGCTATCAAGGTGGCCAGGGGCACAGAGCATATGAGCTATGAGAAAAAACTGAGGGAACAGAGCTTGTTTAGTCTGTTGAAGAAGAGGTGAAGGTGAGACTGAATAGCAGCCTATGACTAGACAAACTGAAGTTCTGAAGATGACAAAGCCAGATTTCTCTTCATAGTAGCAAACACACAGCAGACAATGGTAAGGAACATCTGTTGTGATTTGGAAGGTTCAAATAAGACATTGGGAAAATATTCTTCACCAAGATGGTAGTGCAGCACTGGAAAAAGCTATGAGAGATTCTGTAGAGTCTCCACCCTTGTTGGTTTTCAAGACTCCATGAGATGAAGCCATGATGGGCCTAATCTAATGTTAATGATTGTCCTGCTTTAAGCAGAAAAGTGAACTATATATCTCACGAGTTTCCCTCAAAATAGCTCTTGTAATACGCTCTAAAGTGTCTCTAGTCCAGGCGGAAACCTTGCATTTCAAGGAGTTTATTTTGCTCATGGTGCATAACAGTGAAAGATATACAATTCAGATTGTCAAGGAAAACTCCTGGCTAAGGAATTAATTTCTGTTTATGGTCTATTTTCCCTCTCTACCTCAAAGAAATATTTTTTAGAGTTATTTGTTTAGAGACAGAAGATAAATATTATATTCAGGCACTGTGTTTTGAAAGGTCTGGATAACCAATAAAATTGGACTGCACATAAATCCAGAAACTGATAATTAAGCTATTGAATTAAAAGCAACTTAAAGTCAAACAGTGGACATTTTTTGTTTACAATATTAACTCTAATATACCCTGGTAAAAATGGTCTGGTTCAGCCTTCTATCGTAACAGTGCAGGAGCTTGCAGTATATACTTCCGAAGGTTCTTTTTAGCAGAACTACCTTGTGGTGGACTCAACATACCTATTATTTACTGAGCAACAGAGATAAATCCTGCTCTAGCTTTTTTTGGTATGAGAAGAATGAACGAAGTGGAGGCAAATCTTTCATTCATCGCATGGTACTAGGAATGAGCCATATTAGGTCACAGTGTCTTTGCTCTTTTACTTGCACTATAGGGGCACTACTCATCCTCATGCTTTTTATGGTCCTTACACTGACTGGGAGCCTAGTCAGCATCATGATCTTACTAATCTATTTGGCTTGGCTAGGACCTACAACACACAGGTGTGTATGAGCAGGAAAAATTTCTGCCCTTGTCACAAAGACCTAACACTGCAACAGGACAGACTGTGCAGGTGAAATCACATGAAAGGCTGAAAAGCAAGATGACTGTGTCAGTTTTGAGTTTTGATTATGACTTGATTTTAAATACATTATGAATTCCTGTGGATCCCTTATATTCCTTTTGCATTGCTGAAAGATGGTGTAAATTCCTTCCCTCGCTACCCTGAGTACTACAGCCTCTCTGGCAAGAAGCCAAAGTGTTAGTCTGTAAGGGAAGGAAAAGAAGAGGATGGGCAGGGAGAGTACAAAGAAGAGCTGAAGCATCAAACTCAAACAATTCATTGTTCAGCTAATTGGGAACTGTTTTGTACTATGCTGTTGCCCAGTTCACTTTCTCAGTTCAGAGAAATAGCTGCTTGAATGTCATTCTGCTAATGCAGTGGCTACCATATTTGGAATAAAAACTCTTTACTGATTTGGCTCGTAATCTTTGCTTATTAATAGCTCAGCCTCAGGCTTATGGAGCTCATGGAATTCAGGACACATTTACTAACCTGTGACTTACCTCCAGGTGTGGTGTTAGCCTTGGTTTCCTGAGTGATGAATTAAAACACAGAGGTGTGTTTGAGACTACAGAGCAGATGGGGCCAGTACAAGATGGTATCTACAAACTTCATTGATCAGACATACAACTATATGCCTCTTCACAGAAGTCCTAACAGACAATACATTCAGGAAGTCTTGGCTGTGAGGTCACACCATGGCCCGCTGGTCAGCTCTTCTGGAAGGTGCTAGAGACTTTGACCATCTTGGAAACTATGATGTTCCAGAAAGACTTGGAAACTACTCCTTATAGGTAGTTACAACTTCCCAGTCAAACAGTCTGCTTCTTCTATCAGCTTTGTGTCAGACCTACCAGCAGTGATTTTCATGAGACAAGACGCTGCCCTGCTTGTCCCATTGGAAAGTTCTTTCTCAGCTTTTTAACTGTCTAAATACAAACTGTATGCACAGTCAGATGTTGTCACTGCAATTAACTGATCTTCACTGAAGGACAAACTGGTGGTGTGGTGACAAAAGCAGCACCTACCTCCATTACATGAAGTCATACAGTGACATCGGTCAATTAACTGTAGCTGATAAAGTAGGAGATGTCTGACACTTAAGTGCTGGAGCACAATCAATTATCTGCTGCTGGATCTCCAGAGATCTCACTGGCCTTTATTTTTTTTCTTTCTGAAGCTTTTCAGTAAAGTTTGAACCATTTTGAGCATGTGTTTGATTTATGCACTGTAACAACCTTGATCCTACCATACGTCAGGACTCCCCATATGTTCTTTCATTTGTAGTATCCACAAAATTCACCCAATGAAGGCAAAAGGTATAGCCTGGATGCAGATCATCTGTCATTCAGATACAAGCAGCTGGTAGTGCACATTACAAGGCTTATTTAAAGCTCAAGTACTTTCACCCACCCTCTTTGATAACTAAACTTGGCACGTAAAAACACAAAAATAAAAATATCAAAGTAGTGTAGCATTTCAAAGAAGCATTCAGGAAGCAGACAGCATGTCTTGCTCCAACACGGAGAATCCTGTGGCTGAATGTGTGGTGCATGCTTTGGGAATGCACCCATCTCTGGTATGGAAAGGACAGGTCATTGAGGTGTGGTCTCATAACTTAACCACGTAGCTGCTCACACAGGCATTTGCTTCCTCAAGCACTGGGTCCTTTCTGTGATGATCTACTGCTAACATTTCAATCTTGGAGAAATCTCCACAATTGACTCTTGACTGGAAGCGGAGGAGTGTTTTAATACATGGGACCGATCTCAACAACTTGTGCTTATTGACACGTATGGTGGTCAGTTGATGAATAATAGTTTTGAGGCATGAGTATAATCTGGCTCTTATTTTCTGGGAGAGCCACTTCCATCTCAATGTTTACAAATATTTCAGCTTTAGCAACCTTAACCAACCTGATAGCCTTTTACAAGGACATAACCAGGTGGATAGATGGTGGTAGAGCAGTGGATGTGGTTTATCTTGATTTCAGCAAAGCATTTGACACCATCTCCCACAGCATCCTCGCACCTAAACTGGGGAAGTGTGGTCTGGATGATCGGGTAGCGAGGTAGATTGTGAATTGGTTGAAAGGAAGAAGTCAGGAAGTTGTGGTCGATGGGACAGGGTCTAGTTGGAGGCCTGTGTCTAGTAGAGTCCCTTAGGGGTTGGTACTGGGACCAGTACTGTTCAATGCATTCATCAATGACCTGGATGAGGGAACAGAGGGCACTGTCAGCAAGTTTGCTGATGACACAAAGCTGGGAGGAGTGGCTGACACGCCAGAAGGCTGTGCTGCCATCCAGAGAGACCTGGACAGGCTGGAGAGCTGGGTGGGGAGAAATTTAATGAAATACAACAAGGGCAAGTGTAAAGTCTTACATCTGGGAGAGAACAACCCCATGTACCAGTGCAGGTTGGAGAATGACCTACTAGAGTGCAGTGTAGGGGAAAGGGATCTGGGTGTCCTGGTGGACAGCAGGATGACCATGAGCCAGCAGTGTGCCCTCATGGCCAGGAAGGCCAATGGCATCCTGGGGTGCATTAGAAAGGGGTGTGGTTAGTAGGTCGAGAGAGGTTCTCCTCCCCCTCTACTCTGCCCTGGTGAGGTCACATCTGGAATATTGTGTCCAGTTCTGGGCCCCACAGTTCAAGAAGGACAGGGAACTGCTTGAGAGTCCTGCACAGAGCCACCAAGATGATTAAGGGAGTGGAGCATCTCCCTGATGAGGAAAGGCTCAGGGAGCTGGGCCTCTTTAGCTTGGAGAAGAGGGGACTGAGGGGGGACCTGATTAATGTTTATAAATATGTAAAGGGCGAATGTCAGGAGGATGGAGCCAGGCTCTTCTCAGTGATGCTCATCGGTAGGACAAGGGGTAATGGGTGCAAGCTGGAACACAGGAGGTTCTGCTTAAACTTGAGAAGAAACTTCTTTACAGTGAGGGTGACAGAGCACTGGAACAGGCTGCTCAGAGAGGTTGTGGAGTCTCCTTCTCTGGGGACATTCAAGACCCGCCTGGACGCCTTCCTGTGTGATCTCATCTAGGTGTTCCTGCTCCAGCAGGGGGATTGGACTAGATGATATTTCAAGGTCGCTTCCAATCCCTAGCATTCTGTGATTCTGTGATATTTAATTAGACTCTCAAGAAGCCATTTGCAGCTTGTGTTTGGCACAAATAGTGCAGCGAAGTACAAGAGGCAGACAGCTTTAAATCTCATGCCTTCAAGTTGAAGGAATAAAGAGGACTAAGAAAGGTGGCTGTATAGGATGCAGGTTTAAACTCTTTTCCATACTCTCTTCAATCACCAGAGATCCTCAAAACACCTCATTTCAGTCAGTTCCTGACCTAGAAATGCACTTCATTGGAAGAGGGTAGAAAAGGACAGGCAAGATATACAAATGAGTGCTGCAATGTAGAGCAGGAAGAAGACAACCAAATGATCCTATAAATTTCTCCCCTGCAATGAACCCCCAGGCTTTCCAGTAGTCAGTTTCCAGGACAGGAGTGGCAGCAACAGTGGACAGCTGTCAGGAATATTTGCCCCTGTTAGACAAATTAGAGGTTGGTGTCCCTCATGTCCTTTCTCTGCTATGACTCTGTGGTGACACTGGCACTGTTAGGAGAGTTTTAATTATAAGACTAAGTTTACAAAAGTACAGATGCAGGTGCTCCTGAAGTGGCCTCACATGAGACCCAGTTTGAACCTGAAAGCAGTGCAGTTGTACCAATGTCCTGAGTGCCTTCACCAAGGAGCAACGTGCCAGGTAAACCTGATGACTTAAGCTGGAGTTATCTTAAGGAACTGCATTTTGTGCTGTCTTTACACAACTAACTGGGCTGCCAGGAGGCACCTGTGACAAACGTGATATTGGAGGGCAGCAAAGGCAGGGCTGCTCTGCAAGGGAGGAGGAGCTAGGAGCTGAGGTAGGCACGATGAGGAGATAAAACAGATCTAGGGTCCATCCTGGAGGTCAAGTCAGAAGCAGCAGAAAATAGGGTCAGAGACAGGGTTGGGAACAGGCACAGTTGTGGTGTCACTGTGGCAGGGACTAATGGCCAGGGCTGAAATGAAATGGTGTCCTGGGTCATGGGCAGGGGTGGTGGGAGGTCCAGGGAACCTTGGAAGGGACAGTTAGGGCTAAATGTGCCCTCAGGGCCACAGCCCTAGGGTTCACAGCCAGAAGTTCTCTCTCATGGTAGAAAACCAACTTGTGTTTCAAACTTACTTTCAAAGTAAGTAAAGTACACAAGCAGCCTTCAGTGCAGCTATCAGAACATCAAGTACTTGAGCAGAGAATCACGTTTTTCTTCTGTCTGAGTATTTGAGACTCTTTTCTGTGCACCTCACTTCTCCTACCTTGTAGGAGGCACATTGCAGCTGTCACATTAGTTAGATCATCCAGTCAGTCATGCATTTGATCCTACATTACTGACATTCTTGTAGTTGAATGAGAACAGAAGAAAATACTACACGAAAAGCCAATTCTGATCACTATCAAGATATTGATATAGTCAGTGCAGCTGTTAACTGAAAGACATTTTTGAGGCCATAGAAGTCAAACAATGAATACCTTATGCAGATGGTGCTTTAGTGAAACTTGCAAGTGAAAACAGAGCAAAGACTCCAAGATCTAACCTATAGTGATCATGGAGAAGTCTGGCATAAATAAATCATAAGGGAAGCTTATATTAGTTAAGCACATTTACTTCTTTTGTACATAAGCAAGTCTGACTCTTTAGGGTAATTAGGGTAGGAGACAGAAATAACCCAGATAATCGTACTGTCAGAACAGCAACTATATCCATCTTTGGGAAAACTTGCATACAGACTTCTGTGGAGCAGGGAAGTCTTTTAAAATCAATGGCTAGAGCAGGACCTCCTGGGAGGCACACATGCTTTGCATTATAGATTGAACTAAAGCCAGGAATGTTGGGGTAACGCAGGGTTCACAACCCACATAACCCTACCTGGCTATAGGCATGAAGTGCCACTTTTTATGGTATAAACAGAAACACCCAGTCTAGTAAAACTAGACTTAGCTATGCCTACCATCATACAACTTTGGGTTGTTAAGACTAAAATTGTTATCAGAGGCTTGCATCTGCCTTCATGTCAGGACTTAAATTGGATTGAGGTGTTCCAGTAAAGGTTTATCAAAGTTGTTATTTCAGGATTTTATCAATGCTGTTTATTTTATGTGCTTTGCCGGCAAATCTGTGAAAAAGCACCTTGTGTCTGCCTATGATATTGCAATCAATTTTCGAAATTCACATAGCTGGTATTTACATGTATGAGGAGAATCATATCCACTGCAAATAAAAAATTTTACATATGCCTTACACTGCCATCTTTTATTTTCCCCAGAATAAATGACTCTATAATCAAGTGAATCAACAGAGAATTAGACTCTAATTATATTTTAGATACTCATTATAAAACTTATTATACCTCAATAATACTCTTATGAAATGTTAAAAAATTGCATTGTATGGTAAAAGAAAAAATGTTATTACAAAAATGCTTGTTGAATAAACGGGCTTTAGAAAACCTCTACATACGGGAAACTGGGTTTATTCTCTTCGCCTCAATATTGAGAAAACCAGGTTTTGCCAATAAACTGAGCCAAACGCTCCCTCTCGTGGTGTCAGCCTGGAAATAGAGCAGCAGATGGAAGCGCGGGGGGCCAGGCTGTTCCGGCAGGTTTGGGGAGCCCTGAGCTTGTACGACTCTGGGTTTGCTTTTGTTTCTTGTGATGTGAAGAGCACGGGAGGAGGCATATCTCTTGCTAGGCTGATTCTGAAAGAGGAGCATGGGGGGAGGATTTTTAATTTGGAGATTTTTTTTCTTTATGCTGCTCATTTCCCTTTTCCTACAGAGTAAAATGAAAAGGGCATCCCCAGAGTAGGTGCTCCCTATTGACATTAGCTTCTCCTGAAGAAAAAGGCCAAAGAGCGATCAGACACGAAATGGAGGTGCTGGGTGAGAGGGACGGAGGGATGTCGGCAGCATGGGAGAAGGGAGGCAGCCTTGAGAGGACTTAGGACTTGTGCTGTAATAGTGCTGGGCTAAGAGCCGTGGCTTGTGGCTCTGTTGTCAGACCTAACATAATCATAGAACAAAGAGTTGATTATTAATCAGAAGAACAAACTGAATAAAAATTAAAGATAAAAAAGGTATTTAGGATTGGATTTGTTCCTTAATGGGGAAGATGGAAATATGACTACATAGAAGATAGACAGGTGTGAACAAAGTTGGGCCTGAAAGGTTGAATCTGGAGGGAAAGGCACTGAGGTGGAGTGATTGGCAAGAGGAGCTGGCTAAGAAGAGGGAAGTAGCTTGACTGTTTGTCACAGCAAACTAACTGTGGATTTCAGAAAAGTGGTGAAGTGTTACGTTACACAGAAGGGCCTAGACGTACCTGTGCTTCCAGAACAGACCTGGTTCTCCATCATCTTGCAGGTGTCTGTATTCAGTGCTTTTCTTCCTTCTGATACCAACTTTTTCTTTCAATTCCTTTGACACATGAGGAAAAGGTGGGGATACTTTACACACCCTTAGTTATGATAAAGATGTTCAAAGGCTGTTTAGAATCCCAATTTGGATAAATGTATCACATTTTTCAAATAAGATATCCTGATACGTATGATACCTTGATGCAGCAAAGTAACTAAAGAGGGAATTTGATGAATTCTAAATATGGGAGCTTGTTCAGAGATACATAATTTCACATGTAGGTATATTTAAAAGAGTACTAGCCAGTAAACCATGGTTATGATCTCAGCCCTCTAGCCGGTAAAAAAAGCAAAAGGATCAAATCCCCTCTCAAACTGGTAGCAGCAGCAACTATTTCCATGTAAGTTTCGTCTGTCCAGGCTTTCCCAAGCAAAAGACTCAGTACATACTCAGGCTCAGGAATTTTATTTTCTTTATAACTCCGGGAACACTGTGTAACTTTTCTTTCCCCTACAAGTCAGATAGTGCTTGACTCCATGCAGGTGAACATTGACTGCCTAAGCCCACCTTCAAGTACAGGTGCGCTTAAATACTGGTCTTTTTCTTTCCCTCTGCTGTGTTATTTCACACTGGTTAGGTAGTGGTTGGGAAATTTTACAGGACCTGCCTGAGCTGTGCTGTGGGCGTGCTGCACTCCGCCTGCCTCTGTCTTATTTTCTGGATAGATTTTGGACCCATTTTGGCTGTCACTTCTCTCCAGCCCTGTCTCACAAATACGTCTGTCTCAGAAACAAAACCAGGGAGGGGGGATTTTCCCCCTTGACCTTGCAGCAGGCCACCGACGGGCTGTCGCCGGCGTCACTGCTCCCTCTGCAGGGATGCTCACAGACAGACGAGCGGCTGGCCCAGGCTGTGGGGCGCCCAGCAGCCTCCCCGGCCCCGCGTCCCCCCGCCTCTCCCCGCGGAGACAACGCTGGGGCGGGACGCGCCTCGGCTCCGCGGGGAGCAGCTCTCTCCCTCCCCCCCTCTCTCCCTCCCTCTCCCCCTCTCTCTCTCTCCACCGACAGCTGAGACGTCTCAGTGAGCGAGCTCCTCCTTTTCTTTTTTCCTCGATTACCCAATTTAACGGTAAATGGTGCTTGCCTCACCCATGCGGTGCAGCCGTGCCCCAGCAGCTCGCTACCGTGAGCAGGGGGACGTCGCGGGTGGGGGCGTGAGGGGGTCTCGTCCCTCCCCCAGCTGCGGCAGGGCGCGGCCAACCCCGGGCCAAGCCTGAGGAGGGGTGGGATGCTGCATTTGTGCAGGTGTGGCACGGCGAGCTGCTGCGGCCCGCAGCTGCAGAGCGGGAGTTAAGCCACCAGGAAAAAAAAAGAGGTGCTGAAAATTAATAATAATAATAAATATATACATAAAGGAAAAGGCTGAAGAGAAGCCTGGCATGTGAAGGTTTGCACGAAAATCTGTGGAATTGTCCCTGCAGTCGCTCAGAAAACCCATCGTGCTCGTGCTCCCTCCCTCCACGCCCGGGGTTTTTGTGTGACCATGGGGGGATAACGGGGGCTCCCGCCACGCTGCCACCCCCCCCTTCCCCAGAGCCCCGCGTCTCCCCGGGCGGCTCGGGGCGACTCGCCTCCCCGCCCCGGCAGTGGCTGGAAGCTCGGCGTGGCCACAGGCTGCGGCATGCGGGGCCTGGAACACGTAAACCCCAAACGCATTTTATTGCCAGGTAATTTTCCCTACACGGGAGCGTATGGGAAGCAGGACCCCTCGCAGCACACCTCGCGTCCCTACAGCAAAACATCCTCGCTGCCCCTGCCCTCTCCACACGCCCTGCGCCCTTTTCCCTCTGTCTCTATTGAAATTGCAAACCGGAATTATCCTTATACGGACCAGCTACGCGTCTCTCACTCAGTGCTTGTCCCCAAACGAATGGGAAATGGCTTTCATTGTCCTTGCTGAAAGATGGTGCTGCTGGCTTTGAAGTCGTGGCGCAGCCCGACCACTCCCCTCCGCGCCCCTAAACCGGAGCGTCCCCGAGCAGAAGCCGCCACCGCGGCCGGCTCTGCGTGGGGTCGTTTCACCGGCCTTCCCCGGCAGTGGGGCCCCGGGGGACGGTTACCCGCCCGGAGCTAGCACCCGGCCCGGCGCAGCCGCCCCTGCCCGCCCGCCGCCCGGGAGCAGAGGGCGCCCCAGCCCCGCGCATCCGCCGGCCTCCCGCAGCGCCCCGCGGAGCGGTGCGGTGGGGAGGGCGCGCCCAGGCTATGCCTGGCGGCAGGGTCTGAGAAAGAGGAAGGTGGGACGGTGCGGGCAGTGCCCTCGGTTGTGAGGGTGGGTGCGGGGGTGCTGTGGCGGCTCCAGGGACGCTTTGGAAGCGGGGGGAGAACGGGAGGGATACCAGACCTGCGGCCCCGCGACGTTGAGGCCAGCTCTTCATCTGCAGGAGCGCCCGCGAGAGATCCATTCTCCTGAGGAACGGGTTGCTTTCCTCTATTGTTTAGCCTTTTGTGTTTAATGGACAGACCCTCTCCTTAAGCCAAAACCACAAACGCCTGGGATTTTTCAATCTCCTCCTGTGCCGCCCCTCTCCGGAGCGGGAGCGGGTACCGCGCTCCCCGAAGGGGCTGCAGGCTTAAGCAAACGGGCCGATTTTTCCGCTCCCTCCGCTGCGCCGCTTACCAGCTCCGCCGGGGCGGGACCCCACGGGGAGCAGCCACGGCGCGCGTGCGGAGGGCGGCAGAGCTCCCCGCACCTCAGCGTGCGGCCCCGCGCCGCGCCCGCTCTCCTTGGGGCGGGAAAGCCGGTTTTCCCATCCCGGTCCCCATCCCCTCCTCGACGGTATCCTCCCCGAGATGTTTTTAGGACGGGGTGGGTAGGGTCGCACAGTGCGGTTGCAGACCCGCGAGCCGGTCCCACTCCTCCCCGCAGGGCGCAAGGCTCGTATTTAATGCCTGGGGTCCGTGCGCCCCCTAAACGGGAACGCCGCGCAGCGCATCTCCCGCCTGCCAGCCCGGAAAATAAATAAATAAGTGCGTGTGGCTTTTGAACTGCCCACAGACTGTCACAGGGAAGGGGGGAGGGAGGGAAAGAGGGAGGGGGAGAGAGTGAGAAATGCAGAGGCAGCAGCCGCGGTAGCGGCGGCATTGCTCCGGCAGCCACGAGTCACTCCAGTCCCGGCGAGCGAGCGGGGGAGAGACACAGCACCCCGGCCGAGGCCAGCGGGCTCCGGGCTACCTGGGACTCTCTTTGTGACACCCCAGCACACGAATACACAGAGGGGGAGAGAGGGAAAACAGAAAAAGGTAAGAAACGGTATATCTCGCTTATGCCATTTACACAGCCGACCCCCAGATCTTTGCATTTTTCTATCATTTCCCCCCTCCCTCGTCCCGTGGTGTCTCAGATGTGGCGAAAGGAGATGTACGTTGGAATCGGAAAGAGTGGGGAGAGAGAAGCAGGCGGGGAGCCGCCTCCCCAGGCACAATTTAGGAGTATAGCTGCGAGGAGCTCGATTCCTCGAGAGGGAGCCTGCCGAGGAGCGTGTTCGAGGGACAAAATTGACTGAAGGCTATTCCGTGGAATTTAAATGCCCGATAAGGCTTTCTTGGGGGGATGTGATAGGGATGGGTGTGGTGAGAAAAAACAGTGGTTTATGCCCAATTCCTTCTCGGTGCCTTGAATCTGTTTCCAAAATGAGGCTGCTTAAAAATAAAAATCACCAGTAGAAAAAAAAAATAAAAACCCCAAACCTCTCCACGCAATGAAGCGCTCGGAGAAGAAAACACACCAGGCTGGGAAGATGGCAGGGCGGCTGGGCGGAGGGGGGGCGGCGGTGGTGCGGGGAGGCGCCGGGGGCCGGGCAGTTTGCGCGGGGGCTTGGCGGGGCCGGCGCCCGGTGGCGGGAGCGGTGCGGTGCGGCGCTGCGGGGGGCTGCGGGCGGGGCCGGGGGAAATGGGGGGGGGAAGCACAGCCCGCGCCCATTGTGTCCGGTAACAACGCGATTGTTCTCGGTGGGGCGGGGAAGAAGCCGCGCTGCCTGCGCGGTCACGCGTGCGCCTGGACGCGACGGCGATGTGTAATCCCTGCTCCTGGTGAGGCGTTACGCCGAGAGTCTGGGGGCTCGGCCGCCTGAGTCCCGCCGGGGCGGGGGCTACGGACCGGCCGTCAGCACCGGCGGGGACCGCCGCTGCCACCCCTGGGGCTGCGCCGCTAGCAGCACCCTGCGCCCCGACGTGCTTGTCTCATGAATATGCATCGAATGCCGCCCACCCTGCCCACAGAGCCCCCATTTTTCCCCACCTTTAAGCAAACTACCCCTCTCTACCACCTTTCTTCTTCACCCCACCGATCCGCCTCGCTGTGTCGCCTCTCCCCACGCACACGCGTTTCTCACACGCAGAACTTCCCCCGTGCCTCAGCCAGGCGTGGCAGCTCACGCACACGGAACCAAGCCCCCCTCCCTCCCGCCAGGCCCGTGGGAGCCGCGCGGGGCGCTGCGCGGGGCCCGGGTGGCGGTGCCGCGGGGACGGAGGCTGCCCCGGCCCGCGCCTTTGTCTCTGCCCGGCGCATGCGCGGGGATGGGGCCGGCGGCGGAACAAAGGCGCCGCGCTGCGACCCCCGGGCCGCCCTCCGCCCTGCTGGGGCCTTGCCCGCGGGGTGAATGGCGGCACGGCGATCACCTGCGCTCCCGCACTGCGCCCGGCTTAGCTTTGGCATCGGTACCGTGCGCGACGGCGGAGCGGACCTGCCTGCCCCCACGTGCATCGCCTCGCCGAAATCTGGCATTTTTAAAGGCAGAAGGAAGGCGGTGCTGCCCCCCCTCCCCGCCCGCAGCACGTTTCGGTCGGCGGAAGGCGAGTGCCTGCGGAGCTCCCCCGCCCCGGACTCAAACCCCCCGCCCACCGCAAAACGGCCGTCGGGGGGGCGGTGCGGGGAAAGCGGGACTGGAGGGGTCCCTCTGGAGCAGCGCGGGGCCGTTTGGGGCCCTTGTGGGCGAAGCTGGCGGAATGGGAGCACCGCAGTGGGGTTCCCCGCGGGGCCGCGCCTGCTGGCGGGGCGGGGGGGAGAACGCGACACGCACACTCGAGTTCTGCGTGTCCGGGTGGTCTCCCGAAGCATCTTCCTCTGCCGAGGGGAAGCAGTCCTTCAGGAGGAAGAACTGTCTGTGTCTGTGTGTGTGTGTCAGTGCGACATCTTGAAATCTCTTTTGTTCGCATTGTTGCATCTATGCTGGCATGGGTGCTCTGTGCCTCCTCCTTTTCCTTCCCAGCAGATGCCCTTGTCCAGAATTAGGATAAATGTTCCGTTTAAGTGCTTAAACCTGTTGTAAATGGGTGGTTTTGTAAACTAAGGACCGTGCGGTTCTGACCGTACAGAACTGATGTATTTGTCAAGCCGGAGCTGAATATGACAAAAGCTTATTGCAGGCAGGCTCCTGGGCAGGTGGTGCCAGTGGGTTTTCCTGCTCTCCCTCAAGGGTGATGGGCATTAGCTGGGAAGAACACCCGCTCCGAGGCCCCGCACATAGTGCTTACTTGGTATTTCCAGTGTTTTCAATTAAGGTACCTTCTGAAGAAGCACTGCCATCAGAGCTCTAACATCTGTCTTAATGTCCCCTCTCTGCTTGCCAGATGCTTGCCAGGCACCATCTAGGCCGGTGGCCAGGCTTCAAACATGGAGGGTTTTTCCCCAGTGTTCCCAGTTCGCCATTAAGCATGGGAGCAGTCAGAGCCTGGGGCGGGAGTGCCGTGGCAGGGGAAGATGCGGCATCTGCTGCTACTGCTGTCTCTGGTGGAGATACCTTCACCCACACAATCCTGCTGTATTCAGGGTGATTCTGAGAATTTTGGGCAGACCCTCCAGGCTTTAGTGGTAGGGAGGGGAAGAAGTAAGGGCACGACCAAAGGTTTTTGCACTTGCTGTCTCTATTCATTGTCTCACAGAACTTCATATGAGGAAGAAGCTTTGGTTTGTGATATTCCTACCTGCTGGACTGTGTACAGTGATTATTTTCTTTTTGTCTGGGTGTTTTAGTTTCACTGGAGAGCACCAGCTCTGATCTGTGGACGGAATAAACCCAAAGCGTTGGGAAATTCATGGTGGCTCTGTCTATTCTTGTATGCTTCATGTATGAAGTAGCCGATTGTGTAATTCAGGGAAATTGTACGTAGCTGCCAAAAAGCAATCATGCAGCATTTTTTCTGCTGATATGAACCTCTGAGCATATTGTATCCCATTAAAATAAAATCAGCATTAAAAGCTAAAAATGGTAAAATTACTGTTCCAGTTATTGCATGAAACAATGATCAGGGCTTTCTTTTTTTTTTTTTTTTCTTTTTCTTTTTTTCCCTTGCCTCTCTTCCATGCTTCTTTGAATTTGAAATGCAATACCCACTGAAGCAACCTGGTAATAAAAGAATAAAAGATTGGTTTATTTCAGAAAGTGGCATACCTTTGGAGGATACCCTTTCCTTGAGATTATAGAGCATGCACACTCCATAATTTCCATAAATCTCTAGTCCTTAAGAATTTGTGATTTGGTCTTTTAATATTAAGTCTCTGGAATAAATTGTATTTTCCAAGTCAAGCTTTTTGTGTTTGTGCTGTGTTCCACTGGTAGC
Source organism: Caprimulgus europaeus (assembly GCA_907165065.1). Next base: position 79,043,225 of record OU015525.1, read on the forward strand.
TTTGCCCCATGCAGTGAACCATGAAGTCCTTCAGCAGAGCCTCCTGTGTACAAGACAGCTTCTGTCTGAACAATGCTAAATTCTTCCCTTGTGCAGGCATCCACCCAGCCCCAATGGGATACACTGAGGGACAGGGCAGGAACAGCCCTTCCCCTTCCCATGAAATCTTGGGAGAGTTCTGTGCAGCTAGATTTTCAGGCATTCAGCTACCATTGAGCTACTAATTATTTGGAAACTTGCCATTTTGCATTAATTTTGAAAGCAAAATTTTCAGAGTATTTTTTTTTTTTTTTCCTCCCTCTGCGAGAAGAGGATGCTACATTTGTACGTACACATTTGTGTGCAAAACCCTGGTCTTGATTTAGGTCTGTAGGTGTAAATGTAGCATCCTAAGGTGCACTGTAAATTAAATAGTTAAAATCTGAGTTCTTCGAGTAAGAAAACTGGATGCTCTTCAAATACAATGAAGAGTTATCAACCAGTATTTAAGGCCCTACCTTCTTTCCTACAAGGGTAATAAAGGCAGGCCATTTGAAAGTACCGTACAGATGCACTGAGACAGCTTCACAGCTAAAGAAAGAAAAATAAGGAGGGGTTTGTGTTGCTTCTTCTGTATCAATCAGGAATGACAAGAATGAGGTAACAACTAGAGAAATCAAAGAAATTCCTGAAGGCATTAGAGACTTGAAAATAGAAACCATATGAAGCATAGCAGGTTTCATGCTTTAGTAGGAAACGCTTTCAAGATTTAAAAAAATGCAGGAAGAAGAAGGGGGAAACACCTCCTGCAGAATGGAAAGGACTTTAAAGTCTTGTATCTCCCAGCTGCCCGTCTTAAAAGCCTGATGCCCACTAAGCTTCTTACTTCAAGATGGAGAAATGTGTTTAGTATAAAAATGTAGATATTGGTTATTTGATATGAAAATTCATAAGTTTAAAAAAGAAACTGATTGATAGCAACATGATTCCTCAAACATGAAAGATTCCTGACTTGCCAGAATCGGAAAATAAAATCCTTTACTTTCTTCAGCACACCAGTAAATGTAAAGAGATACTGATTTGTAACACATGTGGAATGGTCAGGTTTTGCCTGGGAGCAAGATGTGTAGTAATTCCCTCTTAAGTACAGTTAATGGAATTTAACTCTGAGGAAACAGTTTTATTAATAAAAACCTTCTGTCTGAGGGTATAAATCAAGGGCTGATCTCTTTTGATGTGTCTGCTATTGTGTTCTGCAGAATAGAAATTAAGCAAGCTGTATAGTTGATCTGACTTGTGGGGTATAGGCTGCCAAGTACCTCACCAGCACTGTAGGGTTGGGAATGCCACATGGTTTTAGTCACATGTTGCATAGTTTAGATTTTAGCCTGGTAAGTAGTACCACATATGATTATGATCTGCTGATCCAAGGATTTTTTTTTTAATTTTTTTTTTTTTACCCTGTAGGAATTTGACTGTCTTTTCAAAAGGTTAAATTTTATGTACACTGCCCTAACGGTGTTTCACAGCAGCGTGCACTTGGCACTTAATGTAAACCACAGGGCTGATGGTAGGAGCTTCATTTTGATTAGAGACTTGCTGTCCTTACGAAGGATACAACACTGAATGTGTAATAGGACTGAACCTTAACCACCTTCCTTTTACTCCTTATAAGGGTATGTTGTTGGATATCTGCTAATGATGTCATGATGGTGATTGCAGTATCTATGCATTGGCATGAGGAGGATGTGAATGCAATGTTGAAGCGTAACCTTTTACTCCAGGCAAATGTCTAGTGACTATGTAGGCAGAGCTTCCCATAGGATTGATTTTAATGTCAGTAATCTATGCCATCATGACTTTACGTGAGAAATGGAAGCCACTTCTAAACAAATAGTAAAATCAGGGGGCTACTGGCCATCTCCTGTTTCAACAGTCCTTAAATACTCGATGGGATGTAGAACATGACCCCTGAAAAAAAGATAGAGCCTGTTTTTAGATTGTCAATTTATTTTCTGCTATTACTCTTTTCTTGATGGGATGGATTGGTGAAGGAGGGGCTCATCTTCAAAATTACAGCTTGGCGTTAACTGTTTTAGAATGAAGTAGAAGGTGGCCACATAGCACGATGCTGTAGGTGTGCATCTGCTAGACAAATTTAAGATGATTGCTGAACTGTGGAGAAGACATGAAGCAAAGTTAGACAAAATAAAGAATGGGTCAACAATCATAGAACTGATAAACATCTCTCTCACTACGTTACTACCTTAGAAAAGCACACACAAAACAAGTGCAAATCAGGATGTAGAAAACAGTGAAAACTCGGTTACAAACATTTGTTCAACATGGGAGAGTAAACCCATGAGAAACCCTTTGGTACATCTGCTTGTCCAGGATAGACTGGAGCCTGAGAATGGCAACGTCAGCTTCCTGTCATCATCCTTCCTCAAAGCAGTGAGGCGTGCCCTTCGGGGAGAAAGAAAACAAAACCAAAACCAGGCTAGAGGTTTTATAAGACTAGGAGTCTGGAAAAGGATGGAGTGAAACCTGTCACTGCTAGATGTGGTGCTCAGATGATTTCAGCGTTCCCCGTTCATACACCAAGTTTCCTGTTACTTGTATTTTGGCCAGCACTGGTAGCTGCATGATTGACTTCTGCTACTAATTGTGCTGAGCTGGTGGGAGGAAGCAAATTCGGTGAGCTCTGGGGTACTGAAAACAGCTTTTCTGAGTTTCTTGCCATCAGCACAAAAGCTGAGGCAAATGGGGAAGATGTACTAGCTGCTCTAACCAACAGGTTTCTGAACCAGATGGGCTGAGAGAGCGGGGCTCGTTCCCCTCCAGCAGCATCGCTCAGCCCTCTGTGCACACTCTGCACCAGTGAACATACAGTCTGTGCTGGGAATAGCTGGTCTCACTGAAGAGTGGGTGAAAACTACCTGTTGACTCTTGCTTTCCTTTTCAGATCTACAAGCCCTGTCAAGCAAGGGAGACAACAGCTGCCTGGAGTGTAAAAAATAAAATTTAGCCAGGTTTTCCAAGCTTTTCTATTCCATACTTTGCCTGAGGTGGAGTAGATTGTACTGTTGGTTTGTAACCTTGTTTCACTAGGAGCTTTCACTAGAAGCGTGTGAGGCCTCTGTAGTGTACTCAAGTGCTCAGGACAGCCCCATAGCTTGTGATTCAAGTGCCTAAATTAGCAGACTATGGAATTCCACTAGGAAATGTGGAAACTCTCCCTGTTTGCAGTCCATATGTGCTCTGCATAACTCTAATATTTATAGCAAAGAGCATCCTGGTGCCTCTAGAAAGCTGTGTATCAATTGTGAGAGTTCAAGGAGGGTGGCAAGTTGTCCAATTTTTTCTGGTGGATTGGGTATCATTCACAGGGAAGGATTTTGTTAAAAAAGATTTATCCATTCTCTGTTTCTGTATGTTGCTTCCCTTTTCTCATTTCCTACCCTCAGAGATCTTCACCTTGAAGAAAATCATCTCACAGTGCAGAGGTACCAGAGAATCCCTTTTAAGCCACTTGTGGCCATCTGACATTTCACCAGTATTGTACAATTCAATTATTTCCTCAGTACTAGTTGCCCTAGGTGATATTTAAAGGAACACTCAGCTTTTTGCATAGTGTCCCATGCTTTACTTCTGGTTGCCTTGAACTGATGATATTGCCTTAATGAATAATACTTTTAGAACTAAACTAAGTAAGAGCTGCCATGCTCACTGAAATAATGATAGCTCACCCAAGTGTACTCTTTTCTTGTGCATATAATACTGAATAAAAGCTTCAACAGAGCTCAAGAAAACTAATATTACAGTAGTTTTTTATAAGCACTAGAATAATTATTAGTTCACTGAAAATTCAGCTGTCATTCTCTTCTGTGGATGAGTCAGTGACTGACAGATTCATGAATGAATTATTGATGGCGATGGCAAGAGCAACATGTCATTCCTCATGGTGTCTTAATCCTGACTGAACAACATACTCTATTGGGAACCCACTACGGCACAATGTCTTGAAAGTAGCCTTCAGTGCTGAGGTAGCTTCTGTTACCAAGGGTTCAAACTATGCTGCAAATCACCTGCAGGTGTTTTTGTAAACATCTCTTGAAACAATGCTGTCACCAAGGCATTATGGAGAGAAGGAAACATATCAGTCAACAAACGACAGCTATAATGGATTCCCCTTGCTTAAAGCAGGATAAATATTGTATCTTTAAATACTTGCCATCTCTGTTCTAACTTGGAAGTTGATACATACAGGATGGTATTGAGGGAAATGAACTGGCTGTGCATGCTCTACCACAGCTGTTGACTGTGTGAGACAACAGACTGAACATCCGGGTCCTTCGCTATCTAAAACACAGAGGTGATAAGGAGTGAAGGAAGTTCTGCACTAATAGATTTGTGGTTCATAAAAAAAGTCTGTCCAGAAGTTTGCTGTGAAGTAATGACAATAAATTTACAGACTAAGAATATAAATATTTCTCTCAGCGGCTTTTATTTCCTTTCTACTTCAAAACTGAAGTTCTTTAGCACATTTGCTCCTGGTTAAAGAAGCCAACCAATACACTTCTTGATCAAAACTCTGTATTCTAACACGTCGGGATATACCTTATTATCTTTGTGCATATTTGTAAATGTGTCACAGTAAAAAAATTACCTGTGTCTTCACTTTAGTACTTCTTACTCATTTTTCAGCTAGCTTTGGCTCTGTATGCTTCCTTGAGTGAGATCATATCAACATGAGAATTTGATCTTGAACAAAGTTTTATGCAAATCAAATATGGAAATCTTGGAGCTCTGCCAGCCAAAAACATTCAACACTTTTACTTTCTTATCAGTTGAAGAAACATTAATGTGACTTCTCCTTCTGCTGAGAGAAAGGGAATAGAATCTTTTCCTTTTTACGTGGTGTTTTAAGCAAAACTGACTCTTGACTAAATGAAAAAAAAACCCAAACAACAAACAAACCTGTATATGATAGCTTACATTGTCAATCTTATTTTCAAGAACTAGACTTGTCTGATTCCTGTAGGACATAAACAAATTGCTGCAAGATCATAATTAAACTACATTACTGAGTTGCAACACTGTCCAATACACACTTTTAGGGGAAGCATTTGCTATTGTGATAGACAAAGCTTGTCTGCCAAGCTGTGGCTTTGCTGGGCTGCATATTGCATAAAGGCCAGTAGCTGTCACAGTCATACTGGCCTGAGTTGCTTTCATAGAGAAACCCTTCTTTGGATTCACTTCTAATTGCTTGAGATGTTCATTGTGCCCAAATAAAGCGTAACATCTATAAATGATGGAGACAACAACATGATTGCTGTGCAAATTCATAATGAATGCCATCAAGATGAGGGCCATGTTCAGGCCAAATGAGTTCATGATGGCAAATATATGACTTTTTTTCTAAAGTACAAGTTTATGGCTACAGAGTGAAAGCACAAAATAGCCTTTGGTCACTGTGGAGGGTTTCCAAGTAGGGGGCCAGAAAGCTGAAGTGGCTTGATTTAGATAATTTCCAGTACATTGAGCTCCCAGAGAAGAAGAAAAAAATCAAAGGATGTTAGAATTACAAGTAGTCATCTCTGTTAATTAACTCCTTAAACAGAGAAAACTTACTACAGAAATGAGAGAACCAAAATAATAGACAAAAGGTTTATTCACAGCCTGATCTCTGCCCATGAGCCCTTGCACCTTTTAAATACTAATGTTGGTTTCAAGTATGCAGTGGTTTTCTGCATTGCAACAAATTTCCATGGTCCTCCCTAGCCCTGAACTTCCTTTCCAACACCTTTGGGGTCTGATTGTGGGTCTGCTATATGCGCCTCACAGCATTTTTCTAGCTTTGTTCCTGAGCTGCCAGTCCCCAGCTTGAATCTCTTGCTGGTCTTACCCTGCTGTCTCTGGAATCCTCTCCTCTGAGCAGCCTCAGGGACTCCTGCAGGGAAGAAGCTCCTCTGGCCGGCTTGGTTTTCTTCTTAAAACAGACAAATAGAATGAGACTGTCCATGGGAGCCTTCTGTGCTGTCTTCCAACCACAGTGGCTTTGGTGGGACTGCGTCCACAGGGCACACACATGGCCTGAAGTGCCAGTCATCGGCTGCTGCGCTAACGGTGTGCTGTTGACTCCCTGCACTGTAAAGGAGACCAAATAGCTAACTTAATTATTACAAATGCCCTGTTTTATCTTAATTAATCTAGCCATATGATTCTGGTTTCCTGATCTAATTAGTTAGGGAGATAGTTAAATATAACTTCATGTATCTAGGCGCATTTAGCTATTCATGGTTAAATCTGCTCATGATTCCTAAGAGACTGTATTTCAAAGTTACAGAGTCACAGCCGGGAATACCTCCCAGCTGCCCTTCATCTGAAATAAAAAATACAGAAAGATCATCTTAATTAACATGGTGGAATATTTTTCTTATGTCAGCAATATACCCCATAACCTACATTCACGTTAAAGCCTTTAATGGAAACAAGGAGGCATCTTTCTCTGTTCTGCCATGAAAGACTAGAAAGTAACTGTATTGTACACAAGAAATAGGGTTTCCACAGTTCAAGCAGATAAACATAACTTTAGACTGTATGTGGAAAATATTTGCCCTTTGCTCTCTAACAGGTGGAAGATGGTCAGTAATCTGAGTTAAAATAATTTGAATAATTTGAAATGAATAAATCATTGTAAGAATTCCATGTCTGTGGAATGATTTCTAATAAAGACAGTACATGGTAGCCATAAAGAATATGTGATCAGAATTACCATAAAGATTTTGTTGACCAGAAAGGGACAACAAGAATAATGGAGGTCCACTCCCTAGTTGTGCTAAGCGTTTGTTACCAGTATAGAATAAATTGCCTTTTAACTGACTTAGAATGGACATCTAAGTATTTCCTTTCATGTATTATGCATGGAACATTTAAAGATATTACTTGCATGGGTCATATGCCACATGAAAGAGAGATACCGTTCCAGTGGATGCACATGTAAACAATAAGAGTCATCAAACAGGACCTATGAAAGGGAAAATGAATATATTGGTTTTGTGCAGTGTAAAAACCAAGAATGATTATTTCAAGAAGAGGTGAGAAAATAATCATTGAGACATCACTTAAATGTAACTTATTCTGCCTTGGGGCAAGAAGAGAGACTACCTAGAATTCCCTTGAGATTCCTTCCAGCCCTGTGGTTTGTAGGATCAGGCACATGGGGTACCTTTGGAATGAGCTTGTTCTTGAGTGCAGATAAATTAGTTCAGTTGAAACTAAATAATTCCAAAACATACTAATTTATTGGCAGTATGTGAGATCTCTGTTAAAATAGGGATAAAAAAATAAACCCTCTGCTAAGATGCTTTATGGACATGGTATATGCTAGAGAGAAATATACAAAGAAAGCTGGCAAGAAGAGATATAACTTGTTGATGCTGAACAGCATAGGTTGCTAAACAGAGATTTCTGACAGCACTTTTGACAGAGTTCCTGAAATGTGTTGTAAGTTCGAGGCTATTCTTCAAAGTAGAGTTGATGTGCAAGAAGGGGAGTAGAGCTTACAAAAATGATTGAGGCTTTTCAGTTCCTAAATTTTATTTCAAAACAGTGATATGCAGTCATGTGAGTATGTTTGAAAATTCGACTCTGTAAGCCCAGGATAAAACTTCATGACTGCATCTGTGGACAGCTGTGTAATTCTGATTGATACAACACTAGGATGTCTTTTGTTACTTAATCTAGAGGCTGCAGAGATGTTTGCTGGGTTGTTCCACAGATGAGTGGAGAATCTAACTGTGTAATAAAGGCTATACACACGTTTTCAACACATGGTTGCTCAAACTTAATGGCATAATAACAATAGCTTTGAAGGTTAAGCCTGATATAAATTAGGCTCATTTCTAAAGAAATCCTTGGTGTGTATTCATAAATGGCTTTGAATAGACTTAATGTTTAGCTGAACAAATATCTTTGTGCAGTCTATCTTTTGTGTGCAGGTGGACAGCTGCAGTTAAAGTTCCTGGTTCAATACCAGGGGCTATGCATGCTGCGGCTGCTTTGGACTACGTGTGTGAAAGCAATCAACCTTTTTGTACCTGGGGGTGACCTGAGATTTATTTATGTGCTTACTGGAAATAGTGCTATGCTCTTAAGAACCACTTGCAGGATTTGTACATATGTTTCTGTTTAATGAACCGGCTTCTTGGTTAGCCGCTCATGTCTTGGTGTTATTAGAGATGAGGAAATGCTCACCTTCGTTTAGCTGCTATTTGTTAGATTATTCAGCGATGTATGGATTTTGAGCCCTGCACAACAGTGTGTTGGCATTTTCTAAAGTAAACCTGTCAATGTGGGAGGCACATTTGGGAGCAGAACTAGAGCCGTGGGCTTGATGCAGTTATTATTTATGTTGTTGATCAGTGAGTATTTGCTTTGAATTTAATAGCATTGTACTAATAAAGGCAGAGCTGGGAGCTGCTAGGATTCCGCAGTAGTTTGGATGGTTGGGTGGGCAGCACTGATTGGGTCTGATGCTCTTGTGTGATATAACAGTGCTTGTGTTTGCACTCGTAATACATAAGCATTTGCCAAAGCATTAAATCCCTGTGTTCTGTCATCTGTTTGCTTTTCTTCCTCTCCTCAACTTGGTTCCTTTGAGAAACCAATGGTAGGTTAATTTGGATAGTATTGATGTTGAAGGTGAGTCTCCAACTGACTGAAGAGGAAAGAGGATTATCTTTTTAATCTGTAGAAGGTAAGTGTGTGCAGCAGTGCAGTTTTCATGTTGAGTAGATATGTCAGAAAAAAATATGCCTTACATTAGGATTATTTTGGTCAGAGACAAAATCCCTGGTAGTAGGTCTTGTTAATATTAATAAGGTCACATAAATAGGCACAAAGGGCTCCAGAATAGTCTGTAGAGCAGAGATTTTTTTCTTTCAGTGCATGGGCCTGTACATGAGAAACAGCAAACCTAGTCATTACAGCAGTGAGGGAAGGGAGTGTGTGCTAGATATACTAGGCTATGCAAGTGCATGCTACTATGTAAAAGTGTATACTAGGGGAGGTAGGGAGCATATACTAGCCAGAGCTCTTACTTCTCTGCAGTAGATTTCTGTGTGGGAGCTACTGAATGAAGATGGTGGGTTAGGGTGGTTATGGGGCTTTTACTGCTTGTACTGTGTTTGCGTCAACATCCTGCATCGGAGCTGGCTTCAGCTGTGTTTTGGTGGTGAATCTGGTTTCAGTAAAAACTATTGACAAGTGATCCAACCAAGCCTGTTTCATCAGCTGCCTTATGGAGCTCTGCAGTATAAGCAATAGGTAAGCAAGACAAAGTGCTAAAAATGACCACACTGGAACTTCATGCAAGGGTTGATATGCCCTAGAAAATAGTTTTTATCTTCAAGTATTATTTGCATGCTGATGTTTAAACTCCAGAGCTGGGCTGATTTGTCATAGAGACATATCTGACGTGTATAAACCAGATATGGCTGGCATAATTAGTCTGCTTCTACAAAAACCTTTTCTACTTAAGAGACAAGCCAATGAAAATAAACACGAACTTTAAAATCAACCCTCAAGTTTGTATTTCAGGATTAGAGTATGCTTTCAAGACTACTGTCTGCAACAGTAGGATAATGAAAACATTTCCATTTTTCTACCATAAGGTAACTAGCCTCTTAATAAAGACTACAGTTCATAGTTTTGAGGTTTAAGACCTAAAGCATGCAATAGCATACAAAACCTATAAACTAATGAGTGTTAATTAAAGAAAGGCATATATCACATGCCTGTTGGTAAAGCACCCTGAGGATATGCAGCAATAAGAAAACTTGTTGCAAAAACTGTAATGTGAATTATTTTAAATTTGAATATGTTTTAATAGGTTCTGTAGCTTCCTGTGTAGTACCGCATCATTTGCACTTTTTTCACCAAATGGGAGGTGTAACACTGATAGGAAGAAAGTTTAAATAAAATCCTATCAGCAGTTTCCAGTCAAGTGAAAAGTACTTTTGACTTTGTAATTTTTCTTTTCTTTTACTTTTTTAAAAAGACCGTCATAAAAAGATTTGAGATTTGGCCATGACAATGGAGCTGTCTGGGAATCTTTCAAGGAAATGTTTTCTACTGGAAAATGTTTGAGTTCTTGCAGCTCAAATTCTGTAGGAATCACACAGGTCTTTATTTCTAGCTGAAAAAAAGCATAGATTTACTTACCCACTTTGAGCTAGCTAATCATTTAATGTGTAAGAAACCCATGTGGACAGCCAAGATTCAAATTTTTGCTCTTGCTGATTCCAGCTGGAGGATTAGACTTGTCTCCTATAAAGCAAGTGAGTAGCATATTCAGCAGACTATTGTCCAGTTTTAATCGGGTCAGTCTCAGCCTCTACTGATGGAGCTCGCTACCCCGTGCTATATAGAATACCAATGGGCAAGAGAATGTCTCTGGTCAGAGCACTCACTGAGGTGTTGAAAACTGTGGTTCAGGTCTGAACTGGACAGAGAAGAGCTGAAACATACCCTTTTATAGATAAAGTGACTCTTTTTAAACAAAGGGTTTAAACCTGTGGCTAATATTTGTCTCTCTGGCTACTCAAGCTCATATAAAAATGCCATAAGTAACAATATTTTGAGGTTCTGTACAGCTTTTTACCATATAGCTCTATGTGGTGGTTTCACTTGGCCAGCACTTGGCTAGCAGCAAACACAGTTTGCTCACTCCTCCCTGCTCTCAAAGGGATAGGGGAGAGAGCTGGGGGCAAGGGTTCGGACACTCGTAGGTTGAGATAAGAACAATTTAATAATTGAAATAAAATAAAACCTAAAATAATAATGATATTAAAAGAATAGTGATAATGATAATAATAATAAAATATACAAATGAGTGACATACAGTGTAACTGCTCACCACCTGCAGACCAAGCCTGGCCTGGTCCCAGATAATGATCCCAGAGAAGTGACAATCTCAGACTGAAACCACAATCCTGGAAAAGCAAGAGCCCAAGTGATAGTCAGAGAGAGCCACAAGAGGAAGAGACCCTCACTAATTAAATATCTCCCCCTTCTGCAGTTTTGCAGTATTTTATTTCTAGGAGTTTCTGGGAAGATGTTCAAGTCCCCTGCTGCCAATTAAGTGCCTGGTACAATTCTTAACCAAAGAGCTGGTCCTGCTACTTTACATTACAGGTGAATTACATAGCATGAAAATTTTAAATTTACATTACAATGTGTGGGATTTTTTCCTCCTCTGGGAGCTAATCCCATGTATGGTGTTAGATACTTCCACATCAAGGGTACAGGTAGGACAGCTGAACTGAATCGGCATCTCTCTAGGGTGGGCTGGCTGCATGCTCTCCGCTCTTTGCTTAGCTTTTTCTGCCAGGGATCCTTTTCTCCCAGCTCAGGGGGCTGAATCACCTCTCTCAGGGCTCAGCTAAGAGCCAGAGCAGCTGCAAGGGAAGGGGAGTGGGCAGTGGACCCATCCCACTTGAAACAGCAAGCTATTTAACTGGGTTTAGCTGTATCACCTAACTACAACTTCATTTCAAGATTTTAATGTTTTAAATGTTATTCTTCTAAGCATGTTTTTAATTTAAACCCTTATTTTTAAGACTATATCTGTCTTATGATTGGAACATGGAAACATCGTATTATGGAACTTTAAAAAAAATTGCACATACTCTTGCAGATTAAAACTAATTGTGAAATCTTCCAATAAAATGCTTTTCGGTTTAAAATCTATCAAGCAAATTACCTCAGTGCCAAAGGAGTAAATCTGCCCAAAGGTCACTGTATGTCTGAACTAGGGAGTTCCAGTCTGGGAAATGAGAAGTGAGTTAACTCCGGACTGTGACCTCTAATGATCATCTCTATCTCTTACATCCATATCTATTTTGTGTAAATGAAGACCGACTCAAATCTTAAGCTTCCATTTTTTTTTTTTTTGTCTTTTTAAGTTGTTTTGCTTTCCATAAAAGCAAGCAATAACCCTTATGGTTTGTGATGCAATCCTTTTGTTTACATCTGAATGGAGATTGATGTGTAAAACTCAGGTGTGAGTAAAGTAGCAATAAGGGGATGCCTTGGAGCATCTGACACTTCTGTGCCTTGGGCAGGAGCCAGACCTCTCAAGGAGTGTTGTGATCCTGGCACTGCAAGAGAGTTGCAGAAGGCTCACTAAATTCTTACTTTAATGTTGTCTTTTGATTCAAATATCAAAAATAATGAGTAGGTTGTTAGAGTGAAAAATGTTACATTGGACTGGAAACTGGGTTTGTACTTTCAAGTGTTTCTTAATGTTCATTTAGTGCTAACCATGGGGAAGTTGGGGGGATTTCCATGAGTTTTAATCAAGGGGACTACATTTTAATTCCTAATACATATTTATGATCTCTTCAAAGGAGGGTTGATTTTTTTCTTTTTTTTGTTAATATACGAGTCATTCATAGTTTGTTTCAAAAGATAAAGGATATTTTAGCTCAACTGTTTCATCTGTAATTCCTGATTCCAACTATAAAACAGGTTGTTGAGACTACAGGCTGTACTCCTGGATAGAATTAGATCAGTAAAGCAGCAATCAAAACGTGTTGCACATAACAAACTGCTACACTGGTGCTGGTTTAAGAAATTCTTCATATTGTAAACAGGAACTTGGTGCTTTTTATGAAATGTCTTATCCTGTAGATAGCTGCTCAGCATAGTTTATGAATATGTGTAGTTTTCTCACGTAGTGTACTTAGGAGATGGCTACAAAACTGAGCTTAATTTTGTACGGGTTGTGCGTGTTTATGCCTACTGTGTCAGCCATTTGTCTGCAGGAAAACAGTACCGCTTGCTCGTGGGAGGGGAGGCTAGGACTGTTAGCCAAACAGGAGACAGTTTGTCAGGACAGCAAGGTAAGTGCACTGTTCTTGTGTGAAGCTGTAGTTTATGAGCCCAGCTATCATATTACCTTTTCATACAGTAACTCATCAGGTGCTTCCTGCCTACCGAAACGCCCTGAGAAGTATTTTCTACAATGTCCTGAGGCAATACAGTAAAAAGAAAGGACTATTGATGGTATTTTTGAGGAACCATCTAAAAGTAAATTCCTTTTCAGATTTTATCTGGAACTGGGAAACAGTTGGACCAGCCCTAATCCATCAGGTCTGCAGATATGGATCCACAATTTTCTGCTAATTTATTTTGCAGCCACAGAAGTGGGAATATGTCCACAATGCATTTGGTAGCTTTAGAAGTGCAGGAGTTAGCTCTGTTCCCAGCAGCACCATAGACACATCCATAAGGAAGCTCTGTGGGAACTAATTTTAGCCTTCTGAGAATGTTTAGCCACCTTTTGTAGAATTTCCCATGTATTTTATCCTACTGCTTCCACTAATGTGGGCACCAGTACATTATACTGTGCTCCACTCCATAGTTCTGCTTTCCAGCTGAGTGTTTCAGTACTACTGTTGCCTTATTCATTGCCTGGAGTAGTAAGTATCCTTATTTCATTCTTTTCAATTGAATTAAATTCAATAAAAATAACATTTTAAAAATCAGTGTTAAATATACTAGTTTTATCTTTCATTATAAAGCTTTTTTGTCCACATAGCTCTTCAGAAATGCTTGTAAAATTAACAGTTTCTCTTAACTTCAACCTTAAATAACTGAATAACTCCAAAATGGCAACATGAGAGATGACAGTAATGATAAAGATCCCACTACCTTAGAGTTACACACTTCTACAAATGAATGACACTATAGAGATTGAATCCATCATACAAATGTTAATGGGTCCATTGTCATTCCTTCAGCACAGATAGTCAGCATAAACGCTGTTTATAGCAAACCGGTGTTCCCTCTGTTACAGGGAACAGGACACTGACCCCTGCTTTCTAGTGGTTTTGCTTCAGTAAAACAAACTGACATTGAGCGAAGGAATTTAAGCTTGTAAAAAATGTGATGTAACTTATACTCAGATAACAAGTATCTGAGTAAGTGTGTGATCCCTGATATAAATACTAAAAGCCATCAAACAGAACAGGCTAAAAACACACTTTGTGCTTCGGAGTGAACTTGTGATCTCATGGAGTTGGCTGGGTGAAGCCTGGTGCCCCCTTGGTGGAGGAGCTGCAGCACAGCGCGGGGCTGTGAGGGGCTACACCTCCGGGCTCACCTGCGCGCCCTGCCAGGCAGGGTGCACACCTGCGCCGCTGGAGCGAAAGCTGTTTCCTTCTCCTTCTGCCTGTGAATTTTATGGCATGTGTGCAGTGCTGGTGCTGCTGTGATGGCTCTGTGATGCACCACTAGTTTTGAGTTAGCTCAAGGCATGTGCTTGAGTTGCATGGCAGCACGGAGCTCAGCAGTCTGCAGAAACCGTGCAAGGAGCAGTGTGAATACAGAAACACTTAGCCCACACTGCGCTTTGGGGTAGACCACACGACTACCAGCACCTGGCCCAGCTGGTGTTAAAGGGAGGCAGCATGCATCTGCTCTTGTATGGGTGGTCTTGTACGAACCTATGCCCAATGAGATATTGGAGCACTCCAGCTTCTCACCTAATGCAGTCTTACTGAAAATCCACTTGTTAAAAAGACTCTAGTGTATTTAAAGGCTGCTGCCTCTCAGAGGGAAAAAAGGCTACTCCTTGAGAAGAACTTTTTGAGACAAGGAAGAAACTGTATTCATTTTGAGCTGAAACTCAAGTGCTGGTAATACCTAATCATTGCAGAAATCTAATCTGAATATTAACAGCCCCCTGTGCTCTTTTGCAAGGACAAACATTTCTTTCTAAATCTCAACAAAACAAGCTTCTAATGTGGGTCAAATGGAAATCCTGTTTATTAAAAAGCTGCTAAAGACAACTAGATTTTTAATTTCAATGGAAGAGTCTTCTCTGTGACCCTTGAAGGCATGCCAGTGGACTCATCCAGCACATGCCTCAGTAAACAACAAATGAATCACTGAGGTGCTCTAACAAGGATTGATGTGTCCACCCAATTAGAGGGATATAAAGAGTGCTCCCTTGAAATTCTGGGTTCATTTGGGTTGCTCTGCTATTTCTGCAATCTAGCTCTGAAACATTGCTTCAGGGGTGTTGTTGGCCTCAACAACTGTCTTGTGAGAGCATTGTCCTAGCTACCAAGTACAAATTTTGTACAAGTATTTCTCCTATGAAGTATTCAAGCAGTGAAATAAAAAAAAAACCAAACAGTACAGAATATCAAAGTCAAATCAATCACTGGTGTCTGTTTAAGCTAAGAGCAAGATCTTCTCCAATCTTAGCACTGCTACAAGTGTAATTGACAAGATTCTTTAAGAAACACCCATTTGCAGAGGCTTACAATTTCTCAATTTTACATGGGCTTAATTTTCTCATGCCTAAAATGTATGCAGTTTTGGGAGATGAGAAGGTGTAATGTGCCTTGTATGGTGTGATTTATGCAACTGGTCAGATGAAGCAATGCATGGAAAATTCATTAGGTATTTTGAGAGTATTTAATCTTTCTCTTGGAACAATGTTTCTGTTTTCCATTTTAACTGTACATGTAACTTGCACTGCTTCAGAAAGAATTTCCTCACGTCATTGTAAAAGAAAATTAAAAATTAGACCATTTTCTCACTCTACAGAATATTTCTGTTCCCAGACAAATAGTCCAATTGTTTGCATAGAACAACACATAAAGTAGCCAAAAGAGGCACATCATGCAGATCAACAATAAAGGAAAGATTAGAGCATGTTTTGTTTTTTTTAACCAGCTGCTGCCTCAACAATCGTGGAACTCTTCGAGACTTCAGAGGGTATCTTCAGGTACTATTTAAGGATTCAGTCTGACAAAGTGTGGTGGCAATTTGAAATTCCCTGACCATGCTTCCAGGAAAACTGTATCATGTTATTATGTCTCAAGATAGTTAGACACTGGCACCTGACATTTTATTTCCTAGACCACAAATGAAACCTTGACTTTTTTAGTAAATTGTCTAGGCCAAGCAATAAATCATTACAAAACAGCTGTTTAAGATACTCAGCTAACTGTTACAGAGGATGCTTTAACTCCTCCCCTCTTGTTGCTTCTTTTTATCACTTGAGTGTGACCTGGGTCTCAGTAAGGGATTGTAACTTAACTGTGGTTAGCAGCTATTTAAATTCAGCTGCAATTATGTGCCTGGGTTAGATGGTGTTTTGAAGCGTTAGTTTATCATGTGTGAAGGTCCTTATAACAAAGGGCTAGTAGTGCTCTGAAACATATCATTATTATGTAAAATAAATGTGGGTTTTATAAAAATTGAAAACATATTGTTGCAGTTCTCACTGTGTAGCTTAAGAAACAAAGATAAATGCCTAAATGAAAAGCCTTGACATCTACCATTGGTAGAGAAAGCCGAGCTCTTCAGTGCTCTTAATTATCCACTGAAGATAATTAGCTGACCATACTTGGGCATGGTTATCATACCTCAGATACCACAGAGATGAAAACAACCTGAGGATTTCTTTGAAGCAAAGTAAAGATGAGGAGTGTGAGTTAGAAACAGGTTCTGTAAGGTATTGCCTTTCCTCTTTGTACATCTGGAATCCTAATGTACTATGTGTTCATTGAAGCTGTGCATGATATTTCAAGATGTTGTAGATATTGAAGATTGATTTAAGCCAAGTTTACTGGAGCCAGTTACTTCAAACTCAGGTCTGTGCCACTTTTAAACCAGGGAACCTTCTTAGCTTGTCTTTTGCCAATTCCTGATTTTTCGTACCCAGCAGGACTTTATTTTATTAATAGATTCCCTGTGTTGGGGATGATTTGATCTTTTATTTCCACTGTTTATGTAATTGAGTCACTGACCCACTGTGGAAATTCAGTAGCAGGCAGCTGTGATACAGAGTGTATGTGCCTTATGTCACTGGCCTTCGTGTCCATAAACTTAAAAGCTGCTGCCTGGCCATGACTCTGCTTGCCAAATCTGCTTGCTTGCCAAGTCCTTGAAGACATAAAAGAATTGACGTGTTTTCTTAAAATTGAGGCTCTTTTTTTTTTTTTTTTGAGACTTTCCCATTAGAGTGGAAAAAAAGAAAAAAAGTAGCACAGTAAAAATATTCTGAAATGACTTCAAAAAATATCCCGCTACAGTAGTGAGACTTCTATATTTAAAATAACCTTAACAGAGTTAAATACTAGAGTGAATGGAAAAACAGATGAACCTTGTGCCTGTATTTAATCCATTTCTCTTTGACAATGTGTGTGGTTTTTTGCAGTACTGAAGACTGTTTCACATCTGCTCCTCTTGGGCAACTGCTTCACGGCTGGACCAATGTAATGGACAATTCTTCATTAGCTCAGATAATGGGAAAGGAAAAAACACAGATGAGGAAGGCTTGGTAGAGAGAAGTTTGATTGTACACAACTCCTTTATTTTAACTGCTGTTCAGTGTCAGACCTAATCCAGATGCTTCCAAGCCCTCCTGAACCTTGACCCAACCTCTGTCAGCCTTTTGGGAGGCAGCATGCAGGCACAAACACTTACTCTTGCTCGCTATGGAGATTGGAACACACACCAAAATCTGTTTGTATGAATTAAGGATTGCCTTGCTGCCTTGAACAATCTCCTTCCCCTTTTATCTTCCTCCCCATCCCCCGATCCCCTCCACCCCCCAAACCCCAAACCAAAATGAGGTAGCAAAGATCATTTCCAGCCAGGGCTCTCAACCCAGCATGCAATCTCTTCCAGTCCCCCACAGGGTGACTTTCCCTTGTCTGGCACTTCTGTGTTCCTGCTCTAGGGACATTGCCCTTGCCGTTTGTCATGATTGTCCTATCCCTTATCACAGCGGCCTCTTTCAAAGATGTTGATTTAATGTGCAGAGCCCTCCCTGGTTAATTATTGGAACAGACATCTCTGCCTTTAGGAATCCCTCTTGTGCGGTTTCCTCATCCTTCTCCCAAATCCTTCATGTCTTTGAATCTCAGGGCTTTTCTTGCAGTCAGTTCCCATCCCAGTTCTACTTCTTGTGCTCCCACATGTTGAGAGGTAGTCCCAGACCCCCACCTGAACATAGGCTCCCCTTTGTGATCAGCTCTTCTCCTTCGTCCCCTCTCCCTGTGTTCACTCCTGCCTGGGCTTAGGTGAGAGCCTGACTGGTGCTGCCACAGCTCACGGGAAATACATTTCCAATAGACTCTGCAAAGCTTGTCAAACCTTGTGCCAGGGCACAGGATAGTTTGTTCTGGCAGGCTGTCTATCTGCCCCACAGTCTGCCAGCTGGAAATGATTCTTTTGTGTATTGTACTATCTCCAAAAATACTGGTTCTTCCTTACTTTGGCCACTTACACAGCCTAAATTTTATTGCTTCGCTTTTTCCATTGAGCACTATAGGAATGAATGGAGGCTGGTAGGCACACACTAAGTGCCGTAACAAGTCCTTCAGCAAGGAGCTCCTTTTGTTCATTGACCATTAGCCACTTGCACTTCAGTTGTACTGTGTTGAAATTCTCTCATGGGTTAAGAAATTCTCTGAGATAGTTCCATCACCCCCACCAGAGAGTTTGATGTTTTGCAAATTAGTACCACAAAGCAGAAGTCTCACTCTCTGGATTACCTTCTTAGCTGGACAAAATAATTAATTTTAACTGGCAAACACTTCCATTTAAATACTCTAGAAAATTTCCTGTGTGCTGGGTATGTTGGAAGTAGTGAATAATTGAGGTATGTAAAATGGAAAGAACTTACGTAACAGAGTTTCATAGGCCTGCAGGGAGATCTGAATTTAGAATCACGGAACCATACAGTGGTTTGGGTTGGAAGGGACCTTAAAGATCTTCTAGTTCCAACCCCCCTGCCATCAGCAGGGACACCTTCCCCTAGACCAGGTTCCTCAAAGCCTCATCCAACCTGGCCTTGAACACTTCCAGGGAGGGGGCATCCACAGCTTCTCCGGGCAACCTGTTCCAGTGTCTGAAGGACCAGTTTGCTCAATCCTGCTCTGCTGCATGAAGCTCTTAAGTTTTTACCTTGGAAATACAAATGCAAACATATAAAGTGCATCAGGCCAGTCAACTCTTGTAGCTTTTAGATCTGTTACAAAATTTTCCCACTGTTATGTCTTAGGATATTTTTCACTCTCAAATGAACATTTTCAGCTATCACTTTTGCATCTTGACTTTTAGGATACATTCTTAGAAATTTGTGGCTTCACTCATATCAAGAACTCCTAATTCTTTTCCTTCCCGTTCCTGGATCACCTCACTGCTGCCACTGTCAGTGCTGAGTAATGAGTTTTCCTGCAGTCACTTCAGACCACTCACTATAAACAGCTTCTATTTGCATCCATTTGACTCTTTACAGACTTTCTATTCTGATCATCTCTTGGTGCACACAAACAAAAGAATAAAAAAATGGAGCTGTCTGTATAAAGTTCTCTTTCATCATGATGGCATGGCTGATTCCTCTAAAAAAATAAGGATTAAGTATTGTCCACATCACTGTTGTATTTTTTTACTTTTCTTTATTGAGGACACAATAAAGCTGAATCACTTAAAACTGCAAACTTTTAAACTATGTCACAGCCACTGAGCTCAGTGTCTTGGATGATCTTCCATGCTGCCTCTCTCATTAGCAAATTCCTTACTAGAACACTGGTTAAGACTTATTCTCTTGCTGAGTTCTAATTTTACTGGGTGGGTGCAGACCAGACTTATTCTCTTGCTGAGTTCTAATTTTACTGGGTGGGTGCAGACCACCTGCTGTTTATACTTTCATCTTTATTGCCATCTATGTAAGCTTTGTTTTCGACACTTGCTTCCTTGAGAAGCTCTGGAAACATATATCAAATAATGCTGTGGCACTGAAGTCCTTGCTTGTAAAACACCTTCTTTCTCCTAGCGCAGGTGGGCTAGATTAGGTTACTGCGTTTGTTACAGTAAATGCAGGATGGAAGTAATAAAGTTGACTCTATCTGTTAGTTGTTACTTTCTCTCTCTGTCAGACTGTTGTGCTGAGTCTCTGTTGCTGCAATGGGAGTCCATGCATTACTGGGAGAAAGCACTGCTTATGCTGAATGCACCAGAATGCGTAATTCAGATGGGCAAGAGGCCTTCTTCAAGTTACACCAGGGATCAGAGTGTAAAATTTGAGCAGTCCATTTAATGAAGAATGGAGGAAATGTAATGCCACATCTGGTAACTTAAGACTGCTGCCTCTATGATGAAGTGGCAATTTCTTTTAAATTCTCTTGAATTTGGAGGATTTATTTGTCTAAATATACTTTAGATTTACAAAACTAGTATCCTAGAAACATTGAATTTTGAGTATACTCACAGTGTATGATTTATTCCCTATTGTTAGTCTTCAGACTGCCTTTCTGGCACTGGAATCCAATTTGACAAGGTGATTTCCATCTCTCCTTCAGGAAGAAGTCCTTTCTCTTAGCATGCCTGGGGCAATCCCACATCAAATTATTTTCCAGCTTTGTATTTCACTTTTACAGGGTATGTCACTAATATTGAAATGGTCATATTAATTCCGCGTTCATGTCGTTATCTCTTTGCAATGGCCAGCATGGAGGAAGGAACCACAGCTCATTTTCTGTCATATGGGGACTCTTCCTTTCAAAGTCTTTTCAGGTCAATAGAGCAAAGTAAATTCAGATGAGGTAGGGCCAGTTTATCATAATGTTCAGTTATTGGTTTCACAGAATGGACATAGCTTGAAGAAGAGGCAGTCCTGGTCCCCCAGGTCATTCAATCTTACAGAATCTGGTCTTAAAATTGAGGTGTGAACTGGTTTGTGTTTAGATCCGGAAGCAACAGAATACTTGCATGCCCTCTGAATCTTTTTTTCTCCTTGCTTAGGCTTGTACCAGACATGTTTCACACTACCTTGGTATGCAGGTGGAATCTCATGCATTCAAAGATAAGAGTTGGATGATCTCGTACTATTTTAACTTTTGGCCTCAGCACTGTTACTTGCAGGGCAATGGCAAACATTTCTGTGCAGCCTTTAGGAAGCCTTTCCTGATTCTGATTGAAATTCCAGTGGTGCCTGTGCGGCTGTTTGTATGGAGAGCTGCATGGAGCAGCCTATCTTTGCTTCTGTTAATTAATTCAGAGCCTACAATCATCCCAAATTCGTAGATATTGAGGACTCCAGCATTTCAACCTGCTAGCTAGCCTTAGATGTTTAAATGAGTTCTGCTGCAGTACTTCAGAAGTATTATACCACCAAGGTTAATGATGACCTGGTGACCTATCAGACTCTCGTTTTGTTAGATTGCCCAGAGCTGATACAGTTTTTCAGATAAAAAATGAGATTATTTGTAACTTTGCTTTTAAAAACTTAATACATATGAAATAGCAACCTTTTTGAGTAACCTGTGAAATTATTTAAATTAACAAGGTCCAGATTAAAAAAAAAAAAAGTTTTTCACTCTGCGTTTATCTGTATCTCACTATATTGCATGAACCGAATTAACTCTACTTTTCTTCCACTTTTCAGCTAGCTTGTCTTTGTGTTCAGCTCTATGTTTGAACACTTGTGAACTCACAGTAGTTTCACTTCCTGCACAGTTTCTGTTGTCCCAGGCTGGCGTGCGGTATGCATGCCTGCTCTGCTGGCGCCGTGTTGAGAAACTTTCCTCTTTCAGAAGCTATGCCCTGGGGAGTGGGAAAGATCTGTTGTAATGCTGGGAGGGGGAAAAAAAACCCCAGCAGTACCTCTAAAATGGTAATTTCCCATAACCTGAGTGCTCATAATCTCCTCTGAAAAAGGTGAAACCTGGGCTGTGTTTATATTCTTTTTTCACTCTTTTTTTAATGGAAAATGTTTGACTAATGGGTCTGTAATTGCCGAAGGAGTGACTTTGCATACATGCTACCTGTGCTGTACCTTTCTCAGACAAGAAAAAAAAAATATCCCAACATTAACTGAATGTCTCTGCAAGCCTTAGCAAATCTGCACTGACAGAAAGACAGGGTCTGGAAAAACAATTCTCTGCAGTATTTACTTGAGCCTTCCCTCTGTCCACACAAACCAAAATTAGCAATGTCAGTGTAGATGTTGGGTAGTAATGCCACACATGGATTTACGAGCTTGCATAAACATCTTGTTATTAAAACTTTAAATATTTACACTGAGATTCTGCTGCCTTCTGGTCTCTTGTGAGATTATTTCTGAGCACTGAGGTTGGGGTTTTTTAATTGAGACTATTCTAGAGTTGACTTTTTTTACATAAAACTGCTTCAGCTTTTTTAATCAGCGGTTACAGATTAATTTACACTGTAACAGGTCTTAAGTTTTGCTTAATCCTTTTATAGTTCTAGCAAAGACTGACCATTTGAGTAAGATTATGTAGCTTTGAAAAAAAGCAGTTTTAAATAGGATATTGAAGCAAAATTAAGTAAAGCTCAGGATGCTGACTTTTGCTGATATCTGCATGTTTGGATTTTGGAATGATAGGGCGTATTTCTGTGTAGGGCCCATAGGAAATCAAGGCTTGTGCTGACTGTTCCTCTTAAGGGGACAGTATGAATCCCTCTAAGTGAGACTCCTATTGTTTTTGGTGGGACTTGAATTGGGGCATTAAAGCAGAAATCATTCTAGTAGGTTAAACTTTAAACTCCCTTCTGTTTAGATGTACGTACATATAACGAAACATACCCTTGGTTTCCCAAACATTATCCAGTTGGCAATCACATGTCAAACAACATGCTGAAGATTAAAAGACACTGTGCTTTAAACAACACCTTCTGTACTTGGTGCGATATTTCCCTTTTAATTATGTAGGGAAGTAACACTGTTAAGTGGAGGCAAACAAGTGCCATGAGAATTTCCAGATTTTCTGAGTAGAATCATTTCTTCAAAATAGTAGTGGGGTAGAAATTGTGGGTGGTGGGAGATAAGAAACAACCTAGCCAGTTCTCGATGGAAGGACTTCCATCCCTACTTGATGGAAGGACTGGCTTATAAATGACTAGGTGCTGCACCTGAATACAGTGGGACCTGAAGGAGCTGCAGACTGCCAACTGTCACTCATTGAGTAATGCAGTGACAACTCTCTTTTTATCAAAACAGCAATGGCCTGTGTCAGTGTGGGGAGGGAAATCATGGGATGATGCAATTTGTGCCAGGAAAGCAAATTATAGCTCCAGTTGTCTGCAGTGAATCTTTTAATTTTAATATTTCTAGAATAATTTTAATTCATTCAAATAACAAACAAATCCTATTTTTTTTCCTCTTTTAGAAATTTGGAAGGAGGTAAAAGAAGGATTAAGTAATGACTTAGGAATTTTACAGTGAACATGGATGTTGCCTCTCTGTTGCTGTAGCTACATCATCCATCTCAACATACAGTAGCTATGGGAACAGAGCTATTGGACCTTGCAAAAGGAATGCAAACATTTCACTGCTGATTTGCTATTTGTCAGAGTCCTTTTCTCAGGAGCCTTAACATAATTTCCATTCTGATCTTCGCTCGTTCAAGCCTAAAACTCTAACCATGGCATCTCCCTCATACAGAGTCAATCTCAAGGCAAACAACAGGTCCCTTTTCTCCATATTCTCACAAGTCTTTCTATCAAATTATACTTTGTTGATATAATTTTCTTGGAGTTTCTTCTCCCGTGACTGAGCGAGGACCCTGTGTAACATATAGTTGTAGACAACAGAGAAAACCAACTGGGCACTGGATAGCCTCTGTAGCATCACTGATAGCTTCATTATTTAGGACATGCCTGCAGCTGGGCAGCATAGTCACAGAATCCTGTGGGTCTTGTGAGCCCAAATGGTCTGTTTATCCTGAATCTCAGGGAATATGGTGGTGGTAAGCAATTTAAAAATGTTTGATAGAATAGCTTATTAAAACAAATGGTAACAATAAACTTACTGTGCTTCAGAAAATGTAGCAACCAGCTGGAAGGAATAGGGGCATTAAGCAGCTGATCCAAGAAGAAGCTTTTTAAACAAGGGGTGCTTATACTCAGTAGAAGCTATATATGTATATATACATATATATATATATTTATATGTATACAAATTCTTAAATATAATGTAATTTAAATTTAGATACAAATGAAAGTTGTTAGTGTTCAGTGCTCCTTTTCTATACATCATCTGGATGTATGCTGCAAAATTCCTGTCCTTTCTTGGCCGAAGAATTGACAAAATTAGGTATACGTATATTAGGCTACTTTACCTGAACACTTAAACATTGGTGGCCTTGGGGAGAAACAGGAGTACCAGAAATATTGCTCTTGCAGAAAGCTACAGGAAAAGAAACAGGGCAGTCAAAGTAAGATACTTATGCTGATGAAATTTATGTTCACAGCATGACTCTGTCATAACTTGGCTTAATACATTATAAGCAATTTACCAGAGAGAACTGTTATATTCAAGTTAAAGACAACCACCGTGTCCTGATTTCTGAGAGTAGAATATAGTTAAGTTTGAATCTCAAGAACTTGATCCAGGCTTACAATTTTTGGCTTCAAATCAAACCAGTAACATCCTACTTCCTAGGAGATGAACTAAAATAAATCACCCGTGAAGCCTGATTCTGTTTCTTGCTTCTATTTTGCTGCAAGTAAAATTTCTTATTAAAATCACCATGGAAACATGATCCTTATAATCCTGTGAGTCTTTTTGAGATTGTTTGCTTAGCTGCAGAAAGTTAACTAATGCGGTGCATAAACTTGGAGAAATTGTTATGTAGCTAAAAATGAGATTAATATCTTCAAAGTTTCAGGTGGGGAAAGAAAAAACCAAATTCTTTGTGCTTGCTTATGAGATCTCAGTTTCTGTGCCAGGGACTGGATAACAGGCTGACACCAAGGTGGAAGAAGATATGTGGATTGGTGCCATTGGTTTTTATGCTTGCAGGGTTGGAGGGAGCTGGGGGGGGACTTGCCTGTGAGCTGCAAAATTTCTGCACAGTTTTGCCCTTTTCCACCTATTACTTCTCCCCTCAGAGCAGTGTGTGTAAGAGAAATAGCTGTACTGCTTCAAATTACATGTAACTGCACTGTTCATTTGTGGAAACATCTCTGTTTTTATACCCAGGCAGTGTGCAGGGTCCTCTCCTGTTGTGGGAAGAGGGAAAGCTGTCTTGCACATGTTGTACACATGTGCTAAAGGACAGATTAGGCTGCAGGAGATCCAAAGTTCAAACTGTTTGTCAAGATAGAGCTCTTTTATTCCCGGACGCCCTGAATTAGGCAGAGCCGGAACTTGATACTGGCTCTCACATGTCACAACATACTGCCTTCTCAGACCCCTTAGTGGTGACTAGAGAAATGAGCTGCTGTTGCTCTTCTCCTTTCCTAAAGTCCTAAATCAAACCTGCTCACTTTTGAATCGCCCACAGGCATTTTGACCCAGTTCCACCGTGGCACATGCACTCAACACTGCTTCATGTCCATCCCAGTGGGATCTGGGCTGTGGACTCTGTGCTGCAAAGTGTTTTTCAGTAGCCAAGAAATAAAACATGGTGCAGGAAGTTCCCTAGGGATCTTTGGAAAGAGTGGAGTAGCAGTTCAGAAGCAATTTCCGTGACACAGAGCTCTTTCACAGAGGCCTGTGCATACTTAAGTTAAAAAAAAAAAAAAAAAAAAAAGCCTTTATTCAACAAGTATGATTGCTGTAGACCAGTTGGCTATTACTGGTAAAGTGGTAAAATCAGCACTCTGATTTGTATCAGCATCTCCCTGCTGTGAAAATAAGAATGTGTAGTCTCTGATTTTCTGCATGTTGCTTATAGGCATGGATCTGAGTCCCTTAAACCTGGTGACATACAGTACATTGGGCAACTTGGTCATCATTGAGAGCATCTCCTGGGCTGTCCATCAGCCTGGCTCCTAGATGTGTGCTGATCAGAAAGGAAAGGCAAGGACTGAGGATCCTGGTTTAAGTAACTGGAGCAATGTTTTGTACATCAGCCTACTGCTGTCATTAACTTCTACTGGTATGGGCTTTCAGTAACAGGTAGCACAAACGACTGACACTGTATGTGTCCTTTCTCCCTAGCAGCACAGATGTGGTGTCATTACGTGCTTCTCAGTGAAAGAGGCTGCATTAAAAATGACTTCTGTTACTGTTTAATGTACTGCAGCAAATACTGCATAGATCTATAAATCAAGACATTTGTTCTTCATTTTTAGCAATGCCCTTTCCCTGAACTCATTTAATGAGACTGAGTTGTAAGATGTTTGTATGTTATCCAGCTGGACTGGGCGCACGATTCTTGAACTCTGACTCTTAGTACATTCTCATGTTAAAATGTCCTGTGTCAATAGATAGTGTCAGCTATACTCTTAAGTCAGCCTTTTTCACATAATACCACTCTAATGTAAGCAGTGTAATAAGGGAATGCCTGAGACTGGGAGAATTTGGGAATTTCTTGCTCACTGAAGTCCTTGGCAGCTGTATTTCATAAAAGTGAAGAGGTACTGTAAGTGAAAGGGGAGTATAATTTGTGAAAGGTAGTGTATGAACCAAAATGTCACATACAGCAGAAGGTGAGGGTGAAGAACAGAAGACTGTGCGATTTATTATCCCTGTTTGCCACAGAAAACATGCACAGAAATCAGTTCCAGCATATAAATGCTGTTTATGTAGTTATAGCAATATAAGCAGTTACAAAGGCATATATTATTGCCTCTAATTTCTGATACCTATTAAAAGAAAAAAAAAAAGTGTTGCCGAGTAATGGAACTCTTAATATTTTCTATCTGCTCTAGATTAAACTCGAGGTGAGAATTTTTTCAGCCTATATAACAATTTTTATGCCCCTTTTCTGCTGAATATAGTGGCAAATGTAGGTTGCTCAGATTCCTAGGTCAGGTATGCATCTCAACCCAACCAGGCTGAATAGCCGTTTACCAAGAATTAGTTAAGGAGACTGCTTTTTTCTGTACACTTTGCTGTTAAATTTCATTTGGTGTATTACTGGGCCTAGTCTTGTGCATTCAGACTGTGCCTCTGCCCCAGGGACACCAGGCACTTTGGGGGAGCCCGTCTTCTGATCAAACAGATGCTGAGCTCCAATGCTGGAGCTGCTACTACTGGTTTGAGAGAGCTTTTGTTGTTTGCTGTTTTGTGTTGGTGTTTTGCTAATACTGTACCTTTCTTACCTAATCCAGGACATTTTATACCTGCATACAATGCCTAGTGTCATGGGGCATTATCTGACTTACAGCTGTGGGTGGGGAGGACTTTTTGTTTGAAAGGACTCAATGGAAAAGAGGTGAAAGCTGGTCTTGTGACAGCATATTCTTGCTTTTTTTTTAATATGAGAAGGATAGATTTCCTAGATACCCTTTTATCTAGTTTTCTGTTCTCTCTTCTGTCTCTCTCCTCCCCTCCCTCACAGTGTAAAAATGAATCTTCTCCTGTGTGTGTTTTCATCTAGTAACGAACTGCAGCTTCTTCTGTGGGGTCTTTTGCTTCATGCCAGTGCAGAGGAAGCAGGAAGGTGATGCTAACTGGTGCCAGGAAAAGGAGAACAGGGTACTTCCCATACTGAACGTGCACAGGACGTCTTAGAGCTGAGGTGCTGTGTTGTTGCAATAGAGAGCTAAGCAGCAATGTGGACTATACTGACCCTGTATATAAGTTACTTCTGTTTCTTGGTTAGAACAGAGGACGTCTTGCCTTCTCTGTGTGATGGACCACACTACCCTGCACACTAGGATAATTTACTGGATATTCCTTCAGTGAGGAACATGGTAAAAAACAGAGGAAAGACAGTGGGGGGGAGGTGATCTGCCACATTCCATTATCGGCTGTAGAAGCAGTAAGAGACATCCTTTCGTCAGAAATGTTCTAAAGGGAAAAGGTTGCCCTTTTGTTCTTTCCCCTTCTCTTACAAACTCTGTTGGACATAAAAGCGGTTTCACTCTTTAACATTTACACAGATTGACCTCAGAAATAACCAGTGGCATCCTAAAATGGCTGCTAATCCTGGGGGCTGCAAAGATGTCTACCATTTGTCAGATACTCACACAAAATTTGAATCATCAGAAAAGCATAAGGACCAATTTAGTAACCTTTTTCTGGCATTACTTGTTACACATTTGCTGTTAGACCATGCTCAGTATGGACAATGGCAGTGAGTAAATTTTCTGAATTACAATAATTCCTCACACTTCAGTAGCTCATCTTTTTGCTAGTGGTCTAGTTGAAATCCATGTTTTAACTTTCCTCAGTACCTTCAACTCTCAAACTACATGTGAGCTTTTCTTGGCAGCTATGCTTGTAATGTCCAGATTGATTTCCTAGTGCCTTAATATTTTTGAGACCTAAAACACTGCTGTATAAAAGTATTAAAAGGTAGCCTAGGGTGAAAGAACTATTTGACACCTTTTATGCTCCCTTTCCACAGAATGTATGAGCAAGTGTAGGTTGTTCAGACTCCTAGGTCTGCTATGCACTATGACCCAATGACACCCAGTAGTTATTTACAGCTGAGATGCAAAATCCTGTAGCTTCTTAGAGGAAAGAAAAAAAAAAAAGGTAGGAATGCTTGCAGAGTTGAAACTTTACATCTTGGGAGGATTTAGGTAGAAAGGAATAATAACCTCCAGGAACCTATTATATCAAATTTGTGCTTGTATTGGATAGAAGAGTAAGTCTTATTAGTGCTATAGAAACCTCCCATCAATATCATGCTCCAAGAACAAAAGTACAGCTTGGAGGTCTTCATAAAATAATCGTATGAAAGTGTCTTCCTCTAGATATCAATGTTTCCGGCTGTGACTGGTTGTTCAGTCCACAGTGCCTATAAATCTGCATAGTGCCCCTGAGTGCTGGTGGTCTCTCAAATCTTAGCAAGATCAGTGATTGAGCATAGGGCCTTTCAGAGCTTCAAAACTGCTGATCTTTCCAGGTAGGGTATTAAGTACGTGTGATGCATTCTCATTTTCTGTGGTTAACCATCCATTGAATATGAGCACAGACTGACAGGCTAATGAAGTCCACACATCTGAATGGGAGTGTAGACTGACTTATACTCTTTTTCTTTACCCTCTTTTTTCTTTTTTTCTCTTTTTTCTGTGCCTTTCCAGTGCCGAATAAGAAGGGGAAAGAATACCCTTTTCTCAGATCTTATTATCTCTTTACAGACTCCAGACTTCGTTTCCTGGTAAATTTAATTGTAGTCATGGTCTAATGTCTCTCTTTTTAACGCAAGAATGTGTACATGCAGGAAGTTGTTCTCATGTTGCTCCCTTCTCCTGTCTATTTGTTAACAGAATCATCAACTGATAATGGCACATGGGAGAAGACAAGGCTTTATATTTTCTTAGACATTAGTCCAAGGGAGAGTGCTAATGGGAACTCCAGCTTTTAATTTCATCCTGCTGTAGTCAAATATTTAATTAATTGTTGGATGCTTTTGTAGCTGAGCATTAAGAGTTTTTTCCATGTGCTTAATCACATGCACTGAATCTTCATAAGCCCAATGATGCATTCTGCTCCACAGCATCATGCTGAGGTGTTGGTCAAGGGGCGGTTGTAAATCTCAGCAATTTACAGTGGGGAAATGCTATTGTATCTTGCAAGGGTAAAGAATATGCTTTCAATAACCTTCTAAACAATGTTTTAAAGTCATTAAAGCAGTCTGAGGAGGGTGATGCTCAGTTTAGAAGAGAGTTAATTGCTCTCAACCTGTATGGGCAGGTGGCTATGTACAACTGTAATACTTCTTTTCTCTGGCTATTAGCTTGAAGGTGCTGATATCCATCCACATTTACCATTGATACCAATGTTTTCCAGCTGCTGCTGGCTAGTATGAGCATATTTCTGGTCACTGAGGATCATATTTGAGTAACTGTAGATGTCATACAGTTGGGCTGCATATGAAACACTTGATTTTTGAAAAAAAAACTGTTGAAAGTGAGGTTCAACAAAGCCAACTGTCTTCAAAGGCTCTGGTTCAGTATTCTTTGATCCAGCTTCTAACTTCATTCATACGGCTAGGAAACAGTGCTGAAGTCTTTCTGTCTCTCTTTTTCTTGTTTTTTATTGAAAGATAATTGTACTGGCAAATGCTACAGATGTGATCAAAGGTTCCAGCTAAATTTCACTCTCCTAAATATAAAACTTAGTATTTTAATACTAATTTGAAAGTACTGAATTACAGACAGTCATTGCAGATTATCTTTTTTTTTAGCATTTCAAAACACTACTTTGCAGTTCCTTGAGTAAAACTGCAAAATTATTCTTAATGATGGTGGTATTTTGTAAAGACTGAAGTCTTGCTTTGCATTGTTATCTATAGCTACCTTTGAGGGAAAGATCATAAAGAAAATCTCTCAAGAGCACTAGGTTGAATTTTTAAAATGTAACGCATGAAAATAAAATTTGGAACTTGAAAAGAAGTGAGAAAACTCCCATCTCTTCAGCAATACTGAAATTGCACATTGATGTTTATCTGAATTGGTACAGCAGATAATATCACTACATTATTCTGAACAAATTTTAGAACTGTTTTTTGTTTGTTTTTTGTTTTGTTTTGTTTTTAATCTAGACTGGTAGGAAATAGTTATTTGGCAGTTGTTAAAAATAGGAACAAGATAGGAAAAGAGATGGACAAAAATAGCCAGGCAAAACAGTTGAAATGGCCTAGCAGGCAGCCAGTTTCAAATTCCCATGTTTTCATTTCAGATTAATTCTATGCTATAAATAACACAAATAAAATCAAACGATTGTTATAGTGCTCCAGCTGTAAAACGACTCAGAGCACCAAAAATATCAGTTAAGTGCAAATGAGCAAAGGAATTTATGTCAAAACATTCCAGAAACTCAGTAGATGAAGAGCTAATAGCATAGATTGTCTTGCAGTGATGCACTGTAGCTAGCTTGTAGACAACAAAATTGTTCTCAACATTTTCATTTTAAAGTTAATTTAATTTGTTAGGACAATTTTGGATTCTCCATTTAGGTCTGAAATGGAAACATTGTTGGGAGTGTGTCTTTTCTCTACCTGTACTTATTTTGACACACTCCCATCTCTGCACTCCTGGCATACCAGTTACCAGAGACTCAGCTCTCTTCCATCCCCAATTTTAATGGCCTTGTTGTACAGTCCTTTATCAGGTTTATTTCAAGTGGTGCTAGATATCTTGAGTCCTGAATATGTAAGGTTAACTTGTCAGAACAAAGCATGCTAAGGAGAAACCCAAATGTTAAAATAAATTTAAAGAACTCTGTTGTTTCTTGAATTTATCTGAATACCAAGCTAACAGGTATGAATGACTGAAATAAATTCACATTCATTTTTTTAATGAATGTTTCAGATACCTTTCTCTCCTTGCAAGCATGCAGTGGTCCCAGCTTTAAGCATTTAAAATGAATGATGTTGTAAGAAAACATGAGACCAAAAATGCCTTCTGGGTTTAGGACTCTTTTGTGATAAATACTACAACTGATGCTTTTAAAAAAATCCACATACTCTGAGGTTACGATGAGTTTATGAGCTGACAAATTACAAATATAGGAGTTCATAGAAGCTGAGTTCGTTTCAAACTGAATGTTGTATGGTTATGATCCCATATTATTTAGATACCTTAACCTCACTTCTTTATCAGGCTAGGATTTTTAAGATATTTGGCTCATAACATTTTCCCTGACTGGCTTCTGACAAATATAATAATAAAAAGTATTTTTCTTTCAGTTTAAAAGAAAAAAAACCCTCTTAATTTGTTTTTCTTTCTTTGTAACAGTTATTTGAACTTTTTTACATGGAAATTAATCCATAACCTTTTTTTCCTTTTAAGATAAAATTATTTTCGAGCCAGTGACTACAAAGTAGGTTGTGAACCTGCTTACCAGACACTGATATTTCAAAAGATTCATGTTTACGTAATTGCCACAATGCAACCTGCATGGAAGCAGAAGTCTCTGCAACAAGGGCGTATGTGTATGCCCTTCATCTACTCATGATAAAAAATCCTAAATACATAAAATGTACACACACCAAAAAAAATCATCAAAGTCAATAGGTACAAAGTTAGAGGTTCACAAATTCAGTCTGTGACCTGGAGCCTGCAATGCAGCCCTTTATAGACACTTGTGTTTTGACATAGGTACTATGAACTGAGACCTACACAGCTGTTATTCATTTCCCTGATATTATTTACCTAGTCAAATTTGCACTGATGATCTTAATTTACTTACCAAGACTTCTGAAATTCCACAATAAAGACTAGTTTGAGTAGACAGTGTGAAAATGCTGCTACTGAGAGGAATTTACCTAAACTTGTCACCCTTCAAATCCCAAATTCCCACCATTCCTTGAAGGTGATCCTTTTGTATCCTGCTCTGTTGAGCATCATCTCCAGCAGCAACATGTTGCTACATCTGGTTGTTATCTAACTGCATATTAGAGACTTCAAATCTTCATGACTTTCTATGACCGTAAAATAGTGTAGTCACTGCAGCTCAAATCCGTAGGTAGGAAAGGCAGCTTCTGCAGCATGTGACAAATATAACTCAAACTTGCATAATCTTTAAAAAGGTCTTGGAAAGTCAGTGAACCAGTTTAGAGCTTCCTCTTGCATCTGTTCAAATTTGAATCATTACTCCTAAAAGGGTTGTCTTTTTAACAAAGACATGCATCTAATTAATAAACACAGAATAAACATAGCACTGACCATGATGAGTCAGTCCAACACCTGAAAACCTAATGAAAGCAGGTTGAAAGATGTTTATTGTAGTTTTTCAAGAATTCATAATGTTCTGTTTAAGCAAAATTACTTCATTTTATTACATCTGTCTTTAATAAAGACCTAAGATGGCTGCCAAGCAGTGGCTTCATCTTAATCCAGCTGGATACACCTGAGCTCTCTTAGCTTGAGAAAAAATCCTTCTCATCAAGTGAACTGAAACTGAGTGAAATGTACACATTTGGAACTATAAATCAAAATGTCCCTATACAGATGTTCTCAGCCTAGAGGCATAAATGCAAAGGAGCTTGGTTCCAGAAAGAGTTTTCAGCAATACCTGAAAATGTTCAGAGATGCTTTATGGCAATATTAGCAATATTAGCACAGTACTGTAAAATCTAGGTGTGTGACTTGCTCGTTATGATATTCTATTATGTACAGTATAATGGTGAGCTTCAGAGATAGGAATGCAGTACAGTGCCAATATGCAGAAAACCAACCTTCTCTAACAGAGATTTGGGGTGAGGAAGTCATATGTAACGAGCTTGCTTTTTAGAACAAGGAAAAATATCTCCAACCCTTTATAGCACCTGTTGGCATCAGGTGGAGCTTTTCTGAGGGTGAAAGTGATACTATCTCTATTTTGCAAATGAGAAAGTTGGGCTGCAAATGAGCATGGTGGCCTTCCATGCCAAAGCAACTGGAGGAGACTGAGTAGTTTTGGGGCTCTTGCCTCCTCTGACCCTACACTGCTGTGGACCCCTGAAAACAGGGAGAGAGAGCTATTCTTATGATTTTGTACTATGTTAGAATTTTATCACAATAATACGTGTCTGCGTTTGGGCTTTGGAAGGGAACATCTCATCTATCATTTTTACCCTGGTGTGCTTCGTGCTTTGACAGCTCCCAGAAGCTTAAACCAAGGGATATTATCTCACTGCTCTAGGGTGGCAATTTCACCTTGAGAAGATGACTCCTGCTCCAAATGATCATGTTGTGATTTTAGGGGTAGCAGGTTGGTTCTTTAGACTTGCAGAATGATGCAGAGTTGAGACATGCTTCATATGTGAAGCTAAGTGTTAATGACAGGGTATGACAAAATGTAATGGTGTGATGGTAGTTTTGCACTATTTATCTAAGTTATCCTGAATAAAGAGAATAATTCCTTCTTTGTTTGATTTCTGTGTTTGAATGAAGTGGCTTATGTCAGATTTTGTCAGAAGTGTGTGACATGAGAGAGGTTTGCAATCACTGGCAACTAGCGTAAGACCCCTCTTTTTAGTCCCATATATTCACACAGAATAAACTTTGAAAAGAAACAATTTTTTAATCATTCCTTTGCAAAAGCTAATAAATACCTAAGTGGAAGACTTGCCCTTTTATAATGAAGAATTGCTGAACTGAAAGTGGGCAGTGAATTTGGCTGCTTATGGAAAAAAGATTTTAATTTTGTTTTATTTGTAAATCATAGAATAAGCTTAACTGTGGTATTTCTAACCAGTTACCTGTGATCAAAAATAGAAGAAATGCAAGAGAGTAAGAGACTGTGGTAGGTAAGAGACTTAAATGAAGATTTTGGGTTGCAAATACTCTTAAAATAGTTACATATTTCTTGAGATGTATTTCTTGGTAGTCTTAGCATTTTCTGAAATACTGTGAGACCTTTTAAAGTAATATTTCCAAATATGGATATGAGATTTTTATGCACTTGAATCATATTTAGACCCGGCCCCTTTGTTTGGGATGTGTGAATATAGTGTTCAACTTGTTCATGTTGGGGGATTACTCAGAAAACTGCAGTGACCAGAACTGTGTCTATGATTTCTGCAGAGCTGAATGCCTCTTGGCTTGTGGTGGCCAACATCTTAAAATTGATGAAGCACGGGTCCCGCTCCCCACCCTTAAAGCAGATGAATTGCTAAACCCTGGGAGCCAGAGCAGAGGCAGCAGGGCAGAGGCACTCACTCCATTCCCATACCCTGACGAGATCTCGTAGGGGAATGCAGTGGCCTTGTCCCACCTAACCTGCTAACCTGCTAATGCGGGAAGGAAAAAAAACCAAATGGAAGTGCTACTCGGTCTGACCATTGCTAGCTCAACAGCCAGCAGAACTGATTACAAAAAAACCTCTGGAAAAGCCAGTTATTGTCATGAGTCTTGGCAGCTGTGTTCTGTTAGCAGCATTAAAATGAATTGATATCCTCTTTCACCTTCTAAAATGTGAACATCCTGGGGCACAGATGGATTCCACATGTGTATTAATATGGGGGACAGCAAAATGGAACCCCGGTGCTGGTTTAAAACATGGGCAACTACTGAAATGTGTTAGTGCTGAAAGAGATAACAGAACCTTCCTAGTGGTATTTTTCTCTTTATTTATGGCTCTCTTGAAAAATGAAAACCAATTCTCCTTATTTCTGAAGTCTCTGGTTTTTTGATAGACTTCTCTCACTTTAATCCTGAAATAGCTCAGTTTAGTTTATTGATGTCTGCCTGCCTTCTTTGGTTACAATAAATAATTTTTGAAATAGCCATGGGCTGAAAGCTCTTTAAACTGAAGGAGTGACTCTAAGAGTGCTCTATATATAGCTTGCTTTATAGCGTGTGGGCCTTGGAAAATAAGCTCTTTTCTGTTATACGGTCTGAGCTGGCCAAAACTGCAAATTGGCATACATACAGCCTTGATGGAGAGTTAGTCTACATGAGGAGTAATCTAATCTAAGGCAACTGATATGCATTCTGAACTGCAGAAATTGAAATGGTGCCTTATTAGGTATTAATTACATTTGTTGACACAAAATACAAGTCAGTGCTCAGGTGAGGGAGAGGGAAAGCGACTGCATCCAACTCCACAGCTATCCCTGAAAAGTTATTTTTCTCTTGCTTTCATTTAGTGAGTTTAAATTTGATAGCTCTAAAATGGACAGATTTCCTACTGATATGTAAATGGAAAAGAAAAACAAGCTATTTTATTGAAAGGAGATATGCACCTGATAACCTTTCCTGATTTCTAGTTCTCATTTTGTTCCTGCTGCATTGTTTGTTCTTCTCCTTTTTGGGTAGTTGCTAGCCTGGAATGGTTCTGGCTGAGTAATTATTAAATTGGATTTCTGCCTTGCCTGGTTTGAACACAAATCTTTCAGTGCAATTCATGGGTTGCACTAGCTGCTCACTTTACATCTTGCCAAATGGACTTGTTAGCCTCCAGTCTTATGTAACCTTCCTTTCTAGCAGAGCTGATCAGCCATCCCAAAATAATCCGAACCAAAATCAAGTGAAAGAAAAGAGAAAGTACAGGAAGTAAAGATGTCAGAAAAACACGTAGACAATCAATCTCAGTCTGAGAGTGTTGAATCCAAGGTGACATAGGTAACAGCTTAATGCATGATATGGTACAGCTTATTGCCTGGCATTGATTTTACTTAGGGATTATTAGAAACACTTTATATTTTCAAAGTGGATTTCTAAAGCAAACCATTATCATGTTGGGACACAAGACAAAATGCTGTAATAGAGGTTGGTTTTATTCTGCAGACTCCGTCAGCTTTCACCACTGAAGCCGCAGAGCAAACTCTTTCCTCTCAAACATCTATGGCACACTCTGAATATGTGTTAGCTGTTACCAAAATGTGGCGCTGAAGGAGTCTAATAGGCTCTACATGACAGCATATATTGATGCATACCTATGGTTCTTCGTCTGGGTCAAGAAACACAGCTCTCGTTTCTCAAGTTATGGAGAATATTGCCAGTCTTAGTAAAATGTTGCCTGAGACGTCTTGGCATTTTGAACAGCCGTTATAGGAGTTCAAATTAGTAGTAGTGGAAAAGATGGAGAGATGTATTTATAAGACACACATAGAAATCAGATGCTTAATGCTTTTTGCTTGTCAGTGATTGTTGTGTACCGGTTCCATGTTATTTTGATAATCCTCCACCAGTGACTAAAGTGAAACCAGTAAACCTGGTCATCTGAATGCAATTCTTTGTTCAAAAAATGGAGAGAGGGAGGAGAAGAAGTCAAAATCCAGTATAAACATTCAGATCAAAAAAGAAAGTCTGGAACATGAGATTTTCTTTTGTGTTAAATGTATGCTGTTGGAAAAACCCCACACATTGTGCTAGTGTGAGAAGCAGGAAGTGAGAATGACCAAAGTGACAAAATTAATATAATAGACCAAGCTACAGTCTGGCAGAAAATGTATATGGCACAAATGAGCTACCAGAAACATGAATGCAAAAAGTTTTCCAAGATGTTGAGCAGTCTTGCATTCCTCTCATTTCTTTTGAGCATGTCTTTACTACAAGACATGATTACAACAGAGCTGTGAGAAGCTGAGAGCTGATAAGGTGCGGACACTGATACTGTGGTCACGAGGAGGAGTTTTTTCCTAACAACATGAAAAATACTTGTAATTGAGCCCAAAGTCTTGCAGGGTTTAATTATAGTTTTGATGTTATACAAAACATGACTTGACTTGTATAGGTTGACTTCAGTACAGGGTTTTTTGTTTATAATTTAACTTTGTATGCAAGACTAAAAGTCAAAGTTGCTATTCCAAGGTGAAATGCAGCAGCTCTTCAGGAAGTACCAATAGTGTGAAAGACCCTGTAAGTGCTGCTGAGGTGGTAAGTGGGTTTAATTCCATCAGAGGCACGATGTATAATACTGTCCTACAGACTTAAGTGCACACAGCTTTCTAATGCAGTGTGAACTTGCAGGTATTTTCAAAATCATATTCCAGTTACTAAGTTATTTGTCATTAGCGATTGCATATTAATGAGAGGATGAATTGGTGTAATCCTGTGACTCTTGCATGTACCTTTAGTTCTGAGGAATGCCATTGTGGTGTTCAAGGCCGAGGTTATCAGGAAGGTAGGCACGTCACCAGCAATTGAAGCAGCTGCATGTTCTGGGATGGAGATTTGGGAGAAGAGAACTGTGGATGTTTGGGTTTTTTTTAAATCAACCAATGTCTTCTAATGTCTAAAACTGAAGCTGTGGTACCCGCTGGAGCATCCAGTGGATCTGCAATAATTTCCTTTTGAAGAAAAATAGAGAAAAGCTAGTGCTGCAGCTTAATACCAGATAAAAGTAGATAGTGAACGTGTTAACGAGATCCTAAACCTTAAAATACTTTAATAGTTTGGTAACGTAATAAAGAAGTCAGCAATAAATACTTAATTTAAATTGTTAATCTTTTGTTTTGCTGAGTAAAGTAGACACTGTTTATTTCGGAAGAAAGCACTTGCAATGTTCTCTTGAACACCATGACACCACCACAGCAGAGAGTGCTGCATTGGGTGGCGGGCAGCTGGTCTTACTTCCCTGTTTTCTTCCTTTCTGTGGTGCAATTGTGGAGTCATGGACTGCAGTCAGGAATGATGTACTGTCCGTGTAGCTTGTATTTAAAAAAGAAACAAAACCGAGAATCGGTTTTGGTTCATAATTATAAATTATGAATAGTAAATGTGGTTTCATTGCCTGTAGTGAGGGTGTCAAGCAAACAGAGGAAGGAAATACATAGTCTAAGGTTAATAATGATCTATCATAGGTATGAGCTGTCTCTTCCTAGCTATAGGATGTTTTCTTACAGCTGGGGCATACGCTCAGTGCTTTTTCCAGTGAGCCCACCATGAGCAGCCTAGAGATGGGGAAGAAAAATGCTGAAGAATTTAGTAGCCACTTGGAGAATCTATTTTCAAAGTAAATAGTAGTTGTTCCAAGATTTCAAAGTTAATGTATCAATTTCTTATAGCATACTGTAATTTATATTGTAAGGATTGTCTCAAGTTTATTTAAAACTGGTTTGACCAGTTAAATGGGCATTTAAGTAATACATTTTTTTTGTGTGGAATGTTAAACAGATACAATGCAAATGTAGATCCTTATAAAATTGTCTCCAGTCACAGTTCCCTAGTTAAAGGGAAACCTAAGGCCTTTTTCCAAAAGTGAATGTAGCTCTCCACGTACTTGTTAAGGAAATGGCAGGTAAGTTAGCTGTTTATGCAAATAGTAACCGAGAACCTCTGCTATTGAAAAAAACATGTAAATGAGGGTTGTATAGTAATTTTCTTTTTTTATAGAAAGCATGAATTTGAAATCGCCTCATGTGCCTCATACTGTATATTCTTTGTTCAGGATGAGGCTAGAGAAATA
This sequence comes from Caprimulgus europaeus, assembly GCA_907165065.1. The sequence goes on from OU015525.1 coordinate 79,082,001, forward strand.
CAAGCTACAGGTGTTAAACTTGAAAAAATTCCCTTTCCCAGTGTGTAATCCCTCCAAGAATGAGATTTTCTAAGATCTGCTCATCACTAGGAATGTAGCATGGAAAAGGCCAATGTTTTCATTGCTTATTAGCATCTGACTGTTACATTTTTGGAGTGTCTCTTTTGGAGGCACTCAAAACAGTTCAGGGGTCTGCAAGCCAAGCATATTTGTGGTCAATACCATAAGCCATGATAGAGGGACCCAATTTGAGCAAAATATGAATTAGAGGGAAATTGTCTCATTATCTAGGCTTTTATCACCTTGTGTGTTTTTATAATTAGACATGGTGGTGGTGTCTTAAGTACCTGAAGGAGGCAAAAAGTGGCTGTCCGTTATTGGAATAATATGTGTAGAATCTCGCCTCTTCCTCAGCTGTGCATGTTTCTGGGATCTAAAGAGTTTGAAAGATGTGGGTAATATGCACCTCTGAAATTTGCATAATTTCCTATTTAGGAACTTAATTCTAGGACACAGATTAGAAAGCTTTGGCTGGTGTAAAATATTTATTAAACTGCTTCCTGAGGAGTTGTGCACAAACCCGAAAGTGATGTGGCAACTTAGAAAAAGTGCGGCACATGTTTCTATATTTGACTTAGTCTTTCAGGTTATTTTGAAACTTGCAAACTGTTTCTACAAGAGGTGTTCTTGTAAAATTAATCTCAGTCTCTGCAAAACAGATGTTTACAGCAGAGATTCCCCTTCCAACTCTATGCCTAACAATAGTGTGATTAAGATCTCAGTCTGGGGCAGGCTGACTTTTGGCTGCATGTGTGTACCTGCATGAGCATGGCTGCAAGTTGCTTTTGTTATTCAACAAAAAGAACATATGCAGTTAATCTGAATATAGGAGAAATGCTTTGAACATGAGCTGTGTCTCAAGTCTATAGCAAGGCTGGTAGACTGAGCGGGGCAGATAAGGCAAATAAATAGAAAATGATGGCAGCATTTTTAATTTAAGCAATCAAAGCATTGGAACTGAACACGAAGCTGAGCAACACATGCACTGCACTGTAAAAGTAACCTATTTTATGCTTCTTCTGTGTTGTTCAGTTTTTAATATGGCTTGTGTTTCTGTTATAAACAATGCAAAACAGCCTTGCAGGAGCCGCCGGGGATGAAACTAGAGGTGCTGGCAGTTGTATCTATGCTGATGGGCAAGGTGGGGTTGTGTTGGATCACTTAAAAAAAAACCAGTTGTGGCAAAACCAGTGCGATTCTGAATTGAAAACAGCATTAGGAAATTATCAAATAATGATAACACCCAAATTGTCAGCTGTAGACAATTGTCTAAAGAGAATAGGGTTGATGTTATTTCTATCCATATTAGCTGGTCTAATAAAAGATGTTATCTCTGCATACAAAGCACAGCCTCACTGGGGTGAGTGGGGAGTTTGCAGGCAACAGAGCATTTTTTCTGTGCTGCTCAATGACTCAGGAAGGCAAGACTGTGTTGGTCCATGTTCTGCTCGTATTTTATGTGAGATAGCTTTGTATCTGGAGAAGCTAAGGGGGTATGGGCTTAAAGAAATTAGGTGTATCATATTTGGGAGCATGCTCCTACAGAGCAGCTCTGCAGCACACAGCTCAGTGCTTCACTGAAGTGGCTTTAATGTGGAATGGCACACAGAGAGACTGCATATGGTGGTACCTTGATGTCTGTTTCTGTGAACTCCTACAGCTAAAGGAGTGCTGGTGTCTGACCAGAGTCAGACTGGGTAGTGGATCTTCAGTCATTAAGTGCCTCCAGGTTCTTCAGCTGTACAGTCTCCAAGTCAGGAGAACACAAGTCCAAACTTTGATAGTTGCTTTCAATGTAATGCAAAAAATCTTCATCACTCTTTGGTCAAATAATGGATAAATTTTATTTTTATTCAGGAATTATGCCTGGTTAGCTAGCTTTTTTCCATACAGGGTGCCAAAAAGAATTACATGTCCGAAGTACTTGTGGTTTCATGTAGATGCTAAATGAATCGATAATTGTGGCAAAACCTTTGCCTGTAATGAAACTGCTGGTCTTCATTCCTGTTCTGTTCTTGGAAAAATAGGTTCCTAATTGATGAATTAATACATACTTCAGAGCTCAAGTATTTCACATGAAACTTAGTAGTATCTCAGGTACAACTTTTTCATTTGCCCTGAAAATAATTGTCATGTGATTATTAACTTTTCTGATAACTTACTGTGTTGTTAGTAATTATGCTTCTCAAATGACGTAGTTACTCATGTGCAATTCTTAAATAGCTATACACAATTTTATATCAGCCTGTACTGTGCTTGAATTATTATGACTCTCAGAATTTGAGTCTATTATCAATTATAATAATTTAGATATAATAGTGACAAACAACGTATATTAAAAAACCACATAATTATTCCCATTTTTGTGTAGTGTATGTGTCCCCAGGAATTTTAAAATAATTTAAAAATTGAAGTTCCTCTTTCCTTTTTTTTAAAAAAAACCCCAAAACCCAACCAAACAAAAAAAACCCCTCAAATGTGTTATTCTTCTCACCAAAGGAAAACAGAACTGAAATCTGTCTGAGAATTAGAATATTCCTTCTTAGAATTCTTTTATTGGCTGCATATTAAAAGAAAACAGGACAGTACCAAAACTGTAATTGACTTCTTTTAAAGATCAAGGTTAGAAAATCAAATGGGCACAATATCTGTGTTTTAAGCATTCACTGTTCTTTTACTCTATACTCCTTTTCTAAATCTTGATACTCATGAGGCTTTGGAGAAAGGAAAGGAAGCATAGTTGTTATAGGACTGTGCACATGCTGAGGGCAGGAGGAAAAATTATCTGTGGTCTGTGAAGAGAACAACACAAGTGCCAAGCCAAGATGTTCCCAGTTTATTATCATGTCTCTCACTGCAATAAACACACCAAATTGTGAGAAGAGAAGAGAAGAGAAGAGAAGAGAAGAGAAGAGAAGAGAAGAGAAGAGAAGAGAAGAGAAGAGAAGAGAAGAGAAGAGAAGAGAAGAGAAGGAGAAGAGAAGGAGAAGAGAAGGAGAAGAGAAGGAGAAGAGAAGGAGAAAAGAGAAGAAAAGCAAAGGTCACTACTACTGAGGTGTGATCATGGCTGAACCTGAGTGGGACCTAGCGTTTCTATTCTGTTAATTCCAAGAAACATCAGAGGAAAAGGAAGATGTGTGAGAATAATTGAGAAAGAACAGAAAAATTTCTCTTTGTTGCTAAAAGACAAGGCTAGTGAGACTAATTCTGCCTAGGAGTATGCCAGAGACATCTTCTAACATTAACCTGGAAAACTGATTGACCTGGGCTCTTGAGAAAGGAGTGTGTCTGAGTGCATGTGTGTGTGTGTGTGTAATGGGAAGCATGAAATTGTACTGCACATTTTGAGAACTAGTAAGTTTTGGGGGTTTTTTTCATAAAAGTTTCAGAAAATCTTTCAAAAATTATGTCTGGAAACTCCTTGTTTCCTTAAGTTCCTATATATGTCACTTTATAAAAATTTGAATTTTTTAAAAAAACAGAGGTGTCGGGTGAAGCAATGAGATACAAAGATGTAATGGTTTCTTCAAGATTCTTTTATTTATTTTGAGCAGCTGGGGGGTGAGGCAGTTTCTGGGATGGTATTTGCTTTGAACTGGGGTGTTGAAACCCTGCCTTGGGAGGGATGTGCATTTTACAGCTCTTGTCTGCAGGCGATGTGAGATAACTCATGCCTGGGAACAGGCTTGTGCAAGGGCTACTTTGGCCTGACCTACCGCACGTGCCTACATTGCGCTGAAGGCAGTGGGGTTTCAGAGTTGTCTTCCTGAACTGGTTTTTCTGGAGGTGGACTGAGCACCCCCACACTTTGCTTGAAGTTGAACAGGAACTTTGGAGGTTTTAGCTTTGGCAATCAGGCTATGGTAATTTACAGGTGATACCTGTGGTTTTGTCCTTTCTTGATGCACTCTTCTGTTTACTGAGAATTAAGCATTTAGAAATGTATAAGAACATAAGAAATCTACCTGGGCAGATAAAACTTTACTGACAGAAGAGAGACAGTAAGAGTCTAGTTCTAAGGACTTCTTCAGTGTAGAAACACAATCTGAAATATAAAACTTCAGCATAATATTTCTTATCCCAAACTATACAAATGTATGCTGCCTGTGTTCCAGGGGCTTATCTCCGTCAGATCAGCTCAGTCTTCAAACACAAAATCTGAAATGTTCTGTGAATTCTTCTTCCTGATATATTGCAGTCTGCTGGACATTAACCCTTTTTTTGACACTGTTATTCCAGGAAATCCTGATTACTGTGAATATTCAATTTTCAAAGTGCTTAACATGCTCTAGGTGACCTGTAGACATGATATTTTGTAATATAAATATAGTCAGATTATTTCTTATATACAATAAAAAAGAGAGCTGTGCAAGCTCTCCAGGAGCTTGCTTTCTGGAGGTGAATGGGAACTTCAAGATGAGCACAATGACCAGCAGCTCTTAGAACCTGAAGAAATCCTTGTTCCTGTTGTAGAAGTCCTTTGTAGTGGTCTCTGGATCTGTTTCTTCTTCCATGAGATGAGCAAAGCAATCAAAGAATACTGAGCACACTGAGAAGCAGATGAAGTCTCTTGAAACTTCAAAGTGTTGTATTTAACCTTGCTCTTCTACTGCCCCGGTCTCACAACTGGTTCATCAAAGTTCCCTGAAAATAACTGATATATAATAACTCCCATATAAAATCTGCTTTTAGATTGTCTCTCTCTAAACTTTTTCTGTCCAGTAGTGAAGAGTCACAGTTGTTGAATGCTGTGCCATTTTACAGGAATGGTGCTCAGCACCAGAATTTTCAAAGATCTTCCTTTTGGATGTGCTTTGCACTCAGCTGATGGCTGCTAGGGCTAGTTCAAAACCACTGTGTGTCAATGGTACTGCAAATAGCTGAAGCCATAGTGGGTTTTAGTCTGTGTGGTAAATAGTTGCAGGCAATTTCTTTTTTTCTGGATCTGTCATTCACAAGGTGGATGCAATGGTTGTGGGGATTAGGGAGAGGCAGGGGCAGTGGGAGAGGCTGAGCAAGAGACTTTAGTCCTTTGGTGGGGGAGAGCAAAGAGTTCTGTATTCTTGCAAGTGTTAATATGTAAGTAATAATACAGAGTGGATTTAACATATATGAATATGTTATGAATGCATTCCTCAATGACTTAATGGACTTTGCTATCTGTTTCACTTGCATGACGTTTCACTGAGATTCACTTTTGTGTGGGACCAGGCAGGATTATTCCAGCAAGAATAGCCAGTATGGTCACAGAGATGGTTAAGTGGTTTGATCTACATGCTACCTTTCTTCTCGGTATAGCTGGTTGTAATTTTAAAATACCTTTTAAGGTTTGATTTATGTCTGCTGCAGCCTGAGACTCTTTGCACTGGACCTCAGAGCTGTGCTTTAGGCACAGTTAAGGTAGGAGAGGGGCCAGATCAGCATCTGTTTGAGGCGGTGGATCACATGAGGGCTGTTCCTGGAGAAGGTGACAGGGAAGGCCAGATACACTTTCAGGAAGCTGGGGAAAGGAGGAGGAGTATTTGTAATTCAAATATAAGGGGAAAGGAACATTGTAGCATTGCTACCTGCAGGGCTGGGCGATGACCCTGATGATTGCTGTGCTTTTGCATGATAGCCGGGCATAGCTATGAAGTTGATGATCTAGAAAGCTTTTAAATAGGGAGATGTAAGATTCAGTGTCACAAGGAGTGAATCTATTTTCTATAAAGTAGCTGAAAGTACGCTGGAAGGGGGCAGTCCATTTGTAACTGTAAATGTTTACCAATAGAGCATAATGATTGTCTCCTAACCCCTTCCCTATCTTCTGCTCCAGTATCTCAAGCCAGCTGTCTGTAATGCAAATGGAGACACAGTGATTTCACAGTATACCTCCGAGCAAAGGCAGTGCGTGCTTCTTTTCATAGTTTGGGAGCACATTTCTCATATGCATGCTTCTCTGCTTGTTAAAGGTCCTTTGGCATATGCATTCTGTAGCCAGCTGTATCTGAGATTAAAAGCTTTTTGTGGAAGAATATAAATTGTGGTGAGTTACTACTATCCATGAAATGGCAAAATCTGGAAAAATACAGAAGGCACAGCAAATGAAATTAGGCTCACAGTATCTGGGCTTTGCTGGGAAACAAATACAGGCTTAATTAGGGATTGCAAATTGGGATACACACATGACTTCAGAATAAATCTCTGATCCTGCTGACTTGCAAAACCCCTTTCAAAGTATTTGGTTGTAACTGTACATAAACATTAAGCTGGAGCAATATTTATGGGGTATCAAAAAGCCTGTAAATTTGTCAGATGACAAACTTATGTCCACAGCCTACTCTAAATACCTAAAAAGCTGGTATCTCTGCCATGAAGGTAGAGATTAGATTACTCAGCTGTGGATCTATGAAAGTTAATCCCTTTATTGCTGTTCCCCATAAAATTTTAGGCAACAAAGTAGGTTTTTTAGTAAAATTAGGTTACCTTTTTGCAGAGCTATGTGCTAACCCTTCAAAAGTATTTGCAAATTGTTATTTTTGAGAGCTGAAATCAGAAAGTTCTCTGCTGACCATAATATCTCATTTTTGCCCAACATGGAAAAACTGCTGTTGGACTGTGCCTGTGTCTTGTATCTGTGGCAGCAAAAAACCTACAGAGAGACAGGTAGTTCTTAGCAGTATTAAAAATTAGTTATTATTTAGCCTTCCATGGACACTCCTACAAATTTGTACTGGTTTGTATACAGTTTTGGCAAGTGGATGAAAAATATAGGGCTTATGAGACTACCTACCTTTGCAAAACAGAAAATGAGAATTATTCAACTCCCTTGGAGAAACTTTTAAATTAAATATTTATTTGTCAGTATTTTGAAAAAATCACCTTCTCCACTGTTTTCAAATTGTACAAAACTAGGATTTTTTTTTCTTAACCTTTCATTGAGTATGAATGATGTATTTAATATCAGAAGTGTATGTTTTAGGCAATCATAGAGATTTTCATGACACAATATATCTGTGTCTCCTCCTGTTTTAATAGATAAAGTTTACTTTGAAGTACTGTGGAAAGTTTTGCATATTCTTATGTTGAGACTCCCACACGAAGGGTATAAACACTGATATGGTTACATACATGTTCAACTTCTTTTAAAGAACTGAACTGTGTAACGGATCACTTCTCATGCTTGCAGACTGTGAGCAGAGGTTACAAAGCACGCACCCCTCTTTCCCCCACTATTTTTTATTGTGTCATGTCACGTGTTACATGTAAGCGTGCATTCACAAGTTCACGTATGTGCTTGTGCTGTCTCACTGAGTGGTCACAGGCCTGCTGTGTTCTGGGCTCCATGTTTCCCATCCCGCTGCAGCGGGACTGTGAAGCGATGCTGTGTGTGGGAACGGGGGTCTCCTGGCGGGCGATCCCTGTGGGAGCCGTGGGCTGGGAAGGAGCTGGATGGGGGCTCCGTGCTTGGGGGCATCCTTGGTCCTACTTCTGGGGCTGCTGGGGTGTGATGCCCACACCCCTCTGGGTGAAGGGGGCACACGCTCCTGGCCTCTGGGTACCATCAGCCCTGCATGTAGGCTGTAGCTACAGCGGGAGCTGGTGTGTGGGTAACAGACATTGAGAGAGGAATGCACAGATGCAGTTTTCTGTCTTAGGAAGAACATCAGCCTTCTCACTGACTCTAGGCTCACTTTGAACTTTCCAAACCTTAATGCAAAACTTGTTGATAGCCTTTGCTCTAGGGATAGTGAACTTCATGTTAACCAGGGAGGGATGTTAGGATTGACAGTCAAATTCAGTTTGTGCTCAACCTGAATATAAATATGTCTTTTTTTCCTACTTCCACCCTTCATATCCCTTTCTCAGGACACAACAGATCATAATGTATGTTAGTCCTTCATCATCTTGTTACTCCCTCCTCTCTCTCCCCCCTGAAAAGTAATGAGGCTTAGAGGGGTTCAGAAAAGGACTGTTTATAAGGGAATGTGTCAGAAGGGGTTTTGCTGACTGAAACGCTGCAGGGCTGAGCGGGATGTAAGCTCAGAGGTGGTGGTGCTCAGCAGTGTCAGTGCGTCCAGCTGATAACAGCTGACCAAACCTGTTGTAGTCTCCTTTTCAGGAGCCAGCATAAATTTCTCTCTTGCACCTCAGTTGATCTGATTGCGATTGTTGCGGTGATAAATGCTGGGCTTTGGGTAACCACCTCCTCCTCTTTTCTGTTACAGAGCTCCAACATGGGAGGCAAACTGAGCAAGAAGAAGAAGGGGTACAGTGTCAATGATGAAAAAGCTAAAGACAAAGACAAGAAGGCTGAAGGAGCAGCAGCTGAGGAAGAGGAGACTCCAAAAGAGGCTGAGGATGCCCAGCAAACCACAGAGACCACAGAAGTGAAGGAGAACAACAAGGAGGAGAAGGGTGAAAAGGATACTCAGGTCGCTGCCAGTAAGACAGAAGAAAAAGAAGGGGAGAAGGAGAAAACAGTGACCCAGGAAGAAACCCAGAAAGCAGAACCAGAGAAGTTGGAGGCTGTTGTCGATGCAAAAGTAGAGCCACAGAAGAGCAACGAACAGGCACCCAAGCAAGAGGAGCCAACTGCAGCCTCTGCTCCTGCTGCCAGTAGTGAAGCACCCAAACCTTCTGAGCCTAGCAACGATGCAAAAGCTTCCCAGCCTTCAGAAGCCACAGCTCCCAGTAAAGCAGATGACAAGAGCAAAGAGGAAGGGGAAGCCAAAAAGACTGAGGCTCCCGCAACGCCTGCAGCCCAAGAAACTAAAAGTGAAGTGGCCCCAGCTTCAGACTCAAAACCTAGCAGCAGCGAGGCTGCGCCTTCTTCCAAGGAGACCGTGGCAGCAACAGCAGCACCTAGTTCCACTGCTAAGGCCTCGGACCCTGCAGCCCCACCAGAGGAAGCGAAACCTTCTGAAGTTCCAGCGACTAATTCGGATCAAACCATAGCAGTGCAAGATTAAATTGGACAGCCTGTTGAAACAACCACTTAAAACAACCTGTGTCTTTTTTTTATTTTTTTCAGCTATACTAACTCGTTTCAGATCTGAAATAACAAATATGTATTGCCCAGAAAGAAAAGGAGAAAGAAAAAAAAAAAAAAAAAGAAAAAATGAAAAGGATGTCCCATCAAGTTGGGAGGGAGGGAGGGGGGAGAATCCAGATAGTATTTTTGTGGGGAAATATCTAATATACTTTCTGCCAACTTGACACAAGTCCTGGATTTAAAAAAAAAAGAAGTAAAATAAATGGATGTCTGAAAGTACAGCACATCTTTTGTATTTGAACTGCTGTAAATGCACTCCACTAATGTATCAAAATCTTCTTTTTGTTCTGTAATGGGGTTTGGGAGTGATGCGTTTGATTCTGCCCACTGGGTTTGTGCCAAGGCAATCAGATCTTTATGAAAGCAGTATTTTCTGTGGTTTTTTTATTTACAGCCTTTCTTATTTTGATATTTTTTTTATGCAGTGGATGAATGCCAACTTTCAGACAAAACCCACTTAGCTGTCCACATATTTCTCAATGCCAATCCTCCAATTCTTCCTCTCCAAATATTTTTTGGGAGTAAAAAGCATTCTCATCCTACTTAGCCTACCTAGATTTCTCATGACGAGTTAATGCATGTCCGTGGTTGGGTGCACCTGTAGTTCTGTTTATTGGTCAGTGGAAATGAAAAAGTCTGCGTTCATTGCAGTTCCAGTTTCTCTTCCATTCTGTGTCACAGACACCAACACACACTCATTGGAAAACAAATGAAAAAACAAAATGTACAATGGATGCATTGAAATTATATGTAATTGTATAAATGGTGCAACAGTAATAAAAGTTAAATAATTTAAAAAATATAAAGGTGTAAAGACTGATTAAATCTTCACTTTTACCCCTTGGGAAGTAGCTGAAGGACATCCTTACACTCAGAGAAGAAGTATTACATCTGGGGTTTCTTACTCTACTATTTATAGTGAAATAGGGGTAAAGAAAGAATCATCAGCCTCATGATTCTAGAAACATACTGCTATAAACTCCTGCTTCAACACCCACAAGCATTCACAAGTGAGGCTGGAAGAAGTGGCAAATGAACAGCACACCTTATACATGATTTATCCCAGGCAAAGTAGAAATGGCTTTTGCCTGCTTTAACATGTAAAAAAAAACCAACCCAAAAAAAACCCCTCTCTTGCTATTTTGAAGAGGAACTGGGAAACTTAGTAAGTGAATTTAATAAACTGTTCTTTTAAAATGGGACAATTAAATTTAATCCTAGTCCTATTAAAATATTCCGGGTGCTGATACACTTTGTTCTCCTCATTGCCGTTGTGCAGGAGATGAACCGCAGCTGCCACAATAGACCAATTCCATGTATTTCAAATATGGGTAACCTTGTGTAAATGAGCAGATTTTAGGTTAGAATAAACAACATTATTCAATAGTTATGCCTGTTTGCCCCATTTTTATTCAGCAGAACTGCTGAGTAATTGCAGTTTCTGCTGAGTGATGTCCGTGCTGGATGCAGACAACAATTTCAGTGCGGAGCCCAGGATTCACAAAACTGATTGAAGAAGCATATTTGTTCTGTCCACCAATAACCTCTTAGGCTCAGCAGGGGTTCTGAGAGCAGTGGGAAATGGTAAATAGAATCACAGCTTGTACACATACCAAAGGGATGAGTGGACTTGTAATTAGTAAATAAGGGATAAGGTGTTTTAAAATTATGAAATTATTTCACATACTCTCTCTCCATGCAGAGAGGATGATTCACTCTACCTACTTCAATAATTCTTATCCTTTATTTTATTCAGGAATACAGGGCTCCTATATGGTGCTGGGGATCCTGATGTACAGTCATACATCCGTGGAAAACCTACTGGAACAGGCAGGAGTAGTTCTGTTTGGTTTAGATCAGGTCATTCACTCACATGAATCTTGCATCACCATCAAGCTTTTGCATCCTTAATGCGAAGGAGTCAATTTCATGCATAACATGTCAAAATAAAGTGGATTCTTTTGCACAGAGAAAGGTCAGCTAAGTACTCTGGCTTAAAAAGAAGGCAGACTTTTAAAAATTAAATACCTGAAGCACCGCAAGGAGCCAGACATACAACACATTCACAGTAGTTCACCAAGCTTTGTGCATACATAGCCATCACCATCTACAGCATCTTTGTGTGGCCAAGTTTGTGGTTTTCTTGCAAATCTTTAAGAGCTCTCTGCCATCGTTTCCCAGTGTGGATGTGTTCTGGAGAGGGAGAACTTCTGCCCACAAGTCCAAGTCCACCATGAATTTTCATGAGACGAGTCCAGGATCAAGAAGAAGAGTGCAGGGATCCTGCAGTATTTTGTGATGACATAGTACTGAATTGACCAGAAGCTGATGGGACTAAATCTGTGCTTGGCTTTCGGGCTGGAAGTGGCTGCCAACAGACAACAGGTATGTAACTTGTTTACTGGGATGGTATGAAAAACTACCTGCTAACAATATCACACCTTGACTGGTATCACACCCATTCACATTCAATATAATGTTCAATATAGCACTTGATGTCTATTACTAAAATAGTTTGACAATCAACACTTGCATTGTTTTCCCCTGAGCTTTCTTCAGCTGGCACACTTAGAGCTGGTGAGAAGATCTTGAATGCAGTCTTGTATTCTTCAAGGCAATTAAAAATGTCCCTGTGCTCCCTAGCTGTATCCAAACTCTGCTGCCTCTGCAGCAGTGGACAGCAATCTCTTAGCACATGTGCTGCAATTCTCACAACATGCTTGCTGACTGTAGTTTCTTCCCGACAATCTCGATGATGCAAGGGAATGTTATGTCCCATGTGACTGCAAATCACTAGCACATGGAAAAATATGCACTTACGTTTGGGAAGCTGAGAGACTATAAAGCCAAAATCTGATGCACTTACTTAAGTGCTCAATATTCTCAAAAAAATAAAAGGAAAGTTGGCATAAAATGTTTTAAATTCTGCTATTAATAGAGAGGGCTGCAAAATTAGCCTTGTCATACTAGTTAAAAGGCTTAGTGTGTAACTGTTAGTGCCAAGGCATTCTGGTTTAGGCTGTTGCTCCATTGTGCTGCTATTCTATACCTAAATACACAGGGAAATAAATAATCTCTGTTCAAAGAACTTGTGTACTAAGCATATATGGTTAATAGAAATGTGAAGCATGTTGCTTGCTGGAAGTGGCATGAGAAGAGGTGAGAACCTAGAGCCCTGCTTTTCTTCACCTCAGTCCAATATTTCATCTCCAAGATTCTTGTTTCCTGAGTTATAATCATTCTTCAATAGCAGTAGAAGTATGCTAAGGGTATAGAAGTAACAGCATGTTAATGCTTTGAGCATAAGTACATTGCAGATAACCTCAAAGGACCCAGCCCTTTAGTGAAAGTGTGCCAAAGGAATAGAGGAATTAAATCCTGGGAAAGAACCTTTGCTGTTGTTTAGAGCCCCTGAAGAGAGATGTTTGCAAGGTCTCCCTTGTTTTGCCTTGGAGACTGTTAAGAATCTGTTGCTCTTCCTTTGACAATAGGAAGGTCAGTGCCATTGGCTTTGCTCAAACTTCATTTGCACTTTCACAGCAAGGAGGAATGCAGCTGCTGTTAAATGTACAGCAACTTAATCTTTCCTTTTTTTCTTTTTTTTTTTTTTTTTTAACTGTACTTGAAATGTACCTGCTGGTATTTTTCTAATGACATTTTGAGATGGAAAAATAACTAAAGTTATGTTAAAATATTAATAAAGAAATAGCTTCCTTGGAGCAATGCTTACCACTTGCCCAGTAGCTGGTTTCCATACTTAGTTATGTGTCTGTACAGGATAGACACTTCCACGAAGAAACAGGAAAATAAAACATTGTAGGATGTGCTGGTGTCTTAAGTGACAGCACTTCTAAACATGTGACTGTGTAGCTGCCTAAACAGTCAGTAACTCCCGAATTTCTATGGGTACTTCCTTTGTCCTAGCACTTAACTAGGAGGTCTATCGGTTCTCTCTCTCACCTAACAATTGCCTTCTCCAGATTGGCTTGAACTCCAGCTTGGTTCTGGTGTACTGAACTGAGCTTGAAGCAGTGGGTAAATCAAGCCCTCAGTCTTGCTTCAGAAGCTTCTTATCACCAGATTGCATTTCTGTGAATTTATCCTTATTCTGACAAACTGGAGAATGTCAGAGAGATACCTCAAATTTGTTGCTGGTGCTGCAGAAGACATTTTCTCACAGTACACTTCTTCAGAACCTCTATAGCTCTACTTTCATTGTTGTGTCTTTGCACTGAATTCATAGCCTTTAAGGCTCTTTTGAAAGATTTAAAAAATGCTGATCACTTGGTTTGCTCATTTTTTTGGGGGGGTCACATGTCTTTTTCTCCACATTTATCCTGAGTCTGATTTGATTCACCTTCTGTCTTTAATTTACTTTTTTTTTTTTTTTTTTTTACATCCTGTTTTATATTTAAGCTCCCACTGTATTTCATGCAATATGAATGCATATGAGCTGTTAAGCCGTCAGATTTGGAAACCAGGGCCCTCCTGTCAAGGAACAACAGCATACATGTGTTTTCCTTCACTGCTGTGAAAAAAAGAAAAAAGTTTCCTCCAGGACTGGCAGAGTTTTGTTTACTGTGATTGTCATGGTGGACTCAGTATCTGGTCACAGAGTCAGGTAAGCAGGATTTGTTTGTGGGTTTTTTGAAGGTATTTTTGTGGGGTTTTTTGTTTGTTTGTTTTTTTGTTGGGTGGAGAGGGGGAAGGAGTGGATGTTTCAAAATACGGGCACAGGAGTTGGGACACAGGGAGTATGACACAATCATTTTGTTTCCTGGAGACCACACTGTTGTATGTTAATTGGCCACCATAGGTTTACCTAGTCTCTCCAACTTGTCAGGATACTTGTCTCTCTTTTAGCATCTTTGCTACTGCAGGCAATAAATACTAGTTCCAGCTCTTCTTCTCATGGCTGTTTAAATGTATTGCCTCTACCTTTAGATAATCTTTCCTCCACAACGTAAGTCTTACAACTCTGAGAGTCTCCTGTTGCATCAGGAGGCTGACTGAGCTTCTTGATGGCTTGGCTTGATCAAGATGACCTTTTTTAGATTTTTCAGTTAAGTGAGGTGCAGATTTTGCAAGCTGTAACCTTTCACTTACTAAGCAAAAGTTCAAAGGCTTTACACAACGTTCCTACTGAGGATAAGGTGAAACCTTCCTACAAACCTTACCTGTCTGTTTTTTGGAATGTCATGAGGTTGCTGTAAAATGAAATTAATAACTTGCTAAATATCGTGCTCGTTAGCTGGTCAGTAATTTTACATTAACACTTGGTAAAGATCAACATTCAATCTCTCTTGAGAACTAAACAAGTTGTAGTGGGCTCAATATAAGGACAGAAGAGAGCCACCCACATAAGGAGGCAGAGGAATAATACAATTCATTTTTTTTTCCTCTGTTCAGTTCCATCTAATTCAGAAAACAAGTGTGAAATAGGAGTCTGTCTCTAGCTGGGCTTTTCACTTTGGGAATGGGGCAGAGCTCATAGCAGCCAGACTGTAATTCATACTAGCCAAAAAATGGAGAAGGTCTTTGAAACTTAGCAGTTAGTACTTTAAGCCTTAAACCTGAATAGTAGGTGTTTTAATCACAAGCTACAGAACCCCCCTGAGAATCTGGGTTACTACAGATACCCAGTGTGGCAGGAAGCCAGCTGCTGGGCTTCTGCTCTGTCTATTCCAGTGTCTCTTGTTTTTAGCACCTCTTTTCCCATATCCCTGTTTTATTGGCTTTCTACCAGTTTTAGGTTTATTATGTGTTAATGAGAGTAGTGTGCTGTAATGACAGACTATACTGATGCTCCATTTAATAGCATTGTTCTGGCTTTTATTTTTTCTTGTAGAGTTCTGGCATTACTTGCAGGATTCTGGACTGAGTCTGTAAAAACTTACATGTTTACCAAGTAGAAAATTAATTGATCTGGTGGAAAGGAGAAGCTGAAAAAATAAATATATCACTGAAAATTGGTGCAAGCTTGGAAGAGCAAACCCTTTATGCTGCAACGGTTTGGGATTCTGAAATGGCTCACTGCAAGCTAAAAGACCCTGTGGAGATTTCAAAAGATATCACATGTCAGTACACTGAATACATTGTTGGTTTAAGCTCTGCTGCTCTGTCCAATTATCTGAACTTTGTCAGCTGCACTTCATTTTTTTTTATTTTTAAATGAAAGATAGCATTCCCAAGCTAGCATTTTTGTTTCAAAAGGCAAACAACAGTAGCTCATAATAAGTACGCTGCAAAGGAAAATTTCAATCCCATTAAACCTTGAATAACCTTTCCCAGGAGAAGAAGCTCTAACATTGCTTAGGAATCTTTCCCAACATTTTATTTAAACTAAAAAAAAAATCCCATAGCTGTTTTTTCAAGGATATATTCATAAAAGCATACTTTTATAGCATTACTGTTGATGATAAGCTAAATGGACAGTCCCATGGAGTCTGGCCACACATTGCAGACTAAGGGAAGAAAACCCAGAACATGGAAGACCAGTCCATCAGCTAGCAATTATTCAGTCAGGTCCACTGAACTGTATGAAAATCTTTGCAGTTATTCCGTATAGAATCAAACCCCAATATTAGTAATAGTGTCACATTATGGTAGGTAGCATTGAATGATTGGATATGAGAGAATTAAGCTGTTAACCTTAGTGATAACTTAGTAACAGACAGATTTGGATTTGTATTGAAGCATCTTATGAATACTAATTAGAAACGTAATGTAAGTTCTGAAATAGTAAATTCAAAGGATTTATTTAAGACTTTAGGTTGTTGGTTTTTATGAATGTTTAACAGTGTTTCTGTGAGACAAGGGGAACAACATAAGGATCAGCATATTTCTATATATGCATGTAAAAATGAAACAGGGAAGAAAAATTAATGATAGCAGGGAGGAGTGGTATATACACTTTTTAATGAGTGTTAAATTTAAACTGGTGCATCATGCTGCACTTGAATATCTTTGGCTTGAATTTTGCCTTGCACCATATTCTGGTATTCTAGTTTAGCTGTATCACACACATGTTGGACAAAAATTTTGGATGAGATTTGAACAGCAGTTCTGTTTTCACTGCACTGCCACTATTTTTGTAGCCATAGCTGACCTAATTTTAAACCAATTTTTCACCAATTTGGCTACATTAGTGGGGATCTGAATAGGTGATGACCCAAAGTCTCAGATGAGCTTTTACCATCCAGACTGAGCTCTGTGCTACTGTGTTGCATCGGAGTTCATTACCTCTGGCTTTGATCTGTCCTTTCCAATGGCAAGGATTGTGAAAAGCTGTCAGTGAGTTTTAAGGTGTGCTGGGTGCCCCACATCACACTGACTCCCCCTCTTCCTTGTGCTCAAAATGTAAGGGCAGCTGATGTGTTCTAACATGCTGAGCTGGAGAGTTCTTCTCTGGGTCAGCTGCAAGGCTGAAAACTTGAAAAAAGCTATACAGTTCATTGGTCAAGATAAGCAGATAATGGAAGAGTGCTTGAAAGTATGATAGCATAAAAGCAATGTTTAATTTCATGGAAGTATGAGGGTGATAAAGGAATAGGCTGCTTCCTGAGAAGAGCAAGACTTTACAAATGAGATCACATAAAGTACTGTAGAGGAGGAAGCTGAATGCAAAAATGCAGCTACCACAAGAACAAATATTGCTTTTACGCAAAAGCAAAACTTGTGATGATTGGAGGAACATCCAATTTAGCAGAAAGACATGTCAACTGTTGCAGTCATTTTTAGAGAAAGGATCCTATCTGAAATATATTTAAAGAGATTTTTTTTGTGTGATGCTTATGTTTCTAGACTTAATTTAGATTACAAATATGAGAAAGTACATTTTGGTATACTCAATGGAATTTTGCAACAGTATAAGCAAAAACCTTTCTGCAGAGCCTGTAGGAATGTAAAAAGAAATGAACCATGGTGCTGCAGTGAAGTACAAGTTCCTAGTTAGTCCTCTGAATACATGTAATATTTCTAATAAAAATAAGAGGATAGGATGGGAGCTGTGGTCATAGTTCCACATAGTGATCAGAGCTCATTTTCAGTGACTGAAGAGTCCTGTTTTAGTGATGATATCATGAGAATCTGTCAGATCCAATGATACTGTCAATCAGATCCAACTGCAATCAATTCCGGTCATAATGCTTCAGTAGAGAAATGATTTTTTTGAAGGAACAACTTTCATGTGAATGGCTGTTTCTATTGATTTTATAATATTTCTGTCCATCTTGAAAATCCCACAATTAGTTTAATAGTATTAAAAGTAAGAATCAATCTGTCTGTTGCAAGTCAGTGACAGGGGAGGTGTAGATAGGGAAAAAGACTAAAAAGACATTACAAGGTCAGAGAAGTATTTGGGAAGGAGTCAGTCACAGGGGGATCATCAGAAGATTGCAGTCAGTGTGCAAGGCTAGGATAATGATTTTCAGAGCACCACTTTGAATGAGTATGAAGACAAGACAAGCTGGGAGTCTGGGCTAGATAGAATGGGTTGTAGGCTAGCAATATTATGCAAAAAAAAGTACAGGCTTTTTGTGCCTGCACATAAAGGCACAAAGTCACACACTGCTATTCTTTTCCCTTTCACTCCATCTCTCCCACATTGATATTTATTTCCTTCTGCAGGTTGAATATTTCCCTTGGGGATCTCTTGTCCCCAGGAAATGCTTCAGCAACAGGAAAGATTTTCCTAAAGCGGCCAAAGCAGCTGTTTAAAAGTAATGCAACACATAGGATATGTGTTCCAGAGAGCTCCTGTGCTTCTGGAGAGGCTTCACATACAGACTTGCCCTTCAAATCATGTACAAAACAAAGACATAACAGCTTACCTCATATCTGAAACCATCACATGCCTTACCCTGTTACCACCTAGATTTTCTGCATTGTTTTATCACTATGCAGATACAAGTGGGTGTGTAGTGTTTTAGTACTTGCCTGAAACAACAATGGTCCTGTTAACCCAGAGAGATAATTTTATGAGCAACTTCTCTTGCTGCCTTATGAGTTTCCAGGCTTGGACTGACCACAGGGGTGAGGAGAGTTGCCCACCTTTAGCTCATCAGGGCTGTGGGCTGCCTCTTCCTGCCCGCCCACTGCTCCTCACTCCACCTGCAGCCTATGTGCACCAGCCTCCTGCTGAAGAGACTTGGCTTGGAGGACAATAAATCATCTGGGAAGGCCATGGAACTGCCTTTGGGGAGCTTAAGGATGGGGAGGAGAACTGTTTGTCAGGAATTGTGTGGGTATGTTTGCATTTCCCTTAAGGCAGGGGAATGGGAAACCCTAGAAAACTTTGAAAGTCAAATTCTTTCAAGTCTTCAATGGTTCTATGATAAGCAAAGATTGTCCCCGTAAGAACTGTTTTCTTTCACCTGAAGAAGAGCTAGACTATATCTGCTTTTGTGGAATAATAATTCACTCTAAATTGCCTTCGGCAGGACTAAGTCCGGTACAAAGCACCGCTCAGTCTTAAATAAATCCCACAGTGTTTTACTTCAATAGCTACAGATTGTTACTCTGGGATACTGAGTATCCCCTTTTTAAATGTATTTTTGAAGTGTCTTGAGTGCCCAGAATTAAGTCTTTCTCAATTTTACTTTACTTCCCCACCCCCCACCCCTTACATTATCTCATTCCAGTCATTCTTTTGTCCACCAGGCCATCAATAGGCAAAACTGTTTACTTTTTTGTGTGCACATCAATTAAACCACAAATGAGAAACAATAGTATATGTTTTGGTCACAGCCTTCCCTTGGATATATTTTTGTAGCACTTCAGTTCATGTTTCAGCTTGCTGCAGGCAAGAACTATATTGCTATTTCAACTGGGCAAAATTATCAGTTGTTATAAATTGACTTGGGGATAGGCAGATGTCCAGCAGTGGTGAGAATTTTCTAATCTTGGTGTGCTTTAGTTAAAAGTGCAGTTCACAATGGATCTCTGATAAAAAGCGCTAGTAACTCCGCCAGCTCTCAGAGTGCTGCCTGTGCAAAACTGAGTGAGGCTTTCTTTTAAGAAGTACTTCTGCTGATTTGGCAGAATTGGACCAGCAAATCATAGTGATGAACCGGATAAAAATGACCTGGAAAATCCCTGCCTCATGTACACTGCTGACTGCTGAGCAATCATTGCTGTTCTGTGCTTTTTCCTTTGTGCATAGTTATACTAGTACTGAGTTAATTCAGAGTTGGGATAGGCACAGGGGAAGCCACATAATTTTAATCTCCCCCCACTTTTTTTTTTTTTTTTTTTTTTTTTTTTTAATCCTGAAGAGAAAATTGTTTTCTAAGTCTTTCATTTTTGTTGTAGGGAGGGAGGAATGAGATTAGAAATTCTACCTAGGTCAGGCTTTCTCAAGTCCTTATGCATCTCCACACAGCCTCATTTAGACACTAGAAGCTGCTCAGAAGTTACTCAGCTATATACATAAGACTAGTTAGATCCATTTGAAACTCAGGATCTAACAATTTTGAGGATCCTTTCAAGGTCTTTCTGATTGAAAACTCCATTAATTCATCTTCCTCTGTACTCTGTCTTCACTTCTGGCTTCTATTAACACCTAAAGCTCAGAGAAAAATATCTGCAGAAACTGCTGGGATTTATATCAAAAGTCTTGGAAATCTTGGAAACCACCACAGTTTCCATGCTCCCCCCACCCCTCCCATCTTAGTTTGGCCAAATTGATCCAAATTTCTGTCAGCCTAAGGACCAGAACTGCACATACAGCGTCACATTATTTTAGCCAGGATAATCATTAAAGCTATTAAAATGAAGGAAAAAAGAAAATGCAAGTTTGTTCAACTGCATGTAGGCAAGATGCTTGAGCATCTTTTCCATAATAAAAACTAGAACTTCTGAGTAATCAGCCATGATCTTACACAAAATCAGGCCTATTTATTAATGGGTGGTTCCCAAAGATTCAGCTCACCTGGTATCTGAAAGCAACGGGTGTCTTGCCCTGTTACCTTGTAGATTTTCCCCACTGTTTTATAACTATGCAGACACAGGCGGGTGTGTAGTGTTTTCATACTTGCCTGTCTCTATTTATAATACTCCCACAAAGTCCCTAATCTTTATTGAACAGCTTTATCTTTTTCAAATAACAAACATGAGTTTTTTACAGAGTGTACAATTGGACCTATCATAAGAAGTTACTGAATAACTAAGGGGAAAGCTGCATTCCTTGAGCCATTGTATCAAACCTAAACACAGTAATAAAAAGAAGAGAGCTCTTTCTTTCTCTTCCTGATGCAGTTAACAAAGATCTAAAAGAGATAAAATGGCAGTGTGGTTTGACATTTTCCCCTCTGGAAATTTACAACATTTTTAGTTCTCATAATTTTCTTTTAGGGAAATATTCCAAATTTCTCCTATGTGTAAAGTATTTGGCCTTGCAATGATTGCAACTGCTCATAATACTCATTATCTGCACTCATTGTGCAGGAGAGATACGATTTTAAATCATTAAATGAATGGAACTATATAATATTTACTTTGGCAACTTTCATTCATGAACTACAAGGTATATTTGAGTAGCTGATTTCACTATGGAAGATTAATGGCAGTATAGATACTTCCTTTATATATAGCCACTACAGTAAGCCCAGTCATTTTGTGTAGTGCGTGCAACTGCAACCCAGTGGTGCCACATGGTACCAGAGACCACTCCTGCTATGGCTGATCACCCAGACAATCACAGCTAACACTACCGTGTCATGACTTTATATTTAATGATGCATTTTTCTACCTTGGGACAAAGACAAAACATTTTTTTAAAATTTGCTACCCTGGATTTCCTTAGTTTTAAAGCAATTGCCTAAAAGGATGATCAGAACAGCTCCCAAGACATGCTGGAGGCTTGAGGGCAGGAAGTGGAAAGGTAGGAAGACAAAAATAAAATTAAAATTTCTTATTATGTAACATTTGGCAGGTTTTTTTACTAGTGTATATTATTTTTAGGACATCACTTTTATTCTCAAGTTTTTTGATCCTGGAGCTTTCTGTAGATGTTCTTAATGAAGGGAAAAATAACACAGAATGTTAAAAAACCACTCTCAATCTAAAATAAAGCTTCAAATTAATCTGACAGTTGCAACTAGTTCATGCTTCAAGCACATAACCAACAATGCAGCAGGTAAAGAAATATGGCACACTACAAAATGACAGTCTAGTTCACATTGGTTTTGGGAGGCCAAACTGAAAACAACATTGCCTTGTCCTGGAGAAGGTGCCTATGCTGTTATTTAACTGCTGTTCTAAAATCAGGCCTGTCCTAGTTACCCATGTAGCCCTGCCTTCCCCTCACCTTCCCTGTCTGTGAGAGTCCGGAGGAGCTCCTGATTTGCAGCCAAACATCATAGTTCGGTGTGGCAGTGTCGCTGGAGGGACAAAAAATGTGACGTGTTTGCTCTGTAGCAGCCATCAGTATAGCTGCTGATAAAACAGGGAAAGAAAAAATGCTGGTGAGATGCAAAGCTTAAAAGCTTATGTTTTTGTGTATTTGTAGTAATACTGACTCTATTACATTATCTGAAAGTATACAGATTTATTAAACCTCTGTGTACAATGGTGTTCCAACTGGGTATTTTGATAAGCTGCCATTATGTAGATATCTGTACAACATAAGCTAATGTTCCATTAAGAGGGAAAATGTTTGGGATTATCCTGAAATGATGAAGAGGCATCGTGTGAACTACAGTAGTACAAATTACTGTCTATTGGTTTAATTAGTCTACAGGAGCGTATGTTGCCAGAGAAGCACCAGGGAAACAGTGAGGAGATTTAAAAGCACTACCTAAACTTAAGAGATCAGGGAAGCACGAAGGGTGAAGGCTTTCTCTGCTTTCTCCTATTAATTTTCTGTCTCCACTTGTAGACTCAGCAGTTTTTGTCACTTCTCCCTTTGTAGTATTTCTATGATCCTCTGCTGGTGGACACTGCTGACTTATTGTAAATGTAGTCTCTGCTGTGCACCTTATCTTTACTCTGTAGCTCTCCTAACCGGTAATTCTTTTTAAGAATCTATCAAGTGTAATCTAAAAAAATTATCTACATTTCTCCTCTTAGTTACCAGCCTCCCACTTTCCACCCTTCTCCAAGTACTACAGTATTGATCTGAGAAAAACATGTCTTCAAGATGTCTCTGGGGTTTTTTTTTTGTTTTTAAAGCTTTCTTCTTTCTCTCTCTCGCTCTCTTTTTTCTTCTTCATCTTCTTCAAAATCTTGATGGAAAGGACATGACCACTTTCCCTTTGGGAAACAAAGATCCAAATTAATCTGTTATTTTTCTCATGGAGTAAAAGAAGTCACTGAACTTCTTACATGCTCCAATAATCTCTCTACTTTGTCTATGTTTATCATAGCAAGTACTGCTTCACATGATAAAAAAAGAAAAAAAAAGAATATATATCCTAATCTTCTTCTGAAGGAAATTGAAGGGAGTTTTGCTTTGACTGTAAATGATTGCAGAACAAGGTCCTTGCAAAACAAGGATCAGGTTGTGCACTGCACTGAAGGAATTAATTGTGTCACCACTGATTTTAGTGTGGGAGAGGAGAAGTTCAAAATAGTATCAAGAGGTGATTTTTCAAATCTCTGTTTAGTCTGATTTTCTCTTTGACTCAGAAAAGCCACTACTGTGAACAAACAGGCAGGCAGAGAGGATGGAGGAGGAAAAAGTGCTTGAGGAAGATGACTAATAATGATTTTCATTTTTCTCTTCACAGGACAAACATACTTTAGATGCTTATTATGGTGAAAGGCCAATCTAAAGCCAGTACAGTCACTATGCAAGCACAGAAATAGAGACCTAAATTCCCATGAAGAAAGTTCAGTCCCCTCATCTTTCACATACAACTCACTGCATAAATATAGCCTTTCTTTTTTACTAATACCCTTCTCTCTTTCTCATTATCTTTTCTACTTTCTTTCTGCCACTAGGCTTTATGTAATATTCCAGGTGTGGAAAATGTTTCATAACTCAGCTGTCACTCAAAATAAGCACAGCCCTTCACATCTGCATTTGTGAACATATGGGAAAGGTTTCCCATACAAATAACTCAGAATAAATATATGAGTCCTTTCCTTGTGAGAATGGTGGGGTGCACTCCAGAGAGCCAAGGTATTTCAGGGGAAGCAGGGTTTGGATGCCGAGCTCCATACCAGACCAGGACTGTCCTAGCAGCTCATACTGGCTGCTATAGGCATGAATCCAGCAAGGGCAGTGCTCTTGTCCCAAGGCACTTGTTTTTTTTGGTGTGGCCTTGGGAACAGCAAGGGTAAGCAGCTATGGGCAGTGGCTTTAGTGGTGCCTTGCTTCTCCCTCAATGCTTTCTGGAGATGGGGACAACAGAGCCTGTGGTCAATCTGTGCCTGGATCTAAAAGACATACCATGCCCCATGTACTCTGATGACACATCGACTGTGAAATCTCCAAGCGATAAATTTAAATTGTGGTTACATTTTTTCCCGATCCCTCTAGCAGGTATATCCTATGACTCAAACTGTTTGAGAAGCTCAGACTTCTTCCTTCACTTTTTTGGGTGCCAGGTCCCCACCTCCCCCATCTAAACATCAAACAACCTCCTAACAGCTTAATTAAAAAGACAGGAAGAAAGTAAAGATGCTTTTTGAAAATTCCGGGACCATGAAAAATAAATTTAATATATTATATTAATAAAAGAGAGATGACTTCTTATTTAGTTCCTATTATTCAATTTTATATTAAACTGAACGCATTTCTACCTGCATTGAACCTATATAACTCATTAGACTTTATAACTTCAGTGGACTTAAACCTTAAAATTTCACTCTCAATTTTTATATATAATTAGGCTTCCACAAAATTAACAATGCCCGGCAATCAGACCTCTCCTTGGCAGAATTTAGCTTAGCTTGTCACATAGTATACAAAGTGCATTTATTTAACTGCAAGATTATTTAACGGCAAGATTATTTAAGGAGGAATTTCTAAGTTGCTTCAGACAGGCAAGCCAAGATGAAAGTGCCATGTGTACTTGCACTTAATTATTCAACAGAATGGTCATAGTACAAATCTCCAAGTCTGAGATAAATTGTGATCAGCTGTGAGCTCCCATTTAAGATGAATATCTGGTGCACTGTAGCATGGAAGATTTATTCATGCAGGTTGAGTACTATCTTCTGATACATAATGTATTTGTAATAGAGGATGTTGAAAAGTGGATTTCCATGTTTGCTAGTAAAAGGCTGGAGGGAGAAGTAAGTATAAAAGCTATATAACCTGATGTGTTCTAGAGGATGTCAACAGAAAAATGGGATTTTTCTTCTATAGAAAATTCAATATTTAGAAATTTGATTTTAATCTGAACTGAAAATATTTCTATTTTAAAAGTTCCAGCTGGACCCAAACTTATGAAAGTTGTAATTCTGGAAAAGAAAAATATTTTTTTAACTGTTTAAACCATTAGAAGATTGTAAATAAGTAAAATAGCATGTGTTTGCATTCCTTGTTTTTACATGTGTATAGTATTTGCAATAGATGTCCTGAATATTTGTATAGAAATACTAACATAAACTCAAAATTGCAAAGCTCCCATGACATTTATCAGCCCTGAATTTATATGTTAGACCTGAAACTATTTGTTTTATGTTTCTCATAGGAGGAAATTAATGGTTTTGAAATGCTTCAGTTTTGACAAGAGTGCATTTAAAGCAGTGGTGGAAAACTCTTCTGGCCTTTCACGGAGGCCTTAAAAATTTTATATCTCTCTGCTGAGAGGAGATGGTGTAAAAAAACCTGAAGAACACATGTCAGAGCAAGAACTGAAATTTGGCAGGAGAAGTGCTGAACTTCACACGCTCAATACCTCCCAGGAATCGGCTGGGAGCCCACTGAAGTCAGTGGGAATTTTTGACTGGCTTCAGTGTGCATTGGATCACACCCAGAAGGGCTCTATTCAGCAAAAATGTGTATTTTACTTCAGGCATCAGCTTAATGAGACTTTATCAGGTACTTAGAAGTCATGCACACTTGCATTTTTTTGAATGTACACTCAATTTTTTTGAATTTATTAAGTTCTCTAGCGTGTGAATTGCTGCAATGTAATAATAGGAAAAATCTTGAAGCAGTGGTCTTTAGTTGTCCAAACACACAAAGAAATGAAAGTTCAAGAGGATATGCTGGGCTGCACTTCTCAAAGGAACCACAAAAAAGAAAACTATTTCAGGAAAAAAAAAAAAAAGAATTCTAGCAGAATGGGAAGTGAGAAAAAGCAAACACTATAACCAGGGGATTTTCCAAGTTTTAAATATGAGGTCAAATTTCCACTGTGGTAGGACTGAAAGATCAAAGCCAAAGATGGTATAAATTAGCATATCAATCACTCAGATTAAAGGTTTGGTTCATAGTGTCCCTGCCCTGGAAGAGAATAATGTGAAACAGCATTTAGTAAAAATTTTCTTTTTTGGAATCTAGTCACTCCTGACAGTGCCTGCTTCACCTACAGTAGTGATATTTGTAAGTGAGAAATAGATTGTGGCTTTTTATTGTAAAATAGGAGTAGAATAACTGCTTAAATACCTAAAAAAATTAAAATGTAGCTTAAAATTCAGCCCTACAGACTTCAGCAGCTAGGAGGCTATTGAAATAAGATTGACATTTTCAAAGAGAACATTTCCTTTTTTGCATTAGAGAAAAGAGTCTTGGAGTGGAGGGCAGAAAAGTAGATACGAAGTTGTTAATACGACAAGATGGGTTGGAATCTAAATCCCAAATCTGGATCTAGGCAGGCTTCAGAATTCAAACGTCATTGTGTAAGCTGAAGTCTGAGGTCTGAATATACAGCATTTGAGTAAGTTTGGATTTGCATTTAGCACTAGCGATGACATTCTGAAAGGATAATTTTCATGAGCTTGCAGCAAGGGTGATCCTTTCCTGTCTTTCAGTAAATTTGGACCTTTAAGTTGGTGTACTGTACTTCTGTTTTTATTTTAGCCATTTTACTGTGACTGATTATGTGGACTTAACTTACTGTTCTGATGCAGACGTTTGATACGAAGTGAAAACATAATCACAAATATATACTTGGTTCTCATAATACCACATTAGAAAATCCTGTAAGTGTAGTCACCACGTTAGCATCCTGCTTATTTAGTAACCAAAACATCTGTGCAATTTTATCACAGCATTCAAAATGAATGACTGGCCACCCCCAGGGGATGCTTCCATCAGATGCATTGTCATTTTCTGGAGTGACAGTCCAGCAGTGTGAAACCAGAGAAGCAATAAACTCCTCACAAGGGTGATCAGACAGCCTAGCCCTCGAAAGATCACGTTCTGAGGTCAGGTGACTCATGTAAAAGCAATCCCGGCTGGTCATGAGACAAAATTTTTGTAGCCACATCAGCTTTCCAGCATTTACTGCAGCTCCCAAGTCTGGCTTGTGTTCATTGTGTTATTCATCAGATTTATGAATGCATTGTTCTGAGTTTTTAATTACAGCCCTTAGTGATCGTGTCCATACAGATCTCTCAGTGGCAGGCAGCAGAGAAGTCTTATAAGCAGAAATGAGCATATACGCTCTCTGCTCTCTGCAGGATACTGCTCATTGAAATGACTCTATTTTAATAAAACTTTCAGTGAAGGTAGCTAGTTTCTTCCCTTCATTTTCCAGTCCACAAGCCCACAGCGCAGCTCTGGCATGTGCCTTTTACCCTCAGGAAAAAGCCTGCCAGAATGCAGTGGTGATCGAGACGTTCTCCCAGGCTGGGTTTCTGCCATGCTTTCTTTTACCTCAAACCATTTCCTAAACTTGAACGTTCTTGTTGAAAGGTTTAGTTCTAAAGCAGGAGCCGAGCTATTTACCTCGGGGATTCCAAATCAGCAATTTTAATGATGTTGATTTTATTAGATTTCATTTAGAAAGAGCATTGGATCTTATTTCTTACTTCTGAGTTTAACCGTGGGAGCTTAAAATATGACTGGCTTCTTCCATCCATGCTTTCTCCCTCCTCTCTCTTTTGTCCTCTTCTGCTTGTGGTAGCAAGGGTAGCATGACTGGTTGTGTGTTAGATGGTGACTTTACTGCTCTTGATGTTCTGTTTAAACTGTTGAGGAAGTTGTGTGTACGGTATGAGACTGGGGAAGCTCGGGCATTGATGTATAATTCCCCTGCCATTCCTTTTCTGGGGGACCACAGTGACTTACACTGCTGCAGATGAATCACCACTTCTTGTTGCTCAGAACCCTTTGAGTTACATTTATTTAAAGAGGCTGAACAAAACTAAGGATACCGGTGAAGCTGATGAAAAAACTGTAAGCAATAATAAATAACCGGTATCTGTTCCTCTTCTTAGGTCGTACACATAAATCCACACACTGTCAGTAAAAGTTCTGTACTAGATCAAGAGTGAGTGGCATGTGGACTTTTGTACTGAAAATAAATTGATTTGCAGATGTCCATTGGTGACATAGGGTGGTTCGAGCACAATTAGGGCAGCTACTTCTCTGTCCTTCACATACAAGAAAGCACAGCAGCCACTGTCTCAGGGCACACTGACTGAGGCCACTGAACTAACCTCTCAGCTGTAGCTGGGCTTTCCAGAACAACTCCTAAATGCCAGGATAAGGACACCAGGAGGTTTCCTATCCTGTGCAAAAGGAGAAAGGGAATTTTAATCTCTGGGATTGTGGAGTAGCAAATTTCGAAAGCACAGCAGTTACTAGTACTAATTACTAGTGCTTTCTTTAATGAATAAATGAATAACGGTCACAGAAAAACAGTGGAGGAAGCAGCATTCATAGCTCAATTGATGTGCTGTGTGTTTCAGATAGTCATTATGCTAGACCTCCTTATCCCACATAAATGTGACTTGGAAACTTTACCAAACCTCCTAATTGGTGCACTTTTGGGAAATAATACATCAACTGGGCACAGCATAGAAAGAAGGAATGAGGGCATTCTTAGTGACAACTCTTCTCAATAAAGCTTTTACAGGGTTTTACCAGTTTCATTGACTCTGAGACATGAGATACAGGAAAGTTTTCCAGCTACTAGAGGAATACTTTTCGTGATTAAGATATTTTAATTTCACAGGTTAAGTTTAAGGTGTAAAAGATGCCACTGTTACAGATGGCTGTGTATGTACAAGGAGTACCTGTGATGTGTTTTTAATGTAGGGACTAAACCTGGGTCTGTTCTTCCTTGGTCCATCTGTAGATTAAAACACTTCTCATATATCTGTGAGTGGTAACTTTTAGGGCGTAGGCTTTGTATGTGAAAATAATATTTGGACCTGGAATGGAGTCTGGACTAAAGTCTGGATTTAGTTTAGGTAACACTAAACCAGTCACAAAAATTACAGTCCCAAATAGTTAGAGTGTCCATGTCATTAATTACTTTGCCCACTGTACGGACTCTGAGGGCACTATTAGCCCTGACTCTCCCTGCCCAGCCTACCCCATCAGCTTTCCCCATGCTGATGGCCCAGGATGCCATTTCAGCTCAGGCTGGGGCCTTCAGACCCTTCCTGAGCTATGTTGCAAGCAGGCTTTTAAATTGCTTGGATTTCATGGGGTGATCCCTGGCCTGTCTTGACACAACCCCCTGCCTTCATTAAATGATCACTAGACCATCGATGGGACCTGTCTGTATCACCAACTCAGGTGCTACAGGCTGGTTCCTCCTTGGCAAGAGCATGGCCAGTGCTGGTCACCTGTAGCTCCTGGCTTGTCCCCTTCTCCCTGTTCCCAGAAGGTCTCACCTTTTACTGGCCCAAAGCCAGATGGTTTCAGAGAGTTTTCTGTGCTCACTGATATTCTCTATGAGTCTCCCTAAACTGAGAGGGCCTCACATTGAGATTTTGATACGAGCGTCTTTATGATTATGAGGAAAGGCATAGATTTTGTTTAATTCTGCATGGCTCACTGATATTTGTATCTTTTTAGCTCAAGAAGAAAACAGAAACTAGTGCAGGCTGTGATCTCAAAAGCCGAATGCAAGTTTAGAACTTGTCATTTCATATTAAACACAGAACCTGTATCTATAAAATGGCATTTAAGCATGTTTTCCAACCACAGGATTGTCTTTCCTCATTATGGTCATTCTACAGTACCCTTTCCAAATCTGACACCAGCTTCAAAAAATCTCAGTCTTAGGACTTTTGCACACACTTACACACTTGGTCTGTATCTTTTAACTTTGAAAGGCACTTCTCTGCTCTCAGCTGAGGTTATAATGCAACCAAGAAACAGCCCATGTTCAAGAAAAGAGACTGAAGAACAATTGTACTTCAAAGGAAATTTAAAAAACAATCATACTACAAGCTCTATAGCAACACTTACATGAAAACTTTCAGATTTTTCTTTCAGCACACTTAACAACTTGGTTAAATATGAGATTGCCAAAACTAAATTAAGGAGTCTTGATGGTACTTATAAGGAACAGCTTGAAATTCACAGCACCTGGAGGCTGTTGTATTCATGCTGCTTTGCAAATGACACTGTAGTTAAGTGCTAAGCTGTCTTCTAGAAATGGAGCTGTGGTAAGGAGCTATTTGGCATTAGTTTGAAAAAATTTTATCAGCACTAGGTGACTCGTTAATCAATTCAGTTTTTTTCAAGAGTTGTATAACTTGGCACACACTTGTGCTGCAGTCACAACACAAACTGCTGTCCAACAGTTAAATACCCCAGCTAGTGCTAGAAATTTAGAGCTGGGATCAATCTATCTATAATCCAACTGCGGCTAGTTTTAGTTGCTTTTTTGGCAGGTCAGTTACCCAGCCCAGCAGCTCAGTTACCATGGCCTGCTTATAACCTGCTTATAACCCCTAAACCCCTGAATTTAAGTGCTGCATTTCTGCCACAATAATTTTGTGACTTCAGTCCTTACTGTCCTTGGCCCACATTTGGCTTTCAAATGTATGAGTGCAACTCTAGAATACGTTAGCTGAAATCAATTAATTCTCTCAATTTATAGCAACTGAAAACTGAATTTGACCCTCTAAATGCCTGTATCTTTACTGGTCAAATGCAGTGCTGCTGTGCTAGTTTGAGCCAGCAGAGACTTTAGCTCTGTATCAGAAAATCAATTAAGTGAAGCCTTCAAATAATCTGAGCTAACCTCTTAGCTTGACAAGCACATGGAAATATGTATCAACACTATTATAATAATAATAATGAAAAAATTGAAAGTGGATCTGAAGCTATGTCTTTTGTTTATATGTATACTTTTACCTTGGGAATAGAGAGGAATCCCTGTAGAAGAGTGCATTCTTCTAATCAAATTCATTTAACTCTAGGAACTATCATATAAAAAAGACCTACCACATTATGATGTGTTTCTCTGTATGTGAGAACTTTGAGACTCTGGATTAATCAGACCTCTGACTACTTCTTGATAAATTATTAATATACAGCAGAGGAATATTTAGATGTCTGACATCTAAATATTAGACATACAGGAATATCTAGGCCTGCCTGAGAAGGAGGAATATGGATACTCCCATTTTAAAGATGGCAAACAACTCTCCAGAGACAGAGGTTTCAAGATAAGGGGGAAGTTAGGGAGCATATGAATCTGCTCAGATTTAAATTAGGAGTGGCTGTAGTGAAGTGTAAAGTCATTAAGTGTAATAACAGGCTCAGAATCTGCACCATCACTCAAAGGGTGGTATCTTATTCAGTAAAACCCACTACAATTCTTGTATTGTTTTCCGCTAGCAGTTTCCATCTTTAATTCATGTGCTAATTGTTAGTCTTTTTATAATGAAACACACATATCTTCTTCTCACTGAGAGTAAAAGAGAAAGTGTTTTTACTTTGAAGAATGAGTGATGATAATGCCTCAATTGATTGAATGGTGTTTCAGGAAGGGGTTGAGAAAGCCTTGAGAGGCTTTTGCCGTAGTGCTTCCTGAAATTAGATTTACTGTATTCTTCTGACTGCAGTGATATAATTAGATAGATTTCTATTATACAGAGAGATATGTGAAACCCAGATTCAACTAAATAAAGTCTTTTGCTAATCAGTGATTGCCTCATCATCTCTTTATTAGCTACCTGCCTGGAGTTCTGCTTCTCCAAATAGGTGTTTGCAACTAAGCAACTGCCTCTTAAGGTCCAGAGAATGAGGATGGCGTAGGACAAAGACGGCTCACTTGGATGACATAGATTCTGGGCAAAGGTCCTATGGTGAAAGCTAAAGCTCCCTGTGTAATTTCTGTAGCCCAAGGCTGACAACTACACCATGGATATCCAGTGATTTATTCTTTTCCTCTTCCCTTCTGCCAGAATGAAATCTCAGCTGATGAAGTGATGGTCATATGCATAACTAGATCTTCATATTTACCAATTTTCTATGGCCTATTTTTGTATCTGATAAAGTCAAAGGTAAAGTTTCCATTGAACTTTTAGATGCAGATAAAGCCTTAGGTAGGTTTTTTTGGTGTGGTTTTTTTTCGTTGGATTTTTAAAAAATACATGTAGCAGAGAGGTTGGTCTTGAGGTGTGCCAAGTTAGATCAAGGTTCCACTCTTTTTTGTTTCCTGAAGTGTTATAAGAAAGCTGACCAGCTGAGGAGGAAAGTTTTCTTCCAGCATATCCAGTCACATCAGATTGTAAAGGATGTGAAATAGAAAATTGTTACAGAAATGAGTAAACTGATAACATGGTTACAGCATACATTTCTCAAAGAGAAACAGCTGGTGAATTTCATAGAGTCCCCTCCATGCTGTGAAATAGCAAAACAACACATTCCAACAGTAAGATAAAGCTAAGGACTTTCAGGGTGGCAGCCTATATAATGTATTCAGAGGATCTTGCTGTTGATTCAGAAAATGCTGTGTGATCAAAATCTTCCTCTCTCCATTCTGGTTGTAGTTTAACATTTTCTAGGAGCAAAGATTTGTGAAAAAGGTTGAGAAGAATATATGGCAGACCTGGACACCAGTCCTGAATAGAATCTGGGCCATTTAACACATAGAACTGAGGGCCACTTCTTATTCTGTTAGGAAACAAACACACAAACAAACAAAAAAGGATATTTAGATTCTCAGCTCCCAGCAAAATCGATTCTGTAGAAGTTTGGCACCTAGATTCCTGTAAAACTGTAGGTCAGATGGACTGTGCTGTTCATTTGAAAGTGTGAAACCTGGGATATCTGTGGCTGTCCTCAGATACTCTCCTGAAGGCAACGCCTCTGCTTAGAGCACAACTCTCACAGCCCTCAGTCAGCATAAAGTGCTTAGCACTCCTGCAGATCAGAGCCTGGGAGTGGAGAATTAAATCCGTTTGGAAACTGATATTTAAAAGACTCTGAGCACCGATCATCTGTGGTGGAAAAAAAGTTTGACTCAGTGGTATATTCAGTGTCATAGAAAATATTTAGGACAGAGGGAAAATCTTGCTTTTATCTTTCAGCTTTGCAACTCCTTGATGGTCATTTGCTTTCTTATCTCCACGTTCCACACCTCCAGCATATGTACCAGTTTTGTATCTCATTTTCTGTTCTTCTTACTTGGTCCTAAACAGTCTGCTTCTCTTTCTGTCTTTGAGTTGCCTGGATCTTCCTAGAGCAGCCATTGAGTTGTTCTGCTGTCTGTCACTGCAGCAGGTACTACATCATGACAGATGCAATTCCAGGGAAAGTCCCTTTCATCCCTCAGGCTCTGTGGAGATCTGAGCAGAGAAGACAGTTTTCTAAGAGTTTTGCTGTGAAACCACTCAACAGATAGAGATTGAGATATCCAGAGGCCTACAAACTAGTTTGAGTGGTCTTTCATCAAGAAAACCCACAATATTGGGCTGATCCATCTGCCAAATCTGAAGGTTTTGTTCAAAAGCACAGAGCAACCCTAGCAAATATCCTTAGAGTGCTCAAAGATGGTGGTTCTTCTACATTGTTCTATTTCTGAGGAAATTGCTCATTTACTTCTGAAAAACAAGAATGTGGAATGCTTTGGTCTAAACAGACACATTTTGGAAGGCATGTAAAGAATTATACAAAAGCCTTATAGTTGAAAGGATAGGAAAAATGCTTCAGTCTTTGCTTTGGAGAGAGGAAAATCTCCAAATAATCACATTTTCAGATTTCCACAAGCTCTTCTGGTTTTCTCTCTTTCTTTTTCTTTTTTTCTTTTAGTATTCATTATACATGAAGAAAATTGAATGTGAGGACTACTTGCGACGCAGTTCACAGCTACATATGTGAACACATGCATTTCATATAAACGTAAATAGATCTGTGCAGATGTACATATGTACACATATCTATTTATTCAAATTTCTGCACCAAGGTATAACTGTTTGGGATAGTGTTCTGCATTACATAGCCTTACTAGAAGGAAACTCATTTTGTATTAGCTGTGTTTACAGACAGCAGTTTTTTGGATGAAGTAAATGTATCTCTCACAACAGATTAAAGTCAAATATGATACTCAAGAGTCTCATTCTCTGCTAACAGTTAAGCATTCCAATGTGAAGTAATTTCCAAAACAGTACACTCCTTCTTTGAAGTTAGCCAATGTTTTAGCTCTAATTGGACATAAGAGCATCAGGAATATTTTGTGGTTTAAATGTTCTCATCAATATATTCACTCTCTGACAGGAAAATAATACTGGTAAAATTAGAATACTGTATCGACCTGAAAAATGCTTACATCCTTGCTTTGGACAAAAAGAAACACCTGAAATATCCAGATCATTATATTGTGTTTTCCAGCTTTCTTCACCAGTTTCTCCAGTTCTGTTGTTGCTGGTTTTTTTTCCTCACAGGATATTAACAAACAGAACAAGAAATTTAATTGTGTTTATAGTTTTTGGTGCTGTTCTACATAATTATACTTTCTAGTCTTTCTGTGATGAATTATTTGCCAGTGAATTTAAAGTAGGCCTCAATGTCATGGTTATCTCTGTTTTGCAAGAGCTGTCTTTAGCTTAATGGTCAACTCAAAAGCTTTTCAAATCTTTCAATGGACTGGATGTCATCTCATCTCTTACTCAGCCTGAGCCAGAAAACTTCACCTGGTGTTATGTACAATGCTCCAGCATGAAAAACACATTCATCCATGCCAAATGATTTAAATTTATTGAAAACCTCTTTATATATTAATACTGACCAAAATATAGTTGTTCCAAGTGTGTGTATGGGACAGCAACTCTTTACTTCTGCCAGTTTAGCGGGAATCCCACCGGAACTTCTGGAAGGTATTTCTGCCTTCTCTGATGAGCCCTCAGAAACCCCCACAGGGACATGCAGGACTGTAGCAGAGTCACCTCTCTTCCTCTGATAAGACTGGAAGAAAGTCCTTACTGTCAATCACCCACTAGTGAGTGACAGGAAAGTCTTGACGGCAAGATCTGAGCAGAAGTGGTTTCCAATCACCCACAGCCCCTTGTTGTGCTGCTTGCATTTATGGGGCGGGGGCAGAAACCAACCTTTTGAAGAAACATCAAAGTGAGAAATGACAGAGCGATCTACTGAGTTATTCAAGGTATGTGAATGGGGTTCTGGAAAAAAGGAGAAAAGCAATTCTTAACTCAATATGAAACGCAAGTAATTGCTTCTCAAATTAAGTTTTGGTTTTTTTTCTGGGAAAGGGGGTGAGGGAGAGTTAGCGTTTTTCATTTACCTATCAGCAAAAAGAGCATGGTCCTAGCTACAACATGTAGTTAAAGTTCAAAGCAAAGGTCTTGTTTAGAATGAAGTTGTATCAGTGATATAATTGATTAAAAAACCTCTCTGCCACTTGATTTAACAAAATACAGATGCCTTGAAACCAATGGGTCAAGTAAAACCACGATTTCATTCCAAAATTTACTCAAGGATTTGTTTTGTTTTCCAAGATACTCATCCTTGTAAAATTACATCAGTTGGATTATTATTCCTACATTACATTCCAATATGCAGAACTGCAATGCAAATTTTATTTTCCAAAGATCTTGGAGGTAATTGACTGTTATTAATTTTACCCCAGTGGAATATATATATATATATTTATATTAGAAATATTTCTATTGATCTTTAGTTATGCAAGCAGACTACCAGATTGCTCTACCCGTGTTCTGTTAGTTCAGTTTTGTTTTTTTTCTTTCTGTAAGCCAGTATTTCTTTGATATTTTTTTTTTAAATTAATAAATAACAAGCTGACTTGTCCTTGGTTTATTCTCTCCCTCAATATCTTTTTGGATATACCATGTGTGCCAGTAGAAACAGGACATAATTTCTACACTGAAAATTAATGAAACTTGCAAATTCCTTCTTTGCTCTGAAGTAATGCTCAGACAATAATCCTAGAAAAATACAACGGAAATGTTTTCCCTTGACTTCCCTTTTATATAATAGAAGTCTTTTGGGGAAAGAAATACTTTTTGCACTTTCTGTCCCTTTGTATTCCCAAACAGTATAACTTTAAAATTTTATTTGTCCACCTCCTCCTTTAAAACCCACAAACTTTAGTTACTAATATTCCATATTTAGTCACTGCCTTTGTTTCCAGGTGACACAGGTGGTCTGAAAAGGTGGAAGTAATTTCTCCAAGTAGAAGAATCTTTGCTCTACTGATCTAAGTCATACACATTTTCTATGGGACAAGAAGAGCAATTGAAAATGAACTCTTTAACCTGTTGGTGGTAGGAAATGATAACAAAGAAATGAGTTTGGATTTCACATTTTGACGGCATGAACTTGCACAATCAAAACACAAAGGGCAGCTGGTTGTTGACAGGCAGGTAATAATCCATATTCTTCAAACCTCATGGTCTGTTTTCCATTATATCTATGCTTGGAAGAAGAAAGTATGAGAAATTTAAAAGTTTGTGGGGATACTTTGGAAGGAGTAGGGGAAAAAGAGGAGAGGACAGTTCTGTAGGAAATTAAACTCTCATAACCCAGGAATAGTTCTGCAAGCAGCTGAAATCTCAGGTGAAATGTTACCTCTTTGCTAGTGGTTCTTCTCTCTATGTTTGAAATATCTTGTGCACTGTTAGTGTTCTTTCTATTAGAATAAGGTTGGGCTTTTTTGGGGGGATTTTTGAGGAACTTCTCTCAAAAGGCCATATGACTATCACTAAACCAACTAAGGTCAAATACTTCAGTATGGGAGGAAGTAGTAAATTTTAGGAGCTGTCAATGGCACTTGGGCCTGTTATGGGAAACCTGTAAATACCAGGATAACATCAGATTATAAAAGCTGCAACAAGACAATTAAAAATCATGCATAGCATAGTCTAATACCTCATTTAGAAATGCAAATTTACTATATGAAATCTCTTTAATTGTAACAGCTGCAATTTTTGTTTGTTTGTTTTGTAGACAGCTATTACTGTTCTTTATAAATGTCAACTTGATTTTTGTGCTTTTAATATTTTGCTCAAAGAGAGGGAAAATGTGCAATAGAAGATTGTTATTTGTGACTACATGAACAAAATATTGCATCCCTAGATCTTATCATCCTGTTCTCCTGGATCTTACTCCCTTACTGGAGTCTACAATGTTTATAGCTGCCATAGGACCACTTACATTTTAAGGTGAAAAAATCTCTGCAGTATCAATAGAATATTAAACTTTTTTTAGAGATGGGCATAATAACTGCTGGCTAAATATCAAAAAAGCATATTTAGTCTTCCCCTTTTTCATTTGCATTAGTTTCTTCTTAGAGTTTGGTAGAGTTTTTGTTGTTCCTAAATCAGTTTGAGAAATATCAAGGAAAAAAAAAAAAACAACTTAAAAATAAAACTTGTAATCAAGCCATATTCAATTTCTC
Organism: Caprimulgus europaeus; assembly: GCA_907165065.1. Next base: position 79,118,838 of record OU015525.1, read on the forward strand.
AGGGAAAAAAAAAAGGTTTTAATATGTGAAATGTTTGGCCTTTTATAAAAACACTTACAATTTTAATTCTTGACTTGCTTATAAATTAAAATGCCTATCGGTGAAAGAATATTTCTTTAGGAGCAGCCATGGCTATGCAATATATGCAAATTTACACAAAAGAGATAAATCTTAAGATTCTGCTTCTAAGAGTAACTTAAAACCCTGTAGTCATGACAGAATTAAAATTAATGTTGTTTGATTTAGAGAACCCCTGCCTTCCTCTTCAGTTATTTCAATTTTCTTTGGGAGCAAAATTTTTTTTTATCAATTGGATTGAGAGAATCACTAATTTTAATGAAAGATACTTTCATAAGTCAAAGGTTTTAAAACTGTTTTGTCACTGTAAACATGAGGTTTTCATTTGCTCTGCAGGGACAACAGTTAAACTCTTTATAGTGATACCTATAAAGAATAGAGAAATCTTTGTTAAGTCAGGAAATTTATGGGCTATGATGTGGACACATCCAATAAAAATAAGTCTATTTCAAAATTACTTGGTTATGCAGAATGGGCATATGTTTTCCTTTCCAGGCAGAATAAACATGCTGAGATGTTATTTTGTCATGAAATGCAGCTTTTAGTTGATCTCAGATTTAGTTTTGGTTTATTTTGTCATTGGTCTTGCTTTTTGTTGACTTCAATATGTGAAGCACCTGATCAGGCCTGAACATCTGTTCATGAACAGTCAGCTGCTCTAAGGTGGCACATGGGTACAAGTGGCTGTGCTGGTCAGGTCTTTTTTTTGTCAGACTCTTCAGTTAGGCTGAAGTGAGTGGTCTACCTCATTTTATCAAGGTTCCTACAGGTTGAAAGGGAAACTGTTGTGATCCTTGAGATATTCAGGTGAAAGGCAAATGACAGAGAAGTTGTATGTCCTCTCCTCCTGTTTGTATGCAGCTGTCTGCCATTTGTTCTTCACTGATCCCTGCAGATTACCTCCAGTTTTGGACTGCTGGATTTCTGATACTGCACATCTCCTTTCCAGCAGATATGAGCTCATTTAATCCCGAGATAAAATATTTTGGTTTTTGAAGGGGTTTTTCTTGACAGAAATAATAATTTTGACTTTTTCATTTTTCCATTCACATCTAATAGTGATGTTGATTGGCATTGCAAAGGTAAATTAGATTGCTGCAAACTTAAACCAGAATTGTACTAGGCTATAGCCGATAGAAGTTCAGTGCTGAAGTATGTTTCTATGAATTACTGTGAACTGTGGAATGAAGGGAAAACACAGTGTATAAAGATGGGAAAACTTATTTATCCCACCTCTAATTAGATAATGACAATAGGAAAAAAAGTGAAGGAAATGCATTAAAAACACTTCTATAATGTTTCAGGTTTTCATAGAATCATAGAATGGCTTGGGTTGGAAGGACTTTAAAGATCATGTAGTTCCAACTTTCCTGCTGTGGAGAGGGTTGCCAATCACTAGATCAGGCTGCCCAGGGCTGCATCCAACCTGGCCTTGAATGCCTGCAGGGATGGAGCATCCACAGCTTCCTGTTCCAGTGCCTCACCACCCTCTGGGTGAAGAATTTCCTCCTAATATCTGACCTAAATCTCTCCTCTCTTAGTTTAAAACCATTTCCCCTTGTCCTAGCACTATCTGACCATGTAAAAAGTCACTCTCCCTCTGTTTATAAGCACCCTTCAGGTACTGGAAGGCTGCAATGAGGTGTTCCCAGAGTCTTCTCTTCTCCAAGCTAAACAAGCCCAGCTCCCTCAGCCTTTCTTCATAAGAGAAGTGCACCAGCCCACTGATCATCTTCATGGCTCTCCCCTGGACCCTCACCAAAAGATCTACATCTTTCTGGTGTTATGGACTCCAGGCCTGGGCACAATACTCCAGATAGATCCTCACAAGGGCAGAGCAGAGGGGGACAATCACCTCCCTCACCCTGCTGGCCACCCTTCTTTTAATGCACCCCAGGATACAGTTAGCCTTCCAGGCTACAGTCGCACATGTCGATATCCTGAGTGTCCACGTAGTGATTCAGAGGGATCCAGTTTTCTTTCAATGCGGTGATCATAGGGTTGTTGCTATGGTATTATTATTTCAATTTCCTCACTTGTGCTTCTCTGAAGCTATGGAATTGGCTTATCCCTGCTATTTGAACAAATACTAGGCTGTCATGCAGCAATGAAAAGCGAAATGCTGTGACTGTAAACATTTTAATTGACATTTTTGTCTCCAGTAAAGACTGTTCTCTCATTATTCTAGTCTAAATCTTCAGTACTTCCATAGGTTACTTCCACTTTGATCACTGAACTGAGAAATAGATTTTCCCATGGATATCTTCTGTCCTATTGTGCACATATTTTATTTTGGTTTTGCTTCTGCGTCTGGGAAAATTTCAGGAATTGTTGAACTAAAAGGTACAAATTCCTTGTATTAGAATTCTATTAAAAATATCTCTCTTCCAGCTAGTGTAAAATTTAAGCTCAACCTTGTGTGACTCCATAGAATATATACTAGTCTTCTCAATCATGGGAGCAATTAGCCTGGTTTTAGCTCTTGGTCATCAGAAACATCTCAGTTCTCTGGGCTTTACTGCCAATTAGGCTGAAAAAGAGTAGATTGCTCTGGCAGTAGAAGCTACTGTTAGCTGAACAGTATCAAGTGTGTGCTGGAAGGCAGTGAACCAAATTGCATCTCCCAGCTTTCACTATGTCTTTCCATATTCACAAGTAATTGTTCAAATCCATGACTGGAGCCCTTTAGATGTGCCACCTTGACTTCTGCCATTTGGGTTACTGTAGCTCACAATGGTGACCATAATGGGGTGTCATCCTCTGTCCTAGCCTGTGCTGCAGGAGGAAGGGGCTTTCTTCAAATGGGTATCCCAGTGGCTCCATAACAGAGGGTGCGAGATGGGAATCACAGCCCTCAGACTTTCTTAGGTTCTGGGAGAGTGTGCTCTAGGGGCACAGGCTCTCCTGCCTGCTTCTTTTTTCCCTTTCCATCTAATCTGTCCCTGTTATAGACATTTTCCTAGTTCCTTTCTCAGGCCTGCCTCTATTCCTTGTCATTCACATTCAACTCATGTAAAATGGCAGCCAAGAAAAAGCAGTACTTAGGCTTTATTCTGCTCTTTGTGTCAGGACAACCACCAAGTACTTTCTATAAGTGCTTTTAAATTCCTGAGCATTAACATTATAAACATACGTCAAATAGACCCATACGAGGAGGTTCATACTTTAAGTTTTCTTCTGTCACTTTCATGGGAGTTAATGAAATGAAACATGAATAAGAACTAGTGCACATACTTATCTCTCAGGTACGTTCCTTGAAAATCTGTTTAAGTTAAATTAACACCAACTCTGCTGAGAGTTTATTATCTTGCTTTGGGAATAATGTCTTTGTGTCTTGGTACAAAGCCTTTTGCTTATTTATCAAGACACTGGAAAAACTTCAAGTCTTTCTTTTTATGACTGGTTACTGCTTTGCACTTGCTTAATCTTTTGCTGGGATATTTTAAATCTATTTTGTCATCTGTTGTTTTTTGGCTCATGTTCTATTCATACCAGCCTGGTGGATTCTCTGAAGTGTGTTTATCTTAGAGTAGAATAGAACAGAATAGTTACAGTTGGAAGGTACCTACAACAATCATCTAGTCCAATTGCCTGACCACTTCAGGGCTGACCAAAAGTTAAAGCGTATTATTAAGGCTATGGTACAAATGCCTCTTAAACACTGACAGACTTGGGGCATCAACTAACTCTCTGGGAAGTCTGCTTGAGTGTTTGACCTTCTTGGTAAAGAAGGTGCAGCTTTGAACCATTCCCATGCATCCTATCACTGGATACCAGGGAGAAGAGATCAGCACCTCCCTCTCCCCTTCCTGTTCTCAGAAAGGTGGAGAGAGCAATGAGGTTGCCCCTCAACCTCCTTTTCTCCATCCTAGACAAACTCAAAATCTTTAGCTCTTCCCTGTAGGGGACACCTTCCAACCCTTCCACCACCTTTGTTGTCCTCCTCTGGACACATTCAAGTACCTCAACATCCTCCTTAAATTGTGGGACACATTTTCTGTTGTTAGAGCTCTTTGATATCCAGATTTTATGTTTAGTTTGGGGTTTTTTTGATGGAGTTATAAGCTAACACATACCAGCTGCTTTTTGATAATCAGGAAAAGACGAGCTTTGCCTCACTGATCTGATATGCACCTGAGTATCACTGAGGTTGACCATTGCAACCACATGGTAAGCATGTGCTCCTACTTTGTAGATTTTCAAAATGCACCTGTAATAGGGAAGTATTTCAGGGGTATATGTATGCACCACTGAAAGCAAAGTTATCTGCTAAGGGGAAAAAATAATATCCAGCTTTTGTGAGCCTATTTTAAGAAATATCTTATTACTAGACAAGATTAAATGAAAGAATTCTATCAACCTTAGTTTAGCAAAGAATAGCCTTCAGAACTTGATGATGTGTTTGGAAATATTTTCTGAAAACTTATCTACCAGTAGTCCTACTAAGAGGCCAGTTCCAGAAGCATTGTGCTTTTTAAAAATTGGTTCACAGATGTTGATTAATTTCTTAATCATGACTTTCTGGAGATGTTCCTTCTTATTGTCTAAAAACTAAATGCAAGTGAATTTCAGAAAACATCTTAACTCCCAGTATCCTCTTTTTCTGCTATTCATCTCGGTAATGTTGCAGTCTTGTTTGTCAGTGAAAATACAAATTTAATACTGTGTTGCCCTATATAGGAGAACTTGTGAAAACAAATCTACTACTTTTCCTGTTGCAGTGGACTAGCTTCAGTTGCCATCATCAAATTCATTCTCTTACAGACCATGTATGGTAAATGTGGTCTCTTTCCTGAAGCTAAGAGTTTTCTTTGGGTTTTAGTTGTTTTTAACCAGGCCAGTTGTCCTGTTTTACACAACCTCTTCTTGCTTGGTGCAAAATCTCTTTCATAATCAGTCTTAAAAATGACTATGGCATGAACTCCCTGTGAACCCCACAACTTGCCTCCAGCATTTCATACAAATCAACTGTGATACATTGGTGCAGCAGACAGTGAAGAAAAGAATTGATGCTTGGTCAAATACTACCCCTTTTCCTCAACCACTTTATTATATGGACTTTGTCACAAAAGTGCTGTCCCATGCTTTTTTTATTACTATCTCTTGCAATTCAAGAATGATGCTGTATGATGTTTCCATCTGAACATCAGGAAACACTTTTTTTATTGTGAGGGTGACTGAGCACGGGCACTGGTTGCCCAGAGAAGTTGTGGAGCCTTCTTCCTTGGAGATATTCCAAAGCCATCTGGACATGGTCCTGTGCAACCTGCTTGAGCAGGGGGCTGGACCAGATGACCTCCACAGGTCCTTTCCAACCTCAACCATTCTGTGATCCTGTGACCTTTTTTTACTTTTTCATCTTTCTTTTGGTACTATATTACCATTTTTAACAATTTGTTTGGCTTGTTTATTCGACTGGCATTGGAAAATTGGATTTTATTGTTTCTTTGTTTTGAGTTGTGTAAGCAGGTGTCCATTGGCCGAAGTGATATTTTTGGAGTAACATAGCTGCGAAAATGTCTCATTGTCTTGTCTGAGAGGACTACTAGGGCAGCTAATTTAATTTCTAATGGTCTATGATAATGAAGGATTTTGCAGTGCGAGTTTCACTTGCTTTTTTCTTCAAGGACTGAAGTTCATGTATACTTTTTTGGCCACAGTTTTCCTAATTCCTTTCCTGCATTGTTCTACATATGACATTTCCTGAACTGCTTGGGACTCATCTTCCTGGCTTTTGCTAGCAAAAGGTAGGCCTGCACTCTGAGCTAGCTATAGGATTCGCTCTGAAATTGATAGGAAGAAATAGGCACCTTCAGGACAGTTACCTCGTCCAGAGATAGCTGTCTATTAACTTTCAGGTCAGATTAAGCAAGTAGTTCAGAGGATGTGCATAACTTCTTTCTGCTTGCAGTTAAGGGAGATTAATTCATCTGTAGGCTTCTGTATGGTTCTTCTCTGTTGCCTTTTCTTCAGAGTGTCTCTAATCTCTTAGGAGATTTTCTGTTTTCACTAGTGAGGATATTGTGATATGAGAATCATAGGCAAAATACTACACATTTGGCTTGCGTGAAGTCCTGATGTTTTGAGAGACAGGTGAGATTCCTCTGCAAGCACCCAACACAACAACATATGTAAACATGTATTCATTTTTGCTTTGGAAGATTTATTACCAGATTCTTTCCACCCCCTTGCCCTGAAACCAGAGCAGATCAGTCCCGTAGCCTTCTATTTTTTATTTCCTTCTTATAGACAGATATACATCCTTCTATCTGGCTGAAGTTCTCATGCTCTGACTTAATTGCTATTTATTTCGTAGTGTGAGGCTGCTCTGCATAACTTGGTAAGCACATACCTGTCTTGTGTGCCATGCATCAAATACATAACACTGCAGATTGAGTAACAGGCAGCAACCCCTAAAAATGCTCTGTAGTGATGTGTATTTAATTTCTGCCTGAATAGCTTCCTCTCCTTGAACATACAGCTTGAACTTTTCCCACATGAGCAGTACTGAAAGGTATACCTTTTACACTGGGCTTTCACCAGTAGTGGTGAATAAAATAGAGCTTACAGGGCACCTTCATATGGTCAAACTGTCCTCTTGCTCCCTTCACACTCCTCATATACAGGGTTGCATGTGCTGTCAGCAAGGAACACTGACCCTCTGGCTTGTGTGGTTCCCAAAATGGTAGCTGGGCTGTGCCAGGGAGATGGCATGTTGCCACGAAGGTGTCCTGGCAGCTCAACAGTTGGCTATTGTGTGCCAGGGCTCAAGCCTGTGTCCTCGCTCTCTTTAACTTGCTCGTGTAGAAAGCCTCTGTGTTTAGTGGGTACGTGCATGCAGAAGCTATAACTTCTTCTCTTTTACCTGAATGGCGGCCCAAGCACCTTACCAGTGCCGAGGCACCAAGGAGACTTTAAGAGTGAAGGGGCTCCCAGGTGGGCGATGACAGGGCCTGTCAGCCAGGGCCTGTCCCACTTCCCCAGCCAGGAGCAGGGCAGCTGGGAGCACTGGGGCAGCCCCAGCCCCAGTATTGGGCAGCTCCCTGGGGATGGGCTGAGGCTGGGCAGGAATGTGGGCCTGTGGGTGGGCCCAGCTCGGAGGGGCCCATGGCTGGGCGGGGCAGGGCTGTGGGCAGCTGGAGGCCAGCCCTGCTGCAGCTTCACTGGGGCAGGGGATGACATGGGGTCCTGGGCTATGCGCAGGGTGATGGGCACCCCAGAAGTCACAAGTTAATTGAACTTAATTTCAGATCTCTTTCTGGGACCCTTCTGTAGGAGAGGTGAGGGGAGCCGTGCTCCCCCTCAGCTCCCAGCACCCAGCTGCTGGCAGATTTACCACAGCACCGCTCACAGGGGTGCCACTTCTCAAGGTGGCTGCTGATGTCCCCACACAACACCTTTTCCATGCTCCTCCACTGCAAATGTGAATCCAAAGATTGCTGTCTTGGTGTGCAATGAGCTGATTGTCATGTCGGAGAAAATGGTAAGAGCCATGATTTACTATTTAAAGTTATAAGGAAAAATGAATTATTTTAATCTGTTTCTCTGCCTATTTCCAGCACTATCTTTTTCCCTCCATAAGTCCCTACCACCACCAGGCTTAGAGGCTATATGTTCCTAAATCTCTTCTCATGTTGGCTCAGCCCCTTCATTCTCAGAGACTGGGACTTGCAGAGACAGAGACTCCTCTGTTGCAGCATGGTCTCTTTTCCCCGTGGTACTTTACTGTCTCCTGCTCATTCCTGGATGCTTCTGAGCTTCCAAGCCAAAGAGCACAACCTATGCACTGTATAACATGCACTAATCATTTTTTATGGTGGTAACTGAAAACTGTTTTGCTGTGTAGGATTACCAAGATAGCAGTTCTCACTTGCATTGCTTTTATTAAGAAGAGTTTCGCTATAGTATATCGGGCAATGGTTCCTTAATTGTGAGCAGTTAGTTGTAAAGTATTTTTTTCCATTATTATTTTTCTTTTGATTTTTAATGTATGCGTTTGGATCCTGATACCTGTTCTATGCTGCTTTCTGAAATTGTGCTATATAATGTGTGATACTAAAAGCAAATTTTAAAATATATTAACATTTTGTTGTTGTCTTAAAGGCAAACACTTGATCATATTTTGTCTCTGAGCATCTCACTTAATGTCTTGCCTTAAAAGTCCAGTCCCCCACTGCATGGATGCAATAATTCACTGGCATTGTATGTCTCTCATCATCTGTGATTTTGGTTCAGTGTGCTAGGGTTAATAATTAACTTCTTTTTGCTAAATGTGTTTCTAACATTTGTACTACCTAAACTTAGACTCTATCTACTTCTTACTTGATATTCTGCTCTTAATTTACTAGGTCTCATGGTACTGTGATTAAATTATCAGGAAATTTAAAATTTGGTTTGATTATATTATCAGAGAATTTAAAATTTGGTTCTGCTATTTTCCTTTCTCTTCATGTACACTTCTGAAGAGGTCTTTGTGCCTTCCACACACATTGAGACCTACTGTTCATTTGCATTCCATTTCTTACTGTGTTCTGCTGCCTTGTCTTTGAATCTGGTGCTAGTCTTAACTTCACAGTTCATTTATTTTTTGCTGTTTTGCACTGCACTGATGTCATATACATGCAAAGACCTCTGAGTCACTGCTTACTTTCTCAATATGTGGGCATTTTTTTCTTGTCTGCAACCCTCTGCGTAATGACTTGTCAGAATTTTTGCATGTGACCCTATGTAAAAGACATTTCATTTTTATATTTTTTTTCCACTATAGCCCAAGCTTTTTAGATTTTGCTCATCTCTTCTGCTTTGTTTTTGTATACTCTCCTTTGTTGAATTTAAAAAAAAAAATTCATCCCTTCCTTACTCTATCTTCTGAAATACCTTTGTGACTGCTTTGCTTACATTCTCTGTTTGGATGTGAGCCTGTTCACTAGCTGTGCACATGTCTAGTTCTCTGTAGAGTTAGTGGAATCTCTAAGCATTCTCATTTGAGTGTCTGAATATTTGTCCTGTCAGTATTCTGTCACAAATTAGTTCAGCCTGTAGAGTTTGGTAATTGCATGAATCAGTCATCTTTGTGTAGTTTGCCAGAGCTCTGACCCGTTCTGCAGATTCTTGACTGATGGAAAAAAGGAGTCTTTCATGTAACAGGATTTTTTAACAAATTAAAATGCTCAGGAGCATTAAGATTTCTCCCTGTCTGCTGCTGATGTAGTGGAATGTCACTGAAGTATAAGGCAATCTTTGCCCGTAACAACTGTAACAGTCTGCTCCTCTTATTTTGTTTCCTGTTTTCTAGAGCTATGTTGCAATCTGTTGTTTTCTTTTTGTGTCTATGTAGTTCTATATGTTCTCTCTCTAAATGCTCATCTGCTCAGGCATTGGACTGTATTTTCCCTTAGCTTATGATTTTCATTGGCTGTAAGATCACATTGAATTTTGATCCTGTATATGTCCATAAGCACAAGCAAAGACAGTCATAACAGGACCACATTTATTTTTTGCTTTTGCATTGCACTGATGTCACATGCATGCAAAGACCTCTGAGTCACTGCTTACTTTCTCAGTATGTGTGCATTTGAGGACATAACAGGACCACATTAATGCTTTATGCCTTCCTTCACATGCAAGGTCTTCACCAATCTCAAAATCTTGAGCATTTTGTATTTGGGAAGAGCTCTGCAACATTGTTCTGAAGTTGTTACTCTCACCTTTCTCTCTCCTCCATCTCTTCACTCTGTTTCTGCCCTCTGGTCACTTGTTCCTTATCCCCCTGGCTCTGTTCTGAATCTCTCACAGTTTTGTGTCCTGGTATCTTTGCCCAGTCAGCTCCATGCCCACACGCTTCATCAAATCTGTCTCACCTATCCCTTAGGGCATCTTTTCACTGGTTTGCAGATTTGCTGCTTTTAGCTGCCTTTTTGCTACTCCTCCTGACACCTTTTTGCCACATCTGCTTGCTTATCCTATCTTTTATTCTTCCTTTGCATAGGAATCGGGTAGATTCCTGTTCCTTACTTGGGATCTGGCACATGTGATGAGAAGCTGGAGTGGCAATGAAGGTGGTGTTTTATCCCTGGAAAAGGAGAGTAGAATGGCAGTTTTAACTGTCAAACCCTAGTTAACGTCTACTGTACATATGCAAAATTGGCACCAGAAGGCTTGTAGCAAAATCCATTTTGAATGCATAGCTGCAAAGCACATTTTCCTGATACAAAGGCCATTACCTTGTCCCTTTGTAGTTTCTGCTCCAAAACATGTAACTTTCAAAAATGAGATCATCAGTTTTGATATTGAAAAAACCTCATGCTTTTCTTTCCTAGTCTTTCAAAAGTGACTGATCTATGGTAATTGGAAAACTGTTCAGAAAAAAACAGGCTGAGCCAGTAGCAAAAGAGAAAATTTTATCTCCAAAACTTAGTGGGTCAAGGGAGTGAATAAAACAGAGCAGAATCTTACAGAGGAATGAATAAGACAACAATAATAACAGGTGATGATAATAAATTTTTTTAAAAGACAACTTCAGTCTGAGTTTAGGAAAAAGTTAAAGTATAGGATCCATTACTTTATCTGAGGTTGAAATGAGGAAAAGAGTTGTACGGGAGAATAGTTTCACCTAAATCCACTGACTGCAAAAAAACCCCCAAACATGTCAATAAGAGAGAAGTCATTACTCAAAGAGACAATCTTTCCCCATTGATGAAAGAAACTATGTGTGAGCTGCTTGGTTACATGAATAAAGAAAAGAAATAGTGCCAACACCTGCCATGGCTAACCTTAAGATGCTGAATTAAAGGACTGAATAATAACTTTCCATGTCTAAATAGCATTTTATTCTGTATCTCTTCACTTAGAATAAAAAATGTGTTCCAGATGACTTCAATATAATTCATAGGTGCAAATCTTTCTTATAAACTAAAAATCTATTTGGGTGTAGTCACATTACAGCAGTCTGGATCTGATTTACTAGAGGCCAAAAAGCCTCAAGAGAAAGGGCATTTTTATGGCACCTGACAGTGTGCTTTCAGGTAAAACAAAGCTTACTTATAAATATAATGTCACTTTGATAACTTTTATTTCCAATCTATGCACTAATGGGATAACCACTAAATGAATAGCTTAGCACTTAAGCTCTAGTGTAATGATGCTTTCAGTGCCTTCCTAGCACCATTTCTATTGACCTTCTCAGATTATTTCTGCTTCATAGCCTGCCTCTGTCATTCCTGAGTCCTCTGTGTTTATTTGTGTGCCTTCATTATAATTGCAGACCAGGTCCAGATACTGTTTCCCAAATGCAACAAAATGTTCAGTCCTAGGACGTCTGTTTTGTTTGTTAAGGGTACCACACAAACTTAAGGGAGAGTGCAAATTGAGGCCAGGTTCACTGTGCAGGAAATGGAGTGAGAACATTTTCTGAGCATTGACTGTGACCGAGAAGTCACTGATAAAAAGATGCTACCTAAACCAGATACAGTCCTGGAACTTTTTCCCCTGCATTATTCCCTCTGTTCTCTTCCTTGAAATGTTCAGCTATTCAACACAAAGAATTTACCTCTCAGATAATTAATCCACTATTATCTAGAGTATCTAGGTTTCATACAAGCGTGCAGCCTTTAGAAGTTCATTCCAGACTAATCCTAGGAGGGTTTACTGTCCTTGATGTAGGGCTCATTTGATATAATCAAACTCCTTTCCATCAGATGAAATCAATGCAGAGTGTTTTGGGAATTGATGCTTTCAACATTTAAAAACCCCATACTTTTTCAAGGCAAGTCGCCTAAGCTGCTTGAAGGTGTTCAATGGTAAATAAGAACTTTGTTTTGGGCTTTGTAGAAGTCTTAAAGATAAATGATCTGAATAGGTTTTTAAAGATATTTTTGTTTGTTTCTCCCCTTTTGCCCCATCTTTCTTTCACTGGAAGTATTTGACAGGGGCAAGGCAACAGTAGGCCTTTGAGGAAAGAGGTTTGTTGCATCAGGCAGAATATTTTTCGTGGGAAAAATGCACTCATTGCAAGGTATGTGACAGATTGCCAAAACTCATTTGTGTGTTTGGCCTCGGTTTGCTTGATTTTTGGAACTTGGTGTATACGGTAAGATGATGACAACAAGCCTGTCACAAAAGCAAATACTGGAAATAACACCCCCATGTTTCACAGCTCATCTCGTCTCAGTTTTTAAATTGAGCAGAATCAATTTCTACCAATTCCTGTTTTTCCCCCCTTGTGTCACAAGGCTCCTGGTGCTCTTCTGTGAAAGGAGTACAAAGCTACATGCAGGCTGGTCACCTAAACAGTGCCGAAGCTCAGGCACTGTCCCTTGATAGTGCGTAACTGTGACCGTGTTCCTGTTTGAATGCTTCTAGGCATGGTTTGGGGAGGACCATATGCCGAGGACTTTTCCTGGCAAGCAGTATGAATCAAGCCTTCCAGCTGTGTGTGGGGAAGAGAAAGCTTAGCCATTTGAAGTTGAGTCACACTGCACCACTTACCATCTCGGTACCAGAGGCTAAGCTCTAGTCAGTTTGAGTTACTTATACAGGTGCAGTTTGAATGGATCAACTGAATTACCTGGGCACAGGAGTGTTGCTTTCATCACTTTGTTGGCTTCTGAGGAGAAATGAAGTGAAGTTGGCTTCACTAGAAATGAAGCTGGATCATTATTTCCTTTAAGCTGTGACATGGATGTGGGCATTCTACTTTTCTATTATTAAACCACATGCAGTTTGATGGATCTTTGGAAACTATCAACAGAAAAGGGCCAAGAGCTTTTCAAATAGTGCATGTTATTAATTTTTCCCATGTAATGCTCCAGTTTTCACTGCAGTGTTCTGGGCTTGCATGTATTTGTGACTTATCTCTGCAAACACTTTTAGACTCCACAGCACAGGGTCTGATAACATGTACCAGGGAAGTTGCATTTCAGAACAGGACTGGCAAAAGTTGAAAAAGTAAAAAGGTGATGAATGTATTTAAACATAGCTAAAATAAAATAGAAAATGCAAGTGTATTACTTTCTTGCAGGCCCCCTCTCCTCTTCCCCCCACAACTAGCTAGGTTTAAAAAGGTTTTTTGATAAAATACCACTGCTGACTATACTGCTGTTATACTATTGGTAAAGTATCATAGAGTATGTTGTGACAAGCTGTGACAGATATTCGAAGCTGAGTTTTTGTGCTGAAAGTTCACAGAAAGGTATAAAGCAGTAGATTCAAGTTCCTGGTATGTTGCCAGGGCTCAACCCCTGCTCAGGCAGGCTGAGGTGAGGGGGCACAGACCTTTCAGAAACTACTTTCTAGTAGTCAGCAAAAGCACACTGTGATTTTGATAGCAGCACTAGAAGGACAGGTTTCCATGATTATTTATATCTGTGTTGTCACTTCTGGTCTATATCTGTGCTGACAACCACTAAGCACAAACCTGTGGAATTTGCCAAAGAGTATCTTGTCTTCTCATCCAGGTTCACTGCCTGGTTTTGCTGTTACCTGTGGCATCAGACTTGCGTGTTCTGTTTGCTTTATGTGCTTCACAAAGTCAACCTGATATTGCTCCTGGAGATCAACAACCTGCTTTGCTCTCTCAGCTTGCTACTTACCTGCCTTGTCTTTGCTCACAGGTTGTCTCTCTTTCAGACACATTCAGCAACAGAACTGATATCCAGAGATCTCATAACCCCCTGTCTTTATCTTCTAATCATAGGGCTCCTTTCATGTCTCTTCTTTTTTTTTTCCTGCTCAAAAAACCTGCAGGTTTTCAAAATGGAAAAACTGGGACAGCATTTGCAGCAAGCACAAAGCACGGATCAGGAGTGCCTATCCACTTCCACTTGGGCAGGAAGGAAAATGGAACATGAAGAGCAAACAGTTCTTTTTCACCATATTCAACCAGGCAGAATTGTCCCTTTCAACCCTTTCCACAAATAGGGAGAAATTAAAAACTGTAACGTCAGCTGTCAAAACATGAGAGAATACAGGGTTTGTACTTACTGGAACAGGAAGGTGGTCTGAAAAAGGAGAAGAGCAGCATGTAGTTTAGCTGAGGAAGAATGCAAGTGGAAGAATAGAGGGATGGAAATGGTGGATGTAGGAAACAGAAATATTCCAAAGAGTAATCTTTCACAAACAGCTATTGGGCTAAAAAATTGCTCTGCATTTTGCTCCAACTCTTCTAAGGATCCCAGATATTTGAGTGGGGTAGGATTTGTGCAGAAGCAGTTTGAACAGGTTTCTTAAGATCTTACAAGAGATTTTTAAAACTTAAAAAAAAAGATAGCTTGGAACAACAGGTCAGGTATGAATACAGACTAGATTTCCAGGTTTCTGAGGTCTTCTTTAAAATTTCTGAGTTTTTAAAAACTTTTGGGTCAGGTCTTCAAAATGTTCTGCTACTGTGGTTGAGCTTTTTTGAAAATCTGGCCACAAATCTATGTGGGAGAAGAGATCAGGAGGTTGGGGAAGGTTCAGATCTACATAAAACCTCATCTGCCTCTTGTAATTTTCATTAAAAATCTGGCACTTGAGAAGTTTCTGACTTATTGATCACCCCAGAATGGCTCACGGCCCACAGTTGTGAAATAGTAGAGAAGTCACTAAGTAGGAAGTCAGCAAACTTGCTGTAATAAGTTATACACAGATGTAACTTCTGGTCAACATCCTATTTAATTTACTGACTGTTAAGTAGGACAAATGTTCCTTGTCCAAAAGGTAATCTTAAAAGCGAAAGGAGAGTTGTTTACTTACAATAGTCTGCAAAAGCACAGGAAGGGCTTATTGTTTTTAGAAAGAGCCAACAGCAAATAAAGATGTCACAGATATAAAAATAAACCTATGCAGGACTGCATACAAATTATTTATCCAGAATAAATTCTTTTTTGGGCATACATAGTCAAATTATGTCAGGCACATGAGTCCCCTCTTCCCCACTTGAAATCAAAGCAAAAATTCAAGATGCTGAAATAGGAGAACTATTTTTTGTGGGACTGATTCAAGGCTAAGCTATGACAACAGACCTGGTTTTGTGCTTTCAGTATAGATGCTTATGCTATCTTATTTCTACAAGTACAACTTTCCTTCTTCACACTTCATATAAAGCAAAGAGAGATGAGTAGCTTCCATAAGAACAAAATCCCCAAGTGTGCGTGGGTCAGTCAGAGGAGTCATAACCTATAAATACAACCAGCTGTACACATTACATACATTTTAAGTTCCCAATTCAGTGTGGGAAA
Organism: Caprimulgus europaeus; assembly: GCA_907165065.1. The sequence goes on from OU015525.1 coordinate 79,134,134, forward strand.
TCCCAGCAAACTCACTGTGTGGGTAGATTCAGCCCACTCTTGTCAGGCCATAGCCGAAGCCAGGGTTTGCTAATGGTAAATGTGGGTAAGAATAGTGACACATAGGTATAGGGCAGTAGAGAGAAGCAAGATTTCTCTGACACTTTAAGTTGTTGCTCTTTCCTTTAGTGAAAATGTAGTTAAATCCTCTTATATAGCTGTTCTGGCAGAATGCAATCACACAGAGAAAATCTGATTGTAAGGGGTATAGAGCAGTGATTTTCAACCTTTTCCAGTGAGCAGGAAAAATCCTGGTATGGAGTGGACCCCTGGATGGTAAGCTGATTAGCTCTCCCTAATAATCTTTAGGCCCTTGCAGACCCGGTGCAATGCTGCAGATCACAGGGAGAAAAATTTCCTAAGCAGAGCAAATTTCTTCTCTGTTTTTTTGTAACCTGTTCCACAAATCATCTATCCACTGGACCTTCTTGTCTGATCATTCACAAAATAATAATGAGCCTGCCTGAAATAAAACAGGGTCAATTTGCATCACAGCAATTCTTTCTTAGAGGTAATTTTCCTGACTGAAACAAGTCTTTGCTAGAGAAGGACAGAGACATGTAAGTCAAGTACATCTTGTACATCCTCACAAAATTCCCTTCTACCACAATACTTTACAGACAAAATTCCCCATTGGCTTCACAGTGAGTTTGTGATAGTGTCATGCCATTCCTTTTGAAACATTGAGAACACAAGTGCAACAGGAATGAAGCACACCTGTGCCTGAAAAGTGAATTTCTCTGTGGATTGTTGCAGTTGGATGAAAGTATATCGGTGTAAGGGACAAGGTTTGAGTTGAGAGAGAAGGTGGTCTCTATTTGGTCAAGCATGGATATAGGGAAAGCCTGATGATAGGAACATGGCTTCCTATGCTTTGCATTGAAGAGTTTACATTTTTCAGATTAAAAAAAAAGTGCAGAAAATATATTAGGCTTTAAAATAAACCACAGCATTGTTGTTGTCAGCTTAGTTTTCTCTGTGGTTAAAAGCTGTCTCACAGTTTGGCAGGGTAATCCCTTAATCACCTGAGCAGTCTCCTAAGACAACCCCTCATAAAAATAGTGGACGGTTTCAATGTAAAGTGGTCTTCGCAGTACATCTGGAGCTGCTCTGGTGGGTGCAAGTCATGATGTTCTCTGCTGGTCCATCATAAACTGCATAGGCATTTTCTGCTTGCTATTTAATGGCATGTGGAGGCATATATTTTCTGAAGCAGACATATTCCATTAGTTTTGTTGTATGTGGCACACTGTTCTCAGTTATACAAAGTTGAAAATTTTGAAAGATCATTTCCATGGGAGTTCCCCTGGTAATTTCCCATGTTCCTCAAATAGCGTAGTCAGAAAGTCACCAGAATTTTCTGCAAAATTCCTGGGGCTGAGAGATTGCATACAGAGTTTTTTGATTGTGCTATGCATGACAGAATAATTAACTGAAATAAAAATTTAAAATAAAAAATCTCATTTAAATGAGGCTTCTTTTATCTATTTCACAGTTTCCAAGGTTATATGTATGCTTGATGAAAGATAATATTGCAATGTAATGTCACATAGGACTTATAGACTGCCACGTTTTTGCTCTGTTTGTGCAGGGGGCAGATATGTAATAAAGTCAGCAGATTCAGGAAGATTTGTGGTCCTGCTCTCTGTTCTGGCACTGCCACAGCTGCTGGTGGGGCGAGGCAAGTCAGAGCAAGGAAGGGGAGGACTTGTGATGGCTGAAGCTGGTAAGGAGGAAGGAATGTGGCAGCCTGGGAAAGGCAGGGGCAGTAGCTGTAACAGGAGAAGGAAAGAAATGGAGGAGGACTGAGAAAAGAGTGTAATAATTTGTGTGAGGTGGCAGGAAATGAAGCAAGAACAGATGGGAGCATGCAAATGAGAAAGAGAAGGCAGCAGCAGCAGTCAGGCTCAGCTCCAGAAGGTTGAAACTGCCACCTATGTTTAATGTAATCCTCTATCTGACTCTTGCTTTGAGAACAGGGGTATGTGGAATACAGGTTATGAAATTGTTTGGGGTGTATCTTTCTATGTAGCAAATGACATCTCTTCTGCAGCAGCTGGCTCAAGCCCTCCAGCCCAGACAGAATGAGCTATGCAAATTGGTGAGAAGTGAAGGAACTGCTCCTCCTCTCTATCTGTCTCACACCCTCTGCCTGGATCAGCTAGCCAAAGAACTGACATCCCAAGGAGGGCTTCAGCATCTTGCCAAGAATACCTAGGAAGCAGAAGGGCACTGGAACCATAAATCTAAAAGTCTTGCAAAACAAAATCTGTGGTGATATACATGAAATGAATACTCCACACAGGGCTCTATAAACTGAAATTCACCATTTTCTGGCCTCCTAGAGAAAGTACATGTGGCTTAAAAATTTTAAAGAAAGGATGCCATTATTTATTAAATTCTTTAAGATAAATACCTAATGAACCCTATTGACTTAATTGCCATCACATTCCATTGGAATTTTTTCATAGATAGTTTATATGTATATTGAAGCCACAGTAAACTGTGTGCATGATTTCTATTTTTAGAGTGTCATGGCTTGATTCTCCTTATGGAAAACTTATAAACCACTGAAATTGATCTCAGTACAGTCAAAACTGACTTAATGTGAGAAGCATTGAGCACATTGTTCTTCTTTACTAAAAGGTTATAGTTCTTTGACAGTAGTGCCAGAATTTGTGTGAGGTATAGTGTCTTAAAATACACGTCATTCCTGTTCCTCAAACTGGCGTAACAGAAATACTGCCCTTGCTCTAGGCAATTATGCAAAAAGAGTCTTGCCCTGTTTTGAACTTTGAGTCAAAGGACATAAATATTTTGAAAGGAGTTGTTGGCTTACAAATGTGACTCCAGCTGAGACTTTAAACATCAAAGAGACATGTTGATGGAGATCAGTAAGAATATATAAAGCCATATGACTTGGAACATGTCAGCCAGAGATGAAAAAGAGAATGAAGTCCTGTGATCCTTACTTTCCCATAGCATGTTGCCTTTTCCTGGGGATGCTCAGTTGCTGTTATAGGCAAAATAGTACTCTAAATGTTCATTATCAGTTCTGTATAATACCAAATAATGCTCAGAGAGAGATGAATCATTGACAATATTTTTGTTATTATGTAGGGTCTAGGCAAGACCATTTATCCTTTTTCAGCCATCAGCAGATTTTCTCAGGTACAACAGTTACTAGACATTGGACAAGCTGTTATTGGGACAGCAAGGTCAGGTAAAATGAATCAGAATGAGACACCTGCAGGTAAACAAGCATACTTCATCATAGCTGCTAGAGAAAGTTTAATACATTCTTCATCTTGCTGAGGAGGAGTAGGTGAAGGGAGGTGGTGCTCAAGGAGCAGTTTAATGAGATACAATTCAACCTTTCACTGGATGGTAGTAGCAGCACCTACTGTGTGCTTTTTCTGGAAAAAGGATCTTCCAGAGTGTCTTTATCTTAACTTTTGTATGTGCTTGCAGAGGATTTTAAAGATTTCTTTTGTTTAGAGTAGAAAATCTTGATTCCCTCCACCCCCATCTTTACACCGTATCTATTTTCCACTTTATATAATTACATGTTATGTCTTACCAGCAAAAAAAGCCAGTAGAAAGGTAGAAAACCACCACATCATATTCTTATGTAATCTAATGGTGCCTGTGTGAAGGGAAAGGCAGCAGAAAATTAAATTCCTCATTTCTATCACATACAGTTCATTCTGCCTGTAATTAAACTTGGCAGTGAGTGGTTCTATAACTCACTTGTAGGCTTTTAAGGTCAATTATTCGTCACAGTAATTGACAGTAGATCTTGTACTCCCTTTTCTAGGAAAGAATTGCATCCTTTTATCTTTTCCTTTAAACCTAGCCAGACCTGGACCTTTACTGGGGCATGGATTATGTCTGCAATGCAGCCATTCCAGTGGTGCCAGAGTCAGCCTTCTCAAAACATGGAAATGCATCATGTTGGGAAACCTATGATGAGGGCCAATCTGATTTCTTCACTGAGGAAATCTGTGTAAGCAACCCAGCTCGTGAATATGCCCATGTGCCATCTAAGCTTCACGGTAGGATTTTCTGAGCAATTTCTTTTAAACTTTCTTATTTATTCAAAGTGAAGGTAACAGTCTATACTGTCTTCTTCACAGGTCTCGATCTGAACTTTCAAAAATGAGCATACAAGCGAAGTGTCTTTCAAAAACTAAAGAGTTTCTTAGGTTAAAAAAAAGTATCATTAGTTTTTCTTGGAAACATCAAAACCTGATTTAATAACCTGTGGGGTTCTTAATTCTTGGGTAATTTATATGCCTACACTTCTAACAAAAAGAGCAAGGTAAACTCCAAGAAAATGTAGATTTTGTTCCACTTAAGTCCCAAATAGTTTGAAAAGGACAGGTTTCATCTTGATGGACTTTCTGCCAGCTGCCAGAAAGAGCTACCGATTTAGTTCAGATGGGTAGATAGTCCAAATGCAAATATCAGGTTGGCAATCTCCTTCATTGGTTCTGAAGGCAGTGTGAAAACTGTCACCCTCCTTTTCTTAACTTTTCTTTACCATTTGGACACATAGTGGATTACCACAAAAAACCATTTGGATCACCTAGTGAAATGAGAATTAGAGGAAAAAAATGCTGTACCATACATATTCCCATGTAAGAAAGATTAAACCTTGGCCATACTGAGTCAATGGCCTAACATCCCCTGTTAATCCAGAGAGCTCATTGTCAAAAATCCTTGCCTTAAATTAATTAGACTTCAAAAGGAGTTGTGCAGTCTGATTCTGATATCAACCATGGTTACTGATGAGTAACATAAATTGGCCTCATATTCTTCATGAAGAATGTGGGAGGTCCTGTGGACACTCTCGAGCACAGAGAGGCCCTGCAGAGAGATCTAGACAAACTAGAGAGCTGGGAAATCACCAACTGTATGAATTTTAACAAGGACAAGTGCCAGATCTTGCACCTGGGACAGGACAACCCTGGACACACATACAGACTGGGGAACAAGAGGCTGGAGAGCAGCCCTGAAGAGAGAGACCTGAGGGTTCTGGTCAGTGGCAAGTTGAACATGAGCCAACAGTGTGTCCTGGCAGCCAAGAAGTCCAACCGTGTCCTGGGGTGCATCACACACTGCACTGTGAGCAGGTCAAGGGAGGTGATTGTCCCGCTCTACTCTGCACTTGTGCGGCCTCACCTTGAGTACTGGGTGCAGTTTGGGTGCCACAATGTAAAAAGGGTATAAAGCTACTGGAGAGTGTCCAGAGGTGGGACACAAAATTGGTGAAGGGTTTAGAGGGGAAACTGTACAAGGAGAGGCTGAAGTCACTTGGTTTGTTCAGCCTGGAGAAGAGGAGATTGAGAGGAGACTTCATCACAGTTTATAACTTCCTCACAAGGGGAAGCGACCTTCCTCACAGGTCCTGATCTCTTCCCTCTGGTAAACAACCAGGGAAAATGGCAGGACGATGTGCCAGGGGAGGCTTAGGTTGGACATTAGGTAAAGGTTCTTCACCCAGAGGGTGGTGGAGCACTGGAACAGGCTCCCCAGGGAGGGGGTCATGGCACCAAGCCTGACAATATTCAAGAAGCATTTGGACAAGGCCCTCAGACACATGGTCTGAATCTTGTGACTGTCCTATGCAGGGACAGGAGTTGGACTCAATGATCCTTGTGGGTCCCTTCCAACTCACAACATTCTATGATTCCATGATTCTGTGAGGTATTTGCTGATTATGGTATGAATGATCCTGAGAAGGATTTTTCAATGTGTTTCACCCTCTGACCAGGGCTAAAAGCTGGACACTGAAAGAAAGTTTAAAAGGCAGATCTGTTACAAGAGGCCTTCTACCTTTATTTTATTTTATTTTATTTTATTTTATTTTATTTTATTTTATTTTATTTTATTTTATTTTATTTTATTTTATTTTATTTTATTTTATTTTATTTTATTTTATTTTATTTTATTTTATTTTATTTTATTTTATTTTATTTTATTTTATTTTATTTTATTTTATTTTATTTCTAATACTTCCCCTTTAACTCTTCTTTTCCATATTTTGATTTTGCTCCACCATGCCAGCAGCTAAATATTGAACAAGGATATAGAATCAGAAAGATAAACTGAGCATAGCACACCCATGCAAACACTCCACAAGAATTGCTGTGGATTATGTTTCTCTGCAACATGCATAGTCTGATCTTGTAGAAACAGCTCTCTAGGTGTCTTGTTTATAATTGAGGGCAGCACCATAGCCACCACAGTCAGGTGATAAATGTTCACTTTATAGTCACTAATTTGTCTTTCTCTTACTTTGCAGTAAGGCTTGATTGTTATGATCATGGAAATAAAACACGTTTTTAATGAGATGTTATAGATTTTAAGGCTAGTATTTTTTTCTGGTATCTGACAAATTCTGTATGCAAAAGAGTTGCAGGACTAGAAGAGTTAGCCAAAAAAGCTTTAAAATAATGCTATGTAAGCACTGATAAAAAGGATGTCAGAAAATCCATGAATCTGCTGCACTCTCTGACACCTGAGAAGCTTCACACAGTCTGCTTCCTTCAAATATTATTTATGTCCCTTTAAAAATAATTCTTCTGCTTGCATTAATTGCTGCCTTTGGCAGTAATTTAATTTCCTTCAGTCTTCATTACCTAAAGTGAAAATGGCAGAAAGAGCATTTGCTAGTTTCTCTTCCTCCTCCTCTGTTCTAACATTTTGGTCATGTATTTTCACCTGCAAACTGAAAGATGAAGCGATTACTAAATTTTCATCTGGGAGTGTATTTTCCACCTGACCACTTTTTACTCTAAATATCCTTCTTCCTGTGCCTTGTGTTTTGTTTATCATATTACACTTGTCCTCTTTCAGGTAATCTTTGCAGTTTGTTATTCATGCCTACTGGCACTGCTAGCACACTGGGTTTTATTTTTACAGGTGGAAGGTGTATCTTTTGGGAGTAAAACTTGCCCCTTCCTCTCTTTTTTTTTTTTCTTTCTCACATTATTTTGTTTGGTTGGAGAACTGATTTTTAAGACTACATGTGAGCTGTCCCTCCTTTCTGTCCCCTACCTTGACATTTACACAGATCTGAAACTGCATTTTGGCTGTTACTCAAGCTATTGCCTGTGATTTCCTTCCTGTCTCTGTTTCTTGCTTTTGTTTTATACAAGGAAGCCTTCTGGTGATGCGTGTACAAACACCTCTCTTTCTGTAGTCTTTGCAAATACCCATTCTCATTTCTTTAGCTGAGATCTCCCATAGTACACGCCTACTGACAAGTTCCACCTCATTTTCATCTGACACCTTTATTATTTTTTTTTTATTTTGCTGTACCTTTGGTTATAGAGATTTTAGAATAAAACCCCATTGCACAACTTTTAGGCTGGATTCTGCTCAGTTGTTGTCTAGTTCCTCCTCTATAGCTGTCCATGAGAAGAGCTCTTCTAAGGAAAATTGCTGCTGAGTGTAGGTTAGGATATAACTAGGATCAGGTCTCCTAGTTATAACTTCAAAACTGGGATCATGGTGTGTTCCAAACTCTTTTGTTTAAGGAAAAAATTCTGCCTTACTTGTTCTTTCCTATGAACCACCTACCCATGGTAATTTGGATTCCCTCTATAGAATATATTTTTGGTATTTTTCCAAATACTGAAAATTTTCTGAAAATTTTCCAAATATTTTCCAAATTTTGAAAAAAACCCTTATTTTTCATTTGGGTTTTATCTATTTACATACAGGTACAATGCAAATGTCTAGTGGTTCATTCTATTGATGGGTTGAAAAAAGGGAAAAGAGAACATAATCATGTTTCTCTTAATCAGAATAATATCCTCCCCACCTATCACCAGTAGGAAATACTTCCCCAGTTACATATTTTCAATCCCCTTTTTAACTCCTTCATTTGACTGTGCATTTTTCCATCTGTATAGTATTTTTCCCTCCCATTCCCTGGTTCTTAAATTTAACAGATGGCTTTTTTCTCCTTTATTATTTGTCCCTTTCCACCTCAGTGACCTGTATCAACTCTGCTTCCCTTAATTTTACATCTCCTCTATAGAAAATTAATGTATTTCAAACTAAGATACTTTGTCTTCTGGTCTGTCTCTGTTTTCATAATGATAACACCTGTTTAAAGCCCCTTATTTAAGAGGGCATCAGGTAGCCTCAAGCCTAGCCAAGGAGTCTATCAACTGATGAGGATCTTTGTGGAGAAGCTGCTACCTTTTTTGCCTCATCAGCACAGCACAATGAAGAGAGGTCACACCATATACTGATTGAATTTTAATGATGTTAAAAATTTAAACATATTATCTTAGGATGTATCTGAGGACCCAGCTAGCTAGCAGTAACTGCTGGAATGGGGGTTTTATACCCAATTTGATTCTACTGTTCTGCTCAGATCTCCATGCTAAAGGCAGTTCAGCTTCACAAAAAAACTGGAACCTAAAAAAATCATCATTTCCAGTCAACAGAGAATGAGTTCTGGTGCAAGGTAAGCTCTAGCTGAAAGATTTGCCTTCTGCATCTAAAGTTAGCTCCTGAGAGTAGCTGCCCCTACAAGGTAGTTCTCTGCTGCTTGTTATTTTCTAAATATGGTGGTTTTACACAACATTAAGTAAGGCTGTCAAATGAGGTATTTTTATATGGGGAAGTACATACTGATAGCTGTGTACTTCTGTTTCAAATAATAGTATAGAACTGCCTCTACAGTGCATGTATGTTCCCAAATACCAGTTTATAAACTGTACTGAAGTGTCATCATTGTCACTTAATTTTTCACTGCCTATTAAATCTAAAACATGCTTACACATGCATGTACATGCTGCCAATATTTTCGAAAAGATTCATGGACCTCATTTGTGGATCAAGGCTGAAACAGTGTCATAGGCTGAAAATATAGGTCTTCAGAGGTACAGCAATGACTTATGAGTTCCCATGACTTCATGGGAATGTAGGTTGTGCAAAGAATTCAAGTTTTGCTCTTGCAACAAAAATAATTCTTTTATGTTCAGTTGTAGTTTTTTTTCCTTGTAATAATCCCATAGTAGGTATGTCAAGCATCTTGTAAAATACCCCAAAATGTGTTTTGGTTTCTGTTGGGATGTGTGTCTGCATGCTTCATGGGTTCTTCAAAGTTGAAAGTGCCTTTTTATTTAAGGCTTTGTTCAATCCATATTAAGTGATATTGAAAGACATCAATTTAGACCTATTACAATGAAAAAGTCACTACAGGCATTAGCAAATGGTAACAACTTTAAATCCTCCTATATTTAAGCTACATAAATGTTTACACTTATTCCTAGTATTTTCAGCATCTTCTAGGTGATAATGTGATTGCTGACAATTTATTAATCAGTCAGTGCAAGTTAACAAGTATCTAAGGTAAACATTTGACTTCCCTGAGTGTCATTGCAACTTCTCAGAGTTTCAAATTATAAAATATGATACCAAAGTGTGATCACAAATGGCATTACTAGGCGTGCGTGGATCACAGTAGAAGGACTACATGGAGGAGGGATCAGGAAGTAATTCTTGGATTTTTCGCAGTTGACTGTTTAGTTGTGATCTTCCTCTGCTTAGCATTTTTGCTTAAATACAAGGAAAAGAAAAAGATGATTACTCTATAAAGACATTGGAAAGAGTTGAGAAATGTTCAGTCTTGTGTATGAAAGAGAATTTTAAAATAATCTTTCTTTTTAATTTCAAGAAAATGCAGGTGTTTCTTTAAGAAATATTTTTAATAACAAAAAAGATAAGTGGCTCTACTGAGACTATTCTGACATGAATTTAAAGGCAAAATATTTTCAAGAACTTTGCTTCCAACCACCAAACTCTTGTTCAGCCTTTTTCTTGGATCTCTGCATCTTGAGCATGTAACCTTTGTAGCTGAACATGAATGTGCAGCTACATTGTCTTTAAACAATTTATTTGACTTCAGGCTACAGTGCTCAAAAGCCAGGAGCTGCTGGGAATGGTTGCAACAAAAAGAGAAACAGCCTGTCCACCAGCTCTGTATAGCTGGGAACTCTGATTTTGAATTCAAATGTGCTGTGTACACACAAACGTTCCCCAGGTGAAGGAGTGGAAAATGCATGAACTGATACAGCTAACTTTGTGCGAGTTTGTTCAGCATTTGTTGCTGTGTTCAGCTGAGCCCGAGTAGTGACCCTGACTTTCGGGCTGGCATTGAACCTACTTGTACCACAGTAAGTTGTCTGAATGCAAAGTGGAAAGAATCAGAGCTCACTTGCCTTATTGAGGGTAAATCTAGATGGTTTTTTACATTGCAGTAATTTGCTTGGATTTAAATAACAATATTGTTTCTGGATTTTAAGATAAATTATGTGCTCTGTGATACAAAAGAGTTGTATTGGAGATCTGTCTTCTTTTCTCATACCAAGAATTTTCATGTGACTTTGTTTATGTTTAGTATCACACTGTATGGACATAAACACAATGTTCCAATTTAATCTAAACAATCGGGGCCTTCATTTATGAAGAACTGTGAGAAAGTCTGACGAGAGACGTTCGAGGGGAAAGTGCATAAAACCAGCTCTGGAATCTCCCAGCATATCTAAACTTGTTGGTAATTAAAATCAGAAACTGCTGGAATCCTTTAGAAGTTGAGTAGTGGGGGAATATTTAATTTTTCTTCCTTAGTGGATTGATTACTATGATATTTCTGTTACATGTGAGGAAATCAGACCCTATGTAAATCAGCCAAAATGCTCCAGGGCTTAATTGGGAAGAAACCTTCAGTCTTGTTAATAGATAGTTTAGCAGAGAGAGGGAGACTATTGAAGGGCATAATGTTTAGGCTTTGGCATTGTAAATGGGAAGTCAGGTATCTGAATTTCTCCTTGCAGGGAGATGACAAGGTAAGCTTAGTTGCTAAATACCTTTCACAGATATGCTCACGGGAGGTTGAGCCTGTTTTTCTCATTTCAACTCAAGAGGCAGGATGAAGGAGAGAGCCAGATATCACCTAGTAAGATAATACAGAAGGCCTACCTTCCCCAGAATTTGCTAATGCAAGTTAACTCACATCTAAATGTATCTAGAAAAAAAGCTGTGTTCCTCATCTTGATTATCAGCAGCAGCTTTTCCTGAGCCCAGGCATGTCTCAGTTCTGGTCTGCAATAATGCCTGAAGGATAGCAATGTCTACTAATGCTAACCTTAGTTTTTCCTTTTGTGTAATCTATAATAATTACATACATACATTTGTTTCAGAAAGCTTTACCTGAAATCTCATTCTGGTTTTCATAGAATTCAAGTGAAATTCATTCTAATCTACACTACTAGATATTAAAATTAAGCCTATCTTGAAATTTGTCTTTTTCTCCAATTTTATTCCTAATAGTCACTTTTCTTTTTTTTTATTCTTGAATGCAAAATACATTTTTGAGTGAAGTGGAAACTGTTCATGTTGTATTTTCAATTTTAACTTTTAATTTTTATGATATATGTAGACTTGACTTCCCAGTATTAATAATTTACATTTGCTGTAAAGAAAGAATCTGCTTGAACTCTAGATTCATGGACTCACTGGTAACAACAAGTTTTACTGAGGCAGAGAAAACCCCATTTTTTTCAGACACACTTCAACAGAACAGTGGTGAGCCTGTAACTCTGGACCATTAGTAATATTGTTGCATTCTGGACAACGCAATATTCGTTACTCATGGTAACAGACAACTAAGTAAATTAACAAAATGGATGGGGAAAGTAAGATAAGTGAAGTGTCTGATCAGGAGTAAAGTACATGCACAGGTAACCAATATTCTGCATAAAGGCTGTTGCTCTTTTTGCCATTTTGACTTATTTTTTTGGAATTCTAGTTTTAAGAGGAGATGTTTTGGGAGGCAGTTTCAGAAGACTTCTGTTTTCATCATTGAACTGTATTGATTCAGAACTGTAAAACTTTAAGAGCTAAAAAGTCCTTGTAGTGATAACTGTTGCCAACTCATAGAGCTTTATTGCTAATTCTTCAGTGTTTAATGTTCTACTTTTAAAACCTCAGTTCCTGGAATCAGCTGACTGAATGAGTCAAGGTTACCATGTTAGAACTAAAAAGGAAAACTCTATTCTTCATGACTATTGAAAGAATAAAATAAATGAACTCCACAGGTATACAAACCAGGATGAAGAATCAATCATTTTGAAACCTGAAGTACTTTAAAATTTAATGCAATATATTATTTAAGCGAAAATCTACTGCAATGAACCAAAGAGTAAAGATGTTAATTGAGGGCTTTTTTTTTTCCCCCTTTTCCCTCTTTTTTCTTGGCTTTACACTTGTGTTCAGAGCCAGAGCTTTGCAATTTTGCTATCCTACTAGAGCAGACAGTTTGAGTTATTTCTTATAGTGCTTCTTACAGAAACAGGAATGAGGAATGTTGTTTTAAAAGCACAGTGAAGTGAACAACCAGTATTTAGCCTTCTTTTCCACTTTTCCTGTATACTAACTTTAGACAGAAGTCTCCTGTGATAACGGACTTTATATATTTTAGCTGCCAGTTCCAAAGGGAAATTTTGTATTATGCAATCAATAGAAATTCACAGTAGAAATCTCTCTATATATGAAGCTTTTCTGATTTATGATAGTATGCTAGGAGATACTTTTTCTTTTAAAGACAAAGGATGCAGTCACAGGCACCCTGGCTGTTCAGATTCCTCATGTTTTATTGATGTGTTCTTCTGACCCAGGGTGGATATTAGCAGAAGATACTGATCAAACTTCTGCACTGCTGCTCAGTGTTGGGGTATAACATGGGCTATGGGGTATAGGCAGGGCATGGTAGGTATATGACTGCACCCAGTCTGGGTAAGTGCCCACAGGCTGCCAGGGCTGTGCCATCCATGGCTGGGTGGAGTCCCACTATGCCCCAGTGAGCTATACAGAGCAGGGCTGGGGCTGAGGAGAAGGGACAGCTCGGGGCTGGTGATCACCAGGTAAAGTCATGGTGACAAGACAGATCCTGGAGTGTACTGGGCAATCAGTCTGTGGGTCAGGGACAGGAGTCCTGATCAATGGAATACATGACCAGATGTGGGCATGACTATAACACAACTGCAGCATAGCTCAGGCAGATGCTGAGGGTGGCAGTTACAACTAAAAGAAGCTCCCAGGCAAAGGAGGAGCAGTGTCTGCTGAGGCTTCTAGTTTTCTTCACAGCAGCTTTCAAAGTCAGAAGCTGTGCTCTCTCTAAGCTGTCCCTGAGCCTGGGCAGCCAAATCCCTAGAAGCAGGCAGATGTGCTTTGAGCCTTGACATGGCCTGTTTGCATGGTGCCACAAACAGAGGTCAGATCAAGGAAAATACTAGGAGCAGGTCAGACCAAAGTTGCCTTTAACTCAGTTTGCTATAGCCAGTAATAGATGTCTACTGCTAAGAATATAAGGACAGGACAAGCATATAGTAATACTTCTCCAGGGACTTGTCTGATCTCCGCTTGACCTCATAGAAAATTTTAGTACCCCCAGAGGTCATGAATTTTTTCATCTTATTTTATCATAAATCTAGGTTTCTAATATCCTTGCCTCAGTCCTAGGGCATTATGTGTCAAAACCTCTCTATTCTGCTCCTCACCAAAGACACTTTTTGGCTGGTGCTGGTCTCTGGAGAGACCTCTCAGACAAGTCTGTCTATTATCAACTTCCAGATTGTCTGACAGAGGTTGAGGAAAGGGGCTCTTTCTCCTCAAATATCCTTGAAAAGACCTGACTTAGATCTGGGTTCTCGACAGGGTAATTCTTGAGGGATTTCCCTTGCATAAACTTCACTAATATTCTCTTCAAACCAGCTAAACTTTGTGTCTACAAATTTCTCTTTTAAGGAATCCTGCTAGTTAATGACACCTAAGTGAGGCACTACCTCTGTTTTGAATCCTGCTCCTTGAAGGATTTTCAATGACATTTAGTTCTTAAGGTAAAAGAGAAGATGAATGGTTGATTCCTATGTGCCTTCTCCTTGCTGCCTATGGTTTTAGAGACCTTTATCTCAATTTGTCAGGATTCCCTCTGAGCCAGATTGAGAGTCTTTCTTCACTTAGTCACCACCTCTATTGAAGCTGTTTCACACTTCTAATTATCCTTTTCATGTGTTTATTCCAGTTCTGCTGTGTTCTTATTAAAATGAGGAGACAGAATTACACAGCTTAATATGTAGAGAACCCTGTTTCCTTATGGTGGCATGAGGATGTTCTCTATTTTGTTCTCAATTTCATTCCCAATAATCATTAACACTTGATCCGTTGCAGCCCCATGGCCTTTCTCCTGAGTGCTAGTGGTCAGCTCAGAGTCCATGATTTTGTATATGAAGTTAGGATTGTTCTTCTGCTTGTGTATTTCTTTACATTAATCTCGGCTGAACTTCACCTGTTTTTTCATTACACAGTGTGCAAAGCACCTCTGTAATTTTTCACCACCATTCGTTCCTGTTCCTATTCAGTATCAGTTTGTATGACCAACAGACATTCTCAACTTGGTTCTCATGCCTTTTCCAGGTTGATCATAACTGTATTGAGTAGCACATGGCCACAAAACAGATATTTCTTGATCTTGGTGATCTTGCTCTGTTCTATTTTCACCATGCTTTCTGTTTCCTGTCTTTTAACCAAGCATTTGCCATACAATGCCATGACTAATTAGTTTCCTGAAAGGATACTGGAGAGGGACTTTTTTTTTTTAAAAAACCCCACCTTTGGAAAGTCAGGTAGTTTTTATCAGCTGCATATACTCATTGACCCTGTGAAGAACTCACACACATTTGCCAGGCAGGACAATGTAAAAACTGTCATTTTTTTTCCAAAATACATAATCTTTTTCCACATATAATTCTGGTCTTTATTATAGTTTCTATTAATTTTCCCAGCACAGATATGGCCAGAGTTAGAATCCTGTAGTTTCCTTGTGAAATTTATTTTAAAAACTGACATCCTGTTTGCCATCTTTCAGTCTTCAAATGCAAGACCTAATAAAAGAGAGATTACAAAATATATTTTTTTTCCAGTTGTTTTCTTGAGTTCCTTTATCATTTTGGAGTGAATATTACCTTACACCTGCTCATTTCTTACTGCTTATTTTGTTGGTTTCTTCCATTGTAGCTTCTTCTGTTTTCTCTTATTTAAGACGCATTCTCTGAGCTGCTTATAAAAAATGGTGGTCTCTCCATTTGTTTCTACAATCAGCCATTCTTTTGGTTCTGTTTGAGATTCATTGGTAGAAATCATGTCAACTAGTGAAAAGTACCTACTTTCTAATTAGGTCAAGGAAAAAGTCTGAAATTTCTTGTCCGGATTATGGCCTGACACTAAATCACACAGTGGCTAATGTGACAATACAAGTTTCTGCTCAATACTCTAAATTTTGTGTTTAACCTTTTGTGCATTCTGTACAAAACATAAAGCTTGGCATTGCATTTTACACAATCAGATGAAACAAGAGTGGAACTATTTTACTTGCAGCAGCCGTGCTGGAAGGCAATAAATTTTGGTTAGTAATAAGCTTATCATGCCTGATGCCTAATTGCATCATAAGAAGGTATTGTGGTATTTTGCAGTTACATCAATAATGGTTGTTCACACAAGTGTGCAGATTTGGATGTCGTAGAGCTGTTTTCCAGAAAGGCAGCATTTTGCCTCTAAAAAGCACTTGGTAAAACATGAACAACTGGTGGGTAAAAAAGGATAATAAAAATGGTCATTTCCTTACTGTATTTTGCACTATATCAGTGAGTGGCATTCAGTCTTTTTTCTGTCTGGAATTTCAAAGAAATTATTCTTTCCCTCCTTGGATACCTCAGATTACAAATGGATGTGGATCCAGATCAGAGTGGAGGCGAAACTAGCTTCAGCTTAAGCGTGCTGCTGAATTGTCAGAATACGCTGCTCAGGCTCTGTAGTGCAGGGCTACCAAACATACCCAGCTTGTGAAGCATCACACAGATATTGGTGTTTGTACAAGCAGAAGCGACAGTAATTTCTGGCTTAATTTATGCACAGCAGGAGGAATTTCCAGTTTGCTGATTTCTTTGTTATGGCATAACGCACTGCTAGTGACAGGCATACTGAGCTGGGAACTCCCAATTGCAGGCATTTGTTTCCCACTTTTTGAGGGTATTTTTATTTTTTTATATCTTTTGTAAAGGCCAAAGGTATTTAATCTTTTAATATTTTTGGAATATAATGAGACTGTGCTCAAAATTGTTTTCTACTGCTTTTATTGGCCTGGACTTAATTTACAAAAAAGCAAACTCTGTGGAGAGGTACAGACAACAAAAGGGATAAAGGGATAAAATAATAGCAATCACGCTGTTAGACTGGATGGATTTGAGTCTGATTCTTCCTGCCACCTTGAGTTTATTAACAGCAAGTGTGTTCTGTTAGCAGTTGCAAAAATTGCTTGGTTAGTTAGCTCTGAAGGGAGGCTGATGTCACTTTTTAAAACAGATGTAACAGCAGCAGCAGTGCTTGGTTCCTCACATTCCTTGTTGTCATACCCATCTCCAACCTGGAGGGCTGGCAGGGCTACTCAGCTGCTGTTCTCGTTAGAGCTAGCATGCAACTGGCAAAGAGGGAGGGAAAATAATTGACTTCTGGTTTCCTTGCTTACTTTGTATCCCCTCCACACTCCCCTAATTTCTCCCTCAGGCATGGACATTTTTTTGCTGTTTCTAATCTTCATTGACCTGTTGTATCATTCTTGACATTATAAAATGGTTGGTTGCATTCAGTCTTAATTATGCAAATATAGGATTGCATGAAAATAGAATAGACTATCTGGCACTTGTAGGGCTTCCCTGCAAAAGGGTGTCTGCAAGTTCTGGACTGCGAGTTGACAACCTGGGTTGTAAAATACATCATATCTCATTAGTAATTTGTTGAATTTGCACAATATATTCTGTAAGTATTATTTGTATTGCATGTAAAGCTGTATTTGCAAAATAAAATTAACTTGAAAGTAAGAAAATTTAGGAACAAAGTCTCTACTCGGTCCAGACTTGATCCCTGCACATATACAATATAACTTAAGCTTGAATTAGTAATCACTTAGTATTTTCCACCTCTAGTTTCTGCCTCAGTGCACGAGGTGGTGAGGAAATGACCATATTTTTTCTCCTTTATCACTAGCCTTCAGTGTTCAATGCCCTTTGTTTGCTGTACATTCAGAGCCAAGCCTGTTCTGAGTAAATAATTATTAATTTCTGTGTGGGCTCTGCTGCTAATAATAACATTTCTGTGTACTTCACAAATATTATTTAAGTTACTCTCCCACGACCTTTGGAAGGCTGAGGTATATGATTGCCATTTTACAGGTAGAGTATTAAGCCACAGAACACTTAAAATTATATGTATGTGTGGATGTGTGTACATGTATCCAGGCAATCTGCTTTGAATGCAGTCAGTTTGTCAGAAAACTCCATGTCATTTGCAAAGGCAGCTCGCTGGGGGTCTGAGGGAGCTGCAATGCTCCCTTGGTACCCTGCAGCCTGGGATTTATGGACCATGATGTAGGGAAAATGCTGTGCAAGTGCTTGCTAAATGCCCTCTGCATCCCCACCCCCATCAGCACCAAGGTCTAGGTGCATAGAGTTACCACCCTTAGTGCAAAAACTTAAATTGCTTTATAGCATGGCACTGGTCTCCAAACTAAAGATATATCCAAGGTGTTCAGGACTTTGCAGGGTGTGGACTAAGGCACAAAACTGTTTGAGTGGTGGAATATGGAGTCAGAGAGAGAAAAGAACAACAACAAAAAAACCCCAAGTGAAAACAACAACAAAAAAAGCAGACACACAGATGGCCAGGCACAGCCAGGCACTTGAAGCAGTCCCTTGAGAGAGGTCCTCTTAGTGCAGAGCTCGTTGGCTGGAAGGTTTGGAGTTGTGAGCAGGGAGATGATCTCTGGCTCTTTGATTTTTCTGGTGTTGAAGGAAGCAGGATATTGCACATTCCTGTGCCGTATCTGGCGTGCATCAAAGACACCTGACCCCCACCCACGCATCTTCCTTTTGAAGGGGCAGTTTTCAGAGTCTTGGTTTTGTTTTATCTGATTTGACAGAGATGCTTGGGTTTGAAAGATTAACATGTTTTAGCCATGCTCCCACCTACCTCAGATGTGCACAGGGAATACTCAGCACTCCTCCAAACTGGACTTTGATGGCCTCGACCAGCATACAAAATAGTTTTTTGATGCAGTTGCTCTGATGATGTTTTCTAGACTTTTTTTTTTTGCCAAAATTCACTCATAAGGAATTGTCCTTACCTGGCAAAGCTGGATCCTCTAGAGAGACAGCACAAATCTTTTCCCACACATGGTAACAGAAACAGACTGTTTCCTATTGGTTTGAACAGTCACCAGAGATGGGAGAGCTGCACAATTTGCAGTGATTCAGAGCTCAGCAGAAGACGTTGCTCTGGTGATGCCCACCTCTGCCTCCTTTCTCACCAACTTTCTCATTTCCCAGCCTGAGCCTTTTTGATTCTTCCCTGCTCTGTCTCTGCTTTCATTCAGGACTAATGAGGGCTGCATCCATGTTAATGTTTCAGTTTGGATCAGGAAAGCACATTTCAAGTCTCTGTTCCATGTATCTCCTCTTACCATATTTTGTTTGCACTGCAGATGTTTGGAGTATACAGACTAGATTTCCTTCTAGAGGACATTAAAGTGGCAGGTGTGCTCCAAGCACCAGTGTGTGTTTAGTCAGCAGGACTAGGCCAGAGATAATCTGAAGAATTTTCTCCTTCCTGTCCAGTAGTCCTTCCTTTTCTGTTGTGCCACATTATTTGTTCTCCTTATTACACCATATATTGTAGTCCCTGTCTTCTGACGTTGTCAGCTGCATGCCTTCCCTCATAATTAGAAGGACCAAAATTTCCAGATTATTCTCATATTTATTAGAAAACACAATCCATTGATTCAGCTTTAATGTATCAGTGGAATTTACATCCTGTGAAATTAGTGCTACTGTACAAAGTATGACTAAGGGTCTGGACTATTATTAATTACATATCCAGGCTGAATAAATAAAATAAGATCTGTTGTATTCTCAGTAAAAAAGGCTTTTTTAGCAATGAAACCATGGAAATTTGTCTATAAATATAAATATGGTTTTGACTTTGGTAAGTAAGATCTGCAATTTCTTGTGGAAGTATTTTCTAAATTGTGAAAGAAGCCCTTAAGAGGGACAGCTGGTTGGTCAGTCTAGAACAGGAGATATATAACGGTTTTTTTTTATAAACCCACCCTGCTCTTCTTTACCTTGTTCTAATACACTTGCATTCCTTACTTTTCACTTCCTTTCTCAGTTTGCATTATTTTGCCCCATGAGAGTTGACTATATCGTTTCCCATTCCTTTCTTTTTCACTCTGTCCCTGCAAAGCAGCCTTTTGTTGTGCTGCCCTTGGATACCTCTTACATTCAGTTTGTTTGATTATGGGATTCTTTTGAAGTTTAATTTGGAACAGAGCATGTGCATTGTCCTTGAAGCTGTGTCAAGCAGGTAATCTGGCTTCTCATTCTCTGACAGTTAGCCAGTTTTACCTGTCTAAATCACACAAATTCTGTCACTCCTAGTAATCTCTTGTATAGCAGCTAAATACAAGTTCTGATAGACACAACCAGTCACATTTTAATCTAATGTGTACTCTATATAAGGTATGTCTACCCTATATAATGTATCTCTTAGTAAGAGTTATTTCTTAGCAGAAAGAACCTTCAGCTTATTTACTGGTGGGGTTTCAAAATGACAGTTGTTTCACTGTAGAAAATATCTGTGTAGGTGCATCTGACTGAGTAACTGAGCCTCTTTCTCTGAAAACGTATTTTCCCATATTTGTTTCTAGAGGTAAACAACTTCTGTTTTGGTTTAAGAGAAGAGATACCACTTTCAAGCTTCAAAAGAGTCAGAGAGAGAAAGTGAGATTTCTATCATCTTATCTTTGGCTGTTGGGTTATTTGGTGTTTTAGGGTTTGATCCATCCATAAAATAAGACAGAATGTGTTTTATAGTCTCAGGTGAGCATATGGAAGCTTGCATCTCTGTGATTAAGAGGCCAAATTTCTTTCTGATTTAGACTGTAAAGATTAATTAATAAGATGTGAAGATGCTAGTTTTAAAATGTGACACATTAGTAAATATGAAATTTACATTTCATGGGATGTTGTATTCAGTGCTAGCAAAAATCTTAGAAATATCTATATTCTAAACCAGGCTTCTTTTATCTAGACTTGTGAAACCTGAGGGTTTCAGGTTGCTTTTGATCAAGGCTGTAGACAAAATCCAGTGGGACATGCCTTTACAATGCCTTTTTAACAAGAGTGAAAATTCAGTTTGAGAAACCTCAAAACGGATTCTTAAGACTGGAATTTATAAGCATAAACCAAGACCCTATATTTATGTGGATTCTGTCCTACTCAATAATCTAATGTACTGCCATGGAATTTAAATAGTTCCATCAAAATTAATAAAGCTGCCTGAAGTTACTATTCCTTCCTATAGTCTTCCCCATGCTCAGGTGTGTTTCAGCTATATTTTATTAAATTTGTAGCACCAAACAACGTTGAAGAGAACTTTCTTCTGCTTAGATTAAGAAAGTAAAGAAGCAAAGTTCAATCAGAATTGAAATAACCTCTGTCTTTCATTGATAGATATGGTTATTCACTGATTTGAAATTTGTGTATTTTAGTGGTGAAAGAGAAATCTTGAGTAGAGAGATTAATGTTAATAATAATCTGATTTAGATTCAAATAATCTGACCTATTAATAGTATCTTTCTATTGATGACAGTATTATGAATGACAATAACTCATCATTTTCTCATTTAATTTACATAATTCTTTACATTCTCAGACTATAATTATTTTTTTTCTACTATTCACCTTGTATTGAATAAAAAAGGTGTCATAATCAGAGACAAATTTGTTTGCATCATAGGCAATAAACTGAGAAAATATTAAAAAATGCTTATTTTCTTTGTTTACTTAGCCTAGTGATTCTGTAACTTTGATTATTTGATTTCTTCCTAAGCTACAGCAGCATCTTCCATGCTCTTTACAATTTGAAGTTAAAACAGTGCAAGATATTGATCTGTTTTGTGGGCAAAATTCTTCATTTGAATGCAGCTTTAGGGAATTAACTATGGATTTGAAAGAGATGTCCAGCTGCTCATACCGTTTAGCAGGAGCTGTCTGAACTGTAAAAGTGGGGGGTAAATGCAGACATTTTGAGGTGTACGAACCTCTTCTTGACTAGACATCTCCATCCATTATGAATCCCTTGGGCCAGTTGCTCACTGAGATTAAACTGGCGCCGTTTCCTTAGGCTCAATGCTTCTATGTGGACTTACACCAGCTGGGCCTTAGATAATCTTCTCATTAAGTGGACAAAAGTAACCAAAACATGTCTGCAGGACTCAAAATTGAAATGCATTTCTGTAAGTATCGCCTTGTTTTAGTAGCAGCACTAATGCAATGGAAGCCCCCTGGTACACTCTGTAGACATCCTCACAGGGGAGGGAGTGAATTAGGGTAATGTATCTGCAGCTGTGAACTGTTGTCCATTTGAAGCAGAGGGAACCAGCTGTGCCGAATGAAGCGGAGGAACGAGACGTACCAGCTGACCCTGGACGTGCTGTATAGCAGCACCAATGCCCACACTCTGCTGCTACACACTCTTTCCTGCTAATACCCTGGCATTCTCATAGATCCAGACCTTCCACAGGACAGTTCCTCTTTTCCCACCTGCCTACTGCAGAAGCTGTGGAAAAGTTTCTGCAAGAAAGAATGATGCTTTCCAAGGTGTTATACCTCATGTGAAGTTTCAGTGTACCTCTCCCTCGTCTGCTCCAAAACCTGCAGAAACCAGAAGCACTTAACAGAGACAGTACTATAGACATGGTCTGAAGAGTTCAGCATGTATAACTTGGATAACATTCCCTCTGGAAGGGAGGAGGGGACATTTTTGATACCTGTGACATGCTGTCTCATCAGAGGTGGGATTAAGGCAAGAAAAATACAGGGGTTTTTTATAAAGGATCTCAGATTTTCTGCTTTTCTAATGGAGTGTGAAATAAATGGGTTGGTGCCTAATCCATTTTAAATGCTAATAAGTTCCTAGACACAGTCCTAATACTACCAAGGCAGGCTATCAACTGGATGCAACCTACCTGGAACAGTTAGAAAGGCTACTGCTTCGGCAAGATTTAAAATCAGCTCATTGTCTTCACAAGCCTTGCTCCTTCTGTGTCCTGTACATGCTGCATGTAAAGGTGAGTGTTCAGTCTATATTATGCTACAGCCTTGGCACCCCCTTCAACTAGGAAATCTTGTTGTTTTGGAGCCCGCAAATCTGACAAAACGAGTAGATCAAATGGTACGAAGTTGCTAACAAATGTTGCATTTAGCTTGGGTAATAACTATGTACTTGATGTACATATATGTAAGATCTCCCACAGCATCCTCGCTGCTAAATTGAGGAAGTGTGGACTGGATGATCAGGTAGTGAGGTGGACTGTGAACAGGCTGGTGGGAAGAAGCCAGAGAGTTGTGGTCAGTTGGGCAGAGTCTAGTTGGAGGCCGGTATCTAGTGGAGTCGCTGAAGGGTTGATACTAGGACCAGTATTACTCAATACATTCATCAGTGACTTGGATGAGGGAATAGAGTGCACTGTCAGCAAATTTGCTGATGATACGAAGCTGGGAGGAGTGGCTGACACGCCAGAAGGCTGCGCTGCCATCCAGAGAGACCTGGACAGGGAAAAACTCAATGAAATATAATAAGGGCAAGTGTAGGGTGTTGCATCTGGGCAGGAACAACCCCAGGTTCCAGTATAGGTTGGGGAATGATCTCCTAGAGAGCAGTGTAGGGGAAAGGGATCTGGGAGTCCTGGTGGACAGCAGGATGACCATGAGCCAGCACTGTGCCCTTGTGTCCAGGAAGGCCAATGGCATCCTGGGGTGCATTAGAAGGGGTGTAGTCAGTAGGTCAAGAGAGGTTCTTCTTCCCCTTTACTCTGCCCTGGTGAGGACGCATCTGGAATATCGTGTCCAGTTCTGGGCCCCACAGTTCAAGAAGGACAGGGAACTGCTTGAGAGAGTCCAGTGAAAAGCCACCAAGATGATTAAGGGAGTGGAGCATCTTGCTTATGAGGAAAGGCTGAGGGAGCTGGGCTTCTTTAGCTTGGAGGAGACTGAGGGGGGACCTCATTAATGTTTATAAATATATGAGGGGCGAATGTCAAGAGGATGGAGCCAGACTCTTCTTGGTGACAACCAATGATAAGACAAGGAGCAATGGGTGCAAGCTGGAACACAGGAGGTTCTGCTTAAACTTGAGAAGAAACTTCTTTACGGTGGGGGTGACAGAGCACTGGAACAGGCTGCCCAGGGAGGTTGTGGAGTCTCCTCTGGAGATATTCAAGACCCGCCTGGGTCTTTAGGTGTTCCTGCTCTGGCAGGGGGGTTGGACTAGATGATCTTTTGAGAACCCTTCCAATCCCTAGCATTCTGTGATTCTGTGATCCTATTTAACACTAACCTTAAATGGATGAATGTTCTCTTAAAAAATTGAAATGTTTCACAAGTGGCACAAAGGCATATTAACTAGGAGTTTAAAAGATTTTCATTGCCAGGGGAAAAAAAACAAACCAACAACAACCAAAAACCACACAGTGTTTAGAAATGCTGCCCGATTTTATTGGCTGATCACTGAAAACACTACCAGCATGATACGCTTTTTCTTTGCTGAATGGCCATTTTGAATTTGTCTCTGCTGACTGTTTTGGGCTTGGTTTCAAATCTCTCTTAATCCTGCAATGAACCTTTAATAAAGCTGTATTGACTTTAAATCAGTACTTAGAAACATTAATTAAAATAAAATAGAAGGAACCAAAAGATCAAATGATCCGTTGCGGTGGTGGTGGTGTTTAAATCAAAGCTCACTTCTCCACCCCTCTCCAGAAAAAAGCAAGCCTTTGAAGACTGCAGCTGTAGGACTTCCAACATGTTTTTTAAGCTGGCCTTAGGTTTTAATTACTTTTGCTGTTTTTGGTTGGCATTTTCTATATTTTGGAAGAGTTGTTTGGGACATTTCTTTTTACCCTTCCTTTCAGAAAAGCAGAGGATAAAACAGGCAAGATTTCCATGAATAGTGTGACAGGGCACAGCAAGCCCACTCAGCCCAGTCTGTTCTGTGTTCCAGAGAGAACAGTCTCCTGCAAAGGCTGGAAATGGCCCTGGAAAGTTCTCTGTTTCCTGAGCCAAGTTGTAATAGCTAGCATATCCAGTGCTACAGCTCTGGCATTTTAATTTTATTTTATTTATTTATTTATTTTTATTTCCAAGTGACCCTCCAGCAGTCTCTTTGTTGCCTTTTCTACTACCAGCTAGCAGTGTGCTTCTGCAGACAATGCAGCCTGTATAGTAACAGCACTGTACTCCCTGTTGCTCTGCTCCACAGTGCCATGAGTCTGAAGAAAAACTCACTGATAGCAGAAGGAAATATGACTTGGATAGAAATGTTAGCCTCTCTGAGGGTTGATATTAATTACATGGTATGGTTACACTTCAGGAGCTAATTCAGAGACACTGATCCTTGCTGTCAAGCCTGCTATTTCATAAGTGAATGATCTCATCAGTTCTCAAAGCAATCAATCTTTATTCTTTATATTATTTATAAGTAAGTTCCAACACTGCCTTAAAATGTGTCAGGTTTCTGCAGCAGCAGTTTTCCTATACTATTTTTTTTTTTTTTTTTCCTAAATGCAATTAAGCATGTGAGAAACCTATCAGCTGTGTGAGAGGGAAACCTGATAATCAGTAGCTAAAGCTTTGCCTCAAGTGCCTTTCATCTGCTGGAACTGGAGACTTCAAAACATTTGATAGTATTACTGAAAGGGAAGTGGAGGAAGAAGAGTTGTGTAATTTCCTCCAGCCTTGGCTAGGTAGGAAATCATGGATCTGTCTTCCAAGGCTGTCTTCCAGGTAGGTAATGTAAAGCTGATATAAAATGTGTGACTTCAGACACAGGTAAGGGGCTCCTCTGAGGAGAAGGGTGAAAAATCTTTAATTTACAGCTGCTGTATCTGGGTGTCTCTAAGCTGTGTATCCTGAAGCCCTGCAGGGCTTCACTCACCAGCCATCTCCCTCATCCCCAGGGACCAGAGGTCCAGCCTTCAGGAAACATGCAAGGACAGACTCTCAAGTCCCCTAGTGATTTCTCAGATATCTGACAATATCAGATACCACTGCAGCTAGAAGCAATCACATCAAAATGAGTCCTGTTATAAACTAGGCATGGATGTGGCCTGTGTTGGACCACTTGCAAAGTAACACTGCTTTTAACCAGTCTTGCAGGCTAAAGTAATGGCTAAGGGGGAACTGTCAAATAGATCCAACTGGGATGGTCATTTTACACCAGGAAGAAACTGTGGGGGAATAGGGGTGGGCAGGAGGTGAGAAATGCTTTAATATCAACCCAGGCAGTGCTGTCACTGGAGTGGATAGGAGTTTTGTTTTTTAGAAGAGTGCATATTCTGCTTTTGTCCTCTATTATATCTTGGGCCTGGGGCTTCCTGGAGAGGAGGGCTAGATAGACAAAATATACAGCTACCCATTTTTGTGGTGTAAGTGCAGAGCTTTTTCCAGTGTGTTGCTTTGCACTGGGCTGAGTAGGAGGGATGGAGCTGTCAAAAATAATTATGGAAAAAATTAAGCAGAAAACTAAAAAAAAAAAAAAAACCAACAAACAAAACCAAACCAAAACATTGAGAGCAGCTGCAAGCTTAAAAATGTGAGTTCAAAGTGAATTACTTCTTATACAGTAATATGTTAGCTTCTCTAGTGGGCAAAATGCTCTTCTGGATACAGTCACACAGCATTAGTCATGTATACTCTTGCTAGGCACCAGTCTGTTAGGTCTCCTGTTACAGCAGTTAATTGCTTTTTGAGCTAACGCATACAAATGTAGTTACTTAGTTAATCTCTCTCTCTCTGCCCCTTCTAACCCATTTGAAGTGTCATCAGCATTATGAAAGCTTCCTGAAAGTATTTGTTTTACAAGTCAGAAAGAGGTCATAAGAGGATAGGTGGGCAGCAGGAGAGGGGAAGAACAATGTGAAAAGGGATTAAGCCCTCCCCACCACCATTTTATCAGCAGATCAGTGTAAAACAATTACTTGAAAGGAATTTTGCAGATTTATGCAGATGGAAGATGTGATTCATTACCTTATTTGAGTTTGTTGTATGGCATGATTTTAACTTATTTAGAAGATGTTTTTTGAAAGTTTGTCATGATCCCAGAGTCTGTGACTACAAAGTTATATGTGACTCGAGGAAGAAAAAAACCACATAATAAAAATAAATTATTTTATTTAAAAAAAAAAACAAACTTTTATTTTTCTTAGGTTTTTTTTTTATATACTCTGTACTGGAAATAAATGAATAAAGTGATTTCAATGAATTAGACATAAATCCCCTCTATTATTATTATAAGGAGGTAGATGGTGAATGATGGGCAGAGAATGTGTGGGAAAGGAAAGTTACTTCAAGAGCAAAAGTAAAAAAAAAAATCAAGGAAGAAGCAATAAGAACCAAAATGGCAAACTAAGTACAGCATATATAGAGGTTTCTGTTTGATCTTGAAGCTTTAGTCTGTGAGAGATCTGTTTGATATGTATGTTTTTACATTTCTTGAGAATTGCTTGCTTTAATGCTGAAATGACTGAAAGTAAAACCTGGTCAAAACCAAGTATTTTTTTACTGAGCATACTCAAAAAGATTTTTTTTTTACATAGTATTTGCCATCTTATTTTTAGTAATTCTTATTTCCAACTTCATATTTGTGAGTAAAATCCCAGCTGGAGATTGGAGTGCCATTGCCCTTGCCAGTGCGGATACTCGGAGTTACTCAGTGCATTATCGAATGTATATTTTCTTTCCTTAAAAGTCTCGCAACCTAAGGATGTGCCAATATTGTAGCCATTGTGGTTAACAAAGGCCTTTCCAAGATAACTCTAATGCTAGCTAACTGAAGTACTGCTCTCAGCGTATTCATGATGATCAACACAGGTTATGAGTCCCACCTGACAATCTAAACAAATGTTTTAGTGACTTAGTATCGTTTGAGATTTATGTTGTGGCTACTTCCCTGCTTGCAGTCTCTGATCTAAGTACTTTGAAGTTGTCTCTGAAATGTTTTTCTGGACAGCAGAGACTGGGGTGGAAACATTTTCTGAATGAGAACTCATAGTTTCAGTTGCTCAAAACTGCCTTTAGGCTGAACAGCAGATGGTTCAGCCACCCATGCTGGTGTATTCCTGGGTTTCTTTAAACTGTAGGCAAGTTACAAGGTCTCAATGAAATGTCTGAATCTGGGGGAGTAACTTCTTGTGACTTTTCCTGTTCCTAGCAGATCTATTGTTAGGAACAAATTGCACTACTGAATAATTGTCTTTGGCGGATCTTTAGGACATGGGACACCAGTGTGGGTTATGGTGAAGACAGGCTAGATATAAGGATGAAAATTTTTACAATGAGGGTGGTGAAACACTGGAACAGATTGCCCAGAGAGATGGTAGAAGCCTCATCCTTGGAAACATTTAAGGTCAGGTGGACAGGGCTCTGAGCAACCTGATCTAGTTGAAGATGTCCCTGCTCAGTGCAATGGGTTTGGACCTTTAAAAGTCCCTTCCAACCCAAACCATTCATTCTATGATTCTATGGATACCTAGGTACTGTTGGAGCATTTTGTAATGAATTATAATGGCACTGGTCATGGTAAAGCCTGTTGCTTCTGCATGCTGAAGACAAGGTGTCTTAACAACCAGACTGAGTGACTGTGGGAAACTCACAGCAATATCCCTATCATAAGAAACATTCTCACCACAAACACAGGCAAACAAGAGAAGAGGTGGTTTAGTCTGATCTAAACCTGAGCAGGTGGGAGGTTGAAGCTTTGGACATCCAGTGATAGCTTTTTTGTTCATTTACTCTTTGTCCATGAACAATTTATTTTCTTAGAAGTCTTTACAATCTGCTTCTAAATAAGCTTCCTAATTTGAGTTGTTTGGAGTACGAAATGAAGGACATCAGAGTATTTTAGGATTTGAATTCAAACATTTATAAAGCACTTTGAACAACAAAATGCACCTTACAAATGCTGCACAATAAATTTCTTCTAGGCTTAAATACTGTCCATGTAAGAAACAGAGATTCTTACCCACTCACAATTGTTTTTAATGTCATCATGATATTAATCCAGTCTCTTATTTTCAAGGAGTATTAAAACAATCTGTTTCTCATTTATTTGCACTGCTATTAGTGTCATTTTTTACCATCAAAAGACATTCACTGGAGATTATTTATGAAAGACTTTGTTATTTGATAAGCAAAGAAATCTTTATGAACATTCAACCCCCAGCTTTCCACAAATCTATGAAAGGAAGTAGACAAAACCAAAATATAATTTATGTCCTCAGCATAGCTTACTAAACTGTTTGTATCGTTGGCTTGATAGAAAGTGAAAGAACACTTTTGCTTGTTTTCCCTTTTGTTCCATGCACTATGTGGAAAAAAAAAAATATTTTAGAAACCGGGTTATTTAATATATGCTATGAATCTTAGGGGGGAAATTTTTTAATGTAATATAAAATCTGTCAAGTTGAGCAGCTCAAGTCATTAGGAAGCTGAGCTAACACTTTTTGCATACCTCCTCCTGCCGACTCACCTAGGGGTATGGGTAGTGTTCTCGGTTCAGCAAGAAAAAAGCATAGCCGGAGGAAGAAAACAGGGAGATTAAAAGCTGGCTTGATTAACAGAGTTACCTGAATGGGTGTGTCTTTTGGGTGAGCCTTATGATACAAATAATCAAATGTATCATGGTGGTTTTCTCCCATGTGTTTGAAAACCTCTGTGACCAAAATACTGCTGAACAACTCTATAAAAGCCAGACATGCTGTGAGGAGAGCTCTGAAAGGAGAGAGTTGCTGGAGTGCAATAGGCAGGTGGGAGTGCAGAACTGTGCCCAGAGGAATAAGCACACATACCTTGGTTTTCTATCAAGAGTCATCGCTCTAAAATTCTTAAATCAGTCTGATCTGTGCATTGTACAAAACCAGCAGAGCGGGTTTGAAAGAGAAAAAAAAAAGGGGGAAAAAAAAAAAGAAAGGAGAAAGAAAGAAACAAACAAAAGGCCCAAGAGTTTTTATTTTCTTTGACTTGGTGCTGTGAGCTTGCACTGTTTCAGCCCAATTCTTCACTATCTAAGCAGGGCCTGAGCAATAAGCTCTTGAATCAGGTCTGCGAATGTCACTATATTTGACTCTAAATTTGACTACAAGCCATCTCAAAGTGAAACTGCCAAATGTCTGGCCACGTGTGGGTGAAACCCAACAGATAGCTCATCTGTGGCAGCTACATTAAACCCAAAATGTGTAGTTTAACAGTGTTCTTCATTGTAGCAAACCTGACCTGTTTTCTGCATTTCTACCTTACTCTGCCTTATGCCTGACCTTCTTATGGATATTTCTACTGTCTCCAGCTCTCAAAACTCTTAAAAACTAGGTTTATGTGAAACTTTCTGACAAAATGCTCCTGCTACCTTTTTCTGTAATTTTCAAGAATGCTTTCATTGTCCTGTAAAACAAAATGCAGCAATGAAAATAGTGATTTTGTTTTGTTTTATTTGTTTGTTCTAGCACACATTTTTCAAATACGTGGCATCAAATTAGCATAGTAGCTTTCAAACTGCAAAAATGCAGCCTCAGAAACACTTGATGGCACAGAGATCCAGCAGTCTTAGATACAGGTACATTTTGTACATCTTGAAACATTTAGTGTAAGTGAAGGAGCTGCCAGAAATATGCATTAGAAATATCTAGCTTTAGTTCAAAACCTGGCCTTCCAGTTCAGGTCCTGTTTATTTAACAAGAATCTCTTTCCTCCTGGCTGCTGTGAATTCTACTTACCAGGGCATAATGCTCCGGAGTGCAAATAGCCATCAATTATGCAGCATTGCTCAGACCCCTGGTGAGCCGTGGCTGGTGAAAGCAAGCAGAGAATAATTTGGGGCAGGGTACCTCTGTTCACGGGCATTACTCTTTGCACAAAGCAAGTGAGATGAGACTATCATTCTGTACTCGGTCAGTGTCCATGGAAAAGGAAGGTCAGGCCTCTTCTGGTGCCTTTTTTTTTCATTTCGTGTGGGAAATCCAGAGCCCTCTCCTGCTACCTACATTTATTTACTAACCCCTTCTCTTTGGAGGTGTTTTCAGAATCTGGGAATACCTCTCCACTGTAGTCCACATTCACAAGCAAGTCTGAAGAAGCCAGGGTTTTCATTACCCAGGAAACCTGTGGTTTTAAAAAACCCCTCAAATCCTCAAACTTGTGGCTTTTTACTTTATGCTTTTTTTTTTTTTTTTTTTTGCTTTTTTCCTACAAAATAGATATCCCAGTAAATAGCTACATGAGATCACATGTAGGCAAGGGACATGTGAACCAGTTAACCCAAGGCAAATAGAGCTGTCCTGATTTTTGAAAAACAGCAAAACCATCATGTGACTTGAATACAGCTTGGAGCTGTCCCAAAGCACCCTTGGATGAGTCAGGGCTTTGTTTCTTGCATGATCAAATGTCTGTCTCTCAGCATGCAGCTTGCTTCTTTCACAGGCTTTCAAATACACTGGTCTGCTTCTTTCTCAGGAGCTGCCATGGTACCTTTTGCTGGTCTACATGTACACCTGCATCATGGCCTCTTTGATCACATAGCCATAGTCTCAGCTAAGAGTCCCTGTGGCTGCCATGGCAGGATTTCTGCAGCTTTCAACCAAAACCATTGAAACCAGTACAACAGCATCCAGAAAGAACACAATTGATGTATTTTACAGTCTTTTTATTAGCAGAGTCTTGATCAACATTATTTTTTTATTTTTTCCCAAAGCACTTTAAAGCTAAGGACATCTGCTTTTGACTCTTCCTACTCATGCAGTGAGCTGCAAGGTCCATCACAGCAGGCCTGTAAGAAGAAAACTATCACCTTTCACCAGTGGGAAAGCTGC
Source organism: Caprimulgus europaeus (assembly GCA_907165065.1). The sequence continues at coordinate 79,165,224 of OU015525.1, forward strand.
AGCAAAGAAAATAAAAATATTTGCTCAAAGTCATGTTCAGGAGACCCTGAACATTAACCATGAGATTGTTCTTTCTCAGTACTATCTCTGCTTTTTCTTGTGCTGAGCAGGAGCTTGGGAAGTTTCCAGGTAACCTAGGGAATTTTCCAAGCTATTGCAGGTAAGTACCTGGAGTAGGTCTGGAAGTGGTAGTAGATCATATTTGGCACCATTTTATATCAATAGCTTGGTTCTCTGTGTTTTGAAAAATAATTAAGTTTTTTATGGTTTCTGCTTGTAAAGAAAACCTCAGAAACTTGAATCATGGGGAAGAGAGGAAAGAGCTTGCAGCAGTAGTTCTGAGAGGTGCAAATGGTCCATTCATTTCAGCAAGATAACTCAGCTGGCTAGTGATGGTAATTTAAATGTCAGACTTGTTAACATTCCTAATGAAAGACCTGGCTTTACAGATAGCTTTACTGGATAACTTTCCTGATAAAACCCTACTAATGGAATCAGAGTTATACTAGCAAAAAAGTGCTAGGGCTAGCATAGTTTACAGTGGTTCAATGTGTGAAATGAGCTATACTGACAAAAGCACTTTTGGACAATATAACTGCTTCTGTGGTATCCAGCAGATTTGCAGCAATGGATTAAAACTAGATGGTTGAAGGGGTTATTGCCCACAACTTCAGTTTAGGTCTATTTCACTGCCTAGCAGCATCTGTCAGGAAGGTGCAGAGGGACACCTGGGTCATCTAATTTTAATCTGTTTTCACAGGTGTGTCAAACACCAAGCCAGGACTTCAGGCAGCATAAGAATGATTTTTACAAATCAGTGGTATACCTTTGGATTTAACCAGTATAACTAATCCAGCTAAAACTTCTTACATATTTCTATGTAAGAAATTACATAGATTTATTGCAGTGTTATGAATTATGACTTTTCAGGGTGAGTGTTTGAATTTGCACATCCATAGAGCTGAAATAAATCTATGTCTATATGGAGTTTGCCCTCCAAGCTGCTTCCAAAGACAGAAGATTTTCTGTCTTCTGTTAGGGAAAATCATTTGACGTGTGACTGTAGTTTATGGCTGAAGTTTAAAGATTTTAACCCTGGTTCTCAGTGTTCCTTTTTGCATGCTTATTAGATAATAACCTGAGTCTGTTTTTCCTTCTCTGTATTACAACACTGATTGAAAAATCTAAACAACCTCTCCTTGCATCCTCCTGGCTGTTCCGCTCTGTAACTCCAGAGGTAACGCACGAATGTATTATCCTTAGGCTGAAACAAAAGGGCCTCAGTACAGCTTTGGCTCTTTCCAAGCTTCTGCCAGCATGGTTCTAGGGGGACCACTTGTATTGGAGGGCAGACAGCCTCCAGTACAGAACAGTAGTGTCACTTTGAGTAAATCACTAAGGCTGTATCACCAAGATGTCATCCTTTTTATTCACAGAAGTGTAAATGTTAGACTTGGGCACACGAGTCATCTCAGGCTGAGCTTCTACTGTCAAGAGAAGCACCCACATATTACTCTGTTATTCACCTTCAGAGAGGCATCTCTAACCTTCCTTTTTGCAGTAAAATCGTATTTTTCTCTAAGTTGGCTTTCAGTCTTACCTACCATCAGAGCAGCATGGGCACAAAAGGAAACTGGTTTGTCTGCTGATGCATAGGGCTGGGATTTGAGAGCTATAGATTCCTATCCTAGTTTTGTCACAGGCTTGGTAAGTGAACCAACAGCATCAATTGAACACTTTGTGCCTGTTGTCTGAAGAAGGGAAAACACTACAAATGGCCTTATGTTTTCTAAAACTTGTCTTTGCATATAGACTTTGTGCGTTGTTCAGAGCTAGGCTGTTAGCTTTTGTCAAAAGGATAATAGAAAACAAATTTCTTGCTCAAGCAACCATTGAATTTAAATATAGTTTTGTTTACAAAAAGCACAGTTTTAAAGCCAACTACTCTATTTTGCACAGGTTTCACTGAACACTGACATTTTGTTTAATATTATTTTATAGAGCAGCAGTCATGCATGAATTACAAAATACCTTTCTGAAACTGAAAATACAGGGCTGTAGTGTGCAAATGTTTGAAGTGCATGACTTCCATTAGGAATTTTGTTTAGTGGGGTGAAATTCTAACTGTGTTAAATCAGCAGGGCTTTTGCCATTTGTTCCAGCAGGCTATTAAATTTTCAGCTGAGAACAGTTTACCAGATTGGGTGCAACTTTCTCAGCTTCTTTGTGGTTTCAGAATTATGTCCAGGCAGAACTAGAGTAGATGGAGCATGGCTTTTAACCATGAGACTGAAAATGCTTTACTAATTTGCCTAGCAGTTGCTGTGCATTAGTTAGCATTTATTCCCATTTTAGGGGTAAGAAAATGGAATAAAAACCCCAGTTGTCCAAGATTGAACAGAAAGAGTCACAAAATCAAGGGATAAAACTCTGACACGTTGCAAATTCTGGTTATCACAGTTCTTGACTCAAGAACTGAAAGGAGGGATTCATTCCTTTTAGTGTCAAAGAGGCTGAATCTGCCTGTAACCCTCAGAAGATATGAATAGCATATTGAAACATGGTGCACATTTCTTTCTAGTGCTGATTTCCTAGTTTGCATAGTCCTTTTTCATTCTGGTTCAGCTCTATACGTTGTTTCTTTGATGCTCATGCTACTCATTTTAGAGCTGTCTTATGGGTTTAGGGAGCACTGCAAAATCTACAGCAACTGGTTTGTCAGCAGGCATAAGTGATGGATTTGAAAAGTAGAAAGGTTAGATAACTATAACGGTACATATCTATAAATTAAACCTATGAGCAATAGAGGGTTGTTTGCCCTCTGCCCTTGGAAGTGGGATGGAGGGGGCTGTAAATAAAAACATCATAAATTAAAGGTTAAACTGTACAGAAAATACATTGTTTCAAATCCACTTTTAGCAGAAAGACCAAAAAGCTTTTTTTGTCAATTAGACTTTTTTTTTTTCTTTAAGCTTTTCTGAAGTATCCATTTACACTTCAGCCTTCTAATGCATAATGCACAAGTCTCAGAAGGTCACAGCTGGGTGGGGAGACTGTGTTTTCCTTTGTTGCTTTAAGAGAGTTTGTAGCTCTTGTTATATCTGACTCTTGTAGGAAGGGCAGCTATTTAGAAAGCCTCCAGAGCCAACGCTTTGAAGCTCAAAGCACTGCTGAGGCCTCCCAGTTTTCAGAATAGAATGATGCCTTGACAACTGCTGTCTCTGGATTTTTTGTTGGTATGCTGTATGAGGCTGGTTGAAACAGCTTTGTGAACAGCAAAATCTTAAACAAAGCTTCTTCAGTTAGACTCTATTGTCTGCAAGGCTCATCAGTATTAAAACACTTCTTGTTCATTAGTCTCTAACAAGGTCTCCTGCTCATGGTACGGGCTGTGGCTTTGGGAAGTGATGCTGGAACTGCAATTCCTGTAAAGAAAGATAGCTCAATCCCCGAGTGTAGCACGGGAAGGCTTATAATGGAAATATGCTCCTTACAGTAAGTTTACATTCTTTTCCCCTTAGCAAATCATAGGTTTCTGAGCCAAAAAGGGAGGAAGGAGAATTGCAAGCCTATAACTCAGGATAAATTAAAGCAGATCCATATGGTTAATCTGTCAGCTATCGCTTTTCTCTCCCATCTGGTAATAATCAATACCAGGCATAACGTAAATAACCCATAGAGTATTTTATGTGCATGCATGTGTGTGTGTGCGCATGTGTGTGTCTGTATTTCTGTTCCTTTTTGAAACCACATCTGTACTTTATTAGGGAGTTGCTTGGACACGATCGTTACCAGCACTCTGAACTCACAGCATCGCTCTGCTCCACAATGATAAATATTTAATGTGTTTGACTGTGTGCATGCAGAATAAAAGGCTGTGCCAGAAATGCAGTTGAATCACTCAAGCCTAAAGAGGCCATCACATGAGGGGGAGCACACGCCTGCGCACACACACGCTCACACAAACAGGATCACCCTCTGTCTCTCATTCAGTCATTGGATTTAATGTTTATTATCATGGGGAACACTCTTATCCTATTTAATCCTCTCTAGATGGCTCTAGAATTTCAGATGAATACTTTGACTGAGAAAATGTAATCCAATAGTACTTCATTTTAGGGAGCTGTTGAATGGGATGTAGCAGACCAGTTCTGTTTTAGCTATTAACTTTTTCCTGTTCATCATGCTGATTGCCTTTTCCTTCTTCAATAGCTATCCTTGTTCCCTTATATGCTCTTGCTGCAGTGACAGCAAGAGTCATAAAGGCTGTGTTGGACCTCAGAGCTCTCTGGTTGAGATTGACAATTAAGTAATATCTTCTGAATATAGCTGTTCAGCAACAGGGATCATGGTACATTTAAATTTAATCACTTCATCAGCTTAAGAAAGGACTACTAGAAAATGTTGAAAGGTGTAGCATTCCTTTTGAATCTCTTTCATGGAATTGTCACAGACATTTGGGTTACTCCATGACTGCATCCATAAATAATGAATTTTTGAAGGCAACATACTAGGAATAGCTGAGCTGTGTGGTGATGAATTTATGGTTAGCTAAGCAACTTGTTTGAGAGAGAACAGTGAACTAAATTAAAATAACCTTTACTTCTCTCTTTCCCTCTCACCTGAATGTCATACTCCAGGGAAAGAACCATTCTTTTGTTTGACAATAGTGCACACAGTATGTCAGGTATTTGCCTGACAGAGAACAAAGAAAAGTGTGTTGCTGTAAGGCAATTGAATATAGGTTGCAAAATATGATAGATTTGAAGGTCAATGGATCCAGCATTCAACCTAGCAAACAATTTATCCAGCTTGATTTGTCTGTCAATATTTACAGCTAGTCAATATTTGCTTTTATGGAGGAACATTTATACTTAAAAAAATTGTTTAACTAAATTAGTTTCACTTGCAGAAAAAAACAGATTGGCAAAAAATAATATGTTCTGATTTTGTGCTGTTAAATCACTTCACACCCTAGTACTAATACTTTATTAGGGGCTTAGATGCACCCATCTTTATACTATTTTAATACAAAAGTCAGAAAAAAAAAATCATTTTTTTCTCTTAAAAAAATTACTCTATTTTGTTATTGAGCAAAGAATGCAAGAAATATTAAAACCACAAAATTTTAGGACCTAAAGACCTAAACTTTCTGCTTCAAGAAAATGCTTTTAGCATCCACATGACAGAAATTCATCAGCAATTATCAATTATTAGTAAGGTCCGAAATTATCTTTACGTACTGTCCAAGTGAACCCTATTTTTTGGTTTTAGATTGGTAAACAGGCAAACCTTGACTGCTCTCATCTTTCTAATCCAGATGGAAATAAGTCTGCTCATGGCAATTACATTTATTAAGTGCCCAGCACACTTTTTTCTCCATGTTTTTGTTTTAAACCAAGAGCAGAATGTATATTGAGTTGACAAAACAAATGAACAAACCAATAAACAAAACCCCAACAACAAAACCCAAACCATACACTATCCTATTTATCTATTTTCAGGCACTGACTGTGCATAAAGGAAACACAATTGTGGGAAAGGAGATGACCAAAAAGACAATGTATGTTGTCTAATACTAAAAGTCATTGTCAGGAGTAGGTGCCTTGGGTTTATGGTGAATGCTGTGGGTTGACTCACCACAGTGAGTCCCAAGATGTACTTGGTAATGTACACTGGTTGACACCATTTTCTTCAGTGCCAAGAGGATGCCTAGGATACAATAGAGCTGGAACAGGAGATACACTCAATAACAGATAGAGAATAAAATAAGTCATTGTGGAGCTCTGAGCATGCATATTAGTGTACACAGATGAAATACAGTATTGTAATTATTGATTTGTAATCTGGAATGGCAAAGGGATACATTTCCTGTCCACTCTAACTGGTATAGTCAGTGACTAGAGTGATAATGGATCTCAATCGTTGTATAAAAGGCTCATTCCTTAAAATATACAATTAAATCATGCCCCTCTTCCCCTGGTTCTTCTTGCACACAGAGGAAAAATAACACTTCAAGCCTCTTTCTGCACTAGTTCTTCTTCTGAAAGCATTTATCCTATTACGGGAGAAAAATCTCAGTCAATAATTTATGAAAAACACACTCATAGTTCATATTCTGACCTCCCATTTTGGTAACAGATCTCACTCCAACTCTCACAGGGCCAGAATGAAGTATTTTATCTGGTGCAGGGGATAGAAGCCTTCTGCCACAGCTAAAAGGAGCTGCAGTATGTGTCTTGGTCTGTTATTGGAGTTGTATATCAGAATTGCATATAAGACTTTATATTAAACAAATAGTGTTGTATGCTGTTGTGGTTGTTTTTTGTTTGTTTGGGGTTTTTTTTTTAAGTATTTAAGAATTAGGAAAAAAATCAGTCAGCAAAATTGTGAGTGAGAGATAAGTCTGGCAAGGGTTGTATCGTGTTATTAAAGAGAGGAATAAGATAAGAGGATGTGTGCTGTTCTGCAGGAAAGAGAAAACAAAATCCCCATCCAGAAATTTTGTCAACTGCTCAGTCTCTGTAGGTGAGCAACCTATCTATTTAAGTGGGCTGCTTGCAGCAGTTGTTTCAGCCTTACCTCTTTAATTCATGCATTTCCCCCCAATCTGTCTTCATTGTATTATGCTGTCCCCTTCAGTTGCAGGATGCACCCTTGCGTAATTGTCAGGCTCATTGGTTACTAAGAAAAGAATAGACCCCATACAAGGACCTCTAACCAGGTTAGTGAGTAGTGATCAAGGGATATAGTGTAACAGTCATTCAGATATCCTTCACCAGTCCCTTCTTGGATACTGTCAGTAAGGGGAGGGGAACCACTCTGTTGACTCATATTAGTTATCTTATTCATTGCATTCTAGGGTTTATGGATCCATATCTATCTCATGAACATCTAACATCCTATTGACACTGGCTTGTGATCATCTCCTCCCACCCACTCCTCCAGGAAGAGAAAGGGAAAGGCAGATAAGATTAAACACTGTGTAGAACAAAGTAGACTAAACTGTCTGTGCCTTCTATTTTGGGCATTAGCTCAGGAAAATGGCAAGCTTTTCAAAGAGAACTTCCAAAAAAATTAATACATTCTGGATCTCTACTTTCAGTCAGTACAGCTACTGCAGAAGTTGCAGGCCGCTTTGGCCCAACAAAGTTACCAACGTGGATGCTATTGCAGAAGGTGTAAGAGTATCCCAAGCAGCTTCAACCTAGATGTTTCAAGGACCAGTATCTGATTATCATGATAACCCAGAGCAGAGGCTAAGCACAGAACAACTATTCACTTCCTTTTCCAGTACACAAACCAAGTGGCATTACATTAAGCTATCAGGTGGCAAGATTAAACCAAACAATAAAGGAGACAATGCCTTAGAAAACATACAATAAAGCTATGGAATCCTGTGCTGTGGGACGATGTGCATGCTAAAACTACACATAGGATCAAAATTTGGAAACCTGTATTTTGTGGAAGAAAAGTGAGCTTTTACACATGAAGATAACAGATCTCACTGAGGAAGTGTCTAGTTTGCAAACTGATAGTGACTTGGAAAATATTTAGGGCATTACTGTATACCTTCCCTGTTTCTTCACTCTTTTTCAGGCATCCACATTTAGGCTCTCTTGGAATAAGCAGAGTAAGAGAGTGTGCTGCATGGCAATTTTGTATAGGTAGCATGAGCACAAGCTGGAAAAAATTGTCCTTTGTGAGAATCACGGGCAAGGAGGCAGGGATCTGAGGCACTCAAGCTGTAGTGGGGCAGAAATTAGTGTTTGTGGCAATAACCTAGTAAGTAAAAGGCTGCTAGAGACAACAGTGTGGGACAAAAAGAGAACTGGGGGCCATGGAGTAAGCCATGGACTGGCAGTCTCCAAAAAAATCCCCAAACAACCCTGAACAACGCCAGAGAGCTCAAAGTCTCGTTACATACAAATGGGAAAATGATTCCTGAAGGCTACTGCAACTATATAGGACCTATCATGAAATGAAATGTCTGTTTGGAATTATACTAGCATTTTATATGAAACTTACACTAAATTGCTCAGTCAGAACCAGAAACCTGTTACCTGGCTGGTGGGACTTTAGCAAGTGATATTGAAGAGGGGGATTGAGAATGATTTATTGAAAAATACTTTATTTTTATAAATCCCTGCAACTGAAGTTGCATGAATATTATATGCAGTATTGCTCTCAAGAATAGGCAGCAAATGGAATGATCCATGTTTTACTATGAAAGAGTCTTACTTCACTAACGTACCCAGTCCCTGATGAAGTCAGTGCCCTTGCTACTAAGATGGTAATTTTTAAAACCAGACTGATCTGTGGAAAAAGTAATGTCTGCTTCCAGCACATGAAAGGGGATAGGATGCTTGCACCAAGCACTTCTAAACAAGGATTTGAGTTAGACTGGGAGTCTCATGACGCTCGGTATATGGCCTTTCCCTCTTGTGTCATGGTCACAGGGCAATGTTAAGCCTGACTGTCCCTGTTTAGCTCTGCCGGGGCTCTTCCTCTCCACACGCCCCACAGCCCAGGACCCCATGTCAGCCCCCTGTGGTTGTCAGCCCCTGCCCCAGTGAAGCTGCAATACGGCCGGGCTCCAGCTACTCACAGCCCAGCCCTGTCTGGCCATAGGCCCTGCTAAGCCAGGCCAACATGTGGGCCCACAACCCTGCCCAGCCTCAGCCCATCCCCATCCCCAAGGAGCTGCCCAATGCTAGGGCTGGGGCTGCTCCAGTGCTCCCCAGCTGCCCTGCTCCTGGCTGGGGGTGGGACGGGCCCTGGCTTCTGGGCCCTGCCATGACTGACCTGGGGGAGCCCACAGCACTCCTGGCTCCTCCACTGCTTTCAAATCAGTGTGACCATGCGTTTGCTCCTGCAGGCAGAGTTTTGGGGCATTACAGATCAAGAAGTTCAAGAGCTGTTATTGAAAGCTGGAACCTTTGGACCTTTGGTTAAGGGACCCAAAAAGTCAAGGGCTCAGGATCCTAGATGGTTTCAAAGGCACAAAAGGTCATTTAATTTATTGCTAGCATTAGCTTAATTTTTGTTTGGTTTATTTTATAGAGGCAGAAGTGTGCCAGAAGTACATAGAAACCTCATCATTCATGTAATGATTCAATACGTAATTAAAGAAAAGCTGTCAGAACACTTTAGACCCTCAAATGTCCATGACTGTAAATATTGATGAGGCAGAGACAGATGATACACAAATTTGGAGATCCTCTACTTCTGTACTTGTTGTAGTTCCAGTTTCAGTGGGTATGTGCAAATCTGTGCCATCTGATGATCTGGCCTGTGCTTTATGTTTTCAGAGAGTGTGAGACTCAGTTTTTGAAGTGTAAGATCAAGTAATCTTGCATAAACAATTTCAGTTATTCCAGTGGAATAAGGCCTGGAAATGAAGCTTTGTCTCATGAACAGAAGTGTGGTCTTCACTTCATGAAGAATGAACATCTTTAAATGTGATCACATCACATAGAATTTCTGTCTCTTGTTCTAAAACTCGTAAAAAGCTATTCAAATATCTGTGAGGGAGAACTAGAGAAGAAAACATTTTCAAAGAGCTTTGGGATCCTCGAAACAGAGTGCATTGAGATTATTATTATTACAAGAGTACAAGGATAATTGGAACATTACATTTTGCTGTGGGCAGTATATTCACTGTTGCTACAAAATGATTAACAGTCTCACCATCTGTTACAGGTGTAATGATAATTGATAGTTTTATGCATATCTAAGATAGACATGATCTGTCTTTTCAGTCCTGTGTTTGCCATTTAATTTTGTTATTTTCTTCAACCAATAGCAATATATTCAATTTTACTGAATTGTAAATAATTCAATTCAGTAAATATTTACTGATTAAACTTACTATTTCTTTTCATGTTTTCCTTCTACAGTTATTACCCCAATTGAGTCCCTAAAGAACTTAAAATAATGAAAATATGCCACTAAATGGGAAAAAATCACTAATTTTCAAATATTTTTTCTTCCAAAGTGGGATGTCATGTAGGCTGAGACCAAAGGTCTGTTTAGCTTGCTGTCTCCTATTTTGATGGTAGCTCATAAATGGTGCTTAGAGGGAGAACAAGAATCAGAGGAGGTGCAGAACAGTACTTCTTTGAAACCTCCCAGTTCAAGGCATTTAACAGGGCAGAATTTCTGGGCTGTTATTCATCCATTGTGTTTAAAAGCCTCTAGTGGACCTGTCTCCTGTGATTTTTGTCCAGTTCTTCTTTAAAATTTTTCAGACTTTTGGCTTCAGTGACTTACTGTGTCAATGGGTTGGCTGGTTTACTATGTAATGTGGTTTTAAATTTGGTATCTGGAAATTTCATTGGATGCCCTCCAGTTTCTGAATTGTGAGAAAATATACATTGAATTCTCTTGTCTTCATTTTCTGTGGCTGCCATCAAAATCGCTGGGAAGCAAACATTCTTCTGGGGTTTGAATGAGGACTGTAATGTAACTAAATAAGGAAGGCATCCGATTTTATTTTTTAGCACAAAATGTTTGCAAAAATCACTTGTCCCAAGAAACATGGTGAAAATATTTTGTCTTGAGATACAGTTTAGAATAGGGTCAAAACTATAATGCCTCAGACAGTTGACTGCTGGGCAAAGAATGATGATATGACTTTATATGTTTCCTAACAAATATGTGCCTCTAACATGTGTCTTATGCAGATAGCCTACTTTAAATGCATGGAAAGATAAGGATGAAGGGCTTTATCAGTAGACAATGAGAGAAAGCTGTGAGAAATGAGCTTATGTTAGAAATATTTCTAGTCCAATCATCACATAATATACTAAAATATATTCATAAAGACAGGAGGACAACTCACTGTCACGCTGTTTCCTATTTGTAAAAATTTAGATGAATCCTTGTCATTCATAAAATGTGGGGTTTCCCTAAATCCATAGCAGAGCTCGTGGCACAACTGAGGATGGCAGTTAATGGACCTCCTATCCCTATATCTTCTAAACATTTTTGTTTCAAAATATCGATGTATTTCTTGGATGTTTCTTGTATTTTTCCTATATTTCCCAAATTTGGCTAAATTGTGCCTTCATATGCTCAGAAGAAGCCTTCTCCAGTTTAATAGCCTTTTACTTCAATGGTGAATTCTCTAATAACTGCTAACATAGCAGGAACTGCATAAGGACAACTTAAAGAGAGAAACCAAGAGTGTACCAGCAAGTGACTACAGAGGGAAAGCTTCACTTTCCCTGTGATGGCTCTTTGCAAGAGTTTGAGCTGGAAGTTGTGCCAGGCTAAGAGTTTGTCTCTCCTGTGCTGCTAGTAAGCCTCTCTCTCCTTCCCTTCCTGCTTTTCTCCTTACATCTAGACAATGTTTGATTCTGAAACAAGGGGAACAAAAGCCAGAAGGTGTAAACGCTTAGGAAGAGAAGTTTGGTAAAAAGTCTGGCTGTACTGGGAAAAGAAGTCTGTTCCCTTCCTGTGGCTGCACGAAAGCATGAAGTGTCTGAGACGCTTTCTGTCAGGGGCAATATAGGCTGCTCTGCAAAGGTAGGGATTGTGGTGGTGGGTGCTTGCCTTCCTGGCAAGGCCATGCCCTCCCCAATGGGTCCAGGTTGATGGGCAAGTCCAAAGTTATGAGGTCCCGGGGTGGTCAGACCATGGGTCAGGATCAGGAGTCCCAGTCAATGGGCTACATAGCCAGGCACAGGCATGACTAACACACAGCTGTGACGTAGCCCTCATGGAGTCCAGCAGCAAGAGTCACAGCTAAAAGTATCTCCCAAAGGAAGGAGGGAGTCCTTGCTGAGACCTCCTCACAAAGCTTTTTCTTCACACTGGCTCTTGCCTTCACACTGACCTTGCACAGCCAGCTACAGACCTAGAAGGGGAGCAGTTCACGCAAGGCCCTAAAATGCTATCAGCAAGTGTATAAGTAGGTCATTGCTAAAACATGTTTTCCTATTTTTCCTTTACAATTAGAACTATAAAGTCAGTCTCAATTCAGAGGTATTTGCCAGCTCTGTGTGTCTGTTTGCTCAGAGGTTTATGCCATTAAGATAAAAGCCCTACTGATGATTCAATGTTACTGTGTTGCCACATAATTAAATACAGTTTGTGCTTTTAAATTCCATGAAACATCACCAGCTTAACTTGAATTTGTTCATAGCATCTCACATTTAATCACCTGGTGATATGCTTTTTTTCCGTTAGGCTCCACTGCATTCACATCATCAATTACTGCAAAGTAAAGGTGCTTTATCCCTTCATTTTTGTACCCCATTATGAAACACATAAAAGAAGATGATTTTGATTGTTTTTTATATTTACAGTTTATAACTTATTGTGATAGTTATGAATTATTTTGATAGTTATTGTGACATCATCTTTGTATATGGGCTAGGCTTCATTCATTGCTGCAGAAATTCAGCATTGCTTACACTGAAAGTGAGGGACATCTAGAGAATGAGGAAAGGGCTCACTGGAAGAAAAAATGTATTGCTAGGTTAAAGCAGATGGCTTCTGCGTAGGAGAATTCTCTCTGTCATGACAAGTTTAACTTACTCCTGTTAACTATAAGCCAGAGTTTCAAAGAAAGTGCTAAACATACACAGCTGCTACTGAATCCATTGGAAACTGAGACTTGGGCACAGAAATAGCAATAAGACTGATAAGTACTCTGGAAAAACAGATACTACTAATTTCTGGGTAGCACTCCTATAAATGCTTTGCTTGCCAATCTCTATTGGTTTAAGCCCTGCTGCCATTCAAACTTAAGCCCTTCTTCCTTTTCCTGGCAGTAGAAATGTGAATATAAATTCTATTTTTCTCAAGCATTCAGATATTGTAGTGAACAACACCATAAAAAAAATCCATAATGAAGCTAATAATATTCTATTTAGAGCATGCTCATCTATTTTCTACACATGTTACAACAACAAGGACAGATTATTCCTTTGCCAGACCCTCGTGTGGCCTGATAATTTGTCACTAGCGGAGATCATACCACAAATCAGCCAGAGAACCTTCAGGTCTTTGTTAAAGCCTTGAAGAGAGCACCTGCTTCTGTCTTCTGACAAAACCAATTAGCACATTTTGTTTTTCTTTAGTGGACATAGCAGCATTAGTCTTTCTCCATCCTCCTAGCCCAATCTTTTGTATAACATACTTGCTATTCAGTACATGTTTCCCACTGCCCTCAACTAATGAGCAGAAGCAAACCTCGAACTGAAGTCTTCAAAAGAAGGCTTCTGATAAGGTGTACAGCCATTACTGCCTGAATTCACATGAACAGCTTGTATACGTCTTATATTTTTAGGATCAATATGCTTTGAACTCAAGCTTTGACAACAGAAGTTTGGTTTGACTTTTTCTGACCTTGTCTGTGTTAAGCTGAAATGTCCTTGAGAATTCCGTGTTATCAAACTTGTTCAAGCTTCACTTTCGTCTTTAGATTTCATGATGACAACAAATATTGTGAAGAAATCAAGTCTGTGTAAAGCACAGAGAATTTAATAATGTCCTTATCTTCTTTTAGTCTTGCCTGTAGCATGGAAACTGAATTTTCATCTGTTTGATGTTATGCACTACTTTAAATGAGATCTAACACAATCCTCTATTTTCCTTAAATTGTGTACAGCTGTATCTGGACACATATGATGTTTATACAGGATTCTGTTGCTATATGGGATTGATCCTTTTAAGATGAGCTTGTCCTCTTTTTCTGAAAAGAATTTATTTTTCTTGAGGTTTTTTTTTTGGTTTATTAATTATCCCTTGATTAGATGCTGAGCTGTAACTTGAAAAATATGTAGTTCTTGAGGAACATAGTCCCTTTTTATGCTTGTGAGCTGTCTAAAAGCAGGTTTTGGAAGTCCAGTTCAAATGAAAGTGTACCGTCAAAAGTGGACTTAAATCACACCATATTGCTTGTCTTTATTAGATGAGATTGCAAGCGTGGTAACTTAGGGGTGAAAATTTAAAACTCAGTCCTCATACAAAAAGCTTGATTCTAAAAAACATTTTTAAATTACCATGTAAGATAGGAAACCTGTCAGGATTGCTTTGATGAAACAGCAAAAGAAAATACAGGAGAGGCTTGCACATTTGTCTAATAGTCTCTCAGCATTGTTAATGCAATTTCAAAAGAGCAAGTGAATACAAAATAATAACACAAGCATTTCAATGCCTCTGCGGTACTGTATCACTCTGTACCTGCAGAAATGCTGTTTGTGGTCTCTGAAACTAAGCTTGCTTGTTTTGAGCAACCTTTCTTAATTGATAGGTCACTCTTTTATCAGAGTTAGAGAACCATTACCTTAATTTCATTCCTTTCTGGATATAACTGTCTATAGTCCGTTATAGACATTACTGAGGCCTGACACTGGCTTCATACTTGTGCTTGAATGTTGATCATTTCAAAGTTCAGCTTCTGCTTTTTTGTTTATTTTGCTGTCCTGGGAGGTCAAATCCCTTAAAATATGTTGCTGAGAAACTGGAGTCCTTTGAAGATCACTGTAAAACAATGAAAAAAAGAAGTCTGTAGGCCAAAGTATGCACATGGGCAGAAAAGAAATGACGTGTTATTCACAGGTTATGTGGGCAATGTAGGCAGTTCTTGTACAATGCTCTAATTTACTGATAATAATCAGTGTTTTATTCTTGATGGAGGTATTTTACTCACCACATTTCAGTCTATGCTTTATGAGATAAAGCAAGTGCTGTTAAATGCTGACTGTCACCATGGCTTTGTATCATACCATTACTTTCCCTTCTGATTCCCAGGTAATGTCTTGTCGCTTTTTAACAACAGTTTCAACCTGTTGCCTCATGAGAGGGGGTTGAAAACAGGTTTGAGTGGCCTTTTATGCAGTATAAGCCTTAACTTCTGCTCAGACTTCAGCATATTTCTAGACTTGCCTATTTCTTCCTTGATTATTGATCTTTAGAGTCTTGGCTTTCATCTGATAAATATTTTTTTAACTCTTGCTTGCCCACAATTCCTCCTCTTCTGTACTGATCAGGTGACACAAGCTGTTTAAATGAAAACTTCCTAAAAGAATTAAAACACTTTACTGCAAGTTTTACTGAATAATTAGAAGTAAAAAAAATAGTGTAGTTACATGCTCATTAATGAAGTGTATTTTGAATTGTTCAAATGAGTTTTTCAAAGCTGAGGCCTTTGCTATAGTAAGCTGTAGTAAGCCAGACTGGGTCCAACTCCTCTGAATGTTTAAATAACTGTAGCCCAGATTTGGGATCAGGCTTATCCGTGTGGTTTGGCATTTTTTTTGTTCTTAAGATTATTTAAAGTGTATAAAATACTTAAATCAATCTTTGTCTATCCATTCTGTTAAGGTGTGGTCTAGATGTCCATCAAATGGACAATGAAGGGAAGAGTGGGATTTCAGCACTGATTGAAGGACCTTGAATATATTGCTGAAGGTCACTGGGTTGAGTTTATTCATCTTCTAAAATGGAGCAATCCATCATCTGGAAAAATACACTGAGCTTCTAAATGAAAAGGAATCATGAACATACATAGTTTTGTTTGTTTGTTTCCTAGCCTTTTTTTGTGTGTGTGTCACAGTTTTCCTCATTCTGTGCTAAATTAGCTCGCTACTGTTTCTTCTCCTCACACCTCCTACATGTTGTATTTCAAAGGCTGGGAATCATGAAAATCTTCCATTGTTATCCTTACTAAGAGAGTTAGCAGAGATAGGAACTTGACAGGAATGCAGACCTAACAGAGCAGAGCAACAAGGCTAATAGGGAAAAGCTGCAGGGAGCAAATAAAGAAAGAAAATCACTGCTGGTGTGATGCAGTAATGTGTGGTGGCCCATACTGAGTTTATGATCCTGGAATTGAGCATTATGGTGGCTTATATAGAAACAAAGTATTAATGCATGTGATGGTGCTAGTCACAGTAAGATTAGAGGCATTTACACATACTATGCCTGCAGAGTGTCTTGCAGCCTTTACCCTTTCCATAGTACTGTGATCCAGGATACAAATGTCCACGGTTTGGCATACTTTTTGCTCCTCAGGTGGCCATCAAAGTCTTAGCCATGAGTCACCTGAGCACTGGTGTTTTAATAATGGTTGAGTCTGTGCCACACAACTGAAATCATGACTAAGAGATGTCTTAGGCACTCAGTGCCCATCCAGAGATTGAATAGGCTTAAAATTTGCCAATGTGAACATAGTTAACTATTTCACTGCAGACCATTTTAGCTAAAACCCCTTTAATTGCTTTTGATTCTATAATTCTAAGCTGCTCTGTTACTTTCCTGAATGACTTAAATGTCTCCCTATTATTTCCAATGTCTTCTAAAGGTGGGCCTGGTTAAAATAATTATTCTTTTACATCGCAGACAATTTAATACTTTCAAACTAGAGAAGAAGAGTAAAATAAAGCCCGATGATTTGCTGGTTCCTAGAGATGCCGTTCCACTTCTGTGTAACTGTATCATTACACACCTGTGAGGGATGCATGATTTGCCATCAGTGACAGAAATCATAAGGAATGCTTGCTGAATTGTTTCTGTAGAGAGAAATTTACTAAAATAAATCTTATGTGAAGAGGTCTGGGCTTTGCTGGAGAGCTTAGGTTTTATTCAAAGCTGAATACCAGATCTTTGCTTGAGGACTTTTCCATAATGATGAATCTGGTCGTGATACCAAGCATGAGGAAAAGCTCGTGGGTGGGAGGAACTCTGTAAGATATCATCTCAGGCCCAAAGAATTCCTTTGGATAGACAGTTTTATGTACTTATTTTTAAAAGCATATGCTTATGAAACAGGAACTGGGGTAACCTGTGCCAAAGTCTGAGTTTAATTGGAATGGATGCATTAACTTCAAAAAGTTTCAGAGTAAGCTTAAGAGTAAGTAAATGTTTCTGATGGTGTAGTTGTAATAAACACCTTTGAATTTAATTTCATTCAAACAAGTGGATGAAAAAGAAAAAAAAATACACTGCTAAGCAAAATAACATCAGCAATTGACCAAGAAAAACCTCTTTTTTGAGATAACTTTAAAAAGCTGCCTGCAACTATTATTTTGGTTTAAGGTATTTTTAGTTACAGCAAGATCAAAACCAACCAAACAAAAAACCTGCTCATTATGCCTTGCAATGACACAACAGTAGTATGGAGAGGGACTTTTTTCAACCCCTGCAGAGCATCACCTACCTTATTATTCAGTAGGCAGGGACAAGCCAATATTAAACAATCAGAAATAGCTAAATGCCTTTTCTGAGCTAGACGATGAAATTTCACCGTTTGCTGGAAATGCACTCCAGAAATGCATGCTGTCTCTTCTGACTCTATGCTGTGTTGTTACTTCTTCACTATTCAAATGACTAAGTGCATGCCACAAACAAAACATAATAACACATGGCAAAAATAAAATATTTTTTATCTTTTCTTCAAGTAATCACTTCTTTCTCCTGCACAGTGTCCCATGGTCACCTCAGAAGATTGGAAAGCTCACTGAATTCTTTGTAAACATATACATAAAAACATGGGAGGTGTGTGATCTCAACTTTGTTTTTGCAGAGTTTTATTTATCTCTTGCAAGTAGAACTAAGCTCTGTCTGTTTTCATTCATTATATTTTTCGGGATACAAGAAAGATTATCCGGTGTTATCAGTAGGAAGTTGTTGCAAGTTGGGGTTGAGGTACAGCAATAGATCATATTGCTTTAAGTGAGATAAATTTTAAAAAAATATGTTCTGTATGTCATTATTTGCTGAGAAACTCATGGGAATAGAGATAAATCAGTCCAAGTCTCAGAGAGGAACTATGGCTCTGGGACAAAAATATTAAGGATTTTAAGCTGCGTGGTTTAGTGACCAGATTTGAAAAATACTTAGAGGCAGAAAGATGCAAGTAGGCTCTTTAATCTCTCATTGAAATAAACTGAAATAGACTCCTAGGAATATTTGAAAACTCCCATAGGTGTAACTGCCTTGGCTTGAATGACCTAGATGGTTGAGTTCTTTTTCAGAGTTATTCAGGCAGTTAATAGTCCTACCACTTGGCCCACTTTGTCCTGAGTCACTTTGAAAGATAATATGCTTTTATGTAAAACTCATGGGCTATGTTTGGTAGAGGAGAGGCTGGATTATCTTAAGAAATATGGGCCTTAGTACAAAAGCAGGAACATGTTTATAGAGTTACTCATAAGAATAGGCTTAAATCAGTTGTTTCCCCATAAAGAAAAGAAACAGGGAATGCTATTTCATCAGTTGTAAATGGGTTATACTCTCAGGTATGGCATGCTTATAGGCCTAATGAGTTTTTGGATGGAAACTCCGAGAAGCAAAGGTAATATAAAATTTGTGTACTATGTAGATTAATGAAACTGTCAGATTGCCAGATGATAATACTCTGTATGATACCTTATCAGTTACTAGTCTTAAGGCATTATTTCGCTTTATACAACAGGTTTGTGCATGGTCATTGCAAGCTGTCTGTGTGAGGAAGACTGAATTATTAAGGGAATTAGTATAAGACAAGTTGAATCCCAGACAGCAGAAACTGGTTAATTGAGTCAAATAATTAAAGGCAAAGTGTAGGCGCTGGCTCAGTCCCCTTGGAGAACTTAGTTTCTATTTACAGAGTAGTCTGACTACAGTAGGTATTGTGTCCAAGCAGAAACCAGACTACACTGTGTAAACAGTGAGTTGCCAAATAGTTGATAGCAGTTAACTGACTGCAGCAGACTTTCCTGACACATTCGTTAGACTGTGCCTTTGGAAATGAATTCCTGGTCTAGCACTTTGGAGGTGGCTCATTTAGACTGAAAGGGTGATTGCACAGCTACACAATGGTCGTTTTAGGGGAAGCTGTGAGGGATTTGGACTTTTCTATATACTTTTTCACCTGAAATAGTTGTATTAGAGAAACATCTTGGAACTAGGAGATGCCATACCAGCCCTGCCTATTCTGAGGTATTTTCCACAGAAGAAAAATATATTAGTAGCCTGAAAGACAGAGGTTTGGTGCTAGTGTATGGGAGGAATGCAGCCCTCTCGTCTATAGGAAGGAAAGAAATGGCTAAGAAATTCAGAAATTTTCCTTCTTTTTTTTAATTCTACCTTGAACGAGGCTGTTTCCTTTGATCCTGAGAGAGGGAACAAAATGGTTAGAATTTGATGAAGATGTTTTTCACCATAGTGGAGTGCAGCAGAGAACAATCAACACCAGAATGAAGTCAGCTATTGTGTCCAGCTGGGACAGTGGAAATGCCAGAGGGCCATGCAGATATCCACCAAGGGGGAAGGAAGGTGAAAGGGAGAGGAATAAAGTATCATTCCTCAACAGTATCTGGAAGGCTTCTCAATATTTTATGTTTTTCAGAATATCAAAGAGCAAATGGAAAGCTTTTATTTCAAGTCAGGTTTTGGGTAAATGTTTAAACAGTGATTCTTATTTTCTTCACAATAGGTCACCAATTCATTGTTTAAAGGGCACAATAACTTTAAATATTTGAGAAGAGACAGTACAAGGGAGGCAGACAAGCACATGTATATTAAGGGCCTGTGGGAAACAGGTGAAATTTCAGGATGTTTTAAAGCTTCTCTTTGCAACATACGTACATGCAAAGCATCAGATTTTAGGGTGTGCACAATTGTCAAGTGATCTATTAAAACTACGTAGGTAAGAAACAGGTGTATTATAAATTATCAGTCTGGAAACAGATCTGGGCCTGTAAGGAAAAATGATAATTAAAGGCATCAGAATGTCACAGAATCATACAATCACGTTGGTTGGAAAAGGCCTTTAAGGTCATTGAGTCCAACTGTAAAACTAACACTGCTGAGTCCACCATTAAACCACGTCCCTAAGCCCCACACCTACATGTCTTTTAAATACCTCCAGGGATAGCGACTCAATCACTTCCCTGGGCAGCCTGTTCCAATGCTTGATAACCTTTTACATGAAGAAATTTTTCCTAATATTCAATCTAAATCTCCCCTGGCACAACTTGAGGCCATTTCCTCTTGTTTTGTCGCTTGTTACTTGGGAGAAGAGATTGACACCAACCTCACTACAACCCCCTTATTTTTCCTGACTGAAAGGTGTGGTACATTTTATAGCTGTCTCTGACTGTAGTACATCAGCAGATGAGGTGGTCAACCAGAGAATTTGACAAAGTAAACTGATACAGTAAATTGGTAGCATAAGACACTTTGCAATCTGAAGTAATTTTAATTTTGAATTCCAGTCTTTAAAAAAAATCAACACTTCTACATAATACAGGTACTTTTCTTGAAAAATTATGTGTAGTAAAAATGTGCTTTTCTACAATAGTAATTTCCATTAATTTTCTCTATCTATTGATTTAACTATCAAATGGAGAATAAGGATTGTAACCGAAAAGTCAAAATAAACATTAATCAAACCTTGTATGAAGGTTTTATAAATTATGTGGAATAGGTCAATAATAGACCCAGCAGAATTTTAATAAAGTGCCTTTAGAGAGTCCTAGAAATCCATGCATAATTTATAAAAATACATTGCTTATAACCAACTACAGGCCATACTATCAATGTCTGTGACATGCTTAGGACTGCTAATATCTCTTAGCTATTCATAAACTATTTGTAAATTGCATAATAAATAATACATGCCTAAATCTTTTCTTTATTCACAATGACATCACCTTCATCATGATTAGTCAGTTATTCACTATTGTTAGTGTTACTACTTTTGTGTAAATAGATTTTAGAGCCTTCCAGTGCTGTGTGATTTAGTTTTAGCTGGAAGGTTGATTAGAAATACATTTCCCATTTTCAACTATAGTCAGATGTTTCTAGTCCTCAGATGAAATATTTCTGTGAAATCAAATCCTATCATCTCTTCTGAGTGATATGTAACTGTAAGTACTGCTTTAACCACTGCAAAGTGGCTGGTGGAATTATTCCCAGCACTGATACAGATTTTGTGCCTCTCTGCAACAAGTTATTTATAATTGTCATTCTCTGGAATCCATGACCTAATATCTACAGTCTAGAACAGTCAAATCATTCAACATGGACAATTTATGCTGTTTTCCTGCTTTTGGCTCATTCTTCACAGTCTTTGTATAGGAGGGCTTTCTTCCTGACCTTGTGTTCCTTCCCTCTGCTGTTCTTATTATGACCACCACCACCTCCTGCAAGTTCCTCTACTGATTTCCTTTTCTAGTTCCTCTCCCTAGTTGGTAATCTCAGTCCCCAGAAGCTGAAGAAAGCAAACCCTTGCTCCCCCACACCAAAAAAAAAGACCCCAAACCAAAACTCAGAAGACCCTGTCTTGAAGCAGTTGGTTAGAATTACGAGATTTCACTATGAAAATTAGAATGACGACTCAGTTCATACTGAAGTCCCTGTGGGGCAACAGAAATGACATTTAATCCCTGACAAACTGGATTATTTTTCATCTGCTAGTGTATTGGTAAAGGAGTCAACAACAGATCCTTGGGAACATCCCAAGGAAGGTAATTTCTCTAAGGATTGAAGTTAAATCCCCATCCCTGACTGGTGGCTTTTTTTTTGTTTGTTTGTTTTTTCAATAGTTAGAACAAAACATTATGGAGAAATTATTAGTGAAACAATAACCAGTCTGTTCACACTCATTTAACCTTAGATTTTACTGAAGCCTGAATTAAATACATTTTCTTCCTAAGTCAAATGCAAAGAATTGAGCCAACCCTCAGTCTTTTAGGAAAAACACATGTTTCTGATGTATACCCACAGGTAAATTCAGTAGTGTGCATTTCAGGCATTACTGCTTGGAACCAGCACTCTGCCACTGTGCTGGGCATTAGTGCTCCTAACACACACTCAGCAGAAAACGATCTGTATGTACACTATCCATGCTCCAATTTACATTTGTCATTTTAGAGCAGTTCACCTTCACAGATTGTTTAAGCAAAGATTCAGAAGTGACCGAAGCATAGACACAACCACTTTCTGCTGTTGTTTTTTTTCCCTTGGGGAATAACACAGACAGCTGGGAGCTGCAATACTGAACTGCCACCGTGAGATACATGGCCTGCCCTTGATCCAGTGTATAGTATGCCCTCACTGCTCCAGTTCTGTCTTAGAAACTCCTCCTTTCTCACGTAAATCAGAAGCCATGCATTCCCTTTTTTAATTCCAACACCTGACCTTCAAAATCAGGGCTGTACATCCTATTTTGAAAAATGATTAGAGATACAGTTTGTGGAAGTTTGTTTTACTTGTTTGAATTTCCTGCGGGGAATGATTGTTGGATTTCAGTGTTTGAGACTGTGAGTTTTTGTTCTTTCAGCTGAAGGCCTACATCCCTTCAAAAAGATCATAAACTCCTGTATATGCCCAAGGTGACAGGAGGTATATTAGGCTTGTGGGCTACAGATTCACCTTATTTGTAGTTTTATTTGTTCTTGCCTGAAAAGTCACAATGCAAACTTGTGAATTTGCTGTTGCATAGAAGAGTAACTAACTTCTATTTCCAGATCTGTTTTTTTAAATGGCATGTGTTGCAAACTTAATTTTCTCCAGAAAATAAGCAAATTCATGTGACAAGAGGGTTAATATATTAGCTTGTAAGGAAGGTGCTGGAGGGCAGAAATATTAGCAACAGTCACAAGAAGTGCTGTTTCCAGGACTCACCATTTCTGGTCTTGGTTTTGAGAGTCTATTCCTACAGATACACCCTCCACATACACCAGAGGAGGACTCTGAGACGTGCATTTTCCTCAAAAAACCCGCAGAACATTTGCTGTCTCATTTCTTGCACGCTCTCTGTCTCTCTCTCCCCTTTTGCTTTTCAGACTGATGTGAAAGCTGTCAGAGCAGGAACTAAAATAACACTTTTGTTAAATTTGTAAGAGTTAGCTAAGGTGATAGATCTAGTATTGCTGTTTTAGGCATCATCTGAAGTTTGTTTACTACACACCTCAACCAAATGTGTGTATATGAAATGTGTACCAAGAAATGAGTAGGAAACATATGTGTTAAAAATGAAAATGTGGCTTTGAATAATTGAAAAAAGGCTTTGGTTATTGCTTTGTTTTTCCATTTAAAATTCTAATTTCTTGTGAATTATACTTTTGATACCAGTCACAGGATTATAGATAAACTTCATTTAAAATGCATTTTGTTGTCACATTTTATTTAAACAATTTGCATTTTTTATTCCGAATTTATTACTTTTTCCACATTTTCAGGAAGTAATGTGCTGCTTAAATTGCAGGTTTCCTCTTAAATTCAGTGTGTTTTACAACTGCCGTAGTGAACTATTCTGAGAACTGTATTGTAGGAACAAATCTTTATAAAAAGGTAAAAAATTATATTTTTCATGAAAAACTCTTCCTAAAATAATTTTGAAATATAAAATCCACCAATCTCTGCAATAAGTTTTTCTTCTGTCATCATAAATGTAATTATTCTTAGGTTTACAGCTTAATGTTGGATGTGGGTATGTAGCAATACAGCACTGAAGAAATTATAGGGGGAAAACCAAAAGTTAGTTAGCAGTTAGACAGTAGCAAATCAGGAAGATAATAAGAATGGTCACTATTCCCAGCTGTTTCCAGTTTTATCAGAGAATTAATGTGAAATTACTCTTCTGCTTTTCTTTTACAGACAGGCTTGTGCTGAGCTGACTGTACTCTATTCTGTGTTCATAAGGCACAAAATACCTTACAGTTTCTGACACATGGCTGGGTGGCTATTGTGATTTCTCTAGTGGAGCTGGTTGATAATCAAAATAAGCCATGAACAATGGATAAAGTTCATGATTTTATTGGAGGGGGAGAGCACCCTTTGCAATACTTATTCCAAGATGACCAGAGGAGAGCAAAAGTAGGTGCACTGTGCCTTGTTCTGAGACACAGCTGGCCTGAACTGGAGTATTGCTCAGCCTCTGAAGAATTTAGCTACCTCCATTATCTAGCAGATTTACTTAAAGACCTATTAAACCATTTTGTTGTGCTCTACTGTATGACTTCAGGATTAATATCTTAAGTGACATTGCTTTGGTCTTAAGTCAGGTTGTTCAGCAGCAGTTACATCTTTCATAATTCTGCACCAGGGAAATCTCAATGCAGTACTGGAGGAAATCCTGAATTACTTTGTAAATAGGCCTGGAGATGGTTAGATTTCTTTTTGTAAGCCTTACGCATTTCTAATTCAGAGAAGTCTGAATAATGAATAATAACAGAACACAGTTTAACCTTCCTATAGGCTTCAGCCTCAGGAGGCAATTAGATGCAACAAAAATGTAGTGTTTTTTCACCCTGAAAGCTGACACAGCATTACTTTTACTTCTAGGCTTAGCATGAACATAAGCATTTTGTGGTTTACTGACATAAAATAGGTCAAGGATTAAAGCATAATTAATTACATGCCTTTTTTATAGTGAATCCCCAAACCCTGTGGCTGAACGAATTCCATTAGGTGTACACACTATTGTTCCAGCTTCAGACTTACTTTTTATCAA
The DNA here is from genome assembly GCA_907165065.1 of Caprimulgus europaeus. Next base: position 79,189,678 of record OU015525.1, read on the forward strand.
CAGACAGCACTCACAGCTCCTCAGATCTCTGGATTGATAATACCCATCTACCCTGTCTTCACCTACACTGTCTACTGAGATTCATTTTCTTTACCCATTTTGTGGCAGATACATAACTGGCTTTAGCTTTTTATTCCTCAGAACTGAAAAAAATTTTTGTACTACATGTTATTGGTCTCCCCTAATCACAGATCTGCCAGCATAACGATACTTTTATTATAATCAAATGCAATAGGCATGTAATCCTTTAAAGGTGAAGGTTTTTCCATTGGGCTTTGTCCTAAAAGAGGGAAGAGTTGCACAGCAGCATGAATACACACCTATGGAGTACTAAGCCTCCTTGTATTCTGCTTCTCAGTGTGTTCACTGAAGATTTCAGTGTGTTCACTGAAGATTTCAGTGCAGTGGAGGAACCTGAAATCTTCCTCTACCTTAAGCACCATCAACAGCCTAGCCTTGCTGAACCTGGAGCTCAGGGTGGGCTGAAGGAGGACTGTGCTCCACTAAGTGACAGGCAAACAGTCAGCTTTCACCTCCTGCTCTTAAGAATAGCAGCCATTCCTGTGCTGTAGGGCTGTCACATGGCAGGGAAAAGCAAGGGTCAACTCTACTTGCTCTCTGAATAGGCCTCCTGTTCTCCTGCTGATCACTCTGCCCCAAGGGCAGTAACCACAGAGAGCCCCATTGCTCAGCCTTGTCCCTAAGTAAGTAGGGGATAATGGGGGACAGAGGGTCCCCATTTTCTCTGCCCAGCCCTTGCAGCTGTGTCTGTATCACACATAATAAAAGCATCCAGCTGTTTACAAACCACTGTATGTATAATGCCAGCATATGTATGTCTGTGCCTGTATGTGGCCTTCTGCTTATGCTTTGCAGTTAAGCTGTCCTTAGGGTTCTTCGGTGCACACCCTGGAATGCATTCATACTTCTACTGCCCTAGTCTATTGCTTAGTATGGTGTGTACACAAAAAAACCCCCCACATTTCAGAGACTTTCTTTTGGGTCTTGATGGTTTTTGCAGAGTTAGATGAGTGCCATGGGATTATCCCCAGTGTACTGCCCCTTCTGCTCAGCATAGATGATCAAAAAATGTTCGCAAAATATAAATTTTTTTCACTAGTGTGTTGAATTTTTGGAACGTTTCAACTGGCTCCACTACTGAGTTCTCATCTGTTGCAATTTCTCCTCCTGGGCAGGAGAAAGCCAAAAGGCCAGCCTTTGGACTGGGACCCAGTGGATTAATTTGTAAGTTTTCCAAGTATTGGGTGTTGCAAGACAAAGAGATTTTTGTAATAGTGCTGAACATCATATAGCCTTTATGAACAATCTCATTTGTTAGAGTTATTACTTCCAGAACTCATATAGAGAATTAAAAGCTCTATTTTTTTTGTCTAAACAGAAACCTCACTGCTAGAGAAATGATCTTGTGAAACAGCTCCAAGCTCTTAGTTCCTATTTTTACCACCAAATTTGCCTGCAGCTGCCAGTTTGAATTACTTCCATCTTTTCTCTGCTTAGAACAACCGAGGGAGTAGAGAAAAGAGTAAAAGAGGATTTTTCGAGATTTTGATCCTTTAAGAAGCAGTAAGAATTTGGAAGCTCAATAGGCACAGAGCCAGAATGGACAGAACAATTGATTCTTTCCTACATTTGTCCATGTCGGTTCCTCCCTTTTCCTCATGTAACCAATTGGCTTATAACCATCGCAGTATAAATCTGTAGACTATCTAGGACGAAAATGCAAGTTAATTTCCAGTAGTGATTTTGTTTGACTTTCATGCATCATTGATTTTTACAGGGTTGAAGAGTTCATGATTTGGAAAAAAAAAACTTTCCACATCCTTATTTAAAAATTCAAATCTATGTTTTGATTTATAAAACTAACAGATATACTTTATTATTTTGTGTGATGAAGAAAAAGTATAACATAAAATAGCATGGGGCAAGCCCCTGTAGTTTTGATTTATAGAGTCTGATATGTCTTAACCTCCCTCTGTCTACAAAGCAAAGGAGTGTGGGGTTGTCTCCTCTTATCACTTATATTACAGTGATCAGTCTACTGTAATTTTTGTCTGTTTTCTGAGATACGCAGTCTAGTGTTTCTTGGTTTTCGCTCCTCTGTGATATAAAAGACTGTGTTAAAATAATCAAATGGCAATTGAAAATTTGAAGGTTGTATTTAAAAAGAGATATATTTTTTCCCTACAGCATGCTTTCTTATATATTACTGTATTTTTATTTTTTTTAAAAAAAAGAAATATAATGGAATTTCAGGAGTTTTACAGCAAGTTGCTCTCAAGCTTGGTCATGTCATGTATTAAATTTGGTTCCTGTATTTTCTCAACTGTGTCACATAAAGAGAACTGTTGTATGCTTCTCCATGATGCATCCACAGTAAGGATGTTCAATAACTGTGCTATTTTTTTCTCCAAATTCCAGTCACATGACTGTGATAAAAATAATTCTGCCTGTGACTTCTGGCTTTGTGGATTTGCTATATTTGGGGTAAGAGGAAGAAGATGAGCATGGGGTTGGAGTCAAACCTGATTGCTCAGTAGTGGGTCTTTCTTAGTGAAGCTGTGAAATCTCGTACAAAGAAGTAGATATTTATTGTCAGAATTAATTTGAATTGATACTGGTTTTCTTCACATCCTAATAGCATGTTCTATGTGTGGACAGATGGAAAAAGTAGATCTCTTCAGAATATTTGAACTTCACTTCTGATTACTTCTATTTTAAAGATATAAGTTTAGATGAAAGGTGGAATTAGGAGGCTATTTACATAATGTATTTACTTCATTTTCCTGGAGAATAGAGTAACATTTATAGCAAAAAACAGATTCTTCATCACCAAGGCAACAGGTTGACCTTTGCTAATAATAAAAACATGATTAATTATAAAGTATTAATATGGGGGGTTTTCGGGGGGTGGGGTTTAGATTCTGATAGCTTTATTAAATAAGGGACTTCAGAAAAAAGCTGTTAATTAACCATTCAAAATATATCAAAAGGAGGGCTATGCAGATGTGTGCCTGAGAACTTTAATGCAAAGGGCACAAGACACAGCAGGCAATATCCAAGATGACGGAATACAACCTTGTGAGAGACAGATCTACAAACCAATAGCCTACTGCTTTCAGATAGCCACCATTTTGTTTTCATAAGTTCCTGCTGAACTGACCATCAAGCTGAGACTTTGCATTTCCTTCCAGATGAGTTCTTACCATTAATTTAATGAAAGCCAAGACCAGGAAGAAGCATGTGTTAGGACCAATCAAGAAGATGATCTTCTGCACAAAATGTTTTTAGTCTGCTCCTACTGAAATAAATGGAAGACTATTGATCTGAGTTTAGCAGAATGTCTCCTCTTTTAGACAGAAGATCTACTATTTCTAGCAATTTTCATGGGATCCTGGCCTCTAATGAATAGAATACAGTGTCCAAATTTCATTTATACTGTAGTGTATGATATTCTCATGCAGTGTTAAGGAATCTATTGGGTAAATCATGTGCACATTAAAGCTTTTACACATGGCCAGTGTAATGTAATGGAATCTCACTGTGAATGGAAAGCATAACTGTGCATATTTATTTTACTTGTAGCCTTGTTATTTTAATACTGATATCCCTTCCTGGTAGATAACACCAATTTTCAAATGAAACTCCAATGAACATTTTCCTAGATAGTACTTGTTAGAGCTGTCCAGTGTTTTATGCACAGCATCAATTAATTTTTAGTATTGTGACAACTGAGGAAATGTGTATACGTACATACATGACATAAAATACACTTGGTGTTGTAATTTCTCTATTATCAGTACATGCAAGAGCTTACCTGTCTTTTTTTTTGCCTTACCTTAGAAGGCAATTCTCAGAGAAAGTAGCATAGCATTGGCAGAAAAGTGGCTTTTACTCTTGATGATCATTTATTTGCATGGAAGCTTAGCTGAATGAATTGAATTTTTTCTACTAAAGCATTTTTTCAGGTCTGAGTCCTCCAGAGACATAACTGAATGACAAAACAGTACTTTGACTGCAAGGAGGGGAACCCTGAGACAGAAGCCTGGAATTTTAAGAAATTGTCTTAGCAGGACTCTGTAAAAAAAAACAAAGCAGGAATAGAAGTAAAATTTAAATGACTCATTGTGACACTAAGAGGATGGTCTCTTTCCTAGAAAGAAGCCAGAGGATGGGAGAGGAAAAATTCTGGATGCTTCACAGTACTCTGACCTAACCCAGACAATACCTTGGAATGGTCAAATAGTGTGCAAGAAAATACTGAAAGCCCTTTTTCCTGATGCAAGACAAATTCCACTTAGCAATTTGCTATTAAGTATCCCTGTAACTCCAGAGTGTGTGTACAACTGGAGGTCTGGGGTCTATGCTTAAAAGACGTTGGCATATCAACACTGGATTTAGGGTCTTCAGATGCCTAGGCTAGGAGGTGCTATTTTCAGAATTATATAATGAGAGCTAGTTATAGGTAGGCTAAGAAAAGAGAATTTTTCCAACCTTCCTAAAAGGAGCAGAGAGAGAAAACTGTATTGAGAGCATCCTGCTTTTTTTGTTAGTCTTTGTGTTATCCTGGGTCATATTATTTTTCAACATAATTCATAACATATTATCCAGACAGAGTTTTCTGATCTTTTTTTTGGCTAGCATTTCTGTCTCTTACTATATCTAATAAGCAGTTCAGTGTGTCATGTAATTTTATTATTTTGAAGCTCTGCAAATAATCTACAAAATTTTGAATGCTATCCTTACAGAAAATACCATCACTGAAAGTCATAGTCCTAGGAGAAAAATGTTTGTAGGTGCTGGTTCATACTGGTCAAAACCATTATGATATTGTAGAACTATTGCTTTCAAGAGCCAAAAATGTAAGAGACTGTAATAAATCTTACATTTTTATTTTAACAGCTTCCCAGAGGACAGGATAGGGAGAAGATATATTAAATTTATGAAGGATATTGAACTCCAAGCAAACACAACACTGTGTGCAGACGAATTAGGGAACCACACTGAAAGGCTATAATAAATGTAATATCTGATCTTTAGTGATATAAGGAAAAGAAGAGAGAGTAGAATATCCAGATTTGTGATTATAACATTTGGAAGCTTATTTAAGTCATGATTCTGTCCCTGACTATCTAGCAAAGATTAGGAGCTCCCCAGCATAGGAGGCAAATATGAGACTTTTTTTTTTTGCACATCAGCGTATTGTATACAAAGTTTTGCAGGATCCCTTTTATGTCATCTAAATAATCTGACCCCTGGCAAGTCCCTGAACTATGTGCACTCTGACCTAAGGCAATCATATGTTTCTGCTGTGCTTGGAACGGCAGGTGTGGCTATAGGTGCACGTTATACAGGCAATGCTTTGAAAGTGATGCCTATCGACTAGAGAGACTTGGGTGCTGGGCCAGAAAGTTCGTGCAGATTTAAGTTGAGCCACCATACAACTTGCCTCAGATTCATTCCAGTCTTTTTTTTCTTCACACCACAGAAAAGTTTCAGATTTTTCAGAGACAGTTCTTCTGTTACCCACGTATTTTTTATTTCTCAAAATGCGACAGGGTAGGGTACATTCATTTTTTCCCCAAATCATCCACAGGTTTTCCTTGAGGTAACGCAGAGAAGAGAGACAAAGTATATTAGGAACATGTCTTCACTCTGCTTCAGATCACTGAGGACACTGATGTGACACTGTCCTGTGTTAACTGGAAGAGGTGTGCAGGGGTCCTCTGTGTGCAGGCTTCCTGCTCTCTCTCCTTTGTGCTCTCTGGGGCCATATGTGCAGTTAAAGTGAAGTAGCAGAAGAGGAATCATGTCACTGGGCACTCTCCCATCTGCACTGCTGTTGCATCTGGCCCCAGCATTATCTTTTTCATATAGGTGTTCCTGATCCTGATTTTCTGCCAGTAGAGAGCATGATCTGGATCCCAAAAGACGACATATGTCAGGGTGCACATAACATCTATGTAGATGGCTATGCAAACCAGGAACCTGGCACATCTGGGAATTAACCTCTTTACTTTGTCCTACTCTCCTCTCTAGCCTTGCCCTAAAGCCAGTGGTCTTATGCAGTTTTGAAGAAAATGTCTTGTACTATCTGCAGAAACAATCGTATCAGAAACAATCAGTTATATGTGATTTGTAGGAATCATGTTATGTCTTACTGTGGGTAACTTTCTAGAAGAACTCCTAATCTGGTTCTTGGTGGCATTATCAATTTATAAATGGCCTTGAAGACTATAGAAATAATTCATTTTGGAGATGAGATACCTTCCATCTCTCCACTTTCTGTATGATGATGTCACCCTGTAGCAAGAAAATGAAAGCTTGTCCTGGTTTTTGGCTGGAACAGAGCTGGGTTACTTTTTAGTAGCTAGAATAGTGCTGCATTTTGCTTTCAGCCTGGGATTTATTATGAGAGAAACATTGATAACATACCAGTGTTTTCAATTTTGTTGCTGGAAGTGAAGGACTTTGTGCTCTGTTAGTCTACAAGCACAAGATCTAAAGGAGCAAGGAATACGTAAACTAATAAGCTGAATTGGTGTTTGGGTATGCCAGTGGGACATTCCACATCATATCACATCATGTCCAGTATATTAGTGAGGGTCTCTTCCTCTTTTCACTCCCTCAGGCTTTTCACTTAGGCTCTCAGTCTTCTGGGTTTGCAGTTTCGGTTCAGGATTGTCGCTCTTCCGAGATCGTTATCGGGGAATGGGCCGGGCTTGGTCAGTGGGTGTTCAGCAATTGCACTGCGTATCACTTATTTGCATATTTTGTTACTGTTATTATCATTATTATTTTAATATTAGTATTATTTTAAGTTTTCTTTTATTTCTTTTATTAAACTGTTCTTATCTCAACCTACGAGTATCCTTACCCTTGCCCTAATCCTTTCCCCTATCCCCTGGGGGGGAGAGTGAGTGAATGGCTGTGTTGGTTGCTAGCCAAGGGCTAGCCTAGTGAAACTATCACAAAGCTCTAGGTAGAATTTAAATGGATAATGAAGTCTCCATTGCTTGGTCTCACCTTGAAGGGTAGGTTGGAGAGTTCAGCATATTGGAAACAATGTGGCTGATGATGACGGGCAGAGAAATATATGTGGAAGTGAAACAAAGCAGAGGTGAAAAGTGAAAGATGAAGGAAAGAAATTCATAGGAACCCATGAGAACAGAAATATGTCCTTGGTTGTCCTGCACAGCTTTCATACAAGAGTGTCAAGGGGCAGCTCAGAATGAGAGAGTAGTATGAGAGAAATTATAAATGAATAAACAGGAAAAAAATTCCAGTGCTACAGCAGAACTGTAAAAGTCAAGTGTAAGAGACGTTATCTTTTGATACAATTTTCTTTATTTACAAAAGTCAGCTGTTTACTAAAAAAATTCTCCTTCTCGAGAAGCATTGAATTCTGCAAAAGATGTGCTAAAGTTAGGGTTTTCATGCACCTTAGGAATGTGGTCGTGTTCAGCTGAACTGTGGGGAGCTGATAGAAGAGCACCATGAAAACTTGTGTTTGATCAGGTCTGGCTCAGAGTGAGACTGTTGAGGAAATGGGACAGGCAGGGTGCATAAGAACAGAAACTCTAAACAGCTTGAATAAGATGAACTGATGCAGAGGGAACAGAATACTTATGGATGCCACCAGGGATGTTTAGCTGTACCTAGTTGTTTGAAAAAGCTATTGAATCTCTTACCATCCTTTCTACTTATCTGCAACATAGGGCTAGCTAAAACTGTTTTTCTTTCCCCTGAAACACACAGTTAATTTAACCATATCACAGCCTTCAGAGAGTGCTCTTTCTTTACAATGGCATCAGAAAAAAAGTCTGTAGTAGCAGAAGGAAAGAACAAAGTTTAGAAAGTCCAAGCCCACAGGAAATATTTAGTAGAACATTTCTATTGAAATTCCAACAAAAAAGGCAAAACTGGCATAAACCAACCCCAAAATTTTCCTTACTAGTCATTAATTCTAAACTTCATAAAACTCATGGTCAATCAACATTTCCTCAAATGAACATAAAAGCTGCTTTAGTAAGAACAGTAAATAAGGCAAAAACTGTCCTGTTACTTAAATATACAACAAAAGGATATATGGCCTGAAGGCTAATTGGGTGAATCTGGGACTGAGGTTCTGGCAATTGCTCTATTCACCTGCCATATGCATGTGCTGTGTTTCTTCTTACAGCCATGCCTGGTCACTCGGAACAAGGGTAGGGAAAAAGCAATGTTGTGTTTTACAAAAGAGCTGCAGTTATGAAATCCAGAGCTGGTTTTCTGTAAGCAAAACATATTAATGAATTGAATTTAAAAAAAAAAAAAAAAAGCCAGGCGAGGACACTCCTGTGACAGCCAAGGCAGTTTGTTCCTAAATTCTAGCTTTTTCCTATGGATTTTGCCCAGTAGCTTGTGTGAAAAGATATAAATTTTCTTCTCTAAATTGATAAATCTTTCTGTCTTAACCCTCTTCTTTTGGGGGAAATGTTGGACTACAAATGACCTGAACCTGGAACTGTGAACCTAAGGCTGCAAAGAATTCTTTCAAACGTGAGTACTCAGGTAAATTAGGAAATTGTGAAGAAGGCCCAGAAAAGGATTTTTTGGGCTGTAGATTTGCTACGTGAAACCTAGGCTGGTGAGAGAAAATTATTTGCATTAGTTCTCTAGGACTCAACCTTATCTGTCTGGGTGCTTGTGTTCTGCTTCTTAGCAACTTGAGCTCCTACCACTTTTTTGCAAGTCTCAGGGATTTCTAGCTTAAGCTGAGGCCAGTTTTGTAATAACATTAGTTTTTCTGAAACTCAGCTTTGCTTGGGGAAAACCCCTTCTAATTCTGATCTACCTCATTTCTTCTTTCAGTGATCATTCAGGCCTACATCCTTATAGATATTTAAACACATAGCTCCTAGATAAAGGCTTAACTCTCACTGAAATAAAAACCAAATTTTGGTGGGTTTTTTTGACTCCTGATTTTTGAGAGGGTTTTGTGGTTGATAGTCTTGGACCCCTTCTGCTATGTCCATTTAATTGTCTGCTGAGCTGAAGATCATGATATCTGTCCCTCTTTGCAAGGCTCTGTGAATATTTTGTATACTTTGCTTTGGCAGAGCAAAGGAGCTCTTTGTAACAGATAAATACACAGATATTGACTCTGCATGATTTATCCCACTTCAGACTGTTGAGAGTGTGTAATGATTTAGTTCATGATGCATACAGTTCATGCAAAAATTCCAGATCATACGGGGTTCTAAAATACATAACTTTGAAACCCACAAACATAATTTGAAACTAAAAACACAGGCAGGAAGAGTCAAAACAGAACTTCCAAACATGTGCCAGTGTTTCATGGGCTTGAATGCTCAACATTTACTCTGTCATTAATTAGACTGGGAAATTAAATGTAGAATACACTGTAAAAGATTATTGTAAATCCCCAGCACCAGAATATGAAAAGCACACTTGCAAAGTGATGTAATTGGTATATAAAGCCTGGTAGTGATTGAAGAGTTTAAGAGCTGATCCAAAATATGTTAATGGATGATAATGAAGGCTGGCTTCATTGCTCCTTTTCTTTGTGGTCCAGTGTACGCATGACTTTATAAGACAGGGACTCTGGGGTGCTTGCCAAACAGGCAATCAAATGATCTCTGATTGTCATCTCACTGCTTTCTGTAGTATAGTCCTGTCAAGAAGGTGACTGGCCAGTCCTCCTTCCTTCTCCTTTTCTCACCTGCTGATATATAGGTCTAGGTGTCTTTGTATATGTTGATCTCAGTACAGAAAACAAAATCCTCCTTACACCCAGCAATTCATACATAGCTCTTCCAGTTCCTTCAATTAACAGACAAAGTATAATATTGATACCCCTTCCCAAAATCCTGGCTATTCTGTCTACCAATTGCACTACCTGACATCTGAACACAGACCAGTATTTTTTTATTTAGTTGTTTTCCTGGTTCCCTAACACCTTCTCCCAATTTTTTTTTCTATATGTTTGTCTTTACCCATCTCTCTCATACTTAATTTCTTGTTCTACTCCTTCCATGCTGTTGGTTATAGGTCTACCTGATGCTCACAGTCACAGGGAAAGTAGCTTAGTGAAAAATTATTGCCTAAAACATCTCAGATCTATGCAAAATGTCAGTCTGGAAAATATTCTGGTGTTTTCAGTAACTGATGATTTGAAATTACTTAATTGTTCAGGAAGTTTGGAGCACATTTTTTTTCTTTACATTTTATAGCTGAGTCATTGCAAGGGTAGAAAAATAATAGTTCTGATAAAATGTTGGTCTAATAAGCTTTATGAAAATGATACTCTTTCTTGCAGATTGCTTGAATAGGTAAATTTACTAGCTTTTCTCCATGATTATGTGATTGTTCTATTTAAGTAAAATTAATTGACATATGTTTACTGTTTTAATGTAAGAATAAAAAATTAAAGAAATATTTAAGCATCATATTAAAGTATCCCTACACTTATCAAATGTGTCGTAATCAGTCTCATTGATTTCAGTGAGTCTAAAAATGGTATTACTTAGCCCTCACTAAATTTTGTCTTCTGATGCACAGTTCTTGAGTTTGATGGTGTAGTAATTTAACTCTTTTTATCCCACTGTGTTAAAAGATTCTAAATTAAGGACTAATGTGGCTCCTATGGATCAGGCAGCTTGCCATGCCTCTGTGCTAATGATGTTTTACACGTATCTTTACCATCAAGATCAGTTGTGATTCCTTTGGGAACAAGGCAGTATCTAGAGGATTCAAATGTCCAGTCTAGCTATGCTCTTCAGCAAAGTGAGTATTAGCTTCTCTTCCCTGCATCTACTTGCTACCTCTTCAGGGCTGTACAAAGAACATATTAGACAGTGTAAGAATTACACTAATACATTACTTTTGTCATTGAGGATTGCCTTCTACTTACTTGTCTTTAACTGTGAACATCAATTCTTCTGACACATTTCTTGTAAGAGCAGAAGAAAAAAAAAAGCAAAACAATTTCAATTAATTTATTAAAGGCTTAGGGATGTTGATTTTGTTTTTTTCATCCAATTTATTTGCTGTAAGAAAGAATTACTTAAGATACAGGCAGCTCAGTGTCTATCATTTAATTTTTCTTCCTTTTGCCAGTTCAGCTATTAAATAAAAAGACATGAAACTTGAAGACAAACTTAAGTAGATTTGATCATTATTGCTTCTTCACATGACCCATTCATTTGATGACTGCAATCTACTGTAAATCAGCTCTTACTCTCAAAAATCACACTCCTCAAATTTGAATAACATGGGGACTTCTGTTTTTTTCTTGTAGTACTGATGAGGTTATTTACTGTGCATCTGTTACCTAAGCATACCCACTGCTGAGATGAGTTTCAGTAATATTAGGCTGAATAGCTATCTGTCAATAAGTAAGAGAGTCAAACTTGGTGTTTCATTTTTTTCTTCAGTGGATGGATATCTTTTTTCGTAGAAATTGTTTCTCTAGTACTATTTTAAGACTTGTCTATGTATGTTGTGGGAGACGAGTGGACTGGTTGGTTGAGTTCTGTGGGGTTTTTTCCAATTTTCCCTTTCTTCCCCCAAATATTTGAAAAATCTCAAAACAAGATCAAATTTACATTACACCTACAGAATTCAGGTGTATGAGATGTCATTTTTTGCCTATTGATGTTACTCCAAAAGGGAGAATATACCCTATAGTGTGAGACAGGTAGGCACGAATATCTGAAAAGTGGTTATGACAGAAACCTTTTTGTCTTCTGAACATCAGCCTAGACATCATGTTGCACACATTTGGTAAGAGACACAGTTCGCTGCAGGGATGTATCATCAGGAGATTGTGACTTTTTAGTCACAGAGGCAGGGAAGGACTCTCAAGTTACATTTCTCTCCCAAATTTTCCCTACTAAATTTGATCTTTCCTTCAAATGCTGGGAAAATAATTAAGATTTTTAAAAAATTATTATTATTTTGCCCAGTCCAACTTTAGGTAAATGGTGGAAACTTTTGGCTGCAGCAGTAATTTTTTTAAAAGACCTGTGCAGAGCACTTGAAAATTTTTTACACAGTTATGTAAGAACAGGGTGGAAAAATCAGCAGTAGAGGTGATAAATGTCATCTTCCTCTGTTTGCAAGTCTATAGAAGACTTCCTCTTTTACATTTCATCAATCTAATGGTGCAGACAGCAATAAGGCTAAAGTGAGGTTAGTTCTGAGATAGATTGAATCTGTCAGTGTGCACTAAACTTTGGCAGGATTCCATAATAGCCTGAAAGTTGCTGAACAGAGATGAAGAAGCACTTTTATCGCTATAAACTAGACATGTCAGCATACTGACGCCTAGCACCCAGAAAAAAAACCCTCAGCTTTCAAGAGATACCACACCTGCTTCTAGTAATTAGTGACATGTTACTTCCTAACTATTCTCTTAAAGTGAGCTATGTTTATCTTCTACCTGACTCCATGATAACTTTGAAGCTTGGATTAAAAGTCTATTTAAAAAATAATTCCCATTCAGAGGGCAGACTTTGGCAGACAATAATTACAACCCTGCCAACTAAACAGCAAATTTCATCACCAGTTTGCAATACCCATACAAAACTTTTATCCAGCTGTAGGTACGTCAGTGTTTCTGGTTGCCTGCTTAAGTTCACAAATGTGAAGCAGAATAAAAGCACACAAAGCAGTTACACTGGAATGATCTCTACTGTGAAGTGAGCAGTTTGTTTTGTCAAAAAGAGAATAGTATTGGATTTGCCATTTGCTGGTTTGAAAAAATGTCACTGTATCATGTCACCTTACATTCCAACCTTGAGTAGTACATCCTGGCAAAATACAACATTGTTTCTGTTTTGGTATCCCAGGGGAAATATTTTCTTTCAAAATATCTAAATATTTAAATATCTACCTTTAAATGAAAGTGGTTAAAACTAATCAGATTTGACTGTAGAGAGTCAGGATCAATAATGACATAACAAATAAACGTATTTTCTGCTGATCAGCAGGAGTTCTAATTCATCAGCACTTTTAAGTACTTTTATTGAGCTCTGTTCAAGTCTGTTTTCATAGGCACAACATTTTGTAGTATTAAAAAAGCTTGGCAAATAAAACACATAATCACAGGAAATTGCTATTGACAGCAGGTATAAAAAGGTGCAATTTGGAAAATTCATACAAACCATTAAAAAAGTCATGAAGGCAGAAAAACAGACATGGAATGGGTTAGTAGGTTATTGAACCAAGCCACACAGAACACTTCCTTTTTTTCTTCTCTGTTTTCTTTTCAAATAAATTTAGAAGGAGTTTAAAGATTTGTCTTAATATGAGCCCAGTCAGCTCTGGGAGCTAAAACTATTTTTTTCAATTTTTTTCATTTTGTTTGTGTTGCATCCATTAGAAGTGGTCCATGACTAGCCCTTACATGTGCTACTGAAACTAATAATAATAATAATAATAAATGTTTATTTGAATATCTTAATTATTTTAAATCACAGTTAATGGTGGCTCAGCCCTCTCCCTCTGTTTTTGTCATAAAATGACTCAGGTCCTATTTCTTGCTAGCTTTTTAATAATACAAAGTTTTAAAATAATATAGTTTTTCTTAGGCAAATTTTAGTCTTTTTTGAGAGTTCAGGGATAAATACTTTTGGTAGTGTATCTGAATTAGCAGAGTGTAACCAAATTCAAACCAGGTGTAGGAGGCTGCATCAGTATTCACTTCCCTGGAGTTGCTGCTTTCCACATCTGATCTTAATTTCATCCTTTTAGTCTGCAAAACTGCTGTAAATTCACAGTTGAGTATTTCATGAGAATCTCAGCATTTACTTTTCCTTTCTGAAACTAGAAACACAAAAAAGACAAAAAAGAGAGAAAAAATTTAAGGTCATAACAAAAACTTTATAATTTCCAGCAAGATTTAATTCAACAAACAGGCTAAGGATTAGGCAAAACTGAGGCTTTTCGTGTGATAAGAGAAATTGTCATGTCCTTTATCCTTACTGTCTTTTTCTGTTTAAAAATGAAACATAGGATGTAAGAGGATACAAATACAATGTAAAAGGAAATTTGCAGAATGTCCTTCAAAATATCTTCAATCCTTTGTTCCACAAACAACACTGCTATACTCCTCACTGTTCAGGTCAATTGACTGTAATGCACTAAATGCTGATGTTTACCTCATGAGAGCTCAGTTAACTCTTCTGTTTCAGTTTGTTACTTGTCACTGCTGTTAGGAGGGGTTTTTGGAGTGAACACATTTTCACGGCTATGTCAAATAAAAAATATTCATAACCATTATAAATACAATTTTTGATTCTTATGTTCGGTAACATAACTTCAAGCTTTCTGCAGATGATATAAAATAATTGATGATTTTTTTTTTTGGGGGGGGGGGTAGTCAGCTTTATAAAACCTCACAGATTCTTACAATTCTGAATAGCCAGTTTGTACTTTCAGTTTTTCCAAATTGTTTATCAGCCAGCCAAATGGATTTTCAGATCTCTCTCAGCCAATCTTAAATGATACACAGGACCTGTAAACCTGAATTCAGTACTGAAACAATGGTCAAGCAGGTATCTGATTGCTTTGTTTCTCTATTGCTCTGAAAAGATCTAAGAGGTCTTTGCCACATAAAATTGCATTTCTGAACATCATTTGAAAGAAACGGCTCCCTGACACCAATTAAAAATGCCCTTGAATTATAATTCCTGTAGATTTTGCTCAAACAAATTTTGAGTAAATTTGGTAAAATTTCAAGTTTATATCTCTCCACTGTTGCTTTTTTTTTTTTTTTCTTTTCTGATACCAGTGTGAATTTTATCTTTGCCCATGGTTTCAGTTCTAAATGTTAGTTGGTTTAGGGAAATGAGAACTTTAATATAGCTCTAAGATGTTGCATTGACAAGCTTTTAAAAAAGTGAACTGAATTCTGTATCTGCTTGCAATATTTGGGCACTTTGCTATGCACTCTGGGGTTCAATGTAGGTTGACAATATTGAGAAAATTCATAGACTCTTCTTTCAGTTCAACTGGCAGGGGTGTGTTCCTACAAGGAATGGGAAGCCTGTTTCTTTTAATGGTGTGAGGCTGGGAAGTACACAGATCTAGAGCCTGAAGAGTTGCTGTGTTCCAGTGTACATGTATTTTCCATGGGACAGACGTCTCAGATGTTGTATCTGTCTCCGTGTTGTGCTGCACTTACAGTGGCTGAATCTCAGATATATAAAATCCTTTTGATCTGAAGAAGTCACTAAGCAGTTTTCCTATGTGTGGCTTGTCTTTGGTAGCTCCTCCTTTAAATGGAAAACCACTTCCTCACACATTTGGTACAGCAGCAGGACCTTATAATGTCATTATGCAAGCCACAGAACTAGTAACCACAGCCCTCCTGGACAAACTTTTTATCATGTTTGCTGTCATATCTCTAGAAAATTTGGACCAGAAGCAAGGTGGCTCTGTCTTTTTTTTTTTTTTTAGTCTAAACCTAAATCTAAAGGTTTCTGTTACCTGTCAAAGCACTTCTAGATAGGAATTTCTGGGGTGAGGCAATCACTTTCTCTTCCTTAGTGTATTGTCAGACATTCAAAATTAATAGTTTTACCAATACGAGGGGTACCACCTCCACTCAGATAGAACTCCTTTGTAGGTTGTCTTTGATTGTTCTACTGCAATTTCATATACAGTGTCAAAGTGTCAAGCTTCAACTTCAAAATGAACTCCTAAAGCTATTCTGATGATTGAAGTAGAAATATAGTATGCCAGTCACAAAACTAAGATGGGATTCTAAAGCAAAAGACACAAATGGAAACATGTTGCTTCAGATGTTGAAAGGTAGACTGATGGAGAACTAGAAAGCATTTTGTCTAGCAGGGCCAGATGACCAAATAATATTTTCCATCTCTGACTTGTGGAAACATAAATATCTCCATATATGAAAGTAGCCTAACACCATTATCCTGAGTATAAACTTAGGAACTGCATAGCAGAGTTGAGATTTTTGCATCTGGCTGGGGGGTTTATAACACTAATTAGTGCTTTTAAATCATATTCCACACTAGTCTTTATATACAGCTTGTTTTTCAAAAAGTCTTTCTTAAGAAAGAAAGAAAAAAAGCTCTGGGTAAAAGGAAATAAACTGTGCAGAGAAAAGAGTTGGCCATCCCATAGATGAGTTAAAATCAGGGTAATTCCATGAATTCATAGCAGCTGGGCATTTGGTCCAGAGATTTGTCTAATCTGGGACCCAAGCTCTGATAGATAAGGAATTCCCATCAAAGCTTTTGAAGCTCAGGTTCTTGTTTTAATTAGGAGGCATCTGCAAAAATAGGCTGAAGAAAGCTGAATGCTCTAGATCTCTTCCTAATTATAATCTATTTTTCACTATTGCAGCTACATTTTAAACACTTTCTAAATCTATTTCTTGTTTGATAACTAATACATACATTTACTTGCAAAGTAAAATGTATGTATTCTTCCACTGAGGCCACAGAAAAGGGCACAGGGATAACTATGTTGCAAGGAACTTATATTGACATAAATTTAGCCAAAGAATTTGGTTCATGCTCTTCTGATTCTGCTAGCCCTCAGTTTCAGATCCCTATTTAATTTTTTATTAAACTCCTTTCCTGATTCCTGTGGCCATAGTCTCTGTGAACTGTGGAAATAAGAAATCTACAGAGTTAATTTCTTCTGCATTTTTTATCAGAAATTATGTGAATAGCTCTGAAATCACAGTGTGATTTATTGCACTTAAGTGTCAAATATTAGATTTATGTGTCAGTTAAGTGAGAGTTTTTGCATGTTGTAATACACAAATAAGAACCAGTAGGACAGCTTCATTTTTGTGTGTGTGTGTGCATGAAGCAAAACGCTCAAAATCAAAGATTAAAGCAAAAAACTTCAGACATTATTCTATTCTACTTTTTCCAGAGGTGCTGAATTCCCACAATGGGAGGCATGTTAAAAGTGTTTGAAATTAAAATGACCTATTTAAAAAAGAGTAGGAACTGATTCACGATGGTTTTGAAATGACACAGGGACATGGAGATTTCTTAGAAGCTAGAAATATGCAGACATTTTTAAATTGCTTTTAATGAATTGTTTATCTATGTTATCTTTTTGCACACAGAAAGATAATAATATCTAAATATTGTTATTTATATATTTATAAATGTGGCTGTTCCACACAGTCATAAAAATTTTTGCTTTTCTGAGCAAAGCAACCCCTATGTCAAGTTTAACTTTGCATTCAATGAAACTAGGGAAATTATCATTTTTTTTTCTTTTGACTCAAACTTATAGTTTACAGATATGCGTGTTTTATGACACTGAATCAAGAACTGGGGCAGCTGAAGAGTAGGCACACATCTGTTCTGCCAACTTCATTACAGCTAGAGGTCATAGTATTCTGAATCTGCCTAAACTCATCTTTTAAATCCTGACCCTGTAAGATTTTAAACATGTCCTTGATTTGATGCATGAGAACACTAGAAAAGTCAGCGGGATGGCTTACAGTAGGCAAAGATAAACAACTGTGTGAGTCTTCCCAGCAATGGGATCCTTGTGAATGGCTATCCTTGTCTCATTTTGTGGAGCACGTGACAGAATGAAGCCTGGTATCTTAATGTTCCAGTCACTGTTCTAAACAAAAAATTGCAATATATCTGTGGCCACTGAGAGATGCTTGGCTAATACATCTGGAAGTGGGCCCATATTGCTTATAGGGAAGGGGAAGGAAGGAGTGAATTACCATAGGCAATTGGAGGAATTAGTGAATGCATTTTAACTGCTTGAGAAGTTCTGGGCAGCTGATGTTTGAATAATTTTTGAGAGATTTGCTACAGTATGTGTCAGCCTTTATGACACATTTTATCTTGGAGCAATGTCAGAGAAGGATGTCTTGAAAGAAAACTCAGCTGCAGTGATTAAACGAATCATTCAGCTAACATAAAAGCAGGTACCAGGAGATTTAGCACAGCACTGAAATAAACAATGAAAAGAAACTCATAAGAAGGCAAGAAATTCTGCTTGTAATCTATCACTAGAAAGACATTTGAAAAATGCTTATTTGGACCCTTCCTGGCCTACTAAAATGATTAAAGGTGTTAGAAATTTAATTACCAATTGCTACTTTACGTGTTACAACTGTTGGCTGACTGAAGAAGAAAGAGAAATTGCACTTGCATGGGTGCAAATCCTCTTTGAGAATAACTCTGCAAGCCCTCATGTGAAAAGTATTAAGGAATGAAAGCTTTTTTGATTTTTTTTTTTTTTTAATGAAGGCATATTTTCTTCAGAATCCATGTTGCTGGTGGCACAAAGCTTTTGGTGAGAAAGTTGAGAGTGAAATATTTGGTTGAAGCTTATCTTTGTCTTCACAGATCTTTTTCTTTTATGCTCACTGTTGCTACAGAAAGCTCCCTAGCAGCTCCTTTTCTGATTCCTTGTCTCTGGTGAAATTCCAGGAAGCTATTTGCCCTCTAACAACCTTCTTTCACTCAATCAAGTAAGCTTCTCATTCCCTTATGCTTCCTTTAAGGGAATAGATAGAAGAATAGGCTCTTTTTATGTGCTCTTTCATCTTTTCCTGTGACTGAATTTCATTAACTCCTACACTGTTAGCATTACAGGTTTGTATCTGCTTCATTATTAAATCTGTGCAATATAACTTCTCTTTAATTATTATATTTTATTTAGAATTCTTTTCTAATATTAGGAAAGTTAAAGTGTTGTAATCAGTCTTTCATGAAATTTGAAAGCTTGCTGTCAAAAGGAAATTCTCTTAACTATAAGAGCTGCTCAGTAATGCATCAGGACTAGAATTATGTAAACTGTCATGAAGGCATCAGTCATCAAATCAGCTTTTATCCAGGTTTTTTTTTTTTTTTAGAGACAGACTGTGTGTGGCCTTGGAAACCTCAATTGCTTAGCTAGAATGATCTCAAACAGGATTTGGGTTTAGGCCATGAATGAGAATTTAAACCAGGGAGCAGCAGACCTGGCTATCTACAGTAAGAGTTAGGGATTGTTTAGTCTGGAGAAGAGTAGACTCAGGGGAGACCTTACAGCTCCCTACAACTACCCATAAGGAGGTTGTAGCAAGGTGGGGGCTGGTCTCTTCTCCTAGGTAACCAGTGATAGGACAAGAGGTAATTGCCTCAAGCTGTGGCAGGGGAGATTCAGATTGGATATTAGGAAAAAATTGTTCTCCGAAAGAGTGGTCAGATATTGGAACAGGCTGCCCAGGGAAGTGGTAGAGTCACCATCCCTGGAAGTGTTCAAGAAATGTGAAGATGTAGCACTCAAGGATATGGTTAAGTAGGCATGGTGGTGATGAGTTGATGGTTGGACTGAATGATCTTAGAGTTCTTTTCCAACCTTAATAATTCTGTGATTCTGTGTGATTCTGTGAGAGAAGAGGTGTCTGTACCTACTCAGAAAGTAGCAGAAGTGCCTGTTTCCTGACCAGTTTCTAAGAACTTCCTGGTGATGCCTGGATCAAGTCAGAGTGTTGCCTTATTTCTGCAAATGCTGAAAGGTCATCCCTAGCTTTCAGATGGTCTTTGGCTTTCAATGTCCCTTCAATATTACTTATTCAGTGGCACACTTTGTATATTGTATGGGCAAATCATGCATGCAGTTGTATATCCTGTGTAGGTTAGACAAAATGATGGATACTATTCACAGGACAGTCTATTTGTCACCTGGGAGGTTCCATGTGTAAAGTGGAAGATGTAATAAAAATAGGGACTTTGCAGTGTGGATGTGTTCAGGAGCAGCAAAGAGGTAGCCCTGCGGGGAATGAGTGTGAAACAGTGTAGAGTCTCATAGCTTAACGTGGCTAGTTTGCATCGTTGCAAGGTAGATACTACCATGGCCATTTGGAGTCAGCTGAGATGCATAAAATTTAATTGTATTTGTTGAGGATGTGATCCTTAAACTTCCATTGTTATAGCCAAAATTTGTTTGATGTTCTTTTCTGTAAAATACAAATGCCTTGATGCGAACGTGGAAACAACTTTGGTTAGAGTCTGGATTCTGAAAGAGGGTATTTTTCTAATCCTGTGTGGTATTATCAAGACTCTTCTGTTTATATTTCTAGGTAACTAATAAAACTATTCTGCTTTTTTGCTTTTTTTAGAGAAATATTTTTGAGGGTGGAGGAAAGGGTGAGTTGTTCTAAAGGGGATTTTGGGGGGCAGGGACATGTAAAGTTTTTTAATTGGACAATTTTTCTAAACTTCAATTAATTTTCAGGCAAAACCAACGAATACCATAAAAACTATTATTCTGGATTTCAATAATGTTCATTTCTAGGCAAGTTCCAAGTGTGGAGAAACAAAAATAACAATAAAAACTCCCTTTCTCGTTCACAGGTATATCACTGTAATACCTGAGTATTTAGAGGAGATAATCCAAGAACATGAAAACAGATATGACCATCTCTCTTTTTTAGTCAGCACTTTTTTATGTTTCAGGCACTTTAAATTGTCGTTGGGAGAATAATATAATGTCTGTAAATAAGTCAAATACATAGTTATACTAGTGAAGTGGACATAGGATAGGGATTAAAAGAGCCTGGTTATGAATGTCTTTAGGTTTGTTTTGTTGGTTTTTTTTTTTTTACACCACTTCACATATGCCAAAACAAGGTTTATTTATTTTTTTTAAATGTCTACAGGCTGCATGATGAATCTCACACATTCTTATATTCTTTGTAACGTCACTTATCAAAACACATGGCAGTAATATGTCATAAGAGATTAAATGTCTGAACTAGGAGTATTGAGTCAATAGTGAAATTGAAATGATTATGAAACTTCCTGCATAGGCAATGGAAATAAAACTCAAATAAGCTATTATTTATCTACAATACTGCACATAAATTTCTTGTCTCGTCACCTCTTATGTGCAACTTTTAACACAGACTTTGTGCAATTATGCTAATCTGTATATTTTATTTTATTTTATTTTATTTTATTTTATTTTATTTTATTTTATTTTATTTTATTTTATTTTATTTTATTTTATTTTATTTTATTTTATTTTATTTTATTGTATCAATTTATTTTTCTGTTTGGGTCTTCTGAGTTTATCAGAGCCCTACAACTCGGCCACTTTTCCGTTCTTCCTTTCTTCAAATGCATGCTGGCTTGTATAAATCACTACATTTTTCGCCTCTGGGGCATATTTGAATATTGCCATTGTTCTTTTTGTAGATAAGTCACAGATATTTCAGTCTTGAAGATCCTTGGCTTCTTATTGTTAAGGAAGACAATAATGTCTAGTCTCTTAACATGGCCTCACAGTGGTTTGTTTGCCAAAAAATGTGGCAGATAATACATTCAATTTCCTTGAGAAGAGATGTTCACAAGGGCAAGTTCTTCTTTGAAAAACTCAGGTGCTCCTAGAGCAAAGCTCACATGATGCAGAAAAAGAGTCATATAGTAAGCTTTTTTCCCCCATTAAATATGACTTTAATCCATTTCATGCATTAGATCTCTGGTTTTGCTGAAAATTTTATCTTAAGTTCTTAGACATCGGTAGCTTATGATTTATGACATTAACACCTGTTGCTATAACAATTGCTCCCACAGTGTCACTAGAGATAACATTACTCTGGAAGGAACATGAATGTAACAGAAATGCCATTAATCTCCAGTGGAGAGAAAGATCTTCTGCCATCGGATTAAGGATCTGATTGTTGCCCCATTTTAAAACAATTTAATGTAGGTAAAATGTCATTAATTTAGTGGAATTCCTTACATTTTTAGACAAAGTCTACCTTAAGATGTACTGTGCAATTAAAATTTCATTATATCTGTTCATACAATTCTTTCCAAGCATGACCTCCACCAATAATAGGCTCAATTCTGAGGTTCTTAGGAAAAAATCAGTTGTTAATGGGCAATTCCCCAAACAACTTCACTCCAATCTTTTTTGGATTTATTAGGAATGTCAGTCTAGATGATCACTATAATCTTTTTTGTAGAAAAGCTCTGTTACTCGGAAGTAGCCAATGGCCAGTCTTTTTGATGGCAACTCTGCCATCCATTTAAGCAGAAGTGAGGCAGTGGTCCAATATGCAGAAATACAAAATCCTATTTCTTGTCTTAGAAAGTTGATAGATGTGGGCTCACTTTTTGAACTAGAATTATTGTTTTACATGATTCTCATTAAAGGAGTTACACAGTTTACAAAACAGATAACAGAAGACTGAAAATACAAGTTTACACGATTTAATTCTTAAATCTTAAGAGCTCTAAACACATTGGTATGATTTTCAACTTAACTAGTACATTTTTTTCTTTATTGTATCTCTTGATTGACTTGTATGTATTGGAAGAACAGAATATTTTTTTTCAAGTGTATTAATTCCAAAACCAAACTAAAGTCTTAGTTTTGAGGAATTTTATTTTTGACAACTAAGGCAAAACGAAGCATACAAAATGATCCTTGTTTGTGACACACATGGCTGGTCAATGACTTCTCTGAAAGACAGTGTAGCAGGTTGTTCCATTTGAGAAGAGTGTCAGAGTTTATTCTTTCTGGTTTTGTGCCATGAAAACATCAAAGAATGGCTTGGAGAGAACAGCAATGTTATCTCTGACTTATTTGAACAAATAAGTTCCCTGTCACTTCTCTGGAATCACACACTGTGCTACATTTCAAGCAAGATGACCT
The DNA here is from genome assembly GCA_907165065.1 of Caprimulgus europaeus. The sequence continues at coordinate 79,212,367 of OU015525.1, forward strand.
CCTACTATTCCCAGGGTGATATAAATACATAGAAACCTCAAAGACTATTGAAAAGAGTTTTGTCATAGCTTTCCCCTTGCTCTGTCATTAGTGCATGCGAGACATTCTTGAACTGCTGAAGGTCCATCCCATAGCCAGTTCCTTATCTAAGGCCTGTAAGGTACTCACCATCACATTACTTCGATAATTTCCAGATGATTGGAGAAGATTGTCAGAATAATTTATAATGTCAGTAGCCCAGTCCTTAGAGAAAGACTGACAGACTCCTGGGAGGAAGCTCTCTCTGGATCTGTTTGCTTGGTCTGCACTGAAAATGATACAGAGGCACTAGTATGAATGGAAATCAAGCATGTATCTCTTTTTCTCTTAGAATCACTCTTGTAAAAGAGCAGATATCTTTTAATATTTTTTTTCTGCTCACACAATCAAGAGATGGAATGCCAAAAGTTACTATAAATTGTTGGCCAAAAATGTGGTTTCAATCCATTCATAATCTCAAAGCTTTACAACCAAAAATGACAGGAACCATTAATCTAAATAATTATTTTTGCCGTGGATAGGTACCTTCCAAACCATCTGCTCCACTCGATAAGAATTAAACTATATTGTTTCAATAAAAATCTATTACTAATTTGCTTCTTTAACAGAAAAAAAACCTCTGAAGACCAGGAGGAGTAGGAGTACTCAAAAGTAATCAAACTAGGACATGCTGTTTAGTGTTTTTGCTGACACAGAGGAAGTATGTAACTTTTCATTCTTTTGCTAAAACTTCTGGCTCTGTGAGAGATTCTGTGGTTTATAAATAATCTATTGCCTAACACATCCTATTGTCTGTTATTTTTCTGCCTACTTTATGAGACAAGAATGGCAGGTTTGTATGGGCACGCTCAAGTTCCAGCTCTTAAATTCCCTTTAGTGCCCATCCTTAAATATAACCAGGTCCCTTGATACTTATGAGCAAACAACCTGGGCATTCATCGTAAGTTTAGAACATCCTGACAGTTTGGTCTGCTTGCAGTTGTACCTGTGGATATTTTACAAGCTTGCAGTGAGCCCATCAGGACAATATAAAAGTGAGAAAGGTTCTGTTTTAGACATAGCATCAAAAAAGGGAGCTCTTAACAAGGATGTTAATTTCTTTGGTAAGTTCTGAACAAGTTACTCTATTCTGGAGGGGAAATAGCTGGTTAAAGGACAGATTCTGCAAGACACTGATTTTTAGGCTTTTCTATTGCTTGATCTTCACACAGAAATGATCATTAGTGGATCATGCAAGAGGTATCAAGCAGACCTACTGTAAAAAAGCAAATGATATTCCTAGACTAATTTTTCTCTTCCAGGGGCTTGGAGTTTTGTCTCTTGTTAGCTGTGCCTTGTGACAGTTAAAATGAACACCATTGCTGGGAAAAAAAGATAATTGAATTATGAGGCTACTAGCCTATTTCTGCTCTTACTAATATTTGCACTGTGACCTTGATGAATCTACTTTTTTCATTCTGACCAAGATTATTAAATTATAATTTAGTTTATAGCTAGTTTATATGAGTAATTTAAGTATAATTTGTAACTTAGCTGAAGTGATTCTTATTATTGCCATATCTGCCTTATAAAGCATCTGTTCACGTGCTGGTGACTGACAAACTTAGATAATTAAAACAGGATTTAGAATGGCCAGTTCACTGATTAAATGAGCAACCACTACATCAGTCTTGGTTTATGCTTCTGGATGGAAGGATGCTTTGCATATGTGAAGGAGTCATTGAATAAAATGCAGTGACAGAACAAGAACCAGAACCATGAGATCTGTATGCTTTTTGTGCCAAATCTAAACTCTTTACAATGAGATAATGTAGTTTCAGGACAGTATATAATGACAATGGCAGTAGCTGAAAGACACCATTTGTTAGATAGCTAAAGGAAAAATAAAATATGTTCCCTTTCAACAGAGACCATATCTCTGAGACTCTCGCAGAATTCCAACAGATCCTTGCCATAGTCAGAGTAAGAAGTGTGATAGATCTCTTTGTAAGTATTATTTCATTTTAAACTGTGATCAGCCAGATATCTTCTCAAAGTTCTTTTCTTTCGATAAACTTTTTAGGCTATATCTAAAGCTTTTATTAATAATTTCCTTGCTCAGAAACACCAGATTAATCATTCTGGCTTTATACTATCATGGCCAAAATGAGAATACATTTTCTAGTAGCAAGCAATATTGCAAAGGTTTATTAAAGTAGTTTTGTTTCTTCTGAAAGATCCATTTTCAGAAACTAGGTAATCTATACAATACTAGTGCAGAAAAGCACTTGAGATGTAAAAGGTAGTCCAGTGGACCATGGCATCTTCACTGAAATTCTTACATGATATGAAATTGTACAATTTATGTACAGCCATCCAAAGGATAATATATCATCCTCTTTTAGCAGTAAGTAGTAATTTCTTTACTTTGTAAATAAAAGAAAAAAACATGTTTTATTATGTCAACTAATTTTTTGCTTGGAAATCGTTGTTTAGCTGTTACACCCAAACTCATACATCTGTAGACATGCCTGTTGTTAAAATCAGAATAGTTACATGGATAAACATGTCATGTCCTGTCATGCCTGTCCCTGCTCTTCACCAAACTGAATTATTTTTGTCACGTTGAACTTAAGACTGCTCTCTTCATTAATGTTGTTGATTTGAAGAATTTTGAAACACTAGCAGTGGCATCAGCAAATCACATCAAAATCATCTTGGAATAAAGTGTTATGTTAATGTCATGCTAGTTGCATTCGAGTTAAGTGCTGTAGTGCTCCAGAATATTTAAAAGGGGCTGAGTGCCTAATATATGTTCTCCTACCAGAAACCTTCAGCTCCCTTATGTTAACAACCTACATTTGTATTTGTATGTGAAACATATTTTCCAGTTTTGTAGAAAAATGAAAAGCAAAGAAAAACTCAAAATCAAACAATAATCTTGGAGCTAAGCAGTATGATTTCTTTGGTGTTCCTTGCCAGACTTGAACCATGCCCTGCAATAAGAGACTTTTCAATAAAATCAAAGAAGCAGCAATAGTTTAGACATTCTCTAATGTGGACACAGATGCTTCTCCAGCAATTACTCTTGTATTTCCCCCCTCTCTGTGGCTGCCTCATATAATTTGCAGCCGTCACATGAATAAGGCCAAAGTGAAATCTTTCTCTTTTTCCAGGCAGGTGGTTCTCACTGCACTCTGATACAAAGGCAATATTCCCTGCCTGGATTCTTCTAAGATATCCTTGTTTATAGTTAAAAATTTCTATCAGAGGTTTCTTGAAGTTAGGTAAGACTGTATGGAGTATAATAACAAATATCTGAAGAGCTTTAGAAATATTTCAGGAGGTATTTTCTTCAAACAGATTTTTTCATTTTGAAAGAATTTTAAGTAGCTTTAGAAGATTCCTGTGGTTCTTTGTCTTGCACTGTGTGCTAAAGCTTTTTTCTCCCCATGGTCTCTGTGGTTTTATCCGGAAGGAGTTAAATGGGTAAGTGTTCAACTTCAGTTTGAAGCATGTTATTTGCATTTGTCATGTTCAGGTGGGCACAGCTCCCTCTTCTTGAACAGTTTGCCCAGCCATACACCAAAGTTGTTCAGTAAAAGAATAGGGAAATTATATTTACCTAATCCTGTGCGAAGTACAAGCAAGAATGACTGGGTTATTCAGAAGAATCTCTTAAGGTAACAGACTGAAAGCTATGTTTTCAGTGGGAACTATCTGTTAACATATCCTTTGAAATTTCAGTGTGTGCTTCAGTCTTGGCTGGTTGACTGTGATGCCTCCCTAGTCAAGGAAAGCAGGAACTTTTGAAAGAAGACTCAGTCTACCTATTTTAAGATGGTGTGAATTGCCCTTCATCTTCCAGAGATGAAAGAGACCTTAGGAGTTTTCACGTGGAGCTTAAATGAGGCCTCTAATCTTTAGATAGTTAACAGCATATGAAATGAACTCTTCCATTAAAGATATCCACCTGCTATGGGTCAGTGTTGTTGGTTTGAAGAATTTTGAAACACTAGCAGTGGCGTCAGCAAGGTCAGTAAGGAATATTGTTCAGCTAGAGGTAGAGGGTGGTGCAAAACTTTACTTAACATGAACAGTAGACAGATGTGAGTTGTGAAGAAATGCTACCAAAGCAGAGGCACTGACAAGAAATGTGCCTATGTCTGACATCTGCATGTCCCAGAAATTAACCTATAACTTAAAAAAAAATCATTTGAGAGGAGGGCCACGAGGATGATCAGAGGGCTGGAGCACCTCTCCTACGAGAACAGGCTGAGAGAGTTGGGGCTGTTCAGCCTGGAGAAGAAAAGGCTTAGGGGAGATCTTATAGTGGCCTTCCAGTACCTGAAAGGGGCTTGCAGGAAGACTGGAGAGGGACTTTTTACAAGGGTGGGTAGTGATAGAACAAGGGGTGATGGCTTTAAACTGGAAGAGGTGAGATGGAGATGAGATGTGAGGAAGAAATTATTTCCTGTGAGGGTGGTCAGACGCTGGAACAGGTTGCCCAGAGAAGCTGTGGATGCCCCCTCCTTGGAAGTGTTCAAAGTCAGCTTGAATGAGGCTTTGAGCAACCTGGTCTAGTGGAAGGTGTCCCTGCTCACAGCAGGGGGGTTGAAACTAGATGATCTTTAAGGTCCCTTCCAACCCAAATCATTTTGTGACTCTATTGCAGTTTATCTTCCCAGTTAAAAAAAAAAAAAAAAAATCCACTCTGGCTCCTGTTAAAGTAACTCCACAAGTACAAGAGAACAACGGTATAGAGGGAGGGAAATTTTACCTTGTAATAGATGAAGTGATAATCACTGCTTAAAAGAACCAATTTGCATTACTCTTCATTTTAAAAAGTGGAAATGAGCATATGACAGAACGGCTTGTGGGATAGATAAGCATCAGTGATTTTACTTCTGCTTCTGTGTTAGAGTTGCAGACATTCAGCTTTCTGTTTTTAGGGAACTTGCAGCTTTTGGACAGTTCCTCATAGAATTGGAGACTTTTTTAAAAATGTGAAAAGTTCATTCTATTTCTGCAGCAACAGAAATTAACCTTTATTATTATGAACTTCAAAACCTGTGAATTATAAACTTTAGAAATCTCTTTCATTTTAGAGACTAACAACTGAATGGTGATTACTTTTTCATTCTGTTAGTCTGTGGCAAAGGGAAATTTGCCTGAAATACATTAGAATAATATAATAAAACTGATGCTATAAGGAAGTATGATGGCAACATACTGTAGCTTTCATAAAGACAGACCTTTTTTCTACTGTAAATCTGAGAGAAGACTTATTCTGAGAAAAAAGTACGTGTTCTCTTCCTCTCCTTACTCAAACAATGTGCTAGAAACACCAGTCCTAAAACATAAATTCTACAGGTAACGTTCAAGGGACAGAGCTCTAGGGTTGCATTGACTGGAGGAAAGCTGTAAGAATACTTGCTGCAAACTGGTATATCTAAGCTCTAATTCAAACTAATTAGCTCAGGTACTTTCATCATGTCCATGCTGGCACCTTTCCAGAGTGTCACAAAAGGCTGTATAAAGGCAGCCGCTCAGGTCCTGAGTACAGTAACGCTGCACCAGAGTTGCTTTAGGTTTTGCAGTTACCTTGTATTTTGGCACCATGTTTACTGTGCAGCAAAGACTTGATTCCAGTCTTCTGCCTGTGCCTGCTCAGGAGCACACACAGTCACTGATATCAACCTCTTCAGGCTGGTACCTTGATCATCATTAGGCATTCCTCCACCTTTTGATCAGGACAAGAAGAAGGAGCTCATTCACAGCTTCCTATCCTGTGCAGCGCATGTAGTAACTCTTACTCCATTCACCCCAAGTTCAGAAAGATACAGTCAGTCTTTCTGTTCCCAACGGGATCCCTCACAGCTAATGAGGTAATGTGAAATAAGCTTACCTTTTTTTTTTTACTATTAGACTTTTTGCTTTGGCTTCTTGCTACCTGAAGTCTCGCAGCATTTCAGGCTGCTTTTTTTCCCTGGGGTGTAGTCGTGGTCCTGTAGATCCCATTTCTATTCTCCTGTTTCTTCTTGAAGGGAGAAAAAACACTTCTTGTAGTGTCTTATACTGGAGAAGAAATGAAGCAGATATGAAAACTTTCTAAAAATTATATCCAGTTTTCTGATCTGGGTTGGAAAAGTTTGTGCAGGAAAGATTTTTACGGGTGTCTCACTAATGTATATGTGAGAAAAAAGACAAGTAAAAGTTTTCTGGGGTCTCAGTCTGACCTCAGAAAATTCTGGAGTCTCGCACTGTTCCTTTTTGTATTTGGCTTGATATAATTTTATCTTCTTCTTCCTTTTTTCAGATTCATATAAACTAAGAAAATATATGTAAAATCCTAGAGTTACATATTATATTTAAAGCAATGCAAATCTAGGTCTTTGCCTAAAAGCCTTTGGCAGGTACATGAGGTTCATGTAAACTGAAGCTGTCAGTATAAAGCCTCCTTGCCAAGGCTAGAGACTGGTTGCCAAAAACTGTTGAGTGAACAATGTTGCTTTGGATAGAAAGGAAACATCTCTTTAAAACCTGGTTCTTATGGCTATTTGCCTGTTTTATGTTCATATCTTGCTTTTGGGACACTGAGGTGCTGACACCTCTGACTGGGTGCTAAAATCCATCAGGTACTAAAGGATGCTTTAGTCTTTAGTCTTACTGATTTCAAAAGAAGGTGGAAAGAAGTGCCTAGAAAGAGAGTGCCTATGCTGACAGGCACAGATGGAAATGAACATGCTCTGCATGCCCTGCTCTTGCCAACTCTAGTTTGAAAAGCATGTCAGGCCTTGGAGAAATAGTTTATCATTACACCAAAAGCCATGAAGCTGTATTAACTTGCATACAGGTGTTGTGCAGGCTGGCAAGCATGCACGCCTCTGTAAGTACCTTAAGAAGCATATTTAATATCTATGCCCTAATATATGTATCAGGGTCATTTTGTTTTCATTTGCTTTTTCCCTGTATACAGTGGTTTTGTACTCTGGTGAATTATTTGGTCTTTGAGAGTTTTGTGTTTCAAACATCATGGTGTAAGAGGGACCTACTGTAAGCAGGACCTACGCAGTATCACAGATAATGAGACATAAGAGAACCTAATGACTTATTTTTCCTGCATCATAAATTCAGGACACTGTTTGGACTTGGACATCAGGTTCTTCCAAATTCTAGACTTCTTAAAGATCTAGTTACATAGAAAGATCAATATGTGTGTTAGCAGTTTTCTTTATAAAATTAATATTTCATTGTGTTCTTCCAACACCAGCAACACATACACACAGGTCTCCCCTGAGCCTCCTCTTCTCTAGGCTAAACAACCCCAGTTCCCTCAGCCACCCCTCATATGGCTTGTTCTTCAGACCCTTCCCCAGCTCTGTTGCCCTTCTCCACACATACTCCAGCACCTCCATGTCCTTCGTGTAGTGAGGGGCCCAAAACTGGGCACAGTATTCAAGGCACAGCCTCACCAAAGCTGAGGACAAGGGAAGGATGACTTCCCTGGTCCTGCTGGCCCCACTGTTTTTGATACAAGCCAGGATGCTGTTGGCCTTCTTGGCCACCTGTGCACACTGCTGGCTCATGTTCAGCTGGCTGTCAACCAACGCCCCCAGGTCCTTTTTTGCCAGGCAGCTTTCCAGCCACTCTTCTCCCAGCCTGTAGCATTGCAAGGGGAGTGTGAAGTATGATCAGAAAAAAGTAACAGATCAAATGTTAAGGCTCTTGTTTTTCTTCTCTCCTGATTTGTATCTGCTTGATTAAGTTACACTCTTTTTCTTCTCAATATTTCTTTCTATCTTGTTTTAAGTTTTAAATTATTCTTTTTTTCCAGAGAATTATTAGGTCACTTGGGCCTCTTTGGGTTAAACAAACCCTCTGCTACTTTGAAATTTCTGATTACTCTGGGTTTTGCCCACCATGAGAAAAAAGAGGGGACTGTAGAAATTATATAGGTAGGGAGCCAACATGTGTTTTGGATGCTGGAAAGAAATAAAGGACCTTCTGTTGTTTTTAAGCTACAAGTATTTGAACTGTGAGTATTTTTCTAAACTGAAACCTAAGATTTCCTGTGGCTGGTTCATCCCCTGCTGGTTTTCCAATTCCACTTCTGAAACTTACAATCTAGCTTGATTGATAGTTTCTCTGCAAAGCCAAGTGCTTCCATAGGAGAGTGGCTGCTACTTAATAAAATTATCTTCTCCTATATTCCTTATGTCATGTTCACCTATAAAACTTAAATGGCAAATGGCCATATAACAGATTGTGCTGGACACTTGCAATCTTGCCAAAATCACTGCAGTTGAATCTTAATTAATTATCAGTGGATGTGGTCTAATAATTTTAATTTAATTTTTTGAAGTGAAGCATTTTTCCCAGCTAATTTAGTAAAACAGTGTGGTGGGTTGACCCTGGCTAGAGGCCGGATGCCCACCAAAGCCCACTCTATCACTCCTCCTCCTCAAATGGGCAGGGGGAGAAAATTATAATGAAAAGCTCGTGGGTGGAGATAAGGACAGAGAGAGATCACTCACCAGTGACTGGCACGGGCAAAACAGACTCGACTTGGGGGAGAAAAACAAATTTACTTTATTACCAGTCAAAATTAGAGGATAGTGAGAAGTAAAACCAAATCTTAAAACACCTCCCCCATCCCTCCCTTCTTCCCGGCCTTAATCTCTTTCCCGATTTCCACCTCCTCCCCCCAGCGGCACAGGGGGACAGGGAATGGGGTTGGGGTCAGTTCATCACACGGTGTTTCTGCCGCTCCTTCCTCCTCAGGGGGAGGTCTCCTTCCCCCGCACCAGCGTGGGGTCCCTCTCATGGGAGACAGTCCTCCACCAACTTCTCCAACGTGAGTCCTTCCCATGACCGACAGTTCCTCACGAACTGCTTTGGCATGGGTCCATTCCATGGTGTGCAGTCCTTCAGGAAGGGACTGCTCCAGCGCGGGTCCCCCACGGGGTCACAAGTCCTGCCAGCAAACCTGCTCTGGCGTGGGCTCCTCTCTCCACGGGCTACAGGTCCTGACAGGAACCTGCTCCAGCGCGGGCTTCCCGCGGGGTCACAGCCTCCTTCGGCATCCACCTGCTCTGGCGTGGGGTCCTCCACGGGCTACAGGTGGTCATCTGCTCCACCATGGACCTCCATGGGCTGCAGGGGGACAGCCTGCCTCACCCTGGTCTTCACCACAGGCTGCAGGGGAACCTCTGCTCTGGCACCTGGAGCACCTCCTCCCCCTCCTTCTTCACTGACCTTGGTGTCTATGGAGTTGTTTCTCTTACATCTTCTCACTCCTCTCTCCAGCTGCAAAGTGTGCAGCTTTTTTTTTCTTCCCTCTCTTCCTTTTTTTTCTTAATTATGTTATCACAGAGGCATTACTGATTGGCTCGGCCTTGGCCAGCGGCGGGTCCCTTCTTGTAGCCGGCTGGCATTGGCTGTGTCGGGTCGGACATGGGGGAAGCTTCTGGCAGCTTCTCTCACAGAAGCCACCCCATGTCCCCTCCCCCACTGCTACCAAAACCTTGCCACGCAAACCCAATACAAACAGGCATACATATTTTTTTCTTTCTTACAGCATTGTATTTACACATAAAATGATCTGTTCAAATGTGGCTATGTGATAAGCAGAACAAACTAAACTTTGAATGCTTAGGTTCATGATGGACCACTGCTTTAGGAATTTTTTTATGACTACCACTTATATTCACACAACTTTTACTGCAAAATCAGAACCTCATATTCAAATTGCTGTAGACATATTTCCTGCCATTGGCAATTATATCACCAGGAACAGTCCCATACTCAGAGGTGGTGTGAAAATACATATTTCCTAATCCTCTTACTTTCAGTTTTCACTGCTTTAAAAAGTTAAAATGCTTGCTTTTGGACCTAACTTGCAATACTAGAAAGAAAGAAAAAATTAAGCTACTATTCAGTATGTTATTATACAAAATATATTTTTTCTTAGGTCATTTTAATGTGCAAATAATAAAAAAGGCTAAAATTCATACAATTCTAGTTAATTATTACACTGAGGATATTCACTCTATATATAATTTTCAGCATTTTTTTTAGCTTTACTTCTGTTTTTTGTATCATTTTTAGTGCTTGGTTTACACTAGTTGTGGGTAAGTAAGTCTGCAGTAATCTACTTTGAATTTCTTTGCCTAAAAAAATTAGCCCTCTGTTCCCCTTGAAGTGAAAAGGTTTTTCTCCTGCCTTTAAATTCGAGGTCATAGAACTTTTAGTCTAAGTTATTTCATATATGCAACATGACATTCTACTCAGAATGAAATGATTATTTTTCCTTTACTGAACTTCTGGACTTCTGTGGACATTTCTGTTCAAATTACTGTAGAGATGTGGAAATCCAGTGGGGTGAGGAGGTTCAGATTACATTTTTTTTGTTTTGTGAAACTTAAGACTTTTTCAATTTGTAGTGATCCCTGATCCCTTTTAAGCAAGGAATGTTAAATATTTTTCATTTGGAGGAAAAAAAAAATTAGAAAATAAAATCACTTTTATCACACACACAGCCACCTGGCTCCTTCGAAATTCAGCTGGATTCAAGTACTGTCTTGTTGATGTTCCTGTTTCAGGGCTGGAACTTCCAATCTCTAACGTGTAAAATTTCCTTTTTTTTCCCTTCTGTTTCACTAGTCTCCCATAACAAAATAATTCTATTTTTCAAGTACAATTCTGCTAGAATTGCAGAAAAATCACTTGTCCAAGCTCAGGTTTGTGAGAATACCCAAATACTGCTCAATTAGTAGTGCGGTTTTTCTATAGCCCATCTGATGCTCTTCATCCCTCAGTGAATGGTGGCTTAAGACTTATAAAGAAGTCCTGTGGGGAAAAAACTGGGAGCTACCTAAGCTAGTTAGGAAATTCAAGGAAAGAGGCAAGTCTTAGTCCAGCAGTTCACAACTAGGAAAGCCGGTTTTGGGTGAAATTGTAGCCAGATAGATAGACAAACATCTGCTGAGGAGAGATTGTGAGTGTCAAACTATAACTGGAAGGAGGTTGCCAACAGAGAAGTTCTGTTTTGCAGCTGTGTTAGCTCAATTTCCCTATCACAAAGAGTGGAGAGGAACAAGAAGAAAAGGAAAGCTGGCAAGCCATGCTTCAACAGACCAATGCTGTACAAATGTACAGCTCTCAGAGGAAAGACTGAGAGATCCTAACTCAGAAAAATGTAGTGGCTAGGAAATCCCTAAGTATGAAGGTCTCTGTTCTGCCTTGCTGGAAAAAAAATTATATAAATTTTTCCATTAATATCTTGGCTCCTTATGAAGGAGATCTGTACACTTTAGTGCTCAACTGTCACCTGAGCAGGCTATACCTAATGAAAATGTATTCAGAATATTTTCTTTAGTGGGGTGTCTCTCAAGCCAGGGAAAAAAGGATCTTGAGGGTCCTGCTATGATAGTTTCAGAGTTTGGCTTATGCTATATCTGTGAGTAACCTGTTAAGTATGAAACTCAGTCAGTGTAAAGTGTTCATACACATGGTCAAGAAAAAAGTGGGTTGATGCATGCTACTTACATGATCATCACTGATTCTCAATTTGTGAGTAGGCACTCCATAGTACCTTATTGTTAGCATCTTTTTTGGATAGTACTAAGGGTACTACCTGGACTGTGTTCCCGCAAAAGAGAAGTGAAGGGCAATAGAAATTAATCCCCTAGATACAGAATCTAAATATAGAGCATCTTGGAGTTTCAAAAGAATCTCCACAATAGCAGCTTTGAGTAATCTAAACTTCTGTAGCTTACAGGGTAATACCCTCAACTTGGACTTTCTGAAGGGACAAAAAAATGGGACAGACTTCCTGTCCTCTCTTTCCTGCTCCTTTGGTCTGTATGAAAGAGTGGATTAATCTTGCCACTTTTTACTCCTTGTTGAGACAAATTAACCTGGCCTATAGCCCTATGCTTCAGATGTCCTACAAATTAATCATGAGAACAGATTCCCAAAGTTTCACCCTATGAAATGGAAATCAGTGAGCTGAAATGTATCCAGAATAGTAATCAGTGTCATCATCTTGTAATAAGTAGTGATTTAGATGGGTCTCACACTAGTATTTAGGAGCCATGCTTAAATGTAGTTTGAGACATCAGTCATAACACAGTTAACAGCGTGAAGAGTACAAAGTTGAACTGCTTGAACATCATTCTATAAGCCTGTATGACGCAGACTTTATGGAAGTGCATTGCTATGGCTATTTTAAACCTCAGAAAGGCCACTGATTGAAACAGAAGCTTTCATTTACTCTTTTACCTCAGACAGTCCCCTAAGGATAAGGTTGAGGCATGTTGTTTGAACAATGGAGTCAAGTTTGAATTGCTTGTGCCATGGATGACTACGGAGTTGTAGTTTTTGTTCTGTCAGTCTGGTTTATTTCATCAGCAATAAATCTATTTAAAAGAAAAAGGAGGAATAGAGGATAACTACAATCCTAGTTTGTTTCATGAATTAATAAACTTTAAAAATATTTTCGTTCCTTTCTGCCTTTGTATCCCCCTTGTTCATCCTATATGGCAAGAAGCATTTTTTTAAAAAGAAAAGGGTGATGCATCCCTATCTGTCTATCAATCAAATAAATGTTTTTTTTTCCTCTGTGTCATGAGACAAAGAGGGAGTTATGATTTAAAACTCTAGCTAGTATAATGCAACAATACATACAGCACTCTACTGAAGAGCTTTTATCAAAGAGAGCATTCCTCGCATAATATTTCTCCTTAATAAGTAATAGTCTTATGACTGGTCTGTACTTTCATGATTACAGTTGTTCATCATTGAACTTAGCATCAGATTTTTAAATTGTTTAATAAATAAAGCAATAACAAGAGTAATAGCCAAACAAAATAGAGGTTTGTGAGTATAGAACTAATAAGGGAGATTTTTTGTGATATATATTTCTCTTGCTTTTGAGATGGAGAAATATTCCAGCTCTCCTTTAGGAAATACAAGTATGGACGTAATCAACAAGGGTGATTTATGCCTTCGAAGGACTATGTTTCTTTCTAGGCTGGAATTCAAATCATATTTGCAATTTATGGTAGTTATCCTGACAACTAAATAGCATCTGAGAGGGCAAAGCAGTTGTTTAAGATTAGGGAATCTTAGAAAGAAAAAAGGGTTTTATTCCTTTTTTTTCCCTTGCAGCTGGGGGATTTTTCAAATATTGCACAAATGAAAACATTGTCAAGTGCTTGATTCAAAAAATCTCCGAAGTACTCCTCAAAACAGCCTAAATATGAAATGATAATACAAAGGTAAAATTAGATATGAAATTTCAGCATTTGACTCAAATTACATTCTGGGATGGAAGCTATATCAAGTGAAAGCACAGCAAAGAAACAAATGGAAAAAAATATCTAAACATTTACTTAAAAGCAACTTGTAGCAGCAGTAACGTACTTACTGATTTGGAGTGTTTGCATAATTTTGCAGAATATTCCTGAAAACGCTCATGCATGTCTCTAAAGAGCATTTGATGGGGATTCATGGTGAATCTATGCAGTTTCTGCATTGCACATATGAAGTGATTTTTATATCAGATTATATTGCCAAAATGCCTTTTCCTTGATAATATTTTGCAAAATATTAGTATATTAATAATATACTAATGTATAAATAAGGTATATAAATTAATAATATTAGGTCACAGTGTCTTTCCATACATTTTATGCTACCATATTAAAGAATGCTTGTTCTTACAGAAGAGATTTTCAGAAATGATCAATATTCACTTTTGTGCCAAGTTTTCAAGAAGGATCTCAGCAACTGTCTAGGCTCTGAAGTGGTTAGAGCTTTACATGGGTCCTAGTGTACTGTAAGATTTCTCATAATCTGTCTTAAAATCTCACAGTGAGAATGCCTGAGATCTCTTTAAAACTCTGGGCTTGTTTAAAAAAGTTGAATGATTTTGAAAATTTGATCCCATTGTTGCGTGATTTGATAAATGATATGTATGGTCTTAACAACAACATGCAGACTTAAATATCTATGCAAATTGCAACAGCTGAGTAGTTTCTTGGGGAAGGTCATATATGTGGCTTCAAAGTGTATGATTAGTAAATCAGAAGGATTACTTCTGTAGATGAACTACGTAAAAGATAAAAATGCTCTGCTGTATGGTAAATGTGCTGGATGGAGCACAGAGTACTGATGCAAGGCACTATCTATAACTATATTGACCAGCTCTTGGCCTGAGTGATTCTGAGTATTTGCAAGGCATGTAAGTAAATGATTTTTAAAAATCCATTTTATCTAAAAATATGGGTCATAACTTTAGCTGAGATTTCTTTTCTGACTTTATTTTTTTACGCCAAGTGTTAGATTTCACCTCTTCTGTCTGTATATATTTCAGTACCTTGCTCAATATCTGTGTGATTTGATGTTGAGAGTTGGACTCAACACACTAAATCTTGTCAAAGGAGCTTTATTTGTCTACAGGAGGTTGAACTATCTTCTTTGTCCCTCTGTGATTTGTGGAATATATTTTTTGATTGTTCTGCCAAATATCTAGCCACAGTTCTGCAAACTTAATTTGCTTAGCACTAGTGTACCATCCCACTAAAAATATAGACATTTACCTATTCCTTGATGTGCAATCTTATAAGAATACATGACATGACATCTATAAATCTGCTATCAGCTAGATTAGGATTTGCAAACACTGAGAAAGAAAGACTTACATCTTACTTGCTAAATATAAAGAGACAAATGCCTTTACCTTATGCATTGGGAGCAATTAATGAAAGCTTGTATCCTTTCATAATTTTTAAAAAGACATTCTCTTGTAATAAAAAGCTTAGCAATCACTGTCCAGCTTCCGAAAATCCTCACAACTGCATTTCCACTTGCAAGCTATTTGCATTGCGTAGGTGCTGGATAGCATCCTCCTATTAGCTGTCAGCATAATCCTGCTGCAGTCAGTTAAATTCCAAAATAGAGTGAAGTGGAATGTGGCTGTGTGTTTAGGACAAGGCTTTCCAAATTCAAAGCCCACATTTAAAAAACAAAACAACAAAAAACCCATCAAAACTAATAATCAAATAAACAAAAAGGTAAGGTGTTGAATAAGATGTGTAAGTGTTGTCTGGATCTTTCACCATGCAAACTCTATTTACTTCTGCTAATGGATGCATCTAGAGCAGGTTACTTTACTGAATTTTGCAACACAATTTGTTGTCCTGACTTTAATGGAGAGTGACCATGTTACACTTTCCTGAAGCCCAGTTTTCTGACTTTGGTAGACAGATAATGGAAATAGATTTGAATACACTTTTTTTTTGTTGGGCAAAGATCCCTCTGAAATCAGTGAGGGACTGTCAGATAGAAGTATGCTCACTGCCTATCTGAGAGTCAAGCTGTAATTAATATTTACAGAACACTTGGAAATCAGTGGATCAAAGTAGTTCAAAGCATTATTATTTGTGCTCAGGGTATGAACATGTTTGCATATCTCTCTAACCTTATCAAGGTTGTAGTGCAGTCACGATGGGCTGGGACTGCAGGCAAAAGAGAACTCCATTTGGTAGAACAGGTGGCATGGATTAATTTTACCTTTGCATTACACCTTCATTCATACTTGAGCTGTTATATCAAAGATGAAGTGCAGTCCCTTGTCTAGTGGGCACACAATTTCTCTGAGGTTTATTCTTAATGGTAAGGTGGACATTTTAGAAAAGTGGGAGGAAAAACCCTTGCTGTTGCCTAGGTTACTGCTGCAGACACACTCAAATTGCTGGGGAAAAAATAGAGAGGATGCAGAAGTTCCCACTTTGAGGGAAAATTCACACCATGGCTGAGGAGAGCACAGTAACACTGGAACACATGGAAGACACAAAGACCCTTAACTGTGTTTTTTAACAGTAGAATTATATTCAGCTTGATTGCATTTCCAGCAAAATACTTAAGTGGTTTCTGGATAGACAGGTATTATAAATCAGCCTTATGCTGGATGGGCTAACATAGATACTGTGATTTCACTTAATATAGCAACTTGTTATTGAAATTGGAGATCAGGATCTATATGCCAAAGCCCCACAAAAATCTTGGGAAATTATATACTTCATAATTTCTTTTCAAGAGTCTACTGTGTTTTTGTTTTGACACTGAAGGAAAAGTAGATTGAATTATGGAAGAAGCTGCATAAAATCATTAAGTTTTGACATTTCCTTACCTCTGTTCTTTTTCAAGTAAGCAGATACTGCCAAATCTGATGAAGTGAAATGAGTTATTAATTTACATGTTTTTATGTACTATTTTTTTTTTTTGCTTTTGTGTAAAATAATGCCCATCTAAAACCCTAAATAAATAAGCAACAAAACAGGCATGCTATGTGCTATTGCAAGTAATAATTATATCAGAATAGATCCGGAGACCTATAGCTTCTGTGCATATGGATTGAATAAAACAGTGCTTCATCTTCAGGTTGATTTATTGCATGTTTTTCTTCCTTTTTTCCAGGTGGCTGATACTTCCTTATTCTCTGGTACAGATTTCTTAGCATCACTTTCATTTAAAGTCTTTTAGGGACAGCTAACTGGTGGTCTGGGCAGACTTCTTCCGGGTCTTCTTGGGGGCAGGCTGAGATTTCTCATCTTTAGATCCAACTACTTAAAATGTTCCACTTCGTGCTCCCTGCACCAAATACCCACAGGGCTGTTAAATGTTACATGTCCAAGTGAGTTCCAGGAGCGTGACACTGTCTTTCAGGTACCTTGGCCTTACTTCCACTAGAAGTTACGCTAAGCAATAACTAGACTTTAAATTTGATCAGTTAGTTAGTGGGGAAGGGTTGCAGGGCTCCAGCTTACTGGTTTCCTTTTGGCTTCTCAGGTTCAGGAGAAGCACAATCTCTTGCTTTTTTGGTGAGCTTTTTGTTAGGAAATTATTTTATGTAGCCCTCATCTTCTTGGATGTCCATCTTGGAAGGCGAACTGATGGATCCTTTCTTTGCACAGAAAGCACTTCTTAATCCTGTAGAGTCAGCATTCTCCTTTTCTTGACTGAAGAGAGAGAACCAGGGAATGGGAATGGCTGTGTTTATGAAACCAAGATCAAGACTGGCCTTACTTGAACTAATGCATGTGGTTTTATACATTTCAAAATAACTTACAGTTTTCTACATAAGAAAATAGCACTTTCCAAACATAAATATTATGAAAATCATCTTGTTCTACTTTTGTACTCCCCCAATCTGTAGATTGTTCCCACTGGCTAACTGAAAGGGATTGAACCTTATTTTAATAATGATCAACTTTTTCTAATTGCTAAACCAGAAAATGAAGACTGTTCCTATGGTATGGTCTTGCACAGGGTTCCCAGGTAGAAAAGGTGAGACAAGGAGGCAGACAGTCATTGCTCTTAATCTCTCACCTATGAGCATTTGTACAGGTCTACTCACAGTCAGGCTTTAATGTATATTATCTAGACTATGGTAGTGATAACTGCATTTTATAGATCCTTACTCCATGCTCAATCTCACTGAACTCAGCTGGAAGCACTGAAAACATAGGGGATCGTATAAAAGATCTTAAAAATGATAAAGACTTTATACATCACTTTTCTGACTCTGTTCTAGTACTGTGGTTCTTGGACTGCATTAGTGCTCGTGAGTGGTGAGGTCACTAATTACCTGTCTTTTTCAAACTTAAATCTAATGAGGTCACTACTCAAATGGCACATCTCCTAATTCTGGGGACCACTTGGTCAGTGTTTGAATTCAGGAAAACAGAGATGGCAGGAGAAAATGTAATTTACTCTTGTTTTATTTTTCACTTTGTAAAACAGTGATTTTGTCTTTAGCTTACCAGGGTTTCTGTTGGAGGAAGAGACAGTCAATTCTTCCACTACATCATCAATGAGCATAATCATCTCATAAAGGCTTTCAAAGCTTGGGACAACTTGTCTATAGCCTAGAAAAGGATAAAATTCAATGTGTTGATGTATATCCTCTATTTCAGTCATCTTTACTCATTACGCTTGAGGCACAGCACAACCACCAAGGGCTCTTTACTATCTCCAGTAAAACCAGAGGCATGTTATAAACATTATGTGGAGCTGAATTAATAGTGCAGCAATAGGAAAAACTTCACTGAATTCACTAATAATATGTCTACTTAACCACTGAAGGAAAATCTTCAGTGTAAATCAAAATACAAGTACAATATCTCTAAGTGCACAAACCAGCTAGAGTCACCTTTTCCTGGTTCATGTCCACTAATCCTTTACTGCTAGGAAACATTTTTATATTTCCTCACAGAAATTACTGACTCCATTTTTTAAAATTTACTTTTGTTATGTGAATTTAGCTCTGGAGGAAGGTGTAAACCACCAAAATTATTCGCGGATGTGGAAGTCTGGTTTTCTGCCTCAGAACAGATGCTGCAGAGCAAAGTTAGTAATGTTGACTTTTTGAATGCTTTAGTCCTGGTGTAAGTGGATGTAAGGTGAAAACAAACCACCAACAAAGTTCAGTTAATGCCAGTGTGGAAATTTTTTTATTAAAAAACAGTTCCTCCTGAGAAGATGCGCCACCTTGTAGTTGTCGTATGTCTTTCAATGGCATCTTATGGCGAACCGGGCCAGCAGCTGATTGTCCTGTCTTCTGAACTTTGGTACCAGACTCTGAGGCAACCTGACTTCAAATCCTTTACTAATACAAGATTATTTTACTATTTTCTTGCTACTTTTGTTTTCTTCATGGGTTCTCTAACAGATATACCATTTTATTAAAATGAAAATCAGGTAATTAATTATTAATATTAATATTTAAAATAATTATTGAGAATAGGTGTTTACTGGGTTATAAGTATTTTATGAAAAGCAGAAACACTGTAGGACACCCCAGCTGGAACTAATTGTTACTCTTAGTAAAATGAAAGACATTCTCTTGTACATCACTAAATTTATTTTGAGAGCCTTATACATCTGCAAGGTCTTTTACTATCCTCCTGAATCTTTTGCACTACCCCACTGAAACAATGTCAGACCCCTGAGGGCACTACCAGCCCTAACTGTCCCCTGCCTGGCCTCTCCTGGGGCCTCCCTCCACCCTGCCTGTGGCCCAGAACCTTATTTCAGCCCTAGCACTGCTTTAGGTGAACGGGGGTCCTGGTCATAGTTGTGTTCCTAGTCCTCTCCCCTGCTGTCCTGGCTAATGTACTGCATTTGCTGAGTGGAGTTGGGACCACCCTGTAAGCTGCGTTGTCTCCAGCCGTGTTTCCAATCCTCTTTCCCAGATGGACCTTGAACCTGTGGTCAAGCCCTGACTCCATCTCTGTTCTCAGAAAACTAGAGACTGTAGTTAGCAGTATTCCTCAGATATTTTTCTCCAGTGTTTTCAGCTTTGGGTGTACCTGCTGGGACCACCATCAGAACCTACTATTTGCATTGGTGCTTCATGAACGTACCATCAGAAAATGAAATACACTCAATTTGGAAATTTTGCTTTCTGTCAGTGTAGCATGCATTTGAGTGTGTATTATCTGATGTAAAGGTGCTGTGTCACCAGCTGAGTCATCTCATCACTAAAATAATTTATATGAACAACACTCCACATAGTGAACCTGATTTGTATTACTACATTCTAAGTAAAGGACATAAATAGAGAAGAAAAAGATCTGTGATTCTTTTGTGATTTGAAAATTGCTATTTGTACCAGCAAGGCTGTGGTGAATAGTTTGATAATTAAGTCACTACATTAAATGAAGAATTCCTTTTCGCATGCTATGTTCTGCCAAAAAAAAATCATCTGTAACAATTGGTACTGGGCTTGTCAGAGGTTCAAGGTCAATAATAAAGCTGAGCAGTATGAAAAAATAACTTATTTACTTTACTTCAGATGAGGATCACACAATTGCAGACAGCATCACATGGGTTTTCAGTTGAGATTGTATAAGAAGAGCTCTCTTCTAGGTTAAAAAATTTAGACCTCACCAACATGCCCCAGAATGACTATTAGACTATGAATAACTTGATCAGAATATTTTTTTTACTGAACTTGTTTTTATACCAAACCACATTAAAAAGTATGTAATCTGGGATGAGGTATTCAATTTAAAGTCAAGAACTACACTTTTCTTTGTAATCAATAGCGGACACTTCCCATAGTTAATTTCCTCTAATGTTAGAAGAGACAAAACCATATAAATTCTCCACAAAACAGAACAAATCCATCCCAACCTTACAATCTCTTGAGTCATAAATCCAGACTGTGCCTAATAAAGGACCTAATTATTTTACATGCTTTCTGATGCCTACCTCCATAACGCCCCACATTTCTAGATTTTTAAAATAAAACTGCTTATGGTTAGAGCACCAAATAAATTAGTAAAATAATTTATGTTTTTTTCAACCCCCTGTCACATTAAGCACAGTCTGTGAAGCTTAATTTGAGAATACATAAGTTTTGACAAAAATAACTTACATGTTCTTATTCCTTCCCCCAGGGAATTTTACCAACTGAATTTATCCAAGGTTTTAAAATGAGAAGGGGAAAAACACCCAACAAACCTTCCAGTTGGCAGGATGTTCAGTTTTTGCAGTTCTATTTTTATTTTTAATTGAATTTTAATTGATTGGTGGAAGTGCAATAGAAATAGAAGTCCACTCAATAGAACAAGTATAGGATAACATCAGCAAGGAAAATACATGAAAGGATGATTTTTGCCAGTGCATGTCTACAGTGACCTGTGCTACTCTCAACATGTAATTCATTCTCTGGTTTCTTTACCAAGGCTGTCAACAATGGGGGTAATTGCAACTAATTGTAATGGTGAATTCAGTTATCTGGATGCCTGTACACTATAAAGGGAATTATGTGCTTAATGATCTTTAGTGACACAATATTTTCTGTCACTCACAGCTCTAATTTTTCTCTACCTACCATTTTGGGTGAGATGAGCCCATTGAAACCTTACTGTCTTCCTCTGACATAAGCTATACCAAAATCTTCAGCAAATAATTTCTCTCTTACATATAATTTTTGGATGAGGACACATCATCTGCAAAGACACTTTGATATTCAAGTGACAAACAACTCCTTGTGTCTATTAGAAAGGTTTTAATGTGATTAATAGAAGTATCTTTTGTTTTCTTCTAAGATAATCTTACAGATATATTAGTCTGAAGACCTGATTCAAGGGACTAAATAGCTAGCTTTTTTTTTTTTTTCTGAAAGTCTAAGATGGCAAGATCAAGACACCTCCAGGATAATGATCTTCTACTGCCAGATGAATATATAAAGTCTAAACTGGAGACGTTTCAAAGCAAGAGATACTGATGCTCAAATGTTTTAGTTTAAGGATGTTCTTTTCTGCTGTGTAACTTAAAGGTGACTTTGTGTGATGAAAACTAGTTCAGAAGAGAACAGTTTCTTTATGTACTACTGAAACTCAGTCAGGTCAATACTGAGAGCACCATCAAATTACAAGGAGGCAGTGATGGCGGAAACAATCTGCCCAGTGAGCCTGTTGAGGTTGGTGTAGGTGGGACTCTGCCCTGGTGAGGCCACATCTGGAATATTGTGTCCAGTTCTGGGCCCCACAGTTCAAGAAGGACAGGGAACTGCTTGAGAGAGTCCAGTGCAGAGCCCCCAAGATGATTAAGGGAGTGGAGCATCTCCCTTGTAAGGAAAGGCTGAGGGAGCTGGGCCTGTTTAGTTTGGAGAAGAGAAGACTGAGGGGTGACCTCATTAATATTTATAGATATATAAAGGGCAAATGTCACGAGGATGAAGCCAGACTCTTCTTGATGACAACCAATGATAAGACAAGGAGCAATGGGCACAAGCTGGAACACAGGAGGTTCTGCTTAAACTTGAGAAGAAACTTCTTTAAAGTAAGGGTAACAGAGCACTGGAACAGGCTGCCCAGGGAGGTTGTGGGGTCTCCTTCTCTGGAGACATTCAAGACCCACCTGAATGCCTTCCTGTGTGATCGCATGTAGGTGTTCCTGCTCCAGCAGAGGGATTGGACTAGATGATCTTCCGAGGTCCCTTCCAATCCCTAGCATTCTGTGATACTGGTTGTCCTAGCAGTCTTTTGGGGCAAGAAAAAAACAAATGGGTATTATTTTTCCTTGTTCTTTTTTGCCACACTTCTCCATTATTATAATATACAATTACTGTAAGGGCATGGACCTACTGGAGAGATTTCAGAGGAGGCTATGAGGATGATCAGAAGGCTGGAGCGCCTACCGTATGAGGACAGGCTGAGAGAGTTGGGGTTGTTCAGCTTGAAGAAGAGAAGGCTCCAGGGAGACCTTATAGAGGCTTTCCAATACCTGAAGAGGCTACAGGGAGGCTGGGGAGGGACTTCTGACAAGGACAGTTAATGACAGGACAAGGGATAATGGCTTTAAACTGGAAGAAGGTAGGTTTAGATTAGATATTAGGAAGAAATTCTTTCCTGTGAGGGTAGTCAGACACTGGAACAGGTTGCCCAAGGAAATTGTGGATGCACCCTTCCTGGATGTGTTCAAGGCCAGGTTGGATGAGGCTTTGAGCAACCTGATCTAGTGGAAGGTGTCCCTGCTCATGGCAGGGGAATTGGAACTAGATGATCTTTAAGGTCCCTTCCAACCCAAGTTCTATTCAATGCAGTCACTGACATATGATACAAAACAAATGAGCAGAGATGGTAGGCAGAGGGGAAAGGAAGTGATGAATAAACACTTTCAATGCGAAGACCCAAAGACACAGCCAGCTAAGTGATCTAGAATTTGTTGTGTCATCACAGTTTGAATATATATATGTAGCACCTTTCCCCTTTTCTGGAAATAGCCATAAGCAGATCAAAGAGTCTTCAATTGTATCCATGTCATAATTGTATCCATTAAAAATCTTTTCTTAGTGTGCTATAACTGGGAATAGTATTACTTTTTAGCACTTGTCAAAAATGTGACACAAAGTAGTTTCTGCTCTGTGACTGAAAACATATACAAATATTGCTTGCAAAAAACTTACACATATTACTTGCCATGAACAATAAAAGACATGCCGTTCCCTTAACATTTTCTTTACAGAAAATTTCACAACTGTACTTTTCACAGAAAGCAAGCACAAGACCTATACTGCTACAGTAAACAGGCATTTAAATGCCTGATTTAATTATTTTTCATTGCTTCCCCAACTTTAATTACACACTCTAGCCTCTGGACAATTAATAGGCCTGTAGAACATAATGAATATGAGTGTATATAAGTGCACTATTGAGAGATATATTCACCTTATAATATAAATAGTGGGACCAATTTTCAAGGAGGTGTAGAATTGAGTGTAGAGCTTTAAGTTTTGCTGTCTTAAGCTACATATAGAGCCACAGCTATATACAAATGCACAGATTTGTAGTGGTGTGCAAATGCAGAGAATGTTCAGACTTATGTCACACAAGGTGACACTGAAGGTGGGGAGGGCAGTGGGAGCTGGCCCTAAGGCTGACTCCACATGAAGTCCAACTTTTCTGCCAAGAGCTTACTATCTGTGAGGCTAATTAGCCTAGTAATAACACTGGATAAGAGCAGGTAGAGTTCATTTGGATCTGAGCCAGTACATCAGTGAGTTGAACTGAACTGCCTGGAAACTGTGGTGCCTTAAGAAGCTCCTGTTCAAGAGCTTTGGCCTCAAACACGATGTTTGGAAGTGAATGGACCTAGAAGATTGTTGGTATCCTAGGGAAAAAAACCAAACCAAACCAAAACCCCAAAAACAAACAACAAACTTCTATTCATTTTGGTACCTTGCTTTAGACCTAATAAAGCTTGGTCACTGCAGGTATACAAAATTGTTCAGAACTGGGACAGGATCTAGGCCCAAAGTTGTGATGGTGAGTCAATGTGGTTTTAATATGTGAACTTTACCTTTTTAATTTCTATTCCACCTAGCTTCTTTTTGATGCATAACCTTATCAGTTTTTCCATAATCAAAATTCCCATTAGTTTGAAGAAGAGATTTGTCCACTGAAGATGCGATAAGCAGGCAATGCTTGTCCAACCAACAGGCTGCTGGGTGTGTTTAAATTCTAATCAATACATATAGTGAGATATGTGGTTATTTGCAAGCATGCCTTCTCTGTATGCCTAGGCAGCTATGAAGCCTTACAGAAAATTAAACAGAAACTGGGCCGTGAGCCCAGGAAAACCAAACCACTGCTGCCAAAAAACAATAAACTGAAACATTATACATCTGACATAATACCAAGTAGTCTCATTAGCTTTGTGTTTACAAAAATCTTTTCTTAGCAATGTTGTTTTTTAAAGCCTCCTCAGACTGATTCTGTTTGTAAGAAAACATATAAGCCTTTACTGTAAGTTGTCCTCTGCTGTTCCAGTGCTCAGGCCTACAAAACCAGCACATTATACTTACTTATTTATTGCTTATGAAATATGCCTGAAATCATGTCTCTGTCCTTGAAAATGACTTAGTTTAAATGCCTCTACTGCAGTTCCCCAGAAGGAAACGGACAGCAGGCACTACACCTGGTTCAGCCCCTTCTCCCAAAGGGAGGATGCACAACGTGTGCTATCTTTTCTTGAGGTGCAAATGATTTCTTAGTTCAATAGTGGGTAAGGCCAGCTGCAGCCGAGGCTGTACAGGAAAGATCATGCTATGAGTTTTGTTCAATAAATAATTATGTTCCTTCTGCATGATTTCTTTGAGGCCTTTGATCACAAAAATGAAGCCTGTGGTTGTCTCTATTCATTTGGTTTTTTTCTCTCCTGTTTACAAATGACTGACTCACCACTGTGTGATCCTGAGGGGTGGACAATCAAACAATAGAGTGAATCAGCCAAAACAGAGTCATGTCCTGCTTTAAAAGAGCAGACTGTGCATATTTGGAAACACCTCAGCTTCAAAAAGCAAAATGCTTACATTACCAAATGTTAGAGCCACAGGGAAAGGAGTTTGCCTTGTGACAAAAAGCTGGTGGTACACACTGCAGTAAGAATTTTGGTATTTGTATCCTAGTTTATCTGCAAGCTACTGAGAAGTCTTCCAGGAAGCTGATATTTTCAGATGCATTTGAATATATGGAAGCCTGGCATAGTCTGTCACATGGTGTGAAATCAGATTAAATGGAAATACTGAGTTATGGCATGGCAGTGGAGGATGCTGAATACAGAACATTATTTTTAAGCAGTGTTGGTGTTGGTGGTAGGCCACATTTGGCATGTTTTGGTTTTACAGAAAAAAAAATGTAGTTTTATTTGTGACAATGAATTTTTTTTTTTATCTCTTCTGTACATTATGCAGGATTTTGAAATTTCTGCATAGCTAAAACACAAAAATGAATGTGTAAACCTGAAATTTCTTAAGTCTAGTCTCAGCAGAGCATTTCACACAGTTTTAGTCTCAAGATCTCGTTCCTTTTTGACTGATATTAACATTTGCAGGAGTTTCACATTTAAGTTATAATTTTTTTCAGTGGCATAGAGTGGATAGATCAACCATGGATCAGTTGACCAGTGTTTTATTGGCATCTCACCATAATACTAACTGGAGCAGGACAGAAATAACAACATTCAAACGAGATGTCTAAACCCAATATGATATTGGGACAACACCAAATGAATACAGCACAGCATAGACCTAATTTCCCTATGTCAATTCATATATGAATGTTAAATGAACATAAACTACTGTAAAATGCTGCTTATCAGAATATGAATATTATGCAGAAAATTTAAACAAGCAGAAATAATGAAATTGATCCCAGTTTAAAGAACTGGGCAAACAGGCCCAGCTTAAAAAAATTGGTTTCAGAATCCTTGCTGCTTCTTGATTTAACATTACACATAGAAAAATAAGCACATATTTAATAGAGAATGGCCACACAGGCTGAACAAAGAAAATTTCATCCTTTAAAGCAAGAAAAGGAAACTCTGTTGCTACTTGTGTATTCTACTTCAAAGTCTATATTCACACTGGTAAATACGTGTGTTTGTATACAAGCTTTTATGAAAAGTCTAGGAGGATGACAACTGAAAATAGAGTGATGAATGTTTCTGATATGACTATATGAAATCTAGTGACTTAAACTAATCTTACTGTAATTTGTGGGAAAAAAAACAGCTTGAAAAGTCCCCTTGAAGACTCTGGATGAGCTATTTCCAATTAAATACACTGACCAATGCAAAAATTATCATTCAGCTTTATATCTTGACATTTCAGACACTTTGACTGTCTTTTTTTACAAATAAAAGAACAAAGCACAGTTATTCAGAGAGAGACTTAAGAGAGCAGAAACTGCATTAACAATGTGTTTTCACAATGTCATCTATACCAAATCAACTTAATGAAGCTATAGGACACTTATTTAGTAATTTCTAGAGTTCAGCCTTCACTGTACCTGCCAGCACTCAGAGATTGTCATTGGTATTCATATGCCTTTTCTTCATTACATACCGATATTCTTTTTTTTTTTCTTCTTAATACTAGGAATATGAAAAATTAATTCACTCCGTATTTTAAAGAAAATGTAAAAAAATCTGTACAATTAATTAGTAAGGGAATCTTGCTGTTAGTATGTTTTATTTGATTTTTCATGAACATCCAGGGAACTCAATCAAATAGTATGACAGGCACAAGCAAAACTAGACCCTGTTATGAAGAGCTTGTAAATCACAGCCTACAGCAGGCAGATACTGCAGACAAACAGGTGAAGAAAGGGCTTGTGGAAGAAGTCGTGAAGTGTTCTTAGCTAACACAAGTGCAGCCCCAATTACCTGGAAACAGTGAAACAATAGCAGCAGTTCTCATTATCAGGCCATTTCTATGTAAAGGTGTGAGCAGGGCTTTTCTGGAGCATGTCCAATCTTCTGTGGTTAAGCTGTCTGTAGGAGTCATATACTGTTTCTGAGGTGTCCACTGAAAAGCTGCTTCTAGCAGCTCTCCTGTGCTGTCCATCCCTCCTAGCAGGGTCCCCTCACTTATGGACTGCACTGCAGCCCTCGGCAGGTCCGGAAGCCTTTCCTGATTCAGACCCCGATCCAGAAGACTCTCTTTGACCCTTGCTGTGTCCACACATTTCCCAATTCCTCCAGGGGAACAGGATGAGACTGAAGGGCCATGTTGCCTGCACGCAAGTGCTGTTTTGCAAGTCAGTTGCTTCAGCAGAATAATATTGCATTATCTAATTGCAATCAAGCAATCAGTCAGTCTTCTGGGTTTGCAAATCTGTTTTATGTTTTGTCAAGCAGAGACAATGCTTTAGGATGAGCTACAAGGTCTTTCTGTCAAGTGAATAAAGGTTATCTGAGGACATCCAGTAGATACTTGCACAACTTTTATCCATGACTGAATTAGTTTTTGGAGGCATATTTGCTTATTTGGGATAAAATGACAAGACACTTCCAGCACCTTGAGCTACAGGGTAGCACAATACAGCCAGACATATTAAGAGAGCAACCAGGAGTCCAAGACACTAATGACTCCAGAACTGTTGCACTGAGAACCACCACAAAAATTGTGTGGGTTCTCAGTGATTCAATTTGGTTTTTGTTATTTGCCAACTGCTTACACATATCTGCTGTTTAGCACTTTCTGTTTCTGCTGGTTGCTCAGACACAAGTGTGATGTTGTCTTTCTTTTCTAAGAAAGTCACCATTTGTGACAAACATACTCAGAGCAGGATTCACTAGAAAATTTGTTTCATTGTGCAGGTTCATATCACAAGCAGTCTTCTTAAAATCCTCAATAGTTCCTTTTTTTTTTGTCTTACGAGTAGACACTCTGGTGTGTCTTTGTGAGACCATCTTTGGCAGGGATTCTTTGTCAGCAGATGTAAAATCCTTCCTGTGAATCCTACTTTGCAAATCTGTATTTCTGGCTATTGGGTTACACAACATAATTTAACGGATTTCATTTCCCAAACCTTTGTGTAAGTGTTGCAGTTTGTTTACCGAGCATGAATCAGGTTCTCTCTGCCTTTATGTATTTAACTTATATCCTGTCATTTTTGCAGCATTTTCTACAGTGGTAGAAAAGTGAATATAGGTAGGAACAGCATGGTAGGGTTCCAGAAAACAGGTAGGATCTCTCCTCATTGTTTTACTGCAATACCAACAGACTTAAGAAAAAGTAAACTGCAGTTCTGAAGTAGCTTGGCCCACTCTTTGGCCCATTTTGCTCTTCTACCCATGCCTCCTCCATCTTCTGCTCTTTACTAATATGTCTTCCTTTAAATAAGTATTTTTCTTTTTTAAAATCTTTTAGCCCAGTCCAACAAAACATACTCTGTGAGTTGAAAAGATTCACGTCCCTTTTTCTTTTCGAACAGTGTAGTTGGGGCCATCTTTCAGCCAAATCCCTCAAGCACCTCTGGCAGCAATCTGAGTTACATAGTTTTACTGCCTCTGGCCAGAGCATTGCATTCAATTGGTACACCTCCTCAGTGCTCTTCGTAGGACTCTGTCTCTGAAGAGGCATAATCTAGCCACAATTCTGTCACTCTGCTTTGTAACGTTTGTCTAGAATGAATTAGCGTCTTTGCAGGTGGTCTGTCTTTAGCAAGACTGTAATGAAATGGAAAGGGACTGAAAGCAACTGGGCATACTAATAATTTTTCAGCTAGGCCAAAGTACTTTTCTAAATAGTAGACCTTGCTCAAAAAATCCCAGTCACAAAAGCATTATTTTTCTACATCAAAATCTTTCACCCTACTGTTTGATGAACTACTGGTAGTAATATGTGTGTGTTTGAACTAGTTCTTCTACCCAGTCTCTTCTTGGAGTACTTAAGTAATGAATAACTGAATTTTCATAAAGATCAGGGAAAAAAAAGTGGGACACCCCACTGTCCCATAGTGTAGGTTTTTCTTTATTTTTTAGCATCAGCTTGTACCAGTCATATTAAGCTGTTGGAAACACCTGACTTTATCTTAACCTAGGAATGGCTTCCTGCTACTCAGCAAAAGTGGAAAAAAAAAAAGTTATTTTACAGCCTCTTGAACATATTATTTGAAGCAGTTTAAAATTAATTTAAACTTCATAATGCTATTTTTTAAGTCAAAATATACATAATGGCAGAAAAATAAATTTAACCAAAATTCTGTGTGAAATGTGAAGTCTTATACATGAAGAGTATAACTTGACTTCTTTGAATAAAGTACACTGGTTTCATAGAGTAACTTGGATAGGTCAATGAGTCTTTCTCTGGGCAGAGTATGATTTATAATCCAGAAAATGAACGAGTAGATCTTCGATATTTTCTTTCTATTGAATATATTACTCTGTGGTAAATTTATTTTAAAGCACTGAAGAAGAAATTATTAGATTATTTGTAAGTATTTGTTACCATAAACACTGGACTATGTGAAAGGTGGATTTTTATAATTAAATGTATAATTATTTGCAAAAAATTATCATCTTCTTTTAGAGATAACTTCTTAAAGTAGAGAGAATATTAAGAGTTGTTTTTGTTTCCTGAGCACAGATGTTTAGAGGAATCCAAGGATATCCAAGACATCCATATTAGAGTAAAAAAAACCAAAACAAAACAACAGTAAAGATTGATGTACTACCCGTATTAGTGTAAACTATAGGATGTTGAAGTCCCAGTAAGGACAAACAGGGCTTGGGAGCCATGGGAGGCAGAGTGTGTCCCATGCTGCATCACATAGAGCACAGGCTGCTTCCGACGCCGCTAATGGAAGGATAGGAAGGAAGGGTTGCAGTCCATGTATATACAGCTTGCAAATTATGCTCGTGTGTTTGCTTGATGCTTGTGTAACATTCGTTGCAAGACTGATTAATCATTGAGCCTCATTACAGATGTTTCCTTAATTTAAGATGTAGCCATTTTGCAGAGGGAAACATCAAATTCCACCTCCAGGGTTCTCTCTCAGGGTTGTAACCTGTGTTTGATCAGTAATCATTTTGAGGTTGTCAGCTCTGTGCTCCCTGGGTGTCATTTCTGTCTTCAATTTTATTTTTTTCCTGCTCAAGCTCTCTATGGCATCGTCTTTCGAATTCTTTTCCAGTAGCTTTTTCAAGTTTCTTGCCTGCATCTCTCAGGCTTCCAGAGCACCAACAGAGAAACTAACAGCTGAATGACAAATGGCATCTAGGGCAGTGTGTGTGTTTAGGGAGGGAGGGAGGAGATTTGATAATGCTTGATACAAAGGGATTTTTCCTCTCACAGAATGGTAGGACACTGTACATATCTTTCTCAGAGAGACATGGGCTTCAAAGAGTTATTCTAATGATAGCAAAAATGCTTGTATAACTAAAACCTTACATTTTCTTTACAATAGTAACAATTTGCTCTAAAATGCAAAATTGCTTTCGAGCATTACAGTTTCTTTGTGCTGAAGCTCTTAAAGAACGAAACGCAGCAGTGATTGCTTTCATGCTAATGATTGCTACAAGAAAGGACTTAATTTTGTGATTCATAAATATCATTAAACTCTAATTTATAAACATGATCCTTTTGAGATATAAAGTAACCAATCAGGCCAAAGAAATTAGAGTTTCTACATTGTTGTGTTTTTAGTGTAAATTCATTATTTCTGTCTGCACATTGTCAATCTTATGGGGGCCATTAGACTGTATTAATGAGGACACGACACCGAGCCAATCTTAGCAGCAGCAGCTGTACCAACAGAGTGCTCTCCTGAGGAATATTGATTTCCCTTCTTGGATGTACTTAAACAAAAGCTGGTATTGCAGGCATCTTAACCTGTGTGTGGTTTAGGCTTCTGAACATTACTATATCATTGCCTTTTATTTATGAGAGAGAATTATTCAGCACTTTGACAAAGGTGTGGTCTGAGATGCATGGCTTTCATAGTTTACTGGATAGTAGCTAACACGTGCAGATAAGCAAGATCAACAATTATTCATAAATATATTTTTCTAAACAGGCTGTTTCAATGATTATGTTTTTGACATTTAAAAAATATAACAAAATACAAAGAAATAGTGGGGAAGAAAGGAGAGCACAGAACACAGAATATTAGTAAACTCTGGGTAGTGGAAATTGGTCTTTTTCTCATTAAAAAATGTGTATCATTTCAGTAAAAGCTTCAGAGAGGAAACCAAAATGGCTGCTTGGAATTCTTGGTGCTTACTGCAGGAGACACTCTGTCAATTGTGCCTGTGTTTAAACATTGCTGGAAAACTGGGAAAATACAGCAGAGCAAAAATTTGTAACTCTTCTTGAAAATGTAGCCCATGCATTTGTCTGCCTGGCACTTGCAGCACTCCTTCCTCTGCATGCAATGTGAGTGTGTTCTATTTGATAACAACTTCATAAGACTGAAAAAAAAGAATGCCCTGAGTACTGATGTGAATTAAATATCTGTTATTCAGAAGCCTGATGTGCTTCTGCACAGGTATTGACAGGTAAAATTTGTAAGTGAATTAATCAAAGAATGAAAAACAGTTCTGGGGATGTTCTAAAGCAGGAGCATAATGAGAGTAGGGGCACTTAGATGTGCCAATTCTGAGAGTTGTTTGTTAAAACTTAAGAAAAAGTCAGTGCTTCTTGCTGAACTAAAAGAAGAGCAAAGTTCAAACCCATAATTAAAATGTGTAGCAGAGATCAGATTGTGAAGTGGCTGCCAAGGTAAACAGCCAGGGTGATAATCTTGGGCTACGTTTGGCAGTTGCAGTAGGGACATTCTTGTCGCATTTCATGTGCTGAATTGTCCAAAGGAGCCAAACTTGAGCTCTCTGACAGCAGGTTGAATATATGGTCAGCAGGAACATCACTGCTAGAGGGAAGGCATGAAGAAAACTATGACATCTGTCAAATGCAGTGGTGGACAGGGTGGAGATGAAGAAGACAAAGTCTTTGCCACTGGTTAAAATTACACACTCAGGACCTCAGCACAGGTAGCACAAAGGGGCCACTCAAGTGATGAAAGATCACAATTAGGTACATGGTGGATGCTGTTCATTTGCTTTTTATTTTGTTAAAGAATGCTTGTTTCTAGCCAGAGGCTGTGGTTAACTATTGGGGAGGGAGGCTGAGGGTTTCTTGCCCTGGCAGCTGCATGCTGTGTCATGTGAAGCCTTTTAGAGGAAAGGGGAGACTGACCCTCCAAAGGGAGCAACTATGCCTAGATGAGGCGCACCCGTGCTGAGAGTGAAGTAAGACAAGCAGAGCATGTGAAAGACGACAAAGAACCAGGAGCCTGCAGCAGAGCAGACTCTGGAAGACAGCTGGGAAAAATAGGGAGCAGAAAAAGCCAAGCCCCAGGGGTCATGAGTTTTTTTTTCTCCCAAGAGACCCAAAGGGGTCTGTGCAAACTTCAGTACTGCGCAAATCTCAGTCTCGTCCAAAAAGCAACTGAGTTATTGAACTAAGATCAGGCCTAGAGCCAAAGGAACTCACTACAAGGACACAGTGGACAGGGGAGGAGTCGTTTATAAAACATTTTTATTTATAATCCATCTCATTCTGAGCTTTCTCCATTTTAAAATGTTTATTCTTGTTCATGTTGTGATACAGCCCGACTCTAGAGCTTGCAAAGCACAGCAGGGCTCTGAGGACGCTTGCTCTGAGAAATAGGTGCTGACAGACCCACCTCAGGGTACTGGCAAATTTGGGGTCCCTTCACAGCTATGCAATTCTTAGTGACATCTTGGCAGGCTGGCTCCTGCTTCAGAAGGATCAGTATATCAGATGAGGAAACAAAGCATTAATTTTATTAAGTTTCCATGTGCCTATTACTGGGCTTACCAATTGTTACTAATTCAAGCATATAATTACTTAGATTTTATATGAAACTTGATACCTTCTTCTTCTTCTTCATGTGTCTTCTCCCTCAGTTTATTTTGCATAACTTTCTCAATCTTCTATCAGTACGTGAT
The DNA here is from genome assembly GCA_907165065.1 of Caprimulgus europaeus. Next base: position 79,245,220 of record OU015525.1, read on the forward strand.
AGCTATATTTATTTAAAATAGAGGTTCAGGTCTGGAGTTTGAATAATTACCTTCTGGGGATAATGTGAGTCTGGGTCTGTTTTTACTTTCTATAAATATCTGGGCCAATGTCATTGACACCACTGCACTTTCATTTAGGACATAAAAGTTTATTATTCTGCAAATTCAACAATGGAAGGCAGTATGTGATAATTTTACAGATTGATAAGTTAATGAATAAAATACTGGCTATGACATCAGATATTGAGTTGTCAAGAGTTAGCTTATGTTGCAAGAGCCTTCTGAATTTTTTCCAGTAAAGCACTTTTAATGTTAAACACCAACTCCATTACTTTTTCTTTACAATCAGCTACAATAGAAACTTGTGTGATGTCTTGTGTTTTCCTGCCTGTTTGGTCACAGAATGGCTTTTGGGATTTTTCTTTACCATTTTCCATGCATTATTTTTCTATTTTTTGGTTTAGTTGTTTGCTCCTTGAGCCACACAAATGATTAGACACAGTGTACACCTAATTTTCAGTTTTGAGAACAGTGTAAAGAGGTAGGTCTATTAAGAAGATTAATAAGGTGAATACAGGTAGGAGTAAAAGTAGCTGATGGCTCTGCTACATTTCATCAGATGGAAGCAAAGTCCTATAAGTTATAGAGATGAATTTGCGGCAATTTCTGAGAGGTACAATACATGTTTGCCAGCCTTTTTCCCCAAATATCTACGTAAAAAACCCCTGAAACCAGACAAAACTCCAAATAATACCAACAGTCCTTATGAGATCATTCTTTCCATGGTAACTACCAAGATGGCATTTAAGCTGATCAGTGGATGGGGTTAGCATGACATAATGACATGTCATAGGCCATTAATTAAATCCAACAGTTAATGGATGTTAGCTAGTTGTGCTTTCTGATTGAAAAGCTCTGGGCTCCATCTCTGCTATGTGGTGAACTCAGACATAGACATGATGTATAGCAGTGACATCTAAGGCACTCTGAGCACATCATGGTTTCTTAAAACACATATTCCTTGCTAGTTTATCCATACTTTCAGATTTCAAACTAAGCCAAATTGGGAAGGGCTAAAAACTCTGCACTGTGCTCTCAGAATTAATGTTTCCCTAAAGCTTAAGACTCTAAAATAGTCCAATAACTAGTTTTCCCCATACTACAAACCTTAAGATCTTTTCTTTCTCCCTGCTTACCAGTCAGATGAGTCTTTACAAGACCAGCCTTCTAAAAACAAGAGGTATACCTGTCTAATCTGAAGTAGTTACTACACCTTTTCAAGGACATCCCATGTAACAACAGAGTGGGAACATTGCCTGAAATGTTCTACTTTTCAGCCATGACGAAATTCCTGAATAATCCATTTCTGCAACTGTAATCTGTACTCTTCAAAAAATCAATACTTTTTATTAAAGTGGAGTCATGAATTTAAATATGTCATTGCATCCCTTTAGATCTTTGTGAATCCAGTTTGCTAGTCCCATGATGGACTTTTTAGGCAACTCTGAGAGCTGACACAGTTAGTCATTTCAGGGAAACAATTGTGTCTGTTCCAGCTTTTACCTTCTCCAGCACTTAAATCATACAACAAAATATTTAAGAACTTTTTACTGAAGAAAAGTATTGTGATGCTGTTATTTTCATTAGAGTACTTCACGTTCTGGAGCATAATTTGGATGTTTCTACACATCAAAAGCGTGAACTCAGCAGCAAAAGATCAAAAGCTGAATTTGATCTTATGAAAATTTGAAAGGAACGTCTGTTCTGGAGACTATTTTTATGCATAATCAACTCTCTGTACCACTCTACAGTCAGTTCATTTTTTCTCTTCTTTCTTTTCCTAATCCTTCCTTGTTCTCCATTCAAATATAGCCAATCTGCCCATGAATAATATCAGTTCACTAGGCTAAACCGCTTGCTTCCCTTTAAAACTGCATACATTTATGAATACTTATTTCTATTTCTGTGCTTAGGACTTGCCATACTGGACCAGATATGTGTGAATGGCCTGTTTAAGATAGCTACCAGCATTAGATGCTTCAAAACAAAGCAATACCCCAGCATACAGGCAGAGTGTAGGTAATATGCCCCTCCTCTCCTTATTAAAATTTGGCAGGCACTTTCTAGGGGTCAGAAAAAGGCGAAAGTCCAGAGGTAAAATCTAAAAGCTCTTTCTACCTTTCACATATACTCATTCTAATAATGTGTATATATATAAATACCTTAAGAGTCTGAGACCCTATGGGGTATTCTACTCATATTCATTCTCCTCTTGCAAAAAATATATATACTATGTTTCTAGTATATATTGTCAAACATGTAGACTGGCATATGGAATTTTTGCATATTTTTAGACCTGTGATGTCAACAGTTATTTTGTTTTTCACAGAAAAATACCATTGATCCTCTTCAAATAAAGCTCAAATCTTTCTTCCTAGGACTGATAAATCAGTGTATTGGGATGTTCTTCCTCTTCTCTGTCAAACAGATCTCACCTCTAGTCATAAGTCTTCTGTCATAAACACCATCCCATTGTGAATTAAAATAAATACATCTGTGTGTACCTCTGGACAGGATAAATGTTTGTATCTGGGAGATAGTGAAACATAGTTTCCTACATTTTCTACTACTGATATGTATATAGCTAATCTGGCTTTGTCTGCAATTCCTTACAGTTTCTATATTAATAGTATTTTTTAATAAAGGTTTGGCTGCAGAGAGAAAGGAGGGGTGATGTTTAGAAGAGATGGTGATTACTCCATCTATAGTAGGGACTGGGTGTACTCTTTACTCTTGTGAAAAGCTTTTCAGATGATAGGGTGGAAGGAGCCAGAATTGAGCCAGGAATTTAAAATGTAGCTAAAAAAAAAAAAAAAAAAAAAAAAAAAAATACTGACAATTGTATATAAAAAATTTGGCACATTCATGTTTCTGATAACCAAGTTAAAAATAACTCTGACAAGTCAGTGGTTTTCTATCTCTTATGATTTGTAGAACATTGGATATTTTCCAAGAGTATTATTTTTTAAAAATATATTTTCTAAGGGAATAATTTAAAACATCAGAAACATAGATTACTGTATAGCATCTGCAACTTTTATTTTATTAGTCATGTCTCATGGTCTTCTTCAGACATCCTTGGACCCCAAGAGTGCAGATTAGAATGTATTATAGAAACAGAGTGCTAGACCTGATCTGACTCTTTGTTCCATTCAATTATATTTCTTATTTTAGGGATTTCCTGTAGAGGTGATTGAGGCCTTGGCAGAAATATACATGTGCAAAAGGAAGCTGAGGTTGTGGACTTGAGGTTGTGGACTTAAGGTTGTAGCTCCTAAGGAATAAACTGCTGGCATCTTATCTCATTATTAAAAATATAAGAATAATTTTGCTCAATAGATAGATGTATCATCTAACTCACATGATTTTTTTTTTTTTTAATATTTCTTTGTGGTTTGGATTGTCACATTGAAAACAATATGACTGAGAAATTCTGTATTGATACAAGTATAGTTACAGTACATATGTGTAAACTTTGAACTTCCCTGTGTGATTTCAGGGACAGAGAAATATTTATTCTGAATATTGGATTAATGTGTTTCCATATTTCAAAAAGTGAATAAAACAGTTCCTGTACATAACTGGCCATTGCCCTTGTGTATGGTCTTAGGACCTATGTCCTTATCTATAGGACATAAAGAAAAAATATCTAAGTATCAAAATTTATTAGGAGATTGCATGCTGTTGTTCATGGCCAAAAGGGACTGATCTTTGCATAGTGTATTGAGTTTGCGTGGCAAGGTTTTGGTAGCAGGGGGAGGGGGACATGGGGTGGCTTCTGGAGCATCTCCTCCCTCTCCTTCTTCACTCACCTGGGTGTTTGCAGAGTTATTTGTCTCACATGTTATCACTCCTCTCTTCTGACTGCTGCTACCCCACAGTTTTCCACCCCTCCTCTTCTTCAATATGTTATCACAGAGGTGCTACCGCTGTTGCTGATGGGCTCCGCCTTGGCCAGCGATGGGTCCATCTTGGAACTGGCTGGCATTCGCTGTGTTGGACTTAGGTGAAGCCACCCCTCCTCTACCTAAACCTTGCCATGCAAACTCAATACACCAGCATATTTTGACTGTTGCTTGAGAAAGACTGCTGTGACCAGTTAATACTCCCTTTACCTGGCAATCAACTGTGACATCGCTGATGCCAAAATACCATATATGAGAGAGATTCAAGCTTGTCTAAGAGTGTCAGCTGTTATTTTTCTCATCTTCCCGGCTGCTTTCCAAAATTGTCTTATCCTTTCTTTTGTTAGTTACAAATTCTTGGGCTAAAATTTTCCCTAGAGCTTATAATGCACTATCTTAAACTAATGCATGACTTCTTTATTTCTCAAGAGAAAGAAGAGCTAAAACTTTTTTTTTTTTTTTTTTTTTTTGGTAAGGAGGTGATACTGAGACTTGTCCAAGAACTGGGACTCATGTCTTCTGTTGGCTGCTATTGCTCCTTGGGCCTCAACCAAGGAATCTGAGACAGCTGCATCTGCTGCATACTCTTGAAGAGATAGGATTCAAATGCAATCAGCCCTCAAACCTTAACCCAGAAAATGGACAGCCACAGTTTTTAATGAAAACCTCATCCTTCATGTCTGAGCTCTGCACTATGCTTGGCATACTCTTTTCATTTGGCTACCAGAGCGCAGTATTTTCTCTTGAGAATCTGAATTCATATTGAAATTCTAGAGGAAGCAGCAGCTATCCCAGAATCTGAGATAAATTTGCAAGTTCAGCCAGTTCAGTAAAAACATCTGTAGGCCATACTGGTAAAATAAGTCACCAGTAACCCTGTCTGTAACAGGTTCATGAGGGAAATCTGTTTATGTAGTTTGACGCCATTATTTTTCATGGAGATGGAAAATACAAGAGTGCAAACAGATTAACTGATTTATACATAGCAAATCTCTGCTTTTCATTTAAGTGGAAGTTGGTGCTTATTTTACCTAGACTAATGTGATTTGCCTATGGAGTGCTTTTTTCTGAAAATAAACAAACTAAAAGTACTTAGGATTCTGAGTAGCGTTTGTCATGTAGTTTTTCTCTTGTTACTAGATATTAGGCAAATGTTCAGGGGTCTTTCAAAACTAATTAGGCCCATTTAGCTGAGGACATGTGTCCATTTGTAGGAAATAGAGCCAGCATGGAATGGTGATTACCCTAGTGAGCCAAGTGTCAAAGAAAGCACAGAGAGGGTTTTCTGAAAGCTGTCACTGAAATGTCACCTGCAAGGTGAGTGTTTCTACCATATCAGAGATCATATGTAAAAGGTTAAGTACATTTGTTTTTGGTGTATTTCAGTAACAGACATGAAAAGCATTCTTTTACTTCACGTTGATGTTGGATCTGACAAAGGAAAGAGTTCTTCCCTTGCTTTTCTTGGCTTTGGGAGAACTGAAGGAGGACTGCTCGCTTGTTGAGGGCAAGTCTAGCCCTTGGACTAGCAAGATGGCTCACAGCAGTGAAAGGGCTAACGGTCAAACAACAGACAGATAGCTGGAATCACCTCTTTGTAGGAATGGAGGCAGTAGTATGTACTCTTAAATGATTTCTTTTGCTTGTCCTAGAAATGGCTAATGGAAAAGAACCTGTGATAGAAAGTACAATTTCAATGAGATCATGTTCACAGTATTAAAAATGTTTCTATCTATTGAGTCTATCTATCTATTGTTTATGATTGTTGGAAGACTGAGAGTTCCTTTTTATCTTGTGTTGTCCTGAAAGATTTTTTTCATTTTAGAAATATAAATATTATTCTACAATTAATGTTAAAAAATATGTTCTCTGCTAGGCACATTTCATTATTCTCTTGGTTGACACATTCATGCAAAGAAGGAACATATAAGAGAACATATAATTAATCCCAGATCATGCGAATAAGTAGTAGTTGAGGTAATATGTTGTAAGGTATCCAGATAAAGAAGTTTTCATTACAATCTACTGAGTTATTTCTGAGTAAACTGACATATCTGTAGAAATATGTTAATGTGGTTTTCTTGATGGCTGTAAAGTTTGTTGTAGACAAACTGTGCAGATATGTTTAGGGTTGTTGCTGAAATTTTGTTAATAACTGATTTCAGTTCTGAGAAAAGTACCTTTTGTGTAGTTACTTAAGGAGTACAATTGAATTAAGTAATTACTACCTTTAACCTCTTTTATCTATTAGAATAATTGGGTTTTGGGTTGTTGGGGTTTTTTTTCCCCAATGGTTTCCTGTAAAGTTTTCCTTCAAGCTTCTTGCTGTTTTTTTTGCCACAGATGCAGTTGGTGCTTGTCTGGGAAGTCTGGAGTATAAAGAAAGTGATGCTAAGTGTTCAAAAGCAAGATGAGAATATTGAATAAATCATAATTCTTGACACACTCTAATGAATGTTACAAATGCTACTTCTCTTCTTAATTGCACACTTTGTAAAAGTATAGCATTTTTCACATCCTTTTATAGCAAAATTTTGACTCTTTGGGTGGGGGAACTAAACAGAAAAAAATCAAGATCTTTTATTTCAAAAACACGGAAACATAATATTTACTTTTTAGACATTTTTGAGGATAAAATCTTGTCAAAATTTTACCTATCTTTATTGAACTACAATTATCTTGTTCTGAGATACATATTACCCTTTCCTTCCCCTTTCCTCATATAACGTCATCCAACCATAGAGAGGAGGATCTATGAAAAGTATATAAATTAAGTCCAAAAGGTGTTGAAATAAATTAGAGAGATAAAATTTTGTAAGAAAGGGACAATCAAGGATATTTAAGACTGCTGTGAGGCATTTATAAGTGTAAATGAATCCTTGAATTAAATGTTTATGTTGATTATATTGTAGTTCAGCAAGGGAGACGTAAAGTGGAGTGGTCATGGTATTAGTGCAGGTTACTAAGCAGCCATTTCAAGGGCAATGCAAGTGGATTGTAGAGTTTTCAAAAGCAACAGACATAGTAGTCTTAGAAATGTCTTTCTTGGCCCTAATCAGTTGAGAACCCATGGATCCAGTACAGGACCATGTCTATCAGGGCAGTTCACTAACAGTTTTAATACAGAGTGACTAAATTGAAAAGGTTGAAGTTTGAATGATGTTTGACCACTCTCTTGTCAAAAACACGTGGAAGAGAGTGATATTGTCTTTCTTTTAAAGTCTTTGGAGCCTCCAAATTAAGTAAAACAAAAAGAACTGTTCAAGATGAGCACTAAAACCAGTCACCACTAGCAATATCTGCTTTGTTTCCAAAGCAGTGATTTAAAAAAAAAACCGAAAAACCCCCATAAAGCATGCTTCAAAGGCAGTTGTAGTTACCAGCCAGTAGCAACTCCTTTTTTTCCTTTCTCTTCCCTGGTTAATATCGTAGTGTTACTTTGGCTTTTTTGGTCAGTATTTTTGTATCACTAACAGTCACCTAGGCTTTGCAAGATTTCTGTCTATTGCTTGTACCTCATCTGTACCTGCATGTATCACTACTGTTGTTGAATAATAAAGCTTCCTAAAATGGAGGAAAACCATGATGGATTTTCTTCTGATATTTACTTCACCATTAAGGGCCAGGTATGTGCCACTATTGCCAAATTGAAGTTGATTCGGAATTTATGTTTAGTGAATAATCACGAGAAGAAGGGTCATTGATCTAGGCTATTCAACTCGCTTCGTAACTTCTTGAAACTTACGGTTACTGATGGAGTTTCTCTATTCAAAACTATATTTGATTTTAAATAAAACAGATAAAATAGCCACAGGCATCTACACTCATATGCATGCTTGCCATTTAGCTGCCTGTAGATGACCTCTTATTTACAAAGGATTTATGATTACTGCTCACATTCTTAAGCATGCCTGAAGTATCTTTTGAGACTTTTACTTATTTTATTCTGCTTGCAACTTTTGCTTTTTATTGCTGAGTTACAAGGAGTTGCCAACATATACATGCTCGCTGTTGAAACAGTAAATAAAAGTGGTATATAAGAGCAATGTATTCAACGGCATCGGACACTAGATCCTTGAATGCCTTTGCTTGCTAATTTAGTGATAATAAAAAAATATTTTTAACAGGTGTGTCACTGAAAAGATGTAGCTATCTTTTAACTGGTCATTGTATTACCTTTATTTTAAAGTATTTGCTATCTATCTGCATATACCTGTGCACTTCATACGGAGCTGTTGGTGAAACAAACTTTGGTTAGGCAAGACTGGCTGCCTGAGAACAATCCTTTTGGATTTCAAATTCTATGACATTTTTCTACTGACCTTCTACTGAGGTCAATCAGATTTCTGACATTGACCTCAGTGAAAGAAAGAGATCTGGCCTTTCATAAATCGCTCCAGCCTCTGCTGACATAGTCACATTTGGGATAAAAAGCTGCCATATTCTTAGGCTTAAAGGACACGTGCTAATTTGGAGTAGAGGAGTACAGAGTAAAATAGGAATACAGAGACCTTTAGACCAGAATAGACAAGCCCCAGAGGCAAATGAGAAGGCATGATTGCTAAAATTGTGGTGTCAGTTTAACTAAAATGAATTCCATTTATATTTATCTGAATGCTTGTGCTGTAATGTATGGTATTACAAGGCCATTCATAAAAGGCGGCTGCTGCTAAACTAAAAATTCTCAGTTAAAATTACTAGGAAACCACATTTCTATGATTAAATATATGCTAAAAATATTGACAAGAATAAATACACACCATTCTTTTGGAGTATTCAGTCCTCATCTTCTTGGACTTTAGCATTCATTTAAGAAAAGGAGAGGCCAGTGAAACTGTAAAAAATATTTTCCAAATATGTATCACTTGCAAATAAAATTCCTCTTCTGTTGAAGTGGTTCTTGTTTTATCAACTTTGAAAAAATGCTCAGCATAACTATCAGCAATGAAATAAGTATTTACAGGCTCAGCCCTTTAACAGTGAACGTTAGTGATAAGCAAATTTCAGATTTTTCAGGTACTTTTTAAAGGGTTACACATCTTAGGGGAACTTTTCAATGCTTACGTTTTGCAAAAATGAACCAATAAAGTGTAATAAATAGCAATTAGTTTCTTCAAATAACAATACTTTCTCTTTTTTCATTAATCAGATTTTTAAGCAGTCTTTTTGACATACTTGTTTCTCTTTTGTAGACCCTTCTAAAGACAGAAAATGTACAGGCCTACTTCTATGGGGTGCACTTTGAAATCCATAGCATTTAGGTGCCTTTTTTGAGCTGCTTAGTTTCCTTCCCCCTTCTATTGATTTACAAACTGTCAGTGTTAAATATCCACAGAAAAAAAAAAACCCTAGGCTATGTGTTTTACTAACATTTCTGCTGGTGTGCTCCCTTTTGCAATTCTTGGTAGATATTTTTTCACTTCCTGCTCCAAGCCACTTTGTGTGTAGCCGTTTGCTCTGTTTACTTTAGAGATGGCTATAATTCAAAGTAGGACAAGGCGTTCAATCTCGGTGCTATCAGTAAAAGCTTGTAAAATACTTTTAGGTACACTTTTTTTGGAAACCATTAGGCAAATAACCTACCAAATATTTAAGTACAGGTATTTTTAAGCCTTTTTAAAGGTGAGTACACATGAAGAATGTGAATTATGCACTTCAAGAAGCCAAAATGTAATGCACAGGAATAAAAAGAGAGCTTCTCTAGCTGAAGTTAAACCGTGTTTTTGCTTGTTAGGTAGAGTAACTAGGCAATTGAGGGGAACTGGGAAGGACCTTACTAGGTTGCTTTCTTAAGAGAAGTTGAGGATGGTAGCCAGATAAATTTCTTTCATTTTTATTTTCATAGAGAAAACTCAGTTTTGACTCTCTGAAAGTTTCCTTGATAAGAAGTCCAAACTTGTTTTTCAGTCTGTCCAGTATCATAGGATCTCTGCCTATACTTCCCACAGCTGCTGGTATATCTCTGGTTTTCTGTCAATACTTGCATGAAGTCAAACTTGTCTGCTGCTAACCTAGGTTAACTAATTAGGTTAACTAACTAGGTTAACCCTCTGCTGTTCATCAAAGCCTTCTCCAGACAATTGGTCTGATTTCTCCTTAATTCAGCTCAGTGGAATGAATTTGGGCTAAAGAGCATTCAGAAAAAAATATTTATACAGGAGAATGGAGGACAATAACCTCAGAGTGCATGGAGATGGCTTAGAACTATGAGGAGAAGTAAACAGTTAATCCAGATCAGCTCATAGATGAAGAGAACATAAGATTTCTGGTTTTGTCAGCCTCTAAAATTCATCTCAATCATCCTGTGGACCAACGAGTCCTCTATTTTCTCTGGGTTAATTAGCATTTGTTCAGGCCTTCCCGTGTGGTCCGGTGACTAAACAATGGATTCTTTTATTCCAGCTCTCCTCTTTTACAAAGAAGGCTTAATTACTTCTCCCAGTTAGCCAACATGCCATTTAGTTTTAGAGAAATTTGCAATTGCACATAGAACTAGGATAGTCTTGCTGGCAGGTATCAACCGACTTCAGCATAAGAATGCTTGATAGACTGGAATATAGTACAGCTGAAATTGAGATTTATGAAAATTCTTTATATGATATTCAGTCTTCTATGCCTGGTGAGAAGTTTATTAGCTGGAGCATTAGGAGAATTTGGTTTATTTTAGTCTATGTCTATACAGGTTCAGGAAAAACTGTGCCAGGACTTCTTGTTGAGTTCTACTTGTATTAATGAGGATTAAAACATTGCTGTTGAGCATCAAGAGCTAGATTCTATTTTTTCTTGTAGTGCAGCTGTAAACTCTACATATTAATGGTTAATTTTTAGCAGCTTATTGAAAGAATGCTGTATCTATAAGGATTTCTTTTGTTGTTGTTTTTCGATCTTAAAAATTAAAAAGAGGCAACAGTCCTAGGGTCAGAAGTCATGGTGTGTGCGCTCTGATAGAGTATGCCATCATTCCTCCTCAAAATGGCTGCAGAGGCTTACAAGCATTTACTGTCCCCTGGTTTTCTAAATTTGCTTTTATAGTTTACCAGCAGTGAAAGAAGTAGATCAGACATCTGAAGGGGCAGTAATATTTTACACTATCTCACCTTTGAGAAAGGTCTTAACACAACTGGGGTAATTAGAACTATTTTGATCTCATGAGTAATCTGGATACAAGCAGCATTTAGAGTTTTCATGGTTTTTATTAAATGCATTTTTTTCCACAAGCATAAAAATAAGGAAGAATTAGACAACTGTATCTTTGAAAGTAATGTCTTTAATAACAACAGATTTTCTCTTTTAATGACATTGGACTCACACAGTTTTTATGCTGTCTTTAAAGATACACATCAGACATGAAATGAAAAATAAAATACTTATTAATAACTGCAGTTCTGCTTGTTTACCAGCAAAACTGAAAATAAGTAGTAGTCAGGATTTGATATGACAAAAACCCAACAGATCTCAGTTGAAAATATTTTGGAATTATCATTATTTTGAAATGCTTACCTCAAACTCATGTTACAATACTATCAAGAAGCAAGAAGAGTGTGATAGCACTGTTTCTATTGTAAATTAGTAACCAGCCTGCAGCTGTGTGGCTCATTAAAAACTGTGTCATTTAGAGATATTTTGAAAACATAGAGGTCCATTAAAAAGACTGGCAGTGGATGGTTGTCAAACAGACATGCAATTATTGTCATAATATTGCCATCAATTGGATGGGAGAAATTACATGATGAACTGAGAAGCTGTTTTATATCCTTTTGAGATTTCCCAGCACAATTTTCCCTTTGTTCAGACCAGCCATCACCCATCTTTGAATCTTTGGCTATGAGGACTCAGAGTGTTTTCTGGAAACCTCCATGAGTGCTAATTATAACTTCTTCTTTCCAGTTTCTGAGAGGGACGGTATTTTCCTCCTGCTTTCATACTGCCAATCTACAGCCGTTTACGTTACCCTATCCAGTCACAGAGATTAGCTTCTGGTTGTTAATTAAAAATCTGCCAACATCTTTCCTTGACATCCACTCTATTCTCCAGATATGTCCTCCTCTTGCCTTGCTGGGGTTGCTGGGGATAACTGAAGGTGGAAATCTCTCTTCTTCCTCTATCAGTACAACAAAGCACCCGCAGTGTCTGACTCACACAGCACAACCTTCTGTGTGAGTGGCTACAGTGCAAGTTGCCCACATGTTTTAGCTCTGCACTGCCATGGCTGTTTCCAAGAGTGAATAAAGCCCAAGAGTGAGTAAAGCCTGTTAGCTCTGCTCCGGCACCAGACTATAGCTGCCTGAGCTGCTGCTCACCTCCTGCTGCTCCCTTGGCAGTGTGGTTGTGGTGTGTAAACATGGCTTGAGGACAAGCCCTTTTCTGGGGCCTATCCAGGGTTCCCTTTGCTTGCCAATTTCAGCCTCTGCTTACTGGAAGCTGAGGTGTGCTTTATGCACCTTTCCCTCTGTTCCTTAGTGTTATAAACTGTGCCCCATGGCAAACAAAGCCTCCAGTGGCATCCAACTGACTTGTGGCTCCTGCTTTTCAATGTTTAGAAATTGTTTGTATCGAAGGAGGCTGGGGTGGGTCACAGTGAAGCAGGGGACAAAATCACATTTCTGGCTGCTGTGGGAAGCATTAGGAAGCTCTAGGTGAAGATGCAATGTCTTTCTTAAAACCTTAGCCCACCTGCCTTTTCTTCCCCTAGGATCTCCTTCATTTTTCTGTTTGTTCTTGGTGTATGGGACTTCTACACTCATTACCCTCACCCTTCCCCCGGCAGGATTCAGCCTTTCTCACCCCTCAGCCACAACAAACACTACAACCATCCTTCTCACCTGCCCCAGGACAGCTGCTGCTTACTATTCTCTTTTATCAGCTACTAAGAGTACTGATTCTCTATTACTAAGTAGAGTACTACTGAGAGTTGATAAAAGCTATTAAGAGTACAGGGGACAAGGCCAAAGCCAGGCTCTGCTGTAGAGGATGAAAAAGGAAGGGGAAGAGTTAAGATGCACAGGGGTATTTTTTGTTCCTGTTGCAAATGGAAAGAACCATTTGCTCCTGCTAAAACATACCTTTCCCTTCCTCTCCTCTTAAACCATTTGCATTCACCAGCAACATCATGGAAGAGGTGAAAATAGGCTTGTATTCTTGTAGAACTGTTCTTTCTTTCCATAGTCAAAACAGATATCTGCCTACTTTTCCTGTGTACCTTGATCTGGCCATGCTCAAACATCTGTTCATGCAGAGATAAAAGAAGAATCAAGATACATCAGTGAATGGTGCTTCGTGTAGCAGAAATTATGCTAGAAAGGAAAGAAAGGAAATTTTCTGCTTTGTGTCACTAAAAATTGATTTGTTTTTCTTTAGGTAGGTCCATCTACTTAAGATTTTAAGACACAGTAAGGACGTGCAACACAATTTTTTTTTTTTGTTGTAGCTATTGACATGACTTTTTCTTGTATCTGGTGAAGTAAAAGATGGCTGCCAAACTGGGGAAAAAACCCCTCTGTTTTGTCATACAACAAGCACTTCTTGTTACATGACAGTGTTACCTTGATAGCTACAATGATTTTTTGTACCTTTTCAGAAGTTAATGTGTGAAATTGCAAGAGAGATTTCTAAGTATAACTGCTGTGATGCAGTTATTACTTATATATTTCTGCTTAGAAAGCATTTTTTTGCAGTTTGTGATTTTATGAGAATCACAGATTTGATGTTTGAATACTGTTTGTGAACTTTGTGACACAGCTACTTGATGTTGCAAAAGATTTCCATAAAATGGTCATGAAAGGCTCCCTTTTTTTGGTTAAAGTTGCCACTTCTACATATACAAATTAGCTAAGCTCTTGCTAGCAAAGTCAGTAGCATTCAGTTCCTGTCTTCATTCTTTCTTTGTCCTTTTGTGAGGTGCTTTGGAGGACTGAGAGGAATATAAGTGATCCTTTTTTATCAGGTGCTGCTCATTTCAGTAGACCCTTCCAACATTAAGCCATGAATAGTCTTTTATTTTGTTTTGGTTTTTTAGCATTTATTTTCTAGGAGTTTTACTTTTTAAAGGTAATGAACTTCCTAAAGTGTGCTGTCTTGTCTTACTAGCTTTGCTTCTGCAGTTTTGGAGAGGCAGAGTGAAAGACATAGATACAGCAAAATTATACCAAGTCACCAACTGTAGACCTGTCTTCAAGTAGAAGTAGATTGGATGGACAGCTTATGTTTTGGATGGACAGCTTATGATTTCTTAAAAAGAACAAAAAAAAAAAAAGGTGAAGGAGCATTTTTACTGTCATGAGGGTCCTCTGAGATTTGAAAGTCTAGTCTTCCTGTTGGTTAACCCGAGTGTCTGGGTTATCCCAGAGAAGAAAAGAGTGCTGGACAACACCAAAGAGTTGCATCAGATGGATACATATTTTAGGAGATGAAACAAGCATGGTCAGGAATGGAGCTGAAAATAATTGGACAGGATAAAGCCTGAAATTCAGTAGGAAGTATGACAGCAAACTTGCGTTACATCTAATGGTTCTGTGTAGCTTTCAACAGTCTTAGCTCTGTCCAGAAGTACTGGTGTCAGTGCCAATCAGAGGTCTACAATATGCCTGCTCCCCTAATCTCACTTTCATGTTAAAGGTCTGGACTTTTTGGAGATTCTTGGGAAAAGGCATCATCTGGACTAGTGTGGGTAAACATTGCCCATAGTCAGCTCCTGTGTGATTAGTGAGCCATGTGAATGTTAAGATGCAGGACAGACATGTCAAATAAGAGGTTTCAGAAGCTGCCTGCAGCTCTCACTTTGATGTTATCTTTGCGCATTTTCCATAGCACTTCTTTTAACAGTTTTAAAATTTGACCAAAACTGATACAGCTCACTAGCTGTTTGCTAGTCCAACTGCAAAGTTTTGGTTTTCCTCCAAAAATATACCTGTAAGTTGAATTAAAACTCTCAATGGTATTAGATTCTTAAAGACAGCTGTTCGTGTTATGGGAGTTTAAAGAAAAGAAGCAGAGCTTCGGTCCAGTTGGTCTCGCTGAACAACGGTTTTCCTCAAAGTCCCATTAGACACTGAAGTTCCTCTGTAAATCTAGCCCCTGAACAGTGAAATTGCTCTTTTCTTTAGGTATAAGCTTCAGGTTTAGCTCATCTTGTTATTCAGGATGCTCTTTCATCATCCTCTAATTGCCTCTAATCAAATGCCAGAAGTATCAGTCCTAGAAAATCCAGGATATTACTTCCAATATAGAATGTAAATGTACATCTGAGACTGGAAATTCTCTGTTAATCCTTAAATGGCTCTGATGGCTCCTCCTTTAAAATTCTGTCTTTTAAAAAAGGTTCTTCTCCCACTCGTCTCTAAGCATCACCAATATTCATTATGTGTGGTTGATTTGTTTGTTTGTTTGAACACATCTCCAGTAAATCTCACTGCTATGTGGCCTGGGAAAAAGAAAATCTCTGTAGCTCCTATGCTTGTCACAAGCTTTCCTGCATCTGTTCACATCAGAATACAGCTGTGTTTCTTCCTGCAGTACATCTTAGTAAATATTTTTGAAGTAATGCAGGAGATCTAGCACTACTCTTGTGAAAAATAACCACAATAAAAGGGAATCTTGTTTACCTTCCTTGTACTTATCTGAAAAAGTTTTAATTTGCTATTGTTTCTGTTATTCTCATAGAATCACAGAATTGCTGAGGTTGGAAAGGCCCTCTGGAGGGCATCTGGCCCAACTGTCATGCTCAAGCAGGCCAGCTAGAGCTGGTTGTGAAGGACGATGTCCAGATGGTTGTTGAGCCTGTCCAAGGAGGGAGGCTTCACAACGTCTCTGGGCAACCCATGCCACCCTCTCAGTAAAAAAAGTGTTTCCTGATCTTCAAACAAAACCTCCTGTGTTTCAGTTTGTGCCCATTGCCTCTGGTTCTGTCACTGGACACCACTTAAAACAGATTGGCTCTGTCCTCTTTGCACTCTCCCTTCAGCTGTTTACATACATTAATAAGATCCCCATGAGCCTTATCTTCTCTAGGCTAAGTAGCCCCAGCTCTCTCAGTCTTTCCTATGAGAGATTTCCAATGGATTGTGTTTACATGTGCATTGTTTTGTTATTTTTTTTATGAAAGCATTTTCACAGTGTCAGTAAAACACCAGAAACAAAGTTAATTTTTAACTGAAAGAAAATAAAATGTGTATTTTGGGGTACTATATATGAAGTATAATTTGCTATTACTATGTCATCACTATTTAAAAAAAAGTCATGGATAATTTCAGCCAATTTATTTTCAAGCTAGCATTTTATTGGAGCCTTTTTTGCTTTAACAATAGAATTTTTTTTTTTTAAATATCCTCCTATAAATATGCTGTTGAGCAGGTGATAATTTTGTTTCCCACATAAAAAAGAATGGATAATGTTAGTTTTTGATGTTTGTCCTGTTTTTTAACCATGTGGATTTTAGTGTAAAACTACATCCTTGCTGTCACTGCAGTATTAATACTAAATAACAAAGGCACGTTTTTGTGGTTATACAAGTGGTAATGGTGGTTTATATCACATACTAGTACACAGAGGTCTTCTAGATGCTGTGATTTCTCACATCTTGGTGTGTCCTTACTGTACAGTATAGCTTGAAATGATACATTCTTGCCATGCTTTGTTAAAAATGGTTCTAGTTTGCTCCCAAAATCCATGCACACTTCAGAAGTTCTCATCTTTATACTGGGCCTAGTTCAGTCCTCTTTTTTTTTTAATTACCTCTTCTGGGAAGATCAGATATAGTGCCCACATCAGAAACACTAATGTAGTCACAGTGCAACAGTCTTTTTTAATCTGACAGGTGGTATTAAATGTAAAAAAAACCCCAAAATCTATAGATTAGACATGATAACATGATCTTCCATGTTTTGGAGAGTAATCAGACAAACATCACTCTTGAAGATACAGTCTCATCTTCTTTGTATTGATGGAGTATACATTTCCAGCTCAGCATTTTGGGAAGGATCAATAGCTAAATGGCACTCCTCTGTGTGCTCAAACCCAAGACTGGTAAGGCTTAAGTTCAGACTCCAGGACTTCTACTACTTGCACTTTGTTTGCACAAAGTTAGATGGTTTAGGGGCTGTGAGGTCTGGTAATTCTCAGTATGCCTAACTATGAGCACATTTTTCAAAACTGGTTACCCCCCAAAGCTGTAATAAGACTGAACAACAGGTAAACTTAAGCAGAAGAGCTCCATGGTGTTGAACAGTGACCAATGCCTTGGTTGAGAACATTGTTAGACAAAAATATACCCACAAACTTTCAAATTTATGACTTGTGACACATTTGTCATTTGTCAGGCTCATAGCATCAATCAAATCTTGCAGCCAATGACTGGAGTAATTATCTCGCCCAGTGCTGTCCTATCTAATTATTTTAAGAGACATTTTCAGGGCACAAAAGAAGTAAGAAGTTGTAAATCACAGTTATATAGAAACAAATGCTTTCACCAGTACAATGTCTTTAAGATTTTGTGCTTTATGTTTGTAACACGTGGAATTGCACCACCTGTTCTGCTACAGAGTTGCTGATTACTAATACTTGTCTCTCTCCTTACCAATTTGGCCAGAATTTTTTCTCTTTCCTCCTAACTGTTCTTCCTTTTTCTTCCAGTTTTATGTATTGTGTGAACACAGATTTTAAGTTCCCTGGAAGAAGCCTTCTGCTTTGTACATTGCCTGCTGTACTCATTCTACCACCCTTTGATGATCTCCATACTCTGATATTTGGTTTAGTATTTTGTATTTGAGTGGGACTATGTAAAAGTGTATGACAGCAAATAGGTTTATAATGTCATCTTGCACAAAAACTTCTAGCACCTTTCAGAAGGCATAAAGTCAATCTGTTCTACACAGCAAGCAAAAATAGCAAGTGTCTTCAGTTCATTTCTATTTAGTAAACATAAGAGTAGAAACAGTGTTTGGCTAAGGTGTGGATGAATTTTTAAAAAAATAAAAAAGAGGAACAATGGTTGTAGCTGGGACATCATGTTAGTGGAACTGCTGGAATTTTCTACCATGTGGAAGAGGAGCCTTAAGCAGGAAGAAACTAGAAATCTGATTTCAGCACTGGGGATTAGACTCAGTGCTCATTTGCCACAAAGAACTGGCAAAGATTTCAGAGTGCAGAAGCCCATGGTATTGTGCCAATTAGGAGGATCCTGGTCCTCCGAGCACTTCTATGTTAGGCAAAGAGAAGACAAGGGAGGAATGTTGGAAGGTATGTTTCATGGAGCCAGGTTAGGCTCTGTAGATGGAGATCAAACCAAGAACAGCTTGCTTACAGATGAGGGAATCTGGTTTGTGAACAATAAAGTAGGTGTAAAAGTAAAATGAAGTGGAATTGGGTTTTGTTCCTACCTCTTACTATTTCAGTGTGAACAAAGGAAAAGAGAAGGTTTCTACCTTTGACTTTTGAGGAGGAAAGGAGGACAATGTTGTTGAATTACACATCCTGCCCTGTGTCTGGCATTCCTATTCCTGTTGAGGTCTGTTCCCACATAACTATGCAGTTTTCCATTAAGATTACTGGGCTGCCATTAAAGTTAGTATTGTCAGTTTTGAGTCAGTAGTTTGTGTGAGTACTCAGGACAGGGATGCACAATAAGATCTGACACAGTTGAAATTAAGGTACAAAGTAGGGGCTCACAGACCAAACCTTGATGCTGTCTGACTGACAAATTAGCTTTTAGCTGCAGCAGACTTGTTACTCTTGCCTCAAGAGTGATCTCATTTGGATATGTCAGGCAAGAAATTAAAGCTGCTGGGTTGGCTTGTTGTGCAGGATTAAAGAGTGATGATCCTTAGGTTAGGATGGTTTTTAGCTTGGGTAAACTTTAGCATTAATAAAGTGGGATTTAATAATGCAATAATAGCTTGTACTGTAATGATTTATGATCCCCCTCATATCTTGCTTTTATGGTTTTTGTATCTATTTGCTGTCTCCCTTTTCTTCTCACCCATCCTAGTATGGAAGATAATTATTTGGACCTTACTGTTTCTCCACATCTTTTTCAGATTTTGGTCAGTTTACTTGGCTAAAGAGAAAATACTGTTTTGGGTCTGTTGTTATTTTAAGAGAGCGGTTTAATGACCTTTGTCCACTTAGAGTTTTTTTCCAAGCTTAATAAAGGGTATATTCTCAGAGAGAATTGTTTACATATCAGCACCAATACTCTGATACCACACTTGTTTCTACTTACCTTGAAATAATGTGCAATGCTAATTTCCTTTGATCATATCATTCTAATTTCTAAATGCAATTTGAGTGCTTCCCGCACTGACTTATTTTGCCACAGGATGAGGTAAGAACTTGTTTTAAAAAACACAGTTCTGTTTCATACTTCTCTGCTAATTAATCACATGTTCTTGAAGAATCTTTCTTCCAGCATTTTAAATATGCAAAATGTTTTGCATAAGTCAAAGACTGATTAGTGCACTGAAAATTCCATTTTCATAACGAACATATACCTAGAAGCCGGCCATTTGGAAACATAGATCTAACATGGAAAATATTTTGCAACCTTAATACAGTGACTAGTACCAGCAGGAATGCAACAAACTATGCTTTTTGATTCCATTGTCTACTCTTGCCAACACAAGACTTCATAAAGCCTCAGAAGATTTAATGGCTAAAATCTAGCTACTGTCTGATCCTGAGTATTAGCTGCAAACAAAGGAAAAAAGAAGATCTTGGCTTTCACATCTTCAAGGCCAAACCAGACCAGTCTTTGTGCACCTACCAAAATAAACACATAGCTAGCAGTGGCAATGACAACAGAAAGCAAGCATTGATTTCTTTGAGCAGTGTTAGAGTAGAGAACTACTGCTGTGCTCACCAGGTACTTACTCTGCACAGCTGCCCTCTCAGCTAGGGGCTCTGAACTAGCACTGTGACAACAGACAGAAATGACCATAATGTGTTTTTTTGTGATGGCTATTATCTTCACAATGGCAGAAAGGTATGTTCAGATAACACTCCACACTGCAGTTTTCTGATTGAGTGGTTCTTATTTTTCCACATCACTGCATAAATTCAGTCAACTGAACATTCTTGACCATGTTAGAGTCTGGTCTTTGAGCAGGTTTACAGAAAAAAAATAAAAGCACAAAGCCATACATCACAAAACTGATGTGCTTTGTTTTCACTCAGATGTGCTTCCTCCTTCCTTCCTTTCTTGCATAGCATGCA
Organism: Caprimulgus europaeus; assembly: GCA_907165065.1. The sequence continues at coordinate 79,265,388 of OU015525.1, forward strand.
TTGAAAGTTGTGCTTTTGCATGCTCATGTTAATCATCTAGAAACTGTTTAGGCAGGGTAGATCTCTTGCCACTCAAGACCTCTTTGCTAAGATCTGCTTCCTTGAGAGATCAAATGGGGACATAGGAGATGGAATTTGGTCTCAACAAATATTAAGCATTTACACATTAGCTATATCCCTCTGAAGAAGTTACCTATATTCTTTACAGTCAATGAAGAGAAAAGAGTATTTCTAGGATCTATTAATCTTTTATTTGAACTTCAGAAATCTACTTTCAGATGAGATATGTCTAGTGAGTTCTCATTTTCTGACACTGACTACAATAAAAGGAGAGAGTGAGATGTAAAGGTCTAGATTAGGTGACACAAATCTCTCCTGAGGCTCTGTTACTTGGTTGTTTGTCCTTGCCAGAGACATCTTTATAGTCTAAACAGTTTCATTTCTACTCTTGGTATGAATAAGATATGGTGCAGGTAGTTGATTGATAGATATTCCTTTGGAAATAAAGCAGCTGCTCTCCATAATGCCTATCACAGATGTTGGTGCTCTAAAAGCTAGTGAAGGATGAAGCACTACTGAATAAACTCCTAACCTGCCCACCATGTCTGTAGATAAAATATTTTGGGTCAGGCCAAAACATTTAAATGGTTAGGAAGTACCTTCTATCTTTACTTCAATGTCTTTAAGTGTAGGCTGATCACATTTGTTTTGGTGATGAGGATCCACTGAATGTGGTCATGGGTTTTAAGGGGGTGTGGGTGTGTATCTTTTGACTATAAATATTTTAAAACCGATTGATATTGAAGTTTTCTTTCTAGATGCATCATTTGCAAATATACATAAACATTACCTACCAGACTTTTTTTGTCTTCAGCTTACACTGGTTGCTTTATTACACAGCTGGTGTTACATTTTGATGTTCTCTGCAGATGGGATTTTTGATGGGTACCTGACGTCTATTTTAAAAAGACTTTGCCTAATTAGATATATCCCATACTATACCTGGAAACCACTTGCTGTGTCACTAGGGGCTCAGATTTTGCATAATATAGATGGCAAAATACTTAACTATCTGGTCTTGTAAGTATAATGAAAGTAGCCCATTAACATTTTCCAAAAACAGTGGTGAGGGTAATTCCTACAATCTACACTTCGTAAGAATTTTCCCTCCCTAATAATCCGTCGTGATGTATATTTTCCTGAGCAAGCTAACTAATGCTCCTGCCAGGAAAGTTCTCTGTGTTTTTGTCTTGTTAACAGTAAAAATGGATTAAAAGTATAAACAATGTGTATTGGTAAGATGTGTGAGGCAGCAACAAGGGCATTAATCTGAGCCTTGAGAGACCCTGTTTAAATTCCTACCTCCGATATGTGTTCCCTGTATGTTTCAGGATGTGTCCTTTTGACCCAGATTCACTCAATAAATTTACTCTGGTAAATCCTAAAAAACCCAAGCAAAAATTGGTCGTAGTTTCACTTGGGGTTTCAGTTTAATTACAAGACTGTCACACAGTTCTGATTTTTGATTTCTAGCCAAAGTACAGATAATATTCCACACCTCACTGAGATAGCATGTTAGTTCAGCTTAAGCAGCCATTTTTACAATTGTTGCAGATCACAAAAACAAAAAAACAAAAACCTATATGAATGTCTTGTAAGGTATATCCAGTTGACACCAAACATATTCAGAAAAATAAAAACACAACCCAATAAACTTTCAAGTGTGGCTTATCTGTTATGATTTGTATGTCACTATTTTCACTGTGATTTTTTTTTTCCATAGGGCTCAAACTTATCATTTGTCCTCATGACTCAGTTTTCCTTGCAGCCCTTTTGATCTTAGTATTGATAATTTTTCACTTTTAGCCTGATGTAGGTGGATGAGAATTGTCTTGCTGTGTAAAGGAGCTGTATAGCATAGGATTAATATGCTCTGAATTTCATCAGCTCAAGAAGCAGGGAAAAAGGAGAGAAACCACGACCATGTTGAGGTTATAACACCGTGGTGGGATACACGTACACCTAGTGCAAGATGGCAGTTCCCACAGCATTTCTGGTTGAGGGGCTATAGTAGAAAAACAATATACTAACTGCATCTCTTGCTAGAAATTTTTGTCAGATGTCTCTTTTAATTACTTATACAGGAATAGGTCACTACATTATAAAGAAATTAAGAGCAGTTCTGTGCTAGAATAAGATAGATTGTTTCTGAAGCACAGTCTGTTGCAGGTCTCTTCTGTGCATATGACACCCTGCAGATGTCAAACACACAGTGGGATCTGAATTCCTGTTGTTGTCCAGGTTTGCTGAAGTCAGCCTGGAGGTGCTGCAAAATGAACTGTTTTGGGATTGTGTTTGTAAGAGCTAGAAGCTGGTATGTGATCTGCATCCAAACTACTCCAAAATCTTGTGCTGAAGCTGAATGCTCACAGCAGGCTCTGAGGAGAATATAAAACATGTTCAGATCAGGCTATCAGCGGGAGGCAGCTCATAAGACCCAGTAAAGATGGGAGAGCACACATCAGACCCCTGTTTCAGCCTGTGCCTGCTGGCAGGAGTCCTTCCCCCTTCCCTGGAGTGCCGCAGATCTGGCAGGACTGCGGGAAGGAGCCTTGCTCCCTCCCACCCCACTTCTCTTCCCTGGCTCTTGCAGTATCTCCACTGCTTTGGAGGTTTCGCAGGGCTGAGTTACCCAGATGCTATTTATTTTGCACAGCGTTGGAGATAATTGAATTCATATATAAGTACACAGATAGATTTTGTTTATGCGTTCGTGTGCGTGTGTGTGTGTAATATTTTAAGCTGTCTGGCACATTAATTTAGCCACCTGTTCTAGCCTCTTTCTGCTGCACAAATTAGATTGTCTCAAGGGAACCTATGCAGCTGATTGGATCTGCCTTGTTACTAAGGCAACCCTACTTCTCTCCGCTATGTGCTTTATAACTCAGATTCACCAGACAAAAAATGGAAGGGGGAGAAAAAAAAAAAAAAGCTTCAGACCCTGGGGATACTAGTACTTAATAGATGCTCTTAGCAGACTTATTTATTCAGACAAGAATACAGTTTCTAAATGTGGAAGATTGTTGAAGCAAGCAAAGTAAAATGTAGCGATACTGTATGAAGGGGATGATAAAGACCAAATTAAAGGCTTGTGCAAACACTGTTTGAATCTTAAATTAGCTATTCTGTGTGTAACTGATTTGAAGGTATCATGACTGGATATATCAGCAGTTGTCCCTTTGAAGGTCATTTCTTATTAGGAACAACAATAAAAACTCTTTATGCCAAAAAAAGCCACAAATTTAAGGAGGAATTCTTATGTCAGTCTGGCTACAGCCCAAACGATATTTTATGTTCTTTTTTCAGATAAAAAATTTAGTTCCTGCTTCCTGCTTTTAGGTGATTTGTATTGATTGAATACACCACAAATGTGGTATACATTTTAAGCTGAAACAAGACATGATTTTGTCTTTGAAGAAGGGCTTCTTGATCTCATCAGTTCTTCAACAACAAATCAAGCAAATTTCTAAGAAAAATAAAGGTGACTGTACTCAAGGATGGATAACTGATTAAGGGAACCCTATATGCAAATGAAACCTTTAAGCATTATGTCCCAACCTTTCTGTGAAGGAGTCATGTGCTAGCACGTGCATTTATGATTACATTGGCACAGGCAATGTGCACTTAAGTATAGTATATGATTTACATGTTTATCTCTTCATGTTGTGTCCAGTTCATTAATTGCAGATAATGGCCTCTGTAATTTTATGATGAGGGGATCAAGTGGAGTGTGGTTTGGACATTCAAAAAATCTATGTGTAGAAAGAATTGCAGTGAAGCTTTTCCAAAGGGGTAAATTTGTTTATAGGTCCATTTAGATGCTTGTATCTCTGGGGAAGTTTTGTACACAGTATCTGTTCATAAATAGATAAATAAATAAATAGATAAATAGATAGATAAAGTTCTAAAGGAATACATATACAGCTGGTTAGATTTTGGGGGGAAAGAGATTGTTTTTTAGCCTATCAAATAGCCAGATCCATCCTCTGTGTCCAGATGTGTTTGTACCACAGGCAACATCCAGCTCAAAGTAGAAGACCTGACAAACCCCACGGCATTTGGGTTTGGTGAGGAGGAACAGCATCTTTCTTGCATAAGTCCGTATTCTAGCCCTACTAAGAGTGGTCACTCACCCCTTACAATGTGTTCACTATAAACCAATGTGTATGAAAAATGATATGTATTTCATAATGATCCCCTGAAACATGAGATTATCTTATTCTTTCATTTGCAGTAGTGCAAGTGTTGCTGACCATAAGAAACTCAAGTCTTGTTAAAACTCAAACATGGAATTTGATGCAGTAACCTTTTCATGCTAGGCTGCAGAGAGAAATGTATTTTTATTTTTTTGGAAGACATTATCTGCTAGATTTAATAGGACCTTTCATTTCTAATACAAGCCAAAGTAAATGAAATGTTAGTGGATTCAAACTACTCTAATATTCCTCTCTCAGTTTTCTACAGGTGTAAATTTGACTTCTGCTCATTTCTGCTTTTATTTATTTCCATTTAAAAGTTTTGGTTTTGTTTTTGTTTTAAGCACTAAAAAGAAAATAGTTTTACTGTGGATGATATTCTGCGACTCGCCAAGTTTTTCCTGAATTTATCACAGTCTTAGGTTTTGTGGATTTCTTTATCCTTGTCTCTAGCTCTGACAATTTGAAAGATTCAGTTCTTGAATGCTGTAATAGAAAGCCTGCTGTCTTTTGGCATTAGCAGAATTTTTTATAGTCTTGAATTAGTTTGCTCATTCTATTTTTAAAAATGTTCATTTCTATACAGGAGGAGTATCTTCATTCAGGCAATTAACTATTGTTAGTGCCAACAGGTGAGAGAAAACAAATCTGAAACTGAATTTTAAAATGCTACTGTTTTGCATGAAGGATTATGATCCTATGCGACTTGATATTCTACAAGAATAGCTTGAAATGTAAAGTTTTAATTGTCATACTAGAACACCTAATTTTGTTGATTAAAGCTGCATCTCATAGATGGTTTTAATAGTTAAACTAGTTGATTACATCAGGGCAGAATAGACTTTATAATACAGCTGCCTTGTGAAGTATGCTTCACTTGCACCTGACCAGAAGTCTTTCTAGAAGATCCAATTGTTATCCACTCCATCTTCAAGGGGTTATGACATTTCTTTTCTAAATGTTATTCAGTATAGATATCATAATGCTGTTATCATACATAGATACATATGCACGTTCAAATTTCTGAGAAGAAATTACTTTTGATAGTCTTATATTTCATAGTATCTGTTGGCATATGTGCATTCAATGTTCCGTATGTTCTATAAAATGTAAGATTTTCTATTATGCACTTACATCCTAGATCCCTTATTAAAAGTAAATGGGATGTTACTTTCTCCATCTTTTATGGTTTTATTTGCTTCTGCTGCCTTTGTTACTCTTACTGTTCTGATGGTGAACAGTGAGCTGCTGCTGTCCACCTCATTTCCTGCCTGATTCCTATCTGATCTGGTACCTATGGATCTGCAGAGATCATTGGCACCCTGCAAGAGCCTTCACTTTTCTCTTTATCCTCCTGCTTCCTCTCACTGACTGGAGCTGCTGTGGCTTCCTTCTTTACCTTTCCTCTCCTTCCTTCCCTACACCTTTCATCGAATCCATCCAGCAGCTTTTCAGACATTCGGTGTCAAATCCACCCACCTCATATAAGGCTGATGTCTTTGTAGCAGATGTGTTGTTTCAGTGTCACTTCTCAGGCACTATAGGTAGCTGTGCTTTCACTTTGCTCAACAGTTATCCTGGCAGTCAAACTCCTTGCATAGCCTTCACCAATCTCTGTTAAAAAAAACAAACAAAACAAAGCAAAAACACAAACCCACACAAAGAAAAACAAAGGAAAACATTGTAATCTACCAGAGTATCATTGTGTTCTCCTTTGCTTCTGTGAAGCCGTAGAAGAGTATAGTATTGGCACCAGTGACAGATCTATTATCTGGGTTTGTTTGGACCAGAATGAAGTTGACACATTCAAGATCAGCAGGAACACAGGTCTGAGGAAAATGAGCCTGGAAATAAGACATTATTTGCTTTCCAGCAGAACTATGTTGTATTTGCTTGCAGGATTAAGCACTCACAAAAAGAAGTGTGGCCAGCAGATTGAGAGAGGTGAATCTGCCCTTCTACTCTGCTCTGGCGAGACCTCACCTGGAGTACTGCATCCAGTTTTGGAGCCCTCAACACAAGAAGGACATGTATCCATTGGAGCATGTCCAAAGGGGGCCCACAGATATGAACAATGGGCTCAAGCACCTCTCCTATGAAGACAGGGTGAGAGAGTTGGGTCTGTTCAGCCTGCAGAAAAGAAGGCTCTGCAGGGACCTTATAGCATCCTTGAAGTGCCTGAAAGGTGCCTGTAAGAAAACTGGGAAAGAACTGTTCACAAGGGCATGTAGCAATAGGACGAGGAGTAATGGTTTTAAACTAGAAAAGGGTAGATTTAGGTTGGACATTAGGAAAAAGTTCTTCAATATGAGGGTGGTGGATCATTGGAACAGATTGCCCAAAGAGGTAGTAGAGGCCCCATCCCTGGAGATATTCAAGGTCAGGCTTGACGGGGCTCTGAGCAACCTGCTCTAGTAAAGATGTCCCTGCTTACTGCCGGGGGGGTTGGACTAGATGACCTTTGAGGGTCCTTTCCAACCCAGTGCATTCTATGATTCTACTTAGGTGCTAGACAAGTTTTCCTGAGATCTAGCATTTTTGCTTTCCTGTAGCTAATGTAGCTTGCTTTTTCAGTACTCCACTGTCAATAAAATTTGATTTGATTTGATTTTTTTTCCATGAAATAATATACAGTGCATAGGTCATCTTACTTTTTTTTCTCCACTTAGCTACATATACATTAACGAAAAGAGTAGGTAACTACAGCTATACTTTTTGCCTAATGAAGTAGTATATGTCAAATCTGTGTTTGCTGAGCTTCTAATTAACTGAATCTCAGAAAGTTGCCCTATCAACCTCAGAAGAATACAGAAATGCCCTTACTACAGAGAATTTTTGCATTTAAACTCTACTTCTGCTTTGAAAGTAGAGCAAAAAAAAGCTTTATAAAGTTACAGGTGACTGAAGTTCACTATAGGCTAGAAATGAGAGTGATGTGGTAGTTACTGTAATGATTGATGCTATTTTCCTAAAAGGCAACCATCTATATATAATTTCTAGTCTGAAATCTTATTAGGAGAAAAAGCTGACAGCTACTTTCAGGTTCAGTATTGAAAGTGGACCACTGCCAGAAATTTTGGGACACTAAAGCAGTAAATGATGACTGTCAGTTATTCTCTCTGTATATTCAGTAGAGGAGGATTTATCCACAATACTAATAGTTTGTAAAAGATATATTTGTTATACAAATATACTATCTCTTCACCTGCCCATGCCAGAAGAGGCTGTAAATCTGATTGTGTTCCTGATTCCTCGGTAAATACATTTATCTCTGGATGAAATATTCTGATCACTTTGCAAAGTGCAGATTGCTTGTACAAGTCTGAAGGAGAGCTGGAACAGCTGAGTGATAGGTGTGCAATGCTTACAAAGGTGATTCAGCACAGCAATGTGGAAGACCTCACTGTGGTATCAGAGACTCCACAAAGGCGGGGAAAAAGAAGAGAAGCAACTTGAATCAGTGGAGAAAAGTCTCCTGGGAGGCTATGGTTTGAGCATGGAAGCAGGTACCATTGTGAAACTGTTTGAATCTGGGAGGTATATGTAGGGAAATAATAGGCAGGAGAAGACTTTAACCTCTGTAGATAGTGTTGCTTGGAGAGATACCAAACTACAAAATCCAGTTTTATTGTCCACATTTTACAAGAGGCATCAGACAACTGACAGATTGTAGACAGAACTGCAGAAACAATCATTACATGTAGTGTCCCAAAGAGCTCAGTCAGCTTAACTTAGTCACAAGAGGATGTTTTGGGTTAGAGTTAGGTTAGAAAGCTTGGGCTAAGCTTGGAGATTCAGCTCAGGAAGTCAGAAAGGAAATCTCTATCTGAAAACTGAAAACAGTTATTAAAATGAGCACAAATAGGTAACAATATGATTAATTTCCACTCCAAACAACTATTCTATCTCTTCATTTCATCAAGGCATGGATTTGAATAGAAGTCTGTGCTTTAGTGAGTTATATATTATCAGGCTCAGTGCAGTGCAAAGTGGTATGTGTGACCTGCTATATAGAAAAGAGGAAGTTAGATATATTGTTCCTTTCAGACTTTCCATTCAATGAATGTAAAATACCTTCCATAAGGGTAAGCTGAAAAGCATTTTCTGTGGTAATGAAGATGCAAATTATCCCAGTTCCATGTCCAGTGATCTTAAATGAAATTCAGTTTAGCATTAGCAAGTATGTGATTTTTATCAGAGAATTAATGTCACCTTGCAGAAATTACTCTTTTGCAGAGAGTATTGTGTACCCCAAGGAATAAAAGGCTGCCTCAAATATCAGAAGCCCTTTTCCTCCTGCACACTGTTTTTATGTAGCAGTTTCATGTAGTTCTGTCTTATGTAAAATGTCTATTTTTTTTCTCAGAGGCATTTACTGTTTAACAACACAGAAGTGTAAAGAGCCAGGGGCAGAGCTCAGGGTCCAGTTACTTGCTGTTATATCATTCCCATAATGTGATCAAACACTACCTTGAAAAGGTATTTGTCGTGTTTCTTGCCCTTCCACCCCACTCCATTCCTATGGGGAAACTGTTGTACAGCTTTGTTGTTCTGTTACCTAGAAACCATCCAGTTCCCAATTTGCAACCATTTCTTTTTGTGCCAACATAGTATTTTAGCATCTCTCTTCCTTGTGCTTAATCATTTGATGCATCTGTAGAGACCAATCAAAGCCACATCAGCCTTTAAGTCTGGCCTATTAAAAGGGTTTATCCAGTCTTGTAAACATTCCCTTTTCCTGAATACATCTTCAGGTAGATTGGCAATCAGAAATCCCCACAGCAAAGCTGGGTCTTAATAACATCTAGTATACTTCCACAAATATTCCCCTAAATCTCCTGGGAAATACCTCATCCAATTTGTGCTAAGGTGCTGAGATTACAATTTGCTCTCTACTGGCCGCGTTACAGTCATCCTTGAATTTATGTTCTTCAGATCTTATTAGCAGATGAACTCCAGCTGACAAGTTGCTATAACCACTGCTTGATGTGGCATTTAGTATAATTAAGTGAATCCTATTTCCTATCCCAATCTTGTTTATGTAAGCTCCTTTCATTTTGTCACCTATTAATCTCAGTAGCAAAATCTTACTTTAAAAGTCTAGGTGAAGAATAAAATAACTAATGAAGTTTGGGTTGTGACACTGTAATAATCTGAAGATATCTGTGAGCAGGACTGAACTGTGTGCAGAAGACATCCAGAGAGACACTCACCACCTTTGCTACTTGCATTCACCTTGCAGCACCTTTTTCCTGGTAAAACTGAATGTCTTTTTTGGCAAACTCAGTCCAAGTAATTTTCTTTCAGATGCAGGTGCTGTGGTTTCCTCCTTCATTGGAGTCCTTGCCTAACTTAAAATCTTATCTATCCCATAATCCCTGGATAATAGCTGATTCTTTCCCCTGTATTGAAGTGTTAAAACCCTTAATGAAGTGCAAATGAAATTTTAGCATCCTTTATGATTTTATCAGAAGGATGATTATTTTATCAGACATGTTTGCATACACTAGCATGCTTCATCATATTCTCCATGCCATTAAATGCTGGTTTTCTTCAAAACTTGCTTTAAACCTTACATACTAAGGAAGCTACTTTAGTTATCCTGTAGTGACAAGTTTATTATGCTTAATACTTTTGGGGGCATTACCAAAATGTTGGAAGCTTTGCTTAACCTGAGTCCTGTCATACTGCTTCCCTTTCCTCATTTAAAGGGTCATTAAAAATTCTGGCTTCCCAATTTGCCGGAATATGTACTACTTCTTCCAGGAATTTCCAAAAAAAGATTTTCACATCCATTTGTCTCAATTTCAGCACACAAAACTTTTCAGCTTTGTTCCCACATCAGCTTTGATAATTCCCATGTTGAGGCATTTTATTTGTGCCCCAGGTTCAGAATTGCTCTTGTTTAAAAGCTGAGGTAAAATGTTCACTTACAGTCATTCATATATTGTCTTTAACTTAATTCTCACTGCATAATGGCCTATCTTTACTTCCACTTTCTTAATTCATGTTAATTATGGCTATTTTGCTATTTAAAAAAAAAAATATTCTTAGCTTGATTTAGTGCCAGCTAACTTCTACTGATTTATACTTTTCTTCTGTATTTTTTTATCTCCAGGGTAGAAATATTACTATTTGCCATTTCTCTGTATTTTTGCCTACTTTTTGCATGGTAGTTATTCTTCCTGTATTCACCTCCTCCTTGAATAGTTTTTTGTATTTTTTACACAGCTTCCAGAAAAATGTTTGTGATTTCTATTTGAATAATGCAAAGCCTGATGTTTTAATCGTTGAACTTTTCAGTCCCCTTAATATCTGTTGTTTGTTACAATTATCACACTGATGCTACTTGTCTTCTCTAGTTTTGCAAAACCAGTTTCTTAACCTCATGTAGTTCTCGATACTACTTAGGTTGTCAGCTCTACCCTTATCTCCATTTGACCATAGATTCTAGACTAGACATCATCTACTATTCCAGAAGAGTGGATCCATGGTGTTACTACTTACTGCTTTAGTCTAAAATATCATTATCACAATGCTGTTTCCATTGCCATCACTTCTTATATACTTTTTCCTGAATTCCATGTAGTTTCCATCAGTTTGAGTCTAGTCTCATATACTGCTCTGACATATCTCTTTCAGCCCTGCAGTACTGCATACTTATTAGACATGTATGTATTTCTAGTCATTCCCTTTTATAGTTTCATTTTCCTGCACTGGTATATCATTATCACAATTTGGCCTTGACATCATCCAAATTTTTAAGTGGATTACACACAGTATTTAATTGCCTATATAAGTGGCTATAGACACTTCAAAATGCTCTTCAAAGAAACATAAAGGTATTATGGGAAAATGATCTTGCTTTGCCAAAGCCATTACTTGGAATTACATCAAATTCACTTTTTCATTTTGTTAGCAAAAGAAGCTGTGGAAAAATTCTCTGTACAGTATAATATATCTGTACTGTGTCTAACAGAGTCCAGTTTGATGTCTCAGATACAGTCAAGAACATCTTTCCAAACAAACTAGGCAACATCTGTCTCCAAGTCTTCAGAAGCACAGGGCTGAAATCAGACAGTGACCTGTTCATCAGGAGCATAAATGATCCCATTTACTCCTTAAAGCTTGTCCTTGACTACAGAACTCTTGTCCATAGAAGGTATGAATGGACCTAGACCTTGGATGAGAAATAAATGCAAAGACTGTCTCTGACTAGGCTTTCTCTAAATGTCTTTAATCTTTTTGCTCTATTTTTCAGATGTATTTAAACATTACTCCGGGGTTTTTTGGATCAGAGTGGTGTTTGGATGCTACTGTTCAATATAAACATCAAGGGACAAAATAATGGGCACAGACCATAATTTAATATTGATACACTGTAAGAGTTAGGCAGAATGATTTAATTAAATTCTAGTGGAAAGGTACTTAACCTTTTTTATTAACCAGAAATTTATGCACAAAATGCAAAGACAAAGGCAGTTTGCATCAAACGCTGACTTCTTTTAACTAAAGAGCTGTGGAGAGATTGATTGCATTTGCTTAAGAGGAAGCAGTGCTGAAAATGTTTTAATTCAAGTGGCCTCCATTTAATTGTCAAGTAGCTCCAGAAAAGGAATGACTAGCAGAGCATAAATGAGGCTGCTGTAATCCCTGTACGCTGCAGTAATTGTTCCAGAGAAGCCTTTGTTTCTACTCCTTCCCCAGGACCCATGTTTATAGTTGCCATGAGCAGGAGATGCATATATTGCAAGGAAATTGAGTTTATTAGTTTGATATCTGAAAATCCATATCCATGGAGAGAGAGTGAGAAACAGGGAGATAGAGAGATTTATAAGCACAACCCTATCCAGCACTCCCTTGACCACAGAGGGAGAATATTTCAGCTGTGGGAGGTAGGTTATCTTTCTCAGAAGCCCAGCATAAGTTTACCTGTCAGGCAGATTTTCTTTCATTGGCCACAGTTACTAAGGAAACCACCTCTTCTTTGTGAGGGCATCATAGGTGCCTCTTCTAGGGGCCTGAATCTGGGACTGCAGCCAGACACAACTTGCAAATTGAAGACAGTACTGCAGCTTGCTTAACCCTTGGTGTGACGAGAGATACATTATGTAATACAGTTAGTTTCTGCACAAGGGAAGCTGCTGAAGGATTAATTTTTCAGTGAGGGAGTGCCAAGAGAAGCTGCCACCTTCCCAGCTCTGAAAAAGTGGTTAGCAATGCAAGCCACAACCTATGGGACACGGGGAAGAGACTGATTTAAGTCTACTTGGAAAATCTCTGATACTGTAGCTATAAAGTAGTGCAAAAACCTTAAAACATTAATGATAAAAGGTATCAGGACAGTGATTGTAACAAAAATCCTCGTCCTTGTTCAAGTTATACATATGACATGAAATGAGCTGACTAGTTCAAGAATATGATTATATGAGAGCTTGAACCATTTCTGGTTTCTTCATTCAAATCATGTTGCTGACCTACAAGTTTCAGTGATTCAACATTAAGTGACTTAAGAGATCACTGTTGCTGCTGTACATAGCTATTGATTTAAAATCTACCTGTCCTCACATAAGCAGAAAAGACAAGCATGATTCCAGTGAAGTGCATCCTTTAAGCACTACAGAAGTATGTACTGATGTGTAGCCTAGTACACTCTTAACAAAAGCACATTAAATATTAAATATAGAAAATTTGCTTCTGTGAATACCTGAAATACTGACATCATTGTCTAAAAGGCACTGAGCTAACACCAACATTAATGAATTAGTCTATGTGTGGTTCTGAGGACCATGTAGTAGAACTCAGACTTTGCCTTAATGAGCTGCATGGGGCTGAACAATGCAGGCTGTGGGCTACAAATATTATTGGTACTGGTAGAGGTGAAGGCTGGGCTTAGAGTTAGGGTGTACTATCTGAGGAGTGTTGGAGTTAGCTCCCTTTCCCTCAGCATACAACTTTGGAGATAAAAGTCCACAAATGTGTTTGGACTCTAACTCCCATACAGGCTTGGAGCTTCTCACATGTTTCAGTGGAAGTTCAGTGCTCAGTAGCTTTGTGGACCTGGCACTTAGTCCTTTCTGCTTTTTCCTCATCTTATTAGGAGGCCAAAGAATTTATGACCTCTAATTAATGTAGATAGTTAATTACTGTTTTGGTAATGGTGTTTTGTTAGAATCCAACCAATTCCTGATCTTAATATCTACTTAGCTAAAATACAAATTATTCTTGCTTCATTTTGCTTCAGATTTCTGAAAGGCTCAAGACAGAGACACATGGTACTTAAATAAATGTGGGGTATTAGGCAAAGTCTTTTGGGATCAATGATCAAAATAGGTAAGCATAGACAGTACTAGGATTTCCTGCAGTAATGAAATGAGATGGAATGATGGCATACTTAGCTCTTAAGCTAACCCGAGCCTTGTAAATGTTCACACCGGTACTTAAGCAACAGTCAAAATGCGACTCAATCCTCAGCAAGTCAAAGCTCTTAATAGTTAGCATATGTGCAGTCCCCTTGAGGAACATGCAACATCTGTTTATATGTATGAATAAAAATAAATATACATTGAATCCCTTTCTCCTACCTTCTCTCTAATTAGATGGTAACTCTTGAGGGAATGTATTGACTCTTTTGTGTCCTCATACAGTGACTAGCATAATAGGTCAGTGATCTCAGCTGTGGCCTCTGTCTTTGTCACAGCGTGACGGCAGTCTTCATAAGAAAATGAGTATTTCAGAATGACCTTTCAGCATAAATGGAAAAGAATTTTAATGACTGTAAGCAGATTATATGTTTACATTCTCCTCCTTTCTCCCGTTAAAACTTGCAGTAGTTAATATGCCAGCTATTTCTAAAACATATTATACAGCTTACATTTAAGGAGAGGCAGACAGAACAGGCTGGTAGACTCCTAGACTTAAATTCCTCTTTGAGGTCTGAATTTCCCTACCACTTCCAAATGTAAAATCCATCTGTAAGAGTCTCATCTGATTCAAGAAAGGAGATAGCTGAATGAGCTGTACAGCCAGATGGTCACTGTTTACTTAGGTCTTTCCTTCATTCCCCATGGCTAGGAGATTTACAAACATAAATAATTAAATAAATTTTGTTTGAATTTTGCTATTCATAGAGCTTGCATCTAGAACTTAATATATTCCCTTTATAGTAGATACAAGTGATTGTAATTCCTTCCAGCCTTTCCTTTTTGTGTTCACTCTCTTCTTTGTTGTGTGGATATATTCTATATGGATCACTTGGACCTAAATGTACAAGAGTGCAGATGCATTCATGGGCATAAGATGGAGAAAGGGAGGGATGGTGCGTTCAGAGCAGATCGTCAGCTTTTAGGAGCAGATGAATTGCTGCAAATACTTCTGATGCCTGCAATATGTGTTCAGTGTAAACAAGCAGTTCTGTGAGCAGCTAATGAACTAAAGAAGCCAGATTTCCTACAGATTTCTATCTCTTTATTAACTTTTAACTGAAACACAGTTTTGCTTTATGCCTAAAATATTCTAATTGCAGAGCATGCCAAAAGAGTCAGTCCTGGTTTCTTTACTAACTTTCAACTGCATGTTACCACCCCATCAGATATAGCAGTTACACAGTTTCAAGGTGAATTTGAAACCTACTTAATTTGTGTGTGGTGTTATTCCAGCTGGATCAATGAGCTGATTATCTCTAAGATCAGTACCTCTCTGTCAAGTTTGAAATTTAGTCAATAAGTTCTAAAGATTTTAGACAAGAATGTGACTATATCTATAGGTATATGCATAAGCTGGGTGTTTAAGTGGTAGGTCTCTGTGCTGCAGCTTAATTTTTTAAGTAGATTTGAATGCAGAGTTAATATAATAAACACATTTTTTAAATGTCTCTATAGCCTACAGCCTGTTATAATTCACGCCAGAGAAGTATAGATATGTTACAGAGTTTCCTGTAACACTTCAGGAAAGTTAACTTGAGAGTCAACTATGCTACAGTTCAGGTTGCTGGTAAGCAACACATCAAATGTCCTTGGTGGGATCCCAGTCATTTTCAGGGAAGCAAGTGGTATATGCCTTTACTGCACTTTGATGAAATGCATGTGTAAATGTCACTTGTTGGATGTGTCAAGGTGTTATATCACTTGATGCACATGTGCAACAGGAGCTGTTGAAAAGAGTTTGTATTTATTGTCATGCCCACAGTAAAATCCATACTAGCATCTATGTTGACCAGCAATATGCAGTCAAAGGGACTACTCAAAACACCTTCAGGAAAATCATAGAGCAGGATCAATCAGCTACTCAGAGGGTGGTAAATCTTTGAATATCTTTGAATCATCTGTGGTACTCACTAAGCAGAAAAGCAGATGAGTGTCTAAACTGATTAATTTGGCTGAATTATCTGCATGTGGATCAATGAACTATCACAGTGGTTTCAGCAGCTGCCCTCAGAAATGTTGCTGTGTATGTGATATATGATGTTGATCTAAGGTAGTTTGGGAGACATTGCTTTAAGAGCATTTTCTTTGCATTTGG
Organism: Caprimulgus europaeus; assembly: GCA_907165065.1. The sequence continues at coordinate 79,281,164 of OU015525.1, forward strand.
AGATGAAGCAGAAAGGGTGTCTGGACTATATGCAAATGTGCATACTGGTGTGTTAACATCTGACACTTTATTAGCTCTGGTCCTTATTCCCTGGCCACTTCCTCTGTTCTCACTATGTTTGTGTCATGCTCATCACTTGCTCAGGTAACCATTAGGCTAGCTCAGAGTTGTACTGGTTATCCTAGGTAGGGGTTCACCTGGAGAGCTGTTGCTTCTTTGGTTCCTGCTGTAGATGTGCGTGGCTCAGCCATTGCATAGCACAGTACAAGCTGTGTGCCTTCCCTGTGCAGCTCCACCACCCTCACAGGCTGCGCATCCATGAGCTGGCATGAGTGTAGCAGGCTTTGGGGAGCTGAATGCAAAGCAATTGTCCAAAGCTGGTAGTTTTGAGGCCTGACTGGATTGTCAGTTTTTACCTTGGCACCTATGCAGCAACTTGAGCTCCTCTAACTCCAGGACTTTGGTGCTGAGCTGATGTGCCGAACATCAGGGCTCTAATTGCTGCTTTGCTGGTGGACTGCTTTACGGCCTTAGGAGAGTCACACTGGCTCTATTTCAGCATCTGTAAAATAGATGGAGTGGAACTCAGTGTTCTTAAAGCACTTTGGTCTGTACATGATGTGGGTTGTAAAAGAGCTGAGCCAAAATACTGTGACACACTAGTTCTAACCTACCCTTCAACACTTATGGGAGAGCTAGGCTAGGGAAGCAAGTATCTTGCTGGCTAGAGTAATAACACAAAAACATTTACCATTTTGCTAATATAATTTGGTGAAAAGATGCAAGCAGTGACACAAAAATTTGGGGGTTTTTGTATATTATAAACCATACCTGCACAAAAAGTATTTGTCAGAATTATGCTAGATGACTAGATGACTATTTCTAAACTACACACAGATACAGGCATGCTGCATATCTGCTGCTCTTCAGCTTCCACAACCCTCTATCTGAAAGGCATCGTTGGTGCTTGTTACAGATTACTGTTTCAGTATCATATTTGGGTCTGGTTTTCACTCCCATTTTCATCTTGAGAAGTAGAGCTGTCCCATTCCAGCCTTCCTTCACCTCCTGTCTCTCCAGCAAGATCAAACAGACTTCTAAGCGCTGGAAGTGCCCGTATATGAAAGAAAAATGCCCGGGGGTCATTTTACCTCTGTTAGGTGGAAAACAGCTGTCTAACAGCTCACAGCAGCTTTATACAACAGTTTGGGACAGGAAGTTACCGAGCTGAAATTAATGGGCAGGAGACAGACTGATTCTTTGTGCATAAGCCACCCCAAAGGAAAATAATGAAAAAAAAAGAGAGAAATCTACACATTTTGCTAGCCCATACAGAGAAATTGAGTTTTCTTGGGAATTACTTAGAAAGATCATTATAGCTTCAGTGTGGGAAAGCAGATGAGGTGACCTGGACACTTGATCTTGCTTGTCAGGCTTTTTTCATGACACATAGGAGATAACCTGACTGGGAGGCATTATTTGCTACAGCCAGCAAGTCTGTTATATATTTTACCCTAAAGTTTTCATGACCTCTCTTTTTTATTTTAGTATTTCTACATTTTTTTCATGTGCTTACATGCAGGGAATAGATTGCTTGTTGATTTTTAAGAATTATCCACTACTTTTGAAATTTTTCTTTTCTCATTCCAGGTTGCTGCCTTTCTATGTGTTCATAGTAAAAAGTGTGGATTTATAAAGCTTCAGTTAATATTACTTTTACAAATAAAATTCAGAGCTATTGGCTACACAGTGAATGAAATCGCATATGCTGTTAACATATGTGGTTTTAAATAAGTGGATATGGAATATGGATACTATGCTATTGAGAATTTAGTTGCCAGGAAAGTATGATGGCCAATGGTATGGGTTAAAAAATGGATTATATCAATTCCATTTCTGTACAAGTGCAGAAGACGGTTTGGAAGGTTACATATATCTAAGGTTAGTGTGATATATCTATTCACTGTCTCAAAGTAAGTGCCAATATGTTTTGAGAAAGCCATGTGTCACATTTAGTAACAATCTACTTCAGTCTGTACATGTCCAAAAACTACCTGGTGAACTCGGTGACTGCTTCTATACAGTGAGATTTTGTTATTATTTGAAATTCTGTTTTTAAATTGTTATCAACTATTTCAAACATACTTGTAATTTATTGCTATCATCCTGGAAGCACCAGCTTCAGGACCCAAACAGACTAAAGTATCCATGCCATGAAATGGAAAGCTGGAAGACTGTTAAGTGCGTTAGCTTAGCTTAAAGAGACATGCTGTACATCGACTCAGGCCACAAATAATATACCTAGGAACCTTAACATTTAAACTGTGTCCAGCTTAATTAGCATGTGTGGTCTCTATTTTTCTATTTCAGAGTAGTAAGAACAAAAAATATTTTTTCAGACTCCTAGATCTCTCTCATTTCCAGTTTCATTGTCTGACCAATTTTGTACAGCACTTATGTTCCTCCTGAATTTTGCTATCAAAGTTTTCAGACTTGTAAGGACTGACAGCAGCACAATGACATATCCACCACTTCCAGCAACAAATAAAAATTCAAGAGGTGAGAGATCCATTACATTCTTTGCTGTCTCAAGCAGAAAGGACTAGGGTCTCTGCAGAAAATTAACAGTATGGCAGGGTCTGCTATACAAAATATCTGTGCCCCCACGCTGTGCTAGTTTTACCATTTGATTAGCAGATTTTTCAAGCATAATGATTTCAACAATACTGTCGTTCACAGCTAAGATGGTGATTCAGTTCTCCCTTACAGCCTCTGTTATAGATGTTTTCCCTAAAATTTCCTTTTGTGTGAAAATTTCTCTAATTCCTTCATTGTCCCAAGTGGAAAATCTTGGAAAGCTCAAAATAAATGTATTCCACCATTTTGGAGCCAGCTAAGCATTTGAAATGAGTATAGTTCAACAGTTGCAATTTTTTCAAATCCCTTTTTTGCTCTTTGTTTTTGAGCAATTAAAGCAATTTTAATTTAGACATTTTTCCTGAGACAAGGCATCAGTGGGGATGAGGAATGTCTATTCTGCTACATCTGCGTAAACAATAAAAAGATGTGCACAATGGGCTTGGTTTTCTTCCTGTCTCAAGTAGTGCATGATAAGTTACGAAGCAGTCTTAATGTGACATTTGTGTATGCCATTTTACTTTTGACATGAGTTAAGAATTGATTTTAAAAAACTTGCCAGACTTTTAATTGAGTGTTGGCACTTGTGCATACAAAATCTTTGTTAGTTATCTAGTGCTTAACATTTGTATCACTACCCATTCAATGTTCAAAGGTAAGCATTGAGAAATAGAAGTAATTATGGTCTATATGTGCCAATAGTAAGAGACTCATGATTAATTAATAAATTGCCATTTGCAGATACATATGTTCATAGAATTCTAATCTCCAAGTTAGACTCTAGAGTTAATTTATCTATGACAGTGCTTATCAGTCACTGCTGCTTGAGATGGTGTATTTAAAGGCACTAGAGAGCTAAATAATTTCAAGTCTGAAGGAAGAGGCCAGAGAACAAGCATGCAGAGTAGCTGTGTTCACAGATAATTGGCTCTGACTGTGAGGAACCTGACCTCTGTTACAGATTTTGGGAAAGATGCTGAAATGCCATCAAACAACTTTGGATTTGTAGCAACTTTGGCTAGATCCAAACTGATTAAAAACTTAAAGAATAACTTGGCAACAAGATCTATTCAGACTTACCAATGTTTTCTAGTTCCTACAGTTGCTTTTAATTAAGAGAAAAATACAGTTTTTTAATATTGGGATTAACCTATTTTTCTGAGAATCATGTAATGGCTACTTTCTTGAATAAGAATTAGACCGCACTACTCTGGTAATTATAGAAACATACATTTTTACTAATGTTTTCATATATAGTATTGTGAATTTAGGCTTCTAAATATAAACTTAGGCATATAAATTAAAAGAAACTTCTCAAAGATTAAAATGTTCAGGCACTGAAAATCAGGTGATGAAGCTTCCTTTTTTATGCTTCAAAATACTCATGTTGTGGAAATGAAAAAATACATAATCTTCCTACTTAAGTGTTTGTGCTGGCCTATCTAGACAAAAATGGTATAATTAGTAAAATCCAGTCTGGATACATATTTCAGACAGAAAATTATAATTACATGAAAAGATTTGGATTGCAATGTATGATATGTTAAAATCTATTGAATATAAAATTAATTCTTACTGAGATTTTTGCAAGCATATATTTACACAGATAGTAACAAGTAAGGTTTTGACAGGCCTGGTTATCTATTTTTTTCATTTCCTGTAGCTAACATATGGATTATTAGCCCTTCGACATAAAAATGAAATATGTAATTGGTGGCTGCTTGCCAGTATTTCTCATCGCACCCTTCTCCCACCCAGGGAGCAACACTTTAAATTGGTCAATAACTTTAAAGGATATACTTTATGTGTCAAAGATCTAACTGATTTAAATCCAGATTTATTTAATATTTCAATCTATCATATTGCAGTATGTTCATCAGCACAGTAAGCTATGTTGGCTGAAATATTTATCGTTATATTCCTAGAAATAATTGCATGTTTAGGACTAATTCTTGTGGTCATGAAAATTTCTGATGTGGATATAAAATACAGCTAACATTTATGGCTACTTTGATATTCTGGGGTAATTGCCTGCTGAATATGTCTGAGAGCTCTAGCCAAACAGTTTGTGGTGAAGGAACTGAAAGGTGCCTTGCGCCAGTGAAGAAAGCAGTAGAGGTGTCAAATACTGAATGCTTCTGACAAACTGTCCTGAAGAGGCTATTAACAGGAACGTATAGGAGTAAATTAACTGCAGGGTAGCTCAGACTGTGTGGGTGTGTGGATACAGAATGTCCAGTCTGCCCAGACTGAGCTCACTAGGGCCAACTTTAGTCTACAGTCTTCACTACAGTAAGAACAAGTTCAAATTAACAAGCTTTGTTTGTAACTATTTGCATAGGCATACTATGAAATATTGTGTGATTATGTAGAAACAAGTTTTTTATTAACTTATTCACTGAATTACTGCATAGATTATAGGCAATGCTAATATAGTAATTTAATATTAAATAATTTAACATGAGGAATCTTTTTTTTCCTCTAAACTTTTCAGAAGATCTAGAACCACAATTAATCTTAGCTAGGTCTTTTTGAGTCATTGTCATCAAATTGACACCAAAGCTTGATTTATTGATGCATCATCTAATGAATTGAGGGAAATGTTATTGAAATAAAGATTATTCTGATTTCTGAAAGAGCAAAAATCTCTACAGGAAGCACAAACAGAGCTACCAAATCCCTTAGTTTTAATATAAAATGTGGAAGTTTTTGCCGTGTGTGAATTTAAATTTACTGTTATGGATGTTAGATTAAAAATGCTCATTTGAATTACAGATTTTTTTTTTTCTCTCTCCATATATTTGTGTATTAATTCAATATTAATGTGTTAATATGCAAGATCAAAAAGTTCTAGAAACAGAACAAGGCAATCAAGCTACCTTCCAGGGAATTAAAATAGCGTAGATTCCCCTGGTACGTTAGAAAAAATGAGCTCTCTTGTAGCCTTCATCTCCAAGTGAGAGGAGTTGAAGGTGAGGGCAACTGTGAAATGTTGTGAGATTTATAACCAGTGACGAGAGCAAAGCCACCTGGCTTAGTGAAAAGGAAAAACAAAGCTGAGTGGCTCATTTGTTTAAAAATAGAGGATGGGTTTAAGTGGGGAAACAAGTGTGTTCAAAAGTGTATTTTTGTATCTCCCTCACCCTAAACCCCCAGATTTGTTGGTTTGGTTGTCACGTTCAAAAAAGTCTGTTCCGTGACTGCGTTGTGTAGTAAGCTAATACATTCCCATACGGTCCAGGGATGACAGGTTTCTTCCCTTGCAGCAGAATTTATTTTACTTCATTGCACTTTTTAAACTTTTGCTCTACCTGAAAATTATTAGAAAGCACAGCACCTCTTTTCATGCTTCTTGAAACTGCTGCCCATGCTGGATACAACAGTTTTACTTCCTCTCTCATGCTCTCCTTGTCCCAGAAAAAGTGCTACCAAAAAAGATATGAAGATTATTGACAAAACCTCAATTGTGCCTCTGCAAAAGGCAAACTTGTTTTAAAGCTGAAGTGTATCCAAATTTTCCAAATATTTTCTGAACACTGAATAAAGCTTCATTATCTGCCAATGATTTGGCAGTGTCACAACACCCACTTTACTGCAGTCTGCCATGGCATTACCTGCAGATACAGTGATTAATACATTATTAATAGTGAGGTATCAGAAGCTGACAAGCTGTTTATATTTTCATCTTTTCTATATTGTTTATAATAAACACTTGATATTAAAATGTCTTTATCTGAAACCAAGACAGTGGAATATTCTTTATCAGTGGGAGAAGTTTAATGAAAATAACATTTTAACAAAAGTTGTATCAAACAGAGCCAAACTCAACACATTACATCAGTAGCACACATTACATCAGCCATGTGTGCACCATGGCTCTGCTTTTCTGGTCCAGGCATAACTCAAACTGTTACTTTCAGGATACTCTTCTTGTTGAGACAGAACACCAGGCATGCCACAAAGAAATGTGCGAACTGAAATGTAACACAAAATATTGTGAAAACTGGACTGTATTTTTTTTTTTAGTTAATATTTTTTCCTGCCAAGTACAAGCTAATACTAAATATTTAGCAAATTAACAGTCTCTTGTAGATTGACTGGAATGATTTGACCTGATTTATGCCTTTTTTTTTTTTTCATTTATAAGCATAGAGAACTTTTTGTTGATACACATTAGAACTTGAAAACTTGAGTAAGTAAGTGTATATTCCTGTTAAAGGGAGCATGTGCAAAGAACATTTCCCTTTATTTATCAGCCTAATATGGGGAAACTACTCTCTAACTCTTAGGTATAGAGGTATTTTTATCTGCTTAGGTTTGATGAGACTTAATGGTATCAGAAATAATATATTCATAGAGGCTAGGAGCACAAGCTGGTAGTCGCTGTACTTACAGAGCAAAATGTGTACAACAATCAGACACCAATGATGTTTCTAAAAGCAGACAGCAGCTTGCCTCCTGCTGTCTTTTTTATTATGACATTTGATATTCTTGATAAAGAATCTTTCTATTTACTGATAAAAAGTCGGAAAATTAAGACAGTGTACCAGAATGTTGTTAGATTAGTTAAAACATGAATCTTTGAAATCAGATAGACTTGACAAAGCCATAACAAGACCTACAGTCACTGGAACTCTACCAGTTGGACTCAACAGTTCCTCTAAAATCATGTCTCCAGTATCAATTTTGAGGCAAGTATGTAAAGTGCATAACAGCAACAACAACAACTAGAAAAAAAGAGCTTTAAAATGATCTGTTTCACTAAAGATAGGAAAAAAATAGATGGGGCAGATGCAGCCATGCTGTGAATGAGAGGAGGAGGGGCAGGAGGTAAAATGATGTCTTCTCTTCCTCTCCCTCTCCCTGTCCTCAAAACAAGGCAAGAACTGTTGCTAGTGTCTGTCCTCTTCTGAAGGAGCAAACCTTGACTGTCCTGGAACTTTTATATGAAAGCTTGTCCATTTTGTAGGCTATCATCTTTTTCTACTTCTTTTTTTTTCCCTCCTTTCTTTTTAGTCTTGAGCATGTTAATATTTTACTTCTTTTTTATGTCTCTTTTTCATGTGTTCTGGTGACACACAGCTATAATGTAATCTCAGGTATTTCATTGTTGTCAAGCTTAGGTAGGATCTGGCCATCCTAGCCAAACCTTGAAGGACTTCATTGGAAGAAAGAGAAGCTTTGGAAAATAGAAGCCAAAATAATAGACTATGATACACAAATAAATCTATGTGGCAGAATTGCCAGACTGGTGACTTGCCTCTTTTGATACAAAATTTTAGTGTAAGCAAATAAAGTTCAGGACACAAGAAAATGTAAGATGTATTTAGCATAGTCTGCCATATTAATACCTAAATTTGGCTCAGTTTTGTTAGTAGTGTTTTGTGTTGTCCTGCAATCAAAACAGCAGACACAGTATGCTGATTGCAGATCTTCTTCTTTCAATAGGAATGAAAATTAAAGGAAAAGAACAATAAAAAAGATTTTGTTCTTTTTCCTCCTACATGTATTTTTTTCTGCATATATTCATCTTGTTATTGGTGCACAGATATTTTTCAAAATGTATCCTGGCCTGCCTTTGTCCTCAGTATCCAAGTTAAATCAGTTTGGTGTCCAGGGTAAGCTTCTGAATCTATGTTTGTGTATTTTATATCAGGCTACCATCCTTTCTGTTAAGCTTTGTCTTTGCTCCCTTTTAAAACTTACAGATCACTGCAGGTTCAGGACTGCTTTCACTGTATATCCTGTTGAAATCTATAGAAAGGGCAATTTTCCATTACACTTGAAATTCAGACTGTACCTTATTGTGTATCACACAGCTCCACCAGTCTAACTATAGTTTAAGTTTAAACAATAACTTTTTTTGCTGAGGAAGTGGCTGGCTGTACAGTATTTCTCCCTCACCCCCTAACTGGATCACTTGATGGTAGAACAGCTACAACAGAAGTGGAATTATGACATTTAAGTATTTCAATTTAATAACCTAAATAAGATAGTGGGAAAAACTAGAAGCTGATAGGCAGAATTGGCCTGTATTAGACAAAGAGTTGCATACGACTCAGTAGGAATAATTATTTAGTTTATTACAATTTGTGGTTAAATATTTGGGGTTTGACACTTCATAATTGTATGTTGAATCCAAACTGAATAACTTCTTGCATAAATTGACTTCAGGTCCTCACTATTGATCACTTACTGCATTTTCATAATTGCACCATATTGCAATACTTTGGGGAAGGCCCATAGAAACTTTTGTTCCAATTCCAGCAACAATAGCTCAATACCAGATTTAGTCCTTCAATTGCCTTTTTGTTTCTTTTCTGTCTCAGCTGGAAGATGAATTTACATTCCTTTTGTGCACTTAACTTTCCAAATGAGAATGTTTCCTGTTACAAAAACATTCCAGAGGAATGCTGGCTGAGGGATTTATGCAAACTACTTTCATTAGTTACATTTAGTTTAGTGATATACCTGTGTTGTATTACCTTCCCCACCAATATAATAATATATTGACTACATATACAATAATTATATTATTGTCATAATAAACACTATATTATTACTATGATAAAGATATTCAAATCTATTTATGGACAAGAAAGTTTTCAAGCTTGTAAGGCTTTATCATACAGATGCATCTGTATCCCTATAACTTTAATCACATGTAATATGAAACTTTTTATTTACAGAAACTTAATCTGATAAATGCACTCGTTTTTTATCAAACAGAGGTGGTACATCATAGAATAAATAATTATTTGGGCAATTGCATTAACTGAATGAGGAATCCCACGTGTGTTTGTTTTTGAAGGATCAGAGTTGCATTTGATTGCGTACTGTTTGTGAGAACACAGTGTAACTAAAAGGAAGTCTCTGAAATAACTGATTTTTAAAGATATGTGTCAAGATATTAAACTAAGAAACCAAGCTGAAGACCAATTGCTTCTGCCTTGTTAAATACTTATGGAAGAGCTTAATTTTAAGCACAAAAGTAATCCTTTGTATAACTTGTCATTTACAGTTCACTGAAACAACTTATAGTTTGTTCTATGTAGGAGTGTCCGCTAAAGCACAACCTCTATGTGCTGATTATCTTTCTTTCACAAGAATGAAATGCTGGAAAAATAATAGTAAATCCCTACATGCATATTGAGAACAGTAAGTCTGAAATGAGAAAGGAAATCCACTTTAGATCAAAGTTGTAGAATCTGAACAGCGGCTTTATCAAGATTACAAATGTTTTCAAAATGTAATTGCTTTTGACATTAGCAATATGTACTTATAAATACACTTTTATAATGACCAGAAATAGACTAATAGATCTGCAGAGTTTTTCTGGGTTTGTTTTTTTTTTAGAGGAGGGTTGGTTTTTTTGGTTGTTGTCGTTTTCTTCTCTCTTTAAGAATGTGTTTAGATTAAAACTACAAGTATTGTAAAGAATTAAAAGTGTGCCCAGCTTGCTGGTCAGTTACAAAGAGGATAAAGCTTAAACATGCTTAAGGTTTGAAGAAAGAGGAATGTGAAAGTGTGTGGTAGAGAAGAAAAGAATAAATGGTTCTCTGTACACAGGCATTAAGACAGACTTAAACTGTATTGAAGTGGCATTAAGACAAACATAAAGAAAAACATTTTGACCATAAGGATAGTGAAGCACGGGAGAGATGTAACATTTTCAGATTTTTTGTTTTTAATTTAGTCTCATGTTTAAAACAAAATATTAAAAGTATGCTATTACCGTTGATATTAAGCAAAGAACCAACACTGATTAACACAGCATTGAGGTAAAAGTAGTACATATACTTGAAAAGATGCTAGTACATACAAGCTGCAATGGGATCTTCATCCCCATCTGCTATATACCAAGCAAAGTCTTGTCCAGATCTCTCAAACTTGCATTTGAATAATATTTTACACATGTACAATTCCAAAAAACTCAGGGAAATTATCCAAACTACAAGTTAAATGTATATACCGCTGAAGCACAAATAACTAGCTCAGAGGCATACAATACATCATTATACATTAAGGCTGTAGCAGTGCTAGAAAATTAATCAAGATATTTTAAACCTTTGGTGAGTTAGTACAGTTGTACTCAACAACTAAGTTGTACTGTAGTATTATCTCCTAAGTTATGAAGTTTATCTTTCAGTACCTGGTGAAGTTAAATTTATGTTGACCAAAACAATATCATAATTAAAGGGAAATAGCAGTCTAAGTACTTTCCTGAATGAAAGCTTAAGCTAGGCACTACAGTGGAAAAATGAGAGGCTACAGGGAGTAGATGTAAGATGTCTGCCTGCAAAACCAATGTGAGAGGGAGGGAAAAAAAATGAAACAATAGAGCTTTCCAATTTATTTGTTTTTAACTTTATCCAAATTATACATATTTCTAAAGGAAAAAATAAAGCTTTAACTTCACTGAACATGTCCAGCTGGTGTGCCTACAACAGTAATGTGCATCAGATTAAGGGGACAGAGGCATAAAGGAACAGCTCTAAAGGAATAGGTGGGACACACGACCTGTTTGTAAGTGCACGCAGCATCATGTTGAGGGCGTCGGATGCTCGACACCTCTGGTACACCCAGATCCAATTAGATGCATCTGATGTGGTGTTTGCAGAAAGACAATTATTTAAGCAGGACTCTATGTGCAGATTTTTGTGGTGATGTGTGTGATTTTTGCTGCTGCTATTGACTACCCGATAGTTCTCAGCTTAGTGAAGCCATGAGATTTTTTTGACGAGCTCAAACAAATAAAAATAAGTATTGCTTTTATTTTTTCTGAATTATTTAATCAAAATTATGTGGCTAGTCTTGTAGCTATCAACATTACGGTGTTAATGAGAGAAAAAAAATATATGTGCAGGCTGTCTAATTAAAGCAGATTACTAATGAGTAATCTTGAGCACTCACAGACAAGTGGAGATCTGAAGAGGATGGTACTTGAAACAGTCAACAGATTAGGAAAGCAGAGACACTGATTTCAGGGATCTAAGGCCATAGACATCAGCTCAGTGTCAGAGAGGGTATCTTGAAAACTCAGATGGAGGTAGTAATACAGCTTTAGTCGTAGAAATGACAGGGATCTGACAGGGTGAACAGGGACAATTGTAAAGAGAATTATTTTTTAGCAACTTTTTCTTCCTATCCCTATGGCAGAATTTAGAACATATTTGGAAAATACAGTGTTAAACCAGGCAGCATTAAGAAAGCAAATTAAAACAGGCTCGACTGTGAGGGGCAAAATACTGAAGAAGAAAACAGATCTCTTCATCCAAACTGAGATCAGAGAAATCAGAGCTCAAAGGAGCTGATCTTTAGGGAAAAGTGGGTAAAGAAGCCTGAGGCACTGGGATAGCTGGTAGTCTGCAAGCAGGTGTGCTAGTTTTATAAGGCCTAATACTTATTTGCCATATCAAAGTGAGAGAAGGTTGAATAGAAATAGTCCCACTACTGGAGGAGACCTTTGCTGTCAATAGTGTTCTGTGGGGTACTCCTATTTGCATCTCCTTTCCCCCCCAACATGCAAAATGAGAGCTCTGACATGCCAGGAAACAGAGAAAAACTTACAGTTGCAATAGTGTACGCACCTATGGCACAAAACCCTGTGCATACTGGTAAAGGTGGTCCCCATAATGTGAGGTAGTAGCTTCTGCCTTGAATGCAAAAGTCATTGGCTTTAATTCTCTTGCAGCGTGACATTTTCTCTGAATTTCACAGAGTCATTGTGTATCCTTTTTCTGTTTATTTTGCCAGTAATTTTTCTTAGTGTTCCAATATAAATAATAAATACAGAAATAACACTGTAGCTGTGTTTCTGGATGCTACTTCCCTTTCAGCCTCCTTGTTGGACAATGTTGGAGATAAATTCTGTGTGTGATAGTGATGATCTTATTTGGCTTGTGGTCAAACATTCATTATCATTCTTTGAACCTGTTAAGATATCTAAATATTTCAGTTTTGCAGAGGGATGAAAATTGGTGGCTACAATATAATTCAGTTAGTAAAAAGTGGTTCACTGAAATGATCTGATAGATGATTCTGCAACTTATTCCCTTAATATCCCCTCAAACTGAGTTTTTTTGGGGAAAATAAACAAAAACATTTTGGACTTCTTGGTGTGGTAGCATTTAAAATTAATCATTTTGGTTTGAATTACTATATGAGATATTCAAAGATAGGTGATCTGGAATGTCATTTATTAATTAACAAATATCGCCATCAGAAGAACTAAAGCAATCAAAATATATAGAGATAATGACAGTAGGATGGCTATTCTCTATGCTTTCATTTTATACCTAAATCAATCATGTATTATCATTCAAGGATGCAATGCAGTATCATGGTCTATATCAAATACCATCAATTCAGAAAGTAAAAATTAGCCTTAAGGCCTTTTGAAAATAGACCTTGTTCTGTGATCCCCAACCAGACTCTTGATACAAACATGTATAATGTGCTAAATATTCAGTTTAACCTTTAGAATATTTTTTTATTATTCAAGAAAAAAAAAATCCTAGCGTGATATTCTGTGTTAGAAACTGGTATGGAGGCTTCATAAATTTAAAAATAGGCAAACTTGTTACTTTCTTAACAGAATAATATGCACAATTCCTGTGTTTATGGCTGTAAGTAATTTGGACTTATCACTAAAACCATCAGCAGGAGGTTTTTTCTGGTCTTAGTACGTGCTAATTTAATGCAAATCTCATACAGGATAGCACAAAAGCTTACTTAATTCTAAGGGAGATGTTACTGCCACCTTTTCAGGAAAAAAAATTCATGGACTCTAACTGTTTACAAGGATAAATGCAGTTCATGTTTATGAAATATTACAGCTGCTTTCTTCAGTCCTATTTCTATTCAGTAATTCCCTGTTTAGTTTTCCTTTTACACAAGGTAAAATGTAAAAAAAGAGAGACAGATTTTGTCAGCCCAGGCTGCTTTGCTCTCCAGTCCATTCTATTAACATATTCACCAGCAATCCTTACATGTTTGCACTCTAGCTAATACGATTCTTTGAATTCTTCCAGTTTATGCCATGCTGGTCATCTCTCTTTCCCCCTACTATGCAAACACAGAAGACACCAACATTTGCCATGCTTGGAAGGCTGGAAATTTTAGAAAAGACACATCTTAGGGGAATGGAAGGTGGGGAAAAAAGACTCAAAATTACACAGACTTAAATTAGACAAGATGAAAAGTAACAAGCAGAGAATGTGTAAAAAGAATGTTAAATGACAAACCATTACTCAAATTAGAAATTTATACACTTTTGAAAGCTGAAGCACACAAGAGAATTAACTGAGAAATGGGAGAGTTTGTAGACTTACCTAATTTCTCTTTATTTACATTGTTGCATTATAATTTCTAAGGGGAGTACACAAGCACTGTAATGAGCAATAGTCAGAGGTTTTAGTGTATGATTTGACCTGCAGTGTGCTTGAAACATTTTTTTTTTTTTTTAACTGGACTGTACCCTCAGTACCATTTTTCATAAACTCACTATGAACACTTATGGCAGCCAGTGTGAAGTGCAAGACCTTCCACTGTAACTCTTCTTCCACTACTGCTTTGTTCCCACAACTGAGTAGTGATGCCTCTTCAGCCTTCTAGCAAATTATTCCATAAGACTTTTGTATTTCTGTTTCCCCTGCAAGTCCTTTGTGTGGGCTGAGATGCCACTGTACTGTGTACTGTGTTAACACAAGAAAAAAGATAGAGCTTCACATCAATTTGCAAAGTAAAAGAAAAAGGAAATATTAAAGTTATGGTGGTGAGATAAGGCAGACTGTGGTGGCCTAAACAGTGCTTAAACAGTGCTTATGTTACCTTGTTATTGCTTCCCCGCTCCCCCTCTCCTCCTCCTGGCCCCTAATCTCCTGGACAGGAGAACAGCTGGCTTTTTGAAGGGAAATAATACATTAACTATGCAGGTATTAATAGCAAGTCATCTCAAGTTTGAGGGGAATGCACTGGAAGAATGCACTTTGCACGTTTGGATCTAACTGGCAATGTCCAGAAGAAGGGACAGCCCTGTTTAATTACCCAATCTGATTTCTGATGAATATATGAGGAGGGACAGAGTAGTAGGGGGCAGGGAAGATTCATTTATACAGTTCCTTAGGTGAGAGGGGAAATTTGGCATCTTCAGAGCCTGGCCTGACAGACGACATCCTTTGGAAGAGGGTGGAACCCAGTATGTGGCAATGAACCAGTTGAATTGTGTCTACTGCCATAGGAGGAGTTGAGATCAAGGGTCTGGGGGACTATTGAAAGGCAGCTCCTACATAATTGATATTTAAGCAATTTATTGTATGGATGTGGGAAAGAAACTCTGAAAATGGAAGAAAAAGGCTTCTACAAGAACAGAGAAAATATAGGAATGGTCCTGGGAATTAAGAAGAAAAAGTTAAGTAACAGGCTTCACAGGTGTCCCTCTGCTAACACTGAAAATAGTGGGTGAGTTGGATTTCTCCTGTTTATCTCTCAAAGTGATTATAAAAGACCAAAAAAGGTCTTGAGACACATAGGTGCAAGAGTGGCCCAGACTCATTTACAGTCCCTAGACTACAAAGCCTTG
This sequence comes from Caprimulgus europaeus, assembly GCA_907165065.1. The sequence goes on from OU015525.1 coordinate 79,296,384, forward strand.
AAGATGGGGGAGAAGACATCTATATTCATTTTCTCAAGGAGATAGACCAGTGTGGTGAACATTTTCGTGTTCACCTCAAGCCTGAAATAAGCTTGGCTTGAAAAAAGCTTTCAATCATAACTTGAAACAAGCACCTTATAACATCTCCTAGTGTGAAAATTCTTTAAAACACTTTCTATTACGTTTGTTCCCTTTGATACACAAGGATTAAGCCTGAAGGCTGCTTTCTTTGAAAGCAAGAGAAGAAAAAATCAAAATACTCAAGCAACATTATCTTTTGGAGCATGTTCAGTTTGGACATCTTTGGTTTTTGTAGCTTTTGATCTTTACTATGTTTCTTCAGGCTGCACATGCATCTAGAAAAAATGAATATGTGCTGAATATTTTTCTATAACTTTGCATAGGACATGATTTGCTGAAAAGCATCGCTTTCATTTTGATCACCTTGACCTAGGCTGTCACAGACGTGATTCCTGTGGAAAAGAGGAGAAGCAGCAAGCTAGTTCTTAATCTCATACTTTCTCTTCAGTCCAAGCAAATTCTTGGTGAAGAGACAGAAAGAAGGAGCATAGGGAGTTACCTTTGCTGGCTACTACTTGACAACTATATTATCCATTTGTGTATGTGCATCTGAAGCAACTATTAGCACAATGTTATGCAACACCAATTACATCTATCTTGTTTAAACTCTTGGATCATGCTGTCTCTCTCCATCAACATGTTTTCTCCTGGGATTAGCATTATCATTTTGTCTCCAATGGAGTCAGTTTTCCTCATAGCAGTCCATATAGCGCTGTGCTTTGTGTTTGTATCTAGAATGGCGTTAATAACACACCAGTGTTTTGGTTATTGCTGAGCAGTGACCTTTCTATCCAACCCCTTTCAACCTAAAGGCCAATAGGCTAGGGATGGGCAAGAGGTTGGGAGGGGACACAGCCAGCACAGCTGACACAAACTAGATAATCCATACCATTTGATGTTCTGCTCAGCAATAAAAGCTGAGGGAAAGGAAGAGAATGTGGGACTATTCTTGGTTATGGCAATTGTCTTCCCAAGCAAGTGTACATTATATGCACACTATGTGTACTGAGGCTGTGCTTTCCTGTAAATGGCTGGACATCTGCCTGATGATGGGAAGGAACGAAAAAATTCCTCTTTTTACTTTGCTCCTGTGTGCAGCTTTCGCTTTTCTTATTAAATTGCTTTTATCTCAACACAAGATTTTCCATCTTATTTTCTCCTATTGTGCTGTAGAGGAGGGAGAGTGAGAGAGCAGTTGGGTCCGGCAGCCAGCCAAGGTCAACCCTCTGCACAGTCTTTAAAACTACACTTCTCTGATCAGTTGGTAAGTAAAGATTCACCACTTCTGCTGCCTTGTGAAACTCTTCTCTGAATTCTGATTATTTCTGTCATTTGAATGATACAACCTTATAGTATTATTTTTCTTTGATATCAAGGACAGTATTAGGTCCTATCAACACACATTTTTTTCCAGTTCTGATAATGTATGTGGCTTTTTGTCATATCATCGTTCTGTGAGTATGTCTTCCACCTATTCTTGCAGCCCCAGTTTCTTAAATCAGTCTAGCCTTAAGACATGTGGCACTGTTAAACTCTGTGTTGTATTTTACTCTGCCCTGAGATTTTTTTTTTGGGATTTCATAATGAATCTTTTGATGATTTCTAAATAAAGAAATATAGTACATATATATCTAAAACTATACTCAATTAGATGTATTCCTCTGCTACATACATTTTTGTTTATGCTTTTAATACAACCCACTTTCTCTTTTATGATTGGATTTTTAAGGTCACAAAAGTATATCTATGTTTCTTGCTAACGAATTCTCTTTTCCATCATGCCTCTAGTGCAGTATTTCTGCCTTGACTATTGGCAAACAACGAAGGAGGAGCTGATGTCTTAAATTCTACAATGGAAAAAGGAAACAAGAGTGAAAGAGCTGAATATATTTAATCCAAGTTCAGAACTGCCAAGTAAAAGAATGCTTACACTAAAACAAATAATATGATATGTTCTTGAAGTTACTTGTGGGTGGGCTGTTCATTTTGCTCTGCTATGTTGCAATTATATCCTGCTGAGTGCAGGAGAAGTTAGCCAACTCTCAGCCTCCCTAGAACAAAAATCAGCATGTTGCCATTTTTCTTCTCCACCAAGATGTCATTGTCAGCTCAACTTCCTGCTTGGTTCTTGGATGTTTTCTGTTTCATCTTATTCCTCTCATCATCCAGAGACAAACTTCAGCTACTTCCTTTCTTATCTTTTGCACAGAATGGGAGAGTGTGGTCTGTATTTTGAACTTTCATGGTGCCTCTGGGGATATGAGCAAAAGTAAATGAGATATTAATATTTTTCTCTAAAGATCCTCTCCAATACACCAATTTTTTGCAACTGTACAAGCTTGTAATAGAAGCAGATAGAATGTTCTATGCTCTATGAATTGTTTTCCAGTGTGGCTGCTGGCTGTGTGGGTGGCTGATGGTTTGGGACAAGAAAATTTTGAAATGTGGGGAAGTGATTATTACATATGTGTTATAGGGAGTATTACAGAAATATTTTGCAGGTGAAAAGAAAAATCAAAAATTGGGGTTTTGTTTATTGGCTGGTTTGGGTTGTTTTTTTTTTTTTGCTTTAGGAATACAGCTAGTTTACACTTGTCAGAACTTGATTTACAGTCACATAGGAAAATACAGATACGTCTCAGAGTAGAATTTCAAAATACTTTCCACTGATGTTAACTAGTTTGCAAATGTGATAATTATTAAGTGATATTTGATCTAGTGATTATAGTGACAGAGAAACACCAATCTTTTCCTCAATTGTAGGATTGCTAGTACTCAGAAATGACCATGCATGCTAAAACAATGTCTTAAAGTGCATTATATCTCATATCTTTAAGATGTCGTTGCTACCCAAATATGGAGAAGTGAATTTGACCTTGCAATTACTGAAGAACACATTAACTGTATACTAGATACTTGTTATTGATCTCCAGCTGAGTATTCACATCATTAAGTTCTGCAAATGCTTAAGAGTGTGTAGGATTGGGGCTGATTTCCTCCCTTCTAATTCCTTTCAAAATAGCCCTCTCCTTCCAAGTTTGTTCAGCTTTAAAGGAGTATTGCTATAAAGGTCTGAGCTTGTTATCACATGTTGTCACTAGATACACTAACATGTATTTACAGTAAAATGCATGTAAACATTAATAGCATAAGAAGCACATGCAGAATCACTGGGTGAGTGCAATGAGGAAATATCAATTCAAATTCTCAGCATTTTTTTAAAACACAAATTAAAAAAAAAAAAGAACAATTGCAAGAAATGAATGAGCTATGAGGAAACAGTCATAAATATGGCTTGCCTAAGTGTTTCAAAAAGGCACTGCCAGACAGTAGTTTTTCCCTGCTTCTCTTGTGACTAATAACACTATCATTGCTAAAATTCCCAAGTCATTAATCTTACCATTTGTATGCTTTATGACAGAATGGCATAAATAGCATATTTCCTATGACAGGGAGTACCTGTTCTACCCCATGGATTTTGCTTTCATCCAAGGGAGCAGAGTCTGGGCTCAGCACCAGTCAGCTGGTTTATGCAAAGGATGTGGCCAAAAGCTTGGGAGGTGGTATGCAAGGAAAAGCAGCTGAGCACTCACTACCTGTAACATGTGACATTTTTGAAAAAAGAGGAGAGCATTGATAAAATGGCAAGCACCTCACCTAACACTTCTCCCAGTGCTTCTCTGGAATTTTATGCTGAAATTTGCTAACAGTACTAAAAATCTCTAATACTTCATAAATCAGTGGAGAAATTGAAATTGAATTTCTGCTTTTAGTTTAACTAATAGACAATTTAGACAAATCCCCCAAACAAGGGATATGCATAATCCATCTCTGCAGTAAGCTTAAAACTGTAGAGGTGTTTTAATGTAAACTATTTAATTTACTGTGAATGTTCCTCTAGGACTGATATTAAAAATAATAAATGAAGATATTAGTTTGTTCAGAGCATAGTCCAGTTAGGAATAAAAGAGTATCATCACTCAAAATAAGAGCTACTTGAGCAAAGAGAAATTTCATTTGGCTATTCTTGTAACTTGTTAGAAGGAAACAGATGCATGAGTCAAATTTTAAGCAGATGAGTTCATTAGAACACAGAATACTTGCCAATAAATGTTGATCTCCTCAAAAAGTTCAATAACAAAAAATGCTCTTTGCATTCACACCAATAGAAGAAAGCATTTGTCAAATCCAACTTTTAGATTATTTTAATTTTATCTCTCTCTAGTGTTCTGTTTGAACTGACATATGCACTTCTACTGTGGACTAAGTAGGAGGTCATTACAGTAATGAGGAAAACTAAATGAAAATTTCCAAAGAAGTTGCAAACTTGCAGATCGCATAATTTGAAGGTCTAGTTTGGACTTATTTATTTTATATCACAGGCTTCTTTCTCTCTGTACTGGAGAAGAGAAAAAAAGGAAAGTTTGGACAGAACCATAGCAATTTAAAGTCACGTAACACAGAAGAATAAAGTTAATTTAAAAAAAAAAAAATTATAAAAGGAGATCAGGAACACAGCATGTGAAAAGAATTAAATAGAAAATAAAATTTTATATTTCAAAAAGCTTTTTCTTTATTTTCTTGTACTACTTTCTATTATCTCTACCTTAAGAAGAGCTAAACACTGCCTACTGCATGTATTCTTGTTCTTCTCAGTTCCACTGATTCAGTAAAACTTCATAATTTCGATGAAGAAAACTTCAGCAGTGTCTATTCTACTGTGAGCCTTGGCATCTATTGTAAGTAAACCAATTATGGATTTTACTACAAAATTTTCATTTGGTAGCTCTATTTTGGCCATTGTTTTGCAACTCTAAAAAAATGTCAGCTTCAAAATTAGGGTATGATTGTTTGGGTACTTGTTTATAATGCTGAGGCAAAATCAGTTAAAAAAAAATCACAAAGTGAGAGATGTAGAGTGTTGTTTGTTTTTTTTTTTAATTGGGTACTCAAAGAGGTAGTAAACAAGAAACTTCAGGTGGCCAACTATTGTTATTCAGTACTGACACTGGAGACCTTCACTGGCTGAATTTACAAAGTAAATTTAGTAAAGTGACATGAGAAAAGTGACCCACTTGCCAACGGGTAGACAACCTAGAATGTGGGGGACCAAATTTCTTTGCCTGAAGAAATTTAAGCTCTCAGATCTTGTTTCCTAGGAAAGTACCCCAAACACTAGTATTTTGTACTTTGCTTTTCTTAGTATCTCTGACACACTTTTACGTTTTATGACCATCCATTGACTCAGAACTTGGAATCCAGCAGAGTGCCCACTTTAAGAAGTGGCAAGTTATTTGTTCATAATATTGAACTAAATTACAGAATCATAGAATTGCCTCAATTGGAAAAGACCTGTAAGATCATCAAGTCCAATCATTAACTTAACACTGATAAATTCCCTAAACCATGTCCCTAACACTATCTAGATGACTTTTAAATCCAGGGATGGGGACTGCACCATTGCCCTGGGCAACCCGTTCCAGTGCCCGATAACCCTTTCAGTAAAGAAAATCTTCCTAATATCCAATCTAAACTTCCCTTGGTGCAACTTGAGGCCATTTCCTCTCATCCTGTCACTTGTTACTTGGGAGAAGAGACCAGCCCCCACCTTGCTACACCCTCCTTTCAGGTAGTTGTAGAGAGTGGTACGGTCTCCCCTGAGCCTCCTTTTCTCCAAGCTAAACAACCCAAGTTCCCTCAGCTGCACCTCATAAGAAATGTGCTCCAGAACCTTCACCATCTTTGTTGCTCTTCTCTGGACATGAAATTAAATACAGTTGATACTCAATTGAAAAACACTAAAATTCATGGGGGACCCCTTGATGTTTCATTTGTGAATCAGCTGCTAAGAGTGCACATGAAACTCATTCAAATAAATGTCTGCAACAGTGTTCAAGAAGCTTTCCTCTCCAGTTTGAGCTGATATCTACTTCTATAGTTGGATGAAAAAGGTGCTACTATTTTAGGTTTGGTTTTGTTTTTTTTTTTTTCCCTGGCAGTGGTTGATAACTCCTTGTTTGGATGCAGCAGACACATTTCAACCTCTTCTTTGCAGCCCAGTTGTGCCACAGTTCCTTGGCAGAATGGGAATTGGAGCCTTAGAATTACTTAAATTTTGTGGCTAAAGGTTCATGGGCTCTTTTTGTCACATGTGTACCTTTTTAAAGAGGAACTCACTCTTGATCTGAACTGAGAGAAATGCTACACAATAAATGGCCAGGAACTTTTGTACTTCCAGTTCCAAGGACATAGTTCTGGGATGTTCAAAATTTATAAACTCTTTTGCATCCTCTCAGTGCACGTTTTGGAAGTTACAGGGATTTTTTTTGTTTGTCTGGTTTGGTTTTTTTTCATATCTATATTGTGGTTTGCTACTACCCTCACCAACTTCAGCATGTGTATTTCTAATTAGTGCATCAGTAAACTAGGAATCAGTATTTTGTATCAGGTATTATATGAACATCTGCTTTATTAAAATAATAAAAAATTACAGTGTGTTGAATATCTCTTTCAACATTTGTGAACATGCTTTTCCCCTTCTCAGGTCAGCTTTTCTTTCTCAACTGTGCTCCACAATTTTCAGAATTGATTAACTTCCAGTTTATAATGACACATCTAGCAGTTGTGAAATAACTAAAGTCAGCATCTCTGTGATCTGATTCTATCCATTTTATATTTATTGAGTTGGACATTTCCTCATTACTAAGGGTCTGGTGCCAACCAAGGGCTCTTAAAGAACCACATCATCCAAACAAGCTTTTTTTTTTTTTTTTTACATTTTATTATTGCTATTGTGAGGGGGGTTTTTTGTTTGTTTGGTTTGGTTTGGGTTTTTTTGTGAAAGTGAAGTTACAGTTAGGCAGAAAGCTAAGGTTTGTCATTGCAGGCCACAAAGTCAAGTCTAGGAGAGTATTCCAGAGCCTAAACTCCTATATTGCTGTAGGCAGAAAATTAAGTTCTGCTCCAAAACATTGAACAAGACACACACATGACTTACCTAAATTCTGCACAGCTTTCTGCGAGCGCTATGGACAGATGAGAATGTTTATTTTTCTTATGATAAAGTTTTTCAGAGAAGTTTACCATACAAGGTTCAAAATTTACCACAGCTCAATAAAGGATTGTTACATATTTATTTTACATTTTAATAAATAGCAGAGAAACATCATGCTAAAATTTGTATACACTTTAATTTCTTTTCAAAAATATGATTGAGATATTTAATTCTCTTACTATTTCACTTTTCCTTATGGGCGTGTTATCCTATCCCCCTGTGGAGTCTTGAGTGTCTTAACTCATTGTTTAGAAGAATTAAAGTCAGCTGAAAAGATCAATCCCTTGAAGAGACAATAGACTTGAAGATAGTGTTACAAAAATTCTGTGCAGAGTAACGGCACTGAAAGCAACAGAAACCATTTGCTCATATTGAGTTACTTTGAATCTATGCAATTTTTATTAGGCTAAGAATGGCCTTACTTTCTCACTGTCCCCTAGGATATAGAAAGAATAAACATATGGAAAAATTAAATAAAAAAATGTTTTAGCAGATTTTGTTTAGAAACGAGTCTGAAAACAAAATGTGATAATGTTTTCGATTAAAAACCACTAGATAATCTTTTTTGTCCAAATATCTTGGAATTGGGTGGAATTCAACACATTGCTAACGTAAAAAAAAATATATATATATATTTAGGTGTCTATAATCAACAATTATCTTTAAAATGTCTTCTCTTCAAATTTTAACTTCTACAAAAATAACCATAAATGTTCTAAAAATGTTTAAAAATTAATAATTTTGTGAAAGATCAAATGGAGTTGGTATATTTTTACGATATCTGTAAGGTGTGGAAATAATTTCTTTTGCTCTTTTTTCAGCTTTCACGGGACTTAAAGAAGTAGCAGTTTAATGTTATAAACTGTGATAATAATTTTCTTACTTGACTGACCATCCATACTGGAACCGTCCACAGGAGGCACAAATTCTACTGAAGGTAAATGAAGAGGAAAGAACTTCACCAATAAACTCTGCATTACTGCATAATTACTCATAACTCTTTATCAGGAAACTACTGTGTCATTTTTATTGAAGTGGTAGAACTGGGGAAAGAGTGTTAATGATCATCTTTCAGTTAGATGTAAAAATAGCCCCTGGTAGAAATCACACAAGTTATTTTAACAAAATTTTGCTTCTGTAAGGCAGAAATTGTTTCCTCTTTTCTGCTTTTGCTTTTCAAATGGTGCTGAACATCATGTTCTCTTTGCAGCTGAATTAATGTACAGAAACTAGCAGATGAACAAGTGTCATGTTGTAGTTTTTGCAATTTCCATATGAAAGAGCTAATACTATGGGTGGTTCTGCTCATGATTAAAGATTCCTGCAGAATTCACCAGGCTTGAACTAAAACATAATCCTTGTCCCTGTGTGAACATCCACAGAGTTCAAATTCTCACATTTTTCCACTGCAATTCTACTCGTTATGAAGGATCTTTCAACATATCTGCAAATTTATTTCCTTAGCGTTATAATAATACAAGCTTCTTCCTTGAAGATCCTGTGAAAACAAATGGTATCCAGTCTAGCTGTAATCTACATTATTGGTTACCTGTAGATAACCAATAGATGGTTAGATGTATCCATGAAAAAATTTTACTTCTTGTTTTTGAAGGAAACCAACTAAAGGCTTTTTTAATCTCAGGGATTTCTGAACAATCATTTTACTTTATTTATCCAAACTGTTGCTGCTTCCATGCTCTAAAGGAAGAGTGGAAGGCACTACATCCTGATGAGAAAATGTAGTAGAAATTACTATAAATTGAGTGGTTCTTGCTGAGTTAGTTTTGATTACAAGTGACACTTCAGAATTCAGAGCTAAGGAATTCTGGTATTTCCCATCATGTTGTTATCATCACTTGACAATGAAATATGCCAATTTACAAGTGATGGCACCTCATTTACAACAATTTGGACAACTATTAATATAGTTTTCATCAGTTTCTTTAAAATCTGCTAAAAATCATTCACATCCAGTAAAACTTGAGTTAAGTCAAATATTTTGAAAGAAAGAACACCTCCACTGCCTGTCAGTGGCTACTGGCTATCCATAATTATTTTAGAAATAAACTACCTGTGGTCTGACCACTTAACTGCAAGGAGAATGATTTATTATATTTTTTATTTTTAGGAGTAGACTTATTTGTACTGTCTTTCATAATCTGGACTTCAGAGTTGATCTTGTGACATCATGTGAATAATTGCAGAATCCTGTGCATAGTGTGCTGATGCACAATAAGCGAGCCTTAAGACTTCAATAGACTACTAGTAAACAGATAGATTGATAGACCTAACGTTTTCTTGTCCTCAGCATTATATGTGCATGTGTTGTATAGATAAACACACAAACAAACTGGCACAGGTAGAGATATAGAATCATAGAATTGTTTTGGTTAGAAAAAACCTTTAGGATCACTGAGTCCAACTGTAAACCTAACACTGTGAAGTCCATCTCTAAACCATGTCCCTAAGCACCACATCTACACATCATTTAAATACCTCCAGGGATGGTGACTCAACCACTTTCCTGGGCAGCCTGTTCCAACGCTTGACAACACTCTCAGTGAAGAAATTTTTTGTAATATCCAATCTAAACTTCCCCTGGCACAACTTGAGGCTATTTCCTCTTGCCCTGTCGCTTGTTGCCTGAGAGAAGAGACTGACCCTCACCTTGCTACAACCTCCTTTCAGGTAGCTGTAGAGATTGATAAGGTCTCCCCTCACCCTCCTTTTCTCTGAACTAAACAACCCCAATTCCCTCAGTCACTCTTCAAAGAACTTGTTCTCTAGACTCTTCACCAGCTTTGTTGCCCTCCTCTGGACATGTTCCAGCACCTTGATGTCTTTGTTGTAGTGAGGGGCCCAAAACTGAACACGGTATTTGAGGTGCGGCCTCATCAGTGCCAAGTACAGGGAGACAATCTCTTGGCTTGTCTTGCAGGACACACTAATTCTAAGACAAGCCAGGATGCTGTTGGCCTTCTTGGCTGCCTGAGCACACTGCTGGCTCATATTCAAAAAGCTGTCAACAAACACCCCCAGGTCCTTTTCCACCAGGCAGTTTTCCAGCCGCTCTTCCTCAAGCCTGTAGTGTTGAATGGGGTTGCTGTGACTGAAGTGCAGGACTCAGCACTTGGCCTTGTTGAATCTCATACAGTTGACCTCAGCCCGTCGATGCAGCCTGTCTAAGATCACTGTCTAGAGCCTTCCTAACCTCAAGCAGATCAACACTCCTGCCCAACTTAGTGTAATCTGCAAACTGACTGAGGATGCACTTGATGCCCTCATCCAGATAATTGGTAAAGATATTAAACAGAATTGACCCCAATACTGAGTCCTGAGGAACACCACTTGTGATTGGCTGCCCACTGGATTTAACTCCATTCACCACCACTCTTTGGCCCTAGCCATCCATCCATTTTTTTGCCCAATGAGGGGTGCACCCATCCAAGCTATGAGCAGAAGTTTCTGCAGGAAAATGCTGTGAGAAATGGTGTCAAAGGCTTTACTAAAGTCCAAGTGGACAACATCCACAGCCTTTCCCTTGTCCACTAAGTGGGTCACCTTGCCATTAAAGATCAGGTCAGTCAAGCAGGACCTGCATTTCATAAACGCATACTAACTGGGACTGATGACTTGGTTGTCCTATATGTGCCACATGATGGCATTCAAGATGATCTGCTTCACAACCTTCCCTGGCACCAAGGTCAGATTGATAGGCCTGTAGTTCCCTGGATCCTTCTTACAGCCCTCGTTGGAGGTAGGCATCACATTTGCTAACCTCTAGTCGGCTAGGACCTCCCTGGTTAACCAGGGAAGCTGATAAAAATCATGAAAAGTGGCTTGATGAGCACTTCTGCCAGCTCCCTCAATACCTTTGGGTGGATCCCATCCAGCCCCATAAACTTGTGTGTGTCTAGGTGGTGTAGCAGGTTAAAGACTGAGGCAAAGGTGGCATAAAATACCTCACTTTTTTCCTCATTCTTTGACACTATGTTTCCCTCTGCATCCAGTAAAGGATGAAGATTCTCCTTAGCCCTAGTTTTGTTGCCAATGTATTTACAGAAACATTTTTTGTAGTCTTTTATGATAGTAGCCATATTAAGTTCTAGCTGGGCTTTGGCTTTTCTAATTTTCTCTCTACGTAACCTCAAAACATCCTTGTAGTCCTCCTGAGTGGCCTGCCCCTTCTTCCAAAGGTCATAAAATCGCTTCTTTTTTCCACAGAGATCCAGCCAAAGCTCTCTGTTCATCTTCTTCCCCACTGGCTCATCTTTCAGCACATGGGAATGACCTGCTCCTGTGCCTTTAAGATTTCCTTCTTGAGGTATATCCAGCCTTCCTGGACTCCTTTTCCCTTCAGGACTGTCTCCCAAGGGACTCTGTCTACCAGGCTCCTAAACAGGACAAAGTCTGCCCTCCAGAAGTTCAAAGCAGCAGTTCTGCTGACCCCACTCCTTCTCTAAGAACTGAGAACTCCATCATTTCTTGATCGCTGTGCCAAAAACAGCCTCCAGTCATGACATCACCCACAAGTCCTTCTCTATTCTCATACGTCAGGTCCAGTTGGGCACGTTCCCCAATTGGCTCACTCACCAGCTGTGTCAGGAAGTTATCTTATGCACACTACAGGAACCTCTTGGACTGTTTCCTCTTTGCTGTATTGCATTTCCAGCAGATACCTGGTCTGTTGAAGTCCCTCACAAGAGCAAGGGCTAGCGATCCTGAGACTTTTCCCAGTTGCATATAGAGTGCTATGTGTCTATATGTAGGTATATGTGTATCTGGTTTCTTTTGTTTTTGTTGAGGTGTTGCATATGTTTCAAGTAGCAGCTATAATTATACTTTAAACCAAGTTTTCTTCAAAACTGATTCTAATATTTTGTGTTCTTTTAGCTTTGTCTTTAAAAAGAAACAGGACGTGGATCTTGAAAGAATTCTGATGGGCAGAAGCAGTAAAGGTAGATTATTCATACTACATCAGGATTTTGATAAATGGCAACATTTACACAATCCCAGTTTCTCTGCCAGCCAAACTGCAATGACAAATGTAAATGCTGAAGTACAAGAGAACAAATAAACTTTTAAATAAAACCAAATATTTTAAGATTAAATAAGCACGTATTAGATAAAACATATGATCTTGGATAAACACATACAGTATGTCTTTGAATGCTATTCCCAGCACCTCACAAGTTGATTTCATACTTAGTGAAAGCCAACAAAGATTGCTAGATTATGCTCTTATACTCTGTGGAGCCTTTCTAATAAAGATGCAAAGTTGTGAGTACTAAAGGATGTCTATACATTCAACATACATAATTTTGCGTGGAATATCTTTTCTATGTTTCTGTTTGCAAGTATACTTTATCAGGTTCCGATAATGATTATAAATTTGCAAGCAGAGCATGCATCTGGATTTTATAAAGGATTAAGGCATCTGAAGTTCATGTGGTCTCAGTTGTACTAAAGACCAAGAAATACATTTTAGGCTGAAAGCTTCAGGTAGTAATAAAGTATTAATAGTCTGGATGTTGCTGATCTAAAAGTTGTTTATTTTATTAAGCCGTAAAAGCATGTTTCCTTTGCATTAAAAAAAAAATAATCTATTCTATGCCTTACTGACTATTTGAAAATTTACCTTGAAATGTCAATATTAAATTAATCTGAAAATTTTTACAGCTCAATGTCTGTCTTTAACAGAAAAAAAATTCTTCTCACAGAAGAATTCAGAACACTTACCCACCAGATACTTTAGCAGTAGACAGTGCTGTCTCTTCCAACAAAAGTATTTTTCTGATTGATTTTTTTTATTTCAGTATGTTTCCAGATGTGTTAGGGAAGCAGTCATTCTTCTTCAGTTTGTTCATCTATCAACAGAGTTAAAAAATATTATCCAAATATGTGTGTATACATGTGGATAACACACAAAAAAATTGTGCTGCATAGATATTGGAAATATATATATGTAAAATTTTACTTGATTGAATTAACCACTTTCAGCTGAGTATGATTCTAAGGAATTAAAGGCACAAAAACGAGATCTATGGATTCAAACCATTGTCCTCCAACCTAATCAATCATACTTCTTTATACAAAAAGCATAGCTGATTCACATTGCTCCATTTAGTATGCACTAGTGCCAATATGAATAAGTAACAGTGGAAGAAATGGTCCTACTAATAGGAAACATATGAATTTCAAAAACAGCATATTGCAGTAATCAAAACCTGCCATATATGGCTTTTAATAGGTTAGTTTTTTTAATGGTGTTAAATCATCATTCCAGCCTGTCAAATTCTGTTTATAAAGACCATATACATTTGGTAAATATTAAAGTTCATGTAGGTGACCTTGGGATTTTTTTAAGTTCATCATAGTTTGTCATGCATATAGTAGAGATAACTGAGTAGAAATAAAGATCAAAGATCATCTGTGTGAGCATAGCCCGAGAAAAAAACTAATTGAGAGGGGGAAAAGCCATGTCAAGGGCTGTGCTTATAACAAAAACTTTTGTGTGCTTAAAATAAAATAATTCTTATCTTACATAAAACTGACTAGAAATGCTGTAAAAGTCTCTGGCCTGTGTAATCCTCAAAACCATACTTGGAAGTTTGAGATAATGCTGGTTGTCATGGTCCTAAATGATCCCAGGGACAGTGATAAAAAATGAACGTTGCACAGCTGCATTACATTTATATGTATGTATAAACAATAGTTCTGCCTGAACCCCTACCCTGGTGTTGCTTAGATTACCAGAATAAGTTTGGACATAAAGGCCAGTAACACATGCAAGAGGAAATCGCTATGGTTTATTGTCATGCTTCGTGTGCAGTCCCCCAATACATCTCCTGGACGTTACTGTATACTTGCAAGGTGCGTTAGGCACTCCTCCGCAGCATCTGCCTGCTGCTGCCCTTGTCACTGGTCCTTGAGATCTATGCTGGCTTGTTCTTCGATTTTTTTTGTTGTTGTTTTTCTACTTTGTCTGTGCAGCACTGCTGGGTATATCATTATAGCAAAGGAAATTGAGATGGAATTTCTGATTTTAAAGGTGAATTATCCCATTGAATTACCTACTAACTTTAAGGTATGTTGCAAAATCAAGGCATTATGCAGGCTGTGATGGGAAATTTTTATTATTCATTTTTTAAAAAGAGAATCAGACATTTTAAGGATGGAGATCTTATACAGTTGCCTAATTTTTTTAAAAAGGATGGCTGTTTGTTCTATTTCTTATTCTCCGCCATTTATATTCATAAACAGCAACCAGAAAGCTAGTTGCAGCTACAAATGTGCACGGCCTCAGAGGCTCTAGTAGTAGACAGTGCTGTACAGCCTCAGAGGCTGTACAGTCTCCGGAAATATTTGTAATCACAACTTGCAAGTAGAACCTGTCTGAACAAGATTTTGACTTTCCTATCTCTACAATTTTTGTGTTATTCCAAATATGAAGCTCAAAGAGAGCGTTTATAGGCACAAAATTTACAGGAAGGGTGTCATAAGCAAAAGCAAGAAAAACAATTTTTCATCAATACATGGCAGTCACAGGAAAGAAGTGGCATTATGTGTTTAATTTGTACTCCTTTGCCTTAGGCTGTTTTACATTCTGCTAGGAGAATAATCTTCTTGGATGTCAAATTTATCATTTTTTTATTTGGATACAAAGGGGAAATTCCAACTTCACCTTTATGGTAAGCAGTTGATGTGATACAAAATTGCATGGGAAAAAAAAAAAAGTTTTGCTACAGTAAATGTCAGTGGTGATGAAATTATCTGGTTATTCTATAATCCTTACAAATCCCATTTTTATAATTCTGTTTATCAGTTGCGACTTAACTAACTATACCACATCAAGTGACAGATGGTGGAGGAAAAAGATAGTGAGATTAATATGTAATTAATATATCTAAAGTATAATTAATTTCTTTAATATGTATTCTCTCAGCTCTGTATAGAACTGGCTAAGAGATCACTGCAGTTAATATTAGACTGCCCTGGACTCCTGATCAGGATCATTATTAAAATATGTTTCTGATATTGCGGAAACACTTATTTGATGTTCTAGATGCTATGTAGGACAGCTTAGAACCTCAGCTGGCAGGTATTACAGGCCCAGCAGATATATTATTAAGTTAAATTTGAAGTGAAAACTGGATTTCAAGATTTAGCCCCCTTAATTACACTTCAGGGTTTGAAAGGACTAAAATTAAACAACAGTTTCTCTATTCGTATTTGATAAAGTGAAGTAGTTCAAAGATCAGAAATTCTCTGTTAGATCGTCAATCTACAGCTGTATAGCATTATAGAAGAGAGTTGTACAATAACTTAAAATTAACACCATTGTGCAGTATCCTACTTTAGATATTACCTAGCTGAGAAAGTATAATGCAATAATTTGAAGGAATTCCATTGCTGTCTGAGGGTTTGTTTTTTCTTTTGTCAGAGTATTCTAATGATCTAGGAATATATAGTACAGTTATGTCTTAATTTACTAATAGCAGCTGATGGGAATATGGTGTTTTAAATTAAAGAGGTCATTGATTTTCAAGGGTTGGATTGTGCCCAGTCCTCAATGTCCCATTTTTCAGAAATGTGGGGAAACTGGATGAAGGAAGTTCCTTTCTATCCTCCTGTCTTAATTTCTTTCCTTCAGTAGTTTTGTGGGATAATACAAGCTCTCTCAGATGAAATAGTGAAAAATCAAATCAATGCATATGCTCTACCAACTTGCACCAAAAAACTCCTGTAACCATAATTCTCAAGTAGAGCTAAACTGCAAGTGGTTATGCAAAAAGAAAGGTTTTTACTTTTTCTTTTTTTTTTTCCACCACATGCTTTTGTTACTGCTGTAGGTGCTATTCCTTGGAAAATATATAAAGTAATTAAAAATCTGGTTATTTTTTGCAAATGAGTTCACACTAATTTTGTTACGTACATGTTTTTTGTGTGCTAGACAGAATATGACTTCAGCTACAAAATGGATTCCTCATTAAATACTGGTTTACAGATTACCCACACAGACTGTAAGGTAGCAATGGAGATACCATGTGGCTGAAGCAATGTCTTTTGATCCCTCAGTCATCTAAACTTCTTGCATGAGCCTCTCCAGTGGAGAGGGAGAGCTGAAAAAATGCCATAGCTCTGAAATAGACAGAATTTACTAATTTTCCTTTCCAGTGCCATGGAATCTGTTATCCCTGGGGATACAAATTCTCTCCTTTAGTTGTACTAAATTTTGTATCTTTACATACCTGTAAGAGGAAAGCACTTTATTCAGTAATACAATATTTTCTTCTTTTTCTTATCTAAATGTCCTTCTGAAACATCCTTAGAAAAAGTCACAGAATCACAGAATCACACAGAATCACAGTAGCATCAGCACTGCCTATCTCACCAAGTCATAGTCTTTACTTTGTTACATTGTCTTTCAGACCTGTCTTTTTTAAAAAAATAGTCAGCAAAAGCAAGTTACTTACCAAGAGATGCATTTCTTCATATGCTTGATATTTTTTTTTTCTTTTTTTCCTTAAAAGTGTTTGGGAACAAATTCTTGCCTTTGTGTTGACATATTATCCATTGCAGCTGAGTTTGACCTTTTGTTCTTTTAAGCTTCATTGGAAAAGCCTGAACACCTGTTTTGAAATCTGTGTCCCACCCTTTGTAAAAAACAAGGAAGAACATGTCCTTCATAGAAGTATGAGGAATGAAAAAGGAAACTTTCTAGGGGGGGGCAGGGTAGGCAGATAGTCTATTACTAGATAGCAAAAGATGCTTAGGGAGAAAGGAATATGAATGTTTCTAAAATAGGTGAATGGGAGAGAGGAGCAGGGAGGAAGAAGCAGCAGAAAAAAATGTAAGTTAAACGAAATGTGAGTCATACCCAAATGCAGTAGGAATACTACAGATGGGAGGCAAAAGTTATATATAAAGAAGTATATAATAGTGTTAATGTTACTTATTAAGGGGAAAACATCCATGGAGTTAGACAACTGAAAATGAAAAAGCGCATTCCTGATGGTCTGCTGTAGGACACTAACACAGCTCGAGAGAAGAAATATGAGGTAATGTAATTTTTCAGCTATGGGCCACAGAGAAAAAATGTTGGTTTTATAATAGCTTGGATAAAGTAATGATGTTTGTACTGAAGACCTTATATGTAATTATATAAATTGACCAGGCTTTTGGATACACAAGGATCCAGAAACAGTTGCAAAGTAAATTCCTATTTTCTTGAGATAACTTGGAAGCAAAACAAATTCAGATTTCAGATACATTAGAAATAGGCTGTACTATTCTGAATGTTGGTTGGCAAATTCCACATGGTGAAAAGCTCTCTGCATCTACATATATTTGTGAGGTTTACATTAGAAGCCAAGCCTTGTCATCCCTGAATTCACTCAAACATATCTTCTTATGGACTGAAAATGGGAACAGAGTTACCACTAATTATTGTCATAGGTCTGTGTTAGCGTAAACAATTCCTTTCTGCATTTCCAGCCCCAGACATCACCATCCAGAACTGAATATCCATATGGAAAAAAATATTTTTCTGTATGTGCTTTTCCCACTGCAATTTATAGCATAGTGCATAGGTACCCATAGGTAGAAATATTATTGCCTCCTGCAATTGGGATTGTGTAAATGGAACATGCCCGTTTCCTTGTTAGAAAAAGGAAAAAGCCTTCTTATTTCTCATCATGGCTACATGGACAGCATCCTCATCTAAGTGAATGTAATAAATTAATCCTTTACTCATATCTTGTGAGAGAAAGCCTCTCCGGTCATTCATATGAGATTGTGTGCGTCTGTAATCATATGCATGTGTGCTTTGCTCGGTGAGAAAGGAAGACACTGCTATTTGATGCTAGAGAGACGAGGAATTCTCCATGAAGGGAGAAGGGGCTTCTGGGCCCAATTTAAAAGCACTCATTTTAAAAGCACTCAAGCTTGAGCTAGCACTTCCACTGTAGAGAAGACTCCTACCAGGAGTCTGATTGAAGTCATGAAACAGTATAAAGCAGGAGGATGTACAACCCAGGTACGATTGTTTGAGAGGTGCCCTACAGTCAGTTTTCCTGTTGGGGGAATTAGTGAACTGCATGTGTAACTAGGTGTTGGGGAAGCAGTTTTAAAGTTAGGACTAAAGTTCTATGAACCTTCAGTTTCTGTCAAATGATTAGAAGAATAAACTGTCAAAACACAAATCTTCAGGTGTCTCGGGCAACCTAGTTTTAAAGTGTTAGGCACAGGGCAGGGGGAGCACAGCTCTAGTTCATGAGCAGAGCCAACATCATATGGTGCCCAAAACTGACTGGTGTGGCAGAGCTGGAGGGATGTGACAGGTCTAGGTGCTCCAGGTGTTGAGGTAGATCTGTCATGGTCTCCTGCAGGTGCTCCTCTCCATGGGGCACAGTTCCTGCTAGAAGTGTGCACCAGTGTGGGCTCTCCACTGGCTGCATATTCCTTCAGGGCACATCCACCTTCTCTGGTGTGAGATCACTTTGACCAGCTGTTGGTCCATCTTGGAACCAGCTGGGACTGGTTCTGTCTGACTCAGGGGCAGCTTCTGGTGTCTTCTCACAGAAGCCATCCCTGCAGCTTTCCCCACCCTGTCCTGGCTACCAAAATCTTCCAATGGAAATCCAATACAAGATTCCTGACTACTAGAAGCATTTTCTTGCCTCCTACAGCACATTGTTTCTGAAGCTGACTTTTAGTTGAGCAACACAGCTGATCTCCAGAAGAAGGAATTACCTCTTTTCTTTAAGAAGTATCATCTCATCCAGTCTTCCAAGAAAAAAACAAAACATAATTATTAAGAGAAATAAAATAAAACAAGACAGAAATATCACAGTTACAGGACACTAAAGAGTCTTGGCTTCTGATTCCTATGAATCTTAGTTACTCCTGGAAGAAATTTAACCTGAGCTGTTGGAAACAAAGACACAAGAAAGCTGGTAGAAAGTGACAGGGACAAAGACTTCTAAAAGAATAGCATTAAATGAGCTTTCTTCAAACGCTTTTGAAAAAGACCAAAGAAACAAAAAAGTGTGTTTGCACTTTGACGCTATGATGTTGGCAAAGCAAAGATGCAGTTCACAGGCTGAGGAAATGCACTCTGCAGATGGCAAAGGCAAACCTTCATCCCAGTTCGTACTCTAGCAGCTGGTATCCTAACTTTTGTATCCCTCATTGGTCTCGCTTCCTTTCATTTAACAGCCAGGCTGTTAGTTATTTTCCCTTTTAACAAATGGGGCTTTTGTTCATTTCCTTCCTTCAAGCGGTCCCTTCAGTAATCTTTGTTTGTTCTTGAACTTAGGACCAAGTTGCTGAATCATCTTTGACATAAAACACAGCGAGGGTAATTTATGCAAAACAAAGACTACCGAGTGGGGTATGATAGCGCTAATCCACTTGCATTTGCTCCTGAGAGGAAAATGCAGCCTGCCACTGTCACGAGAGGCAGCAGTGCACAAACAGAGGAATTGTAGCAGGGGCTGCATCACAAATAAATGGGTACCATAAACTTACTTGTTGTGTTTGTGGGCACAGTCAGAATTGGAGGGTTTCTTTCCAATAGCTCATGTTAACTCTTGGAAAAGGGAGCAGCTGCCTCTTACAGTGCAAAGCAGCCTGGTGACAGGGCACGGGAACAGATGGCAGAGCAAGTGTCTCGTCTCTTCACATTTAGGCAGTCC
The DNA here is from genome assembly GCA_907165065.1 of Caprimulgus europaeus. The sequence goes on from OU015525.1 coordinate 79,316,217, forward strand.
CCTTCTCTCCTCCTGCTTCTCACAAACAGCCTCAGTGAATTTTCTTCATGGTATAAAGATACTAAATCTTTCCTTTTCACTCCAGGAAACAATCACCCTTGCTCTTTGAGGAGTAAAAAGAAGAAAGAGGGGAAAATCTAAGTGCTAATTTTTCTTCCTCCCACACCCTGGTGGGGTCAGTCAACTGAAAAAGGAGATGAGCTCTAAGATTTTTTTTCTGTTCCTGTGGGTTGATACATATAGACAATCTAAAGAGCATTTGGTAGTTGCTTTACTATACAGAGAAGCAATGGGATAGTAGAATTCAAACTAGAGAAGAACTAGTGTAGCCATTCCTCAACTTCCGCATCAGTGACAGAGGTTTTTCCTTTTGTATTAATAATCTGAAAATGTAAATGATATAAATAGATATATATAATAGATATAAATAAATATATATATAAAAATATAAATAGATATAATTATCTATAAATATATAGATATAATAGATATAAATAAATATAAATATGGACAGTTTATACAGATATAAGAAAAACTTCTGAACAGCATGTATTATCTAGTGACTATTGTCTGTTAAGTATTGCTAGACAGGGAAAAAATGTATGAATAAAAAACATATCTGAGCTGTTACATGGTTTCCCTATGATTTAGATGCACAAATCAAGTTATTGAAAATTGTACAATGACTCGCACCTGCCAAGAATGCAAATTAATTTGGATGTCATATGGACACTTTAAATTTGGTGAACTCCACTGGGACCAAATTAACATGGCTAGGTGCTCTGCTCTTTTGTTAAGAGGAGTCCACCCGGCCGTTCAGGGTCTGCTGCTGACAGGAGCGCCTGGAGCAGACGGACTTGGATGGGAGAGGCTGGTGATAGGTCACCACGCAGAGACTGATTCATTCAGACTGTCTGCAGGCTCACTTAGTGCCTCTGAGCTGGCTGCACTCTCTTTACCTTTGCAGTTGTGAAGTCTAGAGATGCATGCATTTTTTAGAAGGCAATTTCAGATTCTGACATAATTCCAAGTCCTCTGGGACTTCAGACACTCTGTAAGCTCTGTAATGCCTAGGCTTTTGTCCATGCTTGCTCTCAGGCTTCTATTCCTGATTATAGTTGATTCTATAACACTTACTGTTCCACATTTGGAAAGATACGAACAGCAACCTAGTGCAAAACTCAACAACCAAATATATACTGAAGTAAACCAGCGGGTCATTCATTTTTGTATCTGGTAAATATTCCATTTCCTGAAAAGAAGATCCTGATCACAACTCTTGAAATGACATCTGCTAATTGAATACAGATATTTTCCAGTGCTCTAAAATATGAGAATGTAAGCTAGATATTTGCACGGAGAAGCACTTGAACATATTCATTGGTTAAATACTTCTACGAGTGAAATTTTATGTTCTTATTTCAAGGTCTTTAGAAATTGTTTCCTGATCATCTCCCCTTGTAAACAAACCCTCTACGTATTCCATTAGTAGGTATTTTGTATTGCTGCAGATGAATCTGAAGAAACTGCACCCTGGGAAACACTCTTTGTTACGTGCTAGTCTCTTCAGGGCTTTGTAGAATGTCACTTTGAAAATGTAACACGATGAGAATTGGTGAGCTGTGCTCTCTCATGCAGTAGAGTTTACATAAACATTGAAATGTTGTTTCTGGTTGATATAGCCTGTAACTTCTATGAGCATTTTCCTCAAGCTACTATAAGTGAGGGAAAATACAAAATATTTTGCCTGTGTGCTCTGTGTTGTTAAATCATATAAAGGTATTAACTCAGTTGTACATTACTTAACTTGGCATTGAAGTGGCAAAACCAAAACCATAACAAAAAACCTCAGGCCACAAGGCCAAGATAAATAATACTGTAAGTACAAATGAAATGTTATAGCTCTGTCACTGTTCATGAAAGATGCAGCTAAGTTTGGGGTTTTTTTCTTTATTTGTTTTGGTTTGGGGTTTGAGTTGTTTGGGTTTTCTACATGTCAAAAGAAGCCATAGTCTTTAGCTTAGTGAACTTACAGTCTGGGGACTTTCAATTAAGGTGTACTTGCATGAGAAATCCCAATGGCTTTCACTAAAAGTAAACAATCCGGATTGAGGTAGATAGATAAAGCAACTATAGATTTTTTTTTTTGAAAAGTTATTATATTTGTATTCTTCTATAGCTTGTTGCCTGGGTGGGTAATGCAACTGCTCCTGATGCAGACTAAAGCTCTGTGAACTTTTGTGCAACTTCACTGCCTCTTTGGACTCTGGATTACATTAAAGAACAGAAATAATTACACTGAGGGGCCTGTCCTGCATTCCTAACATAAGCAAAATGCTTATTGGATTTGCAGTGTAGGTCTGTCTTTTGTTCAGGAAAAGCTTTGAAGCTTGTTGAACAAGGACCAAGTCAAGATCTTTGAGTGAGACCCAAGTGGTGTTCTGCATAAATCAGAAATACACTCCACTTACATGGGCATAATTATTTACATTTGTTCCGTGGATTCTTTATAATCTGTATTCCTTTGGCATGCACAGATTTCATAAATGTGAACTGACTTTTGAGATGACAAGAAACACAGCACTTATATAGAGAAGTTGCTTCATGTATATAAAATATGGGTGACAGGCTTGATGATGTGTATATTCACCACTGTCCTCTACTGGTGGGATTTAGAACTGTGCAGCTCTGTGTTGAGTAACACTGGGCAAACAGGAGAAAATTTGCTGTGCCATTCATTCAGATTTGAAAACTAGTCCAAAGTCAGTTGTGCTCATGGCTCTTTTGTGTTCATTCTCCCATAATGTTAATGTTAAAATGAAAGCTTTCTCTTTTTTAATCAGCTGCCAGGTTTATAAGAGTGAGCTAATATCTTTTTCTTGGATAGCTGATACAGATAGAAAAAATAGGCAAGATTTCAGTCACAAAAGCCTACATTGAGTCTGACAAGGAAGCTGAAACATGCAAGTAAAGTGAATGTTAAAAATAAGTGACCTGAGTTTGACCCAATTGCTAATTGATTTGCTTTCTCAGAGAAAAGAGAGAGCTGATACCTTCAGGGCTGTAGTGACAGACATGTTAAGTCCCAACTCTCTGTGAAACTGAGAGAGTCTCTGTGGCTCCCAAATGCTCTCCAAAGAGCTAAGGAAAAATTAAATGCTGAAATTAGACTGTTTAAACCTGGATTTTTGTGGCCTAGGTTGATGTACAGCACTTTTGGAGCTTTATGCTGTGATTAAGTTTTCATTGTCTGGTCCATTAGTTCTGTGTTAGCCAGCAGGAATACACACATCTATTTCCCTTATAGCACTATCCTCTAATGAAAATTAGCTTACCTGTTGCTATATTATACTTCTCTTAATTACAGAATGTGATAAAGGCTTATAATTCATTGCAGTCTGAGCACATTATGTAGTTCAGTGTCTTACCACAAGGATTTTTATGGAGAGATCATACTTGAACTGGAAAAAATACAGCATTTTCCTTTTTCACTGATCAAATCTAAGCATTTATATATCCAAAGAAGCAAGGTTTGTATCCCTATCAAAAAAGTGAAAAAGGAAACTGATCTTTTTTTTATTGTGGGAGCACAACTTTGGTTTATCACAGCAGTATTTGCTCTAATAGTGTTCAGGAAAATTGTATGTGTATGCAGCAGTATTTGGTAAAATGGCTGCTTGGAGACATAAATCTTCCCTGAGATCTTACTGTGGTGGCATAGCTTTGATTTCATTCCTAATACAAGAAAATATTTCATGCTCTAATACTGCCTCAAGTCCACGCAGCTTCCTTTTTTATTTTTTTTTAATTATTATTTTTATTTTTTTTCCTCCAGGATGGAGGGCATCCATACACTCGGGAAGAATGTTGCTTCAGAAATGTAATCCTGATTATCTGACACTTTTACACATTAGTGTCAGTGGCAGAGCTGGAGCTATTTGAGGAGGACTGGCAGGAGAGAGGAGTGTCAGGGCCACCCAGCCTGGCACAGGGCATCCTGCAGCCAGGCTGCTTCAGCGTGGCAAAATGGAGGCACATCTTCAGAGCAGTGTGTGGAAACCTCAGCAGAGCAGCAGTCTGGTTCTCATGGTAACCAGGATTTCCATGTACTGCAGGGGTACACACAGTCTGACATCACTTTGCTGCAGGGAGGATTTCTGTGCATACTCAAAGACTAAATTAAGCCCTTCGTAAATGGAGAATGCATGTCCATTTTCATGTCTGTAAGTGTATGGTTTACCCTGTGCAAAAGGGAGAGGAGAAGTGAGAGTAAAGAGGATGCGAAATTTTACTTCTTTAAGTAGAAATAGAAATAACCCTGACACAATCAGCTTCTCATTTTTAGTTTGTATTCCATTTTAAAAAACAATAATATCTTGCACAGCTGGGAGGAAAGAAGGATGGCAGCCGCCTCTTCAGGTTTAAGAAAATTTGCTTTGCTAATCAGAAACATGGGGAAGTGCATTTACCGAATGTTAGGTGATGGTTTTTGCTGCAACATTAAATGTACACATTTTAGCAGGGAAAGACTGTAATGAAGACATGGTATTCATCATGCATGATATAGTGACATCTTGTGTAAGACATGCTGTGCTGTGCTGTGTGCTGCAGTTCCCAGCTAGGGAGATAATTCATGTGCTTTTGTGTTATCAGACCCTGCCGTGGAGTCTCGTGAGAGGTTTTCTAGCCCCTCATTTAAGATGAGTCGTACTTACTTTAATATCTTCCAGGGCCCCATGTTATTCAATTCAGTATATATATTCTGTCCTGGTAATTATAACACAGGAGAATCTGACATGAAATCTCTATTGTTCTGTTAAGGAGACTGGAGTTGCCTGAGTGTGAAAGGTCTACATTTGCTTTTAGGTAATTTATAATAGGCCTGCATATGGACCTAAAAAACCTTAAAATTGGCTGGAGATTGAAGGCATTTAGCATACTGAGAGATCTTCTCTCTCTCTCTTTTTTTTTTTTTTTTTTTTTTTTTCAATAACACCAAATCTGAACTGAAAACACTACTCATACAGCTCTTTTGGCTTGTATTGAACTAAATAATTTTGAACCTTGCACATGCAAAGCTTCAGTATGGGCTTGTTCTGATATTTTGAGATCTTGCAGGGCTAAGGCAGATACCAGTTATTATAATGCAAAGCTGTATTCTTCCCTTTTCCTCATGACAAATTCCCATCTTTCTATGTGAAGTTCGGTGGAGCTCTGCATAGGAGTAGTATCCATTCCACCGTCTCAACTACATGATTAAAACGCGTTTGATTTGTTTGATTCTTGAGCAGAGTTATACTTTGCAATGTGTTTTGTGAAGTGCCAAATATATTCCCAGGTGATCACAAATTAAATAACAATGTTAAACATCAGTATATTTCTTCTGAATCTGGTGTACTGTTAAGTAATACCTTTCCACAAATTACTCCTTTTGCATGTTTAATTCAACAGATTTCACTCTTCTTCTGAATTATGGTTCTCTTTCTCCTTGGTTATGAATGACAATTTTTTTACATTACTGTACTTGAAGGTAAATGTGAGATGTGTAATCATAAATCTAATTAAAAATGTCCTTTCCTGGTCACTTACATGTAGGGAGGAAAACGAAGAGAAGAGGTAAAAAATAGGAGAGAGAAAAGCCAGACCTTAGTACTTTAAATGCTCTGTCCTCCAGTGAATTGTTTTCTTGCTGGCAGCTTCTCCTAAATGTGGAAAACAAAATTGGTGGTTATGTAATGCCTTGAGAGGAAAGAGAGCCTGCTTTGAACTGACAACAGCCTTGACAGCTTGAACATAGAAGCTAGAAATATCTTGTTAGAAATACCATCTTTAACATTGCAAAACCCTACTGGGGTCCTTCACTCCAGGAAGGAAAGGCAGGCAGCACCTTCGCAGGTGGCTGTACTGCAGTGGTGCAGGGCCATAGGCAATAGTCAACAATAAATAGTACCTGAGCTGCTGCTTTGGTATCAGTAGGTGCTGTGTGCTCACTGTCCCTTCTGTACCCCAGAGGGAGCTGATTTTTCTGGTCTTCATGTTGGAATACATTGCAACCACTGTGACAGTGAAATCAAAGAGATGGATTCATTAAGAAGCCTATCTGTGTTGCTTGGCACCAGAAGACCTTTGCTTCCTTTTTTCCAAGTGGATCCAGAAGTGCATTCATAATTAATTATAGTTTTCTACTTGGTTGTGTAACTATAATGGAAAATATTTATCACACACGTAGGGGGAGACCTGCCTAGGGTGACTGCTAATACATCTCTCTCCACCCTTCCCCATATCATTTTAAATCAGTACAAGGCATTTTTCAGTATTTTTAATTTATTCATATGTAATAGTGCAATACAAGAATGCATGTTATTTATTCTTGTGAATGAATAAAAAATAATTTACAAATATAATATTTTAATTGTTAATTTAAAATAATAATAAAGTAATTTCTAGGTGGCACGTAGAACTTGTAGGGGTATACAGAATCTGCAAGCATCAGCAATAACCTGTAGATGGCGTTACCTTGTGAACATGGTGGACAGAGGAGCTGTCTAAAACCAGTGAGTTAGAAAGTAAGAGAGAAACAGTGGGAAAAGAGATTAAGAAAAAGAGAAGGTCTCATTACTTGATTAAAAGAGGAAATGTGTAAGAAGGAATCATGAAAGTGCTCCCTGCTGTTTTGGTTTTTTATCTCTTCCATGCTTAAACAGCCCAATCTAAACAAAGTCTTTGGCTGGGTGCACTGCCCAGTCCCTGACATCCTCTCCGGGATGTTGCAGCACCCAGGTAGTGTATGCATAATGGTTCTGCAAAAGCAGCCCATACAGGCAGTGCCCATGCGGTGCTCTATCGCAGTCTGCACAAGCTGGTGTTGGGATTTGCATGCCTGGAGCAACCAATCTCATTTAGGCACGTCCTGATGGCTTATGTGCTTGCCACCTTAGGCACCATGGGCCTCTGCAGGTTCCCCTTTCCACAGCCAGGAACAGGAGGAGAGGAGAGATCTCCAGCTCTGGTATGTTGAGAGGAATAAAAACATCCAGCATGTGCAGTGCATGGGACAGTGGGCCTCTTGTCACCACAGGTAGAACATCAGCCTGACAAGGACTTCTACTAGCCAAGGCCATGTCACTGGTCTGGCTATGAATACTGTCAAACAGAAGCCCAAGGGGCAGCCCATCAGCCCCTGCTTTTCTGCTGCAGGCATGGTGGTCAGTGTTGAGGGCTTGGCAGGATTCCACTAACAATCGTGAAAGCAACAAACAAAAATAAATACCTGAAGTATACATGTTTCTTGATATAAAACAACTACTTAATGCAAATTTAATAAAAAATATGTTTAAAGTATTATGCAAGTATAATGAGTGAACTATACATATGAGTGTATGTGTATATATATATTTAACAATAGAAAAAATTAAGAACTACATAAGATATACTTGCCTGGTATCAAAAGAGCCTTGGTCTTCTCTTTGGCAGTATAGCTCCAACATTATTTCAGTTTCTGGGTCTTTCTTACAACACTCAAGGAAAAACTAGTTCTTATCCTCCATTTCATTAAAATTTTAGGTTTGTTGGGTTTTGGGTTTTGTGGTTTTGGTATTTTTGTTGTTTTTTTTTTTTTAATTTCCTGCCCTGTTATAAGTCAGGATGATAAGTTTAAAAGCTTCTGTGTACCAAAAATCTCAGTGTCTCTGTAATTAAATTCAGTTTAACTGCTTGGTTCAGATTTTAGCCATTTTTGAGTCTGGCTTAAACTTTGAAAGGTATCCTTCGTAAGTAAAAAATGAGCTGAGCTCTGGTTAAAGTCAACACTGTGGCTGGTTGTGGTAAGGTAGAGCAATCCGGCAGAAACTCTGGGATCAACATCACCTCGGTAAGAAAAGTAGCATTTTAAGTATGCAGATGTATGTGTGCCTTATATACAATCTGCTGGGAGCAGCGTACGCTTTCACATCTCAGATTCCTGAGAAACTCTTCTTTAGGTGATGCAGGCATTATGGACATAGCAGTGCTCTCACTGCCTCTGCACCCTTTCTCTTCTCATTGCAAATGACGTGACTGCTAATTGTCTAAATTTCCGTAACATTAGTGTATGGCAGATTATTTCATTCTCTTGAACAAGCCCTTTCAATGGCGCTCCTTCACGGTATTTTTCTGAGGGAGTGGGAAGAGCTACTAGGTGCTTGCCTACCCCCCCTCTCATAATTGCTTGAGCTGTTTAATTTTAATTTAAAATTTGATCACAGCCATGATCTTGTGCTATTATGCTTAACCAGGCAGTTGTTCTGCAGGGTTACTTGACATTTGCTCTAGGATGGGTTCTGCTCAGAGCTGCGTTCATCTCCCTTCTACCCCCAGAGATTCTGTTTTATTTTGCAGCTGTAGTTTTTCTTTTATTATAGCCTGTTGTTACAGCCTAGTGCTACATTGGGTAGCGTGACCTATAAAAACGGTCTCCTCCTCCTTCTGCTATTTTCTTACCAGGCCTCTGTCTGTCTTGCTTTTTTTTGTTGTTGTTTGGATAATGTCCAAACCTATCTGTATCCTACAGGCCAAGGCACTACGATGAGCATAATGTTTCAAGTACAACTTTTACCTAGCAAATACGCTAAAGAATAGGAGCAGAATAAAACATCAACCAGTTTTACCTTAGAAAGAAACAACTTGTCTGGGAACAAATACTCAGTAGCATTCAGAAACGTCTTTTAATTGGGATTTCCTGGAATGCTTAGTCAGATGAATTATGGATTGGATGTTTTACTAATTTCTTACATTATACAATTTTTTTTTTTTCTTTAAAGAAAAGATTGTTCAGTTTTATTGTATTTAATCAGACTATTTAAGGAAAAGAGGTAAGGCATGTTTGAAACAGATAGAAACATGATAGTTTTTCAAATTTTCTTTAGAATGACCAGACAAGGACTGAAAAAACATATTAAACTTCAGAAATACCAGAAGAAACTGATTTTCAGAGGTGCTGAACAGGTGTGGTGACCATGTTGAGCTGCATGTGTAGGATCATGCATTTCATGCATCTAACTATAGGGCCAGAACCATTCAAGTGTAGCAATTAGGGGTTTTTTAACTTTTTCACCAAGCTGAAATTAATATAATTGCAGAGGCCATGACCTCAACCACTCAGCTCTGCATTCCTGAGCATTTTTAATCCTTCCTCTTGCCTCTTCCCTGGACCAGTAAAGATTCATGCCATTATTTAAATAAATCCAATGGAGCTAGAAGCCTAGAAAAATAAAGTTATTAAATCTGGAATCAGCACGAGACTAAGTATTATTGTGATTATTGCAGGAATTGATATTCAGTTTTTACACTTTTATCATACATTACTCCAGAACAACATAAAATCACCAAGAACCTTTGAAACAATTTCTGAATTACACAAACATAAGATCAAAACATACCTTTTTAATATTTTGAATATATATAGCAATAAAAATATTACGGTTATATTAATCTGAGTATTCTTTGTTTAGAAATCTGACTACAGTGAATTTGGGGATGCTTGCAAACACTTGCAAACACAATCTTACACCTAAAAAATCAAGACAGTAGCTGATGTCTTTCTGGTCCAGATTCAAAGACTGCAAGCACTTGAGCTAACAGGATTGCTTTTATTATTTTAATTAATTTCCTTATCCATGAGGAAACAGTATCTTAACCTTTGGAGTCAGTTACCCATGCAGAGAAATGTAGTTCTCATAATTACATTTGAGATGGTAGTTTGATTAGTTTGGTGTGAAACCACAGGAGGGTCCTCCTCAATATATTTTTCCTACAATAAGTTTTTCCAGATTTTTTTTTTTGTTGTTAACTATGCTCTTGATATTCTGAATAAGGGAGCAAAAAACTTGTTCCATAAACTGTAAGTATTTAAGTCTATGAAATTCCACGTCAAATCTTTCATTAGATTCTGTGTTTATTTCTTAGCTATCTGTATATTGCAACTGGTGTTCACACATCATTATACATGATTATATATGTAGTGATTCAGTGAAATACACATATTATATATTATATAAATCCAGTAAACATGCATGAATTTAACTGCCTATTTCAAATGTATAAATGCACTTTTCTGAAACTTGCAAGTGGAGATGGGCACAATTTAGGAGGCCCTCTGAAAAACTGTCTTTACACTCTTTTACAGTTAGTCTGTAAGAATACAATTGTGAACAACATAGTAAATTGTGTCTTTCATTGGAAAATCTGATAGACATTTTTTACATATAGAAATATATGGAATGAAGGGTGTAGTAAATTTGAGAATTCAGTACAAACAGTTGGTATTTAGTGAAAACTTCCACGTTGTCATAAAATCATTTTCTGTTGACAATTTTTTTTTTTAAGTCTAATATATAATGTTAATCACAAACTCCATGATAAATTAAATTGCCTTAGAACATAATATTTTTATGTTTAATTAGAACATTAGTGGTGTTCAGCTGCTTGAGGAGATGTGTACATCACATAGAGACAGTAAGAAAGAAACTTGGAATCACAGGCACCCATATTAAATGGTGGATAGTTGTGATGTTTCTGTAAATTATAAGGAGTTATTGGATAAATAGTGTTGTGAAATTATATTTTATATATTATTATTATATAGTCTGTGGCATTTCTATTAAAAAAGATATATAAACTTTGTTTATTTAAAATTGCTTCTAACAGAAGCTGAGAGAAACATCTGTAAGAAGCAAGGATGCTTGAAAATTAAGTTTTAAAGCTCTATTTGAATGACAGGCTTTACCTCAATCCCCAGGAAAGCAATAGAGAAAATAATCTGTAAGCCATTTCCAAAATATAAAGGACAAGGAGGTGATTTGGAGTAGTCAGCATGGATTTACTAAAGAGAAATCATGCCTGAACAAACTGGTGGCCTTCTACAATGAAATGTAGGCTCAGTGCATGAGAAGAGAGCAGTAGATATTGTTTATCTTGACTTCAGGAAGGTTTTCAACACTGTCTCCCACAATATCCGCACTGACAAGCAGATTAAATGTGGGCTAGATAAATAGAGGGTGAAGTGCACTGAAACTGGGTGAACTTTTGGGCTTGCAGGATTGTGACCAGTGCCACAAAGTCGATCTGGAAGCCAGTCACTGGAAGTGTACCACACAGATCAATATTGAAGTCAATACTGTTTAATATTGTTGTTAATGACCTGGATGAAGGGACAGAGTGTACCCTCTTCAAGTTTGTATATGATACAAAACTGGGAGGAGTGGCTGACACACCAGAGGGTCAGATTGCCATGCAGAAAGACTTTGACAGGCTGGAGAAATGGGCTGACGGGAACCTCATTAATTTCAACACAGGAAAATGCCAAGTCCTGTACGTGGGGCTGGGTAACCCCATGCACTGGTGCCTGCTGGGGGCTACCTGGCTTGAAAGCATCTTTGGAGGAAAGGACATGGAGGTCCCGGTGGACATGAAGTTGACCATAAACTAGCAGTTTGTCCTTATGGTAAAGCACACCAACAGCATCCTGAAATCAGTCTGTTTTCAGTGGTGCCCGGTGAAGTGACAGGAGCAGAGGCAAAGGGCACACACAGGAGGTTTGCCCTGAACATCATCAGAAACACTGATGCTTTCCTAGGGAGGTTGTGGAGTCTCCATCCTTGGAAATATTCAAAACCTGACAAGACATCTCTCTGAGCTTTGTTTGGTCCTGCTTTGAGAAAGGAGTAGGATTAAATAATCTCCCAAACTCAGCTATTTTGTGACTCTGTGAGATAACTTTCAATCCTTCCAGCACATGCTGAGTAAGCTTTCCATTCCTTTTTATAATCTGATTAGATATTATCTTTGAAAAGATATTGCACAATTTTAACAGAGCTTTTGTACCAGAATCTGTACAAAAAGATCACAAAGAATACCAAAGTCCTCAGATCCACAGCTACTCAGAGTAAAACTTCTGTGGCATACAGAATAAATTTTCCTTGTGTATCTAGAGGGTCTTGGCTCCCTCACACTGTGATAGATGCTTCTACCACATCATATGTTTACTACCAAATTGCCAAGGTTGCACCACTGACAAGTAAGGGTCCTACTCCCTTAAAAACAAAAACAAAAAACTATAAAACTGAAACAAAACAGGTAGGGTTTTTAATGCTTTCCTTTGGATCTCTTCTAGAAATCACTTCACCTACTGGGTAAAGAGGAATCCATAATCCTGCTTGGTCATGTTTGCCTAAAAAGGTTTCTTCTAGAATTAGCTGCTACACGTTGTCACCAAGCAGCTTACCCTAGGCTTGAGCCTTGGAAATCACAAGGTTGTGTGCATACACCTCAGGAGCTGCACCCTGTTCTGTGCCTTGCCTAGCCCACCAGATAAACTTCAACAAATATTTTTTCTTCAATCTGGACAGTGTATGTTCTGCTTTGGTTTCAAAGAGAGACATGACAGGATACTGAGTGAAAGACTAACAGTATTTTGGCAGTTTAACAATCTTCTGTTTTATGACTTTACTGAAAATTAGTCAGAGAAGAGTAGGAACAAATTTTTCTTTTTGGGGTCAGAGGTTGAGGATGTCTCTCAGATTGTTTAGTCCAAGACACTATGTGCAAAAGACAGGCTCAAAAAGATGAACTTGTGTACATCTTCATTGGATTTAGGTTGATGGCATAAAAGAGATTATTATATGTGCAAGTAGTAAAGAAACAGCTTCTCAGATTAATCAGTAGATCAAAATGCTTTAAGAAAAAGGTGTTTACAGTAGTGTCAGAGGCTGGAAATATTGCTGGTGATTCCTCTGTGTTCCTGCAGTTCATGTTCCCTGTGGTCTGGCTGCGGATCCTCAGAAGCATCTGGCTAAGGGCAAATATGAGGCACTGAAGCTGATGTGGAGCTTGGGCTGTGTGAATTTGTACTTGCATCCTGGGCCATTGCATTTAGGGGTCAGACAGCACAGGGTCACAGAGCTGCATGTTGGTGCCTCAGGACTTGCTGGGTGGATAAGATGCACAGTCCTCTTTGCCCTCCTGTTTCTTTTAACAAGGAAACATTTGCATTGATTGCAGAGGCTGACACTTAAATTTGGTTGATAAGGAATGGGAAGCAAAGAGAACTGGCTGTGAGCCTCATCTGGCCAGACACATTTCTTGAGAAAAGCAGCACCTGCAGACTTGTCGATAAGTCCCAGAGCATCATTCTTCAGGAAATATTGAATTTGGATACTGGCTGCCTGACAAACAGATGTTGCAGTGAGAGAAAGGCTTGTTTGGCACAGTCTCCCGTATAGTAAGGTCACCTGGAAACTAGCCCTAAAAAGACAAAAGCAGAACAGACTGTGAGCCAATACCTGGGACATGACTCTAGTCTTCCTTTGATATGTCTGTAGCAGATGGTGATGATGGCCAGTAAATTGAGGGGTAAGGATACAGAGTGAGCTCCTATAATTTTACAGTCCTATCTAGGAGGGCTCAGGGCCATCCAGATTACATCTATGATTATTTCTGGAATTTTATGGAAGAGCATCAGCCCTTAAAAATACAATTTTATAAGCTGCACAGCTAGTATGACACATACAGGCAGTGTTTGTATTCCTTTTCTCCTTTTTGAACCTAATAGCAGTTCCTCTCTTGTTTAAGTGCTACAAACTAACCCTACAGAAAATCTAACAGCTCATTCATAGGAATTAATAACTGTAAAGGAAACAGTCTCTTGTTTAGCTTCTTTCTTTAGAGAGATAACACACTACGCTCACCTAGGTGTCTCATGAAGGGCTGTAAGGGTAAAAATATTAGCTGCTCTGAGAGACTTTCCAGCCACGTTTCTACTCTCAGTGAACAGGTTGCATCTCTCTTCATTTTTGCAAATACAGAATCAGTTGCTGAAGAAGCTATATGTTTAGTATGTCATGCCACTCTCCCTAGACCATGAACATGCAGGACAGCACTATCCATAAGTGTGGTAGGTTACAGAAAGCTAGAATATCTCTATGGTTTAGTTGAGCATCATGTTGCCAAAGCAACGTCGTATGTGAAGAGCTTCTTTGCAAACCTATAGACTAACTCAAGCCCTGTGTTTTCAGCAAGGTTAAGTGCCTTGTGTGCTATGCCAGTGTTGAAATACTGCTTCTATTCTCGGTGTTAGTTCACTTGGTACTGGCACAAGAGCTCAGCAATATGGTTCATTGCATGATGTAGGCAAACTCAGGTATTTCCCAAAACTCCAGAGGGCCTCTACCACCTGAGAAAGGAAAGTAATGAAAAAGAACTGAGAAAATGATTTTGTACATTACTTCATCAGGCAGAGTTGGAACACAGTATGGGTGGCTGGGGGAAGGGGAGATGACAGGAGGGCTACATGGAAATATGTGTCTGGGAAAGGACCTGGAAACAGTTGGGAAAACATTGTCTATGGTTGTCAGCACACAACTGACCATGATAGAGTGAGAAAAGTTTCAAGATTTTGCCTCCCCAGGGCTAAACTAACATTGTCTCTTTACACACATGAACTTCTGCAGCTGAGAGGGAGAACAGTGAAAGAGTTTGCATTAACACACCTCACTTTGGAAAAAGCTGGCAAAAGGCAGTAAAAGCTGACTGCTGCTGTGGCTACCTGATGGGCAGTAATTTGTTAGCCAGAGTTATTTGATTGCATCTGATTTGTGTTCCTTTACCCTTGCTACGTAGTTAGTCTACCCTTAGTAAGATTTGCCCTTAAAATGTTCCAAGCATCCGTGAAACCCAACTTAACCGTGAGCATGAAAAATGATTCACAATGAGCATTTCAGAAATGGAGGAAAGCCAGAATGGATTTTTGAAATATCTTCTTGATACAGTATGCCAGCAAAACTCGTTGAAGCCTGAAAATACATGAAGCTTGCTTATTGTAGAACAAGATAAGTAATGGCACACCTAATGTGTTACACTGATGTGATAAAGTACAAGTGGTTTAAAATAAACAAAAAAAACAACCCACTTCAGCTCTGCTTTTTATCAAAATAATGATTCATAGTAACAATGATAACGATAGAATCTTGTGCTTTTGGGGAAAAGGGAATTTTTTTTCAATAGTTTTATTTTCAATTAAGCAGCTGTTCTGTTTGTTTCTCTTGGGATATATGTATCAAATTTGCAAATTTTTACTATTTTAATATGTTTATACATCAATTGTATTAGTGTTCCCTGGTTTTCCCTCATTCTTAAGCCTTAGTCAGTGTTGCTTAAAATTCTGAGGTAGGCGTTGTATGCTTTATAATTGGGAGTTGACTGATAAGGCAGTTGTTGAGTATAACTTTTTTAAAAACTATTTTAAGTATTAAACTAGAGAAGAAGCCTACAAGATAACTCTAGGAGAACAAATGAGGAAGGTATACAATGTCAGAGACTCGACATCTGTGTCTAAACCTCAGCTTGTTGCTATACTGGGTGCTAGCACTCTTCTGTCACTGCTGATTCACATAACTAATCTGCCTATTCAGGGGTTGTCAGTTAAACTCCCCTCCTTCCTATTTGCTTCTCAGAAGTGCTTCTGCCTCAAATATGGAGTCAGAGTGGTAGTTTATCCCCTTCCCTATGGCCCACAGGCACAGAGCAGGGCTGTGCAGTGGTAGCAAGCTTCAGGGAACATGCTATGTCTGTTGCTCCTTCCCTTATGTGTTTGCCTGAAGGAGGATCAGGGGGTCTGAGCAGTCCTGTTGGCTTGTGCAACTGTCTTCCACGGGCAATCTCTGCCTTCCAGTGACTAGTCCTGTGTTGCTCTAAAAAGTTTTTTTTCTAAAGGAAGACTTGAAAGCTCAAAGTTTTGTATAATTCAGTGTGATACGCTGAGGGTGGTTAGACCATCAGTTTTGGTGTCAGAACTTGTTACTTACTTGGATTTTATCTCAATTTTTATGCAGAAGGTGCTTTAAATATTGTAACTGCTATTTGTAATAGATGCCTTAGAAAAGGTCAGTAGAAATTTGGTATTGCTTAAGAATAAACTTTAATGAGCAGTTAATTAAGGCTTTAATTTTAACAGCGTTGTGGAATATGCAGGAAGTATCACACAGTTGCCATGAGACTCCTATTACAGGTATAATTATCAAGACAAATTTACTGTAAAATGTTTACAGGTTCAGTCTGTAATATTTGTAAAATCACATCCCCTTATCACCCACAAGCCTCTGGTAATATTGAGACCTATAATGGACTGTTAAAGGCTACGTTGAAAGCATTGGGCAATGAGTTGTGAAAACACTGGGGTACAATTTAGTAGAAGCCACTTGGCTGGTTAACACCTGAGAACCTGCTAACTGTCCTGGTCCTGCCCAGACAAAACCCCTACATACTGTGGGAGGAGATAAGGTCCTGATAGTGCACACAGGGAAGTGGTTGGGGAAGGGAGTGTGGATTGTTCCTCCCACACAAAAGGGCAAACTCATTCTGGGATGGTCTTTGTTCAAGGACCTGGGTGTACTTGGGTACTTGGTGGGTAATGCAGATTTAACCTTGGGGGAAAAAATAATCTGTGATGTGAATTGTATATTGCAGGAAGGAATGTAGCAGGAATGAACTGAACTGACAAAGACTGAGTTTCACAAGGAACCAGATGAGTGCAATGATGACCCAAACCAAGTTGGTGTTGGTGCCCAACAATCAAACATGCTGCTTCTCCTGTTCTGAGTATCCATTTTGACAGATGGAGCCCAAGTCATACCCTGTTTTTATGAACATCTAGAGAATGGAAGAAGCCCATGGAATGGGTGAGTAATATCTATCTGTTAAAGAACAGGGGATAGCAGTGAATGAGAATGTATAAATCTGTATATTGTGTATAAAGATGATTTAAGTATGTATTTGTAAGTGTTGGTAAGAAGGGATTTCAGTAATGAGAATTAAATACAATCAAATGGTTAGAAGATATATATACACATATATATTAAATTATGTGGAACCTGAGCATGAAGCAAATGGTACCTAATAAGGGGTAGAAATTGTATTGAGTCTGGGTGAAATAGAGTTAATTTTCCCCACAGCAGCCCTCAGTGTGCTGTGTTCTGTATTAGTAGCTAGAAAGGTGTTGATAACACTCTAGTGTTTTGGTTACTGCTGAGCAGTGCTCCACAGCACCAAGGCTGGCTCTCCAACATTCCCCTCTCACCAGCTGGGAGTGGGCAAGATCTTGTGAGGGGACATAGCCAGGACAGCTGACCAAAGGGATGTTCCATACCACATGTCTTCTCCTCAGAAATAAAAGCTAGGAGAACAGAGTGAGAAGAGGGGGACATTTGTTATTTACAATGTTTGTCTTCTGGAGTAACTGCTACACATAAATCTTTTGTTTTTCCTTTGCTTCTATGCATAGCCTTTGCTTTTGCTTTATTAAACTGCCTTTGACTTGACCCATGGGTTTTTTCCCATCTTATTTTCTCCCTGTCCCCATCCTGCTGAGAAGAGGAGTGATAGAGCAGCTTGGTGGGCTCCTGGTGTCCAGCCAAGGTCAACCCACCACAGTATCACACAAAGGTGGCCCAAGACTAGGCAGATATCTACTCTTGTCCTTCTCAAAGCAGTTAAAAAACATTCTTTTCCAATACCCTTCAATAAAAAAAATGTTTCAATAGGAAGCCTTTTAAAACAACCTTTTTAAACAAACAAATCTTAATAAATAAAAAAATCTAACTGCAAAAATTCCCATGATATTTGAAATACTAAAAATAGTAAATAATACTTGCTAATCAAAAGCACTGTTTGTTACATTTTGTCTAGAAAATAATTACATTAAAGTATACAAAAGAATAATCATATAGAATTAATAACAATTCTTATTCTACTGCCACAACAACCCAAACACCATTTTGTGCCAAAAAAGTCTCCATAGCTCTTTGATTTGTACTCTTCAAAAGCCAAGAGGACACACATCATTCAGACACCTGTCTGAAGTCACAGATACCTTTCCTCAATTCAACAGTTTATTTGCCTAATTGCCTAAACAACTAGCAAGAGGAATTTAATTCTCATTATGACTCCTGTTTATTTTCCAAGTTTTCCAAGTTTCTGTTACTTTTTTTCTCATTAAGACTTGAACCTAAAAAATATTCTTGCCTGAAGAAGAAATTACGTGTACATTCTCAGGTAAAAGTCCTGGCAGGAGGAAGAAAACTCACTGTTTTTGTTGGATGCATACTTTTTCCATAAGCAGCCCAGTGCCTTGGCAAATTAGATAGAAATCTGAATCAGAGATTAGTGTTTGGTTCCTAGATAGATCTTCTGACGGGCTGGTAAGAATTGATACTGGTTGTGAAAATGATAAGGTTGTAAGAACATGGAACTGTAGAAAGGTACAGAGTTTACCATCACCTATTTAACATAGTCATAGACACCAGATGCTAACCTTGAGCGATGAATGCTTTGAAAGCAGACAGGCTGCTGTACTCCATATCAAAATGAACACACTAAGCACGTGCCCCTGTTCTTGGATGGTCCAGGAAGAGAGAGATGGTATTTGAGACTAAAAGTATGATGAATATTTCATACAATAAGTAGATTAACAAACTCTATAGGAAAGGACCCGTGAAGGATGAAAAGTGAACTCTCTCTGTAAGTCTACTACTATTTCTGACAAAAACCAGTCTGGATCAGTCTAATCCAGAAGACAGAACATTTCTTTCTAACTATTTATAATAGAACTGTATCTATAAATTAAGTTGCTCACTACAAAAGACAATGTCCTTCAATGTTTTGGGCCTTTGGGAGAGGGAAAAAAAAAGTAATGACCTTAAATATTGGGCATGCAAACGCTTGTATACATCTTTGTGAAAAACTCCCTGTATAAACCTTAGGATAAACATTTTGAGGCCTTCAGGGGCAAAGCTGCAAAGAAATTATGTTTAAATGGTTTGTGGCTTCCATGTAATATAGGGATGTCAGAATTAGCAGGCTTGAACAAGCACTGTTTACGTGATTTTGTGTTTGGAATTGGATTTCAATGCTTTGTTTTAAAATAGGGGGTACAGTAAGGGAACATGGAACAAAGGCTGGCAATGTGCTTGGCTTTGCTCTTGGCTTTGCTCAGTGAAGAGTGAACAAGAACATGGTCTTGCAAGCTGCCTCTAAAACTCATGTTTAATGTGAGATCTAGCTGTAGGCAAAGTTAACAGTTGCCTATGGCAGCCGCCTGTAAGGAAAATGCTATGGCCACGTAACAAATCACCACTCTAGTACGTATAAATTCATCTTGCTGGTTAAAATTTGCACTGACAAGTTGAATGACTGAGGTAATGGCTGTTTATGTCAGTAAATTTATCCTGGATCCCATATTGGCTATCCTTCTAGAATCAACATAGTCTCTGCATTATGTGCTCTATTTCATCAGCAATGTAGTAGTTTGTTCATATCTGATACTGATCAAATTCATCTTCTTGGATGGCTTGACATATACAGAAATTGTGCTAATGACCATGGTCCCATAACTAGCAATTTCTACTTCCATCCCTCTAATACCATGCCCTAGAAACAGCTGGATTAAATACACCCACCTCCTTTCCTTTTTCATAGTAGGAGTAGCTGAGCCTCAATCATCACATTACTGGGGTGGCTACATACAGAATGCTGGTAATAGAAGTCTTACTATCTTGCTTATATGGAATTTATATATAGGGAAGTTGGTTTCAGCAACATGAAATTCCAGGATTTCAGTTAGGTAGTATTTTACCCTCTCTGACTAATTTAGGTGAAGGGGATATGGAATTAGGTTCTTGGATGGCTAACCTGTAGCTGATCTGGGCATTATTCTTTGTTTATTTAATAGAGTTGTGAATCAAGTAAACAAAAATCAATATGAACAGAATGGAGTAAAATGTCCTTTAAATGCATCTGTGGTAGGTCACAGAGTCATAGAATGACTGAGATTGGAAGGGACATCTGGAGAGCATCTGATACAACTCCCCTGCTCAAGTAGAGCCATGCAGATCTGCTTGCTTAGAACCATCTCCAGGTGGCTTTTGAATATGCCCAAGCATGGAGACTCTACAACCTGTCTGGGCAACCTGTGCCAGTGCTCCGTCACTCATAGTAAAAAAGTGTTTCCTGAAGTTCAAAAGGAACCTCCTGTATTCCATTTTGTGCCCATTGACTCTGGTCCTGTTACTGGGCACCACTGAAAAGAGCCTGGCTCCCTCATCTTTGCACCCTCCCATCAGGTATTTATACACATTGATGAGGTTGTCCCAGCCTTCTCTTCTCCAAGCTGAGCAGTCCCAGCTCTCTCAGCTTTTCATCATATGTGAGATGCTCCAGTTCCTTCATCACCTTCATGGCTATTCTAGGGACCATATCCAGAATGTCCATGTCTGTCATGTACTGAGGAGTCCACAACTGGACACAGCACTACAGGTGTGGCCTCCCCAGTGCTGAGTAGAAGGGAAGGATCACCTCCCTCAACTTCCTAGCAGTACTCTACCTAATGCAGCCTAGGATACCACTAGCCTTCTTTGTGGTAAGGACACAAGGCTTCAGGGACGCCTCATTGCAGCCTTCCAGTACTTGAAGGGAGCTTATAAATAAAGGGAGAGCTACTTTAACATGTCTCTCTGATGTTTCATCAGTGGGTTAGGGTGCTTTCTGTGATACTTCCTTGCTTGATGTACTGCTTTGTAGGAAATGTATTCACAGTGGCTCCTGAGTGAACAGCTACCCTTGAAACCTGGTGGACTCCACAAAGCACAATGAATGAGTTACTGAAAAAATCATAGAATCATAGAATTATACAGGTTGGAAGGGACCTTAAAGATCATCTAGTTCCAACCGTCCTGCTATGAAGACATAAATTCTGCTACTCTGGGCCATGGTGTCTCCTTTGCTTTATTTTTAATTTAATTAGATTGAACTTTATTGAAAATAATAATGGGAGAATCTTCTTCAGGTCAGTGAAAAGAAATGAGAACTATTTTGATCATATTCAGAAACAAGTGATTGGATCTATTTTAGAATTTGGAGAGATTCTTAAGTGTACTTGTTGTGTGAAAGGGGTGGTAAAGCAATTTAGCAGGAAATAAACCCCTCTTACGTTCCAGCTCACCCTCAGAGAAGTGGAGGAGCTGGGAGCAGCTAGGTTTAGATCCTGAGTGACGCCCAGTTGAGCACTATGGGTCTGACAATGATGGACTCACTCAGTAGTGCACTGCAGTCCTGTACCCATGATTTGTGGGCTCATACGGCTAAACCTGCAGAATTTAGCAGTGTCCCGCTGAGCACGGGTCAGCTGGGGTGGCTGGTTACAGACAGACACAGTTGAGTGTGGCACTACAAGTCCAGACACACTAATGCCAGATTCACTCAATAGTGCCCTGCACCCACTGTCCAGTCACTATCTATAGACTCTCATGGCCTTATCAGGTGGCAGCCCAGTGAGAAATTGTGCAGCGAGCTTGTAAGTGAATAAAATTAATTTGTAAATATAAAACAAGACAGATTTTGGTAAGTGTCCTGCTTAAGAACATTTTGTTTCCAGATTGTTCCTGAATCTTTGTGATCAGACCCAGAGCAGTACCAACAGTATCACATCTGTTCTCCATGCAGAGCAGCCAGATTCCTCACTCAAATTTGAAATAACCTGCATCCTCTGCTAGGGTGTGCCAGGTGATCTCAGGATTACAGTATAGTTGTGACACTCCAGTAAGACATAGCTTTGTTAAAAGCAGGAAAGACTCTGCCTGGTCTGATTTACTGAAATAGATGGGGGTGGTTTGTAATGCTTCCCAGAATCAAGCAAATCCCCTTTTTCTTACCTAATTATTGGACATGAAGAAATCTGCCCTTTCAGTAAGTCTCTCGGCCTATTTTTTCAACTGGAAATGTGCACAGGCTATTTTCTATACCTGTCATGACCAAATTTCTGCAGTAGTTTTCATTCTCCATCCAAAGATCTTGATCCTCAGTGGGATCTGATTTTAGTTATCTCCTTCCCAATACTCAAGTTTTTTGAGCTTATGACCACTTCCTCACTGTTACAGGTTTCTGAAAATAGTCCTTCTGGTGGTAAATACCTTTATGAGAAATGTAGAGGGATTCAGACTGTTAAATACAATCCCCCTTACAAAGGATTCTGTAAAGAAAAACTAAATTTCTGTAGTTTTTGCTTAAGGTAATGCCTCATTTTTGTAATCTAACACAAACCCGCATTAGTTCATTACTTAGTCTCTCATTTTTTTTCCTCAAACTTTTTGCTGCTTGTATGAAATAATTCTCCATGCTTAGGCAGTAGGCTTTGAATGAACAGCATGACAGCCTTCAAAGCACAGCATTATTTATATTCAAAGCAAAGTATCCAAGATGACTGATTTTTAAGCAAAAAGTAAGTTGCTAATGCTCTCAATTGCAATTTTGTAAGCTCTGTGTAGTCTGTTCTTAAGAGCAAGAAGAAATAGAAACAACAAGGGAGAGAGGAAACTACAGCATGTACCAAATAGCAGTGAAAATAAAGCTCAAACAAAATGTGGCTAAAAGAGAGAAGCCAAGACAGATTTCTGCAGCTGGAAGATATGCAATTTAGGCTTACAGCGTTGATTGGTCCTAAGGCACATATTTTGATAGGAAAGATACAGAAGTCCTGCAAAAGCTTTTTGGCTTTTCTACAGGTTGTACATTGTGAGTCTGTCAGAGATGAGCTCTGCAAATGGGAGCATTTAGGGGCTCCCCCCCGCCCATGTTTCTCACAAGGTGAAATTTGAAATTATACTGTGCTATTTGGAAAGAGCAAGATGCAACTGAATTTCTTTTTGTATTGCAAGCAAGTTTCAAAACAAACCAAAGAGACTAATGAGATCCAAAAGCTGGAAAGTAGACAGCAGAAGATGAAGCAGAAAATTATACTGGAAGCTGCTGTGATCATGATGGTAGTAATGCAGAAAGACATATATGACCCACACAGAGAAGCTGACTATATAATCTTGGGACAGGATTTACTGAAAATAGGGACAATTTTTTAATGTGTAATATTATGGTCCCAACCCAGGTTTTCATGGCTGTGTTGACCCCTATTGCCGTTACACAAATCGAACTTCTCTGGGTTTGAATTCTGTGAAAAAATAGTTTGATCTGGAATCTTGCACCTTCAATAAAACTCCAGCACATTCTATTTAGATGCCTGAATTCAGGCAGGCCTTTATAAATCTTAATAAACTAATTCAGCCAAGTTAAGTCTGGATTTCTAATCATTTCTCAAAATGACACCATAAAAATTAGGAAATGTTGTAGGCTTTCTGCACAGGAACATAGATCAGAATTGGACTAGAAAAATGCCAGAATCACAGGGGGGGAAGTAGGGGTTGGAAGGGACCTCTCGAGATCATTCTTGGTCTCAAATGTCCTCAGAACCATGCAAGCTGGTGTTGTGGTTTAACCCCAGACAGCAACTAAGCACCACATAGCTGCTCGCTCACTCCCACCTGGTGGGATGTGGGAGAGAATTAGGAAGGTAAAAATGAGAAAACTCATGGTTTGTGATAAAGACAGTTTAATAGGGAAAGCAAAAGCTGCACACACAAACAAAGCAAAACAAGGAATTCATTCACTACTTCCCATGGGCAAGCAGGTGTTCAGCCATCCCCAGGAGAGCAGGGCTCCATCATGTATAATGGCTACTTGGGAAGACAAATCCATCACTCTGAATGTCCCCCCTTTCTTCTTCTTCCCCAGCTTTAAATGCTGAGCATGACATCATATGGTCTGGAATACCCCTGTGGTCTGTTGAGGTCAGCTGTCCCAGCTGTGTCCCCTCCCAACTTCTTTTACACCCCCAGCCTCCTCACTGGTGGGGTGGTGTGAGAAACAGAAAAGGCCTTGACTCTGTGTGTGCCCTGCTCAGCAATAACGAAAACATCCCTGTGTTATCAACACTGTTTTCATTACAAATCCAAAACATAGCCTCATACTAGCTACTACGAAGAAAATTAACTCTATCTGAACCAAAACCAGCACAGCTGGAAATAACTTACTGAATTTGAATCTAATACAGAACAGATAATATAGCACACTTGTAGTTAATTCTGCCTTGGAAAAAACTACTAGTAATGAGTAAACAACCATATTTGCTAAGAATGTTGTATTAAATGTACTAATTAAATATGATTTATCAAAATGCACTCAATTTTGTGTGTGTATAAATGGCATTAGTTTGCTCATTATACTGATTTGTTGTGTGTTTGTGTCGTATGTTTATTTCCCAAATAGAAAACACTGTTTGAATTTCAAAAATGCTTTCTGACATTATATTGAAAAAAATAGAGGAAGGATATGAAATGATGCACCGCAATAAAAATAATTTGTGTCTATATTTATTTATCTCTGAATGATTCTTTTCTTTTTCTCCTTTTATTATATGTTAGCAGAGTATAAACAGTGGGATCATACTCTCTCTTTTTGATTTAATTATGGATTCTCTGCAGCACACTGAACATGTTTATTTACTATAAAAAACATACAAAAATGTATAGCAGAATTATATAACTGTGATAGCCAAGGTTATAAGACAGGCAACCTGACATAGACTGAAAAGAGCAGAAGGTTGAAACTCTCCAGCCTTTCTTCAGGCCTGATAAAAACAGAGCAAACATTAAACTAAGTGCATAGTAATTGCTCTGGATAACATTGATTTATATTGGTAAATTAGGAAACGTTGAGAATAATAGCAAGAAACTAGGGAGCCTGAGAGGGGAAGAGTGCCTATGTGCATGGTTATTCTAAAAATGAATGCTACTTCCAGCACATCTGAGCTATAAATAGTATGCAAAAATGATGAGGAATTTTAAGCATATAAAATAGGAAGGAAATTCTAGTGGACTATCAAAAAACCCCATACTTTAGACCAGAATTTCACTTATCTTGTAATATTATACATATTGGTAAAGAAACTAATCTCCTGAAAGTTTAGAATTATTTTTTTCACCTTAGCTAGATTGCAGCCTGAGTAATCGTTTCCTTTGCATACTTGGCTCATGTTAGGCTTGAGAAAGGGCTTGTGTGTCCTAAAGCTTGATCTTTCCTTTTTCTGACTGCACTATTTGGTCTAGTAAAAGATATTGTCTCTTTTTAGATGTTGATTTTAAGAAGTGATGGACTGAAAAAGAAGAGATAGTGTCCACTTCAGTACTATGGAAATAAATTCTAAAATGGCCACTGATACCTGTAGAAGCCTGGTCAAGTTGGAAAGACTGTATTTTCTTTAATGCCTGATAATTACATTATTAATGATCATAGCTATTTTTCATTTTTTCCAGGCTAGTTCACAGTCATGTGGGTAAGTACCATCAGCCTGCATACAACAGGGGAGATCAGCCAATGTGTAAAGCCTTTCCTAATCTTAATTGGCTAATTTTGTGTTTTGCAGATGTTAGATTTCCAAATCAATAATCCTGTAAATGCACACAAGCAGCTCTGATGAAACACAGAATTTCATTTGCTGCTCCTTTGGTAAGAGAAATCTCATTTGTGATGGAAGATGTAGAACCTAAAGAGAATATGCTCCTGCAAATTCTCTTACAAAGGTTAAATTATAAAATTGAATGTCAAGGTCATAGTGGTAGGCAATAGGTGCCTTGCAGAAAATGAACTGCTACTTTACATACTCGATTTTTTAATATTTTAATGAAGCGTGTTTGAAGGTTGGTGTGGTTTTTTTGTTTTGTTTTTTCTTCTTTTTATGCATTGATTTCCAGTCCACATGGCAACAATAGCAGCTGAGGTGCATTGCTGCATTTAGCGTTAGCAGAAACAGGCTCCACCGGCACTGCAGCTGCACTGGGATGTGCCAGTTTGCTCGGATCCGAGCGAGGGTGGTGTGGCAGTTGCTGTGGCAACCTTGTCTGCTTCAGAGCAGCCACAGGGCTCTCTGCACGTCTGGAGATTGCTTCCTTCTCATTATGCTTCAGCAGCAAAAAAAGGTGATGCCCGCAGTTAAATATCGATGAATACATTTAGTTTAAAAATTAAATTACATTTTTAGACTGCTTCTGGCATGTGATTGAGCCAAAATAGATTGTAACCACAGTAATACAAGCAAACAGTTTAGCTAGTATTTTTCAGGTTTGGTTTTTATGTGAAGAATAAGTGTCTGTCTGCACACATTTCACACAATGTAATCCTCTAATATTTTTACAAAACATTGTGAGTATGAAACTTGAAGGGAAGGGCAGTGTACAATATGATAGTAATTTAATATGGGAAAATCTTTTTTATTCAAGCAATACCAGAGGGTGAGCAAGATGGGGGAGAGCATGTGAAAACTAAGTTATGACATTGAACTGATTATCTATGCTCTCAGTATATGCCCTAGAGTGCATTATATATTGTCTCTTCCATATAAATATTCTCTGCAGTACTACACAAAATGTCTGGTAGATGTCTTTCATGTAAAAGAGTGAAGTATGGAAGTGCAATGGGCTTTTGGAATTCTTATAAAGGCTTGTACATGGAATCTGCCCCTGGTTTAATGGTGTCCAGCGAAGCTGCTGGAAATATATTCTATTCAGAAATATAATCCCATTCAAAAACTAGACTGGTATGTAATTGACAGCGATCAAGATACTGCTCAGCTACTTCATACCGCCACACAGTTAATCCATTCTTTGCACTTTTGCTTGTGAATATCTAATTTGCATAACAATTTTGCAACAAATTCTTAATAATGTGTAGAATGCCAAATGTTACTATTGGATTATGGGGTAATTTGATTTCTTGAAATCCATGAACAATTATTCTCAATAGCCTCTGTATGAACGTACAGGATCCTCTAACCTGATTGCCTCCTAGTCTGAGAACATTCAAGCAGATTGTCCATGTCAAATGCACCTAGATTAGCTTCATTGCTCTCTTCCACTGAAGTTTACATTGGCCAGAATTTATATGAATAAGAAAGGGAATTAAACAATTCACACTACCTTTTCATTGTTATTCCACTATTCTGGTATTTACAGCACTGGAGAGAAGACATCTGGCTCTGGAAATGCAGAATTATGCATATGCATGCCCTTGTGTGCATCACGTGTATATGGGTATGCAGATGTTTGTTGTTTTTTGTTTTTTGTTTTTTTTTTGTTTGGTTTGGTTTGGGGTTTTTTAACTCTGAACCTTTTTTATTCTACAGCTATATAGTAGGGCAAAAAAGAATGAGCAGTCACCCACTTTCGTTTCATTTCATTAAAAAATAATTTGAGGTCTATTAAAAAAAAGTGGTGTGAGGCTATCCCAAGAAGAAGCAGCCATACTTGTGCTGTCTGTGTCCATACTGTCTGGAGGTGATGTTGGCGTACACTGCCATGTCAACTGTGCTCAGGTCACATGTTTGGAGGAGACCAATCAGCTTACTGCAGATTGCTCTTTCTCAGAAGAGATCTTGGAAGAGATCTAGTGGACTTGTAATGCAATCAGCAAACTGTCTTCCTGCCTGAACCAGCCCATGAAGTGAGCCTAATCGATAAAGTAAGCACATCGAAAATCGGTAAAGTAAGCACATTCAGTTGATAAAGTAAGCCCATCCAAACACAAAGAAAACTAAATTATTTGGAGTAAATGATGCACTCGGCTCAAGTAGCACCGTGGGACAATCCATGTTAAAATTGTTGAGAATACCCTACTGAAACTGGTGGGACTACGTATCTGTCTGACAATAGCGGAAACCCAGATCTGAATCTGTATATGGAACTAGTAAATATTTACTCTTCATCTTTGGCAAGATCTGAGATGGTAAAAGTCAAGGTCAGTCAAGTGTTTTGATTTGTGAGTTGTTATGTAATCACCACTTTGAGAAGAGGGACATTAGTAACTCAGACTAAATGAAAAGTGTTTTGTTCCATGATTTCTTGTTAAGGCGTTTGGAAACATGTATTTGTTTTTGGATATGGATAACATCTAATCCTGAGTCCCTATTTATCCTGAGAGTAGCTCTAGCCTGATAAATGTCTGATAATATCATAAAGATATATAATTAATAATGAGTATGTTCATGTGTTCACATGAAAAAACCCCAGATAAAAATATCTCCTGTTGAAAAAGAAGTCCTGTGTTTGTAAAAAGGCAGTTGATGAATAGAAAACAGACTCTTGTGTAATATCCAAGTCTTTGTTAGTAGTGAACAGATGCTACACCAGCAGTCCTGGGACTTTCATGGAACTGCTATGAATATGTTCACAGCATGAGAATACGGGCAACATGCTGTTAAAGTGCTGCTTCCCAAATCTCAGGACTGCTATAGTGCTGTTGTAGTGTCTGCCTTAATTCAAAGGCATGCTTAAACCAGGCCCATTATGATGTAGCGTTCTGAAATTGTGTCAGTGATTTTATAGTTTAGCTTGTTTAGGGCTGAAGGGCTGGGGAGGAAAATATCCACCTTGCTACATCCTGATGTAATCTCTCTGTGGGTTTGAGATTCTTGGTTCAAGTACTAATTAAGAGCCTTTTCACAAGTCATGAAGTAATTCAAATGAATGATTTAATTAGCCAGATCTAACTTCTGCTGCAAATATATACATAAAGAAGCCACCATTGTACAATGTCACAAGGAATTTTCTATTTTTATTAATGATTTTTTAGAAGGGATGAATACTTTTTGGCAAAGAATCTTACACTGAAACTATGTGAAGAACAGCATAAAAGGAAAGTTTTTTTCTATTTTTGCTTTTTAAATTCTTTTCAGGACCCTGTTTTTACCAATTCATTCATGCTTGAGTAAATTATGTGCTTAGAATGGTAAAGACTATAGAAGAAAATAAATTTCAAGAGTTTAAAATGAAGAAAGGGAGAGATTGAGAATTGTGATTAATTAGCAGAATATTAAAAAAAAAAAAGTTATTTTCTTCTGATTAAAATATTTAAAGATAAGTACAATGTCAGTGACAACAAATACCTGCAAAACAAGGAAGAAGTAAGAAAGAGGTTGTTCAAGCTCTGGGCACGTTTTGGGTTGGGTTATGTATTATGTGCTTTCTGTTCCTTAGTCCTCATGGGTATAGAGAATTACAAGGAAATAGTGAGGGAACTAATATTTTCATTTTTTCTCAGTAGTAACTTTTTACATGGCATTTCTGGATTCCTGATAAAGTATTACTATACTATGCTCTCAGCTGCCATGTGAAGCTCCTGCACGCTAGTTTTTATTTCTGTCTACTGCAAAAGAGTACAAATTAGGCAATTGCAGTACACTGCAATTACTTCTGAAGTGACTGCAGCATAAACATGCTTCTAATCAGAACCAGGCTTTTTGAGAGAGGGGGTTATCCACACATACTTTTTGCAGCCCTGAAATGTAACAGCAGTTCCTCTCAGTACTGCTGGTCATAGCACTTTTTAGATGTAGTTGAAGGTAAGAAATATAACTGGTTAACAGACTACGAAAATGCTCTGAATGGGAACATTACCAGGCACTGGCCATTTTCTGCAAAGGCTCCTTTAGAAGTATACACATGAAAATAAGCCTTTTTAGCTAAGCCAGGACTTTCTCAATGTTGGCATACAGAAGCATTTCTTCCCAGGAAGGCGCTTTCTCTCCCTCCTCTATCTTTTCTCTCTGGGCTATCTGATGCTTACATTATCTATTAAGTATACTATTTTGTTAAGGTAATTGACAAGGCATTTAAAACAGTCTCTGTAAGTAAGTGGTGCAGCTGAATAGGATCAGATGGCTAGAGAAATACTTGTTTCTGAGGACTATACTGTAAACATTTCAATAGAGAGTTACTTGGTAAAGCCCTGGCAGTCCTGTGGACTTGAATGATCATAAATGGTTGGGATGGGACAGCCCTGGATACCATCTTTCAGTTTAGCTTCATCCAAAGCACCTACAGTTCAAGCATTTTCAGATACAGAGTACAATGAAAGGGGATAATAAAAAAAGTTTTAAAAATGTATTCCTCATCTGAACTAAAATGCTAATATAAACATGTCCTAATATATCTTATTACATTATTAATATGACAGTCTTACCCCATTGTGCTCAGATTCATAGTGTCATTGTAGCTAGCTGTACAAAGATTTAGGAAATATAGCCTGGTGTTGTTCGTATAATATATGGGCACTTCATAATAAAACATTTCTTTTCCTTTTGTTTACAGACTTCTCAAACTATACTACAAGGCTAATTATTATTCTTGTTATAGGATTATATGGCTTTGCTAGATAGCTATTATATGCTTTGTTTTTGCAAATGTTTAACACTCAAACGTTTTGTAATAGAGAATTGAAGAAAAATTTTACCTTGGCATCTCAAATGAAATTGCATTCTATGCTTACTCTACATACAAAATGGTTAAGGGAAAAATTGAATATTTCTACTAGTGGCAGGACCTCTTAGTGCCAGATGTCTTGCTCCTTGTCAGTCTAACTGACGCATCGAAATCCTTTCAATTCATGGCAAGAATAACTGAAAATTTTCCACATCCTTTATACTTCTTCACTATCCTACAGCATGGACTGAATTCAAATCTATGAGGATATATATAATGTTTACCCTTTTTGTGTGTTTTTGCATTTGTTTATTTACCAGAGCCATATTGCAGTGCTAGCATATATATTTGTGTACATGTGCATAGATGATACTGTATGTATGTTTATTACTGGAAAACTGTTGTAGCTTATTCCATACAGTCTCGGAGGGAGAATGGAAACTGAAATTGGATTGCAACAGCAGTTTTGAAGAGCAACGAATCCCACTGCCTGAGGCCAACTTCGAGGAAATGAAGCGCTGCTTTGCAAAGCAAGTTGTAGTTTATACTGAAGCTTATTATGCATTTCACAGGACTGCAAATTCCCATAACCTTAACTGAACTTTTGAGATTTTCTTTGTGTGGTTTTCTAAAGCTTTGACTCTTAGGATCATACATAATTTTGCTTGAAAGTAACTTTTATACTCCTCATGGTTGTACAACAAATGCTTTACAAGTGATTTGACTACAACCTAATTGTCAAAAGCCAAATGAGAAATACAAAAGAGCTTACCATGTACTTGCTATTCAAAATAAGATTATTGGGAGCTGACTTGTGGATTTTTTTTTTTTTTTTAATTCTCAAGATTGGAAAAAATTATACTAAAGCTTGTAATGCTCTAGTGTCTATCTCTGCTGCATGGAATCATGGTGGAATGCATTATCCTTGGTAATAAATGAAAGCACCTCCTTCTTGTTCCTTTTATTGCATTTCTTGTGTTTTGTGTTTGAGACAGACTGTAAAGTCTTCATGCATTAGGAAGTTACAAAGGGTTGTCATTACTGTTGAAGGTTTCTGTAATCTTCCATTGCCAAATTTATCCCAAAGAAACCTTTTTTTTTTTTCTTTAAACAAATTCAAACTTTTATCTCATCAAAGTTAGCAAGTATCTTGGTATGAAAAGTCAGATTCTGTAAGTATTAGTACAATCAATTAAAAGATCTTGTTCTACTATGCAGATTTAATTCCTTCCTTACTGTCAGTGCACAAAGGCTTGCTGTGGGATTTTTCTGTTCTTTTTTCTGAAACCTTGATGGGATTCAGCAGTCATATTCCCTGTGTCAGTGAAACTATTGTGGGTTATTAAGAAGAGATTGAAGTGCTATCTCTGCCACCAATATTCTGTTTCTTCTCTGGATTGGTTGTTCTCTACCTACCTTTCTCTTTGCCTTCTCTTTTTAGCCCTGATGATGTTATGAGTTGTCCAGCTGTTGAAAGGAAAGGAATTCAGGAAGACAGAAGTCAGGAAACGGGAAATATTTCAAATGACCAGATATGTCTGAAATTGTTAGGTGCTCCATAAGCAACAACAGGTAAAAAAGTGCTTCTTCATGGTTGCTCAATTTGTTAAGGGAGACATTGTACCTGCTTTTCAACTAGTGTAATCCTCAATTCTGTTAGGACATACCAGGACTACTATCACATGATCTGTTGTGTTTGATAGGCAGAACATTTGCAGAAGAAGAAGTTTCCATTTTATAATCTTATTTTCTGACTGTTTGCTCTGTCATTTTTGTCTCTGATATTTTTCTGCAATAGCTTTTACTGTTAGTTTCTGGCTAAATATTATCTTATCTGACAAAGAAGATTGTGCTGTCATCATCCTCTTGTTTTCCTACTAGAGTTTAGAAAGCCTGCATGCTGTGACATCTATTTTTCAACATCTACAAGCACGTAGCTTCTTATAAACCAACAAATGTATGGACTTTAAACTTCAGAACCAAAAGGACCACTAGTTTATAGTTTCTACTATGTCTTCCTGCAGATGAATGAAACCACAACACTGATAGCTATCCTGTGTTAAGTATCCAGGTTTTGTTCCCCACCCCACTCTTTACTAGGAGAAAAGATACTTTTGTGTCAGCATTTTTGCATCTGAGTTAAAAGCTGCTACTACTAGTATCATGCTGTGTAGGCAAACATATTTGTAGGCATAATTAGAATTTCTGGATGAGCTGTATTCTCTTTCTGCTTCAGGTTTTGAAATAATTTTGTTTCTAGATAAAAGTCAGTTAGACTTAAAATAGTTTAAAATTATCAAGTGGAAACTAGTTGGGTTTTTTTAAGCTTGTGTATACTTGTTGGAAGGAGAACACATTTTGCTTAGTTCTTGATTAATTATTTTGGCTAGGTATTAAAAAGTATGAAAAGGAAAAATCTATGGAGATTACGTGTTTCTTTCCCAGGATTTTGAACCATTAATGTGTCCCAGAAGTAATTTGTGAGCCACTTCTTGAGTAGTGGTCCATGACATTCTTTTGTGTAAGAAGTGAGCTGGTTGAAGCAGAAGCTGACCAGTTCCCCGTAGCACTCCTCACAAATGCATATGACAGAAGAGACACTAATAGAATAAAACAGGAGAACAAGACAGCTTTACTACAAATGGTTTTGTAAGTATTGGAGTTATTAGATGTGAAGGCTTGAACTTCAGGGAGCTCTTGGAGTGTCTCAGTGAATATTACAAGCTCCATTTGAAGTCTTGCAGAAGTTATAAGGAAGGCAAGTGTGTCTGGATTTTTTATGTCCAAGAACAATAATAAAAAAGAATGTTATGACTACAAGCATTTACAGCATATTTAAAACTTTAACCCATTCCATCTTTTTCTGAGCTGAAATATCTGGGTTATAATTGAAACTAGTTGAGTGCAGATTTGTTGTGAGGTAGATGTGTCCCTGTGTGTGTAAGCACTGGCTGGAGAAGCACAGGCTCCTGTATCAGTAGCAAGTAACATACTCAGCATTCAGTACATTCTCCTAAATTCCCATATTCAGTAACAAGTGGTGTCCCTCAAGGGTCTCTACTGGGACCAGTACTGTTCAATATCTTTATTAATGACATAGTGGGACTGAGTGCACTCTCAGCAAGTTTGCAGATGACACAAGCTGAGTGGTGCAGTTATACGTTTAAGGGAAGGAATGTAATCCAGAGGGAACTTAATAGACTTGAGAAGTGGGCTCATGTGAACCTCACAAAGTTCAACAGAATCAAGCACAAGGTCCTGCACTTGGGATGGGGCAATCACTGGTATCAACACAGACTAGGGGATGAATGGATTGAGAGCAGCTCTGCAGAGAAGGACTTGGCAATATTGAATGAACCAGCAATGTGTGCTTGTAGCCTAGGAAGCCAGCTATATCCTGGGCTGCAACAAAAGTGTGGCCAGCGGGTCAAGGGATGTAATTTTACCCCTCTACTCCACTCTGGTGAGACCCCACCTGGAGTACTGCGTCTAGTTCTCGCAGGGATACCCAGCACAAGAAAGACATGGACCTGTTAGAGTCGACCTAGAGGAGGGCCATGAAAATGATCAGAGGGCTGGAACCCTTCCCTATGAAGACAGGCTGAGAAAATTGTGGTTATTCAGCCTGGGGAAGAAGAGGCTCCAAGGACACCTTATTGTGGCCTTTCAATAGTTTAAGGGGGCTTATAAGAAAGATGGAGAGAAGCTTTTTACCAGGACCGGGAAAAAGGGGACAGGACAAGGGGCAAATGTTTTAAATTGAAAGAGAGTAGATTTAGATGAGATGTAAGTAAGGAATTCTTCACTATGAGAGTGGTGAGATATTAGTACATGTCCAGAGAAGTTGTGGATGCCCAATCCCTGGAAGTGTTCAATGTCAGGTTTGATGGGGATTTGAACAACCTGATCTAGTGGAAGATTTCCTTACTCATGGCAAGGTGGGGTGGACTAGATGATTTTTAAAGGTGCCTTCCAACCTAAACCGTTCTGTGATTCTAAGAGTCTATCACATGAATCAATGGGAGCTGTATTCTTACACAAGATGCCCTATCTACATCAGAAAAAAAGTGTATGCCCTTGGCTGGAGAATGAGTTCTAGATTTATGTATTTTTTAAATTTCTGGTTAATCAGAGGTCTTCTCAATGTCATGTTTAGAATTCATGGGAATTATTTTGCTTTTGGGGAAGTTTCTGTCATTTGTTCTCTCATAGTTCATCAACCATAGGGTTGGCTTAAAGCTTTATTTGGTCAAAGCTTTAGAAAAACTTGATCTGATATTTGTGTAAACAGCAGAAATGTTTTCATTAGGCCTTGATGCTGAATTTTGGGATTATTAAATACAAAATGTTGAGCTTTAATGCAAATTCTTGTGGGCAGTTTTTTAAACCAGAAGTTAAAACTGGAAGTTATCAACAACATTCTTTTATGCTGAATCAGTTAAGTCTCATTATGAAATATTATTATTTTTTCAAGAAACTAATGGGTTTTGACTCTGTAGTTGTGCTCTTTCATGGGTTATAGATAAAGGATTTGCAACCTCTGCTGGAAAACCTAATATGGCTCACGAGTAACTTTTGTAAGAGATATGAGTGTTTCCCAAAGAAGCTTAGAACAACCTTTAGCCATGTTAATTTCTGCACATATAACTTGCAGTTTTGCAAGTTTGCAACTTGCAGATTTGAGGTCTTTCTTCCATTCCTGATGAGGTCTTAGGTTCAGGCAAAGCACCTCATAAATTTGTTTGGTATATATGTCAGTTTGGGCTCCTATGAAGAGTAGATTCCATCCTTCCTCTCTCCCTCAGAAGCTGCTGCTGAAAATTTAATTTTTAGTGTTCAGGCTTTCAGCTTTAGATTAGAACTCAGACATTTTGTACTAGAAATTGAAAATCTTAACTGTACTCCCATTAAAGTCATTCTCTATTACAACTCATAAATTTATGACTCTATGACTTTTGAGTAATTTTTGATCCTAAATATTCCCTTTCTTTCAGGTCTTGCATAATGTGCTAGAGGCAAGAGATGCCAAAATCTAAAATACTAAATTAGATATGCTGTCTGCTTTTGTATTTGGTAGATATTGTCCAACAACTACACTGCCCTATGCCCACCAGTTCTCCTGGGGTTGGAATAATCTCTGGAATCATTTATGATATTAATCTTCTAGCTTTGTCACCCATGTCTGAAAATCTTTTCTCTGATATCTTGAGGATAAAAAAAAGATAAACTCTATTGATGTTTATTAGCCAAAGCTTGAATTAGCAGCTGGCCTGAGGCCAAGGAGCACCCCAAGTCTCTTCAGTTGGTAGTGATCAGTTATTTTCCATCAAAGAAAAAAAAACTGTCATAATGAATTGTATATAATTTCTCCTTAACAACTAATGACTCCCAAGATTATTACTAAGTTTCCTGTTATCACTCTTATTTTTTCCTCATTTCCACTGAATGATGGGAGGGAAGTTTACTTCTTTGTGGCACTACTGTCACCGTATTTCTTAATTTTTAAGTCTTTCTGGCTTTAGAAGTGCAATGTATTTGTCTTTCTGCTAATGGATAATACTCAACTTCAAAAGTCTTTCCTCAGTTCATCAGCTGTAAGGAGCTTTTCACTATGCTCACTTAGCACACTGGTTTGATTTCATCTGGTATTCCCACTGTGGGGCAGATGGCAGGGATGTCTGATATCTGTGTTACTCAGGCATGGTGTCTTCAGATCCCTGCGTCAGAACTGCATAATGTAGAGGCAAGCAATTTTTGGCTGCTCACTCAAGATAGCTCCCTTGAGTGATGAGGCATATAAGCCTTCAGGCTCAAACCACAGAACTGTTTTGTTTTCCTTATCCCTGCTTCTTTCCTCCTCTCTCCCTCCCTTCCCCTTTTCTCATGAATTAGGTTGTTAGCTAATTGTTATTATTTCTGTTCTAGAACACTGCAAAATAATATCAACTTAGTGATTTCATTATGTTTCAACAATTAGAACAGAACAAAATACGTTATTTCATAATACAAACCTCAGTGTATTATAGATGGTAAGTGCTGTCAGAATGCTTACTGGTGTTAAAATAAATAGCTGTAGTCAATCTCCTTTTTAGCTTTCAGGAAACTTTAATATCAGTGTGTGTCACACAAAGCTGTAACTATGATTCTAATGTCAAAAGAAATCCTTAATGTGAGATTTCCGTACTTCATGTTATTATTATTCTGCTTAGTCTTTTTAGCTTCTGTAGTGCCTATGTTATAAAGAACACAACTGTTTGCTCTTATTTTCTCTAACATATATTCCATCCTGTGGACATCAGGGCCAATACAGGCCACAGCAAAAGGCTCTCTAAGTTTAAGATTTTTACTGTGCAGTCCAATACTTTAATGGTCCTATATAGTCTTTTTACTCATTTGTATTGAATTTTAATTTATATTATTAATAGTAATAGTATTCCCTGAACCTTGGTTTTAAAATCTAGTGCAAGATTAATCTAGTGCTTTAATAAATCTAGTGCTTTATTAAATTATTGTAAAATACTGAAGTTCTTTCCATGTTTATTGAAGGACTGTGGGTTCTAAAGTTTGATTTAAGTATGGCTATATGCCAACTGTGTCTTTAATATTTATGGATGGTGCATGATAAGGAGAACAGACGACTTTATTTTCTGAGGCAGAAAGCAGATACTAGATCCCTAGCACTTGAGTATGTATCCATTCTGAGGTGGAAAAGGTATTAAATTCTTACAATTCTTTCAACTGTGTCATTGTGTCATTGATGTGCTATTAACAGAGTTACATCAAGCTAAACTACAAGCAAAGTAATTCTGTGTATGGTTTGATGTGAATCTTGTAACTCCATTCCAAAATGCTTGTGCCCTAGGTCTTTTAAATGCAAGTAACTGTAACTGGCTTGCTGTCCTTCAAGCCACCCTGCTCAAGGACCTTACTGTTTTTAGCACTAGATACTTAAAATAGTCATCTGAAAACTCTTGTAAAACTACATAACTTACCATGGTTTGACTTGTTTAACTGTAGGCAATAAAGGAAAGAGAACTACAGTTCTAATTTTTTAATTCTACAACAAAACTTCTGTATTTTGTATGGATTCTGGGAGCTTGATTTAGAAACTAGGTCTCAGATTTCCCAATTTGAGTTTCTGATCACTTTACTATGAAAGCCATAATCTTGTATCAGAAAGTCACATCTACGCCAAGTAAACCTAGAGAACAATTTGTACGATATAAAAAGTTAATCTACAGTTGAAGCAGAAGGTGATACTATAAACAAGCACACATTAGCCAGTCTTCAAGTATTCTGTTTTTATCAGTAGATTAATTTATTAAACTATATATACTTTAATGATTTTTAATGTACTTGATTAGTGTTTATTTGTACTAAACACACAGAAGTCTGGCTTTAGATTACATTTGCTCTTGATCATAAACTCTTTATTAAAGATTTTTGAAGGCTGGAATTGAATTCTAAAATGGAAATCCTGCGTGAACCATTTATCACTGGGAGCCCAGGGAAGCTTTGTGTACAGAAAGCAAAAGGACAGTATGTAAGTGTCTCAAGTGTATAAACATAATAGAGACTGCTTATAAATTACATCAGCTTCTGAACTAAGAGCAAAAATGACATACAAGCAAGTTAAATGGTATTTGTAGCTGGAAGGAATGATTACAAATCTGTCTTATTCATTTCCAAGGAAAAAAGGAAGAAACATTTGTAATTTTTCTCTGTAAAAACAAGATTTAAAACTCTTTTATTTAAACAGAAAAAATGCAATTCATTTAGCTTTACACATAATCTAATGTTAAATTAAGATATTAATATTCTCTAGTTCTGTGATAGCTGGAAGCTAATTTTCTGATTTTGATATGCAATCTTCATTGTGCTGCTAGCTTTGTGTGTGCTCAAGCTTTGGACCACATCTGGTGAGATTTGCATATACTCATCAAAAGTTTTAAAAGATTTAATGGCTTGTGGTTCATATATGGAAATCATAGAGCTAAAAAGAAAATATAAAACACAAAAGAATACAGACTTTCATCCTGGAGGTGAGCATATGAGATATCCTTTAAAGTTATTTGTTGATAGTTTTCAGTAAGTTGAAAACTATTGTCACAGCTGGAGTTAATTTTGGGAAAACATTTTATTGTACTTAGTATGTGTGGCAATACCTGTACAGTAACTGGAAGGAAAGCAAATATTGCTATATGATAAGTTACAGTGAAGTGACAAACTTAATTGCTTTGATCTGAAAAAAAACCTAGATATATTTTGTTCCAAAAATACATTCTTTAATAGTAGTATAATAACAGAAACAAAAATTTAAAGAACCATATACTATATTTCTTCTGACGATAGCATTAAGTGGGTCTAAACTCACAAAATACAATTATCAGTAACTTCACATTGTCATGAAATTGTAAGAATTGTACTGCTGTTACTGTTTTGACTTTTTCAGTGTGCTGAAAATAGCACACTGGACTGTCTGGACATTTTTGGTTCCCTTTTTCAGCCTTTGTACCTTGAGAAATGATGATTGGATGTTGAAAAGGTCATAGAAATCAGAATAAGAACATAAAACATGATACAGGAATCTGTTTTCCTGATTTGCAAAGGGATGAGGATAAACATCAAGAAAAAATGTGTGCGTAGCTAATTGGAAATCAGTATTATATACTTTTTCCTAAACTAGTTATTCTATTTTTATCTCAATACTGTCAGCTTAGTCTTTAAAGAAGTACAGGACAGTTATGGAAAGACTCATCCATCAGAAAAAAATACAAGCTTCTGTTGAGATGACCAGTTGCCCAAAAAGAGGAAAAAAAAGTCATAAAACCTTGACAGATGATGTATACAAGCGTTTTTTTTTTTTTCTAACCCTTTCCTTATTCTAAAAGACACATTTTGGCATTTGGTGGAAATACCCTTCTTACATGGAACAAGCCACAAGCAGCTGCAAGGAGTTTACGTGAGACAGCTCCTACCTCTTTCTCTTCATGCTACACAGCTATGGCTTTGCAGTGATCCATAGGTAATTTTTAGGATCTCATCTGAGTTTATTTCAAGAAATATGGAAAATCTTGATATCTTCCTTACTGATTTAGAATCAATGAGCTTGTATCCTCTGCAGCTTGAACAGAATTTTTTATTCCATTGCTTACGAGGGAAGGATTTCAGTTAGTGTTAAATGTTTCATGTCTGTTTGAATTTTTTTTTTTTTTTCCTTCTAAAGTTTTTCTGTATCATTCTCCAAATGCTGAAAGCTCTCAGTTTATTGATATCCTTGATTATTCCCTCATCTTATACTGCCACATTTCTTTTTTTTTCTCATGAGATTTTGGCTTCCTTTTCATGTCTTTTTCTGGTTTACAGATTATTGGGAAGGAAAACCACCATGCATCTTGTGATGCATGAGGTGGCTGGAGTGAAACATTAAGATGAACCCTTCAAATCTAAACTCCTAAAGTGTGATTCCTTGCTATGTGCAACTTGATGGTGCAGTTAGATCATAATATTATTTTCTTAGACTGAAATATGTAAGCACAGAAAACCTGAAATACATAAAAACATCTTGAAAGTTCTTTTCTTTTAGGTAAATTTCTTTGTACTATCAGCTGTGTCACTATCTGACATATCATGCAAATTCTGCCTTTCTCTTCAGCTAGATTAACTACATAATATTGCCTTGTGCACTACTACTGTCACTAACACCATATGTAATTGTTGCAAGCTCCTTCCAGAGTAGCATTGCCAGGATTGGAGCTTGGCATGGGAAATGGGAAAATATTCACAAATCTGAATGTCTTTGTTTTGATTTAATTTTGGTCCTGTCTTAATTAAATGTTTTTATTTTTAAACAAAAATTAAACATGGCTTTTTGTGCATTTCTGTCCTTCCCATCACAAAATATATCTTTCTTGACTCATGCTTAAGTCATTTCCAGAATAGTTTTCACAGAAATACAAATTAAAAGTTATGGAGAGCACCTTACCCTCTCTTCTTCAGTGGGCCACAAGCCTGTAAGTATGTTTGTGCTCTTTATCACATTCACTTGTATGTAAGATATAGCTTAAACAATATTTTTACCTTTTTTCAGCTATTCTTAAAAGAAAAATAAACAAAACTAGTTTGCTATACATTTTTTGTGTCAGTAAAGTTAACTTTCATTTATGCAAATAGATTGTCTTTTTGTCTTCATTTCTATTTCTGTAACATGAAGCCAAAGATCTTAAGAAATCTCCTTCTTTTCCTTCTAAAACTTAAAAAGTTCTGCAATCTTCTGTTCATTCTCCCTGTAGGTGTAACTTGGGGCTGGACTCTCTGACAGGTTTCATCTGAAACAAGTATTTTTGCTCTCTCAAAAGGACACCATCCCTTTAATATCAAAGGATAAAAGGTTGCCTGGTTCTTTGTAGCCCATTAAGCTAACATGGCGTTAGAGCTTCCTGGAATCCCCTTTCCTCACGCAACTTTAATTTACTTAAACAGATCTAGAAAAAATAGGTAGCATGTTTCACTATCCAATGTATTGGTGTAGGATATATACTGTGATCTTGTTTTTCTGTTTCTATATTTAGCCCATGTTTTGGATTTTAATTGTAAATCTTAACTTTTATAGATATAGAGTTCATATATCTTCCAGCAAAATTTACCACAACAGGGAAGTACTGAAGCATCGAGAAGTGATTTTTAAGCATCCTTACACTGAAAGTGAATACAATAAACAAACCTCTCTTCATTATGCTGTGAAGCATAATAAAATTGACTTTAGAACAGCATTGAAGTCTTTGTGGTAACTGTGTGTGAAAAGAAAGTAAGAGTAAGAAAGTAAAATACTATTATAAAGGGAGCAGAGATTAAACATATAATAGGAAAGGAAAAATTGGAAATTACCTATATGTTGCATACATGAATTTGCAGATGACATTAACTATTTCATTAGGAATTTATTTACTCAGGCTTTATAAATGTAGTGTTAAGAACTTGAAACTGGATAAAATGTCATTCTTTTCAGTACTGTCACTAAGAAAATAATAAAATAGGTGAAATACATGATGTTTTATCACTGGGGACTTACATAAGCACAATATTCAACATTAGCCGCCATAAGCAATAAAACTCTTGTGCATTAAACAAACAATAGTATATTTATGATTTATTAAATCTGAAATGTTGCTAATTTTCATGTATATCCACATCACCTGTACTTTTAAGACTGGTATCTTTATGAAATGGAGTGTGTACACATATACATGCATCCTTATGAAATTTGTAGATGCTTATATATTTTTCTGGAGTAAAAGGGAGTGAAGTATGCAGATCAAATGAAAACTAAGATTGATATTCAGTTCCTTTAAGATTAGTCCAGTGTTTTGTGGTTTTCCCTATTTAATTACTTGCTGTGCATATATTGATGTAACTTGGGTCTGCAGTATCTCAGAGCAGTAGCAAATAGTTGGAGAGACTAAAGCAGGTTGTTTTGTCATGCAGGATTTTGAATTTTGTTCTTGTTATAAAACAAAAAAATATAAAATGATTTTATTTCCATAGATGTTTCTTTGTATCACTAATCATGAAAAGCAATCATATGAGTACTGAAAAACAGGTGACTAGCAGTGTTTTTACTATTCTGTTTATGCAAAAAAATGGATTCTTGAGAGATGTGTAACAGATGCGGTACTCTGTTATACCTGTGAGTAACAAGGCAAGACTGGAATTAGGTTGTTTGACATATAGTGGTAAGGACTTCCATAATATAGTTAATCACCAAGAGCTCTATTGGCAGATAACCCAAGTTTTTTTAATCTCTTTTTCCAGAGTATTTTGTGGCTGAACTTCTGTTAATAAAGGATTTTTCCTAAATGTGATAACTTGGGGTTTTTTTTTAATCTTCCTGGCAGCTTTCATGAAATGTTAATGGCAAAAATGAGATACTTGGACCTTCCTTACAGAAAATTAATATTCACTCTCTAAGCTGTTTTAAAAGCCCACAAAGTTAGCAGAGGTAGGGAAGAAACGACATTTAAAGGACAGGCTATCATTGCCCATGATCTTACCTCTTTCCCAGCCTTTTGAATCTGTCAAATGCTCATAGGCAGTGCAGAGATGTATAATGGAAGTGTTCACTTCCCTACAAAGTAATATCACTTATTTGTTCATTAGCATTCTGTGACGGATCAAGGGTGGGTATTCAGCTATTTGGAAGATCCATAAAGTATGATTTAGAAGTAGCACTAGGTACATATGTTTTTCCCTTGTAGTGAAGTATTAGACTGCATGCCTTATGATTTACATTTCAGTAAAGCAAGTTTGCTATCCTCTGTATAATTTTGATTTGGATTTTAGCTGGATATGTCTTTTTCCAGGACACATGACTGAAGGGGTTCCTATTTTATGGTACTGTAGGCTAGATGTTGTTAAAAAGTTATCATGTACTCCAAATAGCTGAAATGGTGGTAGAAGTAATCCTACATACATGCATACCTATAAAAATCTTTTATTGACTAGGGACCACAGACACTACAAAAAAGTAACCTGTAATGTTTGACATTTCAGAGAGGTATGTATGTCACAAGTATAGCTCAGTAGTTATGGAGAAATACCAATACATAGTCCAGAAATAGGAATTTTTCTAAACTGCTGATCTAGCTTCAGAAAAACACATAGACTTAAGCGTGCAAATCTTAATGATTGCATTGGTTGTATACAAACTTTGTACGGTCTTTACTCGCTTATTTTCAATTAGCATGCTTAAAACAGAGCTAAATTGTGAAAATTATCCAGTATGATTTAAAAGTTTGTTTATGAAATAGCAAAAGAAAAATATATTTAAAAAATGTGATAGATTATTGTTGGTCTATTACAGGCACCTTTGTCTTTCTTTCTATGTGTCTGTTCAAATGATCTTGTAACTGCTTTTAGAAATTAACAGTTATACAGAATTATTCAAACAACAGGGAACTGCTATTTTGCATGAAATAGTGTGGCAGTCTCACTTCTGTACAAAAGAAATAACATACTTGTTTTTAACTTGCACGGTAGTGCCTGTCTCATATGTTTTCAAAACCAGGGACCAATCTTCAGAAACTCAAACACCTTTAATTTAAGAATACAAGTATTTACTGTTTTTAGCTAATTATGATAAACTGTTCTTAGCACTTAACTAATAAGCATGGCATTGTATGCATAAAATAAAACTGAACAATATTAATAAAATTTGTTCTACAAAATAACTATTCATACCTAGTTGTCAAAAGGTTTTAAAGTGCTTAATTTAAAAGAAGGAAACATCAACAAAAGTAGAATTCTTTTTATCTCTCCTCCTACTCATTTTTATTCTCTGTTACTTCTTTTAGTTATGTTCTTAGATACTAATGCCTTGACCTTCTCAGGTGCTGAACATCTCCAGTTATCTAAAAAGAATATAAGTAGAGAGGACTAAACTCTGTTCAGTTTATATAGTGTAGTGATAACGTAGAGATGATGACAGTGATTAGTGTTGCTTGAAATAGCATCTAAAATATGAAACTAATGGGAAGAAATGAATTGAGATA
Source organism: Caprimulgus europaeus (assembly GCA_907165065.1). The sequence continues at coordinate 79,359,925 of OU015525.1, forward strand.
GGTGATATTTCACATAGGGTCACAATTCGTCTAAAGCAAGCAGTGACTTATATAATGACCAAAATTATGTAAAACTTCTTTTACTTGATTTAAATCTTATGTTGTGCATCTAAGAAAACAAACAACCAAAAAAACTTTGTAACATACAATTTTTAAAAATTAATCTTTAAATTTAGCAAAATAGAGAGTAAATTAATTTATTGGTTTCTCTATCTTGATGAATCTTACTTTTATAATGCAGTATGTTGTGTTTTTCCTGTTTTCTGTCATCATGCTTCCTGAAAAAAATCTTACTGTTTCCTAGACAGTACAAGTATTCATTAAAATATTAATACATTTAACTTAAGACATCCACTTTGTATTTTATAGACAGATCTTCTATGAATTTAGAAGCATAAGATAATAAAATAAATCAACATTCTTTTTTGCTTGTTCTTTTAAACTATTTAGATTATATGGCTACTCAACCTAGTGCTTAGGTATTTCACTCCTTATAATTCTGAAGCCTCGGAAGATTTTTGCCTGACTTTTAAGAACAAATCAGACTGGGTAGGAAAAGGTAACAGAACAGTTATACATACAGATGACAACTACAACATGTTAGCTACCTAAATTCTGACCTTTATCCTTAAGAAAATTTACCTCCTATACTGTCCTTTTCAAAAAAGCATGGTTTGAAAAGACTCATCAGCTTATCAGGAGGCAAAATGTACTAGGTAAAAAAAAGGACAATCCTGCAGTTTAGGACTGCTGTGTTTAGAAAAACTGTGTGAATTATGACAAAAATTTCAGTTGCTCTCTCTAGTCTTTTGAAGAGCTTTCTTAGTTTATGACAGCAAGGACAGCAGAAACCTATAGTGACCTTCCATATTTACAAAGTAAATAGCACCCTTTGCAATCTAATTACAAGTATGAAACATTTTTTTTTTAGTTTCATTTAATTTACACTGTACTTATGCAGAGTATTTCAGTGTGTTCTAGGAGGGAAATAAAATGAAACTTAAGAAAAGTTCCCCTAATCAGTAGGATAGTGGAATAATGGGTTTAATCTCTATGTGCTCCTGAAAATCTTCGCTCCTAGAACTCTACACATGGAAAATTGGCATGAAACTGTTATCACAAATACAGAGATTGCTGGCAAGTGCAGCTGAAGGAGTTATGAGAAACATGAGCCTGAGCTTGCACCAAATACTAGTAACATGTATTATCTCCTACTATGATTGTTAAATTCGTTTTAGGGTTAAAAGAATGTCTAAAAGAATTTCTAAAACTAAAGCCAAATTATTTCTAAGGCTTTTGAGAATTTTTATAGGATGGGCTCCTAACCCAAACCACCATATAATTTCAATATGGTGTTCAACTACTTTGTAAATTTTCTGAAGGGACATGGCTAAGCAAACTGGATTTGAATAATTTCAGAGGGAATGCATTCACGTAAGCTTTGTGTGTGTGTTTACATTCTGAGATATTTAGAAATGCTGCATTGATCTTTTTTAATGTTTTGAGATCTGATCTATTTTTCTGTGGCTATCTACTTCCATCTGTGACAAGATGGGAAGTCTCTCACTGTATCCACGTTCTTATGTTTCAGTTTAAGGAGGTATTTCACCTCCTAGGTTGATTGCATCCTAACTCCTTCCACATGCATGTACCAGACCACCCTAACAAGGCAAAAGAAGTTTATCCCCTGTCTTTCCTGTTAAAATTTTTTATTAGTTCATATTAAAAATAGCATTAATAGCCATGGTAACTGAAAGCTAGAAAGTACCAAATAAATACCAGAAAAGTAAGCACATTGCCCAAAACTACCACAAAACCCAACTAATCTTCACAATACTTCTCCGAAGCATAGATCTTTATCCATAGAATAAATCCACACCTGGCAGCAGTGATGTAGTGATATTTCTGAATATGTCTATGCTTTAGAAAAATATGCATAGTGACTATTTGCTGACATTAAGAGCAATTCATGTTTAGCAGTAATATGGATGTGTGTTTTATATGTAGCCATACTGGGGACCCATGTATTCCTTCTCTTATTTCCCACTTCGCTCTTCTCTTCCATTCCTGAAGTGTTAACTTCTTGATATGCGTCATGGGTAATATATTTCTGCAAAGTGAGGAACCCTGTTGCCTATTGGGAAACTTATATATTAATGTGTGCAATCTGGACACCATGTAGGTAATCAAATCAGAAAGTCTTCTTCAAAGACAGGAAATAAATGACTAGAAAAAGGATCAGTCTGGGGAAATAGCAGGGACCTGTTTAAAGTAAATGTGAGCTGTCTAACATTGGGAATCCCTCATGGCACCCAGGCAAAATGATGGGCCTATATTCCCACAAGGTACAGAAAATAAACTTCTAAACAAAATGAAAAAAGACTAGAAAACCCCAAGCTGTGAAGGCACCAGATGTTTGAGTACAAATTGTCCTAGGTCTTTGAGTTTTCTTTGTATGTCCTTACCTTCCTAGAGGGAGAAGTATGGTGTTCTCAGTCCTGGCTGTGAATACCATACTATGCTGCCAGTAGTGGTTAGTCGGAGTTCTCTAACTAAGACCAGCTGGACAGCCCTTCCGAACTGAACAAGGCGGGATGCCTTGAAAGTACGAGGGTTGGTAACCTCAATACCGATTCCAGGTTTAGAACCTAAGTCTTCAGCATTTTGTGGCTACTGTCCACTCTTTCTTTCTTTTCACCTTACTTCTCCCAGTTCTCTGAGGTCTATTGCAGTGCTATTAATTGCTGCTTGTTTAGCCTTCTGTGACAGTTGTTTTTGTTGAGCCTCTGAATCACAACTAAAGAGGTAAAAGGTCTCTTTCTCAACTCCACCTCTGTATGTGCTGCCTTATACATATTGTCATGTAGTAAAGGAAGGCGTATTTTGGCACTATGGGAAAAGCTGTGTAGGCTACTCCCTTGTAGGCTATTCCCCTGTCTTTCTTCAACATGCTTTCATGTTTCGAATGTGCTCTTCTTCCCATTTGCTGAATAATCCTACTTATTCTTTACCAAGAAATGAGTAGCTCAGCCCACCTCCTTAGGCTAAATGCAGGTATACTTAAATGCAGGAATAGAGTCAGTGGATGTTGTTGATAAAAAAAAATATTTTAAAAAAATCCCCCCACACACTGTACACGTGTTCTAGGAAAGGAAACTGCATGGATGACTCCTCCTAAGAGCCATAGATATTATAGGGTGAGTAACCATTCTGTATGTGTTAAAAGATCAGTGAGACAGTATCCAGTGTGCAATGTTTTAAGCTTAGGTAAATAAACCAGTTTCTAATCTTCTGTTAAGCAAAAGCATTGTCATGATTTTGTTATCTAAAATGCTAAGTATATACTGAATAGTTCAGTGTTTGAAATCTCTTTTCTGGTTTTATTTTTTGCTATGTAGGGTAGAAATAATAAGCACTGGAAAGGAAGCATGAAAGAAAGGTCAGTAGTTTTGCATCTGCAGTTCTATATTTGCACAGGTTGCTAGGCAATGTGAGAAAATCATAGCTCTTAACTCCAAAATTGTGTTTTCAGACATCAATTATTAAAAAGAAATCAACAACTGTACTCAGTAATACAATTCAGCACAATTACTTTTCACTAATGTTACTAATCCTTGACAATTATTAGAGGTAATTAATATTGTACCATCTGCATTTACTTCAAAGTGGGTGGGCCCCTCCCCTCCCTTCATGGAGCTTATATTTGTTTTATAATACCATGATAAAAATCCCTCTTTGAACACAGGAAATCGATTAGTTTCTTACGCTTTTGCTTCAACAGCTATTGACTGACATGATATATGTCATGAGAGTTTTCAGATTCAAGGAACGTGCCCTCTTCTAGTTTTGCAGCTCCTGTTGAACAAAAAGTGTGGTTCTGGCTGGCACTTGAGAGGTATGAGCCATCTAGCATATTTCTGATAAAGACTGAAGAAAGCCTCTCAAAAGATTTGAAAATTGTGATATTAAAGTGTGGGGCCTGAGTTTTAGGATGGGGCTGTAGAAAGACACTTCAAATGCAAAGGAGAGGGAAAAAAGAGAAGACTGGAATCAAAGGAGGAGGATGCTGCCTGCCCTGGGGCACCATCTGAGGCTCTGCCTACCTACGTAGATTTGGAAGCACAGTGACTCAGCAGGGCATCTGGGGATCTAATCGTGGTGAAGCAGAAGGTGAAAAAAAGCTTCTTTTCTGGCTCACAATGTCACTTTGTATTATACATGAGGGATGAACAAGAGGAAGTACAAGATCTAAATGCTTTAGAGTCTATGCTTCACTTCAGAATTTCTGATTCTGTTGTTGGCAAACAAGATCAATTCGTTTGAAAGCTCAAAAATTGTACCAGTGAGGGAATTACATCCTAACTTGCTCTCTCAATATTTTACATGACTAACTAGTCTTAAGAGGAGAAATTAAACTGTAGATTCAAGATATTTGTTCTGTGACATTATACAAAATTCTGAATATTATTTAACTCTTTTTTCCCTGTTTAATACATTTCATTCAATACCACACGTGCAGATATATTCTGCTAGTAACCTGGATTCTGCTCATTATAATTAAATGCCATCCAAGACAAACAGTCCCTTACAATTCCTCCCTGTTGCAGCCTGGAGCTGTTCAGTTAACACTGAATGGCTTGGGTTAAGTCAGTTTTAAGCAGAAAATCTCTGTCTGAATATGTGAAATGCTTGTGCAGCTACATAGGGTTAGAGTTTTAAAAAGATTGAGATTATGTTAATATAATCCAGAAGATGAACATGCCTCTTCCTAGCTATCCTCATCACATCAGAGGCCACAGTTCAGGAAATTTACAACAAGGAGGCTTGCAATGTAAATCATGTAAATCTTTCAGGTATTTGCATAACTTAAAACTGAAGTGTGAGCTTAGTTAGAGAGGAAGTAGAGGTAAAAATGATATTATGATTTACTAAAGGCCAAAAGCTATTTTTAGCACGTGAAAATTTTAACAACGTAATAGAAATGAATGCCCAATGAAACCTCAAGTCTGACATTAGGCTTTCTTAAAATAATGTCAGTGACAGAAACCTGGCTGCTCTGGTTCTCAGCTCACTGAGAGAATAATGACTTGGGTTTATTCAGATATTTGCAGTATAATCAAATGCAAAAATAAATGTCAGTAAATGCTTGACCCTTTTTAATAGAGATTAGATATTGCAGTCATGGTCAGCACAGTTTTGTAAACCATTTATAAATTTTATTCCCTGTGAATTCTACTTTTTTAGGGAAAAAAGTAGAATTGCCTCCCTAAAATAACCTCTGTGCTATTATAGGAATGTGTTTGAATTGTTTGACATTCCCATTACAAGACAAACTAGGCCTTTTTTTTGTGTGCATGCATGTGTCCATGGGTGCAGTGCTTTGCAACAGTGATGTGCACTCATTATATCTTTGAAGCAAGCTGAATTCCTTGTTCTTTATCAATGACTGCAGAGGGGTTCAGAGTGCCAGTTGGGTAAACAAGACACGTGCAATAGCTTCTCCTATAGCAGTCTGCGTGGTTACATTGGCCATCCTGTTAGCTGCTCTAAATTGCTAGTCTCGAGGACTTGTGACAGTCTGTCCTACTGGCTTTAACACGGAAGCAAAGTAAAGACAGAAAATTATATTAGGAAGTGTTATGTGATTTATTTTTGCAGCTTCATTTCTTTTCTTTGTGCCTTCTAACCTGCCACATCTAACTTCGGAGTTTAGGACAGACTATGCAAGTGGAAGTGGTCAAGGAATGTTTGGAAAAACTCTCAGTGTGGGCTCAAATACAAATGACTGGATATTTTAAGCATATTCTGTGTATGGAAACACTGCATTGCTGTGTTATGCATTCTGTTTAGTCATTATTCCAGTTAAGGAGGATAATGCCCAAATTCCCTCTCTTTCCTCCTTTCCCTCCTCTAGTCCATGTGTTTCAGCTACAGAGGGGCATCTTGGATATCTTATGGGTAACTCAAGTCTGTTGCATTGCCCTTTTACACCAGGAAGGCCAGCAAGGTATTCTTAGCATATTGTTGTCAGATCTGATTTGCCTTTGCAATTAACTAAATAGACAGAGAAAATAAAGCAGCATTTTTTGTCTTCCGTTGTTTAACTAGCATATTATTAAGCGTACTGGACTGGCAATTTTTGCTAGATTTTGTGTTTGCAATTCAAACAACTTTCAGAAGCTCTTGAGAAATGACAGGGATTTTTCTCAAGGAGAAACCCAGTTCTTGTTTTAGGCAGAATTTTTTTCTCCTTACTGGAGTTGGATTAGAGAAGGATGATGCTTTCTTGATTCAGATGTGGGACTATCCATTCCTTCACTTGCACAGAACTATTAATGAAATCATCAATAAAGTTTCAAATGAAAATGGAATTGAAATTAACAGATCTTGTGTAAGAAGCCTGAAGATCAAAGTGATTAAAAATGGGTAAATTCATCTGGTCTTATGTACAGAACCTTTGGGCAAATCAATACTAATAATATCATTTACAAAATAGAAAAGAAGTATTGACTTCAGTAAATTACCTTCTGATTCCTTTTTTTTTTTTAATATAACATTTCAATCCAGGCAGGAAATTAAATGTGCTATGGATTTATCCAGCCATTATTTTTCCTTTGCTGTAAACTAAGAGCAGCAGTTCAAAATTAGAAGTAACTGATATACTATTTTTTTCAGTATAAATTATTTTCTATAAGGGATATAGGGCAGTTGGACCTGATTTTCATGGTATCTTATTACTTTGTATCTGGGAAGAATCACATTCCAGATACATACAAATGTGTCATCTTTGAAGGGTATGGCACCCTAGAAGGGCATAGACAGGGAAAACATTAACATCTACTACACATCTAATGAATTCATTTGCAGACAGAAATATTATGAAGATACTTAGCAAAAATCATAGATGCAATTATCGGACATGAGATATGTTGGCATGTCCCTGATAGCAGCTGAGCTTGTGACAGCCAGTATTTCTGGATACTGAATTTTATCTTGCATTGGACAATATATGCATTAAAAAATAGAAAGTGGTTAGTGGAATCAATTTAAGACATGTATTCAATGTTAAATCATGTTAAATGGAACTCGTTCTAACAGGAGACATTGCTGGATTGCTTATTGCTCTATCTGAAGTGACAGCATCAAAGTGTTGATATGTGCTTTGGTACCTTCTAAAGCAAAAGTTTGAGTCATCTCCCAAGAAAAAGCTGAAAATATCCAAAAGAAATCAAGGTACTGATAAACATTCTGAGTACAAACCAGGTACTTGCAGAAATTTTATGCTGTTGTGTAGAGCATTTTCCCTCTGTTTAGGTTTGTTGTAGTGGCATCATACAATGCTTATTTGATGATAACATTCTTTTACCATCTTTGTTCTTCAGAAGCGATAAGAAATCCTTGATTTCCACCATGTGGAAATATACTGGATACAAAGCACTGATAAGTATTTATTTTCAGTAGAATAAGAAAGATTCTGAGATATATTTCTTACATATGCTAGTAATTTCCTTCTTCATCCTACAGGACCAAGAAATACCTTGAATTCTGCAAAGATATTTCAAAGTCACAGTGAATGCATTTGGGGAGCAGATTTTAAATGTTTTTATAAGTCTTTTTGAACCCTTATTGCTACTAACATGCATGGCTTTCTGGGTGTTGATGACTATTTAAATAAAAAAGAAAAATGTTGCGGGACATTTCTATGCAAGGTGTAATCTAATTCTCTAAAGTAAAGCAATAATTTCATTTTATTTCTCTGTGATTTACAGTTTCTCAGTTGTAGTATCAGGCACTGGCTTCCTCCAACTGAGGTGCCAAGCTGCATTGTCCTTGCTATACTGGCTGGCTATATCTCCCTGTTGAGTCAAAAAGTGTGGGTTTATCTTCTTGAAAAAAAAAAAAAAAAAAGCTATTGTAAAGTCACAACTACTGCTGTAAGGAGGAAGTTTCTGACAGGTATCTTTCACTTTTTGTATTCTGGACTAATGTGGTTATAATTCATCAAGGTGGTTTTTTTAAACTGTAATGCTAAGTAAGCATACTGAGAAACAGCATCTGTCTTATAACAACTTAGTAATATCTGTTTCATAGCACTGCAAATAGGATTTGGAAGACATGTGCTGGACCTCAATATTTATATATACACTAAAAAATAAAGTGTATAAACCTGCTGATCAAAATAAGAAAGCCACAGGCAACTGACCTTCTGATCCCTCTTTCCATTCTGGTGGTTGTTAAATTCCACCAGAAAGACATCAAATAGGAAAAATAATAGGAATATAAAAAGCAAGCTCACAAACTTGGTCTTCGGGAGAGCAGAATTTGGCCTCTTGCAAGTTATGCTTAGGAAAGTCTCATGGCATAAGGCCCTGGAACGATGAGAGGCCTAAGAAAGCTGGTTAATATTTAAGGATCACCTCTTCCAAGCCCAAGAGCAATCCAACCCAACGAATAGGAAGTCAGGTAAAAATGCCAGGAGGCCTGTGTGGACAGACAAGAAGGTACTTACCAAACTCAAACACAACAAGGAAGCATACAAAGGGTGGAAGCAAGGATGGGTAGCCTGGAAGGAATACATAGACATTGTTCAAGCTTTCAGGGATGAAGTCAGGAAAGCTAAAGCCCAAATAGAATTGACTCTGGATAGATATACCAAAGACAACAAAAATAATTTCCTTAAGTATACAGTTGAGAAAAGGAAAACTAGGGAAAATGTGGACCCATTGGTGAATGAGATGAGGGACCTGGTTAAGCAGGATGTGGAAAACACTGAGGTACTGAATGCCTCCTTTGTCTTATTTTTTACTAAAAAGACCAGCCTTCAGAAATCCCAGAGACCAGGGGAATAAACCAGAGCAAGGAAAATGTACCCTTGGTGGTAGAAGATCAAGTTAAGGAATACTTAGTCAAACTGTAGATGCATGAGCCCTGATGGGATGTACCCAAGAGTGCTGAGGGAACTGGCAGATGTCATTGTGAGGCCACCCTCATGAATTTCAACAATGAGAAGGGCAAAGTCCTGTACCTGGAGACAAACAACTTCATGCACCAATACATGCTGAGGGCTGACTAACAGGAAAGCAGCTTTGCAGGAAAGGGTCTAGGGGTCCTGGTAGACACCAGGTTGAATGTGACCCAGGAGAAAAAGAGGCATTCTGGAGAGAGTCCAGAGAAGGGACACAAAGATGATGAAGGGACCAGAGCATCTCATGTATGAAGAAAGTCTGAGACCTAAGACTGTACAGCCTGGAGAAGTCAAGGCTTAGGGGGCATTTCATCAATGTATATAAATATCTTAAGGGAGAGTGCAAAGAAAGGGGGCCAGGCTCTTTTCAGTGATGCCCAGTGACAGGACAAGAGGCAATGGGCACAAACAAACAGGAGGTTCCCGCTGAACATCAGGAAACACTGATGTTTTTCCCAGAGAGGTTGCAGAGTCTCTCTCTTTGGAGATATTCATGTGCCATCTGGACATGGTCCTGGGCTCTAGGTGGCCTTGCTTGAGCAGAAGAGGTTTGATGAGGTGACTTGTAGAGGTCCCTTCCAATCTCAACCTTTCTGTGGTTTTGTGATTGTGTGAAATGACAATTCTATTCTGAAGGACATTGACTTGGAAGTACTGAGCACACTTTCATTTTACTGGTAGCTGAGTTGATTCAACTGTTTTCAGTATTCAGTTAACTGACTGGTATATATTGGCACTCAATAATTAAACCACATTTTTCTTTGGTTTAATAAATAATGTCATTGATGTATTTGACAAGCCACACTCTTGGCAGCTATTTTGTGAGAATAATTTAATATATTTCAGTGAATGCTGTGAGAATTCCTCACTGTGGTTTCTGTCAATATGGTGTTTTCAGAATAAGATCACAGGGGAATTTTGCAAAGATTAAAATAGTAAGAGTACTATATGTAAAATAAGTAGTTGAGTGAAACCAGTTAGATAGCTGAGAGTGCAGAGAAGCAATAAATAGTTTTCTACAGCTTGCTGCAGTATAAATCACATTCCCAAGACTACTTTAACAACTTTCTCTACTTTTCATATATAATAGAGTACTGCCTGTTTGTGGGCAGATGTACAATATTCAACATGTAGAAAACACTATAATGTCTCTACAGACTCAAATGTTGACGTCACTATTATATAGCAATATTTAAATACTATATGAAGCTTGTGCATTTACTTCCTCATAGAACATAAGTTAGAGGTCTCACAGCATAAGTTAAAGTAGTCTTTTGTACCCTTTCTTTGCTATAGATGCATAAAGTCATTGTGGATTCAAATCTGAAAAATGAAAAAATCAAAAAAGTACAGCAGTCATATTAAAGAGAATCAACTTCAAAATGGAGACACAATCTATGACAAAAAAAACCCCTAATATTTTCTGTCTGATTGTTCTTCATTTGGAATTCCTAATGATTATATTTGCCACTACATCTGTTATCCACTTAGTGCAAAACAGAGTCCCAACATGAGGGCTGCTTTTCATCACACAATTTTATTTTAATAGTGGTTGATATTTTTTGATATAGCATTACTGGGTTACAGTTTATAGTGCAAGTGATCTAATTACAGTGTATTGATCTAATGATAGTGTATTGTTCTAATATTTTATCCATACTTGTGACAGTTTTCTTATATAATTATTTTATTTCAATTATTTTAAGGAAATACTAGGATAACATGACAAGATAGGGGAGAAGAAACTTGCATAATGTTTTCCATAATAGCATAAATTCTAATTCCTCAGTCCACTGACAGGCTGAAGTTTTTAGACTGAAATTTTCTGTTGGCTGCCTGCTTTATGGCTGATGTATTTTCACTTGGTTTGTAACGAAGCAAGACCTGTTCAGTCACTCTGTCATGCTAGTCCCTTCTTCTGTCTGCAAGTGCCAATTTCATAGGTCTCAGGATATCAAATAATCACAAATTTTGTAAATATCATCAGCTGTGTAGGGGAGAAAAATGAAGTTACTGTCTTGTCTAAGGAGGAGCACAGGAACTGTTAACTCTGTTAACTGCCTGCCAGCATGCACATAGCTATAGAGCAGCCACAGCATTTACTGTTGCTAAGAAGACAGGCAAAAGACCCAGCAGCAGCCTGGGATCAAGGATGTGCCTCATGCCACACTGATAAAAAAATCCACCCTGATTTGGTTGTTACACATGTGTAGAAGCTGATCTGACCCTAACTAGAGCTGCACATTTAACCCAGGTTGAAAAGCTTGTCAATGTATGTATCAACTTACTGGGGTTTTTTTGGCAAGAAAACAGGTGGTTTAGAAGATTCAGGCCCTGCTGGTGATCCCTGCTGGGTGTGGTGCTAGGACCCTGAATATACTAATTAGCCTTAATTGTGCTAATAGCCTTCCTGCCCTGCCCACCCACCCTTCCCCTGTTTCTGGATAGACTCCAAAGCTATATAGCACAGCAGTTGTGTCTCCTTTCTGGGATTTGAACCTGTATTAAGGGTGGTTTTATCTCTTGAATGCACTTTGGATCTGTGTTACAGTCTGGTCTCCAGCTCTGACTCCTCGGTGAACCATGGACCCATGTGGTAGGTGGCTTGTCTCCAGTCCTGTCTTTTGTGCTATCTCCTGCTATTCCTGGCTGGACTCTGCTTCATAGCCCCTGGGGCTGGCTGGCTTGTTGCTCCATCATGGCTGGGATAAACCTTGTTACTGTGATCTGGTGTGGGTGTTGTGGGATGGTGCCCTGTCAGTGAGAGACCTACCTGCAGATGGTCACCCTTGAGTCCTGGTTTGCCGTGTCTTTTCCAGTGGTCCTGTTTCTATTGAACTCTTGATGCTTGGTATGAAAATGTGGTGGATCTTTTCTCCTTTATTTTCTTTATTAAGAAGGTTGGAAAAGCTCATGCCATAAAACTACTTTGAAAAAAGCCTAAGTTAATCATAAAGGAATACCAGAATTAAGGATATCTGTAGAATCCTAATTTGCCAAACTGGTTTGAGATTTCTAGCTATGGCTGCTGCTGTAATGTCTCCATTTTGCTCAGGGTACAGTAGAGGGCATGTTTTGTTGTTTACTGTGTAGCTCAGGCCTAATTTCAATCACAGTATTTGAACATGAAGATATGTGAGGCTTAATTTTGTATGTACTTTTCTGTGCTAATCCCTGTTGTACTGCATAGACACTGAACTAATTATATTAGATTTTGCTTGAGTGTGTTTATTGTTTTTTTGGTTTTGTTTCTTCCCCTTGCACAGTAACTGCCCAAATGTGCTTATCAGGCAGATGTTAAGCTAATTTATTTTTCTTTTACTGGAAAATAAGCTGCTTATGTCTACTGCACAGAAAAAGCAGCTTCATGGACACTTTAGATAAAGTTATTGACGTGTTGCAAGCTGTTGCCTTGCCTCTTGTATATGTCTTCAGGGTGTGTTCAGACCATTAATTTATCCCTTTCTAGGGTACTTTGCATTTTATCCTTCTCCTTGCTTTTAAAATCTCTCTCCCACTAACCTCCTATGGTTATGGTGGTGAGTTTTTAATATTTCAGCAACCTGAAACTCAGCATCTCAGTGCCAGGGCATTAGAAACATGAACTTTGCTAACCACTTGTGAAAAGTTCAGTTTAGGCAGAAACCCTGTCACCAGCCCTCTGAGGCACTGTTAAAAACATTTTGTCCGTGAGCTCTTTTCTTTTCTGTAGCTATCTTCTTCCTTTACGTTATTCATGTTTCCAGTATTTATACCAAAGAAGCCAAGCCTCTTCTAGGAAGGCTTGTATTACTCAGTGTGTGTGTATTAATTTCTGAGGTAATTCAACCTAGTTTTGATTCAGGAAAAAAAAAACCTGTGAATTTAATGCAGTGTAATATATTGAGAAGAGTGATTCCTTAGAGAGAAACGCCATGTGTTTCTGTCTCTGAGTGTTTTCTTCTGGCTCTGTCTTACGTAAATATAGATTGGCCATGCATGCCTGGAAAGTGTTATGTAGTTGAAAGGGGCTCTGCAGAGATTTGGACCTCTATGGTTCTTCAGTAGGTTTGTTTTCTAAACAAGGCAAAATCTGTAGGTAAACATAGTAACTTCTGTCAGGTCATCTTGTCCATCAAACATTGTGGCTAGCTTCAGTCTAAGAAGTCACTACTGGTGATCTGTTGGCTGTAAGAGGAGCCAGGTGGGGAAGGAGAAGCCTGAGCAGTGGCTGTTTATGATAGATGAGTAGCAGCAGATGCATGGCCAGATGGTCTAAGGAATGGGAAGTGCGAGAGCCAGTGAGAGTTTGAGGGAGCAGCGTTATCCCATGAGAGGAGACAAAAAGCCATCCGAGTTGCAGAATCACAGCTATGAAAGCACATCAGGTGTTAATTCAGAGAGCAGCCCAGAGGCTTAGTCTTGGCAAACTTTCTTAAAGGGATTTCTGAGTGATCAGAGCTCTGCAATGTAGTCTTCTGAAGCTGAGTTCTCTATGTACCAAAACGAGAAAAGGCAGTGGCGCTTGGAACCTCCTGTAGTTTCAGTCCTTTCTACTGCTATAAAAGGTTGTCTGACCACCCTCTTAGCTAACTCATGCAAGTTTCTGATCTGTAATTTTATTTAGCTAGGCTTGTGAATATTTAACCTAATGAGCAAGGGTTGCAGATGTGTTTTATTCTGTCCCAGGGAGCTGGTCTGCTAGCTTACATATCTGCCTTCAGATGTAATGTACCCAGAATGTGACTTCTTGTTAATGGCGGAATTAAAATTGGTTTTGTAGCTCTTTCTTTTGCAGCTGTTTCTCATTGCTCTCTGAAAACTGAGAGTCTTTCTTCAGCTTCATGTTTTGACAGATGGGCTACTACTTCAATGAATCTGGAGTTTCTGCAAATACAAGTTCAGCACAGTGACAAAGGACCCTATTGGCGTACCTGAGTGGTTCGTGTATCTGTTACCTTCACTTATTTTGCATATTCCTGTATCTTTATTTTGTTTTATGCATTTCTTATGGCTACAAGTGAAGACAAAGAATTAATGTGTGGGGAGGAAGATTGGAGGGTGTGGGAAATCTGCTTAAATTCTTTTCAGATTTACAGTAAGTAACTTTATGATGGGGTACTCTCAAACCAAATACATTAAAGGAACTGCGTGACAGATCAGTCCTATAAGGATTTAGGGTGAATTGACGGATAGATCTGATATATTCCAGCTGGTCTACTTTTCTTTTCTAACATTAGTTCCATTCTTGCTTTCTTGGAACAGACAATCTCAAATATTAAAACAGATTTTGAAAAGATAAACTAGCAAAACAAAACCACTTACCTCAAATATTCTGGTTACACGAAACAAAAGGCAGGAAACATGGAACTTACTCTGTGCCTCAGTATTCCATTCTTTTTAAAATGTCAGCATGTAGATTTTCAGATTTCTCTTCTCTGAGTATTTGATTATATGAGTCAAGGATTTTTTTTATTGTTTTAGGTGCATTTCATGTATGTATAAATTTTTAATGTGAATTCTTAGATATAAGAATTATTCAGAAAGTTCAGCATGTACTCAGTACTTGTGAATGTTTTTGTGACCTTCTCCACCTTAATGTGATAGTACTGTTAAGCTTCAAAATAACTGAATTATCAAGTCTGATATACTGAAGGCCTACTCTGTACAAAAATTGTCTCTTTACAATTGCTTTTGTTTACCACATGTCCATCTGTACTGGAACACCAAATTTTGTGTGAAGAGTATAAAACATAGCCTTTCTCCTGTTCTTTTAACAGAACCACATCCAAAGCTTTATATGATTTAAAGTGATATACAGCTACTGTGAAAGGAAGGGTGATATGGCATTATTGGCAGCTGTGCCAGTGGACAAAAACCATCTGTAACGGGGCTTTCTGCAATAATAACTTCCAGTGACTTCCATGCAGTGCTCTTGCACTAATAGAAATACTTATACAGCAGTCTGTGCTGCTACGTGAGCATCAATTTACACCTACTCAGCAGGGGCAGTAGAAGCTTACTAAGGAATGTTTGTGGCATCTTGACACTTCTGAGAAAAGGTGCCTGACATTAATGAGACTTGGACAATTAGTGCCTACATAAAGTAGGCATAAATTTAAGGATGCACTTCTCTCATAGCCTCTTTGAAGGAGTTGTCTGTCTACATGAGCTTAGTTCCTGCTATAGCCCCACCCCAATAAATGCAAGCTAATGGGGAGTGGGAAACTCCTACATTTGCAAGATACACGTAAGACCAGGCATCCAGACTGACAAGTTGTCGCCCATGGTGCACCCATTCCATGAAACAAAGTTTCTCAAGAGAATTGGTTCAGCCTGTGAGACTGTCTCATTTTGCAGCCCCCTTGTAAAAAGTGCAGCATGGAGCTGTGGTGCCCAACTAGGAAAACATCTTTGAACTTGGTACCTGGTACACCTTAGGGCAGAAAAATCAAGGTCCCAGCTGCTTCTTGCCATCTTATGCAGTACTGGAGATATTTCTGCAAGGGAGAATGCTCCTTCCCATTGTAAGGTAGCTCCCACCAGAGTGTGATCTGATTTCACAAATAGGAGAACTGACCCTATAAGGTCAGGTATTTAAAAAGTCTAGCTTTGTGTTTAATGCTGTAGAAATATTCTGAACAGAAACTATCCTCACAAAATAAATTAATTCTCACTATCCTAAGGGCTGCAGAGCACTTCTCCAGGGTGTTATGAGATGCAGATATTGTGTCTGAGACTTAAAGATCTTGGCAATAACAACATGGGGCACATAGTTCACCTCATTATCTGCTTCCAGAGGTGGTGATAAGGAGCAGAAAAATATATTCCCCTTATAATTAAGGAGTTCAACACTGATTGTTTACTGTAGCAGCTCTATAATTTATAGAGGCAAGGGCTGCACACAAGTTATGTAATTTGTTTCAACAAATCAATATGAGTGGTCTGGGAAGGAAGCATGTTTGACAGAGCTATGGATTTTAGAATGCGTACACTATATTTAAAATTTGGATGTTAATATTTGTGCTTTCATAGTGACTTTCATTACCAGCACTTGTTTAATTTTAAGGAAATATTCTTTACTTTTCTAATTTTACTTACTGACGGCAAGGGCTGTGGCAGGCAGCAGTGACTTTACATGTGTGCACTTGCCTGTTTATGGATTATGAAGAGAACTGAGCTAACAGACGCAGCTTCTTAGTTTTTCGGCTAATTTATATCCAAGTTTATGACTCCTTTACATGCCTGTGTTATGTATTGATGTTGGATGGTTTGGAAATGATCTGGAATGGTACATGGGTATTTTTGTAATGAGTCTGAAGAAAACAGTAATTGATTTTTTTTTTTTCTGAGAAACTCTCATCTTGATTCAGTTGTAATTCAGTGGATGATTCAGGTACTGTTCTTAATGCAAATAATATTTATTGTTCCATTCCATAGTAGTTGGTAAATTCTCATCTCAAAGGTGTGTATTTTATAACAAAATAAAAGGTTGAGCTGGTGGTTTGTTCTTATTGAAGTGTCTGGAATTCAAATCACATGTATGGACTAAATGGCAAGAACACAGTAAGGTCAAATTCTGACCTCGTTCTGGTGGGATAAGGTGACTGTCCAGGGGGGAAGTAAATATATTTTTAAAACTATATAACTGCTTCTCATTTCATGTAAGTCAGGATATAGTATATATCCATCATTGCTAATTTATAGCATGCTCTCTTTAGTTGTTTGTAGAAATAAATTAATAGCTGTACACTGTCTTTTTACACTAATAAATTATAGTTTGAGGAACAAAACGCTTGCCCAATGTGAAGATTATGAGAGAACAATTGTGAAGTTGCATATTTGTGATAGAGCAAAGCAGCTGTTGTATCAAACAATGATTTAAAAAAAACCAAGCCAAAACATTTGTAATAGGAGAGATATAATACTTTTAACATGCCTAAGACAAGAGTGAATATTTCTTGAATTAATATTTAGGAGATAAATTTTATTTCTGAATCTCACACAACAGGATATTGTAACAGGTAAGGCCATTATTTAATGCTAACACGAGCTTATGCTCCCCTCCTTTTCTGTCCTGAAATAAGTGTTTTTAGGTTTAGAGAAATAAACCCAGTGACTCTTCACAAGATTTTACAACTGGACTACATTTCCACTGCCTATGTTACCATTTCTTACTGACCAAATAGCTGACTGAACCTGTTCTTTCCTTTTTTTTTCTTTAGGCAGTGAATTGCAATGGTCAACGTTGTACCTGTTATAAGAGCATCAATCTGGAGGGAAGGGGGTGGGGGGATGAGTCTGAATCAAAACCTGGGTTTATTTCCAGAAGAGATGCTCATGCATTCACAGATGCTTGGACTTGTGGATTTTACAGGTCTCTCTAGTCAAGTCCTGTAAGCAAGTACCTAGTAGCCAGGGAACTAGCAGAAGAGGCATTTCCATTGTAGCAAGATCCTTCTGGAGGAGGAGGGTGGCTGTTTCAAGCTGCAACTTGAGTATTCTGATGTGAGATGGTTAAATTGTTCAGTTGGAAAAACTCGCTACCAGCAACATACCGAGCAATTTTAACCTGAACACAGGCATGTTCTTCAGGAATGTGAAAGAAGGTGCCCAGTTAAAAAATATATCAGTAAAAGCTGATCTTTCTCCACTTTCAAGAAGAGATCACTATACATGCTTGCTAGTATCTCACTACAGGTGTTTAGCAATCTTGCACCAGATATAATACTGAAGAGGACAACTGGTATAGATTTTCTGGGCTTTCCAGAGACTTTTAAAAAAAAAAAAAAGTGTACAGACTTTTCCTCTGAAAAGCCCTGATATTTTGCCATTAGAAGGAGTCTTTAAACATTGTGGCCTTTGGTTGTCTTTCCACTGACTAAAAGTGCTTTAATTTCATTCTCGCATGTTAGAGGACCCCTTGCCTTCTGCAGTTATAACAGCAGAAATAGGTCAGGGAGCAGATCCTTTGAGTGTGGTGGCTTTAATGGTGCCCTAGACAACTTACAGTCCAAACCTTTAAGAGTCTGTCTACAACTGTAATGACTTGAAAATTCTTCCTATCAGGAAAAGCTCTGTTTCATAACTTGGCAAAACAAATCCCAAACAAGCATTTTTCTAGTTGTCAAAAAGTTTGTGTTCCTCCCACCCTCCCCCCAATGTTTCTAAATTTACTGATTCTGAAAAATGTATAAAGATAGATTTTGTAACATAGCTTTGTGATTGGTCCTTTTGATACATCTAATTTAGGAACTTTTATCAGGAAAGTTGAAAGTATATAAATAATTTTAATGTTCTTTTTCACATGATGAATTTGGTGTTCGGCTACTATTGAAATTGTAATTTTTAGGAGAGTAAAAGCCTTTTGTTAATTCACAACTTCTTAAACAATGGCATAATTTTTGTCATTTGACAAATGACTTGTCATTTAAGTATGTTCCATTTCAATTTTGAAATAAGAAATTATGAAATTGATTGTCAAGGCAATTATAGAATGAGTTTAGCTAGAAGTAATTATAGCATGAGATTGACTATCCAGGCAGTTATTAGCTAACTACATTAACTTTTGTGGAAATTATATATTTTTTTTCTTAATCTTAAAATGAATTTTCTTTACTCTGTGTATGCTCTGTCTACAGTGTGGGGTATTGTTCATTAGTCTTTGTGCAAAGAATCAATTACTGTATATCATGTTTGAACACTTATTTCTTTCTGGAATACCTGTTTCTTTCCTTTCAGTCCCTGACATATGCTTCTAACTGTTCATTTTTGGTTGCAAACAAAAAAAGGAGATTAAGTTATGGCACGAGAAGACATGTGGTGCCAAAAGCTTATAAGAGCTAAATAAAACCAGCTTTTTTGTTTTCATTCCAATCTTTAAGCAGCCTAAATGGGATGTGTTATAGCAATAGTGACACATGGCTTTGAAGTCATGTGTTGATAATTTCAGCCTCCTAGTTTTAGGTAATCTCTAGAATGCAATAGTCACCGTTATCCCTGCAAAGAATCTGCTTTTGTTTTAGCATGTGTTCTTTCCCCACACCCCTGAGCTCTATCAAATAACAGTTTAGATATATTCGTCTGTGTTGTTGAAAATAAAACCTTTAGTTAACTAAAAAACCCACTAGTTATATTTATGATTGAATGAATCTTTGGATATAAGCTACATTGTCATATAAAATTAGAATAGTCAAACTGTTGGGGGGGAGGAGGAACCCAAGGAATTTGAAAATACATACATGTGTATTATTCATTCTAATGAGAAGTATGTTCAGTCCGAACCAGACACTGGGGTCTGATGTAGCTGAGCAGCCCAGAAAGTGACCCCTAAAGGTTAGGAATTGCTTGCCAAACCTACCTAGTCAGAAAAGCATACGCTATGGTTAATCAAGCAGTCTATTACATTGAGCTGATCTACATATGGTTGCTTAGAAGTCTGGACTCTTGCTGAAAGAAGATGTGATTTGTGAAAGGTTGCATTTAAAAGAGAAACTGCCTTGGATTAATATTTTGACTGCACTGATTGAAGTTGGGTAGGACATGATTTATACACAAGTCTGTTCCAAACATGTTGAAAGACATTTATCTTTTTTTTTTTGAAAGCTTTATAGTGTTGGAAGAATTTATGATAAATGTTAGAGCCCATTGTACAGTTCCATAAAACACTGAATACACAGATTAGTGATGTGTATCGCCACTCGCAAAATCCCTCCTCTGAGCAGATTTATCTTACCCTAGCTACTAGATTTCTTAATAGCAAAAAAATTCCTGAACTATTATGCAGCATTCTGGCCTGAGGCTTGGAACAAGACTTCACTGTGAAGTAGCAACTGTCTTAAAAACACTATATAATATGTATCAAGGATTGTTTCTGTCTAGAGGTGCAGAAATTACTGACATCAGAGATTAAAAACAGAATATATGAAGATCAGGCGAATTGGTTTATTTTCAGAAGGTATAATTACTTTTTTTGGGGCTGAGGAACATAATTCACTTCAAAATATCTAACTTTTTTAAATTAGTAAATGATTGTTTTAGTCTTAAATACTATATGGCTATGCTGTAATGATGTGACTGAACTCTATCTGGAGCAGGAGATGGAAGTCTTGTCCTGATAAAAGAAGAGTTTGATATAGAGAGATCATGTCATGGTTGACTTAAGTAAATTCATTAAACTTATTGAGATAAATACAGTCCTGCTGATGGGTGTCTATGTGTGGGCAATCTGGCAGAAATTAACAATTGATTTCTATTCATATCTGTCCTTAGACCTGCTTTCAGAAAGAAATGGTATTGCTCTGTTATTGTTATTCCTATGTAGTGATGTATTCAGACTGCATTTATGTGTTGACTCCCATTTCAAATTGTGCTGGTATTATTAATGAAAACTTAATAAAACTATCATTAAGCACTAAGCACCTTTTGCTCAGAACTTAAATTCATGAACAAAACATGGGTCTGATATTGAAAGTAGAGGTCTTCTATCTAGAAGAAAAGGTAATGTGAACTTAAACTTCATCTTTCCCTTACTATGCAGGAATGCACAAAATTTCATACATTCAAATCTACCAATTCACAGAAAGCATAAAGAAAATGCTTTATAAATGGAAAAAAAAAATCCTTCCTGTGAATTGCCGGTCCTTTGTTTTGGTTGATATTACCTGAGGAAACACTGGGATAGGAACAATTTGGCAGACTTTCATTGGAATTTTCCAGTTTGGCACAACTACTCCAGAAGGTCCATTAGGTAAGCCATGTGTCAGACTGGTTTCCTGACATTTTGTCCATCTTTTTCCCTTGCAGCCAGACTAGAAAACTGTTTTGGGCTTCTAGGGCCTTTGCCAAGTGATCTTTCTGTGAACCAGGATACCACATCATAAATATTTAGGTTTATTTGCGATTAGGAATTTTGAATTCTCAAAATTCTTGGCAAAATAGGATTTTGATGTTTGTCTTGTTCTAATTGCAATTGTTTACTGAATATTAAAGTTCTTAAATTACATGTAGTATGGGTATCTAAATTGTTTTCACTATGAACTAGATTGGTTATGTCAATGATTACAGCAGTTTTTCTAAGAAAAAAACATGTATCTATCTTTGTTAGGTAAAATTCCTGAGGTAGAAAGGTAACTTGATATTTTACATGTGTAGCTTGTGGTAAAGATTACACAGGGTGAACATCTTTTCTTGACATATAAAGAAAGCTGTAGACTGTCTGCTTTCACTGGAATATTGTCCTTTGACTAGTGTGTATTAGCTAACATAAGCTTTTTTCCCTTTGTAAAAAAAGCTGAAAAGCTTCCACATGTTTAATTTAATTAAATTGTAGAAGCTTATTTCCAGGCCATAATCAAAGAAGTGATTTTTCTTTAAAAAAAGCCAAACAAACAAACAAAAAAAACCCACAGAAACCCCCCCCCCCCAAAACCAACCAAACAACAACAAAAGAACAACTCTGGACACTCACCAAGGAAGCTGCCCACCAGAGCTGGCAAGCTAAGGAATGTTTCTTTTTCCCCTAAAGAACTTGGACATCAAAACTGAACGAGTCATGGCAAGTAGGGAGTCATAAATGAAAACAAGAGGAGAAGGGTGGGTTGACGATATCATGTGGTTTAGCAAGGCATGCCCATATCTCAGATGGTTTTGTTTTACTTATTTTTGTAGTTGGAGGCTTTTGAGGGCTTAGAGCATGAACTTTATATGAACTATAATTTTCTTGGGTGCCCGATGGCAGAGCTGTGAGGCTCTCAGGCTGCATGTAATTGAAAAGACATTATATGTTGGCATGTCAGGAAACATCACTTACATCTTTTTATTCTGCATTTACATCTTAAAGAACTTATCAACAGACATTCCCTGAGGTCTAGACTAGCCATTATGAATGGGCTTTTATTAACAAGTGTACAAACACAAATTTCTGCCTTTTAAAAATTATTTTCTGCTCTTGAAAAGAAATTCTGCTAAAGTCAAGGAACTAGAACATCAAGGTTTTATGGTTAGCAGAGCGTATTTTCTAATAACTTGACTTTGTGCTCAGCATTTGAGGTGGGTGGCAGGGAATGGAGAATACAACTCACCTTTTCTTTAATCATGCTAAAATTACCATAGCTGTATGAATAAGGGGAAGAATAGCAACATGCTCACCTTTCCAGGTACATGGACTCTGACATCTTGAAAAACGTTTTCCAAGCAGATAGTGCTTAGCAGGACTCTGAAAGTCTTTACAAAACTGCAGAGCTCTACTTCTAAGGTTCAAAAGGTGAAGGGGTATCTTCTGTCTCCTTGTTTCCTTAATGCAGTAGACCTTTGGCTCTTTGAGGGTTTTAAACTAAGCAGATGTGAAGTAGAACCCCCCAGTAGTTTTCATGAGTGTCTTAAGACAGCACAGACCTAAGAGTGGTCAGAAAGTTGCAGGATGAACGGGCTTTTAAAAGATCTAACCTTCCTTTGCAAAGGCTGACAAATTTACAATGTCAAAAGTCTTTCTCAGAATATGTCTGTTTGAAACTTTTTTTACTGTCAGAAGATAAATGATATCAAGGCTGTTTTCTTACTGTCATTTTCTTAATAAAATACTTGAGAAAAGAACAAAGAAGTCAAACTTCCTTAATAAAAGAACAACCAAAGAGGAGAGGACTGTTTTTATGGGGGAGATACTGTTCAGTTTCACACTAGGAAAATGTTGAATTTATCTTAATCTAGTTTTCTTTTTTTTTCTGGGTATGTTTTGCTGAGATGAGGTCTTATCCTTGCTAGGGTGGATTGATTGATTTATGCAGAAGGAAGTGTGTAATTAAATGCTTTGTCCTTTCATCTCTTATGAAGTATCTTCCAGCAAATGGTAAAATAGTATAATATTGGTGATTCCTATTTTCTGGTCACTCATCAAAAAATGGTAGTCCAGTATGATTCAGGAAAATAATTAGAATGATAGAGGTGTCACAACCTTCTGGATGGAAAATCCTTTAACAATTAATTGAGGCTTATCTTCCTTTTGAGGCATTGCTCACTGTCCTGGTACCTTGATACTTGTAATGAGCCATCTGGAGCTCATTAACAGGAATTGGAAATATTGTGAAGAGAGAACACTGAAGAAATACCTGATGCTAAGCAACTCATATGCAGCAGATGATACTATGAAAGTATAACCTCTCTGCCTTACCTGACATGTTTATTTCTGGACTGAGCAATAACCAGAAAGAAGTGACTATAAAAAGGGTATCTGGTGGATGTTGTCAGGATTACAATAGTCTTACCTTATAATGACTTTTTTCTGAATGACACATACTCTACCTTTTTCAAATCTGTCTCGTTCACATACTCTAAAACTGCTGCATGTGCTTGTTTCATCAAGGATGTATAATCAGAAAAAAAAGTCTGATAGTATGAATGAGGATGTTACTTTATAGTTTGATTTGTCTATTCTTAATTTAAAGCCTTGACTGCTTGACTGAAGACTTAGAATATTGTGTAGTAAGAGTATACTACTAAACTTACTGCTAACAAGCATTTACAGGTCATCTGCCACCTGATACTCTTCTTCATATGTAAAAAGAAATGTGCTTAGCTTGGAGTATTCTGCTGCAGCTATTTGTGTAGGGGGAGGGAAATCCCCAAACAAATAAAGCACTAAAGCCCTAAAACTTCAATTATTTTATCTCCTTGTTTTTTGCATGTGCAGAAGTATTTAATAACCCCAATAATATTAACTGCCTCTGTACTATTGAATTTCTTACTTGTTTTACTAAACTGTGGTATGTGCAAAACTCTGAGAGATCCCACAGTTGAATAGCATGGGATTATTTTTTCTATCTTTGTGGAAAACAGTAGTTTAGAAATAACTTCATCAGCTGTGTCCACTTCATGCACAACTGCAGAAGCTTGATGTGAGCAAGAAACAGAACTAGATGTTACCAGTTTTTAGTTTCCTTTCCTCATAAGCAGAGATCTTGCAGTGTTACTGACGTCCCTAGGTAAACAACAAAGAAACTGGCACACTATGGTTGCCATAAAGCAAAAATAATAAAAATAGAACTCTTTGCATGTAGGCAGTAGCTAACACTGCAAACCTCTTTGGTTGTGTAAATAACCATCTGCCTTATAAGTAATTTCTATTCACTTTGGTTTTAAATAGCAAATGAGTGATATACTTCATACATGACAGCTTTTTTATACTCTCTAGTTATAACCAGGTACTTATTAAAATCTTGAGAGACTAATACTTGAATTAAAAATAATTTCAAAAGAGCAGTAGAGAAAATCTCAGGAGACAGCCCATTTATGAGCCTGACACAGCAATTTTTCCAGGTAAAATAAACTCAGGATTGTGAATAAACACTTAAATACCAGATGCTTTTCTAAAGCTGTAGAAATACGATCTACATAGTGATTTTATAGAAATATCTAGTTAGTGATTTTTTTTAACTTTGTGAGGAAATTTAACACTGAAAGACTTCATTGTTATAAAAGGATATTATTATTGTTTCAGGGGATGCAGTGACCTTAAATTTGGGTAAATTTTGAAGTAAATGGAAAATAAGCTTGAACTTTAAGTTTATTGGATATAGGTCATGCCAGCCTAATTGGGGATGGGGGGAGGATACTAAAAGCAAGTACTAATCCACTGATGTAAATAACACTTCATGAGGTATCAGAAAGGATGGGGGAAAAAGAAATAAAATAGAAAAACTGGTTAAGTATGAAGCAAACTCACTCTGAGGTGACCAAAACCTTTCTTGAAGGAAGGAGCATGTAGGTGTGAAGTTGCTGACAGAATTTAAAGGATCCCTCCTGGGATTTACTTTGTTTTTTCCTGCAAAGAAAATAATGCAGGTGTGTGGTTATGGCATTTGTTAGGGTGTAACATGTCTCAGGTGAACTACAGGACTTTAACAGAAGTTTATTGCAGCATCATAGTACGAAAGTCAAGGACATAAACTTAAAAACTAATTCTTGAATTTCTGCTGTTTATTTGGAGCTTATCACCTGAAATTAAAAAAGACAGACCTGAGTGCAATAGGTGAAACCAAAATAAACATGTAACACAGATGTAGAAAGGATAAAGAAACTGTAGGAAGGACAGAAGAAACTGAAGTATCAGATGAAATAGAAGTAGTGTTGTACATTAAAGTCATGAAGCCTTCTTGTCTGCAGTGTGGCCTTCTTAGCTATAGTAAGTGCAGTGATGGCTGTGAACAGTAACTGGGAGATTGGAGGAGCTCATATTATAATAAAAACAGTGTGGCATGATCTACTAAAGCCATTGTTGAAAAGGGGCAGTAAGTTTTTTTTGTAGAAAAGTAGTCCTCAGAAAATTGTAGTAACCAAGGAGGGGGGAAAACTTATTAACGATTAGTGCAATACTTTATGAAGACAAATGAGTATAACCTGGTGATTAATGAATCACAGAATCACAGAATATTAGGGATTGGAAGGGACCTCGAAAGATCATCTAGTCCAATCCCCCTGCTGGAGCAGGAACACCTAGATGAGTTCGCACAGGAAGGCGTCCAGGCGGGTCTTGAATGTCTCCAGAGAAGGAGACTCCACAACCTCCCTGGGCAGCCTGTTCCAGTGTTCTGTCACCCTTACTGTAAAGAAGTTCTTTCTCAAATTTAAGCGGAACCTCCTGTGTTCCAGCTTACACCCATTACCCCTTGTTCTATCATCGGTCGTTACTGTGAAGAGCCTGGCCCCATCCTCCTCACACTCACCATTCAAATATTTATAAACATTAATCAGGTCCCCCCTCAGTCTCCTCTTCTCCAAGCTAAAGAGCCCCAGCTCCCTCAGCCTTTCCTCATAAGGGAGATGTTCCACTCCCTTAATCATTTTGGTGGCTCTTCGCTGGACTCTCTCAAGCAGCTCCAGAAAAGAGATTGTTTCTAAGGTATTCAAAGGGCCTGCTAATGGGAATAGGTTGTGTGAATGTGTGTTGTGCAGGAAAGTCTTGACAATATTTAATGTGGCAGTTGATTAAGGTTATGAAGAAGATTGTATGACATAGTGTCTGTTCTGGTAGAGTAGTTGCTCACAGTCCATGAAATTCTTTATTGCTTTGTTTCTATGTTAATTTGTCCTATGCTACCACCAAAGCAAATATTTCCTTTGTAGGAGAGCAGAGTATGCAAGCCCATAGTAGTCTTAAGGAGTTGGTTGGTTTTTTTTAAGAAGAAAGGGGACCAGACATGTTTACTTCTTCTTAAAATACTTAGATTCTCTGAGACTTCATAAGAAAGTTGAAAAATGCTATTGCAATACAGTAATGTACAAGAATCAAGCAAGATTTTTCTTATTTTACAAATGTAGAATTCAAATTGAAGCTTCTTAATTTCCATGCATGTAGAAATTGGTTGGATTTAATTTAAGAGTCTTTAATATAAGATTGCACAGCACCTTTCCAGTGTCTGAAGCATAATCTTCTATGTCTAACTCTTTACTGACTTTTTATCTAACACATTTGATCTTATTGTCTCCAAAAGCATTAAAATAACCTTTGGAGATTCTTTGATACATATTTAAAAAACAACTAATCCTGCAGAAATGGAAAATAAATGCAAAGCTGTTCTGAGTCTGAAAAATCATATAAAATGACCTTATGTTAATACTATGCTAAACTCTTCAAGCACTAATTCATTTGGATTTTTTCTGTTAGATTTTGTGTTTAGTGGTTTTTGTTTGCTGCTTTCCTATCCACTCTCCGTTTTCTTCTGTGAAGCTGTTCAAAGCATTTTCCTCTATATTGCTTTCAAATGGTCTCAGAACCTTTGGCAGTTTTGTCAGTAACAGGTGTTTTAAATTCAATAAATTCTTACAGATGATTTCACTCCTGTGTTTCATGGCAAGGAAACAAACCATCCACACAGCATTATTATGATTTCTGAATGTATGTGGGACTCTTATAATAGCCTTAAGTATTAAAAGAGCAGTTTACAATGTCACACTTACTTGAGAAATTTAAGGAGCTGAGTGGTCAGGGATAGCTTTGAAAT
This sequence comes from Caprimulgus europaeus, assembly GCA_907165065.1. The sequence continues at coordinate 79,386,865 of OU015525.1, forward strand.
ATTGTTTGATAGTACAGTAATCCGCTGTTTGAGTACAAAGCATGTATTATAAATATGTAAAACACTTTGCATTAGGAAGGAAAATGTTTTAACTTTTCCCCCCTTATCTATCACTATAGACAGATGGCCAAAAATTTTAGTAGGTTAGGAAAAAGAACACTCGGACACACGAATTATACAGAAAATAAACCTAACGGATCTCTAAAACGTTTTCCTTATTGTGTTTATTTTATTTACTTAAGCAAGCTACAAGACAAGGAAAGTAAGTTACTGATGTCTCCTATGTATCCTTTAGCAAGCCCAGGCACAGGTTAGCTTCTAGTTATCTTTGAGAAATAGTCAAGGATGTTTTAAAGACTTCTCTGAGTAAAATACAAAATCATGGCACTGAATCAATGAATTATTTCTTTGTTCTTTTAACATACAGTTGCAGTTACTAATTTCTGAGGTAAATATTGCAGAATGCATTAACAAAATAAATGCAATAAATGTAGCGTAGAATGTAATTCTTGAGTTAAAATTGTCAAACTAGGATTTATTGTCAAACTAGAATTGATTTAGATATGAGGACGTAACTAGTCTGTATGTGTTGTGGGTTTTTTCTGGTGTTTTCTACCTATTAATTCTAATATTAGTGAATGCTTTGAGTGTTTGCTGGGAGAGGTCTTTTTTGCTGTGTATATAAACCATGGTATTTTCTGACATTTAGAGCAAATGCATACTGAAGAAATGTGTGAAGGTGGAGAAAGAAGCCTTATGCTTGTCATTTTGAAAGTTTATGCTCAAGTTTATATGGTGATATTATCAGTGTCTCAGAGTCACTCTGGGGAGTAACATCTGAGTTTCAAATGCATGTTATGTGAATTATCCATGATGGCTACAGTAGCTGTCTCTGGAATATGCTTTAACTTGTGTATAATGAAAAATAAGCATGTTTCTAAAGAATTGACTTCCCTGATATTGGGAAAGGAAGGCAGGGGAGAATGAGAGAGAAACAAAACAGTAATTAAAGGTGATCAAGAAGCATTTCCCTTTTCTATAGTATTTCTCATTTAAAAACCAGATAAAATAATTAATGTCACATTGAGTGCACCCTCAGCAAGTTTGCTGATGATACCAAGCTGTGTAGTTGATATGCTGGAGGGACAGGATGCCATCCAGAGGGACTTTGACAGTCTTGAGAAATGGGCCTGTGCTAACCTCATGAAGTTGAACAAGGCCAAATGTGAGGCCCTGCACTTGGGTCAGGGAAATCCCAAACATAAATATAGGCTGGGCAATGAGTGGCTTGGGACCAGCTCTGAAGAGAAGGGCTTGAGGATGGTGGTGGATGAGAAGCTCCACATGAGCCGGCAATGTGCACTTGCAGCCCAGAAGGCCAACCGTGTCCTGGGCTGCATCAAGAGAAACATGGCCAGCAGGTCGAGGGAGGTGATTTTCCCCCTCTACTCTGCTTGTGTAGGGCCCCCCCTGGAGTACTGCATCCAATTCTGGAGCCCCCAACACAAGAGAGACATGGACCTCTAATGAATGAGTCCAGAGAACCATATTTATGATCTATTTAGAACACTAAATCCTTGATGAAACAGATTAATACAAAAATCCCCCTTATAAATCAATTTTATATTTTAAAAGCTATTAATTCTCTACAGATTTATTTTTCCACTTTACATTAAAGGTCACATGAAAGCACAGGTTAAAATGAAGCCTTTCATAGAAACTTTCTAGTTTTTCTTAGTGGAGCTGCCTATGAGTACCTGCAGCCTTGGAGTATATAAACTGTATTTCTTTCGAAGGAAACTAAACTAAAAGCTGCAGGTGGGCACCAAATACATTTCAAATCCTTGTGGGGAGAAGTGTTCAAGGCCAGGCTGGATGAGGCTTTGAGCAACCTAGTCTAGTGCAAGGTGTCCCTGCTTATGGCAGAGGGGTTGGATGATCTTTAAGGTCTCTTCCAACCCTAACCATTCTACGGTTAAGTAAATATGGTCATTTAGCACTAGGGAATTGTGTTGGTCTACAGGTATATTGATATTATCTACAACCATGACTACTTAGTAGTATTTACTTCAGGGATATGTATTGTAAGGTGTGTTTGGTTTGTACAAATACATTCTGTCAACACTACTTAAAGCAAAGTGATACTTCCCCTTAGAGGAAAATGGCACAGCCCTGTAGATGGCTAGGGCATCTTTGAAAACAGCTCAGCTATGTAGCTCTTAATCTTACTAGATGAGATGACCTATTGCAATCTCAGTAATGTGAGAAACTCTGGAAAAGCTGCTAAACTATGTAGCACTACATAAGAAAGATCACAGAATCACAGAATCTTAGGGATTGGAAAGGACCTCAAAAGATCTTCTAGTGCAGTCCCCCCAGGATGGGTGAGCTAGTTTTATTTTATTGCTGCTTCACAGTGGGTGGGTGGTTAAGTGTTCTTAAGGTCATTATGTTGCTGTTATTCCTAGAGCATCTTTTGGATTATGTGGCAACTAGAAGTTTTTTCTTTTAAATCAACACCTGCAGAGCATTTGCTTCTTGCTTATTGTGTCATGTAAATAGTAATAAAATAGTAAACCTAGATGAGGCACCCTTCACCTTCATGTTAGTTGTCACCTAATATACTAGTGAAAGAATTAGTAATAAAATGTTAATTAGAGCATTTATATATTATACATGTATTTGCATGTGTAACTGAAACAGTTTTTCCTCTGGCAGGATTGAATGAGAGAAAGAAACTCAGAGTGGGCAGAATAGCTTCTGACTGACAACAGGTAGAAGGCATGCCTTACGTAAAAATAGGCTGTTATAATCAAGTCTTGAATCTGTTCTTTATTAGCAATCGTGACATGACAAAGAATGTTATGGGCATGAAACTGTATTCTGCTTGTACTTAATTCCTGTGGCCTTCTCGCTCAAGACAGACAAATTTTGCTCTTCAGGATTTTGAGTCGTCATCCTGTTTCAGCTCTACTCGTTATTTCAAGTGGTGATTTTGTTTTGCTAGGAAATATTTTAGCTCATAAGATCTTTTGTGTTTATATAGAATCCCTCACATATAGATCTTAAAGTGAGGAAATATATCATAAGGAAAACAAAATAAAAACTTAGCTTCATGTTTCATCTGCAGTAGTCAAGGTCAGAAGTTCTGTCCTGCAGCAACTTCTGCCCTAACATTTTGAATAAATGAAAGGGGGGACTGTGATCTGTACTAGTTACATACAGTAGTTCTGGCACAAACAAGTTATTACTATTGCCCCTACAAGCCTCCAGAAAATGTGTTTCTAACTTTTAGATTTTGTGAATTTAATCAGTGCATTTCTTACTCTCTGAGTGGCAACTGTACTGAACTCATCTTAAGTGGAAGTGATGCTTTGGTAAAACAGAATGGTGTTACATGCTTACTGTAGTTTGGAAACCTGTTTCTAAACACTTTTCCTGAAATTAAATGTGTCATTGTTACTGGATTATGTATTGATCAGCTGTCTTTGGAACTACTTGGAAATGTAATCTGCTACGTGCATACAAACCTGAAGATTTGTGGCAGGAGAAATAACTACAGTGTACACAGCAAGGCATGTCATCAAGTCCTGGAAAAAAGTAGATATTAAACTACTAATTTGGTTTTCTAAACAGAGGTCATCAGATAATAGTAAACTATAGAGACATTTAAAACAACCAGAAAAACTCCATAACAAGCCACGCACCCCCATGTCACTATAAAAATTAGGCAAATACAGACTCTTGTCTTTGTGATGGGGGAAATGCATTAGAGCTGTTTGTTTACTTATTTCCTGATCAACTTACTTAACAAGTGATCACTGAAGGAATTATTTTTCTCCCCTGCTTTGAGAGGGCAAGAATTCTAGATGTTAAAATGGTGAGGGTATGGCTAGGGTGCACCATGTCTGACAAAGCTTGTGTGATTTGAGGAGGAAAATACTAAGAATCAGGAATACTTGGCTGCTTTGGAGACTAGAAGAGGGTAGCTAGCCCTTGCTAGTTAATGTACTGAATTTTTCAACTGTTAACCTCAAAACCTTTTGAAAATTGTCATCCTCTCCTTTTGTAGAAGTAATGAAGCTGAGGGAGGATGGACTGTTTTATTTTTTTATTATTTTTCTGACATATAAAAAAGATAATACATGCTAAGTAAAGTCTTAGTCCCTGTGGCCTAGTCCATTGCACTTGCCAGTAGACCATGCTGCTTTTTTGGGACACTGATAGATTATTGTTCCTGAAGACTTCTCAGTATGCTGGCTGTATGTATCTAAGATGTATAAAGGAACAAAAACAAAGACAGGAAACGCCACCTGTATGTGGGCTGAAATGAGAACATTGGACATACCTATAATCTATTTAATATCTGTTAATTTAAGATGAAAATGTCATGCTCAGGATCTTCTTTTGATGGATGTAGAGGCTTTGCTGAAAAACCTATGTAACATATAAATAGGACCCAACCCTTAAAAAGGATATGGGCTACCAGCTCCATCATCAGAGATTCATAATTTCTACAGGTGGACAGAAGATGCTACACTGACACTTATTTTTGAAGGACATGCTGTAGCTTCTTTATTTGGGCATGAGTTGAGGATAGGACAGGAGGTGATGGGATGGGGAGGGACAACCTTCCTTGCCAAGGATCTGCCTGAATTGGGGTATTTGAAGCCTCCTCATCCAAACATAACAAGATGCAGTGTGCTGTTTACTGAAACTGTTCCTGCAAGAAGCATTTACACTGACATAAAGTCCATTATAACAGAAATAAAACACAGTAAAAGAGGCAAGCTATGTTAAATACTTCTAAGGCCAGGAAAAAAAAAAAGTATGGTCTACTGAAGGGTGTCTGGAAATATATCCAGTAGGCTATTTTTTTTTAATGGGTAAACAGCGAGACTTGGATGTTACCCTTGAATCCTGTCCTCACTTTGTGGCTGTATGTTCTCTACCTGCTAATCTGAACAATATACTCTTTTCTTCTTGCTTTAGTGTGGGATCCTGCTCAACACACTAATTTCCCCCTTACTGGCATTTTCCCTTTTCTTTAAGACAGCAACAGTTTCAAAACTCTTTCAATTTGGCTTTCAACCACTGCGAACTACTGCCTTTTCTGTATTGATTATTCTCATCAATCTAAACTGTATGCAAGACTGATCCTTACATGTAAAGCCATATAGTGATAAGAAGTCTTAAAATTCCTCATTATTTGTATCAGGGCTTGAAATAACTAATCTTTGTCAATCTTGAAGATTTAATACTCATGTTTGTCCTACACAATTGTATGAGCAATGTTGTTCTGATCTATTGTTCTGTAAGCAGCTGAGCAGGGAGTATGCTCCAGGGATGATTTGGGGCTTTATCTGATAAATAAAATGTCCAAAAAAGAGAAGAACTTGGGAAAGGAAGATCTAAAAGGGCAGAATGTCTGTTTTGTGTGAAGCCTAAAAAGAGCTAAATCCTGTAACTCCAGCAATACTAGAGTATAAAAGATGTGAAATAGTGTTACTACCTTCATAATGACATGTAGGTGGAAGGACCCCCTACAGAATCGCCAGCTGAGTTTTTAGTGTGCACTGGCTGCTAGCTAAAGCGAATAGGCAGAAAGAGAGGAAATATTGCTTTATTCCTTCAGATAATGCCATATAGATATTAAGATAACTGTTCTGAAACCTTCTTGGAAGAAAAAATGCCTTTAAAATCAAGAAATCTCATCTCACATTGACATAAAATTTGGGAAGATTGTTTTGTCATTCAATAAAACTAGGAATGTAGTAAAAAGACAGACATGACACATTTTCAGTTCAGATGTGTTTTCAGTAAAGGTATTTTTTCTTGTAGTAGAATAAATTCTAGAATGTTTTACCTCCAACTGTTGCTAATTAACAGAGAGGTTCCTGGCTATCGGGCAGCTAATCTTTCAAACTTATTGAGAGAACTGCTTAAACAACAATTTTCTTTAAAATAAAATCTACTTTTTGTTTGATGTAAGTTGTACTGATGAGACCAAGGAATTTTGTGGTCTGAGACACATCAATCTTGATGAGTAGTTTTCCTTTCCTTGAGTTGTAGCACATGGCAGCTGCTTACAAACTTGTTATAGAGGCTTCAAAGGAAACCACATAACTGAAGGCAGATTGCCTGCTGCATTAAATTTTAGATTTATCTGGAATGCAAGTTCCGTAATGAGTACTATGAAGATAAAAATGCTAAGCATTCTTCCTCATCCTCAATCCAGGGGAAAGATTTGACAACAAAAAATACTCTTGCAATAATTAATGTATATAAAACACATTTTTTTGTGTCTATTCTGTTGTACTTCATTGTATCCTACCTGCTTTTTCCAGTTCATTTTATACTTAAACTGCACTGCTATTTAACTTATTTTCATTGCAGTCCTGCTCCATGGGAAGTGGAGGAAGAGAAAACTACCTATATTGACATGTAGAAGCACTCATGCTCTATAAAAAATAGAAAATAAATCTATCCTGCAAAGGTTAATATGTTGGGGCTTGGAACAATCAGTGTTTGAGGTTTGGGACTGAGTTTGCTTATTGTTTAACTTCCAGTGCTTTTGGAATGAGAATATTTTCCCTGCCCTTCACATATACTAGCTGTTTAAATAAAAAAAGTAGCAGTGCATTCAATAGTTCTTGGTAATGCTAACACCAGAAGTTTAAGATCATGTTTAGTGGTTTTTTTTTTTCTATTCATTTATCTACTCTACAGCAGAGGTGTGTGTAGCTGTGGCATTGCAGGCTGTGAGCCCAACACTGAAGTAAAAATCCAGGATGTGCTTTCTTTTCTTTGTGTAAAGACTGGACACACAGAATGGTTTTCAAAAGACTTATGTCAAGTGTCTTGCTCTTCAACTGCATTAAGGTGAATGGAGGGGGTTTAGCCAGGTATGCTATTTGATTTTTGTGTGTTTACTTATAGAAAGCACTTTCTCACATGTTTTCACTGTTTCTTTAGACAGTAGTGGATCACTAAGTGATTATTATATTTGAGTTGTTAATTGCATAGAATTCAGACTGCTTATTTGGCACTTTTAACTATAATGCCACCTAGTCATCTATAAGTTCACAACTAAAAATACAAGAATAACTGTAAACTCAGAGTAGCTTACAGTTAGTAGCCCTAATAGTAGAACAGTGATACTAGGAGTATGGGTTTGAAAATAGCTTAATGCTTTATATAATGTTTTGCACAATACTTTCAAGTAGAAATAGAGTATTTTTTGCTTTTCTGCTGAGATGCGGAGATTTGGGAGCAATTAAAGAGTGTAGTAAAGGAACCAGATTTTTTTTCCTAATCTTCTAGATGATTCTTATTTCATCCTAAAGAGATGTGTTTGTGAAGAAAACTCTATTCAGTAGCAATTGCTGGAATAATATAAAGTTTTATCTAATGCTGCAGTATAACATCAAAGATATAAACTTTAAATAGTGAGCCTAAATTCAGGTACCTCTGAGAATGACCCAGTTTTACGTTCATAATGTACAGGGGATTTTTATTATTTTTTATTTTTCCCCCAGAAAAAAAGCTTTTCTCTAACAAATTCATTATTTCTTGACTACAAACAAGTTTAGGTTTTTTGCTGTGGTGTGGGGTTTTTGAGTGGTTTTTTTGGTGGTTTTTTTTTTCCCCCCTTTGACAGGAAATGAATTTTCATACCAGCAGTGAGGAAGTAGCAAGGGCTATGAAAGACTAAATTTCATGGTCTCTTTACTATTTTAAGAAATGGCCTGCAAATCCTCCTGAAACCTAGTCTATTTAGTCTCTCTGGAATTTAGCTGGGGGGAGCAGGGAGGTGGAAATATCTCAAATGGCTTTGATTTTCTTGACAGATACCTGTAAGTGCCAAGTAGGTCTTCTGATGTGCTTTAATTTTCATGTGAATTAGGACTGTGTGTTCCTGTTTAACACAACTTGCTCTTTAGTTTCAGTAGGAATGGTGGCATATAACTTTAGTTAATCAAATTGACAGGGAATTAAAGTCTAGTCTAGTCCAACCCCCTGGCAGTAAGCAGGGACATCTTTACTAGAGCAGGTTGCTCAGAGCCCCGTCAAGCCTGACCTTGAATATCTCCAGGGATGGGGCCTCCACTACCTCTCTGGGCAACCTGTTCCAATGACCCACCACCCTCATATTGAAGAACTTTTTCCTAATATCCAACCTAAATCTACCCTTTTCTAGTTTAAAACCATTACTCCTCATCCTATTGCTACATGCCCTTGTGAACAGTTCTTCCCAGCTTTCTTACAGGCACCTTTCAGGCACTTCAAGGATGCTATAAGGTCCCTGCAGAGCCTTCTCTTCTCCAGGCTGAACAACACCAACTCTCTCAGCCTGTCCTCATAGGAGAGGTGCTCAAGCCCTTTATTCATTTTTGTGGCCCTCCTCTGGACATGCTTCAACAGGTCCATGTCCTTCTTGTGTTGAGGTCTCCAAAACTGGATGCAGTTTTCCAGGTGAGGTCTCACCAAAGCAGAGTAGAGGGGCAGAATCACCTCTCTTGATCTGCTGGCCACACTGCTTTTGGTGTAGCCCAGGATGTGGTTGGCCTTCTGGGCTGCAGATCTGCATTGGTGGCTCTTGTCCAGCTTTTCATCCACTACTTCCCCCAAGTCCTTTTCCTCAGGGCTGCTTTCCAGCACATCATCTCCTAGCCTGTATTGATAGCAAGGATTGTCCTGTCCCAGGTGCAGGACACCGTATGTGGCCTTGTTGAACCTCATGACGTTCACCTGGGCCCACTTCTCCAGCTTGTCCAGGTCCCTCTAGATGTCATCCTGTCCTTCTGGCATGTTGACTGCACCACCCAGCTTGGTATTGTCAGCGAACTTGCTGGGGGTGCACTCAATCCCACTGTCAATATAATTAATGAAGATATTAAACAGCTCTGGTCCCAGTATGCACCCTTGAGGGACATATAAAATATCTGTACTGAGTACAACTTTCATACTCTAATAACTTCTTAAGAGCAATTGAAAAATACTTTTTAAATGGTTTTGTTAGCAAAACTCCCAATGCAAGTTGACCCAATGTAGAGGCATTAAAAAACCCAACCAATCCACCCTCCTTCCCCCCAACTGTTTTGGTAATTAATTTAGGCTTTCATGAAGCCAGTGTCTATTGGTGGTGGGGAGAACAGAATATTTTAGAACTAGACTAAAGGCTTTTGTTTTGAAGAATTTAAGTGCTGTATCTGGAAGACAATTTTTGCATCTCTTGCTGCTTTTGTTGCTCTGTTAGTGAAAGTATTCTTTGCTCATAATAGTGTAACCGAGTCCTTCTTGGGGATTGTATTCCCTTTTCACTTCATCCAAATGTGATTAATATAGTCAAATATGAAAGGCTCACTATGATTCCAAGTCATGTATTTCACAGTGTAAGCCTGAGCCTTCTGAGCAACGTTTTTAGTATGGGTTACAGATAATGACCAAAGATCATCTTGTTTGAAGAGAAACTCTCTCAGTTGCAATTTTACCATGAACAGAAAAACTTTATTTGATGTACTGCTTCAAGCAAATTTTCCAGGCTATTGGACTAACACATTTATTTGCTGTCTCCCAGTATGGATATAATTGTTATATTGTTTTGCTATTGGATGTTCCATGGAAAACCTTTCAATGTTTTAAGAAATAGTCATACTGACCATAAAGGCATAATTTTATTGTTAATGATTTTATAATTGCTCCAGTGATTATTTTTGTAGCAGTCACTGAACTGATCCATAAGATCACTGTGATAATATGAACTATTTATTAGTTAAAGAAAGGATAAACAATCTTTTTAGCCTCTTAAAAAAAAAAAACAAAAAACAAACAAATGAACTTGTTGCAAAGCCATATAATTTGCTTGTACTTTTCTCACTTTAAAATCAAAGTCAGAAACAAACTGAAGCAACCTAAAGTCTGAAAATATGTGGCTTTGCCCTAAAAGATCTAGTTGTGCCTGATCTGGTTGGAGGAAACTTGCTTATTACAAGACTGAAAGCTTTGTTATTCTCTCTACATGGATATCTGTTGACTTGTTAGCTATGGATTTTGACTTGTACTCCAAATCAGTGTTTCATTAAAAATAAAATGTTTTTCAAGGACATACTGAAATAAATTCTAATAGCTATCTCACATTTAGAAAACTGAAAGTTAAAAATGCTTTGAAGAAAGTGTTCTCTGAAACAATCTAGGTTCTGCATTAGCACGCTATACTATGCACTGTATTTCCTACATAAAAGAAAAAACATGTTGTGGGGTTTTTTTTGTAATTTGTCTTTCTTATTACTTAGTGGTTTAGAAGATATTGAATGTTGATGATGGTGAGGTTCTGGTATTCTTGGAATGCTACTAATAAACAGTAAATAAAAATAGGGAATTTATGTGCACAAATACAGCTAATTAGATTTCATTGACCAAAGAGACTATAAATTAACATCTCTGAAGGCAAATAAAAGTGGTAGTGTTTTTCACATATTTATATGGATGCTTAACGTGGTGGAGAATAGTCTCAAACTTTTCTAACAGTTCTCGCTTTAGAGTGTGATCATTCACTGGTCTGCATGCACCACCAGAGAAGCTTATTAAGAGTCTCTTCAAGGTAAAAGGATTTTTCAAAGCAAACTGCAGCAATAAGAATTTGCTCCTAGTAATCAGCATAAGAATTAGTAAGATAGAAGAGATGCTTAATCTTTTCTGAAACAGCATTCTGTATTTTATATGGGGCAGAAGCTTCAAGATTTCAGAGGGTATATTTTCAGTAGAATTTGAATCCTTCCTTAATATGATTATTCCTTTTATGTGTCAGAGTAGAAATACTTCCAAAATGAGACTGTTCACTTTACTCCAGGCCAGGGAAGTTGTTTTTAGCAAAGCTGGCTAGAACTTTTCAAAGTCTTTTCATGTTGCGTGCTGGTTTTTCTTTCCTCGTGCTTCTGGAAATGCGTCTCTCCATATATTTTAGAAGCAAGATTGACTAAATTCTTAAATTAGATATACCTCAATAAAGTTTTGAGGGTTAGGTGGGCTGCATACATGTGTCGTTTGCCTTTGTTCTATTTACAGTAAGAAAAGCTGTCTGTCATGGATTTTTTTTTCTCTCAAATTTTTTCCTAGCCTTGTTGCTCTGTAATAATAATAAAAGTTTTGTTTCCAAAGAATTGCAAAACCTGTATCCTTAATAAATTAAACACAACAAGTTGGCAGGTGATATATGAAATAACCTTGTATTCTTATTAGACTAACATAGATAACCCTGCCATCTCCATACTAATCTGTATAATGTCTCACTTACAGGAATCTAGATTTGCAAGCCTAACCATAACCTTATAGTGAGAAAGTACTGATCAGATTTACTCTTCCACATTTAACTTTTCATTGCTGTGCAACCGTGAATTCTTAAATTGTTAAATTCATGGTGCTTTTATTTTTTCCCCCCAGAAAAGTAGAACACATACCTAAATAACTCACACTTTTTAAACAGCAAACTATCACAATAATCTTGGTTTATTGAAAATTATTATAATAATATTATAAAATTATATCTATATGGGCATACATGGGCAACAATTTTGCTCTGTCAAATTTTCTACCATTCTTTCAAGTGATTGCAACCTAAGTTTCAGTACTCCTTTGGTGGGTCATACCCTCTTTTATGAAAAAGGAACATACAGAATCATACACTGAAAGGTCTTAACTATTAGGATAATTTTTTTTTCTATGGAATGTCACTTTAATTTAAAAGAGAATCTTTAAATGGAAGAAATGAAATAGGGAAAAATATTTTGTAAGTAAATCGAAGTGACCTCTTGGTTAATTTGTAAGCATTGAAATGTCTGATAGCATCTACAATCAGAGTGCTACATTCATGGCACTCAAGTACTGTGTTATGTAATTTTTGTGCCAAACTGCTATCTAAATGACTTCATCAATTTTGGTTTTCTAAATATTTTTTGAAGTTCTGTTCCCAAGGGAGTAAAAGCAATTGAAAACAAACATAAGTGAACAACTCAGTAAAATATCTTCAAAAATGTTTGAGACTGAGAAGGTATTTACCACTTCCAGGAGGTTTTATTGGAAAAACAGTGTTAATTGAGGATATTTAAGATGCAGTTTACAGCTGTGTTGCACCTCTAAAATGTTATACCTAAAATATTTTTTTAGAATGTCATCACTATAATAACAGTTCATGATTTAGTTGAGCAAGTTATCCAAAATCCAAAAATCTACCATGGGATAATAGGTTAGTAATAATATTTTTAACATGTTAGTCTACGACAGACTTCTTGTGGGTTTTTTGTATGTTCATGCATGCAAGCTTTGGGAATCATCATAAAAATTCAACGGAGAGGACAGAGACCCTACAAAACTGGTGAACTATGTGTACTGTAGAAAGGAGATAACAAAATGTGATCCTTTGATTTTGTGCTTGTACAAAAATTGTCAAAATCCCATGGAGCTGTAGAGAAGGTGGCTTAAAAATACAATTTTTTTTTTTTTTTAATTTTATCTGAGGAATAGGTCATTTAAGAGGGAAAAGTGAGGCTTGTTAAGAAATGTAGTAGAGAATAAATCTTTGTTAGCTGGCATGAGTTGAGAACTATCTTGTGGAGGAGTATGTCTGGAGTGAGATTTGTAGAAGCAATTTTTGTGGGTGTGATACGACTGCTTCAATAGGAGTAGTGTTATTCAATAATGCAAGAATCCGAAAGGCCTAAACTTGGGAAGCATTAAAGTGTTTCAAGGATGAGAATATAATTGAATTAAGGTAATGGCAGGAATGAAAGAAGTTAATAGATGGCAGTGGTAATCAAGTCCTCTGCAAAATTATTATATTGAAATTGTTCCATAATATCTGAGACTGTTTGCTCCTCTGCATCACTATTTCATTCAGTTTCAGATATTATTGAACAATTGCAATATAATCATTTTATACATTGAATGATGAAATAGTGTTGCAGAGGAGCAATGTGTAAAACTTTTAAAGTAGAAAATTGCGAATAAATTAAGCTCATAAACAAATAATGCAATAAATTAATTACAGGGACTTAAGCATCATCAAGAAAGGCAAGACCTTCTCTAGAATTAAAACTAGACTCATCACAGCTTCCCCAACAGTGCCAAATTACACTAAGAAAAAGTGCATCTGTAATGCTTGAGTAGTATAATTTTAACAGTTACGGTCTCAGGATGTGGCATGGCTTGCAGAATGAACAACTGATACATTGACCACTACAGGGTAACCTTTCAAAGGCATCATGAAGTTCTTCAAATTATACACTTCATAGTAGAAAATCGTACACTTGTGGACAGTTGTTGGCAAGTATTCTGTGTGATATTTCTGACGGTAAACTATCAGCCCAAATGCTACACATTGGAAGCAGGTTAAAGTTGCTAAATAAGCCCTAAACCCAGTCAGTGAGGAGATTGGCACTAAGCCTGAAAAATCAATTCCTGTCTATAAATTTAATGTGATATCTATTAGGAAAGTCACAACAGGAACTTTCAACAGCTTCCTGAGTTGAATACAAGTACAGAATTAATTAACTTTCTGTATATTACAGAGGATTATCACAGCTCAGTGGGAAGAACCTAGCTTCCTGATTTCATTTTTAATGATTCCATTAAAAGAATTGAGTTGTTTTTTTAAAAAACCCTACTTGTTCCTATAAAAACTACAGCATATGGATGGTGTTATGTTGTATATATTGTGTGGCCTCTATACCATTTTGCATTTCCTTGCGTTGTCTTGAGTCTCTGTAGACATGATCTTCTCTTACTTTCTGATATACCAATCTAGAGTATATTAAAAACAACTTAGTTGAGAAAATAAAACCTAGATTCTTTCTAACTCGACCTTATAGATAATAATGCTAGCCTAACTATACTTATCTCATTTTTAGACAAATAAAGCTGTATAGGGACATAAGAAATCTAGAGATAGAATCTGTAGATCAGCTATGAAATACAGATTCATTTTCTAAATAAAAGGCTTTCCAGCTTTATATTGTGCTCTCCAGTTAGACTATATAGTATTTTGAATTACCTGCTTAGATGAACTCATAGGAGAAATACTGAGTATAAGCCAAGTGATTCTCAAAGTAGTAATCAGCCTGGATGCTTTCCTGTGTAACCTGGTGTAGGGAACCTGCTTTGGGGTTGGACTAGATGATCTCCTGAGGTCCCTTCCAACCCCAACCATTCTGTGAAATTTGTGGCAGTCACTTGATTGATTTATTATTTCATTATGCTGTTTAATACATTGCAATTGACTGTAGCCACTTGCACCACAGTTTCACAGATGTATTGAACATTTAGGTACTCACTGCAATGCTTAAAACCAGGTTGCAAATCTGGCAACTAAATTAGATATGTAATTGTGGATGCACTGAAGTTGAGGTTCTTTCCAGATACAGTTACTAATTATGATATGGTACTTCTAGCCAGCATGGATAGAAAGGTTATTATCCAGCTTTCATTATTAGTTTCTCCCTGCTTAAATTTATTACATTTCAAAAGCTTGTTACTGTCCACTGTTTCGCATTGTAGCTCTGTTGTAGTTGTCTTTAGAATGGCCTGTACTAAAACAGGTGGGAAATGATCAGTGCATAGACCAACTATTACAAGTTGTCTAGAATTAAAACTCTGAGCATCAGCAGCTGAATCTGTCTTCCTCTTATCTTGTGGTTTTTTGTTTGTTTTTTTTTTTTTAAACTTCTGATGTGACTTGGAGTGAATTACTTAAACTAATTCAATTCCCTTGATGGCATAATGTGGGCAGTATTGCCTTCCTGCAGCATGGGTGGGTTAATGGGTTTTTCATAAAGCCATTTCAAATAAAGTGGAAGTAATTAAAAGGCATGATACTGTGGGTGCTGTTGTGCTTGCAAGCTTCATGATAGTAAGCTGCTACCAGCTTGGTAATGCTACCAAGCAAGTTTTATTGTATTGTCTTGTTTTTAGTTGTTTCTGTGACTTAAAATGCTTATACTTTTTCTGTAATATAAATGAGATGATAATTTATCTTTCCAGGCAGAAAAAAGGATAATAGCAATTTAGACTCAGTTTACAGGGATAAGAAGATGCCAACTTGAAAACCCAGGCTTTTATGGAAGTACTTGAAACTATTCTCTTGATCTTCTATGGCTTTTTCTTCTCTGAAAGAGTTTATAATGCATGTATAAAATTTTCCTGGAGATATTCAACAGAAACTGCACAAGTGCCACAGATTGTTATATGCTGTTTTCCTCTCTCCCAAGAATAAGCATTAGATATTGTCTGGAAGCAGTCAGTGAGGTCTGGTTTTTACTTTTAAGATACTAAGCAGGACATATTTTAATGACAGACATAAAACAGTGGCAAATCTAGGAATAGTTACGAATGCTGCTAGTTTGAGCATTTTAAACTCTCAATGAGTTTGAAATTGACTTCTTGCATTTGTGAGATGAGGCCATGGGAAAGGGGCACTTTATCATACTAAGTTTCTAATTTTTTTTCAATTCTCAGTCACTGAGGTATTACTCTTTCCCCTTCCAACCTGAATCAAGGAACAAGTGTAATCCTAAAAGAATCTTACCTTGTGAAGAACTGCTGATAGAGTAGTACTAACTATGTGCAGAAGATTTAATTTAATGTTTCAGAATTTTGGATGAAATTATGGTATTTGGCATGAGCTAGACAGGCTTTGGAGAAAAGCAGGTGGTCTGTTACTACCACTCAACTTCTGTGTAATCAAACCATGGTATTCAGTCTTTGAAGACTTATGTAATCAGAACCTATCTTGCCAAACCTCCTTTACCAAATCTATCAGCAAGCAGACATGTCGTTCTTAGGCTAAGATCTAAACAAAAAGCAGCAAAATTAAAACAAGTTTAGCATAAAGGAAGGGAAAGCATGCTTTCTAGTCTAGCAATCCTCAGAAACTGCTGCTGTTATCTTTTCTATAGTGTCAAGGGAGCTCAAAGTAAACTAGCATTTAAGAATTACCTATTTTACCATAGAAGGAGAAATGAGGTCTCTCAGGTAATGCAGTAGAGAAGGAAGCACTGACAATTATGTTAGTAAATCATACATCCTGTGTAGCTTCCTCTAAAATCCTTTAACTTTGATTTTGCAAATATGGTTCAACATAATACTGGCATACTGCTGTAGTGTTGAAATCAAAGGGATTTAATGCTTAGTCAAATCAAGTAAAAAGTTACCATATTTCAGTGGAGTAAATCTAGGTTTAAAGTGAGAAAACCTATATCAACATTAGTTGGTGTATAGAGTAGGAAAATGTTATCACACAGTTAATCAGAACAACAAAAAAAAACCAGACCCACCAAAACCTACTTGTTTTGCCTAGGATGGGTGATGGGATGCTTATGCCAGTAGCAGTTTAAAAAATGTAACTAAGTATGATCTCTACTTTTTTACTTTCCAGATGTTTAGAAAATTTCTTTGCTTAGTAGCCTGTATATTTTAGTTGCCAGCTTAGTTTTGTTCATAGAGACTTTAATATCATATTTAATATCATATTTAATTTTCTTCTTTCTTGCTAATACTGCTACTACATCAGGCCTATCTATAAGCAGCCTTCTGAGCCTTTTTGAAATGGTGAGTAAGCAAAGTATTTTTAAATATGTATTGTAGACTCGCTGATGTCCTGATCTGATTAGTTGATTTTTTGCCTGCTGACAATGTATATACCTGGAAGATTTAAATTGGTATGCACTAAAATATCCTTAGCACTGCCAGCTTGGTGCTGAAGCCACTCCTCACATTAGGAGTGGGGCTAATCATGAGATGGCCCTAGAAGACTTAAGTCTGAAGTTTTATGGAAAGGGAAGGAAAGGTTAGGTTTGTTTTCTTTGGTGTATGCTAGTGACAAGGCACATAGTAGCCCTGAGTTTCAACTGGAGAGAGACCTAGAAAGGCAACAAAACTTCTTCAGTATCTGTCAGAGGATTCATCCATCTGACATGATATGGTGTGCCCCACTAGTGCACTAGTATCAAAACAATCTGAAATTGTTTTCAATATAGAAATAAAACATTACTGATGAAATAGTTTCCCTGCCCTGTTTAATAGTGAGCCTATGTCTTCCCTGTGCTTCTGTTTACTGCTCAAGTATCTGAAGCTTCCTTATTTTCTTGACCTTGCCTTTCTCCAATTTTAGTTCAGCTTCAGGTTTGTTAAGGTACTTTTGAGAGCTACTATGTAGTTTTGTTTATGTATTAAATAATGGATAGCTTTTGCATTCCTAGATAACCACTGGCTATTACTACGTAGCTAAACTATGAGTCATTTTCTGAATGTGTTAAGCATTAAATTGAATCCTTTTATACTGAATTAGAACAAAAATCATATTGCTTTAAATCTTTTTCAAACTGACTAAACTTTTAATGCTAAAAAAAGTTTCAGTAAATGAACCTTCATTTCAGAAGTATATAGTCAAAATGGAAAGCAAAGCAAAGTTTTCTTTTGGGATAGAAGACGTTTCAGAGTTAATATTGTGTCAACTGACCTGCACTGGTCTTTCAGTTTTTTACTTGCATATGTTTGACACTCCCAGTTCACATTGCAGGGAAAAATTAAAAAGGGAGAAACACCTTTTTCCAGCTCAACTTGTGAATTTAAGGCCTTGGAGAAGTAATCGAAGATTCACTAATTTGAAAGCAGAGTCAATGTCTGACAAGCAAAAGTGTACTCATCGTTAATGCCAAGTCAGGGAACAGTAATGTCTGCACTCTTTCAAACCTCTGGGGAGTGATAACTGTAAGACAAAACTACAACTTGTTTCCCTCAAGGCCTCACATTTTCCCTCATGTCTAGTAAAAATCTGCAGTGGGTGGTCAGCCTGGCTGTGACACCAGCAGACAGTGCTGTTGGCTGCGATGCAGTTGCTGCAGCTCAGTCTCAGACCTTGCAAGGCTCCAAATTGTTTCCTTGGTTGCATATCTTTTTCTCTCCGTAGAGGAAAGGGGGGCTTCAAAAACTTGTAAAAAAAAAAATCCCTCAGACTTCTCTGTTTTGTGTTTTCTGTTTTCAAATGAACTGAACTTTATATTTTACTCAGTTTTCAGTTTCCTTATCTTCCTTCCCACTCATTTTTCTTCTGAAAATTTATTTCCTTTGGAATGCTATGGGTCAAAGTTGTCTCCCAGTAATGGGTGTTGATCTTATTTGTACCCCGTTTCCCTTTACCTGTGTACTATCTGCTGACATAATGAGGAAAGGATAAGAGAAAATGCTCTAAAAATAGTCAGTCTTCATATTTACATGACACTTTTTACATCAGTTTTTCAGGGAGATTTTCACACCACAGAAGCAAGATAATTGACTATACTTCAGATGTTAGTGATGTTGCATGTTTTGTTTTTATGAGTATTACTCCTGTTTATAGCCAAAAAAAGACAAAGTCTTTCTCAAATAGGTGAAATGGTAACTTTAGTATCCTCCATCAGGGTTTATGGTGAGTAAGGGTTGTAATTTTTAAGTTAAAGCCAGATCATGTACGGACTTCTGCTGTCTTGGATTGCGCATTGGTTGACCTGAAGTCACTTCATACTTCAAACAGTAGGACACAGAAGTATATTCCAAAGAAAAATTTGAAAGCATATTGAAAGCCTGCTCTTGACTAAGTGTTTCTTGCCTTAGAACAATTAAATGTGCAACATCCGGGGCTCAAGGAAGATAAAGAAAAGGGGGAAAAAAAAATTAGAGCACCATAGCAGTTGGTTTGCCATTATTTTTTTGTTGAATGTGTTCCCAATTTTCAAGACTATGGTCATCTTTGACCTCTTAGAATGGTGTTACTGTATTATGCAGGACAGGAATTCCATGCTCACATTCCTGTTAAAGGTTGTAAATTGTACTGTTGAAAGAATTCTGGTTGATCTATCATCAACAGAAACTGCTTGAAATATTTTCCATAAGCATTTTCAAAGCTATTACATTCTTTCTTTTTATTTGCATATTTAATATTGTTTCTTGGAACGGTTTCAGGACAACTTTTTTTTTGGTGAAGGTTGCACTAGACAAGTCTGGTGCCATTTTAGTTTCTGGGTTAATAACCTCTGAACAACTGATCAAAAGGAAGTATCAGACTTGAATTCTTCAGCAAAACCAATGTCTTTTTCACAACATGGAAAGGGTTAGAAGGGCAAAGCCTGCCAAGCCCAACAGGCCTAATTTAATTGTAAATTGCAGTGCTGTTTGCCGTAGCTCACCTTCTGTTTATTTCAAAACAGCCCAGATGTCTCATGATTTTTTCATTATTCAAAATTCAGTTTTGATTACTTAAATTCAAGGATTCTTGTA
Organism: Caprimulgus europaeus; assembly: GCA_907165065.1. The sequence goes on from OU015525.1 coordinate 79,406,170, forward strand.
TTTGTAAGGTAGGTTGTAATCAGGTCTCCTACAAAGTGTTGTGATGTCTAGTCTTCTCAGTGGACTCTGCTGGGAATTTTTTTTAGGAGAGTCTTTAAGATTATGTCCAAACTATGTAATTTCAGTAAAATCTAATCCTAATTAATTTAAGATTACCAAGAAAGAAGAAATTTAAAAAGGAAAAAAAGTAGTTCTTTTGGGTGAAAACATTCATCAGATTTTTTTAGCTTTAGCAGATTTGTGGCTCAAAAGGATCAGATAAGTACTTCTGCTGCAGTCCTTACACATAGCATGGGGGCAGAAAAAAAGAGGAGAGGTTGTCAGCCATTTGTTTTCAGTACAAGTAACAGGTATTATTGCATTATGCTGTCTTGTTCAAACACTGATTAAAATTCTTGATGTATTTCAGTGTGAGCATCTATGATACTTTCTTTGCAGTTTATAACCTGCCTTCAATATCACTTTGAATATGAACTTTGATCTCAATTAGCAATATTTTCTTCTACTCCCTCACCTTCCCCCAAATTGCGTTTAAAACTTAACTTCCTCTTTTTGTTGTATTTGAGTGTTGAAATGACAGCTACTACGGTTAGCAGAATGTCAGGCAGTAGTAGATAAGAGTATTTTCTAGAAAAATCGAGCATCTATTGCTTTGATGTGGTTTATATTCAGGACTGGAAGCCGCTAACACGTTTTTTATGTATTTAGGCAATTCAAGTTAACAAGATTTTGGAAGGAAAAAGTGCTATGTGAATCTTAAGTGTTCAACAGTTATTTGCTAAAAGTTAAGGAATTCCATCAGTCTAAAGTAATTGATTTTATTGTCTGAAATTTCATTTCTGAAAAGTTGTATTTATCAAAACCGCAGTTTTTCAACAGCTTTCTATGTGATGACATGGTTTTACAGAAGTTACCTAGCCTTGAAAATATTAGTTGCTCAGATCTAGATGCTGATTCTAATATAATTAATTCCTTGTTCTGGTTGTTTATAGAAACTTGCTTTGAGATGGATTTTTTCTTAGATATCAGAATTAAAATTCTTGTTCAGACAAACTGAAGAGTCTAGATGAGTTAGCAGTTATATCTGTTCCTCAGTCTGGGTTTATAATTATGTAGATCTTACAGAATGACCAAGAAACTCGCTTAAAAAGTTTAGACACATCAGGAAGAAAATGAGGATTGCAGAATATGGTCTATTTTGACACTTTCATAAAATATTTTTTGTACAACAGTCATAACTTTTTTGTATAAAATACAACCACTTTTCAGGGAATTAGAATCCACTGTATCAAATCAGAATTAAATAGGAAAAATTTTAAGTGCAAAAATCAGTACATAAATTTTTATGTAGTTATGTAAGTACTGCAGCTTAGAGGGGTTTTTTTTGCCTACACAACAGAGCTTTCTTGGCTTAGTCTGCATTGCAACCTTTCAATGAAAAGTCAAAGGTAGCTCTGACCTGCGTGAAAGGTCATACAGCAATTATGTTCCTGATGCTTAATCGGAAATAAAACATTTTGAAAGGAATGTGAAATAATGGTTTGTTGAAGCAGGCATAGTTGAGTCTGGATAATTTTAAGCAGTCATATTTTTAAATAGCTAATCATAGAAGACACAATAGAGTACAGATTTAGTGGTGGGGTCAGTATGTGTGTTTACAAAGTTGTTTTGTCTTGCAAAAGATCTGAAGTAGTAGAAGGCTGAATGGAAAGTGGCACATAAACCAGTTTTGATTGCTGGACAGCAGGTATCAGAATGGAGTTGTTATCTGATGTCTCACTGTTGTAATCTACAGAAAACATAGTAGACAACGCTTTTCTTAGCAACCCTTGTGTTGGTCTAATGGTGCAGCTGAGGCAAGTTAATTGCTGAAGTGTGAAAACTAAGACAGCAGCAGCACCTTTCTGCGATAAGGCCAGGCTTATTCTGCTTTATGATTTGTTTGCATGCATGGCTTTGCTGGTACCTTATAATAAATTAGCGGGAAATGAGTATGTCTATAAAGCTCATTGTTATAAGTAATAGTTGTTTTTTGTTTTGTTTTTGTTTTTTTTTTACAAATGTAATACTATATGTAACTTAAAATGTCTGAAGAATTGGTGACTTATCCTTATTTAGTTTGCTTAGAAACAACTTAGGTAATACGTGTGTGTGTGCATATAAACATGCACAGTAGCATTTCAAAAGCGCTTATATATAAGTAAAGTGAGAAAAGTAATTCTGAACACAAATCTGTTTTCTTATTTGAAAATAACTTCTAAAAGTTGAAAATTTTTGGTACCAAATGTAGCTTAGGCTAAGCAAGCAACTTTCCTATTACTTTAAACCGAATACCAGAGAGTTTTGTTTCTTGTATCTAGCACCTAGCAGAGATTTGTTTCTTTCTTTCAATGAATGAATAAATTGTAGAATAAATATTTAAAATATAACATTGAGTGATAACAAGCCGAATTGTTTAATTTGAGATAACGAAGCTCATTAGAGAATGTTTATATAGTTCAGTCTATTGTTAGATGTTTCTGATAAATATTCTGCAGCTAAAATGACTGCATTAGCAGGAAGGGTTATACTTCATATTAACTTTTCTAATAGGAATAGTAATAAAATTAAAGAGCAGCTACATAGTGATTATCAATAATTTGTCTTATTAAAAAAATAAGATTAAGTTCTCACTTTGCTGCAAATCTATATCCCTATTTTATTTCCTCTGTGTGTATGTGTAAAGCTGTTTAGATAAAGCACTCAGTCCCTAATATTGAGTATTTGCTTGCATAACTTTTGTTTCAGAAGATTTGCCATGCCTTCCTACATCCTGAATCACTAGTCTTGATTCAGTCATAACTCAAAATATGGGTGATTATCTCTGCAGGCTGTAATTATACATCTGCTGTCCTAACTTAAACTTTCCTCTCCTTTCCTTGCCCTGTTTTCCACTCACAAAGTGCTTGCAAAGAGCAGTAAAAATGAAGGATGCAACCTTCTCTCCTCCCTGAGCGAGGACAATGTCTCAGTAGTTGTTAAGCATAGTTAGTGCCCCTCAGAACATCATAAAATTGTGCTTCCAGACCTGAAATCTTTCAAAAGGAGTAAAAAAGCTGGAAGCTACTCTTCCAGTGTAAAACTGCTTTTACACTATACACTGTAGCTTATTGTAAGAAGTTTGCTATTATACCAGAAAGTCTGGGTTCTCAACTAAAAGCAAAGTTGTTCTGGTTCTTGTTACAGCTTGCTACTAGACACTGAGAACATGCACATTACACAGTGTTAGCTTCTGCCCTGTCTGTTGTAATAACCTCCTGGATTTTGATACAGTAGCATGTCATATGCTACGTTAACCAAGATGAAGCACATTTTTTTTAGTTTATTAATATTTTTCTAAAGCTGAACTTTCACCTTTTTGTAACACATGACTTTCATACAAGAGAAATAAACTTTTAGCGTTTGTTATGACAGCGTAGTAAAAAGATATCTATAGTAAAATTTCCTTAGAACTGGACAATGACCCTTCAAACTCAAATGTTACTATTGCTAGTTCTTTTCTTTTATTTTATGGCTATTCTTCTTTAATGGATTTTCCAGAGCTAAAATGTTTATCCTAAATATATATGTATCCCATTCTAATTGGGAAAAATCACTCTGCGAGGGATATAAAATTTAGTTGATCATGCTTATAACTATTGCAAATGTTTTATATTAGTGGGTTTAGCAAACATAGATACCCTAATACATATGGAAAACATTACATTCATCTGTTATTCACATTTTAAATGTTCATATGTACACTTACTGGAGAGGTAGGAAGTGTATTTAAAAGACAACAGAACAACTCTTAATCAGTTATTACACAGCTATTTAAATCTATGCTTAGGAGATATGATTTAATCAATGTTTTCAATAAAATCTTTAGATCAGTGACTTGCAAATGACAACTGATGAAGAATAGAATGATTTTTTTTTTCCTCATCTGAAATACTTGTATTTTGTGGAATAGGAAATAAATGGTGCAGAAGAATAATATTATCATAATGTAAATGCAGTGCTCTAGTTTAGGAAAATATCTGCCAATAGAAAATAAATTCTTCCTGAAGAAATTCCAAAAGCACATCATGGGAACCGCAACCTGCCATGACTAGGTTATATCTTTCCAGATCAGTAGTAATAAAATAGCTGAAGCCAAGGAGATAAACGTGCAAAAAATATTTTGAGTAATTAATTATCACGGCAGAAGAATAGCTATCAGATATTAATTAATTTCTTTAGCAGGCATCTTGGACAAAAGATAGCAAATGTCACAAAAATAGTGGACTGGGTAGCAGGAAGAAGCAGAAGGGTGGTTTTGTCCAGGAGAGCGTCCTGATTTAGAACTGGAACCATCAAAATGAGTTAGCTGTTTATTTGTCAAAAAAGAACATATTTCCAGGATTTTTTCCTGTTCACAGTTTCTTCTCTAAGAAACTGAACAGGAACAAAAACCTGGACTTCTCAATTCCAAAGGACTGAAGCATGGTGAGTGCTCTGGTCCACAGAAATAAAATCTATCTTTAATCAAAAGATAGATTTAATCAAAAATCTAGATTTAATCAAAATCTATGCTCAGTTTATGCTAGGCAAGCTAGGGAGTAGGTATGGGACCCTTTGAGAAGGCCATGCTTCTAACATGGCTTTGAAAAAGTAATCAAACTGAAAAATATCCAGCTAGTGTTCAGAGGCATTCAGTAGTTATTTCACTTAAGTATATTATGACTGTTAACTCTTACACTGACCCCAGAAAAGTGGTTTTGCTCACTGAAAAGCTATTGTTCTTAAATTAATTTTCCTTTGAAACCAACAAAAATATCATATAAGAGCTTTTTAAAGTATTTTACAATTTACATAAGAGGTTGAGTCCGATTTCATATTTGCACTTTCTCTTGGGATAAAGATTAAATTTAATGATTTCACCAATATATACAATCTCTGTATCAACTATCTAATATGACATGACAGCATACCGGAAACATTCCTTGGAGAGAAATGCTACAGAGTATTAGAGGATTAAAAAAATAAAATGATTGACTCAAGTTGACAGACCAGTTATTTTTAAAACAGCGTCAGATAAGTTTTAAAATGCAAGCAATGCCCTTGCTGCCAAAATCTGTCCTGTGCTAGTTAGTTCAGGAATATGAGTGGCTTGGTTTCTGTTCTTTATCAAGACATTGAATTCTGATGTTTTCCTTTTTATTTAATAAAACTAAGATTTCGGAAAGGTACGTTTCCAACCCTACTTGGATCAATATCTTCAAAGGGTAATCTAGGCTGTAAAAAACATGTAATTTTTGTCAGAGTTCAAATTTCCTTGTAGCCGATATTACAGAATATATCAATTTTCCCTAATTTTAGCTAACACATAATTTTGCATCTCTTACCTCAGGATGACATTTTGCCCACTTATACAAACACACTAAAGAATAATGCAAGCCATGGGGAAGTTAGGATTTTAAGCTGAGGGTTTGGGGGCTTTTTGTTTGGTTTAGGTTTTGGTTTTTTTTGTGGTGGTGGCTTTTTGGTGTGTTTTTTTGTTTGTTTGGTTTGGGTTTTTTTGAGAAACTCAGCAGACTTGAATTCACAGAGAAGTTCTGCTTACAAAAATGTTTATGGAATAAAGCAGCTGTTGTAGCTGTTGCAGATTATTTCATTAAAAAAAAATAGTTAATTTGGTTGGACAACCTATGAAGAGGTAAAAGGTTATTTATTGCTGATATTATTTATGGCAAATAATTTGCCAAAATTTTAATGGTGGTATTTAATCATTACATATACCCTGCCTTAAAATAAGGAATTATGAGTCCCTGCAGATTTGTCTTTTCCCTTTGTTGTGTAAAGTTTTCCCACAGTTGTAAATGCCTCATTGTGCTCCAGGAACTGCCATGTAAGGCTGTTCCTTTATTTCTGCATAGCACATAGTGTGATTAAGTCCTTGTGCACTTTTTTGGCTGGTCTTGCTGCAAATGGTAGGGGAAAAAAAAAATGAAGCTTGTTCAGAGAGCTGTCTTTCAAAAAAGGACAGATCTGTGACTGGATACTTTTAGTTGTCTTAAAAGCACATTTCTTTCTGTCATTCTTCTGTGTGAGCTATTGCTGTGAAATATCTGGCATAACTGTGGAAGAGAAATGTGTCCAAGAAAAGAAATTTCAAGGTGGCCTTTTTTTTTTTTTGACATGTCTGCATTAAGAACTCATAATGTCTTGGGCACTTTTTTACTACTGCACTTTTTTTAAGTATCTGCTTTTTAGTAAGTCTTCAGTTCAGACTTTTTTGTGCCATATTCCAGCCATTCCAGCACAGGTGAACTGAGTGGGAATGAGGGCAAGGAGCCTCTCCTTTTAGCAAACTACATGTAGCATTTTGGTTGCCTGCAGAAACTGAAGGAACAAGGAATGACACTGATGGCTTTAGCAAGCAACAGGGTACATCTGTCCTGGCTTTGCTCTTTTGAGTAAGGACTCTGGGCTGCTGCTTCTTCCACTGCTTAGTTTCCTTTCTGAGTACCCTTGCTAACACCTTCCATATCCCTCTCTTCACCTTTTTTAGTTAACGAGCTGCAGGGACAATGTTCTGATCTCAAGGCTACAAAACAGCAGTTCAGGTTGTTTGGAACTTCTGCTAGTTGTTCATCTGGCACCATTTAATACTTCTGGGATATTTGATGCAAATCTAAATGGAAGTCTAGTTTTTCCTCCCTTTTGTCATTTGGACTTTCAGTTTTCAGTCACTCGGAGTAGGATCTGATCCACTGTATAATGATTGGCAAGTTTCAAATGTTCACAAGTAATTGTTTTTGACAGTTTATTCATACCATGCGTCTGACTCATGCTAAACTACATGCATGTGCTTATGCATGGCTGGAAATCAAGGTAACTCTCTGAATAAACATGAAGGGCTGAACATGACCTCAAGAAAAGCTTTTGCTTTGCTTTGTGTCATGCTTGGGCTATCATTGTATTTGTGCTGGCTTAAAGATGGAATATGTCTTGGTCTTTTGGAAAGGTTGACTCAACTGAATGATTACCTGAGCAGAGATTGGATGCGTGCTATATCAATGCAGCACGATAATGCTGTGCACGGCTGTGTAATGAAAACACCAACCAGAGGTAGCCCCTGTAGTTGCAGTGTTGTTTTTAGTTACTTGCAGTTTGCCATGCTATTTGTAGGACAGCAAAAGTACATAGTCTTAACATTTTAGATGGCTTTCACTATGAAGTGTCCTTGAAGTTACAATAAAAAACCCTGACTAGGCTGACTGCCTGTGTTTGGTGGGTTGTGTGGGGTTTTTTGTTTGGTCCTTTTCCCCCAAGAAGTTAATAAATTCCTTGCTAGTATGAAGATGACAGATGTTCCTTCAGTCATTTTGGCATAGCAGACAGAACAGTAAAGTCCTGTGTTCCAGCAGCATCTGTTTTCACAGTGGTGCATTCTGGCTTATTTTTGGGGAACTGTTCAGAGCAAACTCAGAAGTCTTATTTCAATGTGCCTGGATTTGTATGCCAAATATAAAAAAAGTAGGGGCATTCTGTCCCTAAATTACTGCCAAAGTAGTGACTCCTAACTATTGTATTCTGCATAAATAACAGAAACGGAGTCAAGGTAATGAATCATTTGGCATCCTAAACAACACCTTGCCATTTTCTATTAACTTTCTCTGTAACAACCCTCAGATCCCTCTTGCTTCTGACATGCAATTATTTTTGGGCAACATAGCCACCAAACTTGGTGTATTAGGTCCTGTCGCAGGTCATGTTTCCACTTAACCCTATCTTTGTCACATAGCAAACGAGTTCTTTAAAAATGCTGGAATAAGTAGTGAGACATCTCTTTATAGTAGAGCTATATATTCTGTTCCATGCTGAAAATATTTTTTTTTAGAGGTAGAATATTTATAATTAGGTTCGTCCTTTACCTAATCCCTGTGAAACCCTGCTTAAATCCTACTGAGTTCCAGTTATTACTGTAGATCTCAGTGTTCGGAGTTTTTAGTTTGATAGTCTTGGATTTAAAAGTTAAGTGCTGAGTTGTAGAGAAAAAATTATTTGGCGTCTAACTAGAAAAATATTTTTTATCAACTGTTCTGAAAGCTGGGTATTTTCTATCTTTAGTTGTTGAGACTGAAAACTACGGTGAACATAATAAAAACTCCACCATTTTTTTATCCAACGTTTAATGAATTGCATTTGTTCAACTGTTAGGGAATCCATTAAGTTAACCAAAACTTGTTTTCTGGGGGCTGTTTTTGAAGCTCAGTCTGCCATAGCAGTTATCACAGAACTCATGTGCCTAGAAAACACTGAATCAACATGCAAATCTATCATTCTGCTGAAAAATAAAGTGGAAGCTGAAGAACCCTTTGAAACAGCACTATTATTCACCAAAGCATAGACTTTTTTGCCAGTACTGTCTTACCTTTCCTGTAGTGATTTCTTCTCGCCATGAAGGGAACAATTGTAATTTGCTAGCTATTATTTTGTTTTTTAACTGCTGTAACCTTAAATGGATTATAGTCATCTGCTTGACTAACCCATCTTCCTCTCCCAGTCTGAAAATGTTATATATAGTTTATGACTCATTGAATATGCTAAATCTTGTGTTTTTAAAACTATATTAATGGTTACTGCACTGGACACATGTCTGAACACAAATGTTTCGCTGCTGAATGACAAGAGGCAATCTAATGAGTAAAATTAGAGATCACTTATTCAGTCTTCTAAATATGGAATGTGTCCAATTTTAAATATGAAATAATATACTGTGGGGGGAAGGTAAGATACTGTTCACAGAAAACCACAGCCATTATGCTTTTTTGAAACATTCTATCAAATCTAGAAATATCTGTACACTGAGAACACTAAAACCAGCAGCTGTTCTGTGTTTGACTTTTGAAGTTGACTCTAGTGACTTATGCCATATTGCTTCAACAAATAGCAAGCTATTGAGAAGCTCTGTGCATTTACAGAGCTCCCTCCAAAGTTATGAGTACAGGTAATTTGCTATTAGCTTGTGCATATAGCAGGCAGTTGGAGAACTGCTACATCTGTGCCTATCTGCATGAAACTCCAATGAAAAGAAATGAGTGTACAGAGATAGAAGTGACAAGGGATTATAAACATTAGAGACTTAATTAAACCACAGAAGCTCCTGCAAAGTTCTGGCTGGTAAATGTATATCTTCCTTTGCTGAACTAAACTAGGCAAGATTATTCAGGTTGCCTAGCAACTACATTGCTCAAGCTCACTCAGTGGAAAATCTGAGTTTGATGGAAAATTAAAAATGGACAATTTCATGTGAAGAGAATAAAACTTCTCCAGAACCTTTAGTCAGCTGACAAATTTTATTGCATGCTATTACATAATAAAATGGCAAAGGGTCCTGGAATATTTTGTGATAGTCATTATGGCTTAAGATCTTAGCAAAAATGATGAAATGGCTTATAAGAACAGTGTACTAACTGCATCCAAAGCACACAGTGCTGATTGTGGAGGAAAGGCAAAGACTGAGAATCCTGGTGAGAAAAGAGACTATTTTGGAAGATGTTTACAACTTCTAGAGTATAAAGTGCATTTTCTACACTTGTGGCACATTAATTTAGCTGTTCTCTTGCAGTTCATCTTTGAATAGGAAAGGAAGAGGAAAATGCTAGTGAATTCACATTTTCAAAGATCAGCTTCAGAAAGTTATATTGCAGCAACCTGAGTCTGTCCATTATTGAACACACCTGCAGCAGAACATGCTGCTTGCCTTAGCTTCAGAGTGGTTCCCTATGTCCTTGAAGCTGAGCAAGTAGGAGGCTGGAGTAGACCTCAGCTTAAGGTTGGGAATAACATCAGTCCTTTTTACTGCAGTATCAATGTAGGTGACAAGCCTTTAAGTGTCATGTTATACACTGATCTGGACTCAGGTGATTTCACTCACATCTGATAACACTGTCACATTTCATTAAAGAAATTATTTGGAGCAAGAATGGGAATCACAGGTTTTCGAGTTGCCAGGTGAGTGTACAGGGAGTTAGAACAAATGTTAAGCTGTGGTCAGTCTCTGGCTCTGTTGGCTTTACTATTTTAAAAGAATAGTGAAAACGAGTGAGAGCATATGATGTTGGCTCTCTAATAGTGGTGTGTTTAGGATACACTTGATATGTCCTGTTTTACATGAAGGATTTGAACTCCTGCTTACAAGACAGAATGATCTTCCTTTTTTTATCTTTTATTTTTTTAGAGCAAGTAGTATCTGTGTCCAGCTTGTGCCTAGACCCTTCCTTGGTCCCTCAACCCCATTTTACAAAGGACCATCCCTGATAAACAAGATCTGATATTTCTTGTTGTTACATAGGGATTTTGCTCCAGTCTTGATCTTTTATTTCTAATACCAAGAAATCTGAGGACTTAAAGTAGGAAACAGTAAAACTGCAAGTAAATGACTGTACTTCTTAGCTAAGACCTTGCAGTAAAAAAATTACTTAATAGGAAAGTCTTGCTTGGAAAAGTCTGCAGTCTAGATATTGACTGAACAGTCTAATCTGGACATCATTAGCAATATTACAGTTACAGGAATCTCAATACCCAGAAAAAGTTTAGGCAAGTGTCTGCTGACCAGATTTTCATTCCATTTCACCAGTGCTGTAGGTCAGAAAGGTTGTTAAGCTTCATCCGTTTATTGCATAAATATTACTTGGACCTACATGAATGAACTATTACTTTTAGTGAAAACACTTTTATGCTACTTAGCTCGAGTTGAAGGAGTGCAGTACTGCGTGAATAATAAATCATTTGAAGTGGTAGCTTGCATTCATCCAACTTAGTGCAAATGCTATGAAGACTGAAATTCTGTCCTAACCATGAATGAGAACAACTTAATAATCAGAAAAATGTTTGAATAGAATAGGTACACTTACACTCAATCTTGAAGAACAGATTCAAGTATAGTATGTTTTAGGGGTTTTTTTCATCCTTCCCTATGTTATAATCTAGTTTGATAGCATTATAAAAATGAGTGACAGAGAACATTTATTATTTAATAAGCATGCTGAAGGACTTAGGTGAAGCTGAAATCAACGTTGTAGTATTATATACACTCTTGTCATGAGAAACTGAAGATTATTTGTTTTGATGAGTTCAAAGCTTAATCATGTAGACGTTTTCTTATAGTGGAGCGTTGCGTGTGTGGTTCTGAGCATGATAATGAAAACTAATGCCAAGCATCCATCATTAGACCTTCAGATGAGAACTTGGGATTTTATTTTTTTTTTCAGTGTTAGCTATTAGTCACCAGAAAGTGGGTAAGCATTTGCAAGCTAAATTCTGTCTGAATAACTTCAAACAATTTCATTGTGCCTGATGAAATACCCTAGAGAGAAAGTTGTGGTGACATTGAAACCAGACAGTCATGCTGAAGGTTCAATAGACATCAGCTGTCTGATTATTGTGCCTTGAGCTACATGCTCCCTTTTTATTTGCAGGATTCATTTGTCATGTAACGTCAGTCCTTATTCAGTTTTAGTTATGATTTGCCAAGTTTAGTGGTTTGGGTTTTTTTTCCTAACTTTACAAAGTAGTTATAGTTAAAAATTTTGAATGTGACAGAATGGAACTTTCATCCTGTCCTATTCTGCATCTCAACAGCACTGAGTTCAAACCTGCAACTTACTTGAACTTGAGTAAAGCAGCAGCTAATACTACATTGATTCACCATTACAATTTCCAATATAACAGAATCGTTAGAAAGGAGGGATCAGACAGGCATTGGTCGGTGGTGACTCAGTGGTTGTGGATGGACATTACAGGGTAATGTGCAGTGTTTGCTGCAGTTCAGAAAGTCAGAGTTGACCAGCTCCAGGACTGGAAGTAAGACCTGGTATAAGTGCGCAGTGTGCAAGGGGGAGAGATTCTGTATAAACAAATTCTGTTTGTGTTTTCTGTTTGTATGTTATCCTCTGAAATTAAACTGGTATTAGACTCCTTATTTATAGATAAATTATTTTTACCTGTTGTTTTTCAACTTAGTCTCTTGTGTTTGAGAGAACTGGAAAATAGAAGAATACAACAAGAATATATTTTTTTTCATATTATGCATGAAAGCAAACATACAAGCATCTTTCATCCCTATTCCTTTATTCAGTTTGCATACGCTCAGCTTCAATGCAGTTAAAGAACCTCAATAACTTCAGTGCAACTACTGTTAGTCATAGATTTAATAATATATTTAATAATTCAAGGTCTTTGCATTTGCACAATCTTTATTAGTTTTGACCTTGGATTTTCCATAGAAAGTGTCTATTAGGATGGTAAAGAAAAAATAATGCAAGCTCTTCCTTCTTTGAGGCAAACTCATACTGTAAGACAAGTTCTATCAGAAGTACATTACTAATGTATTTTTGAGTTATTCACAGTTTATACTACATAGGGAATATGTAGATGGATATGTGTAAATTTAATTTTGTGAGATTCTAGATCTTAATAAGAAAAGAATAGATGGTACAGGGAGACAGTAGCAGTTACCTCTGTAAATGTAATTACAAATGTTTGGCATGCTGCAGAGATACAAGTAGAGATGTATGGAGGTATGTGTTCTAAAGAACTCCAACAATTTTCTTGAATTCTGTAGCAAAAGTCTTATACCGAGTGACTTCCTTTTCTTCTCTTGTACTTAGAATACCAAAATAATGCCTCCCTCTCAAACAACAGCTGCTAGTGGCAACCAGTCGTAGCTATCAGATCTGTGTCTGTTCCCTGCTATGTTCTCAGACTTACAATTTTGGCAATCCAAGTCCTTAAATTTTGCTTTTGAAACTCTGGTAGGTATTAAAGTGATCAATCAAATTGAGGTCAATATTTTCTATGTTTCCATGTCCATCTCACAGAAGGCCCTTTCTGTGATAGTACTTTTCATGTAGGATCACTTCAGATATGACAAGCAATATGTCAACTATTTTGTCACTCTTGTCTCAGCCAAAACAGATTTGATGTGAGGAATTTAACAATTTATTGCCAATTAGCATAAATATTCAATTACTGATTTGGTATTGGAGAAAGAAACAAAAAACCCCAAGCATTTAAAACACTTAAAATCTACCTTTCTTCTGCTTTTTCCACACTCAGCTCTACTCTGGACACCTCTCCTCCCCCTTTATAATTCCCACAGGTCTCTTCAGTGAGGTAATGAGCAGTTCCGGGAGTTATGATCAGTACATTGCAGTTTCTTTCTGTTGCTTCTTCCTTCTCACTCTTTTCATATGCTTCAGTGTGGGTCCTCTGTGGCCTGTGGTCTCTTTGGGGGTATGACTTTTCTCTCGTGGATCACCACCTACTGTGCTGACCTTGCTGTTCTGCTGTTTCCTCGGCTTTTTATCACACTTTTTTTTTTTTACCTCCTCATCTGCCTTTATGGCATTTTCTACATTTCTTAAATACGTTTTCCCTGAGGTGCCCAGCCATGGCTGAGGGTCTCAGCTGTGCCCTGTGGTGGGTCTATTGGAGCCGACAGTGTCTGGCATGGTCTCTTCTCACAGAGGTCACGTCTGCAGCCTCCAACTACTAACACCTTGCCATTACATCCTGTACAGTCCTAAATCCAAAACATGTGGCCTGTGTAATCATAGTTCTCCTCATTTTTGCCAGGTAACCAGAGAAACCCTTCAAGAAACTTAATCTCTTCTATAACCAGACTTCCCAAATTATAGTTGGCATGTGGCTGGTTTGTGTGCTTGTCTCGGCTAGTAGATGTATATATACATATTTGTATGCATACACATGTGTTTTTAATTGAGTGGGTGTATATAGATAACTTTTTTAAATGAGCTTATGCTTCAGGCCACAGGAGTGCTTCTGAGACATAGCAGTGGTTCTAGCAGTACTCTGTCAGTTCACAGTCCATACTGGTGTTAAAAGCTTCAAGCTTGACACTGCTTTACTTGACAGAACTTGGGAGAGCTGTGTAGAAATGCTACTTGATGCCTTACTGATATAATCCCTTGTTAAATCTTGCTATTGAGTATCCCAAAATTTAGTCTTGGCAAAAAACCCTACCCCTTTTCCAACATTAAAAAGAATACTATGTTAGAAAGTATTTAGAGATGCTCTCAAAAGCCCTGAGAGGGGAACTAGTAGATGTGAGAGAAGGCCTATTCTTACATACAAAGAACTGAGACTAGAACCCTTGATGACAAGGTAATGTTCTACTGGCCATTCGGTAACCAATTATCCAGTTGATTATTTTGTTATTTTCTTAGATTGCACTTAATCCTTTTGGTCTTTTTAAAATTATTTTTAGCTTCCAAGATAATTCTCAGAAACTTGACTTAAAGTCCATATAGTGTAGTGCAGATAGTTACTAGGAATGTTCTGTTTGTGGCGGTTTGTTTGTTTATTTTTTGTTAGGAAAAAATTAAGGTTAATCTAATGTTTGTTGGAAACACTGGAATACCAAGACTGATTTTGGAGGTGAAATCTGTTGTGTGAAAAGAGTAGTAAAAGAATTTGTCAGGAGATAACTCCCCTTGTGTTCCAGCTCACGCTCAGATATTAGAGGAGCTGGGAGCAGCTAGACTTAGATCCTGAGTGATGCCCAATTGAGCACTACAGGTCTGACAATGGCAGACTCACTCAATAGTGCATTGCACTCCTGTAGCCACAATTTTTGGCCTCACACAGCTAAACCTGCAGAATTTAGCAGCATCCGGGAAGGACCGGTGTGGCTGGTTACAGACAGACACAATTTGATGTGTGTCCCAATCTGATGTCGGGATCATTTAAATGTCCCAATCTGATGATCCCAAAACTGAGATTAAGACACAAAGGAGGTCAAATTCTGTACATCCAGAACATCTTTTATTACAAAAAAAAAAGGAATAAAGAGAACAGTAATAGTATAGGGTGGAACAAAAGATGGAAATCAAGCCAGCAGTCAGGATAGGGCTGCAAGAATAGTCTCCACCATAAATCCTGTGGCAAGGCAGCGATGGGAAGGGAGGCGAGGGGGTCTCAGTTCCTTGGAGATGCAGAGATGAGCAGTTACGCAGCGGTGGTGAGGTGAGGTGTGGTCAAGTGGTCATCATCTCTCCCCCTAAAACTTGCCCATGACAGATCTTCTTAAACACCTCTTCGAGGGCTGTGGTTTCCATGACAGTGATACATCTCTCTGTGGTCTCTCTGTGCCTGCCAGCAGCTGCTGCATGCTTGAGGCAGGGGCATGTCCAGACAGAACATTTTCACACTTAGGGGCTCTCAGCACCCTGTGATCTTGTGACCATTCTTACAATCAATCTTTGAGACAAGTTCATAGTGCAGTTCCTCACAATGTAGCACTACAAGTCCGGGTGCATTAATGCCGGGTTCACTTGACAGTGTCCTGCACCTACTGTCCAGTCACAATCTGTGGACTTTCGTAGCCTGCCAGGCGGTGCCCAGCAAGAAATTGTGCAGCAATTCAGTAAGCGAATAAGACACTTTAATAAGGCAAAAGGAATAATACAGATTTGTATGGATTGCCAGTGATAATCTACTGTTTGCAGGAGTATATACAAGCATGATTAAGGGAGTAGAGCATCTCCTTACGAGGAACGGCTGAGGGAGCTGGGCCTCTTTAGCTTGGAGAAGAGGAGACTGAGAGGGGACCTTATTAATGTTTATAAATATTTGAAGGGTGAGTGTCAGGAGGATGGAGCCAGGCTCTTCACAATGGTGTCCAGTGATAGGACAAGGGGTAATGGGTGTAAGCTGGAACACAGGAGGTTCTGCTTGGATTTGAGGGGGAACTTCTTTACTGTGAGGATAACAGAGCACTGGAACAGGATGCCCAGAGAGGCTGTGGAGTCTCCTTCTCTGGAGACATTCAAGACCTGCCTGGACGCCTTTCTGTGTGATCTCATCTCGGTGTTCCTGCTCCGGCAGGGGGATTGGACTAGATGATCTTTCGAGGTCCCTTCCAATCCCTAACATTCTGTGATTCTGTGATTAAGGTTACAAATTACTAAAAGCATTAAGTTAGTAAAACAATTCTCTAGAGATTTTAAAGTTTCCGAGAAAGTCCTCGGGAAAGTGTAAATCTTACTCAAAGGTGTCCCTATAGGGGGGGAAGAGAGGCTCAGCCTGTTGGCTGATCCCAGAGGTTAGGGGTCTGCAATGGAGTTGTCCCTGACTTGTCCATGATGGTATCTTCCCTAACATCCCCCTTTCTTTGGGCTACTTTTATATTAATTTTTACCTTCAAGGTGGGACTTGAGTGACTCTAGTCATAATTTTACTGTGATGGGTAAAAACTCTTCTGTTTCCCTTTTAAGGTGCAAGTTACCAAAAACTTAGAGCATATGATTAGTAAGGGGAGGGCAGGGAGGCAGTAGTCTGTGAGCCGGGGGTGTGTTTTGGTGTTTCAAGGTTCACACAGGGAAGACATTTGTCTCAAGGATTCCAGATGGTTGGCTCAGGGTTGGAAACAGTGTATCAGCTCCTTGGCACCCAGGTATCAAATTTGCTATAATTACAGGGCCTAGTGAAGGAATTTCCATTCCTTCCTATCCCCTGTGTTGATATGCAGACCAGGCTCTCCAGGAGACAGCCTTGAGGGTTTTTGCATACCATTTGCATTTTTCTCCTGGGATCTTCTTTGACATTTTGCCTTTCCTTAATGTGTGAAAAAGGCTGTTTTTTGATTTGTTACCTCCAGTAATTATTCTACAACATCCCAGCTTGAGATGGAACAAAATACATATCGTTTGCTGTTTTCCTGTTAGTTTTGTCATGCTTTAGCTCAGGTCCTGTTTAAATAAGACTTTAATGAATATTATTCTATAGAAAATAAAAACGGATAGTTTAGCTGAATCATGGCATGAGCTTCATGAGACTCAGTTCTTTCTCCTGCAGTGAAGCTGCAGATCAGCCATGTGAACTGTAGTAGAATTATGAGTTTAAAGTGCAGCTGATTATAACAGGACTTGGGCACCTTGCACTCCTGCACATATTTGAAGATTTTGTCAGTATTATCTACTGAAACACTGATATAAATTTGTCTGGTTTTAAGTTTCTGTCTTTTTTACTGTGACATTCAATATGCAGGAGAAGATTTCTAAATATAGCGTATTTTTTTGTTATTCTCTCAGGAACTGGGTTTCTCTTCATCAGACACAGATTCCTTAGTAGTTATTAACAGTGTTTAATACAAATGGTCTTTCAGTGTGATACAGAAGTAAATCATATAGCTATTTGTTTACAAACACTGAATTTGAAAACAGAGCTGTCAACATCACCTTATATCACTAGAAATTGAAGAATCAAGTTTGATTTTTCTAAAAAGTTGTACTGAATGCAAATGCTGTGCAAAAGAATGAAAAATTCTTCTTTCCATCTTCATTTAAATATATCTTTCCTGTTAAAAAGAGCACCAGCAACCCCTTGCATTTTATATTCCAGCCTTTACTTTCTATTTTATCTTAATTTTTTTATAGTTTCACTTCAAGACGAAGCAATGCAATAGAGTCCAAGTTCCTACACTAGAAAGTAATACTGGAGTTTTACTCTGTATCAGCTGTCTGACATGCATCACAGTGTTACTTTTTTCCAGTTTTCAATCCTTTTGTCAAATAGTTTCAGTGAACTTCCATCCAATAAGGTCATTACAAGGACTTCTCTGTGTTGCTAAAGGGTTTTAGAATCCGATACTCTCTTTTTTTTCTGCTGACGTTTAACAGACGTGGCAAGCAAACATCTTCAGCACTGCTTCAGATCCACACTTCATTTCCCTTTAAGCCTGAATGCCTGGTGTGTGACACAGTCTGAATTTTTTACCACATTATCTCCAAGTACTTAAGACTATTTAATGTGTTTATATAATTACATTTAACACAGAACAGATTGAGGCAACTATGAGGGAAAAATGCATTCTTTGTAAGGCTACATTCCTGATCTCTTTAATACACTGGTTACTCATAGGAACAAATGTGTGGAAGATAATTTAATGAAAATAATTATTTTTCACTCTGAACTGAATTTTGTAGAAATTTGATAATTGACAAGAACATGGTATTCATAGATAAAACCGAAACTTTCCTTTTCAGGAATGCAGATGCCATTTTTAATCTATTATTGTTAAAACAGTGTCAAGAAGACATACTGAATACAATTTCAAAACTTTAATGGTATTTAGTTAACTTTAAGGAGATTATAATACTTTTCTGTGACAAAATGCAGCACGTGCATGGTTGTAGTATTCAGTAGTGATATATTTTAACTGGTGAATTAGGGTATAAAATGTAAGTTTCGTAAAGACATATTAATCTTTCTGGAAGAATGTAGGACATAGTCTTTAAACATACTTTTTAAAACTGCTTTTTCTCTTATAGAAAATTATTGTAAAATATATTATTTATTTTAACAGTATTTTAGTATCTGGAGTATTTTAATATTAACACTAAAACATGCATTAAAAATATCAAACAACAACTATTAGTTCTCTACATTGTTATCTTTTGTGATTCACTGCACCAGTAATTTCCTGTGCAACTTGTTGATATACTTCAGTGTCAAGATTTCTATTAAATTTGTCTTTGCTATTAGTAAGTTTGTGGTCTGAGGCTATGCTTGTGTACAAGCTTTGTTCCTGTGTAAGATGAGGTATTCTGCCAAGAAAAGCATGATCTTACTATCATGTGCAAGTGCTAGTATATTTTCTCTTCCCCCCCCCCCCCCCCCCTCTTGTTTACACAGGGAATATTCTAATAAGCAGTGGCATTTTCAGAGTTGGTGTTTTGGTTTGCTTTATTATGGTGCTATGCGATACTTTGTGATAACGATAAAGGTGTTATACCTTGTAGTGATAACAGAGCTGATAGATTAAGGTGCCCTCCAAGAAATAATAAACACAAGTATTTCTCAAAATACTTTTTCTGTAGGGGGTGGGAAATTTTAGTGGTTCTAGAATAAAAGGTATAAGATACATAATGACTTAAGAATAATGGTTTGGTTGAATACTCGTTAAAAAATCAGTTGTGTTCATTGGCACAAGTGTGTTGCATACTATGTGCAATTTTGAAAGTATATTTTTCTTGGTATAAGATAGACGATGCGGTAAGATAAGGAAAGCTTCCTTACGTATACTGAAGATCAAAAAACTATACATCATTCTAAATGTGTGACAGTTCCCGCTTCAAAGATAGTGCTGAAAACTACAGATATTAGTATAGCATTATTACCAAAATAGATTAAAGCAGTGTAAAATATTACTCTGTAAATATTCCAAAATGGATAAAAGCTCAGTCATCACTTTATCTACTTTCTCTTATGAGTCCTGACCTTAGGTTAATACATTCTTTGTGCAAAAATGAAGAATAAAAAACTGTATTAATTTAAAATATTATTTATATATTAAATTGCTTTAGATAGTCAAGACAATCTGATTGAGCAGCATCACCTGTAATGCAGGAGCCAGTGTTTTCTCTCACTATAAAATTTTGTTTTGACGCATTTTGTCTTCAACCTTTCAGCCTAAAGTTTTCTAATCCTAAGACTGCTTCACAGTCTCTGGATTGTGTTTTTGCATGACATTTTCCAGTATGAATCACTTGAGATAAAAGAATGAAAATCCACTGAAATTTGGAAAATGTATTGGCTTTTACTGAGTGGGAGTTTTCTGTGTGTTGAAGGGAAAACCAGCTTAGTTATGAGACAAGGTTTAGTGAGGAGTCCTCATGGAGAACTGATGAGGAATGTGAGTAGGTGGAACTGGCATTTAGGACAAGAAGCATCTGGGACAGCAGCTTTGAGGGGCTTAAGCTGGGACATGGAGGGAAACCTGAGGCAGTGTCATCCAGGAAAAATTAGGGAGAAATCTGTCCTGATAAGTATACACAACAACAGTCTGTAGAATTAACTTTGAGGTTTAAAAATCTCACTGTTGCTTCTTATCAACAAACAGGGAACCCACTGCTAAGGTCTCTCATTTCTGAAGTGCTTTTCTGAGCAGAAGATAAGCAGACACTGCTACCAACTCTCCCGCTTGCTCCAGGGGTGTGTTTACTTTAGGATTTCTAGCCCTGGTTGTACTCAGGTGGATTGCAAAAGGTTACCACCTGATTAAATGCTGTTTGAATTTGCTTATTAAAAATAAGAGATTAATGCACAAAACCCCCTTACTTTTGATGATGTAGGCCAAGCATTCCAAAGCTGCTAAAAATTAGTGTTAGTTGCCTGCGTGGTCTTACTTCATTTTCCCCATAAATAAGGTTTGTGGTTGTTTTATTATGTTGTACTGTGTGTCCTATAGGACTGTCATCAGTTTTGTATCCACTCTGGGGAAGGCTTGATTGTAAAGCCGCTACCTCACTTTTTACAGCAATTAGAAATCATGTAGGACAAGAAACATGACTCAGTGGTTAAGCCAGTCAGGTGTTTTCCTGGGAGTACTTGGTGGCATCTGAGTATTAGTCTGTGCCAAAGATAGAATGAATGTAAGACAAATGGTTTACAAGTAGTCATGTGGTGAGGTGCTTGGTTTTGGCTGTTTAAGGGAGACACTGGGTCACTCTTGCTGCAAGCAAGATTAGTGAGGACTGTGCTTTGAACATGAAGTACCATGATGGTTTAACTCTTCTGAAGAAGAATCAGTGTTGCACAGGCACACTGGGTAAGCAGATTTGTGAATATTGTTTAAGATCTGTCCACTATTGGAAACGGAGCACAAAGATTTTAATAAGCCATTGTTACATGCATGCTATAAAACTAAGCTAATATCTGTGAAACACTTAGGTGTCTAATGGCAAGGCACATAAAAGCATATGAAGTGTTTGGTTCTGCATTGTACTCTCATCACTGAGTAAAAAACAAAACAAAAACAAACAAACAAAACCCAAAAGAATTGGGAGGAGGCACTTTAATTATGCCTGGGACATAATTAATGTTAAAGGAAAATGAAGGGAACTAAACTGGTAGCCCCTGGAGTAATGAGAGCATAAAACCCTAAGGATCTTTACTACAATTTCTATGCTGTGCTTTGTATTTATAACAGCAGTGAAAGGTATTTCATTTGCCTGCTGAAGTAACAGACTTCTTCATTTCACCAGGTCACCATGAGATTAGTTTATACAAAGCTTGCTGTAAATCACAGCCTAATTTAACAAATTGGACAGCTTTAATGTCTGTACAGTGGATACTACAGCCTTGAAAAGGTTTAAGCTATTATTTTTTGATAGTGTAATTTAGTGTTCAGGTATGAGACTGTCCATTTTATGCTTATTTTAAAGATACCCCAAGACACTTAGTGAAAGTTTCCGTTACAGCTTACTTGAACCTTAAAAGACATTATACAGTAGATATAATAAAAATCCAAAATTACTTCTATTTTCACTCTTCATAAATTTAAAAAGTTATAACCTATATATCTCATCTTTATTCATTAAAATAATTTCAAAAGGAAACTCAAAATACAATGGGAAACAGTAGGAAACAGAGGATTTTTTTAAAGTAGTAATTATTTGCCTTCTCAGATAACTGTATTGTACACAAAATAAAACAGAATATAACAGGGCAGAATATACATATCTATAGTGTAAATCTCCCAGATTTATAGCAATTAGGTAGTGGACGTGAGGTCATTGAGTCAACATTTGACTCAAACTGTACTAATAAAAATAATTGCTTTCTTAGAAGAGATATCATTATTTATGAGCATAAAATTGGAAACCTCAGTTTCTTCAGTAGGAGCAGGAGGCTAATGGCACTGAATAATCACTTTCTTGAAATTTCAAACTAATTTTTTTTTTGTGCTAAGTTTGAATTAGAGGTAAAGTGAAAGTGTGATTTCATAATAGCAGTGATCCCTCTCATGCCCATGTGGATACCGCATGCACCTGTTGCCATTATCCTGTAGGAAAACAAAACTTATTCCCAGGGCTATCAATCCAACCTTTATCCTAAGTCTTAGATATCCTTTGGCAACATCTTGAACCCATTTGTGTACCTGCTTTAATGCCCACGAACTACTCTATCTAACTTAAATATAGATGCCAAGACATCTAATTTATGTGAAAGTGTTGTTCCAGACTCTACTGAAGGCTAAATTTAGAAATGGTTCCTTTTTTAATCGCATGTGTGATTTGGGTCTTATTTGCAATAGTTATCTCTAGAATGAAAGAGTGGGCATAGGTATACTAGAGATGAAGGCGTCTAAAACTGGCTCAGTTTTCCAAAAATCTGTAATTCCAAAGACTTTGTTCTAAGTAACACATTTAAAAATGAATATGTTCTAGAGCACCGTGGAGCTGTTTTCTTAAAACTGCAAAGGAACTGTGCATGTAGAATTGGAAAGCTGAGGAATGGAAAGCTGAGGTAGCATGGAGACTTCAGTCTTTCTGCAGTGTCAAGCAATACATTGTCAGAGAACACTTCAAGCTAAACTTAGCAGAAAGTGTGTGAAGGTGATGAGCATGCTTTCAATTTTCCACCTCATGAATATTTAGTTACTGGCTTTCAAAATATATGCAGAAGAAAAAAATAATAAAATGGGTTAACATAAAAGTCATGGTCTAAGTCAATGGGAGGTTCAGAGGACTGTGGTAAAGAAATTCCTTCACCCTAGGTTTCCTGCAGCAGAGTGTCAAATGGCAGATTCAGGAAGATAATTTAATTCAGTGGTACAGCAGTAAGAGCAGCTTGGGCTGGGTGCCTTTGGGGAGGGACCCAGAACAAAGAGATCCATGGGCATTTATACCCTTACAGTCTGTGCACCTGTTCTATCACACACTGTTTACAAGCCTTGCACACTCCTCTTGGTCCAATGGTAATTTCTGGTCTGGGGTTGTATTGTTCCTTATTGGATTTTTTCTTTTTTTTTCCTTCTCTGTCTTCATGTGGGCTGCCCAGTGTTCTTACCTGGACAGGTTGGAACTTCTGCTTTCCATTGTAGCATCCTTACCTCACAATTTGCACTGGTTTTAGGGCCTCCTTTCAAATAACTAAGCAGCAGTTCAAGATAAGTTTAACTTTTCTAGGTGAAAGTTCCCAGCTTGCAGCCTAAGGCTTCAGTAAATCTAGTTACTTGTGTTAAGTGAGTTATGGTAAACACATAGTATATTAAATTGCACAGAGTAATTCATTATAGTTATAACATACTTATTTAAGATAAACAGTATTTCTTAACAGACTGTATTCTCAAGGTCAAGCAGCCCCTTGAGGGTAGTAGTAGTCATTTCCCTTGATAGCAGTCATACTGTCATTAGCACCTTTCTCATAGTTTGTAGCTCATTTTAGGATAGACTGGTGGACTGAAACTGGTTAATGGATAAAACTGATCGTATTACAGTACCAAAAGGTAAGAAGCCAGCTGTGAAGTTGTGTTGAAGCTGTGAAGCACTTTAGGCTGACTGAAATATTTCACTGTTTAATCTTAGGCAGAGTTTTACAGAATATTCCTCCATGCTTGGACATGTGTGTGTTCTTTGCATTTTGTGCTGAGTGTCTGCATTGTACTTGTATCTGTGTGCTGCAATACAGTTGAAGACAGAGCCATGGGGCCAGACTTTGCTGCTTCATGGAGGTGTCAGCAGGTTGTGGATGAAGCCAGTGGATCACGTCAGGTAGCACATTTCCTGCTAGTCAGAACTGGCAACTGCATGCAACCCTTTGCATGACATGGCTACATGCCAGCAGTTTTCAGAGGACATTTGTTGCTCTGTTTGAAGTTATACTTTTATAAGATTTTAACAAGACTTTCAGGAAAAAAAAAAAAATAGGTCAGTACTTTACCTTTGGACCCTAAAACAGGTTTCCTTATAGTAATATCCAGCTACAGTCATGAGTATACTTCATCATGATGCTTTAGAGTCGCATGTGGTCAGATTGAACTTTTTATCTGAACATAAATTGTTGGCATTCTTCCTTTCAGAAAGCATGACTTTCTTACCTTCTATATCTTTCTGGGCTCCTGTGAGAAAATGCCAAAATTTTTGGTTCAATACCATGTTGAAGGCTGTGATTGATATACAGCACTCTATCTGCCATGTTTGCCCAGAATAGCTTTTTTTTCAGAAGGCCTGTCCTTGGTCCTGACTCTGGCCATTTCCCTGCATGTTCCAACTTCTACTGTGAACTATTTAAATCCTGTGTATGCAATCAGGCCTCTAACTCACAAATTTGCAGTGTTGTTAAAGCCACATATAAGTACCAGTTTCTTCAGTGAAACATAACATCTATTCCCTTTTCCTTTTTCTTTCCTTTCCCCCCACTCAGGTGTAACAACTAGCTTGAATATGAGTACTCTCACCTGTAAGTTATTAGATCATATTTTTCTCCTTCCAGCATGCTTATTTTCATCCAGTAAGGAAAGCACTCTATTTTCTGTCTCATCTCTACTACTATGGCCAGCCCTTTAGAAAATCACTGACACTTCCCCTCCCCCTCCAAGAGTACATTGGAATCTACCTTAGTACAAATTCCTGCCTAATGCCTTTTTACTTTAAGTGGTGTTTGATTTTTCTGTTACACCTCTTTCTTGTTGTGGGTCACAGTAGATTCCTTTTTGCTATGTTACGTGTTCTGGGTAAGAAATGTACTTGGGAGCCACA
Organism: Caprimulgus europaeus; assembly: GCA_907165065.1. The sequence continues at coordinate 79,430,742 of OU015525.1, forward strand.
TTAACTTTGAAAGCAGTTTATGTAGAAGTCACAATGTCAGTTAGCTTCTAGCATGTGCATACAGTGATGTAGGTATCTCTTCCAAGCCCCTTGCAATACATGTGCTAACATTCTCTTCAGGTCAGGCATTCATGTGCTTCTTGTGAGGATTGAAAGCTTAGGCCAAGCAATAATAGAGCTGAAATGTCAAGGCAGCTACAATTCAAGAACAAAAGCATAAAGTGGAAAGGAAGTTTCTTACAGTATAGCAGATAAATCTAAGGAAAAACTAGGTGCCCCCATAATCCAAGGGGAAATGGTTAGCAGCCTGCTATGCCACTTAGACACCCACAGGTCTATGGGGCTGGATGGGATCCACCCAAGGGTACTGAGGGAGTTGGCAAAAGTGCTCACCCAGTCACTTTCCGTCATTTATCAGCAATCCTGTGTAACTGAGAAGGTCCCTGTGGACTGGAGGTTAGCAAATGTGATGCCCAACTATGAGAAGAGCCATAAGGAGTATCCAGGGAACTACAGGCCTATCAGTATGACCTTGGTGCAGAGGAAGGTTATGGAGCAGATCATCTTGATGAGTGCCATTAAATGGCACGTACAGGACAACCAGGTGATCAGGCCCAGCCAGCATGTGTTTATGAAAGGCAGGTCCTGCTTGACCAACCTGATCTCCTTCTATGACAAGGTGACCCACTCAGTGGGTGAGGGAAAGGCTGTGGATGTTGTCTACTTGGACTTTGGTAAAGCCTTTGACAGTGTCTCCCACAGCATTTTCCTGCAGAAACTGGCTGCCCATTGCTTGGATAAGTGTGCTCTTTGCTGGCTAGATCCTGCCTGGGCCCAAAGAGAGATGATGAAAGGAGTTAAATCCAGTTGATGGCCAGTCACAAATGGTGTTCCTCGAGGCTCAATACTGGGAGATTTAATATCTTTATCAATGATGTGAGAGTGTATTGATATCTTCATCAATTATCTGGATGAGGGAATCAAGTGCACCCTCATTAAGTTTGCAGATGACACCAAGTTTGGTGAGAGTGTTGATCTGCTTTAGGGTATGAAGGCTCTAGACAAGTGATCTGTACAGGCTTGATTGTTGGGCTGAGGCCAACTGTATGAGGTTAAACAAGGCCAAATGTTGGGTCCTACACCTGTGTGACAACAACCCCATGCAATGCTACAGGCTTGGGGAGGAGTGGCTAGAAAGATGTCCCAGCAGAAAAGGACCTGGGGGTGCTGGTTGATAGCTGGCTGAACATGAGCCAGCAGTGTGCCCAGATGGCCAAGATGTCCAAGAGTATCCTGGCTTGTGTCAGAAAGTGTAACTAGGAGGACTAGGGAAGTGATCCTTCCTCCTGTATTCAGCGCTACTGAGGCTGCACCTTGAATACACTATCCAGTTTTGGGCCCCTCACTACAGGAAAAACATCGAGGTGCTGAAGTGTGTCAAAACAAGATGCAACGAAAGTGGTAAATGGTCTAGAGAACAAGTTTTCTGAGGAGGGGCTGAGGGAAGATCTTATTGCTCATTACAACTACCTGAATGGAGGTTGTATTGAGGTGGGTGTTGGTCTCTTTTCCCAAGTAGGAAGTAACAGGATGAGAGGAAACAGCCTGAAGTTACACCAGGGAATTGTTTAGTTTGGGTGTTAAGAAAACTTTATTCACTGCAATGACTGTCAGGCACTGGAACAGGCTGCCTAGGGAAGTGGTAGCGTCACCATCTCTGGAGGTATTTAAAAGACATGGTGCTTAGGGACGTGGTTTAGTGGTGGATTTGTCAGCATTAGATTTGCAGCTGATCCTAAAAGTCTTTTCCAATTTAAATTATTCTATGATTTTATGAAGATATTGGTGTATGATCAAACTCAAGTGTGCTTTTTCTAGGATTGTATAATCTGATGTTTGGCAGAAAGACTGTGTTCATACAAGACCAACTTATTAATATGCTGAATATTCTCTTTTTTTAGAGAGCAATTAATAAATATTCTCACCATAATTTTATTTAAGCATGTACTTTGATACATTTGCCTTCGCTGGGGTTCTACACCAGAGTGAGGGATTATATATAAATAAATAAATACTCATTGCTGTACAGTGGTTCTGGAAGAAATGGAGTTTTAAAATTATCACTCCTAAGTGTTTAGGAAAGAGTTTCATAAGGGCACCTGGTAAAGCCTAGAGATATTCATCATGGAGAAGATTAAATGTAACATCTGCTGTGCAGAGAATTAAAACAAATATGTTACATAGTTGACATCTCCAGGAAATAAATAATTTGCAAGAGTGAAAACAATGAATCCAGAAGGTTAGTATGAAAAGCAATCAGTATATCATTATTAACAGGAAATATAATTTCATCAGTATGTCTTACACCTTTTGGATATACTAGGAAGCAGTTTTTCAGACTTAAAAGGCCAGATTTTGTATTTTGTGGCCATTTGTGTATTATATCTTCCTAAAATACCCCTCAGAGTGGCAATTTCTTCTTACATTTTGTAATGATTCTCTTCTTCACTTCAAAGGACTTTCTTAACATGGAAAAGCATAAGCTGTTTATTCTTTCCTGCTAAATTATTTTTTTGTTTGGAGTGTCCACTTCAGCTGAAGGAACAAATTCTTTTTCTTATCTGAAGTATTTCTGAGAAAAAACAGTTCACTCCAGTGGTTCTTCAGCACTTTTGCAGTTTTAGAACAATAGATAAAAACTCCTTTCCTCTCCAATGCAGCTGTTCTGAACCCTCATGGGTTTTTTTAGACTGAGGAAGTCAACACCCCAGATGGCACCATTCCTCCTCTCAGTATGGCACTACTGCATCTCTCTCTCTCTCTCTCTCTCTCTCTCTCTCTCTCTCCAAGTACCCCAAGTGCAGAGGGCAGCTTAGTAGTTCGTCTTTGACCTTGCACCTCATCTGAGGGAAGTTTACTTTGAGAATATGAGAAGCACAAGCAAAATGTCTGGTAAGAAAAATCTCCTTTATGAGGACCTCACTCGACATTAGATTCACTTGCAAAGGACACACAACAAACACTTTTAAAATCTAGTTAAACATGTTCTGTTAGTTTCCTGTTCTAGGCTCAGCATAAGAGCTAATACTCTCTGAATTTGATCTAAATCAGAAAGACAAAAACCAGAAACACATTAATTTTGCTTACCTTCTAAAACACCCTTTCCTGGGGTCATCAGGTTACATCTTTAGTTCCCACTGACAAAGATTTCTCAGTGTAATAATGGTTACACTGTACAGCCTTCTCAAGAAGGAATCTCTGACCATCTCCAACAATTGTTGAACAAGCTCATTTCCAAATTAATGAGCAACCCAGTGTCTTACAACCCCCTAAAAGCTGCTTTCTGAATTCAGGCTCCATGGCATATCACAGCCTGTTTGTCCAACCACTTAACAGAAATGCTCTTCTGTGTATTTTTCAGAGGGAGAATTTGGCATTCAGTCAGTCCTCCTAAAAAGGCTCTTATTTATTAAGGAACATTTCTTGTTCCACTCTAGTATTTACCTAAAAGATGCATAGTTTTGCAGAACTTCAGTTTGTATTTTGTCTGTATGATTGTATTCTTTCAGGATGTCATCGTAAAGTTATGAGAGCTGTCACTGCTGATTAACTGTTCTGCTTTGAGAAAATTTTGAATGTGCTGCAGACTATTTTTTTTATCATTTCCATAGTTCTTAATCTAAGCATTATTAAGTTCAAAACTGTCATTTGATGTATAGCTGAATTTAGCTTACTTAGTTTGAAAAAATAGACAAAATAAGGAAGATATTAAAAAAAAAAAACAAGATTAAATTTCATGTGCAATTGTAGAAAACATATGAGTATGAACACATACCTCTGAAGATAAACTAATTAACATTACATTTCATAACTGTTTTGACAGAACTAGAGCAGGTTAGGTAAAGTTTATCACTCTCTTTCTACCTGTCACTTCCTCCCTCCCTATATAGTGATTAAGTTCTAAGCCATGTAGTTCAAACCAAAGTGAGTATTCATTTTGGTTTTACTAATTTTTCTTGATATCACTCTTCCAACAGAAAAGTGAATTATTGTGACAGAGTTTGTCTTAGTTCATTAATTTTTCCTATAATTGTGATGGCTGTGGTGCTGGGTGCCGGTCTTGTTCTCAATTTCAGCAAACGTCCAGTTTTGTGCAGAGTTAGTTTGACTGCTTCTTGCTATGTACGAAGAAAAACATTTTAGTGCAGTAGGTAAAATGATTATATTAACACAGGCACTAATTTAGTCAAGCTCAGTTTGATATTCAAAATTTCACTTGAAAACTATGGACAATTAAAATTCTACTTGTTTTCTGACAAAGAATGAAGTTAGTCACAGCACTAGTTTTGGTCTTTGGGACATGGATGGATACACTGTCAAAGATCATAAATTTATGTCATTTAACTATCTCTTAAATATGATGGCATTGTTTTGAAAGTCCTTGAGGAGGCAAGTTTTTCCCATTGTTGAACACACCTCTTAACTTCACTGTTCTGAGCCATTTTTAATTTTTTTTATATCCAAGTTAGCTATGTTCTGCTACTACTAGCATATTTCTACTATGCTGATATGTGTCTGTCTTTTTTAGCAGAGATTAAGACTAAATCCCAGAAATTATATTTGCTTGTGAACTTTAGCTGAGACAGAGCTAGGTTTCTTTTTAGTAGCTAGAATAGCAATGTATTTTGGGATTTGTTATGAGAGAAACGCTGATAACATCAATGTTTTCATTTTTGTCACTGGAAGTTGAAGGACTCCGTGTTTTGTTAGTCAAATGCAACATCTGGGGTGGGGAGGGGCAAGGAATATTTAAATTAATAAACTAAATTGTCATTTGAATATGCCACTAGGATATTCCATATCATACAATGTCATTTTCAGTATATTAGCGAAAGTCTCTCCCTCTCTTGCTTTCTCTGGCTTTTGCTTGGGCTCTCGCTCTTCTGGGACTGTGGTTTCAATTCAGAATTGTTACTTCTCCTGGATCGTTATCTGGGAACAGGCTGGGCTTGGTTGGCGGGTGGTAATCAATTGCACTGTGTATCACTCATTGGTGTATTTTATTACTATTATTATAATCAAGTTTTCTTTTATTTCTGTTATTCAATTTTTCTTATCTCAACCTGGGTCTCCTTACCCTTGCCCCCCAATTCTCTCCCCTATCCCCTTGTGAAGGTGAGTGAGCAAACTGCTGTGTTTGGCTGCTAGCCAAGTGAAACCACCACAGAACTTTCCCAGTTTATATAGTTATATGCATATATGTACATATATTACTACTGTGGATCATCATAGCTAGAGTGCAGCAGTGCAGTAAATTATGCGCAGTTTTTTCTTTAAATCTAGTAGGTAGAACAACTGCAATAAATACCTGATTTTGTTAGTACATCTTATACCATAATATAAAACGTATTTACGTCATGACTTTGAGTGTCTGGTCAGCACTCAAAGCACTGTTAAGAAGGAATAATTTCTTAGGGCTGATCCTGAATCCATCTATATTCTTAAGCAAAGTCAACATGTTTTGTATGACTGATACACTTTATCAGTTCAATCCCCAGGTCAGCAGGTCAGCCTCTGATAATTGAAGAGACTGATAGAGGCCTAAATGTAACATGGAATTTAGGCATTAACTATTTGCTGTTTGGATAAAGTTGTTTTTATACCTGTATTTTATTATTTTTAATACTACTATAGCAAATCTTTAAAGTTCTTTAAGTGTGGATGCAGTGTTTTAAGTTATTCTGAAACTGCATATTAGTTCTGTAGAGAAAGATGTTCTAATCTTAGTTTTTCCTTTTTTAAAAGTTTAAGATCCAAATCCCCAGATCCTGAGATCTTATTTCTAGTTGAGACTTTCTTGCAGTTTTTTGGTAAACAATAAGTACCATTTCAGTTGGAACTCCCTGAATCTTATGGTGTGGGAAACAGAGGGCAAATATTGTATTCTTACGGTTCCTTAGACATGTAAGACTCATAAAAATAAGAACCACATTTATGCCATCTTAGTTATTTGAAGCTGTCTGATTTTGTGTTAAAAATTTTCACAGAAGTAGAAAACATCTAGAAGTAGAGGTGCTTTTTTATGGGGATTAGAGTAGTTAAGTATTGCCCTGGATTTGCACATAAACATTGAACGTAAGCATTTGACAGATTTGCTTCTCCTAAAATTGCATTTATATAAGCCTTATATTTAGAGGTTAAAGCCCAGATTAATAAAGACTTTTAGATTCCTGATTCCTTTTAGGTGCTTATTCCTTCCTGCAATCAGTATGCCTGATGCAGGCAGATGTGGGCTCACTCTGCCTGTACTGTAAGCTACTTAGTAGAGTTAACTGTGTTAGCATAGCAGACCAAGACAATATTCTCCCTATACAGCTTTTGGTTCAGTTCAGAGCTGATTCACATTTAGTTAAATTTTGGCAACGGGATCCTGCACCTGTCTCCAAAATAATATTGGTGTATCCCATAGCAAGCATTTAATAACCTCTGACAAGTGGTTCCCAAATTACAGTCTATGGACAGAGGTTACTTCAAAGCCAGCAGTGCGTATTTTCTGGGCCACAGAAATCCTCCTGTTACGGTGCCTCGCCCAGAGATAGAGGGAATTGCTGCTGTTGCTGCTAGTATGGGAATCCTTACCTCTGAGAGTGAGGGAGTCTTCTCAGCAGTCATTTTGAGCTGTTTCTTTCTTCTGAAGGCTCACTACGTGTTGGAGTGCAGTGATGTTCATTAATATAACAGAAACTTAAGGTATTGAAATAAACTTATAAGCCTTTATCAGTTATTGTTATTTATAAGTTCAGTTAGTGACAGATTTTGTGATTTGTTGTTCTTTTGAAGTGAATGCCCAGAAGAGGACAAGTATGATGATACAAAACTGATGTATCGTTCTATATGAAGTTGCATTAAGCTCGCTGTTGCAATTCAGAGCTGATAAATACTTTATTCAAGGTAGAACTGAGTTAACTACAACAGAAGTTTTATGAAAGAAAATAGAAAAGATGGTTAAAAAAAAAAGCTTTTTTTTCTCACAAATATTTTAGTACCTATTAGAAACCAGAATAGCAAAGCTAAATTAAAATTAAACTACTTTGCATGCCATGAGCCAGTATGAATTTCAAAAATAGTCTTAACCAGGGTTGCGTTCTACAGTTTGGCTTAAACAGAACATGAGATTGCTTTTTATATAACTTAAACATTCTCCTGCTCTTTCCCACACTATTGTTGCATTTCAAGGGAGATGTTACTATGAACTGAATGCAGGGAAAAAAATTGCATAGGTAAACTGTGTTTGAAAAACGAAGATACTGAAAATTAGGCTTACAGAACAGACTGTTGTGTGTGGCTTGGTATACTTGTAAACTTCACTGTTAATTTGTGTCCTATTCACTTGTTCTTTTTTTGTGGACCCTATATGTAATTAATTTTTTTCCCGTTGCTAACTTAATAGTTCAGCAGCTGTAAGCTTTGCTTCTATTATATAAACTGGTCACAAACCCCAAAATGCTTCATCTATGCTTACCACGCCATGATAAGGGAAGTGATAGTGTCCCTGCACTCAGCACTGATGAGGCCACATCTTGAATACTGTGTTCAGTTTTGGGCCCCTCACTACAGGAAAGGCATTGATGTGCTGGAGCATGTCAAAAGGAGGGCAACGAAGCTGGTAAAGAGTCTAGATAGCAAGTTTTCTGAGGAGAGGCTGAGGGAACTGGGGTTGTTTAGCCTGGAGAAAAGGAGGCTGAGGGGAGCTCTTATTGCTCTCTACAGCTGCCTGAAATGAGGTTGTAGTGAGGTGGAGGGTCAGTCCGTTCAACCAAGTAACATGTGATAGGACAAGAGGAAATGGTCTCAAGTTGCACCAGGGGAGGTTTAGATTGGATATTAGGAAAAATTTCTTCACCAAAAGGGTTGTCAAGCATTGGAACAGGCTGCCCAGGGAGATACTGTAGTCACCTTCCCTGGTGGTATTTAAAAGTGTGTAGACATGGTGCTTACGGGTGGTTTAGTGGTGGACAACTTGTCACGTTTAAGTTTATGGTCGGACTCGCTGATCTTAAAGGTCTTTTCCAGCCTAAATGATTCTGTGATTCTAATAATATTCTAATAAATCTCTACTCCTTTATTCCACTGAATAAAAAATTTGACTTGTGAAACAGATAAAATGGAAAAAATAAAGGTTCATGGAATATATAAAAGTTGAGTCAGACATTAGTTTTATACATAGAAAGTACTATATGTATGTGTTTGGTCTCAGATAAGTGCCATAATACCTTACAGTTGCTATGGAAACTAGAGAGCAGCTAAGTTTTATTTTCTCTATATTTAGAAAAAAAATCTAAAATATCTAAACCAATTAAACCTCAATACTGCTGAGAAAATTTTACCTAGAAAGGAACTATCAATTAAGTGATAAATTCCTCTAATTCATCATTCTGAGGCATGACTACATGGGGTCACATCTGAGGAGACCTACAGACCTGACTGACAGCCACTGTAAACTCTCTAGCCATGACAGGGCACATGAATTCAGGTGTGGCTCCAGGCTAACTTGGGCTGTAGATTACAGCTAGCTTGGCCAGGTTTGTCTAGGGCACAGGCTAATTATGCTTACTTCTGCCTACACCTGCCCTTCTAAAAATGCTTCAGAGTTTCATTTGGACTTTTAAACTGTGAAATAGTTGGTCCCCTGGGTTATCAAGGCTTTGCAAATATGTTACATATAGCTTTCATTCAGCACCATTTGCTGCAGGCACTGCTGCAGAGCCCACAGTGGAAGTGTTATAGGTCATTATCACATCATTTCTGACGTGTCAGAAAACCCTCAAAATGGTGAAAAATCATGGAAGGTAAGGTATCACAGACAGTTTGACCTCTGATTAATTCTAGTTGATATGATGCTTGGTAAGGAAATGCTGTGTGTTAGGTGCATTTTACTCCCCACTCTTAATATTAATGAGAATTCTGATTTTAAATCAAGTATAAAGTGGAAATCAGTTGATGCGAAGCTGAAAGCACCAGTTGAAAAGCTCTTCCATACTCTCTAGAAATTTGGTTGCTTACTTTTCCAAAGGCAATTGCATTGAATAAGCTTTTGAGTATTTCACAGTTGTTTTTTCAGTACCTGGGATACTGAAACTCATACTATGACTGATCCCTGATCATGCAATTTCTCTTACCTGTGCATGAACACTTCACTAAAACTACACAGCTTGTAGGAACTGTGTCTTCATAAATTATTTCATGGAGTGGTTAAGTCAGATGCTTAATTTGTGGATACAGTTAAACTTATCAGCACACAAAGACCAAGTTGTACAAAATCAGCTTTATCCCCTAAATTTTACTGCAGGTCTCCAGATGAAAACTTGTACAGCAGATGGCACGGCTATAGCTGCATGTTGGTACCTGTGCCTGTCACTAAGCAGTTTGGGGGGGGGGGAAAGTATGTCCTCTAGTTAAAAAAATTCTATTTAAATAATCAGTTCCACTATTACCTCTCATTTCTTTGAAAATTTCACTGTTTTAATTTAAAGGTCCTCTTGCCTGCTTTTGTGATATTCTTAAGGCATATTAATACTGATTTTTTTTCTATTTGATTTTTTTTTCCAAATATGGACCAAGGTTGAAAAAACCCATTAGAAATTAGACAGAATGACTGCTTAAATTGTAATTATATTTAACACTGGAACTCCTAAGATTGCTAGTTATCTAGAGATCTAAAATGTAATTACCAACTTGGTCAACCTGTCAGTCTACTTTGGCCAGTTCCAGTTTTTTGCGCAGTGCTGTGTTGAAGCACACAGATCTTGCTATCTGAAGGCTATGAATGTTTTCTTTGTATATTTCAATCCCATGCATGCTCTGTGTGTAAATAACAAAAAGGTAGAGTGGATGCTTGTGAATTTGCAAATAAACAGAACACAATTCTGTTCTTTCCTTGGTTTATAGCCTGTCTTCATCCAGAGCATTTTCAGAATCTGTCCCCTCATGCTTTCAATATAGATGGATACTGAGTGGATGATGTGATTATAGAAGGCAAGAAATTTTATTTTGATTAAACGGATGTGACTGGGTTTGCTTTACATTAATTCTGTGTACTTTTCAAATGCAATTCTAGTACAGTGTGTCTTTTTTTTCCTAGAAGGACAATAGATAAAGAAATGTGGGAAGCGAGTTTTCTGCTGGCTATCTCAGCATCTTTTAGACAGTTTGATGTTATGAATTCCAGCAATGTTAATATGTGTCAGCTGCTGTCTCGTTTCTGAACAGGCTTCCTCAGTAAAGTGCATGACAGTGACTCTGTGATGCTGATATTCCCTAGTATTAGTGTCCATGCTTATATTCAGTGAAAGTGATCAGTAAAAATAATATGTACCAGCTATAATAACTAGGTGAGGCCAGTGTATGCATTCTTGAAGAAAATTGTACAATACCCCATTATGTTACAAAGTCATTCCAAGCCATTGTGTGGAAATGACGATGTCACATAAAAGACTGTGTGTGTGAAATCTAAATTTCTGAATCCTAACAAAGCTGACATTTCTTAACTTATTTTATGTAAGTTTAACTTGAAATTATGCGCTTTTTTTTTTTGGTGTTCCTCTAGTCTCTACTAGTAGTCTTGGTTTCACAGAGTTACCTAGGAAACTAAGCCTGGTATAGATTTTGTGATTATAAGGAAGGAATAGATTTGGAAAGCTGCCTTCCCTCCATAGCTGATGAACTTGTATTTTCTCACCTTTTTTTTTTTAATGGAAGCATTTCTCCACCTGCTGGCTCGAAGGAGGAAATTGCAGCCTTGCAAGCAGAGAACTATATATAGACAATGTGTATTACACAATGGATTACTTGTATAATAAAAGCCTGTTTGGGATTGTCATTTTGATGCTTACACTTCAAAACTGCTGCATTTATAGTAAGTAGTTTCGGAGTAGAATAGCCTATTTCAAATTCATTCAGTCTAGGGAATGGGTTGTATTCCAGATAACACTTCTCACTATTACAAGTGAGATAATGTGAAGGCAGCTTGTGCTGTTCAATTGGAAGCAAATTACTTGGGACCAGTTCCAGCCTTTCCAGCAGCTCAGATACCTACCTGTACAGATAGTCAATTGTGCAATATGCATAAATATTTATAGCCAGTAGGGTAATATCCATCCTCTGACAGGTAGGATCATAGCAAGTGATGCTTTCACGTATATTCTGAAATGTGCAAAGCCTAGAGTGGTAGACCAGTGACATGCAAATTAACTGTGCTTCTAGCAGCTGCAAGCAGAAGATGAGGGAATGAAGGTGGCTACTATATAGCCTTTCTGTGTCTCTGTGCTAGGTTGTCTTTTGTTGTTGTGTTGTTTTGGGGTTTTGTTTTTTGGGTGTGGTTTTTTTTTCATTTTACAGCTGAATAGTATGAGATGGAACACATGTTGTCTTTGAGGAGTTGGTATGTATTCATTGCCACGTTGCTCATTTCATACCTTACCAAGCAGTCTTGTATGATGTACTGCTCTGTGATGAGATTACTTGGTCCAGGAATAATAGTGTATAGAAAAATATAAGTAAAATATCAAGAGTAGATGAGACATCCTATGGAAGTGGATGCAGCTGTGCAAAGTCTGTTTGTAACACATTGACCTTGTGGTTTCTTCTACCTATCCTTCTGCTGGACACTCATGTGCAGCATGTCCAATTGGAGTAGCAATTCGTGCTATTGAAAATGTTACCTGTACTGTATATTTTGGGACTGATGCTTGTGTGACAGTCAAAATCATACTTGATTTAAACATGACTGCTTTGTTTCCATTGTGTTAGATCTTTGACCTAGCTGACTGCATAGCTGAAAAGCTGGAGGAGGATGGAAGACACAGAGTATGCAGGGAGGAAGATAGAACCATCTCCTCCAGCAGCCCAGGTTTATACTGGCTTTTGAAAATGCAATCTTCTTTAGGCAGAAATTTGAATTTCACAGGGAACATCTAAATGCAGGCATAATTCTTTGAAACCAGCTGTCTACTATTTATGTAGGGAAAAGGAAAAGTGCCTTTTTCATAGTGTGCTACTCTTTATACAAACTGATTTGCCTCCATAATTCTCCCCTTCAGGAGAAACATAGTGGACAGAAGGCCGTCCAAATAAGTATGTATGAAGATGATACAAGCCTAAAATTAGAGTGAATGCCATTGTTAATTTTCTACAAAGATATACAGCTATATCATTCCAAAATCTGAAATAAAGAACCATTACGATTTGCAGTAATTGATCCCAGATGATCTTATTAACTAGGACAGTCTGTGGATTTTATTAAGAATATAGAAATCATTTATTTGAGAAATAGGAGATAAAAGCAGAGAAAGTTGTCTTTCGTTATCTGTCTTGGCTCTTTTGAGTTTTAAAATTGCCTCTGTGCTCTTATTTAATTAGGTTCTGCAAGCCTGAGGTCAAACGAGGTGCAGAGCTGGCACATGAAAAGAAACACCGGAGGTAAATTAACATCGTTAAGTCACTATCAAGATCATCTGGAAAAATGAAAAAAAAAAAAATCTCTTAGCAGAGACTCTTGGGGATTAACCATATGCTGAAGGGTACATGTATTCCTGGACTAGCAAAGGCATACCTACTCTAGGTAATGAGTCTGTTTCATGACAAAACACATTATGTGTTAGTTGAATGATAAATGATAAAAAGTCTTTCAGGTATTTTTACTCTTAGCTTAGGTTTTCTTTTTTCTCTTGTTCATGCAACATTAAAATCTATTTATATATATACACACACAAAGAATACCAGAAAAAAATACCCTTCTTCAGGAAATTGGTTATTCCTCTGACATTTTCTCTAAGTGTATCTGTCTTTGTCCAAACACAAGCTTGTAGTGATCTTAAAGCATTTCTTGTTGACATAGCTTTTTAAAATGTGTGTGCAGATGCCAATAAGCTCACCTAAACAGTGCCTCATATCTTTCTGGGTGTCAGGTAGTGAAAATGATATTTGTTCCTGTGGTGATATCTGCTGCAAATATCAGACATCCATGCTTGCCTCACAATAGATATTTTTATAGCTACGAATTGGAAATAAATGAGGTTTGTCTGATTTATCTGTAGGGGGCAGACTTTGCTGCTTCCATTACTTTGCTCATTCCCTGGAAAAATGAGGAGTTATTTGAATTGAATTTCCTTGTCTACATGTATTTCTTGGTCAGTTTACCTGTAGTTGCTGTAGATGTACTGTATAAGTTTGAGGACAATGCAAATTCATAAGTCAAATATTATGTTCAGGAAAATAGGTTAGTTCATGTAGTCTTTTGTAGTTGGGGCTAATTATGGTGGATGGGTGTATGAATAAAGGTCCAGAGGTAAAACAAGTAGTATCTTTAATGTTCTTTTGAAACAGTTTATTTGGAGCAATGTAAAACACTTATTTTGGCTTCATTTGTCAAGATGGATCAGGATAATATAGATTATTATCATAAGGAGTTTAGAATAACCTTGAAGGAAAATAGGTATACAAAGAGTAAAATGTTACTTTATCAGAAGAATTTTAATCTGAGATCTGAGTACAGATACATTGTATATCTCATCAGTTTAACGTTTTTGTTCTCATTTCAAGCTATTTTAAGAAAAGCTTTTTACTTGAGGTGGTGAGAAGTAAAATTTGATATAATAATTTCTATAAAAATATGAAAAATGTATTGCCCTCTTCCAGAGACTAAAAAAAATACTAATAAAAAATAATCAAGCAATTATGTGAAGTCCAGACCAGCACTTTTGATTATACAGTATTATCAGGCTTCTTTAGGGGCACTATTTCTTATGGGAAATGCTGAAATTCTCAGTCTTGTATGAACCTGGGGTAGCTTCTGAAATGATGTTCTGCACTGCTTAGACAGAAAATAGGTCTGGATTTTTATATCAACAAAGTGTAGCCAATTGTTAAGAAGTCTGATAGGCTGTCTGAATTGATTGGTTGACATAAACAAGGTAAAAGTTTTTAAAAAGGTTATTTTGGGAAGAAGCTGCCTATTATAATAGGGTTTATGTGCTTACATAGAAAAGACAAGGATATTATCTTCGGCTAACACATAGTGAGCAGAGGGATATCTAGGTAGCCCACAAAGTTAATATCTATAAATAAAATAAGGGCATTTATAATTATCCAGAATTTAAGGATCTAGAACTTTAAGATGACATTATTATATCCATGAAAATAAGATATCATTTTAAAATTCTTAATGAAATTTCTTTGGAGTCAACAAGCTAAAAGTCAGGAAATGTTATTCACTTATAACTGTGCCCTATGTTATTTATGTTTTTCCAGACATTTTTGCCCATGCTGTAACTCAAGCTTTTATAGTTCTGTAATTCAAACCATGATATATTCTAGAGTCCAAGTTTAAAACTAGAGTTATTTATGGCACTCTTTATACAAAATTACAAAAAATGTTACAAAATAATTGAAAATAAAGTGAGATATACCTATGGGGGTATAAGTCTGAAGGCAGAATCAGCTGCTACTTGTGTTTATCTAAATGGACTTTGAGTGAATACATGACTGGTAATTGAAGGAAGATTACACAGGAAAGTTAAGGAAATCCAAATGTCAAAATATTTTATTTTATTCCAGAGAATCTTTTTATTATTTTGCTATGGACAAATGTCAATTAAACTTGTTAAACTATCTTTTTGGCATGATATTTTTGACAAAAACCAAAACTAATTTAAATCCTGTAAAGTGATTTGGGGCTTTGGGTTTTATTTATTTGTTAGCCTTGAAAAATTTTTAGCTTTTCAAAAATCCTCCCTTGCGGTACTGTTGTCTTCAATTTTCAGACGCATAAGAATTTCCCATAGAATTTCTAATTGGTATACACATTTTTGCTTCTTTAATTTATTTAAAAAAAAAAATTGGACATGGAATTGTATTTAAAATACTTCAATTAAAAGGTCATGAGCAGTTGCAGTTCTTTTTAGTAAATACTTAATTCTCAATATTTTATGTCCTCTATCGCCTCTTCTAGTGTTGAACTAAGTGTCTTTTCCTGTTACAAAAAGCACTTGAAGACAAATGAAATTCCATCTGCTGCATAAATTTTTTGGGGTGCAACTTTGAACAGTGAAAAAAGCTGATCAAACTACTTCTCATTTTATAAAAGAGGTGAGAAGAGGACTGAAGGATATTACCAAAGCTACTTACAGCAATCTAAAACCTGGAAAGTTTTTAATGTTTTTGATGTGTTGAGTACACTGTTTTGTGCAGGTACATCAGTCTTGGAGCCCATTTTTTGGCATGTTTCTCACCTAAAACATATTCCAGGATTCAATCTATTCTCCTCATCTAGAAAGGCAAGCATTGCACTGTAAAAGTTATACTATAGCTGAAAGCCTGGCCTACAGAAGAAGTAAGATGTTCCAGGGAAGCTATTTTCCCTAGGTCACTGTGTAGACGTTATTTTTTTTTATTGGATTTTTTTAGGAAAGCTTGCTTTTCGGGAACGGGAAAAAAACAACCAACCGAACAAAAAAAAAAAACAACAAAAACCACTTCAGACAATGTAATCAATCTGCCTAATTATATTGCCTTAACAATCCAGTTTACAAGCTTGTTAAAATTACTGTAATTTTAGAGTCTAATTCTATGAAGATGACTAATTTCTGACTTTACAGAGATGACACGTGAAAAGATGCACAACTATTTCCCAAATAGTGTCATTACTTAGACCATTATATATCTGGCTGTGGAAGACAATGCAAAAAATTTACTTCAGTTTGAATCATGGTTTGAGTTAGACAATATCAACATATTCCACACTAGGCTACAAAATTGGTATAGATACAGTAGATCTTGTATATTCAGCTGAATGCTGAAGTAGATTTTTAAACTTGCTGAGAATGAGTTCTTGGTAGAAAGACTTGTAGGAAAATATAGTATTTTATTTATCGATTTACTCAGTTTGGTTTGGGACTTTTTGAAGATAAATGTTAATTGTAAATTGATACCAGGGTGGAAGGGATAATTTGAAGATATTTAATAAAAAACACATTAATTTTGATTTACTATTATCTCCACATAAAAACAGGCATCTCATTAACTTCAGTTAGAGGACAGAATAAAAACAAGATGTGTTTGACATCTTGGAAAAAACCCAAACAATTTCTACAGTGCAGTCATCTGAGATGAAAGCATTAAACTAAGTAGAATTCACTGTTGATCAGTCAAGTAACTGAGAATTAGATTCCATAATTGTACTGTATTCTTCATACACTGAAGTTGAGTAACCACATGTGTAGCTTGCTATTCAGGAACTTGGGAAAGAAACTCTTAGATGGAACAAAGCTAATGAACTAAAACCAGAATAAAATCTATGTGTTCAGATACATTGGGGACATATACTTGGAGAAAAGAAAATAGTGACTTTGAGACTTTATACTTAGGCTAGAAAGCCATAAACTTCAAATATATAAACTTATATAGAAGAATAAAAATTCCAATGTGAATCTGTTGTAGCCAACTTAAAATATTTAATGCTATAAAGAATGTATAGTTTTGGAAGTTTGAATGACAACAGTATTTGAAAATATTTGACACACTGTTTAGACTTCAGGCTTAAAAGGACTAATATTTCCTCTGGGGAAAAGCTGATATTTAAATTTGCTGTATGGGGTCAATGTAAGTTAAGACTATACAGCTGGAATATGAGGGCTTTTGACAGAAACACATTTTTGTCCATAGAGAAAAATGGAACCATTCTTCCTATCATGCACATATTTATTATTTTAATTTATCAAATAGATTGCAAACAGAGACAGTAAAGTTTTCTTTAACATAAAACTGCAGACACTTGATAATTTCACAGCTGGAGCAAGACATGTTGAAATCAGATATATATATTCACATATGAAAACAGATTATCAATGTTGCTGCTGAGGTAATGAACTTAAGAATCACATCAAGGGATATAGTAATTTGTGCAAGTAACGCAAGGTATGAATGGAAAACTTTAATATCTTTTATTTAAACAGAGGAACTCAGATATGGAGTATCTGAGTTAGAGTTTATTAATTAGGACAATTCTGTAATAGGAAGATATTAGGCCAATAATTAAGGAAGGTTTAGGTGAATGGATGGATAATAATGATGCTGAATATCCTAAGTTAACTATTAAAGGGTAAAAACTTAAAGGGAAAATATTTCTCATTCCTCTTTCATCTTTGAGTAAACTCTTCTGATTTCCATGTCCTGAAACAGTGTCTTGAAGCATACATGTTAGTATTAGTCTGACGATGTTATTAATAGCTTGTACTTCAATTAGAAATGGAATTAACTTCATGATGTTGTATTATGTATATATTCAACAGTTGGTTAATTAAAGATCAATAGGCAATACTATTAGTTTCCAATACAGAACTTGAAGAAGGACATGCAGCACACCAGGCTCAGAGGAGAGGCTGGCAGTGGGGGGACTGGGCTGGCTCAGACAAAGAGGAAGCAAAAGAACCACCCTGTAGAAGCCTACAACCACATGAAAGGAGACTTACAAATATGATGGTACAGTAGTGGTCACTTCTGTTCAAACTGTGCTTGGAATGTATGATACGTAAATAGAATCTCTCTCAAAATGGGTACCTAAAATTATTGGAAGCCCTTAGAATCCTATGTTCAAAATGAGATAGGGTGCTCCCTGGCTTCGATGTGCTGTAAAGATATATTAATGGTCAAAGTGTTTAAATGCTGTAATGATGGGGCAGTGAAAAGCTCCAGGGAAATTAACAATTCCTTCAAAGTGGAATCAAACAATGTGTAGTAAATAAGATTTAGGAGTGACATTGAATAACAGAGTGAACTATTTAACAGCTGCTCATTTAATGACCACTGTCTCCTTGGGAACAAAAGGAAGTGATAGTTCCCTGGAAGATGTGTGCAAACATGTCATTAGACTGAATTGCACGTGCAAAAAGAAATCATCAATGCTTTCAATGCAGTTTTGTATATGTTAACAAGGCTTTTTGGGGAAAGAAGCCCACACAATGGAGAAACTGTCAGCTAGCTGACAACAGCACCTTATATGATTCTATGAAAGAGAACAGCATCTGTGAGTAATTGATACTTGCTTTTCCAGTTCGCTACAAGCTGAACTCGGGAGCTTTCTGCCTGCCCAGCTCCTTCCGGTACTAGTTTCTTCACCACCGTTCCATTGCCTTGTAAAAACTGTTTTCTTCTTAGGCTGGTCTTTCCAATCCCCGCATGTAGAAAATCCTGTTCCCGCTTAATGATGCTCCTTTGTCTCTGTTGACCTTTCCCCCAGCATTCAATTATCATCTAGTTTGACTCTGTTACACTTACCTGCTTTTTTTCTGTGCTTACTGTCTATTTTAACCTACAGCAAATTTCCCCTAACAGTTCTTGAGATTGTCACTGAAATTGGGAATAAACTTCTTAACAACAACATAGTCTTAAAAAGCAGGTATTCTTTATCATGGTGCCAGATGCACGGGGGATTGTTCCTCCTATTGTGCATTTTGACTTGTCTCTCTACAAAAGCTTTATACTATCAAAGCTTTATACTATACTATGCATGCTTATACTATCAAAGCATGCATTTGATTTTGCATTTCCTTGTCCAAGAAATTATTAACATATTAATTGCACTTCCAAGTACCCATTAATATATGTAAATATCCTTTTCGCACACGTGTTGGAGTCTCTTGTTGGTCTTCCAGGGTCCTCTGGTGGTCATTGAAACTTTCATCGCTGTGCTCTTTAGCTGAACTTCTCTTTTGCGCATGCTTAGTTCATCTTCTGGCCTGTTCACAACACTTCTGTTTCCACAAAACTGGTTTATTCTAGCATCACTACCTTATCTGCTCTATTGCTAGGACTTGGTACCTCAAGTCTACTACAAACTTGACTAGGCTTAGCAGATATGTAACTATCTTTCAGTGTCACATTGTTGAAGCAGAAGGGTATGTTCTTTTGGAATGGTATCAAGTTCTTCTTCCCACCCCTATCTTTTTCCTTCTGATTTGCTGTTTTTATAAGTCACCCAAATCTGTTTGCAACAGTTTGTGGTATTGTTCAATGAACCTATTTCTTTTCCCCAAAAGATACATAGTTTATTTTCTGTATTCTCCTGCACAGATCTATTTCCTCCGCTGCTGTTACCAACTACGTCCAATGCCTGTTTGGGGCAGTTTTTATTCAGCACAAAACTCTACCTGTTGTGTATATACCTGTCTTCCTGTTTCATCCTTCAGTACCTGCTGAAAATTGTGGGAACATCTGAGATTTCTAATGAGCCACTAATGTTTTAATGTGGTTGAGAGGCAGAAGAAAGTAAAGGTGTTCTTCCTTAAGTGCATTCGCACAGGTCTGAAATGTTTGACTGACTTGTATTAAAAAGGAAACTTGGAGTGAGACAAACAAACTTGCAGAGTTGCAAGTATAGGAGGAAATGACAGGAAGCGTTCCAGTAAACAGAGATGCTACTAAAAAAAGGAGGATTTTAATATACTTTTAAACTTTCTTGTATGTTGCTCATTAGGTTGGGGAGCCCTGATATATGTATATAAAAAATGTATTTTTTCCTGTAGGCACCCCAAGGATTCTGTCTTAATAAGTTCTAGTTGCACTGAAATCTTGAATTGTCTGATCAATTTCTATGATGAAATAGACAAGGGGAAAGCAGTGGTTATTGTCTACCTGGACTTCAGTAGGGCCTTTGACGCTGTCTTCTGTAAGATCCTCAGAGATAAGCTGTTGATATACAGGATAGATGAGCACAGAGTGAGATGGATTGAAAGCTGGCTGGATGGCGAGGCCCTGACAATGGTGTTCAGTGGCATGAAGTCTACCTGGAGGCCAGTAACTAGCAGTCTACCTGAGGGTCCAGTTCTGTTTAACATCTTTATTAATGATCTAGATGGTGGGGCAGCGTACCCTCATGAAGTTTACTGATGACACAACTGGAAGGAGTGGCTGACATTCCAGATGGTTGTGCTGCTGTCCAGAAGGACTTGGATATGCTGGAGAAATGGGTTGACAGGAACCTCATGAAGTTCATCAAGGGGAAGTGCAAAGTCCTCCACCTATTGAGGAACAGCCCCATGCACTAGTACATGCTGAAGGCAGAAAAGGAGCTTTGCAGAAAAGCCTTGATGGACACAAAGTTGAACACGAGCAACCAATGCACCTTTGCCACAAAGAGAGCTAATGCTATCCTTGACTGCATTAGGGAAAATACTGCCAGCAGGTTAAGAGAGGTGATTCTTCCCCTCTATGCAGCATTGGTAAGGCCACTCCTGGAGTGCTGTGTCAATTTCTCCACTCATCAGTACAGGAGGTACATGGGCATACTGGATAGGGTCCAGAGAAGGACTACAAATATGATTGAATGGACTGGAGCATTTCATATATGAGGAAAGGCTGAGAGAGCTGGGACTGTTTAGCCTGCAGAAGGCAGAAATGATCTTATTAATGTATATAAATATTTGAAGCTCCAGAGGGTGTAAAGAGGATGCAACCAGGCTCTTACTGGTGGTTTCCAGTGACACGGTCAGAGTCAATGGGCATAAAGTGAAATATAGTAGGTTCCCTCTGAACATCAAGAAACACTTTTTTATTGTGAGAGTGAGCACTTGCACAGGTTGCCCAGGGAGGCAGTGGACTTTTCATCCTTGGAGATATTCAAAAGCTGTGTAGACACAGTCCTGGACAGTCTAGTTTAGGAGGCCCTGCTTGAGCCGGAGGTTTGGTCTATATGACCTCCAGAGGTCTCTTCCAACCTCAATCATTTTATGATTCTGTGAATATTAGGTTTAGTAGGGCACTAGCAATCAAAGCTCAGATGAAAGCGCATAAAATATCAAATTTGTCAGCAATTTGAGCTGATGTTCAGTTTCTGCTATTACTTCTGAGTACTTTACATCACTTAGCTGTAACATGTGGGAAGTATTTTCAACATGTGTAGAGCAAATGAAATATTACTGTATACCATGGATGAATTTTTAATCATAATCAGAAAATGTAGTTTGGTTTCTTTTTAGAGTGATGATGCCTTTCTTGCCTTTCAGACTTTTCAATTGAGTCAAGTTTGAGAGTAAGTACTCCTGCTAAGAAAAAATTATCTGCAGAAATGTGTTGCACTCACCTTAAACTTTGTGTAACTCTTGTTTTCAGGACATATTCAGTCCAGAGGAAAGACCTCTGGAAGACTGCAATGAATATTGATTTAAGAGTTGAGCATAATGAAAACTCTCATTTTGATTATAAATATTTGCTAATGAAGCTAGTAAAATAACTATTTTTGTTTACAAATCATTAATTTTATTTATTAAATGTAAAATGCTTGATTCATAAGGGTATTCTAAATGTAAAGCAGCTGTTGATGCTGTGACTTTAGAGTTGCTCCTTCTTGGAGAGCAAATTATTGACAAGAAACTGAACAGTTTTCTCTGAAGGATTTAATGGCATAGAAAACATGGTGACAAACTTGAATCAGTCTCCAAATTTACCTCAACTATGTCAAGTGCTATGAAGTAATTGAGTAAGCTGCAGCCATAAGGAGGTTACTCTGATTTCTACCTTGGTCTTATCTTCCTTCTCTGTTCTTCTCTCCCTGTTTCTGGCTATGTATTCCAGCCCACTCATGTTAGTTATAATTAATATTTTGAAACATGATAAACTAGATTCAAGCTCTCTCCCAGATGAAAGAAAATTAAGATGAATTAACTGATTTTTGAACCATCTGGCTTCATAGGCCCTAGTAATGGCACAAAGAAGACAGGGGACTGGCAGGATCTCTGGCTTAGATTAGTTTTAAGCTACTGCGGAGCATCAGGTTTAGAAAAATTAAAGCAATATGATAGCTTCAAAGAGGAGCACTGTTAAATAATGTTAGCAAAGTAAGTGCTGAGCAAGAAATATTGGTCAAAATATTTTTTTTCTACAAATATAGATATGGATCACCTGAAACTTTGGCAAACTTCCTTTTTTTTTTTTCTTTGAAACGGCATCTTTTTTTGAAATTATTCCAAATGTAGTTTTTATGGTAAAACTAAGCGGAAGACATTTTAAAAGTTCCATTCTCCATAAAATGTTTGGGTTTTTCTTTAAAAAAAAAAATTTTACCTGATAGTGGCAAAGCAATTGTTTGCACAGTTGCATCTTAGATGTCTAGCTATATGCTAATCATAAGACCCTTCTAAGAGAGCTATGTCATATATGCCTATGATGATGTTTTCTGTGTCATTTAAAGTTTGTGAAAGTTTGAGAACAGTCTCTAAGACACGGTATTGAGCTTAATAGTCTAGCAACTGCAGTTTAATTATGTGTGAGTCTAGGAATGCAAACAAATGTTCATATACAGATAATCCAGATAAAAAAAGCATTGATAGAAGCATACATTTGAAATGTGGAACATTTCCTTACGATATCTGTACTAAAATTTTTAAAGGTTCCCATGGAAACTTGACACCAAATTCTTTTGACTTCCTTTAAAATAGTACTCCTAAAATCCAGTGGGGTGGGTTTTAATGTTGAGATGATGTTATTCTTTGCATTCAGCCTAAGATTTATAGCAAATGCTGTACATACTTGTGCAAGATAAGCAAAACTAACTCGCCCAATTTGCAAAGTGTTTATTTGATTCAGTCTTTTATCACTGTAATTTTTTGTACTTTTTGTATTTCAGAGACTGAAAATAGAGGGTCTATAGGCTGAATCTATACTGGCAAATTCAATAGTGCCCAGGAATGTCCTGTAGCGACAAACTGTTGGAACAATGATTGTGTGCTTCTGGCCTGTGCCAAGTGGCACTCCCTCGGGCTGTTCATGTGTGCAGTTTGTTAGCTAAAGTGATAATTTCCAGGAATCATTCCCAACTGGCAGTTTGTGTGTGAGCCTATTTCGAAGCATAAGAGAGTTTAGTATTACAGGTGCAGGCTGTTCAGTGGCAGCTGGCCTCAGCACTAGAAAATGGTCGCAGGAATATTTAGTTTACTAACCAGAACACAATTATAGTGTAACACATCTTGGTGAAATTAACGTGTCTGATACATAATTTCCTATGTTAGCTTCTAATGAGTATATTATTTTATGATATTACTGTTCTGGAGTCTTGAGTCTATGTATATTCTAAATTTCTCCAACAATAAAGGCTAGTATTTTTCTAGAGCAAACATTCTTTGGCTGATAAAAACACAGAGCTCAGTGTAATTTGTTTGCTTACAAAGTTGTCTTGCTGAGACTCACAAGAGCCTTACATAATTGAGAATATGATGTGTCAGAAGATGGTAAAACTGAGAAAGGGACTGTTGTCACTGGCTCCCGAAATGTCTTGCTGAAACAAATAGAAACAAACAGATGAATGCAAATATGCAGTTTTAAGACCCCAAAGGATGACTTTTAAACAAATTTAAAATTCTGGTTGGCCATATAATAAATTATTAATCAGACAATTGATTTTCCCCCAGTCAAAATGATGGCAGTTATATTGTAAACTTTCTTTTTACCAAAGTATATTTTGTTTTACTGTTTTGTGTAGAAAGTTTTGTTAAAGTATTTTTCTCAGTCTCACAAAAGCTGATGAGCTATCTTCATTCAGTATCCTTGTTTTAACTTCAACTAACCTGTCTTCTAAAGTGTTCATTTGCTGTGTTTATGTAATGAGATGGGCCAAACAACTTGTTCTCCTAAGTAATTCACAGATACTGTAAGTTTCAACAGTTTCACAATTACCTCATGTTAGTACAAGAGACAAGTCAAGTGATTTTACATTATTGGTCTGTCATCTCAGCATGTGTAAAATGTACAGACTTAATTGTTAAAAACTTGTATTACTTCAGGGTTTTTTGGTTTTTTAAATATCTGAAAATTAAGTTTAATTTTACTGAATTTAGTGCACCTAGAATGATCTGCGGTCATCGTATGCATACCTCTAGAATATGTTATCTCTTGTCTGATGTCACTTTCAGAGAATTGTTATTGCTTAAAAGCCTGTCTGTAAGTCCATGGATGTTATGAAGTGTCAAAAGGAGGGAAGAATACTTCTAGCCATGCCTGCTGTCAGTTCCTTATGTCACCTTGGGGATCAAAGAATGTCTTATTGGATATGAGAGTCCGAGGCTGGAGGGGAACCTGAAAGCTCATCTAATTTATTCTCCAGGCATGGGCAAGGTCAGCTAAACTCAAATCACTTCTGATAGTATCTGTGGGGACTATTAGTGTTAATTTTGCAAGTGCTTATTTTGCTACTGCTGATTTTCTACTCCTATAGAGCAGTGGAATTACCTACAAAGTCTTGGGAAGGGTCTCTGTTTCTGGTGATAGGATTAATTCTTGCACTTACAGTTACTTTGTTCTTTCACTCTTTTCAAGCACAACTGATTATTGCACATGCTTAAGAATTATAGATATTGTGAAATAATTTATTGGGAAGAACATAACCAATCTGATTCACATACAAAGTATAGAGAAGACAATTTTTATCTCTACATAAATCAAAAGTATTGCCATCTGGAGATTTTATCAGAAAAAAAATTGTAAATGAGTGGTCAAACAGTGGAATAGGTGCCTGGAGAAGGTCAAGAAATCTCTGACCTTAGAGATGGTCATAATTAACTGGATGTTGCTTTGAGAAACCTGCTTTAACTTTGAACCTGGATTTTACTTCAAGTTTGACCCTGATTAGATCAGGAATTTGTACTAGATTACATCTATAGATGTCTTCCATCCTAAATTAGTGTATGATACTGTGATGGAGTTACTGAAATGTCAGGCATGACTGGAGACCTCTGACAAGGACTGATTTTCTGAAAAAATCTTGATTTTTTCATTAGGTGTAAAACAGATATACAGTGTTGCTAGCAGCATTGTTTTTGTCTAGACAGAAGAATAGAACACTCAACACTGTGTTTCTTACTAACAATTTAAAAAAAATATTTGGAAGACTTCCTAGGTTATTTGACTTTCTCCATCAGCTAGTGCTTTAGGATGATGCTTTCATAGTAAGCTTACAAGTTAAAAATGAAAGCTTATGTTGATGTTATATATTTTGATGAATATGTAATATCCTAATTATTAGTAATGTATCTTCTTAAATAGTAAATAGAATTTAAAACAGAAGTGGTATTCCTGGCTACGATCTTAGTTCACCAACACCTGTACTATTATCTGTTTGTAGCACGCTGATATTTACTTGGCAAATATGTGTAGGAAGATTGTGGCCTCACATGGATCTGTCTGTTTTCTTTACTCTTATGAAATCAGTAGAAAATCTTGATATTTAAAGTGAGAATAAGTAGTACTGAATTCTACGCCGAGTCCATGTAGGTACCTTGTTGTTGGTGCTTTAAGAGCCAAAGCTGCAGGTGGCTTCAGCCTTGCGCAATTAATTCCTGACCTTGAGTGAAAAATAAAACAAAGTAGAAAAACAAGCAAGAACGTGTATGAGCCAAGAGATTATTGTGTGCAGAAGTAAAAGAATGGCTTGTGAACAGGTGGGATTATCCAATCATGTCAGTTGTTTAGGCAGGTGCTCGTCATGTGTGTGGTAAGGAGTAACGAATCAAAAGTGAAAGAATGCCATGTGCTTGGGGCCTGCTGGAGGAAAAAAGGGTACATAAGCAGTGCAAAGCTTCAATGAAGTGCTGATGCCTCATGCCTGAAGATATGTTGGTGTTGGTCATTTCATCCCGCCACACCTTGTCTATACTTTAAATGTATAGGTTTGAATGTCGATAAAGATTTTTCACAACATGGTCTATCATAGTCTTTCAAAGTCCAGATGACTCAAGAATTGCAGAATAATGTTAGAGATATGACAACTGAACCTGCAAGAACTTGGCAATTGCACTAGAATTTTCTTATGACACTATTAATAATCTGTAGGTAGGTCCTACTTTTATTCAGCTCAAGGGATCTTTTTTTTTTGACACTGAAGTGGGCAAAAATGATATTAAAAAAGGAGGTAGAAAGCCTTTCCAGACCAGCACCTGTGAAGCACAAATTGTCTCCCTCCAGGAGATAGCAATTTAAACTACCTCATATCAAGCCTAGTCTCAGCTCCTCTCCGCTTGGCCGAAAAATATCGTTGGTGCATAAGGTATCCCCTTCTAGCTGTGCACTGTGCTGCATAAAGGTTATAAATAGTGACTTTTTAAACTGAATTGCTTACAAACGTTCTGACACAATGCTGGTCAAGTTGACTTTGATTTAGCTGATGCTTTGAACTAACAATTATAATGTCTTACTATGTGTATACTATATTACTGTATTGATGTTGGTGGCTTATGGTCAGTTTGACATGTAGCTACTAAAACTTATCTGCATACTATGTTAGCACAGCAGGTGGAAGAATTCAAAGTAAAGCTAATGGCATAAAAAAAAAGAAACACAAGAAATCATGGAATGACAACTTTAAAGGAAGGAGTTTCAGAAAAATCTTAGCACATGAGCTCTGGGAATCAGACAGGTTTGTTTTCTATCCCCAAAAGTCTCCTTTTGATATATGTGGCCTTAATAAGTATGTTAAAAAATATATAAATAATATGAATTAAGTGGTCAAAACACAGTTATCCAGATGATTTGTGAGGTGCAGGGCGAAAACACAAGTGGGAAGGGCCAAGTTTCTTAAGATGAAACAAAAGAAAAAAAAAAATTCTGCCAATTTTGTGTGATGCTATGTATATTAATTCTTTGCTCCTAATGTTACTTGTGCTCTAGACTGGATTAATGACACAGACAATCCTGACATTAATCCACTGTTCAATGATACTTTAATAATAATAATAATATTTTTCCTGTTTAATAATTTAATAATATATAGTGTTTTCTAAGTGAGCATAATTACAGCATGTTCTGTCTGGTTGTATTTGGATGCTTATCAACATCACCAAACAAAACTATAGCTTGAGATGATGTGATTTTGGTAAGAGAAGGCAATATTTCCTCAAAAGTGTATCAACATTTAGCAACCAACCAGAATCTAATAATGAATTAGGTTTTCTGTCTTTTCTGTGAGTTAGTCTGACAGCCCTTTTGTCTATATATGGTTTACAGTCAAAGGGGAAAGGGCTTATTATGCTAAGGGTACACCCTCTCTTATCAATAAATATGCATTGTATACTTATAATAGCATATTATTAATGTATGTACATGACTGTTGTGAATATTGAGAAGAAACCAAGACAAAGAATAACACTGTAGAACTTCAATGGGAATCAGCTGCAAACTCTTGAACAGGTTGAGATTGAACTGTATGTGAACCACAAGTAATTTGTAAGTACATATCCCTCTCTTCCTTTTATGTGTATATGAATAACTATATGCAATACTGCTACATAGTAGTATTAAGTAGCATTATTAACAAATAATCATAGAAAACTTCTGTTAAAAAATATTTCCTTTGTGAAGGACTTTTCTAAAATCTGGCACATTGAGAAAACAAAACACTAAAGGACATTCCTTAATTCTTGGACTGGGGCTAATTTTCAGAGGCTAGTGAGAGTAAACTAGTCTTTTTTCTAATATTTATTTTCTCTGTTCCTATCCTCAGCATTGCTGGAGACAAAACCACCTGTATTGCAACACAGTGATGTAAGATTTAAAAAATAAAAATAAAATTATCCTCACAGTTTATGAATGTACTGCTACCATGCTGTAGTAATGCTTTTCTAAGCTCTGAATGCATGGTGAGCTTTGTTCATGTCTAGCTGAGCTCTAAAATATGTCATAAGTATTTTAAATTGTCACTGACACACAAGGAAACCCTAGAACAAACAACAGGTAGCACTTTAAACATTTAGGAAACTGCAAATAGTAAAATGATGTGCATAATCTTGTCCCATGGTACACAGGGAGGAAAAAGGCACCTGAGAGAACTTACATAAGATCACAATTTTGAATGAGATGGTAGCCTCATTTCAGGATATGCCCCTGAGTTACATGGCTTACATTGTTCCTGAAACTCAGATACATAAGAAACCCTTTGAGAGGTTCACATGTGATGTAAATTTCATGCCATTAAGTTCTGCAAGCTTTAGAATCTTATTGGATTCTTCAAAACCAATGAAATACAAAGGGCAGGATGTTTAATTATGCTTCTTGCAGAAATACTTTTACAATTTATTGAAGCAATGTGTTAGCTGTAAATGTAGCAATAAAATTGTAACAGGTTAGTTTATGTACATTAAAAAAAAAGGTTTTTTAGCTGTCATATACTTTGAGAGGCAAATTTGCAAACGTTGTTTTAAAGTGAATAGCATACACCCCATGTTTTTTGGATTTAGGTCAGCTCCTTAATCATATTCCTTTGCATACCTGTTACAATTTTTTATAAATTTATTTCTTATTAGCATCACTTGTTCTAAAGTATTATAAGCAGTCCCATTGTTGACAGCCAGGCCTTTATTCATATTTAAATCTGTCAATAGGAAGTCTAAATATGAACACTCTTTCACACAAAAGAATGCTTAGTTTCTGAAAGGAGGGCTCTATCAGTTCTCTCTTTGCATTTGACAGTAAGTGCATCTCTCTTCTTCAGACTATTACACTTTTCTGTGATTTTGTTAATCGATTCCCTACTCAGGTTTTAAAGTATTACTCCTGTTGTCTGCTTTATTTGTGTTGAATTACTATTTCTGAGCAATGAATTGAACATAGTTATAGTTCATAGTTTCCTTACTTTCCCTTCAATACAAAGGTAAATCCTCAACTGCAAATTTTCACTTTCTTTAAGCAAACCTTTGTCTTCTGTTAAATGAATTGTTCTCTTAAATTAAAAACAAACAAACAAACCCAAGCAACAAAAACTTTCTTTAAAGAAGGCTCTCCACTTGTTTTGAGGAAAAGAACTGGAAACATGTCATGCTCTTTGTCTCACATAGTTCAATGTCATGTAACCATTCCATTCAAGCGTTCAAAGCATTGTGTTTCCAAAATCCTTATTTGGCTATTGGCACACAGGAAATGTGTGCTAAGCAGTGAATCTGGAGAAACTCAAAGCATCTCTTCAGGAAAGCTTGCATTGTTTGCTGAAACTGGTCAGGGTGTATCTACATGGGTTCATGAGGGTGACTTGAACTTACTAGCTCTGGAAGCTGCTCAGGTCACTGCTGTGGTGCTTTGAGTACTGTACACTAGAGTGCTCAACTCTAGGAGGTACCATCAGAATGAGCTCTGTTATCTCTCTAGGTTTCTTAGCACTGATAGAATTTTGTTCCTGTATTATCTAGCACAGTCATGACTCTCCCAATGCTCCTGTCAGGTGAGACCTTCATTCCATCCTTGGTCCTCATCTGAATAAACTTTTGAAAATACTTATTATCCTTCTTCATTAAGCAATTATATGCAATATATATTATATTTTGTCATGCATGGATCTTAATTTTTTCGGAAGGCAGAATTTGACTTAAGTTGGCTAAGCCATCAAATCATCCTTTCTGCTTTCCTGCTAATCTCAGAATACGTGCTTTGCAGCCTCTTTTTGCTCTCTCAAACATAAAAATATGGATTTTTTTTGGTGCACTAAAGACTGCGTTGTCTGAGAAAATTCATATGAAGAGATTTCTAATGTCTTTACAGATACAGGGAAAACAGTGAACAGTGATTATTTCATACTGCCTAAGAAATATTACATTCTTTAGAATAAAGGAAGTTTAAGAACAAATATACTTTGGAACCTTCATTACAAATAAACAAAAGGTAAAATAGGTTGGAATGTTTTCTAGGTCATTAAATTAGCTAAGGAGATGACAGCCCTTCAAATACATTGGAATAAAAGTTGTTACCAATCCTTGATTGAAACCTTTAGTATATGCTGTTTCAGCTTCTAAGGATTTTAGCTTTTTTGGACATTCTAAACAGAAAATGTTTTTCTTTATACAAGCATATCTTAAGGTAGTCCTGTATTAGGTTCCAGTCTAATGTACAAAAGTGAATTGATCACTGTACTACATTAAATATTTGCCTAATCTTGCCTGAATATATTTGAATACTTAAAATAGAGATTAAACAGAGGTTAAAAATACTTAAATATCCAAGAAGCAAAATGCTGGAACAAATGAAATTATGGCAGTGAGAGTTTTCTTCCTGAAGTGGGACAATAACAATCCTATCCAGGAGTCTAAAAAAGGAGGTAGTAAATACTATTACTCCTTACTTATAGAAGGAATATAGATAATCACAGTTATCATAATGGATTTTTTTTTTATTCCAGCTAGGGAGGAGACTAGTTTTAAAAGTTTCCATTTTGACAACCTGTTAAGCTCAAGAACCTTAAAAGCTGGGAAATTCAATCCATCGTTGCTTATAATAGGTCTTGGAATACCTGGACGATGTCCAGGATCCTAGACAAGAGAGGCGGTGATGTGCTAATACTTAATTATCACTGCTTTTGACAACTAACCTAGTAAAGCTGGTATTTATTCTAGCCAAAAATCCTTAGGAATTGTATGAGTGAAAATTTCCTATTGAACTTTATATGTCAAGGGTTGCACAACTACTGAAAACCACAATTGGAGGAACCTAGCAAGTTCTACCTCCAAATGAGATCTGAATATTTGTCAGTAAGCTAAGCCATCCCCCAATTTATGAAGATAAATTAGGCCAGATTTAATCACAGATTAGTCAATCCCTGGAGCAAAAGCAAACTCCCTGAGACATATCTTTATGTAGATGTATTGAGGTTTTATAATCTTTCTTTGGAATTCATAGCCTGAATATTTAATTTTCGCACTGGAAAGTAATATGAGAACACATATTTTAAAATGTGAGCTATTTAACCATAAGAAGGTCAGAAAAATGCTATGAGAAAAGAATTTATGAAGTCCGACATTGGTGATTCCTATGCCAGGCTGAGCTTGTCAACACCTCTGGTAATTTTTTTCTTTTGTAAGGAATACTGTTGTTGTGAGACCATAACAGAAATCCTCCTAGGAAAGTATAACCAAAGAATGATGAAAAATAATGATGTAAGTGTACCCTTTTCTGAGCAGGGACTCTCCATTTAAAGAAATTAAGCAAAACCTGTCATGAAGAGAAGAAACATAAGTTAGGAAAGGT
Source organism: Caprimulgus europaeus (assembly GCA_907165065.1). Next base: position 79,461,786 of record OU015525.1, read on the forward strand.
GGCATAAATTAGGAGAAAGTGACTAAATTTAAATTACATGATATTCTGTAAAGAAATTAAAGTTACTAAGAATAGTAGAACTACACTATCTGTAGCTTAGTTCTACAGCTAGAAAATGGAACCACTTAAAAATAGCTGAAAAAAAAGTGGCATCATCACTAAAAAGTCTGTGCAACACATAGAGGCCAACTAAATCTGAAGTAGAAATTAGGTTTGCTGCTATAAGCCTGTGTTGGTTTCTCAAATGTGGTTGAATTTTTCTAGCCATGTTTTGAGAATGTGCTCTCATTTATAGGAGGTCAGACGTGCATGGGATTTTGAGAGCTAAGCAGAGCTAAATGTGCCAATTAGCTGTTCGGCCATGTGTGAAGAAATAAAACCCCAAACAAAAAACACCAGTCAGCAAATATTTTATAAGTCCATCAGTTAAAGGTTCAAATGGATATAGAACCTAATTAAATTATCTGAACATGTTTTGGAAGTGACATAGTATTGCCTGTTGCTTTGAGCAGAGGTAACTGTAGAACAAAAAATGTCACGTTGAGATTCATTCTCCATGGAATATGTAGACTTAGAAAGGGAGAGGGAAATCTATTTATTATAGACATCTAATGAGCTTAAAGAAAAATTAAAATGCATTTTTTTAAAACCCTACAAGATTGGGGTTTTTGTTCCTATGCTCTGTTCCTAGCTAAAGTCTGTGCTGTTGTGTAACAGGTGTTCAGTCATATTCCTTTACAAAAAAGCTAACTGAGGCTGAGATAAAGGAAATAAATTTTGTAAAGAGTGAAACATGAATAAAAGCTCAAAGAAGCATGATTTATATTAATGGCTCTTCTTTCCTGTACATCTGTTATGATTTGATCCCCAGTTGCAGATTCTAGGTGAAACCTACTAGACTCTTTATGTTTTGAGGTAGACCTGGTCTGTATGGGAAACGAGCAACCAAGCATTCACATCTGAATAACAGAGTTAAAAAAAAAAAACAAAACCAAACCAAAACAAAAAAAAAACAAACGAAAAGGGGTGGGTTTTTTCAGGAAAAAAAGAAATTGATGGCTTTTAGTCTGTTTCCTTAATTCACAACTAGACAAAATAGCTACATTACCTGCCTAACCAGTAGTCCTCCAAACCACTGCTTTTCTTGCCCTTATGATGATTTCCTCTTGAAGTATAAGAATAGAAATTTTTATCTATGATAGAGCCTAGATTCTTGTTAGTTAAGGCATCTTTTATCTATATTCATAATTGTATCTTTAGTTTTAGAGCAATTAGATATTACACATTAATTTTAGAAGACATTTTATTCTGAATATTTAAAACATATAAAATATTTTTTCCGTGGCCAATACGAGTAGAATGTTTATTTTGTAGGCTCTGACATAATTGTACTCCTGAGGTAATGGAATTTTTTTTCTCCTGATTTTTTCGGAACTCACAGTATTGATATAAATGGTGGTACAGTTGAAGACTAGTCCCCTTAAGGGGGGCTTAAAGGCCACAGTAGTGTTTACTAATGAGATTGGAACTTCATATGATTTGCTAAAATTTGCACGGTACTTTTGAGGGAATTTCTGGACATTGGATATCCCACAAGCAGTTGTGGGTAGTATTGATAGCTGAATGTTTATGATTTGATCAGAAGTTAGCTAGCAATATCTGCATTCAGACTTGCTATAGAGAGGCCATTCCTGCTGTAATAAACCAATGTAATTTTGGAAATCAGTCTACTCTGGTATGAAAATGTGTGAGCATTATTTAATTCCATGTAGATAAATATCTTGATAACTGAGACATATTTAGCTGCCAAAATTCTGCTGAATTTCTTAGGCATCTCAGTAAAAAACCAGGAAGGGTGGTGAGTTTTAACAGTTTAAAGAATGGAAACATATATATGTCTCAGTAAGGATTATTTTTTGCATAATTTCATCATGTATTAGCCATGGTCCTTGTACACAACAATTATTAGATTGAAGACTGAGAGATAATGGACATATGACAAACACTGGTTTATTAGACAGGGTGAAGTACATAATGAGGAGAATAGAAGACAAAGAAAATAAAGATGGCAACAGCACTGCTTTTGGAATGGTAGAAAATAAGTCAAATAAGCAACTAGAGAGTATTTGAATATATATATAAAAAAAAACATTGTTAACAGTGGCATCCAGTGGCTGTGGGAATAAATTGCAAGGGCCAAGACATATTCAGGAGGGGTTTGTTGTAGTAGGGAAGGTTTTCCTGCCCCTTGATCATCATGGTGCTTAAAAAAAAGCACAAATTCTTTTCAAGTGTCACAGGAATGCAAGAGTTATCTCAGAATAAAAAATTAAACATATTCTCTGCAAAGCAGCCTCTTGTCTAGGAGTTTCATATTTCAGAGATGTGTGCAAAACTACTTTGTGCGTCAATCTCCATCTAAATTTGTGGTCTAAAGAAGAACAGGTTAGAGATCTAAATTCATACACTAGATACCATAAAATAGTATGGGATAAGAGAGGAAGATGTTTATGGAGTTCGACTAGATGATCCTTGTGGGTCCTTTCCAACTCACAATATTCTATGATTCTGTCTATGCATAATTGTTACAAAGACAGGTACTTAATGGTTTTAAGGAAATAATTTTTTTCAAAGACTCCTTTGGACAGCAGTGAGGACAGGAGACTGAGGTCTCTTAAGGCATTTAATGTGCAGCTGAGTCTGTGTTTATTCACTTTCATCACACATTATTTTAACCTTTCTATATATTTTCCCTGTAAGGTTTAATTTTTCCATTCATAGTAATTAAAGTTGTCTAGTCTTTCTAGTTAACAGTGCTTATGTCTTTTAAGATGGTGAGACTACTTTCATTTTTCCTACATTTCTGTTTCCACAGATGAAGTGGACCTATTTTCAGTTTTTCTCTGTCTTGACACTGATGCTTGAGGAATAGCTAAATTAGTTGCCGATGTAGTTATGGCTATGGTTTTTTTTATTATTATTCTGTTAATTTAAATTCTATTGGTTCTTTCTCCACAAAAATCTTGGGAAATCGTGGGATTTCAAAAGGGTGTTGGTGAGTCCAATTCAAGAGCTTGGGGCTTGGGGTTTTTTGTTTATTTTGGGGGGGATGGGGTTGTTTTATTTTTGGGTTTTTTGCTTCTCAGTCATGCAAAGCTTGACAAGCTGTACAATGTTAGCTGTGTGAATGAATGTGCACAATCATCATGAGGACTTCTTACACGATGGAAACTTCTGCACGTTATGTAAAGCATGGGAAAATAATAGATAATGGGTATTACACTGTAGAAATTAACTGATGTCTATTAATAGGTACCTGGAGCCTGGATATTGGGACCACAGAACCCAGTTAGTACTTTTATAGCAAAAGCTATATGCAGCTTTAAAACTGCTGTGTACCTCTTAGACTGCTTAGGCACCTGTTGGACTATGCTAGTGAGCTCCTTCTTGGATTTTGTCTGTGGAACACCTACTTATGGTTATTTTTTGACTCACTGCACTGGAGCTCCAGTATGAAGCTTTTGTTTGAGGCTGAAGGAAGATCCAGTCACTTTGAATTAGCCAACTATATACAGATGATAAGCATGACCTATGTGCAAACTTTAAATGATATTCAGCTTGGTTAATGCAGAGCCAGGTATTGGACACTATCAAAGGCAGTGTTTTCTGCCAATCAGATTCAGAGCTCAGAGAAAACAGGGATTCCCACCTACCTCCTGGTAGTAGTGACTGAAGAAATTGTATTTGTTTAGCTTGGAGAAGAGAAGGCTACGAAGATTCCTGTTGCTTGTCTTCAAATACCTTCAGAAGGATTATGTAGAAGGCTGAATCATACTGTTCTCAAACTGTGGAAGGATGCAAAACATGGTCATAAACTGCAGCAAATAAAAGTCTAAATGGTTGTAAGAAAAAAATATTTTCACAGTAAGAGGAAATTGCCATTGTTGGAGATTTTCAGAACTTAACTGGGCAAATCTTGAGCAACATGGTCTGACCATGAAGCTACTTTTACTTGAAGCCAAAAGTTGGACTGGATGACTTCCAGACATCCTTTCCATCTTATATTTTCTTATGAACCTGTATTCTCTGTGAGGGCCTATGACTCAAAGAGTACTGTTTTAGAAATGTCTCATGTACAGGGGACAAATTACATTATATATTTTTGCACTGACTTTCCAGTCTTCTCTGATAGCTTCTTAAGCTATCAGAGATCCAAAGTTTTCTTCTCTTTCTGATTTTGAGAGTTTGCTTGCAAAGATTGACTGTTGCATGTAAATGTAAGCATTGTCACATAAAATCTAACATATCCCTTCCTGAATGTAAAAAATTAACAGCAATTATTGCTGCTATTAATTGAACTACTGAGTCATAATAAAAAAGGAATAATCATAGCATTAATAGTCAAAGATAAGAGGTTTACTTTGAAAATTAAATTGCATGCCAGGGGACAGAAGCTTTAGGTACTATTGTTTGGACCACAGTTGAGCTTAGTAATAGAGCATTTATGTGCCAAGTGACCTTGACGTGTCGTGCTGTCCCGCATGACATACTTGTCTCTAAATTGTAAACATGTGGGTTTGGATGGATGGACCACTTGGTGGATAAGGAAGTGGTTGAATGGTCGAACTCAGAGTTGTGGTCAGCAGCTCAATGTCTGAGTGGAAACTGGTGACAAGTGGTGTCTCTCAAGGGTTGGTATTGGGGCCGGTGCTCTTCAGCGTCTTTGTTGAAGACATGAACAGTGGGATTGAGTGCACCCTCAGCAAGTTTGCCGACGACACCAAGCTATGTGGTGCGTTTGACATGTTGGAGGGACAGGATGCCATCTAGAGGGACCTTGACAGTCTTGAGAAATGGGCCTGTGCTAACCTTGTGAAGTTTAACAAGGCCAAATGCAAGGTCCTGCACCTGGGTCGGGGCAATCCTAAGCACAGATAAAGGCTGGGCAATGAGTGGCTTGAGACCAGCTCTGAAGAGAAGTACTTGGGAATGGTGGATGAGAAGCTCAACATGAGCTGGCAATGTGTGCTTGCAGCCCAGATGATCAACCGTATCCTGGGCTGCATCAAGAGAAGCGTGGCCAGCAGGTTGAGGGAGGTGATTCTCCCACTCTACTCTGCACTTGTAAGGCCCCATCTGGAGTACTGTGTCCAGTTCTGGAGTCCCGAACACAAGACAAACATGGACCAGTTAGAACGAGTCCAGAAAAGGGCCACGAGGGTGATCTGAGGGCTGGAGCATCTCTCCTATGAGGACAGGCTGAGAGAGTTGGGGTTGTTCAGCCTGGAGAAGAGAAGGCTCCCGGGAGACCTTATATAGCGGCCTTCCAGTACCTGAAGGGACCTACAAGGAAGATGGGGAGGGATTTCTTATAAGGGCAGTAAATAAAAGAACAAGAGGAAATGGCTTCAAACTGGAAGAGGGCAGGTTTAGATTAGATATTAGGAAGAAATTCTTCGCTGTGAGGGTGGTGAGACACTGGCACAGGTTGCCCAGAGAAGCTGTGGATGCCCCCTCCCTGGAAGTGTTCAAGGCCAGGTTGGATGAGGCTTTGAGCAACCTGGTCTAGTGGAAGGTGTCCCTGCTCATGGCAGGGGGGGTTGGAACTAGATGATTTTTAAGGTCTTTTCCAGCCCTAACCATTCTATGATTCTATGACCTCTGTTGTGTACACTTGTGGTTGCACTTTCATTTTGATGCTATAACTGTGAGAGTATACTTGCAGAGTGGAAGTCTCGGCTAAGATCAAACTATTGGTTCCCTGAGATGGCCATATAGGGGTGCTCACTCTGCTCTACTTAAAACAGACAGAGAACAAGGTTTGAAGTATAGCATGTTCTTTATTTTTGCTTTCATAAATTAATGACAAATAGTTTTAGCCTACCAATATAGCTGGAGTAATAACATAAAGCAGAAATGTATCATCACTCTTACAGCCTAGTTTATCTATCTTCTCAGAAAACTATGAAAAAACCAAAATAGCTCTTTTTGTAATGTATTGAGGTACCTCTTCTGCTTTTTAATATAGTATAGCTATTTATTCTGGAACTTCTGGAGAAAGATTAGGTCCACTTTTCTGTCAGTCAGAAAAGACTATAGTCTGCTAAGGCAAGAGCCATCTGACATGTAAAAGAAAACATGTAGCAGAAAACATGTAGCAGCAGAGGAGGGAAGGATGGACTAGTCAGTGACAAGAATATAACAGCTTTAGGAAACAGAACTACAGAGTCAGCTCCACATTTTAAATCAATAAGTAACAATTATTAGATTCACATTTGTTTTGAGGAGTCAGTGCTGAACTGATTGAAGATGTGTATGACTGAATTCTAGAATGATATTTAGCTTATGTTAGTAAAATAGTTAGGGGGTTTTAAATAAAACTGTTTTTAAACAGAAGCTAAAAAGGAAAAAAAGAAATTATTCTCGCAATAATTATTCTTCTGCCAATGATGGGTAACTAGAAAGGACAGCATGAGACAAAAAAATAAAATAAAATTAACTGGGGTAATTATTAGGCTTATTTCTAAATTGGGGATGACAACCTGTAATACACATGATTCAAGGACCTATCCTCTTAAAACTATTTTTTTCTTAATTAAGCTGGTCTCCGAGGAGTAACTAGAGGATTTCTAACCCAAGTAAGTGGAGTTTGTGTGTGGGAAGGTATTTGTACATCATATTTATGATCTGTGTAGAACACCCAACCCTTGATGAAATAGATTAATACAAAAAATCCACTTCATAAATAAATTTTATATTTTAAAAGCTATTAATTCTCTACAGATTTATTTTTCTACTTTAAGTTAAAGGCCACATGAAAGCACAGGTTAAAATGAAGCCTTTCATAGAAATTTTCTAGTTTTTCTTAGTGGAGATGCCTATGAGTACCTGCAACCTTGGGGTATATAAACTGTATTTCTTTCAAAGGAAACTAAGCTACAAGCTGCAGGTGGGTACCAAATACATTTAAAATTCTCGTAGGGATGTACATGTCCAACCCAAAAGTTGGTCCTTCAGGCAGCTTTGAACAGTTTGGTATGATCGGTCCAGCAGACTGAAGGTGAAAACCTTCATACCAGTTAACTTGTTGAAGTCTCAGCACTAAATGATTTGATCTTCTAATTAACTATTATTGTGCCATATTATTTGCGTCTGTAGAAATCTATAGTACGCAAAAGCCATCTATCTTTTTTCCTGGTTTAAAGTATAATAGGAACTCTGCTAAGCCACACTCCTTTTTGCTATTTATATTTGCTATCTTTTTCTTAGAAAATTTACATTAAGTCTTGTTTCCCGGGGGGGAAATAGTAATGTTTCACAGGGAAAATACCTTTTCCTAAAGGAATTATCTATAGCTTTATTTTCCAATGCTTTTGTGCAAAGTTATTCCATAATTACTCGATTTCATTTATAGATCTCAAATTATTGATGGCGGTCTACCTTCAGAGGGATGCTTAGTGAATTCCTGGTAATATGCTTCTGGAATATATTATTTCCTGAAAAGTAGCTTTTTTAACTGGGGGGCGAGTGGGGGGAAATCTACAAACAAACCCCCACTAAACCCACATCATTTGTGTTAAATTTACCGAACCGATATAAGAATAAATTCTATTGTTCTCTTCAATAGCTTACCACTTAAATCTCCTCATTCCTTAAAACTTAGCAATCTTTTTGAGCGTTTAGTTCATTCCTAGCTAACAACACTGAGAAAGGAGTCTTCTCTTTGCCTAAAGTGGTAAAATACTAGGTCTTGGAGATTATAGAATTGTAAACCCTTTCTAACCATTTAATCTTATTATGACAGAATAGCTAGCACTTCTGATGTCATAGACTAGGTGTAGACCACTATCAATCCAAAAGTTCTCATATTTCTCCTCTGAAATATAAGCCATGTTTCTTTTAGCAGTACTTGAAAGTGTTGAAAACTTTTTATTCCAAGTAACCAAAGTTTGTAGATTTGGAAAAAGAAATCTGGCAAGACCCATCATGATTATTTTTATCAAAACTTGAATACATTAAAAAAAATCTTAAGGAAATGGGAAGATGTTTTTTGTTTTGGTTTTGTTTTTTTTAAACAAAGGCATCAGTGACCAGTATAGAGTAGAATAGAAATAAAGAGATGAGAACAAAGTATGTACAGGGTGATTGCTGAAGTCCACATTAGTTACAAAAAAAGATTTGTCAAGAAAAGCTGTGTATCTGATGATTCAGCTTTATGCATCTCAATGAACTAGGGTATCAGAGAATTTCTGTGAGAAAACTCTATTCAGTCTTCTGCCATATGCCTGGCATAACTGCTAATCACAGAGTGTTCTACCACTTCTGGCAGAGAAAAGAAACTTTTTTTTAGTGCCATCAGCTCAGAATGAAAAAAAAACCTCAGAGAGCTAGCTCAGCTTTGAGGAATTAGGAGCCACAACAGAAATTCAAATCTCATGGCTGTTTGCATGTTTGTTTCCTCCCTTCGGAAACACCTGCTGCACATATACCTTTAGGGGGCTAGTTTAGGATATGGATGTAGAAATTGCTGAATCTAAAGATTGAATCTAAATATTTAATTGAAAAATGTATTTTGAAGTCCATCTTTACATGTATAAAACTGATTCACCTAGTGGTTGATGCATGTGAATAAATTAGCTGCTCAACCTAATTTAATGGACAACTATTATAATAAGTTACGGGGCTGGAAAGTTCCAAATTACAAGAATGAATTTCCTGTAAGGAAAGAGCTTTAACCCACTAAAATACAAGAGCTAAAATACAAATGCTATTTGTAAGCTGCACTGCTTTTCTGAATTTCTTAGTTACTACTGATCTAAGAACTTAATTTCCCTAGGAATATATCATGTTTCCATGATGAAAACTGGGCTGAGATTTAAATCTGTGCTTTAATTTTACTTGTATATGAGAAGCTATTTCAGAGAAATAGAATAGGAGATGAAAAACTCTCGTGTCACAAAGGAGACAGACAACCACTTTTCTAGAAAAATGAGTCAGCGTATTATTTTCAAGGCAAGACTACCATCCTGTGGTCTTTGTGTACAATGACTAGCTGAAGGCACAAATTTTGCAGTTACCTACATAAGGAAATGAAACTTGCTTCTGCTTCTGTTTGTTCCTGGTAGTAGAAGTCTTTTCATGACCAAAGCTTATGTATCTTTCCATAGAAGTTGCTTTGAATCAAACAAAGACTTATTTGGCTTTGTATATGGCTGTTGTACCAGGTGCAGAGTAATATACAAAAGCAAAACACAAATGCTTTGTAGAAATCAGTGCTGCTTGAGATGTGTCCCATTAAAGGAGAATCACAAACCCCGGAGCATTCTTTATCGAGACTGTGCTACGGCCCCTCTGATTGACATGCATGAGGTAACTGGGTGCTGCTTTTTTCTGTCATCAATATTGTTTGATACAAGTAAGAAGCAGTGTAAATATTCAGCTGATTGTCCTCACTACTGCTGAAATTTGTTCAGGGTGGACTGCTATGACTATCTAAGGCAGCTGATCTAAATAGTTTACAACTTTACTGCGTTTAATTGTACTTAATATGGCATTGGGATATAGCTTTGATTTAAAGTGAAACTTTTGCTTATGCTATTTTATCTGTACTATGCTTGGGAGACCTCATCTTGGTACAAATGAGATCAAAATTTAGTGTGAATTTATGAAAGCTAGGAAAAAAATTACCTTGATCATACATAGAAAATGCTTGGATTCACCCTTTACAGGGCAGTCAAAGAAACTATTGCTTTACTAGTTAACGTTTGCTACAATGATATGTATACAGTTGATATGGTTTACTGCGTCGTGTCTTAGAAAACTAACCTTTACAGGGTTTATGTCTAAGTAATAGCTCATTAGAGAGAGATGCACATCATTTAGTCTTAAAAACATTACACTGCTATCAAAGCATCTGATGTTCTCTGAATTGTTTCTCATTTCAAGGGAGGAAGCTCGGGCTTCTTTCTTCACCCCCACTCTGCTACCAGATGCAGGCACCTGGGCAGCCTGAGAGCAGTTCTTTCCAGCAACAGCCAAGGTGAAAGACAACTTTGTGGCCCTTGAGCTTTTCCCTGTCTTTTGTCATGAAGTCACCAGCCTCATGTACCAGTAGACCCAGCTGGTCCTTTGTCTTCCATTGGTTGCAGTTGTCACCCAAACATCTTTTCTTCCTTTCTGGCACTTCAGTGTGAAGCTATGGGAAGAGCCTGGCTGTGTCCTCTCTCAAGGATGCTAAAACACAGCTGAAGAGAGCAGGTTGTTGCCTCATTGGCCTTTCTTCTCCAGAATGACTCAAGCTAGTTGTGTCAGCCTTTCCTTATATATTCTGTGCTCTGTCTGCCTGCTCACCTGGGCCTCCTAGGCATTTGCTGTAGCTTATTAATGTCCTTATTGATGTGGTAAGTACTAAAGCAGACTTAATCCTCCTGCTGTGGTTTGAAAAGTGCCGGAATGACTTTTCCCGTCCTGCTAAGACTGTGTTAAATGTCTTGCTAAAATCCTAGTAATGAACATTTACTGCTCTCGCCCCATTCATTTCAGAAAGCTGTCAGGCTGACTGGGCAGAACATATACAGTTTTTTAATATTTACTTTGTAGTACAAAAGACAACAAAAGTTGGCATAAAACTTTTATACTTGATCTGGATTCTTGTAGGAACATGAACTATTCAACTCTTGTCTGGTGTTTACACTTTTTTCCTTACTCCTCCTTATACCGAGCTAAACAAAGAAGGGCAAACTTCCAGAAAAATATTCATCATGTTTGCTGTAGGTTTCTATTTTGTCATGTCTTATTTATTAAGAGAATTGTAATCTTTAGTATGATTAAGTATCTTTTTTGCCCAAATGTTTTATTGCTGCTTAGTGCTTGATAAGGCTGGTTCAAAAAGCAGGACAGCCTGTTATATGTTTCAGAGTCTCTCATTGTGACCTTAAAGTAAGGTAATGCATCTCAACAGCACGAAACAAACCCTATTTTTTTTATGAGGCTTGAAAAATACTTCATATATGAACACAAGGGTAGGCAATATATGTTTATCAATGTCACTGGAATATATAGGTTAATTAAATATGTAATTGCAGTGCCAATGATCATCCATTCTCCAAGGTAAATTATTATTTGTGGAAATGCATTGTCACATTAAAAATTAGCAAAACAGACTAATTATAATTGCTGCGAAGCTGACAATATTTTTTATAATACAACAGAATCTGGGATTTCATGCAGTTATCTAGCTACAATTAAGAAAAAAACAATTTGTTTCTGTAAGTCATGTGTTGTCTATAAGTAAAATAAACTGTTAATTACATGATCCCATAGAGTATTAATGGGATTTTGTACTTTTATTCTATCTGAATATCTATTCTTGATTGTCATGAACATGTGTTTTGATAGCTTTAAAGACAAATCATTATTTTATTTTTAAAAAAAAGTTAAGCTGCAAGAAAACCCCACAAAACCAAATAGAATAATCCAAAGAAAAACAACCACTAATTCCTTCCACACACCTTCCATTATATGATTTCCTGTGTGTTTTCTCTGTAGCTTTTGAACAGTATCTATTTTTCTCTGCTAAAATGTATAGCTGCCCTAGTCTTACATGATTTCATGTTAAATTCAGAAGTACGTATTTAACTCATTTTCCTCAGTTAAATGTATACAGAGACATAAGAAATGTCTTGAGTTATCAGAAATGCATGGGGCTCTGTGCTTTTTATAGGAAAGTACCATTTCCAAGCATTTAGATATGTAAAGTGAATTTCAGCTTCTCTGAAGTACCTTTCATTTACCCCAGGGACTTTGTGTCTTGCAGGAATATTACTGAGCAATACATCAAAAATATCTTTAGGTCTGTGCCAAACAGATCCTGTTAAAATAAATCAGTTACATGTGTTCACCACTCTTCTGGGAGCACGAACCCCAATTGGATTGAAAAAAAATGTTATGAAAAGTAATTTAATACATCTAGGTATCCAGAAAAACATCTAGATGAACTTCCTCTAAAAGTACAATTGTTGTACTTTTAAATCAACCATACGTAGTTGATTTGATTATTGGATAAAATATTTTTCATGTACCCTTCCTAAAGCCAAGAAGTAAATACTACACACTTAGACAGAGGTAATAATTACTGGAAATGTTGATCTGACTAAAACACTACACTGTCCAATAAAACCATTTTATGTCACATAGTCATAGAATGGTTCAGGTTGGAAGGGACCTTTACTGAAAACAGAATCAACTAGAGCAGGTTGTTCAGGACTGTGGTCGGGTTTTGGGTATCTCCAAGGATGGAGACTCGACAACCTCTCAGGGGAACCTGTTAGTGTTTCATCACCTTCACAGTTAAAAGACTTTTTCTGATGTTTAAATAAATAAATTTTCTGTGTTTCAATTTGTACCCATTACCTCTTGACCTCTCAGTGGACACCACTGAGAAAACTCTGGCTCCATCTTCTTTGCTCAGTCTCACTTAGTATTTATACACATTGATAAGATCCCCCTGAGCCTCTGTTATCCAGGTTGAACAGTCCCTACTCTCTCAGCCTCTCCTTGTATGACAGGTGCTCCAGTCCATTAGTCATCTTTGTGGACCTGTGCTGGACTCACTCCAGTAAGTCCATTACTTTCTTATACTGGGCAGCTGAGCCCAGGATACAATGCTTGAGGTGTGGCACTAACAGTACTGAGTAGAGGGGAAAGACCCCCCCACCCCTCTGACCCCGTGACCAGTCCACGTCTGGCCTTGCAGTGACATTGGCCACCTCCCTCGGCACTCATGGGTGAATCCTGTAAGGTGATACCAGCCTGTGTATGTCCAGTATGTTTAAATATTCTCTAGCTTGATCCTCCTTCACTAAAGGTAAGCTTTGCTTACTCTAGACTTCCCACTGCTCTCAGCAGCCTCGCATTCTTGAAGGAAAATATAACCAGTAAGGACCAAAGAAGGCATTGAGTATCTTGTCCTTTTCCATATCTTTTGTCACCAGCTCCTCTGCCCCATTCAGCAGCGCACCTAGTTTTTTCTCTACCCTTCCTTTTGCTGCTCATGTGCCTGCAGAGACCCTTCTTGTTGCCCTTCACATCCTGATGAAATTATAGTCTAGGTGGGCTTTGGCCTTCCTAACACTGAAAGCTCTCACAGTGTCTTTGTATTCCTCCTGGATCAATTTTGCTCTTCTTCCACATCTTGTATGCTTCCTTTTTATGTTCAGGTTTTGACAGGAGCTTCTGGTTCAGTCATGCAGGCCTTCTGCCATCTTTGTTTGATTTCCTAGTCAGTGGATTGGACTGTTCTTGAGCTTGAAGGATCTGATCCTTTCGAGTCAATCGACTCTTCCAGAAGCATCTTTGCTCTGGAAGTGCATCCCATGGGATTCTTCCAAGCATGTCCTTGAAGATACCAAAGCCTGCTCTACTGAAGTCCAGGTCTGTGACTGCATATTTCTTGCCTTGTTTTGTCCTCTCAGGATCCTGAACTCTACTATTTCATTGCAGCTAATGCTGCCTCCAACCTTTACCCCTGGCCGGTCCTTCCTTTTTTGTAAGTACCAGGTCCAGCTGAGTGCCTCTTCTCATCAGCTACTTGATCACTTTTGTCAGGAACTTATCAATGCACTCCAGAAATCTCTCAGCTTGATTGTGCTCTGAATAGTCCCTTTAGCCAATATCAGGGTGGTTCTTCAAGTTCCTCATGAGGCCCAGGAGCTGTAAATGTGAGGCTTTTTCAAGTTGTGTGAAGACTTCACATACTGCTGCTTCTTGTTCAAGCAATCTGTAGCAGACACACTACAACATTGTCCACACTAGTCTGCCCTTTATGACTAACCCCTAAGCTCATTTCTTGCTCCACAACAGCATTTTATGAAATAATGTTATATGTGAGTAGAAAGAAGAGTTGCACCCATGAGGAAACATACGTAGGGGTCATACCCAAAATGACGTGGAAAATGTTAGTCTCTAAGAGTTCAACAGGGTTCTCAAGTCTCACTAGTTTTATGATCTTTATTTTTTTCCTAATGCCTCTAGCATCTTGTGATTAAATGAAAATCTTATATTTCTTTTAAAGAAACGGAGTTTGCCATTAGATGTTCAAATAAATTTCAGAATAGAAATCAAAAAGCTGAAAATCCAGAAAATAGATAAAAGGCAAACTAAGATTTTTACCGTGAATTTGGGTTTTTTTTAACATTAATAAGAATCAATGATCAGCTCCTGAACCCTGAGTGTATGTGGTGGAGTGGAGAGGGGGAGTTATACTGAAGTTTTTTGTAGTATTCTATCCGTGATGGTGGGACTGCTTAACATCTTTGTGTACTCCATCACCATTGCAAAAAATAGAAATAATGCCTTCCATACAGACTTTTTTGTTGGTTTTAAAGACAACAATTGTTGCAGGCTACCTAATTTGTGCTATAGTACATGTTAATGAGTGATCTCTGTATCTGTTCTGAATTATAGGACACTTACACATTTATTGGCCAAGTTGTTAAAATGACACAAAGTATTAGTTTTCTCATTATGCCTTCTCTCAGACTGGCTTTATCTTTAGCTTGTGTTCAGTAAAAATATACCTACTATGTCCATAAAGTTTAAATCTTTTAAAACTGTGTTCTTTTCTGAAAAGGATAGTAAATCTATTGTAAATGGGTTATTTATTGTGGTACTTCCCCTGTTCTTCCTCCTATCTTTTCTGGCACCTTTTAAAATTAATTATTTCTTCCCATATTTTTTTACAAATCCTCATGCACAGACAAAATTGTTGATACACAGAAGTCAGAAGTTTGTGTTTCTAGATACTGAAAGACTAATAAAATTGAAAGCATGAAAAGTAAGCCAAAGGAACTTTTAAAAGGAAAATTTAAGGGTTTTTTTCTTATAGAAGTATTTTGATAAGTACTGGTCATCTTTCCTATAGCTGTCTAGCCACATGCAAAGAGATTGTCACTCTCCTGTAAGTAAAGTATTGCACTGACTGTTCACAACCTGACATTAGCAAGAAATCTACGTAATTTCAGAATAGTATTTCAAAGTTGGCCAACGTGTAATAATCTCATGTTCCAAATTAGCTATCATGGATTATTGTGTGCAAACAGATCATGAATCGTCTTACAACCAGCACTTCTTATGTTCTAATGGCCATTCTAATGACCTTTACAGCAATTCTGATTTTCAGCATACAAATCCATTGCATATGACAACATTTTACTCTACCGATGAAGTCTTCAGAGTTAAAATGCCGTATGTGTAGTTCCAGAAATACCATCAGATCAAACAAACCAATTGGTATTTGCATGTTACCATTGATCTGACAAATGGGTTAGCATAATTTTCTTTCTGTGCATTAAAGCCAGTATTAAATGCTTCCTTCTTTCAAAAATGTATTTTTATTTTTTTTAATTTCTTGGTTTTTGCTTACTTTAACGAATGCAAAATACATTTATCCCTTAAAACGGCATCTGGATGGTATAATGCATCTAGAAGAAAAAGTGGAACTTTGTTGTCTGTGGTGACGCTAATGGCTCTGCTTATTATCATTTAAGCAAATATTTCAGATTGTAGTTACCCATAATCTGATGGGATTTTATCTACATGGATAATGTAAACTTTTGTTGTCTCACAATATATTGTACTGAATCGTTTATGTCCCTGCTTAAGTTGTCCTTTCTGTTACTTTCTGTGCTCCATCCTCCAAAAACATTGCTTCATCAGATGAATTCTTTCCCCAGATCTGATTATTTCTCAGCTACACTTGGTGGGATGTTCCTTTTCTATTCCAGAACTAAAACTGTCTAGAACTTTTAGGAAAAAGTAGAGGTGGGAAACTACTGGCAGAAGAGTTGAATTCAGAGGTGGATGGAGGTATTCTGGTTGCTGCCTATCCATCAGGATGCTTTGTGGTAAATGTGTTCCTTTTTTTTATATCCCTAATTTATACTTCAGTCCATCATTAGTACACTCCTGTTTCCTAGATAAAGCAGGATGAGTGGATGTAACTTCTGCTTCTCTTGCCTATTTTTCTGAACTGTAGATGTCACTCTAGGGCTGTTGTGTGCTTCTTATCAAAGTAAATTAACAAGTGGGGGAGGATGGTGCTGAAGATTTTAATTGCTTACTCCTGAAATATTTGGTTTTATACTTTAGCTTGAACATAGAGTATTTGTAGTAAAACTCTTGCACTGAATTACAAATTATGGATTCTGGAAAAAAACATCAGTTTTCCAGTACTTTAGCTGACTGAATAACTTAAGTATTGTTCAGGTAATATAGTTCCAGTAAATGCTATCATTGTATTGGGAGACTTCTGAAATTTCATTTTGTTTTAATGCCTAACAAAAATGCTGATCTTGGCTATATATGCATTCAGACAGGTACTTTAAGACAGCTACTCTGTGAGGTGTCTGAAAGTTGAATGCCATTTAGGCAACCAGCTAGGCTGACTGGATCTCAGTGTTTGCATTTACTCATGTTCAGATTCAGTAGGGTGTTTATACTACATTTAAAAATGAGAGGTCCAGAGAAAGTCAATTACATTTGTTAAACTTGGAACCTTCTTATAGACAAAATTGGACCCAAACTGAAAAGAGGGAGACAGAAATTTACTGTTAGCAAATTAAAATATTAACAATCTACTAAAAATACAGCCAGAATTTTTATTAGCCCGGTTACAGTAAAATCAACACATGCTAGAGTATTACAGACAGACAGGTCCTGATCCTTGAGTTGTCAGGGCAGTACAGAGACTTGGGCTTTCTAACAGCGATAGTAAATTTGGATTTCCTGAATGATAGACCAAATGTGTAGAATGTCATTAATGACACTGCCAGCTGTCACTGTCCCTGCACACCCCCCAGGACTCCCCACACCTCCCCATGGCCCAGGACCCCATGTCAACCCCTTGGGGCCATCAGCCCCTGTCCCAGGGACACTGCAGCATGATCGGTTTCCAGCTCCTACCCACAGGACCAAGTCCCAGCCCAGTCTCAACTTGTCGCTGGGGCTGCCCTAGTGCCCCCAGCTGCCCTGCTCCTAGCTGGAGAGATAGGACAGGCTCTGGCTGCCAGGCCCTGCCATCGCCCACCTGGGAGAGGTCCCAGGGAACTGCTGCCCTCTCAGTGCCCCAAGAGATATGTCAGGCAGCATCTGTATACCTAGGGCTGAGCTGAAATGGGGTCCTGAGCCATCGACAAGAGTGGGATGATGCCCCAGACCAGGCCAAACAGGGCCAGGAAGGGTTGGTAATGCCCTCCAGAGCCTGACATAACCAGCCTGGAAACACCAGCTACTTAACTGAGATGCCAAAATTTGGGTGTTGTGAATACAAAGCCCGTTTCTTCTAGGTGTTACCCTGCTTTGTTTTAAATTATTAAAATTGCTATCAATTAATTTAATGTTGCATTTATTTTAATTTTGGTTTTCTAAAATTTTTTCTAGGGAAGAATAATATTACAGCAGTTTAAATCCCTGCAGAAGAGTCATGGTTTTATGGGTACAACGTTCCCCACCCCTCCACACTATTAACTTTCTCATTCCAATGCCTAAAATTGCTTTCTGAAATTTGCTGAGAGGTTCAGATGCACTGTTAAATGGATTTCAAGGCATTTGAGAAGATAAGAGTTTGTAGCAAGTTTTGAGCTCTAAAAAAGGGTAAAAGAAAATGGGAAGCCTCTCCTTAAACTGAAGTAAATGAGAGCTCTGTTTGGCAGGTGACATGACTGTCTCTTAACTATTATAGGGAAATGAGGTCATGAAAGGATGCAAAATGTTAAAATGATGTATATTATGTTTTAAATACTATATACTGCTTCCTTAGAGTATCTAATGAACTTATCCTAGTTCTGAATTAACATGGTAGAGTTGAAGTTTGTAACTTGTGTAGCCAAGTGGATGACTTTCTAGAGAGAAAATATGCCTTTGGAAAATTACTTCTGATACAAAGTATATATATTTGGAAAATGAGTGAAGGTACTCTCTTATTTGAGTACAGATATACAGTCAAACAAACGTTTATGGAAATTATTCATCTGAGATCATCTGGATTGATTTATAATGAGGCAAGTTGAAGGAGAACTGTCATTCCACTTTATCTGGTTTGCCAATGGCCTGAATAGTACTTCTTGAATTGCTGTATAAGTACAACTTTCTGTTTTTCCTCTAAACCAGAAGACAGGATAGCTTGTTGAAAGGTATGACTTAATTTCTTCAAGAATACTTCAAAGAAAATCAGTATATTTCTTTAATTTACCTCATATCACTTGCACAGTTTTATAGGTTTTCTTTTTTTTCTCACATACTGGTCATTCTCTTTACAGCCAGCATCAACTCATTTCTTCTCAGTCCCCCTGTAAGTATCATCAAATTCTTAAACAATCATACAAATCCTTAAAAAACTGCTTCCACAACTCCATATGCTGAATTGTTATCCTTAATTCTTTCAAGTTCATGCTAAAAAATTCTGTGCTTTTTGAAAGTGATTGTTTTCATATCCAGCTTTTCCAATAGAAAAATTGGGGGAAAAGCTGTTGCAAAAAAGAAAAGTGCCATTCTCAGCATGAAGAGGCTGTGAATAGGAACTCTTTATTCAAACCATATTTGCTCCTTCCTGGTCAGGACCCCAAGGCACCCTTGAGGGCCTTTGGTTTGACCGCCTGTGCTCCAGGCCATCCGTCATCCAGCCTTCCTGCGGGCCTTTAGGTCTGACTTCTGGGAAAAGACCTGTGAGAAGCAGGTGTCTAGCTCAAATAAATCCTTTTTCATTCTTAAATTATCATACTATATGCTTTCTGTGAGTCTTCTCATTTTTCTGACCTTTGACTTTCTTAGGCCAAGAAGATGGATGTTAAGTTTAAGATGAACTCTACTTTTTATTTCAATTGCATGTGAAATCTTTTACTAGTATGTAAATATTTAATAAAAAAGAGTCCAAACTTTTAAAAGTCATAATCTCCTTTTAATTGTTTTCAATGTGACTTTAAATACATCTGCAGCAGAGACTTTTCCTGACAGTTTGTCAAATCAATGTATTAGGTAAAGTATTTCAGGTATAAATTTTAAGTGTTGCAACTTGTTACTATGTCCAATGAATCACTACATTAATATGATTTTTACTGATAGTAGGCATTTGTACATATACATTATGGAGCTGTCAACAGAGAATGTTTTGACTCAAGCTGATATGACAATATAAATCAGGAGAATATACAATTTTCTTCTTAAATTACATGTAAAGACCTTTGACTTTTTTGAAGTTTAAATTGCATTTAAATGCGATTATGTTTGGGACATAATTTTTGTGTATAGGAAGTATAATAAGAAGCTCAATTTCCCTTAAGGACAGAAACAAAATGTCTGAAAAAAAATTCAGTATAGTTGTATTGAAATAAAAAGTTTATAGCAATTTATGATATTCACAATAGAACTGCTAAACATGCTAAACACTTATTTGACTGCCAGTGTTGCTTCAAGAACAATTTTAAAATAAGGGCTAGTTAGTTTTGTGGCCTAACAATGATATATGCTCTTTCCATCAAGCACTGGGTAATCAAATATGGAACAGTGTCATTGCACTGTTTAATGATAGTATTTAATGATGGAGGTGGAGGTTCCTACAATCTTCTGAACTGATTTGCATTATAATTTTGCTCATGAGAATACTGATGCTTTTTTCCACATTCATAAGAATTTTAATTTAAATAAAAATATCAATTTGTACAAGTGCAGAATCCAGCTTTGTTTAGTGCAAGGTTGTCTTAGCTTAGTTATACCAGATCTAAGAGGTGAATTTGCTTGTCCCTATGAGTCTTCAGTGTAAGATGATGTATGACAGGACTTATATAGAGCAGATCATAGATTTCCGTCATGGGATTCTTATGAATTCAATTAAATACTTGGATAAACAGAAGTTAATGATCAGGTTTTGGGATGTTTGGTTTGGTTGGATTTTTGGTTGGTTTTGGGTTTGGGGTTTTTTTTGAGAACTTTTAGAACTTAATTAGGTTTTTCTGTTATAAGAGTACTGAAAATATCAGGAAAATTAACTTCGTAAAGACGACTGACTTTTGAAGCAGATGGGGTACTAAGAATATTAGAAAGCAACAATACTTTGGGGTAAAGATTTGATGCAGTTGTAAGTTCTTTTGCTTTGAAGTGACATTTCAGGTACTTAAGGAGGGCTGTGTTGTTTATTTGTAAACAGAGTTGAAGATTTATTACTGTGAATAAACAAAATGAAAGAGTAGCATGCACAAAAGTCAATAATTTAGGAGCTTTTGTGTCAAGACCACAGCAAACAGAATTAACCTGTGACATTGTAGCTGTGGTAAACAAGCTGCAGCAATCAATAATTAAATTAATCAACTTCAGATAAGTGAACAAACACATCTGCCTCGGATTTCAGTTCAGAGTCCAGTCAAAGGATACTTCATCCAGCTGATTGAAAAAAGTGTGGGTGCTCAGTCAAATCCCAGATGAGCAACTGATGAATTTAATCTATGTGTAGAGATGTGTAGAGAGTTCTTCAGACTGGAAACATGCACCTCGTATCTAAGCCTGTACTAAAAGCACAGGATCAAGTATGGACTTTGTGCACAATACCAGTAAGGTCCACAGCTACTGAAGCCTCTGCGGGGTTATGAAGGAGAAAGCATTATATTGTCAGCTGTGTTTCTTCTTTCTCTCTTCTCCACACATTTCATGCATGGTGTACAGGAAATGAGAAGATGAAGAGGACACCCAGGGCATTGCTTGTGAATGTAACTGTGTGGACATAAAGATCAATGCGTGAGAAAAGGTAAATCTCATCTAACAACTCTGAAATGGTATCTATAGTACTTGGGACTGTAGTTGCCCCACCAAGCTGGTGAAACCATCATGTCTATGCCAAGATACACCTTTTAGTAAACATGTTTTTATTATCCCTGCCCTTCATTCTATTTCTGTAACGTTAGTGAGAATGTACCCTGGAGAATACTACTGCAAGTGACCGAAAATCTCTGGGCCTTTCAGCTTTGTATTTGTACTGTGAAGTAAAAAATTTTAAAATGCTACATAATTAATATCAATGGGTTATCTGTTCATGCAGGCATTTCTTTACTTCTTCTAACTGAAGATTAGAAAGTGTTTCTGATTTTATCCCTATTGTTCTGAGAAAGCCACAACAAAAAAGAGACTTAAAAGTCTCCATCCTGAAATTGGCAATATTTATAGTAATGCTCTTTCAGTATTATTGTTGAGTATTATAGTATTTTCAGTCTTTTAAGTTGAGTTTCTAAATATTTCCAAGTATATTTACAAATGACTTAAGTTTTTAGTAACATGAAAAAAAGGAAAGCTGTAACCGTTTCAGAACCTATAACTGAGGAGGAAAAAATCTCATGGCTTTTGTTTTTGCAAGAAAAACTTCCAGCATTTTTCTGACTTCTGTTCTAGGACCTGGTTGAAGTACTTTCTGAATGCTTTAGGGTAGTCTTGCCTAAGCAGTTGTCTTCCCAGAAAGGAGAATGTTAGGTTTGCAATTTATGTAATCACCTGTTTGAGAAGAAAGCATAGTCCTATCCAGTTTAATGCTTGAAGGATACTTCTGAAAGATTTAAAAGAACTGCAGCCCATGGGGGATCCATGCTGGACCATTATTTTCCTGAAGAACCATAGCCCATGGAGAGGACCAACACTTAGAGGTTCAAGAAGAACTGGAACCCATGGCAAGGCCCCACACTGGAGAAGTGTGAGGAGGAAGAAGCAGCAGAGAGGAGCATTTATGAAATGACCACAGTCCCCCATTCCTCATCCCCCTGTGCTGCTCCAGGTGGAAGAGGTAGAGGAGTCAGGAGTGAAGGGGTGAAGCTGAGCCTCTCACTATCCATCTCTATTTTTAATTGGCAATAAATCAAGATAATTTTCCCTGAGATGAGTCTATTTTGCTCATGACAAAAAGCATGTCAAAGGCACATGTCTAGGCAAGAATATAGGAACAGAGTAAACATGTATGATACATACCAGAGAATGTATCCTTGTGTATAATAGCCTTCAGTGGACAAATCCTTGAAGGAAAAATCAGATTACTTTTGCAACCCTTACAAGCATTTATTGTGTTCAGTCCCCTTTTGTTATTTTCCAGATTACTTGTCTGTCACGTGAAAACTTTTGTTTGTAATTGCCATCCTCTAGTTTCATCTGACATCATCTAATTTTTTTTTTATTTTTAAATATAGTGAAAAATGGATTTCTACTTTTTTCAGTCCCTTATGACCATGAAGGCCTCTTTCTTATCTCCTCTAGTCATCTGTTCCTCAATTTCCACTGTTCAGTGCACAGAAACCATTTCAAGCCACTCTTGTCATCCTTTTTCTGTATGTCTTCAGACATTCCTTTGAATCCTTTTTTAGATGGAGGGGATCAGTACCAAGAACTGCACACTGTAAGCAGGATGCTACTGAACCATGGATTCATAGTATGACATAAATCCCCTTGTTTGCTTTTTCTTTCTCGGTAGTTTCTAGCTTTAAATTGATTATTTTTGACATCTTCCGAGTAGTGAGAGAACATTTTTTTTATCTAGCTATTTTATTTCCAAGTTTTCATCTGAGCTGTAAGTCAATCAACAGCCCACCATTTAATATTTAACATTAGCATCAATTTCCCCCATCCAACATACAGCATTTTACATTTATTTACAATGAATTTCATGTGCCAGTATTAGAAGGAACTTCTGAAGTTCTTCTCTTGGTCTTGATTTACCTCTAGTAGCTTAGCATCAAGAGAAAATCTTGTGATTTTATTATTCATCCCTTTTGAGAATATGTTGAATTGTACAGTTTTCCTCAGAGATCTCTGAGATGCTAATGGTATGTCCCACCACCAAGAAAATAACTCATTTTCCCCTGTCCTATCTTTACGATGTTTTGATTAATTATTCATCCATTCTACACCATGACACTGCCTACTTAGGTCTTCTTTACTGAAGAAAAGTACTGTAAGCAAGTAAAATTTCACAGTCTCCAGAATGGAGTAAGTCACGTTACAACTGTTGTTGCCTTTCAAATATTACAGATATTTATTCCAGTACACTTCAACTAAAATCCTCTAAATTTATTTTCCTTCCAGAGGAAAATATTTAAGGTGAGTCAAAAGTTAGTTGAGCTAGGTGATTTTTAGGATATAGGATTTGTGAAAACACTGATTTTTTTTTTTTTTCTTCACTTCTTAAGTCTTGTAGTTTTTGTTTTATAGCTCAGGGATACTGTTACTATCCTTGACCTCTAGTCAGTGGAAGGCCTTTATATTTTCTCAGCATTCATTGCAGGATTCAGAATATAGCTTGATATGTTTATTTACTTTACATAAACATGAGTCTTTAAGTTAAATGCTAAGATAAACCACCTCCAAAAACATTTACTTTCCTTTTATTGTAAAAACAAAAGGTTATGTTTAAAGCAGAACTCAGGTTATGCTTAAACCATTTTTTTGTCTTTGTTGACTGTAG
Organism: Caprimulgus europaeus; assembly: GCA_907165065.1. The sequence goes on from OU015525.1 coordinate 79,485,268, forward strand.
TTTGATATTTAGCTGTTAACATGGAGATGTAAGAGGGTTTCTACAACACAATTGCAGATAATAGAGCATAATTGTATGTTTATGTAGCTGATTATAATGTTGCTCCTATCAAGCTGCACAGAGAAAAATTACTTTTTACATACCTTATCTGATGAACATGACTGTCTTACTATATTCGTTAGTGAGAAATACAACAGTACTGCTTAACTTTGCACGTGTAAAAATTGTGTTGAAAAAGCAGAATAATGGATTGTTGAGAAAACTCCAAAGGAAAACGTAAATCTGTGTCCTTCAATTAGTAATCTGGAAATTTTCCACAATGATTTGCATATCCTCATGAAAGAGTTAATTGGCTCAGTGTTTGTTTCTTTCTACAGAAAAGAGCTGACAGTGTGGCATGGCTTTGCATTATGCTTTAATGTATGTCAAATATACTACAGAAACCATGTTCATATTTTTATGACATTCAGTATTAGCTTTTGTCATAGCTGAAGGAAGGGCAGTCTTCTGTTAGGACTATAACACAATAAGTATATGATAGCTCTGGAAGAGCAGTCAATCTGAAGCATCTTCTCAGTCTTGTTTTGTAATCACAATGACCTCATGGATGCCCCTATCAAATGCTTCCAGGTAGCCTTGATTGAACAAGTTTCATATTTTTTATTCTGTCTATACCTTGAAACTAATTTTATATATGAATGAGTGAGAATATAGATTTGAGAGAATCAAGTAAGGTAAATATTTGTTATTTAACTTAAGAGGAAACAGCTGCAGAGTCTATTACTCTCAGAGAAATGCCATCAGAAATTACTAAATGTTTTTCAGATATACCAACAAGAGTAATATGCTAGTATTTGTGTGGTTTCTGAACAAGTAAACATTTGCCAGCAGTGACTGCAGTAAACAAACTGCAATATCCAATTATTTTTTTTAAAGATATTAAAATTTTGTCATTAAAAGCATGTTGCAATTTTATTACTGGTGATGTATCCTTCCTGCTACAACTTAGTAAATTCAAGTATCATATATAAGTAATTTGAAAATGGAAAATATTTTTATACATGAACTCTATAATGAAATTCTCACTGATACTGCAGAACTTTTCATGTTCTATTAGACATACTAAAATATTAATATTATGCTAGATAGGGTTATAACTATGGCTTTATTAAATAAATATGATATCTTATTAGAAATTGCTTTCATTTAACCTTGGGGTTGCAGTTTCTTATTTATCTTTTGGCATAACAGGGCATGGAATAACAAGTCAGCTAAGAAGTCTATGTTGTTGGAGAACATAGACTTTTTCTGAAGAAAAGGTAATTGAAGGCACCTAGAATAAAAGAAAAAGGGAAAAAAAAACCAAAAAAACCTGTGATACATTACAGCAGTATGTAACATTCAACATTCCTTTCCACTTAAGAAGTACCTGAAAATTTTCAGCTAATGTCCCCTTAATCCAGAAAAAAAACTTAAAAACTTGACAGTTTTCTAATTTTAATTTTCTTAATAAAAAAATGAGGCAATATAGAGTTAAATGTCATAAAACATACCACTGATACAAAATATGAAAATCCAAATTATTTTGCAAGCTGTTCTCAAGGTGTCATTGATTTGTGCTGAGAACCATTGATAATGTGCTGGAAAATATATTCAGATCATACTGTATACAAGGTATGTCAAAGTTTTACAGAGCAGCAAAGTTTTACACAGAGCAGCTTACTTAGTGAAGAGTTCTGCTTAAAAAATGATTGTACCATATGGCTTTCTGCTGCTTGAAGCCTCAGTCTCCACTTCAGTTGTTGAAAGTTGTTATTGTCAAAACAGATCAAGCACGAAGTCACTGAATAAAATTACCTTAAGGTACATCTAACACTGTAAGGCAAACTAACATTTAAAGGGACAGTTCTCTTATGCTTCCCATTTAACATTTTTCTTATGTTTTGGAATTTGAGAACTTGTGGTTAAAGAAGGCACTAACCAAAAGAATCAGAGACTGAAGTAATTCATATTTGTATATTACAAGATGATTCCCCATGAGCAGATGGGTGTAGAAGAAGGGGGATACCCATCCTCACAGTTTTCTGCAAGACAGAAGTCAAGCTATGTTTTTAGACAAGTCAATGTGATGACCCACTGAATCTTAATGCCAGCCCCAGAAGCCTGCTCAGACCCATGACAGAGCTGCCAGCAAAGATTTCATACAACTTTTCTGTGCTTCAGCCCTACCTGAAAGTGTCAGTGACCTTTAATTATTCTTTGTATTACAGAAGCATGTAGAAGTTCTGCTTCATTGCCGAGCCTCCCTGTGACGGCACATTGGAAGCAGTAGTACTTGCTTCAAAGAATAAACTTCCAGAAGAAGGGAAAAGGTAGGAAAAATGAGGAATCGGTGTCCTGGTGACAGTGGTGCTCAGGCACCACTGCTCAGTTTTGGCAAATATGATCCTCTACTCCTTCATATTCTAGGCCTTTGCCCTAACCCTGAAATCACGTTATTACATCCTGAAATAGTGCAGTATTCCTCATTTTTATGCTACATAAATAACTATTTTTAACTTTTCAGTCAATGGAAAACAATACCTATTAGCAATGTCTATAAATTAGAGACTGTTAGTCAGGTCTGGTAGTCAGAATTATTTTGAATCACAACTTGTGGTATGATTTGGCTTCTGATTTCCCTGTGTTGTTCCAGAAGGCAAAGCTGATATTCAGTGCTTGTAACTTTGAGACAAATAATTTTAAATTTCCTGGTGCAGATGGAAAATATCTCCTATTAACATATCTTTAGTTTCAGTTGAGTTCTATATTTTTTTGTGTCTTTGGAATGCATTCCTGTTTAAAATATGAAATAGGAAAATCATGTTTTTTAGGAGAGAAATGTTTTGTTCATGTTGTTTGTATTTCCTTTTTCCATATTACTCCAGTTTGTAAACTGGATTTATGAACTTGCACCAAGTTGAGGCTGAATTCTTTGATATTGACAGTACTCAGGAAATTCAGCCTCAGCAGTTCAGTCATGAATCTTGCACATTTTGTATAATTTAGTCATCAGTGTCTCAGTTTCTTGATTGATTGTCCAATATTCTATTATATGTTATATCAGGCTTATAAATAGGATCTTAGATCACTGTGCACAGAGTATAATATGAGTTCTTCAATTTTGATTACAGTAGTCAGAAAATGCTACATAAATCATTTTCTCAAACCCTGCAAATCAAATGATGTTTTCCCTTTTGAACTGTAAACAAAAATCTATCACCATAAAAACCCAAATTCTTTTAGTTACATTAGTGTAAACTGGACCGTGTCCAATAACTGTAGACTTTAGACATAGCAGCATCAGCTTATAAATTTAGTACATCATAGTTTTTAAAGGAAAGGGAAAAAAAAGAGAAAAAGAGATTAATATGGAGAAAGCAATACTCGTACCTAGAGGAAAAAAAAAAAAAAGAGTTATTTGGGGTAAGACAGAGAAGGTCCCAAACTTAAGACCTTGACTTTTTTTTTGGATGGGGGAATACTGACTTGCAAAAAGCTTCATCACAAAACTCTACTATCTAGTCTAACTAGTTTTAATAAATTTATTGTTTCTGTCATGGATTCTGTCATTTTTAAGGAAAATTTGCTGTTGAATCACCTGAGGAATTAATTTTATTTTTGTTATTCCAAGTCAGTTTATTGATTTTCCTAGTTACCACTGAAGCCATGTAATTTTACTTCTTGTACTTCTCAAAGCAGAAAGAATGTAGAAATCCAAGTCTCCCTAGGTTTACAACCTTTCCATGTGGACCAATAGTTTATTTGGAGTATCACATACATACATCACCAAGTATTACCTGTGTCAAAGACCTTGCTGAAGCCCAAGTAAAGAACAGTCACTGCTCTCCTCTCATCCATGAAGTTAGTCAGCCCATCAGAGCAGGGAATCGTTCTTGTCAAGTGCAATTTGCCCTTAGTGAATCCACACTGGCTATTTTCAATCAACTTCTTGTCCTGTTTATACTTGTTTGGGCACAACTCTCTTAAGTACTTACCATTAAAAAAAAAAAAATATATATATATAGATATATTTTATAATTACCTTAACAACCCTGCTGTTACAAAATGTTGCAGACTGATGATATTTTTAATTATTGTTGATGCAATCATTGAGTCATCTAAAACTCGGAGACTTCAGAGACTGTGCATGTATGATACCTCTGCTTTGACAACAAAAGACAGATGTGGAAAAACTATTGTAAATATGCTCACATGTGTGTTTCCTTTACTTCATGATCTCACAATGATTCTACAGTTTTAAGTGGATTTAAGCATAATGTACAAAGTAAATGAAGTAAATAGTCAGTACACAAGTAAGATTTAGGAAATGGCTGCAAGTAAAAATCAAGCATATGAACTGAGATTCTATGTTTAGAATACTAGTATTTGGCTTATTCCAGCAAATCTTACAGTAGTGACTGAACTCCTGTTTCTGTCAGTGGGCCTGGTTTTACATTTATTAGTGGTATTTAATACCCTATGTTGTATGTAGCCTCTTGTGAAATTAAATCTATATAATTATTCACTGTGAGTAAAGATAATGAATTTGAGCTCAGTAGGATTGTCTCAAGAGACAACCTATAATTTGTTGACATGCTGATACTAGTATCACTTGCTTGCTTCTATCTGCATCTCAGTTCAACAAAAACTTTGTTTATGAAGCTTTCACGTGTTTCACACTGCTCAGTTTGTGAAAATTAGAATAGAAATGTGACTGAGTCAAACAATAGAAATATCAGCTGATAAAAGAAGGATGAAGGAAGTATTTCCACTACAGGCAGTTGATGTTTAGTAAATATCTACACTATCTTGAGCAGTAACAAGAGAATCTAGTTCATTATTAGGTTCTGTACAGATTCAAAATGGAATCTGTTTATTGTTGATGTCCCTATTTCTGAAGCTGTTCTCAATGTATTATCATATAATACATTTTGAAACTGTGTCAAACATAAGAGTTTATGTTGTATGTTCAGGAGGATAACTTAAAACCAAGCATTGCAAAAATTAGACCCATTTCATGTTCATTCTTTTAAAAGACTGTGAAAAACTTTATTAAAGGGTCAAAGAAGATACATTGTTCCACAAGAATACTTTAAAATGAAGCTGAAGAAATTCACACAGTTTAGGTCATGAAAGACCAAACTAAAGTAACTTAAGCCCAGTCTGTAATTCTCTAAAGGGCACACTCACCTCTGCAGTTTAATAGGCAAAGCCAGCCATCTGCAATTAAGTAACTTCAAGTTCAGAACAGGAAAACGATGAACATTTTTATAATGTGTAAAATTAAAGTGTATTATCAAGAACTATAATACCTGCTCTATTTCAGCTGTTGAAGCCTTCAGAAAGATTATCTGCACTTGAAAGAGGAGGTCATGAGGAAGATGTTCCACATAGGTTAACCTTAGCTATCTTTTTGTACTGCTTGGCTGCTTTGAGAAATACCATTTAAGGTGTCCTTTATCCCTGTTCTCTTTATCTGCTAGAAATCCCTGCTTGAACAAAATTTGAGGCATATCATAGGAATCCCGTTGGGGACAGTCGATCATGAGGACCTGAAGAGAACTGTAAAAGAAAGTAAGTGTTAATTAGTGTTCCTACTGAACATGTGAGCTGAAACAGGAAAATTAATTTTAGATAAATTTAAAAAATGCAGAAATTTGACTAAACTTCTCAGTGGAAATAGGCTTAGTAGAAACTATTTCTATTAAAATCTTGTAGGAAACCTCTTAACTTTTTCTACTTATCACATGTAGTTACCTTACCCACTGATTATTCTGAAATAATGTATTTCAAAATAATAAAACAAAAAGTCTGTTATGACACAATGCATCAAAACCAGTGCTTCAGATAGCATTTAATTTAGTAATATTGAGATTTTTCATGTAAGGGTAAGAGCAAGTTTTTCCAATAATTTTTTATTTGGAAACGAAAAGCTTCCATTGTTCTGAGAAGGAAAGCATATAAAAATACTGAAGTTTTATGTTTGGACGGGAGGTAGATTATCACTTAAATGTTCCAGCAAGCTGGAAGAATTAATTGTCGCATTAATTTCTGCAACTTCTTAATTGTCTTAATTGCCCTCACAATATACATTTTCCTGAAAGTATGATGACTTATTAAGCTCCATCTGCCATTCTTGGCCTTATTATTTCAGAAAGATGAAATGGTTCCCTTTTCTGGGTCTTCTTGTAATTACATTGCACAGTGAAATGTCAATTTCTATCTGAAACTCTAAAGAAAAGTAAATATATGGCCAGCTTGCAAGAGCTGACAATGTAACCATTTATGTTTATGAAGGAGAAAGACTATTCATTGCAAAGAAAATCCATGAGGTGACTATTCTGTTCACTCTCACTTCAGAACTGGGTTGATTAGTGCTGGACAGGCAGGATGGATCTTTCTTTTCCAGTACTTATTGAGCACTGCAACTAGAAATGCAACCCAAGAGATAGAATAGCTCCATGTGTCAATAAAGAAGGGAGATTCATCCAGCTGTACATTTTGATAGTGATCTTGGCACAGCAATATCTTTCTATGTGTAAATGGAGTGCCAAAAATTTAGCCCACACTGCATGCAAAATGCTTGTATGTACCCTGCTACAGCAAGTAGGTCAAATCGATTCCAAATGTGAGGAACCTCTGGTTTATGTGGCCCCGATTTTGTTCTAGAGGAACACTTATGGAGGAATCCTTCATTCCTGGGAGCTTCTGAGTATTTTCATTCTGTAGTTTGGGCATTAGGCTAGGTGACATAGCTGATTTAAGTTGCCACTGGAACACCATTGTAATTAAAATATAATTTTTTTTCTCACTTAGTGGGAGCAGAATAGAACATTAATGCAACTACTGTATGTGTTTTGCATTGTTTTTGTATTTACTCAGTATTTTGTATTACACATGTACTCAGTGTATTTAGTTGCTGAGCAAGACTTGAGATGTAAATAAGGGTTTCTGTCTTTACTACCGATAGAACAAAAAATAAATTGCAGTAGCCTCTATTAATAGAGTTAGTAAGAATATCTAAATTTTACCTATTGCACTTAACTTCCTTATCAGGTTTTTTGAATGTCTTGAAACATATTTATTTAACATTTGAAAGATGTCAGTTCTACCTCGGCTTCCTCTATGCTTATTCTTTTTTATTTTATTTTGGTTGACAGATTAAGAGACTGTCTGACTTGCTGTATGGGTTATAAATGTGGTCCAGTCTTAGATAAGGGATTTTAAAGTAGTTTTGAAGCAAAAATATTTGCTGTGCATTTTTTAAATGTTTTACCATTTACTGTGATGAAATGCATTAGTCTCTAATGTTGTCTTAAGACTTGAGCAGGTGAAATTTGCTGATTTTATAAGAATTTGTTAGTTTCGGATGGGCAGATCAGTAATTCAGGGACTTTTTATTCCCTAGCTATATGAGTGTTCAAGCACACAAAGCATTAATAGTGACATTTTTAAGAATTGCAGTTCTTTTTGTGATTCTGCATGCTACTCTGAAATTAATTTCTCTGAACTTTTGCAAAAAATATCTATTAGCATAGGTACTTTTAGAAAAAAAAAAAGAAAGCTATACAAACATTTAAGAATCCATTAATTTCAAACTTAAGTGAATATCTGCCAGAACTTGCTTAAGGTATTTGCCTAATACTAAAAATGTATATTGTTTTAAAAATGTAACCTTCCAGTTTCTTTCTTTGTGGCTTGGCTGTAAAACCACTCGATAGAGGATCCATATGAAGAAAACTGTCAAAAATATGTAGATACTATACAGTTCTCATGCCTGATAAACAGATTTTACTCAAATGATCATCTTGATATATTTTCCTTTTTAAACCTATTCCTCTGTAATAGCCAATGTTTGGAACTGCTAGTCAGTAGATACTTAACTGCTAGTGTACAGTAGGCATTCAGTACACACATCTGAGAGACAAAACTGAAACTCTATTTTAGCAAAAGATTAGATGACAATCAGAGTGAGTATTACTGGAGGGCAAAGTGTCAGGAAAGCAATCAGCAGATGAGCAGATAAAATGGTGGTGAAATGGTATCACATTTCAGATGAGGCTGTGAAGTAATGATCAAACAAGGCTAGAGAAAGACGGAATAGATGTGGAGGATGCTTCTGTTGTTGGCTTCCCCAAATTGCTTACACTACTTGGTATGAATCTGCTGAAGACAAACAACGTGACTATATTGTAGGAAAAATGACACTTGCCACAAACAAAGCTTCAGAACTGTATTGTATGGCATTGCAATATATATTGTCTCATTTGCAAAGATTATCTTCATTAGGTGAATGCAACGTTATTTGAACCACTTGTTAGTCTTGGAACTATGTAATGCATGACATGATACAGATCATTAGTACAAAGAAAGCATCCTACTCAGAAAAAAGTCTTACAATTTTTAAATAAACAGAAAAATAAGCTAAATTAGCTTGAATTTGTTAAAGTATTTAATGGTATTGCATGATTTTGTGTTACCAAGGGATTTATAAATTTTTTTCTGCAGATTTATTTTTAAGTTTCCTACATTCTGCAGTATTTATTTTGGTGTGAATTCAATTTATTTTACAGGTATATAATTGCAGTAATTTCTGTTGACTGACTATGAATACAGTGAACAGGCCTTGCCTACATTTTTCCAAATTAAGGAAAGCAGACAAACTTTAATAAAATATTCTATTGTTTTTCACATTCTTTTGAATGTATTATACTTTATAATATAACACCTTAGGTAAAAAAATTAATAGGTTTTAGAATTCACACACATTGTGCAGTGATTTTCTTAGGTCACGTGTTATTTCAGTGGTTTTGTCTGGATAGATTTATTACAATAGAAGTCAATATATGGAGATTTGTATTGAGGTATGGTTTTTAGGTTTTGTTTTTTTAATAAATACACAGTAGAGTGATGGATTGATGAATACTGTATGTTTCATAAGAGTGCTTGAAAAAGGTATAAACTAAGAAATAGCATACTTCAATTCCTGTATAATGGAATGTCTATTGCTAAAATAATAATAAAAAAGCTTCTGAGTTAGGTTGCAAAGAGAGAAGTTAGTAATCTACTCCATAATAATTTAATACATCTTAGAGACTTCAAAAATCTGTGGGGCTAATTATTAGAACTATGTATTGATCATTCTCAGTGTAACTCAAAATTACATTTTTCAGATCAGGAATTTGGAAGTAAAGACTTAAAATTATGAAAGAAATGTCATTAGGCTTATATTCATTAGTTTAGTGCTTAAAGCAGTAATCCAGAATATGAAGAGATCTGCATATTCCACCTCTATCTGCATATTCCACCTCTATCTAGTGAACATACCCAATGTGTTGGCCACCATGATATAGAACATTCTGGGAATGGGAGATCTGTTAAGAGCTGATTTGGAATAATTTACTATTAAAAAAATATGATATCAGGTCTAACAAAGCAGTCCCATAAAATGTGGTTGAACTTGAGTCAGATCCCATCGTCCAGGTATAGCATTTTTGAACATAGAGTCATAGAACTATATGACAAACGAGGTTGGAAAGGATACCTAAAGATCAGCTGGTTCAATCTTTCATGGGCAAGAGAGCCTGAATGAGATTATCTAGCACTCCAATCATGTCTTGAAAACTTCCAGTGATGAGGACTCTACCAAGTTCCCTGGGATGTTGTTCCAGTGACTGGTTGTTCTCACTGTAAAAAAAATTCTTTCATATATTCTGATGAAACCTTGATGAAAGTTGAGCATTGTAATCAGAAACTGATCAGAGTCTTCTTCCAAGTGGTGACTGGGATGAAAACACAGGACAGAGGAAGGAGAGTCAATTTCAGGTGAACTAAAATAAAAACATCAAAATTAATGAATCATTCAAACAATATATATTTCTACAGCCTAAAAGAAAATGTAGTATGTAGTTTAATCTCTTACCTATCAATTAAGAACAATTTTTAACTAAGTGTTTTAAAAGAGTCCAAACACTGGCTTTTCAAAACATGTGGAAATAAAATAAATACAATACTTCGACACTTCCTAGAAAACCTAATTTTTATTTTATTTGCCGATTTCAGCCTGAATTTGTGCACAGTTTTGCCTTTCCTGATATTCAATTGTTTAATTTTTCAGAACTGTGGGTGAATTAAGTCAGACAGAATGACTGTGTCCTGTCAAACCTTCTTGGGAAACAGGTTTGCTTAGGATGACATATTCTACTAATATGTTGTTTTCTTGGTAATTAACACTCTCAGTGGGGTCATGAAATGCCCAAGTTTCAGATCTTGTTCCAATTAATGTTTCCTGATTGAAGACATCAGTAGAAAAATTTAATGATACCCTGGCTGTTAATGTATTTTTCTGGGAGTCAGTGCTGTGGTTTCGTGTTCCATCAGAGGAGATCATTCAGCTCAAGATTTTAATACCTGGGGTAGGGATCCTGCCCAGTATTAGGTGAACAAAAGGAGAAAAACACTATCTTCTTACCTGAAAATGTAGTTCATACCCTCCTATTTTTCCACTGAAAGCTATATCTCAAGTCAAATCTTAGTCTAGGGAGGAAAGCCTATAGAGCAAAAGAAAATACTGAACATGTAAACTTATAACTGGTTATGATTTTTAATTAATATGAGAGTTTGATATATTTTGGCATAAATTAGTAAAAGTAAGTATTGTTAATATGCAGACAGGATAAAGTGTTCTGTAATAACTATACTGAAAATATATTCACCTTCACAGTGTTTTGTAGACATTGAGGAGTGATCTGTAGAATATAGCTGGAAGAGACAAGAAGGGAGTTTTGAAATCTTTTGATTTGGGATCATTTTTACTTACTATATGTAAAGCTCATGAACAGGCAACATTGGAGACTAGTTTGTGCTGTGCTGAATGCTGTACCGGTCTGTAGTGAAGATGGACTGAAGCCAGGAACTTTTGGAAATGTTCAGATTTGGAAGGTGCCTTAACAGTGTTCAACATCAGATTTTTACCAGTCAGAAGTGAAAGTGCTGGTATCTTGAAATGTCTGTAGGCAGGAATGTCTTTGTATTTCCAGCAATTCTCCTGTTCTGAGTTTTCTACTACGAGAAGCATCTGGATTCTTCTCGTTTTAGGGCACTGTTTTGGGGCACATGCCAAGATGCCAAAAGTGATGCTGGCCTTGAGTAAAGGGCAGGATTTTCAGCTCTTCTTGGTCTCTCATCAAGGTAAATTTGCCACCAGTCTCCAGATCTACCACCACTCTTTGCTGTTGAACATCCTTTGAGGGAGAACTGGAGATGTCTGTGTGGCTTTTGCCCCCATCCTCTCAGTATTCTAATCTGTGGAAAGTAAAATTTTAAAATGGAAGCATTAAGTGTTTAGCTTTTGTGTTTCTTATGATACAAAATATTAATTAGCAGGTCAAAATTGCTTTCAATGGGCTGCATACACTTACACCCTTAGAAGCAAGTTCTCAGTTTCTGTTGCCTGGGAAAGAAATACTCATATATTGCAAATGACAGATATTAAAAACCATTTGGTTATGTCTGCAGGAGTGTTTTAAATAAGCTTCTATTCTATTGTTTCTGAATTTTATTGTAGAGAGCTGTTGTTTTTAGTTGAAAGTAAATAAGACTGACAGCACTTTTAGTGTTTGGGGAAAAAAAAAAGTGCAAACTGTTAAAGGATGTGTAAATATGCAGATTGACATAAATTGAGTCAATATTACAGAAACCATTCATGCAAAGCAAATAGTAATGCTATGATAAACAATACAGTAAATAAAGGGAAATTACTATTTTACTGATAGTGAGTCATGTCATTCTTTTTTAGCTGTTTTAATGTTAGTGGACATAGTTTCAAAAAACTCCCACTTCCTGTAGAGCAAACCAAAAATTAAAACCAAACTGTGTCAGTTAGATTGAATAGCTTGAAGTATGAAAATAGATAAGTTATCCAGATCAGTAGAGGAATAGAAATTGATTTGTAGGGTCCCAGAATGTCAGATGTCTCATTCTACTTATCTGGTAGAAAGGAGAGATATGAGTTGGAGGATAAGGGTAGGAGCTCAGATCACAAAATTTACAGCTGATTGGACCTGAAGTATTTCTCAGGGCTTTCACCTGTTGCCGTATAACTCTCTGCAGTCAGCTAAATGACTTTGTGTTTCTTGGCACTAAATTTCACTGCCAGTTTTATTGCCAAGTGGCTTCCACTGTACCCCTTGTGGTGCTGTGCTCACTTTCAGTGTCTTAGCAGATCTTTTAACTTTCCCCTTGTCCTCATTAAGACTAATTCACACATTTCAGTTACTATCAAAATTCTGAAAGGTATGAAAAGACTTTATAACTTAAGGATCAAGGAAATTCTTTCAATAAATATTCCTCTCTTTAACCTTGTGTTTTCCAAAGTTTCTGAGAACAGGTTTGAATAGGCTAGTTTTAAAATGTCATAAAATAAGTCTGGTATTTCTCTAATTTGGAGAGTTTTACTTCTCAGCATTCTGAAAGGAGCAAGATTTTTTTTGGTTTTTTCTTCTTCTGTATTTTACATATTTTTCTGCCACCAATATGTATTTGATACCTTCCTGAATGGTGCTGATAGACCCCACTAACTTTTCAGAATCAGTTTAGTTTAGACTGTCATGAATAATCTTTGGAATGTCACATATTTTGTTACTTTGCAATTTCCTATTTTCCAAATCACTTCTGTGTAGAACAGCATAAGCTGTTGACATTTTAGTGATATCAATATTTAATTATATTCTGCTGAAAAACCTCGTCACTTTATTCCTACTATTTCTTATCTCTTAGGTCCTCTTTCAAAGAAGTTCTTCTCTTTCATCATGTCAGCTTAGCTTCCTACAAATATCTTGCAAAGTATTCCATCAAATATTTTTACTCCACCACTGACCTCATCTTCTGAGATGAAATAACTGAAAAAGTTTCTCATTGGTGGGATTTTGTATTTGCTATGGTTAGTTTGTATCTTAAACTCCTGATAAATGTCCAGGTTATAAAACACATTGCTGTGATAAAGCTTAGATTTTTATGGTTAAGCAAGTGAGATTTCTATGCTTAAAGTAAGACTATAATTAAGTAATAAGAATGACTGCACATTTACAAGGACTTTGTCTTCACATGAGAACTCTAATCACGCTTAACAGTTGCTGAGACATCCATTGTCTTTAACCATTGAGCTGCATCCTACCTAATTTAATGTAATCCAATTATTTAATACAGATTCTGCATGAGAAAAAAGGACTACAAGGCAATTAGAAATTGAATTTGCATGTCTAGTTTGAAATTCCTTCCATTTACCTGAATCTTAACTTGTATATAATCTCAGATGTCCCTCAAACAAGTTAAATCATGCCGTATATCAGATTTCACATCCATTTATAAAAAATCAGGAAAAATGATGGAGGGAATAGAAAGTATTGTTAAGAGCTTAAAGATGAGAAAACATACAATGATTGTCCTGTCCAATATCAGTAACTAGTTCTATGGTAAATCCAGTACTAGAACCCAAACTTTTAGCTTTCAGAGCCTAGTTTTAGCTATTATAAAAATCCTGCTTACGTTAGTTAGCTCAAAGATGCCAGGTTTGAGGACCACAGCACATTTCAAAAATGTAATGAGAGCAGAAATATTTCTCTTACTGATAAAACATTAATGCTGAAAACTGAGCTACTCAGGAAGTCATAAAAAGAGTTCCCTTGGAAAACCATCTCAGACACATTCCATATCTTCTCTCTCTTACAAATTACATTAATAACATAACATTCAGTGCATTAAGCTTTACATTTAACAAACAACAAAGGAAATATTACTTTCTATGCAGAATGGCCAAGACAGTGGTGTAAGAGAAACATTCTCAGAAAACTCCCTGAATTTCCTGAGTGCTGGCAGTCTCAGCTATATAATGAAACAAGGTGTGTCTTGCCTTTTGCATTCTTGACTAAATCCCTCTTCTGTGCTAGTGAGAAGGTAAAAGAATTTAGATGCTGAAAATATCTCAGGCTGTATCAATCAACCTGTTTTTTTTGAAGGCGTGTAGTGTGTGTCATGAAAGGGGCTGGATTATCTTTTTCTCCTCCTGGTGCTTCCAAACTCATATCTGGAAGCCTGACATCCAGGACACTACAGCAAGTTCCTAAAAAGAATTAATACCTAGGGAGAGCTCCTCATACATGACTGCTGTGGGTGGAAAGGACTGTTCAGTACCTCTCAGCCTGTGTCTGGTCTTATTGTTAGAGTACCTAGTTTGACATACCTTGTGTATTTTTGCTGTTACCTGAAGCAATTTACCATAGTTTTATGGCACAAAGTTAAACTGGCTTTTCAAAGGTTATCTAGTATACCAATAATATACATGGCAGGAATCTTTCTTTATAGGCCTTATGAAAAATAAAGCAGGAACTCATGCATACACAAATCAGGTTTAAATTAGGTACAGAAAGTAAGTCACATGGAATTCATCTACACACAAATCTTAAATCTGCCCTATGCATGAACTGCCCAAACCTTCAGCATGTTACCAACTTTTCACCTATGTACTGAGAATTCCTACTGCAGCCATGCTTTTTTTTATTCCCTACATCAACCAAAAAACCCATGCTTATGTCTGTGTAGCCTAAGTCCCATGACAAGAAAGCACGGCAGGAAAAAAAATGTGTATATATAAAAGGGATATAATTCTTAGCAGTGGAAGGTAGTTGAAGAAATTTTGTGTGTGGGATGAATATCTCTATACCCTATCTTTATAAAGTTCTGATGTGACTGGATTCCATTGTCCCAAGAAAAAAGCTACCCCAAGGCTGACAGATGTGAGATAATTTGTACTATCTTTTATCTTTCCTCATTTTATTTCATAGTACTTTTGATAATAATAAATTTTTAGTGTACATCTGTACTCTGGATAGTTTTGCTACCAATGTAAATGCCTCTTTTTTAACATCAAGGCTATTGTACAGCATTTCTATAGGGCATTGTGTTGTATTAAAATATGTAGGAACATCTTCCTAGGTTGCTACATTGTATGAAATTACATGGAAGTGTCCCTGTATTTGCTTTCATGAAATTTTCTGTTATTGGGACAATTAATTATTATGCAATTTGTGTTTTGATGACAAGAATCATTTTAAGGGGCAAAAAAAAAAAAGAAGGCAACAGAATACTGACTTATCAGCAGATGAAAGCAGATTAGCTTTTCAGATTCCACACTTACATCATGTGCACTTCTTGTTTCTTCCCTGCACTTCACCAAGCCTACCCTGCATGCCCTTGCACTCTTTCCAGATCACCATCCTCTCCTATTACCTATACCTATACTTCACTAGAAGTAAAAGCACAGGACCAACTTCCCTCATTTCTTTCCGGCATCACTTCCATGTAAACTGTCATGTTCTCTACTGCAGTTCAGTGATTTGCAAAATGATATTTTAAATCAGATTATTCCAAAATCACTAAACTCTGTAAGCTATTATAGGAGAATTGAAATTCTTGAATATTTGCTGAGGAACAATGTTATGGGTTATTCATACCATTTTTTCAGCAGTTTAGGGGCACCAAATTATGATGCTTGATTGGAGATACATATTTTTTTCTCTCTCCTCCTCCTTTTAAACGTTCTTTTGAGGCACAAGATGCATTTCTTAGGGCTTGCCTGGAATTTTACTTGCTGTCATCCTTCCACTAACTTTTTGCTGTCATAGATCCTTCTAGCAGCCATTTCAATTCAAGTATTCTAATGCAAAAGCTTGGGATAGTAACTCTTGAGGGTAAAAGCATGCTCCTCTGAGGCCAAAACAGGGGGCCATCTAAACCAAAAACCTGTCTCAGGCCAACAGCAGTTAGGTAGGGAAAAATTAGACAAGCGCTTTGTGGTATTCTACCCATCCTGCAGCTTATTGCAGCACAAGAATAGGTTCTACCTTGGGTATTTCACTTGTTATGAAGGAAAGTGGCACAATATGAAGATCATTTTTAAAAGTAATTATTTTTATAAAGCTTTTTTTTTTTCAAAAATTTGTCGTGTAAAGAAAGATGTGAAAAAGCCTTACTATGTATCAAAATCTAAGTTGTTGAAACCTAAATTTGCACAGATGTTAAAGCTGATAACTAAGTCCTCCAAGCAGGTTTTTTGCTAGACATTTTAGAGTGATAATATATCTTTATAGATTTGTAAGGACATTGCTGAAATGTTATGAAATTACTGATTAAATTATACATATATTACTACATATAATGTTTTCTTAAATTACTGGAAAAAATAATGGCTAGGTTGTGTTCTGGCATAGATCATCTTTCCCTTTTTAAAAGTGGATTAAGCAGTTAGCAGAAAGGACTATTTCAGTCTTTGTTTTGCTCTGTTTTGCTGCAACTAATAGTATCAAAGAATCCATCTCTGTTTCAGGCACTAATTTTGTGGCCAATGATTCAAAAGAAGTTTTGTTTTTCTTAGAATTACACTAAAAATTTGGATTATGACCTCAAAAATTATAAAAATGAATAATGCTTGAATTCTTTCTGTAAGTTCAACTCAAAGTTTATTGGCAAAATAGGAATAGAAGATCTTGGCAAACTGAAACTCATGGGCTTCACAGATCTATTTGTGTGTGTCACTTGTCTTTGAGATATGTTAGAGCACTCTTGGGAAGCAACGTCTTCTCACCCTTCTGTATGAGAAGAAATATTGATAATGAAATGCCCATGATTATTATCTGTAATAGCTTCTTCCTCACTCATTTTACACATCTACCAAAAATACTATGTGAAACAAAAGTGAGAGTGACAAAAAGTCAGATACTGTTCACTCTGATAAAAGAAACTATATAAGGTAAATGAAAGCTATATATTGTCAAACTACAATGTCTACAAATAGTGTATTCATGCTTCTGGGAAGAAAGATAATATTTTCCTAGATACTGTTTATGCCCATTGCCTAACCGAGAAAACAGATATTTACTTCTAATTTGTACCTTTTCAATCTGCAGAGTGGTTATAGTGTAGAAATGGATTTTCTGTTTTATTAAACATGAATGAATACTTTCCCTTTTTCCTATTAAAAATAAATTGTTGTTATTGTTTATTAATTTAGAAATGTTCATAAACTAATGGCCTAATTAGAGTCAGAAAAAGCTCATTGCATTGCCAAAATATATTAATTGCATGAGTGAAACTAGTAATGGGCATACACTTTTGTCAACACTACAAATAACAAAAGTGCACTAAAACAATTTCCATTCTGTGTGTCAGAAATGTACAGTTCATATAGTTTGATATGCTTCAACTGAGTGCTAAAAAACATGACCAGTCTTTTAATAGATATAGATATAAAATGGCTATTCCAAGTAAAATATTCCTTCTTATTTTGCTAAGCTGTGGGTTATTGGTTTGTTTGTTGATTGTTGCATGCGTTCTTGAAAGTACAGAGGAAAACAAAACTACTCTTCCTTCTGATATGTTCCTTTTTTTTATGCTTATTCTCTTCATATTGTAGACACTAATGTCACCTCATGGTTATCTCCTAAATTTCTATTATTATTGCACATACTACCTTTGACTACTGCCAAAATAGATTTTGTAAAAAAAAAAACCCACCAAACAAACAACAACAACAAAAAAATCAAGTCTTGGGAAGATGTAAAAATGTAAGTATCAGTCTAGTGGCTTTTTTGCTACCATTCTTTGTGGAAGTGTCCTGTAGTGCACATATCTGTCAATAAAAGCATTGGCTCCACTGCAGACGTAAGTTGTGTCAGTTTGCATATAATTTGAGAATATCAAATAGCCAAGAAAGATCTTAGCAAACCTTTCTTTCTTATATCTAGACTGAATCTACCCTCTTTTAGTTTAAAACCATTATCCTTTGTCCAATAACAACAGGCCCTTCTAAAAAGTCTATCTCCATCTTTCTTATAGGCTCCCTTTAAGTATTGAAAGGCCACAGTAAGATGTCCCTGGAGCTTTCTCTTCTCCAGGCTGAACAACCACAACTGTCTCAGCCTTTCTCCATAGAGAGGAGTTCCAGCCCCCTGATCTTTCTGTGGCCCTTCTCTGGATCTGCTCCAACAGGTCCATGTCCTTCCTGTGCTGAGGAGTCCAGAGCTGGATGCAGTGGTCCAGGTGGGGTCTCACTAGAGTGGAGTAGAGGGGGAGAATCACCTCCCTTAACCTGCTGACTCCACTGCTTTTGATGCAGCCCAGGATATGGTTGGCCTTCTGGGCTGCAAGTGCACACTGCTGGTTCATGTTTAGCTTTTCATCTACCAGTACCCCCAACTCCTTCTCTGCAGGGGTGCTCTCAAATCCCTTCATCCCCCAGCCTGTGTTGATACAGGAGGTTGCCCCAACCGAGGTGTAGACTTTGCACTTGGCCTTGTGGAACCTCATGGGGTTCACACAGGCCCACTCCTTAAGCTTGTCCAGGTCCCTCTGGATGACGTCCAGGTCCCTCTGGATGACATCCTGTTCCTCAGGTGTGTCAACCACACCACTCAGCTTGGTGTTGTCTGCAAACTTGCTGAGCTTGCTCTTCATCCCACTGTCTATGTCCCTGGTGAAGATACTAAACAGTAGTGGTCCCAATATGGACCCCTGAGGGACACCACTTGTCACTGATCTCCAACTGGACATTGAACTGTTGACTGCTACCCACTGGATGTGACCATCCACCAATTCTTCATCCACCAAACAGTCCACCCATCAAATCTGTATCTCTCTAATTTAGAGAAAAGGCTGTTGCAGAGGACCATCTCAAAGGCCTTACAGAAGTCCAGACAGATGACATCTGTAGCTCTTCGCTTGTCCTTTGATGTAGTCACTCCATCATAGAAGGCCACTAGGTTGGTCAGGCAGGACTTGCCCTTGATGAAGCTGGGCTGCCTGTCTTGAATTGCCTCCCTGTCCTCCATGTGCCTTTGCATAACTTCTAGGAGAAGCCGTTCCATGATCTTCCCAGGCACAGAGGTGAGGCTGACAAGTCAGTACTTCCCAGGGTCCTCCTTTCTACCTGTTTTAGAAATGGGTGCAATGTTTCCTTTTTTCCAATCACCAGGGACTTCATCGGACTGCCATGACTTTTCAAATATCATGGAGAGTGACTTGGCAACTACATGAGCCAAATCCCTCAGGACTCTGGGATGCAACTCATCAGGTCCCATAGACTTCTGTATGTTCAGCTTCCTCAGGTGGTCATGAACCTGATCTTCTCTTACAGTGGGAGGGACTTTGCTCCCTTAGTCCCCGTCTTGTGGTCCATCCACTCAAGAGGTACGGGAAGAGAAGTTGCCAGCCTTCTCCTTATCTTTTGTTGCCAGTTTGTCAGTTGTGTTCATCAGGGGAGTAGGCTTTCTTTGACCTTACCTATAAAGAAGCAGAGTTTATAGATAAAGGAACAGAGATGGTTTGAAACTATGGCAGAATGACTTATTTTCATTTCACTACAAGGACTTTACAAGGCTGATGTAATTTACTGCATTTTAACAAAGCTGAAACCGTTTAGACCTAGCCCTTCCTATGGCACTTGTTCTGTGTTTCCCTGATTTCTTTCTGCTACCAGCCCTACCTTAGGAGAAGGTTCCTCCTACCTTCACAAAGGGTTACAATTGGTCCTAAAACTTCAGACTTCCAGGCTGTTTGAGTGAAGGGTTTTCTAGCAGGCAGCCTATTACTAAGCAATGTCACATGTATATTGTAGTTGTAAAACAAAGCAGCAACTGTTTTTGTTTCTTCAAATTTAACGGCTACGTTATAAAACTTCTGAGAGGACTTGCACCTTGGTATTGTTGACTGTTTTTTCTCTAGCCTCTTTTATTGAATAGATTTTTTAATAAAAAATCACTACAGACATTATTTAGTTTAAGAATGTAATCTATTGCACAGCTTTGGATTGATTGCAAAAGTATACAGTTTAGCCAGCTGTATAGCTAAGATGTACCATCAGTAAAATATGCACCAATGATACAAATCAAAACAGGCGTGAGGAGGAAACCAGTGAGATAATAGCAAGTTCATGTCACACTGTGTGTGAAACCAGAACTTTTGTCTGAGTAAGAGACTGAAGGAAATTAAGAGGTAGGACTGCTGAGTAAAACAGAAAGGGAGAAGGAACAGGGCACAGTGGGAACAGAATGGAGATATTCAGTGTCGACGCATAGAAACCAAGGGGTGCAATAAATAAGAAGAGCAAAAGAAAATCAGGATTACTTTTCTGTTTAATCATAGTGCTATGCTTAAAACAATGATTCATCACTCATGAACTTGCGAATAGATTACTGAGCCTGTGCTGATTTAATACTGCATGCAGCTTCTCCCTTGCTTTCCTTCGGTTCATGTGCAGCCAAAAGGAAGTAGATGCAGTGGGGAGGGGCAGGCTGAAATTCTCTGGTTGCTTGCGGTGAGCAGTGTACCAGAGGACATGAAAGCTGCAATGACAGGTCAAAGGTATAACCTAGATATAGAACAATCAATTACCTTCCTTTAGGTACCTCCTAGGTGGCTATGTTACGTTTGAACTTCATCAATCAACTCAATTCAGGACTTCACTCTGCTGTGTGATATCTGTTCTGGGAATTGCAGCTTCTATGCCCTATAGACCCTTTTGCAGTCACTGATGTGTAGGGAGGAATCTTATTTTTTTTCCCTAGTCATTGTTTTCCTGTAAAAGGAAGTGATCTGCACTCACTGCAAGATCAGAGCAAGTGCCACTTTCATAATTTCTACTCTAAGTCTTCCTTTTCAATAGAGTCTTTTAATTGCACACAAGGTAGGTAGGGAGGGGGAAGGAAATGCACAAGTTTTGCATGGTTTATTAACACTAGGAAGGTTACTGGCTTTATTTGAATCTGCAACAACTTTGAGAGATCATCATTGATGTTTAATATAAATAAGCTTGAAAATTTCTGATCATCTTAATGCTGTGGTTCTCTGTTCTGTGGCTTCCGCTGTACAGCACCAAATCAACAAACTGTTAATCAGGAAACTCTATTATATGTTTTATCGCAATACTGTGATAATGTAGTGCTTTCTGAGAGGAAATGAAGACTTGATCACAATTCTTCTCTTTCAAGATATTATTCAGCTTTGAGAAAGGAGTGTAAAAAACCCATAATTATCTTGTTAAAACTCTGTGACAGGAATTAAAAGGCAAATGGTTATCAGATTACTAAAAATCTCTGAGTTACTATATCTGTAAGTTACATTTACTGTAACTGATCTCAGCATAGAGTCTGCAATTTTGGGATAAAAACTCATCTTTGGGTTTGTCTGTTTTCAAACTACTTCATTTATATTATTAAATACAGTGTGTACACTTTAGAAAGGTGATTAATTTATAAAAAAATCGTATTGGAAGAAAAAGATATCTTCTGTGCTTCTTCTGCCTGTAATATTTCTTCTGAAATTGACAGTGCCACTTGAATTTTTTTTTTAAATTATAATCCTTAATCAAAGGATTGTGAAACTTGCAAAACAGATGAGATTCCTAGATTAAACTCTTTGGTAGTTTCTTGATAAATTTGATTTTAAATGTGCTTCATCTGTACGTGTCTGTTCAGTTTGAATAATTTATTATGATGAATGTTTATATTAATATACTGAAGAAATAAAATCTGGATTACTATGTCAATTATTAATAAAGAATTTACAGGAAATACTGCAAATACGCTGATAACGTAGAGTTTTGACATGACTATTAAAAGTTCTCCTGGTGAAATAACAGAAAGGTCTTGATATTTAGACTTTAGATCATAGTAACCAGTTGAACTAGGAAATTAACTTATAATAATGTGAATCTGACAAATGCAAAGAAAATGTACATGAAGTACTTCCCCTCCTTAAGTGATATCATTCAACAGTTCTTCAAAGTCCCAGTACAACACATGTTGCAGAATGAATTTCACTTCACTCTTACTCAGGCTGGCAGTTTGACAACAATTAGCAAGCATCAGGTTGCCTGTGTGGTGTTAAGTTATATTTATTGAGACTCAATTCCAGCTGGTGCCAGAGTGGATACTTTCTATTGATACATCTATGCCTGTGGGCACATTTCTTAAAAAATATTAAATGCTAAAAAAATGATATTGCAGAAACATATATCTGCTGTCACAGTTTCTCAAGAGAGGTTTGTTTTGTTTTGTTTTGTTTTTTTTAATAAAAGTAGATTCAAACAGAAAGACTGTAAAAAATATGTTCTAGCATAATTTTTAACTAGCTTGATTAATACAGTATTGAAGTGCTTATATTAATCTCTGCACTGGAGATATTCACTGTTCATTTAAATATTAGTTTTGAACTTATCACTTGTAGAAAAGGGAGAATGAATAAAACTAAATTTTCTAGTTTCTCATTTGTTTCTATATCTTTTGGTAGACAACTTTTCTGTAATAAATACCAGTGAGGCATAAGATACAGATATTATTTATTGAGAAAATTCTGACAAATATCTATCATATATAAAAAATCTACATCAATAAAGTTTTATTACTATTACCTCATTTTGAGTTTTTCTGTTCATATTCATAACTAAACTTCACCCATAGTGACTCACATAGATAGTAAAGTATGAAAAAAAATTTTTTGTTAATGCTTTCAAATCTTAATAATTGTATTCCAGGAGCAGTTGCAAACAAATTTATTCATAGAATTAAATTTAAAGAAATAACCATACTACTTTAATATAAAGTAATTGTACAGTGTTATCATCACAATGATTTATGTTTTGTAGAAACAAATAGATGCATAATATCCAGGAATAACTGCAGAAATATGCGGCTTTCAATGCACAATTAATGAAAAGGAAAAAGGGATAATTCAGAGTAATTTTTTTATTGTAATGCAAGTTGTGTCGTGAAAGACACTATGTAAATTGATTTATTGATATTAAGATGTCTGAATTTCTCTTAATATAGTGTATGTTTACATCCTAAGCTGCTTTGACCTTGGCTTGGTTATATCACAGTGAAATTGAATGGATATGTGTGAACCACAGTATTAAATATATCATCAGCTACTTTCTCAATTTTTCAAATTTTCATGTAGCTGTCATTGTCATTTGTAAGTGATTTATTATGATTCCTTTCCCCTCAAAGTAATACAGAATTAAGAATCACTAAGTAAAGGTTAATATCTTTGAATCTTCTAATGTACAGTTAATTATATGAAACTGACATTTTGAGCAAAGTCCTGACAGATCATGAGAAAAGCAGATACCTGTGAATTCAAAATCCTAGCTATTTATGAGACTGGAGTGTGACAGGGTAAGATGAGCGTATACCAAATGTGTTTCAGGAAGGAGGATAATCTCTGCTCAGTCCACAGGGGCAAACACCAAAGATGTATCAGAACAGGCTCTGAGGAAATGTTATTAATCTAGGAGGAATTCTTCAACTAAATCCCAGTCAAATTCCTGAACAGCCTCCTCAAGATATCATTTTCTCATGGACAAAATAAAAAGTGAGAACATATAGCTTGCAAAGCACTGTCAACATGATTGTTGAATTCTCTCCTAAAAATATAGAGGAAAGCCAACAAGGACCTATTCATCACACAGTGCTGGATGACAATTTTAGTTCATGCAGGCACTCTTTTCCTTAAGAAGTTGCACACAAACCATGGTCTTGCCAAACTGAAGGACAAACAAACAGACAAAATCCCACCACGTTTAACTGTGAAAAAATATTTAGGATAACAGTTCAAGATTTGAAGGACTGGGAACAGCAGATCCATGTGATCACACTTTTATGTGAAGCTGAATGATACCATAGCAAAAGAAAAACTTCGATAGGAATCTACAAAGGGAATAAACATATCAGAAACTGAAAGCAAAAGTAGCATGAAAAATTGACAAAAGAAACAAATTTATGGAAAAAGAAGGTGGTGAAACACAAGTGGCGACTGTAGAAGAATGGGTGGTTTCTGTCCACTTTAACAGATGGGAATTCCAGTTTGTGAACTATTCAATTGTGCACCAGTAAAAAATGATAGTGTTGCTAAGTGACAAAAATCAGAATTGAACATATTACTTCCTTTAGGACTTTATGAAGAAAAGTAAATGCTATGAGGAAAAAAAATATTTAGAAATTTAGAAATTGTCAGTTAGAAATGGGGAAATAATGCAGTTTGAACTATATAATGAATATAATCTGTAGAAGCAAGCGATCTACCTCATTTAAAAATGTAATAATTTTGTTAAAATGCATCTGTGTGGATGGCTCAGTGTATAAAGTTGTTTCCTTTTTGAGGTCTATGAGATATACTGAGAAATATGTAGCAATACAGTGGCAAACTTGGAAAGAAAGTATCAAGATTAAACCAAATATGGTGGAGGGCATATAATTTTAGCTAGGATTTTACTTCCTGGTAACCCAGAAATTTGAGCATTGTTTAAAGAAAAATAAAAAAGTACTCTGTACTTTTTGGTATTGTAATTAGCAAGCTATCTAGTAGAAAAATAATTACTCTGACTAGTTTCATCCTGACATTATTCACCAGATTTATTCTTTTCAAGTAGATCCTGATATTAGTAAAGATCTTAATACTAGCAAGAAATCTTTATATTAGATAGTAAAATAAAAAAAAAATAGTAAACATTACCCCCCCCCCCCCCCCATGATTAGGTATCATGACTAGTTCTTGGGAATTCTGTTCTTTTTTTAATGATCCCACACCAAATTCAGGATTTTAAAAAGTAACTTATCTTTCCAACCTGTGTGAGACTACATTTTAGGTTTTGCATTTTGTTCCCAAATATCATGCGTATCCAGGCAAAATGAAATATAAGTAATTGAACATATTGCCTGTTATTAAATGGCAGTTATATCTCACTAGAGTACAGTGGTTTGGTAGCAGCAGAACCCAAAGTACTAGCATAAGAAACACCTTTGTTGTTCAGTGTTCTTGCCTGCTTCTCATATTGTTCCATTGTCTGTTCTGCTGCTTCAATTTTTTTTTTAACAATTTCCACAAACAAATAAGATTTTCAAAGCCACTTCAAAGATATCTAATAATTTAATTTTTAATTTAAATATCTTTGCATCAGTGGATCTATTGCATCAATCAGCACTGAAGCAATTATTTGATTTGCAGTTATGCATCAGATTATATATTTACATAATTAGCATGCATAAACAAGAAATTATAACTTCATGACAGAAATATTATGATTCTGGCAATAATAAGGAATACAAATATTTCCTTTTGTAGTATATCAAGTAAATGAAAGTAAAACACTTTCAGGCCTGGAGGTTGAATGGCTGCCTGAGTCAAACTTATTTACTATTGATGTCATCAATACTTAAACTGAATAAAACTAGATAACATTGTGTTAATGTATGATCTTTTCTTTGTCTGTCTTGTCTTCCAGCAGTAAAGGATGTAATGACATGTTGGAATATATACTCTGAACACAAAGAAATGAATTTGAATAATAAGAGTCAGGGCTGTGAAGTCGACTTTGAATTGATCTTTGCTCTGCCAGTGCAGGTTCTTTTTTGAGTTTACTGCAGGGGATTTTAATACCTAGCAAATGATGTCTAGTGATAGATCCTTAAGAGTGAATATTCAGAACAGCTTAATTTCTGTCTCTGTATACCTGCAATTTTCTGTTCACAGATAGCCTTGAACACGCATATCAAGTTGCTGAGTACCTCTTAGAGTACACCTGTCTTGTCACACTGAAGTTCTCTCATTTTCTGTGGTTTAGCAACTCACTAATAATCCAGATTATACAAGTTTGTACCCAGGTTATTTCCTGGAGCCATGGGAGCCTGGGCATCAAGCTTGGGTTCCTGCCACATACATAGTTTGAGTGCAAACTGTAAATTATCTGGTTCCTTAGACCTCCTAAGGCAGCTGTGGTGCTGCTTCATTCAGTAAGGTTCATTCCAGAGCATATCTATTTCTCTTAGGTTTGTGGGCAATTTCCAGTTGCTCATACTGCATTGTGTGGAGAACTTCAAGAAATGCCCCACGGACGCGGCCTGCAAAAGGAACTGATCTAACCTAGGAATCCATATGCAAATCTGGCCATAAATGCCTATGATTGTGGAGTCTGGACTTGGACAGCTGTGTACTGTATGATGATCTTGCACCATGTATCAGACGCTGATATACTTAGTATCTTTTCTCAGCAGATACTTCAAATGAGAGACATTGGATGAAACTGTTCCAAAGCCTCTGTCAACACGGCAGCTACAAGTTATCTAACAGCCAGCAGCCCACCGATGGTCTGAACAGGATGTTAGGGAGGGTTTAGCTTGAGTGACTGCAAGGGCATTGTCCTGTCTTTGCTAGGATAGAGTTAATTTTCTTCTTAGTAGCTGGAATAGCTGTGTTTTAGTTTCAATGTGGAATTTGTTATGAGAATAATGTTGATTAAGGTCCTAATGTTATGAGTTGCTGCTGAAGCCTAAGGTCATTGTGTTTGGCTGGTTTGCAGGTGCAAAGGACTGGGAGGGGGGAAGCATAGTAATTACCAAACCTCAAAACTGGCATTTGGATATGACAATAAGATATTCCATATCATATCTATTAAGCAGGGTTGATTGGAAAATGGGGGTATTGTCTCAGGGATCAGTCGGGTTTGCGTTTCAGTTGCGTTTCAGTTTCAGGACTCTCTGCTCCAGGATGGCTGGCTGGGACAGGTTGGATATTGATATGGATAGGGTGCTCAGCAATTGTATTGTGCATCACTCACTTGCATATTATATTATTATTGTTATTATTGTAATTTTATTTCAGTTAGTAAATTGCACAGTTGTCTTTCTGGTAACAGGAGTTTCAGAGGGTTTGTACTGGCAAGCTTTTGAATTGTTGAGAATTTAGTAGAAGATGAGTATTTGGTCAATACATAATTTTCATTAAAATATAACCTTATTTAAGTAGTGGTAACTTTATCTCCTATGAAAAATTATTGAAGATCACTTTTAATTGTCAACTCATGCTTTTATACGAGTTCTGGAGAAGTTTTTTGAATGTGTCTAAAAGGACTTACAATAAAGGATAGAGGCCAGAACATAAGAATGCACTCTGTGGAGTCTGGAACTGAATTTGTGGTTTGCTAGCAAGAAGTCACATCTAGCAAGAAAGTGCAGTGCTCTCTTAAAAATTGCTTTTTGTATTGCAGGCTAAGGATACAGATTTTCTGCTGGCTTTGGCAAAAAGAATAGCATCCACTGTAGAAAAACATGGCAAAAAAGAGATGTATTTTGGCTGGCATTATTTTATGGAAGTGTGAAGTGTCCTACTTTAAAGCAAATCAAAACTCTGCAGTAAAATGAGACTCTTCTTTCTATAGAGTGGTTGAATGTTCTGTACTAACAGTGGAATCATCATCATAATAAAAGGTATAGTTCATTTTTTTCTTGTAGAATTTACTTTCTCTGCTATCTTGATGTATCTTTTACTTTGAAAAATCAGCTCATCATTTGCATGTACTGGCTTATTTTTACTCTTGCTCTAAAATGCATTTTTGATCAGAGATGAGCCAACGTTTGTTTCTGAATGCAAGCACATGTTCTGAAATGTCAGATGTCTGAACTATCAGACTTTTAGATACTGTCTAAACTTTCATAAAACTCATTAAGAACGTACTTTAACTTCACACAGAGTTGATCTTTTAAATTAATCTAAAGTCCCTGTTTCATGTGCTGAGAAAATAGATCCAAAGAGGCATATTACAAGTATGGCTAGTAATCAGTGCAAAGAAGTGGCATCTTCTGATTCTCCACTCTACTATCTTAGCCTTACCATCCTTTCACTTTAGAATAACTATAAAAATATCTCATACATTCATATGTCTCATATTCTTCAAAGTAAAATTTCCAACATTTTTATAGGAGCATCAGTACTTAGGAAAATGGATGGATAGTGTTTCATTTTTCCAATATATTGCTGCTGAAAGGCCATGGTCATTATTAAAAAAGATCGGCAAACATGAATATATTTATTTGATAGATAGAATGGCTCACAGACTTTAATGATTGATTCACTAAGAATTTGTATAATCCCACTTCTGTTGGAATTCAGATAATGATATGGACTCAAATTTGTTGGTTTTGATAGACTAAAACCCACAAAACACTTCAGTTAAAGGAAAATTTTGATTGCAGGATCAGTAAGGACATTGCACATCCTCAAGCTGTTTCTTGAAATTTCACAAAAAATATCCATTCTTAAGAATGGCCAGCTTGAATACTCATATTATCCAGATCAAGTTCATAATAATGAAATAACCTTTATTTTAAGATTTACTGTATGTGTAATATAGTGTTCAGAATCATGAGCGATTTTGATTTTTTTTAATTTTTTTTTTTTAGCATTGCTGGTATTATGAGAATGTAGTTATTTTGGCTTTACTGCAGTTTGTGATTAGTAGTTCTTTTCAATATTGCTTAATTTCAAATAGAGATTTTAAGTCTTTAGATGAAATTTAAATGAGATTTAGTTGAGCTTTAGGAAGGAAAGATGACAATTCATTTGATCATGTGGACAAGATAAGACAGTGAGTGCAATGATATGCTAATTAAATTATTTTAACCAAATAAGGACCTGAATTTAAACTTTAAAAGAAGAAAATTGTCCTTAATAAATATTTTAAATTTTATGTTGCATTTGTACTTCTTTTTGAAAGAGGTCACCAATTTAGTACTTGCAACAGTTGCAAATGGTATATGTAAAGTATATGCCTGACACAATATATGATACTTCTCAGAAAATGTAGTAGATCTGAGATTGCTTTTCCTCTGCTAAATTGGTCGATATTGTTTCAGCAGGGTTCAAAAATTGTTAGAAGGAGACATGTATAAGACAGACACATACAAGGAAATAAAATTTCTTAAGCTAGATAGCCAAACGTAAGAACAAAGATTGCAATGCATGAAAATTCTGTGTAATTTTATAAAGTATACTGAGTAATCAATTACTTTTTTCCTCATATTAAACTCTGAAATTAAATACTGGTTTATTTCTTTTAAATAAAATAAAGAATAACACAGATTTGACCTTTTCAGAGGTCAATGGGAACAGCCAAATCATTAATTTATTCTTATTAACATATGTTAATGTCTATTCTCTGGCATTTCCCTCAATCTCTAATTAGCAAAAACATGTAACTGAGCTCCAACAATTATCACCACATTAAGTTAATTTCTAAGCTTAAATAGCTGTCTGGAGCCTTGTATCAGATTTTCTGCTTTAATAGTTATCTGCAATACATATTCTCACGAAGAAACAGCCATCCAGGCTAACTAAAAAAAAAAAAAAAAAAAAAAGGAAAATTTATAGCTCTTGCTGTTCTTTGGATAATAAATTAAATATATTGTTCCTATCAGAGTCTTAGTTTTTGTTTCATTTCTTAAACTAAGTGATTTTATTATTCTATATTTAATGAAAACCTAGTCTCCACATATTTTCAATGCACTGGAAAAAGAAAATTCAGGAACTGAAATTATGATTATAGTTAAAGGAGTAACAATGTTTAAGAGAAATGATGGAAAGGAAAAAATTAAATGTTATTGAAAAAAGGAACTATATTAATGCAGTTGCAATTTAACTAAAATATTTGTATGCTGATTCAATATGTGTTAATCCTATGCATCATAATGGAAAAGCATAAAAGCATACGGAGTGAGAAAGCAAATGTAGATGACAAAAAAAAATGCTTAAATAAGAATTCTGACCAAAACAGACAAACGGTTGTATATCCATAACCCAGACAGAATGAAGAGAGAAAGGTAAAGGTGATGGGATAACATTGCATGTGACCAAAGAGAGAGAATATAAAGAAATAAGAGAGAATCAACATGGAAAGAAATAAGGCAGAGTAAAGAAAAAAATGTACAAGTATGGCTTTATGGCTCTAGCATGAAAATAAAACTTTCCCTCACTTTTTGTTAAAAATAATAATACAAACTGTGAAAGACTAAGAAATACGGTCAATGGGAATGAAATTATGGAAAATGAAATACTATGAAAAGACAAAAAATTTGAAAGTTCAGTGGCCTCAGGTAAAAGGAAGGAAGAAGGGCAAGACACCAAATGAGCTCTGTCCAAGCATTCTGTCTTATGCCACATAAAATAGTCTTGGTGGTAGCAGATGACTGGAGAATAGTAATAAGAATATCTAAGACAGAGGTAAAAAAGTCCCACCTTCTTCCCTCACTGAGGACCTGCTTCCCTGCCTCAATTCTATGCAAGAACTTGGGGCAAATTTTGAATCGGAAATAATCTAATTAGAGAAATTAATTTTTAAAACAGTGTAAGAATAAATAGTATTATGAATCATGCCAGACTAGCCTATCATTTTTCTTTAAGATGATCAGGTGTTTGTAAAATAAAGAACGAAAGCATAAGGGCCTGAGTATAAAACATTTTTATTTGAGGCTACATATGATAAATAATAAATTTAAAAATAAAAAGGTAGGAAGTAGTAACAGAACTGTAAATATTATCATGTGAGAAGAAATGAAGACATTCTATATTAAAAGATGAAATGTTCAAAAGAAAGGAGGCTATTAGTAGAGCTCCTTAAGATTTTATATTGAAACAAAACTCTACGATTCTTTAATGGCTGGGGAGAGCCCTTCTAACCACAGAGAGTAAAAGCAGAATTAAAATGATAATGAATTCCTGAAATGGCTTTTACTTGTTTTTTACTTTTACTGGGTTTTGGGTTTTTTTGGTTTTTTTTTCTGAATGCTCACGGTGAATAAAAAAAGAAATTGTGCAATCAGAGATGCTGGAAACAGTAAAGCAACAGTCCTAGATCTGGATTCTCAAAAGGAGAATCCAGTTCAGCAGGAGTCCTGCCATGATAAGTTTGGTCATAGTACTGGTAGTAGCAGTCAAGTTTCTGTTCGACTTGAGAGATGAAGTCAACTGGTTTTTTTGGGGGGAAGGCAGAGTGCAAGGGAGCCTAGAGTCATCCAGGGGTGTATGATTTGCTACTTCTAATTTCTACATACCTTTAATTTTCTAGAGCTGCTAACAAAAATAGTGAGAACTCCTGGAAGAAGGCTTATCTTTTTCTACTTGTGTTGGGAAAGGAAGAATTGTGTCCTGGCAGAGCCCATCTTTCTCCATTGTTTTTTGAGGAAATTTATGCAACTTGTTTAGATAAGGTGTCTTTTAGAAGCCAGCATATCCTGTTTTATTTGTTATGTCTGTAAAGAACAGTTGTGAGCTGCACCTTATAACAGACCAGTGAAATATGGAAACAGTACCTAACATACACATGAAGAGTAAGCTATGAAGGTGATGTTAGTGAGCCCTTAGTAAAATAAAGATATTCTCTTGAGCTGTGTGCTTAAACACTGTGAGCAACATATTGTTGAAAATTGTCTATAAATTAAGGGTTATGAGAAAATCTGGCTAAGTTAGAGTATAAGGGAAAACAGGATCTTCTGTATGTCTGTATTCTTCAAGGCTGTAATACTAGCTAGGCCCCTTTCGGCTGTGTGCTAGTGAAGATAACAAAGGTATGTGAAGGACTTGTGAAAATAATAAACATCAAAGAAGATGGATCCCAGCTGGGAAGGACTGGGAAGGACTGAGAAGAATCAGGAAGTTACACCGAGGAAGTGAACCCGAACCGAGATAAAAGTGAACCACTTGGACTGAGAGGTCATATGTGATTGATGTTATTAGCCAATGGTAATTAGCTTCGTAGTATCTGAATACGTGTACGGAAGTAGAAGTGTATATAATATGCAGCTTTCTGATAATAAAGAGAGACTTGCCGACATTATCGAATGGGCATTTCTCCCGTCGCCGCCGACAAATGGTGACCCCTGACGTGATAACATCAACGTGATACTAACGACGTGATAACATCAACGTGATACTACTGACATGATAACACCGATGTGTCTCGAATTTCTAGCAGCGTAATTCCACCAGCACCTAAGGGGTTACAGGTCCCACCGAGAAAGAAACGGCAAAAGCGTGCAAAGAAGGTACGCCGCGAAAGGGACGGTAAAAGCGTTCAAGAGACGCCGAAAACTTCAGGTGAGCGTACAGACGTGGCCTGACTGGTACCACGGTCCGGCAATGTTGTGGTTCGGGTCCTACTGCAGCGGGATGGCAGTAAGCATACGGAAATAAAAAATATGCCGTGCTCCAAATGAACGTAGAGACGTGTTTGGCCGATAAAATGTTGCAGAAACCTCAAGAAGACTGCGAAAACAGCGTTGTTAAGAGATTAAGAGGCAAGCAACATATTATTATTTATTTACCTGCTTCGCAAGAAAAAAGCAGAGTAAAGATATAGACTTAAAGAAAGAGCTCCTTAAAATTGGTGATATGTTGTGGGAAACAGTTACAGATAGAGAGAAAACTGCAAAGAAGCTAGAGAAAGCATGGAGAGTGATTCATAACAACTTGTTACAGTATCAGGTGGAGCAGAGAGCTCCCTTACAAACATCAGCTGCTTGCGAACAGAATAAAGTGTATGATACTGGCTGGAGAATCTTTCCATGCTGCCTGCTGTTTCCACGGTTTATCAGTGGCACTGGTGGAGGGATCGAGTTTCTCATCTCTCCCAGCTTCGGAGCAGCGAGATTGCATTTTCCGCTTTTCTCCCTTCCCCCTCCCGCGGCGACGGTGGCTCGGTGAAGCGGCAGCGAAACTGCGCACGAAATCAGCGAGTAGAGCAGAAAGAACCCGGCGGGAGGGCATTCCCCTGCTCTCCCCGGCGAAAAAAGAGCTGCACAATGACCGGGACCGGCGATTCAAAAATGGCGCCGAGCCGCCTCCTTCCCCCCTCCGTTTCTCTCCCCCCTCCCTTCTCCCCCTCCTTCTCCCTCCTCCTCCCCTCCGCTTCTCTCCCCCTCCCTTCTCCCCCTCCTTCCCCATTCGCTTCTCAGCGGCGAACAGCGGTTTCTGTGACAACGGCATACCGGAACCTGTCGAGCAACATTCCTGCATTAAGCAACCAGGACCTGTCAGACCGCATTCCTTGCGAGAGGGTTTTCACCCCCCCTCCCTGCCGTTTTCTCTGCGGCTCCTTGAAGTGACCACCCTGCATTTTACACTTTTTAAACTTATGGTTTAAAGTTATACTATTTAGAGTTGACTTGTAGCAAATAGTTAATAGTTTATGATTTAACATTGCATGACTTTAATTATTGTATGATTAGTATATTGTTAAAGTGGTTAAAATTGTTTAAAATGTTAAAAAAAAAAAAAAAGGGGGGGGGGGGAGGAAAGGGTCTTAAAAGATCTTAAAGAGTTTTAAGTTTATAGTTATAGTCTTAAGTTTATAGTTATTACTGCTTTAAGATTTTGTTAATTAGCATTGTTTTAAGACCTTAAGCTGTATCCTTTTAGAGTCTTAAAATGTTTTTGTATAATTTTAAAAGCTTTTAGGATATGTAGCTATTGATAGCATTATCACATTTAATTAAACACAATTTTAGCAGCTATATAATCAGACATAATCAAATGATAATTTTAAGGACCATAGAAATGCTATGTTAGCTTTTAGATTTGTTTTCATGGTCTCACAGTCTTTTTTCAACAAACAGACTCACACAAAGTGGTCAATTCCTTTCACCTGACTGCAATGATCAAGCAGAGCTATGAGAACTTACAGCTCAATTTTTTGCCATACTAGTCCCTGGAATGGACACGATCCATGCCCTTACAACAATTGGTAAATTGGCATATTGGATAGTCAAAAGGTCTAATGCTACCACACAGATTTTGGCTAAATTAGCCCAGGACATAGATAGCCTGAGGCACCAAATTTTACAAAATAGAGCATCAATTGATTTTCTACTATTGGCCTAGAGTCATGATTGCAATGATTTTGAAGGCATATGTATTTAATTGGCATTAGTGGCATATTCTGCTACCCTGTTTAATCAGTTTGCTTACAAAATTTGGTTACAAAAATAATTTTTAGAACACAAGTCAATCAATCCTTTTAAACAAAAACAAAACAGGGGAAATGTGAGCAACATATTGTTGAAAATTGTCTATAAATTAAGGGTTATGAGAAAATCTGGCTAAGTTAGAGTATAAGGGAAAACAGGATCTTCTGTATGTCTGTATTCTTCAAGGCTGTAATACTAGCTAGGCCCCTTTCAGCTGTGTGCTAGTGAAGATAACAAAGGTATGTGAAGGACTTGTGAAAGTAATAAACATCAAAGAAGATGGATCCCAGCTGGGAAGGACTGGGAAGGACTGAGAAGAATCAGGAAGTTACACTGAGGAAGTGAACCCGAACCGAGATAAAAGTGAACCACTTGGACTGAGAGGTCATATGTGATTGATGTTATTAGCCAATGGTAATTAGCTTCGTAGTATCTGAATACGTGTACGGAAGTAGAAGTGTATATAATATGCAACTTTCTGATAATAAAGAGAGACTTGCCGACATTATCGAATGGGCATTTCTCCCGTCGCCGCCAACAAAACACCTGCTTCATTCTTCCTATTTCATCATTAATGGTTTACTATAAAGCAGATTCTGGCTGATGCTCTTTGTGGAGCTGATTTGTCTTGTTAGCTTCCTGCTGTAGCCTTTTCACAAAACATTTGTGAATGTCTTAGAATCAAAAAAATTTTGGGGTCCATATAGGTGATTAGTGGCTGTGCTTTCACATTTCTCTCTGTATTCATAGATAAAATTATGCACCTTCTTTGATAGTATATGAAGTCAAGTGTGAAAAGTATTTCACATTTGAAATGTAGATGTTAGCAAAGTCTGATGCTTTAATATGAACCTACACATAATAAAGAATCTAAGCAATATCCCTAGCTATCTCAGACAATGTGCACGTGCAATAAATTATAGAACAACCTTCCCTTTAATCAAGGTAGAAAGGTTCTATAATACAATGCAGAATAACTTTATTTGCTTGCAAAAATAAGAGTTTTTTCAGCTATCACCTTACCATAAGTCCAAGAGAACTGAATAATAATATTTGCTGTATAAATTTCTAACCATATTGTATTACTACTGTGCTTTTCAGCAGTTTGGGATCTGCCCACATAAGTCAATGTCTACCATTATACATCTGTTCCATCCACATTCCAACTTGGAAAGCTGTTCATAAATTGAGTAACTTAAGAAATTGGGCTCAATGCCATGCTAAGACAACTACTCATTCCACACTGTAATGTTGGCACTGCTGATACATAGTTGTCTGCCCTTGTTCGTTTAACATGCCCTTTAAGAGCTGCAGAGTTGACTTAAAACCTTTGTGGCAGAGAAGTGCAGCAAGTGAATTAGTAACTGCCAGGGAGAGAATCTATTGAAAAATTTTCCTCTGTGATTCTTCCAACTGAAGTGAAGGATTATCATTGCTTACATGATGCTTACTCTCAGAACTCAAAAGTGCTATATGGATCAAGTTGACAACTTTCTGCAAGTAGTGAGCATCACTGGATGAATCATTTTCCTTCCATGCTTCTGACTTGCCTGTGTATTTTCAGGCTAAGCATGCACAAATAGGCCATCATCATATCACTAGACGTATTTCATTGCTTGACAAACTATTTTTCATCTGGGCTAATGATCTCTGTGAGTTTGCATTGATTGCCTGGAAGGAGAAATGCAGCATACCCAGTGAGGAAAAATTAGGCAATGAAGACAGCTGAATACCAGTCAGGTTGCAAATCTCTTTTTTTCGTTTAACCACTCAGACTTGCTTTGTCACCACTGACTTACCCAGGGACTTTTTTGTGCTGCAGATGACTACACTGCCTTTTTTTGTTTTTTTTTGTTTTTTTTTTTTTTTTGTTTTTTTTTTTTTTTTTTTTTTGTTTTTTTTTTTTTTTTCTAAAACTGCTGTCTAATCATGTTCCAGAATTGAACAGTTTAAACCATCTGATTATGCAAACACCTATTTGGCCTAATGTTACAGCAAAGAGTAGTTCTTTCGTAAGGTTAAGTGATTGTGTCCTTGTTCCACTAAATCTCTTTCTGGAGAACATCAAAGCTTTGTGTTCATCTACAGGGAATTCTGGGAAGACTAACAGGCAGTAAGGCATGATGGACCTAATTGTTCTCTTGTGAATTAAAAAATAGTAGAAAAGAAGAAATCTGTCCAAACCAGTTTGACATTAAAACTGCCCTTAATAGTTACCTAAAAGGAGGCTGAGCAGTTATAGTACTGAAAATTGCAGAATCTCCTATTGTGTCAAAGTAAAGTTCAAAGACACCCAAATGCCAAGTCGTCACCTATCAAAAGTGGAACTTTTCCTCAACATTTGTTACATTAATTTGAAGGGTTGCTGATAAAATTGAAAGCAGGTAGTAGAATAAAATAACTATTTCATCTGTTGTACTTATTTTTGTAAGACCAATTGATGTTTAGAACCCAACTATCCTAACTAAAAAGTTATTGCAACACATTTAATACCAAAATGAACAATGCAGGGTTGTCAGATATGTTAGGGGTTTTTTCATACTCAGCTAAAACATCTTGATTTCTGCTGCACACAGCTACAAAATGCCTTGGTTCCATGCTAGATTTATGAAGGTTTTCAGTCATGCTCTTGGAGTCTAAGTACATAGTATCATTAACAGTACTTCTGGGGTTTTTTTTGAAAGCTTTGGTTAGAAGTCTTTCTTCTGGATCAGAAGGAGATTTTTGGGAACAGTTTTAAAAACCTGTTTCTCCATGTTGTGGAGTACAAAGGAGTGGAAAATGTGCCTTATTTGCTTTCTTTATGGAAGATTGCTGTAAGCCTTTAAAATAAAGAATAATATTACTTTTTCACAAGCTGAGGTATACTATAGATATCAAGAGACTTGTCAGATTTAAACAGGAGGTCAGAAAAAGGAGTTAGAGTTCATGTCTTATGACTTTGTGTAGTGTTTTTTCTATTGAATCCTCCTTTCTGTCAGCGTTTAAAATAACTATGCCATAGATATTGGAATGAATGGATTGGAGGCCATCATAAGGTGTGTGGAGCTGCACATTGATCCTATCTCTCAGGAATTTTAAGAGTTTTTTATTCTTACATGTTTCATTGAACAGTCGATGGCAGTGCACAGTCAGTTCATATGAAGCAAGCTACATGTGTGCAGTCTGTGCATAGATTAATAGCAACTTTGTTATGATGTATAGCCCAAAGGAATCAGTGAGAGAGTAATAATACCCAAATGTTCTTAACCATTAAAGATATATACATATATAAACAAACAGTTGCTGATAGAGTTAGGATACTATGTACCTATTATTTCCTGTTATAGTTGAACAAGTCTAAAATATTTTGTACATACTGTACTCAGAAGTGAAATAAAATGTTTAGCCTATATTGCCCTCCTATTATATCAAAGCAAAGAAAAATCCCCCTGGATTGATGAAAAAGTGTCTTTTTTGCCACTTCTTGAAAGAAAATAGTAACTTAATGAGTTTGTTAAAAATGTACATACATGAGTGACACCAGCATGAAGTTATATGAAAACCTGTATTTTGAACAGTTTTACTCTGCGAGCTGGGATTTTTTTTTTTTTAAACACTTTGGTTGTATGGGTTAAATACCAGGTTATATATCATGTTTATGTTTTTGTTTCACAAAAAATACTAGAGAAATGTAAGAAAAAAGATAAATGTATTGACTCTTCAATTTCAGAAACTCTGTTGCTGTGTGTTTATGAATTAATACACAGTTTTGGCCTTAATTAAAATAATAAACTCTCAGGAAAGTATCCCAAAGGCTGGTTTCTTCTATAACATTTTTTTTCCCCCCCTCATTGGCTTACTAGTATGGGCTTCAGAGTAACTCAGTAGAGCTGCAAATCTACTGAGAGTTTGAGTAAATATTCAGTCTGCTTCAAATAGACTGCTGGTAGTGTAGTAGCAAGTTATAATGCAAACACAGACAGGCTTGCCTAAGCCACATTCATTTAACTATCAAAATATTGATTGATTTCTTCAGTGCAATAGGCTTTCTTTGCATCTTCTTTGCCTTCTTTTCTCTGAAGAATGTAACTAGAGACCCACAGGCAGATAGACAACAAAGGCCATTGATCAGGCTTTATTCTTGTGGATCAGAAAATCCCTGTTTTAAGGGCCTGTGATTCTACACTTCTCTTATTATAGAAGAGAAAATTAGTAGACCCTGGATAAACATTGATAGATTAATCTAAACAAACAACATTAGTCTGTGTGATAAGAAACAATTGTATTGTATTGTCAACTTAACCACTGTTAAGTGTTCTTTGTCGTGCAAGATCTTTAGTGAGTGTCTTGAAGGATACTGTGGTAGCTTTATCGATGTTTTTGAGAAGCTCCTTCCGGAAGGTCAGCAGAAGAGATGCTTCTTGTAAAGTCTGACAAGTGAATAGATCATGGTCATCTTTGTGAGCTGAAAATGTAAAAAAAGGAAGATAGAGATACTTTTTTAATACCATGGTTTTTCATACCTGTGAGCACACAGACTCCACCCAGTAACTGGAGGACGTAGGAACCTACAGGGACCCTAATGGCAGACCAAGACTGTGACATCTAGTCTGCTTCTAAAGGGTTCAGGAAGATTCTGAAATGTGTATGGAGTTAATTTCTGCTTTATTGGACAATTTATAGGCACAAGACCGCACAACCGAGTAATTCAAAAGCAATGCTGTAAAGCAAACCATGCTTTGACTAGACCAGGTGAGCAGCCAATACAGTATATGTGTTCAAACAAAAATAAAGGAGTTGAGCTTAATAACAAATATTTTCTATGTCTGCACGGACATGGTGTTGAGAGTTCATGCTTGATCGTGGTCCTGGTAGGTATTATGGATGCCAACTTTGTATCTGATAGTTTCTTTACATTTATGTATTTGAAAAGTGATTTCTCTCTCTTGTGGAGGCAGGAGCTTTCCTGTATTGAACCCAGAAGTTTTTGAGCAGAACACATCTGTCTTAGATCAGAAGAAATACAACACTTCACTAATTTTAACTACACTTTATAATTAAATAACCTTGCTTTTTATGATCTCTGTGAGTGAAATTCCATATACATAGATCCATATTCAACACAGGAAAATCTACAGAAAGATATACTTTCATAGAATCATAGAATGGTTTGGGCTGGAAGGGACCTTAAAGATCATCTAGCTCCAACCCCCCTGCCATGAGCAGGGACACCTTTCAACTAGATCAGGTTGCTCAAAGCCTCATCCAGCCTGGCCTTGAACAGTTCCAGGGAGGGGGCATCCACAGCCTCTCTGGGCAACCTGTTCCAGTGTCTCACCACCCTCGCAGTGAAGAATTTATTCCTAATATCTAATCTAAACCTGCCCTCTCTCAGCTTAAAGCCATTTCCCCTTGTCCTGTCATTTAAGGCACTTTGACATGCCTTAAATGTATACTGACTTCCTTCCCTATTTTTAGCTTGAGAGGTAAGTGAATTATAATTTTTTTAAACAAATTGCTTTGTAACTGGTTACTGCTGTATCCTGAAAGATAATATATTAATACCATGCATTTGTTCGTTGTCTTTGTCATCTTTCCTGTTCAGACCTTAGTTCAAAAGAAATGTTATGGTATAGAATGATTCATGGTTGGTTTGTTGTTTTTTTGGTTGTTTGTTTTTTGGTTTGTTTTTTTTTTATTTTTGTGGCCTTAAGGACTAGATTCCATCTATATTTATCTCAGACTTTCACTCTTTTTCAGAGTTAAGCTATAAAGGTAACTTCATAAAATGTAAACCTGATGTGATTTTTCTTCCTCATAAACTGCAGTATTTAAATCTAATTCATCTCAGTCACTAATCCCTGAGGGCTAGGCTGAGGACAGAATCAAGGACTACCTCTACACTGCTATTAGAGTGAGTCCATGCACAAAGGTCAAGGTCTAATTAACTACCTGTCATAATATTACTTGCAGCAGCACCCTTGGAGACAGTTCGGGGACACACAGGTGTGACCTGTGCGTGAACTGACATGAATTTAAGTGTTTTGGAGAGGCTGTAATTCATGCAGCCTGCAGCTTTCCCCTCTGCCTTTGCCATGATGATATTGTGCAGAGAAGGCAACTTCAGACACTTACTGCAGGCGCTGTTTTTGACACTGGCCGTTGCAAAGGTGTGAGGAAGCAGCACACAAAATTAATTCAAGTTGCCAACAAAGGCCACTATGGATGCCACGTACAGTGTCTTAGTGACTGGCTGGACAGTGGAGAGCTTCCTTTGTGTTGTTTCTGTCTGACACATTAGAGTTGCACATAATGAATCCTGTCAGACAAACTCCTGCAATTTCAGATGTTTCACACTCCACCTCCAGGATATATCAAGAAAGGTAAGGATCGGACTTACACTTACCTTCACTTTCAAACACATTCTGTTTCAGAAAAATTTGTTAGGCGACCACTTATTTTTCTACTTTGTGCCATAAATATTGCTCCAAAGGTTTTTTCAGTAGTGGTACATAAAGAAAACTTCATGGGAAGGATGGGCTTCCATTTGTGTATATAATATATAAAATGTATAAACTATAATACCTATTTTAATGAATGAAATGGATATTGATGCAGAAAGTACCATTATATGATAGTGATATTTAAATAATAATACAGGATTTTAAAAATAACCCCAATATATTTTTACATAAAATATGCATATTTATAGAAATATTAAAATTAACCAAGTAAATAAATGTAATAACCTCAATTTCTGTGAATGTGATGAAACAGATAATCCTGGAAAATGTTTCTAGATACAAAAAGGACAGTAAAGTCACCAGGAGTAGTCAGATTCACTGAGATGAAGTCGTGCTTGACCAACTTGGTAAATTTCTACAGTGAGGTGACTGGCTAGGTAGATGAAGGAAGAGCAGTGGATATTGTCCACCTGTTTGAGACAGGGCACCATCTCACTGTGTCTGTTGCTGAGGTACAAGGGAGTGAGCTTTCGCTTATCACCCCATATTGGTTTAGGGTTCAGAGGTGGGTTCTATGTTGTCAGCTGAGACAGCATGTGGATAGATCTGTCTGTTCACAAAAGAGTGTGCCAAGTTTACTTAGAACTTGCTCAGGGAAATTTTTGTCAAGATGTCACAGCAGCACTATTGTGTGCTTATTATTTAAATAATTATTTTATCTATAAATCTTAAATTACATAAGTCTGTCTCAAGAGCTAAATTAGAATTTCTGAATGTTTCTCATAGATAAATATTCTGGATTATAATTTTTAATCTAGAAGTCTCCCTAAACAGAAAACTCTTAAGGGGAAAAAAAAAAAAAAATTCTTAATTGAGAAAGGATTCACTTTAATTTACTTTACATAACAGTACTAAATATGTTTTACATAGTTAGGAAAGAAATGTTTTTTTTTTTTCTCCATAGAGTAGTATTTCCCTTAACCTGCTTAATACAATTCATTCTTTTTCTATAAAAAGGTTATATAACATTCCTCATTAATTTATTTAATTGCAAAACATAGATCGCTTTGCTAACCATAAATTACATTCAAGTTATATGAAAGAAAATCAAATTATAACTCCAGAAGAATAATTACATGTTTTCAAATATACCTCAAGATACTAAATTAGAAGTTGGCCTTGCTTTGACCAGAAGGCTGAACCAGAGCACCTCCACCAGACTCTTCTAATCCAAATCTGATTCTGTAATCACTAGTTTAAAGCACCAACTAAGGGACATTTTATTGTCTTTTTCCTGAAGTTTGCTGGGTCAGCTTCATGCCCTGTGCCTTAAATATGGGGAAAAAACTTGGTGTGGAGAACAGATGCTGTAAATATAAATTTTATTAGCAATGGTAATACTGACTTCAGTTTCAATGAGGCTTCTGCGAGGCTGGAACTGCAGTTTGGAGTTACTGTTACCTCCTGGACTAGCCTAACACATAAGGAGGAAAAGACTGTGGTGCTGCTGCTACTCCTTCCACCAAAGCCTGCCTTCTGGCTTACACATCTGTTCAATCCCAGTTTGGAGCATTTAGACTGGTTGTGAGGGCTACAGTCCTACCCTGTCACTATTTTCCAAATAAATGTTTAGTCCTCCATTAGCAGCTTTTCTCCAAGGAAGTTTTCACTAAACAAGACCAGAAGCAGAAAAATATCAGTGGACTTTATTGGCTGATCTCTCTTAAAAAATCCAAAGCAGGAGAACAATACCTTTCTTACAGTTAAAGGTACCATTTTTAGATGAATTCTGGTTATCCTAACGGTTAATAAAAAGATGATTCCTCCTAAACCAGTCAGATTAGTTAGCAGCTCAGAAAGCTATCAGTGGCAAAGGGGGAACTAATTTGGCTTGGATATAAGTTAAATGCAGTGGGTTTTGAATTTTCTAGTTTCTGCAAAGTAAAGCAATTGTTTTTCTAAAAATCCAGTTATTGTATGTTTACAAAGAAAGTTTTGCTAGGTCTTTTTTTTTCTTTCAAGAAATGAAATTCAAGTATGAATTCAAGGTGATGGTTACTGGGGAAAGGGGGAATAATGTGCCCTGAGCTGCTATGAGACTTTAAATTATAGGACAGTGTTGCAGCACAGTGCTTTTTTCATTTAATTTCCTTTGATTTAACAGGTTATGGTATGGATATAGATATAAAGAAGAGTTTGCACAGAGTCTTTGAATTGTATCACAGGGTTTCAAAACAAAGAAGTCAATGTTCGCTCTTTAGAAGAAGTTCCATGAAGATCTAATTGTTAAAGTTTTATGTAATTTAACATAATATGAAGGAAAATTCTAGTTTTTCACCACATATTTATGAAATTGACAATTAGTGATTTGTTTTTATTATTATAGCACTTTCACTCTGTTCATCTGTGCAACAGTAAAGACTAAAATTGAAATTTAAATATTTGTGAGACATATATATTTTCTTGTTGGAAGAAGATCTTTTCCAGATTCTGTCTTATTCATTTTCTGCCTTTATAGTGTACTTTCAACTTGTTTAAATGAAATTGACTAAAACTACTGTTAGTAGCTTTGGCTGAGAAGAATAATGATTTAAACAACAAAGCACACTTAATCATGCTACTGGAGAATCAATATTATCATTACAGAAAAATCACATTAAAACTTAGAGCCACCATGGAGAATTTGAGTTGTTTTTATAATTGGTTCAGCAGTGCTGTAAGTTACATATACAGAGAGAGAGAAAGAGAGAGAGTTTTCTGGTCAAAGTACAATTAATTGCTAATTCACAACATATCATTGTGTGCACATCTAAAATGCATTTATTTAGGCTTTGTCATACCCAAACATGGAGAAGTGAGGATGTTGTGTTTATTTTTCACTAACATTTTATGTGCCTTTTTTTATCTGTGTAATATTAACCTGCCTGCCTGGCTAGCGTTAAATCAAAGGAGTTTGTCTAAGGGAAGACAACAAAAAAGAAATAATGACAGTGGTAATAAGCCTTACACAGACAGTGTAGAGACCTATTATCTGGTGAATGCACTCTCTGCCTTCAGCTAGGTGGTCTAGGTTTACTCGTTATAGGACTGAACCTAGGATCAATCTAAAACCGTTAAGACACTAGAGCTGGGAAGACTGTCAGCATCAGTCTAGTTAAGGGGCAACCACACGACTGTGCAAGGTATGAAGCTTTACCAGCCAGGATATGTCCAGGGCAAGGAGCAGGATGCCTAGGGCTGACAGAAAAAAAAAAGTGTCTGAGAGCAAAGGCATTGTTAGGTGGTTGTAATAGGTTCATCCACACATACGGAAAGGAAGTGTAATGCCAGATAGGGAAACCCTAATAATCTCGTCAGAGCCATAAGCTCCTGCCCTGGCCCATCCTAGGGCTGTCACTGGAGGACCAT
Source organism: Caprimulgus europaeus (assembly GCA_907165065.1). Next base: position 79,529,003 of record OU015525.1, read on the forward strand.
CAGCCACGAGGTCTGGAGTTGACATCCGTTACGATGAGTCAATGGGAGCAGCTCTCTAGAGTACCTTTCAAACTGAGAAGATTTACTGTTTGTGGAGATGTAGGGGGATATACAGGCGTTGTGTGAAAGGGGTAGTAAAGTAATTTCGCAGGAAATAACCCCCCTTACATTCCAACTCACCCTCAGATAAGTGGAGGAGGTGGGAGCAGCTAGGCTTAGATCCTGGGTGATGCCAAGTTGAGCACTATGGGTCTGACAATGGTGAACTCACTCAACAGTGCATTGCAATCCCATACCCACAATTTATGGGCTCATACGGCTAAACCTGCAGAATTTAGCAGCGTCCCACTGAGCATGGGTCAGCTGGGGTGGCTGGTTACAGACAGACACAGTTCAGTGTGGCACTACAAGTCCAGACACACTAATGCCGGATTCACTCAATAGTGCCCTGCACCCGCTGTCCAGTCACGATCTATAGACTCTCATGGCCTTATCAGGTGGCAGCCCAGTGAGAAACTGTGCAGCGAGCTTGTAAGTGAATAAAAGCACTTTAACAAAGCAACAGGAATAATACAGATTCATATGGATTGCCAGTGATAATCTCCTGTCTGCAGAAATAAATACTAGCATTAAAGTTACAAATTACTACAAAGTTACATATTACTAAAAGGGTGACAAGTTACTAAAAAGCACTAAGTTAGTAAAACAATTCTCTAGAGATTTCTAAGTTTCTGAGAAAACTCTCGGTTAAGTGTAAGTCTTACCCAAAGACATCCCTATGGGGGGGAAGAGAGGCTCGGCCTGTCGGCTGGTCCCAGGGATCAGAGGTCTGCGATAGAGTCATCCCTGACTGGTCCATGATGATGTCTTCCCTGACTGTGATGGTGTCTTTCCTAATTTCCCACTTTCTTTGCACCATTTTTATATTATTTTTTTTTACCTGCAAGGTGGACCTTGATTAACTCTAGTCATATCTTTACCATGATTGGCAAAGACACTTCTGTTTCCCTTTTAAGGTAGAAGTTACAAAAACTTACAGTTTAACTTACTGAGTGCATGCTCAGTAAGGGGGAAGGAGAGGGGTCAGTCGTCTTGAGTTATGGTTTTTGCCAAGGTCCACAAAAGGGAGGTATTTGTCTAAGGGGTGCCAGCTATTGGTTTAGGATCGCAAGTAGACTGTACATCAGGCCTCATGATGCCAAAACTGTGATAGATATGGGAGTTGGTGGACGAGCTGCTGCTCTTTCCCATCTCCCACACTGATAAGCAGATTGAGGCCTGGAAGGGAGGCGATCTTAGAGGAATTCCTCACATACCAGCTGCATTTTTCCCCTGATATCTTCTTCAACATTGTACCTTTCCCTAGTGTATGGACACAGTCATTTTCTGATTTTAAGTTATCTCCAGTAATTATTCCACAACAGGAAGAAGACTTTTGGATTGTACAACATTTTGGAATGTTTAGAGAGGAACCAAAGGAAGAGAAGGAAGGAGTCAAGGTGGCTTGGGGAGGAACAATCATGGTTAAAAGAAAAAAAAAAAAAAAGTGGCTGATCAGTATGCTTGTCTGGCCATCACCTGCATATGATCAACACAGTCTGTCCTGTCTTCTTATTAAGCATCATTTCTATTTTCCTGAGTGAAGAGGCTCTCTTCTGTGTGTGCAGGTCAATGTAAGGAGGGTCTGTGCACCAGAAACTGGAATGGCACCATGTATCACAGGGGGCCATGAGTTTGAGATACCAGCAACTGGGTATGTGTGTGTGTGCATGTCAGTATGTGATTGCTAGCCAACATTAAGCTGCACTGACTGGTGAGTAAGATAAGAGGCTTGGGAGCCAACTATGAGGGGCCGTAAGTCTGGTACAGATACTGGAAAGACAAGACAGTTTTCAGCTTGGCTACTGGAGGGACCAGCGGGTTCAAGGTAGCTCCTGGAGAGACCACTACTGTGGTTCAGTAGTAGTAAGATCATAGATCTGGACCAGCAACTGAATAGACTCACCTGTATGTGTGTGACTGGCTATGAGGCAACTAGGAGAACGGGAGATGCAGGGGCCAGCAACTGAATAGACTTAATATCTAAAGGTAGTTCTGGTAGGAATCCATAGTGCATGTGTCTATGTGTGAGAGGAGTTCTGAGTATCGATAGCTGGACTGGGGCTACAGGCTCGAGAGTTCACCTACTCAAAACCCAGCACCTGGGAAATCAGGAGATACTGTTACTGGATAGACCAGCTACTAGGGGGATCCATATAGTATACACATGAATATTTTCCACTAACAGGCTTTGTTGTGATCAGCCTGAGCAGAACAAGATGAGGTCATTTGTGCTGCTTGTGGTTGTGTGAATGCTGCGTTACCTGTCTATATTGATCACTGTGTGTATATGGATACATGGTGTGGGTAGTAGTGGCTGTGGGTTCATGTGTCTGTGTGCATGCACCTGCCAGGACCCAGGAACTGGGATCTGTGGTAGCCTTGCATCTATTGGGCTACTGCAGTTAGCAGCTCCTAGCAGGCATAAAACCCCTTTTAGTTTTATGCTTTGTTGGCTAAGGACCTCTGAGGGAATAAACAATACTTTTGTAAAAATATATACCTATGGGTAAAGTTATCTGAGAAGAGGGGGGTGCTGCCTGGCTTGAGTCCTTTCTGCTCCCTTGCTGAGCAAGCTAAGTATTTAAATCACATTGACTTAGGAACTACAGATACTCATTTGAGTAATGCTGTGACCAAACAGATGTGCTCTCTTAAGAGGCTACACTCCTAATTCAGTCACAAGCTGACTAGAACAAGAGGAAGCTCTTCTGAGACATGTCTGGATCAGAACATGCTGTAGTTTCTCCATACACCTCTCTCTAGACACAGCTATAGAGGTGTTTAAATCTCTTGTAGAAGTCTGGAGGGCAAGACCTTACAGGTACAAAACAGAATGTTAATATTGTTGGTGAACAAATTACTTAAGTTGAAAGAGATGTTCTTTGGTGAGATGGAGGAATTTAAGCATGTAATTTGAAGAGTGCTCTTGAAAAGTGCCAAAAAATTGTCTAAATTTGCATACATGGCTGTACAGTGAGCTTTTCTCTAATCACATAATTGAGGATTCTTCTGATATTTTCTCACTGAATGTTGCCTATTCATTGCTGAAATAATAATGCATCTTCTGAAAACCCGAGCATGACATAAATGGTGTGGAAAAAGGGGTGGATATTGGCCTGGTTTTTAACTGGAACAGAGCTAGGTATCTTTTTAGTAGTTGGAATAGTGCTGTGTTTTGCTTTTCAACCTGAGACTTATGAGAGAGACACTGATAACATACCAGTGTTTGCATTTTTGTCACTGGAAGTGAAGGACTTTGTGTTCTGTTAGTTTACAACTACAAGATCTAGGTGGGGGAGAGGAATATTTAAATGAATAAGCTAAATTGACATTAGATATGCCAATGCGATATTCCATATCATATCACGTCATGTCCAGTGTATTAGTGAGGGACTTTTCCTCTTTTGACTCTCTCTACCTTTCACTCAGGCTCGCGCTCTTGTGGGATTGTGGTTTCAGTTCGGGATTGTCACTCCTCCCAAATCGTTATCTGGGAACAGTCTGGGCTTGGTCGGTGGGTGGTGAGCAGTTGCACTGTGCATCACTCATTTGTGTATTTTGTTACTGTTATCATTATCACTACTATATTAGCATTAGTATTATTTTAAGTTTTATTTTATTTCTATTATTAAACTGTTCTTATCTCAACCTACGAGTATCCTTACACTAGCCCCCCAGTCCTCTCCCTTATCCCCTGGGGGTGGGGGAGAAGTGGGTGAACGCCTGTGTTGGCTGCTAGCCAAGGGCTGGCCCAGTGAATCTATCACAATAACAAACAGCCAACCGAGGTATTTAAAATCCCACTAAGCCCATCACCCTGTGGGTTATCACACAACACTTGGCTTCTAGCTTTAGCACACTAAGATCTGCTATTTCTGCTGCAGATCACTAGCCTTATTCAGCATCTATTTGTCTAAAAGTTCTATTGAAATAGCACATTAACTTTGATTAGAATTCAGATGCAAATTAGCAAGATATATTTCTGTAACACATGAATAATCAGCAAAGACAAGGAGGTAAATCATTAATATGTTGCTTATGTTTGTCAAATACCTTTACAAACTGAACAAATCTGAAGCTACCAGTAAATATCTCATCGCTAATGTGTGTTATCTGGGCTAGTTACCCTATATTCTACTTAACTATTCTGGGGTTTCTTGCAAGAAGGATCATATGAGAATTTCATAGAATATGTGTTTGCAGCTATTAGTGACACATTACATTTCACTGTTGGTTTTGACAATGTACAAGATTTCCCCCTGAGGTTGAATTTACTGCAACCAGCATTAGTGCGTAAACTGAGAGGGTTAAGAAGTGACTGTCTTCCTGTAACAAAACATTTGCAGAGGTTTGTTCTAGTTGTGTTATTATGATATATTGTCACTTAATTTGGCTAAATGTTCAAGGTCAGAAAATAATGCTTCCATTTTTTTTATGGTGGACATCTGAATAGCCTTTTCTCCCAGTGTTGCCTAGTCATGTATGCAAAATGTGCAACAGCATGCAAGAGAAATGAAGCACCCATAAAGCACCTTATGAAGCACCCATTATTTTCTGAACTTAATATGTTGGTTCTACAGTATGACCCCAAATCTTTGCTCTGTCTATGTAAGAGATTTTATGGAAGTCTGCAAATTACAAGGTCCTCAAAAATTTACATTTTAATTTATCTTCACAATATGATACTTCTGTTTGGCTTCAGGGCCACATTCAAAATAGTGTATGGACTATTGAAGTGTAAACTTCAATGTTAGAGCTATGTGTGAGGCCGCTTCTCTGGGATCAGAGGAAGGATATTGATTAACGATCAAGGCAAGAAGCTTCTATGCAAGATATAATTAAAGGTAGAACTCTTCAGCCTGGAAAAGAAATAACTCAGAGGGATATCAGAAAGGTCTATAGATAGAATAAGAGATGAGGAGAAGAGTGTACAAGTTTTCATTGCTCTTTTTTTCTTGTAGTAGAATAATTAGGGAGCATTAAATGAAGTTAAAAAGTAGCAAGTTCAGAACAAATGAAAAGACATGGTCTTTTCCACAAATTTTACGTCAGCCATAGAACTCCTTGACATAGTATGCTATAAATGCTGAAAGATTTCATGGAGTTTAAAACGATTCCAAACAGGGTTATAAACAAATAATTCTTTCAAATTTACTCAGTGCTTAGAAATCATCTCTGTTTTAGGAAGCACCTGGGGAACGAATAGCTGAAGGCTGGAGCAGTATATATATAAGTATACATATAAATATATAGGTATTCTTATACTCCATAAGCTTATGCTTTTAACCACAGTCTTGGCCTGACCCTCTGTAGATGCTGGTATGTTCTTATGTTTCTTTGATTTACGTGTTCCTGCAGCCTTAATGCCTCAAGGATTAATGTCATTCTTCAGCAGGGTGTCACTTCTTATTCTCTTACCTATTACAGGGTAGAGATAGTAAAAGGCATATTCTCCCTTCCTTCTTTGTGAAGCATCAGGTCCCATACATCTGTCAGTTCTGATGCATCTAATGGATATAGCCTGCAACACAATCCTAATTGGTAATACATTATTAACAAGAATAATAGGAGTTTGGAAGCATTTGAAGCTAGAATCAGTTCATAGGGTTCTGTCCTTTAATATTACAGACAACTATACCCTACGATTCTCTTTATAAACTTAAGAACGTGATAATCTAATCATTGTTCCCTCTTACAGCTAGTCAGGTCTTCTGCCTCTGTTACTCATACACACAGACTGCTCCAAAACTTTTTAGCTTTGAAATCTGTTTTGAGTTCCACTTGTTCTTTCTTGGGTTTGAATAGTTCCTTACCTTTCCAGTAGCTATCTCCTGGTGTCTTTAAGCAGAGCAGTATTCTCTCTTAGCTTTATTGTACTAGGATGAATAACTTGAATTTTCCTCCTTTCATTCCTCTATTCTAATCATTCTGATAGCTGTCATCTGTTCCTTGCCTCCTGTTTGAATTAATCTTCTTGAACTCAGATTATCCAAATTGTTCTGAGTTCATTTTAGGGTCATAGCAATGCCTTTTATTTTTTACATTAATACCACTGTATATGTCTGTATACTACTGACATACTTCAGAATCACATTTACATTTTCAGTACTATGTTGTACTGATGGCTCACATTCACCCATTTTGATATCTTAACACTCTTGGTCTTTCTCCTCTTTGGATTGCAGTGGAAAATTCTAGTTTATAACAGAAATGCTTGATATCAATCTCTAAGTACATGGCTTGGCACCTTTTTCTCAAATGCCATCTCGTCGTACTACCTTTCTCCCTATTCTTTGCAATTCTGCCCTCTCAGGTGATGATTCCTCCAAGTGTTTTACTGTTTGTTCTGTTTATCAAATCATAAACTTCATGAAGTTTGCATATAAAGAAAATTCTAATGCTTTATTTAAGTCTTCCTTCATTTGTTCTGTTTTTTCCCTTTAGTGTTCAACAAGTATATTATATAGCTTGTTGTTAATCAAGCAGGGGTGCACCCATCATTCATTGCACAGTAAGTATGTTAAAATGGTGTGTGTATATCTCTGTTCCAGTTGTTGCTAGTTGAGGACAGTCCTCCCGTTGATTCCATAAGACGAATAAAACAGACACATTACTTTGTCTCAGTAGAGCTGCATATGATGGAATCACCTACTCCTATCTTTACCCTTTTAAGTAAAGCCTAAATAAACCTTTGTAAAAACACTTAACAAAGACTGTATTTACAATATAATATTATTTGACATTCATGAGTATTATATTTTTTTTGTATACAAACAAGATTGAAAGTAGAAACAAACAGCTGATTCTTTGCAAAAATAGAATGTAATTATGCAGTGGATCAGGAAAACTCCCATAACTGTAAGTAAATTAATAATGTTCTTAAAGAGATGTTTAATTTGTTAGAGGTTTTGTGTTCCTTTTCTCACAGCACACAAAGTGTTAGAAAAGAATGTTGTTCAAACAAAATTGAATTTGTTCTGTTTGTATTTGGAAAGTGTCTGGATTTGAAATGAATACACATAATGAAAGGATGGGAAAAAGTATGTATCTTTCTCTCTAGATAATTCTGTTCAGAGTTTTACATAATTGCTTCTGGTGACTATTCTTTATTTATTTATGTGTCTCCCTAGTTAAGAAAAGAAAATTTTGATACCTCAACTGATAGAATATCATATTATTTCATGTCATGAGAAGTCATAACTCTTTTTGCCTGCTTTAATATAATAAGACAAAGAAGGAAGTAAGATTGACATTGCATTGTATGTGGCTGTTCTCAGTGTAAGTTCCAATAGATTCATCTGCGTTTCCAAATCACCAAATACTGTTTGATGTATTTAAATAATGTTGAGCTGCAAGATGGCTTCCTATACTGAGGACAATTGAATTAATCTCCAGGTTATTTTTTCTTTCTCATGCATGTCTATGTTTTTGTATCTTTTTAACAATAACGGTTTGTTAATGCTTTGAAAACAATAGTGCCTCCATTTGGAACCGCTTTTTTTTCTACTCAGATGTCAGATTCCACCTTCCTTGACCTTTCAGAAACTTTTTAGCTCAAGCTCCTCTCCTTGCCCTTCATCAGTCAAATGTAATCTTTAATTTCTTTTGGCATTTCATTCTTTTGTTTGAATGGCTATGATCTCACAAGAACTGTTCCCTTAGTTGTTTTGGACACAATTCAGTATAGCTTCAAATGTTTTTGTTGGGTTTTGTTTTGTTTTGGGGTTTTTTGTTCACATTACAAACATTAAGCTATATTAATGTGCACTGTTGCAAAACACCTATTTTAAACTCAACTGTCCTCAATATTTGCCAAATAATGGCTATTTTATACTTTAGTGTACACTTTTACTGGACAGTTATTACTTAATCATAATAGAAAAAGAAAGCTACGTGATCTGCAAAGCTAGATAAATAATTAACTCTTTATGACCCTCGTCTTTCATTTTGTGTAGGTAGTTGTTCATTATAATCTAAGGTGGCCCTGAAGATAAATGCTGCTTGAAGCATAACTTTTTTATAAATACAGAAGTTCTTCTACAAATTTTATATCTTTTCTCCAGAACAACCTGGTTTTTTTTAAAAAAAAAGTTAAAAAATGTAAAATACAAACTTTAGGCACGCTTAATTTATTACATCATTCAAATATCACCTTGAATGTACATGACATGCACAATAAGAGCCTAACTGCAAAAAACCTAAAACAAAACCAGAGAAATTTCCCTCAAAGACTTTTCTTAAGAATGAGAAAGACTGTGCTTGAAAGCCAAAGACATTTGATAGCTTTATATATATATATATATATATACATAGGTACATACTTATATATCTGTATATGAAGTTTTATATGTATTTAAATTATTACATATATAAATATGTATCTTAAAGTCCTTAAGCAAACAGACACAGATTTCAAGGCTGACAGTCCCCAGCTTTGTTGAGGTTTCTTTATTTGTGCATAATCACTGAATGATATGGTAAAGCAATTTCAAAATTTATATTTTATGGAGTATAAAACCTGCTTAACTTTATATTTAACCCTCTAGTTTTGTCTTAGGTGAAGGGATACTTAAAAATAATGATGCAAAGTAAGTATAGATTAAAATACTTATCCAATCCACCAAATTAAAATCAAGACAGGAAAACTGTAACAGCAGAGATACTTAATCTGGATCCTGTTCCTAAGTCACAAAAAAAAAAAGTTCATGTGTTTTAAATGTCAGTAATATATGTACACTTTCCTTGTTTTTTGGAGCACTTACAGGGGTTGTTACTGTGCCCACAGTTGCTGGAAGAGGGGCCACAGACAATCAGAATTAACCACAGGTCAAACTCGACTCAGGTGTAAACGAAGACCCAGTGGAGGGAGAGCAGAGAAAGTGCCATCCTTCTCAGAGCAGCAGGTCTGCAGTCAGAGGACTCTGCCCTTGGGTTGGGACACCACCTGAGCTAACTGCCCAGGGTTTGAGAGCCCTCATCTTAGAGGTGAGTGAATGCACATTTTGATTCATCATTCTAGAGGAATATTTGGAAAGAAAGCTTAGGAATTCTTAAGTCAGTTGTGTAGTAGTTTTTTCTCAACTGACATCCAGACTTGTGGTTTAATATTGTTTGTCACTGTGCTAGCTAATTTTGTTTAGAATAAATCCCATTTAAATGACTGCTTGGTCTGTTTTGTGGGTGCCTCCACAACAATTTGCTACCTCTCAAGGTGTTGTTATTGTCCTGTTACAAGGGCTCAACAACTCCAACAAACATGGATCAGATAAGCTGTGTTGCTGCTTCTTGCTTCAGGAGATTCGTTGCAATATCAGAAGAAAGAAGAATTCATACATGGACTTATCTTCTTGCATGGAGTCTGAGCTCTTTCCGTCTTTCATGGGCCAACTACCTGAAGCCTTGTGAGTCCCCCAAAGTTCTTGCCAGACCTGAGGTTTAAATTAGACTGCACATTTCCTGAGGTTTAAATTAGAGTGCAAGTTTCCATCAGGGGAAAGCAGAAAAGAGCTACTCTGGCAGCTGCTAATTTTTGATCCAAATGTATAAAATTCACATCGATTTAATATGCATATTTAAGATTAGTATAACTAAAAAAAAAAAAAAAAAGGCCCCATGGAAAGTATAATAAATGAAGCCAAGGATTATCCATTTTGTTATATAAATGAAAAGGAAATTAAAAGGAACATTGGCATTTAGTTTGGTATGGTATTGAAGCTGTACCTTTTTCAGAAATGTAAAATCTAAGAAACATGCACAGCTTTCTGAATACAGTTTTGTAAGCATTTCACTGGCTGACAGACTGTGTTCAAGAAATATTCAGATGGAGAGCTATCTACATATGTGAAAAATATTACACATTTTCTTATCCTGGATAGGTAATAAAAATGAATACATCATGTCAGGATTGTATTATAGAAAAAGAGATCTCTATACTTTAAACTGTAATGATGATCAAAAAGAGGAAAGTTTAAAAAGTATGAAAAAGGTAGGAGCAGAAGATTGTCAAAAAGCTATTTTATGACCTACCTCGTTACATAATCTTTGGATGAAATGCCTTTCAGGATTAATAGCACACAAGAAAAACCCTTCTACATAAGAATCTTTTTTTTTGAGGAATGCATGATAGAAAAGAGGACATTTTATCTAAAAAAAGCAAACAAGAATAAAACATATATTTTATATTAAAAAGAAGCCTCGATATCTCTTTACTGGGAAAATTTGTCTTTATGACATGTAAACATAGAAGAATTCATATTCTATTCTTATTGCATCGTAAACATTTTAAGAGGAATGTTATAAACAGAAAATTTATTTAACGTTCCTGTGCTTCTTTTTTTCAGTCTCCTATTTAATTTGAATAACTGACTATTGATACCACCATTTGCTTCTAAAAGATTTTGTATTTTGTATAAATGAATTCATTTTGAACTGCATGTGTTTCTCTTTAATTCCATTTACTGCTGAGTTTCCAAGGCATTCAAAAAATATCCTTTATCCACCTTTCTTCTAAAAATTATTTTCTGAGGTCCTTTCTATGTTGGAATAATTTGAAAAGTGACTTTGCATAAATTATATGAAAATAACCTAGTCTTTTCTGATCTCGGAGACATTTGAAACATTGACTTTGAAAATTGGCACTGTATGATAATTATGGCATGAAGCTTTGTATTCTATATAACTTGGCCACATTTATCAACACAAACTGTGAATGATTTATATCTAGCACTAGTAACAGCTGGGAATTGCATCCATTTACATTTGGAGGCAATTCCTAGTTGGCGCTAGTGTTAGAAGTGCTTCAGATAGAGTGGGAGCTGTTAAACTTGGCGGATTATATTTAAATAATCATATTTAAAGGTAGAAAGTAATGCTGAATTGCATAGAAAAATTGTATAGAGTGACTAGACTTTGGAGTGATGTGGCACTGAATATGGACAAAAGTAATGTGATACAATGCAGTCTATCCTAACTATACACCTGAAGTGGTATACTCTAAGCCAACCACTTTTAGTCAGAATGAAATCTAGGGGTTTTAACAAATGACTTCATAAAAATATCACCTCTGTGGTCAGTAGTGGTCAGAAAAAAACAACTTTCATGTTCAGAGTTATTAGTATAGAAAGAGAAATCTGAGAATAACATTGTGTTGTTATGCTATCATATAAATCCATATTGTTCCCATGTTGTGAATTCAGCGTACTGTTCTGTTCCCCACCATTCTAAAAATAATATAATAGGACTAGAAAAAGTCAGTAGGGACATTCAAAGGTTTGAATAGCTTCTGCACAATGAATGACTAAGTAGACAAGTATTGCTTATCCTGGAAAAGAGATGCTTCATGGAAGCTATGACAGAGGTTTTAAAAAATGTAAGTGGCATGTGGAAGGCAAATTGAGCTTTATTGTTCATTGCATGAACTGGAGGCATCAAATCAAGCTGTCTGGAAGCAGCTTCAAAACAATCCAATGGCCTTTCTGGCAAAAGATGTTGGAGCGTTGGAGCTCTGCCAGCAGGATGCTGCGAATGCCCTGAGAGGCCCAGGCAGCTTCAGACAAGAGAAATCTGCAGGGGACTACGACATACAGGAATTCTCCCTCTTGCCAGCAAGTTCCTCAGGTGAAAATTGCTAGAGGACAGGAATGTTCCCAATGACTTTTGCACTCTTATATGCTAATCTGCTTTGGAACCCTGTCAGTAATGAGTTAGTATGTGAATAACTATTTCTTATGTCTTATAGTCTCAGAGGACTATTCACTTTTAGCTTTTGCAAGACTATTGCTTTTCCAGATATAGAGAAAAGAGCCTGGTTATAGTAAGTGTTTGGAGCAGGATGAAAATGGAATTTTTTTCCTCTTATGAGTGAACAAGTTATTTTGAATTAAGTTTCTGAACCTAAAGAAGTTGTCATAGTTCAACCCTGGTAGGCAGCTCAGCACTGCATAGCCACTTGCTTACTCCTTCTCACTGGGATGGAGGAGAGAATAGTAAAGGTAAAAGTGAGAAAACTTGTGGGTTGATATAAAGACAGTTTAACAGGGAAAGCAAAAGCGGTGCGTGCAAGCAAAGCAAACTAAGGAATTCATTCACTACTTGATAACAGCAGGCAGATATTTAGCCATTTACAGGAAAGCAGGGCTCCATCATGTAGAGTGATTACTTGGGAAGACAAACAGTGTAACTGAACATTTCCCTCCTTCCTCCTTCTTCTTCTAGCTTTTTACTGCTGGTCAGTTGAGGTCAGCTGTCCTGGCTGTGTCCCCTCCCAACTTCTTGTGCACCCCTAGCCTACTCACTGGTGGGGCAGCATAAAAAGCAGAAAAAGTCCTGATGCTGTGCAAGAACTCTTCAGCAATAGCTGAAACACTGTTGTATTATCAACATTGTTTTCATCAGAAATCCATAACATAGTACAATATACGATACCATGAAGAAAAGTAGTTCTATCCCAGCCAAAACCAGAACAGAAGTTTTATTTTTAACATGTGAATGTTGCCATAAATCTAAAATATTTATTTTAAATCAAAGTAATAAATTGTGAGAAACTGTACAGAAGGAGCATAAGAAGAGATGACCTGTGGTGGGATTATATCTGTAGAAACTAACTCCAGTTAAACAAAGAGTCTTAAGACTTGTGTAGATTCTTTTCTGTGTTGGATTAATTGACTATGGGAGCTATCCTTTGGGGCAATTAAAAACTAAGCTGAAAACACTCTTTATAATGGATATATATTATGGCATTTATCCTTGCATTTGATTCTACTAGATGTACTCAGGCAGAATTTCCCTGCTAATACAATTTAGTAGAAAAAATACTTTATGAGAGCTTCAAAACCTTGCTTAGTTAGTTGTTGAATGGAAGACTGAATGGTTAAAATAGGTTTGTGATGGTTTGTGGATACTACAAGAAGCCTTCATTCTGACTTTTTGTGTTGCGGTGCCTATTCAACAGACTGAATCATTTTAGGGAATTCTTAAGCTAGAGAATCAGCAGTCCTGTCAGATAAAGATGTTTCTCTTTAATTGTTAATGACTTTTTTGGAATGTGTTTGTGGGTTTGGGAAGTATTCACTGAATTACTCCTTTGAATTAATGCAAAGGTAACCCCTTACCCTTAAACTGATTTAATTCCAAGCTGAACACAGGACTGCTGGCATCATGAAGTGCCTGCATAATTACAAACGTATTTATTGTTATGCCCTATGTTACCCTAACTGCTTTATCCATAACATATGCTGACAGTGTTTTACACTGTGAACATCAATAATTTATCACCAAGAAAACAAAATTTTCATAAGAGAGTAAAAATTCAGTTGTATGTAGTGGTAACCACATAATAAAGCTTACAGCTCTTGACCTACATCCAGTTAATTAGGGATTTAAAGGTTCCTAAGCAAAGGTACCACATTGAAAAGGCTGTCATATTTTCATACTTGATAGCAATGTTTGTCACTTTATTCTAGACACTGGATACAGTGTTGATGGAGAAAGTGCTCTTGAAAACTTTTACTGAAAGATATTTCTACAGGACATAAATTGATAAAGTGAGGTTGGGCTGCCAAAAAAGCAAAACTAAAATTCAATTAAGTCATAATTACCATCTTTGTGTGTAACACACCATGTAATTGATGAATGACGGGGAACTGTCATGCAGAAACAAATTTTGCAGCTTAGCTTAGAGAAAGAAACATTTTAAGTGGAAAATACTCAATGTGTTAAAGGGGGAAGAAGATTTATTTTATTAAGTAGTTTAGTAACATACAATTTGAATATCTCTGGCCAGTATGAACAAAGAAAAAAGTCTAATTGTTTTCCCATTTCTATTTGAGATATTTTTAAAAAATGAATTCTGTCTTTCGCATCTAATGCACTCTTTAGGTACGAAGACATAAACTAGGCAAATAAGATTTTGAGCAAAATTGAAAATTTTAAAAACAATTTTAAAATTAGTAGAATTGGTAGGTTTTTAGACAAAAATCCATCTGTACTTTAAATACATTTGCCTAACAAAAAACAATTACAAAAGTATTTTCTCTTCATCATGCTTGTGAAACACTGTTGAGATCCAGTCTCTGCTACAAGTGGAATTAGTATTTGTAACAAAGCTAGGGAAACATAGTTTTGTAAGTAGGTTTGGTTTTGTACAGTTTTATATGAGTGGATTCTAAAATAACTTTTTCAAATAACCATTTTTACCTCCATATGGCTGTTCCGTATAATGTCCCAGCAGTATGGGTAACATAGGCAGGAAAATGGTAAAACAAATTCTGGAGTACCATTATGATCATTGATGGTTCCTACTTCTATTTAAATAATCTTTGGTGTGCATATGTGACATAATTCCCTTCAAAAGCTTCTTGCCACAGAGCATAGGTAAATGCTTTGACTCCATTTTTACTGTTCCTTCCGGTTTGTCAGTTCCATCTTTAACTTTCTTTGATAATATTTTTTATATCTATTTCAAAGTTGTTCCCTCCAATCCCTGCCCTGCCCCCCACTGGAAATGATGGCTTTGCCCAGCAGAAAAAATTCCATAAAATACCATGGCTAGTAATATATTTAGAAGAAGATAAACTTAAAGAGCAATTCCGATATACTAAAGCTAGATGCATAGCTAAATTATGTTTCTTTTCTCTATTTAGCTTTTATTGGCCATTAATAAAATATCAAGATGTGTCCATCTGTTTCTGACCTCTGACTCATATGTTGGAATAACTGATAGAGGGTGCCAGAGCCTAATAAAGGAACGACTGTTGAGCATAGGCAGAAAGGTTCAGAAGTTCCAATCTTTACATAAACAGACATAACTATTGTTTTCATAATCTGCTCAATACTGGGTACTGGAATTTGTAAATGTAGGTGAGAGACTATCTGATCACAAGTAAATCTGCTCAGAGAGACTCCTCCATCCCAATGTCCCTTGTGAAATCTTACTTCACATTAACAGAACCTCAGTCCACTACTCTATAAAATCCAACTGCCAAAAATATGTGTGTCAAGCAGTAAGTATTCACCTCATACAGTCAGATACAGATGTAAAATTTAAGAATTCACAGAGGTATTTTTATTGTGTGCATCCATTTTTCTATTCACACCCGTTCATCTGTTTTGAGTTGGTGCCTTCCATACTGTGTACCTTGTGCCCCTTAGCCATGAAAGCAGAGATGAGAAATAGGACTATCTGAACCAAATCCATCCCTGAGGTCCTTTACTGTCAAAATTATTAAAAAGTGATTGCTGTAGCACTGGAGAGGAGGGATTAAGGAAGTCTGAGCTGTAAAATTATGTCTTTCCTATCATTCTTACCACAGGTTAGCACAGAGGAAATGAATTCAAATTCAATGTCAAAGAAAAGTAAAAAAACCCCAGACATATTTAAATCAAAGTTGGGCTATGAAGTACTACTTTCTATTTTTTAAAATAAAATAGTAATTAAACTAAAACATTCTATATCCTGAATTTTTTTTTTTTTTTCTGACTGGGCTTAAACTGTCTTTCCTCAAACTATAATTAATTTCTATGTCAATGTTCTGTCTCAATCAAGTCTCTTTTCCCTTTTTAATCCCCTGTTACAATTGTATTTTATCTTTATCTATTACTTATGGTATGATAAAAGATATAAAAGAATTGTTTCCTATGTTTCTGTGAATAAGGTACTCCTTGGAAATAAAAAAAACAAAACAAAACAGGCAATCAGCTAAATCATGTAGAGAAAGAACCTGAGGATAACAGAAAGCGTGAGGAAGATGGGTTTGATCAAAATGTTGTGATTTCCATTTAACTTGCTATATTTTCCGAAAGACATAGAGGATAAGATGACCATGAATCTTATCTATGTTTTAGACAACAGTTCATTTCCTAAGATAAGATAGGATGCCAAAAATGTAAGATAATACCAGTAAGAATTCTCCTTGTCTAGGGAAAGACATGATCCCATTCTTTGCCCTGATGACATGTTATCAAAAAGCACATCTCCGGATAAGTTTGAGAATCAAACTTTTCTAACCACTGTTAAAAGAAGCATACTGGACTGGAGTAAAATTAGTTCTGTGTGACACCTCTCTCAATAGTGCAGCTTAGTTTATTAGCATTACACATTTTCTTTTAATTTAAGTTTACTATCACTATGAGACTCTGGTGAGGTTCATTATAATGATATACATTTTCATAAAGACTCTTTCCTCTAGAATCTTAATCTTTAAGTGAGATGCCTGTATATTAATTTTTCTGTCTGTGTTTGGTAATACATAGTGAAATTAGGAGGATATAAATATAATATTTTTTGAATAATTAAGTATTAGTTCCCATTTCTCTTCTTCTGATAGCACTTTTGAAAATATGAATCTGGTTCTTCTGATTCCAGGTGATTAGTTATTTAGTATCTAGCTGAGGGCTGAGATGATAGTCAATCCTTTTTTTTTTTTTTTTCCTAGATAGATCAAGGAAACTACAGTTACCTTACTAGTAGAGGGAACTTCTGTGTCTTGTAAATGATCTGTGAGAATTAATATCCAGGTCCTTGTATATGAATCAACTATTCAGGTCCCAAGGTTTAAGACTTATCTGAAAGAATTAGTGTGGTCATCCTGTCAGTAGAAGAAGGTGCATCTTTAACTCTCTCTCTTTCTCTTTATACCTGATTCATCTGACACAGTCATTTAATGGGGTCACAGATATACTTTTGTGGCTTACTGAGATTCATTCCTGGTTACAAGACTGAAAGAAAACCAACTTCCTTCCCACTTTTCTAAAACAAACAAGCAAACAAAAAAACTTTGTGTTTTTTCCTGAGTGTTAGTGATTAGTTTGCTACGTTGGTGATGGGTCAACTGTCAGGGAACAAATCTGATTTAGTTAGATTACACCTTTATTGATCAAATGTTTGCCACCATTAAGAGCAGTGTGTAGACTAAATGGAATCAGACACCAAAACACCTCAATGAGTGATATATTCAGTCTTATGAGACTCACACAACTTACATGTTCCTCAAGGGACACAACATGAGCCAGGCCAGGAGAAAGGTCGGGAAGGCTGGCATAGGCGTCCTGCCACAGGGTAGGCAGTTGGGGCCAGAATACTGGTTATGCAGAGGTCTCTCGGACCCTCTCCCCATGTTCTGTCCTGGGTTCATCTCTCTGATACTCTGGAGCCTCCCACCACTGACTTACGTTATAGGTAATGGGGTTGGTTAGGGAATACCCAACTCCTGACTGGGACGTGCATATCCCCAAGGCACTTGACATGTAACCGACAGTAACCTCTCAAAGGCTCTCTACACATTTACAACTGTCCCAGAAACTAATGGGTTGTGTATGCTACAGGAGCTCCTCTTTTCTTGTGACTGACATCCCTGTGCTCTAAGATTAGCAAAAGCTCATATGCTACTGCAGTTGTCAGCCGGGCCCAGGCCATGATGACCATCACAGTGTTGCAGTGCGGGGCTGAAGATGTTATTGGTTAGTTTGATGGCATTGCCATTACCTTAAGTGTTTGTGCAATTTGTGTTGTAGACATATTTACTTTTCCCTATTGTGTTCATTAACATAGTCTTATTAAAGGTAAATATTCAGGTATGACAGCTAAAGTGAATTCCTTGAAAAGTACATTCTACATAGTTTTGGTTATTTCTTTCAGGGGCTCAGATCAATATATGAAATTATTAACCTCAATTACATGAGCTCCTTAGCTTTTATTTCTAAGGCAATCCTCTGACTTCTTGAACTTGCTGTATCACACATATTCAGTTTACGAAGCTTAGTGGTGGCATCTGAAGATTAAATATTCTTCTCCCCTTCCAGTTCACCTATTCCTTTGATCTTTGAGACATGTTGTCTCTCTTTCTTTTTGATGTCCCATGAAGAAGGAGGCAGATCAAAGAAATGTTAAAACAAAAGAGCTGGAAATTTGACAAAGCAGTAGAACAGCTATGACAAGAAAGTAATACTAGCTTTAACCAATTAATAAGAGATACCAAACTCCTCCTGCTGCAGATATAATGATTTAAATGAAAGGGATGTGAAGGACTGGGATGGTGGATAAATAGGAGTGATCTATTTATTAGTTACTTCTCTTTAACACCACACAAAATATTTACTGGAAGTATCAGTCACTTTACAGTATGTAGCTGTCATGTGCAGTGGATGGGTTGGAGTTTAAGGATAATTTTTAGCTATATTGTAGTTTGTGGGTAGGAGGAACACAAAACCATTCAACATCAAAACTACCTAAATTAGTAGCTAGAATATATTCAACAAGAAATAGGTGTATACAGGTTTAATCACCATTTAGGAATAATTTACACAGGTGGTATGTTGCATTGGCATATTTCCATTTGACATCGTTAGTTTAACAGGTATAAAGCATAAAGGAACACATTGTAAATGTTCTCTTTATTGCTAATAAATTTTGGGGTACAGCTATCTTAATCTGAATTTACACAACTTTGCTTTCAAAAAGTTTCCAAATAGAAATTCTTAGTGAAGGCTATGACAAAACTACCACTTTGTGTTTAAATTAATAGATGATACTAAACACATTTCCATTGCAAATATCTGAGTAATTTTAATGTTGAATTCAATTCAGTTGAAACAATAAAATAATTTTAGAACTTTTTACGTTGTATTCATATTCACATAGGAATTTAACCTTTACAAATATCACTATTTGAAGAAGGAGAAAGGTATTTAAACCATAGAAAGAAAATCATGTAGTCACAAAAAGACAGTCATCCTGCAGCACTGTTTCATATTTCTTAATATTTGCCTGACAGTCATACTTGGG
The DNA here is from genome assembly GCA_907165065.1 of Caprimulgus europaeus. Next base: position 79,547,883 of record OU015525.1, read on the forward strand.
ATTCATAATTGGCTTTTGTTGATAAGACTCTGCTATGCAGAGAAAAACAAGACATGGGTAATTAAACCAGTGAAAGAAGCTGCTTTATTCGGTTGTCTGGAGTGTCAAGAAGTGAAATGCACACAAAGGAGAAAAAGATTTTTAATCCACATGCTCTTCTCTGCAATAAAAACTAAATAAAAATACACAGAAAAAAAAATAAAGGGATTATTTATCTGTACAAAATACCTGACAAACAAAATATGATTTCCAGAAAAAAAAAGTTATTTTTTAAGACTGTAAATAGGTCATGAATTTATATCACCCCGTTTAGCAGATTATACTAAACAAATGAAAGATTTAGTAATCAAAGATAATGTTAAATATAGATTTTAAAGATGACAGGGAAAATCACAAATAATCATCTTCTGTGGAGGTGAAGAAATTTGAAATTTTGTTATCTGTAGACAAACTACAGCATGAAGATTTGGAATTTGATTCAAAGACTTCAAATTATAAAGGATTATAAATCTTCAACAGCTATAATCTTGTGAGAAACATAACTAGTGCAGTGAAGGTCCATTTTACATAGAGTTGGTACACATTCATAGAAAAGGGCAAATATTTTTGTTTTGTTCTATGTTAGCAAGGGTACACATGATTGCAACGTTATACACTGTATTCATTAAATTTGCAAACTGTTATGTATTATACCATCACAGTTTTAGTGGGAGGGCTCTATTTGTGCCTTCAGAAGAATTTTACGGTCCAGAAAAATAGTATTTCTAATTGTATAAATGTCATATCCCAAATTTTCTTCCATTTTCTAAAGATATGGAGATACACTAATTTATTAATTGTTTAAGTCCGCAAATTCTGTATAATTAAATTTCAAAATCATTCTGCTAACGTTCTAGTTTCCTTTTTTTTTTTTAAATTATCAAAAGTTAACTGGATAAAACCTTGAGCAAAGACATCTATTTTACTTTGCTACTTTTGGTGAGAAATTGGGCTAGATGACCTTCACAGGTCTCTTCCAACCCAAATTATCCTATGGCTCTGGGATTCTTTCTTCCATCTTCTAAGATTCTTTTTAAAATAAAAATTTTGTTCAATTCAAATATATATTTTGAATATAAATATTCACATGCTACATTATAGCATAACATATTCACATAAGATGTTATGCATGCTATATTTTTAAAAAAGTTATAAATATCTGTATTGGAAAGTATCCTTTAAGTGACAGAAGCATTACTACCTCTACCTGGCAGATAAGATTTTAGGTGAACAAGGTATTATGATTCTTAATTCCCCACAGTATTAGAACTAAGCAATAATGGGGTATAGCTAGCTCAATACCTGTTAGATACAATAACCCCACTGATGCCTTTGGCTCAGGAATTAATAAGTTTCTGATTGCTTGAAGCTAAGTGGGGTAAACCAGGAAAACAGGTATAAAGAACAAAGCTACTCTCTGGATGTTCCATTTCTCATTTAATTTGTTGCATTCTGCCAGTGATGGACATCAAAATGGCATCATGGAAGGTGCCTTCTTTATCTTCTTTTCCTTTCGTATAAAGAAATTCAGGTATACAGTATTCAGGTGATCCATGTCCAGAAATCTATTGGCTCTTTCTGGACAGGATAGGTCACCTTTCTAGTGAAAGCTGCTTTACAATGCCAAAAAGATCTGAAGTCTAATTAGTCTGGGGGGGGGGGGGGGGGGGAACAAAAAACGAAACAAAACCAACCAACCAAACAAAAACCACAACCCCCCAAAAAACAAACAACAAACTGTGAGGCAGAGCACAACTGTGCAGCTTATCATTTACAGCAAGATAAATCCTAGGTTATGAGTCCACATTGTGCGTTACTTACACATTTTGCAACATGCATAAGCGTCTTTGAACAGGGACTAGAATTTAGGTCTCTCTTACTGTGAGCAAAATGTAATATAAATGACCTCAGTATATTTCCTTTTAACAAGCTCCAGCTGGCTTCCCACTGTGTATATTGCTTCCATCTGACTGCAGGAGTGTCCAAAGTGTCTTGGCTGTTGTGACAAACTTTGATAGGTACCTAACACTATCTATTATCCTCTGAGAAACCTGGACACCTTAATCTACAATTCTGGTAACTCCTTTTCTAGGGATTATGTTAAATTTACTTTAGGTGTCTGCTAGATTCAGAAGTTAGGATACAGTAGCTTTAGGAACCAAACAGAGTTACCAAGTTCAACTGCCATGTCTTAATCACATAACCATTCTTCTACAATAATCCAAAAATATATGAAGGTAGCAAAATTACCTTGGCTGTCTTCATATTTAATAGGGGCGAAGAAATTTGCTAGAATCTTCTTAAATTTTAGGAACAAATTGTGGCATAGCTGCATACTTCGAGTATATCAATAAGAAGGAGGAATGACATGTCTTATGATAGGAATAGTTTTTTATAACTGATTGCTTTATCTGCCTTCAGAGGCTCACACCTCTCTTACAGGCACAGCTCATCTGCTGAGCCATCACAATTTTATAGTACAGAATAATAAATACAATTACATTGTTTGAGTCATCAGTGCTCAAACTGGTAGCAGAACACACAGTTTGAACTGTGTGAACTGTAGCAATTCAGCAACCACTGAAGGGGCAGGAACCACAGCAGTCCAGGCAAGCTTTCTCGAACCACAGCTTTCACTGTTTCTGAATCAGTGTCCTTAGTTAATCTGTTAGACTGCAGCAATTTAGCTGATTTATCTGGGACTTAGTCTTCCAAAGTCTTTGCCAGACTCTGCAAAAGGTTCAGACAAAAGACTAATATGGGATTTTCTGGTTGTTTCTTTTGTTTGCTTGTGGGGTTTTTTGTTTTGTTTTGTTTTGTTGGGTTTTTTTTTTCCAAATCCAGACTCAAAATTTTAATACCTAGCTGGTATTAACTAGAAGTTTCTGGTTAGACTTGGTAGGGTTTTTTTTCCACTTCCATTTCTAAAAGTATTCTTACCTTAGCAATTTTGACTAATAATTTTTCTTTCCATCTCTTTTGTATTCCTGATTCTAATGGTTCTAAACCCCACAATTTTCCAACTCATTTCCACCTGGCAATTGCTACCTTTTCAATGCTACTATTCAAGTAACTGTGGGAAAAAACAGATTTTGCTTGTGTTCCCCAAGCTTTTCAGGTGAACTGTACCAAAACTGCAAGAAAGTGTGCAAGTCCCCAGATTAATTGTATGTGATATTAAACAATTAATAGAAACCAATGATTTGCATTTTAATAACATTGTAACCATCTGGTAAATGAATCCATTAATCTTGATTAGCTGGGTGTCAGAGATTGGATGGTAGAGTTCACTGATCTGCGTATGGTTAAAAAGGAGATTTTTAAGTCATGTTTGGAATAATTTTCTGTACCAAAAGACTACAAAGATTAAGTCAAGCTTGACTAAGATATCGTAAGATACTGATCTGTACTCATACTAAGAAAAAAAAGCAAAAGCTGATAGGCTTAAATAGTATGGAGGCTGTGACACAAAACAAGTGGCTGTGTCTTTAAAATTAAACTGATACTTTCCATCTACTTTATGGTATTAGGATTAAAAAAACCCCAAAAAACCCCAAACCAAAACAAACAAAAAACAACCAAACAAAAATGCTCTGTATATTAAAATGGAAAATCAAAGGTGAATTTGAACATCTTAGTGTTATCAGAATTGAATCCAGCTAAAATTAGTCAGTGACTGAGAAGCTCAGGGAGGTTATGGAATTAGAATATGGCTCCACTCTGGTAAAAGGTCAACCTGCTGTTGATCTCCCATGCAGAATAAATCAAAACTCCACAGATAAACAGCAGGAATTGGATTTATGAGTGTGAAGAGATATATTACTATTTTCTCCCATGGGCCTTGTTATGGGTTTTCCTTCTCTTTTATGCATTGTAATCACAATGGCACATTCAGAAGTTACTTATTATGTAACCTATTTTAAGCTAAAGTCTTTACTGCTGCAGAGGGTAGATCTTGGTGATGCCAACCTTTAATGCTGCAGTGTGACCGTGTTTGTGATTGTCTGCAATATTTGCATCCATGCTTATTATTCTTTCATTGATGCTTATTCTCAGTTATTTCTCAGAGGAATTACAGGACCCTCAGCAGCTCTGTACTACCCAAGGAGAGCAACTTTAGTCCTCATTTCTTCACTGATACTGAGATGAATAAATAGGAAACAACATATTCACGGCTTTTTCCTTGAAAGTGTGTCTAGTCTCTTTTGCCTATGATAATAATTGGTAACCCACAAACTTTTCCATCTGATTTCCTCCTCCTCTCCCATACTGTTGAAGAGTAGCAGTGAGAGAGCAGCCAAGTGGGCATCTACCAGCCAGCCAAGTTCAACCCACCACAAAAGTCTGATATCTAGTTTGCTTTTTGAACAACTACTGAAAACTGTTATGTTCATAGAACCAAGTATTAAACCTCTCAAGTACCCTGACTAGTAGTGGCTAGCTGACAGCACATTAATTTATATGTGAAGTTAATCTTCTTTTTTCTTTTTTCTTTTTTTTCTTTTTTTTTTTTTTGACTGTGTACATCGTTGTGCAGCTCTTTTGAATTTCATCTGCTTCTGTGTTGTTCAGTTGTATACCTTGCAAGGTCTTCGTGAAGTTTTTCACACATGGTTCTTATTCTTCCTACGTTGAATAACTCATTAATACTTTTTTTGACCTTGCTATTCATTCATATTTTCAAATTGTTTAAAAGTTATTTGATATTTTACAACATGCCACAGGACATATCTTTGAAAAGGTCTGTAGTGACCTCCTTTCACTGAAAGAACAGGCTACTTGCTCCTTATGACTGGTTCCTCTCTTTTTACTGATTATTTTTCCCACTGAAAGACTTTTGTTATCTGCGATGGTCTTTTACTGTACAGAGAGCTTATGCATTCTTTAATCTTTTAAGATTCTTTAATGAGTTTTAATTACAAAACTGGACCACATAATAGGCTTTAAAATTAAAATTTAACTTAGAAACAGTTAAGATTTTACCAGCTTTTTTTTTTTTTTTCAATATATATGGTAACACATACAAAAAGAGCAAGGCATAGAGCACATTATTTTCCTGTGGGTTTTAGCATGTTGCCATAGTGATTTTTTTTGCAAAAAGGAAAAGCATGGCAAAGGTAAGGCTTTCCCATTATTTTTCTTCTTTAAGTTAGTTATCTTATGAAACAGTAACTACTATGTTTATATTTTTAAGTTTTGTATCCTTTGCATCCAAAAGTCATGTAATATGACAGTCATTGTGAAGCACAATATGCAAAACATCATGGAAGACTGAATACAGGGATGAATTCTGTCACATGTTGTAACTTAAAAGGTAGAGGCACCAGAAAATGCAATTTCCCTGAAGTTTTGGAACTAAGGCAGAATTTGAAGATACTTTACTTTATAGACTCTCACCCAATCACTGTCTTGTCATTCGTATTTTCTTTCTTATAAAACTGAGTACCATAACAATGTCAGGGGATTTAATATTGGGTGTCATTTCAGTTTTATAATTCAGTAGATAACCATAAATAGTTGGAAGAAGAAGCAAGAAATAAAGTAAAAAGTGTCATTTCTCTGTTATCAGATGATAATATCGTGTAATGTACACATTTTACCCTGGGCAAACTGCTTTGAATACATTATTTTCAAAGAAAACATAATGTCTTGCAGCATGAAAACTAGCATGAAATCTGGAGTGGAATTGAAAACACTTGCCGGTAGCTCATTTCAATTTTCACAGTTTATGCACAATGTAATATTCTGAGGAATTTCTGTGCAGGTGGAAATTTAATTTTATTCAGTGCATGTCATTCTCCAGTGTCTTTTCTGACAGAATATTTTGGAGTTTGGTATTGTGTTTATTGACCTCATTATACAATATCTTTCCTGGGTAACTTTATATCACTATTAGTGAAAGGTCAGCAAGAATCATTCTGACATTTTCTTTTCAGAGTGCCAGAATGGATGTCATGACAACTCATATTAGCTGCTGATTTGTGCTACTGGCCTGTGATGGAATCACAGTTAAGTTGTTTTTATTGTTTGCTGTTCCTATTGCACTTTTTCTCCATTTTGCTTCTTTCTCCGAGCTTTCTATATCTGTTCTCAGTAGTGCTTAGTTTCTTGCCCTGTTCCTCAGCAGTCTTGAATATGTCTAAAAGATGAGATGTTAAGTAAATGAGAAACTATGATGAAGGCACAATTTCCAGAAAGGCTGACCTTTCCAAGTAAAGTTATGATTGTTCAGAAAATGCTTCAGCAGATATAACTGTCCGCTAAAATGTTTCTTTCCTTTCCAAAGCATTTTGTACTTATAATTGTTTCAAAGGTACTTAAAATTCAAGCAGACAATGAGATGGGATTCTGCCTCTCTCCAGTTCTGCAACTGCATGTTAAAGAGCCTTTCTTCAACAAGACGCAGTTTAATACATAATGCATGAGAAAATTTAGCAAAGTGAAAATTAGTGTATATAGTAGAAACATCTGAAAATTGAAACACCTCACCATTTTAATGAATAGGGTCTTACATAGCTGCTCTGGGAAAGGATCTATTAAACAGAGTATTTTTTTAATACAGCAAGTACAAATTCATTTGATAGAGCGGGAATATAAAATGACATGCTTGTAACTATTTTCTTGGTGAAATACCATATGGTCACATGGCTCTGTAAAAAAAATCCTGTGCCCATTCAAGAGTCAAGCACTATTTTTTGAAGATAAAAGGTACTTTCATGCTTAGTAGTGAGAGAAACATTTATCAAGTAGAGGTTTTCTTATGGGTGTTTGAAACTTTGGAGAGTTTTAATACTGAAACAAGTCAGTATTTCAACATGCTATAGAAATAGTGAAGTTTTTTAGCAAGTCAGAAGGAAAAATATATTTAATTGATCATGGATCTAGAGCTCATCCCATTAATAATTTATCAAGTTTTGTGATAAAATAGCCTGTACCATTTTAAAGCCAAAGGTAAATGTAAAAATATGAAAGTATGTTTTCCACACATTTTTTAACAAGACTTTTAATGTACCTTGCCAAAAAGCAAGTAGGGAAAGACATTTTCAAGAAACAGATAGGTATGTTTCCTTCAAGAACAGCTGCAAATTAAGACCCTTTACAAAACAAGCCACCTTATAATTATTGGTTTAAGAAGCCTCCATGGATATACTTGGCAAAGTGCACAGATACACACTGCATATTTGTTTACCTGTGAGAAAAAGATGACCTTTTTCCTGTGTTTCCTTGGGAAGGTCTGGGGTTAGAAACATGTCCATATGTCTAACTGGTCCTCCTTAGGCTTATGAGTAGAGGAAAATGTGATAATATTTTGGTAACAATTTGATAGTATTTGTGAAAAATATTTGTTGGGGAAAAAAACCCCACAAAACGTGTTCTTCATTTCTCTATGCATCCCAAGTCTCATAAACAGTTGCATTATATTTGATTGCACTTTTAACTGTTTTTGGACTGAGATAAAAGATGGGAAATATCACCTGGAAGGATTTTGCATAATACAGCATTAGCTGAAAGAGTTTGATTAGATTAAAGTTGAAATTAGTCCTTATTACATCGTTATTATAACAGACGCTACTGAGATCTGCCTTAGAATATTCTTTAGAACTCAAGTGTACTGCTAAATGTTACATTCATTACAAACTGCCGATTACTAATTTCATTTGAAGGAGGACTGATTACAGTTACAATACTAACAACTGCGAATGTAAAAGTACGGACATGACTATCTCCATTACCATTAAAATTAGTAGGAGACAGGTTAAGCAGTTCACATTTTGATTACATTGTTTTCCTATAACAGATTGTTGTTAGACTTGATGAAAATGTACAGTAAAGGGCCTTAAACTACTCTAGAATTTCCCATTTTAAGGTGCTCACTGAAATATTACAAAATTACTTATTTTTATTTCTTATACATTTTGAGATAGTAAATCATTGCAGGTCCAAAGTTTAAGTTTATTTAAATTTTTCAGCCCATATGTGTCACTGGTCATCCTACAGGTCATTGGTGGATATATATATATAATATAGTTCTCTCATACACTGACTCCACAAAGTTCAGACCACTGTCAGGGTAATTTATTCTATATGTGCTGGTGGCTGTTTTAGCCATTTTGATGTGGAACAATATTTGTTTCCATACTGGTCATCTGCTGTTCGTTAACAGACTGATTCATTAAGGTGGAGTACATCAAGGGATGATGACAGTATCTGTGTGTGCTAGAGAAAGCTCTCTATTTCTCTTTGAAAGAAAAAAGATCCTGTTACAGTGAAGCTCTTGATTTATTTCACACAAGGAAAAAGCATCTTGAAGCAGTTTCATCCGTGTCAGCTGTGGTATTTTGCTCTTAGCCATTTCAGTAACATTGTTCTCCTCCTTTCCTCTGTTCATCCATTGTGTTAAACAATATAAGTGGCTAGGGCTCAAATCACTATCTCCATGTCTATAAAACTAAACTGACCGTGCTCAGGACTGTTATCCAGTGCTTGTGCCATCTGGCATGGAATGGCTGGCATCCATGCTGCCAAGCTCTCTCAGCCCTCAAACCATCCGTTGGGAATGGTCCCTGGTCTATGACAACTCTTGAGGCACAACCAGAAATAGTTTGAGAGAGGTTTAATTTATCCAGGCTGAAATAATGGCAGGGACTGCTGTAATACTTTGAACATACACACATAAAAGAAAAAAAAGGAAAAAAAAAAAAAAAGTTTGTGTCAGTGCCTATGAAAATTTCTTGTCACTGTTTAATTTACCAATATAGACATAACCAAATAGGCTTGATGCTTATGATACTGAATTTTATTATCCCTGGGTATCAGAGTGAACCTTGCAGCCAGGAGTTTGGCTCAATTCTCTCCGTCAATAAGGCAAAACTGTCAAGTATCAAAGAAAATTCACACCAGCGAGGCCACTGAGTGGTGGATGCATTGAGTAAGTAATGCTGAACAGAGAAGCATCTAGTCCTGAGGACAAAAATAATGTTCATTCACTATTGAAGGCTTCTTTGCCTCATTGCTTCCTCCTAGAACTAGACCTGATGTTTATTTTCTAAAGATCAACCCTTTCTTCCCATTTAAAAAAAATGGGAACAGCAAGAGTGACAATGACCTGGTCTTAAACCTCTATATCTCCTGTTTTATGCTTCAGCAGTGACTTCAGAGCCCTATCCTAAAGTAAGGAAGATCAAAACCACATGCTTGTCTTTTAATTAAGCACAGTAGCTACCAGGTTCTAGAATAGAAAGATGTGGGCACTCTACAACATTCTTACTCAAACTGTGGTGAAAATAATCCAAAGATAACTGAGCCAGAAGGAGAAACCCCTCATGATTCAGACATTCACATACAGAGAACTGTCAATTAAGCCATATTTTGAGTTTTTATTAAATCATGCTAAGGATTAACCACAGTGTAGTGACATATTAAATGAGAACTGTTATGAAATATCCAGTCAAGATGCCTATTTTAGATAAGATAATAAGAGGACACTATTTTACAATATCTGAATAGACCTTCTCCAGGGTATCCTACTCAGGCCTCCTGCTAGGTTTTTGAGCCAATGGCAACTGTGAAGTTTATTTTCCTCAACCCTTCCAAGTTTTTCCTTAGTGCTGCACCTGTAATCTTACTTTATGTTAAAATTAAAGATGCAGTTGTGTTAAACAGACAATAAACAAGTAAAGTGAGGCTACAGAATGGCTGTATGATGGTACAGGTTATTAAAAAACACATTTAAAAGTATGTGTAGTAAAATAATAATCAGCTTCCACACTTAGCTTACTGTAGTGTTATACATCAACTGCATAAAGAATTAGCAATTCCAGACAAAGAATCAATTCTTTGGTGTAATTGGTTCATCTGTCCCTGAAGACAGTTTATTTAGCCCCTTTTCTTCCCTTTATTTGCTTTGCTTTGCTTTTTGAGCCAAAACAATCAAGGTTATGAATTTGGTATGTGCACAGTCCAATGCATTTTCTCAAGGTTGCTCGTACTGTTTACGTGGAGCGAAGCAAGTGTCCAAAATTGCATAATGCTTCTAGTGCTGACACAGGTCTTTCTGAAGAGTTACATGTTCTTTATGTCCGTGGTGTCTATGACAGTATGACAGTCTTTGGAGTTCCCATGCTTCCAAGTTTTACACATGTCACAGTTGCTAAAATGATTTCTATAAGAATTTTCAGGGAGCTACTTGGGAATATACAACAGCTCAGCAACTCTTACAAGGTGTATAGATGAATTCTTAGAAAACACTTTTAAAATGTACTTCACACGTTTGAAGATAGTGCTTGAAGTTCTGACTCTGTCTTGAGTTTTAGTGGAAAAATATGAAATGCTATCCTCAGAAAATTATATTGAGAACTCTTAAAATAAAAAAACAAATTCTGGGCAGAATATAAAGGTCTGGAACCTAAGCTCAAATGCTTAGAACCGCAATAGCAGATGAAGAACTTCTAAAATAATATAAACTGTTGTTATACTGAAAGCAAAGATTTCAGAATTAGGTACTTAGATTAACTAGAAAATTTATTCATGTATTTATAGATATAGACACCAAAAGGATACAGCTATTTTCATTGAGTTTTAACTTCTGTAACTACAAAATGACAATTCCTGACTTCTGTGGGGAGGGTAACTCTTATAGTATTGATTTCAATAACTAATGGCAATGTAATTTTGTGTCTTAATGCAATAAAAATAATTTAAATTCTGTGAACGCTTCATATGGTTTGTTTAATGCATAGTATTTGAGAAGGGAAAATATCTTTCTGTGTCTTATGACTTGAGCTGTTACGGGTATAAAAAAATGTAGTTGCACTGTGGTAATATATTAACTCAGTTAAAACTTCAGTAAGTCAAATGACTTTGAAATTTCTACAGATAATGAAGGATAGATTTTTCATATGCTGGACAATTACTTTATTTAATTTTGATGGCTGAAAACCTGGACTTGTTCTATTGCACAAACCAGTGTAGTTGATGCTTTCACCAGAAATTAAACTGCTTTCATTGCTATATAAAAATATATGTTTGTATGGTGAGGATTCATTCTTCTGCTATTTCTGTCAGTATGCTATAAGCTATTACGAAGTGATTCCCTAGAAGAGGAATTAAAATGCTGTTTTCACTGAGAGATTATTCTTCATTTAATTACATAGGTTTTTGGGTTTTTTTGAAATGAATTGCTGACAGTTCAGTAAAACAATTCTGTTGTTTGATCTCTGTTAATGAGCCCAGATAAATACCTAATCTTCAGAACTATGTGAATATCACAAACACAGTCACATACAAATGAGGCAAAGAAAGAACTTAATGAATTATTAAAAGATCAGTCTTTTATTGATTTTTAAGACTATTTCTATTAAATATGGTACCATAAGAGGTAACTTTGATACTCAAATGCAAGTGTTTAATGGGCTATATGGTAATATTGTCCCCTTTTGCAATTAGACATATAAGAAAATTTAAGTAGTAGTCCTCAAATGTTTCTTCCAATAACATAGCCCATGTCAGGAAAAAAAAAAAAAAGTTAATGGGATAAAATTCAGTAAATTGAGTTTTATTCAGAGACTAATAGAACTGCTGTATGCAACTAAATCAGCAGGGAGGATGTGACTATGCACAAAGATACCTCAAGGACAATGCTGTTATCCTTACTGAAAACTTGTCTACTGTAAGAAGTCAAGGTAGACTCAGGACCATAAATTAATAGTGTAAATATATTGTGTTCTGGCTACCATGCACCACTTCCCTGTGTACTCTTAGCTAACCATTTCTTACTGGCACAAAATGTGCACTTACATTTCATAGATAACTGAACCCACTAAAAGCATATTTACAACTCATACTGCAATGTAATGTAGGGATACTTGATCTAGCTTGAAATGAGCTAGCTTAACTACAACTACAGGAGGCATTGGAGCAAGAATGAAACAAACAAGTTGCGCTGTTTCCTACACAGGAAGAATCAGTAGTTTGTAAACTCCATGCTGGGAGGTATATTTTTCTAAGTATGAGGCAGGTGTGGTCTGTGCACACCAAAAGAGTGTAGTGGGTCCTTGGGAGCAATAGTGAACTAATTCACAATCTCTTTCACCTCTTCCTGACTTCCTGTAAGGGTAAATCCTAAAATTACTGGGTAGGTGGAGGGCTGCTGTTACAAGTGGAAAGTACAAGGTTTTCAGAGAAACAAGAAAATAGAAATTGATTAAGAAAATGAATATGAACTGTTCTTGGCACTCTTTGCTTTTCCATAGAGTTACTTTGTGAAAGGCATGATGGTAGAGCTCCTTCAGAGGCTTAAGTGGTATGTGGAGAAAAGAGAGAGCAGAAGTTTTGTGAAGAGGCTAAGACATAATAAACCTGTTTCAAGCAATCACCCAGCAAATTCATAGTGATGAGGCAGACTGAAGGTCAAAACAGAAAGTCAAGTCAACAGGTTGCAGGTCTGGATCAAGGAGGTGTGAGATGGAATGCAGATGCAGGGGCGATGCAGCCACAGCCGAGCTCAGGGAGGGGCAAGCACAGGAGCATCAGGTCTTGGTCATTGCTCCAAGCAGAAGCAGGGGGAGCTTCTGCTGAAGCTTCTTCCAGCCTTTTTCCCCATAAGATCTGAAGCTGTCCAAGGCCTCGCAAACAGATCACTCTTACAAAGAAGCTAGCCTTGAATGCAGCCTGTTAAAACCCTAGAGTGAAAGGAATGCACTTTGTGTGTCCTCATTGTGAATCTGGCTCATACGTCACCTAAAGACAGTTGTCACACATCTAAGGTATTATTTCACTATAATTGATAGCTTTAAGTCTTCTGAAGGCTACATTCATCAGGACAGAGCTTCTAGTGCTAGGTGAGGGCTTTTGAGTCCAGTTGAGAAGAATACCTTCGTGTAACTCATGTTCTACAATTCCTTTGTGTTTTGAATAGATATCCAGACCTGCAAACAGACCCAAACATTTTTACATTGGAATCTGTGACAGCATCAAGTCTCATTTCTTAGTTTTGAGTATTCAGTTGTTTTGCTCATGGGGCTGAAAAACATCAGTAAGCTTAATTTGTCCCAAAATTTCTTTGGATCTTCTCTTTTGATCTCTTTAATTAAGAATGAAAGAAAGTCCTGTGTGTTCAAAAGCTCATCTGTTTTGGGTTTTTTTTCATTTTTTTGTTTGGGGTTTTTTTACTTCATCAGTCATTGTTTCTAACATATATTTCTTGAGGTCATCTTATCAACAGCAGAAATTCCAGAAGATTTCCAGTCAAATTATTTCACAGTATTCCAGTCTCACCATTACACCTTTTTTTTCTTTTTCCCTAATAACTAAATAGAAACAAGATCTTTTTTTTTGTCATTACCATTCTAGATATTTGATGCAACTAGCTCTTATTTTTCTTCAACTTGGTTGCTCTAACCTAAAGACTGTATTTCAGCTGGATTCTGACCAGTGCTGAGAAAAGTAATTTCCAACATCTGGTATGCATACTCCTGTTAAATATCCCATATGATATTTGCTTTTTTCCCAACATTAGCTGAAGTTCAGTTGGTGACCTCCTGCAATGCCTATGTCCTTTTTATCATTCCTGCTCTGTGCTTGCAAGCTTGACTGTTCCTGTTTGAGTGTAATAACTTTTCCTTCAGTTCCATTTGCAATATCTCCATTTATGACCTTGTTATCCTTATGTTGTTTACTCGGTGCTGAAAGTGGCTTTTTGACTAATTCAGGAGGATGTACTGCCTCCTCTTTATGACTTAATATACAAGCTAATTTTAGTTCCAAGATACTATCCCCTGCTGATTCATAGGCCTTAGCTTCCCTGAAAGATCTATATTTTTTGTTCCTGTGATTGACACTGCTTCTAGCATGTAACAAAAATATAATTTTCATATTTAAAAAAAAAATCAATTCAATTTACTTTTGTATACTGTGTTTCCAGCTTCACATAATTTTGAATTCTAATAGTCCTTTGATAGAATTACAGTCCTCTGGGGTTGCTATTGCTAGCAATCATAATAAACATTCTCTGAATGATGGAATGCATCGTTTCACTAATACTGTGTGCATGAATAATTCTCTTGAAATATCAAAAAAGCACAATAGCTTAACAACTGGGCTGTATTAGTAGATGCACAGCTAGTAGATTGCAGAAAGTTCATGGAAAGTTTTAGTGCCTATTTAGGCACTTTTTAGACTGCTTCTGGAATATTATGTCCAGTGTCAGGCACCTCAAAAGAAGAAAAATGTTAATCAACTGGAGTAAGTTCAGTGAACCACCTGCGAGCTCATGGGGAGCTGGAGCACTTGCTTTGTGAGGCAAGGGCTTGCTCAGCCTGAAGAAGAGAAGACTTCAGCAAAAGTAATTGAAAAAAAATTATCTAAGCTCTGTACTATAGTGCATTGGCAGGAAAAAGAGATACAACACTTAAAAATTTAAAGCAGTAGGTTCCAACTGGACATACTATCAGATTGGATATATTTTCCTGAGTATTAGGCTGGACTGGTTATTTTGAAACTTTTGAAGATCTTCCAGGTTCCCTTGTCTTCTTTGACCTTCAGAGCTGCTCCTGTATGATTCCAGCTGCCCGCTCCCTGAACAAGGCACAGGCTGCTTGAAATGCATGAGGTCTGGGCTCTGTGACTGTTCCCTCTTTCACCTCAGGATCTTCATCTCAACTCTTTGTGCTTGCAGCCAAGGCTGATACAGATTACTGCATCCTCACTGTATTTTTATTCAGAATTAAACTGAAGCTCATCAGTGAGCATCACCTTTGTGCTTTTAAAATTTGGACTCAAAATAGAAGGAATAACCTGGAGAGTATCTTATGCACAACTTAATATTAACATTGCTTCGAGGAATGGTCATTCAATTGTAAAAAACAGAAAAAAGTAAGATAATGACTGGAATCTAGATGTACACTTGTGGGTTTATTCTTGTTTGTTTGTTTTGTGTTTTTCTTTTATTGATGGAGAATATTGGATGAATTCTTCTAGTAAGTATTGCAGATTTTCCCATCTGTGCCATCTTTTAAAGCACTCGGTGGATAATGGTCAGAACTGTATGGTCTGTGCTGTGTCAAGTATTGTGACTCTGGCTTCTATAGTCCTGCATCATCCTTAGCTCAGGCTTCTCCGGGATTGTGTTATCTGGCTCAGACAAACTGATGTGCATGGCGTGTACACCATGCTTAATGTTTTTCATAATACATGGGAAGGCCATTTAAAAGGATAAGCAATAACTTTGCAATAGTCTCACAAATGGGTCAGGTTCATCCCTCACTCAAATTCTCTTAATTTATTTGTCAAAGAAGCAAACAATCTCCAACATAAAGCAATAGCTGAGATGTTCATTATGAGTCACTCTGTTTTCTGTTATAAAAAATTATAGCCATAAAATTACCCAAATGGAAAGGTTTGGGAAATCATTCTATTCTTGAGTACACTGGGATCTGAGAATAGTATACAACTGAACCAACAGTTCAGCTATGACAACTTGAAGTCTGGTCAGTACTTTCTTTCTTGCATTCAAGCATTATTTCAAAAGCAAGAAAAAGAAGTAGTTGAGCTTCTCCTGTATTTTTCATCTCTCTTTTGTCCTGCACAAGACCTTTATTCGGTTTAGTTACATTTTGATTACATTTCTTCTCATTAACGAATATAAATCTTTGGAAGTAATTCTTTAAGTCTGATGAAGGCAGAGAGTTTGGCTTTACTAACCTAGGTCTCAGGACTTCAGTATACAGTCTCCATGCTGTTGCTGTCTATTGATCCTTCCAGTCTCAACAACATGGAAGGAAACTTCCTGCTATGAAGTAGTTGCATTTTTGAACAGTATTTCTAAGCTGACTAGAGAGATGCTTCTGCAGACAGGTACAGAGAGATTTTCATGAGCTGTCTTTTATCTAGAGACTGTATAGCCACATTAACAATGCTTGATTTTAGTACACCTTAAAGATAATTTGTAGAAACATTGAAAATCATATAAAGTAACATTCTTACTGATAATATCTGTGTTTCCATTGAGTGGATTTCCAAACATGATTCTGTCAGTGCATGCTCATGTGTGTTCTACAAAACTGGTAAGCTTAACAAGTATGTCCAAGAAAAGAGCCAATTCTACAGAAGAAAATTTGAATTATGCAATATCTTCAGATTTGTCATTGGTTTCTTGACACTCTGAGATTCCTTTCTTGCCCTCCCTTTGTCTTAGTTTTTGGCAGCAGTGATGAGAAAGAAATAATCTTGTGAAACTGAACCAGTTCAACACTTCTCAGCAGTGCAGACAAATTGAGGGGGAAGTTAAGTTTCTTTCTGCAATGTTAGCTTATACCTGAGCCATAACAGACTCTCTCTTAAATATTGAAGATAACTATTGTAGGCTGGAGAACTTGTAAATGATTAATTTCCTACAAAAGCTAAGACTCTAAACCACTTTTGCTATTTAGTGGCAGACTTTTATTAAAATGTCACACTGATTACCTAATTGACTTAGGTTCTTTTATGGTATCAAAATATCTGAGCATTCCTGATAAATGTTACTCCTCCAAAACCCTGGAAATAAATCAGATAAATTATTCTCATTTTACAGGAGAAGTTCTGACTGACAGAGAAGTAAAAGGACTTACCACAATTTATATTAACAGGCCATGGGTGAGCAAACAGCTGAACTCAGTTTTCTAACGAATACCAGTGCTCAACAGAGAAAAAGAACAATAGTTCTCTGAACCATGAAAGAGTCCTTTGCAATAAGATGGCATACTACAATAATTAATCATATTTGAGCTATGTTGATGAGCAGTCATTTACTGATAGAGAATAGCTGGGCTGTTGCTCTCATCAGCATGCTGCACTGCCTGCAGAGGCTCAAAGGTCAGACTGCAACCTACATTTCCCATTCCTAGCCTGAACAGAGGTGGAGTTGTGTTATGAAAGGAAAATTCAGCCTCTGGAGAAAGTGAACTTTTCAGGTCACTGTCCAACAATTCCTTTAATCTGAATAAGGATTGATATAGATTCCTGTATGAGTAATATCCTTGATACTGTTAAAAGAATAGTTCAAAATGATTGAGAAACTTCATAATGAGAGAAAGTAGGTCATCTTGGAGAATTTCTGTTTTTCTTACTTTCTACTCGGATACACCTTGTATCTGAAAAATATTACTGGCACTATTCTAATCCCGTCTGCTGTTTCATTTATTTGCAGAAAATGTCTCCCTGACTTTTGAATTACATATCATGACAATGCTTTTTCTGTGTCATTTCCCTTAAAATCTTTGTATAGCAGTTAATGGTTATTGGTATCTAGTGGAGAATTATAACAAAAGCAGAATTACAATAAGGAACTGGAAGTCCCCAAGGCCTATTGCATCAACTTTCTTACTTTCTGACTGAAGAGATAACTCTACATTTAATCTAAGTCGGGGAACAGAACAAATATTTTGTAGTTATATTGGCCTAGATTTTCTGCATTTTGCTAGGACTACTCAATGCCATGTTCAGCTACTGCACATACCTACCTAGTGATTCAACTAAATATTATAGGAGTGCATTCAGCTGGCATAAAGAAATTGTACAGTTTTAAGTCATAATGTCCCCCACAACCAACTCTTGGGGTATGAAAGAATATTATTTCTTTTGTGACAAAACACTCTTGTATATCCTCCAGCTTGCCCTGAATGCATTTTTGCAGAAAGTAATATGAACCAACATAACTAAGTCCTTCACTGAGAATTGCGTATATTAAAATGTTCTGTTCAAATTGCCTTACTCCATGGTGAATCTTTTGTGAACAGATGCTAAGTTATTAATCTGTGAGCAGCATTTTTCCCTCCAAAGTATTTCCTGATAGTTTATGCATATTTGCCTGGACAATGTCACCTGCTTTTGTATTCAGAGGGTACATATGGGTACCCAGACCCCTAACTCTCTCCTCCACTCTAACCTGAATAATTATACTTTAAGTATTTAGTATTAGATTTGTATCTGTGTCCCTCCTTAAAGTTACCACAGATGAACCAGAAAAAGGCAGCTTGATGTTTAGGAAAGGATTGATAGAACTAAAAGTAAAATATTCCATGTATGTCCAGAACTCTGTGTTTTGCCTTAGCATGGCCAAAGGTAATAAATGGAGGTAATTTTTAGTTATTTTCATGGAGTCAGTGGGAGTAGAGTAAGCAAGCACTTTACAATAGCAGTTCTTAATTCCTGTACACAGTTTTTCACTGAAGAACAGGATGTTAAAGTGTGCATAGGAATGAGGTAAGTCAAAGGTCAAGTATGGTGACAGAGGGTCATTAGAGGAGGTGACAGTGTGGTTTTGTTTTTCTTTTGGAGTTTTTTTCAGGAGGAGAGAGTGGAAGAATAGTTCCTAGAGAACAGCAGGACTGCCAGTTATGGATCATGTGCCAGCAGCAACGGTTAGGCTGGGATACAAGTATGCTTCTATGGGAACAAGCTGCCTACGGGAGTGGTGGAGTCACCATCCGTGGTGGTATTTAAAAGACACATAGATGAGGTGCTTAGGGACATGGTTTCGAGATGGGATTGGTAGTGATAGGTTAATGGTTGGACTCGATGATCTTAAAGGTCTTTTCCAACCAGTATGATTCTGTGTTTTTTTTTTCTAATTCCATGGTTTTCTGTTGATGATAGCTATGTGTTTTCATTCTAATACTAAATCACATGAATTTGCTGAGTTTGCGTTTTCCACTTCCATCATCCAAACAAGTGTTGTTCAGAAAGCAGATGGCTACAGTGGACCTTGGTTTTGCAGTTTTTGTGTAAGTTAGGAAAGTTTAACATTTCAGTTGAGATGGAAAAAAAGTCAGGAGTTTTTAGGCTCATTACACACCATTAAAGGAATAAAACAAACAAACAAAAAATTAAATATCAGACAGCTAAGAATCTAGGGTTTAAATTTTAGATGTTTTAGTGATTTTAAGCAGGAACAAAGCTGCTAGATAACAGTTATAATAAGATCTTTTTTATATAAATTACAAGGAACAATTATATTATTTTGCTTTGTCTCTTTACCTGGACAGTGATGGTAGGCAGTCACAGCTTATTTAGCTCTATAGATTTTTTGTGTATCACGATAAGCATTTTCCAGTGTGTAAGAATGTAGTTTCTGCTTCTGTTGGCTTTGAACCTCCTGTCCCCAAAGCTCCTGAAAATCAATATTCTTTGACAGAGTTCTCCATATTGCTCTATTAAATATTCTCTATTTTTAATCTTAACTTTTCAGAGGATAGGAAGTGAAGTCAGAAAAAAAAGATATGGGAGGGTGACTGTTCATGGATCCATTGTGAAGACAATCTCTGCTATGTCAGAAGTCTTTGCCTCTAACTTACATCTCATGTGTGCTTTGTTAATGTGGGTTAGTCAAAATGTTGTTGCAGTTGATAGCTTTTTTTAAAATTGTGAGATATTTCTTATTACTGTTTCCATACAATGTTATACTTTATAATGTTAGAATAAAAAAAAATCCTTCTAATAATACTACCTTTAACTATACTAAAACCTGCAGTCTTTAGGTAGGAAAATCACTGTCTTTATAGTTATTTCATGGTAGGGAGCGGAGGACTATCCAAATACAAATTGGAATTATCTATCACTGGATTGGGCCCTTGTTATCTTAATAAGACATCATCTGTAGAAGACAGTTCCCTTATCTGTGAACTTTAATGAGTAAAAGTGTTTAAGGCAAACTGCTTCTTGAGACGTAATCAGTTTTGAATTAAACTTTCCTTAGTTCAGCTGTGTCCTTCTTTGTGCTAATTTACTGTGGAAAGTGAATGTAGCAGAGATCATAAGGACTTGTAGATCCTTTTTCTTATTAATTCTCTTACTCATTTATTTTTTCATTAACCTAGTTATTTCCCCCTGCCTCCTCTGCTGTGGTTTTGTTTATCTACTTTTCCTGGATTTCATTTCCTGAGGAGTGCATGTGGCAGCACTTTTAAAAATCAAGCCTACAACAGTTTACCCATCTTTCAGAGAAGCACAGTATCTACCACAAGAATCTCAGAAACTGGCTGCATATTTGTGAAATCACACATCACTCTGTGTTGAAAGATAATATAAGTTTATGTCATTGACTATTATCTCATTAGAGGTTTGCTTTACAACTGGTAATTGCTTCCACAGACATCAGAAATGACAGATGAGATGACGAAGGTGTCAGCAGAATTTTTCTTCAAAGGAAAACTGGAAACTAAGATAAACTGTGACTGGACAAACTAGTCAATGTCCCTCCTCCTTTTCCACTTAAGATTAACGCACTGAAAAAATACTTTTAATTTATTTTGCTGTTGCTTTCAAAGCAGAATACTTCCCCTCCTCTTGAGAATTTTGGTGTTATTGAGAAGTGAGAAAGCAAAGCTCTGTAAACTGTTTTCCCTTTAGCTTTTATTGTTATATGTTGTATTGGTTCTTTTTCAACATTCAATGCTAAAGGATTTTAAACAATGGAGAGTCTCAGTGACTACAGTATAGTCATCTCTGCCAGGGGGAGAAATCACACTTCATCAAATACTCTCTCATAGATTTAAGGTCTTTCTCACATTCTTGTTCCTTCAGCCTCTTCAACTGGTGGTGAAATGATATGTGTGGAGACGTGGAGTAGCTGAAGCTGTTTGTTTCTAAGCTTTTCTGCAATTGTAACCCTTTAAATATGAAAACAGGAGAAAAAAGATTTGAAAGCTGCTTTGTGTTTCTGTTGCCTTTAACATGAAGGTCTGTATCCCTTTTCTCCTCCACTTCATTTGTTTCTCACACAGAGGAAAAGCTATTAAAAAGCTGGAGACATAGCAGTGTTTTTGATGAAATAAGTTTACATGGTATGTTTGGCAGATATATTCAAATTTTCCATTCCCTATGTAACATTCTGCTGTGTTTATCCTGTTTCTGACTAACACTTAATAATGTTCAATTTTTTTCTGAACATAGAGTGAAAATTGTAGGAGAGGTAAATTAAGAAACATGATTGCTATTTATAATTTAATGTTGTTTAAGCGTAAGCTAATTAGATCTTACAGTGTTTAATCCATCCATAAATGTAAGAACATTTGCTGTTCATTAATTGCACCTCATAAACATTCAGCTGCTGCACATTTGAGTTAAAATGTCACAGTAAACATTTATGAGTTTTCTTTTTTTGAACATGTATGCAATCCTTCTACAGAAGCAGACAAAAATATCCCTCCAGCCCTCCCCCCCAAAAAAAACCCCAAACAAACAAAAAAACCCAACCCAAAAGACTATATGAAATATATTTAGAAATCATTTGGAATATTCGCCTACTCATATCCTTGCTGATTAGCACATTAAAAGTCTACTATATTTGAAATATTTTCCAGTTGTGTGATCTACAAGTTACTAACTAAAGCTGGTCTAATTTTTGTGTTTTAATGAAGTTTTAGAGTGAGAGTGGTAGCAGACTGACACAGACATTCCCTCTTTCACTTTAGGACAGCATATATAATTGCGCACATAGACTTCCTCGTACTGCTGTGAATCTAATCCTTTGTGAACGTTTCCAGGAGTGACAGAATAGTGATACACACATGCCTTCAGTTCTTAGACTCTCCTAAGATAATGTATTTTAGTTTATGAATGCCATAATGTGTGAATTTAGCTAAATGACTGAAAGTTCATTGAATAGTGGGCATAAGAAAGAAGAATCACTTTTACTGACTATTAACAAGGATTACTCAAGAACAAACTTGTTTGCTTAGCAGAGAAAAGGGTTTTTTTAAAAAAAAAAAAAAAAA
Source organism: Caprimulgus europaeus (assembly GCA_907165065.1). The sequence goes on from OU015525.1 coordinate 79,569,674, forward strand.
TAGCGTGCAGTGTTTCTGAACCTTTTTAGTTCAGTATCTACTAATAAAATATTAAGGCTTTATACCCTAGCTATAAATGTTGGCTAGCACCCCACCACTCCATTTTACTTGTTGTGGTGAGAAAAATACTATTGATGTGATTGTGATACACATGGATGAATGACAAGTGGTATGGCGATAGTGATGAAAATTCCTCTGTGGTCATGCTTCCTTCATATACAATGAATCACAAAATTTGTGTTTTTAGAATTCATAGATATTGTCATAGTTTCTGGTGATATGATAAGAAAGAATGCAGAAGCTATAGCAGTCTTCCTTATACCAATATAAAACGGTGTGAACCATAATTGATAAATGTCCAATTACTTATTTATTGAAGACAATGTTTTATTCTAGCAGGCACTAAAATATTTTTCTCTCACAAATAACTTTTTTACACTCTGGTTGCTTTCAAAGATTGAAAGTTCAGGAAAAAAAAAAAAATCATTGGAGACCTAAAATTGAATTTTCAAAACTAGTAAATTTAATCATCTTAAAGTATGCACTTTTTGGAAGCAGGTATGAATAACTATTGGGATTTGCACAAATTTATAAGCATGCTTGCAATAAAGTTTTCAAGCAAATTGGGCATTAAACCAAATTAAATTCATGTATGCATGAAAAAAATCAAATGTTTTATATTAGAATGAAAATTCAGTTGTCTGAATGTGTAATAGTTTATCTGGAAAAAACTCTAATGCTTCTGATACTTTCCCTGTAATTCATTTATAGCAATTTACTTTTTATGTATTATTAGATTTACTCCTAAAAAGAGAATGAAATTACTATAACACCAAGTCAGGGAAAAAAATAAAAATGTGGCTTTCTTATTCCCTATTGTCGTATTTTTTAGCTGAGACAGAGCTAAGTTTCTTTTTAGTAGCTAGAATAGCACCATATTTTGGTTTCAGCATGGGATTTTTTATGAGAGAAACACTGATAACATACCAGTGTTGGCATTTTTGTCGCTGGAAGTGAAGAACTTTGTGTTCTGTTAGTCTGCAAGTGCAAGATCTAAGGGGCAAGGAATATTTAAATTAATAAGCTAAATTGGCATTTGAGTATGGCAATGGGATATTCCACATCGCATCACGTCATGTCCAGTATATTAGCGGGAGGCTCTCCCTTCCTTGCTCTCTCTGACTTTCTCTCGGGCTCTTGCTCTTCCGGGATTGCGGTTTCAGTTTGGGATTGCTGCTGCTCTGGGATCGTTATCTGGGAACAGACGGGCTTGGTCGGCGAGTGGTGAGCAGTTGCACTGGGTATCACTCATTTGCATATTTTACTGCTATTATTATTATCATTACTATTTTAATATCAGTATTATTTTAAGTTTTCTTTTATTTGAATTATTAAATTGTTCTTCTCTCAACCTACAAGTATTCTTACTCTTGTCCCCAATTTTCTCCCCTATGCCTTTTTGATAGTTTCACTGGGCTAGTAGCCAACACAGCTGTTCACCCACTTCCCTCCCATCCTCGGGGGATAGGGGAGGTGATTGGGAGGGTGACTTTACTCATAGACTTTTAGTGCTCAGACTCTTTAATGCCATTGGTCGTTTCTACAACTGGAGCAGCTGAATGCTAGATAAAAGTATCCTGTGGAAACTCAGGGATGCTTCTTTGCCAAGTAAGTACCTTATTACCTTGTGTCACATAAGTACTTATAAGTTGCTTTATAAAAAAAAAAAAAAAAAGGTACAGAAATTACTTCAATTTTGGTTAGCTTTATTAGATTTTGAACTTTGCAAAGTTTTTTTTTAAAAGATGTAGAAAAGGAAGTGAAAATTAATTTAACATATAGCAGTATTAAAATACAATGGATTATGGCTCCAAACTCTTTGAGGTCTAGTCAATCATTATTCTGTTTTTTTTTTTCGGAAAAGCTGAAGTTCAACTTTTACAGAAAGAATATAGCATGGGCTACCAAGGTGAGATTTGTTCATTACCACAGCATGAGTTAATGTTTGGGATTCCAAAGAAATTGATAATACAATGAAGAAATGGGTAGGTATCTGTTCTCTTATTTTCAGCTTAGGTTTTATTAAGATATGCTTTCTAGCTGTGACCTGTTCCTGTGTGTTTGCAAGGTTTGGCTTTTGCTCTGCTTTTATATTAGACCTTTTCAATGCAAAATTTCAGAAATGCTGCAACATTATAGTTTGAGCTTCAACTCTTTAGCATGGCTGCATTTTTATTGATAATACATTTAACAGATGCATGGAGATACTAGTAGGAAGATATAAAAGATGTGTCATTTAGAAGAGGTCTGTACCTCTTTGATTACATTTGAGGCATGCATGAAAATTGTGTGTAAGTCAACTGCTTTGTATACAATAGATTATTTTTATGTATTAGCAAAAAATAGGTTTTCCATTTTGGTTTTCCTCACACCATTTTCTAGTGCAACAGAAATCTGCTGGCTTACTAATAAGTCTTTGGAGTGTACAGTAAAGCCTTAATGAATGGGCTAAAAAGTATTCTTCATTTTACCAGCCTGTATATATATATATATATATATATAAAAGTGCAAAGAAGTGAGGATTTCTTCTACTAGGTAAATATTTAGTAGTATGGACTTAAAGATTACAAGGCTACAATGGCTCTGGCACCTCAGCTAGCTTGCTTCAAATTACTTGGGTATTTCTCTGCAGGGACATGTTGTTGGTTGAAGTGTCTTATGCTTAAGTTTCATTGAAATAACAACATGACACCCAGTAGGTAACCAGTGCAAGACAGTATGTAAAAAGCAAGCAGTTAAAAAAAAATTAGTAAGAAGTATAATTGTTTTGCTGTTACCATGTAAGGCCTAGTTGTGCTTCAGCTCGTGTCTGTGTCTTACTTGGGAGTTCTGCTGCTTCTTTCAGAATAAACTCAACTAGGCATTCTGCATTAAGTGTGATTTCATATAGCTTTGCTCCATGGTTAATGAACTAAACCACTAGACCAGTCTGGAAGTAAAATACCTTTTCTCAGCTGTGTCTCTCACCTCTGGCTGAGCTGGAACTTTTTACTTTCTGCCTCTGATCCCATTATTGGTATGTAATATTAACATTATTTTCTTTATAAAAAGTTTTACCACCCCATATTGAAAACTACTAGGATCAGTGAAGTGTGTGAGGATCCAGGTATTAATACTGCTCAATAAACATCAGAATGGAATTTTGGTTTAATTTGTATTGTGGGTTTGATGATCTACACTGAAGAAGTTGTGAAGCAGGGCATGGGTTTTACCTCTTGTGGTGGGTTGACCCTGGCTGGATGCCAGATGCCCACCAAAGCCCACTCTGTCACTCTCCCTCCTCAACTGGAGAGCGGAGAGAAAAATATGATGAAAGGCTTGTGGGTGGAGATAAGGACAGAGAGAGATCACTCACCAATTATGGCATGGGCTAAACAGACCCACCTTGGGGGAGAAAACTAAATTTAATTTATTACCAATCAGATCAGAAGTTAATAAGAAATAAAACTGAATCTTAAAACACCTCCCCCCATCCCTCCCTTCTTCCTGGGCTTAACTTTTCTCCTGATTTCCATCTCCTCCACCCTGCAGCACAGGGGGACAGGGAATGGGGTTGGGGTCAGTTCATCACATGCTGTTTCTGCCACTTCTTCCTCCTCAGGGGAAGGACTCCTTCCCCCACACCAGCGTGGGACCCCTCTCACAGGAGACAGTCCTCCACGAACTCCAACATGAGTCTTTCCCATGAACGACAGTTCTTCTTGAACTGTTCCAGCATGGGTCCTTTCCATGGGGTGCAGTCCTTCAGGAAGGGACTGCTCCAGCACGGGTCCCCCACGGGGTCACAAGTCCTGCCAGCAAACCTGCTCCAGCGTGGGCTGCTCCCTCCAAGGGGCCACAGGTCCTGACAGGAACCTGCTCCAGCTCAGGCTTCCCATGGGGTCACAGCCTCCTTCAGGTATCCAGCTGCATCAACGTGGGGTCCTCTACAGGCTACAGGTGAACATCTGCTCCACCATGGAACTCTGCTTCTCTCACATCTTCTCACTCCTCTCTCTCTAGCTGCAAAGTACCGTGGTTTGTTTTGGTTTTTTTTTCTTCCCCTCCTCTTCCCCTTTTTTTCTTAATTAAGTTATCACAGAGGTGTTACTGACTGGCTCGGCCTTGGCCAGTGGCAGATCTGTCTTGTAGCTGGCTGGCATTGGCTGTGTCAGACATGGGGGAAACTTCTGGCAGCTTCTTACAGAAGTCATCCTTATGCCCCACCCCCTGCTACCAAAACCTGGCCATGCAAACCCAATACATCCCTATATGGATGAAAAATTACAAAGAATTTGGAGCCTGGGTGCATTTTGTTTGTTTGTTTGTTTTTAATTTAGGCCACTAAGAAAGTTTTAAAGGGTTTTATGGAGTTAACTTCTATTAACTTTCGAAAGAAAATAATCTGTTAATTTGCATACTGTTCAAATATCTTCCATGCCTTTCTAAATTATTCTTAATTACAAAGGCTGTTTCCATAGTTACAATTTATATCTTAATTTCATAGTAGATTTCTTTCCACTTATTCAGCTCATTCCCTTTATCTACCTTATTTGTTATTTGAACTACACATAAACTTCAGAGGTGCTTATCTCTTATAGCTTTTGGGAAGGAAAAAATGTATTAAGACAGAGATAAAAGTGTTTAGTATGCAGCTAGTTCAATTACCAGGGAATATCATTTAAACTTTTCTCTTTAATAGAGATACAGGCTTTTGAAGAAAGTCTATAAGAAAATAAGCCACAGAATCAATTAGATTCTTCTAGAATTGAATAAAGTACAATAAGCACCATTTAAAATGTGTAATAATTTTTAAATAACAGCCATAATTTTTCTAGGTTTGTGAAACACATATAAGTCATGGAGGCATTTAAAGCACTTCTAAACAATAGTAATGCTTAAAGAAGGCCATTAATATTTTAATTAAATTTGAAAAATATTGTTAATTTCTCTTTATGATGGTTATTTCTTCACAGAGAGCAGACTTCATGGCTGTTACTTTTTCCTGTGTATCACTTCAGATCCATTTCATGCTTGAGCTGTGTAATTGAAGTCACTTGTGCTAGCCTTCCCTGAAATATTTAACTACACTTATCGTGGATTTGTTTTGCTTCTTTGTAGCAGAGATGAACTAATAGACTTTTTGAAAACTGTAGAATGAATTATGTGAAGAATATTCTGTTCCTTGGAATTCCATACAAACACACACACTCATTATTTGTTATACAGTACATTATACACTGTTTTGTCACACTGTCACTCAGTAAAATTGTACAGTAACTTTTATAAAAAAAAATAAATCTGAAAAATAGGTTGTATCTGTCAAATTATTTAGGGTGTCCTTAAGTGTGAAGTCTATTGACACTTACTAGAAATGACCTCGTAGCTCACTTGTGAATAACACCTTTATTATAAGGCTGTGTATAAAACTTTTACAGCCTGCCTCATTCTTATTATTACATGGTTACAGCAAAACAACTTTAAGGTTATTTATTTGCTGAGTTTGTATACATTAAATTCAGCTTTTGGCAGTCCCTACTGTTTGACAGTGGTAACTTTAGTCAAGAATTAGTCAAGAATGCTGGAAAAAAACAGAGATGCCAGACTTCTAGTAGATTTCAGTCATTGCTAAATGATAGTTTATAACCAATCTCATACTGGACTAAAAAATATATTTTGAAAACAATTTCACACCATCCATCTTAATTTGAAAGTGGAATTGTTAATAGTTTTCCTTGTCTCCTCAATACAAAAACTACCTGGGTCTACCATTTTATCAATTTGTTTCTTAGATAGCAGTGTTGAAATGAGTTATATACTCTGCAGAATGGTACTAAGGAAGTCTCTGGTTGCACAGTTTAAGCTGTGAATTCTACATTTTCCCCTTACTACTCAACCATTCAGTGAGGAATTCCTGTGCCCTGAAGCTTAAGTCTTTATGAACGGTATAGACTGAGCCTTCACTGTGATCATGAAACTGGCAAAATTGTGTTGTTCCAGAGGCCAAATCTATCTAGCCATAGCTCAAATGTGTTCAAGCTGAATCTAAAAATGAGATGCTAGGTATTTTCTTCTTTCATAGCATGAAGTGACTGCTTGAGATCAAAAGGATTTTATTGCAAATTGTTTGTAGACATAGCCATTATGGTATTGTCTAAACTGCTTTAGTTTCTAGCATAGCAACAATATTTATTTGCTTCTGTCTTCATTTCCCTCTTTATTGAGACAGTCATTCTATGATGCATTTACGAGGCCTTTCCCTCTTTGAAGTACCTGGATTTTGCTTTAGGATATATCCAAGTCAAAAAGTAAAGCAGTCTGATCTCTGAACTGTTTTCTAGCCAGCAGGGAGTAAAGGGAGGCAATCAGTTTTATCTAAGGTTGGCCAAAGGCAATGGACAAAAGCAGTACATGCGTATTTTGTTGTTACTGCATCTGTGGCATTCTCAGAGTTGTAGGCTTGCTGCCATATTGTGATTTTGTGTGTACTGTGTTGTGTGGTCTGAAACTTTTCGAAGACAAGTTAAGAATTCTCATTGATTATGATGGCTTTTAAAATGCTTACATTTCCAGTGTGCTTGTAATTATGTCATAAAAAACCTATCTCCCTTCTCCTGAGCCCTGAAAAGGAAAGTAGAACAGGTTTCTCCCAGGTAAGAGACTATGATATATAACTTTCCATAGTAAATCTTTGCAGCTGATACCTTTTACCTCCTCAGAGCTTCACATGACCTTTAAGAGTATACAGCTTACAGAAATATAGGAAGGGTTAAATTCTATTTCATTTCTTCCTCCTTGAGCTTTTACTTCCAGATTAACTTTTCTATATTGATGGGGTTTCAAAGATATCATACTGAATAGGCTATGGCATGAAATTTAAGCAACATCACATACTCTTTATCTCCACTAAATCTTTGTATAATGCAGAGGCAATCTAAATCACCCTTCTTCACATTTATTTTCTCTGTGTACATGCAATGCCCTTCTGCTCTCTATGGGTTCATATAAGAGTCAGCAATATACTAGCAATGAAGTATACTAGTGGATCACAACCTATTTATTTTGCCTAAGCCGTGATTGAGCATTCCTTTTACTGACTTGCAATGAAGGTCTTTGATTGACAAAATGCAAGCTATATGATTCAAACATTTTAGGTTCCTTAAAGTAAAATAATCCAAGGAATGATGATCCATCAAATAGAATATTTACTTTAAATTCTCCAAAGATTTGTCTGCTTGTGTTTTTGTCTTAATGTCACATTAGAAAAACAACCAAAGAACAATATTAATCAGTTAACTCTAGTTCTGTTTTGAAAAACCTTGGATTTTATATTGATTTCCACGCACAATAATTATAGTTCTTTCAATGTTGTTTTTTTGGTTTTTTTTTTCCCTATGCAGAGTCAAAAACTTGAATGTTACCTGTGCAATACATATTTTTTACTGTAGGATCTAACATCTTGAAATACTTAAATCACATTTATAAACTCTTAGCTTTCCAACTTCCTTTGTATTACCATTTTTATGTAAGTCTAGAATATCTGGAAATTTAGCTGGTATTATAATAAAACTGAGGATGAGACTGGACTAGGAAAAGTAGTAATAGCATTTTCTAAATGTTAATACCTGTCGTGTGTTAAGCCCCATAGGCAGCTAAGTGCCACGCAGCCGCTTGGTCACTCCTCCTACAGTAGGATGGGAAAGAGAATGGGAAGGGTAAAAGAGAAAGCTGGTGGGTTAAGATAAAGGCAGTTTAATAGGGAAAGCAAAAGCTGTGTGTTCAAGCAAATCAAAATAAGAAATTAATTCACTACTTCCCATCAGCAGGCAGATGTTCAGCCATCTCCAGGAAAGCGGGGCTTCATAACACGTAATGGTTAATGGAGAAGACAAATGCCATCACTCTGAATGTCCCCTACTTCCTCCTTCTTTCTCCAGCTTTTATTGCTGAACATGACATCAAATGGCATATTGTATCCCTTTGGTCGGTTCAGGTCAGCTGTCCCAGCTGTGTTCCCTCTCAACTTCTTGTGCATTCCCAGCCTCCTTGCTACTGGGGCCGCGTGAGAAACAGAAAAGGCCTTGATGCTGTGTAAGCATTGCTCAGCAATGGCTAAAACATCGGTGTGTTATCAACACTCTTTTGGTAACAAATCCAGAACAGTAGCATATGAGCTACTATGAAGAAAATGAATCTATCCCAACCAAAACCAGTACAGTCAGGTGCATGAGACTGTATTTAATGTGTTGGAAATGAAGTGCTTGTCTAATCTAGAAAAACATTCCAAAAGACTCTACCAAAGGGGCCTGAAAAATTGCATCCAGAGGGCAACAGAGGTGGTGAAAGGACTGGGTATCATTTCCTATGGGGAGTGGCTAAGGACTTTGGGTTTGTCTAGTTTGGAGAAAAGGAGACTGAGGGGTGACCTCATTGCTCTCTCCAGCTTCCTGAGGAGGGGACCTGAAGAGAGGAGTGTCAGGACATGTGGGAGTGGTTCAAAGCTGCATTCAGGGAAGGTTCAGATTAGATACTAGGAAACATTTCTTTACCTAGAGTGTGGTCAAACACTGGAACAAGCTTCTAGAGAAGTGGCTGATGCCCCAAGGCTGATGTCACTGTTTAAGAGGCATTTGTTCAATGCCCTTAATAACAGACTTTAAAATTTGATCAGCCCTGAAGTGGTCTGGCCGTTGGACTAGATGATTGTTGTAGGTACCTTCCAAGTGTAACTGTTCTATTTTATTCTATTTTCTTCATGATTTCAGCTTTAGAAATTGGACCATTTACTTTCTCATACAATTTTTTATTATTATTTATCTGAATTATAGGAACACTTAAAGCATTTCTGTTGTAAAACAAAGGTCCAGTAAGTGAACTTCAATCCAAGTCTAAGACAACCAAATAGTCATCTCCTCATGGAACACACAATCTGTCTAAATGGTTATATATATAGTATATAATGCTATAATTACGCTTCTGCAGTTAAGCAAAAAGTTTTACTTGTTAGCTAGTATGGAAAAAATTGAATCATAAATCTTAAAATTTAAATAAGATGTAAAGAAATCATAGGTTAGTCACTGCTCAGTTCAAAGCAGGATTTATTTATCTAAATTTTTGTACATTTATTACATCAAGCACTTGACTTTTTTAAAAAAATTAACTCTCTTCTGCATTTAATGATTGATTGTATCAGGAGAAAAAATAAAATAATGTATAGCACTTGTGAAAATCTCAACTACAAAGTCTCTGTTCCATGTGCCACCAAAGTCAGTGGCTGGTTTTCTAATGTTTTATCCAAGCTTTGGGTCAGGTTTTATCTAGAGATTCATGAAGATGGATTATCTGTCTTTCAAGAATGTTACATCTACCTGCTTTCACAAGCATCACATTTCTTTGGGAGAAGTCACCTCTCTTCCATCCCCTGGCTTCTTCTCACCACCATCTCATACATTTTTCTCTCTTTTCTGCCACCAATTATCCCCCTTCCTGTCCCATTTCTCTCTAGGCTCCCAGACAGACTCCTTTCTGGTCCTGCCTTCTGATCCATCCATCTCTGTAATAATTCACAAATTTCAGCTTTGTTTCCCTAATAAATTAAATAATTTTCCTCTAAAATAGCCTGAGTTCTGATTAATCAACATTAAAGCAAAGGCAAGTCTGCCTCCTGCATATCAGTTTCAGCTCCACAGGTCCACAACAGCCTCTACAACAGAAGTCTAGTATACCTGCTTCTTCTTGCTCCCTGGGACTCAAGTATGGGGATACATGGTTAGGTCATAAGCCACTTGGTCTGTACTGGAAAAGCAGAACATACTCAGCAGTTTTCAGTAATTCTTAGTTTCTCAACTCAGGCAAGTCTCTACAGTTTCTAAATGTATGTATTTTTAATAAATGTGGCTGATCTCAGATAGGTGAACTCGAGTTCAAGGGCTAACCTGCAGTCCCTATACCAAATTAAAAAAAAAAAAAAAATTGAGATCTTCCTGTGTCCTGTGTTTATCAATCTTCCCTCTTGTCCCCTGACCCCCACTTTGTTCTTGAAAACAAACATGAATGCTGACAGACTGCTAACAAAGATAATACTTACTTTTTCTTCCCAGACCTGTGCCCACCCCACAGTTCTCCCCCCGCAGAATTACCTTAGACAGTATGAACAGAATGATTGAAACCTAGCAAAGCCACTAGCAAATGCAGATACAACCCTGCAATGGAAAACATTAGACAGCACTAATAGATGGAGTTCAGTGATCCAGCTGTGAAAATATGTGAATTATTTCATTGCTTTTGGAAATATATTTGAATTCTTCTGCTTGAAAATCTGTATTATAACTGCTGCCTTGTAGCCACATTGCGTTCTCTAGCCTTCTCTTATGACATTTCTTTTCCCCCACAGGAACAAAAGTGCTTAATTCTTTGTCCAGTTCTGTTGGTTCAAGTCACTTGAACAAGCAATTCATGTCAACAACTTATGTGTTTAAAAATACCAGGCCTCTGCCTCAGATCATAAGAACATTTCTGCTCACAGACACTCAACAGTCTTACTATGCTACCTGTTAAAAAAAAAAAAAAAAAAAGGCAAATTGATCCAACCTAGTGTGGTTGAAGTTGAAGTATTACTTTAAGAGGCTAAGAAATGAATGTCTTTAATGTAATAGTAATATGGTAATTATGAACTGTCTTTCTTTGTTTCAGTAGGATATAGGATAAGTACCAAAACTGAGACTTGACCTCAAAGCAGATATCATTAAAGTTCACTTCAAGGAAACAAACTTTCTCTATTACCTGCTTCAGAGTGATGGTTGTAGCCTTCATTGCATTTAACTGCAAGTATTTCAAATTCAGTTGACAAAACTGACATGAAGTTGACAAAGAGAGTACTTCATCTATTTTGAGATGGAAGTAGATGATTTTTTTTTCTTGGTCTTATAGGAAAGACATCCTTCATGCTAAACCATCTCATAAATTCACTTTGCCCTATTCATCTTTTGCTGTAATATTTTAAGGGAAGTGACATTCAAGGAGTCATATCTTATCTGCCAGCACAGATAAATTAGTTCAGAATGTACATTGAGCAGTTAATTTATAAAAGACTGTCTGTATCACTGAAGAAAGTTGACTATCATCCAGTGAAGCTATGTTCCTAGTATTAACCAGTATATGATGAAGTGTCTCATATTCTTAGCACATTAAATTTCAAGTATCATTCAACCTAATTCTTTGTTTTCCTAACAGTTATAAGGATGTGTATAGGCCTTCAAGGTATAGCTGTCAATTTTTTTAGAGGTACAATGTATGAAAGAAAGAAATGGCAATATATGGCTTGTCTCTTGCACCATGTAGAGAAAGGATGCTGTGGCAGCTGATGGCTCTAAATCAGGAAGAACAATAAGAACAATAAGAACAAACCATGATTTTTGCACACATACATAAGAAGAGCTGTTATATGTCTGGGGTTTTTTTTATTCTGCCTTGTGGAATAGAAATGTGTCATTATTTTTACTTGAGTGTGCTCTACTGTAATTTGTGTGCCGTTTGGTAATCTGAACTCTGGAAGCTGAAATAAACTCAGGTCTTGCCTGAAGTTTTACCTGCTCAAGTGTAAATAGAGGGTTAAATTATGATCTTGTCCATGTTCTACATATATTATCTGTATATATATGTATTAGGACTAAGAAAAATAGTCACATTAGTCTTAAAATATTTCATAAATATTTCAAATATAGAGTAATAGCTACATCACACCATTCATTTACTTTGCTTTGTCTTACACACAATAATCGAGGTGCATTTATTGTCTATATGATCTTCACCCACACAACCGAAAACATTTATTTAAACCATCAAGGCTCAGATGACTAGTGGAAACTCATTAAGATGCCTGGAACACAATTCTTTGTGAATATAGATATGAAAAATCTGATACTTGATGGGAGGGGTTATGACTTTTTTAAGGGAAAAAAAAAAACCCAAAACCAACAAACGTGCTTTACACAGCTATACATATATATATACATACACACACACACACATATAATGCTATTTGTAAATGTTCCCTTTTTTTTGCAGGTCTTCTGACAAGCATGCATTCACATTTAATTGAATGTATCAGTAGCATTTTATTGAGTCATTTCCAATTTCCATTACTTGACAGTTTCTCCTTTGCTAAGTAGTCCTTAGCCATATGGATGAAAAACTGTTTCTATTTCAAGGTGTATAAAGGTTAGTGTGTACATGCTCATAAAGGTAGGATGGGGCTTGACTTTTTAAAAGTGGATTGAAGACAATTTGAGATGCTTTGGTTATGACACTGACCTTATAGCCTGTTTACTATATCCATTTTTTTTACTGTAGCATTTTGTGTATTATCTGCATGTCTTAATTCCTTGACCATATTTTGTAGTGTTGAGTAGCTGCTCTTTTAGTTACATTTGTCTCAGAAAAATAAAGTAGCTTAAAGATAGTTATAGACTCTAATTTTAAAAGTGAAGCAGAAAAAGGTAATTCTGCTTGTTATAGCCCTGATGCAATATATCACTTTTCAATATTGGAAGTGATTTTTCTTATGTTAGTAATGTTTTCTGTATCTTTATTTTGGGGCTATTTCATTGTATTACATTTGAATCCAATGCACTTAAAAATGTCCATGTTTGCAGAGAATTTTCCACTTTTTTGTTATGCTTATTTAGAAGATGCCTTTGCATTACCTGAGTGTGGAAACCACTTAGTATACTACTCTTTTATATCTCATTAACTGCTCTCTTGCCTGATTCCATTGGTGGCAGCCATAGTGACCATTTGTTGTTTTGTTGTGCCAATATCTGTTGCATTTAGAAAGATTAAGAACTTCTTTAGATATACCTAAGATACGTTTCTGCCAGTGTTTCAATTGCTGCAGTTCTGCTATTGATTCCTGATGTAATGTATGTGAAGGGAGGGACTCGTTTTGTTTTCCCCATATTTTTGGTTTTCCTCTTAAACTGCAAACAACTGCTCCTAAGTAAAGTTTTGTAAACTGAGTGAGATGAGGAAAAGGGTGATGCAATTTTGTGATACTTATTACCAAAATGAACTTTGTTGATTTTTTCAAAAATTATTTATTAATTTATTTTTTTATTGTGTTGCATGGACTATAAGAGGACTTATTTTGTGGTTGCACAGAATTCTAGCTTTTTAAAAAAAAAAAAATGAAATGGGGATGAGAATTATTGGCTTTGCACATCTGTAATAGGCAATTCAGACTAGTAAGTGGCCAGGCAAGTAACCTGAATTTAAGGCAGAGGTCTATTATAAGCTGTTCATTTATGTATTTGCCAATTGCTTGTTCACAGACTAACTTTTTTCTATTTGGTGATGACCACAGTTAACAAGAAAGAGTGTTTTCCCACACAATTGTTATTTGAAAGTACTTCTTAAAATTCACTCATCTAGCAAAAGCTGCATTTAAATATTTGAAAATGACATTAGGATACAGTTGAGTAAACAATGTGAAAAGCAATTACACTACAGTGTCTGAATGTAAATATCTGTCCTATCTTCTCTCAGTCAGCTGTTTTTTTCTAGGCTGCAGAGGCCTCTACAATTTCATTGTTGGTTGTACAGAATCTCTTCCACTTTTGGCCACTTTCTTTCACTCTTCTCTGAGCTGTATCTGCTCTGCTACATTCTTTTAGAGGTGTGGGAGAGAATATCAGAACTTCACTCAGTTTAAGGGTGGTGGCCACCAGGAACTTAAGAAAGTCTGTAATGATGTTCTATGTCTTACAAAGTTCCTTCCTAATCATCCCTAAAATTTGATTTGCTTCTTAAACTGCTGCTGGACCATGAACTGATATTTCTTTGTCTGTCATACCCTAAAGTCTTTTCCCTGAATGTTAAAGGGTAGCTCAGGGAACATAATTTTATGTCAGGGTAACATATTTTGTTTTTTTGGTCTGTGAGCATTCCCTTAATGTTTTTCTGTGAATCCTACAGAAGTCCTCTGCAGTTATTCACAGAAGTATTTTATTTTAACTCTTCTGAACTACTCTGCATTGTCAGCAAATGTTATGATCTCACTCTTCTTTCTCAGTTTCTTTACCAGTCTACTCAACAGTACTGATCCTAGCACAAATCCTCATGTATTCCCACTAGTGACCTCTCACTTTCTGTTTTGTCACCAATTATTTATCCATGCAAGGTTCTTTCCTTCTATGCCTTATGCACGTTTTCTCCTAAAGAACCATCAGTGAAAGCTTTTAAATAAAGCCTCTTACAAATTCAGACTGTCTCCATTATTTTTATCTGCATTATCCATAGGCTTGCTGAAATTTTCAGAGAAATCCAGTGATTCTGTGACACATGATTTTCCTTTAAAAAAACTTGTGGTCTATTTCTTAGTATATAATAGTTAGTCAGGTGACCAGACTTCTTTTCTTTATTTGTGCCTTTTGTTATGATTTGTCCACTGTGAGTGTCAGGCTTAGAAACCTTTAATTTCTTGAGTCTCTTTGGTTATTTTCCAGTTCTCTGCTTTGAAAGCAGTTTCAGGAAAGAGGTTAGTAGTTTAGCTATTTCATTTTTTAGAGCCCTAGGTGATTACCGCCTGGCCTTGGCAGTCTGTTTCCTTTCTTTTCATTGATTTCTTCCATAACCTCTCCTGCCACCACTTCATCTCCTCTTTTGCCCCTACACATAAAGAAAAGCTCAACAAGAACAAATACAGAAAACTGTCTTTCTGGTATGTCTTCTCAGATAAAAGATTTTATATTTAGATCTTTTACTCTTCTTCCACACTCTCTGGTATGTTTTCTTAGTAATTAGACATCATTAGTCTCACCTGGAAACTACAAAATATGTGAGCCTGCCCAGTCATAAAGGAAACTTTTAAAAGCCTCTGATATTTTATTCTGGGAGTGTGTAAGCACCCAGTAAGCAACATCTACAACACATACCTTTAATCTCTTCACTGTCACATAGTTAATTTAGTGTTACTGATTTAAAGGAGAAAAATAAATTTCTATGTAGAGATGTACAAGAGTTATGTTGCATGTCAGAACTCATGCTGAAAATTTTCTAATTGTGTCAACTACTAGAAACATATACTGTATAAGAAAAAATCTGCTAATGAACTTGTTAGAATTGGTTATCCCTTTAGTTATCAGGAAGAATGCCTTGCAGCTTGAATACTATCAGATGTCACTCTTTTATAAAGAGAAGTTTATCTCAGGCAAGCCTGCTCTACTGTTAACCCATATAATTTCTTTTTTACAGTTGAGAAAATTGTAATCTTCTCCTTTAGTGATGAAAGATCTTACGTAGCTTATGTGACATATAAAATAGTAGTTGTAAGTAATGTTTTTATTGAGGCCCTGGGGTTAATATTAAGTATATGTTTAACAATGTAAGCAATTTATTTATTGTGTGTAGGACTTGGATAATGTCTGTGCAGGGAATTGTTTGAAAAAGTATTTTAAGTTAAAAAAAAAAAAAAGGAGACTAACAGAGGTGACAGCACTAACTAACAGAGAAGCTTTGTCATCCTGAACAGTTGACTGTTATCCCTGGATGTTATTGCATCTAGATACCAACAATATGGTCACAGGAGACCAGGAGCATATCAAGAGTGACTACATGGCTTTGGGATTATAGCTAAGTGCATGGAGAAATAGGTGACGTATCTTCAATCCTGTTGGTACAGGGGAAGTGCTTGAGACAGAGTGGATGGATCATGCATGTCAATGCCTGGTGTAACTCACAGGAATTTAGTTTTTATGACCATGGGGCCCTTTTTGAGGATGGAAGGCTGCTTAAAAAGAGACAGGATCTACCTGATGATGTGGAGACAATACACTTTTTTCAACAGGACAATTAACCTGCGGAGGAGAGCTTTAAACAAGGGAATGATAGGGGAGAGAGATGAAAATCCACAGTCAAGTGAGAAAGTGTTAGACTAGGTTGAAAAAAAAAAAAGTGTATGGGGTGATGTGGACAAGAGACACCTCATAATGATTAATACAGGACTGAAGAAAGCCCATGTTAAATATGTACATATATATAGGGAAGTGCCCACAGGATAGCATTATGGAGGAAATACTCATTCTGGGAAATCAACTTGACTGGATGCCTCTCTGAAGTGCCTGTAAACTCATACAGTACAGGGGAAGAAAAAGGAGAAATTAGAGGTCTATGTGCAGTTACGGGGCTGAGAGCTCACTAGGATCACAAAGATATGGTAGAATAGCTCAGACTACTGGAGTATTGCAAGTAAGGTCCCTAGTAAGGACAGGCTAGGAAGGCAAGGAGGAATTGTTCTTTATGTGAGAGAGCAGGAAGAATGCACGGAGCTCTGCCTTGAGGCAGATTATGAGTCAGCAGAGGGTTGCTAAATCAAGATTAGAGGGCAGATTAATGTGGTGATGTTGTGGTGGGGGTCTGCTACAGACTACCTGATCAAGACATAGATGAGGCCTTATTCAAACAACTTGGAGAAGCCTCATTTGCAGGCCCTGGACCTCACGAGGGACATGAATAACTGATATCTGCTGGAATGGCAAGCGTGCAGAGCACAAGCAATCCACTGAGTTCACTGATAATAACTATCTGACATAGGTGATTAAGGAGATGCTAAGGGGAGACAGTCTACTGTACCTAGCATTTACAAACAAGGAAGGACTAATCAGAGATGCGAAGGTTGGGGGCAGCCTCAGCTGCGGCGACTAAGATGGTCACGCCCAAGGACATGGTGATCCTCATGTACAAGAAGCTGAACATGAGGCAGCAATGTGCTCTGCACCAAAGAAGGTCAGCCTCCTCCTGGGCTACATTAGGAAAAGCATTGCCAGCATATCAAGGTAGAGATGATCAAGGTAGAGTAGATCAAGGTGATCTACTCACACTGGTGAGACCACACCTGGAATGTTGGATTTAGACCTGGATTCTCCAGTACAAGAGACACATGGACTTACTGGAATTAATTCAGTGAAGAGCCATGAAGGTGATAAATAGACTGAAGGACCTAACATACAGTAAGAGGCTAAGAAACCTGAGTATGTTTAGCCTGGAGAAGAGAAGACTTGGAGGGAATCTTATAAGGTGTATAAAAACACAGACATACTTTTCTCAGTGCTGCTCAGTGACAGGACAGGAGGCAATGGCCACAAATTCAAATACAGGAAATTCTATTTAAACATAAGAAATAAAAACAAAACACCCCAAGCAAACCATGGTCAAAACCCAACACAACTTGTTCAGGAAGGTTTTGTAATCTCCATCCTTGGAGATACTCAAAGTCCTACAGTGGCAGGCAACCTGCTCTAGGTGATCATCCTCTCTGTAGTAGGATCAGACTAGATGCTCTCCAGAGGCCCCTTCCAACATCAGCCACTCTGTGTTTCTCTAGGGGAAGGTGAAACTACATTCCTTCTACAGTAGGCATATTGTATTACTTGTCTAATTCCTGTTACAGAGACTTCAGTTTCAAAATTACCTAAAAGGAGAAAATATAATAAAATTTATTATCAGAGGGGATATTTTTGGAAAATGAGAAGTCTAACTGAAGGAGCTTTCAGCACATGCATTATTAAACAAATTTTAAACCTATATTTTAATCAGCTATATGAAATACAGTCTCATTTTGGCCTACCTCATAGAGGACTCACATTTGATACTATAATTCAAACATTGTAAGCAATATTATAGTTTTGGGCAAAAACTTTCAACCCAGCATTTTCATGCATTTAGTTTATTTTGGTGGAGGAAGAGCAGTTTCTAATGTTATTTCCTGCCTTTGGGAAATCTCACGTTTAGGTTTGAAGATTTATTTAAGATTTATTTAATCACCTGAGACTTTTAAATAATTTTTTCCCTTCCCTTTTGCTACTCAATAAATCATAATGGGCAGTCTGTGCTTCATTTTGCCTTTTTCCCAAATCTAGAAAAATTTTTAAGAGGAGGAAGGGAGAAAAGTGCCTCTAAGAAGGCAGGCTAGAAGTGGATGGTGAATGGTAGTTTCTTCCTAAGTATTGTGCTGTTCTTGAAAGTAAAAGGAGACTAACATGAAGAATAAGATGAAACCTGTGGAAAAATTGTGATTTTTAATTTTTTAGATGTGCAGACTTCATTCTTTTTACCAGCTTTGATTATAACTGAAGCAGGTTTGGGGTTTTTTTCCTCGATGGGTGCAGTGCACTTTCCTATTTAATTGATGTTTTATGTGTGCTTTCTGCCCATTTACACAAAGCAGTTGTGTTAATATGTTATTTGGGTACTGACAAATTTGACTGGCATGACAGGAAATGCTTGATTCATTTGCAATCATAACACTTTTGTTACACTGATATAGAATGAATGCCTTTCATGAGAGATGTCCAAAATTTCATCAGAAGAACATTGTGAAATCTTCAGTTATTTATATTTTAAAACACTTCATCCATAAATATGGTATGACGACTATAATCTTAAATGTTTTAAATTACAATTAGATTATTAAGTTTCATTTGTTTACCTTAGTAAGTGGGATGTATTTGCTTTCTTTCTATTGCTTTTTTAAATAATGGTGATATGCTAAACTTATTTCCCCATGCAGTGGTAAATTTTTGAACTCCTTGATTAGCTGAGTAGGTGTCAATAATGATAAAGTGGTAGGGTTTATATGTATATTAAATGTATAAAGATTAGTGCATAGGAGTGAAGTAGATTAAAATATGAAATTTGCAGTGCTCCAATATGGAAAAATATCTAATTCATCTGTATTAGAAAATCCTATTTAACATAAAAATAATGTTCAGGAAACTTCTTGTGGTTTATTTTAAAAATAAAGATCAGGAAGTATTAATGTGTTTGGAGTCAGGTTCTAATATTCTCCCCATTTGTCTTTTCTCTCCTCTAAACAGATTCCTCTGGACAGATTAATCTCTGTTTCATGGTAGTAGGAATGAAGATGAAGTAAGAGACAGAAGGAATGAGAAAGGAAATATCAAAATAACATCTTGGAGTGTTTGATGAACATTTAATCAGTGACTGTATCTAACTATCTATTTCAATGCAACTTACTCCCAGTATCTGTATCCCATTCGGTAATACTTTTCTGCCGTATACTGCACTGGTTAGAAATGAAGGATAACAGTTTTTTGCTTATTATGTCAATTGTACCTGTTGCCTTACTGTCTCTCTTGCAGGATGATTATGGTTAGTGGTGAATTAATGGAGCCTTTTCAAATTCACCAGCTGTTTGAGAAATTATTAAGTGGTAACGTCCACCTGGGAAGGAGAAGTAACACTTTCTATATTGAAGAAAGGACACTCTTTCACAACACTGTCAGATTTGACTTTCCCTATAGGAAAACACACCAAGAAAATCAGGCTGCCTTCAGTGAGGCTGGAATCCCAGAGGAATAGGGTGACATATATTGAGTTCTATGGGAAAAAACAAACAAACAAACAAAAGACAATAAGAAAAAACAAAATGAGATTCAAGTTTTTGAGGTATGCTGGGAAAATTGCTATTTAAACTTGTTCTCATACACTTCTTGTTGGTCCATAAAAAGACTCTTTGTTTTTCCACTCCTCGAAAGAAGGAATTCTGTCATTGAATGTGGGCAGCAATTTTGGTGGAGGAGTTATCAGCCAGCAAATGCGTACTTCAACAGGAAAAACAATCCTAATGTGTTCAATGCATGAAACAGAGGGAAAGCCAACACTTTGCATTTGGTAATTGTGTAGTTTTGCTATCTAGGACTGATGGCTGAAGAATAAGCTCTTTAGGAAAAGTTCATGAAAACAACTAAAGATTTGGAAAACTTGACTAATAATTCAGTCTTTAAAAGTTAAGCTAGTGTGTTTACTAAAAAGATTAGGAGATGACTTGATGGTAATCTTTCAGTGCTTCTACAGGGGAAAAAGATATCATTTAAGAGCTCTTCATTCTAGGCAAGAGCATAAAAAAGCCAGTAACAGAAGCTAATACTAGTTAAAATTTAACATCATTATAATATCCAAAAATTTAAAGAGAGGAACGAAGAGAACAATATTTAGTCAGTGGTGTGTCCTATTGACTAACAGCTGGTTTGAAGGACAATACTACATAGAAACTATTAGACTGTTACACTGATGCACTACATCTGGTATAGTAGAAACAGATCCTAATTCCTGAAGTAGAAATTTATTTTGGAACAATCCAAAACTTCTCAAAGAGTTAAAATCACATAGAGAAATGGTTGAAGTACAGCTGAGAATAATACCAAAACAGCCAGACTTTAACCATCAGTCTAGACATTTATTTTTTTTTTGACAAAAGTTGTGAATACCCATTTAAACAAATAAATATTTCATGTATTTGTGCTGAAGGGACTATTTTTTAAATTATACTTACAGCAACATAGCAAAAATAAAATAGTCACTGAGACATCTTACATTGCTTTCAAAGATAGTATTTCTTCATATTTTATTTTACATTACTAAATTAGTAAAAATCTATTAAAACTAATGAGCATTCAACATGGATTTTATTTTATAACTGGATCTGGATCTTATGAATATTGATTGTGACTATTGTAGCAGTGAATACTCTCTCAAAGGTACTAATAATAATGTAGCAACAGTTTTTCAAACTCTTTCATACATACATTTCCCCAAAGCAGACATATTATGTAAAGCATATTTATCTACAGTCCTATAAAAGTCACATATCTAATTACATCCTAATTGTTTCATGTAAACAAATGAATGCATGGAAGATATATAGCCATCCCAGGGATATTTTCTGTTGCTTGTTTACACACACCTTGGCAGGAAAACTTGGACTTCAAGCAGTGAAAGGAAACTTGACCCTCCTCAGCTGCCATTTGAAACCTACATTTCCTGGTGCATGTTGGTGTCCTCAGCATCAAAATTTTCCTCAAGATTTCCAGTCCATGATAGCCCCTCAATGTTAATGTGCTGACAAATTGAAATGTTGAAGCTATTCTGTAAGTAATACTCCTACAAAACGTCCTGCAAAGTCACCATTGATGGTAAAAGTGGGCTCTGTAGTGCCTTTACTATATGATTCATACAGCTTGTAGGGGTGCATAAAGAGAACAATAGAGACCACTGAGAAAACCATAAACTGGAAGTACTTCTTTGCTGATGGTATTGTGCTGTAGTCCCCAAATCACAAGAGTAATTAGCAAAAGGTCAAAATCTTGACAGTGAAAGTGCTTTCAATACAAAGGAAGAACTGACAGGGATTAAGAATTAATCCAGAAAAACAAAACTAAGAGGTGACACAATATCTCTGCAAAAGATGTCTTTGGGGAAGACGTCATGCCCAGGATGTCTTTCTGTGCCCAGACAAGGGATTTGCACTTTATAAAGCCAGAAAGAACAATATTGGTGATCTGATTTTATCTCCCGCATAGTGCATGATACAGAATCTGCATATATCAGTTCCTATTTGAAGTTGAGCATATTGAAAAGTGTAAAAGTCCAGACTCATTTTAAAAGTATGCAACAGTGGAAAATTTTTGTCAGTCACTGGAAAATTCAGGACTGAATTAGAAGAGGTTGACATAACTGTTTAAATCTGCCTGTGGTATCCCGTGATTCATTTAGTAAAACACGCCTCTTCCCCTCACTTTGACTTGCACTTGAAACTCCTTACTGACTCATGGTCAGTAAGATTTTCTTTTTCCTCTTCTATTTTGCCTCAAACTGAAAGTGGACTATTTGGATCACTACCTCTACTTGCAAAAGAAATCTGCAAAATTACCTGTTTTTTTATGGTTAATACCATATACAATTTTATTTTTCTTCAATAACATAAGCATAGCTACTCATCTATCCATTAATGCTGGAAATCAAGTTTGAATGTCAAATGAACCATCTGCTCTCTACTAATTGAAAATTTATAGAGAAATGCTAACAAACAATTTAAGTGCAGTTTTGTTTACACGGAATTAAAAAGAATTACACCAAATGTTGTTTGAAAGTATTTTGACTTTGGAGTATAATCAATAGATTTTAGAGATAGGCTTTTACTGTAGATTGAAGTGAGTATCGAAATATAATTACCTTTAATTAATTCTTTCAAATACTACATCAGCAGACAAATCTATATGTATTTGTCAGAAATTCAAGAAGAAAAAAAATACAGATTTTTAAAGAATGACAGTGATTTAGCATTCTTTGAATTTATTAGGCATTAATAATAGAAATCTTAAAGTTCTCTCTCCTGGTTTTTAGCTGAGACAGAGCTAGGTTTCTTTTTAGTAGCTAGAATAATGCTGTATTTTTGTTTCAGCATGGGTTTTGTTATGAGAGAAACATTGATAACATACCAATGTTTTCATTTTTGTCACTGGAAGTGAAGGACTTTGTGTTCTGTTAGTTTACAAGTGCTAGATCTAGGGCGGGGTGAGGAATATTTAAATTAATAAGCTAAATTGGCATTTGGATATGACAATGAGATATTCCATATCATATCACATCATGCCCAGTATATTAATGAGGGTCTATCCCTCTCTTTCTCTCTCTGACTTTCGCTCGGGCTCTCGCTCTTCCAGGATTGAGGTTTCGGTTCATGATTGTGGCTCCTCTGGGATCGTTATCTGGGAACAGACGGGCTTAGTCAGCAAGTGGTGAGCAATTGCACTGTATATCACTCCTTTGTATGTCTTATTACTATTATCATTATTATTTTAAATTTTATTTTATTTTAGATATTAAATTGTTCTTATCTCTACCTATGAGTCTCCCCAGTTCTCTCCCCTGTTGCCCTGCTGTGGGGACTGAGTGAACAGCTGTGTTTGGCTGCTAACCAAGTGAAACAATGACATTCTTATAAGCAAAGTATGTTATTTTTCTGAAAATTATAAAGCTTTCAGAGTAAATATCTACTTTTCATATTTTGAGAAACATTTATGGCAAGTATTCAAACCTCTAATACTTAGGAGGGCACAGTAGAAAAAAAATAGATAGTTGAATATGCATTTTAATTGCAAGTTAGTATAGAAAATATAATAATGTAGCAAAAGAAAGAACAGCACAGAAACAGTTGAGAAAAAAAGAAATTATTTTGGTACTATTAAAAAAATATTTTACAAGTAATCTGGGGTCCTAAAATGGGGAATAATTAATACCATGTATTCTTCTTAAGGCTAGAGTTAATATTTTGAAATATCTTGTAAGGAATTGGAGTATTTTACACTTTTTTAGACTTGTCTTATGAAAGTACATGTAGATTTAGGTTAATTTATTGTGCATTAACATCACTGTATGTCAAATAAAAGGAAGAAAAATCTTCGAAGTAATCCAGGTCCTGATTTCTCTTTTTACTTTCTCTTAAGGAAAAATTTTGAAATCAGCATATAAGTATTATGATACTGAGTGAAAGAAATGTAAGAAATTCTCCTACCCCTGACTTGCAAGATGTGGCTACAAAGCTGTTCTACAGAATTCTGTAGAGTATTTTGTAGCTACCACTTGTGACTACTTAGCAGACATTTTAGTTTAAAGATCTTTATACAGGGAGGTTCCCAGTCATTAGATATGAAGCAAATGTTTAAAATATTGTCGTCTGTCATCAAAATAGATTTATTTCCTCTACAATCTTAAATTTTTCAGTTTCTCTTGGCCTTTGTATGCCATCTACAGAAGGGAGCTTATGGTTTTTAATTTTTTTTAATTATTATTCCATTCTGTGTTCCTGACAGTTTAGAATGGCAGTTACTAGAACACATGAAGTGGAAAGGATCTTCAGATTCTAGTTTTCAGGCAATACTTCTTATAGCCCATTTCCTAAACCTAACAAGTTTCAAGGAGCACTTCAGCTTTCTGCATATCTCTTCTTCCTGCCTTCCTATGCATGTTTCAGAATTTTAATGCTCTACTGTGTAGAAGTGTTCTCATTGGCAGCCTGAAATTCTTATGGACAGTTGTGGACTCATTCAGTTGTTGCTTCTGTTTTATCTTGGTACACATAAAATTCTCTTACCTCTCCCTTGCTTAGACCTTTTTCTAGTATATTTCTGTGCAGTAATTGTTTCCTTTCACCCCTTTTTTTTTTTTTTTTCCAGGTGAAATAATTCTTGTTCTTCTACTCTTCCCTTACAGGGTAAGATTTCCATTCTCCATATTTGTCTTTGATAAATATACATACCCAGAATTGCACTCAGTATTCCAAATTTCTGAGACCTCCAACAGTTATGCTAATGCTTCTCGATCTCTGATGAAAATAATTATCCTGATATTTGGATTATATTTGTCTTCTTTGCAACTGCACCAGATTGACAATTTACAGTCATCCTTTGGCCGTTTACTATGTCATTGTTAACTCAAGAGTTTGTAACTTGAGTTTTGTTGTTAATCAAAAATATGAGTTAAAACTTACTATAGTAGCTTTACATTTTGTTACTTGCCATTTTTTCCAAGAGAGACACAAGCAAAACTAATTATGTATAGCATGTAGTCTGAATATTGTTGCTTGTTACTATTGAACTGACAAGGAGATTTACATAGAGTTTTACAGTTGATGCTGTTAAGTCAGTAGCAACCTGGTTATTCACAGTGACCTACAGGTGGGCTGGAGGTGGTCCTTAAGGCAGCATATATCACTCTAGAA